>OY776676.1:0-5043389 GCA_963675555.1 Leptura quadrifasciata
GTTTTTAGAGTCTAACTTTCCACTATAGGTGATCGTATATTTGCCGTTGCCATAAGCAAAATCGTTCAATTGTTAATATTGGTACATTTTTCCATTTCACTCACCTGTACAAACATTTCACCATCCAATGGAATATGGTCGGAGGCTGTGAGATCTCTTGATCGACGTAGTCCGGCTGCATCGTCCTCATCTTTGTGCATAACCACTGAAACACAAATACAACAATTAAGACAAAAATTCCATGTTCGCAGTCACAACACTAATCCACTCTCTGTTTTTGCGCATCAAATATATAACTTTAGTTATCACATTATGTTATGTAGTTATGAAAATAGCTTCGTTACACTTATTCATTAAATGCTAATTAATGTGTACATGTCTGGCGGAACTAATCAAGAGCTAGCGTGAAAAAACTCAAAGGTAATATTGTCTTAGGTCAGTCTTAGATAAACATGTTAATATGCACCAAGATTTCTCATTTAACGAACATGCCATTACTTCCACGTCCAGTGGAAGTGTAGTAAAGCAAAAAAAAATATTTTTTTTGTTGAAATACGTTTAAAATGTCATGATACGTCTAGATTTTGAATTTGAGTGAAAAAAAATGTTCTGTCGGTTTTTTTGCGCGCACGTTTACACTGGAGCCGTACGATATTCACTTGAAATTTGGTACACATATGTATTATAACGAAATCTGGAACTAGATTATATTTTGATCTAATTCCGCTGAAGGGTTTGGGGGTAAATAAGGGTAAATAGGCAAAGCAAGCATGTAAGAGTCCATAAAATTGCAATTTAGGGCATGTACGAAAAGTGAAGGTATCAAAATGTTTCTTGGCATCAGCCATCCCCACACTACACACTATTATGAAAGGGAGTAAAAAAAAATTAAAATGTGATTTAGTGTGTATACAAGAACGAAACGTCTCAAAACATTTTTTTGGCGTTAGCTACCCCCTCCACCCCCCATTGCCACCCCCACCCTACTATTAAAGGGAATAAAGAAATTAAATTTGGATTTCGACACAGATAATGTCAAGTTGTATCATGTGTGTTATTTACACACAAAAAAAAAACTGTTGAGAAGCCACTCTCAACAATGAATGTTCTGTAAATTAATCATAAAAGTTTCATCTCCATTCAAATTCAAGAGACTTTAGATAACGAAAAATGGGTGCCACTGTGAACTACATCCAAGATGAGAAAATTCCATCAAATATGTTATTGGGATGTTAGTGCAAAATTCATGTGCAAATATTTTTTAAAAAAAGTTGAAGGTCAAAATTATATTACGCGTAGAATGCTGCAGTTCGCTTTGAAATTTATTTTTATTCAGTAGTTACTGTAAATTATTTTTTTTTCTTCTATTAATTCTACCATTAATCATATATTATGTTGTTATTGCTTTATAAAATATACAATAGTGAAAATGTTGGGACTTACTATTATAAAATTATACAAGAAATTATTTAAAAAAAAGATTTTATTTAAATGCTCTAGAAAGAAGAAAATAAACTTTGAAGTAAATCAAAGCCATCATTTTGTTACATTATATCATTTTTGTTTTATTATATAAAAGCTTGTCGCAAGCAAGCTCCTCTACTTACACAGGAAAATCTCGCGACAAGCTTTTACGTCATAAAAAAATATATATAATGTAACAAAACGATGGGTTTGATTTACTTCAAAATTTATTTTCTTCTTTTTATGGCATTAAACAAAAGCTTTTTTAAAAATATTTTTTATATAATTTTTTTCCCCTTTATCTGGCTTTGTCTTAACTGCATATTTTGAGTTACATATCACAAATTACAATTTTTTATATCTTTTTTCAACTTCAATAGTCCAAGTTGCAAGCTCTGTGAAGTTAGCACTACCACTTTAAAATTTTGAAATCGTTTTGGCCTCATCAATTGTAGCTTTTTTGTTGCGAATTTGTTGCGGTGAGAAAAAATTTGTAGCTCTTTATTTTTTAAAAATAACCCATAGTAATGCTAACTTCACAGTGAAGATAGCATTACCACTCACAGTGCTTTAAAATTTTGGAATTGTTTTGGCCTCATCAATTGTAGCTTTTTTGTTGCGAATTTGTTGCGATGAGAAAAAATTTGTAGCTCTTTTTTTTTAAAAAATAACCCATGGTAATGCTAACTTCACAGTGAAGATAGCATTACTACTCACCAGTGCTTTAAAATTTTGAAATCATTTTGGCACCATTAATTGTAGCTTTTTTGTTGCGAATTTGTTGCGGTGAGAAAAAATTTGTAGCCCTTTATTTTTTTAAAATAACCCATGGTAATGCTAACTTCACAGTGAAGATAGCATTACCACTCCCAGAAATAACTTTAAAAAGGGCACATACATTTTCTTATCACAAGAATAATTTGTTGCGAATTTGTTGCTCACGATTAATAGCAAAAAATTAATGAAAACATGTTTTTTTCTGGTAATGCGAACTTGATAATCAAAATCGCTTTTAATAATTAACCCAATAAAACGGGAAGTTTGTCGATTTGGATAAAATAATTCAGAGCGGGCTGAAATTTTGGGATCAGGCGTATTTTGTGATAATTTTTAATATATCAAAAGGCCCCACCCGTAGACGCCGGCGGAGGCGAGGGGAGGGAGAAAATAGGTAAAAAAAATCGGTTTTTCGTAAAAAAACTACAAACAAGCAATTTTCGTCACCTTTGAAGCACAAAAAGGTACATTTAATAATATTTTTTCACTTTTTGAAGTATCAGAAATTCTCACAGAATAACTTCAGCCCGCTCTGAATTATTTCATCCAAATTTTCCAATTTCATTGGGCTAAATAATTTATAAATAAGAACGATAAAAAAAATTGTTTAAATATTTTTTTAAAAAGGGCCGGAACAAACAGATAGCTTTAAAAAAGTGAGCAATCGCGACTCAACGATTCCGGGTGCATCGTATAGAAAATAAAACACAAAATGTGCAAGGCAAGTAAGGAAGGAAATTTGCAGATAATAGGTTTCAAAAGATTTTGAGAACAAAACGTGGACTACTGTAATTTATATTGAAAAACAGTAGCAGTTTACTCATAAAAACAGGTATTCCATTTTATTTCGTAAACATTTTACTCAAAAATGTTTTCTAAGGAACGAAAAAGCATAAATCGCTAGAATTCTAAGGTTGTCATAAAAAGAGAACATAGTTTATTATGTTGAATCTATATTAGAGAAAACTTTATTTGCAACGAATTGTTTCTCGATGCAACAAATTCGTACGCGACACGTAACAAAGTCTCGAAATGAAAAACATATCAAAAAATGCATTTGCAACGGTTTTTGCAGGTGGTAGTCTTAGGCACGCTGGAAATTCAAGATTTCATTAAATTTTGCCAAAACTTTTTTCGCAACAAATTAGGTCTCGGTGCAACAAATTCGTACACCACACGGTACAAATACTCGAAATGAGAAACAGATGGAGAAATGCATTTGCAACAATTTTTGGCGGTGGTATTGTCAGGTTGCGCTGGAAATGCAGCGCATTATCAATTTTTGCGAAAACCAGTTTCGTAACAAATTATTACTCGGCACAACAAATTCGTGCATCACACGCTACAACTCATAGAAGTGAAAAACACATGAAATAATGCATTTACAGCCATTTTTGTAGGTGGTAATGCCAAGTTGTGCAGAAGATTCAACGTTTTTTCGGTTTTTACTGAAAATTATGACTCGGCGCAACAAATTTGAACACCACACGCTACAAATCGTCGAAGTGAAAAACACATGAACAAATGCACTTGCAACGGTTTTCGGCAGTGGTAATGCCAAGTTGAGCAGAAAGTTCAACGGATTTTCGGTTTTTGCTGAAAATTTGTTACGCAACAAATTATTACTCGGCACAACAAATTCGTACACCGCACGCTACAAATTCTTGAAGTGAAAAACACATGAAAAAATGCATTTTCAACGGTTTTTGGCAGTGGTAATGTCAGGTCGTATTGAAAATTCAACGTTTTTTCGGTTTATACTGAAAAGTTGTTTCGCAATAAATTATTATTCGGCACAACAAATTCGTACACCACACGCTACAAATCGTCGGAGTGAAAAACACACAAAATAATGCACTTGCAACGGTTTTAGGTAGTGGTAATGCCAGGTCGTACTGAAAATTCAACGTTTTTTCGGTTTTGCTGAAAATTTGTTTCGCAACAAATTATAACTCGGCACAACAAATTCATACACCACACGCTACAAATCGTCGAAGTGAAAAACACATGAAAAAATGTATTTACAACAATTTTTGTAGGTGGTAATGCCAAGTTGTGCAGAAAATTCAACGTTTCTTCGGTTTTTGCTAAAAATTTGTTTCGCAACAAATTATTACTCGGCACAACAAATTCTTACATCACACGCTACAAATCCTTGAAGTTAAAAACACATGAAAAAATGAATTTGCAACGGTTTTTGGCAGTGGTAATGCCAGATCGTACTAAAAATTCAACGTTTTTTCTGTTTATAATGAAAAGTTGTTTCGCAACAAATTATTACTCGACACAACAAATTCGTACACCACACGCTACAAATCGTCGAAGTGAAAAACACATGAAAAAATGTATTTATAACAAATTTTGTAGGTGGTAATGCCAAGTTGTGCAGAAAATTCAACGTTTTTTCGGTTTTTGCTGAAAATTTGTTACGCAACAAATTATTATTCGGCACAACAAATTCGTACACCGCACGCTACAAATCGTCGAAGTGAAAAACACATGAAAAAATGTATTTACAACAATTTTTGTAGGTGGTAATGCCAAGTTGTGCAGAAAATTCAACGTTTTTTCGGTTTTTGTATCAAGTTGTTTACTTTATAATTACTTACAATTTGTAATCAAATCATTGAAAAGCGGTTAAAATTACGATTTAACCGATATATCACACTTGGACCCTTTCGATTTCGTTGCTTTTCGCGTGGTACGGTCGATGCGCGGACCCGTTGCGCCGTGATGAAACGTCACGTGCATTCCTCGGCTCCAAAGATCCACCGGGTGGGGAGGTTCCAGCCGCTTCCAGTAGCTACCGATTTTTTTCATTTAAAATTTCTCGTCATAAAATTATCGTACACGATGTATTATCAACATTATAATCAATGAAAAACGTTTCTGTGGAAAGAAGGTAAAGAAAATAGCGTGATTCTGTATTGAGCAAAAAAAAGATGTTAAAAAACAATTGGTTAAAGAAAAATTTACCCATGTTTTTTTCTGTGTAAGGGTTTCTTCAAGGCGGCCCTTGAGGGAGCCATGATAGGTTCCGGGAATGTACCAAGTTAGTTTACTAAAGTACGGGTTTCCTTAGGATGGGAATGTTGCTATTGGCGTACTTCTTGAAAATATGCAAAGTGAACAAGTAATATAAATTCATTTGTAAAAATTCAGGTGATTTCTTTTCACGTTAAATGGCACCTTTAATTTCACAAGGATAATACGTTTCGAATTTCATTACTTCGTGAACAAATTTAGTCTCAATTTACATATGCAAATTTAGAACTAGAAATTTCAGGATAATGATTACGGGCCCAAAAGAGGTTACCATGTCTCTCCCCTCCTTTACACTGAATGAGGGCTTTGTTTAATGGAACAATGAGGAGCCTTACCAGGATACCAAGCTACTTGCAGATAACCAGGAAAACACCCGAATTCAATCAAATCATGTTTCATTTAATAAAATATGGCTATTGTTTAATGCTGTTTTTCTCAGCAAATATTGATACCTACTTATGCAACATTTAGTGAACAATTTTTTTTCTACTAGATACCCGCAGAGAACCAGGAACCCGCCTTTCGAGGCAGGTCTTTAAAGATCTCCCACTATAGGCCTTGAACTTACTATGGCTGCCCCGAAGACACTATTCATAGGGATCATAAGACTAGTGTCAGTAAAATGGAGAGATTAAATCGGCTACGCTGGCAAATAATGTATGGAGCAAGGATAACAAAGTGCACTTTACTGTACTAGTACAATAAAGTTGCAGACGATGTTACGATCATTTGAGAATGATACAAATAATGGCTGACTTAGACCCCACTCCATAGGCCTATAAAAGCGTGTTTATATACTTGCTTTGCATAAATGGATAAAACTAAGGAATTTTCAACGCAACCCGGCACTACCACTGCCAAAAACCGCTGTAAATACATTTTTTCGAGTGCATTTCACATGGAGAATTTGTTGCGTGTCGTATACAAATTTGTTGCACCGAGTCATAACTTGTTGCGAAACAAATTTTCAGCAAAAACCAAATAAACGTTGAATATTCAGTACAACCTGGCATTACCACTGCCAAAAACCGTTGCAAGTGCATTATTTCGTATGTTTTTCACTTCAAGGATTTGTAACGTGTGAAGTAAGAATTTGTTGTGCCGAGTAATAATTTATTGCGAAACAACTTTTCAGTATAAACCGAAAAAACGTTGAATTTTCAATACGACCTGACATTACCACTGCCAAAAACCGTTGCAAATGGATTTTTTCATGTGTTCTTCACTTCAAGGATTTGTAGCGTGTGATGTAAGAATTTGTTGTGCCGAGAAATAATTTGTTGCGAAACAAATTTTCAGCAAAAACCGAAAAAACGTTGAATTTTCTGCACAACTTGGCATTACCACCTACAAAATTTGTTATAAATACATTTTTTCATGTGTTTTTCACTTCGACGATTTGTAGCGTGTGGTGTACGAATTTGTTGTGTCGAGTAATAATTTGTTGCGAAACAACTTTTCATTATAAACAGAAAAAACGTTGAATTTTTAGTACGATCTGGCATTACCACTGCCAAAAACCGTTGCAAATTCATTTTTTCATGTGTTTTTAACTTCAAGGATTTGTAGCGTGTGATGTAAGAATTTGTTGTGCCGAGTAATAATTTGTTGCGAAACAAATTTTTAGCAAAAACCGAAGAAACGTTGAATTTTCAGTACGACCTGGCATTACCACTACCTAAAACCGTTGCAAGTGCATTATTTCGTGTGTTTTTCACTCCGACGATTTGTAGCGTGTGGTGTACGAATTTGTTGTGCCGAATAATAATTTATTGCGAAACAACTTTTCAGTATAAACCGAAAAAACGTTGAATTTTCAATACGACCTGACATTACCACTGCCAAAAACCGTTGAAAATGCATTTTTTCATGTGTTTTTCACTTCAAGAATTTGTAGCGTGCGGTGTACGAATTTGTTGTGCCGAGTAATAATTTGTTGCGTAACAAATTTTCAGCAAAAACCGAAAATCCGTTGAACTTTCTGCACAACTTGGCATTACCACCTATAAAAATTGTTTTAAACACATTTTTTCATGTGTTTTTCACTTCGACGATTTGTAGTGTGTGGTGTACGAATTTGTTGTGCCGAGTAGTAATTTGTTGCGAAACAACTTTTCAGTATAAACCGAAAAAACGTTGAATTTTCAGTACGACCTGGTATTACCACTGCCAAAAACCATTGCAAATGCATTATTTCGTGTGTTTTTCACTTCAAGGATTTGTAACGTGTGATGTAAGAATTTGTTGCGCCGAATAATAATCTGTTGCGAAACAAATATTCAGCAAAAACCGAAAACACGTTGAATTTTCTGCACAACTTGGCATTACCACCTACAAAAATTGTTGTAAATACATTTTTTCATGTGTTTTTCACTTCGACGATTTGTAGCGTGTGGTGTACGAATTTGTTGTGCCGAGTTATAATTTGTTGCGAAACAAATTTTCAGCAAAACCGAAAAAACGTTGAATTTTCAATACGACCTGGCATTACCACTGCCAAAAACCGTTGCAAATGCATTATTTTGTGTGTTTTTCACTTCGACGATTTGTAGCGTGTGGTCTACGAATTTGTTGTTCCGAGTAACAATTTGTTGCGAAACAAGTTTTCGCAAAAAACGATAAAACGTTGAATTTTCAGTACGACCTGGCATTACCACTGCACAAAACCGTTGCAAATGCATTTGTTCATGTGTTTTTCACTTCGACGATTTGTAGCGTGTGGTGTTCAAATTTGTTGCGCCGAGTCATAATTTGTTGCGAAACAAATTTTCAGCAGAAACGATAAAACGTTGAATTTTCAGTACAACCTGGCATTACCACTGCCGAAAACCGTTGCAAGTGCATTTGTTCATGTGTTTTTCACTTCGACGATTTGTAGCGTGTGGTGTTCAAATTTGTTGCGCCGAGTCATAATTTGTTGCGAAACAAATTTTCAGTAAAAACCGAAAAAACGTTGAATCTTCTGCACAACTTGGCATTACCACCTACAAAAATGGCTGTAAATGCATTATTTCATGTGTTTTTCACTTCTATGAATTGTAGCGTGTGATGCACGAATTTGTTGTGCCGAGTAATAATTTGTTACGAAACTGGTTTTCGCAAAAATTGATAATGCGCTGCATTTCCAGCGCAACCTGACACTACCACCGGCAAAAATTGTTGCAAATGCATTTTTCCATCTGTTTCTCATTTCGAGTATTTGTACCGTGTGGTGTACGAATTTGTTGCACCGAGACCTAATTTGTTGCGAAAAAAGTTTTGGCAAAATTTAATGAAATCTTGAATTTTCAGCGTAGCCTAAGACTACCACCTGCAAAAACCGTTGCAAATGCATTTTTTGATATGTTTTTCATTTCGAGACTTTGTTACGTGTCGCGTACGAATTTGTTGCATCGAGAAACAATTCGTTGCAAATAAAGTTTTCTCTAATATAGATTCAACATAATAAACTATGTTCTCTTTTTATGACAACCTTAGAATTCTAGCGATTTATGCTTTTTCGTTCCTTAGAAAACATTTTTGAGTAAAATGTTTACGAAATAAAATGGAATACCTGTTTTTATGAGTAAACTGCTACTGTTTTTCAATATAAATTACAGTAGTCCACGTTTTGTTCTCAAAATCTTTTGAAACCTGTTATCTGCAAATTTCCTTCCTTACTTGCCTTGCACATTTTGTGTTTTATTTTCTATACGATGCACCCGGAATCGTTGAGTCGCGATTGCTCACTTTTTTAAAACTATCTGTTTGTTCCGGCCCTTTTTAAAAAAATATTTAAACAATTTTTTTTATCGTTCTTATTTATAAATTATTTAGCCCAATGAAATTGGAAAATTTGGATGAAATAATTCAGAGCGGGCTGAAGTTATTCTGTGAGAATTTCTGATACTTCAAAAAGTGAAAAAATATTATTAAATGTACCTTTTTGTACTTCAAAGGTGACGAAAATTACTTGTTTGTAGTTTTTTACGAAAAACCGATTTTTTTACCTATTTTCTCCCTCCCCTCGCCTCCGCCGGCGTCTACGGGTGGGGCCTTTTGATATATTAAAAATTATCACAAAATACGCCTGTTCCCAAAATTTCAGCCCGCTCTGAATTATTTCATCCAAATCGACAAACCTCCCGTTTTATTGGGTTAATTATTAAAAGCGATTTTGATTATCAAGTTCGCATTACCAGAAAAAAACATGTTTTCATTAATTTTTTGCTATTAATCGTGAGCAACAAATTCGCAACAAATTATTCTTGTGATAAGAAAATGTATGTGCACTTTTTAAAGTTATTTCTGGGAGTGGTAATGCTATCTTCACTGTGAAGTTAGCATTACCATGGGTTATTTTTAAAAAATAAAGGGCTACAAATTTTTTCTCACCGCAACAAATTCGCAACAAAAAAGCTACAATTAATGGTGCCAAAACGATTTCAAAATTTTAAAGCACTGGTGAGTAGTAATGCTATCTTCACTGTGAAGTTAGCATTACCATGGGTTATTTTTAAAAAAAAAAGAGCTACAAATTTTTTCTCACCGCAACAAATTCGCAACAAAAAAGCTACAATTGATGAGGCCAAAACAATTTTAAAATTTTAAAGCACTGTGAGTGGTAATGCTATCTTCACTGTGAAGTTAGCATTACTATGGGTTATTTTTAAAAAATAAAGAGCTACAAATTTTTTCTCACCGCAACAAATTCGCAACAAAAAAGCTACAATTGATGAGGCCAAAACGATTTCAAAATTTTAAAGTGGTAGTGCTAACTTCACAGAGCTCAAGTTGCAAGCGAATAAGCTTAGTGTTCTTGCAAATGATAACAATCCTTCCAGCATTAATAGCATTAATAATAATACAGAATAAACTGAATCTCCTAAGCACTTACAATTGATTAACAAATAAAACTTAACAACTATTACAGGTCATGATGGAAAGACAAAATAATTATTACCTTTAGTGGTTATCAAACCGATACGAACACAACAAAGATTATCATATTCACATTCGGAAAGACTGTGCAAATTACTCTCATATAAATCATTATTTTAAAAAACGGCTTTCACTAAAAGACATTAAAAACATGTTACAATGTGGGACGATGAGAGAAAAAAAAGTATATATAAAAAAATATTTTTTTTCTTCTATTATCAAATTGAAAAAATAATTTTTATCGTCCCGCATAGGTATCATTAAAATAAACATTTTCTCTTTTGTAGAACTAAAATAAAATTAGCCCTAATGTCCTCAAATGCACAGAGAAATTTAAAGATTAGGTATAATAAATTTGTCCAATGTCATATTCTACTACATCTCTATTTCTCGCCTTCCAAGCACACCGTACATTCAGCTGCGTCATTTTATTGACGTGAAGTCATTTACAATTAAAATTGGAAGCATGGATGACTAATACACTCCGATCAACTCTTAAAACGTGGTTAAAAGTTACTTGACTTATATGAAAATTTAATTCACGCGACAAACAACTCGCAACAAATTGTTTAAACCCAAAACGTTCGACCTACTACACTCTACAGCAGTGAAATGGGAAGCGTCCTGTCAGTCGCATTCAGATTTTTGCATGGCCTACCAAGGTTTCATTCAGTGCTGTTGCTGTAGCGGAATTCATCTTGGGCTTGGGGGATTTAGTCGGAAAATGCTGAATGCTGCGTTGCTAATAATGTTCACTCTTCGAATAGAAATGAAGAGCCTCAATAACAATTGGCAACATTTCGTGTTGGTTTAACTTCCAACACTAACGCTGGGAAAATGGTGAGAGACAGGATAAAATTTCATGTGAATAATTTTGTAGAATACGAAATTTTAAATAGTTCTTTGAAGGCGTTTGACAAACTACTGAATGTTTGCGCCTCGGCTAGACAATGCCCCCCGTTTTCGAGGGTGCTGAATGGATTCCCGGAGTCAAACCAATTTTTCCACCTCGGCAACCCCCTCTAATTGACCAGAAACCAACCCCAAAGTTCTCCTTTTCTGTGAACCTGTTTATTTTCCCCAGTTTTTCGACTAATTGTTGTTCCCTCGATTAGAACGGAAGGTCCCTAGAGGGATATGACTTCAGCCATCCCTACCTCAGGCTTCCAACCCTTGTAGGAGGTGAAAATTTGATTTGTGAGAAAAAAAATAATATTTTGTAGGAGGCATTTCTTTGAGGAAGGTGGTAGAGGTGACCAGGATTGTGTAACCACCCCCGGGGGTTGTTTTCACTCTTCAAGGGGTGAATTTTTTTTTTAAATCTATAATAATTGAAAAATAGTATAAAAAATATGTTTATTAAAGCGTTTTTATAAATTGATTTCCCGCCCCGGAGCCGGTTACACAACCCTGGTCACCTACCACCTTCCTCAAAGAAATGCCGCCTACAAAATATTAATTTTTTCCCCAGAAATTTTTTTTTTTCAATTTTAAAAGCGACAAAGTGGGTTTTAATTTGATAGCAACACCCGAATGTTATACTCAACGCGAGTTTCGCCCACTATGCTGACATCACTTGGAGATGATGACAATTCAGATTTAATTTGAATTTCATCCCTCATGCCGACATCATCTGGATATATTAAAGTTGAGTTTTAATTTGCAAATTGTAATTTGTAATTGTAATTGTAATTGTAATTGTAATAATAATAATTGTAATAATTTGAACGCTACACCTAAATACTGTGCTCGACGCGCATTTCATCAACCATGCTGACATCACCTGGAGGTGATGAAAATTCAGTTTTAATCATCTCTTGAGTCGCGGCTCGAGTAGGGTGTTAAAGTTTAGTCCAAGTTTAAAACTTTTTATTATCTCCAGATGATATCAACATTGTTGGCGAAAGGCACATCCAAAAGAGTATTCACGAGTAGTACTGTTCGAGAGTTTTGATATTTGTGGAACTACGTCAGAGAGCCATGAAGTTTTCAAAAGAACTATATCGTCAAATAAGGTGTAAAAGAGTTGCGTATAAATAAATGATAACATTTGATGTCAGGCGTCACAAATATGAGGAAAATTGTATTTTGGATAGCTCACTTTTTTAAAAAAGAGAATTCGATCGGGGTAAAATATTGTCACATTCATGTCCGCCGATTTCCGAAAATAATAATTGTTAAAAAATTACGTTCCCGATCAATTTCATTCTACAAAACTTAATTTTTAAATTACTTGAATCGCCTGATAAAAACAGAACCATCTAGAACAGTTGCCCAACATAACTTAGTTAGTTTGTTTCTGCTATATATATATAGTTCAAGTAATAAGTTCCCGAGACAGAAAAAACGCAACAAAAACTTTACGACATAATTATTATCGCCGCGGGCCATGACGCTAGAGTAAATAGATCCCAGTAAATAAAAAACGCAACAAAAACTGTACGGCATAATTATATCGTCGCGGGCCATGGCGCCAAGCCTGACATTAAACATTCCAGACGCACATTAAAAACCTAAAAAGGTAAGCGAGTCAATTTGCGAACAGCACACTAAAAAGAGTACTGGTATTTTAATGAGGTCGTAAAGTTTTTCTTGCGTTTTTTATGTCTCGGTTTATCCCTACTTGAACTATACCCACCTACTAGCTTTTAGGTAGTATATTGATTTATTTACATCGTCATGATAAGCATTTTATTAATTTAAACTAAATTGTTTATGGCCACATATTTTGTATACAAAATTGTTTGTTTCTATAATCAACTATAATGTCTATAACTACTAAAAAAATTCATTTTTTTACTAAATTTTATGCTGATTTATTTAAACGGTCGTATTGAGTTAACAGACGAAATATATTAATTCCTTATCAATCCAAAGAAAGTCACAAATACGTTGGAAAGCTTCATATTATTAAAATCTTAATTTCTCCTATTATCTCTACATGGTCCTGCCCGCAAATCTGGCAAATAAATAAACGCCGTCAGTGCAGAGGCTGTGTACTGGGTGCATCCTACCCCAGATTTCAATTTAATAATTTTTCAGTTATCAGACTTTGTTATAACAATATATTTTGACTATAAATCATAAATCACAATTTTGAATATCTCTCCTAAAGTTTAATGGTCAGAGAGGCGCGTATCAATCTCGTAGAAAAAATTAATTCCAAGTTGCAAGTGAATAATAATGTTCATGCAAATATTAACAATTTATTATTAAACACAATCCTCCCAACATAAATAATCCAGAAGCCGAGCTTTTACGAAACTTTAGAATGAACTGAGTTTACTAAACACATACAACTGATTAACAAATAAACGTTAACAATAATTAGAGGTCATTATGGAAAGACAATAATTATTACCTTTAACGAAAATCTCGCGTTTAGTGGTCATCAAACCGATACGAACAACACAACACAGATTACAAATTCACATGAAAACGTTGTTAAAAGTCACTTTACGTATGTGAAAATTTAATTCCCATCACAAACAACTTGCAGCAGATTGTACTGTTTAGTACCAAAACGTTTGATTTACAACGAAACGAAATTGGAAGCGTCCTGTCAGTCGCATTCAAATTTTTCCATGGCTTACTATACGGTTTTCAGTGCTGTGGCGATGTTAGACAGCGAAACAAATCCAATGCCGATGGATATTTTTATTTTTAATACACCGATCAACTCGAGAGATTTGGTCGGAAAATGCGAGGTTGCTGACAGTGCTCACTACTCAAATAAAAATGAAGAGCTTGAAGACTAATTGGCAACATTCCGTGTGGCTTAACTTCTATAGTAGAAACGCCGTGGAGACTGTGAGAGATAGGACAACATTTCAGATAAGTAATTTTGTAGAGCATGAAATTTCAAATGTCAGTGGCAATGTATCATCGAAATTAATTGCTTAAGCAGGGGATACGCCCACTTTTTGTAGAATTTTTGCATCTGCCGAGTATTATATGTATATCTGAATAAAATATTTCAAATAATTAATGAATTAATTAAATAACTACTTTAAAGAATTTTTTTTTAAGAAATTCTTTCCTAATTGTAAATTCAAATTAGGGAAAATGAGGTGTTGACATCACCTGGAAATGACGAAAACTGAGTATTAACATCAATAGTGATAATTGAAATTAAGTTTTAATCATCCACGAGTCGCGTGCCTAGTAGAATGTTCGATGGCAGCGTTTAAATATAAGTTTTTATCATCCAGATGATGCCAACATGATTGACGAAATGCACGTCCGATAGAGTATTTACTTAGGGTCGGTTTATCAATGCAAGGATAACTCGTAACCAAAGGATAAATGCTCAGCGAAGCAATGGATATTATCTTCTAGAGTTCTAGATTGATAAACCGGCCGTTAGTGTTTTGGTGTTCGAGGAAACTACGTCAGAGGCATGAAGTTTTGAAATGAGCCTGTATCATCAAATAAGGCGTAAAAGCATCGTGTAAAAATGAGTGACAACGAAAATAGGATATATTTACGAAATGCCGTTAAATTGTTAAATATATATGGTCCTGATAGATTTCATTCTATAAAACTTGTATACACCAATAGTGGAGTGCCATTATATGTTTAACCTAAGCCAAAATGAAATAAGTACATAAACTTGGAATATAAAACATCAGAATAATTACTTCCACGTCCAGTGGAAGTATAGAACGCAAAAAAAAATTTTTTTGTTGAAATAGACTTAAAATGTCATGAAACGTCGAGATTTTAAATTTGAGCGATTCCTGTCTGTCGGTAATTTGTTTTGTGCGCACGTTTACTCTGGAACCGTTTACAATATTGACTTGAAATTTGGTACACTTATGTATTGTAACGAGATTGGGAACTAGATTATATTTTGATCTAATTCCGTTGAAAGGTTCGGGGTAATGGGGTAAATAAGGGTAAATGGACAAAACAAGCAAGTAAGACTATATAATATTGCAATTTAGGGCATGTACGAAAAGTGAAGGTCTCAAAATTTTGTTTGCATCATCCAACCCCCCACCCCCCCACTATCACCCCCACACTATTATTAAAGGGAGTAAAAAAATTTAAATTTGATTTAGTGTATTACAAAAACAAATTTTTAGTGTTAGCTAGTGTCTCATTATTATCAATCGACTTCCCGAGGATTTCAGACATTGTCATAATTATTTAAAATTTAAAAAATAATTAACTGCATAAGTACGTCTCCGAAAGTAAAAAAAAAATTGTTTTCACTATCACTGATAAATTATTAAAAATACCTAAATATCCATTTTAATTAACCTTAATTTACATGATTGATAAATCAGTTGTATTTGTTAAATTATTATTCCAAATTGTGGTCCAGTTAAAACGTCTCACTGCTGCTAAATTGAAAAATAAATCGACAGTGCAGTCGGTCGGTGCACCTGTAAACGACAGAGGTCAATCACCCGGGAGTGGGGAGGAGATGCCCCGGATTCATCATAACGCGGGCGCTGTCTAGTCATCTTTCTAAGAATTTCAACGGACAGAACGTGTGTGCCTCTTAGTTATTGTTATATTGTTGCAGACGAACAGCAGTGGTCAAACCAATGGATATTTTTGATAATAATTCGAATTACGCGTATTATTTTACAAGAACTATAAATAACAAATGGAATCAATACCAGTAAAGATGTGGGCTATATAGGTATTAAGCCGATATAAAATATATCTTTGTTCGTGGCTTTTTGGTAATTTCATTAATTTTTTTAATTTATAAAATACATTTAATAGCCAACACGTTATTCAATAACATGGTAGGATTTTTTTTCATCTATAGACAGACAAATTATTGACGTGAATAAATCCAAATTCTAGATATGGCAGAAATGGATGTATTGAAGCCAGAAAATATATCCGAATCGAGATGTCGTCTGTAGATGGCTTAGTGTCTGTCTGTATGTCCGTGAGTAATACTTGAAAACGACTCAACGTAGAAATCTGATATACCTATATTTAGATATAAGGCCTAGAAGGAGGTAGGGACCCTATTGAATTTTGGTGAAATCACAAAAAAAAAATTCTCGTCCAAATCTAAAAATTGCTCAGGATGAAAAATTGCATCGAAATGGTCCAAAAACAATTTGTAGTTCAATCAAAAACTATATCAAGCACACAAAAACTGTTCAGGATGGAAAATTGTTTAGACATTTTTTTTTGTCTATTTTCTTTTCTAAGATCCAAGGGAGGCAGGCTCAAGATGAGACCCAAAAAAACAAATGTTTAAAATAAAAATTGAATCGAATGGAACATCGAAATCGCATTTTGCAAATTTCTTGTCAGAGCACCAAACAAATTTTTGTCTGATGGTGATACTCTTCGAGAATTACAAATATATTCAAGATAAGGGATGATCAGAAAGTACTATCAAGGTGGCACTCATCTGAGACCAATTTTCTTATCAATTATCCCCAAGTTTGTATAAATTATGAATTTTATTGCAATGCCTTTTAGTAATTAATCGTAGGTATTGTTATTAATCATATGAATTATTAAACGCTTTTATTTACTGTCTGGAGAGAGAAAACTATTAAATACCGGCTCAATGGCTCAACGTTTACATGATAGGATTGCAACCAAGGAGTCCCGAGTTCGAATCCTGGCTAGGCTATGGATGTTAGTGGTGTTTCTCATGTGTTACCGAGTTGGTGGCAGTGGACCTGACGAGGTTGTGTGAGAGACAACACGGCTAGTTGCTGTACCACTCCTGAGTTGGAGTCTCAGCTGCGGCAGATGGCAATGTCGTAGGGTTCGGGAATGGTCGCTGTTATAATTGTCTATGTATATGTGTCCTGGTTGAGTATGGTAGAATAGCTAATGCTAAACTCCACCAGGACGTTAATCTAAATAAAGCGATAAAGTAAAAAAAAAAAAATTAAAGTAAGTTATGGGCTCGACCGCTAAAGCTAATTCTTTATTATTTATAACTTTTAAATCATGATTTTAAACTTAATGAGGTTTTGGTGATTTACAATAAAACAGATGAATGCATTAATTTGCTCTAGAAGTCTATGTACCGTCTAGGATAAGGAAAAATCAGTGCCACTATGAACTACATCCAAGATGAGAAAATAAAATTTCGTAGAATGCTACCATTAGATTATTTGCTTTGAAATTTATTTTTATTCAGTATAGTTACTGTAAATTAGTTTTTTTTTATTACATGTTTTTTTGTTAATTCTACCATTATTCATTCATATATTATGTTGTTATTGCTTTATAAAATATACAATATGAAAATGTTGGACTTTACTATTATTATAAAATTATAAAAAAAAAATATTAAAAAAAAAGTTTTTATTTAAATGCTCTAAAAAGAAGAAAATAAACTTTGAAGTAAATCAAACCCATAATTTTGTTACACATTGTATAATTCCTGTTATGATATAAAAGCTTGTCGCGAGCAATCTCCTTTACAACAGGAAAATCTCGCGACAAGCCCCCCAAATTCCCCTTTTCCGTGAACCCGTTTCGCAAACAACTCGGAACAAATTTTTTAAACCCAAAACGTTCGATCTACAGCAATGAAATTGAAAGCGGCATGTCAGTCTCATTCAGATTTTTCCATAGCCTACTACGTTTTTCAGTGCTGTAATGTCTATGGCTGTAATGGTGTTAGACGATGAAACAAATCCAATGCGATATTTTTAATATACCTATCAACTCGGAAGATTTGGTCGGAAAATGCTGCGTTGCCGTCAATACTCACACCTCGAATAGAAATGAAGAGCCTGAAAGGTAATTGGCAACATTTCGTATGGCTTAAGCTTCTAAACGCTGAGAGATAGGATAAAATTTCATAGTGGCGGTAGTTAGGTATATCACCAAAAGTAAGTAACTTTTGCATCTGCCGATTATTATGTATATAAATTTGTGTAAAATATTTCAAATAATGTATGAATCAACAAGATACAAGATTACTAGATTAAAAAAAATAATAATAAATAAAGTCTTGTTCTAATTGCATTTAAATACTACACTTGAATACCTAGTCGACGCGTGTTTCGTTCACCAGGTTAGCCTCATTTGGAAATGCTTAAAACTGACATTTAATTCGATAGCAACACTCGAATATTCTACTGGACGTGGGTTTCGCTCACCATGTTGACATTAGTGGAGATGATGAAAACTGAGCTTTATTTTGAACAATACACCAGAATACTCTGCTCGATGCGCGTTTCGTTCACCATGTCATCATCTGGAGAAGATTAAAATTGGGTTTTAATCTGAACACTAGGCTCGAATATTCTACTCCACGCGTATTTCGCCAACAAAAACTGAGTTTTAATATGAACACTGTACTCTAATAATCTGCTTGATGTGCGTTTCGCCCATTATGTTTAGCATCATATGGATATGATTAATATAGTAGCTTTTTAGGAATAGTACCCTCGAATACTCTACTTGGCGTGTGTTTCGCCCACTAAGCTAACATCACTTAGATATGATGAGAGCTTTCATTTGAACAATACACTCCAACACTCTACTCGACACGCGTTTCGCCCATCATGTTGGCATCATTTGAACATGATTAAAATTGAGTTTTAATTTGATAGCAACACTCGAATGTTATACTCGATGCGGGTTTCACCCACTATGCTGACATCACCTGGAGATGATGAAAACTGAGCTTTAATTTTAAAAGTACACTCCAGTACTCTACTTGACACGCATTTCGCCCGTCATGTTAGCATCGTCTGGAGATGATTTCATTTGTAATCACCTTTGAGTAGCGTGTCGAGCAGGGATAGTGTTCAAGTTTAAAACATACTTGACGAAACGTACATCCAATTGAGTGTTAATGTATAGTGTTGAATGCTATAAATGTCAGTAAATTTAGAAGTCTCCATCTAGACTGTTTTTATTATTATTATGACTATCTCACAACCATTTGAATGTAATAATTTTTTTGTTGAAATAATGCCATCTGCAGATGCATATGGAAAAAATCACTACAGTCACTATTATGATTTTAAGAAAAAAAATTGTAAATACAAGTTACAAGACATTTGTGTGATGTTTCTGAATCATTTTCACTTCCTAAAAACTACATGGTGACCAAAAATGATTTTTCAATTTTTTTAATTAAATGTTCTACAATCCAAAATATGAAAAAAAGACTAATAACTGCTTTTCGATCGATAATACCGACAACTTTCAAAAAGGTAGAAACTTCATTTCATTTCAAACATGCATTGAGATGTGTATCAATGAAAATGGACAACATGCGGAGCATTTTTTGGTAATTCTGCAGTTTATTCACTTCTCGATTTTTGAGTTTTCTTTGTGGATATAAGAGAGTTATATGAAGCATTTGTGCCTAATGAAACGTTGCGCAAATGTTTAATAATCGAAAAAATCGAAGAAAATGGCGCGAATAGAGGTGCTGTGTGTGTAAAAACTAGTGAAAATAAGACGTTTTTAGGTCATTTTGAAACGATTAGCATTGAAAAATTCATTTTAGGACAAGGGTAAACAAGAGTCATGACATTTGATTGCTTATTACTGCAATTCATTGATTTCATTGAGTCCCGTGTACCTCAATAAACATTCAAATTTGTCATGACACCTATTTTCCGTTGCTCTGAAATGACTGTTTAAGTGCTTTGCATGTGAAAGTGACCTGAAATTCTCGCATTTTACCCCTTTTTGGGTCCTTTACGTATTGGTCATTGCAAACCAAAAAAGTAATGTAATGACTCTTATCTCATTTACCCTTTCCTTAAAATGACTATTTCAATGCCAATCGTTTCAAAGTGACTTAAAAACGTCGTATTTTCACAATTTTATCCACCCAGCACCCCTATACGCTCCACTTTTCCGTCAATTTCCTCGATTATTATCCATTTGTGCAACGTTATTTCATTAGTCACAAACGATTCATATAAACTCTCTTATTGATGTATCCACAAAAAAAACCTCAAATATCGAGAAGTGAATAAACTGCAGAATGAGCTTAATTTTTTGTGTTCAATTACTTGGAAAAACCTCTAATTTTTCAAGTGTTTATTCTATTATTTATACAGTTCAGTTTATTTATTCCCTGCACTTAAAAAACGCAACAAAAACTTTACAACCTCATTAAAATACCGTTACTCTCTGTACTATGCCGCCGACAAATTGACTCGCTTACCTTTATAGGTTTTTAATGTGCGTCGTTGTTTGATGACAGTATGCCGCTAGGCCCAGGGGCGATAATAATTATGTCGTAAAGTTTTTGTTGCGTTTTTTGAGTGCAGGGAATACATAAACTGATAAATTATCAAAAAAGAACCGAAATTTAATCCATAAAATTCTCCTAAATTAAAATCCCCAGTTATTGTATAAGTGTATATTATATCAGTGTATGATTAAGTATATGATTTATTATTTTCTTTAGGACATTGTGAGGCACAACACGGTCAACTTTACATAAGTAGTGGTCTTTCTTGTTAAAATAAATACCTACACGTTTAGGTACTCCTGGTTAATACAAAAAATATTAGCTACATAAAACATAGAAATTCAGTTATCTGTATGAAATTACTACCCATGTTTCGTAAATTAAATATTACGGAGGATAATTCAAAATATAAGCCCTAATTTAGGTATCTAGAGACAGAAATAAAGAAGAGAAAATTCAATAGGGCAGGTAGGTACTCACTATGCAGCTTTGGGCTTTGGCTCATGGTTTCCAAGTTTTATTGGTTGTAATTAAAATCCAGAAGTATGTCCAGAGTTAAAACCATCACATTTATATACTAGTGTTCGGCAAATTATCTAAAATCCGCAATCACCACTCGTTTTTTAATACCGATCACAAATGAACGAATTAGAATCAATCCTGGACCCGTTATACACAGTTCTCTTTAACACAGTTAATACTTTTTAATATTGCTGAGATATATTTGAATTTTATTAAGTTACACACAAATCGAAGTATTTTAAACGTCGCGCCCCGCCATTGTTAAATTACAAATAAACAGAGTAAACAGACAGTATATCAAACATCCGAGACAAGTGACCTAGTTAAAGTGACGAATGCCCCAAAGTCACTCGATTCGGTATTCTTCGTGGCAGCGCAGTCGCGTTCCCATTGGACTGGCACTAGTTGCTAAGCGCTCTGCTAACCAATCGCCGCGCCGCTGCCCTTCCAGGAATTTCAACAAACGCGGTTCCTGCGTTAAGAGTTGTTTGGATTGTATTAGTCATCCATGCTGAGATGTAATAGAATATGACATTGGACAAATTTATTATACCTAATCTTTAAATTTCTCGGTGCACATTTGAGGATATTAGGGTTAATTTTATTTTAGTTCTACAAAAGAGAAAATGTTTATTTTAATAATACATAGGTATGTGGGATGATAAGAATTATTTTTGCAAATCGAAAATAGAAGAAAAAAAAATATTTTTTTATATATACTTTTTTTTCTCTCATCGTCCCGTTTTTAATGTCTTTTAATGGAAGCCGTTTTTTTAAATTATGATTTATATGAGAGTAAATTGAACCGTCTTTCCGTCTTATATCCGGAGTGCTCTTGCGTTAAAGCGTTGTTCAGACAGTTGCGGAATGCGAATTCTTTGGTGCGGATTTTTATAAAATTTGTTCTAAAACAGTCTAATTTCCTTGCAAATGCTTGGTGCGCGAAATAAAAATTGCACGAATTTTTGGCATAGTGGGGGAAAGAATCCTCTTGGCCAATAGCTTTTTTAATGGCGTTTAATTTCCGCCCGGCCTGAACGCGATAAAATGATTACAAAAAAATTGGGTCTTCAACTCCACTCCTTCATGATAAAAAATGAATTGAATTTTTTTTTATTTTTGCACCTTGGATTCGAGATATCTCGCGAATCAACGGTCTGACATCGATAAGGCTGGGAACAAAATTTGCTTATTTTCGTAAGCTCTTCATTCTTGGTCTGAATTTTTTTTTCGTCAGATCAAAAGACGCCGTTATCTTCGAAAAACTATTTTCCCATACATTTAACATGTCATTCCCCCCCCCCCCCCTTGACTTCCTCAGCACAATTGTGTCGGAGTGTTGGGGAGACCCAACTTTATTTATTGGCAAAAGAAAAATCACAAACGGATGTTTCCTTATTCGAGTCTGGTTTCCTTCCACATCTGATCCACTATTGTAGGAGGGGGAAAATTGATATTTGTTTTTGTGAGAAAAAAATTAATATTTTGTAGGAGGCATTTCTTTGAGGAAGGTGGTAGATGACCAGGATTGTGTAACCATCCCCGGGGGTTGTTTTCACCCTTAATTTATTTTTCATCTAGGTACTATAATAATTGAAAAATAGAATAAAATATGTGTTTATTAAAGTGTTTTCATAAATTTATTTTCCGCCCCTTTGAAGGGCAAGAACAACCCCCGAGGTCGGTTACACAACCCTGGCCACCACCACCTTCCTCAAAGAAACTCGAATACTCAATGCACATTTCTTCCATCATGCCGACATCGTCTGGAGATATTAAAGTTGAGTTTTAATTTTAATGCTATACCCGAATACTGTGCTCGACGCGCGTTTCATCAACCATGCTGACATCACCTGGAGTTGATCAAAATTCAGTTTTAATCATCTCTAAGTCGCGCGTCGAGTAGGGTGTTAAAGTTAGTCCAAGTTTAAAACTTTTTATTATCTCCAGATGATGTCAACATAGTTGGCGAAACGCACATCCAATAGAGTATTCACGAGTACTGTTCAAGAGTTTTGATATTTGTGAAACGACGTCAGAGCCATGAAGTTTTCAAAAGAACTATATCTTTAAATAAGGTGTAAAAGCGTCGCGTACAAATAAATGCTAACGTTTGATGTCAGGCGTCACAAACATGGGGAAAACTATATACTGGAAAATAGTTAATTGTTTGGAATGCTCATTTTTTTAAAAAGGAGAATACGATCGGGGTAAAATATTGTCACATTCATGTCCGCGGTTTCCGAAAATAATATAAACGAAATTCACAAAATACCAAAAATTCGCAGAAGAATTGTTTAAAAAAATAAGTTTCCGATCAATTTCATTCTACAAAACTTGAATTTTAACTTACTTGAATCTCCTGATAAAAACAGAACCATCTAGAACAGTGGCCGAACATAACTTATAGTTTGTCGCTGCTATACATATACCTAGCTGGCAAAAAATGACAAATTTTCCACTAGCTTTTATATTAATTTATTTACATGGTCATGATAAGCATTTCATTTATTTAAACAAGATTGTTTGTGGCTAATTAGGAGAAAGCACATATTTTGTTTACAAAATTGTTTCTATAAACTATATGTCCATAACTACTGAAAAATTTCATTTTTTTCCCCAAGTTTTATGCTGATTTATTTAGACGGTCGTGTTGAGTTGACAGACAAAATATATTAATTCCTTATTAATTGAAAGAGTCACAGATACATTGGAAAACTTCATATAATAAAATCTTTCTCCTATTGTCTCTACATGGTCCTGTCCGCTTTGGAACAATCTGACAAATAAATAAACGCAGTACTGTCAGCGCAGAGGCTGGGTGCATCCTACCGCAGATTTCAATTTAATATTTTTTTCATTTATCGGGTTTTCTTGTAACATATTTTGACTTATATACCTAAATCACAATTTTGAATATCTCTTTTCAAGTTTAATGGTCTGAGAGGCGTTTTAACCTAGTAAAAAAAAATTATTCCAAGTTGCAAGTGAATAAATGTTCATGCAAACATAAATAACCCAACATTTGAAAATATAAATAATAATAATAATAAATAAATAAACTATGAAATATGAAATAATCTAACAGCCGAGCTTTTACGAAACTTTAGAATGAACTGAGTTCTAAGCACATACAATTGATTAACAGATAAACGTTAACAATAATTAGAGGTAATTATGGAGATAATAATTATTACCTTTAACGTTTTAATCTTGCGTTTAGTTGTCATCAAACCGATACGAACAACACAACACAGATTACAAATTCACATTAAAACATTCTTAAAAGTCACTTTACGTATATGAAAATTTAATTCCCATCACAAATAACTCTCAGCAGATTGTACTGTTTAATACCAAAACGTTCGATCTATAACGAAACGAAATTGGAAGCGTCCTGTCAGTCACATTCAGATTTCTCCATGGCCTACTATACGGTTTTCAGTGCTGTGGCGATGTTAGACAACGAAACAAATCCAATGCGTATTTTTAAAACACCGATCAACTGGAGATATTAGATATTTGGTCGGAAAATGCGGGGTTGCTGACAAAGCTCACTACTCAAATAAAAATGAAGAGCTTGAAGACTAATTGGCAACATTGCGTGTGGCTTAACTTTTAGCAGAAACGCCGGCGAAAACGGTGAGAGATGGGACAAAATTTCAGGTAAGAGTTTTGTATAGCATGAAATTTCAAATGTCAGTGGCAAATGTGGCAATATATCATCGAAATTAATTGCTTAAGCAGGGGATACGCCCACTTTTTGTAGAATTTTCACATCTGCCGAGTATTATTATATGTAATGAATCAAATTTCAAATAATTAATGAATTATAATTAAGTACCTACTTTAAAGAATTTTTTGATTTTTTTTTAATAGAAATTCTTTCCTAATTGTAAATTCAAATTAAGGACAATGAGGTGTTGAAAAGTTGAAATGTGATGTTGCATGTGACATAATTTCCACAAGCACCAAGTCATTTAATTCTTACGCTTAATACTCTACTCGGCGTGTGTTTCGCCCATCATGTTGGCATCATCTTGAGATGCTTAAATCTGAGTTTTAGTATGAACATTTCACTCCTATACTCTACTCGACACGCTTTCGCCCACTGTATTGGCATCATCTGGAGATGAAGAAAAGTGAGCTTTAATTTGAATAATATACTCGAACGCTCTACTTGATGCGCATTTCGCCCGCCATTATCTAGAGATGATTAAAAATAAATTTTAATTTTAAAACTATACCTGAATACTTTACTCGACGCGCGTTTCACGAACCATGTAGATGCGTAAAACTGAACTTAATGTGAACACTAGACTCCAATACTCTACTCGACGCGCATTTTGCCCCCCCCCCCCCATGTTGGCCTCCTCTGGAGCTGCTTAAAACTGTAGTTTAATTTGGTAACAACGCTCGAACGTTTTATTAAACATGGGTTTCGTCTACCATGCTGACATCACCTAGAGACGATGAAAGCTGTGTTACAATTTGAACATTACACTGTAACAGTCTGCTCGACGCGCGTTTCGTCCACCGTATTGGCATCATTTGGAGATGATTAAAAGTGAGTTTTGATTTGAATACTCGACACTTATTTCGCCAACCATGTAGGCATCACCTGGATATGCTTAAAAATTAGCTTTAGCTTTTCGTTCACCAGGTTGGCATTATCTGGAAGTGTTTAGAACCAAGCTTTAATTTGATAGCAACACTCGAATGTTTCCTTCACCATGCTGGTATCGCTGGATATGATGGATTGAGCTTTAATTTAAGAACTATTGTTAAAGCGCGAAATTATTCCAAATGGAAACGTGGAAATAAAAATTTTACCTTTATACCGAAGATTTAATGTGCGTCTGGAATGTTTCATGTCAGGCTTGGCGCCATGGCACGCGGCGATATAATTATGTCGTAAAGTTTTTGTTGCGTTTTTTATGTATCGGGAACTTAGTACTTGAACTATAAGTGAGTCAATTTGCGAACAGCACTACAAAGAGTACCGGTATTTTAATGAGGTCGTAAAGTTTTTGTTGCGTTTTTTATGTCTCGGAATATTCCTATTTAAAGTATAAGTTTGAGCGATTTTATATGCAGGGAGAGTAGTACACGCAAATTAGATTAAAAAACACTGAATAGAAGAAATAATTTATAAAGAAATAATATTTGAGATGCGTACTCCCGATAGGGTTAGAAATAGATACCCGAAAAGTTCTCAACCCATTCAGGAACGGAAAGTTCCTTTTTCACGTTGGTTTATCACTTTTATCTTGTAAACCGTTCGTTGGAAGAGAAAAAAGTGTAGGAAATAAAAATTTGTCGTTAAATTCTGTATAAAAAAATATCCTATTGGCCTTGTAGCTTATCCCCATCCATTTCGCAGTAGCAGCGTCCAAACTGAGGGGTAGTTTGGAGCGCACGAGTAAAAATAGATCTCACACGAAGTTGCACGGCGAATATCTCAAAACCGGTTGATTTAACGAGAAAAATGCCCAAGAATGAATTTATAGACCGGAATTTTCTCTATAAGATGCATATCTAGCGGATGTTGACGCAAGTGATTTTTACTTATTTTCCCCTTTTTTTCCACAAAGATGCGTTTTTTTATTTGAGCTCTCGGTGCGTTTTTTAAAGTGGTTTACCTTGTAGGCCTATTCCACTAAAATTCTGTCCAATTTTACTCATTAGAGGGTTCCTCATCGACGAACAATTCTTCAAATTCGGAATTTAAATACCCTTGCCTGTGGCAATTAGAGCATATTGTTGAGCAGCGCAATCCAACCTTAACACAGGGGCATCGTTTTCCGCAACCTTTTTTGCAGCTGCAGGAAACTAGCTGAAGGGTGAAAATTGGTGCCGGTAACTCGGTGGCGTAAATAGGAGCTAAAATATTGCCCACTTTCTCTCAATCCCATTCCGTTTCTCCTCGACAACATTGAATTTGATATATATATAGCCGTAATATTTTGAAGCGGTTTATATTTATCGTCCTGTCGAGCTTTGTTTTTGAAACAAAAACCTATTGTCTCCACATATCTGGAGAAAATATGTACCTCACTAATCTATGTAACGCATTCAATGTAGACGACCTTCGGAGCAGATGTTTGAAGTGTTGTAATATGTAGGAGAAGGAAAACGCGAAGGTCAGAATAGACTGTTTGTTAAGTCTAAGAGTGCCTTTACCTCAAACCTTCAGTACGATAGAAAACGTTTATGAAATACGGTAAAGATAGACTAAAAAATGTAAAAATATATGCAGGTATAGTTCAAGTAATAAGTTCACAGAAAAAATGCAACAAAAAACTTTACGACATAATTATATCGCCGCGGGCCACGGCGCCAAGCCTAACATTGAACATTCCCGACGCACACTAAAAAACTTATAAAGTTAAGCGAGTCAACTTGCGAACAGCACTAAGAAGAGTACCGGTATTTTAATGAGGTCGTAAAGTTTTTGTTGAGTTTTTCATGTCTCGATTTATTCCTACTTGAACTATACATTATTACATAGACGTAAATGCGCGTGAAAATGTTTCTGTAGTTATGAAGACAATAAGTGACTGTTTCATTTGCGAAAAGACGCTTTAAGAAGGAAGGTGACACTGTGCATGTTAAAAGAGGCTTGATGAATTTAATAGCCGTTAGCAAAGCTCGACAGGACGATAAATATAAACAGCTTCAAAATATTACGGCTTTATATATCAAATTCAATCTTGGCGAGGAGAAAATTTGGAACCAACGGATTGTTAAGATTCGATTGCGGTGTTCAACAATATGCTCTAATTGCCATGGGAGAGGATGTTTAAATTCCGAATTCCCTCTAGTGAGTAAAATTGAACAGAATTTTAGTGGATAGGCCTACAGGGTAAACCACTTTAAAAACGCACCGAGTTCAAATACAAAAGCGCATCGTTGTGGAAAAAGGGGGAAAATAAATAAAAATCACTTGCGTCAACATCCACTAGACGGCATCTTATAGAGAAAATTCCGCTCTATAAAGTCACTCTTGGGCATTTTTTTGTTATATCATCCTGTTTTGAGATATTCGCTGTGAAAGTTCCTGTGAGATCGATTTTTACCTGTATGCTCAAAACTACCCTCCTGTTTGGACGCTGTTACTGCGAAATAGGTGGGGATAAGCTACAAGGTCAATAGGACATTTTTTATACAGAATTTAACGACAAATTCTTATTTCCCACACTTTTTTCTCTTCCAGCGAACGGTTTACAAGATAAAAGTGAAAAACCAGCGTTAAGTCAACGTTAGGGGTGGTTTTTTGCAAAAAAGGGACTCTCTCTCCGTTCCTGAATGGGGTGGGAACTTTTCGGATATCTATTCCTAACCCTATCGAGAGTACGCATCTCAAATATTATTTCTTTATAAATTATTTCTTCTAAAATATCTAATTTGCGTGGACTAGCGGTAATAGTGCTTCATAGCTCAAGTTCTAAGATAGCTATAAATTGAAAAAAAAAATACAGTTAAAATACATACAAAATTTTATAACTGGAAATTATTTTCGAATATACAGGATGAACCAATACCAACATACAATCTACAATTCAAAATATGAAAGAAAGAAAGAACTTGCATTTCGATCGATTATACCGTAAATTTTAAAAACAGTATAAACTCCATTTCACGGACGCATAGAGATGTGTGTTAATCAAAATGGGCAACATGTGGAGCACTTATTTATAATTTTTCTGTACAATTATTTGAAAAATTCTCTAATTTTGTAAGTTTTTTCTTGAATTATATACTTACAGCTCAATAAATCGAAAATGGTTAGAAATAGTCATAGGGAAGTACTTACAAAAAGTGTTGGTTTTTCATTCGTACAAAGACATCACACAGATGCCTCGTAACTGGTATTTACAAACATTTTTCTTATAATTCATAACGGTGACTGTAGCGATTTCTTCAAAATGCATCTGCAGATGGCGTTATTTCAACAAAGAAAAAATACTATCCGAATGATTTGGGAGATTGTCAATAATGAGTGAATGGAATCTAAAAAGGGGCTTATATACTGAGATTTATAGCATTCCATATTTAAGCACTTGGTCCTACACAATCGTCTTGGTTCACCCTGTATATTCAAAATAACCTGTATGTACCCAGACGCTAATTAGTTCTTTATAAATAGGGTATATATTTTGTCGCGAAAAATTCCTAGTAAGTCATACTTAGTTTTAATCAGATGCTATATTTGATTTTTAAGTTACTATCTCCATGTAGATCCTTTTTTGAACGAAATAATACCGAGACCAGATGCTTGTTAACAATTTGAGAGGTTCTTTGCTTAACGTTCCAGCATTATAGCATTTTAATTTTAAACAATATTCATAAATTAAAATTTTATTGAACATTACTTACTTACCCTGGAATACGTTTCACTTCAACCATTCATTGTTAACATCGCAATAAGAGCCATTAAAGATAGTTGGATCACATTTTTCATTATTTACGTATGCCTATATCACTATCACTAGTAAATTATTACAAATACCTAGATATCACTTTTAATTACACAAATTACTTTACATGATTGATAAATCATTTGTATTTGTTAAATTATTCCAAATTGCGGTCCAGTTAAAACGTCTCATTGCTGCTAAATTGACAAATAACTCGACACTGGCAGTCGGTCGGTGCTCCTGTAAACAGCAGAGGTCAATCACCCGGGAGTGGGGATGAGATGCCCTAGATTCGCCAATGCAATGCATGTTATTCATCATAACGCCGGCGCCGTCATCGTTCTAGGAATTTCAACAGACAGAACGTGTGTGTGTCTCTGTTATTGTTATATTATTGTAAACGAACAGGAGCGGTCAAACCAATGGATATTTTTGATGATTCGAATTACGCCTGTATTTTACAACAAGATAGAATCAACCCCAGTAAAGATGTGGGTTAATAGGTATATTAAGCTGATATAAAAAATATCTCTGTTCGTGGCTTTTTGTAATTGAATTAAATCTTCTTAAATAATAAAATACATTCTAATAGCCAACACGTTATTCAATAAATGTGGTAGGATTTTTTTAATCTATAAACAGATAAATTATTGACGTGAATAATCCAAATTCTAGATATGACAAAAATGGACGTTTTGAAGCCAGAAAATATATCCGAATCGAGATGCCGTCTGTAGATGTCTGTCTGGCCTAGAAGGACCAAAAGGTAGGACCCTACTGAATTTTGGTGAAACCACAAAAAATAATTTCTCATCCAAATCTAAAAATTGCTCAGGATGAAAAATTGCATCGAAATGGCCCAAAAACAATTTGTAGTTCAATCAAAAACTATATCAAGCACACAAAAACTGTTCAGGATGAATTTTTTTTTTGGTCAATTTTCTTTTCTAAGTTCCAAGGGAGGCTCAAGAAGGGACCCAAAAAGAAAAAATGTTTAAAATAAAAATTGATTCGAATGGAACATCGAAATCGCATTTTGCAAATTTCTCGCCAGAGCACTAAACAAATTTCTGTCTGGTAATTTTGTTGTTGTTGTATAGTTCAAGTAATAAATTCCCGAGATAGAAAAACCTAACAAAAACTTATCGCCGCGGACCATGGCACTAATTGAAATAAATAGATCCCAGTAAATAAAAAACGCAACAAAAACTTTACGATATTAATTATTAAACGCTTTTATTTATTGTCTGGAGAGAGAAAACTATTAAATACCGGCTAAATGGGTCAACTTTTACGTGTTAGGCTTGCAACCAAGGAGTCCCGAGTTCCAATCCTCGCTAGGGCATGGATGTTAGTGGCGTTTCTCATGTGTTACTGGCACTGGACTTGATGAGGTTGCGTGAGAGACAACACGGATAGTTGCTGTACCACTGCTGAGTTCGAGCCTCAGTTGCGGCATATGGCAATAATGTCGTAAGGAATGGTCGCTGTATAATTGTCTTGTATATATGTGTCCTGGTTGAGTATGGTAAAATAGCTAATGCTAAACTCCGTCAAGACGTTAATCTAAATAAGGCGATAAATAAATTTTAAAAAATAAAGTGAGTTATAGGCTGGGCCGTTAAAGTGGAGGGAAGCAAATTCTTTATTATTTATAACTTTTAAATCATGATTTTAAACTTAATGAGGTTTTGGTGATTTACAAAACAGATGAATGCATTAAATCTGCTCTAGAAATCTATGCACCCCTACACCCCAAAATTTTTACAAGGATGATATTAAAAGTAAATATCGTAAATAGATTCCTCAAGAAAAAAAGTAGGTATAGTTCAAGTAATAAATTGCCGAGACAGAAAAAACCTAACAAAAACTTTACGACATAATATTATCGCCGCGGGCATATCGCTAGTTAAAATAAATAGATCCCAGTAAATAAAAAACAAAAAAAACGCAAAAACTTTACGACAATTATATCGCCGCCATGGCGCCAAGCCCGACATGAAACATTCCCGACGCACATTAAAAACATAAAGGTAAGCGAGTCAATTTGCGAACAGCACAGCACACTAAAAAAGAGTACCGGTATTTTAATGAGGTCGTAAAGCTTTTCTTGCGTTTTTTATGGCTCGGTTTATTCCTACTTGAACTATACCTACCTAGCTGGCAAATGACAAATGTTCCACTAGCTTTTTTTAGGTGTATTGATTTATTTACATGGTCATGATAAGCATTTTATTTATTTAAACAAAATTGTTTCTATAAACAACTATAACGTCTATAACTACTAAAAAATTTCATTTTTTTTTTACCAAGTTTTATGCTGATTTATTTAAACAGTCGTATTGAGTTAATAAACGAAATATATTAATTCCTTAACAATTGAAAGAAAGTCACAAATACGTGGGAAAACTTTATATTATTAAAATCTTACTTTCTCCTATTGTCTCTACATGATCCTGCCCACAAATCTGGCAAATAAATAAACGCAGTACTGATGTCAGCGCATAGGCTTGCTTTCAGTTCTACTGGGTGCATCCTACCCCAGATTTCAATTTAATATTTTTTTCATTTATCAGGCTTTGTTATAACAATATATTTTGACTATATATCACAAATCAAAAATTTTGTATATCTCTTCTCAAGTTTAATGGTCAGAGAGGCGTATTAATCTCGTAGAAAAAATTAATTCCCTGTTGCAAGTGAATAATAATGTTCATGCAAATATTAACAATTTATTATTAAACACAATCCTCCCAACATAAATAAGCCAGAAGCCGAGCTTTTACGGAACTTTAGAATGAACTGTGTCTACTAAACACAGTTGATTAACAAGTACAAGTTAACAACAATTGGAGGTCATTATGGAAAGACAATAATTAATTATTACCTTTAAATTAATCTCACGTTTAGTGGTCATCAAACTGATACGAACAACACAACACAGATTACAAATTCACATTAAAACGTTGTTAAAAGACTTTACGTATGTGAAAATTTAATTCACATCACAAACAACTCGCAACAGATTGTATGTATTGTTTAATATCGAAACGTTCGATCTACAACAAAATTAGAAGCGTCCGCGTCCTGTCAGTCGCATTCAGATTTTTTCATGGCCTACTATGCGGTTTTCAGTGCTGTGGCGATGTTAGACAACGAAACGAATCCAATACATACACCGATCAACTTGAGAGATTTGGTCCGAAAATGCGGGGTTGCTGTCAATGTTCACTACACAAATAAAAATGAAGAGCTTGAAGACTAATTGGCAACATTTCGTATGGCTTAATTTCTAGCAGGAATGCCGGGAAAACGGTGACAGATAGGACAAAATTTCAGATAAGGAATTTTGTAGAGCATGAAATTTCAAATGTCAGTGGCAAATGTGGCAATATATCATCGAAATTAATTACTTAAGCAGGGGATACGCCCACTTTTTGTATAATTTTTGCATCTGCCGAATATTATATGTAAATCTGAATAAAATATTTCAAATAATTAATGAATTAATTAAATAACTACTTTAAAGAATTTTTTTAAAGAAGTTCTTTCCTAATTGTAAATTCAAATTAGGGAAAATGAGGTGTTGACATCACCTGGAATTGACGAAAACTGAGTTTTAATATCAATAGTGATAATTGAAATAAAGTTTTAATCATCCACGAGTCGCGTGTCGAGTAGTGTTCGATGGCAACGTTTAAATAAAAGTTTTGATCATCCAGATGATGCCAACATGATTGACGAAATGCACGTCCGAGATAAGGATACATGTTCAGCGAAGCAATGGATATTATCTTCTAGAGTTCTAGATAGCGTTAATCCTGCATTGATAAACCGACAGTTAGTGTTTAAGTGTTTTGGTGTTCAAGGAAACTACGTCAGAGGCATGAAGTTTTCAAACGAACTTGTCTCATGAAATAAGGCGTAAAAGCATCGTGTAAAATGAGTGACAACGAAAATAAGATATATTTACTAAATGCCGTTAAATTGTTAAATATATATGGTCCTGATAGATTTAATTCTATCAAACTTGTATAGGTACACCAATATGTTTAACCTAAGCCAAAATGAAATAAGTACATAAATTTCAGAATATAAAACATCAGAATAATTACTTCTACGTCCAGTGGAAGTATAGTAACGCAAATTTTTTTTTTTAATATGCTTAAAATGTCATGAAATGTCGAGATTTTAAATTTGAGCGAAAAAAAATTTCCTGTCGGTAACTTTCTTTGTGCGCACGTTTACTCTGGAACCGTTTATGATATTGATATTGACTTGAAATTTGGTACACTTATGTATTGTAACGAGATCTAGAACTAGATTATATTTTGATATAATTCCGTTGAAGGGTTCGGGGATAAATGGGGTAAATAAGGGTAAATAGGCAAAACAAGCAAGTAAGACTCCATAAAATTGCAATTTAGGGCATGTAAAAGTTAAGGTCTCAAAATTTTTGTTGGCATTAGCTACCCAATCTACCACCCCCATTACCACCCTCACCCTATTATTAAAGGGGGTAAATAAAATAATAAAATGTGATTTAGTGTGTATACAAGAACGAAACGTCTAAAAGAATTTTTTTGGCGTTAGCTACTCCCTCCTTTTGACCAAGAATTCATGATTAGCGATGTCAAGAATCCCCAGATGTCGATTTTGAATCGAATCGGATCATAAACGGTAAAGTCGTCTGTCATCAAATTTTTTTCTTATATGAAAATGTTAAAAGTGTATTGTCACCGGACTTATACACGTGCAAAATTTCAAAGCTCTAGCTTAATTAAAACTAATCGAAAGCTTTTAAAAAAATGAATCTAATGTAATTATATTTGTTATTTTTTGCAAGCACGCCACTGGTGGCTTTATTTAAATGCATACCATTTAAAATTATGTGCCAATTAAAGAAAACGTAGTATATTTTTTATCGTCCGTTAAACTTATGGAATCGTTCGATAGTTAACAATTGTTGCCCGTCCAATATTTACTATTAAAAGAATTTTACAGGAAAAGCAATAGTAAAGCAAAAGGGGTGAAACAATTTGCAAAGGATACAATCAATTTTTTTCGCAGTTTGTAAGACGAATAATATCTAGTTAACCTACCTAGTGGCTTAATTTAAATAAATAACGTTTGTAAATTATGTATCAATCGAAGGAAAAAATAATTGCCTTCATTTTTTATAAATTGTAAAATTTTGATTTATTAAGTCGTTCGGGAATGATCGCCGAATATGTCCTATTGTTCGAACATCTTTTTTTGCTATGAGGTTTCTTATGCAAAATTGTATTGTCTATCAAACGGTATCCGGATCATTTTATCTACGACTTATTTTGATGTATTCTATGCTTGGTTAGAAGGGTTTGATTTTACTCAAAAATGGAAGTATCAAACGCCTAAGTAACTAAGCTATTAGTGGTCATCATACCGACACAAACAACACAACAGAGATTACAAATTCACATTAAAAAGTGGTTAAAAATCACTTGACTTATATGAAAATTTAATACACACGACAAACAACTCCCAGCAGATTGTTCACACCCAAAACGTTCTTACAGCATTGAAATTAGAAGCGTCATGTCAGTCGTAATTTAGATTTTTGCATGGCCTACTACTAAATTTCCAGTGCTGGATTCTGTTAGACGATGAAACATTATTTTTTGATATATGATATATCAATACACCGATCAACTGGGAAGGCTCGATCGGAAAATGCAGGGTTTCTGACAACGGTGACTCCTCGAAAGAAAATGACGAGTCTCAAATGCAACTGGTAACATTGCCATTGTGGCTTAGTTTCCAGTACGAACGCTGAAAAGGCGGTAATACTCCATGAAAAAGTTGCAAAATAAGGTTAAAACACAAACGTTCTGTGAGAGGGATGAAACATAGAAACCCCCGTTTTCAAGGACGCTAAACACGATGGAGATATTTTTAAGGTTCCCACCCCTCAGCAACTACCCCCTATTTCGCGTTATTTCCATCGTAGGCATGCGGATCGGTTTTTTGGGCAGGATTCGGGTAGGCCGTATGAAATTTAACCATACAACATCTTATCCATCCCAGGGTTGAAACTACCACCTCCGCTAATACTAAAATATCCCCAAAGAAATCAAAATGCACGAAAATTTGTTTATCCTCGTTTATTTTCTGTAGCCGTAATATTTCGCCGAGTATCGCTTCATTTTCAGCCGTGTGGGTCACGGATCACTATGCGCAAACCTTAGAGCTTGGAAATCATTGTTTTAGAATTAGAAAATGTTGGTTATGTTTGTATAATATTTCTATGTTCGCTTAAATTTTTTAATTTATAATCTGTGATCTTTATCGATATTTAGTAATTGTTTACTTTAGTAGAAAAAAGAGCGATGAGTGGACAAGTGACTGATTATTATTATTATTTTTTTATTAAAAAATAATTTTACATCCATTTTTATAACTAAATTAGAGCGACGTAAATGATTATGGCTTTTTGAAAGTAAAATAAAGAATAAACTTTACTGCTGGCCTTGCATGTTACTCAGTAGAAATAGTAAAAATCCGTCGAATTCAAAAGGGATAGATAAGTAATGTAAAAACGTTATACTAAGCGAATGAAAAATAAAATATATTGAAAGATTATACCGTTTCTAGTTTAAAATATAAATTATTCTTCCATCAATATATTCAAACTTCACTGAATCTACCCAGGTAATTTTAAAGAAGGCCTTGAAAGTCTCTACTGTTTCTAAAATTGCATTGCTGGTGTGATCAATCGAAAAGCAGTTATATTATTGTTCTCTTATTCATATTTTGGATTGTAGAACAATAGAAACTTCATTTCAAAGACTCATAAATTGTGTGTCAATCAAAATGAGTATGTAGGGTACTTTATCGCCATATGTTGTAGGAATGAAAAACCAGCATTTTGGTGTATGTACGTCTCTATCGCCATTTATTTTGAAACCATTTCGATTTATTGAGTAATAAGTACAAAATTCAAAAATAAACTTAAGAAATTAGAGGTTTTTTGCTTATTGATTTTTTACACCCACTACATTTCTGTAGAAAACTGTAATTACTATTCAATTCTATCCCATCCTGCGTGTGACGCTTCAGAAAATGTGAAGAATTATTGATATACCTATCTGCAAACATACAGAGTGTCTGGGTACGCCGTTTACGGTCAATACTTCCCCTATTTGAACATATAAAAAGATGAACCAATAAATATTTTATATTGGATCGAAAAAATTACTGTTTGCATACATGAAATCTTTCGCTCTTGCTCCTATTCTTTTTTTACTATTTCATTCTGAACACTGAATATTTAAAGTATAATTCTGCAGAAGTGTAAAAAACATGTTTAAATTAGTTTCGTTCGTCTAGAAATTGTTAGTTAAGTACTAGTAATTCAACTAAAATTGTATACAGTATATACGGTCTTGTAGACATACGAAACTAATTAAAAGTTACTCCTCTTTTCTTCTAATATTAAGTATGTTATATAAAAAAATAGGGGTGTAATTTGGAATACCCTTAAAGGTTGAAATAGCAATAAGGTTTAAGTACGCAATCAGCATGGTTTTTCAGTGTTATATAAAATAGTTTTTTGTTCGTCTTTTTATCTTTTCAAATAACGGGGATTGTGAAATATATTATGGAACATCCGGTATTGTAAAATATGAGACATGCCACTTCTGTGTACATTACAAATTTAGGAAAAACATTTCTCCTCTGTTAAATGAATTATCATGGGTTTATTTTCGAGAAACTAAATTTAAATGTGACAGAACATTAAACATTTTTCTTGGGGGTGCACATAAGAAATAATAACTTTACAACAATTTCTAATACGCGCCCAAAATTCGAAATGGTGTTTATTTCAGCTGTATGTAATTTTATTTCGTAGGTATGGCGTGGAAGAGGACATAAGAAGCATTAATGTAGGAGAATGGCGAAGAAAAGTACTGGATAGGGACGAATGCAAGGAGGCCCTGGAGCAGGCCAAGACCCCTCAAAGGCTGTAGCGCCAATATGATGATGACGATTTAATTCATAATAAAATGATAATAGTAACCACACATTATCTATCTATACTACTATATGAAGAGGTATAGTTCAAGTAATAAGTTCCCGATACATAAAAAACGCAACAAAAACTTTACGACATAATTATATCGCCGCGGGCCATGGCGCCAAGCCTGATATTAAACATTCCCGACGTACATTAAAAACCTATAAAGGTAAGTGAGTCAAAATTTGCGAACAGCACAAAAAAAGAGTACCGGTATTTTAATGAGGACGTAAAGTTTTTGTTACGTTTTTTATATCTCAGTTTCTTCCTACTTGAATGTATAGCATTGTAAACTTTATTCTGATCATTTATATATTTCCAAAATTGGCGGGGACCTCCATGAATATTGTTTTCAGTATTAATCAAATATGTATTGCCATCTTACGGAAAGATGCCTCTTTCCGTAAGATCTTTACAATCGGCACATACACGGGAGAAATGTTCGTAGGATTGGTTTATCATGGAATTTTTATAAATTTTATGAGCTTTCTTTTTTTCTACAACTAATCTACGAAGTTCCGAGCTGAAACCATTTGGGACAAGTTGAGCTTTTGTATCTCTGAATGGGAATGAAAGCATTGATACCACTAAAGATGACATCGTAAAGATTACACACACAATTGTCTATATCATAGTCCAAATATTTGTCCCATTTAACTTCAGCAGAGTAATCATTTAAACTAAAGTAGTCACCATTGCGATATCACTCTTCATATTGCGGTTCATTTTTGACCATTATGTCAATATCAAATGTGATAGCGGTATGATGTGTCGAATTGGGAAGTAGTAAATCTTTGGCAGGTCTAAATTCAATATCATTAAGATGCGTAAATAAAAGATCAAGATATATATTCCTGCTGTTGCCAATACTGTTCATTTGATATAAATTACAGAAACTGAAGCAATTACTAATAATAAAGGCAAGTTTTAATCAGATGCTATATTTGATTTTTAAATATACTAGCTTTATGTAGATCCTTTTTTGAACGAAATAATACCGAGACCAGATGCTTGTTAATAACAATTTGAGAGGTTCTTTGCTTTACGTTCCACCATTATAAACGCATTTTAATTTTAAACAATATTTATAATTTAAAATTTGATTTGAACATTACTTACCCTGGAATACGTTTCATGTCAACCATTGATTGTTAACATCGCAATAAGAGCCATTAAAGATAGTTGGATCACATTTTTCGTTATTTACGTATTCACTATCACTAATACATTATTAAAAATACCTAAATATCACTTTTAATTACACAAATTAATTTACATGATTGATAAATCATTTGTATTTGTTAAATTATTCCAAATTGCGGTCCAGTTAAAACGTCTCACTGCTACTAAATTGACAAATAACTCGACACTGACAGTCGGTCGGTGCTCCTGTAAACAGCAGAGGTCAATCACCCGGGAGTGGGGATGAGATGCCCTAGATTCGCCAATGCAATGCATGTTATTCATCATAACGCCGGCGCCGTCATCGTTCTAAGAATTTCAACAGACAGAACGTGTGTGCGACGTGCGTCTCTGTTATTGTTATATTGTTGCAGACGAACTGGAGTGGTCAAACCAATGGATATTTTTGATAATTCGAATTAGGCCTACCTATTTTAGAACAAGAACTATAAACAACAAATGGAATCAATCCCAGTAAAGATGTGGGCTAATAGGTATTAAGCCGATATAAAACATATCTTTGTTCGTGGCTTTTTGGTAATTTCATTAATCTTTTTAATTTATAAAATACATTTAATAGCCAACACGTTATTCAATAACGTGGTAGGATTTTTTTCATCAATAGACAGAGAAATTATTGACGTGAATAAATCCAAATTCCAGATATGACAAAAATGGATGTTTTGAAGCCACAAAATATATCCGAATATCGAGATGCCGTCTGTAGGTGTCTCAGTATCTGTCTGTATGTCTGTGAGTAATACTTGAAAACGTAGAAGTCTGATATACCTATATTTAGATATAAGGCCTAGAAGGACCAAGGTAGGACCCTATTGAATTTTGGTGAAATCACAAAAAATAATTTCTCGTCCAAATCTAAAAATTGCTCAGGATGAAAAATTGCATCGAAATAGCCCAAAAACAATTTGTAGTTCAATTAAAAGCTATATCAAGTACACAAAAACTATTCAGGATGGAAAATTGTTTAGACATTTTTTTTTGTCAATATTATTTTCTAAGTTCCAAGGGAGGAACAAGAAGGGACCCAAAAAGAAAAAATGTTTAAAGTAAAAATTGAATCGAATGGAACATCGAAATCGCATTTTGCAAATTTCTCGTCAGAGCACCAAACAGATTTTTGTCTGGTGATTTTTTTGTTGTTGTAACATGTAAATTTCTCGTTAGATTAAAAGCCGTCAAGAAAATTGCAGTCAAGTCAATTTTACTAAATTCTACTAAAAAGTCTTCGAGAGTTACAAATATATTCAAGATAAAGGATGATGAGAAAGTACTATCAAGGTTGGCACTCACCCGAGACCAATTTTCTTATCAATTATCCGTAAGTTTGTATAAATTATGAATTTTATTGCCATACCTTTTAGTAAATAATCGTAGGTATTGTTATTAATCATATTAATTATTAAACACTTTTATTTATTGCCTGGAGAGAGAAAACTATTAAATACCGGCTAAATGGGTCAACTTTTACGTGTTAGGCTTGCAACCAAGGAGTCCCGAGTTCGAATCCTGGCTAGGGTATGGATGTTAGTGGTGTTTCTCATGTGTTACCGAGTTGGTGGCAGTGGACTTGACGAAGTTGTGTGACCGATATTTTGCAAGAAGCCAAAGAAGCTACAGCCAATTTACAAGATTGTTATTGCTAAAAAAACATAGGGAGAGCAACGCAACGAGTCAGGCGATACAGACGTCGTTACTAGTATAGAGAAAAATTGTGTGCAGGAGAGCAGTTTTCTTTGTGAAAAATCGAATATGATGACAATAAATTTTAGCATAAACATAAATAAATGAATAAGTGTTAGTGGATTCTTTGTTTTCTTAATTTTCCGTATAATAAAGACAATAAATAAACTGCTTGGCCTTTTTTATATTAAAATTACTCTTCAGTGACTAAATTATTTTACCTCACTAGTGACCTAAGTATACGTTAGCTCATTACTTTAACTCACTAGTCTATAGGAGGCATTTCTTTGAGGAAGGTGGTAGGTGACCAGGATTGTGTAACCACTCCCAGGGGTTGTTTCCACCCTTCAAGGGGGTGGAATTTCTTTTCATCTATAATAATTGAAAAATAGTATAAAAAATATGTTTATTAGTGTTTTTATAAATTTGTTTTCTACCCCTTTAAAGGGCGAGAACAACACCCGGGGCCGGTTTCACAACCCTGGTCACCTTACACCTACCCCAAAGAAACGCCTCCTACAAAATATAAATTTTTTCCTCAGAAAAAAAATCAATTTTAAAAGTGACAAAATAGGCTTTTATTTGATAGCAACACTGGAATGTTCTACTCGACGCGGGTTTCGCCCACTATGCTGACATCACCTGGAGATGATGAAAACTGATCTTCAATTTAAACAATACACCCGAATGCTCTACTCGATGCGCGTTTCGCCAAACACAAGGAGTATAGTTTGTTCGAGTGTATTGTTCAAATTAAAGTTCAGTTTCCACCATCTCAATGTGATGTCAGCATGATGGGGATATCATGCGTCGAGTAGAGTATTCGGATCTAGTGTTCCAATTAAAACTCAACTTTAATCATCTTCAGATGATGCCAACGTGGTGGGCGAAAGGCGCATTAAGTAAAACATTCGAGTGTTGCTATCAAATTTAAGGCCAGTTTTAAGCATCTCCAAATGATGCCAACCTGGTGGACGAAACGTGCGTCGAGTAGAGTATTCAAGTGTAGTATTTAAATACAATTAGAACACGACTTTCTTTGTTTATTTCTTTTTATCTAGTAACGTTGTATTTAGTTGATTCATATTTTATTTGAAATATTTTACACAAATTTATATACATAATAATCGGCAGATGCAAATATTCTACGAAAGCTGGACGTGTCCCCTGGGTATACAATTCTTTTTGGTGATATACCTACCGCCACTGACATTTCACATTTCGTGCTCTGCAAAATTATTCATATGAAATTTTGTCCTCTCACCGTTTTCTCAGTTCGTGCCAGAAGCTAAGCCACACGAAATGTTGCCAATTACTTTTCAGGCTCTTCATTTTTATTCGAGGAGTGAGCATTAACGGCAACGCAGCATTTTTCGACCAAATCTCCCAAGTTGATCACTGTATTGGATTTGTTTAATCGTCTTAACAGCGCTGTCAACGCTACAGCACTGAAAACTTAGTAGGCAGGCCCTATGCAAAAATCTGAATGCGATTGACATCACGCTTTTGGGACAATTTGTTGCGAGCTGTTTGATTTGTCGCACCTATGTCAAGTGACTTTTAACCACGTTTTAATGTGAATTTATATAATCTTTGTTCGTATCGATTTGATGGCCACTAAAGATAATAATTAGAATTTTGTGTTTCCAACATGACTTGTTATATTTGTCGTTAACTTTTATTTGTTAATCGATTGTAAGTGCTTAGTAGATTCAGTTCATTCTAAAGTTTTGTAAAAGCTCAGTCCCTGTAGTATTAATAATGGGAGGATTGTGTCTTATAATTAATTGTTAATATTTGCAAGAACACTATTATTCACTTGCAACTTTGAGTTGATTCTTTCTATTAGGATAAAATGCCTCTATGACCATTGAAGTTGAAATAAGATATTTAAAATTGTGATTTTTTGTCAAAATATATCGTTAAAACAAATCCAAATGAAGGAAAAAAATAATTAAATTAGAATCTGGGGTAGGATGCACCCCGTAGACAATAGGAGAAACTAGATTTCATTATATGAAGTTCTCTGATATATCTATGAGTTTCTTTCAATTAATAAGGATGTGATACTCGTCTAACTCAACACGGCCCGGCCGTTTAAATAAATCAGTATAGAAGTTGGTAAAAAATTTGAAATTTTTTAGGGGTTATATGCATATATTTGTTTAAAGAAACAATTTTGACGAAAGAAAAACAACTTTTCATACAAAATATGTGTTTTCTTTTTCATGATTAGCCATAAACGATTGTTTATGGCTAATCAGGAAAAAGCACATATTCTGTATAAAAAATTGTCTTTCTTCAAAATTGTTTCTTTAAACAAATATATGTACTACTAAAAAATTATACATTTTTTACCATCTTTTATACCGATTTATTTAGACGGTCGTATTGTGTTAGTAGACGAGATATATCACTTCCTTATCAATTGAAAAAAACCCACAGATACACTGGAAAACTTCACATAATGAAATCTTACCTTCTCCTATTGTCTCTACATGGGCCTGTTTGCTTTGGAACATTCTGGAAAATAAATAAACGCAATTACTGTCATTGGAGAAGCTGATTTGATTTACGAGGTGCATTCTATAGGCCAGTCGTCAGGGAGTTGAGAATACATAAAAATCGTTTTAAGTCGGACAAGAGATTTTACTATTGGAACCAGTGCATTATAGGCCTCTTTTAGACATACTAATTTTTCCCTCTCGCCCGCCACCCGGAACACCTACAAGTTTTGCAAATATCTCGATTGTGAACGGTTCTACGAAAAAAAAGATTGTTATCGAAGTTAAAGAAAAGTAAATTCTCTATCGAAATGGTTCAGACACATCTTTAATTACGTAGTATTAATATTATTGGAGTTATAGGCGGGGAAGTCATAATCCCGGTGAAATCAGTCATCGACCGGGAAAATTAATTCGAATGGAAAATTTTTGTGCCATCTTGTTCAAAATGTGCTCCTTTATAAGAAAGTACAGTTTTCCACATGGAAATGTGGTCAGAAACTGTTTAAACAAAATAGAAACATTGTCTTTATCCGAGACTATCGTTTCGGAAAAAATATTTTCATATTGTTCACATCAAAACGAACAAAAAATGTTCTTAGACGTTCTTCTCTAAAGTTGATAGTTTTAGAGAAAAAAAATCTTGAAATCTCAAAAAACGCGAAATTTACGATTTTCAGGTCTCAAAAACTCTCGCAAAAACTATATGAAAATTAATGTTTTTTATTGTAAGAAGAATTTGCATTTATTCTCTGAAGCTTTGGCCACAATATGCTGTTGATATATTTTGTTATCCTTTAGCTTGTGCTTGTGTTTTAATTGTGAATATGTGCAAGCGCGCGGGCGTCTGCCAGGGTAGTTGTGACATTATATAAGTATATAGGTATTTTTATAGAACACACGCTTGCATTGGCTCGTCGTACATCCACTGAAGTATGCAACAATTTATACCTATAAGTAGAATAATTGTTAAGTAGAGTAATATAAGATTTAAAATGTAGTTATGTGAACTTTATTTTTTATTTAATTTATTTTCAAATACAATTAAAGTGATTATACAACTTTTACAGCTACATGCATTAGTACTACACGATTTTTTACAATTGCACGCTTTTATTAAACCATCTAACAATGGATATTTGGTCATAAATGCAGGTATATAAGCATATTATCCTCATATTTGTAACCAAAACGTGTTAGATCTAATTCAATGTAGGTATCTGGAAAATATTACATTTTTGATAACCATCTTTTTTTTTGTAGGACCATTCACAATCGAAATATTTGAAAAAAAATTATTTTTAAGCGATATTGATCCAAAATTGGGGCTGTTCCGGAGGGCGGGCGAGGGGGAAAAATTAGTAAGTCTAAAAGAGGCATATAATGAACTGGTTCCAACAGTAAAATCTTCTGTCCGATTTAAAACGATGTCATTTTACCTGACGACTGGCCTAATATCCCAGTTTCTAAATTTTTTTTCCTTGATCTGGCTTTGTTTTAACAATATATTTTGACTATAAATCACAATTTTGGATAATTTTTTTTAACTTCGATGGTCATAGAGGCGTTTTATTCTAATAAAAAGAATCAACTCAAAGTTGCAAATGAATAATAATGTTCATGCAAATACTTATTAACAATTAATTATTATTAAACACAATCCTCCCATTATTAATACTACAAGGAGTGAGCTTTTACAAAACTTTAGAATGAACTGCATCTACTAAGCACTTACAATTAATTACCAAATAAAAGTGAACAACAATTATTACAAGTCATGTTGGAACGACAAAATAATAATTATTCCTACCTTCAGTGGCCATCAAACCGATACGAACACACCAAAGATTATACAAATTCCATGAAAACGTGGTTAAAAGTCACTTGACATATAAAAACTTAATTCACGCGGCAAACAACTCGGAAAAAATTCTTTAAACCCAAAACGTTCGATCTACAGCAATGAAATTGAAAGCGGCATGTCAGTCCCATTCAGATTTTTCCATGGCCTACTACGTTTTTCAGTGCTGTAATGGTGTTAGACGATGAAACAAATCCAATGCGATATTTTTAATATATTATAATAACTTGGAAGATTTGGTCGGAAAATGCTGCGTTGCCGTCAATGCTCACACCTCGAATAGAAAATGAAGAGCCTGAAAGATAATTGGCAACATTTCGTATGACTTAGCTTCTAGCACGATCGCTGAGAAAAGGGTGAGAGATAGGATAAAATTTCATGTGAATAATTTTGTAGAGAACGAAATTTGAAATGTCAGTGGCGGTAGTTAGGTATATCACCAAAAGTAATTGTATACCCAGGGGACACGTCCAGCTTTCGTTGAATTTTGCATCTGCCGATTATTATGTATATAAATTTGTGTAAAATATTTCAAATAAAGTATGAATCAACTAAATACATTACTAGATTTTAGAAAATAAATAAATAAATAAAGTCTTGTTCCAATTGTATTTAAATACTACACTTGAATATTCTAGTCGACGCGGGTTTCGCTCACCATGTTGACATCAGTGGAGATGATGAAAACCGAACTTTATTTTTAACAATACACAAGAATACTCTGCTCGATGCACGTTTCGTTCACCATGTCATCATCTGGAGAAGATTAAAATTGGGTTTTAATCTGAACACTACGCTCGAATATTTTACTCTACGCATATTTCGCCAACAATGTAGACATAATCTGGGGATACTTAAAACTGCGCTTTAATATGAACACTATACTCTAATAATCTACTTGATGTGCGTTACGCCCACTATGTTTAGCATCATATGGATATGATTAATACAGTAGCTTTTTAGGAATATTACCCTCGAATACTCTACTTGACGTGTCTTTCGCCCACCAGGGCATTATCTGAAGGTAGTACCTAAAACTGAGCTTTAAACTTAAGGCAACACCTGAATGTTTTACGCGACATGGGTTTCAATGGACAACATGAGGAGCATCTTTTTTTCTGTTCAATTATTTGGAAAAACCTCTAATTTTTAAGTTTATTCTATTATTTATATAGTTCAGTTTATTTATTTCCTGGACTCAAAAAAACGCAACGCTGTGTACCTACTATGCCGCCGACAAATTGACTCGCTTACCTTTATAGGTTTTTAATGTGCGTCGGTTTGTTTGATGACAGTATGCCGCTTGGCCCAGGGGCGATAATAATTATGTCGTAAAATTTTTGTTGCGTTTTTCGAGTGCAGGGAAAGGAATACATAAACTGAACTATATTATTAAATTATCAAAAAAGAACCGAAATTTAATCCATAAAATTCTCCTAAATTAAAATCTTCAGTTACTGTACTATAAGTGTATGATTAGGTTATATGATTTATTATTTTGCTACTTCAAAATATACTTTAGGACATTGTGAGGCACAGCAAGGTCAACATTACAAAAGTACTGTTCTCTCTTGTTAAAATAAATATCTACACGTAGGTATAGGTATTCCTCGTTAATACACAAAATATAAATATTAGCTACATAAAATTGAGAAATTCAATTATCTGTATGAAATTACTACTCATGTTTTTGTAAATTAAATATTTCGGAGGAGATAATTCAAAATATGAGCCCTGTTTTAGGTATATAAATATAGAGACAGAAATAAAAAGGAGAAAATTAAATAGGGTAGGTGGTACTCACTTTGCAGCTTTGGCTCATGGTTTCCAAGTTTTACTGGTTGAAATTAAAATCCAGAATTAAAACTATCACATTTATTTATAGGTTTCGGCAAATTATCTAAATGCCTCAATGACCACTCGTTTTTTAATACCGATCACAAATGAACGAATTAAAATCAATCCTGTACACGTACACACTGTACACAGTTCTCTTTAACACAGTTAATGCTTTTTAATATTGCTGAGATGTATTTGAATATTATTAAGTTACACACAAAAGTCGAAGTATTTTAAACGCCGGCCGCGCCGCACCATTGCCAAACTGCAAATAAACAGGACACCAGACACCACATTAATAAACATCGAGACAAGTGACCTAGTTAAAGCGACGAATGTCCTAGTCACTCGATTCGGTAGTTGCTAGGCGCTCCGCTAACCAATAGCCGCGCCGCTTCCAGGAATTTCAACAAACCGTTTGTTGACGAAGGTCGGTCGCTCAGACTTTCAGACAGTTGCGGAATGCGAATTCTTTGGTGTGGATTTTTATAAAATTTGTTCTAAAACAGTCTAATTTTCTTGCAGGTGTAGCGAAATGTTCGTAAGGCAATCCGTTTACATTTACCTAGAAGTTAAATCAGCAAATTAAGTTCTCCTGAAACGCATAATATGTCAAATTAAAAAAAAATCCGCAAGCGGAAATTCGCAATCCGCAGTTATGATAACTGGGCGTTATTAGTCTACGCTTCTTGTGTAAACGTAACAAAAACTTTACGACCTCATTAAAATACCGGCACTTTTTTTAGTGCTGTTCGCAAATTGACTCACTTACCTTTATAGGTTTTTAATGTGCGTCGGGAATGTTTCATGTCGGGCTTGGCGCCATGGCCCGCGGCGATAATAATTATGTCGTAAAGTTTTTGTTGCGTTTCTTCTGTCTCGGGAATTTATTATTTGAACCAGACATCAGTCTTATTGTTGGCAGGAAGAAATGAATAGTGAATTATTATTGCACAATTAGTGTGGAATTCTGCGGGGTTTGTTTATAAATTTGAAAATAAATAGTGAAACGGTAAGTTATTATTTTAAAGATGCATTGTTACTAGTTTGTTTTTGTGCATTACCTATATATTTTCCAAGCGCTTTTCTAAAACCATATCTAAATATCGTTTAGAAAAGAACAGTAGGTAGGTATAATGTTTAAGGCCAGTTATAACAACAATTTCAACATTCTAAATTCTTAAACAGTTGAACATTTTATAGAATATTCTTCATAGTTGTTTAAAAATAAGTTAACTTTTTAGATAATTGCAATTGCAATTTTAATCATATCCCAATGATGTCAACTTAGTTAGCGAAAAGTCCATAAGTTTATGTAGTAGGTATTATTGTTATTACTTATTCCACGTCCAGCGGAAGTATAGTAACATTTTTTTTTGTTGAAATAGGCTTAAAATGTCATTAAACGTCGAGATTTTAAATTTGAGTAAAAAAAAGTTCCTGTCTGTCGGTCGGTCTGTCTGTCTGTAACTTCTTTGTGCGCACGTTTACTCTGGAACCGTTTATGATATTGACTTGAAATTTGGTACACTTATGTATTGTAACGAGATCTGGAACTAGATTAAATTTTGATCTAATTCCGTTGAAGGGTTTGGGGATAAATAAGAGTAAATAGGCAAAGCAAGCAGGAAAGAGTCCATAAAATTGCAATTTAGGGCATTTTTTGGCATTAGCCAACAACCCCCGGGGTCGGTTACACAACCCTGGTCACCTACCACCTTCCTGAAAGAAACGCCTCCTACAAAATATCAATTTTAAATGTGACAGAGTGGGCTTTAATTTGATAGCAACACCCAAATGTTCTACTCGACGCAGGTTTCGCCCACTATGCTGACATCACCTGGAGATGATGATAATTCAGACTTATTTGAATACACTAGAACACTCAACTCGATGCACGTTTCTTCCATCATGCCGACATCATCTGGAGATATTAAAGTTCAGTTTTAATTTGAACGCTACACCCGAATACTGTGATCGATCAATCATGCTGATTGGAGTTGATCAAAATTAAGTTTTAATCATCTCTGAGTCCGCGTCGAGTAGGGTGTTAAAAGTTAGTCCAAGTTTAAAACTTTTTATTATCTCCAGATGATGTCAACGTAGTTGGCGAAACGCACATTCAATAGAGTATTCACGAGTACTGTTCAAGAGTTTTGATATTTGTGAAACTACGTCGGAGCCATGAAGTTGTCAAAAGAACTATATCGTCAAATAAGGTGTAAAAGCGTCGCGTACAAATAAATGACAACTTTTGATGTCAGGCGTCACAAACATATGGGGAAAATTATATACTGGAAAATAGTTAACTGTTTGGACCTCATTTTTTTAAAAAGGAGAATACGATCGGGGTAAAATATTGTCATTCATGTCCGCGGTTTCCGAAAATAATTAAGCGAAATTCACAATACCAAAAATTTGCAGAATTGTTTAAAAAAATAAGTTCCCGATCAATTTCATTCTACAAAACTTAAATTTTAACTTACTTGAATCTCCTGATAAAAACAAAACCATCTAGAACAGTAGTTGCCGTACATAACTTATAGTTTGTCGCTGCTATACATATACCTAACTGGCAAAAAATGGCAAATTTTCCACTAGCTTTTATATTGATTTATTTACATAGTCATGATAAGCATTTCATTTATTTAAACAAGATTGTTTGTGGCCAATTATGAGAAAGCACATGTTCTATAAACAACTATATGTCTATAACTACTGAAAAATTTCATTTTTTTACCAAGTTTTATGCTGATTTATTTAGACGTTCGTGTTGTGTGAACAGACGAAATATATTGATTCCTTATCAATTCAAAGAGTCACAGATACATTGGAAAATTTCATATAATAAAATTTTACTTTCTCCTATCGTCTGTACATCCTGCCCGCTTTGGAACAATCTGGCAAATAAATAAACGCAATACTGTCAGTTTAGAGGCTGATCTGTTCTACTGAGTGCATCCTACCGCAGATTTCAATTTAATATTTTTTTCATTTATCGTGCTTTTTATTTTGACATAATATAAATCACAATTTTGAATATCTTTTTTCAAGTTTAATGGTCAGAGAGGCGTTTTAACCTAGTAGAAAAAATTATACCAAGTTGCAAGTGAATAATAATGTTCATGCAAATATTAACAATTATTTATTATTAAACACAATCCTCCCAACATAAATAATCCAGAAGCTGAGCTTTTACGAAATTAGAATAAACTGAGTTTATTAAGCACATACAATTGACTAACAAATAAACGTTAACAATAATTAGAGATCATTATGGAAAGACAATAATTATTACCTTTAGCGAATTAATCTCGCGTTTAGTGGTCATCAAACCGATACGAACAACACAACATAGATTACAAATTCACATTAAAACGCTAATAAGTCATTTCACGGATGTGAAAATTTAATTCACATCACAAACAACTCGCAGCAGATTGTTACTGTTTAATATCAAAACGTTCGATCTACAACTAAACGAAATTGGAAGCGTTCTGTCAGTCGCATTCAGATTTTTCCATGGCCTACTATACGATTTTCAGTGCTGTGGCGATATTACAACGAAAAATCCAATGCGGTATTTTTAATACACCGATCAACTTGAGATATTTGGTCGGAAAATGCGGGGTTGCTAACAAAGCTCACTACTCAAATAAAAATGAAGAGCTTGAAGACTAATTGGCAACATTTCGTTGTGGCTTAACTTCTAGCAGAAACGCCGCGAAACCGGTGGGAGATAGGACAAAATTTCAGATAAGAAATTTTGTAGAGCATGAAATATTAAATGTCAGTGGCAAATGTGGCAATATATCATCGAAATTAATTACTTAAGCAGGGGATACGCCCACTTTTTGTAGAATTTTTGCATCTGCCGAGTATTATTATATGTAATGAATCAAATTTCAAATAATTAATGAAGTATAATTATTTATTTAAATATTTTTTTTTAAACAAATTCTTTCCTAATCGTAAATTCAAATTAAGGAAAATGAGGTGTTGAAAATGTGATGTTGCATGGGACGTAATTTCCACAAGCACCAAGTCGTTTAAATATTACACTTGAATACTCTACTCGACGTGTGTTTCGCCCATCATATTGGTATCATATGGAGATGCTTAAATCTGAGTTTTAGTATGAACATTTCACTTCTATACTCTACTCGACACGCTTTCGCCCACTGTATTGGCATCATCTGGAGATGAAGAAAACTGAGCTTTAATTTGAATAATATACTCGAATGCTCTACTCGATCCGCATTTCGCCCGCTATGTTGGCATCATCTAGAGATGATTAAAAATAAATTTTAATTTTAAAACTATACCTGAATACCCTACTCGACGCGCGTTTCGCGAACCATGTAAACATAATCTGAAGATGCGTAAAACTGAACATTAATATGAACACTAGACTCTAGTACTCTATTCGACGCGCATTTTGCCCACCATGTTGGCATCATCTGGAGCTGCTTAAAGTTGTAGTTTAATTTGGTGACAACGCTCGAATGTTTTACTCAACGCGGGTTTCGTCTACCATGATGACTTCATCTGGAGACGATGAAAGCTGAGTTATAATTTGAACATTACACTGTAACACTACTCGACGCGCGTTTCGTCCACCGTATTGGCATAATTTGGAGGTGATTAAAACTGAGTTTTGATTTGAATACTCCACTCGACGCTTATTTCGCCAACCATGTAGGCATTATCTGGAGGTGTTTAGAACCAAGCTTTAATTTGATACCAACACTCGAATGTGTTACGCAACGCGGGTTTCTCCACCATCACTGGAAATGATGAAATTGAGCTTTAATTTGAATAATACACTCGAACACTCTACTTGATACGGGTTTCGCACACTATATTGGCATCTTCTGAAGATGCTTCAAACTTAAACACTACACTGCAATACTCTGCTTGACGCACGTTTTGCCCACCGTTGGCATCATCTGGAGATGCCTAATACTGAGTTTTAATCTGACAGCAACACTAGCATAGTCTACTCGACGTAGGTTTCACCTACCATGTTGACATCACCTGGAGATGATCAAAACTGAGTTTTAAAATTAATAATTATTTGAAATTACGTTTTAATCATCCAGATGATGCCAACATGATTGACGAAACGCACGTCCGATAGAGTATTCAGTTAGGGCCGGTTTATCAATGCAAGGTTAACTCGTAATCAAAGGATAAATGTTCAGCGAAGAGTTCTAGATAGCGTTAATTCTGCACTGATAAACGGGCCGTGAGTGTTTAAGTTTTTGGTGTTCGAGGAAACTACGTCAGAGGCATGATGTTTTCAAATGAGCCTGTATCATGAAATAAGGCGTAAAAGCATAGTGTAAAATGAATGACAACGAAAATGAGATATATTTACGAAATGCCGTTAAATTGTTAAATATATATGGTCCCGATAGATTTCATTCTATAAAACTTGTATTCACCAATAGTGGAGTGGCTGTTATATGTTCAACCTAAGCCAAAATGAAATACATAAACTTCAGAATATAAACCATCAGAACAGAACAAGACACCAAATCAATGTTAATATTAAAATTATAATCTGGTATAGTCCAAGTAAGGACTTCCTGAGACAAAAAAAACTAAACAAAAACTTTACGACATAATTCTTATCGCCGCGGGCCATGGCGCCAAGCATGACATCAAATAACGACCCGAGACCCGACGCACATTAAAAACCCATAAAAGTAAGCGATTCAATTTGCGAACAGCACTAAAAAAGAGTACCGTTATTTTAATGAGGTCGTAAAGTTTTTCTTGGGTTTCTTATGTCTCAGGATGTTCCTACTTGAACTATACTATGTTATTGTTATTTTGCATATACACACTGGAAAAGAATTCGGCAAACAAATTAACAGTGACTAATCCAGAATCAGGCAACTTACTACGATAGCACATTGTATTTGGTATAGTTCAAGTAATAAATTCCCGAGACAGAAAAAACCCAACAAAAACTTTACGACATTATTATTATCGCCGCGGGCCATGGCGCTAGTTGAAATAAATAGATCCCACTAATAAAAAACACAACAAAACTTTACGAAATAATTATATCGCCGCGGGCCATGGCGTCAAACCTCACATGAAACATTCCCGACGCACATTAAAAACCTATAAAGGTAAGCGAGTCAATTTGCGAACAGCACAAAAAAGAGTACCGGTTTTTAATAAGGTCGTAAAGTTTTTGTTATGTTTTTTACGTCTCAATTTCTGCCTACTTGAATATATAGCATTGGAAACTTTATTTTGATCATTTATATATTTCCAAAATTGGCGGGGATCTCGATGAATATTGTTTTCAGTATTAATCAAATATTCCATATGGCACCTTTCCGTAAGATCTTTACATTCGGCACGTAAACGGGAGAAATATTCGTAGGATTGGTTTGTCATGGAATTTTTATACATTTTATGAGCTTTCCTTCTTTCTACAACTAATCTACGAAGTTCCGAGTAGTACCATTTGGGAAAAGTTGAGATTTTGTATCTCTGAATGAGAATGAAAGCATTGATACCACTAAAGATGACATCGTAAAGATTACACACACAATTGTCTATATCATAGTCCAAATATTTGTCCCATTGAACTTCAGCAAAGTAATTATTTAAACCAAAGTAGTGTCCATTGCGATAATCAAAATTCCACTTATTGCAGTTCATTTTTGGCCATTATGTCAATATCAAATGTGATAGCGGTATGATGTGTCGAATTGGGAAGTAGTAAATCTTTGGCAGATCTAACTTCAATATCATCAAGATGCGTAAATAAAAGATCAATATATATATTCCTGCTGTTGCCAATACTGTTCATTTGATATAAATTACAGAAACTGAAGCAATTACTAATAAAAGCATAAAGGCAAGTTTAAAAAAAAAATAAACACCACATAAATTAGACAACCCCCAATTCCAGAAGCCAGAGGCTTGCGCGGAAGGGGGTTACACATTGAAAAAACGTGGACATACAACCATTTGGACCGACAGTGCCAGGATTCGAACCCGGTAGCGCGACAGCCGTGTAAATCGCGATTGCGCCGTAACCCACGCGGCTATCGACCAGACAAATCAGATGCTATATTTGATTTTTAAGTATACTAGCTCCATATAATAAAATAAATAATAAATAAACACCACAGAAACGACATTGATTGGTTATATGGAAGAGCACTAACGTGAATATCGCCACCCTTCTTCTTCAAATTTTGTTTTTATGTGTAATTTATAAGAAAACAATAAAGACATGTTATTATTATTATTATTATTATTATTATTAGAAATTAGACCATGTAGATCCTTATTTGAAGGAAATAATACCGAGATCAGATGCTTGTTAATAGCAATTTGAGAGGTTCTTTGCTTTACTTTCCACCGTTATAAACGCATTTTGAATTAAAACAATATTCATAAATTAAAATTTGATTGAACATTACTTACCCTGGAATACGTTTCACCTCAACCATTCAGTGTTACATCTCAATAAGAGCCATTAAAGATAGTTGGAACACATTTTTCACTATTTACGTATGTCTATTACTATATCACTATAATAAATTATTAAAAATACCTAAATATCACTTTTAATTAAGCAAATTACTTTACATGATTGATAAATCATTTGTATTTGTTAAATTATTCCAAATTGCGGTCCAGTGTAAAACGTCTCACTGCTGCTAAATTGACAAATAAATCGACAGTGCAGTCGGTCGGTGCACCTGTAAACGACAGAGGTCAATCACCCGGGAGTGGGGAAAAGATGCCCCGGATTCGCCAATGCCAACGCATGTTATTCATCATAACGCCGGCGCCGCCATCGTTCTAAGAATTTCAACAGACAGAACGTGTGTGCGTCTCTGTTATTGTTATATTGTTGGAGACGAACAGGAGTGGTCAAACCAATAGATATTTTTGATAATAATTTGAATTAGGCGTATTTAACAGGTATTAAGCCTATATAAAACATATCTTTGTTCGTGGCTTTTTGATAATTTAGTTAATCTTTTTAATTAATAAAATACATTTAATAGCCAACACCTTATTCAATAACATGGTAGGATTTTTTTCATCTACAGACAGAGAAATTATTGACGTGAATAAATCCAAATTCTAGATATGACAAAAATGGATGTTTTGAAGCCAGAAAATATATCCGAATATCTAGATGCCGTAGGTGTCTCAGTGTCTGACTGATGTGTGTGAATGTGAATAATACTTAAGAGCGCTCCGGATATAAGCCGGAAAGACTGTGCAAATTACTCTCATATAAATCATTATTTTAAAAAAACGGCTTTCACTAAAAGACATTAAAAACATGTTACAATGTGGGACGATGAGAGAAAAAAAAGTATATATAAAAAAATATTTTTTTTTTCTTCTATTATCGATTTGCAAAAATAATTTTTATCGTCCCGCATAGGTATTGAAACATCCTGTATATACCCCATATATAGATTTAGTTTTTTCCTATTTATATTTCCAAATTCAAGTAATTATTGCAGTTAATTCATTTCATTTTTACATTTATTTATTCATTTAAATTTGAACAAAGTAAAGTTACCAGAATGCATTTTAAAATTATATTATTTTAAAGCAAAGTTAAAAGCTACAGTTTTAACTAAAAAGTTACATAATATCGAGTCGAGTCACAGGGTTTGTTTATCGTATATTCAGATAAGTGTCAAGTACTTCGTTTATTCCCAGAGTATGAAATCGCCTACACTTTTCTACCTTAACCAAAGACAAAGATAGAGAGTTGGGTGTCATCCTAGAAGTCGGTGCAGAACTACGTCGTATCCAACGTGATTAATTGTGTTAATGTAAATATATTCTCACAAGAAACAAGCGGAGAGGCATAATCCGGGTAGAAGGGTGACATCAGGAACCATATAAAAGAAGATAAGACTGTTCAGAGGAGGAGATGCATTTGGAATCGCACCTAAGGTACTTTGCAGACTTCGGTCTGCTGTACTTCGGAAATAAAATTAAACCACGCTCAAGTTACTTTGCAGATTTCGGTCTGCTGTACTTAGGAAATACAATTAAACCACACTCAATGTACTTTGCAGACTTCGGTCTGCTGTACTTGGGAAATAAAGTTCCAATAACCATTGCATCGCAGTACTTCGTGTGCGTTGTACTTTCATCGAAGACAATCACTGTTTAACGTACTTTTTGTGTGCCGTTTTAACATCACAGAAATGCAACTGGCATAAATTTCTAAAGGTGATTACTTTCTTATTTCGAGACTCTACTTTATTATTTGCAATTGAATTCATATTCTGGTTACGGGGTGTTTAAAAAAGGTTTAACTGACGCATTTGTGGTACTAAAAGAATATTAGTTTTTTTTTTGAAATACTAGCTTTGATTTTTAACTATATGGAATATTATATTACAAAATATTCAGTTATGATTTCATTCACAAAATTTAATTCATAAATTTCACTTTCTGAATGTTTTACTAGGGAAATTTGCGTTTGCAAAATAACAAGTTTATATTCAAGAACTATATATTTAGAGCTATGCAATAACAAGGCACTTTATCACAGACTAGCCAAACTTCATGTCTATCATTATTCTGCAGTTTTTATAAAACAAATAGTGGACTTTCGTTTCCATCACATCTCATGTAAGGTTTTTCAAGAATGCTTTATATTTAAAGTACACTAGGAATATTTTCCTACTGTAACCACAAGGTTTTCTGATTGTTGGACATTTACCTACAATAAAATATTATAGTTACATGAATTCGGCGTACTTGTCGTTAACAAAGGTTTGAAACATTGACTACGGCCAATTGGCTGGTTCTGTTCTCCAATAGGGTTCAGTTACAACGAGGGATATGTCAATATTTCAGGCAGTTGTCTGGTCACTTGTTTCGATTGAAGAGTGATGCAACCGCACTTTCTTACCTTCGCGGATTCGCGGCTTCGTATGTTTGACAATCATAGGCAATCTTCTGGTTGCTTTTCAATTTAATTACTATAGGGAGATTTCCCCAGCAGCATTCTAAAAGATTTTATGTGAGTGTAAATTCTCACCTCAGCAAGATTAATATGATTATCTGAACGATTGTTCCTACTCTAATTCCAATCAATTAACAAGGCATAATTAAAGGACATTTCCTCAACACTCTATGATCTTTTACATAACTATTTAATGCTCATTTCTCAACTTAATTTTGACAATGTATAAACATGACATGATTCTTGTCCCTTGTTTTGCATTCGATTCATTATTTGGCTATTGCTGGCAGCTTTAATTATAAATCATTATTATCTAGCAATTGCTAACAACTTTAATTAATTATAAATCATTATTACCTAGCGATTGCTAACAGCTCTATTGTAGATTATCATTATCAGGCCATTGCCACCACTCTAATTACTATTAAAATAACACAGCATACTTTTGTATAAGTTCTTGTTATTGCATCAAAACACTCAGTATATCTATAGTATGGTCATTACTATAGCGACGCAGATTTTCCTATTATAATATTTAGACAATTGTCTCAAATATTTGTATTATTTTGATTTCATGTTCGACTATTGTTGCATCAATTTATATAAAATAAAATGGGTTTTTTTTACTATTTTTTCCCATCAATTATTGTCTTATTCTTTCACCTTTACCTTTTTCGTCATATAAATAATAAACTAAATAAACGTTTTAATTTCAAAAGCAAAATAGAAAACAGACTTTAACTATAAAGGTACAGTGCAACCTTGAGAAATAAAATACTACATAAATAATATATCAAATTAACTAGGTCTCTCAATTAATAGACAGTGTGTTCAAGTTTACCAGGTATTTAAATTAACAGAGTGATTAATTTTCTAAGGTACATCGTATCAGACAGAAACAAATAATATTAAACTTTATATAAAAGAACCTGGGGTAATTAAAAAGGGTTACTACACACACACAACGAAATTTGGGTCCTACACTAACAAAACTAGACGATCACGCAAATGGCCAATTTTATTTGTTTATCCTTCAGATAAATAAATAGTAATTAAATATACTGGTGACTTCATTGCCAGTATTTTATGTGTAATAAAGACACATACCCCACAAACGTTTCAGTATCATTAAAATAAACATTTTCCCTTTTGTAGAACTAGAATAAAATTAGTCCTAATGTTCTCAAATGCACAGAGAAATTTAAAGATTAGGTATAATAAATTTGTCCAATGTCATATTCTACTACATCTCTATCTCTCGCCTTCCAAGCACACCGTACATTCAGCTGCGTCATTTTATTGACGTGAAGTCATTTACAATTAAAATTGGAAGCATGGATGACTAATACACTCCGACCAACTCTTAAAAACGACTCAACGTTGAAATCTGATATACCTATATTTAGATATAAGGCCTAGAAGGACAAAGGTAGGACCCTTTTGAATTTTGGTGAAATCACAAAAAATAATTTCTCGTCCAATAAAAATTGCTCAGGATGAAAATTGCATCGAAATGGACCAAAAACAATTTGTAGTTCAATCAAAAACTATATCAAGTACACAAAAACTGTTCAGGATGGAAAATTGTTTAGACATTTTTTTTGTCGATTTTCTTTTCTAAGTTCCAAGGGAGGCTCAAGAAGGGACAAAAAGAAAAAAATGTTTAAAATAAAAATTGAATCAAATGGAACATCGAAATCGCATTTGTCAAATTTCTCGTCAGAGCACCAAACAAATTTTTGTCTGGTGATTTTTTTGTTGTTGTAACATGTAAATTTCTCGTTAGATTAAAGGCCGTGAAGAAAATTGCGGTCAAGATAATTTTACGTTCTACTAAAAAGACTTCGAGAGTTACAAATATATTCAAGATAAGGGATGATGAGAAAGTACAATGAAGGTGGCACTCACCTGAGACCAATTTTCTTATCAATTATCCGTAAGTTTGTATACATTATGAATTTTATTGCCATATTACCTTTTAGTAAATAATCGTAGGTATTGTTATTATTTATTGTCTGGAATGAGAAAACTATTAAATACCGGCTCAACGTTTACGTGTTAGGCTTGCAACCAAGGAGTCCCGAGTTCGAATCCTGGCTAGGGTATGGATGTTAGTGGCGTTTCTCATGTGTTACCGAGTTGGTGGCAGCTGACTTGACGAGGTTGTGTGGGACAACAAGGCTAGTTGCTGTACCACTCCTGAGTTTAGTCTCAGCTGCGGCAGATGGCAATGTCGTAGGGAATGGATCGGGAATGGTCGCTGTTATAATCGTTGTACATGTACATACATGTCTCCTGATTGAGGGTGTCTTTATACTCGCTGTTGAGTATGGTAGAATAGCTAATGCTAAACTCCGCCAGGACGTTAATCTAAATAAGGCGATAAAATAAATTTAAAAAATTAAAGTGAGTTATAGGCTGGGCCGCTAAAGTGGAGGGAAGCAAATTCTTTATTATTTATAACTTTTAAATCATGATTTTAAACTTAACGAGGTTTTGGTGATTTACAATAAAACAGATGAATGCATTAATTTACTCTAGAAGTCTACGTACCTTCTAGGAAGTCAGGAACAGACTATGACGAACCCCTACGCACCCCAATTTTTTTACAAGGATGATATTAAAAGTAAATATCGTAAATAGATTCCTCAAGAAAAAAGTAGGTAAAGTTCAAAACATAAGAAACCCAACAGAAACTTTACGACCTCATTAAAATACCGGTATGTAAGAATTTAAAGAAAAATCCCATTATTGACAAAAACTATATTCGCAGAAATAGTAAAAGTCTACAGGTTCAACCAGTATTAATTATTATAACATTCATCTTGCTTGAAAGTGAGTAACCGAATGTCCCCGCATCCAACATCAGATCTCCTCGGCTGTGTTTACAGGTACTCTTTTTTAGTGCTGTTCGCAAATTGACTCGCTTACCTTTATAGGTTTTTAATGTGCGTCGGGTCTCGGGTCGTTATTTGATGTCAGGCTTGGCGCCATGGCCCGCGGCGATATAATTATGTTGTAAAGTTTTTCTTCCGTTTTTTATTTACTGGAATCTATTTACTTCAACTTAGCGCCACGGCCCGGAGCGATGAATAATTCTGTAGTAAAGCTTTTGTTACGTTTTTTCTGTCTCAGTTTATTCCTACTTGAACTATACCTACTCTTGTTTCTATACGATAAAATCAATGATTTTATCTTTAAAGCTGACCCGAGAGTATACCGCAAAGAACATTTACCATTATTTAGAAGAAAAGCGTTTACAATTACTATCGAATAAAACTGTGTATACTGTATAGTTTATGATTCCACCCCTTTGAAGGGCGAGAACAACCCCCGGGGCCGGTTACACAACCCTGGTCACCTACCACCTACCCCAAAGAAACGCCTCCTACAAAATATAAATTTTTTCCCCAGAGAAAAAAATCAATTTTAAAAGTGACAAAATATGCTTATATTTGATAGCAACACCCGAATGTTCTACTCGATGCGCGTTTCGCCAAACACAAAGAGTAGTTTGTTCGAGTGTATTGTTCAAATTAAAGTTCAGTTTCCGCCATCTCAATGTGATGTCAGCATGATGGGAGAATCACGCGTCGAATAGAATATTTGGATCTAGTGTTCCAATTAAAACTCAACTTTAATCATCTTCAAATGATGCCAACGTGGTGGGCGAAAGGCATATTAAGTAAAACATTCGATTGTTGCCAGGCCAGGCCAGGCCAGTTTTAAGCATCTCCAGATGACTCCACTCCTGGTGGACGAAACGTGCGTCGAGTAGAGTATTCAAGTGTAATATTTAAATATAATTAGAACACGACTTTCTTTGTTTATTTTTTAAATTTAGTAATTTTGTATTTAGTTGATTCATACTTTATTTGAAATATTTTACAAAAATTTATATACATAATAATCGGCAGATGCAAATATTCTACGAAAGCTGGACGTGTCCCCTGAGCATACAATTACTTTTGGTGATATACTTACCGCCACTGACATTTCAAATTTCGTGCTCTGCAAAATTATTCATATGAAATTTTGTCCTACTCTCACTCTTTTCTCAGCGTTAATGCCAGAAGCTAAGCGACATGAAATGTTGCCAATTACTTTTCAGGCTCTTCATTTTTATTCGAAGAGTGAGCATTGACGGCAACGCAGCGTTTTTCAACCAAACTCCCAAGGGCCCAAGTTGATCGCTGTATTGGATTTGTTTAATCGTCTTAACAGCGTTGTCACCGCTACAACACTGAAAACTTAGTAGGCAGGCCCTATACAAAAATCTGAATGCGATTCACATCACGCTTTCAATTTCATTGCTGTTAGATCCAATGACTTCAGATCTGAAGTCATTGGTTAGATCGAACGTTTTTGCGAGTTGTTTGTCGCACCTATGTCAAGTCAAGTGACTTTTAACCACCTTCTGGCAGACTGTACTTTCTTATAAAGGAGCACATTTTGAACAAGATGGCACAAAAATTTTTCATTCGAATAAATTTTCCCGGTCGACGACTGATTTCGCGGACTATCAACCATCGTATCGCATCTGCGCTATACACGTTCAAAATTTCAAAATTGATAATAAATGTATTTACTTAGACTTCAAAAGTGAAAATTAAACGTAATAGCAAGTAGAAAGCGTGGAAATATAGAAAAGTGTCGATATACAAAGCGAATATGCGATACGATGCTTAACTTCCCTCGCCTGTAACTCCAACAATATTAATACTACGTAAAAATATGTCTGAACCATTTCGATATAAAATTTACTTATCTTTAACTTTGATAACCACCTTTTTTTGGTAGGGCCATTCACATGCAATCGAGACATTTGAAAAAATATATATTTTTTTAACGATATTGTCCCAAAATTGGGGCTGTTCCGGTGAGTGGGCGAGGGGGAAAAATTTGAAATTAGTACGTATAAAAGAGGCCTATAATGAACTGGTTCCAACAGTAAAATATCTGGTACGATTTAAAACGATGTCACTTTACCTGACGACTGGCCTACTAACCCAGTTTATAATTTTTTTTCCTTGATCTGGCTTTGTTTTAACAATATATTTTGACTATAAATCACAATTTTGGATATCTTTTTTTAACTTCGATGGTCATAGAGGCGTTTTATTCTAATAAAAAGAATCAACTCAAAGTTGCAAATGAATAATAATGTTCATGCAAATACTTATTAACAATTAATTATTATTAAATACAATCCACCCATTATTAATACTACAGGGGCTGAGCTTTTACAAAACTTTAGAATGAACTGCATCTACTACGCACTTACAATTAATTAACAAATAAAAGTAAACAATTATTACAAGTCATGTTGGAAAGACAAAATAATAATTATTCCTACCTTCAGTGGCCATCAAACCGATACAAACACACCAAAGAGTATACAAATTCCATTAAAACGTGGTTAAAAGTCACTTGACATAAAAACTTAATTCACGCGGCAAACAACTCGGAACAAATTCTTTAAACCCAAAACGTTTGATCTACAGCAATGAAATTGAAAGCGGCACGTCAGTCGCATTCGCATTCAGATTTTTTCCATGGCCTACTACGTTTTTCAGTGCTGTAATGGCGTTAGACGATGAAACAAATCCAATGCGATATTTTTAATATACCTATCAACTTGAAAGATTTGATCGGAAAATGCTGCGTTGCCGTCAATGCTCACACCTCAAATAGAAATGAAGAGCCTGAAAGGTAATTGGCAACATTTCGTATGGCTTAGCTTCTAGCACAATCGCTGAGAAAACGGTGAGAGATAGGATAAAATTTCATGTGAATAATTTTGTAGAGCACGAAATAAATGTCAGTGGCGGTAGTTATAATAGGTATATCACCAGAAGTAATTGCATACCCTGGGGACACGTCAATCTTTCGTAGAATATGTGCATCTGCCGATTATTATGTATATAAATTTGTGTAAAATTATTTAATACCTATTATAAATTATTTTTTATAATTATTTGTATTTAAATTATTTGAAAAAATAATGTATGAATCAACTAGATACAAGATTACTAGATTAAAAAACACATAGTCTTGTTCTAATTGCATTTAAATACTACATACACAGTCGACGCGTGTTTCGTCCACCAGCTTACCCTCATTTGGAGATGCTTGAAACTGACATTTGATAGCAACACTCGAATGTTCTACTCGATGCGGGTTCCGTCCACCATGCTGACATCACCTGGAGATGATGAAAACTGAACTATAATCTGAAAACTGAGCTTTAATTTTAACAATACACTCCAGTAGTCTACTTGGCACGCATTTCGCCCCTCATGCTAGCATCGTCTGGATGGAGATGATTTCATTTTTAATCATCTCTGAGTAGCATGTCGAGCAGAGATGGCGTTGAATGGTAGTGTTCAAGTTTAAAACGTAGTTTTTATAATCTTCAGATGACGCCAACATACTTGGCGAAACGTACATCAATTGAGTGTTCATGTGTATGTAGTGTTGAATACTATAAATATCAGTAAATTTTAGAAGTCTCCTTCTAGACTATTATTATTATTGACAACCATTTGGATGTAGTGATTATTTTGTTGAAATAATGCCATTCTGCAGATGCATATTGAAAAAATCCCTACAGTCACTATTATGGATTTTAAGAAAAGAAAATGCAAATAGAAGTTACAAGACATCTGTGTGATGTTTTTGAATCATTTTCACTTCTTAAAAATGTACAGGGTGACCCAAAATGATTTTTAAATTTTTTGAATTGGATGTTCTACAATTCAAAATATGAAAAAAAGAAAAATAACTGATTTTCGATCGATGACACCGCGACACCGCCAACTTTAAAAACGGTAGAAACTTCATTTCAAAGATGCATTGAGATGTGTGTCAATGAAAATGGACAACATGCGGAGCATTTATTATCATTTTTTCTGTTCAATTATTTGGAAAAACCTCTAATTTTTCAAGTTTATTCTATTATTTATATAGTTCAGTTTATTTATTTCCTGCACTCAAAAAACGCAACAAAAACCTTACAACTAAATAAAAAACGCAACAAAAACTTTACGACATAGGTAATTATATAAATAAAAATATAAAAACCTATAAAGGTACGCGAGTCAATTTGCAAACAGCACAAAAAAGAGTACCGGTATTTTAATGAGATCGTAAAGTTTTTGTTAAGTTTTTTATGACTCAGTTTCTTCCTACTTGAACTATACCTTTATAGGTTTTTAATATGCGTCGGTTTGTTTGATGACAGTATGCCGCTTGGCCCAGGGGCGATAATAATTATGTCGTAAAGTTTTTGTTGCGTTTTTTGAGTGCAGGGAACACATAAAATGAACTATACTATTAAACTATCAAACCGAAATTTAATCCATAAAATTCTCGTAAATTAAAATCTCCAGTTACTGCACGATAAGTGTATCAGTGTATGATTAGGTATAGTCCAAGTAAGGGCTTTCCGAGACATAAAAAACGCAACAAAACTTTACGAGATGACTATTATCGCCGCGAGCCACGACAGCATGCCTGCATCCATCGAGTCGAAGCACATTAAAAACCTATAAAAAAGGTAAGCGAGATGAATTGCGGTCGGCCGGTCGAAATAGCGCAAAGGGTAATGGTATTTTAATAAGGTCGTAACGTTTTTGTTGCGTTTATTATGTCTCGAGAAGTCCTTACTTGACATATGATTTATCATTTTGCTACTTCAAATACTTTAGAACATTGTGAGGCACAACAAGGTCAACATTACAGAAGTACTGTTCTCTCTTGTTAAAATAAATACCTACACGTATAGGTATTCCTGGTTAATACACAAAATATTAGCTACATAAAATATAGAAATTCAATTATCTGTATGAAATTACTACTCATGTTTTTGTAAATTAAATATTACGGGGGAGATAATTCAAAATGCCCTGTTTTAGGTACCTATATAAATGTAGACATAAATGAAGAAAGAAAATTAAATAGGGTAGGTACTCACTTTGCAGCTTTGGCTCATGGTTTCCAAGTTTTACTGGTTGAAATTAAAATCCAGAATTAAAACTATCACATTTATTTATACCACTGTTCGGCAAATTATCTAAACCGCTCGTTTTTTAATACCGATCACAAATGAATCAATTAAAATCAATCCTGTACACGCTATACACAATTCTCTTTAACACAGTTAATACTTTTTAATATTGCTGAGATATATTGGAATTTTATTTAAGTTACAAACAAATCGTATTATTTTAAACGCCGCGCCGCACCATTGTTAAACTGCAAATAAACAGACACTATAATAGTAAACATCCAGACAAGTGACCAAGGTTAAAGGGACGAATGCCCCAGTCACTCGATTCGGTATTCTTCGTGGTAGCGCAGCCGCGTTCCCACTGCCACTAGTTGCTATGCACTCCGCTAACCAATCACAGCGCCGCGTCGCTTCCAGGAATTTCAACAAACGCGGTCGGTGGCGCTGATTGGTCACGTGGTCAGCGAAGTCTAGTCTACGTTTCTTCTTGTGTACATCAGTCTTATTGTTGGCGGGAAGAAATGAATAATGCATTATTATTGCAGTATATTTGTGGTTATTAATAAGAGAGTAAATAACAGACAGTTTAAGTGAAATTAGTGTGGAACTCTGGGGGGTTTGTTTATAAATTTGAAAATAAACAGTAAAATGGTAAGTTATTAAATTATTATTTTAAAGATGTATTCTAACTAGAGTTTGTTTTTGTGTATTCCCTATATATTTTCCAGGCGCTTTTCTAAAACCATACCTAAATATCGTTTAGAAAAGAACAGTAGGTATAATGTTTAGGGCCAGTTATAACAACAATTTCAATATTCTAAATTCTTAACAGTTGAACATTTTATAGAATATTATAATATTATTCACAGTTGTTTGAAAATAAGTGAACTTTTTAGATAATTGTAATTTTAATCATCTCCCAATGATGTCAACTTGATTAGCGAAACGTCTATAAGTTTATGTATAGTAGGTATTGTTACTACTTCCACGTCCGGCGGAAGTAATATAATAACAATTTTTTTGTTCAAATAGGCTTAAAATGTCAAAACTATAAATTGGAGAAAAAAAAATTCTGTCTGTGTAACTTTTTTGTGCGCATGTTTGCTCTGGAACCATTTATGATATTGACTTGAAATTTGGTACATATATATATATATATATATATATATTATAACGAGATCTGGAACTGGACTATATTTTGATCTAATTCTGTTGAAGGATTCGGGGGTAAATAGGCAAAGGAAGCAGGTAAGGGTCCATAAAATTGCAATTTAGGGCATGTACGAAAAGTCAAGCCTCATCCACTCCCTACTATTGCCCCCACACACTATTACGAAAGAGAGTAAAAATATAAAATGTGATTTAGTGTGTATACAAGAACGAAACGTCTCAAAACATTTTTTTAGCGTTAGATACCCCTTCTACCACCCCTCCCTATTATTAAAGGGAGTAAAAAATTAAATATTGTGTGTATAGGAGAACCAAGGGCCTCTAAAATTTTTTTTGACATTAGCCACCCCCCTCTACCACTCCCACCCTATTATTAAAGGGAGTAAAATATCACATTGGGATTTAGTGTGTATAAGACTTGGATACAAAATCTGGATGTGGAAGTAGCGGCTTTTTTTAATTATTATATTTCCTGTTGACACAACTAGCGATGCCAGTATGTGTTTTACCATCGCTTTTTTTACGCTGCAACGTAGATAACAACAATACTAAATTTTAACAATATAAGTACATATTTCGCGACATTTAGAATTAATTTTAAACCTTTATAAATATTAATTTACGTAAAAGGCGATTCTTGAAAGATGTGAGAACTATAAATTAAGTACTTTTAACATTAACTTTACTTAGTGATAAATTTGTTTGGAATCAACATCTTTATTAATCGCATTAATAAATGTTTTAAGTTTTTATAATTTATTAGAATAATATGTAATAAAATTAATATTTGTTTTGGAAACACATGTTCTGTGTTTTACACTTCTGGTTGAGAATTACAGAACAGTGGTAGATGTGCTAATTGTTAGGCAGTAAATATTTTTTCATTTGAAAAGAACTTTATCAATCTTTGGTTAATAGCTTGGTATTCCTATTGTTATTATAACGTTGACCACGTTCGGCAAGCCAAGTCGCAAGAGATGATTTTTGTAGAAATGTGCTAATACACAGGGTGCATCTTAATAGAATGTCATAAATGAAGGGGCGTATTTCTCATCCAAATTAAAGAAAATTTTGTCATATAAATATTTGTTATTAGAGTGTACGTTTGCAAGATGCAGCTGTATAACTTTCTATTTTTATTGATATTAATTTCAATACGGCGTGCATTAAGGCATTTTTTTAACCAACGAGTGTTACTTGAGCAAATAATTTAAGAAGGATTAATATTCGGAGCATACTTGATTTTAAAACTGGTAAAGATTTTGTTTCTCGGATATTGTCTTTTCATTTCTTAAGTTGTAGCGATTCGATATTTATATGCATTTCTAGTAAGTGTGGCAAAACCTTGACAGACATGATGTTCTGTGTAAATGTGAAATATATTTTTGTCATTTTAGCGCTATTTCAAATGTCCACTCTATATTTTTGCGTGAATTCTAGATGTCTATTATACACAAACTCAATCGATACAGTCTTTGCTGCAAACATTCATAAAAATAATTTAATTTTATGAACTTGTTGTAAGTTTGGTAAAGAAAATTACCAAGTAAATTGGCACAGATAAAGGCACACCAAGTTGAATCAAACATTTTGTGAAAATTTACAGGCTTGATTTTGTATTTAATTAGATGCTATACAGACAAAAGGGTCAAATCAATTGATTACAATTATAAAAATCAGTACCTGACAACTGGGACAAATGTTTCCATTTAGGAATAAACAAATTTTTATTTCAAATTATAGTAAATCTGCCAAATTAACATGTCCTATTCCCGCAATAAATTTTTATTCCTTCAAATCTGCATTATATCTTTCAACCAATTTTAATAAAACGTTAGGCACACAATTTTAAAAAACATCAAACAAAGGGACCTTACAGCTGGGATGTCGCCGATTCCAATAATTACTTTTTGTGAAATTGGAGCATAATTATTGTTGCTCTTTGACAAAATGGACCTTTATTTTGAGTTATTAATTTGAAAATATATGAACAGGTTAAGTACCAAGAAGGCTTATTGTGTCAATATCGAAGATTAGTGGGTCAGTGTTGTAACGGGTCAAATTAGATCAAATATAAAAGGATATATGCAAAGGACATTTTAATGGCACAGTAAGCAACGTTACATCTAATATCGTACATATGTTCATCAAACGTCTTTCAGTTTCGTAAATGAAAGGTTATGAAATCTTCTGGGCCGCATCCAAGTATCGCAGATCTTTTAAAACCAAACAAATTATATTATTATTATTATTTAATTAATGTCATCTAAATTTAATTACACATTATAGGCTACCTGAACACTTTAGTTTTCTTTCAAATCCATAAAAATTACCCCAGGTGGTTTGTTTTGATTTTAAAATGACAAATGTCAAGTTATCATTCAGGGGATTTTTAATTGCCAATCTTTTATTGCCTTGACGCAAATTCCGGTTTTTTATTCAAAGAGAACAAAAAGGGGGCAGACATATTGAGACTTCTGGAGAGAGCAGAAGCTAGGTCCTGTAAATTTGCTCCAGTCAAAAACCTAATAAAATCTAAGGTCAGTAATTAAAATATTTTACATTGTTTGAAAATGTACTTAATGTTTTAGAAGTATATATTTTTCTGGGCATATTCAGTCAAGTCTAAAATTTTTCAGGTTTTTTTTTTAACGTTAAAGCCCTGTCTTTGCCCTGCCCTGCTTGTTTGTTCTTTTTGACTGCCGTTGCCCATTGGCATTTGAGAATTACCCACCTGGTCTGTATATTTTGCATATATCTCGTGGATCGAAGCCGTTTATGACCGCTGTGTCAAATCGTTGTCGCATGGTAGACGATTAGTTGAGGAGCTGCCCAGAAGGTTTTTAATTCATCGTAGAGGCATGACGTACCGGCACATGATTAACTGCGTAAGAATTTCCAACGTAGAGTGAGTAATTTTGATTTTTATTCCAACTTAGGAGCTACATCACGCTGCGGAGGAAGGAACCAAGTCAGCCTTCAGCATAAAATTTTCAATTTGTGGTGTATTATTATTCGCTTGACTTTGCATATATATGTGGCTTTCACCACTTGCCATTTGATCACCATTACTATAGTATGTGCATTTTTATAATAATTGTTGCCCAGTGATTTGAGCACATATCAAATTATTTCATTTTAAGATCTTTGAATTTAATACCATTATATGTGTATTTGTGTACTTTTGCTCAGTTGTGTGTAGTACCCATTCAGGTAAATATATAAAATTTTCATTGCGCGCCCGGGCTATAATGCACCTTCTTGCATATTTCACTTGTCGACCTTATGCAACACTCAATACATTGTAGTAAATTAAGACAACAACAGAGGGTTCTACGGTCTATAGTTTTGAATTGGAAGGCAATGTCAGATGACATTAATATAACCAACAAATATAGTGTGAAAATGTAATGACAACATCTCAGGAATGCTGTTTTACTAAAAGACAGATCAAATGGGGCATTTCAAACTTGGCTCTACTCTACTATAGGAATTTTATGCTATAATTGGTAGCGCCCCGGATTAGAGGGAAAAAGGATAGTTTTTGTGGCGGATTTTTTGGTCTTTTTTTGTGACAAAGTAAAAAAGGAATAGCCCTGTTGCTAGAGGCATTTTTGCTGTAACTTCAGCCAAGTGCAGACACCACCTTTCTGTAATAGAAAACCTAAGAACATCTAAGGTCAGTAAATCTGAAGTGTATTCATTTAAAGATCTACATTTTGTTGAATTTAATATAAGTACAAATAGCATAAAATTCAAGAGAGTACCAAGTTTTGATACTAGTAATTTTTATAGTTTTTTTTGGAGGGCCTTGCCAACCCTCGTCCAATAATCTGACACTCTCAAAGATTTAAGCCAGTCGCAAGTATATTACCCACCTATGTGGCTTGAGGACACATAACACTTGTCGTGGATGTCGGAACAGGTCATGTAACTTAAGAGAACTAAGACGTTCCACCTGAGATGTTCGGTCATCGTTTTCAACCAGCTTAGTTTTGCTGAATGGTTTGTTGGTCCAGCTAATATGGTAATTATTTTAATTCTCCGGAGAGCAGCCTTCGTCTTAACGACTGTAAGTACAACTGGTTACAACTGCAGGGAGGAGCCTCCAACATTTCATTATTCAGAGATCAAGTATTGCATCATAAATGAATTAATATTTTTTTGAAAAAGCGTCATAATTACATATTTTTTTATTGTTAACTAAACAGCTGTTTGGGAATTTAAATTCCATCGTGTTTTTTTGAGATTTCTTTATCCCTTCAGGATTACTGACAAGGTCAGGGTCATTTATACTGTACCATTTTTATTTCTAAAATCTGAAATATTCTAGAAGTTAAAATGTTCATAGCCGGAGAGGCCATAACAAAATTTTAATCATTCTTGTTTTAAATCAATTTAATCTTTTTAACTTTTTTTATTCCATTTGTGCCTCACTCCCTCATAGTTTAGTAAATCTAATTTTAGCAATTGTGTTATACCTTATCCTGTGTATTATTCTATTATTTGTTGGTGGCTTTGTAATTATACATTTTTTAACTCTTATTATATTTAGTATACATTACTTAATTTTTTTATTCTGGTCTCTAACCTCTTCTCTGTCAAGAAATTGACTGGCGCCCCAGAGCTTACAAATTAACAACTCTTTCTTCAATATAAACTGTTGGTTAAGTTAAAGTTATCGAAAGAACCAACGACCCGTCTCCGAACAGAAGAGCAGCCGGTGAGTGCTTAATCGAAAAGGCCATTTCCTTACGTTTCACGTCACAGTCTTTTATAAATGTTTTCTTGTTGTGGAAGCCTAAAACAGAAAGTTAAAGTTTTAAATTATAAATAATGTAAATAGTGTTTTGCATGTGATTTCTGACAGATAATATTAGGGAATTTGAAATTCTGATTAACAGATATTGGAAGTTTTTTTGTTAATTAAATTAGAGAGAGTGGGAAAAGGAGCAAAAAAGGGAGAGTCATTTTGAAAGGTTCTTTTTTGGTTCCTAATATGCACAAGTGGGACCGAGGGGGTAATCCTCGAGGTAATCACTCCTTTGAAAGGTGGTCAGCATACTTCATATTACATTAAAACTTCACCAGACTACAATATACTCAGGGGCGTGCTAGCAGAACCAATGCAGGCCTGGACCAAGCCAATTCCATATAGGTAGTAAAAAAATGTCACAATAAAAAATAAAACCACATTTATGTAGTAGAAATATATAAGTTACGATTTACAATATTAGATACTTTGATCTATGATGGTACCTCGACTGTCGGCTGATAAAACGTCCCGTGATAACTAGTTTATCAATTATTAAGTCACTAGCTAAACCATTCGGCACTTTTCTCTCTACAGCCATCAGCATGAAAGCTTCCAAATTTACCTCACTTAGTGTATTTCTTAACCGACTTTTTATAAATTTTAGTGTCGAAAACGATCTTTCACAAGCAACTTGTATTGTTGGTAGTGTTAATAAATTAATAAAAAAGAGATTATACTATCCTAAGAAACATTTAAAAACGAAAAACATATAGAGAGAACCGATTCAAACCGAAACAGCTGTGAACAGGAAAGCGAATGACACCCGCACAGACCACCATGCGACGTGGAGAAATTGGTGCGTGGCAACACTCATCAACTCCCCACATCACACAAGAAGTCCACACGGGCACTCAAAAAGAAAGAAGACGTCAAGAAGAAAAGGAAGAATTGAGAAAAATTATACAGGTGCAACAAGATGCTATCCTGTCAGCCATTAATGAGGTCAAGGAAAAAGTAGCTAAAGTTGAACAAAAAGTCGAAGGAGAAGTTAGTGAAGTTAAAGGGAAAGTTACTGATATGGAAGAAAAATTTTGTGCAGTTGAAGGAGAGGTAGAACGACTTAAACGGCAGCTGAGGGAAAAAGGAAGCCAGCTAGTATTACCATCGTCAGATCCTCGATTACAACCACCCTCCTTTGATGGTCAAATGTCATGGATGACCTATAAGAGACAATTTGAGGCTGCAGTCGAACACCGATCTGGAAAATTCCATAAAAATGCAGATGCTCTGTCAAGAAGACCGTGCAAAGATGACTGCAAGCACTGCTATCAGGTTGAAAAAGAACAGGGCACGGTAACAGTAAACTCAGTTCAGGTAGACGATTGGACAAAGGAAGTTCTAAGATAAGAACAATTGGATGACTGAGTAATTGGTCCTATATTAAAGACAAACGAAAAAGAAACGCGGCCAGAATGGAAAAAGGACAAGAGTGTGGAGCTGAAGGCATTGTGGGCACAATGGACTCCCTTAAGGTGGTAGATGGACTATTAAAGAGAGCATGGGAAAGTCCAGATGGGAAGGAAGTTACCATGCGTCTGGTGATACCCAGCTGTCGGGTCCCAAAAGTGCTTCAGGAAATACATGATGGAGTGTCCGGGGGACATTTCGGTATGAATAACACAATTGGGAACGATTTTATTGGATAAATAGCCGTCAAGATGTGGAGGCTTGGTGCCGCAAATGCAAGGCACCAAAGGACCACAAAAAAGGAGCAGGGACCAAATGAAGCAATATAACGTCGGAGCCCCTTTTGAAAGGATTGCTATAGATATAGCGGGCCCATTCCCAGTGACAGATGATGGGAATAAATACATCCTGGTCGCTATAGACTATTTTAGTAAATGGGCGGAAGCCTATGCCATTCCAAATCAGGAAGCAGTTGCTGTTGCTCGAGCTCTGGTGGATAACCTAGTATGCCGATTTGGTGTACCCCTGGAGCTACATTCCGATCAAGGGAGAAAGTTTGAGTCGGGGGTATTTCGGAAAATTTGTGAGTTGCTGGGCATTCACAAGACTTGGACAACCCCTCTTCATCCCCAGTGAGATGGAATGGTGGAATGACATAATAAAACCATGAAGGAACATCTTTCTAAGGTGGTTCACAAGAACCAGAGAGATTGGGATCGACATATACCATTTTTCTTAATGGCATACAGAGCTGCCATTCATGAGACTACTAAACAGACACAGGCTCGTGTAATATTTGGGCACGAGATCAGACTGCCATGTGATTTGATGTTTGGTACATCAGATAAGAAGCCACTGTGTCCGTGGATGGCTATGCAGACGAAGTTAGTCAACGGCTGAGGAATGTCCACGAGTTGGTTCGAAACCAAGCTAGCATAGCAAGTGACAGAATGAAGGCTCGCTATGACCGAAAGACGAAGTCAGCAGGATTCAAGGAGGGCGATCTGGTTTGGCTAATAACCCACAGTGATAGAGGGTAAGATCTCCGAAGCTTCACCCACGCTGGAAAGGACCGTATTCTGTCATCACTCGGATCAATGACGTTTACCGAATTCTAGGTAGTAAGAAATCCAAGATGAAGATCGTGCATTTGGATAGGTTGGCAAAGTATGAAGTATGTTGGGGAATCTGAATTGTTGGACGGGGACATTCAGGCTTAAGGAGGGGGCAGTGTTATGTGCTGCCCTCTAATGGGGAGAAATGTGATTAAGTCTCTGGTCAAAGTGACGGGAAACCTGTTATTCTGTTGATGACCGGTAGGTGGGGTGGGGCCATCTCTGGGCCGATTGACGAACCGCCATCTAGCACATAGTAGAAAACTATGGAGGATTCCAACCTGTTCTAGAATGTTATTGAATGCGATTCTGGTACATTCTAAGGGTGTATATAAAGAAGTGAAGTTGAGCAGGCAGAATAGTTTTTAGGTTAGATAAGAGTTGACAAGTTTTAGAAGAAAAGTAAAGTACAGTTGTGATTTAAAAGTAGTGAATTTATATTAGATTAAAGTTATTATTAGTTGCATGTGTGGTGATTTTTAAGTATTTACTATTGTAATGTAAGTGATTAATAAAATAGTGGTTTGTGAAGATTCTTGTTGCAAGTTATTTGAACCTACAGAGTGTTTACTGAAGACTGTAAACACGTAACAATAGTTTTTATATTTTCTATTAAAAGAGTCTTCTAAAATACCCTGTATCATTCCGTAGGATTCTATATTATTTAACAAGTCTACAGCAACATAGGCATAGCAACACTGAAATTTGGCAGTTTTATGCTGATGTATATGAAATTGATTTAAGCCTCTAAGATTAACATTATGCATTAATTGCCTCGGTATTAAATATTCTTTTAAATACTTAAATACGTTTTCATTAAGGATACCCCAATGAAAAATTTGTAACGATAATCTATTTTTAGATGCTTATGTTCTTTGTATACAGGAGTAATGTGGTCATATTTTTGTATTAAGTAAACAAAGCATAAGCATGTGTTTTGGGCTATCTGCAACTTATTTTTAAATTCACTAGTCAAATATTTATAATATAATATTAGGCAATAATCAAATTGGGGATATAATATAGATTCCACTATTCTACATTTGACTTTTTCTTGCAACATATACAGGGTGTCTCACCGGGAATTGAATCGATCGGTATAGAGAAAAGTACGCATCAGAATATTTTAAAAATTTACATAATTACTAATGTCGGAGTGGCCAATCCAACTAAAATAATTACAAGCAGCTAGCACTTCCGCTTATACCGGAAGTCGATACCAACTTGCTTATTTCAAATGGAACACCTTATATATTTTAGGGTTTTCGAAAAGAGCATAAAATTCTGAGTCGAAAATATGTAGCATATTATCCTATACCTAACCTAGCCGTTTCAGAGATATTTGACATTTTATAGAAAATTTGACAGGTGCAACGGTTTGCAAGAACCGTTATAACTTTCTTCGTGTAAAAGATCCTCATTTGCTTCTTGTCACGTAAAAAGAACACAAGGAGAATTACGTTCTACAACTGAAATAAATTCAATAATATCATACCAAGTGTTCCGTTTTTCGCGTTACGTTTTGTCAACTTCAAACTGCGAAAACTTGTTTAGGTCAAATGGAACACCCTGTATTTTTTTACGTCAAGTTGTGTAAAATTGAATTTCCTTTTTTCTGATATTAGCATTGTGGGGGTTAAAGTTACAACTTGAAATATTTGCGATTTTATTAGAAATTCATGAATTGTTGTAATCATTTCATCAAAATAGCCATGATTAAAAACAATCGGTCATTATCTTATGTCAAAAAATGCCAGCACGTTTAAATTATACCAACAAAAACTTTTTAAATTTGTTTATTATTTATGGAGAATGTGATAAAGTAATATCAAGAACTTGCAGCACATTTGCTACTCGATATCCACAAAAACGCAAAATAACACTAACACTGTAACATGTGTATTAATCGAATCGAAGATATGGCATGAACTAAAATAGCAGAGATAAGATCAATTTAAAATATGATTTCATTTTAATTTAATAATTGCTCAAAATTCCGCCCTCAAACCTCGACACATTTTTCCCACCTTCGGATTAGTTCCTCATGGGTAGCTCTTCTAATTGAATCCTGTGATATGTTTTGAAATGCATTTCTTACTCTTTACATACAATCTTCAATGGTTGTTAATGGGCTAATAAACTTTATTTTTAATAGTACCCCAAATGAAATAATCCAGAACTGATAAATCGGGCGAGCGAGGAGGCCATATCATAAAAAGTTTCTTGTAAATAATTATTAATTAAATATGCGTTATGTGGGGGAGCACCGTCCTGCTGATAAAAAATGTTTCTATGTTCGGCAAGAGGTAAATTTTCTAACTAGTTATTATTTAAATTTTGCAAGATATTCAGATATCTTTCAACTAAAAAAAAAAAAAAAAACAAAAATTATACATATTAGCAGAAGAGAAAATTTAATTTACCGTTTAAATTTACCTGGTAAAACTCTAATGCCACCACTCTATCATTTCTTATGGCACAGTAAACATTGAACTACTAACTTTCCTGAAAGTTTCGCTCTCTGAATATATGAGGATTTGAGTCACTCTAATAATGCGAATTGTGTCTATTTTAAAAAGTCCATTTTTTGTAAATTTTGCTTCATCTGTCCATATAATATTTCCCAAATAAGAATCGTGACCCTCAGACCTTATTAGAATAAACTCACAAAAATTCCGTCTTCTTAGGAAATCTGTTTCTTTTAATCCTTGAACAATATGGAATGAAAACGAGTGAAACATGTTTTACTAAGATTCTGTGAATTGAATCCTTGCATAGTCCCGATTCCAGAGCAACTTGTCTTAATGACATCCTTGGAAATGCATGAAAATATCCCAGAATGACTATTTCAATGTTTTCGTCACCAACAATAGGCTTTCTTCTTTGCATTTTTGCCTTGACAGAGCCATAATTTTTAAAATTTTCCAGTATGCGTTTTACAGTGTTTGGTGACGGTTTCCGTTTTTCTGGATATCGAGTAGCAAATGTGCTGCAAGTTCTTGATATTACTTTATCACATTCTCCATAAATAATAAACAAATTAAAAAAAAAGTCTTCGTGGGTGTAATTTAAACGTGCTGGCATTTTTTGACATAAGATAATGACTGATTGTTTCTAATCCTGGCTATTTTGATGAAATGATTACAACAATTCATGAATCTCTAATAAAATCGCAAATATTTCAAAAAGGGAATTCACTTTTACACAACTTGACATAGAAAAATATAGGGTGTTCCATTTGACCTAAACAAGTTTTCGCGGTTTGAAGTTGATAAAATGTAACGCGAAAAACGGAACACTTGGTATAACATTATTGAATTTATTTCAGTTGTAGAACGTAGTTCTCCTTGTGTTCTTTTTACGTGACAAGAAGCAAATGAGGATCTTTTACATGAAGAAAGTTATAACGGTTCTTGCAAACCGTTGCACCTGTCAAATTTTCTATAAAATGTCAAATATCTCTGAAACGGCTAGGTTTAGGTATAGGATATGCTACATATTTTTTACTCAGAATTTTATGCTCTTTTCGAAAACCCTACAATATATAGAGTGTTCCACTTGAAATAAGCGAGTTGGTATCGACTTCGGGTATAAGCGGAAATGACAGCTACTTGTAATTATTTTAGTTGGGTTGACCACACCGACATTAGTAATTATCTAAATTTTTAAAATTTTCTGATGCATACTTTTCTCTATATCGATCGATTCAGTTCCCGGTGAGACACCCTTTATTTGAACTTATATAGTGCCTTTAATTTCATATATAATAAGCTTAGCTTAAATGTTACATTTTCAAAGTTTAAAGAGTCATAAAAAATAACTCCTTAAATTTTTAGTATATTCTTTATATGGAATCTCCATATTGTTAATATGAATTGTGGTGAAATTGAACAACATAACTTTATTTTTGACGTTTGACGTGACCATAATCAAATAACAACTTTTCTCTAGGTCAGAGTTTACTTCATGCAAAGCGATATTTGCCAATGACGGTTCAAACAACTTTTAATATCTGTGTGTCGTCTGTATATAAATACTACAGTGGTGTATTATTGCTGGTAAATCGGCTGTAAAGATATTAAATAACATTGGTCCCAGAATGCTACCTTGTGGGACACCACATTTTACCACAATGCACTTGTACAAATATTACTGGAAAATAATTCATTCCAGGCCTTTTATACATACCCACAAATTTAATTACAACTATCGAATAGCGGAATTGGAATTTTTCTGAAACACCCTGACAAGAACCAGTTGATTGTCAGACATCACGCCAAACCAACCAAAACCTCTAAGACATGTAGGCCAGTTTGTTTCTGGACTTAAACCAACCCCAGGCAGGAAGTTTCAAAGAAAACTATTAGCTCCATCCCATGGACCGCTTGAGCCCAGTGGATATATCAGAAAAGCCTGCCTACGTAATGTGAGTACATTCCAATTTTGTTCTTTTTGAGGCTCATTCCATATCCGACTATCAGCCGAGAGGGCAAAGCCCTAAGCAATTTTTTTCATGGTTACTACCTAGGGCACAGTAATATACCAACTGTTGAGGGGCAATCAACGGCAGCACGTTTCAACTTTTTAGGCCAGGGACACGAATAATCCTAACCGATCCAATAGCTGTTTACTGGGTACAATACCATTCAAATTTCTTGTCATGTTTATTAACCCTGAAACAAATCGAACTTGTTTTAATGTATACTTTTCTTCACTGTTACACTGGCCAATTCATGTGATGTAATAATCAAGTTGTACTCTGTCCACTTAAAAGCTTAATAACTGGGTTGTAAATACTTACCCCTTGTCAAGAAAATATAAGTGCCAGTCACAAACTACTTAAGTGATTTGAGGTGACAGTTGGCCAGTTCAGACAGTTAAAAGCATGTTGTGTTAAAAGGGATAAGGAAGGATCAGCTGATCCAACCTAGTGAGTGAAGCCAGCAATACTCACAGATCTGCGCGTCGGAGATATCCCATAGTTACATTTACGTTATCACAGAAATACGTGGAAATACGAAACCAGGGTACTTTGCTTCCAGATTTCAGCCAGAGAATGTGATGCAAGTAACATGGAATGTCGTATACGTACCTTTGCTTCATTCTTTATTCCGTCAAAATATAAGCCGGCAACTAATAACTATCATATAAGTCTATTTTATCTATGGTCATATAGTAGTATCTTTAATCTGTGGCCGGCAACATTGCCTTTTGCAATATTTTTATTTGTTTTAGTTTACAATGATTTTTGAATTATAAATAAACTAATTATTTAAATGAAAAATTTTGTGTTAAAGTATTTATCATCATATTTTTCAGGTGAAATGAAATATGTTATCATTAGGTTATTTTTCAGCTTGTAGGACAAACAAAACATAACCTATAAGGTGGCAAGAGTTTTGTTCCGAGTCATATTTGCAGTATTTTTCTACCTATAGATTTCCTCCGGCCTTTTTTTAAATTTGTAAGTGTTGTTAAAGATGTAGTGCTTTGTTTAGTGTTATTATTTTTATAACATAACATTTCTGGAGTTGTTGAGACTCATTCGATTTTCGGACCATTTTTAAAACATTACGTGCGAAATATTTTTATATTATTTAAAGAAAAAGTATAGTGAATCATTTAATAAAATATTACCAATGTAGCACTAAAATAAGAAATTTCGCAAAAGTAACGTACCCAGACGAGGTAGATTACTTTGATCATCGAATATTGTGTATCAAATGGTTCTTTGCGTGTGTATCAAATTCGCTACTTATGTAAAATAAAAGATTATAAACTAATTTAAAATGTTTCTTAGACGAGGACAAACGACGAACACAACAGTCCTTCATTAACTTTATTTTACATAAGTAGACTACAAATTTCAAAATCTACTGACTGTTGTTATACAATGCGCAATGTTTTCCTTTACAAACCTCAAATTTATGGAAAAATTCTTGTTACCCAGAGGATGCGAAGCAAAATTTTGTTCACGAGACCAATAGCAAAGTAAAGAATTTTTGTTAGAAAAGTTTTGGTTTTCTTTCATAATGATTTTTTTTTATAAAATAGCCAACATAATAATATTTTCTTTATTTTCTATGCAAATTTTGGTTTGTTTACTCAATTATTCATAGATAACTAAACTAACAAAAGAGGAGGAGCTTTTAAGCAAACAAAATACAGATGAATAATCATTTATTGAATTGAAACTTATAGCTTTATTAGTAAGGGCTTCCTGTAGAAACAGAGTTGTCAGTCGTGAACTGAGCCCTTAATCTCACATCATTCGATTTTTTTGAGCAAAACGAAGTTTCAAAATAAAAACCTTATAAAATAAGTGAATAATAAATAAATTCATAAACTTCATACAAGCAATTTGCTGTAAATAATACAACAAAAATAAATATGATTTTCCCAAAATAAAATAAATAAAATGAAGATATTTCTACACTTCCATAAATAAATAATACTCATGTTCTATCGGGGTTTCTAATCGGGTGGCCTTTAGGGTGCTGCGGATCTATTATTTCTGGTAACAAACAGGTGAAATAAAATGTTTTTAATAACGGCAACATCTTTTCTTCCCAGTAAACTTCATCTCGTTCAATCTGAAAGAAGATTTATTTTATTTGAAATTATTACCTGATCAATTGTTTTTCCAAAAAGGTCCTACTGAGCAAAGAGAGAATTATTAAATGAAAAGAATTTAAAATACCTCTTCTATTAACACTAACAATTTGTAATTGCTCCAAACGCAAAGTCGAGTGTCCTATCACAAAAATTTATAAAAAGTACACAATTAATAAAAATTAATTAAAAACGTTTTTTCACATTACGCCAAGTTATACACTTGTTAGGAACATGAATGTAAATCACAGAGCACGTGTAAACTAAACAACTCTTGAATAAACTGAAATACAACGGGCACTCAGATTCTGAACTATAAAATAATTTAAAATTTTTCCCTCCATCTTTCTCAGCTAAGAGCTGCTGTCTTTGTCTTTCGAGCGCTAGATTTCTAGTTAAAGTCATAAACAGTGTTGTCAAATTGTTTTAGTTAAAAAATCAGGCCACAGATGCCGCTACTCCCAGAGTACAAATTTCAAAACATCGGGATATAGATTTGCGCTTTTAATATTGAGTATTTTTGAATGCTGTATTTAGAAAAAGTTTTGGTATTCAACCAAAGAATTTCGCAAACTTCGTATTTTTCTCGGTAAATCACAATTAGAATTACAATAATTACTTACCTTAGAATGCCCAACATTATATTATTCATATAAGATGTTGTTTCTAAGGCCGTTACTATGATTCAAATTAAAAAATTAACTTCAAAAACAAGATTTAAAAAATGCTTCACACTTGCACAGTTCTGCAACTATTTTATTTGCTCAGTTTTGTTTGTTCTCTTGTTTTGTATTTCATTCCTTTTTTTGACGCCCATTAATGGATGACTTGCACAACTTTTCCAACTGCCTAAGTATTTAAGCTCTATTTTTTTTGCAGGATTCGGCAGTGCCAAGAAACATCAACAACATAGACGTGATTTAGGAGGAGGACTTACCACAAGCAAATGTTTTGCCAACAGCAAACGCAAGTGTATCAAGCAACACACCCAAACAAGTTCAGTCCCTTCGCAGGCGTCAACCAAAGACAGTAAAAACACTAACGTCATCAGCATTGGGTGAAAAATATGAAATTTTAGTTAATAAATAAATAGTGTTGGCCGAATTACTTAAAAAGGAGCATGAAGCAAGAATGGTATCGCTAGAGCTTGACGTAAAGCTGAAACAGAAGCAATTAGAAAAATTGGAAAAAAAAAATTAAATTTATGTATTTTTATACATAAAAGTACACAAAAAAGCAACTTTATTTTTTTTTATTGATGCAAGGATAACATTTTTGTATGAATGTAAAGTTTTATATAAAATTTCCTGGCACAATTACAACTGGACTAGCCTAATGTGTGGCTGGGACGGTTCTGTTAACTAAAAAAGTAAATGTAAAAAACTCTTAACTCCTACTGTACAATGTAGAATTTAAAAACAGCAGTACATGAACATAAATTTGTTGCTATACATTACATATTCGGCATGTATAGCTTGTTTGAACTACCTCTAAACGCCAAGTTGTTTTTTCCAAGAAATACAACTGTTATTATTCTTTCAAGGACTAGCTCCCACCGTTTTGTCTCTGAATTAATTTGTGATTGCAATTCCTTATCGATGCCTTGATTACCTTTAAGGCACCTTTGTGCATCAAGCCAAAGGACCATGACATTTCTTACGTAAAAGTGGTTTCGAATATGTTGTACTTCTTGTCGTTGTGAACAAGAGCCTCAATGGGCGACCTCCGAAAATTGATAGTTTTTGGGCTACGCTGTAAAAAGATAGTATGGATGATGGTGTGTGTTTACTATGAGATTTGTTTAAACTGCATCGTAGCGGGGATATGGCTCAGTAGCAGAGTGTTCGTTTTGCATGTGAAACGCCCCGGGTTCGATCACTGGTGTCACCAGAATTTCTTTTATATACCATTTCTGTTTAATTACTATCATTTTTAAAACTGCATATATAATTCTATAACCATAATTATTATTAAACTAAAAAATTAAAGAACATGATAATATTCCTTAAATATAGTTAAACGTTTAGGTACGTAGTATTACTGGTTATCATTATTACTCACAAGTAAAAATGTGTGCAGAAGCACACACTTGCTTTTTTTCCCAGTGGTTATCTTATATTTGTGTAAACAAAAATTCTACGTTATTTGAATTTTAGAATTAATTAAAAAATAATAGGCCTATAGCCTGTCTAAAATTAAATGTTTTCGACATTTGTAAACATTTTAATAACGTCTTGTGTGTTTATTTGTTACAAATTTGGTATTGTATTAGTTAACAATAGAAGAAGTTCTATAACAAGTGTCCGACTTTTGGTTGTTAAAAATCCAGACATGTTTAGGTGAAGAGTAAACTGTTATGTATGTAACATTGGTTTGCAGCCATGAGCAATGGTTAGCATTTCTGGAAATGAAAATGAGCTCAAGTATCAAATTGCAATTCGTCGTCGTGAAGATGTTAACTTACCACCTCGAGATATTGAAGGTAACTGTCTTAATTGCAACCGAACTGACAATGCCGAGATTGATGAATTAGCACGTGATCCTGATTGTTTGAAATTAAATGTTTTAAAGCAGACCCACAAATAATTCTTGTATGTTTTGCAATGGGTTACGCAATCTAAGTAGGCTTTCTATCGAGTGTAAAGAAGTCTTTATCATAAAAAATATTTATATACCCGAATCAGCTCGCTGCTCTCATCATCATTTAGACGTCATTGGATTTGTTCTACCAGTTTTGTTTTGAGGGTTTGCAATTTTATTATTATAAAATATTGACCATATCGCTTAAACGGTGCACAGTTGCAAAATATTTTACAGGTTTTACGTTGATCAACTAGAATTGATGAGCCCGATTTTAACGATGAAAATAGTTTTACAGAGGATGAGTTCCGGTCCATAAGCCCAATAACACGCCAACAATTTCAAGATTTGTTTGCATATTGTGACCCTGTACCTGACCAAAATACTCATCGACATATTAGCAAAAGAGATTTGTTATTATTCCTATGCAAACTTCATCCTTCTGATGATTTTTTGAAAGTCATTTTCAAGTACACGAGCAGGCAAGCTGTACCTAAGTCTTGTTATTACCAAAGTGAGATCATTGATGGTACGTTTTGTTACTCTAAATATAGGATTGAATTCAATTAAAAGAGAGCAATATATACAGAGATATGTGACGGCTTTTGCGAATGAACTCTATAACTCTAATGGGGATCTGCGTGTAGCGATTGCATACATAGATGGAACTTATGCCTACATTCAGAAGAGTAGCAATTTTAGAGCACTGAGGCAATCATCTTCAGTCCATAAGGGCCGTCACTTGATAAACCCAGCCCTCGTTGTAGCCTCGGATATATATTAGATATTCATGGTCCTTACTCCTCCAATTCGTGTAATAATGACGCCTCAATGCTCCGTAACGATTTTGAAGTGGATGCCAATGGGCTTCGAGAATGGTTCAATAATGATGACATTTTTATTGTGGACCGTGGTTATTCAGATGTTTTGCCACTTCTTGAAAATATAGGTATTAATTACAAAATGCCATCACGTCTAGAGCGTGGTGAACGGCAACTTAATACCGAAGAAGCTAATGATTCCAGATTGATTACCAAAACGAGATGGATAGTAGAGGCACGTAATGGTCACATAAAATCTGTTTTTAATTTTTTTTTTTAAATCATTCCTATGCACCATGCTATTAATATCGGACTTTTATCGAATTGCTGGAGCAATACTTCATAAATACCAATACTTATGGAGGGAGCAAACGCAGAAATAGCTCAAATAATGTTAGAGAAATCTCAGACACCTAACGTTCTTCAAGCCAGAGTTGAAATAGACAACCTTCACATTAGAAATGCAAGATGGGTTCAAAATCATATACCCCTTTTTCCCACACTTAATTTAGGTTATTTAAAAGAGCTGACAGTATGTTACGTGTCAAATGCAGTGAACTCTATTAATAACTGGAATGCAGGCGCTATGATATGAAAGAGAGGACAGGGTGTGCGATGAGTGCAGTTGCTGCAAGAGGGTAACCTGTCCTTGTTTCTCTCATTGTCGTTTATGTAAAAATCGCGCAAATGCTTCTTCAAGTGGGATTACAAAAATAAATATAAGGGTAGAAGGAGATTTGGAATAGCACAATGGTAGAAGAAACATACATCTTTATTAACATACAAATTCAAAACTGTATTTTAATCAGAAATTAAAAGTTAAATATGGTAAAATAAAATTGTCTTATTTAACTTATGACGAAGTGTAGCTTTGTGCCCTAATAAGTGCTGGGATTTTTTCTTCGCGTGGGTTTCAATTCGAATGTTTGCATAAGTGCTAGCTATGTATTTTATTATTTGAACTTCATGCAAGTCTTCACACATTTCTACCACAGGGTGTGCTTAATTTTGAAATAAAATGTTGCATGACAGACATTATAATTCTTCTTTTAAAATTATACTTTCCCAGATACCCAATATTTAATTCAGCAGTAAATGCTCTCTCAGCGTAAGTAACAATTTGAAAGACGCCTTTCGAGGGAAAATATAATTTTCCATTAGATAAAAACCTCGTAAAGCTACTTGGGTTATTAATACTAATACAGGAGTAATCATGGTCATTCAAGGGTTGTTTAATCATATCCTGGCAAAAAGTACATGAATTTTTACTTAGAATTTTGCGCACGATTACACCGCCTATGTAATATAGTATATTTTCTTGTATAGAAGAGAGCGATGCAATTTCAATTACCGACATTAAATAATTCATTTCATTATCATGAAATTGGTCTTTATTATTTGTATTTTCAACAATATTTCTTCTAACATGCTGAAAATCAAATACTGGTGCTAGATCTGAACTGAAGTTAATGCAGCAATTGCCGTTTATACTTGGCTGTACACTATTACGAAACAACAATGTTCGTAAAGCCCATTTGAATTGTAAAACTTTCGGATTATTATTCCATCCTCCTCGTGATCTAATACAAGAAAAATATAACTCTATATGATCTTGGGAACATTTATACGTCAAAAAATATTTGAGGGGATTTTCTGGACGACTAAAAAGATACAAAGCTAACTTTTCAAAACTGTAAATATTTATAAGAAATCCGAGAGCAAAAGTTTTTCTTTTATGCTGTAAAACATCACAGCCATTTATTTTTAATTGTTTTATGTATTTTGCGGTTTCTTTAAAGATATCTTGCCAGTAATGAGAATTTTTTTAAAGTAATGGGGATTTATAGCCACGACCAAATAGTGTTCTTGAATTCATTATATCAAATATTTTTAAAAATTCGACTGTAGCCTCGCTACCCTGAAAATCTGCATGACCAGAAATTCTTAAAAAATCAATAGCCTCTGCTACACTGTTAATAATTGTTTGTACCACGAGACGAACATTCATTTTTTTTTCGTTTGAAGTTAAGATGAGAACCCGTAAGAGAATTAGCAAACTTTAAACCCTCGTTTTCTTGTAAAATATGTAGTTTTTCTACGTATTTAAAATCAATATTTCTGGCTGGAGAAGATAAACCATGTTCTGCAAAAGTATTTCTTAGTAATTTAACTACATGACAAGGGTTTAAGATACAGAAAATTTCGTGATAATTTTGTACATTGCAGAATCGTTAGTTTGCATACCGACTTTGTTAGGATGATTAAATTTAAATTTAGCCTCCATATTTAACGAGCTCAAATTACATCCTAACAGTTCAAATGTTTTTATATTAGTACTGCACCCACCGCATGTTACGGAATGCACTTTTATATTAATTTCAAATAATTCTTCAATTGCAACCAAAACAAATTGTTTTTGTAGAACTGCAGTTATTTTGTTTATAAAAAAATAGCCTATTGGGCATTTAAAATTATTTTTATACGAAACTATTTGAAAAACTAATGCCTCTGTAGCCATTACTTCAGAATGTACAGCAGCGATATCACCAATCAACATAGCCACACTGCTTGTCATTTTTCCTATCATAAACAAGTTCTGATCGAATAGCCATCGAATCAAATATTAAAGCAACATCACATAAATAATCAACTTCTTCGGCCTCTTTTTTTAAAAAATCAAAAACTTCGTTTAGAAAACCCACTTCACAGTTAAAGGAAGATACCCATTTCCTCAACATCCCAGCATGTGGCAAATTGATTTTTTTTCGTATACGCTTTTGGTGAATAAAAGTATAAAGTTAACGCAAAGTCTTTCATTTGATTGGTATATCTCTTTTGTGTTGGACTAACATTTGAATTTTTTTAACTCATTTTGAAAGAGCTCCAATGAAAAGCCCTCAAAATTGTTCATAAGAACCTCCTCTATGGTGCAGTCACTTTTATTGTTTTCATTTAAATGTCTGATTAAGTCCTTCATACTACTTATTTTTTTTGCTTTTCGGGTAACATTTTGTTGTAGAGTTTTGATTGTGCGTTTTAACATTTTATCTTTGGGTGAGGACTTCGTAAGAAAAAGTGACGTTTGGACTGAAGCATAATGTTTTGTTGTAGATGGTTCCTACAAAACAATACTATGCTAATTACGATTAAAACTTTAATTATTAAGGTTACGTTACCTGCACATTATTCTTATCTGCTTCATCAGCTTTAGCACTTGATTCAATGCAAAGCCTTTTAAATTTATTTTAGTGTTCCTGTTTGTAATTTTGAACTACTTTTTTTTATAGATTTCCATTATCTAGAAAACCAGTTTTAGAATTATGGCTAAATGCTGTGAGATTGAAAAATTTTAAACCCAGCGTTTTTACTGTAATATGCAGTGAACATTTTACTGAGGAAAGCTACTTAGAATCTTCTTTGAATCGGAAGTTATTAAAGAAGGATGCGGTTCCTTCAATTTTTAACTTTCCATGCCACCTAAATGTTAAAGCCTGTACGAACAGACGACAAATTAAGGTAGGTAGTGTTTGGGAAATTCTTAAAATACCTAACCTTAAAATTGTTTTCACATCTGAAACGACTTTTTATTTATTTAAAAATATACTTACTTATGAAAACGAATAGTCGTCCCGGGATTATTTTTGCAGCCATACGCACAACAATAAGCCACCATATTAGCTTTGTTATTAATAGGTAATTAAAAATAATAAACAGTCACCAACCACTTCCGTATTTCACAATAAGTGCGAAAAAGAGGGTCGTCCCCTTCCCAGCAGCGCCTTTTAGGTAGACAGTAAGTAATTATTGAGAGGCGTATTGAGGGTTGCCGTGCTGTTAGATTTTATTGGCTGAAACGAGGTAGTTTGAATCTTTTAGGTATAGGCAGCAAGGAATTCTAGTTGTATTAGGGGTTGCGTCGTAAGTTTTGTCACTGGCGTCTAGGGGCCAAGTATCACTTTCTATTCTTGGCTCCTGAGACTTGCGCAAATTGTTTTGTCACAATACTGCGATGTGTGTTGCCTATTAGCCCCTTGTCATATTATTGAGAGGCGTATTGAGGGTTGCCGTGAGATTTTGTACGAGCCGGTGCAGAGAGGAATGGCCGCGATAATGCGCGCATGGTAGTCATTCGAAGAACTAAAAAATTTGTATCTGTCAAATGTCACAATTCCGTTGTTTATGGTTCGTTATTAAACCCGTGGTGAACTCGTATTTCGCTATTACTTATCTAATCTACGGTTGCAAATAATTTTACATTAGCTATGGAAACCTGTTCATTTTGTGGTAAACAATTTTCCAGAAAAACGCACTTGTACTATCATTTAAGAAATATTCATGAGTGAACCAACCTTTAAAGGAAATTTAAAATGTAGCGACTGTAATAGTTTTAATAGGAGTTATGTGGATTTAAGAGAACATTATATCAGTGCACATAATTATGAAATTTTTAAAGAAATTAAAGAATTTAATACAGAAGAAGGTATGTAAATTGTAGCTTACTTCGAAAACATTGCATAAAGTGTAGTGTAGCATTTTGTTGGCTGAAACGAGGTAGTTTGAATCTTTTAGGTATAGGCAACAGGGAATTCGAGGTGTATTAGGGGTTGCGTCGTGAGATTTTGTCACTAGCGTCTAGGGTCCAAGTATCACTTTCTATTTTTGGTTCCTGAGACTTGCGCAGATTATTTAGTCACAATACTGCGATGTATGTTGCCTATTAGCCCCTTGTCATGAATATTATTATTTAATGTAAACAAATGAAATGTCAAAATAATTTATTTATTTGTTATATCTATATTATAAACATTTGATGATTTACTTTTAAATAAAATTCTGTTAAAGTCGGATTTGATAATCAGCATATTTTATCAATATTAAAATTTCAACACATTTGGTTGTTTATTATTATATATGGGTACATGTAGAATACACGAAATAAATATACTTTTTAAACTTTTAAATTGCGGTAGTTTCTTATTCTCCCTCGTAATTTGTTCTTATAAGGTGTCTTATTAAATTAAATCTGATGTGTTTGTATTTGCAGGGGCGATTTTTTAGAAGAGACTTCATTGAACACCTTTACACCTAAAATAAATGAAATTCGAGAACTAAATACACATCACCAATTCTGTAAATGTGGGGATTAACAGAAGGCATCAAATAGTGACTAAATACTCTATTATGTGACTGTTTGTAGATAAGGACTACCTATCTCAAGTTTATCTTTCGAAAGATAAAACAGTGGAGCTTTATATTAAAGATGGCAATATTATGAAAAAACTATTTGCACAAATACAGTTGCAAATGGTTTTAGGTAATAATAAACGTAAAAGTTTGTTTTATTGTGTAAGGTCCCCAAATTTTGAAAACAACGTGGAGATTTCTTTCTATAGAGGAAATTTGTCCCGATGAAACTTTCTGCATAGAAATAATGTAATTTTTTACTTTGATTATTTCATTCAGTTTAGTACGTCAGTATGTGTACAATCTATTGTTCATATAAGTTTTTGTTAATATTTAACTTAAATATGAAATATCTCTAATAATTACATTTATATTTTTGTTAGGTTTCCAAATACTGTAAAATAAAAAACAAAATTACCAGTTCATCATTTATTAAGATTTTAAACTGAGATATAGTAATATAATAAAGATGAACTATTTGATTACAATCTATATTTTTATTAATTTGTGAAGCGGTGTTTATTTTGTCTGGTTAGCTTTCGTACATCCATATTATTTAAAGTCAAAGTAATAAAGCTATATTAATCAGCTATATTTATATATTACTTAGAAAGTGTTTTACAACAAAAACAACTATATCTTGTACATCACAAAATACTTTCAAAGTTGTTGCAAGTTGCAAATTACAAGTCCACATGTTATAATAACAACATAATCTAATAAATGGACTAATTTTAAACTTATGCAGGCATAAGGTTTTTCTGGACCTTACTGCCACGAAAGGGGTTGACTGAAATTACACATTAACTATTGCAGATGAGCTTATTTGTTAAACTGTTAAAACAAACTGAATACAATCATTAAACAGCCAATGATAGGAGACATTTTTTAAATTCCTGATTTCTATTGGTTTGCTTACTGATTGCATTCACTATCTTTAGGACGAAAGAAAACAGCTATTATAGCATATAAAATAAACAAAGGATGTTGTCTGTCACAAACAAGGATCATTCGATCAAACAGATAGATGACCAATAATACAACAATACCAATTGTATCACACTTAAATAATATTTATAACTATTTTAGATTTGGAAATAGAAATTTTCTATAAATAAATACTGCCATGGATGGAATGTCCATAGCTACATGATAATAGAAAATGTAACAAAGTTTTCTAAAATAAATATATCATTAAAAAAGTCTAATAATAATAAATAACACCACAGGTAATTACGACCCCCTTTATCCAGGAGGGCTCTAGAAGAGCCTTGTGTGGGAGGGGGCTAGACATTTAGAGACAAGTGTCTCACACACCCAATATCCGTATATAGTGAAAAAATCCCTTTCACAGTATTTTCCACTGCCACGACCGAGAATCGAACCCGGGATTTTTGGGTGAGACTGGTGAGAGGCAAGTGCGCTTAAGTCCCGACCACCAGTCATATAAATAAAAAGAATTTCCAGATTTCAAACATTTTTTTGAGACTCCCATCTCAAGCCCGTTTCACATTCAGTGAAGTTACTGACTGCAATTGTAGCCGTATCAATATAAACACTGACCACCATAGGGATCAATCAGTATGTACAGGATTGTTTATTTGATTTTTTTTTTATTTTAACGCCTTTTTTTAGATTAACGTCCTGTCGGAGTTTAGCATTAGCTATTCCACCACTCAACCACAACACATACTCATAGACATGACGAACATTCCCTACGACATTTCCATCTGCCGCAGCTGAGACTCGAACTCAAGAGTGTTACAGCAACTAATCGTGTTGTCTCCCACACAACCTCGTCTAGTCCACTGTTGCCAACTCGGTAACACATGAAAAACACTACTACAATTCCATACACTAGCCAGGATTCGAACCCGGAACTCCTTGGTTGCAAGACTAACACGTATGCGTTGAGCCACGAGCAGATTATTCACTATATTTTGACTCCCCTTTTGTTTCTGTTATTGCTGGAGATAAACAAAAAGTATCGTATAAAAGTTGTACAGTTGTATACATATTTTTTTAAAAATGCATTTAAAAAACGATTGCTTGCATAGATTTTAGATTATTATTAATTCAGTAAATTAAATACTGACATAGTATAAGTCACAATACCCAGTTAAAATAGTAAGATCACGTGTTATATCAAGGTCGCTTTTTAAATAGAAAAACCCTGTATATTTTTATATAGATTGTAGATTGTTTTACGGGGTCGTTTGGCTTCCAACAGCCTTACTTCACTTCGACCTAAGAGATCTTTTGTGATTTTACCCCGCATCCAGTTGTTACCCAGTATTCCAAGACTTTTTACAAAGCTTGTGATTTTCCTGGGGGATAATTTCCCTATGTCTTCAGGCGTTAATTCTGCCTGCTCTATGTACTTTAGCATAGTGCGGCCTAAGACCTTGCATTCACAAAGTACACGTTCTGCAGTTTCAATTGCAGTATCGCAATATCTGCATTTGTTGTCTACCGCCTTGGCCATATTCTTGAGATGATATCTCGAGGGGCAGTGGCCAGTTAGAAGGCCTGTAATTAGCCTTAAGGACGTTCCCAACAAAACAAGTTTTCTTCAAAATCTGAGAGCTATTTTTAATAGCTAGGGAGAAATATTTTTAGACTCAAAGATATAGAACCTTACAGCCTTTAGTGCTGCCTGGCTATCTATTAGTATATAGATCTTTGCCCTTCGGATAACTTTATTTACCCCATGCACTATTAACGAATAAAGGGTGAGTGGACCATACGCACGTCGGAGAGGAAGAGGTTTAAAGTTACGTCAAGTTTGCCTCCACTTTTTCATTTGAAATTCCCTGACCAAGATGACTTGTCAAAAATCAATGTGACAGCAGACCATTTTTAGTTTCGGCTGAACTGCCCGAACAGATTGTCGCTTTTTTATCTGTCCACCCACTGCTAAGGTAATATAAAAATATATTTGCAAAATCCCAGGGCAAAGGCATTCCTGCAAACCTTTATCTCCAACAGCAAACAAAAAGCCCGGAGAAAGTTAAATCTTCCTGCTTTAGTTACTTACTGTTCTTCCACATATACCAGTTACATATTAAAAATTTAAAAGTTATTTGTTTTAGATGTGTACAAATTTCTTCTAAATATTTAAATCATTTGAATTTCCACAAAATGTCCCAGGTTAAACAATAAGACGATAACCTTAATGGTTATTATCATTATAGCATTATATGTTATATACATGTATATGAAGTTGCCTAAATTCAATGCGCAAACAAAGAATAGACAACCTTTCGTACACCATCATGTATATGATGTGGACTAATAATAATTATTTCAAGTAGATGACCAATAATACAGTGCCTCGCTTAGTTGGTTATAGTATGGTCAGGCGTAAACAGAAATAGACAACCTTTCGTACACCGTCTTGTATTTGATGTGGACTATCATAAGTAACAATTATCTCAAGTAGATGACCAGTAATACAATGTTTCGCTTAGTTATTGCAGAATGGTCAGGAGTAAATAGAAATAGACAACCATTCGTACAACCTCGCGAATATCATGTAGCCTATAATAAGCAAAAATGTCACTGTCACACCGCTACCAATGTACCAATCTTTACAATACCATAAAAACGGAACTATTTGAAAACATATAAATCTTAACATATAAAGTTATGCAATCCATAATTCTCAGAAATGTGTTGTGTTATATATGTACTAGTTTTAACATTCATGTAATCGGCGAATTAATCGTTCGATATGTACCTACCTACTCTTAGCCACTTACTATTTTGCCGTGCTGCACACTTCCTTTTTGTTTTGCACTAACACTTGGTGATCTCAACAATTTTGTGTTTTTGGTGTAGCACCTGCTCGACCTGCTTAAAGCATCTATCAGATTACACTGTTACAAGAACATCCATAAAGTTTGAGTCCTATACAACAATTACATCTGCCTGCTCGACCTTCAAACCCACAGAACACATAATTTACTGATCCGTTTGGTGTACATGATACCAAATACTTTATATTTCATTTTTTTAGTCACTCCAACTGATTTAATGTAGTAGAGGGTTTTTTTTATTTCAAAACAATCCATAATTATTAGCTGTTGCATAAAATTTGCAAGTATTTACAATTCATAGAATAAACATTCAAATTTGTCGTGAATATTGTTGACTTAAACGACTCCTGTTCATGGAAGTGATTACTCCAAAACTGTATAAAAATATATTTTAAAAAAAGCTTTTACTTAAATGCTCTAAAAAGTAGAAAATAAACTTTGAAACCCATCATTTTGTTACATTGTATAATTTTCTTTTTAGAATATAAAAGCTTACGCGTGATTTTCCTGTTCTTATATCAAAAAAAATATATAATGGGTTTGATTGGAACTAATCGAAATTTTGATTGAAAGATTTGACCTAACCAAAATAACTAACAAACACTGAAAGTTAAATAACAGTTTTTAATTAAAAAAATAGAGCTTAACCAATGGTCTAACTACTGTATATTTCCCTTTCTATCAGTAGATATTATCGCTAATGGTACATCTCAACGAATAACATCTAAAAAAAAACACAAAATATCAGTTGATATTTATTTTAATTTTTAAATTCAGGATCATATGGGTTCAAGAAAAATAAAAACAAGGGACGTATTTACTGGTCGTCAAAAAAAGCATTGGTTTTAAAATATTTTTGTAGTTATTCAAACAATAAAATAACTTCCAAAAGATATATATTCGAGCAGTGTCTTCTAACCAGATAATTTCAATAGCACAGACTGGGTGCAAATAAGGATGTTCATTTGTCACAGTTTTAGGGCAGGTAACTTCTTTTAAAAAATAGCTGTAGATAAATATTACAAAATATTTTTATTACATTTCATTTATAAAGTCTGTACACAAGAGTATTTTAATACATTTTTAAAACTAGCACATATAATTTATTTTTTTCTAAGAATAATAAATAAGTGCCTACTTTTTGACCTGAAATTGATTCGGTGGGCTATTGATTGCAGTCCTTCTGCTTGACAAACATAAAATAATTATATCCATATATAATGAAACGAGTAGAGTATTTCCTAAATGGAGAAGTGGTGGATGGTAGTAGGAAACAGGGTGGCCAATATAACAGATACAAAAATCAACTACATGAAACACTCAGGAGTATTGATATGCAGGATAATTGGGAAATTATTGCACTAGATAAGACACGGCAGCCTATGGAGGGATTGTTAGACAGCGAAAAATAGGAAATCAGGGTAGAAGAGCTCTCATGTACGTACGATATATGTGGACACACAATCCTCTCGTGTTGGCCTGTACAAGTGTACAATTATCATAGGACTCAGCAATAAGTATTACTTATAAATATTGAGTTTCAGCCTAAGTGTATTATCATCTGTAATACACCTAGAGCATTGATAATACCGAGATAATTTTGTCACAGAGATTCCAGAAAGTGTTTCGCTTGCTTAAGGCTACAGGCTTATATAAGCATGCATCGATTGTATATTGTACGTACATATTATGAAGTGCAATAACTTATGAGCAGAAAGACTTCCATCGGTAGCCATTTGGATTGTTTATTTAAGTTCCCAAAGTAAACAATTCTTTGTTCCTACATAGTACATGTTTTTACATATAAGTCAAACAAATTTATAAGAGACTTACAAAATTTAAAAAGAAGACAGGCTGAAGGACGTCGGTTAATGGTCTTTTGATATACACTGCGGTAGCCAACTATGTACACGTACGAATTTATGGCTAACTGGACATTTCATATTCACGTGCAGGGCAGATTTTTAATACGCAAGTGAGTAATTGAAATGTAAGTGGGAAAAATTATCAGGTTATCGAAAAAACCCAAACAATTAAATGGTGTTATGATGACTGTTCAATGCGTGGAGTTAATGGGATATTTGAAACTACATTTCCAAATAGACTTTCTCCTACACTAGACACAATAAACTGAATCATAGAAAACTTCGAAAAACATGGACTGGTGCGTTTCTCCTGCAACACATAAAAGAGGATCTGTCTCAAATTTATGGCTTCCAGGAGAACAGGACTGATAATCTATAGGAGTCGCGGTTGAAAACCTTAAACGCCATCGAAAAAATTTCCTCTAATATCTTGTTAAATGTCAGAAAGTTTTTTTGATTGATTCAGTTATTGTTTAACTTAAGGGGGCCCTATTTGACCATTTATTGTAATTCAATTATTTTCATTTCAAAATTATTTTGTTATTTTAGGAATAATGTGTATTTTATATTAAAAATAACATTCTTTTATAGGGCCGAGTCATTCAAATATTTTTTAGATGCTCTGACATATGTATACAATGCAAATTGGACAATTGAAAAAGAGTCCACACCCTACCATCAACAACATCTCACTGGCTACTAAACAGACATAAGCAGTGGCACATCTACACCTACCTGTGTTCGATACAAGTTGGTTGCTCATTTATTTCTCATGTGAATCCAACCCGATGTGCATAATTGGCTGCTGGAATCTGTATATTTTGATTATTATTACTGTTACTTTGTGTATTGGTAACAATAATGAAAAAGTTATAGATGGGCAAGCATTCATGGCTATTATCCGAATAAATGCATATGAATTTAATGTTAACGGTTCAATCAATTTTTTCTTTCATTAATGAAACACAGCACCGAGGAAGATGAAGTATACATTAATTTTCTCCTAGAACATCGATCAAGATTTTTTAGCTTCAATTATTCTCAGATGGTGCAAATACTTGGTGTGTGAAAACTACTTGAATGTCGTCATTAATATCATTTATCTACACTGTGGAGTAATGGGAGGTTTACTACATAATTTTGAGTGCGGTAAAGTGACTTTACCGTGCTGATTGGTTTCTATAAAAACAAATACAAGAAAGTTTGACAGTGGAAGTTACGTACAGAGTGTCCAGTAAATTATGGATAATCCTGAAACTGGTGCAAACCTTAATAAGAACTATTATGGACAACAAGTGAGAGAGCATTTGGACCAAACGTGTCCATGTAGAAGAATCAGCTGTCTCGGTTCAATTCTATTCTTCTCCGCGATCTCAGGATTTGAATCCATCCAATTTCTATTGCTGGGGATGCCTTAAAGAAAAAGTTTACCAATAATTAAAACAAAGAACTTATAATACATCTCAAGAAATAAAAATTTTGTGGAGCACATGACTGCTTAAATGATCACTTTGCGAAAATGCCGCAACTGCATCAGAGTAGGAGGGAAATAATTTGTGAATTTGCTATAAAGTTCAGTTTTAATGTTTATATGTTATAATAAATACCTATCACTTTCATTATACATTTACACATTCACATGTAAACCCATACTCTATTACTAGAAATCCAATGAATTCAAATGCGGAGGTCGAGCTGGACACGGATTGGACCGAGACGCTCAAACCATCTTAGTGAATATTGGTCCATGAAGTGCTCTCTCACTTGTCATCGATAGTGTGCTGGGCAACCATTGTTTTGCAGTCACATTGACAGTAGGGGTTGTATGAAACTAATGATAATTATTCTCATTGCTTAGAGTTAGCGCTAATTTTTACTAAGGTCAAGCTTCGATACTGTGATAGGTCATGACCACATCTAATCTCTGTTTCACGATTTTCCATGATTTACCCAGACATCCCATATATTACAAAATATTTCTTTGGATTTTTATACATTATTTCACGTTTCTGGATAAAACTTCGTACATACTATGGGTGGTAAAATCTTTACCGTCCTTGAGCGATTGTAAACGTCACATATGGTTCAGTTTGCAAATGTCACTCTCATGAGGCCAGATTGCACATTACCACCACAGATGTCCTAATTTCTTTGCAACCACCGTCGGCGCCATCGCCCAGCACTTACGGCGGCATGTAAGCTACGTATCATTTGATACGATTGCCTCAACTTGACAACATCAATACATAGACAGTAAGAAGGTGCATAATCAATAATGCGCAATCACAGACAAATTCAAATTCAATCTAACCACTGCTACCTAAACAGATACTTGTATTTTAAGAAGATACGCTGCAGATGAGGGATGGACCCTAATGTACTCGCTTTTGTTCCGATGCACATACTTTTCTGTTCAATGTCCAAGCCGGCGTCACAGTTCACCGAATGAAACACGTGGAGCAGACCCGGATCGACACTTCTCACTATCGTCAGGCCTGACTTGACCGCGTTATCATAGAAGGTGACATCCTCGTATCACCAGCCAGAGATCATCAAATCGAACCCGCCTAATTTCAAGTAGTCGCTCTTGTAGAGGCTGACGATTCCAAAGCCAAACTGTCGCCAGAAACCATTCTCTCCATCAACGATATCACTGCTGAATGTCGAGTAGTCTGAGCCGACATAGGACTTATTCAAGAGACTGGGATTGTACAAGCTGTAGACTATGGGGAAATATATCATTTTATTTTTCATGGTGTTCCTGCGAATTCTCTCCAAGCTCTTCTTGTCGAAGATCATATCGACATCGATGAACAACATTAAATCATCATCTGATAAAGAATTCACGCCCAATTGCAGAGCTTTTCCTCTGGTGAACATCTCGTTGGAATATATTATTCTAATATCGTTGAGACGATATTTTTCTTTAAGATTTTCAATCAAGTTCACGCTCTCTTGAAAATCCTCCGGAGATATTTGGTTCTTGTACAGAGTAACATAGAGTCTGGTAGGTTCTGCTTCTCTCAGACACACGTACTCGTACATCCTTAAGAATCTCTTAAAAATTCTGTACCGCCCGCTCAGAGGAAATATGAAATTGACATATATTTTCCTGGAGTTATTGGAGGAGCTCAAGATGGGCTGAAGATTCTCGCTCAATTTAGAGAATATTTGATGGACGATTTTTTGCGGTGCCGGTAGCGGCTCTGTGGCTTGTGGCCTCTGGGATGCAGTGGGAAATTCATAAAAATTGGCTTCCTTCACAAATATTCCTGAAAAACAATAAAATTTATTTTTGATTTCTCCTAAAAGGCATAGCCGGTTCAGAGTATAACCGAACAAGCACAGTGAAATTTGAGATTTTAAATAGTCAACCCAACAACTCCTTCCAATTTTATAAAAACTTCTTCTAAATCTAGTCACTTGCAAGTTTAATCTCTATATCCTGATAATGGCACATTAGTGAGCTTTAAAATTAACATTTTCTCAAATTTAACTGACAATCTCTCTTTTATGGTTTAGTAGTTGTCTATATACTATTCCATTGAAACAATGGACCTATTCATATGTACTTATACTGAAATGTAAGGAAAGTTATTTATGTACCGTTTACTATACAAACGTGTTATAAATTGCAATATACTCATCAATAAAGATTAACAGGTACAGTACTGGACCGAAACATCTCAAAATCAAATTTTATTTTTTTACATAAGGCAATAAGCATTCAGAGACGCTGTTGCTGTAAGAACATAATCACTTGAAAAAATCAAAAACCAAACTGTATGTCAATTTTCAACAGATTTTAACAAGCCAAATTTAGAGGTAAAAAATCTGAAAAAAAAATTATGATATATGGGTCATGATTTTTTTCCAGAATTTTCGATAGAACGGGAAAAGGGAAGTGAAACAAAAACTGAAAATTACATTTAATTCTGTAACAACACCAAAAGTAGGACTAGAAAGTTAAAACTCGACAGGCATTATTTATTTTCATTCCATTCCATTTTTTATACATAGGTGCAGAGAGTATGCTTTGAAAAGTAAACAAAAGTACATTGGGGTAAGCACGAGTTAATATTTCTATCAAATATTTTTATCCCACAGCTTATTATTATTTCTATTAAATATAAATAACAGGAGCTTTTCATTCCAAACAAAAAATAAATGAATTCAAGAAAAATGCAGAGTGGGGCAATAGTACGTCCGACTTCGAAGCTCAAATTCTATAACTGCTAGAAATTATGGATGAACCAAGACGATTTTGTACAGGGCCAAGTGCCAATTGAATGTTACAAATATCACTACATTTTTAGAAACCTCTTTTCAGACTGCTTTCACTCTTAATTGTTATTGACTAGCTCCCAACGATTTGGATTTAGTGATTTTTTTTTAAGTTCCTTGTTTCTCTCATTGTCGTTTATGTAAAAATCGCGCAAATGCTTCTTCAAGTGGGATTACAAAACTAAATATAAGGGTAGAAGGAGATTTGGAATAGCACAATGGTAGAAGAAACGTATATCTCTATTAACATAAAAATTCAAAACTGTATATTAATCAGAAATTAAAAGTTAAATATGGTAAAATAAAATTGTCTTATTTAACTTATGAAGGAGTGTAACTTTGTGCCCTAATAAGTGCTGGGATTTTTTCTTCGCGTGGGTTTCAATTCGAATGTTTGCATAAGTACTAGCTATGTATTTTATTATTTGAACTTCATGCAAGTCTTCACACATTTCTACCACAAGGCGTGCTGGTTGAAAGAGGCTTCTTAATTTTGAAATAAAATGTTGCATGACAGACATTATAATTCTTCTTTTAAAATTATACTTTCCCAGATACCCAATATTTAATTCAGCAGGAAATGCTCTCTCAGCGTAAGTAACAATTTGAAAGACGCCTTTCGAAGGAAAATATAATTTTCCATTAGATAAAAACCTCGTAAACCTACTTGGGTTATTAATACTAATACAGAAGTAATCATGGTCATTCAAGGGTTGTTTAATCATATCCTGGCAAAAAGTACATGAATTTTTACTTAGAATTTTGCGCACGATTACACCGCCTATGTAATATAGTATATTTTCTTGTATAGAAGAGAGCGACGTAATTTCAATTACCGACATTAAATAATTCAGTTCTTTATCATCAAATTGGTCTTTATTATTTGTATTTTCAACAATATTTCTTCTAACATGCTGAAAATCAAATATTGGTGCTAGATCTGAACTGAAGTTAATGCAGCAATTGCCGTTTATACTTGGCTGTACACTATTACGAAACAACAATGTTCGTAAAGCCCATTTGAATTGTAAAACTTTCGGATTATTATTCCATCCTCCTCGTGATCTAATACAAGAAAAATATAACTCTATATGATCTTGGGAACATTTATACGTCAAAAAATATTTGAGGGGATTTTCTGGACGACTAAAAAGATACAAAGCTAACTTTTCAAAACTGTAAATATTTATAAGAAATCCGAGAGCAAAAGTTTTTCTTTTATGCTGTAAAACATAACAGCCATTTATTTTTAATTGTTTTATGTATTTTGCGGTTTCTTTAAAGATATCTTGCCAGTAATGAGAATTTTTTAAAAATAATGGGGATTTATAGCCATGACCAAATAGTGTTCTTGAATTCATTATATCAAAAATTCTGTCAAATATTTTTAAAAATTCGACTGTAGCCTCGCTACCCTGAAATTCTTAAAAAATCAATAGCCCCAGCTACACTGTTACTAATTGTTTGTACCGCGAGACGAACATTCATTTTTTACCCGTAAGAGAATTAGCAAACTTTAAACCCTCGTTTTCTTGTAAAATATGTGGTTTTTCTACGTATTTAAAATCAATATTTCCGGCTGGAGAAGATAAACCATGTTCTGCAAAAGTATTTCTTAGTAATTTAACTACATGACAAGGGTCTAAGATACAGAAAATTTCGTGATAATTTTGTAAACTTGCAGAATCGTTAGTTTGCATACCGACTTTGTTAGGATGATTAAATTTAAATTTAGCTTCCATATTTAACGGGCTCAAATTACATCCTTACAGTTCAAATGTTTTTATATTAGTACTGCACCCATCGCATGTTACGGAATGCACTTTTATATTAATTTCAAATAATTTTTCAATTGCAACCAAAACAAATTGTTTTTGTAGAACTGCAGTTATTTTGTTTATAAAAAAATAGCCTATTGGGCATTTAAAATTATTTTTATACGAAACTATTTGAAAAACTAATGCCTCTGTAGCCATTAAATCAGAATGTACAGTAGCGATATCACCTAAATCAACATAGCCACAATGCTTGTCATTTTTGCTATCATAAACAAGTTCTGATCGAATAGCCATCGAATCAAATATTAAAGCAACATCACATAAATAATCAAATTCTTCGGCCTCTTTTTTTAAAAAATCAAAAACTTCGTTTAGAAAACCCACTTCACAGTTAAAGGAAGATACCCATTTCCTCAACATCCCAGCATGTGGCAAATTGATTTTTTTTCATATACGCTTTTGGTGAATAAAAGTATAAAGTTAACGCAAATTCTTTCATCTGATTGGTATATCTCTTTTGTGTTGGACTAACATTTGAATTTTTTAACTCATTTTGAAAGAGCTCCAGTGAAAGGCCCTCAAAATTGTTCATAAGAACCTCCTCTATGGTGCAGTCACTTTTATTGTTTTCATTTAAATGTCTGATTAAGTCCTTCATACTACTTATTTTTTTTTGCTTTTCGGGTAACATTTTGTTGTAGAGTTTTGATTGTGCGTTTTAACATTTTAACTTCGGGTAAGGACTTCGTAAGAAAAAGTGACGTTTGGACTGAAGCATCATGTTTTGTTGTCGTATGGTTCCTACAAAACAATACTATGCTAATTACGATTAAAACTTTAATTATTAAGGTTACGTTACCTGCACATTATTCTTATCTGCTTCATCAGCTTTAGTACTTGATTCAATGCAAAGCCTTTTAATTTGTCGTCTGTTCGTACAGGCTTTAACATTTAGGTGGCATGGAAAGTTAAAAATTGAAGGAACCGCATCCTTCTTTAATAACTTCCGATTCAAAGAAGATTCTAAGTAGCTTTCCTCAGTAAAATGTTCACTGCATATTACAGTAAAAACGCTGGATTTAAAATTTTTCAATCTCACAGCATTTAGCCATAAACTGGTTTTCTAGATAATGGAAATCTATAAAAAAAAGTAGTTCAAAATTACAAACAGGAACAGTAAAATAAACTTTCGGTAGGTAGTGTTTGGGAAATTCCTAAAATACCTAACCTTAAAATTGTTTTCACATCTGAAACGACTTTTTATTTATTTAAAAATATACTTACTTATGAAAACGAATAGTTGTCCCGGGAAATCGTTTATTTTTGCAGCCATACGCACAACAATAAGCCACCATATTAGCTTTGTTATTAATAGGTAATTAAAAATAATAAACAGTCACCAACCACTTCCGTATTTCACAATAAGTGCGAAAAGGAGGGTCGTCCCCTTCCCAGCAGCGCCTTTTAGGTAGACAGTAAGTAATTATTGACAGGCGTATTGACGGTTGCCGTGCTGTTAGATTTTATTGGCTGAAACGAGGTAGTTTGAATCTTTTAGGTATAGGCAGCAAGGAATTCTAGTTGTATTAGGGGTTGCGTCGTGAGTTTTGTCACTGGCGTCTAGGGGCCAAGTATCACTTTTTATTTCTGGCTCCTGAGACTTGCCCAGATTGTTTTAACACAATGCTGCGATGTGTATTGCCTATCAGCCCCTTGTCATGAATATCTATATTATAAACATTTAATGATTTACTTTTAAATAAAATTCTGTTAAAGTCGGATTTGATAATCAGCATATTTTATCAATATTCAAATTTGAACACATTTGGTTGTTTATTATTATATATACATACGAATTTAAAATTTCTAGGTACTTTATATTTTATTAATTGCTCTAAATGAGAAATTAATAAAATACTTTTTCAGATTAATATCCATTAAATACTTATTTGTAAAATATTGTAATTTCCTTCTTTTGTGAAACTATATTTTTTGAAATCCAATTTAAACAAATACAATGTTGTTTTCAAAAATTTATTAAAGAATTTAACTATAAAATAAAAAAATAATATAAATACGGCATTAATTAAAAACAAACATATATTCTGTGTTTAAGTAATTTACTTATTTATTTACATATACGGGCGAACCCATATTGCTACAAATTAAAACAAAGAGCGTAAGAAAACATGACAAAAGTAGTCCTACACAGGTACGAAAGTACAAAAAAATAAATAAAATAGTATAACACTGCATGGGGAATTGGAAAATTCATACAAAAGTGGACAAAATAAATTAGTGATAATTGTAATATTTGTGTTAATGTTTTGATGAATGGAGCGTAGAGAGTAAATCACGATATCCAACAATATATTATTTATTGACATAAACGACATAAACTACACGTGGAACAACATACATTAAAGGTAACTTAACTCTACTATGGCTGGCAGGAGACTGGCGACTGGCTTGACTGAGACTGACTGACGGCTTGCGCACCAGTGGCGGTCTCAATAAATATATCTTATGCAACCCACTATACACATTTGTATGGTGTGTTGCCTACTCATGACATCTCCCTTTTTTTGAAAACACCATTTTACAACAGAAGTACAAAGTACAGCCATCATTAAATTTACATTACGTTTAAAAACAAATACAGCAATGCTTAAATTACAGATACATATTTTCAAGTCTTCAAGTCAGAGAATTGCTTAAAATTATTACAAATTTAGTCTGTCAGGTCGTTTGATAGTTCTTCCTGAGTAAGAGGGCTTATTTCTTATAACGAGAGTTTCCGACTCCGAACTAGAATTTAGACTATTGTATTCACTCTCCTCTGAAGTTCTATCAAAATTCCTGTCGTTACAACTTAACGCTATATCACTTTGATCACTAAACACCTCATCCCCGCCGATTGAGGTTCCAACCTCCACAATGTTTTCTGGCTCTACGGGACTATCACTATTACTTTCTATAAACACTTTAGGTGAGACCAAAGTGGTATGAAGGTTTTCCGATCTCATGGTGCTCTTTACATTTACATTCCGATTATTGCTTTTGTTAAGTTTTATAAATTTACGATTCCTTACATAAATGGTGTTGTTTGCAACTTTAACTGAATACGATCTGTCTCTATTTTTTTTTACAATAATGACAGGAGTCCAGATCGCATTTGGTCTCAGTTGTACGAACACATTGTCTTCTACTACCAAAGGTTTTAATTTTTGAACCCCTTTTTTATTAAAGTATTTTTGTTGTAATTCTTGGTTTTGTCGGATTCTGCTATTAACCTTTCCGACATTTACCACCCTGGATTTTAAATTTACATTACTGAGAGGTAACATGGATTGAAGGTGTCTAGACATTAAAATTTGTGCAGGAGAGAAATTATCAACGACTGGCATGTTGCGATATTGCAGCAACGCTTTATAGAGATCCCTATTATCCTCAGTTACCTTCCGAAAGAGTTGTTTGGCAGTTTGGACGTGGCGCTCAGCCATCCCATTAGCTGCACTATGACTTGATAATGAGTGCTCAAATTCCCATTCCCGAGAAAATCTCTTAAATGCCTCAGAAGTGAACTGAGGTCCCCCATCAGATACAACAGTGAGGGGTACTCCATGACGAGCAAAAATAGATTTCATGGCATTTATTACAGAAAAACTAGTCGTATCTTTGCTCAATTTTTCAATTTCAATATATTTGTATTTAACCCCTTTTAATTCAAACAAATCGCAACCCACCTTATTCCAAGGTATCCTTGGGATAAAGTGTGGATCCAGAGGTTCAGATTTTTGCGAATTTGCGTATTTATTGCACAAAAAACAGTTTTCAATTAATTGTTTTATTTCATTTTTCATATTAGGCCAAAATACCGATTCCTGAGCTAGTTTTGTGCATTTATTTATTCCCATGTGACTGTAATGGATTCTATTTAACATTTCTCGTCTCATATTGCTTGGTACAACTATTGCCTGACCCTTAAAGATTTAAATCATTCATTATTGCGAGTTCATCTCTAAATTTTGAATATGCTTTTATTTTATCATCAATTTTCTTATTATCATGGGGCCAACCTTCCGTAATAATCTTTTTTAACTCTATTAATTCGCTATCGTTATTTGTATTTTTTTGAAATTCTTTTAACTTATTTTCCGTGGCGTTAATTTGTGAAATTATTAAGCATACTTGAGCCTGAAGTTCTTTATCAAAATCGTCAATTATCTGTTCTTTGATATTGGCTCTCGACAAAGCGTCTGCGATATGTAATTGAGATCCTTTCTTATATCTCAACTCGATATCGTGCTTTTGTATTTGCAAAAGCATACGTTGTAAACGAGCCGGCGTTTTATTTAAAGGTTTTTTGAAAATGGCTAATAAGGGCTGATGATCAGTTTCAATTATGACCCTTTTTCCAAAGATAAATTGATAGAACCTATCCAAGCCGAAACAAATTGCGAGCAGTTCTTTTTCAATTTGGGCATAACGAGTTTGACACTCTGTAAGGGCTCTGCTAGCGTAAGCGCAAGGCAAGTTGTCCTGAAGTAGGACGGCCCCCAAACCTGACTTGGAACTATCGACAGATATGGTACTTTGTTTATTTATATTGAACATTTGGAGTACGAGCCTGGACATCAATATGCTTTTTATTTTTTCAAATGCAACATCGTGCGGTTTTCCCCAATGGAATTCCACAACTTTTTTTATTAAATCGCGTAAGCAGGTTGTTTCCGACGAAAAATTTGGTATGAATTTACTTAGATATGTGAGCATTCCCAGTAAACGTTGGACATCCTGCTTACAAACTGGTTTAGTAAATTTTTGAATGGCCTCAATTTTAGATATATCGGGCTCAACACCCTGTTTTGAAAAAATATGACCCATATATTTAATTTTTCTAACCCCAAATCTGCATTTAGATTTGTTGAATTTGATATTGTTTAGTTTTGCTATTTCAAGTACCCTAACAAGTCTCTCATCATGCTCTTTTTTAGTTCTACCCCAAACAAGCAAATCGTCTATATAAATTCTTGTTCCCGGTAAATTGAAAATTGACTTAAAACGTTTTTGGAATACTTCCGGTGCTGATTTCATCCCAAATGGGAGGTGCAAAAATTTGTAAAGCCCGAAAGGTGTACCCACTGTGCATATTTTAGCACTTTCCTCATCTAGAATAATTTGATAAAAACCGTTAGAGGCATCTAAACAACTAAAGTACTCAGCACCCGTTAGTTCCCCCGAGACTTCCTCGATGGTGGGAATTTGGAAATACTCACGTTTAACGCAATCATTTAGGACTTTCATGTCCATGCAAATTCTTAACGAAGAGTCCGGTTTTTTGACAATAACCAGACCGTGCAGCCAATCGGATGAGCCATCTACCTTTTCAATAATTTTTTGCTTGACTAGACTGTCCAAAACTTCCTTTAATTTGGGAATCAGGGGTAATGGCACCCTTCTGATGGGTTGGACCACAGGTTTGACACCCTCGTTTAGTTCAATGTGATATGGTTTGTCCAAACAGCCAATTCCCTCGAACGTATCCTGAAAATCGCTTAATAGATTACTGTATTCGGGATTAATGTGACTTATTGTTTCAACTTTTTTAATTAAATTTAATTTGATGCATGCCTCTAACCCTAAGATGCACTGCGTCTCAGAGTTTACAATATAGAATTCTAAGTTATGTTTATTTTTAAAGCAATTAATTTTATATGTTCCCAACACCTTCAAGTTGTCACCCGTGTAGGCTTTCAAAGTTGTACCTGTATTTTTTATTTTATTTTTTTGAAAACCCAGACTGACAAATGCCGACAAAGGTAATACATTTACCATGGCCCCAGAGTCAATTTTAAATTTTACGTACTTATCATTTATTTTTACTGCTGTGTGCTACTGTCTATGTTCAGAATCGTGATCATCCACCGACCCTATAAACAAATGTGATTCGTCCACGTCATTTTTTATTTCATGTACATGTTTATTTTCATATTTAGATTGAGTGTGACGAGACGCGTTTTTATAACTGGTATTTTCTTTTGACTTTCTGTAATTACAATTGTATTGAGAGTTATGTGAATTTTTCTTTTTGTAGCAAGCTTCTGCAGTGATTTTTTAAATTACAAAAAGAACATGTCTTACCGAAAGCTGGACACTTGTTTATTGGGTGGGTTTTGGTACATTTTTACATGAATTAATTATTTTAATCGTGTCAACTTTACCTTGATGCGATGTCGAGGAGGATTCCATCGCTGATGTTCTCATGGCTGTGGCTTCTATAACTTTGCATAGTTGAATAGCATCGTCCAGAGATAGGGAATCATCTTCTAGCAGGCGTTGTCTCATGACTGTGTTACTAACCCCACATATGATCATAGCCTTGGTGAGACTGTCTTGCAGATTTCCTAACTTGCATTTCATGACCTTCTTCTTTAGTTCTGTTACGTATTGTTCGAAAGTTTGCTCCGGGTTCTGCTTATATGAAAAAAATTGATACCGTTCGTACGACAGATTTTCTTTTGGCAGAAAATGTGTTTCAAACTTTTGAAGAAATACTTTTAAGTTATTTTTCTCATCCTCTTGGAGGTCGAAAGTTGTATATATTTTGAAGGCTTCCTCACCTATATAATGTTGGACCTGGACGCATTGAGTGGCCTGGTCTTTCTTATTTAGCTCAGTTGCAAGCATAAAATTCTCAAAACGCAATTTCCACATCTTCCAGTTTTCCGCCATGTTACCAGACATATTTAAGGGAGATATGCCTCTATTGTCGCCCATTTCCACTCCTTTATTTAACGCTTCTTATTTAATTAAAGAACCTTCTGTGGCTGGATGACTTCTCAGAAAACGTGGGCGTACAAAATGGTGGACCTTTTTTTTCTGAATTATATTTCTGGCTTACCCAGCTCCGTAGGCTGCGCCATGTAGTATTTGTGTTAATATTTTGATCAATGGAGCGTAGAGAGTAAATCACGATATCCAACAATATATTATTTATTGACATAAACTACACGTGGAACAACATACATTAAAGATAACAACAACGATTTCAACTGTCAAATTTCATCTGTCAAAATTTAAAATGTCAAATTTCAACTGTCAAAATTTCAAATGTCAAATTTCGTCTGTCAAATTTCAACTGTGAAATTTCATCTGTCAAATTTCAAATTTCAACTGTCAAATTTCATCTGTCAAATTTCAAATGTCAAATTTCAACTGTCAAATTTCATCTTTCAAAATTTCAAATGTCAAATTTCATCTGTCAAATTTCAACTGTCAAATTTCAAATTTCATCTGTCAAATTTCAACTGTCAAATTTCGTCTGTCAAATTTCAACTGTCAAATTTCATCTGTCAAAATTTCAAATTTCATCTGTCAAATTTCATCTGTCAAATTTCAAATGTCAAATTTCATCTGTCAAAATTTCAAATGTCAAATTTCATCTGTCAAATGTCAAATTTCAACTGTCAAATTTCAACTGTCAAATTTCATCTGTCAAAATTTCAAATTTCATCTGTCAAATTTCAAATGTCAAATTTCATCTGTCAAATTTCAAATTTCATCTGTCAAAATTTCAAATTTCATCTGTCAAATGTCAAATTTCATGTCAAATTTCATCTGTCAAATTTCATGTCAAATTTCGTCTGTCAAATTTCATCTGTCAAATTTCAACTGTCAAAATTTCTTTCAACTGTCAAATTTCATCTGTCAAAATTTCAAATGTCAAATTTCGTCTGTCAAATTTCAACTGTCAAATTTCGTCTGTCAAATTTCAAATGTCAAATTTCGTCTGTCAAATTTCATCTGTCAAATGTCAAATTTCAACTGTCAAATTTCATATGTCAAATTTCGTCTGTCAAATTTCAAATGTCAAATTTCATCTGTCAAATTTCGTGTCAAATTTCATCTGTCAAATGTCAAATTTCAACTGTCAAATTTCATGTCAAATTTCGTCTGTCAAATGTCAAATTTCAACTGTCAAATTTCAAATGTCAAATTTCATCTGTCAAATTTCAACTGTCAAATTTCGTCTGTCAAATTTCAACTGTCAAATTTCGTCTGTCAAATTTCGTCTGTCAAATTTCATCTGTCAAATGTCAAATTTCTTCTGTCAAATGTCAAATTTCAACTGTCAAAATTTCTTTCAACTGTCAAATTTCATCTGTCAAATTTCGTCTGTCAAATTTCATGTCAAATTTCAACTGTCAAATTTCGTCTGTCAAATTTCGTCTGTCAAATTTCGTCTGTCAAATTTCGTCTGTCAAATGTCAAATTTCAACTGTCAAATTTCGTCTGTCAAATTTCAACTGTCAAATTTCGTCTGTCAAATTTCGTCTGTCAAATTTCAACTGTCAAATTTCGTCTGTCAAATTTCGTCTGTCAAATTTCGTCTGTCAAATTTCAGCTGTCAAATTTCAACTGTCAAATTTCATCTGTCAAATTTCATCTGTCAAAATTTCAAATGTCAAATTTCATCTGTCAAATGTCAAATTTCAACTGTCAAATTTCAAATTTCATCTGTCAAATTTCGTCTGTCAAATTTCAACTGTCAAATTTCATCTGTCAAAATTTCAAATTTCATCTGTCAAATTTCATCTGTCAAATTTCGTCTGTCAAATTTCATCTGTCAAAATTTCAAATTTCATCTGTCAAATGTCAAATTTCATCTGTCAAATTTCATGTCAAATTTCGTCTGTCAAATTTCATCTGTCAAATTTCAACTGTCAAATTTCATCTGTCAAAATTTCTTTCAACTGTCAAATTTCATCTGTCAAATTTCGTCTGTCAAATTTCAACTGTCAAATTTCGTCTGTCAAATTTCAAATTTCAACTGTCAAATTTCGTCTGTCAAATTTCGTCTGTCAAATGTCAAATTTCAACTGTCAAATTTCATCTGTCAAATTTCGTCTGTCAAATTTCAACTGTCAAATTTCATCTGTCAAATTTCATGTCAAATTTCGTCTGTCAAATTTCATCTGTCAAATTTCATCTGTCAAATTTCGTGTAAAATTTCATCTGTCAAATTTCGTGTAAAATGTCATCTGTCAAATGTCAAATTTCAACTGTCAAATTTCGTCTGTCAAATTTCAACTGTCAAATTTCATCTGTCAAATTTCAAATTTCATCTGTCAAAATTTCAAATTTCATCTGTCAAATTTCATGTCAAATTTCATCTGTCAAATTTCATGTCAAATTTCGTCTGTCAAATTTCGTCTGTCAAATTTCATCTGTCAAATTTCAAATTTCATCTGTCAAAATTTCAAATTTCATCTGTCAAATTTCAACTGTCAAATTTCATCTGTCAAAATTTCTTTCATCTGTCAAATTTCGTCTGTCAAATTTCATCTGTCAAAATTTCAAATTTCATCTGTCAAATTTCGTCTGTCAAATTTCAACTGTCAAATTTCATCTGTCAAAATTTCAAATTTCAACTGTCAAATTTCATCTGTCAAATTTCATCTGTATTTCTTTCATCTGTCAAATTTCGTCTGTCAAATTTCAACTGTCAAATTTCATCTGTCAAAATTTCAAATTTCATCTGTCAAATTTCAACTGTCAAATTTCATCTGTCAAAATTTCAAATTTCAACTGTCAAATTTCATCTGTCAAATTTCATCTGTCAAAATTTCTTTCATCTGTCAAATTTCGTCTGTCAAATTTCAACTGTCAAATTTCATCTGTCAAAATTTCAAATTTCATCTGTCAAATTTCGTCTGTCAAAATTTCAAATTTCATCTGTCAAATTTCGTCTGTCAAATTTCAACTGTCAAATTTCAACTGTCAAATTTCATCTGTCAAAATTTCAAATTTCAACTGTCAAATTTCATCTGTCAAATTTCATCTGTATTTCTTTCATCTGTCAAATTTCGTCTGTCAAATTTCAACTGTCAAATTTCATCTGTCAAATTTCATCTGTCAAAATTTCTTTCATCTGTCAAATTTCGTCTGTCAAATTTCAACTGTCAAATTTCATCTGTCAAAATTTCAAATTTCATCTGTCAAATTTCATCTGCCAAATTTCAATCTGCCAAATTTCAACTGTCAAATTTCGTCTGTCAAATTTCAACTGTCAAATTCCATCTGTCAAATTTCAAATGTCAAATTTCAAATGTCAAATTTCAACTGTCAAATTTCAACTGTCAAATTTCATCTGTCAAAATTTCAAATTTCATCTGTCAAATTTCATCTGTCAAATTTCAACTGTCAAATTTTAAGTGTCATATTTCAACTGTCAAATTTCAACGGTCAAATTTCATCTGTCAAATGTCACATTTCAATTGTCAATTTTCAATTGTCAGGAGTATCAGGATCACAGAAATGCGAGGAGGTATTTAATGAATTATTAGGAGCACTGAAAATATACCTCTTCGGTTTCGTGCGCTCCTGCTACTAAACGCAGTCTACATCGATTTTAAAGATCTGTGGAACGAAACGTAATTTTGTTCGATTTTAAGACGGGAATTCTACCAGGAGTATCAGGATCACAGAATCGCGAGAAGGTATTTAAAGAATTATTAGGAGCACTGAAAATATACTTCTTCGGTTTCGTGCGCTCTTGCTACGAAACGCAACATCGATTTTAAAAATCTGTGGAACGAAACGCACATGTTCGATTTTAAAACTGGAATTCTACCAGGAGTGTCAGGATCACAGAAATGTGCGGAGGTATTTAATGAATTACTAGGAGCACTGAAAATATACCTCTTCGGTTTCGTGCGCTCCTGCTGCTAAACGCAGTCTACATCGATTTTAAAGGTCTGTGGAACTAAACGCAATTTTGTTCGATTTTAAGACTGGAATTCTACCAGGAGTATCAGGATCACAGAAATGCGAGGAGGTAATTAATGAATTATTAGTAGCACTGAAAATATACCTCTTCGGTTTCATGCGCTCCTGCTACCAAACGCAGTCTACTTCGATTTTAAAGATCTGTGGAACGAAACGCAATTTTGTTCGATTTTAAGACTGGAATTCTACCAGGAGTATCAGGATCACAGAAATGCGAGGAGGTCTTTAATGAATTATTACTAAACGCAGTCTGTTTCGATTTTAAAAATCTGTGAAACGAGAAACACTTGCTCGAATTAAGGATTCTACAATTCTACCAGGAGCATTAGGATAGCAGAAATGCGAGGAGGTATTTAATGAATTATTAGGCGCACTGAAATTACACCTCTTTTGTTTCATGCTCCCCTGTTACTAAATGCAGTCTAGTTCGATTTTAAAGATCTGAGGGAAGAGAAATAGTTTTGCTCGATTTAAAATTCTACCAGGAGCAACAGGATCGTTGAAATGCGAGGAGGTATTAAGTGAATTACTACTAAACGCAGTCTGTTTCGATTTTAAAAATTACGAATTCAACAATTCTACCAGGAGCATCAGTCTAGTCACGGCCGTTTCTAGATTATCACAGATTGTATAATCACATTAGGAGTAGAAATATTTATTATATTGTCATCTTTGGGCCTTTTTTAGGTGCACGATGTCGAAATTCAGCCACTCAGGACTGCTGGACTCCCCATTGAAGCTGACGAAGTATTTAAAAAATCTACTGCCTACCATATGGAATTCTGGGGCACTCTGAGCAAGTTGCGGGCCTCTGGGAGCGCCTTGTCGTGAGTCTCATGGTGTGGTTGGAGCGCCGTGGGCTTGGGAGCGTCAATACGACGGCCATGGGTTCACGTCAACTTTTTTTTGTGATTTTGTCCCTATGGGATCTTTTCTAATAAATTATATCAGGTTCCCGCCTCACAACGCTCAGCCTTTTGAATGTTATAATTTTTTTCGTATATCCCAATGGATCTTTTGTTAGTTTTTTTGTGTCTAATGGATCTTTTCTACTTTATATTTGGATCTTTTACTTGTGTCCTTAATGGCTCTTTTCTGTAATTGTTTCGTATCCCTATTAGGTCTTTTGTTTTATTTAAATTCAATGAAAGGCTCGTTTGCTAAGAGAGTTCAAAAGAACGACGTGCGACTGATATAGGTTTGACTAACGCAGGGCAACTGACTAGAACCCACGACAGTATCGTGTACTACAACGTTGTAAAAAGCTTGTTAATAAAACAAAAGTATAAAATACAAAACTTTATTACCAAAAAGTCAATCATCAATCATCAAGTCATCATAGGCACAGTAAAAAATTTTAAAATTAGTGAACACAAAAATATACTATAGAATACACAATTACTTTTTTAAATTGCGGTAGTTTCTTATTCTTCCTCGTAGTTTGCTCTTAGGAGGAGGAGGTCTTATTAAAATAAACCTGATGTGTTTGTTTGCATGGGTGATTTTAAGGGAGCCTTCATTGAACACCTTACACCTAAAATAAATGAAATTTGATAATAAATAATATATAAATAAATGAAATTTGATAAGTGCATCAAATAGTCTATATTAAGTGACTCTTCTTAAATAAGAACTATCTCAAATTTATCCTTCGAAAGATAAAACAGTGAAGATTTATATTAGTTTACATTAAAGATCGCAATATTATGAAGAAACCATTTGCACAATACAGTTGTGAATGTTTTTAACTAATAAATGTAAACGTTTGTTTTGTGTAGCCTGCCCAAATTTTGAAAACGACATGGGAGATTTCTATACATGAAATTTGTCGCAATGAAACTTTCTGCATAGAAATAATGACGCAAGCCACTAAATTTTGGAGAAAAGCAATTTTCCCGAAGTTAATTAGTTAATGTGTAATTGTTTATTTGATTATTTCATTCAGTTAAGTATGTCAGTATGTCTACAATTTATTGTTAATATACGAAATATGTCTAATAGTTACATTTATACTTTTTGTTAGGTTTCCAAATACTGTAATATAAAAAACCAAATTTACAGTTCATCATTTCTTAAGATTTTAAACTGAGGTATAATAATAGTAATATAATAAAGAACTATTTGATACAATTTTATTGAACTATTAAAACAAACGATTTCCAAGAACCTTCCTTCATGTCGTCTTACTACCAACCTTCATATTAACATAAAACCTAATCTATTTGAAAATATAATCATTATTAACATATAAAGTTATGTAACCCATAATTGTCAGAAATGTGTTGAGTGTGTACAGTTTGTTTTAACATGTTAAATTCACGTAATCGGCGAATTAATCGTTCGATATGTACTCTTAGCACACTTATTATTTTGCCATGCCATATAATAATCCATTTGGTATACATGATACCAAATACTTTTTATTACTCATGCGGGACAAGTCCTACATTTTTGCTTGATTTTTAGGTCAGTAAATAGCTATTTGCCTGCTCTACTATTAAATATTTATTTGCGTACGTTAATCACATTTATCACACACGAATTGACAATAAAACCCGCAAAATGAAATTCTGTGAAAACATGATTGATTATTCTGTGAAAACATGATTGATTAGAAGTCCTACAATTATACCAGACAGTGATTCGTAATAAACAATAGTATGAGCAATTCGTGCGGTGTCTATTGCCCACGAGAGTGGAGTTCAACGCACATACGAAGTGAGTGCGCTCATCCGATTGTGATTAAGATTCCGTTGGTTTATGAAGACAGATTAAATTTTTATGTGGTACAACTCCAGATAGATTATTTTTTGTCCCATTGTTTTAAAACAGTGCCAGTTTGCAGCGTCATTTTTTTAGCTAAAATATATGCTGTTAGAACAAGCATTGAACATTTCAAAATGATCACAACAAAATGCAGAGGCCCATAAACAATTGAAATGATTAACATTGAAAAAGTTATTTTAGAGCAACGGTAAACAAAAGCCATGACATAATTTTGATTGTTTATTACTGCAATTCATCGATTTCATTGAGTAGTAAAGTAGCAACTCCCCATATTCAAATTATTTCAACGTGGAATATTATTGATTTAAGCGACTCCTGTTCATAGAAGTGATTACTCCAAGATTAAAAAAAAAATAGAGCTTAACCAGTGGTTTAACTACTGCATATTTCCCTTCATATCAGTAGATATCGTCGTTAATCGTGAGTACATTGTAACCCGATTTTTTAAATAAAGAATAAATATGTATGCGGCAGGGCTCCGGGGCAACTGTTTTAGCGGCGCGATCAACGTCAAGTATAGGCAACACAAATTATTCAACCTTGGTTGATAGTATAGTTCATAGAGGGCAGTGCAGCCAGAACAGATTTAGTACATTTGCATATTTTTTTAGTACGGCGCCTATGCGCCGATTTCTCGGGCGCTCCGGGCCCGACTTCCCGGCCAGAAGTCAGGTCAGGGGCGGAGCCCCCGGCCAAAAATATTGTGATTGTATTTATATTTTTTTTTATTCCAAAACTAACAGGATTTTAACTTTTGACGGAATATGTGAAATTCATCCAAATAATATTGACTATTCCTGTAACCACATGTACAGCAGAAGGATCGTTTACATGTTTACGTTGATTAAAGTCTTCTAAGATCTACAATGACCCAGAAAAGAGTTTACGATATTATGCTTTTAAATATTCGTCGGGATACGACTGAGACTGTAAGGCCCTTTTCATGCTAGGCCACTTAGCAGCGCGCCTTAGTAGTGCGGCTGAGTGAAAGGCCATGCTACTAAGTTGCGTGGTCCTAATCTAAAGTCACAAGCCGGGTGAGTCGTCGCGGCTGCGTGCCCTATCGCGTTGCTAAATCGCCTAATGTGGAAAGATATAGGAACATCACGTACAAATGGTGTGCGCGACTCAGCCACACTACTAAATCCTGCTAAATCGCCCAGTGTGAAAAGGGGCTAAATCTTGACCAATTGTGTGACGAATTGGGAAAACAAGTGTTAGGAGAAGCACATTTGTTCTAAGTTCCTAATAATATTCTAAAATAAGTTATATTTTTAATTTTAAGTTTCTAGTTTACTTACTTTTGTTACCTACAGGTTTATTACTTGAGAACCATTATTCCCAAATAAATGAAAGATTATTTATTTTTAGTAGAACATTAAAGTAGTAGGTACTTTGTTTTGTTTTTGAAGAGAATTCGTTTTTGTTAATTCATAAGTATCTACTGTTAATACTTGTTTAATACTGCTTATTACAATATAAAAAGTATTGAAGTAAAGTTTTTGTTTTAGAATTGTCTCAAATATTTATATAGTAGTTACTGAGGAAGAATTGGTGGGCCCCGGCCAAAATTTCTAAAGTCGGCGCCCATGTACGTTAGTGTTACAATCATATTTTTAGTACCATTTCTAAAATATTCATCAAAATAATAAAATTTTAAGTATACTACTCTTAGGATGCATTCTCTTTCCTTTTTTATTTAATGTAAATACCTAATGTAAGACAAAGAAAAACTATTACTACTTGAGAATTAATTAAGTCTAAAATAAGAAATTCTCTTTCTGTCCAAATTTGCAACTCTCTATTACATTGTAAATCTCTCTTATAAGACACACATATGAATTGCATTACATGAAACCCTTCTGCAAACCTATTAAAAACGAGCACAATTTACAGTATAAATGAAAATGTAAACTGATTTTTAGACTGCTAAAAAATTTCATCTCTGAAAATTTTATAAATGTACGGAAAATTAAAGCTTTATTTTACTGATGTATTTTACAGTTCCTATGAGTGTTGTTTATGTTAGATATTGTTTTAATTTCTAGATATTTATTTTTAAATGTTATTTTGTTTTAATATTTTTATTTTGTTGAACATAATTTTTATTTTAATCAATAAAACAATATTTAATGGCGTTTTCTTATTGTTTTTTGTTCTTATGTTTATAACATGTAATGTGGATAGAATTTTTTAAATTATTTTATTTAATAACAATATTGATTAAACCCAATTTAAATTTATAATTCACGGGTATTGTTGTTACCTTTCTTTCCTAAGATTGGTACAGTTCTTAGTACAACCAGAGTTGGAATAGAATACAGTAATAAAGTGGGCGTGACAACTGGCCCTGAGACAAATTTGTTTACCCACTTACGAAAATGACAAAAATATGAAACAACCGCATCGATAGTATCCGACAAGAAATGGGGAAAATGGGGCCGTCGCCCCGCAGCTCCGTGTATTCAATTTTAGTATACCAAACAATTCAAGTAGCGGCATATACGGATTATATCTCTAATCAATTCCAACTCTCTGAGTACAACATACAATTTCTTAAAATCTAGTACATTTTATTTACTTTCTTCGTAAATTCCTGTATTTTCATTCTGGTAGCACTGATAGAGGGCCTCATTAGTTACTAATTATAATGTCAAAATACATCTGTTTAGGCCAATGGAGTAGAGGGGATCGACTGAAACGCTGACGCCGTTGAATGAAAATGAAACCCTGTGTTATAAGAGTAGTGCTGTGCTGATGCTGCTAGGGGGGGTAGTTGCCTTGTCTAGCATATTGTAATTCGTATGTATGAACGGCAGAGCGGCCGCATACATGACTCTTAATTTAGTAGTAATATTGTAACAGTAATGTTATGATTCAATTAAATTGATTTATAATAATTAAACATCATTTTTAAGTATGTATATATTTGATTATAAAAGTAATAAAGAAATGTTTACATTCAAGACAAAATTTCAAATTGCATTTGTAGACATCAGGTATTATGGAAACTTACATTTTTAATGCCTATCTATTTTTAAAGTACTAAATACAATATAAGTACCTACCTACCTACCTACACTAAATCATGATAAAATAACACAGTTTTGGACAATTTTTGTCTTGCAGCAAATTTTTCAGTCCCTACAATTTGCATTCTCTTTTTTGCATATGTTGCAATTTTCATGCCAGCGTATGCATTCACTATATATATAATAATTTGCACTTCATGCAAGCATTCTGAAATACTTATTAGGATCCGTTTTTTAAAATCAACTTAGGGGTCGAGTCGAGACATAACGAGTCGTTCCGTTTTAGGTATTCTACAGAGGGTTTCTTCCAGCTGTTGATAGAAGCTTTCCTTGGTTTCGTGACTTGCATCCAGAGTGGGAGTGTAGGCGCTTATTAGATTTACTGCATTGCCATCTGATAGCTTATAGCGTAGCAGCATTAGACGCTCGGATAGGCCTTGTGGTACTTGTGTTAAGTTGGATACAAGTTGATTCCGAACGGCAAATCCTACTCCATGTTGTCTTCTTGAATAGGTGGGAAGACCTTTCCAATAGAAGGTGTAGTACTTTTCTGTGAGAGAGCCTTCCTCCAAAAATCGAGTTTCGCTGAGAGTTGCAACGTCAACATTGAGTCGGTGAAGTTCTCTATCTATTAGAGCAGTTCTTCTTTCAGGCCGATCGGTGCGAGTACGAACATTCCAAGCGCCGTAGATGAAAGGACTAGTTTTCTTGGATTTAACTTGTTGGTGTTTTTTCGACATTCGATGAGGTGTCCCTGTGGGCACCCTCCCCCGGAGATCCGATCGGGAGGGTATGTTACTTCCGGATGATTTTGTCCCACTTGAACGCTCCATCATTTTTTTTTTTTTTTTAAGCCTTAATCGACTGAAAACGAAGCTGCATTTGAAGTTTTAGCTGGAGCAGGTATGCAACTGACCAGCTCGGATGCGGAAGGCGAGTGGTGTGGTCCCATGGCACAGAAGGAGACTGCGACGATGGGGTAACCAAACAATTCCAAAAGCAACCTTTGTGTGCGGTGGGTTATTTTTACCGCACTCTTCGTGAGAACGTGGATGTGCTCACGGCAAAAGGTAAGGGTTATTCCGCCCTTACTCGGTCGTTAGAGCCTCGTTAGTGAAAACAGGGTGCACCAAGTTCAAATTGAACTCATCGCTAAGGTGAGGTTAACAATTGAGTAGGAGAGGCTATAACTTGCGCTTCACTACCCCATTACACCCTCAGTTATCTTCTGGTGAGTAATGATAAAGAGAAAAAAAATGTTGGGTTAAGTAATGCTTTTTAAATTCTATTCTAGTCCTGTCTTGCAATGGTTTTTACACCAGAGCAAGAGCATTTTGATGGCTCATTTTCGAAGTGGAACTCGCAACGAAGATGGATCATGGAAGTATTCATTGCAATCATGCATCGAACAATTTATGGAAAAATTTCCTGACGCAAATATTATGACACATTTTTTTAATCGTAAATATGTACTCATTGATCGTTTTGCAAAGAAACACTCCCTGTGCAAGGGAAAATCCACTGGTAGGCCAACTGTTTTAACTGAAGTGGTTATGAACGACGTTCGAGAAAGAATGAATCAAAGCTCGACAAAATTCATACCAAAGTTGTCCGCTCAAACAGGTAGGTACTTTTACATTAAATTTTTTAATTACTGAATACGTTACATACCATTTAAATTTAGTTTCTTGAAAATATAAAATATGAATTTCTTTAGTGAAAATTATTATCAACAACTAATAACGATACCTAATAAAACTCTTGTTTATATAATGTATATATAATAAAACCTGAATACAAATAAAAAAATATATATAAAACTGGGAATCGGTTCTCTTCAGATGTCTTAATATACCTAAACGACAAGTCAACGAAATTTATTTTTTTTACGTCTTTCAGTTGGAACAACCCATAAAGTATTCAAAAAACTCCATTTGCATCCATACAAGGTAATCGGTGTTCAAGAACTATTACCCCCTGATTTTGAAAGTCGAGTAAGATATTGTCATTGGTTCGACGGAAATTTAAATAACAACAATGTATTGGATTTAACCTATTTTACTGATGAAGCGTGGTTCCGCTTAACAGGTTACATCAATAGTCAGAACTACAGGACATGGGCTACAGAAAACCCTCACACTTACGTAGAAACAAGTTTACACCCCTTAAAAGTTGGTGTATGGGTGGCAATATCCAGAAGGCGAATTATAGACCCTATATTTTTTCGTGAAACAATTAATGCCCAAAGGTATCAACCTCTTATTTTAGAGCCATTTCTGGCACAGTTGCATGACGATGAACTACAAGAAGGTTATTTCCAGCAAGACGGCGCTACTGCCCACACAGCAAGAGCTTCATTTGATTTTTTACGGGTTTTATGATGACCGATTAGTCAACCAGGGACTACGGCCTGCACGGTCTCCAGATCTAACACCCTGTGATTATTTCTTATTTGGACACATGAAGAACAAGGTTTTTAAAAATAGATTACATACCACTGACGAATTACAAGAGGCAATATAAAGAGAAATCCGCAATATTACTGTTGATCAGTGACAGAACATATTCGAAAATATGAAACGAAGAGTCCATGTACATTTAGAAACTCAAGGCAGTCATTTTGAGCATTTGTTGGCATTTCGTATCAAAATGAATTAATTCATCTTATAATTTAAATCTCATGTAACAAAAGTTTTTATTATGTAATTTCTTTTATTTACTGTGAATTGTTCGATTCCAATATTTATATTCATGTTTGTGGAGATGAAGATTATTTTGAATTAGGTGTAATAATTTATTTCTTGCAAAAATTTTTTTATTCAGATAAAAGGCATCCCATTTAAATTTGCTTTTAATATTAAAAACTTGTTCTTCAATTTGATGAATAAATGAATTATCATAAATTTTTTACCTTTAACTAGAACGTCAATGGATTTAGAGTATTTCTCTTTAGTGCAATACCATTGTGTATAGCTGGTTATTATATTTTTGCGATCATGTGTTTTGTGATCATTACTGAAGAAGTGTAGAAGTGGTGCATGGTGGTAGGAAACGCGGTGCCCAATATAAAAGATACAAAAATCAATTATATGAAACACTCGAGAGTATCAATATGCAAAATAATTGGGAAATTATTGCACTAGATAAGTCAGAATGGAGAATGTGTGCGACGAGCCTTTTTTTTTTGGTTGAGGACCAAAATGAATTAAATGAACCAATAAAAGAGTATTGAAAGCAAAAAAGAAACTGTAACCGAAAGCGTTCAAGTCGCAGAGGCTCGAAACAGATATGCCGAGGGCTAGCTCAGCTCTAGTCGGAGAGAGGGGTAGGTCACAAAAGTATATACTACCAACTATAAATCATATAATCCTTAGTTATTAGATTATATGAATAAAAGGGCGCCACTAGCTTTAAATTAACTGCAACCTAGCTAGAAGGCTCCCAAAATTAACAAGGATACCCAAACGCTTTACGAAAAGGTGTTGAATTTATAAGAAACTAGAATATAGATATGAATTGAAGGTATCAAATTTATTATCAAATATAAGTATACAAGTTATGCTCACCCAGCAGTTTAAAATTTGTAAAACAATAAAAATAATTGAACCGGTCCTCGGTTACACCTACTTACTATGATTAGCTGATAATAAGCAGCTATATTCACCGTTCGTGATATTACGTATAGTTCACAGTGTCCACATAAAATAATGAAAATTTGTGTCTACTAACATATCTTAGTTTACAAATATCAGGCTGCATACATATACCTTCCTAAATTATTCCAAAATATTAATTTAAAAAAAAAAATTACTCAAATATTAATTTACCTATGTTTACAAAAAAGTTTATCCAAATACTTAAAAAAAGATTTTAAATAGCCAGACATAAATAAAAGTGGCCACAATAGGCCTCACACTCCCAGAATTCATACGCTATACATAAAAACCTGTATGGTGAACTGCAGAGCTGCCTTCCAAATAAAAGAGAATCCACGAATTCAAGTCCTTATAAATTGCCAAGGGTTGTCATAATTCCCATCTAAAGCGCTCCAGACCACGAATCTATGTCCAAGTCGTTGCCTAAGTTGTCGATGTTGTTCCCAAACTCGTATTCCAAACCTCGAATCGTTGTCCAATGTTGAGGCGAAGGGTTGTCAATAAAAAAATTATCCAGGGTCCACAAGTGGAGTACAGGAGCTTCGTCTGTAACCCAGATCACTCCTGCACTGGGAATGGTAGTGCCAGGCTTCAACTTTTATGGGAGAATTCGTACCACCAGGTATACGAAAACAAAAAACAAAATATAATCATAGAAACAAAACGTGGAGAAAACGTGAGAGGTAACAGTAAAATGTAAAAGCCCTAAAAAAATTACTTACATAAGTATACGAAAATTAGTAGTGGCTTTAATCCTTACTCAAAGATGTAGGGCGGCTTAAATCTGCGGTCCAAACCAAGTTGAAAGTCAATCGTTGAGAAATGGCTTTCTACAATTCCAAGAAAAGATAAAAATAGTATTAATGACTAACGTTGAAAATGAAATTCGCATATAAAAAAATAATGTAATTAAAGTAAATACAAAACAGGTTAGGGCGACATGTGCTTTAAACATAAAAAAAAAACAGCGTACTTACAATCGAGTTAAGCGAGTATAGGTCGACATCCAAAACGACCAAAATATTCACCACAAACCGTAGAATTTCAGTATCCCATCCTATTTCAAATGGAAAGCCCCAAGTCGGCGATTAAACAGCAAATTTTCTACGACTACAACAAAAATGCACCCAATCCTCCATTCCCGAGTATGAAACTGAAATCGAGAGCGAGATGGAAAATAGAAGCCTACCTAAAACACCAATCACACTTGGCTTAAAAGCTCGGCCACCCACAATACATCGGTAACTAATCTGCCAGTTGACGCGGCAACCCACATCACATCTACAGTCACTACTCGTTGTCTATACTGCGACACAAATAATGAATTTAAAATAAATTGACCCGTAACACGTCGACAGCGAGGAGCCTATGGAGGGATTGTTAGACAGCCAAAAATAGGAAATCCGGGTATAGGAGCTTTCATGTGCAATATATGTCAGTCTAATATGAAATATAACGATACAAATCTCGATAATTCCACTGAAATTGTTTCAGCATTTGCCGACTTCTTTTCTGAATCTTTTTCAGATACCAAAGTTAACTCTACCGATGGCATTACTCCAAATAATATTTTGCATTTAATGAAAGTTACCTTGGATGATGTAAAAAAACGCTATTAGTCAGTTAAAAGCAAATATGACTATAACACCGGATAACATTCCTGCATTTTTAATTCGAAATTGTGCCATTCTTCTTGCATACTCGCTATCTATTATATATAATGCGATCTTAGAGAATTCTGTATTTCCAGACTTATGGAAATTATCTAAAGTTTACACCCATATTACAGACCAATTACTATAATTTGCAATTTTAGTAAGTTACTCGTAATTATTATATGCCCACGTAGATGTTATCTACACTGACTTCTTTGGAAGTCTTTGATAAATTACATCAATACGTAGACAGTAAGAAAGTGCATAATTAATAATGTGTAATCACAGACAAATTCGTATCCAATCTATAACCACTACTACCTAACGAGATACTTGTATTACTTGTACATACCTTTCTGTTCAATATCCAAGCTGGCGTCACAATTCACCAAATGAAATACGTGGAACAGGCCAGGAACGACACTTCTCATTATCGCCAGGCCTTATTTGACTGTGTTATCATAGAAGGTGATGTCCTCTTATCTCCAACTGGAGATCATCAAATCGAACCCGCCCAATTTCAAGTAGTCGTTCTTGTAGAGGCTGACGATTCCAAAGCCAAACTATCACCAGAAACCGTTCTCTCCATCGACGATGTCGCTGCCGAAATTCGAGTAGTCGGAGCCGACATAGGACTTATTCATGAGACTAGGGCTGTACAAGCTGTAGACTATGGAAAAATATATCATCTTATTTTTCATGGTGTTCCTGCGAATTCTCTTCAAGCCCTTCTTGTCGAAGATCATATCGACATCCATAAACAACATTAAATCATCTTCTGATAAAGAATTCACGCCCAACTGGAGAGCTTTTCCTCTGAACATCTCGTTGGAATATATTATTTGAATATCGTTGAGAGGATATTTGTCTTTAAGATTTTCAAGCAAGTTCAAGCTCTCCTGAAAATTCTCCAGAGATATTTGGTTCTTGTATAGAGTAACATACGGTCTGGTGGGTTCCGCTTCTCCCAGACACATGTACTCATACAACCTTAAGAATCTCTTGAAAATGTTGTACCACCTGCTCAGAGGAAGTATGAAATTGGCATATCTGTAGGTTCTAGGATGCAGTGGGAAATTCATAAAAATTTATTTCCTTCACGAATATTCCTGAAAAATAATAATATTTATTTTCGATTTCTGTGATGTCACAACTTATGTAACCAGACATACTACTGTCATAGAAATTTTGATCCCGTCGAATGACATTGGAATTTGAGCCTTATTACCTTATTCATAAAGACTATAAATTATGATGCTAAAACATTGCTTCACATTTTATTGAATTTCTTGGTTGGAACAAATATATATATTTATATAAGATTTCATAAACCTTTAATTTTATTTTAATAATGCCAAATATAAAACAGCAACAGTTTCCTCCAATGGGAATGAAGAATGTGAAAATTTAAATTACGTGGCAGAATGCAATGCAATTGCAGCTAATTTCCATATTATTGTTTGAATTATTCACATTTGCGGTTCATAACCTAATCTTTCTTTCTATAATCAAATTCTATATTCATTTTAAATTGTTTGAACTATGGGTTTATGTTTTGTTCCTGAATGTGATCATACTAATAAGAGTGAATGTAAAATGTTTCATTTTCCAAAGGATGTCAAGTTAAAAGAAAAGTAGAAGCTAATTATGAAGTAGGTTAGGGTTATTTATATTTTACTTTATTATAGAGTTTTCTGACAGTAAAAATGTTGATTTACAGTTAAGAGACAGCAGTACATGTTATTAAAATTTATGAAACAATTTTCTTTTTGTAATATTATTCCGGTGCCGATTTTCATACAAAAAATTACCTTAATTTTACTATTTACATCAACTCTATACAATATTTATTATAAACTGTGTACCTAGTTAATTTTATTTGTTCTATTTTCAGAAGAGGCGATAGGAAATCTAATAAGTTTTCATTGGCACTTTGAAGATGGTGACAGAAAAAGTAATTTACCAGCGATATTTAAACGGAATGTTGGAAAAATGTTTACATATTCACCTCCAGAAAGACGAATTCACCTCAACTTTATACATTTTGTCTTCATACTTGCTTGAACCACGTATAGTATGCAGGTCATTATCATACTTCATTTTTTAACACCCTGAAACTAGAGAATTTTCTCCTTTTCGAATGATTTTAGTTTCTCTGTAGAAGTCAAATATTGCACTCATACTTACAACTGTTTTTTTTAGAAATTTCTTAGGTGTAGTTACATATACCAAAATACTTATTTATAAAATATTAAATTAGAAATTCAAAAGTTTTGAGACCGATCTGTTAGCTGTACGAGGTTATAAACTGACAGAGCAAAATGTAAAACTAACTTGAAGTAGCAGCAATGACGTTTTTGTATTCTCGGAGGATACTATAATTCATATGTAATATCAATTTATTTAATTAAAAGTTACTTTCTTCTAATGTATTTTACTTTCACATACTTTGTGAACGTGAATTAGTTACTGGAAGGTCTTAAATATTTTCTGTGAGGCAGAAATAAAATGAAATTCTAAGCTATGTTTTGACCCTCTTGATAATGGTCTATATTAACTAGAGCATTAAGAGCCAAGTTCCAGTGCATTAATTTCGTGCTATTAATAGTATGACAGTAGTATGTTGGGTTGCCTAATATGTGACGTAACACTAATTGAGTCCATAAGCATTGTGAAATTTGAGACTTTAAATATAGGCAACCAACTTTCAATTTTATTTAAAGATCTTTTTCTAAATCCTATCACTTGCAAGTTAATAGTAAAAACTTTCATCCTTCTCGATATATTTCTGAATTTAATAAAAATCTTTAAAACCTGATAATGGCACATTAGTGAGCTTTAAAATAAACATTTTCTCAAAGGAACCCGCAGCAAATACACGTAAAAACGGTTTCGGTGATATTCCCTAAAATTTTTGTGAATTGTAGATCTAGTCCTACTAATTAAATTGCCCATTAACAAAACTCACATTCCAGAAGATCTTTCGGATTTATGGACATCCAAAGTTTTAGATCTTACATGGCTGCAGCCTTGCAATATTTTCTAAAAAATATTTTATAGGTCGAATCAAGAATAATAACAATTTTTAATAATGGGGTATAAACTTTTTTTTACTAAATATTGCTATAATACCTACAGAACCTTGTACAAGAAAATATTTTTATTTAAAAAATTCTTAACTATAACAAACGAAAAACTTGTAACGGCCAACAGTAATAATATTGATTTTTACTCAATGTTATCTGTACCTATCACTTGCATCTTGGATAGATTGTAAGAACATGGTTGACGGATATTTCACATTCAGCTCATGTCTTGAGTAACCCAAGAACAACAAAACGCTAGCTACATGTGCCAATAGTTCTTGCACCAGATTTGCAAGTGCAGTAATATCCAGTGATAGGATCGCCTATATTACTATCCATAACTAGTACTTAGTAGCATTTCGGTGTCACAAATATATTTTTAGTCTAATAATAGAGCGTTGCCCCATGGTCAGATCTATTTGTAAATCAATTACTTCCCAATGTGTCATGTCTTGTATATAGGAGAGAGCTAGTTTCAGTTTATGCCCAGTTCTTCCAGCTATCAACAACAAAAATGTCATTTTCTAAAAACCAGTTTCTGATCCCATTTCTGTCTCGTTTCATTTCATTTCTCAGCATTGACAAATCATTATTCCAAGAAATAGAGAAATATGGTTCATGTATGGCCAATATATAACATCTGGAGCAACAATTAAGCCAGATTTTATTAAATGAGGACCTTTAAGCGTGCAGTATGGTTGACACAAAGCTTGAAAATTATTACTTTTCCCTATTGAACAGTAAGTATCGTCAATGTAAGCAATTGCCTTTTTCTCATCAGGTTCGTTATTGTACAGTTGATTTGCAAAATCAGTGACGTGTTGCGAGTTATGGATTGTAGCCCAATATTTTCAGGTACAAACATCTGCATCAGTGATGTTCTTACTTTTGCTATTACATAACTAGTTGACTGTCTACTTGAATAACAAAATATCACTTTCAAAAATTATCTGATAGGCCTTGTTTTAATTTGCAAAAAAATACAAGATGATCTTTCTTTCAAATGCAATCATGTCCACCTTCTGTTGGGACTGGTTCACAATAATCAAAAGTTCACGAAACTGATGTTTGGATATGGGACACACATATTTGAATTCTTCATCTATAAAACTATTAATGTCGTGGTATTTTCAATTTTCTGTATTGCTTATGGTTCTTAATTCCTGTAGAAATGCTAGCAATTGTGGCCCCTTAATAACATACAGTCTATTAACAAATCGCAGTCCAGCCATTAGCTGCCGGATCAACATACCATTTTCATCTAGATGTTGATGACAAACTCTGACACTTTTCCCAATATATTATGTTTTTGATGACAAACAGAATAACTCTACATTGAATAGTTAGTCTTTGTAGATTTTCAGCGTCGCATATAGCACAACTATGACTTGATGTTTGAGTTAATACATTAAGTCTTAAACAGGTGGGATCATTTTCTATAACAGTTATTTCATTAAAAATTGAGACGTTACAATTAAAACAGATTCTTGTCTGATTGTTAATAACAAGTGGTGGTCTTCCAAATGTCTCACGCCTAGTCGTGGCAATTTCTTTCTATTCTATTTATAAAGTTCACACTATGACAAGTATTGACAGTGCCTCCGGTTTGCAGGAAGGGCCGTGACTCAAACTTAAAATTAAATACTTTAAGAAAATTAATTTTATTAGTTGTATAAGGTACTTACTTCGGGATAACAAAATCAACAAATAAATCTAAAATACAGCAACAAACATAGGTAGGTTAGCCTCTTTTTATGCACTGACAACAAATAACTGCCAACTAGATTTATGTTTTATACATAACCTACTTGATCAACATAGATACCGTATTGGTGGCTATCTTTAAGAATTGAGAGACTAAATCAACATGAAAGATGTAACTAGCATCATCAGTAATATTTGCTGATGATTTTTTGAATAAAAATATTTTCCTGTACACCCTGTAGGTTCTGTAGGACTGTAGGTATTAAAGCAATATTTAGTTAAAAAAAAGTTTATACCCCATTATTAAAATTTTTTATTATTCTTGTGACCGACTACCAGGTCCGTGAATCGTGTGCCCTGAGTAGATGCAATGAACCGAGGATGATGGCCGAATCTCAGCATGCAGGTATGATCTTTAGTTCTGAAAGCAGTGTCTATCTTATTCCACTGACGGCTCCTATAATCAGTACCATTATTTGAACAGAATGGCCTAATGCCTACGGAGTTCGAAGAGCAAATCTCGACATTTTGTCCGTTTTTCCTCCTCCTTCAAGACAATGTTGCTCTCAGCGGGGCTGAGATTTCCATGACATACATTGTCTTGAGTTGGTGGTCGAGGTCACTCCTTTTTATTATTATTATTATTATTATTGACTATCTCCCAACCATTTGGATCTAGTGACTTTTTTTAAAAGTTATAATAATGCCATCTGTAGACGCATTTTGAAAAAATCAGTAGTCACCAAATATAGATCTTAAGAAAAATATTTATAAATACCAGATATGAGACATCTGTGATATGTTATTGCTCGATAAATCGAAAATGTACTATTGCGGCCGAATTAAAGTCATCGATTGTTTATTAAGTAGTATGTTTTTTCCAGAAAAAGTATGTTGTAAATAGGGATTTTTATGACAGTTAACAGTTATGTCAATTACATTATTTTGGCAAGAAATCATTGGTGGGGATCACAATGACATTGACACTAATAAAAATAATAAAATATATTATAATAATTGATGCGTTGTTTGATGCGTTGTAAGAACCATATTTAAAAAAGGAGAAAATCAGTCGATTACTTTTTTTCAACGGTCTTTCATTCCTACATCATACGGTACAAAAATATACAGAGTGTTCCGCTTCAGGAGATTGAGATAATTCAACTCAAAAAGTACTAAATTGAAAAATCATTCAACGACATCACATAGATGTCTCATAACTTATTTACAAAGTTCTTTCTTAAAATCGATAACAGTGACTGTAGTGTTTTTTTCAAAATGCATCTGCATTATTTCAACAGAAAAAAATCACTGCATTCAAATGGTTTGGAGATTATTAATACAGAAAGTGGCTTCTAAAAATGTACTAATATTTATAGCATTCCATTTTAAAAATGGCACTTGGTCCTGTGTGCTTACCATATATTTTCGAAAATAATTTTTTAATTTCGAGCTATTGCCCCGCCTTGTATACTAATTATTTACCTGTAAACGTCTGTTGTATGTAGGCATGCCTTCTAACTTGAACAGTCATCTTGTAGCTCCTATATTTGAGGTAAACCAACAACAAACACAAAATTAGGTCCACTCCACAAACAGGATCCAGCCTCCAATAACCGAATAATATTTCTTTAAAATCTATAACCCTTCCCCTTTGCTTGGAGAACGGGTTAATTAGTTCCATTACCTGAAAAATGTCTCATTAACAAAATGCAAGAACGGAAATGTATAGTCTAAGACAATGCTTCCCTGTAAATAAAAAATGCAATAAAAACTTTACGAGCTCATTATTAACGCCGGCGAACCAGTCAGTATGGTATCGTCAAACAAACTGACGTACATTAAAAAATAAAGTTAAGTGAGTAATCCAATTTACCTTACTGGCGGAATAGTACAGAGAGTAACGGTGTTTTAATGAGGTCGCAAAGTTTTTGTTGTGTTTTTTATTTGCAGGGAAGTGTTGACTAAGACTGTACACAAATATCTCACCTCTCTCACTCTGTCGCTTAATCCCTCTTTCAAAGACGATCCTATTCTCCTCCGAGGATTCAAATTCCTATGTGAGTACTGAGATCTTAAGATCAACTCCCATTCTAATACATTACTTAAATGGAGCGGTTTGTACCTAATTATATTCGTCGGTGTACTACCTAAAAAACCATGAATTTTATTTAAAAACAAAAGTTTACTGACTATGCTCGACTACTTTCAGAGCCCTACATATATTCCCAAAGATACAACATTTTTGAATAAATAATTAAGAAAATCTGTAAGGGCGCAATATGAAAGAATTGTGGTTGAATATTGATTCAATTTATCTACTTTCTTATGGTGTGTGGCTTTTTAAAACGTATCCTGGTTGAATGGGGAGCAGCAAATCCCTTCTTGGGTTGTTGAGGGGTGGATAGTGCTGATCCCGAAAAACGGAGATTTGTCCAACCCAAAGAACTACAGACCGATAACCTGTCTAAACGCATGCTACAAGGTGTTTACACGCATTTTGTGCGTGCGGGTGCTCCACGCAGTTGAACCGGTTTACGAACGGATATATGAGCAACGAGGGTGGAAGAGAGGTGTCGCTGGCTGCAAGGAGAACCTGCTTATCGACAGATGTGTCACGCAGGACTTCATGCAGTATAAGCGGAACCTCTCTATGGCCTGGATCGACTACCGCAAGGCATTTGACATGACATCGCATGAGCTTATTGTTCACTTGCTCCGATGTCTTGTGGTACCAGGCCCCATAGTGAGATGTATTGAAGAACTGATGCCGTTCTGGAGGACTCGCTTTACCATTACATCGGGTAACGATAGAGTCCAAACAGAGTCGGTAACATTCAGAAGAGGAGTATTTCAGGGAGATTCCCTCAGCCCTCTTCTCTTTTGCATCTCACTACTGCCATTATCCATCTCGCTCCGGAAAACCCGTGGCTACAACTGCGGTACCCCGGCGACAGGAAGCATAAGGTCACCCATCTATTTTATATGGATGACCTTAAACTTTATGCCTCTGGAGAGGGATCTCCAGCAGTCCCTTAGGGTGGTACAGAAGTACACACAGGCTGTCGGTATGCAGTTCGGGTTGGACAAATGCGCACTGATCCATCTCAAGAGAGGACGATGCGGTCACTACGGAGAGGATGCGCAGCTCGTGGACGGAAGCATCTTACACCATCTAGATGCCGGAGAGTCGTATACTTACTTGGGTGTCGAGCAACGCTCCACCCAAGAAGTGAGTGTAGTGAAAAACGCTCTCCGCGACAAGTATCAGCATCTACTCCGACAGATTTGGTCTTCAGAACTGTCGGGGAAGAACAAGGTGTCTGCTACAAATATGCTTGCCGTTCCGATCCTTCACTACTCTTTCGGAGTATGGATACAAGCTCCTATTGAGATGCATCTTCTTGCGGGTTACTACATCAAGTTGACGCAGCTCTTCTCTAGTCCACTTCACTACTCTTTCGGAGTAGCATGGTCCGAGACCATGAAAATGCAGAGGTAGGAGCTTTTCTCTTTAAGGCAGCACGGAGAGCAGCTGATGACCTTGGTCTCATCTTTGACATCGAGCGGGTAAACCCCGACTCTGTCACCGAGTTGGAACCCGCTCGACTAAAAGCCCACATTAGAGCTGCAGAACACAACATCCTTCTGCAGCTTCATAAGGATAAGCCATTGCACGGAGTCTTCTATAAAAATATAGAAGACCTCGGCTTATCCAAAAGGCTGACCTTCGCCTTCTTAAGGTCAGCGGGGCTGAAGACTGAGACCGAGGGTTTCATAATGGCTTGCCAAGATGGTGTACTTAACACCCTCGTCTATCGACATCGTGTCATGTGTATGGAGGTTCCTGATGTCAGCTGCAGGGCCTGCCGCAGGGCGCTGGAGACTGTAATACACTTACTGTCGACTTGCCCGACATACGCAGTCTCGGCCTATATTCACAGACACGACGCAGCATTACGAGTGCTTTACTATCATCTAAGGCACTTGTATGGGATAGACGAAACACCAGTGCTGCCTTACACTCCGGGGGATATTGAGTCCGTTGTGGGGAATGAGAAGTGCCTAATTTATTGGAACTACTCGTTTCCCACCGTCAAGCCAACAAGCCTGACATAGTGCTCCTCGACCACCAACTCAAGACAATGTATGTCATGGAATTTTCAGCTCCCGCTGAGAGCAACATTGTCTTGAAAGAGGAGGAAAAACGGACAAAATATCGAGATTTGCTCTTCGAACTCCGCAGGCTTTATCCAGGCCATTCTGTTAAAATAGTGGTACTGATTATAGGAGCCCTCGGTGGAATGAGACAGACGCTGCTTTCAGAACTAAAGATCATACCGGCATGCCGAGATTCGGCAGAGATCTTAGCCGGCAGAATGCAGAAGGCTGTCATCCTCGGTTCATTGCGTCTACTCAGGGCACACGATTCTCGGACCCGGTAGAAAATAATAATAATAATGACCTAAGGAAATTGATTGCTTCACTCGATAAACTCATTCATATTTGTACACCTTCACGTCTCACAAAAATGAGCCGAAGCTTCATCCTATGCGAGGCATGTTAATAACCCAGATAATACATTTTACAAGTACGGTGGGTGGTTCATTGTAGTGACCATTGAAAAAAATGTGTCATATTTGAAAATATTTCACCTTAAACGTTAAAGCAAGTGGAAAGGTCTTTTCGAGCAAGAACAGATTTATGTTTGGAACAAGATGGAAAGCCTTTTTAACATTTAATGTACCTGGTTTGTAGGCGGTGTAAGGTATTTTATTATAATTTTATTTAAATAAAAGCTGTTTTCTACCTACAAATCTTTTTTTCAGTTTCGTTAGTTATTTCAAAGACCTCTATGAATTCCTATTGTAATGTTCATACAAAAATTATTTGCATTTAAACCTTCCATATTATTACTATGTAAAAATATACAGGGTGTTTCATTTGAAGTAATAGAGAAATTGAAAACAACCACAACTTATTTGTTTGTTCTTCGGATTATGGGTCTATTTGGATAAGTTAGAATTTATTTCATTGGCTTACTTTAATTAGTGTTTAATAAGATATTTCAAGATGCAAGATCAATAGAGGCAAAAGGTCTTTGCTATGAATTTGTTGTCTTACCTAATATATTTGCGTCACCGAGATATCCATCCGAGCCACGATAGTTGGGGAAAAGACGAGTGGCAAATTATTCACAAGTTCTGCAACATCTATTCGATTGACAGGATACCCCAGTTCAGACATCGAGGCTGGTCACTTTGAATTTTAATCCTGAAAAAGAAAAAACAACATGAAAATAATCAAACAAAAATATATTCACCATGACATATTGTAAAAATTTGCCATCAGAATTATTTGTCTTAATACATTATTCAAGTCTCAATTTAAAGAAATGTATATATAACCGATGGCTTATGCTGCCCTCATGTTTGAATAGTGACAAGATATTAAAATACGTTTATCAGTGTGTCTGTGGGTTTTGACAGTAACCACATAAAACCTTCAAGTTTACAAGAAGTCCCCCCCTTTAATGGAGTAGGGTATATCTGAACTCCCTTTATAAGTTGACTCTAATTTTGTCACATTCAGAGTGGACTTTATTGATGTGAACAGTTAGCTTAAAAAACATTACACAAAATCACATATTTGTTAAAGGATCATACATTATAACAAAATATTGAAGAAGACCGCCCTGGGGGGGCGTCCTATTTTTAAAATAAGTCTTAAATTTGTTTTAAATTCAGGGAAATATCGCTTTTATAACTACAAATAACCAGAAATTATTTAAACATTACATTCTTAATTTCATTTCCAAATTTATGCTAACATTAATTTTACAACAGAAATTATTTTCACAATACCAGATAATAGCCGACTTCAGGGCGCCGTTACATTTTAAATTATTGGGGTAGAAAGTTGTACATATGTCAAGTGCCACTTTAAAATAGCTTGTAACATGGTTATTAATTCTTATCTAAAACTTGGCAGTTTTAAAAACAAGACTAGTGCATTAGTAAAACCAGCAAAGCGTCGAGAGTTGTGTATGAAGTGAATAGGGCGACTTTATGCAAACGTATAAGACGAAGATAGGGCAGGATACCGAAGCCACGTCTCATGTGTCAAATATACAAGCCACGTTCAGCTAATGGGAGAATTGGCACTGTGATTTTGGAACCGCGTTGTTGGAAGAACAGAATAAAAGCCAGGCGATGCTATACCTCCTGGCAGAACTGATAGAGGACGCTTGCCGACGATTAACTACGAGCCCTCTCGGTTTGCCCGGAAGAATACTTATTATAGCAAATTTCATCGAGGATGTTTGTCGTCGATTTTCGAACCCTCTGAATTTGCTAAGAGATACTAATTGCCGGACGCTTGTCGACGATTAAATACTCGAGCCCGCCTTAGTTCTCTAAATACATCCATAAATTCTACGAATAAATCCAGGCTGGCTACTAAAAGATTTGGGCTGCTAGAACATAACTTCGCAATTTACACGACGACAATTTCACCAACATAACCATCTAAGTATCAAACCTATTTACTTCTCTGCGTTATTATTTAATATTGACTTTACATTCTGGTTTGGGGGGATAGGGGAAATTGGCTTATTTGTGGTACTAAAGGAATATTAGTTTTTTTTATGAAATACTAGCTTTGATTTTTTATTATAAAGAATATTATATTACCAGTTATTCAGTTATGATTTCATTCACGAATTTAATTCATGAAATTTCACATACTGAATGTTTTGCTAGGAAGATTTACGTTTGCACCCTAACAAGTTTATATTCCAGAACTATATATTTTCAGAGTTTATGCAATGACAAGAGACTTTAGCTTCCATTATACTTCAGTTGTTTACTATCAAGGGCTTGCCGTGTGCCTGGATTCACCTGTAAGGTTTCACTAGAATATTTCCAGTCAAACTATTGTGAGATATTTCTCACCTGCGAATGCCTAGTTTTCTATGATTGTTTAATAACGATCCATCAAATTAATAAAGAGTTCTCTGGCTCTAGTACAAACACCGCGATTGTGGGTTTGTACTCAACTACGTTTCTACCTTACAAACTACAAACTGTTCAGGCCAACGGTCAGTACTGGGTCCCCGCACCCTGTATACTTGCTTTTATTTTTAGGGGTATACTTATCGTCGAGTACTGAACCGGGACGTCTTGTCTGTTTGATTTACATCGACGCCCCCTGTTCACGTTGTTGAACAATCATATACAATTTGGGATTTGCAGTTTGTTTATTCAATTAAGGGAGCTTTCCCCCAACATTCTATGATCTCTTACATGAGTGTCTCATTATTACTTACATTCTCTAATGCACGAACAGGACATAATTCTGGTCCTCTGTTTTGCAGTAAACTTATTTTATCAGAGCGATTGCTAACAACAAAATTCCAATTACATTTTAATCGGCTATTTGCCGCATCTTTAATTACACCTATGAATAACATGGCCTACGATGGTATTAACTTAGTACTTGTTATTGCATAACCAGCTTTGAAATATGTATAGTATGTCATTACTATAGCAGCGTAATCCTTCCTATATAATATTTAGGCAATTGTCTTAAATATTTGGATTGTTTTGATTTCATGTACGGCTATTTGCCGCATCAATTTATATAAAATAAAAATGGGTTTTTTTTGACTACTTTTTCCCATCAATTATTGTCTTTGCTTTCACCTTTACCTTTTTCATCCCGCAAGTAATAAGCTAAATAAATGATTTCCTTCCAATCAAATAAATTAGAAAACAAACTTCAACTATAAATGTACAGTGCAACCTTGAGTAATAAAATACTACATAAATAATATATCAAATTAACTAGGTTTCTCAATTAATAGACAGTGTGTTCAAGTTTACCAGGTATTTAGATTAACAGAATGATAAATTTTCTAAGGTATATCGTATCAGGCAGAAACAAGTAATACCAAACTTTAAATCAAAGAACCTGGGGTAATTATAAAGCGTTACTACACACACACAACGTAATTAAAGTCCTAACCACATAAAACTAGACGATCACGTAAATGGCCAATTTGTTTATTTTATCTTGACATAAAATTGAGATAATTAACTACTGGGTAGGAATTAATAAGTTCTTGATTGCTTCACAATCAAGGATTTTGATATTAATTAACACTCCTGGGGTTGAGATGTTTCACTGGTGCCGTGACCAGGATTTTTATTTATAATTAATTGAGGGGGGGTGAGGGTGTTTCAATATATGAATTAAATATGATGACGTTTGCCAACAAAATATTTGATTTATCTACATTCTTATACAATTTTAGAAAAATAACACATACTTTAAAAATACCAGGACAGGTACTTACTTATCAAAGTAAAATAGTATTTTTTTGGCGTTATATTTGGGGACTTTGGTTTTTTTGCTTTCCATAGTATATGGAGTATTAATGAACAGCAAAAAAGCTTTTCTCTAAATAATTTTTCTATTCTAAGGAAACGTCCATGTTTACATAAAGAAATTTCAGTAAAATAATAAATGTCGAAAAATCAAGTCAACGGCCGAATTACATGAAAAAGTAATAAAAAACTTTTTGTACGCTTTTCCGATTAAATAATGTATTGTTAAAAAGTTATCTAATAATAAACAATTTGAGAATGTGGGTACATTTTCCTGCTTCTTTGACATTAGTTAATTTTGGTAGCAAGGAAATAAAAAAATAAAAAAAAATTTGGGGATGAACCCTCAAAGATATTTGCTCAAACTTTTTTCTATTTATAAATACTTAAAATGCTACAATTTAAAGCAAACAAAATCCGAACTCCCCCAAAAAACTCTTTTGCAAATATATTAATTTACTGGGTTATTCTGTAAATGCCAAATAGAAGAAAGGTTTTAATAAATTAATTTAACGTTAATCTGATGATCAATTAGATATTTTGTGACTGGCAGTATGGTCTTTGACCGAAAGCCATTAAAAAAAAAAAAAGCCAGAAGATCCATCAGTAAAATACTACAGAAGATATACAATTTGCTATTGATATGGAAAAATATTTTAACCCTTTACCACATGATTTTTGAAATTTTGGTGAAAATTTTAAATTCAGTGTATTTAAACATACTATTTACGGGAAAAATACTTAATTTCACAAATATATTACAGAAAAACAGTTTGTACCATTATATCACCATGCAACAATGACATTATGTTGCACATATATGGCACAAACATTAAACTTCATCATCAGACACATCATCTTCTTCACTAACATTTTCATTCGGTATATCTACTACATGCCCATGACTATACCCATAAAATTTTCTTAGGCTCATTATTTCTGAAATGATAATTGGAATGAAAATAAAATTCAATATTCTTTCTTATCTGATTTCTTTACTGCATGTTGTGTCGTATATGGCACACATTTAAATTCCTACAAATTATAACATCTAAAAAACATATCTGCTTTATTTCACTTGTGCACCACTTGATAGCACGGTGTAGTTAGATGATACAACAAGACCCGTACGAATGGCTTCGTAAGTGTTTATATGTAATGCAATAGATGGCAGGACAAATAAAGTCTCATCGTTACTTACGCATAGAAATATAGAAATGCAATTTACATACATACAATATTTAATGCTATGTAGATTTGTTTTATTTATATTTAAAGAGACTTTTAATTCGTTCTTTTTGTCTTAGTTTTGCCGTTTAGTTGTGTTATGCAACACTACATGCATCAAAGGAAATCCGTCTATCTATGTCCAGGTAATTGCAGGGGTATATTCCGGGCATCATCTACTGAATTAAATAGAAATCAAGTACTTATAAAGCCGTCGACTAACATGGCAAATGCCGTGTGTCGGACCACCTATAATATACTACACCGTGCTTGATAGTAACTAAACTCCCCACAATATTTAATTTATTGGAAAATATTCACTAAAAACACTCTCAAATTGATTACAAATTGAGGTTAGGAAAGACAAGCTATTACTGCGGCGACCATTTTGAACAAAAGTGTTCAATTAGTTCACAAAATATATTTTAGTTGTTAGTAATGTCTACAGATGTCGCTAATAATTTGTTTATTAATGTAGGCAGGATATTTTAATGATATTTGACAGATGGCACTAAATACACTGAAAATAATTTATTGTGCCGTCTATGGGACTATGGGAGCATAAAGAAAACATGACAATTTGCTTTTCATCCCCAAAAAGTAGATACACAAATACCTACTATCTGTTAAGAGGAAAACATGTGTTATGTGACGGATTTAGAACAGACAATACCATTGCTGAAATTATCCACACAAAGCTTTTTCTTCCACGCAAATGTTGTTGTATAACGTTGGTATCCACTGCGTCAAACAGTCAGCCCATAAGTCATATTTTTTACCTGAACGAAAGACATTGCCAATAGAGGCAGTACGTTGTTTGCTAGGATTTTGCAAGTTCCTCAAAGAAGAAAATCCTGAAATTGATCATTTAATAACTTCATGTGGACGAGAAAATAAAAACAGATTGTGTTTTTTACCTTTAGCAATGTTTAATACTAAATAATTTTTTAAAATAGTTCCATCGTACGGTAGCTCAGTGGATGTGGGGATGTGGCAAATTCGCTCTGGTCGAGCTTTGCCGTACTCTGGTTTCGATCCCCGGCACCACACTGGCAATGCCAATGGGTAATGGATGTTGTCTGCATTTTTTTCAAATTTGCAACTCCATTCAGGGCCGCACTTGGCTTTGAATTTGGGCGTTGGTCTACTATATGTGATGTTTATGTTTTGTTATATACATTTCCCGTGGTTGGACACAGCTTTCCTCATTCCAGACCAATATCGAGAAGTGATTACATTACATCCGCAAATACTAAAAATAGTTTGTTTAAATATAGAACATTTGTTTTACACTTTGAAGCACTTTCAGCCAAACCTCATTTGTATAAGAAAGGGAACAATAATACTATTAACAAAAAATTTGTCGATAAGATAAATGTCAGATGGATCAGAGTAGACGAATTTGGATTCTATTGTTACAAAACTAATCTAGAACCTCTTACCCCATTTTTCCAAGTTGCTTTACACAAAAAGGTGCTAGAGTGGATCAAGCCGGGGAAATTATCCCAAGTGCGTTACCCAAATGTCTAATTTAGGAGACCAACTGCCAACTGATAACAAATAGATAACATTTCTAAGTTCTTGTAATCCAAAAAATTCTTTGTAGCGCAGCGCCATCTACCCCTTAACATATTAAAAAGCTATTTGTATTCAAAACTAAAATATCAAATATCTCTAGTTTCCGAAATATTTCATCTCTGAGTTTTTATTGGCATACCCTGTATATTATAAACGTGTAGAAAATCATTATGTTTTAAAAACATAAAATATACGAGAAAATTCATAGGTAAATTAAATACATCATCACTTCAATGACTTGATTTGAGTGGCACTAAAAGTATTTCATGGAAAATATTACTATTTATTTAAATTCTAAATGATTTTTGAAGAAAAAATATGTTTTATGTGGAGTAAAAGTGATTTTCTCTGTCTCGGCTGTTGCTGGACCTGGACGTGTTTTGCTCATCATAAATGTCACTTTTTACTATTTTCAACTATGAATTTTTCTTGAGATTATTTATTATTATTATTCCTTCAATTCCACATGAATAAAACTACGTACATTATAACAGCACAAACTATCCATTAGAAAAACCAACATTTACAAATCTACCCATCATACTCTATAGGCTCTGATTATTCATAGTAAACTTAAACTAGTAGTTGCAGAAAGACGAAGCGAGAGCACAAGGACCTATTGTATTATATCTAACATTATTATCAAATAAAATATTTTGTTCAGTCAGCTCATATTTAAGTAGAGAAGAAATCGGATAATTTCGTTCTCGTGCAAGGTCAATTATCCGTTGAGTTTCACTTGCTGTAATTTTTTACATTAATGAAGTTTGCTCTATATAGAAAAGAAAGTGTCTAGAAAGTCATAGTATGAGAGAATGAATTTACTTTTTTTTTCATTATTACACTTTAGAAAAAATTATGTATTTGTTTATTATTATTTACAAATTATTTATTAATGTAAATATTTCAAAAATTATTTATTAAGTAAAGCCAGGAATAAAACGGTAGTCGCTACATGTAACGCGTACTCAGTGTGCGCATTGCGCGCGAAAGCGCTTCAACTACAAATTAATATTACTCGGCGAAAAATCAACCAAAATACATTCAGCAAGTCAAAAGATGTTCGTTTTGAGATGTACAATAATAATGTATAACTCAATTGCTGATATTTATAGATTAACTTTCCTCAAAATGCGTATAAACAAATTACTTATCTTTTTTCCGCAAAAATTTCAGGCTTTCATCACTTGTAAAATTTTTCAAGAGCATGGTGGGATATTTCACTACAAAAGATTTTAAAGCTTGAAACTTTAGCTTTAAAATGAGACCTGGTAGAACTTTCTACGTTGAATAGGAGCCGAGTTATGAGTGAAATAGTGCGGAAAAATCGTAATTATGCAATTTGTTAATAATAAATGTGCAATATCTCCGGTTCTAATCAGTCGATTTTAATTTTTCAAAAAGAGTTTTCTTTGTTTTTGTATCAGAAATCATAAAAAATTTGAAAACTTTCCCTTCCATTGTTAACTTTGAAGTTATATACAATTGCCTTATAAACAATTAAAATGTTAATAACAATTTTTCTTGCATGATTCCGTAAAATTGAGTTGCATATTTGGATTCAGCATGAAAAAATACGTCGAAAACACCTATTTACTCGTCGCGACCTCAAAAGGCCACGGGAAGGTTCATGGCCCCCGTACTATAAACCGTATCCCACATTCGTTTGTTAATACGATTGGTAGGGGGGCGTCCGCTAGTCACTAATTCACTGCAGAAGAATTTGCCATTCTATCACAGCACTATATGTGTATATTAGTATATATTTTAATGATATCCCTAATAAAAATGACTGGCGGTCTCGTGGAGCTTTCTTTTTGTAGTTAAGGTCATGGTATTACGTTAATTCGGTTTCGAACTACATTTTAAAATATAAATAAAAGCATTATTTCCGTCATTCGAGATTAAATGTACTAAAAGATAAGAGCGATCATAATACGTTTCCTAATTAATTAACGTACTTGAAAAAAGTAAATTTACCGCGAAGTTGTGCTTTCACAAAAAGTATGTACTCGTCAGATTGATTACTGGAGAACTAAAGCGATATTTAATTCCTGCAAAGCACCAGTGAATTTACGGTATGAAAACTATTCACCCCAAATATATTTAAGTATATTAATTTTTACAAAAAACGCGAAAACACGTCAAAAAGAAATAGTAGGGGCACACTTTCTTATGACTAAGATTAGCTTCACACCCTCACCCACCCCTACATTTTTTTAATGGAACATCCCATATTTTTTAGTCAAAGTTTCCCCTCGAAGAACTTATTAATGTTCAAATAATAATAACCTGAGACATAAAAAACCAAACAAAAAATTTACGACCTCATTAAAATACCGGTACTCTTTTTTGTGCTGTTCGCAAATTGACTCGCTTACCTTTATAGGTTTTTAATGTGCGTTGGGAATGTTTCATGTCAGGCTTGGCGCCATGGCCCGCAGCGATATAATTATGTTGTAAAGTTTTTGTTTGCATTTTTTATTGACTGGAATCTATTTACTTCAACTTACCGCCATGGCCCGCGGCGATAATAATTATGCCGTAAAGTTCTTGCTTAGTTTTTTTTGTCTTAGGAAGTCCTTACTTGGACTATACAAAAATATATAAATGTGGGCGACTAAAGTGAATAGTTTGGGAGCTACGCATTATTTTAAATTTAAAAAAGTTTAGATTAATAAACGATTCTATATCAAAAAAGATTTTATTAGATATTCAAACTGACTTCCATGCAACCATTACACTTGCGTTCCAAACGCATGCTCTCCATGCTCTTTTACATATTTGAAACGAAATTTTCTGAAAGATTTACCTTATCCTGTTTAAAAAAACGGTCTACCAAATACACAAGACATTTTTAATTCGATATTTTATTTTTGTTTCCCATTGTTCAAATGCGGCCTATATCTAACCCTACCTATTTATGAATGTAATGAAGTTTATACTTTATACGAGGATAATTGGAACTGGTCAATGTTAAAGCACAGGCCGTGCGCACTGAACTTGATATTTTGTCCTATATATTTAGCAATGGTATCGAGATTCGAATGGTAGTTGAAACTGTGCAGGCGAGTCCGAGACTGGCAATGTAATCAGCCTGAATGAACCATCTACGACTGCACTGGTTTAAAGATAATAAAACGGACAGGTCTACTAGCATAAAAAAAACTCGTAAATCGCTTCTCAATAGTCAAAGGTGGACTTCTGCTGTGCTGTTAATGTGCCAGTGGAGTGCAGTGCGTATTTACGCAGGTATTTACCTGTTATAACATCAAGCGTAGGAATTTAGTTATTGTTCATATTTATAAATATTTACTACTATATAAAAGGTAAAATATTTTAACTATTTACTAATTTATCATGGCTTTCTGGAGACCATTTGAAACAGCTAGAGGATAATATAATAATGCCCGAAAATCTTATTATTTTCTTATGACAAGCATTTCTATTTACCTCCGCCCATGTACAATAAAGAGATGCCGACTGTTTTTGCCGGCTTTTAGTTTTTATACGGTTTCAATTCCCGTCGTATACACTTTTACAGTAAATTTCTATAAATTAATAACAATAAAAAGAATAAAATACTAATTTAAATAAAAAAACGCGAGTAATGCAAACTAAACTTTCAGCCCTACCTAATATCTTTATCTTACAGGCCGTAATGCTATCGAAGTAAACAAGGTATAAAATCTGACTAAACTTTTTGACCGTCACAAATTAAGTCTCACCTTTTTTAAAACACTTTTAGTAGCTTCACTATATGTTTGTTTGTATGTAACGGCATCTTTGAACGTGATTCTCACCCACTTCAAAACGTCAGATTAAACTGAACCTTTGCACACTTATCAAGGACCGATGACAATACAACAATTTTACACTTCTGTCCTAATGTCCTCGCCAGGATCATCAGGATAAAATAAAATTTAAAAAATTACTAATTTATTGTCGACATTTTGACGGAAGCGCCGCTGTCATTAATACAACGCATTTGCCGTTGTATAAGCCCTTGTTAAACGCTAGTTCCAACTTTAATATATACATTATGATGTAATATTATTTATGTACTACTAGCGGATGCTCAGCGGTTTCGAAAATCAGGCGGGTATCAGCTGGTTTCTATATGTATCGCTGTTCATGATACTAATTCTAAAATTCACCCAATTCAATATATTGGTGAGAAACGTGCCGAGGGCTGAATGGCAAGAGGGTGACTAAAAAAAAAAATATTGTTTAAGAAAACTAAATAAAACACGCTTAAATAGCAAACCGAACTAAAAAGTAAAGAATAAGAATGAAGTGATTGATACAAAAAATTCATTTTATTGTAAAAAGCGTGGAGTGCTTCTTACTATATTTTTATAATTCTACTTTTATCAATAGCCACTAATAAAATATTTATAACAATTGATATCGAGCACCGCCCCACGCTTTTTACAAGAAAATATTTTTTTTTTGTCAATCACTTCATTCTTATATTTTACTTTTTAGTTTTTCCTATAATAGTTGTAAACAGTAAACATGTTCAGCTGCGCGATCCTGCCGCGCGCTCTGCTTCACCCCAGATGGCACTCGCCGCGGTTACTGGATTCTTAAGTTCTACGTAAAGTATTTTTATATAAAAGGCGTAATTTTGGTATTATCTATTAGAGGTTTATTTAGAATTAGCGTTTTTCTATTCTGTAAAAACCATTTCACTTGTTTTTAGAGTTTAACTTTCCAGTCACTATAGGTGATCGTATATTTGCCGTTGCCATAAGCAAAATCGTTCAATTGTTAACATTGGTACATTTTTCCATTTCACTCACCTGTAGAAACATTTCACCATCCAATGGAATATGGTCGGAGGCTGTGAGATCTCTTGATCGATGTAGTCCGGCTGCATCGCCCTCATCTTTGTGCATAACCACTGAAACACAAATACAACAATTAGGACAAAAATTCCATGTTCGCTAGTCACAACACTAATCCACCCTCTGTTTTTTCGCATCAAATATATATATATATATATATATATATATATATCGTTACACTTATTTATTAAAGGCTAATTAATGTATACATGTCTGGTGGAACAAATTAAGAGGTAGCGTGAAAAAATTCAAAAAGGTAATATTGTCTTAGGTCAGTCATAAATAAACATGTTAATATGCACCAAGATTTCTCATTTAACGAACATACCATACTTCCACGTCCAGTGGAAGTGAATCAATGCCATCATTTTGTTACATTATATCATTTTTTTTTATTATATAAAAGCTTGTCGCAAGCAAGCTCCTTTACTTACATAGGAAAATCTCGCGACAAGCTTTATGTCATAAAAAAATTTATATAATGTAACAAAACGATGGGTTTGATTTACTTCAATATTTATTTTTTTCTTTTTAGAGCATTAAATAAAAGCTTTTTTAACAATATTTTTTATGTAATTGTTTTCCCCTTTATCTGGCTTTGTCTTAACTGCATATTTTGAGTTAAATACCACAAATTACAATTTTTTTTATATCTTTTTTCAACTTCAATAGTCAGAGAGGCGTTTTATAATACTCCAAGTTGCAAGCGAATAAGTTTAGTGTTCTTGCAAATGATAACAATCCTCCCAGCATTAATAGCATTAATAATAATACAGAATAAACTGAATCTCCTAAGCACTAACAATTGATTAACAAATAAAACTTAACAACAATTACAGGTCATGATGGAAACACAAAATAATTATTACCTTTAGTGGTTATCAAACCGATACGAACACAACAAAGATTATCATATTCACATTAAAATGTGGTTAAAAGTTACTTGACATATGAAAATTTAATGCGACAAACAACTCGCAACAAATTGTTTAAACCCAAAATGTTCGACCTACACTCTTCAGCAAAGAAATTAAATGGGAAGCGTCCTGTCGTAGAAATAATAACAATTGGCAACATTTCGTGTGATTTAGCTTCCAACACTAACGCTGGGAAAACGATGAGAGATAGGATAAAATTTCATGTGAATAATTCTGTAGAGTAGGAAATTTGAAATAGTCCTTTGAAGGCGTTTGGCGAACTACTGAATGTTTGTGCCTCGACTAGACAATGCCCCCCGTTTCGGCAACCTCCTCTAATTGGCCAAAAACCAACCCCAAAGTTCTCCTTTTCTGCGAACATGTTTATTTTCCCCAGTTTTTCGACTAATTGTTGTTCCCTCGAGTAGAACGGAAGGTCCCTCGAGGGATTATGACCTCAGTCATCCCTACCCCAGGCTTCCAACCCTTGTAGGAGGTGGAAAATTGATATTTGTTTTTGTGAGAAAAAAAATATTTTGTAGGAGGTATTTCTTTGAGGAAGGTGGTAGAGGTGACCAGGATTGTGTAACCACCCCCGAGGGTTGTTTTCACTCTTCAAAGGGGTGAATTTTTTTAAAAATCTATAATAATTGAAAAATATGTTTATTAAAGCGTTTTTATAAATCGATTTCCCACCCCGGAGCCGGTTACACAACCCTGGTCGCCTACCACTTTCATCAAAGGAATGCCGCCTACAAAATATTATTTTTTTCCCCAGAATTTTTTTTTTTTTTTCAATTTTAAAAGCGACAAAGTGGGTGTTAATTTGATAGCAACACCCGAATGTTATACTCAACGTGGGTTTCGCCCACTATGCTGACATCACTTGGAGATGATGATAATTCAGATTTAATTTGAATACACTCTTAACACTCAACTCGATGCACATTTTATCCATCATGCCGACATCATCTGGATATATTAAAGTTGAGTTTTAATTTGAACGCTATACCCGAATACTGTGCTGGACGCGCATTTCATCAACCATGCTGACATCACCTGGAGGTGATGAAAATTCAGTTTGAATCATCTCTGAGTCGCGGCCATGGTGTAGTATATTAGGTGATGTGACAAGACCCGTACGAATGGCTTCGTAAGTGTTTAGTTGTGTGTAATGCAATAGATGGCAGGACAAATAAAGTCTCGTCGTTACTTACGTATAGAAATATTAGAAATACAGTTTTACAGGTTCTATGTAGTTAATGCTCTGTAGATTTGTTTTATTTATATTTAAAGGGCCTTTTAGTTCGTTCTTTCTGTCTTAGTTTTGCCGTGTAGTTGTGTATATATGCAACACTCATGCATCAAAGGAAATCCGTCTATCTATGCCATGATCTATGCTCAGGTATTGCAGGGGTATATTCCGGGCGCCATCTACTGAATTAAATAGAAACCAAGCACTTATGAAGCCGTCTATTAACATGGCAAGTGCCGTGTGTCGGACCACCTAATATACTACATACACATGGTCGCGGCTCGAGTAGGGTGTTAAAGTTTAGTCCAAGTTTAAAACTTTTTATTTTTCTCCAGATGATGTCAACATAGTTGGAGAAAGGCACATCCAAAAGAGTGTTCGCGAGTACTGTTCAAGGGTTTTGATATTTGTGGAACTACGTCAGAGCCATGAAGTTTTCAGAACAACTATATCGTCAAATAAGGTGTAAAAGCGTCGCGTAAAAATAAATGATAACGTTTCATGTCAGGCGTCACAAATATGAGGAAAATTGGATTTTGGATAGCTCACTTTTTTAAAAAAGAGAATTCGATCGGGGTAAAATATTGTCACATTCATGTCCGCCGGTTTCCGAAAATAATATAAGCGAAATTCACAAAATACCAAAAATTTGCAGAATTGTTAAAAAATACGTCCCCGATCAATTTCATTCTACAAAACTTAATTTTTAACTTCTTTGAATCTCCTGATAAAAACAGAATCACCTAGAACAGTTGCCGAACATAACTTAGTTTGTCTCTGCTATACATATATATAGTTCAAGTAATAAGTTCCCGAGACAGAAAAAACGCAACAAAAACTTTACTACATAATTATATCGCCGCGGGCCATGCCGCCAAACCTGACATTAAACATTCCGACGCACATTAAAAAACTTATAAAAGTAAGTGAGTCAATTTGCGAACAGCACACTAAAAAGTGTACCGGTATTTTAGTGAGGCCGTAAAGCTTTTCTTGCGTTTTGTATGTCTCGTTTTATTCCTACTTAAACCATACCTACCTAACTGGCAAATGGCAAATTTTTGACTAGCTTTTAGGTGTATTGATTTATTTACATCGTCATGATAAGCATTTTATTTATTTAAACAAAATTATTTCTATAAACAACTGTAATGTCTATAACTACTAAAACATTTCATTTTTTTTTACCAAGTTTTATGCCGATTTATTTAAACGGTCGTATTGAGTTAACAAACGAAATATATTAATTCCTTATCAATTGAAAGAAAGTCAGAAATACGTTTGAAAACTTCATATTATTAAAATCTTACTTTCTCCTATTGTCTCTACATGATCCTGCCCGCAAATCTGGCAAATAAATAAACGCAGTACTGTCAGCGCAGAGGCTTGCTTATCTGTTCTACTGGGTGCATCCTACCCCAGATTTCAATTTAATATTTTTTTCATTTATCAGGCTTTGTTATAACGATATATTTTGACTATATACCTATCATAAATCACAATTTTGAATATCTCTTCTCGAGTTTAATGGTCAGAGAGGCGTATTAATCTCGTAGAAAAAATTAATTCCATGTTGCAAGTGAATAATAATGTTCATGCAAATATTAACAATTTATTATTAAACACAATCCGCCCAACATAAATAATCCAGAAGCTGAGCTTTTACGAAACTAGAATAAACTGAGTTTATTAAGCACATACAATTGGTTAAGAAGTAAAAGTTAACAATAATTGGAGGTCATTATGGAAAGACAATAATTATTACCTTTAAATTAATCTCACGTTTAGTGGTCATCAAACCGATACGAACAACACAACACAGATTACAAATTCACATTAAAACGTTGTTAAAAGACTTTACGTATGTGAAAATTTAATTCACATCACAAACAACTCGCAGCAGATTGTACTTATTGTTTAATACCAAAACGTTCGATCTACAACAAAATTGGAAGCGTCCGCGTCCTGTGTCAGTCGCATTCAGATTTTTTCATGGCCTACTATGCGGTTTTCAGTGCTGTGGTGATGTTAGACAACGAAACAAATCCAATACGGGTATTTTTAATACACCGATCAACTTGAGAGATTTGGTCCGAAAATGCGGGGTTGCTGCCAATGCTCACTACTCAAATAAAAATGAAGAGCTTGAAGACTAATTGGCAACATCTCGTGTGGCTTAACTTCTAGCAGGAACGCCGAGAAAACGGTGACAGATAGGACAAAATTTCAGATAAGGAATTTTGTAGAGCATGAAATTTCAAATGTCAGTGGCAATATATCATCGAAATTAATTGCTTAAGCAGGGGATACGCCGACTTTTGTAGAATTTTTGCATCTGCCGAGTATTATATGTAAATCTAAATAAAATATTTCAAATAATTAATGAATTAATTAAATAATCACTTTAAAGAATTTTTTTTAAAGAAATTCTTTCTTAATTGTAAATTCAAATTAGGGGAAATGAGGTGTTGACATCACCTGGAAATGACGAAAACTGAGTTTTAATATCAATAGTGATAATTGAAATTAAGTTTTAATCATCCACGAGTCGCGTGCCGAGTAGAGTCTTCGATGGCAGCGTTTAAATAAAAGTTTTTATCATCCAGATGATGCCAACATGATTGACGAAATGCACGTCCGATAGAGTATTCAGTTAGGGTCGGTTTATCAATGCAAGGATAACTCGTAACCAAAGGATAAATGCTCAGCGAAGCAATGCATATTATCTTCTAGAGTTCTAGATTGATAAACCGGCCGTTAGTGTTTTGGTGTTCGAGGAAACTACCTCAGAGGCATGAAGTTTTGAAATGAGCCTGTATCATCAAATAAGGCGTAAAAGCATCGTGTAAAAATGAGTGACAACGAAAATAGGATATATTTACGAAATGCCGTTAAATTGTTAAATATATATGATGGTTCTGATAGATTTCATTCTATAAAACTTGTATACACCAATAGTGGAGTGCCATTATATGTTTAACCTAAGCCAAAATGAAATAAGTACATAAACTTGGAATATAAAACATCAGAATAATTACTTCCACGTCCAGTGGTAGTATTGTAACGAGATCGGGAACTAGATTATATTTTGATCTAATTCCGTTGAAAGGTTCGGGGGTAATGGGGTAAATGGACAAAACAAGCAAATAAGACTATATAAAATTGCAATTTAGAGCATGTACGAAAAGTTAAGGTCTCAAAATTTTTTTTGCATCATCCACCCCCCCACTATCACGAAAGGGAGTAAAAAAATTAAAATGTAATTTAGTGTATATACAAAAACCAAACATCTAAAAAAATTTTTTTGTGTTAGCTACTCCCTCTACCACCCCCCACCCTATTATTAAAGGGGATAAAAAAAATTTTTTGGCTTTAGCAACTGCCTCTGCCACCCCCACCTTATTATTAAAGGGAGTAAAAAATTAAATTGGGATTTAGTGTGTACACGAGAACCAAGTACTAATTTTTTTACATTAGCTACCCCTCCACCACCCCCACTCTATTATTAAAGGGAATAAAATATTACATTGGGATTTAGTGTGCATAAGATTTGGATACAAATTCTGGATGTGGAAGTAGCGATTCCTTGGGCAGCGGTTTTTTGAAATGTAACAAATACATACCAATAAATTAATGCTTGCATTTCATTTCATGAAGGTTAAACAACAAATTCTTTTTTAGATAGGTACTAGATAAATGATCTTCAAACTAAAAAATTTATTGACTCCAGATTATTTAAGAAATGAAATTAAATTTATGAGACATGTAAACACATAATACGTAAATAACTTTTTTTTATAAAATCCTCAATCAAACAGATAGCCAAAACGTTGTTTTATAAAGGTCTCATTATTTTAAATCGACTTCCCGAGGATTTCAGACATTGTCATAATTATTTAAAATTTAAAAAATAATTAACTGCATAAGTATGTCTCCGAAAGTTAAAAAAAAAAAAAATTGTTTTCACTATCACTAATAAATTATTAAAAATACCCAAATATCCATTTTAATTACCTCAATTTACATGATTGATAAATCAGTTGTATTTGTTAAATTATTATTCCAAATTGTGGTCCAGTTAAAACGTCTCACTGCTGCTAAATTGAAAAATAAATCGACAGTGCAGTCGGTCGGTGCACCTGTAAACAACAGAGGCCAATCACCCGGGAGTGGGGAGAAGATGCCCCGGATTCATCATAACGCGGGCGCTGTCTAGTCATCGTTCTAAGAATTTCAACGGACAGAACGTGTGTGCGTCTCTGTTATTGTTGTTGCAGACAAACAGCAGTGGTTAAACCAATGGATATTTTTGATAATAATTCGAATTACGCGTATTATTTTACAAGAACTATAACTAACAAATGGAATCAATTCCAGTAAAGATGTGGGCTATATAGGTATTAAGCCGATATAAAATATATCTTTGTTCGTGGCTTTTTGGTAATTTCATTAATTTTTTTAATTTATAAAATACATTTAATAGCCAACACGTTATTCAATAACATGGTAGGATTTTTTTTCATCTATAGACAGAGAAATTATTGACGTGAATAAATCCAAATTCTAGATATGGCAGAAATGGATGTATTGAAGCCAGAAAATTTATCCGAATCGAGATGTCCGTCTGTAGATGACTTAGTGTCTGTCTGTATGTCCGTGAGTAATACTTGAAAACGACTCAACGTAGAAATCTGATATACCTATATTTAGATATAAGGCCTAGAAGGACCAAGGTAGGGCCCTATTGAATTTTGGTGAAATCACAAAAAAAAATTTCTCGTCCAAATCTAAAAATTGCTCAGGATGAAAAATTGCATCGAAATGGTCCAAAAACAATTTGTAGTTCAATCAAAAACTATATCAAGTACACAAAAATTGTTCAGGATGGAAAATTGTTTAGACATTTTTTTTTGTCTATTTTCTTTTCCAAGATCCAAGGGAGGCAGGCTCAAGAAGAGACCCAAAAAAACAAATGTTTAAAATAAAAATTGATTCGAATGGAACATCGAAATCGCATTTTGCAAATTTCTCGTCAGAGCACTAAACAAATTTCTGTCTGGTAATTTTGTTGTTGTTGTATAGTTCAAGTAATAAATTCCCGAGATAGAAAAACCTAACAAAAACTTATCGCCGCGGACCATGGCGTAAATTGAAATAAATAGATCCCAGTAAATAAAAAACGCAACAAAAACTTTACGATATTAATTATTAAACGCTTTTATTTATTGTCTGGAGAGAAAAAACTATTAAATACCGGCTAAATGGGTCAACTTTTATGTGTTAGGCTTGCAACCAAGGAGTCCCGAGTTCGAGTCCTGGCTAGGGCATGGATGTTAGTGGCGTTTCTCATGTGTTACAAAGTTGGTGGCACTGGACTTGATGAGGTTGCGTGAGAGACAACACGGCTAGTTGCTGTACCACTCCTGAGTTCGAGTCTCAGCTGCGGCAGATGGCAATGTCGTAGCGAATGGTCGCTGTTATAATTGTCTATGTATATGTCTCCTGGTTGAGTATGGTAGAATAGCTAATGCTAAACATAGCCAGGACGTTATCTAAATAAAGCGATAAAGTAAATAAAAAAAATTAAAGTGAGTTATAGGCTCGACCGCTAAAGCAAATTCTTTATTATTTATAACTTTTAAATCATGATTTTAAACTTAATGAGGTTTTGGTGATTTACAATAAAACAAATGAATGCATTAATTTGCTCTAGAAGTCTATGTACCGTCTAGGATAAGGAAAAATCGGTGCCACTATGAACTACATTCAAGATGAGAAAATAAAATTTCGTAGAATGCTGCCGTTAGATTATTTGCTTTGAAATTTATTTTTATTCAGTATAGTTACTGTAAATTAGTTTTTTTTTTCTATTACATGTTTTTTGTTAATTTTACCATTATTCATTCATATATTATGTTGTTATTGCTTTATAAAATATACAATATGAAAATGTTGGACTTTACTATTATTAAAAAATTATAAAAAATGTATTAAAAAAAAGTTTTTATTTAAATGCTCTAAAAAGAAGAAAATAAACTTTGAAGTAAATCAAACCCATCATTTTGTTGCACATTGTATAATTCCTTTTATGATATAAAAGCTTGTCGCGAGCAATCTCCTTTACAATAGGAAAATCTCGCGACAAGCTCCCCAAATTCCCCTTTTTCGTGAACCCGTTTATTTTCCCCAGTATTTTAACTTGTTGTTCCCTCGAGTAGAACGGAAGGTCCCTTCGAGGGATATGACCTCAGGCACCCCTACACCAGGCTTCCAACCCTTGTAGGAGCTGGAAAAATTGATATTTGTTTTTGTGAGAAAAAAATTAATATTTTGTAGGAGGCATTTCTTTGAGGAAGGTGGTAGGTGACCAGGATTGTGTAACCACCCCCGGGGGGTTGTTTTCACCCTTCAAGGGGATGGAATTTTTATTTTCATCTATAATAATAGAAAAATAGTACAAAAAATATGTTTATTAAAGTGTTTTTATAAATTTATTTTCAACCCCTTTAAAGGTCGAGAATAACCCCGGAGTCAGTTACACAATCCTGGCCACCTACCACCTACCTCAAAGAAACGCCTCCTACAAAATAAAAAAAAATTTCCCCAGAAAAAAAAAATTCTAAGTGACAAAATGGGCTTTAATTTGATAGCAACACCCGAATGTTCTAATCGACGCGGGTTTCGCCCACTATGCTGACATCACCTGGAGATGATGAAAACTGAGCTTTAATTTTAAAAGTACACTCCAGTACTCTACTTGACACGCATTTCGCCCGTCATGTTAGCATCGTCTGGAGATGATTTCATTTTTAATCACCTCTGAGTAGCGTGTCGAGCAGGGATAGTATTCAAGTTTAAAACGAAGTTTTTATCATCTCCGGATGATGCATTTTTTATGTTCAATTATTTGGAAAAACCTCTAATTTTTCAAGTGTTTATTCTATTATTTATACAGTTCAGTTTATTTATTCCCTGCACTCAAAAAACGCAACAAAAACTTTACAACCTCATTAAAATACCGTTACTCTCTGTACTATGCCGCCGACAAATTGACTCGCTTACCTTTATAGGTTTTTAATGTGCGTCGTTGTTTGATGACAGTATGCCGCTAGGCCCAGGGGCGATAATAATTATGCCGTAAAGTTTTTGTTGCGATTTTGAGTGCAGGGAATACATAAACTGATAAATTATCAAAAAAGAACCGAAATTTAATCCATAAAATTCTCCTAAATTAAAATCCCCAGTTATTGTATTACTATAAGTGTATATATCAGTGTATGATTAAGTATATGATTTACTATTTTCTTTATAGGACATTGTGAGGCACAACACGGTCAACTTTACATAAGTAGTGGTCTTTCTTGTTAAAATAAATACCTACACGTATAGGTTTCTGGTTAATAAAAAAAATATTAGCTACATAAAACAGAAATTCAGTTATTTGTATGAAATTACTACCCATGTTTTGTAAATTAAATATTACGGAGCAGATATTTCAAAATATATGCCCTAATTTAGGTATATAAATATAGAGACAGAAATAAAGAAGAGAAAATTAAATAGGGTAGGTAGGTACTCACTCTGCAGCTTTGGGCTTTTCCAAGTTTTACTGGTTCAAATTAAAATCCAGAAGTATGTCCAGAATTAAAACCATCACATTTATTTATATATACTAGTGTTCGGAAAATTATCTAATATCCTCAATCACCGCTCGTTTTTTAATACCAATCACAAATGAACGAATTAAAATCAATCCTGGACCCGTTACACACAGTTCACTTTAACACAGTTAATACTTTTTAATATGCTGAGATATATTTCAATTTTATTAAGTTACACACAAATCGAAGTATTTTAAACGCCGCGCCCCGCCATTGTTAAATTACAAATAAACAGAGTAAACAGACAGTATATCAAACATCCGAGACAAGTGACCTAGTTAAAGTGACGAATGCCCCAAAGTCACTCGATTCGGTATTCTTCGTGGCAGCGCAGTCGCGTTCCCACTGGACTGACACTAGTTGCTAAGCGCTCTGCTAACCAATCGCCGCGCCGCTTCCCTTCCAGGAATTTCAACAAACGCGGTTCCTGCGTTAAGAGTTGTTCGGATTGTATTAGCATCCATGCTTGGAATTTTAATTGTAAATGACTTTACGTCAATAAAATGACGCAGCCTAATGGACGGTGTGCTTGGAAAGAGCGTGATTGAGATGTAATAGAATATAACATTGGACAAATTTATTATACCTAATTTTTAAATTTCTCGGTGCACTTGAGGACATTAGAGTTAATTTTATTTTAGTTCTACAAAAGAGAAAATGTTTATTTTAATAATACCTATGTGGGATGATAAGAATTATTTTTGCAAATCGAAAATAGAAGAAAAAAAATATTTTTTATAGGTATATACTTTTTTTCTCTCATCGTCCCGTTTTTAATGTCTTTTAGTGGAAGCCGCTTTTTAAAATTATGATTTATATGAGAGTAAATTGAACCGTCTTTCCGCCTTATGTCCGGAGTGCTCTTGCGTTAAAGCGTCGTTCAGACAGTTGCGGAATGCGAATTCTTTGGTGCGGATTTTTATAAAATTTATTCTAAAACAGTCTAATTTCCTTGCAAATGCTTGGTGCGCGAAATAAAAATTGCACGAATTTTTCCAAACAGTTTTTTTGGCATAGTGGGGGAAAGAATCCTCTTGGCCAATAGCTTTTTTAATGGCGTTTAATTTCCGCCCGGCCAGAACACGATAAAACGATTACAAAAAAATTGGGTCTTTAACTCCACTCCTTCATGATAAAAAATGAATTTAATTTTTTTTATTTTTGCACCTTGGATTCGAGATATCTCGCGAATCAACGGTCTGACATCGATGAGGCTGGGAACAAAATTTGCTTATTTTCGTAAGCTCTTCATTCTTGGTCTGAATTTTTTTTTCGTCAGATCAAAAGACGCCGTTATCTTCGAAAAACTATTTTCCCATACATTTAGCATGTCATTTCCCCCTCCCCCACCTTGACTTCCTCAGCACAATTGTGTCGGAGTGTTGGGGGGACCCAACTTTATTTATTGGCAAAAGAAAAATCACAAACGGATGTTTCCTTATTCGAGTCTGGTTTCCTTCCACATCTGATCCACTATTGTAGGAGGGGGGAAATTGATATTTGTTTTTGTGAGAAAAAAATTAATATTTTGTAGGAGGCATTTCTTTGAGGAAGGTGGTAGATGACCAGGATTGTGTAACCATCCCCGGGGGTTTTTTTCACCCTTCAAGGGGGTTAATTTTTTTTTCATCTATAGGTACTATAATAATTGAAAAATAGTATAAAATATGTGTTTATTAAAGTGTTTTCATAAATTTATTTTCCACCCCTTTGAAGGGCGAGAACAACCCCCGAGGTCGGTTACACAACCCTGGTCACCACCACCTTCCTCAAAGAAACGCCTCCTACAAAATATCAATTTTAAAAGTGACAAAGTGGGCTTTAATTTGATAGCAACACCCAAATGTTTTACTCGACGCAGGTTTCGCCCACTATGCTGACATCACCTGGAGATGATGATAATTCAGGCTTATTTGAATACACTCGAACACTCAATGCACATTTCTTCCATAATGCCGGCATGGTCTGGAGATTTTAAAGTTTTAATTTGAATGCTACACCCGAATACTGTGCTCGACGCGCGTTTTATCAACCATGCTGACATCACCTGAAGTTGATCAAAATTCAGTTTTAATCATCTCTAAGTCGAGCGTCGAGTAGGGTGTTAAAGTTAGTCCAAGTTTAAAACTTTTTATTATCTCCAGATGATGTCAACATAGTTGGCGAAACGCACATCCAATAGAGTATTCACGTGTACTGTTCAAGAGTTTTGATATTTGTGAAACGACGTCAGAGCCATGAAGTTTTCAAAAGAACTATATCGTTAAATAAGGTGTGTAAAAGCGTCGCGTACAAATAAATGCTAACGTTTGATGTCAGGCGTCACAAACATGGGGAAAACTATATACTGGAAAATAGTTAATTGCTTGGAATGCTCATTTTTTTAAAAAGGAGAATACGATCGGGGTAAAATATTGTCACATGCATGTCCGCGGTTTCCGAAAATAATATAAGCGAAATTCACAAAATACCAAAAATTCGCAGAAGAATTGTTTAAAAAAATAAGTTTCCGATCAACTTCATTCTACAAAACTTGAATTTTAACTTACGTGAATCTCCTGATAAAAACAGAACCATCTAGAACAGTGGCCGAACATAACTTATAGTTTGTCGCTGCTATACATATTACCTAGCTGGCAAAAAATGACAAATTTTCCACTAGCTTTTATACTGATTTATTTACATGGTCATGATAAGCATTTCATTTATTTAAACAAGATTGTTAGTGGCCAATTAGGAGAAAGCACATATTTTGTTTACAAAATTGTTTCTATAAACTATGTCTATAACTACTGAAAAATTTCATTTTTTTTACCAAGTTTTATGCTGATTTATTTAGACGGTCGTGTTGAGTTAACAGACAAAATATATTAATTCCTTATTAATTGAAAGAAAGTCACAGATACATTGGAAAACTTCATATAATAAAATCTTACTTTCTCCTATTCTCTCTACATGGTCCTGTCCGCTTTGGAACAATCTGACAAATAAATAAACGCACTACTGTCAGTGCAGAGGCTGGGTGCATCCTACCGCAGATTTCAATTTAATATTTTTTTCATTTATCGGGTTTTTTTGTAACATATTTTGACTTATATACCTAAATCACAATTTTTAATATCTCTTTTCAAGTTTAATGGTCTGAGAGGCGTTTTAACCTAGTAAAAAAAAATTATTCCAAGTTGCAAGTGAATAATAATGTTCATGCAAACATAAATAACCCAACATAAATAATGTAAAAGCCGAGCTTTTACGAAACTTTAGAATGAACTGAGTTTACTAAGCACATACAATTGATTAGCAGATAAACGTTAACAATAATTAGAGGTAATTATGGAGATAATAATTATTACCTTTAACGTTTTTAATCTTGCGTTTAGTTGTCATCAAACCGATACGAACAACACAACACAGATTAAAAATTCGCATTAAAACATTGTTAAAAGTCACTTTACGTATATGAAAATTTAATTCCCATCACAAATAACTCTCAGCAGATTGTACTGTTTAATACCAAAACGTTCGATCTATAACGAAACGAAATTGGAAGCGTCCTGTCAGTCACATTCAGATTCCATGGCCTACTATACAGTTTTCAGTGCTGTAGCGATGTTAGACAACGAAACAAATCCAATGCGGTATTTTCAATACACCGATCAACTAGAGATATTAGATATTTGGTCGGAAAATGCGGGGTTGCTGACAAAGCTCACTACTCAAATAAAAATGAAGAGCTTGAAGACTAATTGGCAACATTGCGTGTGGCTTAACTTTTAGCAGAAACGCCGGCGAAAACGGTGAGAGATAGGACAAAATTTCAGATAAGAATTTTGTATAGCATGAAATTTCAAATGTCAGTGGCAAATGTGGCAATATATCATCGAAATTAATTGCTTAAGCAGGGGATACGCCCACTTTTTGTAGAATTTTTGCATCTGCCGAGTATTATTATATGTAATGAATCAAATTTCAAATAATTAATGAATTATAATTAAATACCTACTTTAAAGAATTTTTTGAATTTTTTTAAATAGAAATTCTTTCCTAATTGTAAATTCAAATTAAGGAAAATGAGGTGTTGAAAAGTTGAAATGTGATGTTGCATATGTGACATAATTTATTCATTATTATTAGTTTTATGGTTATGAGATTTATGTAGATAAATTAGTATTAATGTTAACAAGCCATGTAACAATAGATCTATATATTAGGATTGTCCTACTTACCAATAAAATTATTATTATTATTATTATTTCCACAAGCACCAAGTCATTTAAATACTACGCTTAATACTCTACTCGGCGTGTGTTTCGCCCATCATGTTGGCATCATCTGGAGATGCTTAAATCTGAGTTTTAGTATGAACATTTCACTCCTATACTCTACTCGATACGCTTTCGCCCACTGTATTGGCATCATCTGGAGATGAAGAAAAGTGAGCTTTAATTTGAATAATATACTCGAACGCTCTACTTGATGCGCATTTCGCCAGCCATGTTGGCATCATCTAGAGATGATTAAAAATAAATTTTAATTTTAAAACTACACCTGAATACTTTACTCGACGCGCGTTTCACGAACCATGTAGATGCGTAAAACTGAACTTTAATGTGAACACTAGACTCCAATACTCTACTCGACGCGCATTTTGCCCCCCCATGTTGGCATCCTCTGGAGCTGCTTAAAACTGTAGTTTAATCTGGTAACAACGCTCGAACGTTTTACTAAACGCGGGTTTCGTCTACCATGCTGACATCACCTGGAGACGATGAAAGCTGTGTTACAATTTGAACATTACACTGTAACAGTCTGCTCGACGCGCGTTTCGTCCACCTCATTGGCATCATTTGGAGATGATTAAAAGTGAGTTTTGATTTGAATACTCGACACTTATTTCGCCAACCATGTAGGCATCACCTGGATATGCTTAAAAATTAGCTTTAGCTTTTCGTTCACCAGGTTGGCATTATCTGGAAGTGTTTAGAACCAAGCTTTAATTTGATAGCAACACTCGAATGTTTCCTTCACCATGGTGGTATCGCTGGATATGATGGATTGAGCTTTAATTTAAGAACTATTGTTAAAGCGCGAAATTATTCCAAATTAGCAGACGCGATGTAAGGAGCCATTCCGAGTGCAAATAGCGGTCAGGTATACACGTGGAAATAAAAATGTTACCTTTATACCGAAGTTTTTAATGTGCGTCTGGAATGTTTCATGTCAGGCTTGGCGCCATGGCACGCGGCGATATAATTATGTCGTAAAGTTTTTGTTGCGTTTTTTATGTATCGGGAACTTAGTACTTGAACTATAAGCGAGTCAATTTGCGAACAGCACTACAAAGAGTACCGGTATTTTAATGAGGTCGTAAAGTTTTTGTTGCGTTTTTTATGTCTCGGAATATTCCTATTTAAAGTATAAGTTTGTGCGATTTTATATGCAGGGAGAGTAGTACACGCAAATTAGATTAAAAAACACTGAATAGAAGAAATAATTTATAAAGAAATAATATTTGAGATGCGTACTCCCGATAGGGTTAGAAATAGATACCCGAAAAGTTCTCAACCCATTCAGGAACGGAAAATTCCTTTTTCACGTTGGTTTATCACTTTTATCTTGTAAACCGTTCGTTGGAAGAGAAAAAAGTGTAGGAAATAAAAATTTGTCGTTATATTCTGTATAAAAAAATATCCTATTGACCTTGTAGCTTATCCCCATCCATTTCGCAGTAGCAGCGTCCAAACTGAGGGGTAGTTTGGAGCGCACGGGTAAAAATAGATCTTACACGAAATTTCACGGCGAATATCTCAAAACCGGTTGATTTAACGAGAAAAATGCCCAAGAATGAATTTATAGAGCGGAATTTTCTCTATAAGATGCATATCTAGCGGATGTTGACGCAAGTGATTTTTACTTATTTTCCCCTTTTTTTCCACAAAGATGCTTTTTTTATTTGAGCTCTCGGTGCGTTTTTTAAAGTGGTTTACATTAGAGGGTTCCTCATCGACGAACAATTCTTCAAATTCGGAATTTAAATACCCTTGCCTGTGGCAATTAGAGCATATTGTTGAGCAGCGCAATCCAACCTGAACACAGGGGCATCGTTTTCCGCAACCTTTTTTGCAGCTGCAGGAAACTAGCTGAAGGGTGAAAATTGGTGCTGGTAACTCGTTGGCGTAAATAGGAGCTAAAATATTGCCCACTTTCTCTCAATCCCATTCCGTTTCTCCTCGACAACATTGAATTTGATATATATATAGCCGTAATATTTTGAAGCGGTTTATATTTATCGTCCTGTCGAGCTTTGCTAACAGCTATTAAATTAAATTCACGTCTTCAGCGTCTTTTCGCAAATGAAACAAAAACCTATTGTCTCCATATCTGGAGAAAATATGTACCTCACTAATCTATGTAAGGCATTCAATGTAGACGACCTTCGGAGCAGATGTTTGAAGTGTTGTAATATGTAGGAGAAGGAAAACGCGAAGGTCAGAATAAACTGTTTGTTAAGTCTAAGAGTGCCTTTACCTCAAACCTTCAGTACGATAGAAAACGTTTATGAAATACGGTAAAGACAGACTAAAAAATGTAAAAATATATGCAGGTATAGTTCAAGTAATAAGTTCACAGAAAAAATGCAACAAAAAACTTTACGACATAATTATATCGCCGCGGGCCACGGCGCCAAGCCTAACATTGAACATTCCCGACGCACACTAAAAAACCTATAAAGTTAAGCGAGTCAACTTGTGAACAGCACTAAGAAGAGTACCGGTATTTTAATGAGGTCGTAAAGTTTTTGTTGAGTTTTTCATGTCTCGATTTATTCCTACTTGAACTATACATTATTACATAGACGTAAATGCGCGTGAAAATGTTTCTGTAGTTATGAAGACAATAAGTGACTGTTTCATTTGCGAAAAGACGCTTTAAGAAGGAAGGTGACACTGTGCATGTTAAAAGAGGCTTGATGAATTTAATAGCCGTTAGCAAAGCTCGACAGGACGATAAATATAAACAGCTTCAATATATTACGGCTTTATATATCAAATTCAATCTTGGCGAGGAGAAAATTTGAAACCAACGGATTGTTAAGATTCGATTGCGGTGTTCAACAATATGCTCTAATTGCCATGGGAGAGGATGTTTAAATTCCGAATTCCCTCTAGTGAGTAAAATTGGACAGAATTTTAGTGGATAGGCCTACAGGGTAAACCACTTTAAAAAACGCACCGAGTTCAAATACAAAAGCGCATCGTTGTGGAAAAAGGGGGAAAATAAATAAAAATCACTTGCGTCAACATCCACTAGACGGCATCTTATAGAGAAAATTCCGCTCTATAAAGTCACTCTTGGGCATTTTTTTGTTATATCATCCTGTTTTGAGATATTCGCTGTGAAAGTTCCTGTGAGATCGATTTTTACCTGTATGCTCAAAACTACCCTCCTGTTTGGACGCTGTTACTGCGAAATAGGTGGGGATAAGCTACAAGGTCAATAGGACATTTTTTATACAGAATTTAACGACAAATTCTTATTTCCCACACTTTTTTCTCTTCCAGCGAACGGTTTACAAGATAAAAGTGAAAAACCAGCGTTAAGTCAACGTTAGGGGTGGTTTTTTGCAAAAAAGGGACTCTCTCTCCGTTCCTGAATGGGGTGGGAACACTTCGGATATCTATTCCTAACCCTATCGAGAGTACGCATCTCAAATAATATTTCTTTATAAATTATTTCTTCTAAAATATCTAATTTGCGTGGACTAGCGGTAATAGTGCTTCATAGCTCAAGTTCTAAGATAGCTATAAATTGAAAAAAAATACAGGTAAAATACATACAAAATTTTATAACTGGAAATTATTTTCGAATATACAGGATGAACCAATACCAACATACAATCTACAATTCAAAATATGAAAGAAAGAAAGATAACTGCATTTCGATCGATTATACAGGAAATTTTAAAAACAGTATAAACTCCATTTCACGGACGCATAGAGATGTGTGTTAATCAAAATGGGCAACATGTGGAGCACTTATTTATAATTTTTCTGTACAATTATTTGAAAAATTCTCTATTTTTGTAAGTTTTTTCTTGAATTATATACTTACAGCTCAATAAATCGAAAATGGTTAGAAATAGTCATAGGGAAGTACTTACAAAAAGTGTTGGTTTTTCATTCGTACAAAGACATCACACAGATGCCTCGTAACTGGTATTTACAAACATTTTTCTTATAATTCATAACGGTGACTGTAGCGATTTCTTCAAAATGCATCTGCAGATGGCGTTATTTCAACAAAGAAAAATACTATCCGAATGATTTGGGAGATTGTCAATAATAAAAAGGGGCTTATATACTGAGATTTATAGCATTCCATATTTAAGCACTTGGTCCTACACAATCGTCTTGGTTCACCCTGTATATTCAAAATAACCTGTATGTACCCAGACGCTAATTAGTTCTTTATAAATAGGGTATATATTTTGTCGCGAAAAATTCCTAGCAAGTCCTACTTAGTTTTAATCAGATGCTATATTTGATTTTTAAGTTACTATCTCCATGTAGATCCTTTTTTGAAGGAAATAATACCGAGACCAGATGCTTGTTAACAATTTGAGAGGTTCTTTGCTTAACGTTCGAGCATTATAAACGCATTTTAATTTTAAACAATATTCATAAATTAAAATTTGATTGAACATTACTTACCCTGGAATACGTTTCACCTCAACCATTCATTGTTAACATCGCAATAAGAGCCATTAAAGATAGTTGGATCACATTTTTCATTATTTACGTATGCCTATCACTATCACTAATACATTATTAAAAATACCTAGATATCACTTTTAATTACACAAATTAATTTACATGATTGATAAATCATTTGTATTTGTTAAATTATTCCAAATTGTCGTCCAGTTAAAACGTCTCACTGCTGCTAAATTAACAATCGACACGACAGTGCAGTCGGTCGGTGCACCTGTAAACAAGAGAGGTCAATCACCCGGGAGTGGGGAGAAGATGTCCCGGATTCGTCAATGCCAATGCATGTTATTCATCATAACGCCGGCGCCGTCATCGTTCTAGGAATTTCAACAGACAGAACGTGTGTGTGCGTCTCTGTTATTGTTATATTATTGTAAACGAACAGGAGCGGTCAAACCAATGGATATTTTTGATGATTCGAATTAAGCCTGTATTTTACAACAAGGACTATAAATAACAAATAGAATCAATCTCAGTAAAGATGTGGGTTAATAGGTATATTAAGCTGATATAAAAAATATCTCTGTTCGTGGCTTTTTGTAATTTCATTAATCTTTTTAAATAATAAAATACATTCTAATAGCCAACACGTTATTCAATAAATGTGGTAGGATTTTTTTAATCTATAAACAGATAAATTATTGACGTGAATAAATCCAAATTCTAGATATGACAAAAATGGACGTTTTAAAGTCAGAAAATATATCCGAATCGAGATGCCGTCTGTAGATGTCTGTCTGTATGTCTGTGAGTAATACTTGAAAACGACTCAACATAGAAATCTGATATATATTTAGATATAATAAGGCCTAGAAGGACCAAAAGGTAGGACCCTACTGAATTTTGGTGAAATCACAAAAAATAATTTCTCATCCAAATCTAAAAATTTCTCAGGATGAAAAATTGCATCGAAATGGCCCAAAAACAATTTGTAGTTCAATCAAAAACTATATCAAGCACACAAAACTGTTCAGGATGAATTTTTTTTGTCAATTTTCTTTTCTAAGTTCCAAGGGAGGCTCAAGAAGGGACCCAAAAAGAAAAAATGTTTAAAATAAAAATTGATTCGAATGGAACATCGAAATCGCATTTTGCAAATTTCTCGTCAGAGCACTAAACAAATTTCTGTCTGGTAATTTTGTTGTTGTATAGTTCAAGTAATAAATTCCCGAGACAGAAAAACCTAACAAAAACTTATCGCCGCGGACCATGGCGCTAATTGAAATAAATAGATCCCAGTAAATAAAAAGCGCAACAAAAACTTTACGACATAATTATATCGCCGCGGGCCATGGCGCCAAGCCTGACATGAAACATTCCCGACGCACATTAAAAACTTAGGTACTTGTATGACTGATGGTCGAGAGGCGAGCGCACTTGCCTCTCACCCAAAAGTTCCGGGTTCGATCCCCGGTCGTGGCAGTGGAAAATACTGTGAGAGTGATTTTTTACTATACACGAATATTGGGTGTGTGTCCCTTGTCTCTAAATGTGTAGCCCCCTCCCACACAAGGCTCTTCTAGAGCCTTCCGGGATAAAGTGGGTCGTCATTACCTGTGGTGTATTTATTTATTTATTTAAAGGTAAGCGATTCAATTTGCGAACAGCACAAAAAAGGGTACCGGTATTTTAATGAGCTCGTAAAGTTTTTGTTATGTTTTTTATGTCTCAGTTTCTTCCTACTTGAACTATAGCATGTAAATTTCTCGTTAGATTAAAGACCGTCAAGAAAAACTGCGGTCAAGTTAATTTTACGTTCTACTAAAAAGTCTTCGAGAGTTACAAACATATTAAGGATAAGGGATGATGAGAAAATACTATCCAGGTGGCACTCACCTGAGGCCAATTTTCTTATCAATTATTCGTAAGTTTGCATAAATTATGAATTTAATTGCCATACCTTTTAGTAAATAATCCTAGATATTGTTAATAACCATATTAATTATTAAACACTTTTATTTATTGTCTGGAGAGAGAAAATTATTAAATATCGGCTAAATGGGTCAACTTTTAAGTGTTAGGCTTGCAACCAAGGAGTCCCGAGTTCGAATCCTGGCTAGGGTATGGATGTTAGTGGCGTTTCTCATGTGTTACAAAGTTGGTGGCACTGGACGTAAGAAATGGTTCGGGAATGGTCGCTGTATAATTGTCTTGTATATATGTGTCCGGTTGAGTATGGTAAAATAGCTAATGCTAAACTCCGCCGTCAAGACGTTAATCTAAATAAGGCGATAAATAAATTTAAAAAAATAAAGTGAGTTATAGGCTGGGCCGCTAAAGTGGAGGGAAGTAAATTCTTTATTATTTATAACTTTTAAACCATGATTTTAAACTTAATGAGGTTTTGGTGATTTACAAAACAGATGAATACATTAAATCTGCTCTAGAAATCTATGCACCCCTACACCCCAAAATTTTTACAAGGATGATATTAAAAGTAAATATCGTAAATAGATTCCTCAAGAAAAAAAGTAGGTATAGTTCAAGTAATAAATTGCCGAGACAGAAAAAACCTAACAAAAACTTTACGACATAATATTATCGCCGCGGGCATATCGCTAGTTAAAATAAATAGATCCCAGTAAATAAAAAAACAAAAAAAACGCAAAAACTTTACGACAATTATATCGCCGCCATGGCGCCAAGCCCGACATGAAACATTCCCGACGCACATTAAAAATATATAAAGGTAAGCGAGTCAATTTGCGAACAGCAAGCACACTAAAAAAGAGTACCGGTATTTTAATGAGGTCGTAAAGCTTTTCTTGCGTTTTTTTATGTCTCGGTTTATTCCTACTTCAACTATACCTACCTAGCTGGCAAATGACAAATGTTCCACTTTATTTTTAGATGTATTGATTTATTTACATGGTCATGATAAGCATTTTATTTATTTAAACAAAATTGTTTCTATAAACAACTATAACGTCTATAACGAAATATATTAATTCCTTATCAATTGAAAGAAAGTCACAAATACGTGGGAAAACTTCATATTATTAAAATCTTAATTTCTCCTATTGTCTCTACATAATCCTGCCCGCAAATCTGGCAAATAAATAAACGCAGTACTGATGTCAGCGCAGAGGCTTGCTTATCAGTTCTACTGGGTGCATCCTACCCCAGATTTCAATTTAATATTTTTTTCATTTATCAGGCTTTGTTATAACAATATATTTTGACTATATATCATAAATCAAAAATGTTGTATATCTCTTCTCTAGTTTAATGGTCAGAGAGGCGTATTAATCTCGTAGAAAAAATTAATTCCATGTTGCAAGTGAATAATAATGTTCATGCAAATATTAACAATTTATTATTAAACACAATCCTCCCAATATAAATAATCCAGAAGCCGAGCTTTTACGGAACTTTAGAATGAACTGTGTCTACTAAACACTTACAATTGATTAACAAGTAAAAGTTAACAACAATTGGAGGTCATTATGGAAAGACAATAATTAATTATTACCTTTAAATTAATCTCACGTTTAGTGGTCATCAAACTGATACGAACAACACAACACAGATTACAAATTCACATTAAAACGTTGTTAAAAGACTTTACGTATGTGAAAATTTAATTCACATCACAAACAACTCGCAACAGATTGTATTTATTGTTTAATATCGAAACGTTCCATCTACAACAAAATTAGAAGCGTCCGCGTCCTGTCAGTCGCATTCAGATTTTTTCATGGCCTACTATGCGGTTTTCAGTGCTGTGGCGATGTTAGACAACGAAACGAATCCAATACGGGTATTTTTAATACACCGATCAACTTGAGAGATTTGGTCCGAAAATGCGGGGTTGCCGTCAATGCTCACTACTCAAATAAAAATGAAGAGCTTGGAGACTAATCGGCAACATTTCGTGTGGCTTAACTTCTAGCAGGAACGCCGGGAAAACGGTGACAGATAGGACAAAATTTCAGATAAGGAATTTTGTAGAGCATGAAATTTCAAATGTCAGTGGCAAATGTGGCAATATACCATCGAAATTAATTGCTTAAGCAGGGGATACGCCCACTTTTTGTATAATTTTTGCATCTGCCGAGTATTATATGTAAATCTGAATAAAATATTTCAAATAATTAATGAATTAATTAAATAACTACTTTAAAGAATTTTTTTAAAGAAATTCTTTCCTAATTGTAAATTCAAATTAGGGAAAATGAGGTGTTGACATCACCTGAAATTGACGAAAACTGAGTTTTAATATCAATAGTGATAATTGAAATTAAGTTTTAATCATCCACGAGTCGCGTGTCGAGTAGTGTTCGATGGCAACGTTTAAATAAAAGTTTTGATCATCCAGATGATGCCAACATGATTGACGAAATGCACATCCGAGATAAGGATACATGTTCAGCGAAGCAATGGATATTATCTTCTAGAGTTCTAGATAGCGTTAATCCTGCATTGATAAACCGACAGTTAGTGTTTAAGTTTTTGGTGTTCGAGGAAACTACGTCAGAGGCATGAAGTTTTCAAACGAACCTGTCTCATGAAATAAGGCGTAAAAGCATCGTGTAAAATGAGTGACAACGAAAATAAGATATATTTACTAAATGCCGTTAAATTGTTAAATATATATGGTCCTGATAGATTTCATTCTATCAAACTTGTATAGGTACACCAATATGTTTAACCTAAGCCAAAATGAAATAAGTACATAATAAATTTCAGAATATAAAACATCAGAATAATTACTTCTACGTCCAGTGAAAGTATAGTAACGCAATTTTTTTGTTGTTGAAATATGCTTAAAATGTCATGAAATGTCGAGATTTTAAATTTGAGCGAAAAAAAATTTCCTGTCGGTAACTTTTTTTGTGCGCACGTTTACTCTGGAACCGTATATGATATTGACATTGACTTGAAATTTGGTACACTTATGTATTGTAACGAGATCTGGAACTAGATTATATTTTGATCTAATTCCGTTGAAGGGTTCGGGGATAAATGGGGTAAATAAGGGTAAATAGGCAAAACAAGCAAGTAAGACTCCATAAAATTGCAATTTAGGGCATGTGAAAGTTAAGGTCTCAAAATTTTTTTTGGCATTAGCTACCTCCTCTACCACCCCCATTGCCATCTCCTCTCTATTATTGAAGGGGGTAAAAAAAATTAAAATGTGATTTAGTGTGTATACAAGAACGAAACGTTTAAAAAAATTTTTTTTGGCGTTAGCTACTCCCTCCTTTTCACCAAGAATTCATGATTAGCGATCTCGAAAATCCCCAGATGTCGATTTTGAATCGAATCGGATCATAAACGGTAAAATGGTCTGTCATCTAATTTTTTTCTTATATGAAAATGTTAAAAGTGTATTGTCATCGGACTTATACACGTGCAAAATTTCAAAGCTCTAGCTTAATTAAAACTAATCGAAAACTTTTAAAAAAATTGAATCTAATGCAATTATATTTATTTTTTGCAAGCACGCCACTGGTGGCTTTATTTAAATGCATACCATTTAAAATTATGTGCCAATTAAAGAAAACGTAGTATATTTTTTATCGTCCGTTAAACTTATGGAATCGTTCGATAGTTAACAATTGTTGCCCGTCCAATATTTTCTATTAAAAGGGCTTTACAGGAGAAACAATAGTAAAACGAAAGGTGTGAAACAATTTGCAAAGGATACAATCAATTTCTTTCGCAGTTTGTAAGACGAATAATACCTTGTTAACCTACCTAGTGGCTTAATTTAAATAAATAACGTTTGTAAATTATGTATCAATCGATGGAAAAAATAATTGTCTTCATTTTTTACAAATTGTAAAATTTTGATTTATTACGTCGTTCGGGAATGAACGCCGAATATGTCCTATTGTTAGAGGGCTTCGAACATCTTTTTTTGCTATGAGGTTTCTTATGCAAAATTGTATTCTCTATCAAACGGTATCCGGATCATTTTATCTACGACTTATTTTGATATATTCTATGCTTGGTTAGAAGGATTTGATTTTACTCAAAAGTGGAAGTATCAAACGCCTAAGTAACTAAGCTATTAGTGGTCATCATACCGACACGAACAACAGAACAGAGAATACAAATTCACATTAAAAAGTGGTTAAAAATCACTTGTCTCAAATGCAACTGGCAGCATTGCTATTGTGGCTTAGTTTCCAGCATGAACGCTGAAAAGGCGGTATTACTCCATGAAAAAGTTGCAAAAAAGGGTTAAAACACAAACGTTCTGTGAGAGGGATGAAACATAGAAACCCCCGTTTTCAAGGACGCTAAACACGATGGAGATATTTTTAAGGTTCCCACCCCTCAGCAACTACCCCCTATTTCACGTTATTTCCATCGTAGGCATGCGGATCGGTTTTTTGGGCAGGATTCGGGTAGGCCGTATGAAATTTAACCATACAACATCTTATCCATCCCAGGGTTGAAACTACCACCTCGCTAATACTAAAATATCCCCAAAGAAATCAAAATGCACGAAAATTTGTTTATCCTCGTTTATTTCCTGTAGCCGTAATATTTCGCCGAGTATCGCTTCATTTTCAGCCGTGTGGATCACGGATCACTATGCGCAAAACCTTAGAGCTTGGAAATCATTGTTTTAGAATTAGAAAATGTTGGTTATGTTTGTATAATATTTCTATGTTCGCTTAAATTTTTTAATTTATAATCTGTGATCTTTATCGATATTTAGTAATTGTTTACTTTAGTAGAAAAAAGAGCGATGAGTGGACAAGTGACTGATTATTATTATTTTTATTTATTATTAAAAAAGAGTTTTACATTTTTATAACTAAATTAGAGCGACGTAAATGATTATGGCTTTTTGAAAGTGAAATAAAGAATAAACTTTACTGCTGGCCTTGCATGTTACTCAGTAGAAATAGTAAAAGTCCGTCGATTCAAAAAGGATAGATAAGTAATGTAAAAACATTATACTAAGCAATTGAAAAATAAAATATATTGAAAGATTATACAGTCTCTAGTTTAAAATATAAATTATTCTTCCATCAATATATTCAAACTTCACTGAATCTACCCAGGTAATTTTAAAGAAGGCCTTGAAAGTCTCTACTGTTTCTAAAATTGCATTGCTGGTGTGATCAATCGAAAAGCAGTTATATTATTGTTCTCTTATTCCTATTTTGGATTGTAGAACAATAGAAACTTCATTTCAAAGACTCATAGATTGTGTGTCAATCAAAATGGGTACTGGGGTACTCTATCACCATATGTTGTAGGAATGAAAAACCACCATTTTTGTGTATGTACGTCTCTGTAGCCATTTATTTTGAAACCATTTCGATTTATTGAGTAATAAGTACAAAATTCAAAAATAAAATTAAGAAATTAGGGGTTTTTTGCTTACTGATTTTTTACACCCACTAAATTTCTGTAGAAAACTGTAATTACTATTCAATTCTATCCCATCCTGCCCACCCACAGCAAGAGTAATAAAATAATGCGTGTGACGCTTCAGAAAATATGAAGAATTATTGATATACCTATCTGCAAACATACAGGATGTCTGGGTACGTCGTTTACGGTCAATACTTCCCCTATTTGAACATATAAAAAGATGAACCAATAAATATTTTATATTGGATCGAAAAAATTACTGATTGCATACATGAAATCTTTCGCTCTTGCTCCTATTCTTTTTTTACTACTTCATTCTGAACACTGAATATTTAAAGTATAATTCTGCAGAAGTGTAAAAAAAAATTTTTAAATTAGTTTCGTTCGTCTAGAAATTGTTAGTTAAGTAGGTACTAGTAATTCAACTAAAATTGTATACAGTATATACGGTCTTGTAGACATACGAAACTAATTAAATGTTACTACTCTTTTCTTCTAATATTAAGTATGTTATATAAAAAAATAGGGGTGTAATTTGGAATACCCTTAGAGGTTGAAATAGCAATAAGGTTTAAGTACGCAATCAGCATGGTTTTTCAGTGTTATATAAAATAGTTTTTTGTTCGTCTTTTTATCTTTTCAAACAACGGGGATTGTGAAATATATTATGGAACATCCGGTATTGTAAAATATGAGACATGCCACTTCTGTGTACATTACAAATTTAGGAAAAACATTTCTCCTCTGTTAAATGATTTATCATGGGTTTATTTTCGAGAAACTAAATTTAAATGTGACAGAACATTAACCATTTTTCTTGAGGGTGCACACAAGAAATAATAACTTTACAACAATTTCTAATACGCACCCAAAATTCGAAATGGTGTTTATTTAAGCTGTATGTAATTTTATTTCGGAGGTATGGCGTGGAAGAGGACATAAGAAGCATTAATGTAGGAGAATGGCGAAGAAAAGTATTGGATAGGGACGAATGCAAGGAGGCCCTGGAGCAGGCCAAGACCCCTCAAAGGCTGTAGCGCCAATATGATGATGATACGATTTAATTCATAATAAAATCATAATAATAACCACACATTATCTATCTATACTATTATATGAAGAGGTATAGTTCAAGTAATAAGTTCCCGATACATAAAAAACGCAACAAAAACTTTACGACATAATTATTTCGCCGCGGGCCATGGCGCCAAGCCTGATATTAAACATTCCCGACGCACATTAAAACCTATAAAGATAAGTGAGTCAATTTGCGAACAGCACAAAAAAGAGTACCAGTATTTTAATGAGGCCGTAAAGTTTTTGTTGCGTTTTTTATGTCTCAGTTTCTTCCTACTTGAATGTACAGCATTGTAAACTTTATTCTGATCATTTACATATTTCCAAAATTGGCGGGGATCTCGATGAATATTGTTTTCAGTATTAATCAAATATTCCATATGGCATCTTTCCGTAAGATCTTTACAATCGGCACATACACGGGAGAAATGTTCGTAGGATTGGTTTATCATGGAATTTTTATAAATTTTATGAGCTTTTTTTTTCTACAACTACTCTACGAAGTTCCGAGTTGAAACCATTTGGGACAAGTTGAGGTTTTGTATCTCTGAATGGGAATGAAAGCATTGATACCACTAAAGATGACATCGTAAAGATTACACACACAATTGTCGATATCATAGTCCAAATATTTGTCCCATTGAACTTCAGCAAAGTAATCATTTAAACTAAAGTAGTCGCCATTGCGATAATCAAAATATCACTCTTCATATTGCGGTTCATTTTTGACCATTATGTCAATATCAAATGTGATAGCGGTATGATGTGTCGAATTGGGAAGTAGTAAATCTTTGGCAGGTCTAAATTCAATATCATTAAGATGCGTAAATAAAAGATCAAGATATATATTCCTGCTGTTGCCAATACTGTTCATTTGATATAAATTACAGAAACTGAAGCAATTACTAATAATAAAGGCAAGTTTTAATCAGATGCTATATTTGATTTTTAAATATACTAGCTTTATGTAGATCCTTTTTTGAAGGAAATAATACCGAGACCAGATGCTTGTTAACAATTTGAGAGGTTCTTTGCTTTACGTTCCACCATTATAAACGCATTTTAATTTTAAACAATATTCATAATTTAAAATTTGATTTGAACATTATATAACGGTACAACCCTTATTTAGGGGAGCAAGTTAACAAGAATAAAACGAAGTGCTCAGCTGAACGATTTATTTCAATCTAGCCTACTAGGTGAACATTCTTATTTCTCAATGTTTATACATTAAGAAAATGCCGGAGTCAGCGGCTTAGTTTAAACATAATATTATTCTAATTATTAAACAAAAATGATGATGATGTCAGAGGCGAGGGGCCACGTTGGGTGACATACGGGGTACGAGGTGTTACAATTACTTACCCTGGAATACGTTTCACCTCAACCATTGATTGTTAACATCGCAATAAGAGCCATTAAAGATAGTTGGATCACATTTTTCGTTATTTACGTATGCCTATCACTATCACTAATACATTATTAAAAATACCTAGATATCACTTTTAATTACACAAATTAATTTACATGATTGATAAATCATTTGTATTTGTTAAATTATTCCAAATTGCGGTCCAGTTAAAATGTCTCACTGCTTCTAAATTGACAAATAAATCGACACTGGCAGTCGGTCGGTGCTCCTATAAACAGCAGAGGTCAATCACCCGGGAGTGGGGATGAGATGCCCTAGATTCGCCAATGCAATGCATGTTATTCATCATAACGCCGGCGCCGTCATCGTTCTAAGAATTTCAACAGACAGAACGTGTGTGCGACGTGCATCTCTGTTATTGTTATATTGTTGCAGACGAACTGGAGTGGTCAAACCAATGGATATTTTTGATAATTCGAATTACGCGTACCTATTTTACAACAAGAACTATAAACAACAAATGGAATCAATCCCAGTAAAGATGTGGGCTAATAGGTATTAAGCCGATATAAAACATATCTTTGTTCGTGGCTTTTTGGCAATTTCATTAATCTTTTTAATTAATATTCAATAACGTGGTAGGATTTTTTTCATCAATAGACAGATAAATTATTGACGTGAATAAATCCAAATTCCAGATATGACAAAAATGGATGTTTTGAAGCCACAAAATATATCCGAATATCGAGATGCCGCCTGTAGGTGTCTCAGTGTCTGTCTGTATGTCTGTGAGTAATACTTGAAAACGACTCAACGTAGAAGTCTGATATACCTATATTTAGATATAAGGCCTAGAAGGACCAAGGTAAGACCCTATTGAATTATGGTGAAATCACAAAAAATAATTTCTCGTCCAAATCTAAAAATTGCTCAGGATGAAAAATTGCATCGGAATAGCCCAAAAACAATTTGTAGTTCAATCAAAAACTATATCAAGTACACAAAAGCTATTCAGGATGGAAAATTGTTTAGACATTTTTTTTTTGTCAATATTATTTTCTAAGTTCCAAGGGAGGCACAAGAAGGGACCCAAAAAGAAAAAATGTTTAAAGTAAAAATTGAATCGAATGAAACATCGAAATCGCATTTTGCAACTTTCTCGTCAGAGCACCAAGCAAATTTTTGTCTGGTGATTTTTTTGTTGTTGTAACATGTAAATTTCTCGTTAGATTAAAGGCCGTCAAGAAAATTGCGGTCAAGTCAATTTTACTAAATTCTACTAAAAAGTCTTCGAGAGTTACAAATATATTCAAGATAAGGGATGGTGAGAAAGTACTATCAAGGTTGGCACTCACCCGAGACCAATTTTCTTATCAATTATCCGTAAGTTAGTATAAATTATGAATTTTATTGCCATACCTTTTAGTAAATAATCGTAGGCATTGTTATTAATCATATTAATTATTAGACACTTTTATTTATTGTCTGGAGAGAGAAAACTATTAAATACCGGCTCAATGGCTCAACGTTTACGTGTTAGGCTTGCAACCAAGGAGTCCCGAGTTCGAATCCTGGCTAGGGTATGGATGTTAATGGTGTTTCTCATGTGTTACCGAGTTGGTGGCAGTGGACTTGACGAGGTTGTGTGACCGATATTTTGCAAGAAGCCAAAGAAGCTACAGCCAATTTACAAGATTGTTATTGCTAAAAAAAACATAGGGAGAGCAACGCAACGAGCAGTTTTCTTTGTGAAAAATCGAATATGATGACAATAAATTTTAGCATAAACATAAATAAATGAATAAGTGTTAGTGGATTCTTTGTTTTCTTAATTTTTCGTATAATAAAGACAATAAATAAACTGCTTGGCCTTTTTTATATTAAAATTACTCTTCGGTGACTAAATTACTTTACCTCACTAGTGACGTATGGGCCACTTTATACCTTTAAAATCTCATCAATAAAGATCACTTTATATGAAAGTGTTGAATAAAATATAGGCTGTCCATTTTATCAGGGCCCTCGAGAATATCTCACTTAATATGTCGTACAAAAAAAATATTTTTACGAAAATCTCTGTTATTGTTATATTGTTGCAGACGGACAGGAATGGTCAAACCAATGGAAATTTTTGATAATAATAAAAGCTTGTCGCGAGCAATCTCCTTTACACAGGAAAATCTCATGACAAGGTCCCCAAATTCCCCTTTTCCGTGAACCCGTCTATTTTCCCCAGTTTTTTTATTTGTTCCCTCGAGTAGAACGGAAGGTCCCCTCCCAAATTGATATTTGTTTTTGTGAGAAAAAAATTAATATTCTGTAGGAGGCATTTTTTTGAGGAAGGTGGTAGGTGACCAGGATTGTGTAACCACTCCCAGGGGTTGTTCCCACCCTTCAAGGGGGTGGAATTTCTTTTCATCTATCATAATTGAAAAATAGTATAAAAAATATGTTTATTAGTGTTTTTATAAATTTGTTTTCTACCCCTTTAAAGGGCGAGAACAACCCTCGGGGCCGGTTTCACAACCCTGGTCACCTAACACCTACCCCAAGAAACGCCTCCTACAAAATATAAATTTTTTCCTCAGAAAAAAAATCTATTTTAAAAGTGACAAAATAGGCTTTTATTTGATAGCAACACCCGAATGTTCTACTCGACGCGGGTTTCGCCCACTATGCTGACATCACCTGGAGATGATGAAAACTGATCTTCAATTTAAACAATACACCCGAATGCTCTACTCGATGCGCGTTTCGCCAAACACAAGGAGTATAGTTTGTTCGAGTGTATTGTTCAAATTAAAGTTCAGTTTCCACCATCTCAATGTGATGTCAGCATGATGGGGGAATCATGCGTCGAATAGAGTATTCGGATCTAGTGTTCCAATTAAAACTCAACTTTAATCATCTTCAGATGATGCCAACGTGGTGGGCGAAAGGCGCATTAAGTAAAACATTCGAGTGTTGCTATCAAATTTAAGGCCAGTTTTAAGCATCTCCAAATGATGCTAACCTGGTGGACGAAACGTGCGTCGAGTAGAGTATTCAAGTGTAGTATTTAAATACAATTAGAACACGACTTTCTTTGTTTATTATTATTATTTTTTTAATCTAGTAATGTTCTATTTAGTTGATTCATACTTTATTTGAAATATTTTACAGAATAATCGGCAGATGCAAATATTCTACGAAAGCTGGACGTGTCCCCTGGGTATACAATTATTTTTGGTGATATACCTACCGCCACTGACATTACACATTTCGTGCTCTGCAAAATTATTCATATGAAATTTTGTCCTTCTCTCACCGTTTTCTCAGTTCGTGCCAGAAGCTAAGCCACACGAAATGTTGCCAATTACTTTTCAGGCTCTTCATTTTTATTCGAGGAGTGAGCATTGACGGCAACGCAGCATTTTTCGACCAAATTTCCCAAGTTGATCACTGTATTGGATTTGTTTAATCGTCTTAACAGCGCTGTCACCGCTACGGCACTGAAAACTTAGTAGGCAGGCCCTTTGCAAAAATCTGAATGTGATTGACATCACGCTTTCAATTTCGATCGAACGTTTTGGGACAATTTGTTGCGAGTTGTTTGATTTGTCGCACCTATGTCAAGTGACTTTTAACCACGTTTTAATGTGAATTTATATAATCTTTGTTCGTATCGATATGATGGCCACTAAAGATAATAATTAGAATTTTGCGTTTCCAACATGACTTGTTATATTTGTCGTTAACTTTTATTTGTTAATCAATTGTAAGTGCTTAGTAGATTCAGTTCATTCTAAAGTTTTGTAAAAGCTCAGTCCCTGTAGTATTAATAATGGGAGGATTGCGTTTTATAATTAATTGTTAATATTTGCAAGAACACTATTATTCACTTGCAACTTTGAGTTGATTCTTTTTATTAGGATAAAACGCCTCTATAACCATTGAAGTTGAAATAAGATATTCAAAATTGTGATTTTTTGTCAAAATATATCGTTAAAACAAATCCAAATGAAGGAAAAAAATAATTAAATTAGAATCTGGGGTAGGATGCACCCTGTAGACAATAGGAGAAAGTAGATTTCATTATATGAAGTTTTCCGATATATCTATGAGTTTCTTTCAATTGATAAGGATGTGATACTCGTCTAACTCAACACGGCCCGGCCGTTTAAATAAATCAGTATAGAAGTTGGTAAAAAATTTGAAATTTTTTAGTGGTTATATGCATATGTTTGTTTAAAGAAACAATTTTGACGAAAGAAAAACAACTAAAATACGTGTTTTCTTTTTCATGGTTGACCATAAACGATTGTTTATGGCTAATCAGGAAAAAGCACATATTCTGTATAAAAAATTGTCTTTCTTCAAAATTGTTTCTTTAAATATATGTAAATATAACTACTAAAAAATTATAAATTTTTTACCATCTTTTATACCGATTTATTTAGACGGTCGTATTGTGTTAGTAGACGAGATATATCACTTCCTTATCAATTGAAAAAAACTCACAGATACATTGGAAAACTTCACATAATGAAATCTTACCTTCTCCTATTGTCTCTACATGGGCCTGTTTGCTTTGGAACATTCTGGAAAATAAATAAACGCAATTACTGTCATTGGAGAAGCTGATTTGATTTACGAGGTGCATTCTATAGGCCAGTCGTCAGGGAGTTGAGAATACATAAAAATCGTTTTAAGTCGGACAAGAGATTTTACTATTGGAACCAGTTCATTATAGGCCTCTTTTAGACATACTAATTTTTCCCTCTCGCCCGCCACCCGGAACACCTACAAGTTTTGCAAATATCTCGATTGTGAACGGTTCTACGAAAAAAAAGATGGTTATCGAAGTTAAAGAAAAGTTCTCTATCGAAATGGTTCAGACACATCTTTACGTAGCATTAATACTATTGGAGTTATAGGCGGGGAAGTCATAGTCTCGGTGAAATCAGTCATCGACCGGGAAAATTAATTCGAATGGAAAACTTTTGTGCCATCTTGTTCAAAATGTGGTCCTTTATAAGAAAGTACAGTTTTCCAGATGGAAATGTGGTCAGGAACTGTTTAAACAAAATAGAAACATTGTCTTTATCCGAGACTTTATCGTTTCGGAAAAAATATTTTCGTATCGTTCACATCAAAACAAACAAAAAATGTTCTTGGACGTTCTTCTCTAAAGTTGATAGTTTTAGAAAAAAAAAAATCTTGAAATCTCAAAAAACGCGAAATTTGCGATTTTCAGGTCTCAAAAACTCTCGCAAAAACTATGAAAATTAATGTTTTTTATTGTAAGAAGAATTTGCATTTATTCTCTGAAGCTTTGGCCACAATATGCTGTTGATATATTTTGTTATCCTTTTAGCTTGTGCTTGTGTTTTAATTGTGAATATGTGCAAGCGCGCGGGCGTCTGTCAGGGTAGTTGTGACATTAAATAAGTATATAGGTATTTTTATAGGACACACGCTTGCATTGGCTCGTCGTACATCCACTGAACTATGCAACAATTTATACCTATAAGTAGAATAATTGTTGAGTAGAGTAATATAAGATTTAAAATGTAGTTATGTGAACTTTATTTTTTATTTAATTTATTTTAAAATACAATTAAAGTGATTATACAACTTTTACAGCTACATGAATTAGTACTACACGATTTTTTACAATTGCACGCTTTTATTAAACCATCTAACAATGGATATTTGGTCCTAAATGCAGGTATGTAACCAAAACGTGTTAGATCTAATTCAATGTATCTGGAAAATATTACATTTTTGATAACCATCTTTTTTTTTGTAGGACCATTCACAATCGAAATATTTGAAAAAAAAATTATTTTTAAGCGATATTGACCCAAAATTGGGGCTGTTCCAGAGGGCGGGCGAGGGGGAAAAATTAGTACGTCTAAAAGAGGCCTATAATGAACTGGTTCCAACAGTAAAACCTTCTGTCCGATTTAAAACGATGTCACTTTACCTGACGACTGGCCTATTATCCCAGTTTCTAATTTTTTTTCCTTGATCTGGCTTTGTTTTAACAATATATTTTTACTATAAATCACAATTTTGGATATCTTTTTTTAACTTCGATGGTCATAGAGGCGTTTTATTCTAATAAAAAGAATCAACTCAAAGTTGCAAATGAATAATAATGTTCATGCAAATACTTGTTAACAATTAATTATTATTAAACACAATCCTCCCATTATTAATACTACAGGGAGTGAGCTTTTACAAAACTTTAGAATGAACTGCATCTACTAAGCACTTACAATTAATTAACAAATAAAAGTAAACAACAATTATTACAAGTCATGTTGGAAAGACAAAATAATAATTATTCCTACCTTCAGTGGCCATCAAACCGATACGAACACACCAAAGATTATACAAATTCCATGAAAACGTGATTAAAAGTCACTTGACATATAAAAACTTAATTCACGCGGCAAACAACTCGGAACAAATCTTTAAACCCAAAACGTTCAATCTACAGCAATGAAATTGAAAGCGGCATGTCAGTCCCATTCAGATTTTTCCATGGCCTACTACGTTTTTCAGTGCTGTAATGGTGTTAGACGATGAAACAAATCCAATGCGATATTTTTAATATATTATAATAACTTGGAAGATTTGGTCGGAAAATGCAGCGTTGCCGTCAATGCTCACACCTCGAATAGAAAACGAAGAGCCTGAAAGATAATTGGCAACATTTCGTATGGCTTAGCTTCTAGCACGATTGCTGAGAAAAGGGTGAGAGATAGGATAAAATTTCATGTGAATAATTTTGTAGAGCACAAAATTTGAAATGTCAGTGGCGGTAGTTAGGTATATCACCAAAATAATTGTATACCCAGGGGACACGTCCAGCTTTTGTAGAATTTTGCATCTGCCGATTATTATGTATATAAATTTGTGTAAAATATTTCAAATAAAGTATGAATCAACTAAATACAACATTACTAGATTTAAAAAAATAAATAAAGTCTTGTTCCAATTGTATTTAAATACTACACTTGAATATTCTAGTCGACGCGGGTTTTGCTCACCATGTTGACATCAGTGGAGATGATGAAAACCGAACTTTATTTTGAACAATACACCAGAATACTCTGTTCGATGCACGTTTCGTTCACCATGTCATCATCTGGAGAAGATTAAAATTGGGTTTTAATCTGAACACTACTACTCGAATATTTTACTCTACGCGTATTTCGCCAACAATGTAGACATAATCTGGGGATGCTTAAAACTGAGCTTTAATATGAACACTACACTCTAATAATCTACTTGATGTGCGTTACGCCCACTATGTTTAGCATCATATGGATATGATTAATACAGTAGCTTTTTAGGAATATTACCCTCGAATACTCTACTTGACGTGTCTTTCGCCCACCAGGGCATTATCTGAAGGTAGTACCTAAAACTGAGCTTTAAACTTAAGGCAACACCTGAATGTTTTATGCGACAGAGGTTTCAATGGACAACATGAGGAGCATTTATTATCTTTTTTTCTGTTCAATTATTTGGAAAAAACCTCTAATTTTTTAGTTTATTTATTTCCTGGACTCAAAAAACGCAACAAAAACTTTACAACACTCATTAAAATACCGGTACTCTGCGTACCTACTATGCCGCCGACAAATTGACTCGCTTACCTTTATAGGTTTTTAATGTGCGTCGGTTTGTTTGATGACAGTATGCCGCTTGGCCCAGGGGCGATAATAATTATGTCGTAAAATTTTTGTTGCGTTTTTCGAGTGCAGGGAAAGGAATACATAAACTGAACTATATTATTAAATTATCAAAAAAGAACGGAAATTTAATCCATAAAATTCTCCTAAATTAAAATCTTCAGTTACTGTACTATAAGTGTATCAGTGTATGATTAGGTTATATGATTTATTATTTTGCTACTTCAAAATATACTTTAGGACATTGCAAGGTCAACATTACAAAAGTACTGTTCTCTGTGAAAATAAATATCCGCACGTTTAGGTATTCCTCGTTAATACACAAAATATTAGCTGCATAAAATTGACAAATTCAATTATCTGTATGAAATTACTACTCACGTTTTTGTAAATTAAATATTTCGGAGGAGATAATTCAAAATATGAGCCCTGTTTTAGGTATATAAATATAGAGACAGAAATAACAAAGAGAAAATTAAATAGGGTAGGTGGTACTCACTTTGCAGCTTTGGCTCATGGTTTCCAAGTTTTACTGGTTGAAATTAAAATCCAGAATTAAAACTATCACATTTATTTATAGGTTTCGGCAAATTATCTAAAAGCCTCAATGACCACTCGTTTTTTAATACCGATCACAAATGAACGAATTAAAATCAATCCTGTACACGTACACACTGTACACAGTTCTCTTTAACACAGTTAATGCTTTTTAATATTGCTGAGATATATTTGAATATTATTGTTACACACAAGTCGAAGTATTTTAAACACCGGCCGCGCCGCACCATTGCCAAACTGCAAATAAACAGGACACCAGACACCATATTAATAAACATCGAGACAAGTGACCAGTGACCTAGTTAAAGCGACGAATGTCCTAGTCACTCGATTCGGTATTCTTCGGTAGTTGCTAGGCGCTCCGCTAACCAATCGCCGCGCCGCTTCCAGGAATTTCAACAAACCGTTTGTTGACGAAGGTCGGTCGTTCAGACTTTCAGACAGTTGCGGAATGCGAATTCTTTGGTGTGGATTTTTATAAAATTTGTTCTAAAACAGTCTAATTTTCTTGCAGGTGTAGCGAAATGTTCGTAAGACAATCCGTTTACATTTAACTAGGAGTTAAATCAGCAAATTAAGTTCGCCTGAACGCATAATGTCAAATTAAAAAAAAAATCCGCAAGCGAAAATTCGAAATCCGCAGTTATGAGAACGGGGCGTTATTAGTCTACGCTTCTTGTGTAAACGTAACAAAAACTTTACGACCTCATTAAAATACCGGTACTCTTTTTAGTGCTGTTCGCAAATTGACTCACTTACCTTTATAGGTTTTTAATGTGCGTCGGGAATGTTTAATGTCAGGCTTGGCGCCATGGCCCGCGGCGATATAGTTATGGCGTAAAGTTTTCGTTGCGTTTTTTATTTACTGGGATCTATTTACTTCTACTAGCGCCATGGCCCGCGGCGAAAATAATTATGTCGTAAAGTTTTTGTTGCGTTTCTTCTGTCTCGGGAATTTATTATTTGAACTATACATCAGTCTTATTGTTGGCAGGAAGAAATGAATAGTGAATTATTATTGCACAATTAGTGTGGAATTCTGCGGGGTTTGTTTACAAATTTGAAAATAAATAGTGAAACGGTAAGTTATTATTTTAAAGATGTATTGTTACTAGAGTTTGTTTTTGTGCATTACCTATATATTTTCCAAGCGCTTTTCTAAAACCATATCTAAATATCGTTTAGAAAAGAACAGTAGGTATAATGTTTAAGGCCAGTTATAACAACAATTTCAACATTCTAAATTCTTAACAGTTGAACATTTTATAGAATATTCTTCACATTTGTTTAAATATAAGTTAACTTTTTAGATAATTGCAATTGCAATTTCAATCATATCCCAATGATGTCAACTTAGTTAGCGAAACGTCCATAAGCTTATGTAGTAGGTATTATTGTAATTACTTATTCCACGTCCAGCGGAAGTATAGTAACATTTTTTTTTGTTGAAATAGGCTTAAAATGTCATGAAACATCGAGATTTTAAATTTGAGCAAAAAAAAGTTCCTGTCTGTCGGTCGGTCTGTCTGTCTGTAACTTCTTTGTGCGCACGTTTACTCTGGAACCGTTTATGATATTGACTTGAAATTTGGTACACTTATGTATTGTAACGAGATCTGGAACTAGATTATATTTTGATCTAATTCCGTTGAAGGGTTCGGGGGTAAATAAGAGTAAATAGGCAAAGCAAGCAGGAAAGTCCATAAAATTGCAATTTAGGGCATGTACGAAGAGTCAAGGTCTTAAATTTTTTTATGGCATCAGCCAACCCCTGTCACTTCCAATACCTCCCCCACACTATTGTGAAAGGGAGTAAAAAAAAATAAAATGTGATTAAAGTGTGTGTACGAGAACCAAGGGCCTTTAAGATTTATTTTGGCATTAGTTACCCCTTCTAAAACCACCATTACCACCCCCACCCTATTGTTTAAGGGAATAAAAAATTAAATTGGGATTTAGTGAGTATACGAGAACCAAGGGCTTCTAATTTTGTTTTATATTTGCCACCCCCTCTATCACCTTCACTAATACTAATATTATAGGGAATAAAATATTACATTGGGATTTGGTGTGTATAAGACTTGGTTACAAAATCTGGACGTGGAAGTAGTGATTCCTTGGGCAGCAGTTTTTTATGTGCTACAAGATAGCACTCGCATAAAATGATTTTTTTCGCAACCAAATCTTGGTGCGCGAAATAAAAATTGCACGTTTTTTCCAAACAGTTTTTTTGGCATAGTTAACTGTTTGGACCTCATTTTTTTAAAAAGGATAATACGATCGGGGTAAAATATTGTCATTCATGTCCGCGGTTTCCGAAAATAATTAAGCGAAATTCACAATACCAAAAATTTGCAGAATTGTTTAAAAAAATAAGTTCCCGATCAACTTCATTCTACAAAACTTAAATTTTAACTTATTTGAATCTCCTGATAAAAACAAAACCATCTAGAACAGTAGTTGCCGTATATAACTTATAGCTTGTCACTGCTATACATATACCTAACTGGCAAAAAATGGCAAATTTTCCACTAGCTTTTATATTGATTTATTTACATAGTCATGATAAGCATTTCATTTATTGTCTGAAAGTTATTTGTGGCATTTATTTAAACAAGATTATTTATGGCCAATTATGAGAAAGCACATGTTCTATAAACAACTATATGTCTATAACTAATGAAAAATTTCATTTTTTTTACCAAGTTTTATGCTGATTTATTTAGACGTTCGTGTTGTGTGAACAGACGAAATATATTAATTCCTTATCAATTCAAAGAGTCACAGATACATTGGAAAATTTCATATAATAAAATCTTACTTTCTCCTATTGTCTCTACATCCTGCCCGCTTTGGAACAATCAACAATCTGGCAAATAAATAAACGCAATACTGTCAGTTTAGAGGCTGATCTGTTCTACTGAGTGCATCCTACCGCAGATTTCAATTTAATATTTTTTTCATTTATCGCCTGCTTTTTATTTTGACATATAATATAAATCACAATTTTGAATATCTCTTTTCAAGTTTAATGGTCAGAGAGGCGTTTTAACCTAGTAGAAAAAATTATACCAAGTTGCAAGTGAATAGAGACTTTTTAAACCCCTTATTTCGTCATGCATTTATCGTTATCGTTATTCTGAGCATGCGCAATACTAAAATGTCAACTGCTGAACTTTATTAACGATAACGGATTCCGTTACTTACGGAGAAATACAGCAGGACGTATTATGCTTATGGTTATTTTTCCAATGACAGCGTTGCCACGATTAACCACGAAACAGATTTTAGAACATTTAACACCTTGCAAGTAAGTTTTCAATGGTATTTTTACACAATAATTTTTTTTAAAATCTATCATTTCCGCTACTTGAAGCTTATTAGAAAGTCCTTTTTTATAAAAAAATAATTTGTAAGGGGTAGTAAACTTTTAAACGTTTTAACGTTAAGGCAAAGAACCAATTGTGTTTTCCTCTGGCATTATCTGGCATCAAGTAACTAGCTCCTAGCCAAATTAGTCGAGGTTATGTTACCAAACTGTCAACTGTTAAATCTTATTTCTAAAAAGCGGTCTAAAATCTCTCTTTTTAATAGTCGTGGTAATCGTTATCGTTAATAAATATAACCATAACGTTGCTTAAAACTGACGTTATTTTTGTTGGCTTAAAAAGTCTCTAATAATAATGTTCATGCCAATATTAAATAATCCAGAAGCTAAGCTTTTACGAAACTAGAATAAACTGAGTTTATTAAGCACATACAATTGACTAACAAATAAACGTTAACAATAATTAGAGATCATTATGGAAAGACAATAATTATTACCTTTAGCAAATTAATCTCGCGTTTAGTGGTCATCAAACCGATACGAACAACACAACATAGATTACAAATTCACATTAAAACGCTCATAAAAGTCATTTCACGAATGTGAAAATTTAATTCAAATTACAAACAACTCGCAGCAGATTGTTAGTGTTTAATATCAAAACGTTCGATCTACAACTAAACGAAATTGGAAGCGTCCTGTCAGTCGCATTCAGATTTTTCCATGGCCTACTATACGATTTTCAGTGCTGTGGCGATGTTAGACAACGAAACAAATCCAATGCGGTATTTTTAATACACCGATCAACTTGAGATATTTGGTCGGAAAATGCGGGGTTGCTAACAAAGCTCACTACTCAAATAAAAATGAAGAGCTTGAAGACTAATTGGCAACATTTCGTTGTGGCTTAACTTCTAGCAGAAACGCCGCGAAAATGGTGGGAGATAGGACAAAATTTCAGAAAAGGAATTTTGTAGAGCATGAAATTTCAAATGTCAGTGGCAAATGTGGCAATATATCATCGAAATTAATTGCTTAAGCAGGGGATACGCCCACTTTTTGTAGAATTTTTGCATCTGCCGAGTATTATTATATGTAATGAATCAAATTTCAAATAATTAATGAAGTATAATTATTTACTTTAAATATTTTTTTTTAAACAAATTCTTTCCTAATCGTAAATTCAAATTAAGGAAAATGAGGTGTTGAAAATGTGATGTTGCATGGGACGTAATTTCCACAAGCACCAAGTCATTTAAATATTACACTTGTATACTCTACTCGACGTGTGTTTCGCCCATCATATTGGCATCATTTGGAGGCGCTTAAATCTGAGTTTTAGTATGAACATTTCACTTCTATACTCTACTCGACACGCTTTCGCCCACTGTATTGGCATCATCTGGAGATGAAGAAAACTGAGCTTTAATTTGAATAATATACTCGAATGCTCTACTCGATGCGCATTTCGCCCGCCATGTTGGCATCATCTAGAGATGATTAAAAATAAATTTTAATTTTAAAACTATACCTGAATACCCTACTCGACGCGCGTTTCGCGAACCATGTAAACATAATCTGAAGATGCGTAAAACTGAACTTTAATATGAGCTAATATAGCTTTAGCTTTTCGTTCACCAGGTTGGCATTATCTGGAGGTGTTTAGAACCAAGCTTTAATTTGATACCAACACTCGAATGTTTTACGCAACGCGGGTTTCTCCACCATGCTGGTATCACTGGAAATGATGAAATTGAACTTTAATTTGAATAATACACTCGAACACTCTACTTGATACGGGTTTCGCACACTATATTGGCATCTTCTGAAGATGCTTCAAACTTAAACACTACACTGCAATACTCTGCTTGACGCACGTTTTGCCCACCGTTGGCATCATCTGGAGATGCCTAATACTGAGTTTTAATCTATAATAGCAACACTAGCATAGTCTACTCGACGTAGGTTTCACCCACCATGTTGACATCACCTGGAGATGATCAAAACTGAGTTTTAAAATTAATAATTATTTGAAATTACGTTTTAATCATCCAGATGGTGCCAACATGATTGACGAAACGCACGTCCCATAGAGTATTCAGTTAGGGCCGGTTTATCAATGCAAGGTTAACTCGTAATCAAAGGATAAATGTTCAGCGAAGAGTTAGTTCTAGATAGCGTTAATTCTGCACTGATAAACGGGCCGTTAGTGTTTAAGTTTTTGGTGTTCGAGGAAACTACGTCAGAGGCATGAAGTTTTCAAATGGGCCTGTATCATGAAATAAGGCGTAAAAGCATCGTGTAAAATGAATGACAACGAAAATAAGATATATTTACGAAATGCCGTTAAATTGTTAAATATATATGGTCCCGATAGATTTCATTCTATAAAACTTGTATTCACCAATAGTGGAGTGCTGTTATATGTTCAACCTAAGCCAAAATGAAATACATAAACATCAGAATATAAACCATCAGAACAGAACAAGACACCAAATCAATGTTAATATTAAAATTATAATCTGGTATAGTCCAAATAAGGACTTCCTGAGACAAAAAAAATAAACAAAAACTTTACGACATAATTCTTATCGCCGCGGGCCATGGCGCCAAGCATGACATCAAATAACGACCCGAGACCTCACGCACATTAAAAACCTATAAAAGTAAGCGATTCAATATGCGAACAACACTAAAAAAGAGTACCGTTATTTAAATGAGGTCGTAAAGTTTTTCTTGGGTTTCTTATGTCTCAGGATGTTCCTACTTGAACTATACTATGTTATTGTTATTTTGCATATACACACTGGAAAAGAATTCGGCAAACAAATTAACAGTGACTAATCCAGAATCAGGCAACTTATTACGATAGCACATTGTATTTGATATAGTTCAAGTAATAAATTACCGAGACAGAAAAAACCCAACGAAAACTTTACGACATAATAATTATTATCGCCGCGGGCCATGGCGCTAGTTGAAATAAATAGATCCCACTAATAAAAAACACAACAAAACTTTACGACATAATTATTTCGCCGCGGGCCATGGCGTCAAACCTGACATGAAACATTCCCAACGCACATTAAAAACCTATAAAGAGTATAAAGGTAAGCGAGTCAATTTGCGAACAGCACAAAAAAGAGTACCGGTTTTTAATGAGGTCGTAAAGTAAGTCTCAATTTCTGCCTACTTGAATACATAGCATTGGAAACTTTATTCTGATCATTTGTATATTTCCAAAATTGGCGGGGATCTCGATGAATATTGTTTTCAGTATTAATCAAATATTCCATATGGCACCTTTCCGTAAGATCTTTACATTCGGCACGTAGACGGGAGAAATGTTCGTAGGATTGGTTTGTCATGGAATTTTTATACATTTTATGAGCTTTCTTTCTTTCTACAACTAATCTACGATGTTCCGAGTAGTACCATTTGGGAAAAGTTGAGATTTTGTATCTCTGAATGGGAATGAAAGCATTGACACCACTAAAGATGACATCGTAAAGATTACACACACAATTGTCTATATCATAGTCCAAATATTTGTCCCATTGAACTTCAGCAAAGTAATCATTTAAACTAAAGTAGTCGCCATTGCGATAATCAAAATATCACTCTTCATATTGCGGTTCATTTTTGACCATTATGTCAATATCAAATGTGATAGCGGTATGATGTGTCGAATTGGGAAGTAGTAAATCTTTGGCAGGTCTAACTTCAATATCATCATTAAGATGCGTAAATAAAAGATCAAGATATATATTCCTGCTGTTGCCAATACTGTTCATTTGATATAAATTACAGAAACTGAAGCAATTACTAATAAAAGCATAAAGGCAAGTTTAAAAAAAAATAAACACCACATAAATTAGACAACCCCAATTTCAGAAGCCAGAGGCTTGTGCGGAAGGGGGTTACACATTGAAAAAACGTGGACATACAACCATTTCCACCGACAGTGCCAGTGCCAGGATTCGAACCCGGTAGCGCGACAGCCGTGTAATTAATCGCTATTGCCACCTCGCGCCTTAACCCACGCGGCTATCGACCAGACAAATCAGATGCTATATTTGATTTTTAAGTATACTAGCTCCATATAATAAAATAAATAATAAATAAACACCACAGAAATTAGACATTGATTAGAAATTAGACCACGTAGATCCTTATTTGAAGGAAATAATACCGAGATCAGATGCTTGTTAATAACAATTTGAGAGGTTCTTTGCTTTACTTTCCACCGTTATAAACGCATTTTGAATTAAAACAATATTCATAAATTAAAATTTGGTTGAACATTACTTACCCTGGAATACGTTTCACCTCAACCATTCAGTGTTAACATCTCAATAAGAGCCATTAAAGATAATTGGAACACATTTTTCACTATTTACGTATGTCTATTACTATATCACTATAATAAATTATTAAAAATACCTAAATACCACTTTTAATTAAGCAAATTACTTTACATGATTGATAAATCATTTGTATTTGTTAAATTATTCCAAATTGCGGTCCAGTTTAAAACGTCTCACTGCTGCTAAATTGACAAATAAATCGATAGTGCAGTCGGTCGGTGCACCTGTAAACGACAGAGGTCAATCACCCGGGAGTGGGGAGGAGATGCCCGGATTCGCCAATGCCAATGCATGTTATTCATCATAACGCCGGCGCCGCCATCGTTCTAAGAATTTCAACAGACAGAACGTGTGTGCGTCTCTGTTATTGTTATATTGTTGGAGACAAACAAGAGTGGTCAAACCAATAGATATTTTTGATAATAATTTGAATTACGCGTATTTAACAGGTATTAAGCCTATATAAAACATATGTTTGTTCGTGGCTTTTTGGTAATTTAGTTAATCTTTTTAATTAATAAAATACATTTAATAGCCAACACCTTATTCAATAACATGGTAGGATTTTTTTCATCTACAGACAGAGAAATTATTGACGTGAATAAATCCAAATTCTAGATATGACAAAAATGGATATTTTGAAACCAGAAAATATATCCGAATATCGAGATGCCGTCTGTAGGTGTCTCAGTGTCTGACTGATGTGTGTGAATGTGAGTAATACTTAAAAACGACTCAACGTTGAAATCTGAAGAAATATTTAGATATAAGGCCTAGAAGGACAAAGGTAAGACCCTTCTGAATTTTGGTGAAATCACAAAAAATAATTTCTCGTCCAATAAAAATTGCTCAGGATGAAAAATTGCATCGAAATGGACCAAAAACAATTTGTAGTTCAATCAAAAACTATATCAAGTACACAAAAACTGTTCAGGATGGAAAATTGTTAAGACATTTTTTTTGTCGATTTTCCAGGGGAGGCTCAAGAAGGGACAAAAAGAAAAAAATGTTTAAAATAAAAATTGAATGAAATGGAACATCGAAATCGCATTTTGCAAATTTCTCGTCAAAGCACCAAACAAATTTTTGTCTGGTAATTTTTTTGTTGTAACATGTAAATTTCTCGTTAGATTAAAGGCCGCCAAGAAAAATTGCGGTCAAGTTAATTTTACGTTCTACTAAAAAGTCTTCGAGAGTTAAAAATATATTCAAGATAAGGGATGATGAGAAAGTACAATGAAGGTGGCACTCACCTGAGACCAATTTTCTTATCAATTATCCGTAAGTTTGTATACATTATGAATTTTATTGCCATACCTTTTAGTAAATAATCGTAGGTATTGTTATTATTTATTGTCTGGAGTGAGAAAACTATTAAATACCGGCTCAACGTTTACGTGTTAGGCTTGCAACCAAGGAGTCCCGAGTTCGAATCCTGGCTAGGGTATGGATGTTAGTGGTGTTTCTCATGTGTTACCGAGTTGGTGGCAGTGGACTTGACGAGGTTGTGTGAGACAAGGCTAGTTGCTGTACCACTCCTGAGTTTAGTCTCAGCTGCGGCAGATGGCAATGTGGTAGGGAATGGTCGCTGTTATAATCGTTGTATATGTCTCCTGATTGAGGGTGTCTTTATACTCGCTGTTGAGTATGGTAGAATAGCTAATGCTAAACTCCGCCAGGACGTTAATCTAAATAAGGCGATAAAATAAATTTAAAAAATTAAAGTGAGTTATAGGCTGGGCCGCTAAAGTGGAGGGAAGCAAATTCTTTATTATTTATAACTTTTAAATCATGATTTTAAACTTAATGAGGTTTTGGTGATTTACAATAAAACAGATGAATGCATTAATTTACTCTAGAAGTCTACGTACCTTCTACGAAGTCAGGAACAGACTATGACGAACCCCTACGCACCCCAAAATTTTTACAAGGATGATATTAAAAGTAAATATCGTAAATAGATTCCTCAAGAAAAAAGTAGGTAAAGTTCAAAACATAAGAAACCCAACAGAAACTTTACGACCTCATTAAAATACCGGTATGTAAGAATTTAAAGAAAAGTCCCATTATTGACAAAAACTATATTCGCAGAAATAGTAAAAGTCTACAGGTTCAACCAGTATTAATTATTATAACATTCATCTTGCTTGAAAGTGAGTAACCGAATGTCCCCGCATCCAACATCAGACCTCCTCGGCTGTGTTTACAGGTACTCTTTTTTAGTGCTGTTCGCAAATTGACTCGCTTACCTTTATAGGTTTTTAATGTGCGTCGGGTCTCGGGTCGTTATTTGATGTCAGGCTTGGCGCCATGGCCCGCGGTCATATAATTATGTTGTAAAGTTTTTCTTCCGTTTTTTATTTACTGGAATCTATTTACTTCAATTTAGCGCCACGGCCCGGAGCGATGAATAATTTTGTAGTAAAGCTTTTGTAACGTTTTTTCTGTCTCAGTTTATTCCCACTTGAACTATACCTACTCTTGTTTCTATACGATAAAATCAATGATTTTATCTTTAAAGCTGACCCGAGAGTATACCGCAAAGAACATTTACCATTATTTAGAAGAAAAGCGTTTACAATTACTACCGAATAAAACTGTGTATATTGTATAGTTTAGGATTCCACCCCTTTGAAGGGCGAGAACAACCCCCCGGGCCGGTTACACAACCCTGGTCACCTACCACCTACCCCAAAGAAACGCCTCCTACAAAATATAAATTTTTTCCCCAGAGAAAAAAATCAATTTTAAAAGTGACAAAATATGCTTATATTTGATAGCAACACCCGAATGTTCTACTCGATGCGCGTTTCGCCAAACACAAAGGGTAGTTTGTTCGAGTGTATTGTTCAAATTAAAGTTCAGTTTCCGCCATCTCAATGTGATGTCAGCATGATGGGAGAATCACGCGTCGAATAGAATATTCGGATCTAGTGTTCCAATTAAAACTCAACTTTAATCATCTTCAAATGATGCCAACGTGGTGGGCGAAAGGCGTATTAAGTAAAACATTCGAGTGTTGCCAGGCCAGGCCAGGCCAGTTTTAAGCATCTCCAGATGACTCCACTCCTGGTGGACGAAACGTGCGTCGAGTAGAGTATTCAAGTGTAATATTTAAATATAATTAGAACACGACTTTCTTTGTTTATTTTTTAAATTTAGTAATGTTGTATTTAGTTGATTCATACTTTATTTGAAATATTTTACAAAAATTTATATACATAATAATCGGCAGATGCAAATATTCTACGAAAGCTGGACGTGTCCCCTGAGCATACAATTACTTTTGGTGATATACCTACCGCCACTGACATTTCAAATTTCGTGCTCTGCAAAATTATTCATATGAAATTTTGTCCTACTCGCACTCTTTTCTCAGCGTTCATGCCAGAAGCTAAGCGACATGAAATGTTGCCAATTACTTTTCAGGCTCTTCATTTTTATTCGAAGAGTGAGCATTGACGGCAACGCAGCGTTTTTCAACCAAACTCCCAAGGGCCCAAGTTGATCGCTGTATTGGATTTGTTTAATCGTCTTAACAGCGTTGTCACCGCTACAGCACTGAAAACTTAGTAGGCAGGCCCTATGCAAAAATCTGAATGCGATTCACATCACGCTTTCAATTTCATTGCTGTTAGATCCAATGACTTCAGATCTGAAGTCATTGGTTAGATCGAACGTTTTTGCGAGTTGTTTGTCGCACCTATGTCAAGTCAAGTGACTTTTAACCACCTTCTGGCAGACTGTACTTTCTTATAAAGGAGCACATTTTGAACAAGATGGCACAAAAATTTTTCATTCGAATAAATTTTCCCGGTCGACGACTGATTTCGCGGACTATCAACCATCGTATCGCATCTGCGCTATACACGTTCAAAATTTCAAAATTGATAATAAATGTATTTACTTAGACTTCAAAAGTGAAAATTAAACGTAATAGCAAGTAGAAAGCCTGGAAATATAGAAAAGTGTCGATATACAAAGCGAATATGCGATACGATGCTTAACTTCCCTCGCCTGTAACTCCAACAATATTAATACTACGTAAAAATATGTCTGAACCATTTCGATATAAAATTTACTTATCTTTAACTTTGATAACCACCTTTTTTTGGTAGGGCCATTCACATGCAATCGAGACATTTGAAAAAAAATATATTTTTTTAACGATATTGTCCCAAAATTGGGGCTGTTCCAGTGAGTGGGCGAGGGGGAAAAATTTGAAATTAGTACGTATAAAAGAGGCCTATAATGAACTGGTTCCAACAGTAAAATATCTGGTCCGATTTAAAACGATGTCACTTTACCTGACGACTGGCCTACTAACCCAGTTTATAATTTTTTTTCCTTGATCTGGCTTTGTTTTAACAATATATTTTGACTATAAATCACAATTTTGGATATCTTTTTTTAACTTCGATGGTCATAGAGGCGTTTTATTCTAATAAAAAGAATCAACTCAATGTTGCAAATGAATAATAATGTTCATGCAAATACTTATTAACAATTAATTATTATTAAACACAATCCACCCATTATTAATACTACAGGGACTGAGCTTTTACAAAACTTTAGAATGAACTGCATCTACTACGCACTTACAATTAATTAACAAATAAAAGTAAACAACAATTATTACAAGTCATGTTGGAAAGACAAAATAATAATTATTCCTACCTTCAGTGGCCATCAAACCGATACAAACACACCAAAGAGTATACAAATTCCATTAAAACGTGTTTAAAAGTCACTTGACATATAAAAACTTAATTCACGCGGCAAACAACTCGGAACAAATTCTTTAAACCCAAAACGTTTGATCTACAGCAATGAAATTGAAAGCGGCACGTCAGTCGCATTCGCATTCAGATTTTTTCCATGGCCTACTACGTTTTTCAGTGCTGTAATGGCGTTAGACGATGAAACAAATCCAATGCGATATTTTTAATATACCTATCAACTTGAAAGATTTGATCGGAAAATGCTGCGTTGCCGTCAATGCTCACACCTCGAAGAGAAATGAAGAGCCTGAAAGGTAATTGGCAACATTTCGTATGGCTTAGCTTCTAGCACAATCGCTGAGAAAACGGTGAGAGATAGGATAAAATTTCATGTGAATAATTTTGTAGAGCACGAAATAAATGTCAGTGGCGGTAGTTATAATAGGTATATCACCAAAAATAATTGCATACCCTGGGGACACGTCAATCTTTCGTAGAATATGTGCATCCGCCGATTATTATGTATATAAATTTGTGTAAAATTATTTAATACCTATTATAAATTATTTTTTATGATTATTTGTATTTAAATTATTTGAAAAAATAATGTATGAATCAACTAGATACAAGATTACTAGATTAAAAAATACATAGTCTTGTTCTAATTGCATTTAAATACTACATACACAGTCGACGCGTGTTTCGTCCACCAGCTTACCCTCATTTGGAGATGCTTGAAACTGACATTTGATAGCAACACTCGAATATTCTACTGGACACGGGTTTCGCTCACCAGCTCGACATCAGTGGAGATGATGAAAACTGAGCTTTATTTTGAACAATACACCAGAATACTCTGCCCGATGCACGTTTCGTTCACCATGTCATCATCTGAAGAAGATTAAAATTGGTAAAACCCAATTTGAACACTACGCTCGAATATTCTACTCTACGCGTATTTCGCCAACAATGTAGACATAAATCTGAGTATGCTTAATACTGAGCTTTAATATGAACACTATACTTTAATAACCTACTCGATGTGCGTTTCGCCCACTATGTTTAGCATCATATGTATATGATTAATACAGTAGCTTTTTAGGAATACTACCCTCGAATACTCTACTTGACGTGTGTTTCGCCCACCAGGTTGGCATTATCTGGAGGTGCCTAAAACTGAGCTTTAAATTGAAGGCAACACCTGAATGTTTTACGCGACAGGGCTTTCACCCTCTAAGCTAACATCACCTAGAGATGATGAGAGCTTTCATTTGAACAACACACTGATCATCTGAACATGATTAAAATTGAGTTTTAATTTGATAGCAACACTCGAATGTTCTACTCGATGCGGGTTCCGTCCACCATGCTGACATCACCTGGAGATGATGAAAACTGAACTATAATCTGAAAACTGAGCTTTAATTTTAACAATACATTCCAGTAGTGTACTTGACACGCATTTCGCCCCTCATGCTAGCATCGTCTGGATGGAGATGATTTCATTTTTAATCATCTCTGAGTAGCATGTCGAGCAGAGATGGTGTTGAATGGTAGTGTTCAAGTTTAAACGTAGTTTTTATAATCTTCAGATGACGCCAACATACTTGGCGAAACGTACATCAATTGAGCGTTCATGTGTATGTAGTGTTGAATACTATAAATATCAGTAAATTTTAGAAGTCTCCTTCTAGACTATTATTATTATTGACAACCATTTGGATGTAGTGATTATTTTGTTGAAATAATGCCATTCTGCAGATGCATATTGAAAAAATCCCTACAGTCACTATTATGGATTTTAAGAAAAGAAATTGCAAATAGAAGTTACAAGACATCTGTGTGATGTTTTTGAATCATTTTCACTTCTTAAAAATGTACAGGGTGACCCAAAATGATTTTTAAATTTTTTGAATTGGATGTTCTACAATTCAAAATATGAAAAAAAGAAAAATAACTGATTTTCGATCGATGACACCGCGACACCGGCAACTTTAAAAACGGTAGAAACTTCATTTCAAAGATGCATTGAGATGTGTGTCAATGAAAATGGACAACATGCGGAGCATTTATTATCATTTTTTCTGTTCAATTATTTGGAAAAACCTCTAATTTTTCAAGTTTATTCTATTATTTATATAGTTCAGTTTATTTATTTCCTGCACTCAAAAAACGCAACAAAAACCTTACAACTAAATAAAAAACGCAACAAAAACTTTACGACATAGGTAATTATATAAATAAAAATATAAAAACCTATAAAGGTATGCGAGTCAATTTGCAAACAGCACAAAAAAGAGTACCGGTATTTTAATGAGATCGTAAAGTTTTTGATAAGTTTTTTATGACTCAGTTTCTTCCTACTTGAACTATACCTTTATAGGTTTTTAATATGCGTCGGTTTGTTTGATGACAGTATGCCGCTTGGCCCAGGGGCGATAATAATTATGTCGTAAAGTTTTTGTTGCGTTTTTTGAGTGCAGGGAACACATAAAATGAACTATACTATTAAATTATCAAACCGAAATTTAGTAACCTGTGACACGTGAGTATTTTTAAATTTTTGCTAGCATAGAAGTCGGTATCCTCCAGAATGACCAAATCTCCAGTTACTGCACTATAAGTGTATCAGTGTATGATTAGGTATAGTCCAAGTAAGGGCTTTCCGAGACATAAAAAACGCAACAAAACTTTACGAGATGACTATTATCGCCGCGAGCCACGACAGCATGCCTGCATCCAACGACTCGACGCACATTAAAAACCTATAAAAAAGGTAAGCGAGATGAATTGCGGTCGGCCGGTCGAAGTAGCGCAAAGGGTAATGGTATTTTAATAAGGTCGTAACGTTTTTGTTGCGTTTATTATGTCTCGAGAAGTCCTTACTTGACATATGATTTATCATTTTGCTACTTCAAATACTTTAGAACATTGTGAGGCACAACAAGGTCAACATTACAGAAGTACTGTTCTCTCTTGTTAAAATAAATACCTACACGTATAGGTATTCCTGGTTAATACACAAAATATTAGCTACATAAAATATAGAAATTGAATTATCTGTATGAAATTACTACTCATGTTTTTGTAAATTAAATATTACGGGGGAGATAATTCAAAATGTCCTGTTTTAGGTACCTATATAAATGTAGAGACATAAATGAAGAAAGAAAATTAAGTAGGGTATATAGGTACTCACTTTGCAGCTTTGGCTCATGGTTTCCAAGTTTTACTGGTTGAAATTAAAATCCAGAATTAAAATTATCACATTTATTTATACCACTGTTCGGCAAATTATCTAAACCGCTCGTTTTTTAATACCGATCACAAATGAATCAATTAAAATCAATCCTGTACACGCTATACACAATTCTCTTTAACACAGTTAATACTTTTTAATATTGCTGAGATATATTGGAATTTTATTTAAGTTACAAACAAATCGTAGTATTTTAAACGCCGCGCCGCACCATTGTTAAACTACAAATAAACAGACACTATAATAGTAAACATCCAGACAAGTGACCAAGGTTAAAGCGACGAATGCCCCAGTCACTTGATTCGGTATTCTTCGTGGTAGCGCAACCGCGTTCCCACTGCCACTAGTTGCTATGCACTCCGCTAACCAATCACAGCGCCGCGTCGCTTCCAGGAATTTCAACAAACGCGGTCGGTGGCGCTGATTGGTCACGTGATCAGCGAAGTCTAGTCTACGTTTCTTCTTGTGTACATCAGTCTTATTGTTGGCGGGAAGAAATGAATAATGCATTATTATTGCAGTATATTTGTGGTTATTAATAAGAGAGTAAATAACAGACAGTTTAAGTGAAATTAGTGTGGAACTCTGGGGGTTTGTTTATAAATTTGAGAATAAACAGTAAAATGGTAAGTTATTAAATTATTATTTTAAAGATGTATCCTTACTAGAGTTTGTTTTTGTGTATTCCCTATATATTTTCCAGGCGCTTTTCTAAAACCATACCTAAATATCGTTTAGAAAAGAACAGTAGGTATAATGTTTAGGGCCAGTTATAACAACAATTTCAATATTCTAAATTCTTAACAGTTGAACATTTTATAGAATATTATAATATTATTCACAGTTGTTTGAAAATAAGTGAACTTTTTAGATAATTGTAATTTTAATCATCTCCCAATGATGTCAACTTGATTAGCGAAACGTCTATAAGTTTATGTATAGTAGGTATTGTTACTACTTCCACGTCCGGCGGAAGTAATATAGTAACAATTTTTTTGTTCAAATAGGCTTAAAATGTCAAAACTTTAAATTGGAGAAAAAAAAATTCTGTCTGTGTAACTTTTTTGTGTGCATGTTTGCTCTGGAACCATTTATGATATTGACTTGAAATTTGGTACATATATATATATATATATTATAACGAGATCTGGAACTGGACTATATTTTGATCTAATTCTGTTGAAGCATTCGGGGGTAAATAGGCAAAGGAAGCAGGTAAGGGTCCATAAAATTGCAATTTAGGGCATGTACGAAAAGTCAAGCCTCATCCACTCCCCACTATTGCCCCCACACACTATTACGAAAAAGAGTAAAAATATAAAATGTGATTTAGTGTGTATACAAGAACGAAACGTCTCAAAACATTTTTTTAGCGTTTGATACCCCCTCTACCACCCCTCCCTATTATTAAAGGGAGTAAAAAATTAAATATTGTGTGTATAGGAGAACCAAGGGCCTCTAAAATTTTTTTTGACATTAGCCACCCCCCTCTACCACCCCCACCCTATTATTAAAGGGAGTAAAATATCACATTGGGATTTAGTGTGTATAAGACTTGGATACAAAATCTGGATGTGGAAGTAGCGGCTTTTTTTAATTATTATATTTCCTGTTGACACAACTAGCGATGCCAGTATGTGTTTTACCATCGCTTTTTTTACGCTGCAACGTAGATAACAACAATACTAAATTTTAACAATATAAGTACATATTTCGCGACATTTAGAATTAATTTTAAACCTTTATAAATATTAATTTACGTAAAAGGCGATTCTTGAAAGATGTGAGAACTATAAATTAAGTACTTTTAACATTAACTTTACTTAGTGATAAATTTGTTTGGAATCAACATCTTTATTAATCGCATTAATAAATGTTTTAAGTTTTTATAATTTATTAGAATAATATGTAATAAAATTAATATTTGTTTTAGAAACACATATTCTGTGTTTTACACTTCTGGTTGAGAATTACAGAACAGTGGTAGATGTGCTAATTGTTAGGCAGTAAATATTTTTTCATTTGAAAAGAACTTTATCAATCTTTGGTTAATAGCTTGGTATTCCTATTGTTATTATAACGTTGACCACGTTCGGCAAGCCAAGTCGCAAGAGATGATTTTTGTAGAAATGTGCTATTACACAGGGTGCATCTTAATAGAATGTCATAAATGAAGGGGCGTATTTCTCGTCCAAATTAAAGAAAATTTTGTCATATAAATATTTGTTATTAGAGTGTACGTTTGCAAGATGCAGCTGTATAACTTTCTATTTTTATTGATATTAATTTCAGTATGGCGTGCATTAAGGCATTTTTTTAACCAACGAGTGTTACTTGAGCAAATAATTTAAGAAAGATTAATATTCGGAGCATACTTGATTTTAAAACTGGTAAAGATTTTGTTTCTCGGATATTGTCTTATCATTTCTTAAGTTGTAGCGATTCGATATTTATATGCATTTCTAGTAAGTGTGGCAAAACCTTGACAGACATGATGTTCTGTGTAAATGTGAAATATATTTTTGTCATTTTAGCGCTATTTCAAATGTCCACTCTATATTTTTGCGTGAATTCTGGATGTCTATTATACACAAACTCAATCGATACAGTCTTTGCTGCAAACATTCATAAAAATAATTTAATTTTATGAACTTGTTGTAAGTTTGGTAAAGAAAATTACCAAGTAAATTGGCACAGATAAAGGCACACCAAGTTGAATCAAACATTTTGTGAAAATTTACAGGCTTGATTTTGTATTTAATTAGATGCTATACAGACAAAAGGGTCAAATCAATTGATTACAATTATAAAAATCAGTACCTGACAACTGGGACAAATGTTTCCATTTAGGAATAAACAAATTTTTATTTCAAATTATAGTAAATCTGCCAAATTAACATGTCCTATTCCCGCAATAAATTTTTATTCCTTCAAATCTGCATTATATCTTTCAACCAATTTTAATAAAACGTTAGGCACACAATTTTAAAAAACATCAAACAAAGGGACCTTACAGCTGGGATGTCGCCGATTCCAATAATTACTTTTTATGAAATTGGAGCATAATTATTGTTGCTCTTTGACAAAATGGACCTTTATTTTGAGTTATTAATTTGAAAATATATGAACAGGTTAAGTACCAAGAAGGCTTATTGTGTCAATATCGAAGATTAGTGGGTCAGTGTTGTAACGGGTCAAATTAGATCAAATATAAAAGGATATATGCAAAGGACATTTTAATGGCACAGTAAGCAACGTTACATCTAATATCGTACATATGTTCATCAAACGTCTTTCAGTTTCGTAAATGAAAGGTTATGAAATCTTCTGGGCCGCATCCAAGTATCGCAGATCTTTTAAAACCAAACAAATTATATTATTATTATTATTTAATTAATGTCATCTAAATTTAATTACACATTATAGGCTACCTGAACACTTTAGTTTTGTTTCAAATCCATAAAAATTATCCCAGGTGGTTTGTTTTGATTTTAAAATGACAAACGTCAAGTTATCATTCGGGGGATTTTTAATTGCCAATCTTTTATTGCCTTGACGCAAATTCCGGTTTTTTATTCAAAGAGAACAAAAAGGGGGCAGACATATTGAGACTTCTGGAGAGAGCAGAAGCTAGGTCCTGTAAATTTGCTCCAGTCAAAAACCTAATAAAATCTAAGGTCAGTAATTAAAATATTTTACATTGTTTGAAAATGTACTTAATATTTTAGAAGTATATATTTTTCTGGGCATATTCAGTCAAGTCTAAAATTTTTCAGGTTTTTTTGTTACCGTTAAAGCCCTGTCTTTGCCCTGCTTGTTTGTTCTTTTTGACTGCCGTTGCCCCTTGGCATTTGAGAATTACCCACCTGGTCTGTATATTTTGCATATATCTTGTGGATCGAAGCCGTTTATGACCGCTGTGTCAAATCGTTGTCGCATGGTAGACGATTAGTTGAGGAGCTGCCCAGAAGGTTTTAATTCATTGTAGAGGCATGACGTACCGGCACATGATTAACTGCGTAAGAATTTCCAACATAGAGTGAGTAATTTTGATTTTTATTCCAACTTAGGAGCTACATCATGCTGCGGAGGAAGGAACCAAGTCAGCCTTCAGCATAAAATTTTCAATTTTTACATATCGTACTTTGCTGTACGCATTATTCGCTTGACTTCGCATTATTATTATTAGCTGTTACTCGAGTCCGAGTATAAAAATGTTACAGTCGATAAATTGTGTACAATAAAAACAAGTAAAAGGTGTAGTCTATTGTAATTCCCATTCATCTACGGTGCACACGTCTATGGCTATAGAGGCCAATTCGAGAGAGCACATGTCGACCGCAGTCAGGACAAACATAAACCTGGTTTGGTCTTGGATTCGGCCTTCTTGCAGCAACATTTCCTTGATAGCTGGTCACAACCCCTCGCCATTCGGTTCTGTCCGCTGCAAGTTGTTCCCATTGCTCGTCTGCAATACCGCAGGATTTTAGATTTTCATGGAGAGCGTCTTTGAACCTCTTTCGTTGACCGCCACGCCTTCTTCTACCGCTTAGCAATTCACCATAAAGTGTACATTTAGGAAGGCGGTTATCATGCATACGATGAAAGTGACCTGCCCATCTTAGGCGTGCTCTTGAAATAAGCACCTCAATTGGAAGGCTGTTTGCTCTCCTGAGTACTTCCACGTTTGATATGTGATGGAACCAACGGATTTTCATCATACTTCTGAGGTGTCTTTGCTGAAAACGTTCTAATTCTTTCACATGACGACGGTAAGTGACCCAGCTTTCACATCCATATAGCGCAGTGTTGGAATGACAACTGCTCTGTAGACAGCCATTTTCGTTGACAAAGCAAGGTCGTGGTTGTCAAATACTCTCTCTCTAAGTCCCCAGAGTGCTCTAGATGCAGCGTTAATTCTATTGCGAATCTCGCTGTCCATGTTTGCTTTGTCATTAACAACGTTGCCTAAGTAATTGAACTGATCCACCACTTCAAGAGAATTTCCGTTAAGTGTAATGTCTATTTGGTTCACTTGATGAGGAGTTGACATAATCTTAGTCTTTCCAATGTTGATTTTAAGTCCCAAGGAATCATAGCTCTGGGCATACACATCTAAAAGTTCTTGAAGCTCTTCCGGCGTAGAGGCTAAAAGTGCACAGTCATCCGCATACTGGAGATCACAAATGAATCGTGTGCGTGTCTTCGTGAAAGCTCTAAAGCGCCCTATGTTAAAGAGACCGCCATCAAAACGGTATCTGAGACCTATTCCTCTGACTGTCAGTTTGTTGTCAACAATAATTGTTAGAGCAGTGGTAAACAAATTAAAGAGTAGGGGTGCCAGGACACATCCCTGCCTAACTCCAGTGAGGGTTTGGAAAGGTTCGGTTGCCGCATTATTATACATAACCTGGGCGTTGTTGTTTGTATGTAGACTGCGACATACTTCCACAAATTTTCTAGGGATACCTAAGCGGAACATAATTTTCCAGAGCACTTCCCTATCCACCGAGTCAAACGCCTTGGTTAAATCAATGAAGGCCATGTGAATTTCTCCTTGATGTTCGAGTGCTTTTTCTTAAAGCTGTTTAAGTGTGAAGATTAAATCCGATGTGCCTCGGTTTGGTCTAAAGCCACTCTGTGTTTCAGGAAGTAACTTTTCCATAACAGGTGTTAGCCTATTTGCCATCGCTTTAGTGAGTATCTTCCCTCCAACAGCCAGGAGAGCTATACCCCTGTAATTTCCACAGTCCGCAGCGCTCCCTTTGTTTTTGAAGAGGTTGATTAAAAGTGTATCACGAAACTCCTGCGGAGCTTGACCACTTTCCCATACGACATCAAATAGTTTTTTGAGGTAGGGTATGAGCTCTGACGACACAGCTTTAAAGATCTCAGCTGGGAGTGAGTCGGCGCCGGGAGATTTGTTATTTTTTAGCTGCCCAATGGCGGTTAAGATCTCTTCCGTTGTTAGTGGTTTATCTAAGTCTTCGAAGGTGTCATATTGAGGGATAAGATTTATAATATCGTGATCGGCTTGACTTTGCTGGTTAAGAATGTTAGAGTAGTGTTCTTTCCATCGGGCTCTTATTTCCTGACTTCGCATATATGATATGCGGCTTTCACCACTTGCCATTTGATCACCATTACTATAGTATGTGTATTTTTATAATAATTGTTGCCCAGTGATTTGAGCACATAACAAATTATTTCATTTTAAGATCTTTGAATTTAATACCATTATATGTGTATTTGTGTACTTTTGCTCAGTTGTGTGTACTACCCATTCAGGTTATACTTATATGGAATATTTCCTATAATACTGTAAGCCAGAAACAGCAGCTGTTTACGGTCCTAAAATAACATTTTTTTATATTAATTCAGATCATACATATCATTATATACACATGAAACTGATTTCTTTACCTGTTTTTATATACATTCTTGGGTTGATAACCACTGCTATAATTAGAGCTGATATTCGTATTGTAGTTTTTTTACATATATATATTTTTTACATTAAATTATACTTCATTCTATTTTGGTTTTTTCCATCTGATTTTGTTTGTCTTGTTCTCTGCCCCAACCCTCTGTCGATTAATTTCGGCTGGCGCCCCAAGCTTACAAACTTGTAGTTCGATTTATAAATTTCCAATTTTTTATAAGAGGTTAATTTTTGTTGTTTAACAATTTCATGACATTTGTGAACTTAACCCACGACCCCTCGCAGCCGACTAATGAGCTACCGACAGGCGAGTTTTGATAGTCGCTCAGATTATCCAAACTTTCGGTTGTGGCGAAATTGACGTCACAGTGTATAGGGCATCCGTTTCTCACTCAGAGAATTAATCTATTTATTTGGATAATAATACGTTTATTTTCAACAGGTTGACACCCAATTACAGAAAATAATAAACAAAATATATAAAAATGACAATAATGAGATAGAAATAGAGAATTCTTAATCAAAATGATGTTATAATAATTAGATTAGATAGATATTATAATTTGATACATTGTTATAATTAGACTTAATCATTTAAATGAATCTTTGTACATATGAATAATATGGTTTAGGCTATCATAGTTGAGGTCGCACATGTGAGCGACTTAATTAAATATCTTGCACGTGTTAAATATTGGAGACTTGACCTGAATGTTAGTTCTGCTGGTATTGACATAAAATGCATTGTGCAGAGCCTTGGTACGTGGAAGTTAAATTTATTTACTAAGTGAATGCAATCTAATTGGTTATACAGTTGGTTTTATATAACAATTATAGTGCTGTGCAATTTCTTCTGAGTTGGAAATATTTTTAAAATGTAATCCGATATTTTAAATATTCTGAAAATGTTGGTTTAGTTTTCGTTAAAAATAGTATATTTGAAGGTTAATGCTTATGTTGATTCAGATTTTGCATCCGATTCGAATGATAAGAAGAGCGTCATGGGCTATGTTATAAAATTGAACGATAATTTGATTACCTGGTATTCGAAAAACAATCAGTTGTGGCCTTCAGCAGAATATTATGCTTTGAGTAAATGTATGATGAAATGTTTATTTTAAAGAAATTTGTTACTTGAAATTTTTGCCTCAATTGGTCCAATTAATGTATATGAAGATAACCAGGCAACCATTGAAATGGCACAGACTTATGAGACCAAGCGGTCAAAGCATATAGATATAAAATATTATTTTATAAGAGACTTACTCATGAATGGTAAGATAAAATTATTATATGTTGACACATAATCAGTTGGCAGATGTAATGACTAAAGCCCTGTCTCTATGTAAATTTGTCAACATAATGGCAGATTTGCAAGGGGGTGTTGGAGTCAATTCTGTTGTATTAATGTTGGTACTACTTTTAGGCAACACTGCTCGAGTAACCTGCGCTCTGACGGTAGCAGATATAAACTAGTGATAAATGTTTCATGTGTGCTTTTGGTGTGGCACTTAATTTATGCTAATATACCGTATCTCATTAACACTATTTCATTTTAACAATCCCTGCCTATCTGAAGAATGTGCACTTTTAGTCCACCGCTTATATATGTTTACGTACCTGAAAATTTAATGAGACATCCTGTATTATAAGATGTGTTTATTTACATTATGTATATCACCATATTTGCACAATAGTTTTAGTGTTAAAATATGACCACATGTTGTGGTGCACTTGTGCAGTGCATAATGCTTGTGCACTTTATTCGGGTGAATAGCTTGTAAACAATAGGTAACCTGTTTAACAATTTATTTTCTTGTGTCTTGTAACATAATTTTTTTGAATAATCCATTTTTCATGCGCGCCCGGTCTATAATGCAACTTCTTGCATATTTCACTTGACGACCTTATGCAACACTCAATACATTGTAGTAAATTAAGACAACAACAGAGGGTTCTACGGTCTATAGTTTTGAATTGGAAGGCAATGTCAGATGACATTAATATAACCAACAAATATAGTGTGAAAATGTAATGACAACATCTCAGGAATACTGGTTTATTAAAAGACAGATCAAATGGGGCATTTCAAACTTGGCTCTACTCTACTATAGGAATTTTATGCTATAATTGGTAGCCCCGGATTAGAGGGAAAAAGGATAGTTTTTGTGGCGGATTTTTTGGTATTTTTTTGTGACAAAGTAAAAAAGGAATAGCCCTGTTGCTAGAGGCATTTTTGCTGTAATTTCAGCCAAGTGCAGACACCACCTTTCTGTAATAGAAAACCTAAGAATATCTAAGGTCAGTAAATCTGAAGTGTATTCATTTAAAGATCTATATTTTGTTGAATTTAATATAAGTACAAATAGCATAAAATTCAAGAGAGTACCAAGTTTTGATACTAGTAATTTTTATAGTTTTTTTTGGAGGGCCTTGCCAACCCTCGCCCAATAATCTGACACTCACAAAGATTTAAGCCAGTCGCAAGTATATTACCCACCTATGTGGCTTGAGGACACATACCACTTGTCGTGGATGCCGGAACGGGTCATGTAACTTAAGAGAACTAAGACGTTCCACCTGAGATGTTCGCTCATCGTTTTCAACCAGCTTAGTTTTGCTGAATGGTTTGTTGGTCCAGCTAATATGGTAACTATTTTAATTCTCCGGAGAGCAGCCTTCGTCTTAACGACTGTAAGTACAATTGGTCTAGTTTACAACTGCAGGGAGGAGCCTCCAACATTTCATTACTCAGAGATCAAGTATTGCATCATAAATGGATTAATATTTTTTTGGAAAAGCGTCATAATTACATATTTTTTTATTGTTAACTAAACAGCTGTTTGGGAATTTAAATTCCATCCTGTTTTTTTGAGATTTCTTTATCCCTTCAGGATTACTGACAAGGTCAGGGTCGTTTATACTGTACCTTTTTTATTTCTAAAATCTGAAATATTCTAGAAGTTAAAATGTTCATAGCTGGAGAGGCCATAACAAAATTTTTATCATTCTTGTTTTAAATCAATTTAATCTTTTTAACTTTTTTTGTTCCATTTGTGCCTCACACCCTCATAGTTTAGTAAATCTAATTTTAGCAATTGTGTTATACCTTATCCTGTGTATTATTCTATTGTTTGTTGGTGGCTTTGTAATTATACATTTTTTTACTTTTATTATATTTAGTATACATTACTTAATTTTTTTATTCTGGTCTCTAACCTCTTCTCTGTCAAGACATTGACTGGCGCCCCAGAGCTTACAAATTAACAACTCTTTCTTCAATATAAACTGTTGGTTAAGTTAAAGTTATCGAAAGAACCTACGACCCGCCTCCAAACAGAAGAGCAGCCGGTGAGTGCTTAATCGAAAAGGCCATTTCCTTACAGTTCACGTCACAGTCTTATAAATGTTTTCTTGTTGTGGAAGCCTAAAACACAAACAAAATTAAAGTTAAGATTTTGAATTATAAATAATGTAAATAGTGTTTTGCATGTGATTTCTGACAGATAATATTAGGGAATTTGAAATTCTGATTAACAGATATTGGAAGTTTTTTTGTTAATTAAATTAGAGAGAGTGGGAAAATGAGCAAAAAAGGGAGAGTCATTTTGAAAGGTTCTTTTTTGGTTCCTAATATGCACAAGTGGGACCGAGGGGGTAATCCTCGAGGTAATCACTCCTTTGAAAGGTGGTCAGCATACTTCATATTACATTAAAACTTCACCAGACTACAATATACTCAGGGGCGTGCTGGCAGAACCAATGCAGGCCTGGACCAAGCCAATTCCATATAGGTAGTAAAAAAACGTCACAATAAAAAATAAAACCACATTTATGTAGTAGAAATATATAAGTTACGATTTACAATATTAGATATTGTGATCTATGATGGTACCTCGACTGTCGGCTGATAAAACGTCCCGTGATAACTAGTTTATCAATTATTAAGTCACTAGCTAAACCATTCAGCACTTTTCTCTCTACAGCCATCAGCATGAAAGCTTCCAAATTTACCTCACTTAGTGTATTTCTTAACCGACTTTTTATAAATTTTAGTGTCGAAAACGATCTTTCACAAGCAACTTGTATTGTTGGTAGTGTTAACAAATTAATAAAAAAGGGATTATACTATCCTAAGAAACATTTGAAAACGAAAAACATATAGAGAGAACCGATTCAAACCGAAACAGCTGCGAACAGGAAAGCGAATGACACCCGCACAGACCCCCATGCGACATGGAGAAATTGGTGCGTGGCAACACTCATCAACTCCCCACATCACACAAGAAGTCCACACGGGCACCCAAAAAGAAAGAAGACGTCAAGAAGAAAAGGAAGAATTGAGAAAAATTATACAGGTGCAACAAGATGCTATCCTGTCAGCCATTAATGAGGTCAAGGAAAAAGTAGCTAAAGTTGAACAAAAAGTTGGTAACGTCGAAGGAGAAGTTAGTGGAGTTAAAGGGAAAGTTACTGATATGGAAGAAAAATTTCGTGCAGTTGAAGGAGAGGTAGAGCGACTTAAACGGCAGCTGATTACAACCACCCTCCTTTGATGGTCAAACGTCATGGATGACCTATAAGAGACAATTTGAGGCTGCAGTCGAACACCGATCTGGAAAATTCCATAAAAATGCAGATGCTCTGTCAAGAAGACCGTGCAAAGATGACTGCAAGCACTGCTATCAGGTTGAAAAAGAACAGGGCACGGTAACAGTAAACTCAGTTCAGGTAGACAATTGGACAAAGGAAGTTCTAAGATAAGAACAATTGGATGACAGAGTAATTGGTCCTATATTAAAGACAAACGAAAAAGAAACGCGGCCAGAATGGAAAAAGGACAAGAGTGTGGAGCTGAAGGCATTGTGGGCACAATGGACTCCCTTAAGGTGGTAAATGGACTATTAAAGAGAGCATGGGAAAGTCCAGATGGGAAGGAAGTTACCATGCGTCTGGTGATACCCAGCTGTCGGGTCCCAAAAGTACTTCAGGAAATACATGATGGAATGTCCGGGGGACATTTCGGTATGAATAACACAATTGGGTATAGTACGGGAACGATTTTATTGCAAATGCAAGGCACCAAAGGACCACAAAAAAGGAGCAGGGACCAAATGAAGCAATATAACGTCGGAGCCCCTTTTGAGAGGATTGCTATAGATATAGCGGGCCCATTCCCAGTGACAGATGATGGGAATAAATACATCCTGGTCGCTATGGACTATTTTAGTAAATGGCCGGAAGCCTATGCCATTCCAAATCAGGAAGTAGTTACTGTTGCTCGAGCTCTGGTGGATAACCTAGTATGCCGATTTGGTGTACCCCTGGAGCTACATTCCGATCAAGGGAGAAAGTTTGAGTCGGGGGTATTTCGGAAAATTTGTGAGTTGCTGGGCATTCACAAGACTTGGACAACCCCTCTTCATCCCCAGTCAGATGGAATGATGGAACAACATAATAAAACCATGAAGGAACATCTTTCTAAGGTGGTTCACAAGAACCAGAGAGATTGGGATCGACATATACCATTTTTCTTAATGGCATACAGAGCTGCCATTCATGAGACTACTAAACAGACACAGGCTCGTGTAATATTTGGGCACGAGATCAGACTGCCATGTGATTTGATGTTTGGTATATCAGATAAGAAGCCACTGTCCGTGGATGGCTATGCAGACGAGGTTAGTCAACGGCTGAGGAATGTCCACGAGTTGGTTCGAAACCAAGCTAGCATAGCAAGTGACAGAATGAAGGCTCGCTATGACCGAAAGACGAAGTCAGCAGGATTCAAGGAGGGTGATCTGGTTTGGCTAATAACCCACAGTGATAGAGGGTAAGATCTCCGAAGCTTCACCCACCCTATAAAGGACCGTATTCTGTCATCACTCGGATCAATGACGTTTACCGAATTCAAGGTAGTAAGAAATCCAAGATGAAGATCGTGCACTTGGATAGGTTGGCAAAGTATGAAGTATGTTGGGGAATCTGAATTGCTGGACGGGGACATTCAGGCTTAAGGAGGGGGCAGTGTTATGTGCTGCTCTCTAATGGGGAGAAATGTGATTAAGTCTCTGGTCAAAGTGACGGGAAACCTGTTATTCTGTTGATGACCAGTAGGTGGGGTGGGGCCATCTCTGAGCCGATTGACGAACCGCCATCTAGCACATAGTAGAAAACTATGGAGGATTCCAACCTGTTCTAGAATGTTATTGAATGCGATTCTGGTACATTCTAAGGGTGTATATAAAGAAGTGAAGTTGAGCAGGCAGAATAGTTTTTAGGTTAGATAAGAGTTGAGAAGTTTTAGAAGAAAAGTAAAGTACAGTTGTGATTTAAAAGTAGTGAATTTATATTAGATTAAAGTTATTATTAGTTGCATGTGTGATTTTTAAGTATTTACTATTGTAGTGTAAGTGATTAATAAAATAGTGGTTTGTGAAGATTCTTGTTGCAAGTTATTTGAACCTACAGAGTGTTGACTGAAGACTGTAAACACGTAACAATAGTTTTTATATTTTCTTTTAAAAGAGTCTTCTAAAATACCCTGTATCATTCCGTAGGATTCTATATTATTTAACAAGTCTACAGCAACAGAGGCATAGTAACACTGAAATTTGGCAGTTTTATGCTGATGTATATGAAATTGATTTAAGCCTCTAAGATTAACATTATGCATTAATTGCCTCGGTATTAAATATTCTTTTAAATACTTAAATACGTTTTCATTAAGGATACCCCAATGAAAAATTTGTAGCGATAATCTATTTTTAGATGCTTATGTTCTTTATATACAGGAGTAATGTGGTCATATTTTTGTATTAAGTAAACAAAGCATAAGCATGTGTTTTGGGCTATCTGCAACTTATTTTTAAATTCACTAGTCAAATATTTATAATATAATATTAGGCAATGATCAAATTGGGGATATAATATAGATTCCACTATTATACATTTGACTTTTTCTTGCAACATATACAGGGTGTCTCACCGGGAATTAAATCGATCGATATAGAGAAAAGTACGCATCAGAAAATTTTGAAAATTTAGATAATTACTAATGTCGGAGTGGCCAATCCAACTAAAATAATTACAAGCAGCTGGCACTTCCGCTTATACCGGAAGTCGATACCAACTTGCTTATTTCAAATGGAACACCCTATATATTTTAGGGCTTTCGAAAAGAGCATAAAATTCTGAGTCGAAAATATGTAGCATATTATCCTATACCTAACCTAGCCGTTTCAGAGATATTTGACATTTTATAGAAAATTTGACAGGTGCAACGGTTTGCAAGAACCGTTATAACTTTCTTCGTGTAAAAGATCCTCATTTGCTTCTTGTCACGTAAAAAGAACACAAGGAGAACTACGTTCTACAACTGAAATAAATTCTAACTTCAAACTGCGAAAACTTGTTTAGGTCAAATGGAACACCCTGTATTTTTTTACGTCAAGTTGTGTAAAATTGAATTTCCTTTTTTCTGATATTAGCATTGTGGGGGTTAAAGTTACAACTTGAAATATTTGCGATTTTATTAGAAATTCATGAATTGTTGTAATCATTTCATCAAAATAGCCATGATTAGAGACAATCGGTCATTATCTTATGTCAAAAAATGCCAGCACGTTTAAATTATACCAACGAAAACTTTTTAAATTTGTTTATTATTTATGGAGAATGTGATAAAGTAATATCAAGAACTTGCAGCACATTTGCTACTCGATATCCACAAAAACGCAAAATAACACTAACACTGTAACATGTGTATTAATCGAATCGAAGATATGGCATGAACTAAAATAGCAGAGATAAGATCAATTTAAAATATGATTTCATTTTAATTTAATAATTGCTCAAAATGCCGCCCTCAAACCTCGACACATTTTTCCCACCTTCGGATTAGTTCCTCATGGGTAGCTCTTCTAATTGAATCCTGTGATATGTTTTGAAATGCATTTCTTACTCTTTACATACAATCTTCAATGGTTGTTAATGGGCTAATAAACTTTATTTTTAATAGTACCCCAAATGAAATAATCCAGAACTGATAAATCGGGCGAGCGAGGAGGCCATAAGAAAGGTCCATTATTGGCAATCCATTGATCATAAAAAGTTTCTTGTAAATAATTATTAATTAAATATGCGTTATGTGGGGGAGCACCGTCCTGCTGATAAAAAATGTTTCTATGTTCGACAAGAGGTAAATTTTCTAACTAGTTATTATTTAAATTTTGTAAGATATTCAGATATCTTTCGCCTATAAAAAAAAACAAAAATTATACATATTAGCAGAAGAGAAAATTTAATTTACCGTTTAAATTTACCTGGTAAAATTGTAATGCCACCACTCTATCGTTTCTTATGGCACAGTAAACATTGAACTGCCAACTTTCATGAAAGTTTCGCTCTCTGTACATATGAGGATTTGAGTCACTCCAATAATGCGAATTGTGTCTATTAAAAAGTCCATTTTTTGTAAATTTTCATCTGTCCATATAATATTTCCCAAATAAGAATCGTGACCCTCAGACCTTATTAGAATAAACTCACAAAAATTCTGTCTTCTTAGGAAATCTGTTTCTTTTAATCCTTGAACCATATGGAATGAAAACGGGTGAAACTTATGTTTTAATAAGATTCTGTGAATTGAATCCTTGCATAGTCCCAATTCCAGAGCAACTTGTCTTAATGACATCCTTGGAAATGCATGAAAATATCCCAGAATGACTATTTCAATGTTTTCGTCACCAACAATAGGCTTTCTTCTTTGCATTTTTGCCTTGACAGAGCCATAATTTTTAAAATTTCCGTCGCAAATATTTCAAAAAGGGAATTCAATTTTACACAACTTGGCGTAGAAAAATATAGGGTGTTCCATTTGACCTAAACAAGTTTTCGCAGTTTGAAGTTGATAAAATGTAACGCGAAAAACGGAACACTTGGTATAATATTATTGAATTTATTTCAGTTGTAGAACGTAGTTCTCCTTGTGTTCTTTTTACGTGACAAGAAGCAAATGAGGATCTTTTACACGAAGAAAGTTATAACAGTTCTTGCAAACCATTACACCTCTGTCAAATTTTCTATAAAATGTCAAATATCTCTGAAACGGCTAGGTTTAGGTATAGGATATGCTACATATTTTTTACTCAGAATTTTATGCTCTTTTCAAAAACCCTAAAATATATAGGGTATTCCACTTGAAATAAGCAAGTTGGTATCGACTTCGGGTATAAGCGGAAATGACAGCTACTTGTAATTATTTTAGCTGGGTTGACCACACCGACATTAGTAATTATCTAAATTTTTAAAATTTTCTGATGCATACTTTTCTCTATATCGATCGATTCAGTTCCCGGTGAGACACCCTTTATTTGAACTTATATAGTGCCTTTAATTTCATATATAATAAGCTTAGCTTAAATGTTACATTTTCAAAGTTTAAAGAGTCATAAAAAATAACTCCTTAAATTTTTAGCATATTCTTTATATGGAATCTCCATATTGTTAATATGAATTGTGGTGAAATTGAACAACATAACTTTATTTTTGACGTTTGACGTGACCATAATCAAATAACAACTTTTCTCTAGGTCAGAGTTTACTTCATGCAAAGCGATATTTGCCAATGACGGTTCAAATAACTTTAATATCTGTGTGTCGTCTGCATATAAATACTACAGTGGTGTATTATTGCTGGTAAATCGGCTGTAAAGATATTAAATAACATTGGTCCCAGAATGCTACCTTGTGGGACACCACATTTTACCACAATGCACTTGTACAAATATTACTGGAAAATAATTCATTCCAGGCCTTTTATACATACCCACAAATTTAATTACAACTATCGAATAGCGGAATCGGAATTTTTCTGAAACACCCTGACAAGAACCAGTTGATTGTTAGACATCATGCCAAACCAACCAAAACCTCTAAGACATGTAGGCCAGTTTGTTTCTGGACTTAAACCAACCCCAGGCAGGAAGTTTCAAAGAAAACTATTAGCTCCATCCCATGGACCGCTTAAGCCCAGTGGAAATATCAGTAAAACCTGCCTACGTAATGTGAGTACGTTCCAATTTTTTTCTTTTTGAGGCTCATTCCATATCCGACTATCAGCCGAGAGGGCAAAGCCCTACGCAATTTTTTCCATGGTTACTATACCTAGGGCACAGTAATATACCAACTGTTGAGGGACAATCAACGGCAGCACGTTTCAACTTTTTAGGCCAGGGACACGAATTTGTTAATCAATACTGGAAACCGATCCAACAACTGTTTACTGGGTACAATACCATTCAAATTTCGGTCATTTTCTAGGATATCCACTTCTCACTTATACAAAAACTAAAAATACTGAAGGATTCTACGTTGTTCCAGGATTACAGTCCACATAATGTTATGTTGTGCAAACGAAGTTAAATACCGCAAATTAATTATTTAAAATGCCCATGTGAACAATGGGCCGCGTTCACGGTAATCGTATTGTCACCCGTTAGTGGCACTGCTGCTCACAGGTTGACTAAAGTACATAACAAAATCACATTCACCAAAGATTTTCCTTGTCCCTATAATTGCGAGACAAATTTAGCTGCATTGCAATTTTCCTTTCGCATGCAACTTTCTTTTATTTCAACGACGACTTTCTTCAAAGATTTGTGATCTCATGCAACCTTTTGTCACATGACATTATTACAACCCAACCACGCGAGTTAATACATTCGAGTCACGCACTTTCTATAACGCTTATTTTTTGCCTAATGCGACAATCACATTCACCAAAGATTTTCCTTCCCCTACAATGTCGGCACAAATTTAACTTCATTTTAATTTCCCTTTCGCATGCGACTCATCAAAGTTTCGTGGTCTCATGCGATAAGCTTGTTGCTTATTATTATTATTATTCATTTGCACAACATTTCGTTGTCACCAAATGATTCATAACACAGTTTACTACATGACTGCAAAAAAAAATCGCCAAAAAACGAGAAGTGAATATCCTGGAAATTTACCCAAATTTCTTGTCATGTTTATTAACCCTGAAACAAATCGAACTTGTTCTAGTGTATACTTTTCTTCACCGTTGCGCTGGCCGTGGCCAATTCATGTGATGTAATAATCAAGTTGTACTCTGTCCACTTCTTCTCTCACATCATTCGATTTTTTTGAGCAAAACGAAATTTCAAAATAAAAACCTTATAAAATAAGTGAATAATAAATAAATTCATAAACTTCATACAAGCAATTTGCTGTAAATAATACAACAAAAATAAATATGATTTTCCCAAAATAAAATAAATAAAATGAAGATATTTCTACACTTCCATAAATAAATAATACTCATGTTCTATCGGGGTTTCTAATCGGGTGGCCTTTAGGGTGCTGCGGATCTATTATTTCTGGTAACAAACAGGTGAAATAAAATGTTTTTAATAACGGCAACATCTTTTCTTCGCAGTAAACTTCATCTCGTTCAATCTGAAAGAAGATTTATTTTATTTGAAATTATTAGCTGATCAATTGTTTTTCCAAAAAGGTCCTACTGAGCAAAGAGAGAATTATTAAATGAAAAGAATTTAAAATACCTCTTCTATTAACACTAACAATTTGTAATTGCTCCAAACGCAAAGTCGAGTGTCCTATCACAAAAATTTATAAAAAGTACACAATTAATAAAAATTAATTTTTTTCACATTACGCCAAGTTATACACTTGTTAGGAACATGAATGTAAATCACAGAGCACGTGTAAACTAAACAACTCTTGAATAAACTGAAATACAACGGGCACTCAGATTCTGAACTATAAAATAATTTAAAATTTTTCCCTCCATCTTTCTCAGCTAAGAGCTGCTGTCTTTGTCTTTCGAGCGCTAGATTTCTAGTTAAAGTCATAAACAGTGTTGTCAAATTGTTTTAGTTAAAAAATCAGGCCACAGATGCCGCTACTCCCAGAGTACAAATTTCAAAACATCGGGATATAGATTTGCGCTTTTAATATTGAGTATTTTTGAATGCTGTATTTAGAAAAAGTTTTGGTATTCAACCAAAGAATTTCGCAAACTTCTTATTTTTCTCGGTAAATCACAATTAGAATTACAATAATTACTTACCTTAGAATGCCCAACATTATATTATTCATATAAGATGTTGTTTCTAAGGCCGTTACTATGATTCAAATTAAAAAATTAACTTCAAAAACAAAATTTAAAAAATGCTTCACACTTGCACAGTTCTGCAACTATTTTATTTGCTCAGTTTTGTTTGTTCTCTTGTTTTGTATTTCATTCCTTTTTTTGACGCCCATTAATGGATGACTTGCACAACTTTTCCAACTGCCTAAGTATTTAAGCTCTATTTTTTTTTGCAGGATTCGGCAGTGCCAAGAAACATCAACAACATAGACGTGATTTAGGAGGAGGACTTACCACAAGCAAATGTTTTGCCAACAGCAAACGCAAGTGTATCAAGCAACACACCCAAACAAGTTCAGTCCCTTCGCAGGCGTCAACCAAAGACAGTAAAAACACTAACGTCATCAGCATTGGGTGAAAAATATGGAATTTTAGTTAATGAAAAAATAGTGTTGGCCGAATTACTTAAAAAGGAACATGAAGCAAGAATGGTATCGCTAGAGCTTGACGTAAAGCTGAAACAGAAGCAATTAGAAAAATTGGAAAAAAAAAATTAAATTTATGTATTTTTATACATAAAAAGTACACAAAAAAGCAACTTTATTTTTTTTTATTGATGCAAGGATAACATTTTTGTATGAATGTAAAGTTTTATATAAAATTTCCTGGCACAATTACAACTGGACTAGCCTAATGTGTGGCTGGGACGGTTTTGTTAACTAAAAAAGCAAATGTAAAAAACTCTTAACTCCTATTGTACAATGTAGAATTTAAAAACAGCAGTACATGAACATAAATTTGTTGCTATACATTACATATTCGGCATGTATAGCTTGTTTGAACTACCTCTAAACGCCAAGTTGTTTTTTCCAAGAAATACAACTGTTATTATTCTTTCAAGGACTAGCTCCCACCGTTTTGTCTCTGAATTAATTTGTGATTGCAATTCCTTATCGATGCCTTGATTACCTTTAAGGCACCTTTGTGCATCAAGCCAAAAGACCATGACATTTCTTACGTAAAAGTGGTTTCGAATATGTTGTACTTCTTGTCGTTGTGAACAAGAGCCTCAATGGGCGACCTCCGAAAATTTATAGTTTTTCGGCTACACTGTAAAAAGATAGTATGGATGATGGTGTGTGTTTACTATGAGATTTGTTTAAACTGCATCGTAGCGGGGATATGGCTCAGTAGCAGAGTGTTCGTTTTGCATGTGAAACGCCCCGGGTTCGATCACTGGTGTCACCAGAATTTCTTTTATATACCATTTCTGCTTAATTACTATCATTTTTAAAACTGCATATATAATTCTATAACCATAATTATTATTAAACTAAAAAATTAAAGAACATGATAATATTCCTTAAATATAGTTAAACGTTTAGGTACGTAGTATTACTGGTTATCATTATTATTCACAAGTAAAAATGTGTGCAGAAGCACACACTTGCTTTTTTTCCCAGTGGTTATATTATATTTGTGTAAACAAAAATTCTACGTTATTTGAATTTTAGAATTAATTAAAAAATAATAGGCCTATAGCCTGTCTAAAATTAAATGTTTTCGACATTTGTAAACATTTTAATAACGTCTTGTGTGTTTATTTGTTACAAATTTGGTATTGTATTAGTTAACAATAGAAGAAGTTCTATAACAAGTGTCTGACTTTTGGTTGTTAAAAATCCAGACATGTTTAGGTGAAGAGTAAACTGTTATGTATGTAACATTGGTTTGCAGCCATGAGCAATGGTTAGCATTTCTGGAAATGAAAATGAGCTCAAGTATCAAATTGCAATTCGTCGTCATGAAGATGTTAACTTACCACCTCGAGATATTGAAGGTAACTGTCTTAATTGCAACCGAACTGACAATGCCGAGATTGATGAATTAGCACGTGATCCTGATTGTTTGAAATTAAATGTTTTAAAGCAGACCCACAAATAATTCTTGTATGTTTTGCAATGGGTTACGCAATCTAAGTAGGCTTTCTATCGAGTGTAAAGAAGTCTTTATCATAAAAAATATTTATATACCCGAATCAGCTCGCTGCTCTCATCATCATTTAGACGTCATTGGATTTGTTCTACCAGTTTTGTTTTGAGGGTTTGCAATTTTATTATTATAAAATATTGACCATATCGCTTAAACGGTGCACAGTTGCAAAATATTTTACAGGTTTTACGTTGATCAACTAGAATTGATGAGCCCGATTTTAACGATGAAAATAGTTTTACAGAGGATGAGTTCCGGTCCATAAGCCCAATAACACGCCAACAATTTCAAGATTTGTTTGCATATTGTGACCCTGTACCTGACCAAAATACTCATCGACATATTAGCAAAAGAGATTTGTTATTATTCCTATGCAAACTTCATCCTTCTGATGATTTTTTGAAAGTCATTTTCAGGTACACGAGCAGGCGTGTGGGAAAGTGGTCAAGCTCCGCAGGAGTTTCGTGATACACTTTTAATCAACCTCTTCAAAAACAAAGGGAGCGCTGCAGACTGTGGAAATTACAGGGGTATAGCTCTCCTGGCTGTTGGAGGGAAGATACTGTAACGTGCTTACAATTTTCAGTAAACACTTTGTGGATTCCAAATAACTTGCAACAAGAATTTTCACAAACCACTGATTTATTTAATCACTAAAATTACACTAGGAAATATTTAAAAATCACACAACTAATAATAACTTAATCTAATATAATTTCACTACTTTTAAAACACTAAGCACTTTACTTTTCTTCTTAAACTTGTCAACTCTTGTCTAACCTAAAAACTCTCTTGTCTGTTTACTTCACTAAACTGCATACTTCACTCAACTGAACTGTTCTTCTACAAACTGTCTCTGTAACCAGAACCACAGATTACCCAGAACTGTACTGGATGCTAAACTGAACTGTTTATCCTTCACTAAACTGTACTGTACTCTTCCCTGCTGGCTTCACCTCTTTATATACCCACTTGGAATATCATTGTAGAACTTTCCAGAAATATACTGGAATTCTCTATAATTTTCTTAGGCACTACTAAATGGTGGTTCGCCAGTTGGCCCACAGATGGCTCCACCCTTCTGGCCAGGGAGTAATTACAACTCTCCTCTCTGTTAGAGGGCAGCACATAACACTGCCCCCTCCTTAAGCCTGAACGTCCCGGTCAGGCATTTCAGATACCCCAGTATACTTTGCCAACCTGTCCAGGTGCACGATCTTCATCTTGGACTTCTTTCTACGTTGAATCCTATAAACAACGTCGTTGATCCGAGTGATGACAGAATACGGTCCTTCCCAAGGTGAGCGAGGCTTCGAGAATTCTTCTTCACTCCGCTGTGGGTTATACAGCCAAACCGAGTCCCCCACCTTGAATCCTGCTGAACTGGCATTGCGGTCATATCTAGCCTTCATTCGATCACCACTCCCTGTAGGTGACCTCTTGGCAGCCACATTTGCACAAACCTTGCAACTGCGACACCAAGCCTCTACATCCTGACAGCTATTTACCCAGTAAAATCGCTCCCGTACTCTAGCCAAAGTCTTATTTCTGCTAAAGTGCTCTCTGGATATTCCCTCGTGCACTTCCCGAAGTACTTTTGGTACTCGGCACCTGGGTATCAGCAACCGCATGGTAACTTCTTTCCCATCCGGGCTCTCCCATGCTCTCCGTAATAGGCCATCTATAACCCTAAGTGAATCCCATTGCGCCCATAAAGCCTTCAGTCCAACACTTTTACTGGAAACGTCTTTCCATTCCGGGCGGATTCCTTTTTCTTTCGCCTTCAACATTGGTCCAATTTCATCGTCGTTCAGTTGTTCCTCTCTTAGAACTTTCCTTGACCAGTCCTTCGGAACCTCTATCTTAACTGCCTTCACTTCTGCTATATCCTGCTGCTTCTTTACATTCTCGGCATTCACTTCCTTAGGGCTCCTCTGGCGACAGTACCTCTTGACATGCCCCAATTTGCCGCAATTATAACAGCGGATACCTTTTGTCAGACCTCCAGCACTTCGCTGCTGCTTCGGCTCCTGTTTCGGCGGTTGCGGTTCCTGTTTCAGCTCCGGTCGCGAACTTAATTCGTTTAATACTTGTGCGACCATATTCTGTATGTCTGTTAACATAACAATCAATCTCATCTTATCAGAGCGGACTTCCTCTTTCTTTGCAGTGTTTACTTCTCCAGGATTCCGTTCTCGACACTGCCGCATCATATGTCCTGGTTTGCTGCACTGATAACACCGAATCACCTTCCTTGGCTGTCCATCGCTCTGTTCTCTTTCCTGCTTCCTTGGAGCATCTGGTTTGGTCATCAACTGGCTTATCATTTTGTGCAGGTCAGCCATCAAAGATCCCATATTTGACTTTTCTAAATGGTCCTCTTCTTCTACTTTCATGGCTCGTACTCTCGGATATAGAGTCTCTTCATAAGCGGCTTCAACTTCGAGGGCATGAATCAAGGCTTCGCTACCAGTCTTAGCTCGAGATAATCTAAGGACTCGCCTGATCTCCTCGTCTCTTATGCCATCAATGAAAGTATCAACTGTTAATTGTTCCTGGAATTCTTTGGGTGCATCCGGGTAAGCCAGGTATGTCAGTCGCTCAACAGCTGCTTCAAAATCTTGTAAACTTTCCCCAGTCTTTTGTGTGCGTGATTTGAGCTGAGTCCTGTATACTTGGGCGAGGTGTTGGTCGCCATATCTTAGATCTAGTGCAGCTTCCAAAACTTTAAAATCCCGTTGCTGCGTCACTGGGATACTCTGAAGCAACTCTGAGGCTTGGCCCCTTAATGCTAGCACCAATGCCATAGCTTTGTCTTCATTGCTCCAATTGTTTGCGTATGCCGCTGCCTCAAATTGTCTTTTATAGGTTGACCAAGAAGTTTGACCATCAAAGGAAGGCGGTTGTAATCGAGGACCTGATGATGAAAATACCAGCTGGCCTCCTTGTTCTCTTAACAGTCGCTTAAGTCGCTCTACCTCTCCTTCAACTGCACGAAATTTTCCTTCTATATCGGTAACTTTCCCTTCGACGCCAGTAACTTTTCCTTTGACTTCAGTTACTTCCTCTTCAACCTTATTTACTTTTCCTTTGACATCACTCACTTCTTCTTCGGCAGCAGTCACTTTTCCTTCGACGCCAGTCACTTTTTGTTCAACTTTATCTACTTTTTCCTTGACCTCATTAGTGGCTGACAGGATAGCATCTTGTTGCCCTTGTATAATTTTCCTTAATTCTTCTTTCTCTTCTAGACGTCGTTTTTCTTGTTCTTCTTTTTCTTCCCGACGTTGTCTTTCTTGTTCTTCTTTTTCTTCCAGACGTCGTCTTTCTTGTTCTTCTTTTTCCTCCTGACGGCGTCTTTCTTGTTCTTCTTTTTCTTCTAGTTTTTCTTTCTGACGTCGTCTTTCTTGTTCTTCCTGACGCCTTTCTTGTTCTTCTTTCTCCTCTTGGCGTCGTTTCTCTTGCTCTTCCTTTTCTTCTTGACGTCGTTTCTCTTGTTCCTCTTTTTCCTCTAGCATCATTTTTCTAAATGCGGCGAACATGTCTTGCATTTGTTTTTCAGCAGCCATGCTTCTTGTTTCCATTCAAAAACTAACAAACAACACTAACAAGCCTTATTTAAAGTCTATGCCAGGTACAAGTCAAATATTTTCTCACACTAACACAAATTAGTCTTGTCTAATTACTTCCCAGTTCAACTCACTTCACTATCTCCAGTGGTTTCCAAATAGAACACTATGGAACTTCGTCAAATTCTTCAGAAATTCTGTTGCAATTCCGCTTCTGACACCAATTGTACGTTCTTACAATTTTCAGTAAACACTTTGTGGATTCCAAATAACTTGCAACAAGAATTTTCACAAACCACTGATTTATTTAATCACTAAAATTACACTAGGAAATATTTAAAAATCACACAACTAATAATAACTTAATCTAATATAATTTCACTACTTTTAAAACACTAAGCACTTTACTTTTCTTCTTAAACTTGTCAACTCTTGTCTAACCTAAAAACTCTCTTGTCTGTTTACTTCACTAAACTGCATACTTCACTCAACTGAACTGTTCTTCTACAAACTGTCTCTGTAACCAGAACCACAGATTACCCAGAACTGTACTGGATGCTAAACTGAACTGTTTATCCTTCACTAAACTGTACTGTACTCTTCCCTGCTGGCTTCACCTCTTTATATACCCACTTGGAATATCATTGTAGAACTTTCCAGAAATATACTGGAATTCTCTATAATTTTCTTAGGCACTACTAAATGGTGGTTCGCCAGTTGGCCCACAGATGGCTCCACCCTTCTGGCCAGGGAGTAATTACAACTCTCCTCTCTGTTAGAGGGCAGCACATAACAATACTCACTAAAGCGATGGCAAATAGGCTAACACCTGTTATGGAAAAGTTACTTCCTGAAACACAGAGTGGCTTTAGACCAAACCGAGGCACATCGGATTTAATCTTCACACTTAAACAGCTTCAAGAAAAAGCACTCGAACATCAAGGAGAAATTCACATGGCCTTCATTGATTTAACCAAGGCGTTTGACTCGGTGGACAGGGAAGTGCTCTGGAAAATTATGTTCCGCTTAGGTATCCCTAGAAAATTTGTGGAAGTATGTCGCAGTCTACATACAAACAACAACGCCCAGGTTATGTATAATAATGAGGCAACCGAACCTTTCCAAACCCTCACTGGAGTTAGGCAGGGATGTGTCCTGGCACCCCTACTTTTTAATTTGTTTACCACTGCTCTAACAATTATTGTTGACAACAAACTGACAGTCAGAGGAATAGGTCTCAGATACCGTTTTGATGGCGGTCTCTTTAACATAGGGCGCTTTAGAGCTTTCACGAAGACACGCACACGATTCATTTGTGATCTCCAGTATGCGGATGACTGTGCACTTTTAGCCTCTACGCCAGAAGAGCTTCAAGAACTTTTAGATGTGTATGCCCAGAGCTATGATTCCTTGGGACTTAAAATCAACATTGGAAAGACTAAGATTATGTCAACTCCTCATCAAGTGAACCAAATAGACATTACACTTAACGGAAATTCTCTTGAAGTGGTGGATCAGTTCAATTACTTAGGCAACGTTGTTAATGACAAAGCAAACATGGACAGCGAGATTCGCAATAGAATTAACGCTGCATCTAGAGCACTCTGGGGACTTAGAGAGAGAGTATTTGACAACCACGACCTTGCTTTGTCAACGAAAATGGCTGTCTACAGAGCAGTTGTCATTCCAACACTGCTATATGGATGTGAAAGCTGGGTCACTTACCGTCGTCATGTGAAAGAATTAGAACGTTTTCAGCAAAGACACCTCAGAAGTATGATGAAAATCCGTTGGTGCCATCACATATCAAACGTGGAAGTACTCAGGAGGGCAAACAGCCTTCCAATTGAGGTGCTTATTTCAAGAGCACGCCTAAGATGGGCAGGTCACGTTCATCGTATGCATGATAACCGCCTTCCTAAATGTACACTTTATGGTGAATTGCTAAGCGGTAGAAGAAGGCGTGGCGGTCAACGAAAGAGGTTCAAAGACGCTCTCCATGAAAATCTAAAATCCTGCGGTGTTGCAGACGAGCAATGGGAACAACTTGCAGCGGACAGAACCGAATGGCGAGGGGTTGTGGCCAGCTATCAAGGAAATGTTGCTGCAAGAAGGCCAGATCCAAGACCTAACCAGGTCTATGTTTGTCCTGACTGCGGTCGACATGTGCTCTCCCGAATTGGCCTCTATAGCCATAGTCGTGTGCACCGTAGATGAATGGGAATTACAATAGACTACACCTTTTACTTGTTTTTTATTGCACAATTTATCGACTGTAACATTTTTATACTCGGACTCGAGTAACGGCTAATAATAATAATAACACGAGCAGGCAAGCTGTACCTAAGTCTTGTTATTACCAAAGTGAGATCATTGATGGTACGTTTTGTTACTCTAAATATAGAATTGAATTCAATTAAAAGAGAGCAATATATACAGAGATATGTGACGGCTTTTGCGAATGAACTCTATAACTCTAATCGGGATCTGCATGTAGCGATTGCATACATAGATGGAACTTATGCCTACATTCAGAAGAGTAGCAATTTTAGAGCACTGAGGCAATCATCTTCAGTCCATAAGGGCCGTCACTTGATAAACCCAGCCCTCGTTGTAGCCTCGGATATATATTAGATATTCATGGTCCTTACTTCTCCATGACGCCTCAATGCTCCGTAACGATTTTGAAGTGGACGCCAATGGGCTTCGAGAATGGTTCAATAATGATGACATTTTTATTGTGGACCGTGGTTATTCAGATGTTTTGTCACTTCTTGAAAATATAGGTATTAATTACAAAATGCCATCACATCTAGAGCGTGGTGAACGGCAACTTAATACCGAAGAAGCTAATGATTCCAGATTGATTACCAAAACGAGGTGGATAGTAGAGGCACGTAATGGTCACATAAAATCTGTTTTTAATTTCTTTTTTAAAATCATTCCTATGCACCATGCTATTAATATCGGACTTTTATCGAATTGCTGGAGCAATACTTCATAAATACCAATACTTATGGAGGGAGCAAACGCAGAAATAGCTCAAATAATGTTAGAGAAATCTCAGACACCTAACGTTCTTCAAGCCAGAGTTGAAATAGACAACCTTCACATTAGAAATGCAAGATGGGTTCAAAATCATATACCCCTTTTTCCCACACTTAATTTAGGTTATTTAAAAGAGCTGACAGTATGTTACGTGTCAAATGCAGTGAACTCTATTAATAACTGGAATGCAGGCGCTATGATATGAAAGAGAGGACAGGGTGTGCGATGAGTGCAGTTGCTGCAAGAGGGTAACCTGTCCTTGTTTCTCTCATTGTCGTTTATGTAAAAATCGCGCAAATGCTTCTTCAAGTGGGATTACAAAAATAAATATAAGGGTAGAAGGAGATTTGGAATAGCACAATGGTAGAAGAAATATACATCTTTATTAACATAAAAATTCAAAACTGTATTTTAATCAGAAATTAAGTTAAATATGGTAAAATAAAATTGTCTTATTTAACTTATGACGGAGTGTAGCTTTGTGCCCTAATAAGTGCTGGGATTTTTTCTTCGCGTGGGTTTCAATTCGAATGTTTGCATAAGTGCTAGCTATGTATTTTATTATTTGAACTTCATGCAAGTCTTCACACATTTCTACCACAGGGTGTGCTGGTTGAAAGAGGCTTCTTAATTTTGAAATAAAATGTTGCATGACAGACATTATAATTCTTCTTTTAAAATTATACTTTCCCAGATGCCCAATATTTAATTCAGCAGTAAATGCTCTCTCAGCGTAAGTAACAATTTGAAAGACGCCTTTCGAGGGAAAATATAATTTTCCATTAGATAAAAACTTCGTAAAACTACTTGGGTTATTAATACTAATACAGGAGTAATCATGGTCATTCAAGGGTTGTTTAATCATATCCTGGCAAAAAGTACATGAATTTTTACTTAGAATTTTGCGCACGATTACACCGCCTATGTAATATAGTATATTTTCTTGTATAGAAGAGAGCGATGTAATTTCAACAATATTTCTTCTAACATGCTGAAAATCAAATACTGGTGCTAGATCTGAACTGAAGTTAATGCAGCAATTGCCGTTTATACTTGGCTGTACACTATTACGAAACAACAATGTTCGTAAAGCCCATTTGAATTGTAAAATATTCGGATTATTATTCCATCCTCCTCGTAATCTAATACAAGAAAAATATAACTCTATATGATCTTGGGAACATTTATACGTCAAAAAATATTTGAGGGGATTTTCTGGACGACTAAAAAGATACAAAGCTAACTTTTCAAAACTGTAAATATTTATAAGAAATCCGAGAGCAAAAGTTTTTCTTTTATGCTGTAAAACATCACAGCCGTTTATTTTTAATTGTTTTATGTATTTTGCGGTTTCTTTAAAGATATCTTGCCAGTAATAAGAATTTTTTTAAAATAATGGGGATTTATAGCCACGACCAAATAGTGTTCTTGAATTCATTATATCAAATATTTTTAAAAATTCGACTGTAGCCTCGCTACCCTGAAAATCTGCATGACCAGAAATTCTTAAAAAATCAATAGCCTCAGCTACACTGTTAATAATTGTTTGTACCACGAGACGAACATTCATTTTTTTTTCGTTTGAAGTTAAGATGAGAACCCGTAAGAGAATTAGCAAACTTTAAACCCTCGTTTTCTTGTAAAATATGTAGTTTTTCTACGTATTTAAAATCAATATTTCTGGCTGGAGAAGATAAACCATGTTCTGCAAAAGTATTTCTTAGTAATTTAACTACATGACAAGGGTTTAAGATACAGAAAATTTCGTGATAATTTTATAAACTTGCAGAATCGTTAGTTTGCATACCGACTTTGTTAGGATGATTAAATTTAAATTTAGCTTCCATATTTAACGGGCTCAAATTACATCCTAACAGTTCAAATGTTTTTATATTAGTACTGCACCTATCGCATGTTACGGAATGCACTTTTATATTAATTTCAAATAATTTTTCAATTGCAACCAAAACAAATTGTTTTTGTAGAACTGCAGTTATTTTGTTTATAAAAAAATAGCCTATTGGGCATTTAAAATTATTTTTATACGAAACTATTTGAAAAATTAATGCCTCTGTAGCCATTACTTCAGAATGTACAGGAGCGATATCACCTAAATCAACATAGCCACAATGCTTGTCATTTTTCCTATCATAAACAAGTTCTGATCGAATAGCCATCGAATCAAATATTAAAGCAACATCACATAAATAATCAACTTCTTCGGCCTCTTTTTTTAAAAAATCAAAAACTTCGTTTATAAAACCCACTTCACAGTTAAAGGAAGATACCCATTTCCTCAACATCCCAGCATGTGGCAAATTGATTTTTTTTCGTATACGCTTTTGGTGAATAAAAGTATAAAGTTAACGCAAAGTCTTTCATTTGATTGGTATATCTCTTTTGTGTTGGACTAACATTTGAATTTTTTTAATCATTTTGAAAGAGCTCCAGTGAAAAGCCCTCAAAATTGTTCATAAGAACCTCCTCTATGGTGCAGTCACTTTTATTGTTTTCATTTAAATGTCTGATTAAGTCCTTCATACTACTTATTTTTTTTTTGCTTTTCGGGTAACATTTTGTTGTAGAGTTTTGATTGTGCGTTTTAACATTTTAACTTCGGGTAAGGACTTCGTAAGAAAAAGTGACGTTTGGACTGAAGCATCATGTTTTGCTGTCGTAGATGGTTCCTACAAAACAATACTATGCTAATTACGATTAAAACTTTAATTATTAAGGTTACGTTACCTGCACATTATTCTTATCTGCTTCATCAGCTTTAGTACTTGATTCAATGCAAAGCCTTTTAATTTGTCGTCTGTTCGTACAGGCTTTAACATTTAGGTGGCATGGAAAGTTAAAAATTGAAGGAACCGCATCCTTCTTTAATAACTTCCGATTCAAAGAAGATTCTAAGTAGCTTTCCTCAGTAAAGTTCGATTTATAAACTATTCCGCTGCAGTTGCGGTTGCAGTTGGAGTTGCCGCAGCAGTATCAGTTGCAGTTCACGAAAATTCGTCATTTATAAACTCTTGCTGCTGCTGACGTCGAACGGGTTGAAAACTACAATTTCATTGGCTATCCGCTGGTAATTCCGCAGCGGTTGCCGTTCAAGATAAAAGTTGGTTATCTACCTGCGGAATATGAAGTGCAACTGCAGCGGCAGCGGACTTTATAAATGGAAACATTCGTTTCGTATTCTTCATAAACACTACAGGTGCGGCAACTGCAACTGTAACCGCTGCGGCTAGTTTATAAATTCACTTTTAAATGTTCACTGCATATTACAGTAAAAACGCTGGGTTTAAAATTTTTCAATCTCACAGCATTTAGCCATAATTCTAAAACTGGTTTTCTAGATAATGGAAATCTATAAAAAAAAGTAGTTCAAATTACAAACAGGAACAGTAAAATAAATTTTCGGTAGGTAGTGTTTGGGAAATTCCTAAAATACCTAACCTTAAAATTGTTTTCACATCTGAAACGACTTTTTATTTATTTAAAAATATACTTACTTATGAAAACGAATAGTCGTCCCGGGAAATCGTTTATTTTTGCAGCCATACGCACAACAATAAGCCACCATATTAGCTTTGTTATTAATAGGTAATTAAAAATAATAAACAGTCACCAACCACTTCCGTATTTCACAATAAGTGCGAAAAAGAGGGTCGTCCCCTTCCCAGCAGCGCCTTTTAGGTAGACAGTAAGTAATTATTGAGAGGCGTATTGAGGGTTGCCGTGCTGTTAGATTTTATTGGCTGAAACGAGGTAGTTTGAATCTTTTAGGTATAGGCAGCAAGGAATTCTAGTTGTATTAGGGGTTGCGTCGTGAGTTTTGTCACTGGCGTCTAGGGGTCAAGTATCACTTTTTATTTCTGGCTCCTGAGACTTGCCCAGATTGTTTTAACACAATGCTGCGATGTGTGTTGCCTATCAGCCCCTTGTCATGAATATCTATATTATAAACATTTAATGATTTACTTTTAAATAAAATTCTATTAAAGTCGGTTTTGATAATCAGCATATTTTATCAATATTAAAATTTGAACACATTTGGTTGTTTATTATTATATATACATACGAATTTAAAATTTCTAGGTACTTTATATTTTATTAATTGCTCTAAATGAGAAATTAATAAAATACTTTTTCAGATTAATATCCATTAAATACTTATTTGTAAAATATTGTAATTTCCTTCTTTTGTGAAATTATATTTTTTGAAATCCAATTTAAACAAATACAATGTTGTTTTCAAAAATTTATTAAAGAATTTAACTATAAAATAAAAAAATAATATAAATACGGCATTAATTAAAAACAAACATATATTCTGTGTTTAAGTAATTTACTTATTTATTTACATATACGGGTGAACCCATATTGCTACAAATTAAAACAAAGAGTGTAAGAAAACATGACAAAAGTAGTCCTACACAGGTATGAAAGTACAAAAAAATAAATAAAATAGTATAACACTGCATGGGGAATTGGAAAATTCATACAAAAGTGGACAAAATAAATTAGTGATAATTGTAATATTTGTGTTAATGTTTTGATGAATGGAGCGTAGAGAGTAAATCACGATATCCAACAATATATTATTTATTGACATAAACTACACGTGGAACAACATTAAAAATAACAACTTAACTCTACTATGACTGGCAGGAGACTGGCTGACGGCTTGCGCACCAGTGGCGGTCTCAATAAATATATCTTATGCAACCCACTATACACATTCGTATGGTGTGTTGCCTACTCATGACATCTCCCTTTTTTTGAAAACACCATTTTACAACAGAAGTACAAAGTACAGCCATCACTAAATTTACATTACGTTTAAAAACATTTTAAAACAAATACAGCAATGCTTAAATTACAGATACATATTTTCAAGTCAGAGAATTGCTTAAAATTACAAATTTAGTCTGTCAGGTCGTTTGATAGTTCTTCCTGAGTAAGAGGGCTTATTTCTTATAACGAGAGTTTCCGACTCCGAACTAGAATTTAGACTATTGTATTCACTCTCCTCTGAAGTTCTATCAAAATTCCTGTCGCTACAACTTAACGCTATATCACTTTGATCCCTAAACACCTCATCCCCGTCGATTGAGGTTCCAACCTCCACAATGTTTTCTGGCTCTGCGGGACTATCACTATTACTTTCTATAAACACTTTAGGTGAGACCGAAGTGGTATGAAGGTTTTCCGATCTCATGGTGCTTTTTACATTTACATTCCGATTATTGCTTTTGTTAAGTTTTATAAATTTACGATTCCTTACATAAATGGTGTTGTTTGCAACTTTAACTGAATACGATTTGTCTCTATTTTTTTTTTCAATAATGGCAGGAGTCCAGATCGCATTTGGTCTCAGTTGTACGAACACATTGTCCCCTACTACCAAAGGTTTTAATTTTTGAACCCCTTTTTTATTAAAGTATTTTTGTTGTAATTCTTGGTTTTGTCGGATTCTGCTATTAACCTTTCCGACATTTACCACCCTGGATTTTAAATTTACATTACTGAGAGGTAACATGGATTGAAGGTGTCTAGACATTAAAATTTGTGCAGGAGAGAAATTGTCAACGACTGGCATGTTGCGATATTGCAGCAACGCTTTATAGAGATCCCTATTATCCTCAGTTACCTTCCGAAAGAGTTGTTTGGCAGTTTGGACGTGGCGCTCAGCCATCCCATTAGCTGCACTATGGTATGGACTTGATAACGAGTGCTCAAATTCCCATTCCCGAGAAAATCTCTTAAATGCCTCAGAAGTGAACTGAGGTCCCCCATCAGATACAACAGTGAGGGGTACTCCATGACGAGCAAAAATAAATTTCATGGCATTTATTACAGAAAAACTAGTCGTATCTTTGCTCAATTTTTCAATTTCAATATATTTGGAGTAATAATCAATTAATAGTAAGTATTTAACCCCTTTTAATTCAAACAAATCGCAACCCACCTTATTCCAAGGTATCCTTGGGATAAAGTGTGGATCCAGAGGTTCAGATTTTTGCGAATTTGCGTATTTATTGCACAAAAAACAGCTTTCAATTAATTGTTTTATTTCATTTTTCATATTAGGCCAAAATACCGATTCCTGAGCTAGTTTTGTGCATTTATTTATTCCCATGTGACTGTAATGGATTCTATTTAACATTTCTCGTCTCATATTGCTTGGTACAACTATTGCCTGACCCTTAAAGATTAAATCATTCATTATTGTGAGTTCATCTCTAAAGTTTGAATATGCTTTTATTTTATCATCAATTTTCTTATTATTATATTATTATTATTTGTATTTTTTTGAAATTCTTTTATTTTCCGTGGCGTTAATTTGTGAAATTATTAAGCATACTTGAGCCTGAAGTTCTTTATCAAAATCGTCAATTATTTGTTCTTTGATATAGGCTCTCGACAAAGCGTCTGCGATATGTAATTGAGATCCTTTCTTATATCTCAACTCGATATCGTACTTTTGTATTTGCAAAAGCATACGTTGTAAACGAGCCGGCGTTTTATTTAAAGGTTTTTTGAAAATGGCTAATAAGGGCTGATGATCAGTTTCAATTATGACCCTTTTTCCAAAGATAAATTGATAGAACCTATCCAAGCCGAAACAAATTGCGAGCAGTTCTTTTTCAATTTGGGCATAACGAGTTTGACACTCTGTAAGGGCTCTGCTAGCGTAAGCGCAAGGCAAGTTGTCCTGAAGTAGGACGGCCCCCAAACCTGACTTGGAACTATCGACAGATATGGTACTTTGTTTATTTATATTGAACATTTGGAGTACGAGCCTGGACATCAATATGCTTTTTATTTTTTCAAATGCAACATCGTGCGGTTTTCCCCAATGGAATTCCACAACTTTTTTTATTAAATCGCGTAAGCAGGTTGTTTCCGACGAAAAATTTGGTATGAATTTACTTAGATATGTGAGCATTCCCAGTAAACGTTGGACATCCTGCTTACAAACTGGTTTAGTAAATTTTTGAATGGCCTCAATTTTAGATATATCGGGCTCAACACCCTGTTTTGAAAAAATATGACCCATATATTTAATTTTTCTAACCCCAAATCTGCATTTAGATTTGTTGAATTTGATATTGTTTAGTTTTGCTATTTCAAGTACCCTAACAAGTCTCTCATCATGCTCTTTTTTAGTTCTACCCCAAACAAGCAAATCGTCTATATAAATTCTTGTTCCCGGTAAATTGAAAATTGACTTAAAACGTTTTTGGAATACTTCCGGTGCTGATTTCATCCCAAATGGGAGGTGCAAAAATTTGTAAAGCCCGAAAGGTGTACCCACTGTGCATATTTTAGCACTTTCCTCATCTAGAATAATTTGATAAAAACCGTTAGAGGCATCTAAACAACTAAAGTACTCAGCACCCGTTAGTTCCCCCGAGACTTCCTCGATGGTGGGAATTTGGAAATACTCACGTTTAACGCAATCATTTAGGACTTTCATGTCCATGCAAATTCTTAACGAAGAGTCCGGTTTTTTGACAATAACCAGACCGTGCAGCCAATCGGATGAGCCATCTACCTTTTCAATAATTTTTTGCTTGACTAGACTGTCCAAAACTTCCTTTAATTTGGGAATCAGGGGTAATGGCACCCTTCTGATGGGTTGGACCACAGGTTTGACACCCTCGTTTAGTTCAATGTGATATGGTTTGTCCAAACAGCCAATTCCCTCGAACGTATCCTGAAAATCGCTTAATAGATTACTGTATTCGGGATTAATGTGACTTATTGTTTCAACTTTTTTAATTAAATTTAATTTGATGCATGCCTCTAACCCTAAGATGCACTGCGTCTCAGAGTTTACAATATAGAATTCTAAGTTATGTTTATTTTTAAAGCAATTAATTTTATATGTTCCCAACACCTTCAAGTTGTCACCCGTGTAGGCTTTCAAAGTTGTACCTGTATTTTTTATTTTATTTTTTTGAAAACCCAGACTGACAAATGCCGACAAAGGTAATACATTTACCATGGCCCCAGAGTCAATTTTAAATTTTACGTACTTATCATTTATTTTTACTGCTGTGTGCCACTGTCTATGTTCAGAATCGTGATCATCCACCGACCCTATAAACAAATGTGATTCGTCCACGTCATTTTTTATTTCATGTACATGTTTATTTTTATATTTAGATTGAGTGTGACGAGACGCGTTTTTATAACTCGTACTTCCTTTTGACTTTCTGTAATTACAATTGTATTGAGAGTTATGTGAATTTTTCTTTTTGTAGCAAGCTTCTGCAGTGATTTTTTAAATTACAAAAAGAACATGTCTTACCGAAAGCTGGACACTTGTTTATTGGATGGGTTTTGGTATATTTTTTACATGAATTAATTATTTTAATTGTGTCAACTTCACCTTGATGCGATGTCGAGGAGGATTCCATCGCTGATGTTCTCATGGCTGTGGCTTCTATAACTTTGCATAGTTGAATAGCATCGTCCAGAGATAGGGAATCATCTTCTAGCAGGCGTTGTCTCATGACTGTGTTACTAACCCCACATATGATCATAGCCTTGGTGAGACTGTCTTACAGATTTCCTAACTTGCATTTCATGGCCTTCTTCTTTAGTTCTGTTACGTATTGTTCGAAAGTTTGCTCCGGGTTCTGCTTATATGAAAAAAATTGATACCGTTCGTACGACAGATTTTCTTTTGGCAGAAAATGTGTTTCAAACATTTGAAGAAGTACTTTTAAATTATTTTTCTCATCCTCTTGGAGGTCGAAAGTTGTATATATTTTGAAGGCTTCCTCACCTATATAATGTAGGACCTGGACGCATTGAGTGGCCTGGTCTTACTTATTTAGCTCAGTTACAAGCATAAAATTCTCAAAACGCAATTTCCACATCTTCCAGTTTTCCGCCACGTTACCAGACATATTTAAGGGAGATATGCGTCTATTGTCGCCCATTTCCACTCCTTTATTTAACGCTTCTTATTTAATTAAAGAACCTTCTGTGGCTGGATGGCAACAGATATAAATTTATAAAACTCTTGAATTTTCACTTCTCAGAAAACGTGGGCGTACAAAATGGTGGACCTTTTTTTTCTGAATTATATTTCTGGCTTACCCAGCTCCGTAGGCTGCGCCATGTAGTATTTGTGTTAATGTTTTGATCAATGGAGCGTAGAGAGTAAATCACGATATCCAACAATATATTATTTATTGACATAAACGACATAAACTACACGTGGAACAGCATACATTAAAGGTAACAACTTAACCATAGAACTTAACTCTACTATAGCTGGCAGGAGGCAGGAGACGGCTTGACTGGCTGACGGCTTGCCGGGCTTGCGCACCAGTGGCGGTCTCAATAAATATATCTTATGCAACCCACTATACACGTTTGTATGGTGTGTTGCCTACTCATGACAATAATGGATATGTAATAACTAGTTTCTGACAAATTGACAAAGTTGATGTTTAAATTTTGAAAACTATGTGTACAAATTTTTGCAATACATTTTCTCATCCATGATAGGTAGTCAAATAATGCAAACCAAAATATTATTTTTGTACTAAATCGCTGCATATTATTCCATTTGCTAAAATATATAATTTCATAACAATTATTTGACAAGAGGCTAATCGGCAACACACAACGCAGCATTGTGACAAAACAATCTGCGCCAGTCTCAGGGGCCACAAATAGAAAGTGGTACTTGGCCCCTAGACGCTAGTGATTTTGTCGGCTTGTATGGTCACGGGGTTTTAGAGAATAGATGGGTGGGTTGGGGTGGAAACGGGTAGCCATTAGGCAGCAGTGCGCTTGGCGTTCTTTGTGAATTTTTCTTTTTAATTGCCGTTTGATGTATTCATGGGATATTGAAAATTCATGGTTGGTTGTGTACGTTATAGTTGTTTAGAACGACACAGCTTACTCGACTAGTTCGGATTCTTGAATTGTATAGTTCAAGTAATAAATTCCCGAGACAGAAAAACCCAACAAAAACTCTACGACATAATTATTATCGCCGCAGGCCATGGCGCTAGTTGAAATAAATGGATCCCACTAAATAAAAAACGCAACAAAAACTTTACGATATAATTATATCGCCGCGGGCCATGGTGCCAAGACTGACATGAAAACATTCCCGACGCACATTAAAAACCTATAAAGGTAAGCGAGTCAATTTGCGAACAGCACAAAAAAGAGTACTGGTTTTTAATGAGGTCGTAAAGTTTTTGTTATGTTTTTTATGTCTCAGTTTCTTCCTACTTGACATTAAGTATGTTATATTTTTTTGTGAAGCAAGCACATGTCCTAACGCATTTTTTGTACTAATTGTAGAAAGCCGTCCCACGAGGAATTACTTCCAAGTTTGATCTCTTGGATCGCCGATTTTGCCGCCATACACCTTTGACTAAGGAATAAAGATCATATTAATTTTTTTTTGGTATACTTATGAAATTATTTTTTTATTGCTTTTTATTTTATTCTATTTTTTGTGTTTACGTTACTTTTGTTGTTTTCGTAATACTCATCCCGAATTTTACGAATTCCCACCAAGTATTTATTGAGCCTGGCGTTACCCATTTCCGGAGCAAGGGAGGCCTGGGTTTCGGTCACCTATTCTTGTTCTCCACTTGTGGACCCCTAACTGGAATTTTATTGACAACTTTTTGCTTTCATTTTGGACAACGATTCGGGGATTTTGGAAAACAGGTATGGAACTATATTGACAACTGCAGGCTTCGACATAGGACAACGATATATGTATAAAAATAAGTTCATATGCACGATTTTTATTATCTCGTGTGAACCTAATGTGAACCCTTCGTGATATCACGCATGGTAAGATTAAATTATATAACCAAGGACCAGTTCAAATATATTTATTGTTTGTGAACATATATATCTTCTCTGATTGATGGCATTAAATACTCATTTACTAAATACATTTGATATCTAAATTCAAACTTTACATACTGGTTTCTTTTAAATTCATACCTCGAATAAATATAGTGTAGCGTTTGGGTACCCTTGGAAATTTTGGGAGCCTTCTAGCTAGGTTGCAATCATTTTATTAGTTGGTGGCGCCCTTTATGCATATATATGAGTAACTAATGTGTATATGCTTTATTTTTTTTGCGTATGAACTTTAACCTATCCCCTCACCCACTAGAGCTGAGCTAGCCCTCGGTACACCTGTTACGAGCCTCAGCGACTTGAACGCTTTTCTTTTTTTTTTAAACCACACCCGCCTGCAACATCACTCTGAATTTTCCAGAAGCAACTAGTCTTGACATCTTATCTCATACTGGTACTAAGGAAGCATTCCTGGTAATATGATAATTGTAATATGCTTAATTAATGCCCTTGTATTTATTTATGTTATTATCAGTTTCCCTCTAATTATGCAATTAATGTTTAATGTCAGTTATAATAAAATATACAAACCTGATGATTATCTTTAATCTATAACTGATCAAATTCGTTAGAACCGTTTTAGAAAAAAAAATCTCTTAATCTTACCCCTCCCACGCACAGGCTCCGTTTCTTCATTTTTTCAGGAAACGGGTGACGTCCTCTCATACTAGTACTAAGGGAGTATCAATGTGTTCAATTTAATAAAAATCTTTGAGCGGTTTTTGAGGAAATAATTATTTAATTTCTCTAATCTTACCCCCGCAGCCTCCGCACCTGAATTTATTAGGAGTCATTGGTTATGTTGTCTCATATTAGTGCTAAGGGAGTATTCATGGGTTAAATTTGATGAAAATCGTGAAAGCTGTTTTTAAGAAAAAAACTATTTTATATTCTTTTAATCGGTTTTTATAGACAAAACTGAACGAGTGGTTTGGGCTCTAACAACTGTGACTACAAACGGCAGATAAGTACTTTTAAAAACTACTTTTTGGCTTCGAATGACCTGAAACGTGCAAATTCACCAAAACATCGATTTTGTACACAGTCACAATACTTTCTTATATGCTACGTCTATGGGAAAGTACAAATGGCATTTGTTTGGGACCTGATAAAAAATTGCAGGGATTCTTTTAGTTATGATAAAGGATAATAATTTTTCCAATTTTTGACTTGGTTAATGAATTATTACTAAACGCAGTCTGTTTCGATTTTAAAAATCTGTGAAACGAGAAACACTTGCTCGAATTAAGAATTCCACAACTCGACTCCACTCTTCTAACCAATAATTATCACCGGCTGACTGTTGCAACTATTGTAGATAGATCTTCAGATAGATTTTAACCATGCATTCGCGCGCACAGTATCCGCGGTCCGCGCTTACGGAAAAAAGATGAGAATATTTCACTTCCAAACTATTTTCAACACTACAGATTCATTCTCTAATCAGCCGGTTTGCCGGATAAATGAACTAACAAATTTTACCATTAATATAAATAAATTCAATTTTTGTATTTTCACATAAAAATTAGCTTAAACAAAATCATCTTATTAGAACATAAAATAACTATCTATTTTTTAAGAAAATAACGTAACGCGTGAAGCTTCACGTAATAACCAATAATGTTAACTGATCTATTCTAGAACTCAACTCAACTATACTATAGGTTAGAGCTTAGATTCAGAATTCAGAACTGATTAGAGTAGAGTAAAGTAGAGTAGAATAAAGTAGAGTAGAGTGGAGTGGAGTAGAGGAGAGGCGAGGCAAGTCGATTCGAGTCGAGGCCAGGCGAGGTGAGGCGAGGCCAGACCAGGCGAGTCGAGGCCAGGCCAGGCGAGGAGAGGCGAGGCAAGTCGATTCGAGTCGAGGCCAGGCCAGGCCATACGAGGCGAGGCGAGGCCAGGCCAGGCGAGTCGAGGCCAGGCCAGGCGAGTCGAGGCCAGGCCAGTCGAGGCCAGGCGAGTCGAGGCGTGGCCAGGCCAGGCGAGTTGAAGCGAGGCGAGTCGAGTCGAGTCGAGGCGAGGCCAGTCGAGGCGAGTCGAGGCCAGGCGAGTCGAGGCGAGGCGAGGCCAGGAAAGGCGAGGTGAGGCCAGGCCAGGCCAGGCGAGTCGAGGCCAGGCCAGGCGAGTTGAAGCGAGGCGAGTCGAGTCGAGCCGATCCGAGTCGAGTCGACCATCAGGATCCCAGAAATGTAAGGAGGTATTTAATGAATTATTACTAAACGCACTCTGTTTCGATTTTAAAAATCTGTGAAACGAGAAACACTTGCTCGAATTAAGAATTCTACAATTCTGCCAGGAGCATCAGGATCGCAGAAATACGAGGAGGTATTTAATGAATTATTACTGAACGCAGTCTGTTTCGATTTAAGAAATCTGTGAAACGAGACACTTTTTCGAATTAAGAATTCAACAATTCTACCAGGGGCATCAGCCTAGTCGCGGTCGTCTCTAGATTATCGCAGATTCCATAGTCACATCAGGAGTACAAATATTTATTATATTGTCATCTTTGGGCCTCTTTTAGGTGCACGATGTCGAAATTCAGCCACTCTGGACCGCTGGACTCCCCATTGAAGCTGATGAAGTATGGAAAAAAGCTGCTGCCTACCATAGGAATTCTGGGGCACTCTGAGCAGTTGCGGGCCTCTGGGAGCGCCTAGTCGTGGGTCTCATAGTGTGGTTGGAGCGCCGTGGGCCTGGGAGCGTCAATACGACTGCCATGGGTCCACGACGTCAACTTTTTTTGTGATTTTGTCCCTATGGGATCTTTTCTTATAAATTATATCGGGTTCCCGCCTCACAACGCTCAGCCTTTTGAATGTTATAATTTTTTTCGTATATCCCAATGGATCTTTTGTTAGTTTTTTTGTGTCCTTAATGGCTTTTTTCTGTTATTGTTTCGTATCCCTATTAGATCTTTTGTTTTATTTAAATTCAAGGAAAGGCTTGTTTGCTTTAAGAGAGTTCAAAAAAACGACTTGCAACTGATATAGGCTTGACTAACGCTGGGCAACTGACTAGAACCCACGATAGTATCTTGTACTACATTGTTGTAAAAAGCTTGTTAATAAAACAAAAGCAGAAAATACAAAACTTTATTACCAAAAAGTCAAAAATAACAATTATAAAGCTATCAGGGGCATAATAAATTTTTTTAAAATTAGTGAACACAAAAATATACATGTCGAATACACAATTATTTTTTTTTAATAGCGGTAGTTTCTTATTCTTCCTCGTAGTTTGCTCTTATGAGGTGTTTTATTAAAATAAACCTGATGTGTTTGTGTTTGCAGGGGTGATTTTAAGAGAGCCTTCATTGAACACCTCACACCTAAAATAAATGAAATTACACAATACACATCACAGATTCTGTAAACGTGGGGATTAACAGAAGGCATCAAATAGTGACTATAGATTATGTGACTCTTTTTAAATAAGAACTATCTCAAATTTATCCTTCGATAAAACAGTGAAGCTTTATATTAGTTTACATTAAAGATGGCAATATTATGAAGATCATCACTGAATAAGCAATTTTATAGCAGAAGGAAATTTCATAAAATATAAAATATAGGAATTATAATATTCCAACCTATCTGCAAGTGCCTTATATAAATAAGGACTCAACAAATTAAACCAAAACATCCAAGTCATTGTGTTTTAGCGCTAACTGTGTTTAGACAAAATACGCAAATTTGACCATATAATTCAGCGCTCGTAAGGGGGAATAGCTGTTTTGGTTTAATTTGTTGAGTCCTTATTTATATAAGGCACTTGCAGATAGGTTAGAATATTATAATTCCTATATTTTATATTATGAAGAAACCATTTGCACAATACAGTTGCGAATGTTTTTAACTAATAAATGTAAAAGTTCGTTTTGTGTAGCCTGCCCAAATTTTGAAAAGGACATGGAGATTTCTATACATGAAATTTGTCTCGATGAAACTTTCTGCTTAGAAATAATGAAGCAAGCCACTAAATTTTGGAGAAAAGCAATCTTCCCGAAGTTAATTAGTTAATTTGTAATTGTTTATTTGATTATTTCATTCAGTTAAGTATGTCATCAGTATGTCTACGATTTATTGTTAATATATGAAATATCTCTAATAGTTACATTTATACTTTTTGTTAGGTTTGCAAATACTGTAATATAAAAAACCAAATTTACAGTTCATCATTTCTTAAGATTTTAAACTGAGGTATAATAATAACATAATAAAGAACTATTTGATTATCATTTTATTGGACTATTAAAACAAACGATTTACAAGAACCTTCCTTCATGTCGTCTTACTACCAACCTTCATATTAACATAAAAACTAATCTATTTGAAAATATAATCATTATTAACATATAAAGATATGCAACCCATAATTGTCAGAAATGTGTTGAGTGTGTACAGTTTGTTTTAACATGTTAAATTTACGTAATCGGCGAATTAATCGTTCGATATGTACTCTTAGCACACTTATTATTTTGCCATGCCATATAATAATCCATTTGGTATACATGATACCAAATACTTTTTATTACTCATGCGGGACAAGTCCTATTTTTTGCTTGATTTTTAGGTCAGTAAATAGTTATTTGCCTGCTCTACTATTAAATATTTGTCAGAACCCACGGTGGCTACTTTCGGGTTAGACCGCTTGGACATATTAACTGCGTACGACACTGATAGTTTATAAACAATTTAATAATAAAACAATTAAATGAACAGTCAATTAAACAATACAAGGGCACAACAGTCTTAACACCACCGAATAATACCACAGAACAAAGGAACTAACGGTCCGCCACCTGCTAGCCCTTCCTTAATCAAAACTCTCCTCTTTCACGGGTTATTAACGAATGCCCCTCATTCCCGGCTAGCTGGTGTCATTCCGTTCGCTTCAGATTCCCTCAGCGTGTTCCTATGCCCATATATAAGGGAATATCTCACATCCTACACTACTATTGGTTCCTCTAAATTCTAAATGAATGTTTATATTAACAAAAATAACAAACAAACGTTCGTATTCTCCGGTGATATTTTCGATCCATAGGCGTGGACACATTATTTTTTGGTGGCGCCGACATATTTATTTGCGTATGGTAATCACATTTGTCGCTCGCGAATTGACAATAAAACACGCAAAATGAAATTCTGTAGGTTTGTTCGAGTTCATCTCAAAATCGTTCTAGAACCGTAATATGATCATGCGCACTCCTTAAAACGTGTTCGCGTTTTTCAGAACTAGTTCAGGATTGTCAAGTTTTGTGTTCGAGTTTTTCGAGGATTAGTTCAGAACAATTCTAGAACAGTTCCAAATAGTACTTGCCCTGGAGACTGGAGCTTGAACCGTACTGGTTCAGAACTAATTAGGAACTTATTTCTTGCACATGCGCATTACAAAATATATTTTGGTTTGTTTAGAGGTTCGTCAAAAACATAACCTCACGTTAGTGTTTGTTTTTGTTTTAAAGATGAATTTTTTAAATTCCTCAAGTTCGAGTTCATCTTCTATTTCTGATGAAAGGGAACACCTTCTAGAAATCATCGTATCAGAAATTTTAAAAACTCGACCTAAAAATGAGGATTTTGCCGAAGATACTATAATAAATTATTCAGACTAGGATTTTCATGAACATTTCAGGTTAGTAAATAATATGTTTTAATCAGGTATTTTATTGTTGAAGTTGTTAATCTTTCTTTCCTATTATTTGGATTTTCTACCACATGTACTATTATCCTCTTCAAAACAAATCACCGAATCTACAAAATAATAGAATTATTGGAAAAAAGAGCCTCTGCGCCCGTGACGTTTACGCCAAAGGAAAAGTCAGAGGTTATGTTTTGCAAATAATATAAATCGGAATAAACACAAAAAATAATGTATTTTGCTGACGTTTCGGAAAGTAATCTCTTTCCGTTTTCAAAGCTATTTTTTGAAGAACTCTTATTTTGCTGTGTATGTCAAATACACAGCTTTAAGATTCTGTTTATGTTATTTCCATAGATACTTACTACTTACACAGAACATAGAACTGATGATATTTTTTAGATAATGTTGAGTTTGTTAAGTTCTTCTTTTAACATTGGTAGCCAGGTTGTACAAATATCTACAGAACAATTCGATACGCACTTATCTTCATTTAATAAGATTATTGCTGATTCTTTAATTTTTCTTTTTTTGGTATCTGTTTCTTTTGTTAAAATTTTTGCCGAGTCCCAGTTTATTCTATGTCCGTTTTCCCAAGCATGTTCACAAATCTTTGATTTCTGAATTTCATTCTTTCTAATGTAGTTCTTGTGCTCATCCAACCTCACACTGAAAGGTCTGGATGACTCACCCACATAACATTTATCACATTCGCACGGGATATTGTAAATACAGTTTTTTGAATTCTGCTCCCTGTTTATCGGTTTTGTTTTTGTTAAAATAGATCTTAAAGTGTTCCCCGTTTGAAATATCGTCCTAACATCAAATTTGTCACCTATACGGCGTAGCTTTTCCGATAGTCCGTATACATAAGGAATTATTGCTGTATAATGACGTTCAGGTTTTTGTCGTACCTGATTGTCCCTATTTTCAACATTTATGAAAATTCTATCAACAAAGGCTTCAGGATATTGATTTTGTACTAGAACCTCTTTGATAAATTTTTTCTCGTTATTTAATATTTCATTATTAGATGAAATTATTTTGGCCCTATCGTATAAACATTTTACAACACCCCTTTTAACATTTATTGACTGATTTGAGTTAAAATTTAGATATCTATTAGTATGTGTTGGTTTTCTATAAACGCTTGTTTCAATTGTATTATTTATCCTTCTAATTAAAACATCTAAAAACGGTAGTTCATTCCTACTTTCTACTTCTAATGTGAATTTAATAGACGGTTCCTTACTATTTATATTTTCTAAAAAACTATCTAGTAAATCAACACCATGAGGCCAAATTGCAAAGATGTCGTCAACATATCTCCACCAGACAACCGGTTTGTTTATACAATTTTGAACATGTGTGTTCTCAAAGTTCTCCATAAATATGTTGCTTAAAATTGGTGATAATGCAGACCCCATAGCCATACCAAAATCCTGCTGATAGAACTCATTGTCCAATTGAAAATAGGTTGTTTTTATACACAGTGTTAAGAGTTCCATTATGCTATTTACACTTAATTTAGTTCTAGTTTCCAAATTATTATCATTTAGCAACCTGTCTTTAACTATTTTTAATGTTTCATCTACCGGAACATTGGTAAAGAGGCTAACTACATCAAAACTAACCATCAGGTGTGATTCATGAATATCGGTTTCATAAATTTTTTCTATGAAATGTTTACTATTTTTAATATATGAATCGGTATTTCCAGATAATGGATCAATAATTTTAAGTAAAAATTTTGCCAAATTATGACATGGTGAATTAATAGAACTAACAATTGGTCTTAAAGGAATATTTTGTTTATGTGTCTTTGGTAAGCCATAAAAATGAGGGGGCTTACTATGATGTGGTGTAAGTTTCCTTCGTTCAAAATCATTAAATTCATGTTTGTATTTAAACAAAGTTCTGTAAATTTTGCTCTCTATTGATTTTGTTGGATCTTTGTTTAATTTTGAGTAGGGTCCCTCATTTACAAGAGTCATGATTTTTGTGTTATATATATCTTTATCTATAATGACTGTGGCATTACCTTTGTCTGCTGGCAAAAGGCAAAAAGGTACGCATTTACATAAATTTAGAAACTTAATAAGGGAAAAACAGATTAGGCAATTACAAAATATAAATAATAATCCTTTAATTGACAGGACTGTCATTAATATGTCAAAAAGACTTTTGTCCATTTCAGACAGGCTTGTACTATCAAAAGGTTTAAATTTTGCAATAAACCCGAAAACTGTTCCAAAATTTGACATAGTAGCGGCAATAGAAAAAACGGCTCAAAATTTACCAACAGATAGTGGTAATGAATATCGCATACGGGCAAAAATTGCTTTAGAGAAGCAATACAAAATTAAAGATAATTTAACTCCAGAAGAAAAGTTATCGATAAATTCTTTAAAACGCGATGAAAGTATAAAAATATTGCCAGCAGACAAAGGTAATGCCACAGTCATTATAGATAAAGATATATATAACACAAAAATCATGACTCTTGTAAATGAGGGACCCTACTCAAAATTAAACAAAGATCCAACAAAATCAATAGAGAGCAAAATTTACAGAACTTTGTTTAAATACAAACATGAATTTAATGATTTTGAACGAAGGAAACTTACACCACATCATAGTAAGCCCCCTCATTTTTATGGCTTACCAAAGACACATAAACAAAATATTCCTTTAAGACCAATTGTTAGTTCTATTAATTCACCATGTCATAATTTGGCAAAATTTTTACTTAAAATTATTGATCCATTATCTGGAAATACCGATTCATATATTAAAAATAGTAAACATTTCATAGAAAAAATTTATGAAACCGATATTCATGAATCACACCTGATGGTTAGTTTTGATGTAGTTAGCCTCTTTACCAATGTTCCGGTAGATGAAACATTAAAAATAGTTAAAGACAGGTTGCTAAATGATAATAATTTGGAAACTAGAACTAAATTAAGTGTAAATAGCATAATGGAACTCTTAACAATGTGTATAAAAACAACCTATTTTCAATTGGACAATGAGTTCTATCAGCAGGATTTTGGTATGGCTATGGGGTCTGCATTATCACCAATTTTAAGCAACATATTTATGGAGAACTTTGAGAACACACATGTTCAAAATTGTATAAACAAACCGGTTGTCTGGTGGAGATATGTTGACGACATCTTTGCAATTTGGCCTCATGGTGTTGATTTACTAGATAGTTTTTTAGAAAATATAAATAGTAAGGAACCGTCTATTAAATTCACATTAGAAGTAGAAAGTAGGAATGAACTACCGTTTTTAGATGTTTTAATTAGAAGGATAAATAATACAATTGAAACAAGCGTTTATAGAAAACCAACACATACTAATAGATATCTAAATTTTAACTCAAATCAGTCAATAAATGTTAAAAGGGGTGTTGTAAAATGTTTATACGATAGGGCCAAAATAATTTCATCTAATAATGAAATATTAAATAACGAGAAAAAATTTATCAAAGAGGTTCTAGTACAAAATCAATATCCTGAAGCCTTTGTTGATAGAATTTTCATAAATGTTGAAAATAGGGACAATCAGGTACGACAAAAACCTGAACGTCATTATACAGCAATAATTCCTTATGTATACGGACTATCGGAAAAGCTACGCCGTATAGGTGACAAATTTGATGTTAGGACGATATTTCAAACGGGGAACACTTTAAGATCTATTTTAACAAAAACAAAACCGATAAACAGGGAGCAGAATTCAAAAAACTGTATTTACAATATCCCGTGCGAATGTGATAAATGTTATGTGGGTGAGTCATCCAGACCTTTCAGTGTGAGGTTGGATGAGCACAAGAACTACATTAGAAAGAATGAAATTCAGAAATCAAAGATTTGTGAACATGCTTGGGAAAACGGACATAGAATAAACTGGGACTCGGCAAAAATTTTAACAAAAGAAACAGATACCAAAAAAAGAAAAATTAAAGAATCAGCAATAATCTTATTAAATGAAGATAAGTGCGTATCGAATTGTTCTGTAGATATTTGTACAACCTGGCTACCAATGTTAAAAGAAGAACTTAACAAACTCAACATTATCTAAAAAATATCATCAGTTCTATGTTCTGTGTAAGTAGTAAGTATCTATGGAAATAACATAAACAGAATCTTAAAGCTGTGTATTTGACATACACAGCAAAATAAGAGTTCTTCAAAAAATAGCTTTGAAAACGGAAAGAGATTACTTTCCGAAACGTCAGCAAAATACATTATTTTTTGTGTTTATTCCGATTTATATTATTTGCAAAACATAACCTCTGACTTTTCCTTTGGCGTAAACGTCACGGGCGCAGAGGCTCTTTTTTCCAATAATTCTATTATTTTGTAGATTCGGTGATTTGTTTTGAAGAGGATAATAGTACATGTGGTAGAAAACCCAAATAATAGGAAAGAATATTCGTAGAATGCCACAAATAACTTTCAGACAATGTTGTTAATCTTTTACAGAATACCCAGGCAATTGTGTACCAACTTGGCAAAACAGTTTCAGGAATCAGAATATGAAACTGGACACACCAGAATTTGTGCCGAAAAGTGCATGCTGATTTTTTTTGTGGTACGCAGGACATGAGGCTGCATCATTTCGTGATGTGGCTGACCGGTTTGATATTTCACTAGATACACTTCACACAATTATAACAAATGTGTCACTGTTTCTGTCCAACTTATCGAGCTCTGTTATTAAGTGGCCATCAGAACAGGAAAAAACTGAAATTTTGCAAGATTTTCAAGATGTCATAGGGTGTATGGATGGTAGTCATATAAGAATAGACATGCCAAGTGAAGATGCTGAATCTTATCTTAACAGAAAAAAATATTAGTCTATACAGGTAAGAATTCGGTAAATTCAATTTCTATAAAATGAGGTCATAATTTTGGTAATAATTCAAGTAATGAAATAGATTTACTGTTAATTAACAAAATTATGTATTGATTAATCAGTATATATATATATATATATATATATATATATATATATATATATATATATTTATAAAATATTTCACCTTTTTTTTACAGATGCAAGCTGTGTACGATAGTGGAAAAAAAAATCAGGGATGTGTTTATTGGATATCCTGGCTCGGTCCATGATGGTCGAGTTTTTAGAAACTCACCAGTATTTAACGATCTTGCGACTAAATGTGGACACAAATTAATATTAGCCGACAGTACTTACCCATGGCTACGAAATGTTATGACACCTTATCGAGATACGGGCAACTTAACAAATGTGGAGAAAAACTGAAACAATTAAGTCATTGAGCACACTTTTGGTATTCTGAAACAAAAATTTAAGCAGCTTTATCACCTTAAATTAAGGAACATCTCCACCATCTGCCACTTTATAAGGGCATGCTGTGTTCTACACAATTTAAGCCTAGATGATGAGATCAATCTAGATGCTGATAATGAGGTGGGCATCGAGAATGATGCAGCAGTAATTGATTTTCTTGAAGTGGAAGATGATGAAAATGAGGGTACTCGTGTTGGGTTCAACTATCGCAATTATATAGCAAGTACAGTATCATATAAATGTTTAAATATAAAGGATAAATATAAAATACAGAGGTAGTTCCTCAAGTTATGTCATGGAGAAAATTCAAAAGGTCATCAGTTCGAGTTCGGTGGAGAAAAAGGTATACAATCCACCAAAACATATCAAACTGTATAGTATTCAGTAAATGCATCAAAGTAGGAGGTCTCACCTGAAGAAAAAATAAAGTTATGAGTGTTAAAGTGCAACACATTGTATATCCAAATGAACTTTTCTTCATTAAATCACTTGAGGAATCCTTCTAGGTTTTCCCCTTTGTTAAGAAACTTCTCTGTACCCAAAGTGTATATTTATTTGGTTTCCTTTAAAGGAATGTAACTTATTTACAACTGTCTTTACTGATTAAATTTTTTTTAATGAAACCTTTTTTATTATTGTAATGCAAACTAAACTGTACGAATATTATTATAGGCTGTGCGCCGATATCTGGAACATGATAACATAGCCCAAAAACCTGCCTTTCAGTTTGTTCCATAATTTCAAAATACATATTTTATTGTGTTGTATCCACCTTAAATGGGAGGTACTGCATAGATATTAATAAAACATTCCACAAAAAGTACGCTTATCTATTACAATATTGAACAAGCACATTAACAGATACCATAAATATCTAGACATCTAAATAAATTCATATTCTATAAAGATATAAGTAAATAAAAACTTTAACTAATAATCTAAAATATACTTATCCTATTACAATATTTAAGGAGCATAATAAATATCAACGAAAACACCATTAAACCATCTAAAAAAATTCATATTCTATAAAGGTATAAGTTTATTTTCATATTTCAGTGATTCTATAATTATTTCCGTGGTGGATTAATCTTCAGAGTTGGTGCCTAAGTTGTCTTGAGGTTTATCCTGGGTAAATATCTGTTTACTGCAACAAACTTTTCTAGCAGCACAACTACCATGAAATGTTGCACCACAATTAGTAGGTACATTCCACTTTCCTTATCACTTTTCTACTACAATAATTGCAGAGAGATATCACTTGTGTGTTTGCACTGTCAGCCATCTTAATATTCTCTCGTGAAGATGTTTTTCGTGTATTTTAACGTGTTGATGTAGAATATGCCTCGACTTAAATGCTTTTGAGCAGATGTCGCAAACATATCTTCTCTCGTTTGAGTGAACCTTTTTATGATGATATACATTGCTCTGATGGATGAACGTTTTACTGCAGATTGAACACGAAAAATTTCGAACGCCACTATGTTTCGCTATATGTCTGTTTAGGCTTCCTTTGGATGAAAAATATTTGTCTCATTGATTGCACTGGAAGTGCTTAATATCAGATGTATGCGTTATTAATTTTGCATTATACTGAAAACGCTTACCGGAGATATGACAATGTTGGGATTTTTCAACCCTATAATCACATCATGTTCATTTTTCAAATTGTGTTAATTGTTTTCCCCGGTCATCAAATCGTAAATGACAAATGATACAAATATGCTTGTGTTTCTTTTCCATAAGTATGTTATAGGAATTTTCAGACAGAAAATGTAAATTGCATTGTCGACAATTCTTAGAAGTATTTTGAGGAGGTTCTTTATCGACAGCTTTATAAAGAATTTCAGGTTTGTGTCAATTTCATCTTGTTTGTTAGCATTTATAACTTCACTTCTATTTAAATCAGTAGTTTGTTTATTACATATGTACCCTGTAACTGTGTAAGGTACACTGAAGGAAGATTCGCCTTTGTCTTTAAAATGAACACATCGAGTTTAATTTTACATAAGTTACAGATATGTTATTAGGGTAAGCCATCGCCTTCAGCTATCTGAAATAATATAAATCGAAGTAAATATAGGATTTTATGAACTATCCATGTGAAATTTACCTGTACAAAGGCAAATAACACAATATTTTGTGCAATATCTTCTTCAGTACCAAATATATTTGAAAAATCTGAGTCGCCTAAGCACACCCTACATAAATACATTTTACGGTTCAAATTTTTTTTTTTTTAATTTAAAATCGTTTTAAAGCAGGCAAAGTATCAAAAAATATGATAGTCACAACATAATGATGATGGTAGATAGACATTGTTTTTGTAAAATGCAGCGCCGTTGTGAATGTTGTGATAGAGAAGAGTATCATTCTTAAAGTCCGCTGGTAAAGCAGATCTATTGGTGGTCGCACTTAAAAATATGTTTCAGATAGCGCCTATTTGGGCAATGCAAATTGCAGTACGATGCTTTATTTAGACATTTTCTGAGAGGTGTCACACGCATCAATGATTACTAAAAATACTAAAATTTCCTATTTTAAAAATCTACCGGTAAAAGCAGATAGATTTCTGTCAAAAGTGGTCGGTAAAAATCTACTAGTAAGCAGATTTCTACCAAAGGTTGAACCTGAAATATATATATTACAGAACTCTATTTAGTCTAGATATTTACTGAGAGATGTCGCAAGCATTAGCATCTAGTAAAAGTTATTAATAAAATAGATCTCTACCAAAGATGGCCACGCTATTTTTATGTAACCAGGATAACATAACATCGTTACTTCGACCAACACCACCTATAGGTGGTGTTGCTTCGACCATATATGGTCGTTATAGGGATTCTAATAACTATATGTTACAGGCGAAAAATCACGAAGTGGGCGACATCTATTGATTAATTGGATGGAGTCTGCGGTAGGTTCTTGATGAAACATATTCAATAGAATAATTATAAATATTCAAAAGAATAGTTATAATACGCACTTGGTTTATTGTTTCATTAGTTTTTTCCAGAATTTCTCTGACATATGTTTCGGCCTTGCGACCATTATCAAAGAGTCTTAAAAACTGCGAGTTCTGCGTTGACGTCACAGCTTTTCAGCCGTTAGCCTAGGAAAATCAAACAGCTTTCATTGAGTGTTTTTTGCAGTTTTTGTGGTGTTTTAAAAGTTGATTTTGGATTATTTAACATCCATAACTATCCTAAATTATTTCGTGGGGTAAATTTTGTTTGTTAAGATGGAGATGAGTTTATATTTTACGAAATTGTCTCATGATGGACAGGTTAGGTATGCGAAAAAAGTTAGAGCCATCGATTTAGATCCTTATATTTTAAAAAAGGAAGACTTTAGTAGTGATGTTGAGGTGTTTCCAAATATTACACATGGTGATATTGTTAATTATTTAGTTTTTGAAAGAAATGCATATACAAAGGATGAGTTTAAGGCGTTCAAAAATCTTGAAGCTTATTACCAGTTTGTTTGTGGCTGAGTGAAAGAGCTTTTCTGCAAGGAATTTACAACAAAAAAAACTTGTTGCAGGGTAAGAATTATTTATCAAGGATTTAGCGCTAAACACAATTTCTTGGCATAATAATGTATTAATATTCTAATTGTTAAGGTGGAGAAGAACAATGAACCTTATATATATATATATATATATATATATATATATATATATATATATATATATATATATATATATATATATATATTTTGAACTTGCTTACAGCTTTTAATTATCATAAATTAAACAGTGTTTTTATTTATTAAATAAAGATTAATTTATGATCATTCTACAGTTTGTTAGCGACCAGAAAATATTCATGTTAGATGCCAATTTTTGTTTTAAATGGACAGTCAAAATTCCTGAACGTTTGCTAATTTCTGTGTAACATTTAGTTTGCCAGCCACTAAGTACAAAAGTTTCGCCTAAAATATTTAACTTATATCATATCTAGTTATGGAAAATTTGGCTGAACAGGGACTTTGACGATACATAATATCTGTATATTTTATATTGTAGCTCAATATAACAGGCATTATTCATTTTTCAGGTTACACACTCTCAACGTATTCAGCAGAAGCCATTGACTCCTTGGATTATTACCCATCCAGATGGTTCCATACTGAGCAGTCATTGTGTTGCCGGTCTAGGTGAAATGCGTTCCTCGGACGTAGTTCCCATAAATACCATATATGTTCAACATTACACTCGAATACTCTATTACTGAATACACATTTTGTCAACCATATTAGTACTATCTAGAGCTGTTTAAAATGTTTTTAATCATCTCGACATGATTGGCCAATCGCACATCGAGTACCAGTATTCAAGTGCTTGAGTGTTTGGAATTATGTCAAAGCAGTGTCAGAATAAAGTTTCCAACATAATATTACTCATTATTTTTGTAAATTTAGCCTTACATATTATATTTATTTTTATGTGGTGAGTGTGAGTAACTTTTCATATAGTATTAGCATGTTTTTGTTGTTACGATATTAGATGTTCATACTTACCTTTCGTAAAACTTTTTGGTTGTGACATATATATTTAGTTCTTATGTATTTATTTTTATAGTGAGAGTGATATTTTTGATATATTAGTGTTTTTTTTCCTTATGATATTAGATATTTATCTCACGTAAATTTCTTGACTGTCACAAATAATTGTATATTTAGTTTTAGATATTTATTTCTGAACAGTAAGAGTAGCACTATTAATATATATTTTTCTTACGATATGGAATTAATTATACCTTTCGTAAGTTTCTTCTTGGTCCTTCTAACGAACAGTAATCGAACCTTGTGATAATAAATAATTGTATATTGTAGGCAACATTTTGTTTTATTTTCACTTACACGTTAACAAATTAATTTACAGACATATAATAATACAACAATGATAATAAACAACTTTATTGAATAAAATGTCAATATATGAAATAAGAAGAGTACGTTATATTTAGGTAATTATATGTACTAAGCAAAATTTAGCCCCATAGCTATTCTTATGCTCAACTTTCAAATCATAGACGGATTAAGTATTAAGATAATATATATTAAGGTACTGCATTAGAAAAATGTGCACTAACAAAAAATATTTGTTAAAAACAATCAAACCAACATAAATTTCTAATTTTTACCGTCTTGTTTATTGTTTGCTCTAGCTGTGATTCTTAAGCGGCGAGCACTTTCGCATCTGGGTTTCAAATTGTATCCCATATGGAAAGATGGAACCCGCTCTGAGTTGTTTTGATCATGTTGATAGGCACTTTTACTTGCAACACGAACCTTAATTAAAAACAAATTCTTTATATTAACGTGTAATAACTCACCACTAACAAAATGCTTGGAATACACCTTTGCATACTTCATTTTATTGCAACATTTGATGCCTCTTAACCAAACTTGCTTCTTCAAGTTGAAAACCGATAATATTTTGAAAAAACTAAGTTTATTAGCCTGCATAACTGAGTAAAATGGATTTTCTACTAAAGCATTTACCAATTGCAAGTCTTGTTCAGTTGATATCCGTCGCCCTGATTTCTACTAATCGTACCGTTTATTCTCCACTTTCTTAAAATGTTACACACCGAATTTTTGTCAATATTATAACGCAGTGCAATTTGTCGTGCTTTAGCAATAACTCCAGATTTAACTAAATCGCTTATACGAGGCATATTAGTTTTTTGCATACTTGCAATAAATTATGACAACTAACTGACAATGTCACAAAAATTAGAATGTACACAACTAGATGTTAGCAAAATACCTTTATAAGACTTGTCCTATTTTTTTTTGCTCACGACCGTACAAAGGCAAATAACACAATATTTTGTGCAATATCTTCTTCAGTACTAAATATATTTGAAAAATCTGAGTCGCCGAAGCACACCCCACATAAATACATTTTGCGATTCGGATTTTTTATTTAAAATCGTTTTAAAGCAAGCGAAGTATCAAAAAATATCTAGAGATACAGCCATTATATGACAGCACATGAAGTCTATGGACTATGGACATGCGACATGATGATGATGATGCAGGATGCAGCGCCGTTGTGAATGTTGTGATAGACAAGAGCATCATTCTTAAAGTCCGCTGGTAAAGCAGATCTCTATTGGTGGTCGCACTTAAAAATATGTTTTAGATAAGCGCCTATTTGGGAAATGCAAATTGCAGTACTATGCTTTATTAGGACATTCTCTGAGAGGTGTCACTTGCATCATTGATTACTTAAAATACTAAAATTTCCTATTTTAAAAATCTACTGGTAAAAGCAGATAGATTTCTGTCAAAAGTGGTTGCGCCGAACTTGCAAAATTAAAAATTCATTTTTGAATGGAACCACCTGAAAATATGGGTTTCTGCGATACTCTGTCTTGATTCTTAATAACCTTAATGTCACAAATAGCAAGGCATCATTATCTATTAATTTTCTTATCTTAGATTAGGAAAGAGATCCCTATCTAAGTTTCTTACCCACTATTATTCCGTTCATAAAATCCACTAGTGAAGCAGATATCTACTAAAGTCGGTAAGGCTAAACTGAGATTCGAAAAATATATTTTAGATAGAGCCACTTTAAAGCTATGCTATTTTGGCAATAAGAATGCAGTACTTGCATTGTTGAGAGATGAGTGTTGTATACTAAAGTTTTCTAGTTACTTTGAAAAATCTACTAGTAAGCAGATTTCTACCAAAGGTTGAACCTGAAATATATATATATATATATATATTGCAGAACTCTATTTAGTCTAGACATTTACCGAGAAATGTCGCAAGCATTAGCATCTAGTAAAAGCCATTAATAAAATAGATCTCTACCCAAAGTCCTCTACCAAAGTTAGCCACGCTATTTTTTATGTAACCAGCATAACATAACATCCTTATAATAATAAGGGTTCTATGTTATAGGCAAAAATCACGAACTGAGCGACATCAACCATATTTATAGTGACCAATAAATCAATTTACTGTTGAGGTTAAATGTTAAATGGTGTCTTATTGACGTGATAATTAATTAACTTCTGTGATTTTTCAAATAAAAAGTGCATTAAAGTATTATTTTGTCTAAATAATTTTACAGGTTAACAAAATTATTTCTGTGAAAATCGAGAACGTTTTGTTGTTTGTCAGTGTTCCAACTGATCTTCCCTGCAAATCTAATGGAAATATGTACTAAAAGTCGAAAGTCTATTAGTAAATTTATGTGCGTATGTGTGTATATATATACAAGTAGCATTTGTTATAAGAGTTCACTCCAGGTAAATTAATTGCCAATAAATTTAACAGAATATGAACAGATTGGAAAAAATAGTCTCTTGTAATAATAATTAATGACCTATTTCCACTATTTTAAGAATCTGTGATTAGTGTAACTTTTTATTTGCATTGTTTGAATGTTTTATATATCATTTAAAAAATCTATTTTGGTTTATAGCTCTTATTTGAAATGTAATAAGCATTTGAAGCTATTATTAAATACCTTATAAATAAAACAAGTGTGGTTATTATATTTTTTATTTAAGGAAACCAAATGCGCATGGTTTTTTACTGATAATAAATTGTTTTTATTACAAGAATTGTGACATTCCTTTATTTTCTATTGAACTATTCTAATTGTTTAATTTAAATTGAATGCCTCACAAGTTACCGAAGTAACTGCCTGGTAGGCCTCAAAGAATCTTATGCTAGGTAGGCTATAGTTTATTGTGAACTCCGAACCCACTTCACTAGGCATACTCAGTTTGCTAGCCAAAGCTTTAGCACACTGAACTACCGTTCTTAGTTACTTTTCTGGAACTCTGATCAAATTCAGATTAGAGTGAAAACCAGTGCAGATACTTGCAAGCCATTTCTTAAGATATACTTGCATGGGAAAATTCTCACCGTTATAAAATTTGCCCACCCAGCGAAAGAGATTTGCCCAAGACAAAAGGCATTGTTTATTTCTTATGATATTTCATTAAAATTCATTTTATATTTATTTACAAAATTATAAACAACCTACTATAAACTTAAAAAGAAAACAGAGCTAGGATTTCATTTATTTTATTAAATTTTTAAAACAAATAACATGAACTTGGATAAACTTTCAACTTGCATACGACATAAAAATTGTTTTAAATATTTTCTATGTTCCTAAAAACTTCTTCATACTTTCATTCCTCATATAGCTCAACATCTAGTTCTATATCCTCGACTTTTTTTTAAAATTCAGATAAGTATTCTAGTCGCAGATTATAATAAGCTGTACCTACTTCACTGAGCGTTATAAAAAGTTTTGCTTTTTTATGGATTCCTTTTGCAGCAGTCTGTATTGATTATAATTCAAATATGCTTTTAGAGAGCAGAATATTAAAACAATATTTCAGTCGCAAAACTCCTCTATAAAATCCTTATTTTACTATAAGGAACGTAACCAGACCGTAACCAACAGCTACTCTCCAGGCTATGTGCCCCGCCAAGTGCTGAATTACAAGTTACAAGCCTGGCGCGTTAAGTATAATAGCTGTGTATTACCAACAAAACGCCAATGCTTCGATTGCAACAAACACCAGCGGAAAGACTGATCCTACTTAAAGGAGCTCTCGTACCAGTCGTCCCACACCACTTGCAGACTGCAGTTTCGAGCATTAGCATTTTGTTGGTAATGCACAGTTATACTTAAGACGCCAGGCTTGTAACTTGTAATTCAACGCTCGGCGGGGCACATAGCCCTGAGAGTAGCTGTTAGTTACAGTCTGGTTATGTTCCTATAGTAAAATAAGGATGTTATAGAGGAGTTTTGCGACTGAAATATTATGTTTTAATATGCTGCCCTCTAAAAGCACATTTGAATTATGCTAAGCAGCCCAGTAAGGCTATTTATTTTTCGATATTGCAGCAGATACTGGACCGCTAGACGGCGCCTGATGACTATTTTGCATGTCGCTATCCTAAGGATCCTCGTGTCATTCGTCACATGCCTACCTTGCAATGACGAGAGCCAACGAAAGTGCAGTCTGCAAGTGGTGTGGATGGCTGGCACGAGAGCTCTTTTAAGTAGAATCAGTCTTTTGGCTGGTGTTTGTTGCAATAAAAGTATTAGCATTTTGTTGGTAATACACAGTTATTACACTTAACATGCCAGGCTTTGTAACTTGTAACTCAGCACTCAGCGGGATACATAGCCCGGAGAGTAGCTGTTGGTTACAGTCTAGTTAGGTTCCTTATAGTAAAATAAGGATTTTATAGAGGAGTTCTGTATTTATTTTGTTTGGTTATAGTATATGATATAACGTTTTCAATAGTCATAGAGGGAGGAAATGTTCCAAAAAAATAGTTGCACGTAATTTTTATAAGATACCATTTATACATGCAATATGTTTTCTAAAGTTGGTACTATATCTGGCTCTAGCCTTTCGATTCAGTTTCAGGTACTTGACTGATTTGTTTTCCATTATCACAAACACTAATAGGTAAAACTAAGGACACGTCTAAGCCAAAAATATATCCAACCATTTCTCCTCCGGTCTGCATCCTATTAGTAGGAGAGGATGCTTCTAGTAAAGTGGGGAAGTAGTTGTAACGTTTTTCACATTTTAACTTGTATTTAAAAAAATAGTAAAACCAACACAACTTTAGTTCTAGCAATAGGCCATGTCCTTATTTCCGCTGTTATCACATACTGATTAAAAACTATTCTTTTGCCTCTTTGTGGGTGAAGACAGCCCTCAGTCCCCTCCTCTTATTACTTGAGTCCAGTTGAAACAGATACTTTTCTTCTGGATATGGTTAATTTTTGATAATATGCAGTTTACGGTGGTGCGATGCCCGTGTGATTAGTCGCGATTGCCACCTTGCGCCTTAACCCACCCGGCAATCGATCAGAATATTTCAATATTTTAAAGGCCTCGCACGATTAGTACTACAACACACGATCATCAAAATATCGGAAACCGATATTTTTACTTTTCAGATGTCTGACACTACTATACAAAACTCAGAAATTCCATTTATTAATAATATGCTAGGCATAATTTCATACTTGTTCGTCTTTTTAAATATTTTAGGAAGTTATGTATTTATCACAAAACACAACTTTCATTCAAAATGCTGCTTTCTTTATTGTTACAATTACTTATATCGTTAATGGTAAAACTTTGTTGTTCACTATTGGTACTGTCAATTAAAAAATCAGCAGCGCCATCTATTGTGATTTTTGTCTATAACTAGTTGTATGCCGGGTGGCATATTCATATTCTGCCTATGTTAACGTACGATCGGCTCTATTCGTAGCGTTCGTCGGTCAGGAATCAAGAGCAGGAACTGTCAAAGTCAAATGTCAAATTTCAACTGTCAAATTTCAATTGTCAAATTTCATCTGTCAAATTTCATCTGTCAAATTTCAACTGTCAAATGTCATCTGTCAAATTTCATCTGTCAAATTTCAACTGTCAAATTTCAAATGTCATCTGTCAAATTTCAACTGTCAAATTTCATCTGTCAAATTTCAAATGTCATCTGTCAAATTTCATCTGTCAAATTTCAAATGTCAAATTTCAAATGTCATCTGTCAAATTTCAAATGTCAAATTTCAACTGTCAAATTTCAACTGTCAAATTTCAACTGTCAAATTTCAAATGTCATCTGTCAAATTTCATCTGTCAAATGTCAAATTTCAAATGTCATCTGTCAAATTTCAACTGTCAAATTTCAACTGTCAAATTTCAACTGTCATCTGTCAAATTTCAACTGTCAAATTTCAAATTTCAACTTCAAATTTCAAATGTCATCTGTCAAATTTCATCTGTCAAATTTCAAATGTCAAATTTCAACTGTCAAATTTCATCTGTCAAATTTCATCTGTCAAATGTCATCTGTCAAATTTCAAATGTCATCTGTCAAATTTCATCTGTCAAATTTCAAATGTCAAATTTCAACTGTCAAATTTCAACTGTCAAATTTCAACTGTCAAATTTCAACTGTCATCTGTCAAATTTCAACTGTCAAATTTCAAATGTCATCTGTCAAATTTCATCTGTCAAATGTCATCTGTCAAATTTCAACTGTCAAATTTCATCTGTCAAATTTCATCTGTCAAATTTCAAATGTCAAATTTCAAATGTCAAATTTCAAATGTCATCTGTCAAATTTCATCTGTCAAATTTCATCTGTCAAATTTCAAATGTCATCTGTCAAATTTCATCTGTCAAATTTCAAATGTCAAATTTCAAATGTCAAATTTCAAATGTCAAATTTCAACTGTCAAATTTCAACTGTCAAATTTCAACTGTCATCTGTCAAATTTCAACTGTCAAATTTCAAATGTCATCTGTCAAATTTCAACTGTCAAATTTCATCTGTCAAATTTCAACTGTCAAATTTCAAATGTCATCTGTCAAATTTCAACTGTCAAATTTCATGTCAAATTTCAACTGTCAAATTTCATCTGTCAAATTTCATCTGTCAAATGTCATCTGTCAAATTTCAACTGTCAAATTTCATCTGTCAAATTTCATCTGTCAAATGCCATCTGTCAAATTTCATCTGTCAAATTTCAAATGTCATCTGTCAAATTTCAACTGTCAAATTTCAAATGTCATCTGTCAAATTTCATCTGTCAAATTTCAACTGTCCAATTTCAAATGTCATCTGTCAAATTTCATCTGTCAAATTTCAACTGTCAAATTTCAACTGTCAAATTTCATCTGTCAAATTTCAACTGTCCAATTTCAAATGTCATCTGTCAAATTTCATCTGTCAAATGTCATCTGTCAAATTTCATCTGTCAAATTTCAACTGTCAAATTTCAAATGTCATCTGTCAAATTTCAACTGTCAAATATCAAATTTCATCTGTCAAATTTCAACCGTCAAATGTCAAATTTCATCTGTCAAATTTCAAATGTCATCTGTCAAATTTCATATGTCAAATTTCATCTGTCAAATTTCAACTGTCAAATTTCATCTGTCAAATTTCAACTGTCCAATTTCAAATGTCATCTGTCAAATTTCATCTGTCAAATTTCATCTGTCAAATTTCAACTGTCAAATTTCATCTGTCAAATTTCATCTGTCAAATTTCAAATGTCAAATTTCAAATGTCAAATTTCAAATGTCATCTGTCAAATTTCATCTGTCAAATTTCATCTGTCAAATTTCAAATGTCATCTGTCAAATTTCATCTGTCAAATTTCAAATGTCAAATTTCAAATGTCAAATTTCAAATGTCAAATTTCAACTGTCAAATTTCAACTGTCAAATTTCAACTGTCATCTGTCAAATTTCAAATGTCATCTGTCAAATTTCAACTGTCAAATTTCATCTGTCAAATTTCAACTGTCAAATTTCAAATGTCATCTGTCAAATTTCAACTGTCAAATTTCATGTCAAATTTCAACTGTCAAATTTCATCTGTCAAATTTCATCTGTCAAATGTCATCTGTCAAATTTCAACTGTCAAATTTCATCTGTCAAATTTCATCTGTCAAATGCCATCTGTCAAATTTCATCTGTCAAATTTCAAATGTCATCTGTCAAATTTCAACTGTCAAATTTCAAATGTCATCTGTCAAATTTCAACTGTCAAATTTCAAATTTCATCTGTCAAATTTCATCTGTCAAATTTCAACTGTCAAATTTCAAATGTCATCTGTCAAATTTCAACTGTCAAATGTCATCTGTCAAATTTCAACTGTCAAATTTCATCTGTCAAATTTCAACTGTCAAATTTCAACTGTCAAATGTCATCTGTCAAATTTCAACTGTCAAATTTCAAATGTCATCTGTCAAATTTCAACTGTCAAATTTCATCTGTCAAATGTCATCTGTCAAATTTCATGTCAAATTTCAACTGTCAAATTTCATCTGTCAAATTTCAACTGTCGTCAAATTTCAACTGTCAAATTTCATCTGTCAAATGTCATCTGTCAAATTTCATGTCAAATTTCAACTGTCAAATTTCATCTGTCAAATTTCATCTGTCAAATTTCAACTGTCCAATTTCAAATGTCATCTGTCAAATTTCATCTGTCAAATGTCATCTGTCAAATTTCAACTGTCAAATTTCATCTGTCAAATTTCAACTGTCAAATGTCATCTGTCAAATTTCAACTGTCAAATTTCATCTGTCAAATTTCATCTGTCAAATTTCATGTCAAATTTCAACTGTCAAATTTCATCTGTCAAATTTCATCTGTCAAATTTCAACTGTCCAATTTCAAATGTCATCTGTCAAATTTCATCTGTCAAATTTCAACTGTCAAATTTCAACTGTCAAATTTCATCTGTCAAATTTCAACTGTCCAATTTCAAATGTCATCTGTCAAATTTCATCTGTCAAATGTCATCTGTCAAATTTCATCTGTCAAATTTCAACTGTCAAATTTCAAATGTCATCTGTCAAATTTCAACTGTCAAATATCAAATTTCATCTGTCAAATTTCAACCGTCAAATGTCAAATTTCATCTGTCAAATTTCAAATGTCATCTGTCAAATTTCATATGTCAAATTTCATCTGTCAAATTTCAACTGTCAAATTTCATCTGTCAAATTTCAACTGTCCAATTTCAAATGTCATCTGTCAAATTTCATCTGTCAAATTTCAACTGTCAAATGTCATCTGTCAAATTTCAACTGTCAAATGTCAAATTTCATCTGTCAAATTTCAAATGTCATCTGTCAAATTTCATATGTCAAATTTCATCTGTCAAATGTCTTCTGTCAAATTTCATCTGTCAAATTTCATCTGTCAAATTTCATCTGTCAAATTTCAACTGTCAAATTTCATCTGTCAAATTTCAACTGTCCAATTTCATCTGTCAAATTTCAACCGTCAAATGTCAAATTTCATCTGTCAAATTTCAAATGTCATCTGTCAAATTTCATGTCAAATTTCAACTGTCAAATTTCAAATGTCATCTGTCAAATTTCAACTGTTAAATTTCATCTGTCAAATGTCATCTGTCAAATTTCATGTCAAATTTCAACTGTCAAATTTCATCTGTCAAATTTCATCAAATTTCAACTGTCAAATTTCATCTGTCAAATTTCAACTGTCCAATTTCAAATTTCATCTGTCAAATTTCAACTGTCAAATGTCATCTGTCAAATTTCATCTGTCAAATTTCATCTGTCAAATTTCAACTGTCAAATTTCATCTGTCAAATTTCAACTGTCAAATTTCAAATGTCAAATTTCAACTGTCAAATTTCATCTGTCAAATTTCATCTGTCAAATTTCAAATGTCAAATTTCATCTGTCAAATTTCAACTGTCAAATATCAAATTTCATCTGTCAAATTTCAAATGTCATCTGTCAAATTTCATCTGTCAAATTTCAACTGTCAAATTTCAAATGTCATCTGTCAAATTTCAACTGTCAAATTTCATCTGTCAAATTTCAACTGTCAAATTTCAAATGTCATCTGTCAAATTTCAACTGTCAAATTTCATCTGTCAAATATCAACTGTCAAATGTCACATTTCAATTGTCAATTATCAATTGTCAGGAGTATCAGGATCACAGAAACGCGAGAAGGTATTTAAAGAATTATTAGGAGCACTAAAAATATACCTCTTCGGTTTCGTGCGCTCTTGCTACGAAACGCAACATCGATTTTAAAAATCTGTGGAACGAAACGCACATGTTCGATTTTAAAACTGGAATTCTACCAGGAGTGTCAGGATCACAGAAATGCGCGGAGGTATTTAATGAATTACTAGGAGCACTGAAAATATACCTCTTCGGTTTCATGCGCTCTTGCTACTAAACGCAGTCTACTTCGATTTCAAAGATTTGTGGAACGAAACGCAATTTTTTTCGATTTTAAGACGAGAATTCTACCAGGAGTATCAGGACGACAGAAATGCGAGGAGGTATTTAATGAATTATTAGGAGCACTGAAAATATACCTCTTCGGTTTCATGCGCTCTTGCTACTAAACGCAGTCTACTTCGATTTCAAAGATTTGTGGAACGAAACGCAATTTTTTTCGATTTTAAGACGAGAATTCTACCAGGAGTATCAGGACGACAGAAATGCGAGGAGGTATTTAATGAATTATTAGGAGCACTGAAAATATACCTCTTTGGTTTCATGCGCTCCTGCTACCAAATGCAGTCTACATCGATTTTAAAGATCTGTGGAACGAAACGCACTTTTGCTCGATTTTAAGACGGGAATTCTACCAGGAGTATCAGGATCACAGAAATGCGAGGAGGTCTTTAATGAATTATTACTAAACGCAGTCTGTTTCGATTTTAAAAATCTGTGAAACGAGAAACACTTGCTCGAATTAAGAATTCTACAAGTCTACCAGGAGCATTAGGATAGCAGAAATGCGAGGAGGTATTTAATGAATTATTAGGTGCACTGAAAATATACCCCTTCGGTTTCATGCGCTCTTGCTACTCAACGCAGTCTACTTCGATTTCAAAGATCTGTGGAACGAAACGCACTTTTGCTCGATTTTAAGACGGGAATTCTACCAGGAGTATCAGGATCGCAGAAATGCGAGGAGGTCTTTAATGAATTATTACTAAACGCAGTCTGTTTCGATTTTAAAAATCTGTGAAACGAGAAAGGCGCACTGAAATTACACCTCTTTTGTTTCATGCTCCCCTGTTACTAAATGCAGTCTAGTTCGATTTTAAAGATCTGAGGGAAGAGAAATAGTTTTGCTCGATTTAAAATTCTATAATTCTACCAGGAGCAACAGGATCGTTGAAATGCGAGGAGGTATTAAGTGAATTACTACTAAACGCAGTCTGTTTCGATTTTAAAAATTACGAATTCAACAATTCTACCAGGAGCATCAGTCTAGTCACGGCCGTTTCTAGATTATCACAGATTGTATAGTCACATTAGGAGTTGAAATATTTATTATATTGTCATCTTTGGGCCTTTTTTAGGTGCACGATGTCGAAATTCAGCCACTCAGGACCGCTGGACTCCCCATTGAAGCTGACGAAGTATTTAAAAAATCTACTGCCTACCATATGGAATTCTGGGGCACTCTGAGCAAGTTGCGGGCCTCTGGGAGCGCCTAGTCGTGAGTCTCATGGTGTGATTGGAGCGCCGTGGGCCTGGGAGCGTCAATACGACGGCCATGGGTTCAAGACGTCAACTTTTTTTTGTGATTTTGTCCCTATGGGATCTGTGAGGCGGGAACCTGATATAGGTTCCCGCCTCACAACGCTCAGCCTTTTGAATGTTATAATTTTTTTCGCATATACCAATGGATCTTTTGTTAGATAGATAGATCTTTATTGGCCATAAGTACACAAACTGTGTTTTGACAGGTCAGAACAAGAAAATAACAATTATAAACAAAATAACAATTATAAACAAAACATGACAATAGTTGTCATTAAGTTAAAAAAATATATATATGTATATAATAAAATAGAATAATAAATAACATGTACAGTATAAAACATTTACAACACAAAATAAATAAACAAACAAAACAGTCAACGCTATCACACAATGAACACTAATATATAATAATAAAAATAATAACAACAATAATTTATTAGTGTTATATACTACAAAATAGTATTTCCACAAGTCATAAATAGAAACAATATACATAATACATAAGTTATTACAATTGTAACTAGATAAAACACAGACATATTACACTAATATTAAACTATTGACATGTAGGTAGAATTAATTTATCAAATTTTGTACGTAGGAAATCGTCATAGTTATAGAACGCATTGTCTAATAAGAACCGTTTTAGTGTATTTTTAAATGTTTTCAAATCCAGATTTCTAACTTCAAGAGGTAGAATATTAAAAAACTTGACAGCATGATAATTTATACCATTTTGTAGTTTATTAAGACGTAAATAGTCTAAGTTAATATTTTCATTATTTCTTGTTGAATAACTGTGAACTTCTGTATGTTTGGTGTACTGAGATATATTTGCTTTAATATATAAAAGACACTGTAAAATATATATACATGGCAGGGTTAAAATTTTAAATTTTTTAAAAGAATCTTTGCAGTCACTTCTGTAATTTATCCGAGCAATGATTCTTATTGCCTTTCTCTGTATAGCAAACACTGACGAACTATGGGTTGAATGACCCCATGCTAAAATTGCATATGATATTTTGGAATGTATAAGACCATGGTAGGCAGTGACTAGGGTCTTTTGAGAAACTTGATTCACCAGTTTACGTAACAAAAACATACTCCTGGACACATTACTAGAAACAGCAATAGCATGTTTTTCCCATGTTAGTTTACTATCTACGTAAACCCCTAAGAATTTTACACAGTCACTTGTCCCATTAATATGATTATCGCTTAATTTTCTAAGTGAAAAAATCATGTTTTCCGTCTTCGACACATTTAAAGTTAGTTTATTTGTCACGAACCATTCTTGAACTAATAAATCTGTGTCGCGAACATCCGCCAATAAGTCATTAATGTTATTATTTCTAGATATAATTGTAGAATCATCCGCAAATAAAACAAATTTTGCATTTTGTGAAATAGCATAGATATCATTAATGAAAATTAGGAAAAGTACGGGACCCAATGCAGAACCTTGTGGAACTCCGTAAGCTATTTCACGGCATTCAGATTTATTATGTTTTATTGAGACAATTTGACAACGGTTTGTGAGATATGACTTAATTAAATCTATACCACTGCTGCTAAAATTGTAGTAAGTTAATTTCTTTAATAAAATTTCATGCGACACGCAGTCAAATGCTTTTGTTAAGTCAAGAAATTGTGTATAAATAAATTGGCCTCTCTCAAATCCTTCATTTACAAACTCAGTGAATTTGTTGATAGCACGTTGTAGATTTATTGCTTCTAAATCCAAATTGGTTGGTTAGTTTTTTTGTGTCTTTAATGGATCTTTTCTACTTTATATTTGTTGTCCCGAGAGGATCTTTTACTTGTGTCCTTAATGGCTCTTTTCTATTGTTGTTTCGTATCCCTATTATATCCCATTTTGTTTTATTTAAATTCAGTGAAAGGCTTGTTTGCTTTAAGAGAGTTCAAAAGAACGGCTTGCGACTGATATAGGCTTGACTAACGCTGGGCAACTGACTAGAACCCATGACAGTATCGTGTACTACAATGTTGTAAAAAGCTTGTTAATAAAACAAAAGCATAAAATACAAAACTTTATTACCAAAAAGTCAAAAATTACAATTATAATGCTATCATAGGCACAATAAAAAAATTTAAAATTAGTGAACACAAAAATATACATGTATAGAATACACAATTATTTTTTTTAAATTGCGGTAGTTTCTTATTCTTCCTCGTAGTTTGCTCTTATGAGGTGTCTTATTAAAATAAACCTGATGTGTTTGTGTTTGCAGGGGTGATTTTAAGGGAGCCTTCATTGAACGCCTTACACCTAAAATAAATGAAATTTGATAAGTAAATACACATCACCAATTCTGTAAACGTGGGGTTTAACAGAAGGCATCAAATAGTGACTAAATACTATATTATGTGACTCTTTTTAAATAAGAACTATCTCAAATTTATCCTTCGGAAGATAAAACAGTGAAGATTTATATTAGTTTACATTAAAGATGGCAATATTATGAAGAAACCATTTGCACAATACAGTTGTGAATGTTTTTAACTAATAAATGTAAACGTTTGTTTTGTGTAGCCTGCCCAAATTTTGAAAACGACATGGAGATTTCTTATACATGAAATTTGTCGCAATGAAACTTTCTGCATAGAAATAATGACGCAAGCCACTAAATTTTGGAGAAAAGCAATTTTCCTGAAGTTAATTAGTTAATTTGTAATTGTATATTTGATTATTTCATTCAGTTAAGTATGTCAGTATGTCTACAATTTATTAATATACGAAATATGTCTAATAGTTACATTTATACTTTTTGTTAGGTTTCCAAATGCTGTAATATAAAAAACCAAATTTACAGTTCATCATTTCTTAAGATTTTAAACTGAGGTATAATAATAGTAATATAATAAAGAACTATTTGATACAATTTTATTGAACTATTAAAACAAACGATTTACAAAAACCTTGCTTCATGTCCTCTTACTGCCAACCTTCATATTAACATAACAACTAATCTATTTGTAAATATAATCATTATTAACATATAAAGTTATGCAACCCATAATTGTCAGAAATGTGTTGAGTGTGTACAGTTTGTTTTAACATGTTAAATTCACGTAATCAGCGAATTAATCGTTCGATATATACTCTTAGCACACTTATTATTTTGCCATGCCATATAATAATCCATTTGGTATACATGATACCAAATACTCATGCGGGACAAGTCCAATTTTTTTGCTTGATTTTTAGGTGGGTAAATAGCTATTTGCCTGCTCTATTATTAAATATTTATTTGCGTACGTTAATCACATTTGTCGCACACGAATTGACAATAAAACATGCAAAATGAAATTCTGTGAAAATATGATTAGAAGTCCTACAATTATACCAGACAGTGATTCGTAATAAACAATAATATGAACAATTCGTGTGGTGTCTATTGCCCACGAGAGTGGAGTTCAATGCACATACGAGGTGAGCGTGCTCATCTGATTGTGATTAAGATTCCGTTGGTTTATGAAGACGGGTTAAATTTTTATGTGGTACAACTCCAGATCTTAAGATTATTTTTTGTCCCATTGTTTTAAAACAGTGCCAGTTTGCAGCGTCATTTTTTAGCTAAAATATATGCTGTTAGAACAAGAATCTACTGCATTAAACACTTCAAAATGATCACAACAAAATACAGAGGCCCATAAACAATTGAAATGATTAACATTGAAAAAGTTATTTTAGAGCAACGGTAAACAAAAGCCATGAGATAATTTTGATTGTTTATTTACTGCAATTCATCGATTTCATTGAGTAGTAAAGTAGCAACTCCCCATATTCAAATTATTTCAATGTGGAATATTATTGATTTAAGCGACTCCTGTGCATGGAAGTGATTACTCCAAGATTTAAAAAAAAATACAGCTTAACCAGTGGTCTAACTACTGCATATTTCCCTTCATATCAGTAGATATCGTCGTTAATCGTGAGACCATTGTAACCCGATTTTTTAAATAAAGAATAAATATGTATGCGGCAGGGCTCCGGGGCAACTGTTTTAGCGGCGCGATCAACGTCAAGTATAGGCAACACAAATTACTCAACCTTGGTTGATAGTATAGTTCATAGAGGGCAGTGCAGCCAGAACAGATTTAGTACATTTGCATATTTTTTTAGTACGGCGCCTATGCGCCGATTTCTCGGGCGCTCCGGGCCCCAGTTCCCGGCCAGAAGTCAGGTCAGGGGCGGAGCCCCCGGCCAAAAATATTGTGATTGTATTTATATTTTTTTTTTTACTCCAAAACTAACAGGATTTTGCATAGAGATGTGTTTTTAGATATGGCATTGCAAAAAAAAAAATAAAAAAAAAAAGAATCCCTTGCAATTTTTTTTAAAACTAACAAAGAAATCTGTGAACTTTTGACGGAATATGTGAAATTCATCCAAAGTAAGTAATCCCAGGAAAAATTATTCAAATACAAGATTTGGGAAGTTCCAAATTTGGTACTTTTCTCATATGGTGATTTTAGAAAAAAATTTCCATTGATAAAAGCTAGTTCTTTTTACTGTAATATTTGAAGAGAACAGACATCATCCTAAGAGAAACCCAAGAACATCTAGGTCAGTAAATTAGTTATATAATCATTGGATATTGTAAGATATTGCTTAAAATCATTATAGTAGCATAAAAATTTCAGAGAGAATAAGTACCAAATTTTGAAACTAACCATTTTATAGGTTTTTTGGATAGGGCATTGCAGACTCTCAACTTCATGGTCAACCTCATACCTAAATTTGAATTTAAAGCAATCCTAGTCTTTTGGGAACATGGTGCCTAATCATAATAATTTATTGCTGAATTTGTAATTGCTGGTAATGCCGACAGTCCATCATCTTTAGTACTGGTAAAATAGTCTAGCATCCATTTTGCTACCACGAAGTACGCTGATCTGATTTTTACCAACACAGCATGGAAGAAGCCTTGCCCAGGAATTTTTTTTTCTCTTCAAGTTCAATTTTTCTTTTTTTTTATGTATCTCAAATTTATCTCGCGTTTTTTGCAACATATAAACTGTAACTGTAAACTGCAGTTTTAAAATTAGCACATATTCCAAGAAATATATGTATATTTTTTTTTTCATAAAAAACAATAAATGAGTGCCTACTTTTTTACTTGAAATTGATTCACCGGGCTTACTGATTGCGGTCCTTCTGCCTGACAAACATAAAATAATTATACACATATACAATGCGATGGGCAGGGTATGTAGTACATAGGATGGAGAACCATTTGCCTAAATGCTTCCTATTTATGGAAGTGGTGCATGGTAGTAGGAAACGGGGTGCCCAATATAAAAGATACAAAAATCAATTATATGAAACACTAGAGGGTATCAATATGCAAGATAATTGGCAAATTACTGCACTAGATAAGACAGAATGGAGAATTTGGACAGCGAGGAGCCTATGGAGGGATTGTTAGACAGCCAAAAATAGGAAATCCGGGTATAGGAGCTTTCATGTGCAATATATGTCCGTCTAATATGAAATATAACGATACAAATCTCGATAATTCCACTGAAATTGTTTCAGCATTTGCCGACTTCTTTTCTGAATCTTTTTCAGATACCAAAGTTAACTCTACCCCGTGTAAACTCGATGGCATTACTCCAAATAATATCTTGCACTTAACAAAAGTTACCTTGGATGATGTAAAAAACGCTATTAGTCAGTTAAAAGCAAATATGACAATAACACCGCATAACATTCCTGCATTTTTAATTCGAGATTGTGCCATTTTTCTTGCATACTCGCTATCTATTATATATAATGCGATCTTAGAGAATTCTGTATTTCCAGACTTATGGAAATTATCTAAAGTTTACACCCTCATTACAGACCAATTACTATAATTTGCAATTTTAGTAAGTTACTCGAAATTATTATATGCCCACGTTAATAATGGGCTAGTAGACAATAACGAAAATGACATACTGTAGTATGACTCTTCAATATGTTATAAATATAATTTGAAGGTAGTTTTACCGACTATTATTGGTTTTATTGTAAAACGAATAGGCTTACGATTAGAGCGTCTTTAAAATACGGCGGTTTACCGGTTATCTCGTGACGTACTAGTGTCACATACGCGCGCATTTAATATAACCTCGACAGAGCCGCACATACGTTTTGCACTTTGTTAGCTCCGCCTTTCCACTAGCGTTCGTTTCTCTGCTGATTATGCTATTACGTCATAGCCAATAGAATAGCTAGAACATTTGCGGCAATATCTAACCATTTAAACATAGTTTAAACTTCATGATTTTTTTTTACTATAAGGCATTATTAAAAAAATAAAATAAAAAATACGGGTCAACTGTTTTTATACGTAGATGTTATTAAAATAATAATTAAAAAATTGTCTACTTGCCCATTGTCTATATTACCAGAGCAACACGGGTTTATCTCAGGTTGTTCAACAGTTACAAATTTGGTTATAAAAACTCAATATATTAGTGAAGTCTTAGATTAGAGAGGTCAGGTAGATGTTATCTACACTGACTTCTTTGAAAGTCTTTGATAAATTACATCAATACGTAGACAGTAAGAAAGTGCATAATTAATAATGTGTAATCACAGACAAATTCATATCCAATCTATAACCACTGCTACCTAAAAAGATACTTGTATTACTTGTACATACCTTTCTGTTCAATATCCAAGCCAGCGTCACAATTCACCGAATGAAACACGTGGAACAGGCCAGGAACAACACTTCTCATTATCGCCAGGCCTGACTTGAGCGCGTTATCATAGAAGGTGACGTCCTCGTATCTCCAACTGGAGATCATCAAATCAAACCCGCCCAATTTCAAGTAGTCGCTCTTGTAGAGGCTGACGATTCCAAAGCCAAACTATTACCAGAAACCGTTCTCTCCATCGACGATGTCGCTGCCGAAATTCGAGTAGTCAGAGCCGACATAAAACTTATTCATGAGACCGGGACTGTACAAGCTGTAGACTATGGAAAAATATATCATCTCATTTTTCATGGTGTTCCTGCGAATTCTCTTTAAGCCCTTTTTGTCGAAGATCATACTGACACCGATAAACAACATTAAATCATCTTCTGATAAAGAATTCACGCCCAACTAGAGAGCTATTCCTCTGAACATCTTGTTGGAATATATTATTTGAATATCGTTGAGACGATATTTGTCTTTAAGACTTTCAAGCAAGTTCACGCTCTCCTGAAAATCCTCCGGAGATATTTGGGTTCCGCTTCTCTCAGACACACGTACTCGTACATCCTTAAGAATCTCTTAAAAATATTGTACCGCCCGCTCAGAGAAAGTATGAAATTGGCATATCTCTAGGTTCTAGGATGCAGTGGGAAATTCATAAAAATGTACTTCCTTCACGAATATTCCTGAAAAATAATAATATTTATTTTCGATTTCTCCTAAAAGACAGCAGATTCAAAGACTAAAACCGAATGGACTCAATTTGCTGTGATGTCAACAACTTATGTAACCAGACATACTACTGTCATAGAAATTTTGATCCCGTCGAATGACATTGGCATTTGAGCCTTATTACCTTATTCATAAAGACTATAAATTATGATGCTAAAACATTGCTTTACATTTCATTGAATTACTCGGTTGCAGGTCCGCGGCTAGCACTTTTGGCGCCCTTGTGCAAATTTAAAATAACTCCCCAAATTTGTATTACGTTCATATGTGAGTACAGATACGGGTTAAGTTAGGTATTATTATCCACTATTGAAAAATAATTTTAAAAAGTATTTTCATAAATTTATTTTCATTTTTATATTTTACAAGTACAAGCCATACAAGTATTTTTTCATTGAGGTACATAACATAATTATAAACTTATAAAAAACAGAAATATATTCTAACAGTATTACAACTCAAAATTTTTGTATTTTAGATTCAAATAAACAAAATATAAAAGTTTGTTCGCTCGTTGCAAGCCAAATTTCAAGCTCAAACATGAATAAAATCAGATTTGTTTGAGTTTACACAATTCATGGTATCATGTTACGTATTCGATCGAATAAATGCTATTATTGCGTACTCTCATTTGGAAAATATATTATTTTCGAGAAGTAATTCGATTCCCTCGTCTCAATGAGTAAAAATAAAAAACAATGTAATAGCTAGCAATTCCTTACTGGTTTTTTAAATCATTATAAATTTTGTTTTGACAATTTTGTTTGTTGCTATATCTTTTTCTTACTTTTCAGTTTTGAGGCTTTTCCTCGGCGCCGTCGTCCACCACACGACTTTGCCCTTATGTACGGCGTGGGCCTGCTCGGTTGAAACAAATATATAAGAACTTCCAGTGCCAATCTCATACACACAAGATATGTTAAAATATATGTATTTATATAAGATTTAATAAACCCTTAATTTTATTTTAATAATGCCCAATATAAAACAGCAACAGTTTCCTCTAATTGGAATGAAGAATGTGATAATTTTAATTACGTGGCAGAATGTACTGCAATTGCAGCTAATTTCAATACTATTGTTTGAATTATACACATTTATGGTTCATAACCTAAATCTTTCTTTCTGTAATCAAATTTTATATTCATTTTAAATTGTTTGAATTATGGGTTTATGTTTTGTTCCTGAATGTGATCATACAATAATAGTGAATGTAAAATGTTTCATTTTCCAAAGGATGCCAAGTTAAAAGAAAAGTGGAAGCTATTTTACTTTATTATAGAGTTCTCCAACAGTAAAAATGTGGATTTACAGTTAAGAGACAGCAGTACAAGTTATTAAAATTTATGAAACAATTTTTTTTTGTAATATTATTCCGGTGCCGATTTGCATACAAAAAATTACGTTAATTTTAGTATTTACATCAATTCTATACAATATTTATTATAAACTGTGTACCTAGTTAATTTTATTTGTTCTATTTCAGAAGAGGCGATAGGAAATCTAATAAGTTTTCATTGGCACTTTGAAGATGGTGACAGAAAAAGTAATTTACCAGCGATATTTAAATGGAATGAAAGACGAATTCGCCTATACCTACCTCAACTTTATACATTTTGTCTTCATACTTGCTTGAACCGCGTATTGTATGCAGCTCATTATCATACTGCATTTTTTTAACATCCTGAAGCTAGAGAATTTTCTCCTTTTCGAATGATTTTAGTTTGTTTGTAGAAGTGAAATATTGCACTTGTTGTCGAAGCCAAAAAAGGCTAGTTAAAATAGTTTAAAATTAATCAGAAAAGTCATTTGTTTCATGCATCAATATCTCAGCGCGAAATAAGTACTACGCAATTACAGCATCAAGACTATATCAACGTTTAGGATCCCGTCCGCCTCGGCATGACTGGGCGGTACCGACATGACGCAGCCAACGGTCCCAGCCGCTCATTCGGCGAGCGACGTTCAGAACGCCAGCCGACCTAACGTCCAGAGCCCCGTCCGTCCCAAAGTCTACCGTATCGAGGCGAGGTTTGCAGCAGCATCATTCGAGTGCGAACAGTCAACGCGACTACATCTACCTACCAGAGCGAACTTCAAGCAATCTTCCAGAACTTCATAATCCTGACGAACCGAGACCGGTACGGCGTCGTAGTGCACCTCTGTAGCTACACCCTGCCAGCGTTGAGGAGAAAGGCCATTCTTTATCTACAATCGTGACGCGAAATTTTAAAACCGATATGAATACAAAGTTTAGCTAGTAAAGTTAGGGATAAACAACCATTAAACAAATTGTGCAACGAACAGCGACAGAGTTCTGCTTCACGTTACGTTTTAATTGGACCATTGACTTTTATTTCTACGCATCGACAGGCAAAAGCGCCTAAATAAAAAGCACCAGTTGGGTACCTTATCGCCAAAAGCGGCATAAGTGTATTCTAACTCACATCACAGCCATCCAAGGGGAAGTAGCAGTACCTACATCATAGCAAAATCGTTAAACCTCATTACAAAACTCCAAAATCGACCCTGAGAGCTTGTCCACTCTTAGAACTACGAAACATCACTATCGAGGCTGCTGGCGCCCATCTTACTTTAAAAATTTGTAGTCTCCGATAACTCAAAAACAATTCATTTTAACAACCCAAATAATTTTCGTAGACATACTCATATTTACAACTGTTTTTTTTAGAAATTTCTTAGGTGTACTTAAAATACTTATTTATAAAATATTAGATTAGAAGTTCAAAAGTTTTGAGACATATCTGTTAGCTGTACGAGGTTATAAACTGACAGAGCAAAATGTAAAACTAACTTGAAGTTAGCAGCAATGACGTTTTTTATTTTCAATTCCTATGGACTCAATTAGTGTTACGTGACATATTAGGCAACCTAACATACTACTGTCATACCGTTAATAGCGCAAAATTAATGCACTGGAACTTGACTCTTAATGCTCTAGTTAATAAAGAGTATTATCAAGAGGGTTAAAACATAGCTTAGAATTTCATTTTATTTCTAGCTCACAGAAAATATTTAAGACCTTTCAGTAACTAATTGACGTTCACAAAGTATGTGAAAGTAAAAGTAAAGTAAAATACATTAGAAGAAATTAACTTTTAATAAAGTAAATTGATATTACATATGAATTATAATATCCTCCAATAGGAATTGAGAACACAAAAACGTCATTGCTGCTAACTTCAAGTTAGTTTTACATTTTTGCTCTGTCAGTTTATAACCTCTCGTACAGCTAACAGATAGGTCCCAAAACTTTTGAATTTCTAATTTAATATTTTATAAATAAGTATTTTGGTATATGTAAGTACACCTAAGAAATTTCTAAAAAAAAAAAACAGTTGTTAAGTATGAGCGCAATATTTGACTTCTACAAAGAAACTAATATCATTCGAAAAGGAGAAAATTCTGTAGCTTCAGGATGTTAAAAAAATGCAGTATGATAATGAGCTGCATACTATACGTGGTTCAAGCAAGTTTGAAGACAAAATGTATAAAGTTGAAGTAGGTATATAGGCGAATTCGTCTTTCTGGAGGTGAATATGTAAACATTTTTCCAACATTCCGTTTAAATATCGCTGGTGCCAATGAAAACTTATTACATTTCCTATCGCCTCTTCTGAAAATAGAACAAATAAAGTTAACTAGGTACACAGTTTATAATAAATATTGTATAGAATTGATGTAAATAGTAAAATTAACGTAATTATTTTGTATGAAAATCGGCACCGGAATAATATTACAAAAAGGAAATTGCCTCATAAATTTTAATAACTTGTACTGCTGTATTCTTAACTGTAAATCAACATTTTACTGTCAGAAAACTCTATAATAAAGTAAAATATAAATAACCCTAACCTACCTCATAAGTAGCTTCCACTTTTCTTTTAACTTGGTATCCTTTGGAAAATTAAACATTTTACATTCACTACTATTAGTTTGATCACATTCAGGAACAAAACATAAACCCATAGTTCAAACAATTTAAAATGAATATAAAATTTGATTACAGAAAGACAGATTAGGTTATGAACCGTAAATGTGAATAATTCAAACAATAGTATTGAAATTAGCTGCAATTGTATTGCATTCTGCCACGTAATTTAAATTTTCACATTCTTCATTCCCATTGGAGGAAACTGTTGCTGTTTTATATTTGGCATTATTAAAATAAAATTAAAAGTTTATTAAATCTTATATAAATACATATATTTTAACATATCTTCTGTGTATAAGATTGGCACCGGAAGTTCTTATATATTTGTTTCAACCGAGAAATTCAATAAAATGTAAAGCAATGTTTTAGCATTATAATTTATAGTCTTTATGAATAAGGTAATAAGGCTCAAATTCCAATGTCATTCGACGGGATCAAAATTTCTCTGACAGTAGTATGTCTGGTTGCATAAGTTGTGACATCACAGCTAATTGAGTCCATTGGAGGATACTATAATTCATAGGTAATATCAATTTATTTCATTAAAAGTTACTTTCTTCCAATGTATTTTACTTTACTTTTACATACTTTGTGAACGTCAATTAGTTACTGGAAGGTCTTAAATATTTTCTGTGAGGCAGAAATAAAATGAAAATCTAAGCTACGTTTTAACCCTCTTGATAATGGTCTACATTAACTAGAGCATTAAGAGTCAAGTTCCAGTGCATTATTTTGCGCTATTAATGGTATGACAGTAGTATGTTGGGTTGCCTAATATGTGACGTAACACTAATTGAGTCCATAAACATTGTGAAATTTGAGACTTTAAATAGGCAACCACCTTTCAAGTTTATTTAAAGAACTTTTTCTAAATCCTATCACTTGCAAGTTAATAGTAAAAACTTTCATCCTTCTCTTGATATATTTCTGGAATTACTGAAAATCTTTAAAACCTGATAATGGCACATCAGTGAGCTTTAAAATATACATTTTCTCAAAGGACTCCGCAGCAAATACACGTAAAAATGGTTTTGGTGAAATTCCCTAAAATTTTTGTGAATTGTAGATCTAGTCCTACTAATTAAATTGCCCATTAGCAAAACTCACCTACAAGAATTACTTTCGGATTTATGGTCATCCAAAGTTTTAGATCTTACATGGCCGCAGCCTTGTAATATTTTCTAAAAAATATTTTATAGGTCGAATCAAGAATAATAAAATTTGTTAATAATGGGGCAAAAACTTTTTTTTACTAAATATTGCTTTAATACCGACAGAACCTACAGGGTGTACCAGAAAATATTTTTATTTAAAAAATTCTAAATTGTAACAAACGAAAAACTTGTAACGGCTAACAGTAATAATATTGATTTTTACTCAATGTTGTTATCTGTACCTATCACTCGCAACTTGGATAGATTGTAACAGCATGGTAGCCAAAGACAATCGAAAAAGTTTATAACTTATTCGACAAAGAATGCCACAAGGCTTCTCGGACTTGAAAAGTCCAAATTAAGGCTAATCACAGGCCTTCTAACTGGCCACTGCCCCTTGAGATATCATCTCAAGAATATGGGCAAGGCAGTAGACAACAAATGCAGATATTGCAATACTGCAACTGAAACTGCGGAACATATACTTTGTGAATGCAAGGTGTTAGTCCGCACTAGGCTAAAATTCCTAGAACAGGCGGAATTAACGCCTGAAGACATAGGGAAATTAGCCCTCAGGAAAATCACAAGCTTTGTAAAAAGTCTTGGAATCCTGGGCAACAACTAGATGTAGGGTAAATCACAGAAGATCTTTTAGGTCGAAGTGAAGTAAGGCTGTTCGAAGCCAAACGACCCCATAAAACAATCTACAACAGCATGGTTGACGGATATTTCACATTCGGCTCATCTCTTGAGTAACCAAAGAACCACAAAACGCTAGCTACATGTGCCAATATTTCTTGCACCAGATTTGCAAGTACAATATTATCCAGTGATAGGATCGCCTATATTACTATACTGTATCCATAACTGGTACTTAGTAGCATTTCGGTGTCGCGAATATATATTCTAAGTCTAATAATAGAGCGTTGCCCCATGGTCAGATCTATTTGTAAATCAATTACTTCCCATTGTGTCATGTCTTGTATATAGGAGAGAGCTAGTTTCAGTTTATGCCCAGTTTTTCCAGCTATCAACAACAAAAATGTCATTTTCTAAAAACCAGTTTCTGATCCCATTTCTGTTTCGTTTCATTTCATTTCTCAGCATTGACGAATCATTATTCCGAGAAGCAGAGAAATATGGTCCAAGTACGGCCAATATATAACATTTGGAGCAACAATTAAGCCAGGTTTTATTAAATGACGACCTTTACGCATGCAGTATGATTGACGCAAAGCTTGAAAATTATTACTTTTCCCTATTGAACAGTAGGTATCGTCAATGTAAGCAATTGCTTTTTTTCATCAGGTTCGTTATTGTACAGTTGATTTGCAAAATCAGTGACGTGCTGCGAGTTATGGATTGTAGCCCAACATTTTCAGGTACAAACCTCTGCATCAGTGATGTTCTTACTTTTGCTATTACATAACTAGTTGACTGTCTACTAGAATAATCAAATGTCACTTTCAAAAATTATCTAATAGGCCTTGTTTTAATTTGCAAAAAAATACAAGAAGATCTTTCTTTGAAACGTAATCATGTCCACCTTCTCTTGGGACTGGTTCACAATAATCATAAAGCTCACGAAACTGATGTTTGGATATGGGACACATATATTTCAATTCTTCATCTGTAAAACTATTAATGTCGTGGCATTTCCACTTTTCTGTATTGTTTATGGTTCTTAATTCCTGTAGAAATGCTAGCAATTGTGGCACCTTAATAACATATGGCCTATTAACAAATGGCAGTCCAGCCATTAGCTGCTGGATCAGCATACCATTTTCATCTAGATGTTGATGACAAACTCTGACACTTTCCACAATATATTATGTTTTTGATGACAAACACGTTAACTCTACATTGAATAGTTAGTCTTTGTAGATTTTCAAGAGCGTCGCATATAGCACAACCATGACTTGATGTTTGAGTTAATACATTAAGTCTTAAACAGGTGGGATCATTTTCTATAATAGTTATTTCAGGAAACATTGAGATGTGTTACAATTAAAACAGGTTCTTGTCTGATTATTAATAAGAAGTGGTGGTCTTCCAAATGTCTCACGCCTAGTCGTGACAATTTCTTTTTTGGCAGCATTATTATCTCCATCAATTCTTGACATTCTATTTATAAAGTTCACAGTATGACAAGTATAACAGTGCCTCCGGTTTGTAGGAAGGGCCGTGACTCAAACTTAAAATTAAATATATTAAGAAAGTTAATTTTATTATTCGCATAAGGTACTTCGAGATAACAAAATCAACAAATAAACTTAAAATACAGCAACAAACATAGGTAGGTTAGCGTCTTTTTACGCACTGACAACAAATAACTGTCAACTAGATTTAAATTGTTTTAGACATAACCTACTTGATCAACATACAAGATGTAAATAGCATCATCAGTAATATTTGCTGACGATTTTTTAAATAAAAATATTTTCTTGTACACTCTGCAGGTTCTGTAGGAGTGTAGGTATTAAAGCAATATTTAGTTAAAAAAAAGTTTATACCCCATTATAAATTTTTTTTTATTATTCTTGATTCGACCTATAAAATATTTTAAGACTGCAGCCATGTAAGATAAATATAAACCTCTGGATGACCATAAATCCGAAAGTATTCCTGGAAGGTGGGTTTTGCTAATGGGCAATTTAATTAGTAGGGCTAGATCTACAATTCAAAAAACTTTTAGGGAATTTCACCGAAATCGTTTTTACGTGTATTTGCTGCGGGCCTTTAACCGACCATCTCTCTTTTATGGTTTAGCAGTTGTCTATACTATTTCATTGAAACGATGAACTCCTTTATATGTATGACGTACTTATACTGAAGTGTAAGGGAAAGTTACTGATTATCCATTTATGTACCGTTTAGTGTATGAACGTGTTATAAATTATAATATACCCATCAATAAAATAAAGATTAACAGGTACAGTACTAGACAGAAACATCTCAAAATCAAATTTTAATTTTTTACATCATGACGCACCACTCAAAAAAATCTGAAAATATTATAAGGCAAAAAGCATACAGGGACGCTGTAGCTGTAAAGACAATGATAACTTGAAGAAATAAAAAAAAATTGAAAAAAAATTATGATATATACGCCCTTAAGGCTGCATAGGTTACAGAGAGTACACAACGGAAAGTAAACAAACATACATTGGGGTAAGTAAGAGTTAATACTTCTTTCACATATTTTTATCCGAAAGCTTATTATTTGTCTAACTTATGTTAAATATAACAGGAGTTTTTCATTTCAAACAAAAAATAAATGAATTCAACAGAAATGCAGGGTGGGGCAATAGTGCATCTGACTTCCATAACTTGAGTTCTATGATCGTCCGGGAGGTAGCACATATATTTTATGCATCATTTCAACACGACTTCTTTATTTTTTTAATGTTAGTTTTTATTCGAAAAACAACTAAAATTAGTGTCAGCTGACGGGGCACTGGAGATGAAGAGCGTGGGAGGCTGCGCATTTGGTAAAATAATTTTGTTTTTTGCGTCAATCCAACAAAGCTACAAAACTAGAAATAGTTTATTTATGTAATATAAATTTTAAAAAAAACAGTGTCAGCTGCATAAGGTAAGGAGCGAATATTGTCAATTACCCTGGTCAATATGCATGAAAAACACGTGAAAATCCGTTATTTGGACAAAGCTGAAATTTATTTATATTGTTATGTGCTGCCCTCTAACAAGGAAAGATGTGATTAAGTTCATGTTCAAAGTTTTCCTCAGAAGCTTAGTTACTTCCCTGACTAGTAGGGTGGCGCCGTCTATGAGCCAATTGACGAACAATCATCTATTACATGGTAGAAAATTATGGAGAATTCTAGAAAAAAATTCTAGAAGGATTCCAAGTGTGTATATAAAGAGGTGACTCCAGCAGATGGGGGAACAGTTCAGTTGAGTGAAGTATGCAGTTTAGTGAAGTAAACAGACAAGAGAGTTTTTAGACAAGAGTTGACAAGTTTAAGAAGGAAAGTAAAGTGCTTAGTGTTTTAAAAGTAGTGAAATTATATTAGATTAAGTTATTATTAGTTGTGTGATTTTTAAGTATTTGCTAGTGTAATTTTAGTGATTAAATAAATCAGTGGTTTGTGAAAATTCTTGTTGCAAGTTATTTGGAATCCACAAAGTGTTTACTGAAAATTGTAAGGACGTAACAATTGGTGTCAGAAGCGGAATTGCAACAGAATTTCTGAAGAATTCGACGAAGTCCCATAGTGTTCTATTTGGAAACCACTGGAGATAGTGAAGTGAGTCGAACTGGAAAGTGATATAGACATTAGACAAGTGCTAGTGTGAGAAAATTTATAGAACATTCTATTCTGAATTTTGTGGACATATTTGACGTATACCAGATATAGACTTTAAATAAGACTTGTTAGTGTTGTTTGTTAGTTTTTGAATGGAAACAAGAAGCATGGCCGCTGAAAAGCAAATGCAAGACATGTTAGCTGCATTTAGCAAAATGATGCTAGAAGAACAAGAAAGACGTCAAGAAGAACAAGAAAGACGACGTCAGAAAGAAAAACTAGAAGAAAAAGAAGAACAAGAAAGACGACGTCTGGAAGAAAAAGAAGAACAGGAAAGACGACGTCTGGAAGAAAAAGAAGAACAAGAAAAACGACGTCTAGAAGAGAAAGAAGAATTAAGGAAAATTATACAAGGGCAACAAGATGCTATCCTGTCAGCCACTAATGAGGTCAAGGAAAAAGTAGATAAAGTTGAACAAAAAGTGACTGGCGTCGAAGGAAAAGTGACTGCTGTCGAAGAAGAAGTGAGTGATATCAAAGGAAAAGTAAATAAGGTTGAAGAGGAAGTAACTGAAGTCAAAGGAAAAGTTACTGGCGTCGAAGGGAAAGTTACCGATATAGAAGGAAAATTTCATGCAGTTGAAGGAGAGGTAGAGCGACTTAAGCGACTGTTAAGAGAACAAGGAGGCCAGCTGGTATTATCATCATCAGGTCCTCGATTACAACCGCCTTCCTTTGATGGTCAAACTTCTTGGTCAACCTATAAAAGACAATTTGAGGCAGCGGCATACGCAAACAATTGGAGCAATGAAGACAAAGCTATGGCATTGGTGCTAGCATTAAGGGGCCAAGCCTCAGAGTTGCTTCAGAGTATCCCAGTGACGCAGCAACGGGATTTTAAAGTTTTGGAAGCTGCACTAGATCTAAGATATGCCGACCAACACCTCGCCCAAGTATACAGGACTCAGCTCAAATCACGCACACAAAAGGCTGGGGAAAGTTTACAAGATTTTGAAGCAGCTGTTGAGCGACTGACATACCTGGCTTACCCGGATGCACCCAAAGAATTCCAGGAACAATTAACAGTTGGTACTTTCATCGATGGCATAAGAGATGAGGAGATCAGGCGAGTCCTTAGATTATCCCGAGATAAGACTGGTAGTGAAGCCTTGATCCATGCCCTCGAGGTTGAAGCCGCTTACAAAGAGACTGCACGTCCGAGAGTACGAACCATGAAGGTAGAAGAAGAGGACCGTTTAGAAAAATCAAATATGGAATCTTTGATGGCTGATATGCACAAAATGATAAGCCAGTTGATGACAAAACCAGATGCTCCAAGGAAGCAGGAAAGAGAACAGAGCGATGAACAGTCAAGGAAGGTGATTCGGTGTTATAAGTGCGGCAAACCAGGGCATATTAAGCGAAACTGTCGGCAGCGGAGCCCTGAGAGAGTAAATGCCGCAATGACTGAAGAGCCGCAGGAAAACTAAAGATAGCCAGCACCTTGGGGGCTGTGCTGGCTGGTGAACACGGTGCCCCCAGAGAGATACGGGTTTCCCAGATTAGAAGAGTCCCGAGTAGTCTGCTTTTGGATGGCTATGTAAACAAAAGGAGATGTATCTTCACTATCGACACAGGTGCCACGTCGTCAATAGTGCGGCCCGGATTTTTATCAGGAATAAAAGTTGATAAAAGCCAAAATGGATTGGTCGTTCGAACAGCCACAGGAGACAGGGTAAGGGTTCATGGAGAAGTTGACCTAGATCTGCAGTTTGGACGCCTGTGCTTTAGTCATAGGGTTATCGTGGCTGATATCACTGATGATTTCATTTTGGGGCTGGATGTTATGGGAGTACAAGATCAATTTATACTTGACGTGGTAGAACGAGTGCTAAAGATTGGAAATGAAGAATTTATTTTGTCAACAGCAAATGACCGATTTCAAAAAGTGAGGCTACTGATGGCTCAGACAATCAAGATTCCTGCCCATTCAGAACAAATAATTGAGGCCATTCTGGAAGGAAACTCTGGTGGATACCGTGTTGGCCTTGTTGAAAAAGATGATTCAATTAAGACAGAAAACGTAATCTTAGCAAGAACTCTGACCCGGACAAGAGACAAAATTCCAATTAGAGTGGCTAATTTAAATTCCCACTCAGTGACTTTCAAGGAAGGCGAGGCAATAGGATCCTACGAACCAGTCCAGTGGATAGCAAGGTGCGAGGAGCAAGGGGAGAAATGTTCGTCAACCAGCGTAGACAGGGAAGTTGTGACTTTGTTGAGTTCCCAGTTTGAACACCTGTCTGAGGATGAACGTAGAGAGGCAATCAAGTTTTTGGAAAAAGAAAGTACGGTATTTGCCAAAAACACAGAAATCCTCACGAAAACTGATATAGTACAGCATCGAATAGACACTGGTGATTCAGCCGCCATCCGCCAACAACCTAGGAGGTTGCCACTAGCTAAACAAGAAGAAGCTGCTGCGATGGTTCAAAAGATGCTACAAGATGGAGTAATTGAGGAATCAACCAGTCCCTGGTCATCACCGGTAGTTTTAGTTGCCAAGAAGGACGGAACTTTGAGATTTTGTGTCGACTACCGGAAGCTGAATGATGTTACGAAGAAAGACAGCTATCCACTACCACGAATTGACGATACATTAAGTACGCTGGCAGGGTCACGATGGTTTTCAACTCTAGACCTTCGAAGTGGGTATTGGCAGGTGGGACTTCACCCTGACGACAAGGAAAAGACTGCCTTCTCAACAGGTAGTGGTTTATATCAATTCACCGTGATGCCTTTTGGACTTTGCAATGCGCCAGCTACTTTTGAAAGATTGATGGAATTTGTACTCCGAGGACTAACTTGGAAGACGTGCTTAGTTTATCTTGATGACGTAATGGTTATGGGACGAAACTTCAGGGAACATTTGGAAAATCTTCAGGAAGTATTTGGGAGAATCAGAAATGCACACCTAAAGTTGAATCCAAAGAAGTGTCTACTATTCCAAAAAGAAGTGAAATTCCTTGGACATGTCGTATCTTCGGAGGGAATACAGACAGACCCGGACAAGATCTCTGCCGTGCGTGATTGGCCAAGACCTTCGAATGTACACGAATTACGAAGCTTTCTTGGCCTCTGCACTTACTATAGACGTTTTGTGGAAGGATTCGCGGATATAGCAAAACCACTACACCAGCTAACGGAGGAGAAAGTTAAATATCAGTGGACACCGGAGTGTGAAACATCATGGAAGAAGCTGAAAGCAGCGTTATGCAGTAGTCCTGTGCTAGCATATCCCAAACCAAAGGGCCTCTATATTCTTGACACGGATGCTAGCAACTCCGCAATTGGATGTGTACTATCTCAAGTCCAAAATGGAGAGGAAAAAGTAATCGAGTATTTCAGTAAGGCACTGTCCAAACCAGAGAGGAATTATTGTGTAACAAGGAAGGAACTATTGGCCATTGTTAAGTCCGTGGACCATTTTCACAAGTACCTCTATGGCCAACATTTCAAAATCAGGACCGACCATGCTGCATTAAAATGGCTATTGCAGCTGAAAACCCCAGAAGGTCAACTGGCTCGCTGGATAGAAAGACTGCAGCAATATGACCTCACAATCGAACACCGACCTGGAAAGTCTCATAAAAATGCAGATGCTCTGTCAAGAAGACCGTGCAAAGATGACTGCAAGCACTGCTATCGGGTTGAAAAAGCACAGGGCACGGTAATAGTAAACACAGTTCAGGTAGATGTTCCAGATGATTGGACAAAGGAAGTTCTAAGACGAGAACAAATGGATGACAGCGTAATTGGTCCTATATTAAGGGCAAAAGAAAAAGGAACGCGACCGGAATGGAAGGATGTTTCGGACAAAAGTGTGGAGCTGAAGGCATTGTGGGCACAATGGGACTCCCTTAAGGTTATAGATGGGCTATTAAAGAGAGCATGGGAAAGTCCAGATGGGAAGGAAGTTACCATGCGTCTGGTGATACCCAGCTGTCGGATCCCAAAAGTACTTCAGGAAATACATGATGGAGTGTCCGGGGGACATTTTGGTATGAATAAGACATTGGCTAAAGTACGGGAACGATTTTATTGGATAAATAGCCGTCAAGATGTGGAAGCTTGGTGCCGCAAATGCAAGGCTTGTGCAGCTACCAAAGGGCCACAGACGAAGAGCAGGGGCCAAATGAAGCAATATAACGTTGGAGCTCCTTTTGAGAGGATTGCTATAGATGTAGCGGGCCCATTCCCAGTGACAGATGATGGGAATAAATACATCCTGGTCGCTATGGACTATTTTAGTAAATGGCCGGAAGCCTATGCCATTCCGAATCAGGAAGCAGTTACTGTTGCTCGAGTTTTGGTGGATAACCTTGTATGCCGATTTGGTGTACCCCTGGAGCTACATTCCGATCAAGGGAGAAACTTTGAGTCGGGGGTATTTCAGAAAATTTGTGAGTTGCTGGGCATTCACAAGACTCGGACAACCCCTCTTCATCCCCAGTCAGATGGAATGGTGGAACGACATAATAAAACCATGAAGGAACATCTTTCTAAGGTAGTTCACAAGAACCAGCGAGATTGGGATCGACATATACCATTTTTCTTAATGGCATACAGGGCTGCCATTCATGAGACGACTAAACAGACACCGGCTCGTGTAATATTTGGGCACGAGATCAGACTGCCATGTGATTTGATGTTTGGTACACCAGATAAGAAGCCACTCTCCGTGGATGACTACGCAGACGAAGTTAGTCAACAGCTGAGGAATGTCCACGAATTGGTTCGAAACCAAGTTAGCATAGCTAGTGACAGAATGAAGGCTCGCTATGACCGGAAGGGAACGTCAGCAGGATTCAAGGAGGGCGATCTGGTTTGGCTATATAACCCACAGCGAAAGAAGGGAAAATCTCCGAAGCTTCACCCACCCTGGGAAGGACCGTATTCAGTCATCACTCGGATCAATGACGTTGTTTACCGAATTCAACGTAGTAAGAAGTCCAAGATGAAGATCGTGCACTTGGATAGGTTGGCGAAGTATGAAGTATGTTGGGGAATCTGAATTGCCTGACCGGGACGTTCAGGCTTAAGGAGGGGGCAGTGTTATGTGCTGCCCTCTAACAAGGAAAGATGTGATTAAGTTCATGTTCAAAGTTTTCCTCAGAAGCTTAGTTACTTCCCTGACTAGTAGGGTGGCGCCGTCTATGAGCCAATTGACGAACAATCATCTATTACATGGTAGAAAATTATGGAGAATTCTAGAAAAAAATTCTAGAAGGATTCCAAGTGTGTATATAAAGAGGTGACTCCAGCAGATGGGGGAACAGTTCAGTTGAGTGAAGTATGCAGTTTAGTGAAGTAAACAGACAAGAGAGTTTTTAGACAAGAGTTGACAAGTTTAAGAAGGAAAGTAAAGTGCTTAGTGTTTTAAAAGTAGTGAAATTATATTAGATTAAGTTATTATTAGTTGTGTGATTTTTAAGTATTTGCTAGTGTAATTTTAGTGATTAAATAAATCAGTGGTTTGTGAAAATTCTTGTTGCAAGTTATTTGGAATCCACAAAGTGTTTACTGAAAATTGTAAGGACGTAACAATATGATAGTTTACGATATAAAAAACAATTAAAAGGTATCAGCTGACAATACCATGGCGCAAAAAACAAAATTATTTTACCAAATGCACAGCCTCTCACACTCTTCATCTCCACAGTTGTGTCAGCTGATACTTATTTTAGTTGTTTTTCATGTTAGTGATTCATTATTTTTGAAGTTCGCGCCGCGGTTATTCATCGAGGTACGTTACGACTGTGCGCATGAGCGCTCCTATCTGTTCGCACATTACTTTTCCGTTGGACTCAGTATTTGTTAAGTTTTCAACCATTGTACACCATATTTGTATTTTGTTCAATATATCCATTTTAATCTAAGTGTTTGTGTTTTCCTTTGTTTAATCGAGCCCAAAATTAGCATCTCACTTTAACATTTCGATCGAAAACCAACATCGAATACTAGAAACATCACTACATGTTTAGAAACCTCATTCTAGACTGCTTTCACTCCTTAAATTTTTTTACAAGTCACCCTACTCTGTGGCTCCGACCCTCACAGAGGGAAGCTGGTAATAAATACCAATAACCACTCCCCACGCCCGTGGCGTGAGTGACTACCGGGTCCGTGAATCGTGTGCCCCGAGTAGATGCAATGAACCGAGGATGATGACCTTCTGCATTCTGCCGAATATCGGCATGGCGGTATGATCTTTTGTTCTGAAAAAGTACTAAATTGAAAAATCATACAACGACATCACAGATGTCTCATAACTTATTTACAAAATTCTTTCTTAAAATCAATAACGATAACTGTAGTGTATTTTTCAAAATGCATCTGCATTATTTCAACAGAAAAAACCACTGGAATTGAATTTTTGACTAGAAATTCGTACTCCGCGACCCCGAAAACCCCCAGACATCTATTTTGATCGATTTGGATCTGAATGACAAAAGTCGTCAGCCATAAATGGTTTGGAGATTAGTAATACAGAAAGTGGCTTCTAAAAATGTACTAATATTTATAGCATTCCATTTTAAAAATGGCACTTCGTCCTGTGTGTGTTGTCTTGGCTTACCATATATTTTCGAAAATAATTTCCAGTTACAGAACTTTTATGTAATTTATCCCTGTACCTTTTTTTTTTTTTAATTTCGAGCTATTGCTCCGCCTTGTATACTAATTATTTACCTGTAAACGTCTGTTGTATGTAGGCATGCCTTCTAACTTGAACAGTCATCTTGTGGCCGCTGTACTTGAGGTAAACCAACAACAGACACAAAATTAGGTCCACGCCACAAACAGGATCCAGACTCCAATAACCGTATAATATTTCTTTAAAATCTATAACCCTTCCCCTTTGCTTGGAGAACGGGTTAATTAGTTCCATTACCTGAAAAATGTCTCATTAACAAAATGCAGGAACAGAAATGTATAATCTAAGACAACGCTTCCCTGCAAATAAAAAATGCAATAAAAATTTTACGAGGTCATTATTAACGCTGGCGAACCAGTCGGTATGGTATCGTCAAAGAACTGATGTTCATTAAATAGTAAAGTTAAGTGAGTAATATAATTTACCTTACCGGCGGAATAGTACAGAGAGTAACGGTGTTTTAATGAGGTCGCAAAGTTTTTGTTGTAGTTTTTATTTGCAAGGAAGTGTTGACTAAGACTGTACACAAATATCTCACCTCTCTCACTCTGTCGCTTAATCCCTCTTTCAAAGACGATCCTATTCTCTTCCGAGGATTCAAATTCCTATGCGAGTACTGAGATTTTGAGATCAACTCCCATTCTAATACATTACTTAAATGGAGCGGTTTGTACCTAATTATATTTGTCGTTGTACCTAAAAACCAATGAATTTTATTTAAAAACAAAAGTTTATTGACTATGCTCTACTATTTTCAGAGCCATACATGTATTCCCAAAAATAGAGTATTTTTGAATAAATAATTAAGACAATCTGTAAGGGCACAATATGAAAGAATTGTGGTTGAATATTGATTCAATTTATCTACTTTCTTATGGTGTGTGAGTTTTTAAAACGTATCTCATAATAATAATAATGACCTAAGGAAATTAATTGATTGCTTCACTCGATAAACTCATTCACATTTGGAGGGAGCCAACCTCAGAAAAAGTTCATTTGCAAAAATCGGAATTTTCTTTTAAAATAATCTTCAAAACTCGAACGTGCTTAAACAGATTGTTTCACCACCATCACCACTTGCCAACTAATTAAAGTTCTTAGGACATTGTCTACTAGTTCGCGTGAGTTGCAGGTGTGATTAATATCTAGTCAATGTGAGAGACAAAAAGAAGCCCACTTCATATTTTCAGGATACAACAATTTTTCAAATTAAATCATTGTCCTTTTTTCAGTTTATACAATGCATTGTTAATGTGCAAAACTTACGAAAAAATAACAGTCTTTATTAAACCTTCATTACCATTGAATATTTTGTTCTACAATTTTCACATTACTGTCTGAATGTGCTATTATTAAATTTATTTACCATTCAATAAAGCAAATGATGTGACGTCTCATATAAGAAAATTCAATCAAATAAATATGAACAACTTATGTGTATCATTAAAAACTGCAGCCACAAATCATAAATATATTAGTATAGAACGGTCAATTTTCCTTTGTGATACGTCAATCATGACGATATGTTAAAACATTTTACTTTGTTTCTATCACTATCTATCACTTGTTTATATCACTAATTAGTGATAGAAACAAAGTAAAGTGTTTTAATATACTGTTATGTGCTGCCCTCTAACAGAGAGGAGAGTTGTAATTACTCCCTGGCCAGAAGGGTGGCGCCATCTGTGGGCCAACTGGCGAACCACCATTTAGTAGTGCCTAAGAAAATTCTAGAGAATTCCAGTATATTTGTGGAAAGTTCTACAATGATATTCTGGACATTCCAAGTGGGTATATAAAGAGGTGAAGCCAGCAGATGGGGGAAGAGTACAGTACAGTTTAGTGAAGGATAAACAGTTCAGTTTAGCATCCAGTACAGTTCTGGGTAATCTGTGGTTCTGGTTACAGAGACAGTTTGTAGAAGAACAGTTCAGTTGAGTGAAGTATGCAGTTTAGTGAAGTAAACAGACAAGAGAGTTTTTAGGTTAGACAAGAGTTGACAAGTTTAAGAAGAAAAGTAAAAGTGCTTAGTGTTTTAAAAGTAGTGAAATTATATTAGATTAAGTTATTGTTAGTTGTGTGATTTTTAAGTATTTGCTAGTGTAATTTTAGTGATTAAATAAATCAGTGGTTAGTGAAAATTCTTGTTGCAAGTTATTTGGAATCCACAAAGTGTTTACTGCAAATTGTAAGGACGTAACAATTGGTGTCGGAAGCGGAATTGCAACAGAATTTCTGAAGAATTCGACGAAGTTCCATAGTGTTCTATTTGGAAACCACTGGAGATAGTGAAGTGAGTCGAACTGGAAAGTAATATAGACATTAGACAAGACTAATTTGTGCCATATAGTGTGAGAAAATTTATAGAACATTCTACTTGTACCTGGCATAGACTTTAAATAAAACTTGTTAGTGTTGTTTGTTAGTTTTTGAATGGAAACAAGAAGCATGGCCGCTGAAAAACAAATGCAAGACATGTTAGCTGCATTTAGCAAAATGATGCTAGAAGAACAAGAGAAACGACGTCAAGAAGATAAAGAAGAACAAGAGAAACGACGTCAAGAAGATAAAGAAGAACAAGAAAAACGACGTCTAGAAGAGAAAGAAGAACAGGCGAGACGTGAAGAAGAAAAAGAAAGAAGACGTCAAGAAGAAAAGGAAGAATTGAGAAAAATTATACAGGTGCAACAAGATGCTATCCTGTCAGCCACTAATGAAGTCAAGGAAAAAGTAGATAAAGTTGAACAAAAAGTTGGTAACGTCGAAGGAGAAATTAGTGACATTAAGGGAAAAGTTACCGACGTTGAAGAAAAAGTTACTGGCGTTGAAGTAAAAGTTACTAAGGTTGAAGAGGAAGTAACTGAAGTCAAAGGAAAATTTCGTGCAGTTGAAGGAGAAGTAGAGCGACTTAAGCGACTGTTAAGAGAACAAGGAGGCCAGCTGGTATTATCATCATCAGGTCCTCGATTACAACCGCCTTCCTTTGATGGTCAAACTTCTTGGTCAACCTATAAAAGACAATTTGAGGCAGCGGCATACGCAAACAATTGGAGTAATGAAGACAAAGCTATGGCATTGGTGCTAGCATTAAGGGGCCAAGCCTCAGAGTTGCTTCAGAGTATTCCAGTGACGCAGCAACGGGATTTTAAAGTTTTGGAAGCTGCACTAGATCTAAGATATGGCGACCAACACCTCGCCCAAGTATACAGGACTCAGCTCAAATCACGCACACAAAAGACTGGGGAAAGTTTACAAGATTTTGAAGCAGCTGTTGAGCGACTGACATACCTGGCTTACCCGGATGCACCCAAAGAATTCCAAGAACAATTAATAGTTGGTACTTTCATCGATGGCATAAGAGATGAGGAGATCAGGCGAGTCCTTAGATTAACTCGAGCTAAGACTGGTAGCGAAGCCTTGATCCATGCCCTCGAAGTTGAGGCCGCTTATGAAGAGACTCTACATCCAAGAGTACGAGCCATGAAAGTAGAAGAAGAGAACCATTTAGAAAAGTCAAATATGGAATCTTTGATGGCTGACCTGCACAAAATGATAAGCCAGTTGATGAACAAACCAGATGCTCCAAGGAAGCAGGAAAGAGAACAGAGCGAAGGACAGCCAAGGAAGGTGATTCGGTGTTATCAGTGCAGCAAACCAGGACATATGATGCGGCAGTGTCGAGAACGGAATCCTGGGGAAGTAAACACTGCAAAGAAAGAGGAAGGTCGCTCTGATAAGATGAGATTGATTGTTATGTTAACAGACATACAGAAAATGGTCGCACAATTACTAAACGAATTAAGTTCGCGACCGGAGCTGAAACAGGAACCGCAACCGCCGAAACAGGAGCCGAAGCAGCAGCGAAGTGCTGGAGGTCCGATAAAAGTAATCCGCTGTTATAATTGCGGTAAATTGGGGCATGTCAAGAGGTACTGTCGCCAGAGGAGCCCTAAGGAAGTGAATGCCGAGAATGTAAAAACGCAGCAGGATATAGCAGAAGTGAAGGCAGTTAAGATAGAGGTTCCGAAGGACTGGTCAAAGAAAGTTCTAAGAGAGGAACAACTGAACGACGATGAAATTGGACCAATGTTGAAGGCGAAAGAAAAAGGAATCCGCCCGGAATGGAAGGACGTTTCCAGTACAAGTGTTGGACTGAAGGCTTTATGGGCGCAATGGGATTCACTTAGGGTTATAGATGGCCTATTACGGAGAGCATGGGAGAGCCCGGATGGGAAAGAAGTTACCATGCGGTTGCTGATACCCAGGTGCCGAGTACCAAAAGTACTTCGGGAAGTGCACGAGGGAATATCCAGAGAGCACTTTAGCAGAAATAAGACTTTGGCTAGAGTACGGGAGCGATTTTACTGGGTAAATAGCTGTCAGGATGTAGAGGCTTGGTGTCGCAGTTGCAAGGTTTGTGCAAATGTGGCTGCCAAGAGGTCACCTACAGGGAGTGGTGATCGAATGAAGGCTAGATATGACCGCAATGCCAGTTCAGCAGGATTCAAGGTGGGGGACTCGGTTTGGCTGTATAACCCACAGCGGAGTGAAGAAGGATTCTCGAAGCCTCGCTCACCTTGGGAAGGACCGTATTCTGTCATCACTCGGATCAACGACGTTGTTTATAGGATTCAACGTAGAAAGAAGTCCAAGATGAAGATCGTGCACCTGGACAGGTTGGCAAAGTATACTGGGGTATCTGAAATGCCTGACCGGGACGTTCAGGCTTAAGGAGGGGGCAGTGTTATGTGCTGCCCTCTAACAGAGAGGAGAGTTGTAATTACTCCCTGGCCAGAAGGGTGGCGCCATCTGTGGGCCAACTGGCGAACCACCATTTAGTAGTGCCTAAGAAAATTCTAGAGAATTCCAGTATATTTGTGGAAAGTTCTACAATGATATTCTGGACATTCCAAGTGGGTATATAAAGAGGTGAAGCCAGCAGATGGGGGAAGAGTACAGTACAGTTTAGTGAAGGATAAACAGTTCAGTTTAGCATCCAGTACAGTTCTGGGTAATCTGTGGTTCTGGTTACAGAGACAGTTTGTAGAAGAACAGTTCAGTTGAGTGAAGTATGCAGTTTAGTGAAGTAAACAGACAAGAGAGTTTTTAGGTTAGACAAGAGTTGACAAGTTTAAGAAGAAAAGTAAAAGTGCTTAGTGTTTTAAAAGTAGTGAAATTATATTAGATTAAGTTATTGTTAGTTGTGTGATTTTTAAGTATTTGCTAGTGTAATTTTAGTGATTAAATAAATCAGTGGTTTGTGAAAATTCTTGTTGCAAGTTATTTGGAATCCACAAAGTGTTTACTGCAAATTGTAAGGACGTAACAATACTGTAAAAAAACTATTCCCCCTTTTATAACTTACTCTAAATAGTGCCAACTTTATATAAATTTAGAAAAGGTACTTTAATAGCTTTTTGTGAAAAATTTGTATAAATGCAATAATTGAGAAATAGAGGCCTAGAGGAAGTAGGTTAGTTTCTTTTAATTAGAAAAAAAACTATACGGAATGATCAAACAAACAAAAAGCATTATAAACGGTTACCATTTTATCGAATGTGAAATTGAATACAAAACAAAATATTTTTTTTTCTAATGAAGGTGGTATAATACTGTAACAGTAATCGTTTCAAATCCGTAATATACAGGATGCCTGAATTAATGTTGAAAGTTTGAGAATTCGAAATTGATTTTCTTCAATTTTTTGAAATGGAACACTCTGTATATTTTGATGTAGCGATATGAAATAATTAACAAAACGGAAACATGGGAAAGTAGAAAAACTTTTATTTAAACAAAATCGTAATAAAACAACTTACACCCACTACGATAAATTATTATATTAAATGTTCAAAACGTTTTTCATTTAGTTCTAAACATAAATCTGTTCTTGCTATTGCTTTCCATTTGCCTTACCATTTCAGGTGGAATATTTGCAAAACACATTTATTATGTGCCACATATTTATCTTAGTTGTTATATACGATTTTTCTGATATAATCCCACAAGATTCAGAAATGTGTATTGTCTAGGTACACTTTCACATCTCATAAAAATGAGCTGAAGCTTCATCCTACATGAAGCACGTTAATAACTCAGATAACACATTTTACAAGTACATTGCTTCATTGTAGTGACCATTGAAAAAAATGTGTCATATTTGAAAATATTTCACCCCAAACATTAAAGCAAGTGGAAAGGTCTTTTCGAGCAAGAACAGATTTATGTTTGGAACAAGATGGAAAGCCTTTTTAACATTTAATGTACCTGGTTTGTAGGCGGTGTAAGGTATTTTATTATAATTTTGTTTAAATAAAAGCTGTTTTCTACCTATAAATCTTTCAGTTTCGTTAATTATTTCAAAGACCACTATAAATTCCTATGATAATGTTCATATAAAAATTATTTGCCTTTAAATTTTCCATATAATTACTGCGTAAAAATATACAGGGTGTTTCATTTGAAGTAAATGAGAAATTGACTTTACAAACAACCACAACTTATTTGTTTGTTCTTCGGATTTTGGGTTTATTTGGATAAGTTAGAATTTATTTCATCGGTTTACTTTAATTAGTGTTTAATAAGATATTTCAAGACACAAGACCAATAGAAGTAAAAGGTCTTTGCTATGAATTTTTTGACTTACCTAATATATTTATGTCACCGAGATATCCATCCGAGCCACGATGGTTGGGGAAGACAAGTGGCAAATTATTCACAAGTTCTGCAACATCTATTCGATTTACGTGATACCCCAGTTCCGACATCGAGGCTGATCACTTTGAATTTTAAGACCCTGGAAAAAGAAAAAACACAAAATGAAAATAATTATAAAAAAATATATTCCCCATGACATATTTTAAAAATTTGCCATCAGAATTATTTGTCCTAATATATTATTCACATATCAATTTAAAGAAATGTATGTATAACCGATAGCTTATGCTGCCCTCATGTTTGAATAGTGACAAGATATTAAAACACGTTTATCAGTGTGTCTGTGAGTTTTGAGAGTAAGCAAAAAAAACCTTCAAGTTTACAAGAGGTCCCCTCCTTAAATGGAGCAGGGTATATCTAAACTCCTTTTATAAATTGACCCAAATTTTGTCACATTCAGAGCGGAGTTTATTGCGAATATATGAATTAAATATGATGACATTTGCGAACAAAATATTTGATTTATCTACATTCTTACACAATTTTAGAAAAATAACACATACTTTAAAAATACCAGGACAGGTACTTACTTACCAAAGTAAAATATCTACTGTGTTTTTAGCATTATATTTGGGGACTTTGGTTTTTTTGCTTTCCATAGTATTTGGAGTATTAATGGACAACAAAAAAGCTTTTCTCTAAATAATTTTTCTATTCTAAGAAAACGTCCATGTTTACATAAAGAAATTTCGGTAAATAATAAACGTCGAAAAACCAAGTCAACGGCTGAATTACATGAAAAAGTGATGAAAAACTTTTTGTACATTTTTCCGATTAAATAATGTATTGTTAAAAAGTTATCTAATGATAAACATTTTGAGGGTGTGGGTACATTTTCCCGCTTCTTTGACTATAGTTAATTTTGGTAGCAAGGAAATTAAAAAAAATAAATAAATTTGGGGATGAACCCTAAAAGATATTTACTCAAACTTTTTTCTATTTATAAATATTTAAAATGCTACAATTTAAAGCAAACAAAATCCGAACTCCCCCCAAAAAACTGTTTTGCAAATATATTAATTTAATTGGTTATTCTGTAAATGCCAAATAGAAAAGGTACGAAAATTTATGACACTGAATAGTTATAGATAAATGCTTTCCATATATTTTGTAAATCTTATTCTTATCTATTTAAAGTCAGAAGAGCCATCAGTAAAACACTACAGAAGATATACAATTTGCTATTGATATGAAAAAATATTTTAATTCAATACTATTAGTCGCCTCTAGGGTTAAATATAGACAACAGAAAACAAAATGGTGGGCAATACAGGTTTCTACCGTCCTGAAGATTGCTTTATATCCATGTCCTGTAACATAGACTAGGGTAGAGCAAGGCGGGTAAAACTACATAGTTTACAGAGTGTCGGTGACGGTGAGCCTAGTGGCGTTGGATAGTGCTCATATCAGAGAAGAAACGTTTGAGGTAGAGGCCCTATAAAAGTCAGGCTCGAATCTACACCCTATGTCGTCCACTTGAATAATTAATCATGTAACGTATTCTGTGTTGCCTACTGCTATATAAGGTTTTAATGGCACTACCGCACACCTTGTTCAATTTATTATGCTGGAAAACAGTAACATAGTGCAATTTAGACTAAAATTAAGTATCTAATATCTTCTCAGAATATTATGACAATACATTGGCATGTAGATGGGTCCCAAGCTGTGCTATAATCGTATAAAATATTTGTTCTATGGCCCTCGGTTAGTGTGTCTATAAAGTTACGGAATCTGTTCAGATTAAAAATATGTATTTGCTATCTAAACCACTTTCAATCCATAACTAAAAAATTATATCATGCATCAATAATATTTTGACACTGTTATAAGCTCCTGAATTATTGAGAAGAAGTTCTGATTTAACTCTATAGTTTATAGGTACCTACCTATTTAATTTTTCCTTTTTTAATTTAGACATTTTCTAATTTTTTTTTTCAAAATGCCATTTTGAAAATAGAAAAGGATATCATTTTATACCTATCATACTTCTTGCCAATATTTGTTAAAACATTCCTTCTTAATTGTTAAACAATAAGTTTTGCACTAGCTTGGCGTATTATTGCACAGAGTTTGGTCGACCAAAAATTCTAGATAGATACTATAGCCTCGAAAATAAACAAATGTAATTTCTGGTTCACAGATATTTCAACAATTGAAGACATAAGCGGATAAGTAATGTCGCAATTTTTTAACACTTCTGATCTAACTCCCAATAAATAGTGAATTCCAAATTTGTAATATTTTAAAGAAATGTTATGTTACATTACGTGACACTACATTATGAGTCACATTAATCAGTTTCCTGTAGGACAATCGTACTATTGTAGAAACAAAAATTACAGTAGAAATTACCCATAGCATGGTTAAGGTGTCTTTCTATAGACAAATTTTTGACAACGTTCAATTTGTCTTTTGACCACCTGAAATGTGACACTGTATGAAACGCCGGAGAAATATCGTCAGAGACAGACAAATACCATACCAATAATACCATTGAGAGGAAAACATGTTATGTGACGTATTTAGAACAGATAATACCATTTGTGAAGTTATCCACACAAAGCTTTTTCTTTCACGCAAATGATGTTGTATAACGTTGGTATCCACTGCGTCAAACAGTCAGACCACAAGTCATATTTTTTTTTTACGTGAACGAATGATATTGCCAATAGAGGCAGTAAGTTGTTTGCTCGGATTTTGCAAGTTACTCAAAGAAAATCCAGAAATTGATCATTTAATAACTTCATGTGGAGGACAAAATAAAAACAGATTGTGTTCTTTATCTTTACCAATGTTTAATACTAAATATTTTTTTTAAATAGTTGCATTGTACCGTAGCTCAGTGAATGTGGCAAATTCGCTCTGGTCAAGCTCTGCCTTACTCTGGTAATGCCGATGGTTAATGGATGTTGTCTGCATTTTTTTCAAATGTGTAACTCCATTCAGGACCGCCCTGGGCTTTGAATTTGGGGTTTGTCTACTATATGTGATGTTTATGTTTTGTTATATATATTTCCCGTGGTTGGACACAGCTTATTCATTCCAGACCAATATCGGGAAGTGATTATATCCGCAAATATTAAATATAGTTTATGTTTAAATGTGGAACATTTCTTTTACAACTTTGAAGCACCTTCAGCCAAACCTCATTTGTATAGAAAGTGAACAATAATAAAAATTTGTCGATGAGATAGTGTCAGATGGATCAGAGTAGACGAATTTGGATTCTATTGTTACAAAACCAATCTAGAACCTTTTACCCCGTTTTCCCAAGTTGCTTTACACAAAAAGGTGCTAGAGTGGATCAAGCTGGGGAAATTATCCCAAGTGTGTTACCCAAATGCAAAAATGTCTAATTTAGGAGACCAACTGATAACAAATAGAGATAACATTTCTAAGTTCCTGTCATCCAAAAAATTCTTTGTAGCGCAGCGCCATCTACCCCTTAACGTATTAAAAAACTATTTGTATTCAAAACTAAAACCATTTATATGTGCTAGCAATGGGCTTCTACAGAACTCAAATATCTCTAGTCTCCAGTAGTTTCCGAAATATTTCATCTGAGTTTTTATTGGCATACCCTGTATATTATAAACGTGTGTAGAAAATCGTTAAAAACATAAAATATACTATAAAATTTATAGGTAAACTAAATACATCATCACTTCAGAGGCTAAAAGTATTTTAAGGAAAATATCACTATTTATTTAAATTCTAAATGATTTTGGAAGAAAAAATATGTTTTATGTGGAGTAAAAGTGATTTTCCCTGTATCGGCTGTTGCTGGACCTGGACGTATTTTGCTCATCATCAATGTCAGTTTTTACTATTTTCAACTATGAATTCTTCTTGAGATTATTTATCATTATTCATTATTCCTTCAATTCCACATGAATAAAAATACGTACATTATAACAGCAGCAAACTATCCATTAGAAAAACCAACATTTACAAATCTACCTATCATACTTTATAGCCTCTAATTATTCACAGTAAACTTAAACTTTAGTACTTGCAGAAAGACAAAGCGAGAGCACAAGGACCTAAGTAAAAGATGTCATCAAAATCACCATAGAATGTGGCACCTTATTTTTTGTCTCATTTAATTCGAATGACGAGGTTTTTGAAAGACAAAATTCTTAAATACGTGACATATTCAAGACGCTTCTGTTTGTGTAAAAATGCGAGACCGTATAATGCGACGTATGACGTACCATCAACAACCATGGTTACCAGAAGCGTTGCCAGAAAACAATGAGATGATTTTCGGACGAATCCGCCACTTGCTAAACTTAGCCTAGCCGAGTATATAAATATTTAAATTTGTAAAATACACTAACCTTGACAACACATTTTTGCAGTTGGGAACATGGGCTGAGGCTGTTTCCTTGGGTGAAGCATGATGGCGTGAACTTTTTGTTTCATGTCTCCGGTAAACGCCACGCCGCGCCGCCTCCTCGCTCTTGTTGTGGTACAAAATCACTTGCATCTGTTTAAATAAATGGCCCATTATTTAATATGGAAGTTCAAGGATTCATTCATCCATCTGATTATTTAAATGAGTTTCGCAAATCTAACCCAACAAACGATATAGTATTTGATTAGATGGGTAATGAGCTTATGTCCTATTGCATTATGTCTATTCGATGGATGTTCCCAGTTCCCATTTTAAGTACCTCTCGATATTTACATCGAAAAGTAATAATGATAAAATTTTGGAACTGAATTAAGTTTATTTTATTGTCACAAATACAGTAAATGTGGTCGGAAAATGTTTTGATTTCCCGATATTAGGATGATTACATTGCTACTTTGGAAAGTCGCCCACAAAATTAAGTTAAATGTTTCCAATGTGTCATAATAATCCAGTAAAATAACGTATTTGTAACCTTTTTAAAAGCTTTTATTTAACTTGCAATGTTTGTTTGTTAGTTAGTTAGTTTGTTTAGGTCAAATCTTGCAATCAAAATTTTGATTAGTTCTAATTAAGCTAGAGCTTTGAAATTTTGCACGTGTATAAGTCCAGTGACAATACACTTCAACATTTTCGTATAAGAAAAAAACAAGATGGCAGATATGAATATTTTAAATCTAGAATATTTCAGATTTTCTAAATAAAAAAGGTACAGTGTAAGTGACCCTGACCTTGTCAGTAATCCTGAAGGGATAAAAAAATCTCAAAAAAAAGATTGAATTTCAATTCCCAAACAGCTGTTTGGTTACAATCAAAAAAATAATATTTTTCCACGACCGGGAGTAGAAACCGATTTCTATGGCATCAAAATTGTGACAGAAGTAGAGCATTTAGTCCCTATGGACGAAATAAAAATGTTTGTTTTCTTAACCGCCTCTCAAGTTACCGAAGTAACCCCCTGGAAGATCTCAAGGATCTTGTTTCTCTCCCTTAGTGTATAATGTACTACTTAGGTCAACTGCAGTTTAATAATGGTCAGCTTAACTGATATTCTCATAAAAACCCCGATCCGACGAATTCCCGCATGCCTAGGACCGACAGCATGGAAGAGGGGGTGGTTTTATACGTTGGGGTGGTTGCGGGAGGTTAGGGTGAAAAATAGCACATCCATCATGATTCCTGCCCTCAAAAAGCCATTAAAAACCTTGTCGAATTAGTATTTTTTCATTTTTTGGGATATTGCTATTACGGGCGAGGGTGGGTTCAACCCCCGGGGGTCGGTCCAGGGTACTCTAATGCAAATTAATTAATTTATTATTATTCCTCAATCCCTCGCAAGCCCAAGACCGAAAATCTGAAAATTGGAGCGGTTTTTCCTTGATAGGGGTAGTACGCAAGGGTTTCAGAACTCGAAACCATCACCATCGTTTTTCTCACCCACGAAAACAGGGGGGGAAATGTACTGCAAAAGATCCTACAAACTTTTGATGTTCGAGACCTCGTTAAATGGACTATAAATAATATCTGTCACCGTTTCCGCTTTCCGCGGCGTTGTGCTGAAAGTTAAGCCACACGAAATGTTGCCAATTAGTCTCCAAGCTCTTCATTTTTATTTGAGTAATGCGCATTGTCAGCAACTCCGCATTTTCCGACCAAATCTAAGCTGATCGTGTATTAAAAATATCGCATTGGATTTGTTCATCGTCTAACAGCACCACAGGTACTGAAAACCGTAATAGGCCATGGAAAAATCTGAATGCGACTAACACGACACTTTGGATTTCATTGTTAGATCGAATGTTTTAGATTTAAACAATATATTGCGGGTTGTTTATGGTATGAATTAAAATTATCACATATATGAAGTGAGTTTTATCCACGTTTTAATGAGAATTTGTAATCTGTGTTGTGTTGTTCGTACTGATTTGATAGTCCATTTAAAGAGTCGACATTTATGATGAAATTGACAAATATTTGCGATTCGGACAATGTCCTGCCCCCGTTTTCGAGGGTGCTGAATCGATTCCCGAGGTCAAATTAATTATTCCACTTCGACAACCCGCTCAAATTGGCAAAAAACCACCCCCAAAGTGTCCTTTTTCGTGAACCCGTTTATTTTCCCCAGTTTTTCGAGTAACTGTTATTCCCTCGAATAGAACAGAAGGTCCCTCGAGCGATTTGACCTCAGCCACCCCTACACCAGGCTTCTACCCCCCTAGAAGGTTGGAAAATTGATATTTCTTTTTTGTGAAAAAAAAAATTGATATTTTGCAGGAGGTGTTTCTGTGAGGAAGGTGGCAGGTGACCAGGGTTGTGTAACCATCCCCGGAGGTTGTTTTCACCATTCAAAAGGAATATCCAAGAAAATGTGAACACTTATTAAATATATCGTATATAAAACCACTGTCATAAACATATTTTTTATACTATTTATCAATAAAAAAAATTCACACCCTAGAAAGGTGAAAACAACCCCCCCGGTGGTGGGTTACACAATCCTGGTCACCTGCTACCTTCCCCACAGAAACATCCTTTAAAATATCAATTTTCCAACCCCCTAGAGCGGTGGAAGCCTGGTGTAGGGGTGGCTGAGGTCAAATCCCTCGAGGGACTTTCCGTTCTACTCGAGGGAATAACAGTTAGTCGAAAAACTGGGGGAAAATAAACGGGTTCACGGAAAACGGCACTTTGGGGGTGGTTTTTTGGTAAATTTGAGGGGGTTGCCGAAGTGGAAAAATTGGTTTGTCCCCGGGAATCGATTCAGCACGCTCGAAAACGGGGGCAGGACATTGTCTAGTCCGAATCGCAAACATTTGCTACTTCGTCCGACTCATTCAATGGACTATGGATGACCATTAAGCACGACATTATAATTTATCCAAGGTATTAATTATTGTCTTTCTATCACGACCTGTAATGACTGTTAATTTTTATTTGTTAATAAATCGTAAGTGCTTAGTGGAATCAGTTAATTCTAAAGATTCCTAAAAGCTCGGTATCTTGAGGATTTCTAACAACTAAAAAAAAAAATATCACCATCGCTATTACCGCCCTCGAAAACCCGTATAAAAATAGCTGGCGGTCTCGTGGAGTCGGCGAGTGTTAAGCTTTCTTTTTGTAGTTAGGTCATGGTATTACGTTAATTCGGTTTCGAACCATATTTTAAAATATAAAAGAATTATTTCCGGCATTCGAGATTAAATGTACTAAAATTAATTAGATAACAGCGATTATGATACGTTTCCTAATTAACGTACTTGAACAAGGTAAATTTACCATTTATCGCGAAGTTGTGCTTTCACAAAAAGTATATAATACGGAGTTAGTCAGCTAAAACTCGCCAAATTGATTACTGGAGAACTAAAAGCGACATTTAATTCCTGCAAGCACCAGTGAATATACGGTGTACTTCAATAAAAACTATCCACCCTAAAATATATTTAGGTATATTGATTTTTGCAAAAAACGCAAAAACGGGTCAAAAAGAAATAGTAGGGGCACACTTTCTTATGAATAGGAAACCCCCACCCTACACACCCACCCATACATTTTTTAAATGGAACATTCTATACTTTTTAGTCATTAGTTTCCCCTCGCCCTCGAAGAACTTATTACAAAAATGTATAAATGTGGGCGACTAAAGTCAATAGTTTGAGAGCTACGCATTATTTTAAATTAAAAAAAGTTTAGATTAGTAAACGATTCAATATCAAAAAATACTTTATTAGATGTTCAAACTGACTTCCATTGACTTCCTTGCAACCTTACACTTGCGTTCCAAACGCATGCTCTCCATGCTCTTTTACATATTTGATACGAAATTTAAATCTAAAAGAAGTACCTTAATCCTGTTAAAAAGACGGTCTGCACAAATACACAGACATTTTTAATTCGATATTTGATTTGTGTTTCTCGCGCTCTGCTTCACCTCAGATGGCACTCGCCGCGGCTACTGCATTCTTAAGTTCCACGTAAATAATTTTTATATAACAGGCGTAATTTTGGTATTATCTGTTAGAGGTTTATTTAGAATTAGCGTTTTTCTATTTTCTAAAAACCATTTCAATTAGAGTCTAACTTTCCACTATAACATGTGATCGTATATTTGCCGTTGCCATAAGCAAAATCGTTCAATTGTAACATTGGCACATTTTTCCATTTCACTCACCTGTAGAAACATTTCACCATCCAATGGAATATGGTCGGAGGCTGTGAGATATCTTGATCGATGTAGTCCGGCTGCACCGTCCTCATCTTTGTGTATAACCTGAAACACAAATACAACAATTAGGACAAAAATTCCATGTTCGCTAGTCACAACACTAATCCACTCTCTGTTTTTGCACATCAAATATATACCTTTAGTTATCACATTATCTTATGTAGTTATGAAAATAGCTTCGTTACACTTATTTATTAAAGGCTAATTAATGTGTACATGTCTGGTGGAACAAATCAAGAGCTAGCGTGAAAAAATTCAAAGGTAATATTGTCTTAGATCAGTCATAAATAAACATGTTAACATGCGTCAAGATTTCTCATTTAACGAACATATCTATTCTCTTTAATATGCTCATATCGGCTGCAAATTTTAGAAATAAACAACAATTGAAATAAACAGTATAAGAGTAGCATACCTATATATACCAAAACCGTTCTGCCTGCTCCCAGTAAAACACATTTTTGAATACTTATCGCTATGTGAGAGAGACTAAAAGTCTTAAAAGAAATAAACTTGCACAGACGTCATATTTCTTAATTCTGAGCAATTATTTCCATGTCCAGTGGAAGTATAGTAATGCAAAAAATTTTTTTTTTGTTGAATAGGTTTTAAATGTCATGAAACGTTGAAATTTTAAATTTGAATTCTCTTTATCAGTCTGTCTGTACCTTTTTTTGTACGCACGTTTACTTTGGGACCGTTTATGATATTGACTTGAAATTTGGTACACACATGTATTATAACGAGATCTGGAACTAGATTATATTTTGATCTAATTCCGTTGAAGGTTTCGGGAGTAAATAGGCAATGCAAGCAGGTAAGAGTCCATAAAATTGCAATTTAGGGCATATATGAAAAGTCAGGGATTCAAAATTTTTTTTTGCGTCAGCCTCCCCCACACTATTATGAAAGGGAGTAAAAAAATTAAAATGTGATTTAGTGTGTATACAAGAACGAAACGCCTCGAAAATTTTTTTTGCCGTTAGCTACCCTCTCTACCTCCCCCACTCTATTATTGAAGGGAATAAAAAATTAAATAGGGATATAGTGTGTGTACGAGAACCAAGGGCCTTTAAAATTTAATTTGGCATTAGCCACCCCCTCTACCAACCCCATCCTATTATTAAAGGGAGTAAAATATTACATTGTAATTTAGTGTGTAAAAGACTTGGATACAAAATCTGGATGTGAAGTAGTGATTCCTTGGACAGCGATTTTTTCAATATATCGCACAGAAAAGGCAGTTTATCTGATGCGATTTTTATTTTTAAGCTCTATAAAATTTTCAAATTCTAACGTACTAAAAATAGGTTTTGGGTGAACGAAGAGCACAATGCAGAAAATTGTGTATTTTCAAATGACTCTGTGATTCATTATGATAGTCCTTTTGAGATGTTTGATTAAGAAAAAAATTTGTTCTAGATAACGTAGTCTTGAAAATAGTTATTCAAAAATTCAAAAGGCGTTAAAAATGTTACTATAGGACTTTCAAATTATTACCGATACAGGAACCTACGAAAATCAAGAGGGAAACGATTAGAACTTTGCCAGGAAGAAAATAGGCATTCGTGGGAGAACAAAAATCGACAACGTAGAAAAGTTGAACAAATTGAAAAATCCAAGATAAAATACCGCTGACCAAGGAATCACTACTTCCACATCCAGATTTTGTATCCAAGTCTTATATACACACTAAATCTCTAAGTAACATTTTACTCATTTTAATAATAGGGTGGGGGTGGTAGAGGGGGTGGCTAACGTCAAAAAATTTTTTTGAGACATTTCGTTCTTGTATACACTAAATCACATTTTATTTTTTTTTACTCCCTTTCATAATAATGTGGGGGATAATGGGGGGTGGCTGATGCAAAAAAAAATTTTGAGATTTTGACTTCTCGCAAGTACATACTCCAAATTGCAATTTTATGAACTCTTACCTGCTTGCTTTGATTAGTTACCCCCGAACCCTTCAACGGAATTACATCAAAATATAATTTAGTTCCAGATCTCATTATCATACATAAATGTACCAAATTTCAAGTCAATATCATAAACCGTTCCAGAGTAAACGTGCGCACAAACAAGTTACAGACCGACAGACATTTTTTTTTGCTCAAATTGAAAATTTCTACGTTTCATGACATTTTAAGCATACTTCAATAAAAAAAAAATGCGTTACTATACTACCACCGGACGTGGAAATAATTGTGGGGTCCATATGTTTCTATTATAACCTAACACGGGAAACAGATCTGCAAATAGTCTTCCAAAGATAATAAGAGTTTTTTAGAGACGTTTCTGCTGATGAAAGCATGGTGGGCGAAATCCACGTCGTGAAGAACATTTGCGTATTGCCTATCAAATTAAAGCTCAGTTTTAAGCAGCTCCAGATTATGCCTACATGGTTGGGGAAACGGAAGTCGAATAAAGTATACAGATGTAGTGTTCAAATTAAACCTCAAATTTAAAAACTTCCAGTTGATAAGTGTTTGGGTGTATTGATCAAATTAAAGCACCGTTTTATCATCTCCAGGTGACGTCAGCAAGGTGGGCGAAATCCGCGTCGAGTCAACATTCAAGTGTGGATGTCAAATTAAAGTTCAGTTTTAAGCATTTCCAGACGATGCCAGCATGGTGGGCGAAACGCGCGTCGAATAAAGTGTTAAAGGTAGTATTTAAGTGTCTCGGCATCTGTGGAAATTAAGTCAGGGGCAGCGTCACATAAAGATTTCGACTTCCTCCGCGATTCCGGCATTTCATTTACCTTAATTTTCACTTAAAATTATTTGAACAGGACATTCTTTAAATTACTTGAATGAAATATTTTATACATATTTACACATAATCGACAGATGCAAAAATTGTACGAAAAGTGGAAGTGTCCCCCGCCTAAACAATTAACTTTAGTGATATAAGCATCGCTATACTGACATTTCAAATTTGGTGCTCTACAAAATTAATCACATGAAATTTTGTCCGATCTCTCATCGTTTTCTTGGCGTTCGTGCTGGAAGCTAAGCCATGCGACATGTTGCCAATTGCTCTGGAGGCTCATCTTTATTCGAGGAGGGACCATTATCAGCAACCATGCATTTTGCCACCGAATCTCGATCGGTGTATTAATATTTGTTTATTCGTCTAATACCACTGCAGTACTGAAAATTTAGTAGGCCGTGCAAAAATCTGAATGCGACTCCCCGGGGGTTGTTTCCACCCTTCAAGAGGATGGAATTTTTTTTTCATCTATAATAATTGAAAAATAGTATAAAAAATGTCTATCAAAGTGTTTTCATAAATTTATTTTCCACCCCTTTGAAGGGCGAGAACAACCCCCGGGGCCGGTTACACAACCCTGGTCACCTACCACCTTCCTCAAAGAAACGCCTTCTACAAAATATCAATTTTAAAAGTGACAAGGTGGGCTCTAATTTGATAGCAACACCCGAATGTTATACTCGACGCGGGTTTCGCCCACAATGCTGACATCACCTGGGGACGATGATAATTCAGGTTTATTTGAATACACTCGAACACTCAACTCGATGCACATTTCTTCCATCATGCCGACATCTTCTGAAGATATTAAAGTTGAGTTTTAATTTGAACGCCACTCCCGAATACTGTGCTCGACGCGCGTTTCAACAACCATGCTGACGTCACCTGGAGGTGATCAAAGTTTTAATCATCTCTGAGTCGCGCGTCGAGTAGGGTGTTAAAGTTTGTCCAAGTTTAAAACTTTTTATTATATCCAGATGATGTCAACATAGTTGGCGGAATGCACATCCAATAGAGCATTCACGAGTACTGTCAAGAGTTTTGATATTTGCGAAACGACGTCAGAGCTATGAAGTTTTCAAAAGAACTATATCGTCAATAAGGTGTGAAGGCGTCGCGTAAAAATAAATGATAAAGTTTAATGTCAGGCGTCACAAATAAGAGGAAAATTGTATACTGGAAAATAGTTAATTGTTTGAACAGCTCATTTTTTAAAAAAGAGAATACGATTGGGGTAAAATATTGTCACATTCATGTCCGCGGTTTCCGAAAATAATAATTCACAAAATACCAAAAATTTGCAGAAGAATTGTTAAAAAAAAATAAATTCCCGATCAATTTCATTCTACAAAACTTAATTTTTAACTTACTTGAATCTCCTGATAAAAACAGAACCATCTAGAACAGTTGCCGAACATATCTTAGTTTGTCTCTGCTATACATATAATGATCAAGTAAGAATAAACTGAGACATAAAAAACGCAACAAAAATTTTACGACCTCATTAAAATACCGGTACTCTTTTTTGTGCTGTTCGCAAATTGACTCTCTTACCTTTATAGGTTTTTAATGTGCGTCGGGAATGTTTCATAGCAGGCTTGGCGCCATGGCCCGCAGCGATATAATTATGTTGTGAAGTTTTTGTTTGCATTTTTTATTTACTGGGATCTATTTACTTCAACTTAGAGCCATGGCCCGCGGCGATAATAATTATGCCGTAAAGTTTTTGTTTCGTTTTTTTTTCTTAGGAAGTCCTTACTTGGACTATACCTACCTAGCTGGCAAAAAAATGACATATTTTTTGCACTAGCTTTTATATCGATTTATTTACATGGTCATGATAAGCATTTGATTTATATAAACAAGATTGTTTATGGCCAATTAGGAAAAGCACATATTTTGTGTACAAAATTGTTTCTATAAACAACTATATGTCTATAACTACTAAAAAATTTCATTTTTTTTACCAAGTTTTATGCTGATTTGTTTAGATGCTCGTGTTGAGTTAACAGACAAAATATTAATTCCTTATCAATTGAAAGAAAGTCACAGTTACATTGGAAAACTTCATAACATAATAAAATCAGACTTTCTTTTATTGCCTCTACATGGTCCTGTCCCCTTTGGAACAATCTGGCAAATAAATAAACGCACTACTGTCAGTGCAGAGGCTGATCTGTTCTACTGGGTGCATCCTACCGCAGATTTCAATTTAATATATTTTTTTATTCATCGGGCCTTGTTGTAACATATTTTAACTTATACATACCATAAATCATAATTTTGAATACCTCTTTTCAGGTTTAATGGTCAGAGAGACGTTTTAACCTAGTAGAAAAATGTAATTCCAAGTTGCAAGTGAATAATAATGTTCATGCAAATATTAACAATTTATTATTAAAGACAATCCTCCCAACATAAATAATCTAGAAGCCGAGCGTTTACGAAACTTTAGAATAAACTGAGTTTACTAAGCACATACAATTGATTAATAAATAAACGTTTAACAATAATTAGAGGTCATTATGGAGACAATAATTATTACCTTTAGCGAATTAATCTTGCGTTTAGTGGCCATCAATATCAAACCGATACGAACAACACAACATAGATTATTACAAACTCACATTAAAACGCTGATAGAAGTCTTTTCACGTATGTGAAAATTTAATTCACATCACAAACCACTCGCAGCAGATTGTACTGTTTAATATCAAAACGTTCGATCTACAACGAAACGAAATTGGAAGCGTCCTGTCAGTCGCATTCAGATTTTTCCAAGGCCTACTATACGGTTTTCAGTGCTGTGGCGATCAAGACAACGAAACAAATCCAATGCGGTATTTTTAATACACCGATCAACTTTAAATATTTGGTCGGAAAATGCGGGGTTGCTGACAAAGCTCACTACTCAAATAAAAATGAAGAGTTTGAAGACTAATTGGCAACATTGCGTGTGGCTTAACTTCTAGCTGAAACGCCGTGAAAACGGTGAGATAGGACAAAATTTCAGATAAGGAATTTTGTATAGCATGAAATTTCAAATGTCAGTGGAAATATATCATTCGAAATAAATTGCTTAAGCAGGGGATACGCCTACTTTTTGTAGAATTTTTGCATCTGCCGAGTATTATATGTGATGAATAAAACATTTCAAATAATTAATGAATTATAATTAAGTACCTACTTTAAAGAATTTTTTTAACAAATTCTTTCCCAATTGTACATTCAAATTAAGGAAAATTAGGTGTTGAAAAGTTGAAATGTGATGTTGCATGTGACGTAATTTCCACAAGCACCAAGTCATTTAAATATTACGCTTGAACACTCTACTCGGCGTGTGTTTCGCCCATCATATTGGCATCATCTGGAGACGCTTAAATCTGAGTTTTAGTATGAACATTTCACTCCTATACTCTACTCGACACGCTTTCGCCCACCGTATTGGCATCATCTGGAGATGGAGAAAACTGAACTTTAATTTGAATAATATACTCGAACGTTCTCATCTTGACATCATCTAGAGATGATTAAAAATAAATTTTAATTTTAAAATTATACCTGAACACTCTACTCGACGCGCGTTTCACGAACCATGTAGACATAATCTGCTTAAAGCTGTACTTTAATTTGGTAACAACGCTTGAATGTTTTACTCAATGCGGGTTTCGTCTACCATGATGACTTCACCTGGAGACGATGAAAGCAGAGTTAATTATAACTCTGCTTTCAACATTACACTGTAACACTCTACTCGACGCACCGCATTGGCATCATTTGGAGATGATTAAAACTGAGTTTTGATTTGAATACTCCACTCGACGCTTATTTCGCCAACCATGTAGGCATCACCTGGATATGCTTAAAAATGAGCTTTAGCTTTTCGGTCGAGCGGTTGCCATTATCTGGAGGTGTTTAGAACAAAGCTTTAATTTGATACCAACACTCGAATGTTTTACGCAACGCGGGTTCCTACACCATCACTGGAAATGATGAAATTGAGCTTTAATTTGAATAATACACTCGAACACTCTACTTGATACGGGTTTCGCATACTACATTGGCATCTTCTGAAGATGCTTAAAACTTAAACACTACACTGCAATACTCTGCTTGACGCACGTTTCGCCCACCGTTGGTATCATCTGGAGATGCCTAATACTGAGTTTTAATTCGATAGCAACACTAGCATGTTCTACTCGACGTAGGTTTCACCCACCATGTTGACATCACCTGGAGATGATCAAAACTGAGTTTTAAAATTAATAATGATAGTTGAAATTAAGTTTTAATCATCCATGAGTAGCGTGTCTAGTAGAGTATTCGATGGCAGCGTTTAAATAAAAGTTTTTATCATCCAGATGACGCCAACATGATTGACGAAACGAACGTCCGTTAGAGTATTCACTTAGGGCCGGTTTATCAATGCATGGTTAACTCGTAACCAAAGGATAAATGTTCAGCGAAGCAATGGATATCATCTTCTAGAGTTCTAGATAGCGTTAATCCTGCATTGATAAACAGGCCGTTAGTGTTTAAGTGTTTTGGTGTTCGAGGAAACTACGTCAGAGGCATGTTGATTTTAAATGAGCCTGTATCATCAAATAAGGCGTAAAAGTAACGTGTAAAATGAATGACAACGAAAATAAGATATATTTACGAAATGCCGTTAAATTGTTAAATATATATGGTCCTGATAGATTAACATAAACTTCAGAATATAAAACATCAGAATAATTACTTCCACGTCCAGTGGAAATATAACGCAAATATATATATATATATATATATATATATATATATATATTGTTGAAATAGGCTTAAAATGTCATGAAACGCCGAGATTTTAAATTTGAGCGAAAAAAATTTCCTGTCTGTCGGTAACTTTTTTTGTGCGCACGTTTACTCTGGAACCGTTTATGATATTGACTTGAAATTTGGTACACTTATGTATTGTAACGAGATCTGGAACTAGATTATATTTTGATCCAATTCCGTTGAAGGGTTCGGGGGTAAATAAGGGTAAATAGGCAAAAGAAGCAAGTAAGATTCCATAAAATTTCAATTTAGGGCATATATGAAAAGTTAAGGTCTCAACATTTTTTTTGGCATTAGCTACCCCCTCTACCACTCCCATCGCCATCTCCACCCTATTATTGAAGGGGTAAAAAAAATTAAAATGTGATTTAGTGTATACAAAAAACGAAACGTCAAAAAAATTTTTTTGACATTAGCTACCTCTCTACCACCCGATTGCTATCTCCATTCTATTATTGAAGGGGGTAAAAAAAATTAAAATGTGATTTAGTGTGTATATAAGAAAGAAACGTCTAAAAAAATTTTTTTGCGTTAGCTACCCCTCTACTGCTCCCATTACCACCCTCACCCTATTATTAAAGGGTTATTATAAATTAAAATTGAAATGTGATTTAGTGTGTATACAAAAACGAAACGTCTAAAAACATTTTTTTAGCATTACTTACCCATCCCCATTGCCATCTCCACTGTATTATTGAAGGGGATAAAAAAAATTAAAATGTGATTTAATGTGTATACAAGAACGAAACGTCTAAAATAAATTTTCTTGGCGTTAGCTACCACTTCTACCATCCCCATTGCCACCCCCACACTATTGTTGTCTAAGAGGATAAAAAATTAAATTGGGATTTAGTGTGTATACGAGAAGCAAAAGGACTTGCATTAGCCACCCCCAATTTAATATTTTATTCCCTTTAATAATAGGGTGGGGGAGGCAATAGAGGTAGTAGATGGGGTGGTTAACACCAAAAAATTTTTAGAGGCCCTTGGTTTTCGTATACACACTAAATCCCAATTTAATGTTTTACTCCCTTTAATAATAGGGTGGCAATGGGGGTGGTAGAGGGTAGATAACGCCAAAAATAACGTTTTCGACGTATTGTTCTTGTATACACACTAAAGCACAAATTACATTTAATTTTCTATCACGCCCTTTCATAATAGTGTGGGGGTGGTATTAGGGGTGATAGTGGGGGGTGGCTGATGCCAAAAAAATCTAGATACCTTAACTTTCATACAAGCCCTAAATTGCATTTATACGAATTTCTGAATTTTGACTAAAAATTCATAATCCGCGACCTTGAAAACCCCCAGATATGGATTTTGAGTTGAATCGGATCTTAAACGGTAAAGTCGTCCGCCATCCTGAACAAAATTTTTGACTAGAAATTCGTAGTCGGCGAACCCGAAAACCCCCAGATATCAATTTTGATTGATTTGGACCATAAATGATAAAAGTCGTCCGCCATATAGGCGCAGCCATTTTGAATTTCTAAATTTTGACCAAGAATTCATGAATCGGCGATCTCGAAAATCCCCAGATTTTGAGTCGAATCGGATCATAAACGGTAAAGTCGTCCGCCATCTTATTTTTTCTTATATGAAAATGTTAAAAGTGTATTGTCACCGGACTTATACGCGTGCAAAATTTCAAAGCTCTAGCTTAATTAAAACTAATCGAAATTTTTATTGCAACATACAAACAAACATTGCAAGTTAAATAAAAGCTTTTAAAAAATTGAATCTCATGCAATTATATTTATTTGTTGTTTTTTGCAAGCACGCCACTGGTGGCTTTATTTAAATGCATACCATTTAAAATTATGTACCAATTCCTTTAATTTTTTTAATTTTCTTAAACGTAGTATATTTTTATCTTCCGTTAAACTTATGGAATCGTTTGATAGTTAACAATTGTTGCCCGTCCAATATTTTCTGTTAAAAGGGTTTTACAGGAGAAACAATAGCTAAAACGAAAGGTGTGAAATAATTTTCAAAGGAAACAATCAATTTTTTTCGCAGTTTGTAAGACAAATAATACCTAGTTATAAATAAGATTATAACACTATTACATGGGCAGCTTTTTCTTTGCACGCGTAATAACGTTTATAAATTATGTATTAATCGATGGAAAACATAATTATCTTAATTTTTTACATCTTGTAAAATTTTGATTTATCGAGTCGTTTGGGAATGATCGCCGAATATGTCCTATTGTTAGAGGGCTTCGACCTTCTTTTTTTGCTATGAGGTTTCATACAAGAGAAAATAGTAAAACAAAATAAAATTCTTATGCAATATTGTATTCTCTATCGAACGGTATCCGGATCATTTTATCTACGACTTATTTTTTATTTTGATGCATTCTATGCTTGGTTAGAAGGATTTGATTTTACTCAAAAGTGGTATCAAACGCCCAAGTAACTAAGCTATTTTATTAGTGGTCATCATACCGATATGAATAACACAACAGAGATTACAAATTCACATTAAAAAGTGGTTAAAAATCACTTGACTTATATGAAAATTTAATACACGCGACAAACAACTCGCAGCAGATTGTTCACACCCAAAACGTTCTTACAGTATTGAAATTAGAAGCGTCGCGTCAGTCGTAATTCAGATTTTTGCATGGGCTACTACTATATTTTCAGTGCTGTGGTTCTGTTAGACGATGAAACATTTGATATGATATATCAATACACAATACACCGATCAACTTGGAAGGCTCGATCGGAAAATGCAGGGTTGCCGACAATGCTCACTACTCAAATAAAAATGAAGAACTTGAAGACTAATTGGCAACATTTCGTGTGGCTTAAATTCTAGCAGGAACGCCGGGAAAACGGTGACAGATAGGACAAAATTTCAGATAAGGAATTTTGTAGAGCATGAAATTTCAAATGTCAGTGGCAAATGTGGCAATATATCATCGAAATTAATTGCTTAAGCAGGGGATACGCCCACTTTTTGTAGAATTTTTGCATCTGCCGAGTATTATTATAGGTAATGAATAAAACATTTAAAATAATTAATGAATTATTGTAATTAAGCACTTAACTTTAAAGAACTTTTTTTTTTAAAGAAATTCTTTCCTAATTGTAAATTCAAATTAAGGAGAAAATAAGGTGTTGAAAAGTTGAAATGTGATGTTGCATGTGACGTAATTTCCACAAGCACCAAGTCACTTAAATATTACACTTAATACTCTACTCGGCGTGTGTTTCGCCCATCATATTGGCATCATCTGGAGATGCTTAAATCTGAGTTTTAGTATGAACATTTCACTCCTATACTCTACTCGACACGCTTTCGCTCACTGTATTGGCATCATCTGGAGATGAAGAAAACTGAGCTTTAATTTGAATAATATACTCGAACGCTCTACTCGATGCTCATTTCGCCCGCCATGTTGGCATCATCTAGAGATGATTAAAAATAAATTTTAATTTTAAAATTATACCTGAATACTGTACTCGACGCGCATTTTACAAATCATGTTGGCATCATCTGGAGATTAATAATGATATTAAAAATCATTAAATTAATTATAAAAATTAATAATGATAGTTGAAATTAAGTTTTAATCATCCATGAGTCGCGTGTCTAGTAGAGTGTTCGATGGCAGCGTTTAAATAAAAGTTTTTATCATCCAGATGATGCCAACATGATTGACGAAACGCACGTCCGATAGAGTATTCACTTAGGGCCGGTTTATCAATGGAAGGTTAACTCGTAGCCAAAGGATAAATGTTCAGCGAAGCAATGGATATATTATCTTCTAGAGTTCTAAATAGCGTTAATCCTGCATTGATATACCGGCCGTTGGTGTTTCAGTGTTTTGGTGTTCGAGGAAACTACGTCAGAGGCATGAAGTTTTCAAATGAGCCTGTGTATCGTCAAATAAGGCGTAAAGGCATCGTGTAAAATGAATGACAACGAAAATAAGATATATTTACGAAATGCCGTTAAATTCTTAAATATATATGGTCCCGATAGATTTCATTCTATAAAACTTGTATACACCAATAGTGGAGTGCCGTTATATATTTAACCTAAGCCAAAATGAATAATAAATGATAAACTTCAGAATATAAACCATCAGAATGGGTAAAGTGAATAAAAAAAGTAAATACTAGGTAGTAAGTATAGTTCAAGTAGGAATAAACTGAGACAAAAAAAACAAAACAAAAACTTTACGACCTATCACAGCGGGCCATGGCTCCAAGTTGAAGTAAATAGATCCCAGTAAATAAAAAATGCAAACAAAAACTTTACAACATAATTATATCGCTGCGGGACATGGCGCCAAGCCTGACATGATTGATTCCCGACACATTTTAAAAACCTATAAAGGTAAGCGACTCAATTTGCGAACAGCACAAAAAAGAGTACCGGTACTTTAATGAGATCGTAAAGTTTTCGTTGGGTTTTTTATGTCTCAGGGTTTTCTTACTTGAACTATACTAAAGTGGGTTGATGATTTAAACGAGTTTGAGGTCATCTTAATTAAATGAGTGTTAAAAGTTAATTTTCTATCAAAATTTATTCCTAAGTCTCGGATTTCTGTAACACTGTAAATTATTATTATTGATAGTATACGGGTACGAGATCTGAGAGTCTGATTTAGAAAAAGTTATGAAGAAACATTTTTTAATATTTAAGGTCATTAAGTTCAGTAAACACATCTATAGGAGCTGTCTAAATCTTTTTGAAGTAAAGTTGCATCATAATCAGATTATATTGGTCTGTATAATTTTACAAGTTTGAACCGTGAGGAACCCCAGATACTACATCGATGTTATATGATATAAAATTACCTAATTTAACAGATTGCGTACGACCCACTAAAAAGCTCTCAATCCACTTTAGTAACGAACCACCAAGACCTAAAGCTTTGAATATAGGGATAATAAAGCTATACTTCCAATAAGTTGGAGAAATACCTAAGCTGAGAGACTTGTTGAATATGGCATGTAAAGGTTTTTAAGAAGTAAGCAGGCACCTCATCTGGACCATATGAGAGTTTGTTTGGTAGACTAATTATGGCTTCCACTAAGCTTATTAAATCAATTGAACAAGACATCAAATCAATGTTAATATTAAAATTATAACCTGGTAGTATATTGCTATTTTGCACATAAACACTGGAAAATAATTCGGCAAACAAATTAACAGTGAACCCCGAATCAGGCAACTTATTACGATAGTACATTGTATTTGGTATAGTTCAAGTAATAAATTCCCGAGACAGAAAAAAACCCAAGAAAAACTTTACGGCATGATTATTATCGCCGCGGGCCATGGCGCTAGTTGAAATATACAGATCCCAGTAAATAAAAACGCAACAAAAACTTTACAACATAATTATATCGCCGCGGGCCATAGCGCCAAGCCTGTCATCAAACGACCCGAAACCTATAAAGGTAAGCGAGCCAATTTGCGAACAGCAGTACAAAGAGTACCGGTATTTTAATGAGGTCGTAAAGTTTTTGTTGCGTTTTTTATTTGCCGGGAACTGATTACTTCAACTATATAAGTTTTGCTGGAATTACTTCTTTAGAACAATATTTATTTTAATTTCGTTTTTATTGTAGGAATTGTGAAATTTATTCACATAATTTTCATTAAAGCAATAAATTTTGTTAAGTACCGACGTCTTAATTTTTTTATATAACAAGTGTAGAATGTAGCATTATTCAACAACAACTAACCTTGCTATCTCATTATTTTACTTTACGCACTAGTGCGCAAAATGAAATTTATTCATATATATTTTGGTAACCACTTAGTAGAAAAAATTGTGTATACAACTCGTCTGTAAAGTGACTTTTTCACCCATGGGATTGACAAAATCCCCATTTAGTATAAAAAGTATCACTTTATAAACTTGTTGCATAAATAACTATTTCATCACCTCCGGATGATGTCAGCATGGTTGGTGAAACGTGCGTTGAGTAGAGTATTCGGGTGTAGCGTTCAAATTAAAACTCAACTTTAATAAATTCTAGATGATATGGGCGAAATCTGCGTCGAGTAGAACATCCGAGCTGCTACCAAATTAAATATCAGTTTTAAATATCTTCAAATGATGCAGGGTAGTTTCAACCTCCGAGGGTTGCTTTAGGTCAAATGTGGTTGAGTAATGGTTAGTTTCCCTGATAATCTGATAAAAACCCCGACCCGACGAATCCCCGCATGCCTAAGGCCGAAAGCATGGAAGAGAGGGTGGTTATTATACGTTGGGGTGGTTGCGGGAGGTTAGGGTGAAAAATAGCGCATCCATCATGATCCCTGCTCTCAAAAAGCCATTAAAAACCTTGTCGAGTTATTATTTTTTTTTATTTTTTGGAATATTGCTATTACGGGCGAGGGTGGGTTCAACCCCCGGGGGGTCGGTCCAGGGTACTCTAATGCAAATTAATTAATTAATTATTATTCCTCAATCCCTCGTAAGCCCAAGACCGAGAAGCTGAAAATTGGGGCGGTTTTTCCTTGATAGGGGTAGTACGCAAGGGTTTCAGAACTCGAAACCGTCACCATCGTTTTTCCCACCCTCGAAAACAGGAGGGGGAAATGTATTGCAAAAGATCCTACAAACTTTTGATGTTCGAGACCTCGTTAAATGGACTATAAATAATATCTGTCACCGTTCAAGCGTTTCCGCTTTCCGCGGCGTTGTGCACAACGTTAAGCCACACGAAATGTTGCCAATTAGTCTCCAAGCTCTTCATTTCTATTTGAGTAATGCGCATTGTCAGCAACCCCGCATTTTCCTACCAAATCTAAGCTGATCGTGTATTAAAAATATCATCGCATTGGATTTGTTCATCGTCTAACAGCACCACAGTACTGCAAACCGTAATAGGCCATGGAAAAATCTGAATGCGACTAACACGACACTTCGGATTTCATTGTTAGATCGAATGTTTTAGTTTTAAACAATATATTGCGAGTTGTTTGTGGTATGAATTAAAATTATAACATAATATATGAAGTGAGTTTTATTTATCCTTTTATCCACGTTTTAATGAGAATTTGTAATCTGTGTTGTGTTGTTCGTACTGATTTGATAGTCCATTTAAAGAGTCGACATTTATGATGAAATTGACAAGTGTTTGCGATTCGGACAATGTTCTGCCCCCGTTTTCGAGGGTGCTGAATCGATTCCCGAGGTCAAATCAATTATTCCACTTCGACAACCCGCTCAAATTGGCAAAAAACCACCCCCAAAGTGTCCTTTTTCGTGAACCCGTTTATTTTCCCCAGTTTTTCGAGTAACTGTTATTCCCTCGAATAGAACGGAAGGTCCCTCGAGGGATTTGACTTCAGCCACCCCTACACCAGGCTTCCACCGCTCTAGGGGGTTGGAAAATTGATATTTTTTTTGTGAAAAAAAAAGATATTTTACAGGAGGTGTTTCTGTGAGGAAGGCGGCAGGTGACCAGGTTTGTATAACCATCCCCGGGGGTTGTTTTCACCCTTCAAAAGGAATATCCAAGAAAATGTGACCACTTATTTAATATATCGTATATAAAACCACTGTAATAAACATATTTTTTATGCTATTTGTCAATTGTAGATGAAAAAAAAAATCACACCGTAGAAAGGTGAAAACAACCCCCGGTGGTGGGTTACATAATCCTGGTCACCTGCTACCTGCCCCACAGAAACATCCTTTAAAATATCAATTTTCCAAACCCCTAGAGCGGTGGAAGCCTGGTGTAGGGGTGGCTGAGGTCAAATCCCTCGAGGGACCTTCCGTTCTACTCGAGGGAATAACAGTTAGTCGAAAAACTGGGGGAAAATAAACGGGTTCACGGAAAAGGGCACTTTGGGGGTGGTTTTTTGGTAAATTTGAGGAGGTTGCCGAAGTGGAAAAATTGGTTTGTCCCCGGGAATCGATTCAGCACCCTCGAAAACGGGGGCAGGACATTGTCTAGTCCGAATCGCAAACATTTGCTACTTCGTCTGACTCATTCAATGGACTATGGATGACCATTAAACACGACATTATAATTTATCCAAGGTATTAATTATTGTCTTTCTATCACGACCTGTAATGACTGTTAATTTTTATTTGTTAATAAATTGTAAGTGCTTAGTGGAATCAGTTCATTTTAAGGATTCCTAAAAACTCGCAAAAACACGTCAAAAAGAAATAGTATGGGCACACTTCCTTATGAATAAGAAACCCCCACCCTACACACCCACCCATACATTTTTTAAATGGAACATTCCATACTTTTTAGTAATTAGTTTCCCCTCGCCCTCGAAGAACTTATTACAAAAATGTATAAATGTGGGCGGCTAAAGTCAATAGTTTGAGAGCTACGCATTATTTTAAATTAAAAAAAGTTTAGATTAGTAAACGATACAATATTAAAAAAGACTTTATTAGATGTTCAAACTGACCCATTGACTTCCTTGCAATGTTAGACTTGCATTCCAAACGCATGCTCTCCATGCTCTTTTACATATTTGATACAAAATTTAAATCTAAAAGAAGCTACCTTATCCTGTTAAAAAGGCGGTCTGCACAAATACACAGACATTTTTAATTCGATATTTGATTTTTGTTTCTAGCGCTCTGCTTCACCTCAGATGGCACTCGCCGCGGCTACTGGATTCTTAAGTTCTACGTAAATAATTATTATATAAAAGGCGTAATTTTGGTATTATCTGTTAGAGGTTTATTTAGAATTAGCGTTTTTCTATTTTCTAAAAACCATTTCAATTAGAGTCTAACTTTCCACTATAATATGTGATCGTATATTTGCCGTTGCCATAAGCAAAATCGTTCAATTGTAACATTGGCACATTTTTCCATTTCACTCACCTGTAGAAACATTTCACCATCCAATGGAATATGGTCGGAGGCTGTGAGATATCTTGATCGATGTAGTCCGGCTGCACCGTCCTCATCTTTGTGTATAACCTGAAACACAAATACAACAATTAGGACAAAAATTCCATGTTCGCTAGTCACAACACTAATCCACTCTCTGTTTTTGCACATCAAATATATACCTTTAGTTATCACATTATCTTATGTAGTTATGAAAATAGCTTCGTTACACTTACTTATTAAAGGCTAATTAATGTGTACATGTCTGGTGGAACAAATCAAGAGCTAGCGTGAAAAAAATCAAAGGTAATATTGTCTTAGGTCAGTTATAAATAAACATGTTAATATGCGCCACGATTTCTCATTTAACGAACATATCTATTCTCTTTAATATGCTCATATCGGCTGCAAATGTTAGAAATAAACAACAATGAAAATGTTCAATTGTTTTTGAAATAAACAGTATAAGAGAGTAGCATACCTATATATACCAAAACCGTCCTGCCTGCTCCCAGTAAAACACATTTTTGAATACTTATCGCTATGTGAGAGAGACTAAAAGTCTTAAAAGAAATAAACTTGCACAGACAACGTCATATATTTCTTAATTCTGAGCAATTATTTCCATGTCCAGTGGAAGTATAGTAATGCAAAAAAATATTTTTTTTGTTGAATAGGTTTTAAATGTCATGAAATATTAAAATTTTAAATTTGAGCGAAAAAAAATTCTCTATCAGTCTGTCTGTACCTTTTTTGTGCGCACGTTTACTTTGGAACCGTTTATGATATTGACTTTGGTACACACATGTATTAAGTATAACGAGATCTGGAACTAGATTATATTTTGATCTAATCCCGTTGAAGGTTTCGGGAGTAAATAGGGAATGCAAGCAGGTAAGAGTCCATAAAATTGCAATTTAGGGCATATATATGAAAAGTCAGGGATTCAAAATTTTTTTTGGCATCAGCCTCCCCCACACTATTATGAAAGGGAGTAAAAAAATTAAAATGTGATTTAGTGTGTATACAAGAACGAAACGCCTCGAAAATTTTTTTTGCCGTTAGCTACCCTCTCTACCTCCCCCACTCTATTATTGAAGGGAGTAAAAAATTAAATAGGGATATAGTGTGTGTACGAGAACCAAGGGCCTTTAAAATTAGGGCATTAGTCACCCCCTCTACCAACCCCATCCTATTATTAAACGGAGTAAAATATTACATTGTAATTTAGTGTGTAAAAGACTTGGATACAAAATCTGGATGTGAAGTAGTGATTCTTTGGACAGCGATTTTTTTCAATATATCGCACAGAAAAGGCAGTTTATCTGATGCGATTTTTATTTTTAAGCTGCTACCAACACCCTCTATAAAATTTTCAAATTCTAACGTACTAAAAATAGGTTTTGGCTGAACCAAGAGCAGAATGCAGAAAATTGTGTATTTTCAAATGACTCTGTGATTCATTATGATAGTTCTTTTGAGATGTTTGATTAAGAAAAAAAATTGTTCTAGATAACGTGGACTTGAAAATAGTTATTCAAAAATTCAAAAGGCGTTAAAAATGTTACTATAAGACTTTGAAATTATTACCGATACAGGAACCTACGAAAATCAAGAGGGAAACGATTAGAATTTTGCCAGGAAGAAAATAGGCATTCGTGGGAGAACAAAAATCGACAACGTAGAAAAGTTGAACAAATTGAAAAATCCAAGATAAAATACCGCTGACCAAGGAATCACTACTTCCACATCCAGATTTTGTATCCAAGTCTTATATACACACTAAATCTCTTAGTAACATTTTACTCACTTTAATAATAGGGTGGGGGTGGCTAACGTCAAAAAATTTTTTTGAGACGTTTCGTTCTTGTATACACTAAATCACATTTTATTTTTTTTTACTCCCTTTCATAATAATGTGGGGGATAATGGGGGGTGGCTGATGCAAAAAAAAAATTTGAGATCTTGACTTCTCGTAAGTACATACCCCAAATTGCAATGTTATGGACTCTTACCTGCTTGCTTTGATTAGTTACCCCCGAACCCTTCAACGGAATTACATCATAATATAATTTAGTTCCAGATCTGATTATCATACATAAATGTACCAAATTTCAAGTCAATATCATAAACCGGTCCAGAGTAAACGTGCACACAAAAAAGTTACAGACCGACAGAGAGACTTTTTTTCGCTCAAATTTAAAATCTCGGCGTTTCATGACATTTTAAGTATACTTCAATAAAAAAAATAATGCGTTACTATACTACCACTGGACGTGGAAATAATTGTGGGGTCCATATGTTTCCATTATAACCTAACACGGGAAACAGATCTGCAAATAGTCTGCCAAAGATAATAAGAGTTTTTAGAGACGTTACTGCTGATGAAAGCATGGTGGGCGAAATCCACGTCGTGAAGAACATTTGCGTATCGCCTATCAAATTAAAGCTCAGTTTTAAGCATCTCCAGATGATGTCAACATGGTGGACGAAACGCATATCGAGTAAAGATATTGTCCAAATTAAGGCTCAGTTTTAATCATCTCGAGATGGTGGCAATATGGCGAAATGCGCGTCAAGTAGAGTATCGGAGTGTAGTATTCAAATTAAAGCTCAGTTTTAAGCAGCTCCAGATTATGCCTACATGGTTGGGGAATAAAGTATACAGATGTAGCGTTCAAATTAAACCTCAAATTTAAAAACTTCCAGTTGATAAGTGTTTGGGTGTATTGATCAAATTAAAGTACCGTTTTATCATCTCCAGGTGATGTCAGCAAGGTGGGCGAAATCCGCGTCGAGTCAACACTCAAGTGTGGATGTCAAATTAAAGTTCAGTTTTAAGCATTTCCAGACGATGCCAGCATGGTGGGCGAAACGCGCGTCGAGTAAAGTGTTAAAGGTAGTATTTAAGTGTCTCGGCATCTGTGGAAATTACGTCAGGGGCAGCGTCACATAAAGATTTCGACTTCCTCCGCGATTCCGGCATTTCACTTACCTTAATTTTCACTTAAAATTATTTGAACAGGACTTTCTTTAAATTACTTGAAATATTTTATACATATTTTCACATAACCGACAGATGCAAAAATTCTACGAAAAGTGGGGGTGTCCCCCGCCTAAACAATTAACTTTAGTATAGCTACTGACATTTCAAATTTGGTGCTCTACAAAATTAATCACATGAAATTTTGTCCGATCTCTCATCGTTTTCTTAGCGTTCGTGCTGGAAGCTAAGCCATGCGACATGTTGCCAATTGCTCTTGAGGCTCATCTTTATTCGAGGAGGGACCGTTATCAGCAACCATGCATTTTGCCACCGCATCTCGATCGGTGTATTAATATTTGTTTATTCGTCTAATAACACTGCAATACTGGAAATTTAGTAAGCCGTGCAAAAATCTGAATGCGACTCCCCGGGGGTTGTTTCCACCCTTCAAGGGGGTGGAATTTTTTTTCATCTATAATAATTGAAAAATAGTATAAAAAATGTTTATCAAAGTGTTTTCATAAATTTATTTTCCACCCCTTTGAAGGGCAAGAACAACCCCCGGGGTCGGTTACACAACCCTGGTCACCTGCCACCTTCCTCAAAGAAACGCCTTCTATAAAATATCAATTTTAAAAGTGACAAAGTGGCCTCTAATTTGATAGCAACACCCGAATGTTATACTCGACGCGGGTTTCGCCCATAATGCTGACATCACCTGGGGACGATGATATCAGGTTTATTTGAATACACTCGAACACTCAACTCGATGCACATTTCTTCCATCATGCCGACATCTTCTGAAGATATTAAAGTTGAGTTTTAATTTGAACGCCACTGCCGAATACTGTGCTCGACGCGCGTTTCAACAACCATGCTGACGTCACCTGGAGGTGATCAAAGTTTTAATCATCTCTAAGTCGCGCGTCGAGTAGGGTGTTAAAGTTAGTCCAAGTTTAAAACTTTTTATTATATCCAGATGATGTCAACATTGTTGGCGGAATGCACATCCAATAGAGCATGCACGAGTACTGTCAAGAGTTTTGATATTTGTGAAACGACGTCAGAGCTATGAAGTTTTCAAAAGAACTATATCGTCAATAAGGTGTGAAAGCGTCGCGTAAAGATAAATGATAAATTTTGATGTCAGGCGTCACAAACATGAGGAAAATTGTATACTGGAAAATAGTTAATTGTTTGAACAGCTCATTTACAGTCACAGTTACATTGGAAAACTTCATGATGATATAATAAAATCAGACTTTCGCCTATTGCCTCTACATGGTCCTGTCCGCTTGGGAACAATCTGGCAAATAAATAAACGCACTACTGTCAGTGCAGAGGCTGATCTGTTCTACGGGGTGCATCCTACCGCAGATTTCATTTTAATATATTTTTTTATTCATCGGGCTTTGTTGTAACATATTTTAACTTATACATATCATAATTTTCAATACCTCTTTTCAGGTTTAATGGTCAGAGACGTTTTAACCTAGTAAAAAAATGTAATTCCAAGTTGCAAGTAAATAATAATGTTCATGCAAATATTAACAATTTATTATTAAAGACAATCCTCCCAACATAAATGATCTAGAAGCCGAGCGTTTACGAAACGTTAGAATAAACTGAGTTTACTAAGCACATACAATTGATTAATAAATAAACGTTAACAATAATTAGAGGTCATTATGGAGACAATAATTATTACCTTTAGCGAATTAACCTTGCGTTTAGTGGCCATCAAAATCAAACCGATACGAACAACACAACATAGATTACAAATTCACATTAAAACTGATAAAAGTCATTTCACGTATGTGAAAATTTCATTCACATCACAAACCACACGCAGCAGATTGTACTGTTTAATATTAAAATTTCAAACGTTCGATCTACAACGAAACGAAATTGGAGGCGTCCTGTCAGTCGCATTCAGATTTTTCCAAGGCCTACTATACGGTTTTCAGTGCTGCGGCGATGTTAGACAACGAAACAAATCCAATGCGCGCGCCAATATCCATTGGCTGGATGTCGGTCTCGATAACTAGGGCCGAGTAGGACTATTACTCTTTGCACCTAGATTATCTCTGTAGACCTGGACCGGCCTTCGTGATAGGTGGGCCCGCGTACTTCTACCAGACCCAGCTCACAAATGTGAGATGTGTCGTGGTATTTTCTGCGGACCTCCCCTGGTCCTGGCTGTTGAACCTCGCTGGCTGAGGTCTCTTCTGGCGCTCTTCTTGTCTTGATGTTTTCTTTCTTCGCCAGCTTGTCACCCCCGGGGGTAGTCATCGGTCGAGTTGGGTTTAGGAAGTTTTGGCTGGGACTGACTGCCGGTACGTAGGACATCAATTGATATCCTACCCCGGATCGTCGGAAAGGTAAGGATGAGCTGTGTAGCTCGGGAGTGTGGAGACCTAAGTGCTTCTTTTAGCACTTTCGGTCTCCACGGAGCAGGTAGGACAACGGGCGTTGGACGGTATGTTGTCCGACGCCCGCAAGGAGGTTGGGTTAGGGTTGAAAACGTCATGTCTCTGGTAGTGGTGGTCCGTCCTGGCGTATCTGAAACAGATCTGTGCGGGAAATAAAGGTTATACTTACCCGTTGTCGAGTAGCTGAACCCTCGGTCGCTTGTGCCTCGGGGCGTCGGCGGGGTCGTAATCAGTGGCCTGTCTGATCAGCGGGTTCCCATGCTCCTCGGCTTGGGCGTACAGCTTCTTCGCTCGTTCCCGGATGACTTCAGTGACCGTGGTGTACTCCAGGTCTCTGACGATGTCTGCGGTTCTCACGTACCATGGGGCGTCAACTACCGTCCTGAGGGCGATGTTCTCCACTGCCTGGATTCTCTTCATGTAGGACTTCGCCTGGTAGCCCCACGCTACCGAGGCGTACGTCAGCTGCGGCCTGATGAGGGTCTTGATAAGCGTGAGCTTGTTCCTCAAGTTAAGTCGGCTCCCATTTCCCGTCATTGGGTAGATGAGGGCTCTCGTACGTCGGGCCTTAGCTGTGATGGCGTCCGTGTTTTGTCTCCATGTTAGGCTTCTGTCCATGACCACGCCAAGGTATTTGACGGTGTCGTGCCATTGGATGTCCTCGCCGTTCATGGAGACGTGTCCTGTGGGAATTTCTTTCCGCACTCGTCTGAAGAGGATGGCTTGGCTCTTGTCGGCGTTGACTGCGACTTTCCACATCGTGCACCATTCTTCCAGGAGTGTGGCCGCTTCCTGGAGTTTTCTGGTTGCGTCTCTGGCCTTCCAGGATCTGGCAATCAGGGCGGTATCGTCTGCATACAGGGCTAGGGCTGTATGGTCGGTCCGGGGGAGGTCCGAGGTATAGATGGCGAACAGGTGCGGTGACAGCACCGATCCCTGTGGAACTCCCGCCTCCACGGTCCTGTAGGTGGAGAGTTGGTCCGAGATTTTCACCCTTAGCTGTCTGCAGTGTAGGTAGGATCTCACTAGTTTGACGAGTTCGATGGGGTAACCCATACTCATCATTTTAGCTAAGAGACCGTCGTGCCAGACCGTGTCGAATGCTTTGGCGACGTCTAGGAACAGCGCCGCGGTGACTTGACGCTGGTTGAACCCCTTGGTGATCTCCTCAGTGAGGCGAAGCACTTGGAGTTCCGTGGAATGTCCTGTTCGGTATGCGAACTGTTCATCCGGGATGATGTTCAGCTCTTCTGTCTTCTCTGTTAGCCTCTTCAAGATGACCCGTTCTGCAACCTTGCTCATGGCTGGGAGGAGGCTGATGGGCCTGTAAGAAGACGGGAAAATTAGGTCTTTCCCTGGTTTAGGGATCATAATGACGTCGGCCTTTTTCCACCTGGCTGGAAAGTGCCGTAACCTTAACATCGCGTTTACGATGTTGACTAACGCCGCTACTCCTTTCCTGGGCAGCTTTTTGAGAGCGATGTTTCCTATCTTGTCACATCCCGGAGCTTTTCTCGGCTTTAGGCTCCTCAGGATTTCCTTGACTTCCTCGGGGGTAGTCGGACGGATGTGGTTGTCATCTGGTAGGCGACGGATCCTTCGTACTCTGCGTTCGACGTCGTCCACCCAGTCCTCGTCCTCGTCATCGAGCTCGTTCTCTCTGCACTGCAGTTCTAAGCTGTCGGCGAACGCCTCGGCTTTTTCCTGGTTAGTGTAGACGATCCCTCGCTCTCCGTGAATCGGGCGCATAGGCTTCCTTCGGTTTCGCAGGGCACGTTGTGTGTTCCACATGCTTCTGTCCTGTGGATCCAGTGACTCAAGGTGGCGTTGCCACCCCTCCTGACGGTGTTCCTGGAGGGCGGCTTTCACTCTTCGGCTGAGGACATTGTACTCCCTTCTGTCGGCGGGGAGCCTGGTCCTCTGAGCCCGTCTCTTGGCGCTCCTTCTGTCCCTTATCAGCTGTCTGGTGACCTCTGGGAGGTTTGCCATCGGTGCTGGGTGCCTTCTTACTTCTATTTCCGTCGTGCTGGCCCTTATCGCTTCCAGGATCTGCTCCTCTAGGGTAATGATGGCCCTCTCAACGTCCTCCACGGTTTCTAGCCTGGGAATTTGTGCGATGTACTGCTGCAGGTGCTGCCGGTACGATTCCCAGTCCGTTCGTCTCTTCGTGAAGGTGGCGTTGTCCTCACTCGCCTGTCCTCCTAGGGTTAGGAAGATCGGGTTGTGCTCGGTAGATCCCTCCGTTCTGGTGGTGATCTCTGCCTCGAAGGTCATCTCCTTTAGGATCGCGATGTCCAGTACGTCTGGCCTGTGTCTGCCGTTGTCGAAGGTGGGCTGGTCCGGTCCTACCACCATCAGTTCGCCGGCGTGCTGTCCCAGGAACCTCAGCAGCTCTCGTCCTCGAGTGTTGGTTATGTAAATCCAATGCGGTATTTTTAATACACCGATCAACTTGAAATATTTGGTCGGAAAATGCGGGGTTGCTGACAAAGCTCACTACTCAAATAAAAATGAAGAGCTTGAAGACTAATTGGCAACATTGCGTGTGGCTTAACTTCTAGCTGAAACGCCGCGAAAACGGTGAGATAGGACAAAATTTCAGATAAGGAATTTTGTATAGCATGAAATTTCAAATGTCAGTGGAAATATATCATTCGAAATAAATTGCTTAAGCAGGGGATACGCCTACTTTTTGTAGAATTTTTGCATCTGCCGAGTATTATATGTGATGAATAAAACATTTCAAATAATTAATGAATTATAATTAAGTACCTAATTTAAAGAATTTTTTTAACAAATTCTTTCCCAATTGTAAATTCAAATTAAGGAAAATTAGGTGTTGAAAAGTTGAAATATGATGTTGCCTGTGAAGTAATTTCCACAAGCACCAAGTCATTTAAATATTACACTTGAATACTCTACTCGGCGTGTGCTTCGCCCATCATATTGGCATCATCTGGAGATGCTTAAATCTGAGTTTTAGTATGAACATTTCACTCCTATACTCTACTCGACACGCTTTCGCCCACCGTATTGGCATCATCTGGAGATGGAGAAAACTGAACTTTAATTTGAATAATATACACGAACGCTCTACTCGATGCACATTTCGCCCGCCATCTTGGCATCATCTAGAGATGATTAAAAATAAATTTTAATTTTAAAACTATACCTGAACACTCTACTTGACGCGCGTTTCACGAACCATGTAGACATAATCTGCTTAAAACTGTACTTTAATTTGGTAACAACGCTTGAATGTTTTACTCAATGCGGGTTTCGTCTACCATGATGACTTCACCTGGAGACGATGAAAGCAGAGTTAATTATAACATGCCAACCATGTAGGCATCACCTGGATATGCTTAAAAATGAGCTTTCGCTTTTCGTTCGAGCGGTTGCCATTATCTGGAGGTGTTTAGAACAAAGCTTTAATTTGATACCAACACTCGAATGTTTTATGCAACGCGGGTTTCTACACCATCACTGGAAATGATGAAATTGAGCTTTAATTTGAATAATACACTCGAACACTCTATTTGATACGGGTTTCGCACACTACATTGGCATCTTCTGAAGATGCTTAAAACTTAAACACTACACTGCAATACTCTGCTTGACGCACGTTTCGCCCACCGTTGGCATCATCTGGAGATGCCTAATACTGAGTTTTAATTCGATAGCAACACTAGCATGTTCTACTCGACCTAACCTAACCTACGTACTCGATCAAAACTGACTTTTAAAATTAATAATGATAGTTGAAATTAAGTTTTAATCATTCATGAGTAGCGTGTCTAGTAGAGTGTTCGATGGCAGCGTTTAAATAAAAGTTTTTATCATCCAGATGATGCCAACATGATTGACGAAATGAACGTCCGTTAGAGTATTCACTTAGAGCCGGTTTATGAATGCATGGTTAACTCGTAACCAAAGGATAAATGTTCAGCGAAGCAATGGATATCATCTTCTACAGTTCTAGATAGCGTTAATCCTGCATTGATAAACAGGCCGTTAGTGTTTAACTGTTTTGATGTTCGAGGAAACTACGTCACAGGCATGTTGATTTTAAATGAGCCTGTATCATCAAATAAGGCGTAAAAGTATCGTGTGAAATGAATGACAACGAAAATAAGATATATTTACGAAATGCCGTTAAATTGTTAAATATATATGGTCCTGATAGATTAACATAAACTTCAGAATATAAAACATCAGAATAATTACTTCCATGTCCAGTGGAAATATAACGCAAATATAATATTTTTTGTTGAAATAGGCTAAAAAGTCATGAAACGTCGAGATTTTAAATTTGGGCGAAAAAAATTTCCTGTCTGTCGGTAACTTTTTTGTGCGCACGTTTACTCTGGAACCGTTTATGATATTGACTTGAAATTTGGTACACTTATGTATTGTAACGAGATCTGGAACTAGATTATATTTTGATCCAATTCCGTTGAAGGGTTCGGAGGTAAGTAAGGGTAAATAGGCAAAACAAGCAAGTAAGACTCCATAAAATTTCAATTTACGGCATATATACGAAAAGTTAAGGTCTCAACATTTTTTTTGGCATTAGCTACCCCCTCTACCACCCCCATCGCCATCTCCACCCTATTATTGAAGGGGTAAAAAAAATTAAAATGTGATTTAGTGTGCATATAAGAAAGGTCTAAAAAAATTTTTTTTGCGTTAGCTACCCCCTCTACTGCTCCCATTGCCACCCTCACCCTATTATTAAAGGGGGTAAAAAAAATTAAAATGTGTTTTAGTGTGTATACAAAAACGAAACGTCTAAAAAATTTTTTTTAGCATTACTTACCCACCCCCATTGCCGTCTCCACTGTATTATTGAAGGGGATAAAAAAAATTAAAATGTGATTTAGTGTGTATACAAGAACGAAACGTCTAAAATAAATTTTATTGGCGTTAGCTACCACCTCTACCATCCCCACCCTATTTTTGTTTAAGAGAATAAAAAATTAAATTGGGATTTAGTGTATATACGAGAACCAAAACAACTTGCATTAGCCACCCCCAATTTAATATTTTATTCCCTTTAATAATAGGGTGGGGGTGGCAATAGAGGTAGTAGATGGAGTGGTTAACACCAAAAAATTTTTAGAGGCCCTTGGTTTTCATATACACACTAAATCCCAATTTAATGTTTTACTCCCTTTAATAATAGGGTGGCAATGGGGGTGGTAGAGGGGGTAGATAACGCCAAAAATAATGTTTTCGACGTATTGTTCTTGTATACACACTAAAGCACAAATCACATTTAAATTTCTTTAACTTTCATACATGCCCTAAATTGCATTTATACGAATTTCTGAATTTTGACTAAAAATTCATAATCCACGACCTTGAAAACCCCCAGATATGGATTTTGAGTTGAATCGGATCACAAACGGTAAAGTCGTCCGCCATCTTATTTTTTCTCATATGAAAATGTTAAAAGTGTATTGTCACCAGACTTATACGCGTGCAAAATTTCAAAGCTCTAGCTTAATTAAAACTAATCGAAATTTTGATTGCAACAAACAAACAAACATTGCATGTTAAATAAAAGCTTTTAAAAAAATTGAATCTCATGCAATTATATTTGTTGTTTTTTGCAAACACGCCACTGGTGGCTTTATTTAAATGCATACTATTTAAAATTATGTACCAATTCCTTTAATTTTTTTAATTTTCTTAAATGTAGTATATTTTTATCTTCCGTTAAACTTATGGAATCGTTTGATAGTTAACAATTGTTGCCCGTCCAATATTTTCTGTTAAAAGGGTTTTACAGGAGAAACAATAGTTAAAACGAAAGGTGTGAAATAATTTTCAAAGGATACAATCAATTTTTTTCGCAGTTTGTAAGAAAAATAATACCTAGTTAATGAATAAGATTATAACACTATTACATGGGCAGCTTTTTCTTTGCACGCATAATAACGTTTATAAATTATGTATTAATCGATGGAAAACATAATTGTCTTCATTTTTTACAACTTGTAAAATTTTGGTTTATCAAGTCGTTTGGGAATGATCGCCGAATATGTCCTATTGTTAGAGGGCTTCGACCATCTTTTTTTGCTATGAGGTTTCATACAAGAGAAAATAAAAATAGTAAAACAAAATAAAATTCTTATGCAATATTGTATTCTCTATCGAACGATATCCGGATCATTTTATCTACGACTTATTTTGATGTATTCTATATGCTTGGTTAGAAGGATTTGATTTTACTCAAAAGTGAAAGTATCAAACGCCCAAGTAACTAAGCTATTTTATTAGTGGTCATCATACCGATACGAATAACACAACAGAGATTACAAATTCACATTAAAAAGTGGTTAAGAATCACTTGACATGAAAATTTAATACGCGACAAACAACTCGCAGCAGATTGTTCATACCCAAAATGTTCTTAACAGTATTGAAATTAGAAGCGTCGCGTCAGTCGTAATTCAGATTTTTGCATGGGCTACTACTAAATTTTCAGTGCTATGCTTCTGTTAGACGATGAAACATTTGATATGATATATCAATACACAATACACCGATCAACTTGGAAGGCTCGATCGGAAAATGCAGGGTTGCCGACAATGCTCACTACTCAAATAAAAATGAAGAACTTGAAGACTAATTGGCAACATTTCGTGTGACTTAAATTCTAGCAGGAACGCCGGGAAAACGGTGACAGATAGGACAAAATTTCAGATAAGGAATTTTGTAGGGCATGAAATTTCAAATGTCAGAGGCAAATGTGGCAATATATCACCGAAATTAATTGCTTAAGCAGGGGATATGCCCACTTTTTGTATAATTTTTGCATCTGCCGAGTATTATTATAGTTAATGAATAAAACATTTAAAATAATTAATGAATTATTGTAATTAAGCACTTACTTTAAAGAATTTTTTTTTAAGAAATTCTTTCCTAATTGTAAATAAATTCAAATTAGGAGAAAATAAGGTGTTAAAAAGTTGAAATGTGATGTTGCATGTGACGTAATTTCCACAAGCACCAAGTCACTTAAATATTACACTTAATACTCTATTCGGCGTGTGTTTCGCCCATCATATTGGCATCATCTGGAGATGCTTAAATCTGACTCGACACGCTTTCGCCCACTGTATTGGCATCATCTGGAGATGAAGAAAACTGACCTTTAATTTGAATAATATACTCGAACGCTCTACTCGATGCTCATTTCGCCCGCCGTGTTGGCATCATCTAGAGATGATTAAAAATAAATTTTAATTTTAAAATTATACCTGAATACTCTACTCGACGCGCATTTTACAAACCATGTTACAAATCATCTGGAGCTGCTTAAAACTGTACTTTAATTTAGTGACAACGCTCGAATGTTTTACTAAACGCGGGTTTCATGTACCATGTTGACATCACCTGGAGATGATCAAAACTGAGTCGCGTGTCTAGTAGAGTGTTCGATGGCAGCGTTTAAATAAAAGTTTTTATCATCCAGATAATGCCAACATGATTGACGAAACGCACGTCCGATAGAGTATTCACTTAGGGCCGGTTTATCAATGCAAGGGTAACTCGTAACCAAAGGATAAATGTTCAGCGAAGCAATGGATATTATCTTCTAGAGTTCTAGATCTAGATGCGTTAATCCTGCATTGATAAGCCGGCCGTTGGTGTTTCAGTGTTTTGGTGTTCGAGGAAACTACGTCAGAGGCATGAAGTTTTCAAATGAGCCTGTGTATCGTCAAATAAGGCGTAAAGGCATCGTGTAAAATGAATGACAACGAAAATAAGATATATTTACGAAATGCCGTTAAATTCTTAAATATATATGGTCCCGATAGATTTCATTCTATAAAACTTGTATACACCAATAGTGGAGTACCGTTATATGTTTAACCTAAGCCAAAATGAAATACATAAACTTCAGAATATAAACCATCAGAATGGATAAAGTGAATAAAAAAAGTAAATACAAGTTAGTAAGTATAGTTCAAGTAGGAATAAACTGAGACAAAAAAAAAACGAAACAAAAACTTTACGACCTATCGCCGCGGGCCATGGCTCCAAGTTGAAGTAAATAGATCCCAGTAAATAAAAAGTGCAAACAAAAACTTTACAACATAATTATATCGCTGCGGGCCATGGCGCCAAGCCTGACATGATTCATTCCCGACGCATATTAAAAACCTATAAAGGTAAGCGACTCAATTTGCGAACAGCACAAAAAAAGGGTACCGGTATTTTAATGAAGTCGTAAAGTTTTCGTTGGGTTTCTTATGTCTCAGGATTTTCTTACTTGAACTATACTAAAGTGATTTAAACGAGTTTGAAGTCATCTTCATGAAATGAGTTAAAAGTTAGTTTGCTATAAAAATTTATTCCTAAGTCTCGGATTTCTGTAACACTTTGTAAATTATTATTATTGATAGTATACGGGTAGAGATCTGAGAGCGATTTAGAAAAAGTTATGGAGAAACATTTTTTAATATTTAAGGTCATTAAGTTCAGTAGACACATCTATAGGAGCTGTCTAAATCTTTTTGAAGTAAAGTTGCATCATAATCAGATTATATTGGTCTGTATAATTTTACAAGTTTGAACCGTGAGGAACCCCAGATACTACATCGATGTTATATGATATAAAATTACCTAATTTAACAGATTGCGTACGACCCACTAAAAAGCTCTCAATCCACTTTAGTAACGAACCACCAAGACCTAAAGCTTTGAATATAGGGATAATAAAGCTATACTTCCAATAAGTTGGAGAAATACCTAAGCTGAGAGACTTGTTGAATATGGCATGTAAAGGTTTTTAAGAAGTAAGCAGGCACCTCATCTGGACCATATGAGAGTTTGTTTGGTAGACTAATTATGGCTTCCACTAAGCTTATTAAATCAATTGAACAAGACATCAAATCAATGTTAATATTAAAATTATAACCTGGTAGTATATTGCTATTTTGCACATAAACACTAGAAAAGAATTCGGCAAACAAATTTACAGTGACTAACCCAGAATCAGGCAACTTATTACGATAGCACATTGTATTTGGTATAGTTCAAGTAATAAATTGCCGAGACGGAAAAAAACCCAACAAAAACTTTACGGCATGATTATTATCGCCGCGGGCCACGGCGCTAGTCCGCTAGTTCACATAAACAGATCCCAGTAAATAAAAACGCAACAAAAACTTTACGACATAATCATATCGCCGCGGGCCATGGCGCCAAGCCTGACATGAAACATTCTCGACGCACATTAAAAACCTATAAAGGTAAGCAAGTCAACTTGCGAACAGCACAAAAAAAGAGTACCGGTATTTTAATGAGGTCGTAAACTTTTTGTTAGGTTTTTTATGCCTCAGTTTCTTCCTACTTGAATGTATATCATTGTAACTTTATTCTGATCATTTATATATTTCCAAAATTGGCGGGGATCTCGATGAATATTGTTTTCAGTATTAATCAAATATTCCATATGGCATCTTTCCGTAAGATCTTTGCAATCGGCACATAAACGGGAGAAATGTTCGTAGGATTGGTTTGTCATGGAACTTTTATAAATTTTATGAGCTTTCTTTTTTTCTACAACTAATTTACGAAGTTCCGAGTGGAACCATTTGGGAAAAGTTGAAGTTTTGTGTCTCTTAATGGGAATGAAAGCATTGATAGCAACTAAAGATGACATCGTAAAGATTACACACACAATTGTCTATATCATAGTCCAAATGTTTGTCCCATTGAACTTCAGCAAAGTAATTATTTAAGCTATAGTAGTCGCCATTGCGATAATCAAAATACCACTCTTCATATTGCAGTTCATTTTTGACCATTATGTTAATATCAAATGTGATAGCGGTATGATGTGTCGAATTGGGAAGTAGTAAATTTTTGGCAGGTCCAACTTCAGTATCATTAAAATGCGTAAATAAAAGATCAAGATATATAGGTATTCCTGCTGTTGTCGAATATCGATACTGTTCATTTGATATAAATTAGAGAAACTGAAGCAATTACTAATAATAAAGGCAAGTTTTTATCAGATGCTATATTTGATTTTTAAGTATAAGCTCCATGTAGATCCTTATTTGAAGGAAATAATATCGAGACCAGATGCTTGTTAATAACAATTTGAGAGGTTCTTTGCTTTACGTCCCACGATTATAAACGCATTTTAATTTTAAACAATATTCATAAATTAAGATTTGATTGAACATTACTTACCCTGGAATACGTTTCATCTCAACCATTCAGTGTTAACATCGCAATAAGAGCCATTAAAGACAGTTGGAACACATTTTTCACTATTTACGTATGCCTATCACTATATCACTAATAAATTATTTAAAATATCTAAATATCACTTTTAATTAAGCAAATTAATTTACATGATTGATAAATCATTTGTATTTGTTAAATTATTCCAAATTGCGGTCCAGTTTAAAACGTCTCACTGCTGCTAAATTGACAAATAAATCAACAGTGCAGTCGGTCGGTGCACCTGTAAACAAGAGAGGTCAATCACCTGGGAGTGGGGAGGAGATGCCCCGAATTCGCCAATGCCAATGCATGTTATTCATCATAACGCCGGCGCCGTCATCGTTCTAAGAATTTCAACAGACAGAACGTGTGTGCTGTGGTGTGTGAGTCTCTGTTATTGTTATATTGTTGCTTGTTGCAGACGAACTGGAGCGGTCAAACCAATGGATATTTTTGATAATAATACGAATTAGGTACGCGTATTTTATAACAAGGACTATAAATAACAAATGCAATCAATCCCAGTAAAGATGTGGGCTAATAGGTATTAAGCCAATATGAAATATATCTTTGTTCGTGGCTTTTTGGTAATTTCATTAATCTTGCAAATTTCTCGTCAGAGCACCAAACAAATTTTTGTCTGGTGATTTTTCTTGTTGTTGTAACATGTAAATTTCTCGTTAGATTAAAGGCCGTCAAGAAAATTGCGATCAAGTTTACGTTCTACTAAAAAGTCTTCGAGAGTTACAAATATATTCAAGATAAGGGATGATGAGAAAGTACTATCAAGGTTGGCACTCACCTGAGACAAATTTTCTTATCAATTATCCGTAAGTTTGTATAAATTATGAATTTTATTGCCATACCTTTTAGTAAATAATCGTAGATATTGTTATTAATCATATTAATTATTAAACACTTTTATTTATTGTCTGGAGAGAGAAAACTATTAAATACCGGCTTAATGGCTCTACGTTTACGTGTTAGGCTTGCAACCAAGGAGTCCCGAGTTCGAATCCTGGCTAGGGTATGGATGTTATTGGTGTTTCTCATGTGTTACAGAGCTGGTAGCAGTGGACTTGATGAGGTTGTGTGAGGGACAACACGGCTAGCTGCTGTACCAATCCTGAGTTCGAGCCTCAGCTGCGGCAGATGGCAATGTCGTAGAGAATGGTCGCTGTTATAATTTTCTATGTATATGTGTCCTGGTTGAGTATGGTAGAATAGCTAATGCTAAACTCCGCCAGGACGTTAATCTAAATAAGGCGATCAAATAAATTTAAAAATTTAAAGTGAGTTATAGGCTGGGCCGCTAAAGTAGAGGGAAGCAAATTCTTTATTATTTATAACTTTTAAATCATGATTTTAAACTTAATGAGGTTTTGGTGATTTACAATAAAACAGATGAATGCATTAATTTGCTCTAGAAGTCTATGTACCTTCTAGGAAGTCGGGAACAGGCTATGACGAACCCCCACGCACCCCAAATTTTTTACAAGGATGATATTAAAAGTAAATGTCGTAAATAGATTCCTCAAGAAAAAACTAGGTAGGTATAGTTCAAGTAGGAAAATCCCGAGACATAAGAAACCCAACAAAAACTTTACGACCTCATTAAAATACCAGTACTCTTTTTTGTGCTGTTCGCAAATTGACTCGCTTACCTTTACAGGTTTTTAAAGTGCGTCGGGAATGTTTCATGTCAGGGTTGGCAACATGGCACGCAGAGATATAATTATGTTGCAAAGTTTTTGTTTGCATTTTTTATTTACTGGGATCTATTTACTTCAACTTAGCGCCATGGCCCGCGGCGATAATAATTATGCCGTAAAGTTTTTGTTTCGTTTTTTTTTGTCTCAGTTTATTCCTACTTGAACTATACCTACTCTTTTTATAATCGATAAAATCAATGGTTTCGGAGAACTATGCGCTTTTATCTGTAAAGCAGACCCGAGAGCAGACCGCAAAACACATTTATCATTATTTGTAAACACAGTCTTATCCAGTAGCAATTTTCGACATTATTGTTAACGACTTTTTTGTAAATAATGATGAAGGCGTTTCGCGGTCCGCTTAAATTATTTCTCTTAATGCGTTTATTTTGTTAAGGGAAAATTACACATTATATAATAATAGTTAGTAGTAGTGAAGGAACCATTGTAAAAAACTTTTTACCGAATAAATATTTCCCCGGAACTGTTAATTTTATAGCCTAGAAAGAAGAGTACCATTTTCTCAGACAATTAAACGTTTGAAGAATCTAAGAATCTATTTATGATATAATCCAAGTAAGGACTTCCCGAGACAAAAAAAACGCAACAAAAACTTTACGACATAATTATTATCGCGGCGGGCCACGGCGGCATGCATGTCATCAAATAACCCGACGCACATTAAAAACCTATAAAGGTAAGCGAGTCAATTTGCGAACAGCAGTACAGAGAGTACCGGTATTTTAATGAGGTCGTAAAGTTTTTGTTGCGTTATTTATGTGTTGAAGCTTATTTAAACAAGAAAAAAATGCGTTACTATACTACCACTGGACGTGGAAACAATTGTGGGGTCCATATGTTTTTATTATAACCTAACACGGGAAACAGATCTGCAAATGGTCTTCCAAAGATAGTAGAACTTTTAGAGACGTTTCTGCTGATGAACGCATGGTGGGCGAAATCCACATCAAGTAGAACACTTGCGTATTGCCTATCAAATTAAAGCTCAGTTTTAATCATCTCGAAATTATGACTACAGGTTGGCGAAACGCGAGTTGAATAAAGTATACAGACGTAGTGTTCAAATTAAACCTCAAGTTTAATACTTCCAGTTGATGAGTGTTTGGGTGTATTGGTCAAATTAAAGCTCCGTTTTATCATCTCCAGGTAATGTCAGCAAGGTGGGCAAAATTCGCGTCGAGTGGAACATTCCGGTGTGGATATCAAATTAAAGTTCAGTTTTAAATATCTCCAGACGATGCCAGCATGGTGGGTGAAACGCTCGTCGAGTAGAGTGTTCAAAGTAGTATTTAAATGTCTCGGCACCTGTGGAAATTACATCAGGGGCAGCGTCACACTAAAGATTTCGACTTCCTCCGAGATTCCAGCATTTCATTTACCTTAATTTTCACTTACAATAATTAATAGAACAGGACTTTCTTTAAATTATTTGAAATATTTTATACACATTTACACATAATAACTGACAGATGCAAGAATTCTACGAAAAGTGGGGCTGTCCCCCGTCCAAACAATCAATCAATTTTATTGATATTTTGGTGCTCTACAAAATTAATCACATAAAATTTTGTCCGATCTCTCATCGTTTTCTCAGCGTTCGTGCTGGAAGCTAAGTCATACGACATGTTGCCAATTGCTGTTGAGGCTCGTCACCTTTATTAGAGGAGGGACCGTTATCAGCAACCATGTATTTTCCGACTGAATCTCCCAAGTCGATCGGTGTATTAATATTTGTTTAATCGTCTAACACCACCGCAGCACTGAAAATTTAGTAGGCCGGGCGCTGCCGCTCGTGCAAAAATCTGAATGCGACTGATAGGACGCTTCCAATTCATGTCTGTAGATAACGTGTTGGGTTTGGATAATTTGCTGGGAGTTGTTTGTCGTGTGTATTAAATTTTCATATAAATCAAGTGACTTTTAACCATGTTTTAATGTGAATTAATCTCTGTTGTGTTGTTCGTATCGGCCTTATATTTTCAAAAGATTCTTTCAAAAAGAATTGTTAAGTAACCGATAGTAGTTGCTATTGCTATCCTTGACAATTTTCTATTTACCATTTAATATTCATTACTACTTACTTTACAATATTAATATTAGTTTGAAGAAACAGTAGCAAGTTATAAATTAAAGTAGTGAATTTATTGCAGATTAAAAGTATAATTATTGTGTTTTAGTATAAGGAATAATTATTTTAATTAAGTGATTAATAAATCAGTGGTTTATGAAGATTCTTGTTGCGATTTATTGACCCTACATACAGAGTGTTTACTGGAGATTGTAAACACGTAACAGTATATTGATCGAGCAAAATTTTGACAATAAAATCTCCAGGTTTACTCTTCAACGTAAATATAAAAGTAACGCTGAGATTATGAGCTCATTAATAATAATAATGCGGTTACACCGGCAACCACTAACTAATCTGGAATTGAATAAGCTTATTATTGTAAGTATAATTCTCAGATAAGCTAATAATTCTTTATTTCTGTAGTAAATATAAATCTTTTTTTTTTTCGGGAAAAATATCAGAATGCCATTATAAAGAAATATTTCACAATTAATTAGGTATACCTACTAGTTTGCATCGATTCTATCATAACTAGCGTGCCACGAGGTTAATAGGGTAGAAGTTTAAGAAAATTCACTGAAATCCGGGGTTAGACGGGAATAACGATCGGTAGAAAAATAAATTATTATTGTAGCAATTGGTAGGGTATAGTACAGTTCAGCTAATTTTAAGAAATACGAAAATACTATTTTCACGTCTTTATCCACTTAAAACAGTAAATTGGGTGCTGTGTATGTATACTTTTTGATTTGTATTTTAATAACACACGAAAAATACATATCATAAAACATATAGGATCAGCATTGCGTCAAATAAGCCATTAACTGTTCAGCAGCGTACATTAGTTCATGCATTAAAACTGTAATTAAGGGTATATTTACAACGATTAATAATATTACAAGTTCTCTAATAAATTTAAAACATCTACGATACCTTTCATAATAGTACAACGGACATTAATATACCGACCGGAAATTAGCCTGTGTTTCATCTCCACGCAAATTCAATAGACTTTGGATAACGAAAAATTGGTGCCAGTGAACTACGTCCAAGATGAGAAAATAAAATTTCGTAGAATGCTGCCGTTAGATTATAAGTATTTGCTTTGAAATTTATTTTTATTCAGTATAGTTACTGTAAATTAGTTTTTTTTTCTATTAAATGTTTTTTGTTAATTCTACCATTATTCATATACTATGTTGTTATTGCTTTATAAAATATACAATAGTGAAAATGTTGGTCTTTACTATTATTTTAAAATTATACAAAAAAGATAAAAAAAAAATTTAATTTAAATGTTCTAAAAAGAAGAAAATAAACTTTGAAGTAAATCAAACCCATCATTTTGTTACACATTATATATTTTTTTGATATAAAAGCTTGTCGCGAGCAATCTCCTTTACACAGGAAAATCTCACGACAAGCTCCCCAAATTCCCCTTTTCCGTGAACCCGTTTATTTTCCCCAGTTTTTTTACTTGTTCCCTCCAGTAGAACGGAAGGTCCCTCGAGGGATATGACTTTAGGCTTCCAACCCTTGTAGGGGGTGGAAAATTGATATTTGTTTTTGTGAGAAAAAAATTAATATTCTGTAGGGGGCATTTCTTTGAGGAAGGTGGTAAGTGACCAGGATTGTGTAACCACTCCCAGGGGTTGTTTCCACCCTTCAAGGGGGTGAAATTTTTTTTCATCTATAATAATTGAAAAATGGTATAAAAAATATGTTTATTAGTATTTTTATAAATTTGTTTTCTACCCCATTAAAGGGCGTGAAGAACACCGCGGTCGGTTACAAAACCCTGGCCACCTACCTCAAAGAAACGCCTCCTACAAAATATAAATTTTTCCGAGAAAAAAAAATTCTAAACGTGATAAAGTGGGCTTTAATTTGATAGCAACACCCGAATGTTCTACTCGACGCAGGTTTCGCCCGCTATGCTGACATCGCCTGGAGATGATGAAAACTGATCTTCAATTTAAACAATACACCCGAATGCTCTACTCGATGCGCGTTTCGTCAAACACAAGGAGTATAGTTTGTTCAAGTATATTGTTCAAATTAAAGTTCAGTTTCCACCATCTCAATGTGATGTCAGCATGATGGGGGAATCATGCGTCGAATAGAGTAGGGGAGAGGGGGGACCATTGGGCAGTTGGGAGGATTGGGCACTGCTGGTTAATGTCTCCTGCGCAAGTCGGATCTTTGTGAAATATTACCAGAACAATGTTATTCATATTGGCATCACTGTACACTGTATTATAACTAACATTTCTGTCAAGTGTCAGACTTAGAAGCACATGTCTGATTCGCATGTTAAAAAGTAAATATTTTGAGTGTTAGATTTTATGTGTTTTCATTGGGATCGCTTCAAAGGTAAGCTATTTTATTTATTTACCTTGTATTACCATGTATTTAACACAATATGGTCAGTGATTCACTTATGTTGTTCTAACCTATAATTGTTAAGAAAGTTTTATTCTTCGAATATATGGTGAGGGAGCATCGGGCATCTATTATCAACTTGTTATATACTTGGAGAGGTGTGCTAAACTTCACTATGGATTAACTAAGTTGCAAACAAGGCAGCTAGCGCATGACTTTGCAATGGCAGCAGACAAGAGAATACCCGAAAATTGGATAAAAAAAAATTTAGCATCAAAGGATTGGCTTAGGGGATTTTTAAACCGCAATGCTAAGTTATCATTAAGGACACCGGAAGCCACTAGTTTATCAAGAGCCACTAGTTTCAATAGAACAAATGTCGCAGAATTTTTTAAGAATTTGAAAACAGTATTTGGTCGTTATAAATTTGGCCCAGTGTCTATATATAATGTTGATGAAACTGGCTTAACTACTGTGCAACGCACCCAAAAAGTCATAGCATCAAAAGGTGCGAAACAAGTCGGGCAAGTTACATCCGCTGAAAGGGGTTCCTTGGTAACATTGTGCTTTGGTATTAATGCCCTTGGCAATATGATTCCGCCCTTTTTTATTTTCCCACGAGCAAAATTCAAACCGTATATGATTCAAAGTGCCTCTGTTGGTTCTGATGGTTCCGCTTGTAAATCAGGGTGGATGACAGCTCCAAATTTTCTATTATATTTAAAACATTTTGCTAAGTTTGCTAAACCGGAAAAAGACTCGCCAGTATTGTTATTAATGGATAATCACGAAAGCCATATATCTGTGGATGGCCTGAATTTTTGTAAAGATAATGGAATAATCATTGTAACATTCCCGCCTCACTGCAGCCATAAGTTGCAGCCCTTAGATTTGTCAGTATATGGACCTCTAAAAAACTATTATAACATTGCCGCAACTGATTGGTTGGTTTCAAATCCAGGAAAAACGTTAAGTATTTACGAGATTCCACAGTTAGCGTCAATTGCTATTCCTCAAGCCTTCAAGCAGCAAAGTATCCAGAAAGGATTTGAAAAGGCGGGAATATATCCTCTTAACACTGAAATTTTCACAGACGATGACTTTCTTTGTTCGGCGGTAACTGACAGACCTATACAAGAAAACGCAAACAATGAAGGCGACAAAAACTTGACAAATCAAGAGAGCACAAACTCGATAATTCCAACTAATTCCGTTACAACTCCAAATGAACACGTTACTGCAGAAATTGATGATCCAACAAATTCTATTTCAATTTCAAATGAACACATTTCTACAGAAATTGATGATTCAAGAAATTCTATTTCAACTTCAAATGAACACATTTCTGCAGAACATGGTGATTCTAATGTATCAAGTGTTATCAAAAGCCCCGAAATGGTAAGACCCTATCCCAAAGCTTCTCCTAGAAAGGCAAAAACTCGTAGAAGGACTGGTAAAACGAGAATTCTTACAGACACACCTGAAAAAAATCAAATTGAACAGGAAGCTGAAGAAAGACAGAGAAAGTTAAGAGAAAAAGAATTGAAGAAACGTAAAAGAATACAATTGCCAGCAGACATGACTGTTACTAAAAACAAGAAAAAGAGATCTAAACTGCGTGTAGAGGAGAGTTCAAGCGAAAGTGAAGGAAATATTTCAGAACATTCCAGTAGTTCCGAGATCAACTCAATATATGAAGAAAATGAATCAGTTGAGGATGTAGATGAAGACGACGTTATTTGCTTAGACAGAAATTTTAAAATCCACGATTTTGTTTTGGTGAAATTTGAAACAAAAAAAAAACTTTTCACTATGTCGGGAAAATTGTAGAGGTTAATGCTGAATCAATAACTGTAACATTTATGCGCAGTTCGAAAATAAAAAATACTTTTCTGTTCCCCGACATAGAAGATATAGCAGTTGTACTGAAAGAAGACATAAAAACAAAATTACCCTCTCCTTCTGTTTCAGCACAGTCAAAAAGAGGAAGCAAAAAATATTGTTTTAATAAACCCCTTTGGGTAATACCAAACTTAAAATGAATATTCTATTTTCTGTATTGTTAATATTGAACAAAATGTTACTTTTCTTTAAGATTACTGTTATATTATAGCTTAATTGCATAGCCTGCCCAAGTCTCCCTACAATTATGTCCAATCCTCCCACATATAGGGAGGCTTGGGCATTTTCCCTTCTTTTCAAAAGCTACTTATTTTCCAGAAAACTGTCAACCCAACTGGTCCCATATTACTAGAAATTTAAGTTAAATGTATGAAAAATAATTAGTGTCAATAAAAAACATAAAATCATATAAGGTGTAATTTTTACAAATGTTTTTATAAAAGGGTGCCCAATGGTCCCCACTCTCCCCTATTCGGATCTAGTGTTCCAATTAAAACTCAACTTTAATCATCTTCAGATGATGCCAACGTGGTGGGCGAAAGGCGCATTAAGTAAAACATTCGAGTGTTGCTATCAAATTTAAGGCCAGTTTTAAGCATCTCCAAATGATGCTAACCTGGTGGACGAAACGTGCGTCGAGTAGAGTATTCAAATGTAGTATTTAAATACAATTAGAACACGACTTTCTTTGTTTATTATTATTATTTTTTTAATCTAGTAATGTTCTATTTAGTTGATTCATACTTTATTTGAAATATTTTACAGAATAATCGGCAGATGCAAATATTCTACGAAAGCTGGACGTGTCCCCTGGGTATACAATTATTTTTGGTGATATACCTACCGCCACTGACATTTCACATTTCGTGCTCTGCAAAATTATTCATATGAAATTTTGTCCTTCTCTCACCGTTTTCTCAGTTCGTGCCAGAAGCTAAGCCACACGAAATGTTGCCAATTACTTTTCAGGCTCTTCATTTTTATTCGAAGAGTGAGCATTGACGGCAACGCAGCATTTTTCGACCAAAATCCCAAATTGATCACTGTATTGGATTTGTTTAATCGCCTTAACAGCGCTGTCACCGCTACAGCACTGAAAACTTAGTAGGCAGGCCCTATGCAAAAATCTGAATGCGATTGACATCACGCTTTCAATTTCGATCGAACGTTTTGGGACAATTTGTTGCGAGTTGTTTGGTTTGTCGCACCTATGTCAAGTGACTTTTAACCACGTTTTAATGTGAATTTATATAATCTTTGTTCGTATCGGTTTGATGGCCACTAAAGGTAATAATTAGAATTTTGTGTTTCCAACATGACTTGTTATATTTGTTATTTACTTTTATTTGTTAATCAATTGTAAGTGCTTAATAGAATCAGTTCGTTCTAAAGTTTTGTAAAAACTCAGTCCCTGTAGTATTAATAATGGGAGGATTGTGTTTTATAATTAATTGTTAATATTTGCAAGAACACTATTATTCACTTGCAACTTGAGTTGATTTGATTCTTTTTATGAGGATAAAATGCCTCTATGACCAATGAAGTTGAAATAAGATATTCAAAATTGTGATTTTTTGTAAAAATATATCGTTAAAACAAAGCCAGATGAAGGAAAAAAAATATTAAATTAGAATCTGGGGTAGGATGCACCCCGTAGACAATAGGAGAAGGTAGATTTCATTATATGAAGTTTTCCGATATATCTATGAGTTTCCTTCAATTGATAAGGATGTGATACATCTCGTCTAACTCAACACGGCCCGGCCGTTTAAATAAATCAGTATAGGAGTTGATAAAAAATTAGAAATTTTTTAGTGGTTAACAATTTTGACGAAAGAAAAACAACTTTTCTTACAAAATATGTGTGTTTTCTTTTTCATGGTTGGCCATAAACGATTGTTTAGGGCTAATCAGGAAAAAGCACATATTTTGTATAAAAAATTGTCTTTCTTCAAAATTATTTCTTTAAACAAATATATGTAAATATAACTACTAAAAAATTATAAATTTTTTACCATCTTTTATACCGATTTATTTAGACGGTCGTATTGTGTTAGTAGACGAGATATATTACTTCCTTATCAATTGAAAAAAACTTACAGATACATTGGAAAAATTCACATAATGAAATCTTACCTTCTCCTATTGTCTCTATATGGACCTGTTTGCTTTGGAACATTCTGGAAAATAAATAAACGCAATTACTGTCATTGGAGAAGCTGATTTCATTTACGAGGTGCATCCTATAGGCCAGTCATCAGGGAGTTGAGAATACATAAAAATCGTTTTAAGTCGGACAAGAGATTTTACTATTGGAACCAGTTCATTGGAGGCCTCTTTTAGACATACTAATTTTTCCCTCTCGCCCGCCACCCGGAACACCTACAAGTTTTGCAAATATCTCGATTGTGAAAAAAAAGGATGGTTATCGAAGTTAAAGAAAAGTAAATTCTCTATCGAAATGGTTCAGACACGTCTTTACGTAGCATTAATACTATTGGAGTTATAGGCGGGGAAGTCATAGTCTCGGTGAAATCAGTCATCGACCGGGAAAATTAATTCGAATGGAAAATTTTTGTGCCATCTTATTCAAAATGTGCTCCTTTATAAGAGAGTACAGTTTTCCAGATGGAAATGTGGTCTGGAACGGTTTAAACAAAATAGAAACATTGACTTTATCGTTTCGGAAAAAATATTTTCGTATTGTTCACACCAAAACAAACAAAAAATGTTCTTAGACGTTCTTCTCTAAAGTTGATAGTATTTTCAACTATCAAAAACTCTCACCAAAACTATATGAAAGTTAATGTTTTTATTGTAAGAAGAATTTGCATTTATTCTTTGAAGCTTTGACCACAATATGCTGTTGATATATTTTGTTATCCTTTAGCTTGTGCTTGTGTTTTAATTGTGAATATGTGCAAGCGCGCGCGCGTCTGTCAGGGTAGTTGTGATATTATATAAATATATGGGTATTTTTATAGAACACACGCTTGCATTAGCTCGTCGTGCATCCACTGAAGTATGCAACAATTTATCCTATAAGTAGAATAATTGTTAAGTAGAGTAATATAAAATGTAGTTAAGTATGTGAACTTTATTTTTTATTTAATTTATTTTAAAATATGATTAAAGTGATTATACAACTTTTACAGCTACATGCATTAGTACTACACGATTTTTTACAATTGCACGCTTTTATTAAACCATCTAACAAAGGATTTTTTTATCATAAATGCAGGTATATAAGCATATTATCCTCATATTTGCAACCAAAGCGTGTTAGATCTACTTCAATGTATCTGGAAAATATTACATTTTTGATAACCATCTCTTCTTTTGTAGGACCATTCACAGTCGAAATATTTGAAAAAAAAAATATTTTTAAGCGATATTGACCCAAAATTGGGGCTGTTCCGGAGGGCGGGCGAGGGGGAAAAATTAGTACGTCTAAAAGAGGCCTATAATGAACTGGTTCCAACAGTAAAATCTGTTGTCCGATTTAAAACGATGTCACTTTACCTGACGACTGGCCTATTACCCCAGTTTCTAAATTTTTTTTTCCTTGATCTGGCTTTGTTTTAACAATATATTTTTACTATAAATCGCAATTTTGGATATCTTTTTTTAACTTCGATGGTCATAGAGGCGTTTTATTCTAATAAAAAGAATAATAATGTTCATGCAAATACTTGTTAACAATTAATTATTATTAAACACAATCCTACCATTATTAATACTACAAGGGAGTGAGAGCTTTTACAAAACTTTAGAATGAACTGCATCTACCAAGCACTTACAATTAATTAACAAATAAAAGTAAACAACAATTATTAATTATTACAAGTCATGTTGGAAAGACAAAATAATAATTATCCCTACCTTCAGTGGCCATCAAACCGACACGAACACACCAAAGATTATACAAATTCCATTAAAACGTGGTTAAAAGTCACTTGACATAAAAACTTAATTCACGCGGCAAACAACTCGGAACAAATTCTTTAAACCCAAAACGTTCGATCTACAGCAATGAAATTGAAAGCGGCATGTCAGTCCCATTCAGATTTTTCCGTGGCCTACTACGTTTTTCAGTGCTGTAATGGTGTTAGACGATGAAACAAATCCAACGCGATATTTTTAATATCTATCAACTTGGAAGATTTGATCGGAAAATGCTGCGTTGCCGTCAATGCTCACACCTCGAATAAAAATGAAGAGTCGTCTGAAAGGTAATTGGCAACATTTCGTATGGCTTAGCTTCTAGCACAATCGATGAGAAAACGGTGAGAGATAGGATAAAATTTCATGTGAATAATTTTGTAGAGCACGAAATAAATGTCAGTGGCGGTAGTTATAATAGATATATCACCAAAAGTAATTGCATACCCTGGGTACACGTCAATCTTTCGTAGAATATGTGCATCTGCCGATTATTATGTATATAAATTTCTGTAAAATATTTCAAATAATGTATGAATCAACTAGATACAAGATTACTAGATTAAAAAATAAATAAAGTCTTGTCCTAATTGCATTTAAATACTACATACACTTGAATACTCTAGTCGACGCGTGTTTCGTCCACCAGCTTGCCCTCATTTGGAGACGCTTCAAACTGACATTTAATTTGATAGCAACACTCGAATATTCTATTGGACACGGGTTTCGCTCACCATCTCGACATCAGTGGAGATGATGAAAACTGAGCTTTATTTTGAACAATACACCAGAATACTCTGCTCGATGCACGTTTCGTTCACCATGTCATCATCTGGAGAAGATTAAAATTGGTAAAACCCAATTTGAACACTACGCTCGAATATTCTACTCTACGCGTATTTCGCCAACAATGTAGACATAATCTGAGTATGCTTAAAACTGAGCTTTAATATGAACACTATACTCTAATAACCTACCCGATGTGCGTTTCGCCCACTATGTTTAGCATCATATATGATTAATACAGTAGCTTTTTAGGAATACTACCCTCGAATATTCTACTTGACGTGTGTTTCGCCCACCAGGTTGGCATTATCTGGAGGTGCCTAAAACTGAGCTTTAAATTGAAGGCAACACCTGAATGTTTTACGCGACAGGGCTTTCGCCCTCTAAGCTAACATCACTTAGAGATGATGATAGCTTTCATTTGAACAATACACTGATCATCTGAACATGATTAAAATTGAGTTTTAATTTGATAGCAACACTCGAATGTTCTACTCGATGCGGGTTCCGTCCACCATGCTGACATCACCTGGAGATGATGAAAACTGAACTATAATTTGAAAACTAAGCTTTAATTTTAACAGTACACTCCAGTAGTCTACTTGACACGCATTTCGCCCCTCATGCTAGCATCGTCTGGATGGAGATGATTTCATTTTTAATCATCTCTGAGTAGCATGTCGAGCAGAGATGGTGTTGAATGGTAGTGTTCAAGATTAAAACGTAGTTTTTATAATCTTCAGATGACGCCAACATACTTGGCGAAACGTACATCAATTGAGTGTTCATGTGAATGTAGTGTTGAATACTATAAATATCAGTAAATTTTAGAAGTCTCCTTCTAGACTTATTATTATTGACAACCATTTGGATGTAGTGATTTCTTTACTTTGTTGAAATAATGCCAATCTGCAGATGCATATTGAAAAAATCACTACAGTCACTATTATGGATTTTAAGAAAAGAAATTGCAAATAGAAGTTACAAGACATCTGTGTGATGTTTTTGAATCTTTTTCACTTCTTAAAAATGTACAGGGTGACCCAAAATGATTTTTAAATTTTTTGAATTGAATGTTCTACAATTCAAAACATGAAAAAAAGAATAATAACTGCTTTTCGATCGATGACACCGGCAACTTTAAAAACGGTAGAAACTTCATTTCAAAGATGCATTGAGATGTGTGTCAATGAAAATGGACAACATGCGGAGCATTTATTATCATTGTTTCTGTTCAATTATTTGGAAAAACCTCTAATTTTTCAAGTTTATTCTATTATTTATATAGTTCAGTTTATTTATTTCCTGCACTAAAAAAACGCAACAAAAACTTTACGACATAATTATATTGCCGCGGGCCATGGCGCCAAGCCTGACATGAAACATTCCCGACGCACATTAAAAACCTATAAAGGTACGCGAGTCAATTTGCAAACAGCACAAAAAAGAGTACCGGTATTTTAATGAGGTCGTGAAGTTTTTGTTAAGTTTTTTATAACTCAGTTTCTTCCTATTTGAACTATAGCTTTATAGGTTTTTAATGTGCGTCGGTTTGTTTGATGACAGTATGCCGCTTGGCCCAGGGGCGATAATAATTATGTCGTAAAGTTTTTGTTGCGTTTTTTGAGTGCAAGGAATACATAAACTGAACTATACTATTGAATTATCAAAAAAGAACCGAAATTTAATCCATAAAATTCTCCTAAATTAAAATCTCCAGTTACTGCACTATAAGTGTATCAGTGTATGATTAGGTATAGTCCAAGTAAGGGCTTTCCGAGACATAATCGAACGACTCGACGCACATTAAAAACCTATAAAAAAGGTCGAAGTAGCACAAAGGGTAATGGTATTTTAATAAGGTCGTGAAGTTTTTGTTGCGTTTTTTATGTCTCGAGAAGTCCTTACTTGACATATGATTTATTATTTTGCTACTTCAAATACTTTAGAACATTGTGAGGCACAAGGTCAACATTACAGAAGTACTGTTCTCGCTTGTTAAAATAAATACCTACACGTATAGGTATTCCTGGTTAATACACAAAATATTAGCTACATAAAATATAGAAATTCAATTATCTGTATGAAATTACTACTCATGTTTTTGTAAATTAAATATTACGGGGGAGATAATTCAAAATGCCCTGTTTTAGGTACCTATATAAATATAGAGACATAAATGAAGAAAGAAAATTAAATAGGGTAGGTACTCACTTTGCAGCTTTGGCTCATGGTTTCCAAATTTTACTGGTTGAAATTAAAATCCAGAATTAAAACTATCACATTTATTTATACCACTGTTCGGCAAATTATCTAAACCGCTCGTTTTTTAATACCGATCACAAATGAATCAATCCTGTACACGCTATACACAATTCTCTTTAACACAGTTAATACTTTTTAATATTGCTGAGATATATTGGAATTTTATTTAAGTTACAAACAAATCGTAGTATTTTAAACGCCGCGCCGCACCATTATTAAACTGCAAATAAACAGACACTATAATAATAAACATTGAGACAAGTGACCAAGGTTAAAGCGACGAATGCCCCAGTCACTCGATTCGGTATTCTTCGTGGTAGCGCAGCCGCGTTCCCACTGCCACTAGTTGCTATGCGCTCCGCTGACCAATCACAGCGCCGCCCTCTTCCAGGAATTTCAACAAACGCGGTTCCTGCGTTTGTTGTTTGTTGACATTGGTCGGTGGCGCTGATTGGTCACGTGGTCAGGTTATCTGTGGTGCCATCTAACATCTATCTATATAATTAACCTAAATTTGCACTAAACTTAAACCTACATATCCCACATATGCAACCTATAATACAAGTCTTATATGTATTATTGCATATGACACAATGACAAAGTCATAACTTACTTGAGCAAAAATTCAATAATTTTAAGATCAACTAAATCGAAAATATCTCGAAGCAAGTAATTTCGGTGCTTAATATCACGATAACTAATTTAAAGGCATACAATACTTGTAGAAAATAGTGGAATAATATACTAGTTGATGCCCCTGTCAAGACAAGAATTAGTATTGAACATTGAACGTCTAATTTTACGCTGAAATCAATGGTGTAAAAATATATAGACGGGTGTATCATTTAAAAAATTCGACCTTGAACCTCTCTCAATTTATAGTAATGCGTTATGCTTTTCAAAGTATTTTAGAAATAATGAATGCCATATAAATTTTATTTTAAACATTGTTTCATATATCTTGTAATAGGCCAGATATTGAACTTCATCGCACTAATGGGCCACCCTGTATATACGCTGAATGTTTAAAATAATTGACTAAATAAGCTGAAGGAGGAACATTAACCGTTCAATCTATTCTTTAGTGACTTTGGACTGTTACAGCAATGACAAATTCGTGCCATATATTATCACAGATACTATAGTCACATCAGAAGTACAAATATTTGTTTATTGTATCGTCATCTTTGGGCTTCTTTTAGATCCACGATGTCGAAATTCGGCCACTCAGGGCCGCTGGACTCCCCGTTGAAGCTGACGAAGTATGGAAACAATCTACTGCCTAGCATGTGGAATTCTGGGGCACTCTGAGCGAGTTGCGGGCCTCTGGGAGCGCCTAGTCGTGGGTCTCATGGTGTGGTTAGAGCGCCGTGGGCCTGGGAGCGTCGATACGACGGGGGTCCATGACCATTTTTGTGATTTTGTTTCTATGGGAGCTTTTCTAATAAATTATATCAGGTTAACGCCTCGCAGCGCTCAGCCTGTTGAATGTTACAATTTTTTTTGGTATGTCCCAATGGATCTTTTATTTATTAGTTTTTTTGTATCCTTAACGGATCTTTTCTACTTTATATTTGTTGTCCCGAGAGGATCTTTTACTTGTGTCCTTAATTGATCTTTTCTGTTATTGTTTCGTGTCCCTATTAGATCTTTTGTTTTATTTAAATTCAATGAAAGGCTTGTTTGCTTTAAGACAGTTCAAAAGAACTACTTGCGACTGATATAGGCTTGACTCACGCTGGGGAACTGACTAGAACCCACGACAGTATCTTATGGAATTTATCATAAATGCTGTTTACCCAAGCATAAAGATAAAATTAAATTTATTGAAGAAAATAAACTTGTGTGTTGTGAAGAAAGCAACTCTACCCATGAAAATGACGAAATAAGCTTATTGGAAAAAACGATTAGTGACCTAGCCGATGATACCGAGCATAAAAATAAGTATATCCAAAAAATAAAGGCAGAGCATAAGGCATTTTTATTAGAAGCTACTAAAAGGGAAGAAGAATTGTTAGAACTACTTCAACATCAGGAAGAAAAAATAAGTGAGTTAAATGTTTGTATATCTAAACTAAAAAAATCTGTTGCAATTAGTGACTGCATGACAAGTACAATTAGTACGCAAACAATGCACTTCTAGAATGCAAGAAATTGTTCTACATCGACGGATTTATCAATGCAAAACCTAAACTTTTTAATTAGTGACAAAAAGCAAATATTACCTGCAAAAAGTAAGGAAACACAAAAGTAAATGATAAGATACAAGTACAGTCTAATCTAGCCAGGCAAGAAAACTCCAATTGTTTTAATAGAATTGACAAAGGTAAAAAGAATCAAATTCTTATACTCTCTGATGAAAACAATATTAATTGGCAAATTAGAAAATTACTAGATTTGCAACTTAATGTGACAATGTCAATAAAAAAAACCGGGAGCTCTTCTGGACCAAGTCATGGAAAACATAAAGATACTAACAAAAAATTTCACACTTCAAGATTTTGTTATTATCATCGGGGGATCAAACGACATAAAAACAAAAGAATCTCTCTCTTTCGCTCCATATGTAATAAACTGAAGTTATGTTCCCACATAAACATTCTGTTTGCCTCTGTTCCGTACGTGGAAAATAAACAAAACATTAATAGGCTCATATATAAATTTAATTCAAAGTTAAACGATTTCCTATGCAAATTTAATAACTATACTGAGGGTGTATTTAAGTACACTGAATCAAATAATGAGAACAACAAAAAGTTCCCCAAAGATATGGTTGCGAAACAAATTCTTCATGCTATGTCTACAGCTAAATATATGATAAAAACCTTACTTTTATAAAAACTAGTAACCATACAAATTGCGATAGTCCGACATTGGGTCAAACTGCTGAAATATCTGCACCCATATCTAAGGCCACATCAACCACCCCTGCAGTTCCATCAACAGCAACCTCTGACGTTATAATTATCGAAGATAAAAAAAACACGTCCCCAAATTTTTTATATCCATGCCTTACAGAAATATCATTCCAAACTTAGAGGCAACAAACGACCCGTCCAGTGAAATAAATACTCAGTTAGATCTACGTGTATATCACTTAAACGTGAGAAGTATTCGAAACAAATTAGATGAGCTTAACTTGTTACTCCATACCTTGAACTTTCCAGAAGTGTTTTGCGTATCAGTAACGTGGTGCTCAGATGAAGAAATCAAGAGTATTAAACTACATAATTATATTTTGTGATTCATGTTGCCGCTGCTCTATGAAAGGAGGCGGAGTAGCCATATTTGTTAGGCAAGATATTCATTTTATCTCAAAAAAATGTACTATAGAAAAAATGAGACAGTATTTGAATACGCTATAACTCAATTAGATTTTAAAGATAAAAAAATTTTAATAGGTTGCTTTTATAGACCACCATCAAATAACATTATTGATTTTGTTAATAATATCGACCGCCTATTAAATAATATTTATAAACCCGACATTCCTACTTTCCTTTGTAGTGATTTCAATATAAATTTCGACGATCGATGCCCGAATCATGAAAATGCAAATCATTTATGTAATATTTTAAAAACTTATGGCTTAAGTAAATGTATTTATGACTATACTAGAGTATCAAAAAAATGTAAAACAGTTATTGATAATATATTTTCCAATATTGACAAAAGTTTACTAAGCCCTAAAGTCATTTGTACAGATGTATCGGATCATTATTTACAAACCGTTCACTTTCAACATAATAACAGAAGCGATGATGACGTATGTATGTATACATACTTCAGGTCATTTAAAAATGAAAGTAATCTACAATATTTTAAATACCTGTTGTCTCTTGAAAATTGGTCATTTTTAACTTCCGATGAAGGGAGTGACATAAAGTTTAATAACTTCTTTAATAATTTTACATTAAAATTAGATTCAGCATTTCCATTAGAGTTGCGCAGAATAAAAAAATCTGTTAAAAAAAATCCTTGGATTACTGAGTATTTAATTAATGAAGGAATTTTTCTGAGAGATGTATTCAAATTATATAAGAATACTACCAATGATGAAGTACATGAAATATATAAAACTTTAAAGAAAACTCATAATATTCATATTAAGCATGCTAAGAGAGCATATTATGATTATATAATGTTAAATTCGAATAATAAATCCAAAACGGCTTGGAATATCATAAAATCGAATGATCATTCATTGGTTCACAAAATGCCATTATCATTGACGGATACGGAAGGTAATATTTTAACAGATTTAAATTGTGTTGCGGAAAGTTTTAATGAGTTCTTCATCAACTCGGTAAAATCATTGACTAACAATATGATTGTGAAAAATAGTTCTAAATATATAAGATTCAATCCTAATTCACTATTCTTAACACCGGTTACGAGTGATGAAGTTAGGGACATCATCAGATCTATAACTTCCAAGGATTCCTGTGGGTTTGACGGCATTACTGGGTCATTATTGCTAAATATAATTGATTATATTTGTGTTCCCATTGGTATATTAATAAATGTATCTTTTTGTGAAGGAACTTTTCCAAGTATTTTGAAAAAATCTATTGTGATACCAATTCACAAAAAAGGTGATAAGTCCCAAATTTTTAATTATAGAGGAGTGGTTTTGTTATCAATTTTTTCTAAACTTTATGAAAAGGCTTATTACATAAGATTGTCTAACTTTTTACAGGCTGAAAACTTGCTTACAAATAATCAGTTTGGATTTAGAAAAAGTATGTCTACGCAAGATGCAGTTTTATTACTTTACAACTTTATATTACATAATTTTGATACAAAACATAAGACAGCCACTATTTTTTTTGACTTAACTCGTGCCTTTGATACAGTAAATCATGAGTTGCTGGCAGATAAACTTTCAAAATACGGAATAAGAGGTGCTCATCTAAACTGGATTAAATCTTATTTGAAAGACAGGTCACAAGAAGTTCATTTAAAGCATGATGGAGAAGTATTTAAATCTTCTGCCTGTTTTACTCACACAGGTGTTCCCCAAGGAAGCGTATTGGGACCTCTTTTATTTATAATATTTATTAATGATCTGGTTAATGTCAATATGGTTAACAATACTCTTATCACTCTATTTGCAGATGATACTACAGCATCAGTTTCCGCTAATAACTTTAAAGACATAAGTATACAATTAAAAACAGTTATTTCATCTATTGAAAATTATTGTGCCGAAAATGGCCTTGCACTTAATAGCCTCAAAACTAGTTTCCTTTTATGTACACCTAAACATCTCAATGAAAGTGTACTTGTAAGAATCAATGGACAAAGTATAAAACAAAATGATACAGTAAAATTTTTAGGACTTCACCTCGATTCTCACTTATCCTGGGGTTATCACATTGATTATTTAATAAATAAACTTAACATAACTTGTTTTTCTATATGGCAATTAAAAAACCATGTCAGTCTAAATATTTTGAAAATGTATTATTTTGGATATGTATATTCAAGGTTGAACTATTGTATAATATGTTGGGGAACTTTTCATCTTGCAAAAGAAAATAGTTCGAACCATGACATTTAAAGATGCACGTTACTCCTGCAGGAATCTATTCCCGGAACTTGGCATCTTAACAATTGCTAGTCTATATATTTTTAACTGTGTTTGCTATTTAAAAAATAATCAAGATAAATTTGTTACCAACAGATCAGAAAAAAACAATTATTCTTTAAGGCCCACTTACAATATAGACATACCCCACCATAGACTCTCATTGGTAGCTAATGGACCTTTGATAATGTCTATTAAATTATTTAACAAACTACCCCTGTCTCTAATAACATTATCTAGCAACAAAGTATTTAAAAATAGAGTAAAGATTATGCTTTTAAAATACGGTTTTTATTCAGTTTCCGAATACCTTAATTGTGCCAATGTGGAAGAGTAACGTCGGGTTTATAACTATTTGTATTTTAGATTTTTTTAAACTTGTTGTTATTGTTGTTTTCTTTTTGTTACATTTTTATTATGTGCTGTCACTTTAACTTTAGTGTATACCATTTTATATTTATATTTATTACTTTTGTACTGACAATATTCTATACTTACTATGTAAGTCTTATGGAAATAAATTATTATTATTATTATACTACCTACAATGTTGTAAAAAGTTTGTTAATAAAACAAAACTTTATTACCAAAAAGTCAAAAATTACAATTATAATGCTATCAGGGGCACGATAAATTTTTTCAAAAATTAGTGAACACAAAAATATACATGTAGAATATACGAAATAAAACTTTTTAAACTTTAAACTTTTAAATTGCGGTAGTTTCCTTAGGACGAAAGAAAACAGCTATTATAGCATATAAATAAAACCTTCGACCCTTCATGTCGTCTGTCACTGTCACACAACTACCAATGTACCAATTGCACGTGACGTCATTCCCTGGAGGTAAAATAACCTTACAAAATCTGTGAATGTTTATATGTATGGTTTTGGTGCATCACTATTTTCATTTCTTTATAACAGAAGTATATAACCATCTTTAACATTTATAGAGGTAAGTTCTTATATATTATGTTACTAAAACAGACAAAATATTTTCTATTGTAGAAAATTAATCCGAGTTCGTAGTATGCAACACTTGATGAAATGCATCAAGAAAGATATTTATCAAAAATATCTCTTGTTGGGAATAGATCCATACACACTTCGTTTAGAAGATTGTTTTGCAGATATAGACTCCCAAAATATTATATCCTGACAGAGTAATGTATCTTGTATATTCTAAAAGTGGTGAAATGAAAGCATACGAGTCTTGAGGCATATAATCAAGCAGTATATGAGTGGGTGAAAAAAATACTGCGTAAAGCAGTTCGATTTAAACGTTTTAGTTTTGGGAAAAGTAAGTATTGTACCCTTAGACGATTCAATGCGCCGCTAAGCGTAAGCGACACATTGAATCGTCGAAGATTGTACATATTTTTTATTTATAATGCATTTAACAATTATCCTATGTTTATTTAATGTTTAATAAAATATTTTTTATAAAATTTTGTTTCATTTAAACATTTACTTCTATCTTATCATAAGTATTAAATCTGAGTGTGGAGAAAACAATATTATTTTAATAAAGATCATATATTTGTAAATATGCATAAGTTATTAGTAACAATGCTTTAGGTTGAGTAATAATCTGTTGAATAAAGCATTCATTATATTTTCAACGCCTAGATTCAAATTTTACAGAATCAAAATTATAATCGATCAATAAAGCACTTTTTAAATGTATTGCTTTTCTAACCAAAACAGAGTCAAAGCAACACAAATAAGGCGAAAGTTTGGTATATTAAAGAAAGATGAAATATTAGGAAAGATATATTTAGAAATTCTATAACATGTATCTTATATTTACGATGATTGAAATCATTGAAACTTCCGTGCTCCTGCTTGTGCTATGTGCTAATCTGGGGACGGATCGTATTCACATTTAGAAATATCGTATTATTTATTTAGAAGTAATTTAACATAAATACTTAAAAAAATCGTTAATTATATCGAAAAAATTGGACTCCTACATCTCGTGCTGCAATGCTACCACAGATAACAACAGCACAAAAAGAATTCATATCACTTAATTATATTTAATCAATAATATAAACTTCCTTATAAAAAATAAACTTAAATGGTAATAATAAACCTTAAACACAGTTTGTTTACATAAAGCAAGTAGGTTATTTTACCTTCAAGGTAGGCCAGCTGTCAAATCGTGCACGACACCAATTATTGAGAGGCGTATTGAGGGTTGCCGTGCTGTTAGATTTTGTTGGCTGAAACGAGGTAGTTTGAATCTTTTAGGTGTAGGCAGCAGGGAATTCGAGGTGTATTAGGGGTTGCGTTGTGAGATTTTGTCATTAGCGTCTAGGGACCAAATATCACTTTCTATTTTTGGCTCCTGAGACTTGAACAAATTGTTTTGTCACAATACTGCGATGTGTGTTGCCTATTAGCCCCTTGTCATATTATTGAGAGGCGTATTGAGGGTTGCCGTGAGATTTTGTTGGCTGAAACGAGGTAGTTTGAATCTTTTAGGTATAGGCAGCAGGGAATTCGAGGTGTATTAGGGGTTGCGTCGTGAGATTTTGTCACTAGCGTCTAGGGTCCAAGTATCACTTTATATTTTTGGTTCCTGAGACTTGCGCAGATTATTTTGTCACAATACTGCGATGTGTGTTGCCTATTAGCCCCTTGTCATGAATATTATTATTTAATGTAAACAAATGAAATGTCAAAATAATTTATTTATTTGTTATATCTATATTATAAACATTTGATGATTTACTTTTAAATAAAATTCTGTTAAATTCGGATTTGATAATCAGCACATTTTATCAATATTAAAATTTAAACACATTTGGTTGTTTATTATTATATATGGGTACATGTAGAATACACGAAATAAATATACTTTGTAAACTTTTAAATTGCGGTAGTTTCTTATTATTCCTCGTAATTTGTTCTTATAAGGTGTCTTATTAAAATAAATCTGATGTGTTTGTATTTGCAGGGGCGATTTTTTAGAAGAGACTTCATTGAACACCTTTACACCTAAAATAAATGAAATTTGAGAACTAAATACACATCACCAATTCTGTAAATGTGGGGATTAACAGAAGGCATCAAATAGTGACTAAATACTCTATTATGTGACTGTTTGTAGATAAGAACTACCTATCTCAAGTTTATCTTTCGAAAGATAAAACAGTGGAGCTTTATATTATAGATGGCAATATTATGAAAAAACTATTTGCACAAATAGAGTTGCAAATGGTTTTAGGTAATAAACGTAAAAGTTTGTTTTATTGTGTAAGGTCCCCAAATTTTGAAAACAACGTGGAGATTTCTTTCTATAGAGGAAATTTGTCCCGATGAAACTTTCTGCATAGAAATAATGTAATTTTTTACTTTGATTATTTCATTCAGTTTAGTACGTCAGTATGTGTACAATCTATTGTTCATATAAGTTTTTGTTAATATTTAACTTAAATATGAAATATCTCTAATAATTACATTTATATTTTTGTTAGGTTTCCAAATACTGTAAAATAAAAAACAAAATTACCAGTTCATCATTTATTAAGATTTTAAACTGAGATATAGTAATATAATAAAGATGAACTATTTGATTACAATCTATATTTTTATTAATTTGTGAAGCGGTGTTTATTTTGTCTGGTTAGCTTTCCTACATCCATAAGAATTTTACAAATGCAAACCTATTTTAAATTGTTTAAATGTCTGTAATACTTATTTTAATAATAATTTAAAAAAAAACATTAGAAAATATACCTATTGATTTTAAAATATATAAATATTATTTAAAGTCAAAGTAATAAAGCTATATTAATCAGCTATATTTATATATTACTTAGAAAGTGTTTTACAACAAAAACAACTATATCTTGTACATCACAAAATACTTTCAAAGTTGTTGCAAGTTGCAAATTACAAGTCCACATGTTATAATAACAACATAATCTAATAAATGGACTAATTTTAAACTTATGCAGGCATAAGGTTTTTCTGGACCTTACTGCCACGAAAGGGGTTGACTGAAATTACACATTAACTATTGCAGATGAGCTTATTTGTTAAACTGTTAAAACAAACTGAATACAATCATTAAACAGCCAATGATAGGAGACATTTTTTAAATTCCTGATTTCTATTGGTTTGCTTACTGATTGCATTCACTATCTTTAGGACGAAAGAAAACAGCTATTATAGCATATAAAATAAACAAAGGATGTTGTCTGTCACAAACAAGGATCATTCGATCAAACAGATAGATGACCAATAATACAACAATACCAATTGTATCACACTTAAATAATATTTATAACTATTTTAGATTTGGAAATAGAAATTTTCTATAAATAAATACTGCCATGGATGGAATGTCCATAGCTACATGATAATAGAAAATGTAACAAAGTTTTCTAAAATAAATATATCATTAAAAAAGTCTAATAATAATAAATAACACCACAGGTAATTACGACCCCCTTTATCCAGGAGGGCTCTAGAAGAGCCTTGTGTGGGAGGGGGCTAGACATTTAGAGACAAGTGTCTCACACACCCAATATCCGTATATAGTGAAAAAATCCCTTTCACAGTATTTTCCACTGCCACGACCGAGAATCGAACCCGGGATTTTTGGGTGAGACTGGTGAGAGGCAAGTGCGCTTAAGTCCCGACCACCAGTCATATAAATAAAAAGAATTTCCAGATTTCAAACATTTTTTTGAGACTCCCATCTCAAGCCCGTTTCACATTCAGTGAAGTTACTGACTGCAATTGTAGCCGTATCAATATAAACACTGACCACCATAGGGATCAATCAGTATGTACAGGATTGTTTATTTGATTTTTTTTTTATTTTAACGCCTTTTTTTAGATTAACGTCCTGTCGGAGTTTAGCATTAGCTATTCCACCACTCAACCACAACACATACTCATAGACATGACGAACATTCCCTACGACATTTCCATCTGCCGCAGCTGAGACTCGAACTCAAGAGTGTTACAGCAACTAATCGTGTTGTCTCCCACACAACCTCGTCTAATCCACTGTTGCCAACTCGGTAACACATGAAAAACACTACTACAATTCCATACACTAGCCAGGATTCGAACCCGGAACTGCTTGGTTGCAAGACTAACACGTATGCGTTGAGCCACGAGCAGATTATTCACTATATTTTGACTCCCCTTTTGTTTCTGTTATTGCTGGAGATAAACAAAAAGTATCGCATAAAAGTTGTACAGTTGTATACATATTTTTTTAAATGCATTTAAAAAACGATTGCTTGCATAGATTTTAGATTATTATTAATCCAGTAAATTAAATACTGACATAGTATAAGTCACAATACCCAGTTAAAATAGTAAGATCACGTGTTATATCAAGGTCGCTTTTTAAATAGAAAAACCCTGTATATTTTTATATAGATTGTAGATTGTTTTACGGGGTCGTTTGGCTTCCAACAGCCTTACTTCACTTCAACCTAAGAGATCTTTTGTGATTTTACCCCGCATCCAGTTGTTACCCAGGATTCCAAGACTTTTTACAAAGCTTGTGATATTCCTGGGGGATAATTTCCCTATGTCTTCAGGCGTTAATTCTGCCTGCTCTATGTACTTTAGCATAATGCGGCCTAAGACCTTGCATTCACAAAGTACACGTTCTGCAGTTTCAATTGCAGTATCGCAATATCTGCATTTGTTGTCTACCGCCTTGGCCATATTCTTGAGATGATATCTCGAGGGGCAGTGGCCAGTTAGAAGGCCTGTAATGAGCCTTAAGGACGTTCCCAACAAAACAAGTTTTCTTCAAAATCTGAGAGCTATTTTTAATAGCTAGGGAGAAATATTTTTAGACTCAAAGATATAGAACCTTACAGCCTTTAGTGCTGCCTGGCTATCTATTAGTATATAGATCTTGCCCTTCGGATGCCTTTATTTACCCCATGCACTATTAACGAATAAAGGGTGAGTGGACCATACGCACGTCGGAGAGGAAGAGGTTTAAAGTTACGTCAAGATTGCCTCCACTTTTTCATTTGAAATTCCCTGACCAAGATGACTTGTCAAAAAGCAATGTGACAGCAGACCATTTTTAGTTTCGGCTGAACTGCCCGAACAGATTGTCGCTTTTTTATCTGTCCACCCACTGCTAAGGTAATATAAAAATATATTTGCAAAATCCCAGGGCAAAGGCATTCCTGCAAACCTTTATCTCCAACAGCAAACAAAAAGCCCGGAGAAAGTTAAATTTTCCTGCTTTAGTTACTTACTGTTCTTCCACATATACCAGTTAGATATTAAAAATTTAAAAGTTATTTGTTTTAGATGTGTACAAATTTCTTCTAAATATTTAAATCATTTGAATTTCCACAAAATGTCCCAGGTTAAACAATAAGACGATAACCTTAACGGTTATTATCATTATAGCATTATATGTTATATACATGTATATGAAGTTGCCTAAATTCAATGCGCAAACAAAGAATAGACAACCTTTCGTACACCATCATGTATATGATGTGGACTAATAATAATTATTTCAAGTAGATGACCAATAATACAGTGCTTCGCTTAGTTGGTTATAGTATGGTCAGGCGTAAACAGAAATAGACAACCTTTCGTACACCGTCTTGTATATGATGTGGACTATCATAAGTAACAATTATCTCAAGTAGATGACCAGTAATACAATGTTTCGCTTAGTTATTGCAGAATGGTCAGGAGTAAATAGAAATAGACAACCATTCGTACAGCCTCGCGAATATCATGTAGCCTATAATAAGCAAAAATGTCACTGTCACACCGCTACCGATGTACCAATCTTTACAATACCATAAAAACTGAACTATTTGAAAACATATTTATGCAATCCATAATTCTCAGAAATGTGTTGTGTTATATATGTACTAGTTTTAACATTCATGTAATCGGCGAATTAATCGTTCGATATGTACCTACCTACTCTTAGCCACTTATTATTTTGCCGTGCTGCACACTTCCTTTTTGTTTTGCACTAACACTTGGTGATCTCAACAATTTTGTGTTTTTGGTGTAGCACCTGCTCGACCTGCTTAAAGCATCTATCAGATTACACTGTTACAAGAACATCCATAAAGTTTGAGTCCTATATAACAATTACATCTGCTGCTCGACCTTCAAACCCACAGAACACATAATTTACTGATCCGTTTGGTGTACATGATACCAAATACTTTATATTTCATTTTTTTAGTCACTCCAACTGATTTAAAGTAGTAGAGGGTTTTTTTTATTTCAAAACAATCCATAATTATTAGCTGTTGCATAAAATTTGCAAGTATTTACAATTCATAGAATAAACATTCAAATTTTTCGTGAATATTGTTGACTTAAACGACTCCTGTTCATGGAAGTGATTACTCCAAAACTATATAAAAATATATTTTTAAAAAAGCTTTTATTTAAATGCTCTAAAAAGTAGAAAATAAACTTTGAAACCCATCATTTTGTTACATTGTATAATTTTCTTTTTAGAATATAAAAGCTTGCGCGTGATTTTCCTGTTTTTATATCAAAAAAAATATATAATGGGTTTGATTGGAACTAATCGAAATTTTGATTGAAAGATTTGACCTAACCAAAATAACTAACAAACACTGAAAGTTAAATAACAGCTTTTAATTAAAAAAATAGAGCTTAGAGCTTAACCAATGGTCTAACTACTGTATATTTCCCTTTCTATCAGTAGATATTATCGCTAATGGTACATCTCAACGAATAACATCTAAAAAAAAACACAAAATATCAGTTGATATTTATTTTAATTTTTAAATTCAGTATCATATGGGTTCAAGAAAAATAAAAACAAGGGACGTATTTACTGGTCATCAAAAAAAGCATTGGTTTTAAAATATTTTTGTAGTTATTCAAACAATAAAACAACTTCCAAAAGATATATATTCGAGCAGTGTCTTCTAACCAGAATAATTTCAATAGCACAGATTGGGTGCAAATAAGGATGTTCATTTGTCACAGTTTTAGTGCGGGTAACTTCTTTTAAAAAATAGCTGTAGATAAATATTACAAAATATTTTTATTACATTTCATTTGTAAAGTCTGTACACAGGAGTATTTTAATACATTTTTAAAACTAGCACATATAATTTATTTTTTTCTAAGAATAATAAATAAGTGCCTACTTTTTGACCTGAAATTGATTCGGTGGGCTATTGATTGCAGTCCTTCTGCTTGACAAACATAAAATAATTATACCCATATATAATGAAACGAGTAGAGTATTTCCTAAATGGAGAAGTGGTGGATGGTAGTAGGAAACAGGGTGGCCAATATAACAGATACAAAAATCAACTACATGAAACACTCAGGAGTATTGATATGCAGGATAATTGGGAAATTATTGCACTAGATAAGACAGAATGGAGAAGGCGCACGGCAGCCTATGGAGGGATTGTTAGACAGCGAAAAATAGGAAATCCGGGTAGAAGAGCTCTCATGTACGTACGATATATGTGGACACACAATCCTCTCGTGTTGGCCTGTACAAGTGTACAATTATCATAGGACTCAGCAATAAGTATTACTTATAAATATTGAGTTTCAGCCTAAGTGTATCTGTAATACACCTAGAGCATTGATAATACCGAGATAATTTTGTCACAGAGATTCCAGAAAGTGTTTCGCTTGCTTAAGGCTACAGGCTTATATAAGCATGCATCGATTGTATATTGTATGTACATAATTATGAAGTGCAATAACTTATGAGCAGAAAGACTTCCATCGGTAGCCCTTTGGATTGTTTATTTAAGTTCCCAAAGTAAACAATTCTTTGTTCCTACATAGTACATGTTTTTACATATAAGTCAAACAAATTTATAAGAGACTTACAAAATTTAAAAAGAAGACAGGCTGGAGGACGTCGGTTAATGGTCTTTTGATATACACTGCGGTAGCCAACTATGTACACGACACACGTACGAATTTATGGCTAACTGGACATTTCATATTCACGTGCAGGGCAGATTTTTAATACGCAAGTAATTATTCCCCTTTGAGTAATTGAAATGTAAGTGGGAAAAATTATCAGGTTATCGAAAAAACCCAAATAATTAAATGGTGTTATGATGACTGTTCAATGCGTGGAGTTAATGGGATATTTGAAACTACATTTCCAAATAGACTTTCTCCTACACTAGACACAATAAACTGAATCATAGAAAACTTCGAAAAACATGGACTGGTGCGTTTCTCCTGCAACACATAAAAGAGGATTTGTCTCAAATTTATGGCTTCCAGGAGAACAGGACTGATAATCTATAGGAGTTGCGGTTGAAAACCTTAAACGCCATCGAAAAAATTTCCTCTAATATCTTGTTAAATGTCAGAAAGTTTTTTTGATTGATTCAGTTATTGTTTAACTTAAGGGGGCCCTATTTGACCATTTATTGTAATTCAATTATTTTCATTTCAAAATTATTTTGTTATTTTAGGAATAATGTGTATTTTATATTAAAAATAACATTCTTTTATAGGGCCGAGTCATTCAAATATTTTTTAGATGCTCTGACATATGTATACAATGCAAATTGGACAATTGAAAAAGAGTCCACACCCTACCATCAACAACATCTCACTGGCTACTGAACAGACATAAGCAGTGGCACATCTACACCTACCTGTGTTCGATACAAGTTGGTTGCTCATTTATTTCTCATGTGAATCCAACCCGATGTGCATAATTGGCTGCTGGAATCTGTATATTTTGATTATTATTATTGTTACTTTGTGTATTGGTAACAATAATGAAAAAGTTATAGATGGGCAAGCATTCATGGCTATTATCCGAACAAATGCATATGAATTTAATGTTAACGGTTCAATCAATTTTTTCTTTCATTAATGAAACACAGCACCGAGGAAGATGAAGTATACATTAATTTTCTCCTAGAACATCGATCAAGATTTTTTAGCTTCAGTTATTCTCAGATGGTGCAAATACTTGGTGTGTGAAAAGTACTTCAATGTCGTCATGAATTTCATTTATCTACACTGTGGAGTAATGGGAGGTTTACTACATAATTTTGAGTGCGGTAAAGTGACTTTACCGCGCTGATTGGTTCCTATAAAAACAAATACAAGTTTGACAGTGAAAGTTACGTACAGAGTGTCCAGTAAATCATGGATAATCCTGAAACTGGTGAAAACCTTAGTAAGTACTATTATGGACAACAAGTAAGAGAGCATTTGGATCAAACGTATCCATGTAGATGAATCAGCTGTCTCAGTTCAATTCTATTCTTCCACGCAATCTCAGGATTTGAATCCATCCAATTTCTATTGCTGGGGATGCCTTAAAGAAAAAGTTTACCAAGAATTAAAACAAAGAACTTATAATACATCTCAAGAAATAAAAATTTTGTGGAGCACATGACTGCTTAAATGATCACTTTGCGAAAATGCCGCAACTGCATCAGAGCAGGAGGGAAATAATTTGTGAATTTGCTATAAAGTTCAGTTTTAATGTTTATATGTTATAATAAATACCTATCACTTTCATTATACATTTACACATTCACATGTAAACCCATACTCTATTACCAGAAATCCAATGAATTCAAATGCGGAGGTCGAGCTGGACACAGATTGGACCGAGACGCTCAAACCATCTTAGTGAATATTGGTCCATGAAGTGCTCTCTCACTTATCATCGATAGTGTGCTGGGCAACCGTTGTTTTGCAGTCACATTGACAGTAGGTGTTGTATGAAACTAATGATAATTATTCTCATTGCTTAGAGTTAGTGCTAATTTTTACTAAGGTCAAGCTTCGATACTGTGATAGGTCATGACCACATCTAATCTCTGTTTCACGATTTTCCATGATTTACCCAGGTATCCCATATATTACAAAATATTTCTTTGGAATTTTATACATTATTTCACGTTTCTGGATAAAACTTCGTACATACTATGGGTGGTAAAATCTTTACCGTCCTTGTGCGATTGTAAACGTCACATATGGTTCAGTTTGCAAATGTCACTCTCATGAGGCCAGATTAAACATTACCACCACAGATGTCCTAATTTCTTTGCAACCACCGTCGGCGCCATCGCCCAGCACTTACGGCGGCATGTAAGCTACGTATCATTTGATACGATTGCCACAACTTGACAACATCAATACATAGACAGTAAGAAGGTGCATAATCAATAATGAGCAATCACAGACAAATTCAAATTCAATCTAACCACTGCTACCTAAACAGATATTTGTATTTTAAGAAGATACGCTGCAGATGAAGGATGGACCCTAATGTACTCACTTTTGTTCCGATGCACATACTTTTCTGTTCAATGTCCAAGCCGGCGTCACAGTTCACCGAGTGAAACACGTGGAGCAGGCCCGGATCGACACTTCTCACTATCGTCAGGCCTGACTTGACCGCATTATAATAGAAGGTGACATCCTCGTATCCCCAGCCAGAGATCATCAAATCGAACCCGCCTAATTTCAAGTAGTCGCTCTTGTAGAGGCTGACGATTCCAAAGCCAAACTGTCGCCAGAAACCATTCTCTCCATCAACGATATCACTGCTGAATGTCGAGTAGTCTGAGCGGACATAGGACTTATTCAAGAGACTGGGATTATACAAGCTGTAGACTATGGGGAAATATATCATTTTATTTTTCATGGTGTTCCTGCGAATTCTCTCCAAGCTCTTCTTGTCGAAGATCATATCGACATCGATGAACAACATTAAATCATCATCTGATAAAGAATTCACGCCCAATTGCAGAGCTTTTCCTCTGGTGAACATCTCGTTGGAATATATTGTTATGTGCTGCCCTCTAACAGAGAGGAGAGTTGTAATTACTCCCTGGCCAGAAGTGTGGCGCCATCTGTGGGCCAACTGGCGAACCACCATTTAGTAGTGCCTAAGAAAATTATAGAGAATTCCAGTATATTTCTGGAAAGTTCTACAATGATATTCTGGACATTCCAAGTGGGTATATAAAGAGGTGAAGCCAGCAGATGGGGGAAGAGTACAGTACAGTTTAGTGAAGGATAAACAGTTCAGTTTAGTATCCAGTACAGTTCTGGGTAATCTGTGGTTCTGGTTACAGAGACAGTTTGTAGAAGAACAGTTCAGTTGAGTGAAGTATGCAGTTTAGTGAAGTAAACAGACAAGAGAGTTTTTAGGTTAGACAAGAGTTGACAAGTTTAAGAAGAAAAGTAAAGTGCTTAGTGTTTTAAAAGTAGTGAAATTATATTAGATTAAGTTATTATTAGTTGTGTGATTTTTAAGTATTTGCTAGTGTAATTTTAGTGATTAAATAAATCAGTGGTTAGTGAAAATTCTTGTTGCAAGTTATTTGGAATCCACAAAGTGTTTACTGAAAATTGTAAGCACGTTACAATATTATTCGAATATCGTTGAGACGATATTTTTCTTTAAGATTTTCAATCAAGTTCACGCTCTCTTGAAAATCCTCCGGAGATATTTGGTTCTTGTACAGAATAACATAGAGTCTGGTAGGTTCTGCTTCTCTCAGACACACGTACTCGTACATCCTTAAGAATCTCTTAAAAATTCTGTACCGCCCGCTCAGAGGAAGTATGAAATTGACATATATTTTCCTGGAGTTATTGGAGGAGTTCAAGATGGGCTGAAGATTCTCGCTCAATTTAGAGAATATTTGATGGACGATTTTTTGCGGTGCCGGTAGCGGCTCTGTGGTTTGTGGCCTCTGGGATGCAGTGGGAAATTCATAAAAATTGGCTTCCTTCACAAATATTCCTGAAAAACAATAAAATTTATTTTTGATTTCTCCTAAAAGGCATAGCCGGTTCAGAGTATAACCGAACAAGCACAGTGAAATTTGAGATTTTAAATAGTCAACCCAACAACTCCTTCCAATTTTATAAAAACTTCTTCTAAATCTAGTCACTTGCAAGTTTAATCTCTATATCCTGATAATGACACATTAGTGAGCTTTAAAATTAACATTTTCTCAAGTTTAACCGACAATCTCTTTTATGGTTTAGTAGTTGTCTCTATACTATTCCATTGAAACAATGGACCTCTTCATATGTACTTATACTGAAATGTAAGGAAAGTTATTTATGTACCGTTTACTATACAAACGTGTTATAAATTGCAATATACTCATCAATAAAGATTAACAGGTACAGTACTGGACCGAAACATCTCAAAATCAAATTTTATTTTTTTACATAAGGCAATAAGCGCTGTTGCTGTAAGAACATAATCACTTGAAAAAATCAAAAACAAAACTGTATGTCAATTTTCAACAGATTTTAACAAGCCAAATTTAGAGGTAAAAAATCTGAAAAAAAAATTATGATGTATGGGTCATGATTTTTTTCCAGAATTTTCGATAGAACAGGAAAAGGGAAGTGAAACAAAAACTGAAAATTACATTTAATTCTGTAACAACACCAAAAGTAGGACTAGAAAGTTAAAACTCGACAGGAATTATTTATTTTCATTCCATTCCATTTTTTACACATAGGTGCAGAGTGTATGCTTTGAAAAGTAAACAAAAGTACATTGGGGTAAGCAAGAGTTAATATTTCTATCAAATATTTTTATCCCACAGCTTATTATTATTTCTATTAAATATAAATAACAGGAGCTTTTCATTCCAAACAAAAAATAAATGAATTCAAGAAAAATGCAGAGTGGGGCAATAATACGTCCGACTTCGAAGCTCAAATTCTATAATTGCTAGAAATTATGGATGAACCAAGACGATTTTGTACAGGGCCAAGTGCCAATTGAATGTTACAAATATCACTACATTTTTAGAAACCTCTTTTCAGACTGCTTTCACTCTTAATTGTTATTGACTAGCTCCCAACGATTTGGATTTAGTGATTTTTTTTTTAAGTTCCTTGTTTCTCTCATTGTCGTTTATGTAAAAATCGCGCAAATGCTTCTTCAAGTGGGATTACAAAAATAAATATAAGGGTAGAAGGAGATTTGGAATAGCACAATGGTAGAAGAAACGTATATCTTTATTAACATAAAAATTCAAAACTGTATTTTAATCAGAAATTAAAAGTTAAATATGGTAAAATAAAATTGTCTTATTTAACTTATGAAGGAGTGTAACTTTGTGCCCTAATAAGTGCTGGGATTTTTTCTTCGCGTGGGTTTCAATTCGAATGTTTGCATAAGTGCTAGCTATGTATTTTATTATTTGAACTTCATGCAAGTCTTCACACATTTCTACCACAAGGTGTGCTGGTTGAAAGAGGCTTCTTAATTTTGAAATAAAATGTTGCATGGCAGACATTATAATTTTTCTTTTAAAATTATACTTTCCCAGATACCCAATATTTAATTCAGCAGGAAATGCTCTCTCAGCGTAAGTAACAATTTGAAAGACGCCTTTCGAAGGAAAATATAATTTTCCATTAGATAAAAACCTCGTAAAACTACTTGGGTTATTAATACTAATACAGGAGTAATCATGGTCATTCAAGGGTTGTTTAATCATATCCTGGCAAAAAGTACATGAATTTTTACTTAGAATTTTGCGCACGATTACACCGCCTATGTAATATAGTATATTTTCTTGTATAGAAGAGAGCGATGTAATTTCAATTACCGACATTAAATAATTCAGTTCTTTATCATCAAATTGGTCTTTATTATTTGTATTTTCAACAATATTTCTTCTAACATGCTGAAAATCAAATATTGGTGCTAGATCTGAACTGAAGTTAATGCAGCAATTGCCGTTTATACTTGGCTGTACACTATTACGAAACAACAATGTTCGTAAAGCCCATTTGAATTGTAAAACATTCGGATTATTATTCCATCCTCCTCGTGATATAATACAAGAAAAATATAACTCTATATGATCTTGGGAACATTTATACGTCAAAAAATATTTGAGGGGATTTTCTGGACGACTAAAAAGATACAAAGCTAACTTTTCAAAACTGTAAATATTTATAAGAAATCCGAGAGCAAAAGTTTTTCTTTTATGCTGTAAAACATCACAGCCATTTATTTTTAATTGTTTTATGTATTTTGCGGTTTCTTTAAAGAGTTTAAAGTTATTTTGTTTATAAAAAAATAGCCTATTGGGCATTTAAAATTATTTTTATACGAAACTATTTGAAAAACTAATGCCTCTGTAGCCATTACTTCAGAATGTACAGCAGCGATATCACCTAAATCAACATAGCCACAATGCTTGTCATTTTTCCTATCATAAACAAGTTCTGATCGAATAGCCATCGAATCAAATATTAAAGCAACATCACATAAATAATCAACTTCTTCGGCCTCTTTTTTTAAAAAATCAAAAACTTCGTTTAGAAAACCCACTTCACAGTTAAAGGAAGATACCCATTTCCTCAACATCCCAGCATGTGCCAAATTGATTTTTTTTCGTAAAAACATATACGCTTTTGGTGAATAAAAGTATAAAGTTAACGCAAATTCTTTCATTTGATTGGTATATCTCATTTGTATTGGACTAACATTTGAATTTTTTAGCTCATTTTGAAAGAGCTCCAGTGAAAAGCCCTCAAAATTGTTCATAAGAACCTCCTCTATGGTGCAGTCACTTTTATTGTTTTCATTTAAATGTCTGATTAAGTCCTTCATACTACTTATTTTTTTTGCTTTTCGGGTAACATTTTGTTGTAGAGTTTTGATTGTGCGTTTTAACATTTTAACTTCGGGTAAGGGCTTCGTAAGAAAAAGTGACGTTTGGACTGAAGCATCATGTTTTGTTGTCGTAGATGGTTCCTACAAAACAATACTATGCTAATTACGATTAAAACTTTAATTATTAAGGTTACGTTACCTGCACATTATTCTTATCTGCTTCATCAGCTTTAGTACTTGATTCAATGCAAAGCCTTTTAATTTGTCGTCTGTTCGTACAGGCTTTAACATTTAGGTGGCATGGAAAGTTAAAAATTGAAGGAACCGCATCCTTCTTTAATAACTTCCGATTCAAAGAAGATTCTAAGTAACTTTCCTCAGTAAAATGTTCACTGCTATTACAGTAAAAACGCTGGGTTTAAAATTTTTCAATCTCACAGCATTTAGCCATAATTCTAAAACTGGTTTTCTAAATAATGGAAATCTATAAAAAAAAGTAGTTCAAAATTACAAACAGGAACAGTAAAATAAATTTTCGGTAGGTAGTGTTTGGGAAATTCCTAAAATACCTAACCTTAAAATTGTTTTCACATCTGAAACGACTTTTTATTTATTTAAAAATATACTTATGAAAACGAATAGTCGTCCCGGGAAATCGTTTATTTTTGCAGCCATACGCACAACAATAAGCCACCATATTAGCTTTGTTATTAATAGGTCATTAAAAATAATAAACAGTCACCAACCACTTCAGTATTTCACAATAAGTGCGAAAAAGAGGGTCGTCCCCTTCCCAGCAGCGGTACCGTTTTCGCACACAGGTTCCAGTTATTAATAGAGTTCACTGGTCAAATGCTGTTTTATGCCTTTTAGGTAGACAGTAAGTAATTATTGAGAGGCGTATTGAGGGTTGCCGTACTGTTAGATTTTGTTGGCTGAAACGAGGTAGTTTGAATCTTTTAGGTATAGGCAGCAGGGAATTCTAGATGTATTAGGGGTTGCGTCGTGAATTTTGTCACTGGTGCCTAGGGGCCAAGTATCACTTTTTTTTTCTGGCTCCTGAGACTTGCCAGATTGTTTTATCACAATGCTGCGATGTGTGTTGCCTATCAGCCCTTTGTCATGAATATCTATATTATAAACATTTGATGATTTACTTTTAAATAAAATTCTGTTAAAGTCGAATTTGATAATCAGCATATTTTATCAATATTAAAATTTTAACACATTTGGTTGTTTATTATTATATATACATACGAATTTAAAATTTCTAGGTACTTTATATTTTATTAATTGCTCTAAATGAGAAATTAATAAAATACTCTTTTCAGATTAATATCCATTAAATATTTAGTTGTAAAATATTGTAATTTCCTTCTTTTGTGAAACTATATTTTTTGAAATCCAATTTAAACAAATACAATGTTGTTTTCAAAAATTTATTAAAGAATTTAACTATAAAATAAAAAAATAATATATATACAGTATTAATTAAAAGCAAACATATATTCTGTGTTTAAGTAATTTACTTATTTATTTACATATACGGGCGAACCCATATTGCTACAAATTAAAACAAAGAGTGTAAGAAAACATGACAAAAGTAGTCCTACACAGGTATGAAAGTACAAAAAAATAAATAAAAGAGTATAACACTGCATGGGGAATTGAAAAATTCATACAAATGTGGACAAAATAAATTAATGATAATGGATATGTAATAACTATTTTCTTACAAATTGACAAAGTTGATGTTTAAATTTTGAAAACTATGTGTACAAATTTTGCAATACATTTTCTCATCCATGATAGGTTGTCAAATAATGCAAACCAAAATATTATTTTTCTACTAAATCGCTGCATATTATTCCATTTGCTAAAATAAGATATAATTTCATAACAACTATTTTGACAAGAGGCTAATCGGCAACACACAACGCAGCATTGTGACAAAACAATCTGCGCAAGTCTCAGGGGCCACAAATAGAAAGTGGTACTTATTTTGTCGGCTTGTATGGTCACGGGGTTTTAGAGAATAGATGGGTGGGTTGGGGTGGTAAACGGGTAGCCATTAGGCAGCAGTGCGTTTGGCGTTCTTTGTGAATTTTTCTTTTTAATTGCCGTTTGATGTATTCATGGGATATTGAAAATTCATGGTTGGTTGTGTCCGTTATAGTTGTTTAGAACGACACAGCTTACTCGACTAGTTCGGATTCTTGAATTGTATAGTTCAAGTAATAAATTCCCGACAGAAAAACCCAACAAAAACTTTACGACATAATTATTATCGCCGCAGGCCATGGCGCTAGTTGAAATAAATGGATCCCACTAAATAAAAAACGCAACAAAAACTTTACGCCATAACTATATCGCCACGGGCCATGGCGCCAAGCCTGACATTAAACATTCCCGACGCACATTAAAAACCCATAAAGGTAAGCGAGTCAATTTGCGAACAGCACAAAAAAGAGTACCGGTTTTTAATGAGGTCGTAAAGTTTTTGTTATGTTTTTTATGTCTCAGTTTCTTCCTACTTAACATTAAGTATGTTATATTTTTTTGTGAAGCAAGCACATGTCCTAACGCATTTTTTGTACTAATTGTAGAAAGCCGTCCCACGAGGAATTACTTCCAAGTTTGATCTCTTCGATCGCCAATTTTGCCGCCATACACCTTTGAGTAAGGAATAAAGATCATATTTGTAATGAATGGTGGTCAGTGGAATCAAAGGTCAACACTTTTCGATGATTTTTCTTTATTACGAATATCACAGATTCACTGGGTTAGGTACAATCGTGTTCACTAACGTGCCTTTTTGGTTGCAGACATCAACCTGACTGACTCGCTTGTATTGAGGAAGTGCTTGTATGCACATGTGCGACATTTGTAGGAATGCAAGTGCGTTCGCGACACCCTCACACTTAAATTTCTAACTCATATTTTTATCAAAGAATATGTTAACCTTTTGCCCTTTAGCTATTTATTTGTGGTACATCTCTGTATGTTTTGTACTGCGTTTCGAAATGATTAGTAAAATTATTCTTGAAAGAATTCTATATCAATTTCCTCTTTACAAGTTAGTCATTCATTAAAAATGTTATAAATCCTTTACTTCTAAATATATATGTATATAACATTACATAACACAAAACTTTCAATACAATACACCAATGTCCTTGTGGACTTAATAGTATACATTATACAAACATTAGACATGTGATACGAGAAAAGATATGTTAATAATACAACAATTTCAATTTGTGAAATTTTGACTTATGTAAACAAATTAATTTATTGAAAGAAACGATTAATTTGAATCTGAAAAATTGTAATCTGAAAACCAAAAGGGTTTTTTGTGTTTACGTTTAGGCCTGACGCCTTCGTCAACGCCTGTCTCCTGAGCATGTTCTGCAAAGGGTCTGCCCGTACCCGCTGTCTGCTTATGAGTTGAAAATGGCTCGGCTGCCTGTGTTTGAGTTACCTTGGGGCTGAAATTTACCAAAGATACAGTACTCTCATAAGAACTATTTTGAGAATCGTTTGCACTAGAGCAGTTTGAAGGATTGTTAGATACATTAACATTTACATCAGTTTCATTATTATTACTTACATTTTCTGTGTTGGTCGCAATGTTGGATCTTCCGAGGTTCATGGATGACAGATTTATAAAATACTCTTTTGTGACATTTTCCCTTTTTGAGACTACTGAATAACTCGTCGTTAGATACCATTGGTTTCTCGACAATCAGCTGTTTTTGGATTTGATTTGCATGTCGTTTTATATTATGGTCTTCTGCTGTCTTACAAATGTACGTCGATTTACCAATTTCCTTTTGTATTTTTGCCTTTGTCCAGTGCTTTTCGTTTCTTCTCCGATAATCTCTCACATATACATCTTCCCCTATTGCAAAAATTCTTTCTCTGCCCCTGTAATATCTTGTTTGATTTTTTTGATGTTTTATCTTGTTTAAAAACGTAGGATCGTCGTTTTTATGATCACTGTTCGAGTCTAGTTTAAAATCTTCGGTTTCGGGGCCGTCCTGAGTTGCCTTACTTTCTTTGAGTTGGCTAAGTCTCGTCCTAGCCAGTCTTCCGTTGAACATTAATTCGAAAGGTGTTTTCCCTGTCACACTGTATTCTGTCGTCCGATATGTAAATAGCACTCTTGAAACTAAAGTTGTAATTGCAGTGTTGTTCTTGTTTCTTGCATCATCTAAAGCAGTTTTTAGCTTGTTCTTGAAAGTTTTAACAACATTTTCAGCGGCTCCATTGCTCTGGGCATGATAGAGAGGTATCGTTACATGATTAATACCGTTTTGTTGGCAAAATGTTTGAAATATAGTAAATGTGAATTGTGGGCCATTGTCACTTACCACTGTTCTTGCTAGCCCAAATCTAGCGAAAATTTCTCTCAAAACTTCTTGAGTCTTCTATGCGGTAGTGTTAGTATGCATATGAAACACTTCAATCCATTTCAAGTATGAATCAACCAGTATAAAGTACATACTTCCTTTTATTGGTCCAAGAAAATCTATATGAACTCTTTGAAATGATTCACTCGTGATTTGCCAGGGTGTTAAGTTTGATTTAGGAGGATCCTGCCTATTTATGAGACAAGCCGTACAGGATTTTATCATATCTTCTACTATATCATGACAGTACATATTATATAGGATGGGCGAAAGTGGAGATCCTTGTGGAAGGCCTTGTTCGGCTGTAAAGTCTGAAGAGCAGCTGTTTGAGATTTTGACCCTAAGTTTTCGGTGTTCGAGTATTTGGATTATTAGGAATACTAGATATTTTGGGCAATTGAGTTTTACTAATTTGTATATTAATCCTTTATGCCAAACACCGTCAAAAGCCTTACTAATGTCCAAGAACACTGCTGCAGTTTTTTTGTCATTTAATTTGGCTGTTTCTATACTATTTGTAAGAATGATAAGAGGGTGAAGTGTGGAGCTTTTTGGTTTAAATCCAAATTGGTAACCCGGGATACGATTTCCGATTTTATCCCAAATTCTGTTTTTAATGATTTTTTCGAAATTTTTTCCTATAACTGGTAGCAGTGTAATCGGTCTGTAGTTGTCAGTTTTGGTATGATCTGTATTTGGTAATGTGATGATTGTTCCCAGTTTCCATTCATCAGGTATATAGTGAAATTTCAGGCAGTATTCATAAATCTTTATAATATATAAGTGTACGTCCATATTCAAAATTCTTAGTATGTTTTTAGTTAGATAATCGTGACCAGGAGCTGTACTTTTGCCTTGGTTAATTATTTCAAAATATTCATTATCGAAGTTTATGTCTTGTTTTTCCTTATAGATATTTTTAAAATGTTTGGCAAATATATTAGCTTTTTCTTCTTTTGTTTCATACTTTTTTCCATTTTGTTCTATCACTGATTGTGTGCTGTTGATGTTTTTATATTTTGACATTTTTTTTTATGTCTCTCCAGTAGATTTGTCCCTTTTTTCGGTTAATTTCTTCGCATGTAGCGATCCATTTGTGTGTTCTATATTCTTTAATTAAATTCTGTATATTTTTGTTAAATTTATTTAAATCGGCCTTGGCTGTGGGATCACCAGTATTTTTATATTCAGTAGTCTTTTTCTTTTGATGAGTTGGATGATAAATGGAGGTAGTTCATGTGTATAGTGACGTACCTCAATTTTTGGTGTATTTTCGATTATCGTTTGGGAAAGTTTTGTATTAAAATTTGTAATCACCAGCGTGCTTATTTCCAAATGTTGATACATAACTTGACATGGTTTCGTTAACTTTGTTTATGTTAGTTTTATTGAAATTATACATCAAGAGGCGATTGTATTTCACTGGTTTTTGTAGATCAAAAGTGAATTTAATACTGAGATGGTGTAACTTCTACATTTGGAATGTTATTACTCAGGTTATTAGTGTGTAAAAATAAGTCGGGGGTTGTATCATTGTTTGACATTATAAACGTGGGCGGGGTCTCACATTTTACAAAATCTGTGTTGATGAAGTTATTTAACTGTCTTTTTCTTACTCTATTATTGATGTTAAAGTCTCCTATTATTATACAGCATTTATATAGACTGGCTTTGACAAATATGTTTTCTTCAATCCTGGTGGTCAGATGAATATAGACTAGGAAAATGTGTATTTTGTCGTCTAGAAAGGGTATCGTAAAATGTAAACATTCATTAAGGGGATTGTTTATTCTAGGATTATTTGCCTTTCCCATTTTTAAGTCAGGATGCACTTGGACTAAGCTGATGCCGTCTCTTGCATGATTATGAATCTGGTTGCCATTGTATTGAATAACATTCCAGTTGCGATATGCTGTGTTGGTTTCTTTTTTGTTTTTGACTCTACAAACAAAGCACATTGTATATCATTGTTTTCTATGTAATTGTTAATAATATGTTTTTTCTTGTTGTAACTGTTTATGTTGGAGTATATTACATTAATTTGAGACATGAACGTGCTGAATATTAATAGGACTGTCTATAGGCTCTGTTGGTGATATATCTTGGGAGTCTAATTCAAACATTAAAATGTATACTCTATTACCTGAGAGTACTGCCGTTGTATCGATGCTATAATTGTTAATAAACTTTTTCCTGAGTTTAACTAATAGTTCCTCTCTGTTAAAGTTTTTGGGATCATTTCGTTCATTGATGTAGGTATTTATCACTGTATCGTGGATAGTAATAGGAGCATGTATTCTTGATCTCTTTTTTTCCGATACTATTTCATGAGACTTTTTGTTCAGCGGTTTTATTTGTATGTTGGGTATTCCCTCTATAGGCTTTGTAGGTCTTTTTGGACATGATAGCGACCATGCTTGGTGATCTTCAGAGCCGCACCCTTTACACTTTGGAGGTAGGGTAGAAGTACATTTATTTTCGTGGTGGGTACCAAAGCATTTTTGGCATTTATTTAAATGGGTTGTTACATTGTTCCGATGAATGATCAAATGATAGGCATTTTTTACATGGCTGTGGTAAAGGCGGTGGTGGCTTGCTGGGATACACCGGGTAGTGTCTATTTAAAGTATAAACCCTGGGCTAATAGTGTTTCGAAAGTTTTTTCTGAACCTGTAATTATTCTTATAAGTGCTGTTGGTTTATTTGTTGTTTTAGAAATTAGTCTTTTACAGTACCTGTGTTCAAGATTGAGGTTAATTAATTCCTGGCTGATTGTTTGATCGTCATATTCAAGCTCCACTGAACCAATTACAACAGAATAGGTGGCGTTTTTGTGTGCTGAAATTGTATTTGAGTTTGTAGATATGATTCTTTGAAACTAATGATATTTTTAGTTTCCACCAGTGTTTCAAGAGTTTCTATTATATTATCATTGTCCGTTTTTAAAATAAATCCTGTTTTATTTTAATGATAACATCTTCTTGTTCTGGATGAAGTTTTTCCCATAAGGTGATGAATTGAGGTCTCATATAATTTGCATCAGTTGTCATATAATACATATGTTTGTATTTTTTGTGTGTTATTTCTTTCATTTTAGGAGAGTAGTTTGAAATCGTTTTTTTGTTAGTGTTGTTATTATGAATGTTATCAGAATTTTTTTGTGGATTGCTTATCTGTGTGGTTTTTGTATGACTTGATTGTGAATTCTCACTGCCAAGGATGATGTTCTGCATCTCTTTTTTAGATAGTTGTTTATGTTTTTTTGGGGTATTTCCATTGTCCTTTTCACTCGTTCTTTTTTTGTTTTTTGTCTTAGGCTGGATAAATTCCTCTTCTACAACCATTTCTATCTCACCATCACTATGGTACTAGACATGTTTTTTTTAAATACACTAAATAATAGAAGTATTAGCAAGTAAAAATACGTCTGTTCTCTATCACTACTACTTAGTAACTGAAAGAGAATATTTTACTAAATTTAAAAAATTTTATAAGAAAAAAAAATTATGGTTAAAAAATGTAAATCCACTTTTTTTCGAATAAATCGAGATCAGAGAAAGATTTTTTTTTTGATATTCTCTTGTGGATTATTACTAAGTTAAACACACAATTTAACGATTATCAAATTTAAGGCTACTATCTATCTCCTAGTAAATTTTTATTCAGCTTGTACACCACAATAAATATTTTCTATTGATCGCCCTGTAAATACAGGATAACCTACCTATGAGAAATTTTCAAATGATACCGAGGAGTACTACACCGCCTTGATTGCCAAATCCTGGAAGGTCAGAAACACAACCAGAAAACTCCAGGAAGCGGCCACACTCCTGGAAGAATGGTGCACGAAGTGGAAAGTCGCAGTCAACGCCGACAAAAGCCAAGCCATCCTCTTCAGACGAGTGCGGAAAGAAATTCCCACAGGACACGTCTCCATGAACGGCGAGGACATCCAATGGCACGACACCATCAAATACTTTGGCATGGTCATGGACAGAAGCCTAACGTGGAGACAAAACACGGACGCATCATATAACGAGATCAATTTTACATGTTACAGAAATGTTGTGGTAAGCCATCGCCTTCAGCTATCTGAAATAATATAAATCGAAGTAAATATTGGATTTTATGAACAAACCATGTGAAATTTACCTTTAAGTTCGATTTATAAACTATTCCGCAGCAGTATCAGTTGCAGTTCACGAAAATTCGTCATTTATAAACTCTTGCTGCTGTTGACGTCGAACGGGTTGAAAACTACAATTTCATTGGCTATCCGCTGGTAATCCGCAGCGGTTGCCGTTCAAGATAAAAGTTGGTTATCTACCTGCGGAATATGAACTGCAACCGCAGCGGCAGCGGACTTTATAAATGGAAACATTCGTTTCGTATTCTTCATAAACACTACAGGTGCGGCAACTGCAACTGTAACCGCTGCGGCTAGTTTATAAATTCACCTTTACAAAGGCAAATAACAAATAACACAATATTTTGTGCAATATCATCTTCTTCAGTACCAAATATATTTGATAAATCTGAATCGCCTAAGCATACCCTACATAAATACATTTTGTGATTAAAATCGCTTACAAAATATCTAGAGATACAGCCATTATGATGATAGACTTTGTTTTTTGCAGAATGCAATGCAGCCGAATGCACTGAATGCAGCGCCGTTGTGATAGAGAAGAGTATCATTTTTAAAGTGCACTGGTAAAGCAGATCTCTATTAGTGGTCGCACTTAAAAATATGTTACAGATAGCGCCTATTTGGGCAATGCAAATTGCAGTATTATTTTTTATTTAGACATTCGCTGAGAGATGTCACCTCCATCATTGATTACTAAAAATAATTTCCTATTTTAAAAATCTACTGGTAAAAGCACATAGATTTGTCAAAAGTTGTCGCGGCGAATTTACAAAATTAAAAATTCATTTTAGATGGAACCACCTGAAAATATGGGTTTCGGTAATACTTTGTCTTGATCCTTAATGTCACAAATATCAGGCATCATTATCTACTATATAATTAAGTTTCTTACCCACTAATATTCCGTTCATAAAAATCCACTAGTGAAGCAGATATCTACTAAAGTCGGTAAGGCTAAACTTGTGAAATTCATAAAATATATTTTAGATAGAGCCACTTTAAAGCTATGCTATTTTGGCAATAAGAACTGCAGACTGCAGTACTTTCATTGTTGAAAGATGTCACTAGCATTCACTTTATACAGATGTGACAGTTCAATTGTGAAGGCTAAATAATGAAGGTAATTGTGTACAAATAAGAAATAGCAGATAAATCTTTGTTTGCTATGGATTATTGCTTTTAAAAGTTCACAGAAACATAGATTTATTCCTACTTCTTATTTAATTTCACATCCTTCATTATCTAAATTTACTAATGGATGATTTGCTAAATGATTTTTGAAATTATATACTTACAGATAACAGATATGTTTAAATATTAATATAATAATAGATGTCTAAAATAATATGTTTATTTGAAATAAGAAGCAAAATTAGTGAAAGATTTTAATTCATCCACGGTATTTTACAATTGTTACGACAAAAATTATAGGTAGATACATTTATTCATCTTTGTGGTCAATATTTGTAGATCAGATGTCAAAATTAAAATTTACATACTAGTTTTGAGATTAAATAAACAAACAATATTGTGAACATATGTATGAAACCTAGGTAATACAGTATAATATAGAAAGGCATTAATATAACTGATGGTCGAGAGGTAAGCGCACTTTCCTCTCACCCAAAATTTCCTGATTCGATTCCCGGTTGTGGCAGCGGAAAATACTGTGAGGGATTTTTCCACTATACACGTATATTGGGTGTGTATCCCTTGTCTCTAAATGTATAATCCCCTTCCACCAAGCCCCTTCCAGGATAAAGGGGGTCGTAATTACCTGTGGTGTTATTTATTATTTATCAAAATACAATTATAAAATATGAATCATAAAATTATAAACTACTAATACCAATATGTAAACTAAACTAGCACATAGTTACATCGGTTTGAATCTTTAAAATAAACTTGTCAGTGGTGTAAAATGAATTGGACATTAAGAAGCTCTTTATGTTTTTCTTAAAAGCATGAATAGGTCAGTCTTTAAGATTTCTTGACAGTAAATTGTACAAACGAGACCCACTATACATAGCACATTTCTCATAAGAACTGTGACTAACAGTGTTGATCTAAATAGAAACTATTTTTAAGTCTTGTGTTAAAAATTATTTTTATGACAGAATGTTAATGTTTTTTAAGATGTAGGCACGTAAGACGTAAAATATTTTTATTTTTAAAGTACGAATGTGAAAAGAATATATAAATTAATATAATAATTCGTTTCTGTAGGATAAAAATTCTTTTGACATGAACAGATTGACCCCATGCTACAATATTGTAGTTTATGACTGAGTAACATAAAGCAAAGTAAGCCCGGTAATAGAGAATCAGAGTTTAATTTGTTCTTCAATTGACTATAGCATAGTATGCTTTATTTAGCTTGTTTGGTAGAAGTATACAAACATATAAGTATTAATATAAAAATAAAACAGCAAGGGTGAAAAATATATAAAGATTCGACAAAAGTAGTTTTATATATCATGAAGTAAACAAGTGCGAGAACGAAAACAAAAATCGCTTTCATGAAAGCGAGACAGATGATTGTTATATTAGTGGGGCACGAATGACCATTTGCCAAGACTACTATCTATGGCGGTGACAATATCAATGCCCTGCATTGATAGACGATAAGGTAATAAATATAATATTTCACAAAGTGTGCAGTGTGCTGGTAGTGTCCGACTTTCTGTTCTTTTCTTTCACGCACTCATTTACTTCAGGATATATAAAACTACTTTTACTGAATCTGTATACAGAGCTTATTGCAACCTCTTTTGCATTTTAATATTGTGCACCTTCTTTTCATATTTGAGATGAAGGTTAAAAGTTTGTTTTTTTATATTATCATCAATATTTTCGGTACACAATCCTTTTAAAATTCGATTGACATTTTTCACCCAAGTAAAACAATACAAATCAACCATTAAAACTAAAAACATTTTGAATAAATCATGTTCTTCACATCCACTAAAAATGTTTGAAGTAATATTTGCATTCAGTATAAGCAGTAATTTTGTTCTTAAATTATTTTCATGGCAGATAAAAGGTAGCCATTTATTCAGTACTTGTACACAAAATCCAAAAAGAACAATAAATTTGGTTCTAGGTTTTAGTAATGAATTCGGTTTATATTCTTTGGCTTCAGTTAATGTATGTTCTCCTGAGGATATATCAGTCTTCAGTGCAGTTCTGCATACAGTACAAATGCCTATAGCTTTTAAAATAGACTTGGCTACAAAGCCCGCCAAATAGCCATGGATATTCATCACCACCAGGTCATTTGTACCTTCCAAAGCAATAACTATCCATAGTTGAGAGGTATTTCTTCATCAGTATCAAGAGCCGGGGTATCTAAAAAATTATGCAGGCTATTCAATGCACCTTCCGACTGATCCTCTTCGCAATTTGCCCCGGCAGAATGAACAGCACAAAAATTGTTGACAATCAAGTATTTAAAAGCAGACGTAAACGCACTGCATGATGGATTAATTTTCCTTGATCCGTGGCTACGTATGCAACCAAAGAAATTTTCTAGTGGATCTTGGTTCAGATTTCTCGTTATAAGGAACTGAAATCCTTCACTTTGTAAATGGGTCCAAAGCAGCTTCATATTTTTTAGGCTGATTATCCAATTTATCACTGAAGATTGGAATTCTTGTTTGTCAGAAAAAAAATTGACTGACTGGAGCACTTCAATGGCTTCATTCCAAAATTCCACATGTTCAGTGTTTTCTTTCACAGCACGCCATAAAACTTTCCCATCCTTTGGTTCTATACACGAACCATTTATGGAGTCAAACAATTTGTCCATGGATAATATGAAATTTGCCGTTCCAGTTGCTTCCTCTGGCAATACACCATTTCCTACAACAGACAAACAATAATAATTATATGATTATACAAACTATGAAAAAACTCCTTACCATATGTTACAAGTGCCCTTATTAACGACTAAACTGTATGAGGAAACACCTGGGTAGCATTTCGAATTTTCATTTTCTTTATTCGGTTTCTTCGTATATGTTCTTCAGTAAGTCAATCATTATTGGCATGAAAGTCCAAATCGTACAGCTGCTCAATATGTTTCCAACTTGCGGTTTCTGTGTTATTTTTCCAAGTAAAGCGAACATCATATTTTAGCATATTGTTGCGTATGCCCTTTACTAAATGAGGAAAGTCAAACAGAGGAAATATTTCGTGCTCCGTGTCATCATTCCCTTTAACAACAAAAGTATATGTTTCATGGGTGCATCCCGCCTTTGCCCGTGTTCTTTTGGTTTCCACCACAAGCCTGCTAATCGCACTTTTGTTAAAGTGATCACAGACTGTAGCATCTACTTTCAGCCCAATGTCAAATAAATATTTAATAATAATTTTAAAATTTTTTGTGATTTCGGGATTGCTCATTCCATTCAATGAAAAAAAGTATGCTATCGGTTGCTTCCATGACTTAGCAATGCCTTTTTTTAAAACCCTCGATTTTTCCTTTAGATTTATTATATCGAAGTGATGGTTGCAATGACATTTCATCAAACATCAACACGCAGTGCCTGCCTTGAGGTTTTAATTTTTGTACACTCGTACTCAGATTTTCCAGTATGGTTTTATTGATGCCGCATTGGAAAGGAACATTGGACAACATGGCCATTAATGTTTTGCGGGATGGCAAAGCAAGAATTTTCTGTAGGAGTTTATATCCTCTTCGACTTTGCTTCATTAACGCTAGTGATAGTATTTTGTCCTCACGAGTAAAACGGCGCCCTTTAGGTGACTTGCTGTGTTGGGAAATTTGCGACAGCAATTTTAAATATTGCACCTGTTTCAGCTTCGTTTATAGCTACTTTTAATCTCCTTTTGTTATTTTCAACATCGTACTGCAAACTCCTGGCAATTTTCCTGTACTCCTTTGCAATTGCATATAATTTGGAAGCTTTCGGTGTTAATTGTGCCTCCTTTCTTAGATTGACCTCAAGCAACAAATTTCGCCGCATTTTCAATAAATCTCGCTTACCTTTGGATGTCCTCCTCTTACGAACATGTTCTTCAGATGACGGTACTTGTTGTTCCTGTTGGCATGTGTTGTTTATGGTTCATTCAATAGTCTCAACAACATTGGGAAATCCAGGTGCTGCAAGTGAGCATTTCTTACTTAAATTCATCAGTAAAGAGAGATAGTTTGAAACAAGGAAATTAATAAATAATAGAAAATATCTTACAATATACAGGGTATGAATAAATTAAGTCTTTATTTTTAATACGTTGTGGTTCGTATGTTAATACGAAAATAATAGCATGAATAAATCTTAAACCGTCAAACAATAAAAATTGGAGAACCTACTAAGTTCTTTGATTGTAATTATTAAACTGGTAATATCATAGCAATTGATCAAGGTTACAAAGAAGGAGTTTTTGCTGTCAATTATGCAAAGAAGAGTATACTTTACAAAAGCCTGCGTTGGACTCATCAATTACGAAAATTATAAACGCTAATTACTAAAGTTAATTTTAAAATTTTCATTACAATTTTGGTATTTCACGAGAGTACACGCAGATCATAATCTGTTAAGAAAAATTGTTTTTAAAAATAAAGACTTAAACTCAAAACCAGCTGTACATACTTATTTAATTCAAAGATTTCCAGTAAAACATACTATTTGCTTATAAGTACCTGGTATATGCAAAGTGGGTACACTACCAACTTTAAGATTTGTTCTGTTCTGTTATGAAAAGCCTCAAATTTAGCAGTGTCGTCGAAGTGTATATCACAAACCCTGCAATTCTTCCTAACAGAAGATACTCCTTTTTCAAGTAGGTTTAGTAGGGTTTAGTTCTAAGAAGCTAAAAAATAAACAGATTAAGGAATTCGTTTTAAATACTTGTCACTAAGTAGATGGTTCTTTATTAATAACAAATTAAAAACTAACCTCATCTTCGCGGGGAAATTTGTGTAATGGTGTACCACAACCAGGTTTGTAAGTGCAATTTAATACACAACACATAAAGGGCATAGTAAAAGATTTTACACTTGGCCAATACAAATATCTTTCTCGAAATGTTTAGATATACCCGGAACTAAAGCACAAACAAAACCAAAAACTGTAGTGACAGACAGTTCCTGCTACAATTGCGACACACGCGATAGAAGGTAGTAACTAAAATCGAAATTTAAATAAATATAGTAAGTGCCCAGGGTGCCCAGGTAGAATGCAGCGCCGTTGTGATAGAGAAGAGTATCATTTTTAGAGGCCACTGGTAAAGCGGATCTCTATTAGTGGTCGCACTTAAAAATATGTTACAGATAGCGCCTGTTTGGGCAATGTAAATTGCAGTATTATTTTTTATTTAGACATTCGCTAAGAGATGTCACCTGCACCATTGATTACTAAAAATAATTTCCTATTTTAAAAATCTTCTGGTAAAAGCAGATAGATTTGTCAAAAGTTGTCGCAGCGAATTTATAAAATTAAAAATTCATTTTAGATGAACCTGAAAATATGGGTTTCGGTGACACTCTGTCTTGATCCTTAATGTCACAAATATCAGGCATCATTATCTACTATATAATTAAGTTTCTTACCCACTAATATTCCGTTCATAAAAATCCACTAGTGAAGCAGATATCTAGTAAAGTCGGTAAGGCCAAACTTGTGAAATTCATAAAATATATTTTAGATAGAGCCACTTTAAAGCTATGCTATTTTGGCAATAAGAACTGCAGTACTTTCATTGTTGAAAGATGTCACTAGCACTGTTGTATACTAAAATTTTCTAGTTACTCTTAGAAATCTACTAGTAAGCAGATTTCTACCAAAGGTTGAACCTGAAATATTTATATATTTTCTCAATATATTGCAGAACTCTAATTCAGTCTAGACATTTACTGAGAGATGTCGCAAGCATTTGCATCTAGTAAAAGCTCTACCAAAGTTAGCCACGCTATATATATGTAACCCGCATAACAGAACATCGTTATAACTAGTTGCATGCCGGGTAACATATTCATATTCTGCAACGTTGGCAAAATCTAAGCAGGAGCTGGAACGTTGGCACTTTATTTACAACCGTTTGTCTTTGAAAGTTCTGATTTTAGTCTGTTAATTGTGAATGTTCAAATTCCTACATATCTGTAGTTCTTAGTTATTGAATATACATAACACATAAGTTTAAATTTAAAATGTGTTATTGCAATGATAAAAAAAATTTGGAGAGTACATAATAATCTTGTATACCTACAAACGTTCTATTTTTAAACTTATTGTTTCCTAGACTAATATTTTTATCCACAAATTTTTTAAGCGTATGAAGGGTCATAGTATTCTTTGCTAGTGGTTTTACTTTTCTTCCTGCTGATATATTTCTATGGCCAGACATTTCAGACTTTCTTCGGGATAGGGAAGTTGGTTGGATTGATATTTTTTTGCCCTTGTGGATCTACACACATAATAATTCTATTATGTGTGTAAATCCCAGAATAAGTGTGTCAGCATTGTGGGTGTAAACTTCAGAATTGCTTATAAATTTATTAATCAGCTGGACCGTCTTCTAAATGGTTCATTAATCACTGGAAATGCTAAATGGTTTCCATTTTTGTTTAACATCTTCAATGTCTTCTTTGGTAGGTGTAATAATTGTTGTTTCCAAATAGTACAAAAGTAGTAAGCAAGAAATCAACTTAAGTACTTCAAGATCTTCTTGCGTACTAATGTCTATTCTAAACTCAAGAATTACCAATAAAATAATTATAATTAGTAGGCCTTTCATCAGACTTACCTAGTAATTTCGCATCACTAAACAGAAAATGACTGAATCCCTTCCAAAATGTTATTATAAAGTGCCAACGTTCTAACTCTTGCTTCATATTTTGCCAGCGTTAACATACAACCGGCTCGATTTGTGGCGTTCCTGCCGGGTGGCCACAAGACATTTCCATAGACTTATATTTCCCAATTTATCGACGCACATTGGGGCCGACGCCATGAAAATGTGGCAAAAATTCTCTTCTGTTGTTTCTGTGTTGTATTTTAAATACAACTCAAATAAATGTAAATATGGGGATTAGCAGAAGGCATCGAATAGTGACTAAATAATACTATATGTTGCTGCCGTTATTTGCCTATAAATATTCCTTCATAACATATGGTTTTTTTATATTATAGAGCAACCCTGAACTTGATGATAACGGTATGAAAGCGCTATTAAAAAAGCAACTGTCTGGGCATTCTTTGAATTTGAATAAGTTTAGAATAGAAAATCGCAAAGAGAATATTTTACTAAATTTAAAAAACTTTACAAGAAAAAAAAATATTGTTAAAAAATGTAAATCCACTTTTTTCGAATAAATCGAGATCAGTGAAAGATTTTTTTATATTCTCTTGTGGATTATTACTAAGTTAAACACACAATTTAACGATTATCAAATTTAAGGCTACTATCTATCTCCTAGTAAATTTTTATTCAGCTTGTACACCACAATAAATATTTTCTATTGATCGCCCTGTAAATACAGGATAACCTACCTATGAGAAATTTTCAAATGATACCGAGGAGTACTACAGCTTGCAACAGGTTCATTCAAAGTCAATTTGAATATCCGTTGATGAACTAAAATTAAAAATGTATCGATAATATTAAAATAGAAATTTTGTCTAATAATGGACTCTTCTTCAAAAGACTTTTCTAAATTATGACACTCTGGCATCACAATTTCGAGAGGGGCGCTGAAACAGGTAAAAATAATAATTAAATATTCATATTACATTATTTACTTAGGAATAAAATATGTTGGTTTAGCATTTGGTAAAACCTTGTTTCTACCAATAACCTCAGCCACTCAATGCATGCACCTGTAAATTATATAAATTATTTTGCTTTAATGACAGTAATTATTTACTTTATTCATTTTTCATGATTGTCTTTGGGAAATTAAAAACATCCATCATATTTTGTCTGGCATTTTGCAAAAATAGTCTGGGTTTCGGCATATTTTTAAAGTAAATCACAAACAAAAAGAACACATAAACTTTAAAATGCTAAGCACAAACACTTACAAATTATAATGTCTTTGTTTACTTTTATAAATCTCAGCCGTTATAGCCGTTGACACAAAATGACATTTCTGGTAGTCATAAGCTTTAGACAATTTAAACAACATTGGCGAGTTTCGCTTCTCCCATTACTCGGATATTGGCTTTGGATTTTGGTACAGCTATACCTAGGCTCGTTCATGCCAGTTTAAATTTTTGAGTTTAACCAAATTGGGTGATTAAACTATCTGATGAAGTTTGTGTCTTTATTTATTTGTGCCAACTTTGACCAGGGAGTAAGTATAACCTATTGTAAAGTCTCATATTTAGGAACAAATTATAGGTATCTAAAACTAAAAGAACAGTTATGAAATTTGAAGTTGAAGAAAAGTAGTTCCCTCTTTTTAAATAGAAATTGGTTTAGAAATTTTAAATAATACAAATGACAGGCCTTTTGATCTTTTCGCAGTAAGTTCGGCCTCCTAATAAGACCGCAGTCTGGTGTATCGATCTCTATGGACTCGTTTAGTTGTGACGTCATATATAGGCAACCAACAATACACACTGTCCTAAGATATAAAGTTGGGATATTGAACAAAAATGATATACGTTACCATAAACAATCACATATATTGAAAATTGTAAAATTACATCACGTGAGGAACACATCGCTACCTCCAAAATGAGTTCTCGTAATAGATTGCTGCCTGGTATAAAAGGTTATGCAAATACACTTGGAAGTTGGATGGCTGTCTGCAGGGAATGTATAGCCTAACCTGTTTATCAGAACGTTTCCAGCCATCAGCAGTTTTTAGCATCCACAATCGGTCACCACTTTCAATAGTACAATTCGTAAGTGCACCAAAAGCAATTAATTAAAAAAACTATCGTTGAATAATAAACAATATTCCATCCACTTTTATTAAAGTTTAGTTTTAAGATTGTTTAGTATTTACTTCATAGATTAAAGAGTTATTTACTTCATCATGGTTGTCTGTCAAATGTAAATATTACTAGACATAGCCCAACCTCAGATAATAATACAAATCACTAAAGTCTGATATTACCAACTCAAAAATAATTGTTGTGTTTTAATCAAACGATTAGTAATTTTTAAGAAGATATTTATTTTAATCGAGCTTGCACATGTCACTTCACACATTATATCTTTTACACCGATGTATATGCAACACACCATACATTTGAGTCCATATGTGGGTCACATATACATCTCCCCTTTCAGGTAACTGTTTACATTTTAAAATAATTCTAATACTAGTACAAAATATCAACTTAAACTAAATTTGTGATGCTGTCAATACAAGACATAATCTTTATATTTATTAGGAACTACACAAGTACGTTTAGATCTATTTGTCTCAGTTCTCGTGGAACTGTTTTCAATATCGCTTTTAGGTGCTACAATGCTATTTTCTGGATCTTTATTAGAGTGAACTAGATTATGTACAAATAACTCATTTTGTGAGTGCCTTAGATGATATTTATTTCTGTGTAGTAACTCACCTTTCTCGTTGACAATTATATACGATCGAGGTTCATCACATTTTTTAAACAGGGTACCATATTTCATTGTTACCATATCTAAATGTTACATTGTGGTCTATATTAAATTCACTTCTATTTTTAGATGTTTTATCATAGTATTCTTTTACAATTGTTTTTTCTTTTTTTATTTTTTATATATTACCATCGTAATCTACTGTTTTAGTATTAAGAAGTTCAGTCGGAGTTGGAAGTTTAGTTTTTAATTGCCTGCCCATTAAAATTTCAGCGGTATTTTTACCCAGAGCTTCAATTTTTGTCGTTCTATAGTTTAATAGTGCTATTTTTGAATCGGTACTCTTTTTTTATAAGATTTTTTGCAATTTTTACAGCGGCTTCAGTCATTCCATTTGATCGCGGGTAGTTAGGACTTGAAAACTGAAATTTGAAGTCCCATTCATTGGCAAATTTTAAACATTCATATGAATTGCAGAGATTGTTATCACAAACTACTATGTCAGGTATTCCAAAGTTAACAAAAAGTGTTTTTAGTTTATTGATTACCTCATTTGCTGATTTACTTTTAATTTTTGAATTTCTAACCATTTTGAGAAATAATCAATAGAAATGAGGTAATATTTTTTACCTACTTCCGCAAAATCTATAGCGATTTTTTCAAAAGGTCGTTTTGTATCATTTTGACTAATTAAAGGCTCTTTGATATTTGACGGTCTAGATATTTCACAAATCTTGCATTTAGTTACATAAATTTCGATATCACGATACATATTAAGCCAATAAAACCGTTCTTTTGCAATAGATTTACATTTTACAATGCCTAGGTGGCCTTCATCAATAAAATGGCTACTTTGTTTCATCATCTTTCTTGACATTTCCTAAGGCTATTAGGTAAATTTCAAATTGCTGTTTAAACTTTGCAAATTTTTTTTTTAAATTTCCTTCGAAGGACAACTTTTTTGGTAATCCTGCGTCGTTCATGTTTACTCTTTGAACACACAGCTAAAAGCTAACCTCACTTCTTGCACACAGCGTTTTTGAGCGTTTTTTACACAGACTGAAAATATTTTATCTTCCAGCACAAATGTCCATTAGTTGTTCATTTCGACTGCACCATGTTGTGTTTTAATCAAACGATTACTAATAGTGGCGAGAACCGCAAGGAAATGGCCTTTTCGATTACGCACTCACCAGCTGCTCTCCTGTTTAGAGGCGGGCCGTAGGTTCTTTCAATAACTTTAACTTAACCAACAGTTTATATTGAAGAAAGAGTTGTTAACTTGTAAGCTCTGGGGCGCCAGTCAGAGAAGGGGTTAGAGACCAGAATAAAAAAATTAAATAATGTACACTATTAAATATAATAAAAGTAAAAAAATGTATAACACAGTTGCTAAAATTAAGTTCACTAAAATATGAGGGTGTGAGGCACAAATGGAACAAAAAAGTTAAAAAGATTAAATTGATTTAAATTAAGAATGGTAAAAATTTTGTTATGGCCTCTCCGGCTATGAATATTTTAAATTCTAGAATATTTCAGATTTTCTAAATAAAAAAGGTACAGTGTAAGTGACCCTGACCTTGTCAGTAAATCCTGAAGGGATTTAAAAAAATCTCAAAAAAGATGGAATTTAAGTTCCCAAACATTTAGTTAACAATAAAAAAAAAAATATTTAACTATGACACTTTTTTAAAAAAATATTAATTCATTTATGATGCAACTTGGTCTCTGAATAATAGAATGTTGGAGACTCCTCCCGTTCAGCAAAACTAAGCTGGTTGAAAAAGATGACCGAACATCTCAGGTGGAAATACAATTAAATTACGTCTCTCGTTCCGGCATCCACGACAGGTTACGTGTCCCCAAGCAACAAAGGTGGGTAATACTTGAGACTGGCTTAAATCCCTTTTGAGGGTGTCAGATTATAAGTTGAGGGTTGGCAAGGCTCTCCAAAAAAACCTATAAAAATTACTAGTATCAAAACTTGGTACTCTCTTGAATTTTATGCTATTTGTACTTGTATTTAAATTAAACAAAATATAGATATTTAATTAAATGAATATATTTCAAATTTACTGACCTTAGATGTTCTTAGGTTTTCTATTACAGGAAGGTGGGTGGTGTCTGCACTTGGCTGAAGTTACAGCAAAAATGCCTTTTCCTAGCAACATGTCTATTCCGTTTTTACTCTCACAAAAAATGATAAAAAAATCCGCCACAAAAATTATCCTTTTTCCTTCTAATCCGGGGCTACCAATTATAGCATAAAATTCCTATAGTAGAGTAAAGCCAAGTTTGTGAAACGCCCCAATTGAATTGGTGTCTTTTAATAAACAAGTATTCCTGAGATGCTGTCATTACATTTTCACACTATTTTTCCCAGCAAAGGAATTATATTTAACTACATATAATATTGAACTGATGCTGCGAATCACTCACTTGCAAGACTGTTATTTTCATTAATTACTGTTTAAAAGTTAACCACATAAACAGATATTTGTTGGTTATATTGTCATCTGGCATAGACTGTAGAACCCTCCGTTTTATATTAATTTACCACACTGTATTGAGTGTTGCATAGGGTCGTCAAGTGAAATAATGCAAGGAGTCGCATTATAGCCCGGACGCGTATGGAAAATGAATTATTTAAAATATTATGTTACATGATGTGTTTTAAGAGTATATAAGTTCTCAACAGGCTCACAAGTAAAACGATTCTTTAATAAGAATTTACTGACATATTGTTTTGTCTGCATTTGCAGTAGTTTGTGAACAATAATGTTTATAAACGGCTCAAAATTATTGAAGATATTGAAGTATAACAAATTGCAAGTGTCAATGTTGGGTTTTAATTTAAACACTACACGGGAATATTCTACTCGATGCCTTCGACCTCGATGCACGTTTCTCCAACCATGTGGGCATAATCTGGGGATGTTTAAAAGTGAGCTTTAACATATTAAAGCTCAGTTAGCGTTCATAAACACTACACTCTATTCTCTAAATAGGAAAACTCCCTTAGTGATATAAGCGTGACATTGACCAGGTTCTTTTTTTAGATAAATGAAAAAAATTAATTTATATTAAAAACGATTCCTTCGCCATAAAAATGTAGGTAATTTGAAGCTATTGTTTACATTTGGAAGGTGCTGACTGGTAATAGTATGTTAAAAATAATCCCCATCATCCTAAATTACCCCAATTTTTAAATTATGTGATACCAACTTATTAGACTACATAGGATCGTTACAACCATTGAAAGCACAATTTTATATTTATGCAAACCAAAGTAAGATGAAATAAAAGGACACCACTAAAGGACTATCATTAAATATGTCACGAATTATTGGACAATGTTATTTTAGTTTTGGTTTCCTTCAACACAATACTGTTACATAAGGAGTATTCATATTTAAGGAGAAAACTATGAAAGAGCTTTAGTAGGTTACATATTGATACAAATTATTTTTCCAAATTCTAAATTGATATACTTTGCAATAATATTAAGCAAATATTGAGAACGAGACCTGACATTGAATTATTAAAAACAAATAATAAATACGAACTTGTACTCAATAGGTAACCTGCTAAATAAGCATGTAGTAAAATTATAAATACGAATTTTATTAACACGGGCGTCAGTCGAATTCTTAAGACAGTCCTATTCTTAACTGTTAAGAAGTGCGACTCCTTATCCTAACGCATCTCCCCACATCAGTGATATTGATAAGAGCCCCCCATTCGTTACTATTATTGTTGTGCCTGTTGATACTGTGACACTGTTTGTTGTTAATAAATTATATTTGTTTTAAACTCGTCTTCTGCTTTGACCACCCAATCTCCCTCTCTCACAAGCCAAGTGGCCGTCAGTCGCGGCTTCCCCAATGGGGGGTCGTGACAATCCTGAACTTTAATGTAATTATTGTAAACACGAAGTGCACCATAATTTTCAGACTCATAAGCTATTTTACTAATTTCATAATAAGTGTTCGAAATGTTCGTCGTTTCTGGCCGTACAGATACAGTTAGCACTGTTTGAAATATGGGACTTGGAATTGATCTACATTGACACATATTCCTTTGCCACAAATCTGCAATGTTTTCGAGTGGGGTTTTGTATACAAATCAGGGTTGGTCAAATCAGAGGATCTGGCTGGCTGGAAGGTTTTCACTTCCAACACTTATTATGCGGTTACTAAAATAGCTCATGAGTCTGAAAATTATGTTGCACTTCATGTTTACAATAATTACATCAAAGTTCAGTATTGCATTGAAGGAAACCAAAATTAAAATAGCACTGTCCGATAATTTATGCAGTCTGCTTTAATACTTCTTAGTAGCATTCTTTTATTTCATACTTCGCCGCTTTGCACATATAGGAAATGGTGCTTTTTAATGGATGTAGTAATCCTATGTAGCCTAACAAGTTGGTATCACATTAAATAATTTTGAATGGTTTAGGGTGAAGGGGAATGTACGCCCTGCAAATGTAAATAATAACATCATATTACTTTGATTTTTATGGCCAAAGAATTATAAAACCATCACTTCCTTATTATCTAAACAATTTTCCTCTTCATCATCCTTTTTATTGCATTCAAATTGTGGCTAAATAAGAGAAATCCATAAAAAAATTAGAGGTGCTATTTGAAATTATAAACTTGCGATGTGTTTTGTCTATCTAGCTATTTAAAGTTGCAATAAATGGCTGAGGCTGCTTAAACACCAGGGTGGCTCGCTTTCAAAAAATTGCCCGGTACTTATGTAATTATAAAAAATGTTGGAGTAATAAATTAAAACATTTATCAACCATGTACCTACACTGCAATTTCTAGCTATATAACTATATGTACATAAATAATTTATCTGTGTATGTATCCTTATGTGACAATTAAGTGCACTTGTACTTTTAAAGTGTTTTTACAATGTGGGCAATCAAAGGGCCGTTCACCTTTGTGCACTCGAATGTGCCTTTTAAGATCGCCGATATTTCGCCAAAATTTACCGCACAATTCACACTGGCTTAACGCTCGTGTGATCTTTTCTGACACTTTAGAAACATCAAATGTCCCATTTTCCTTATGTTTCTTTTCCTCATGTAAATTTAAGTGCTTAAGCAAATCATATTTATTGGTAAAAGACTTAACACATTCTAAACAAGGGAAATCAATCACGCTCATTTTTGTGTACTTTAACGTGAAGATGTTTTTTGTCTATTTTAACGTGAAGATGTAGAGTAGGTATGCCTCGATTTAAATGGTTTTAAGCAGATGTCGCAAACATATCTTCTCTCGTTTGAGTGAACCTTTTTATGATCATATCATATAGATTGCCAGAGCATTTATCAGAATGAATGAACATTTTACTGCAGATTGAACATGAAAACTTTCGAAGGCCACTATGTTTCGCTATATGTCTGTTTAGGCTCCCTTTGGATGAAAAATACTTGTCGCATTGATTGCATCGGAATTGCTTAATATCAGAATGCATTAATGTATGCCTTACTAATTCTGCATTATATTGAAAACGCTTACCGCAGATATGACACTGTTTGGATTTTTCAACCCTAATCACATCATGTTCATTTTTCAAATTGTGTTAATTGTTTTCCATGGTCAAATCATAAATGACAAATGATACAAATATGCTCGTGTTTCTTTTCCATATGTACCTATGTTATAGGACGGAAAATGTAAATTGCATTGTCGACATTCTTAAAGTATTTTGAAGAGGTTCTTTATCAACAGTTTTATAAAGAATTTCAGGTTTGTTATCAATTTCATTTTGTTCGTTAGCACTTATAACTTCACTTTTATTTCCATCAGTAGTTTGTTTATTACAAGTACCTACCCTGTAACTGTAAGGTACTGAATGAAGATTCGTATTAGTCTTAAAACGAACACATATATCGAGATCAATTTTACATGTTACAGAGATGTTGTCGTAAGCCATCGCCTTCAGCTATCTGAAATAATATAAGTCGAAGTAAATACTGGATTTTATGAACAAACCATGTGAAATTTACCTTTACAAAGGCAAATAACAAATAACACAATATTTTGTGCAATATCTTCTTCAGTACCAAATATATTTGATAAATCTGAATCGCCTAAGCACACCCTACATAAATACATTTTGTGATTCGGATTTTTTAATAAAAATCGCTTTAAATCAGGCAAAGTATCACAAAATATCTAGAGATACAGGCCTTATAAATTATGATGATAGACTTTGTTTTTGTAGAGTGCAGCGCCGTTGTGATAGAGAAGAGTATCATTTTTAAAATGCACTGGTAAAGCAGATCTCTATTAGTGGTCCACTTAAAAATATGTTACAGATAGCGCCTATTTGGGCGATGCAAATTGCAGTATTATTTTTTATTTAGACATTCGCTCAGAGATGTCACCAGCATCATTGACTAAAAATAATTTCCTGTTTTAAAAATCTACTGGTAAGATAGATTTGTCAAAAGTTGTCGCGGCGAATTTACAAAATTAAAAATTCATTTTAGATGGAACAACCTGAAAATATGGGTTTCGGTGATACTCTGTCTTAATCCTTAATGTCACAAATATCAGGCATCATTATCTACTATATAATTAAGTTTCTTACCCACTAACATTCCGTTCATAAAAATCCACTAGTGAAGCAGATATCTGCTAAAGTCGGTAAGGCTAAACTTGTGAAATTCATAAAATATATTTTAGATAGAGCCACTTTAAAGCTATGCTATTTTGGCAATAAGAACTGCAGTACTTTCATTGTTGAAAGATGTCACTAGCACTGTTGTATAGTAAAATTTTCTACTCTTAGAAATCTACTAGTAAGCAGATTTCTACCAAAGGTTGAACCTGAAATATTTACATATTTTCTCAATATATTGCAGAACGCTAATTCAGTCTAGACATTCACTGAGAGATGTCGCAAGCATCTAGTAAAAGCTCTACCAAAGTTAGCCATGCTATATTTATGTAACCCACATAACTAACATCGTTATAACTAGTTGTATGCCGGGTGGCATATTCATACTCTGCCAACGTTGGCAAAATCTAAGCAGGAGCTGGAACGTTAGCACTTTATTTACAACCGTTTGTCTTTGAAAGTTCTTCTGATTTTAGTCTGTTAATTGTGAATGTTTAAATTCTTACATATATGTAGGTCATAGTTATTGAATAACACATAAGTTTTAATTTAAAATGTGTTATTGTAATGATAAAAAAATGTGGAGAGTACATAGTAATCTTGTATATCTACAAACGTTCTATTTTTAAACTTATTGTTTCCTAGGCTAATGTTTTTATCCACAAATATTTTAAGCTTATCTTCATAAGCTGCATAAGCATAGGCCATAGTTTTCTTTGCTAGTGGTTTTACTTTTCTTCCTGCTGATATATTTCTAAGGTCAGTCATTTCAGACTTCTTCGGGATAGGGAAGTTGGTTGGATTGATATTTTTTTTGCCCTTGTGGCGAATAGCATTTTTGTGTGTAGATCCTAGACATAAGTGCGCCAGCGATGTGCGTGTAAAGCTCAGAATTGCTTATAAATTTATTAACCAGCTGGATCGTCTTCTAAATGGTTCATTAATCGCTGGAAATGCTAAATGCTTTCCATTTTTGTTTTACATCTTTAATGTCAATGTGTAATAATTGTTCTTTCCCAATAGTGCAAAATTAGTAAGCAAGAAATCAACTTACTTCAAGATCTTCTTGCGTACTAATGTCTATTCTAAATTCAAGAATTGCCAATAAAATAATTATAATTAGTAGGCCTTTTATCAGGTTTATCTACTAATTTCGCATCACTAAACAGACAATGACTGAATTCCTTCCAAAATGTTATTATAAAGTGCCAACGTTCCAACTCTTGCTCCATATTTTGCCAACTTTGACCGAGGAACGCCACAAATCGAGCCTATCGTACGTTAACGCTGGCAGAATATGAATATGCTGCCGGGTGGCCACAAGACATTTCCATAGACTTAATAATAATAACAGCTCTTTATTGGTAAAATACAGAGAAAATACCAATTGGCCATCGACCGAAGTCTTTCAGCCAGTGTTTTACAATTGCGTGTGTAATTATTGTTTTTAGTAAGAAATATACATATTATATTGCAAAAAAAATGTAATATATTCTAATACATGTATGCAGTATTTATTTTTATTGTTGCAGTGCGTTTTCTTCATGTATTGTTTTTAAAATTTCCTGAAGTGTGTTTTCACCCATAGACTTATATTTCCCAATTTAGCGACGTACATAGGGGCCGACGCCATGAAAATGTGGCAAAAATTATTCTCTTCTGTTGTTTCTGTGTTTGTATTGTAAATACAACTCAAATAAATGTAAATATGGGGATTAGCAGAAGGCATCGAATAGTGACTAAATACTATATAATATGTTGCTGCCGTTATTTGCCTATAAATATTCCTTCACAACATATGGTTTTTATATTAAAGAGCAACCCTGAACTTGATGATAACGGTATGAAAGCGCTATTAAAAAAGCAACTGTTTGGGCATTCTTTGAATTTGAATAAATTTAGAATAGAAAATCGCAGAGAATATTTTACTAAATTTAAAAAACTTTTTTTTTTGATATTCTCTTGTGGATTATTACTAAGTTAAACACACAATTTACCGATTATCAAATTTAAGGCTACTATCTATCTCCTAGTAAATTTTTATTCAGCTTGTACACCACAATAAATATTTTCTACTGATCGCCCTGTAAATACAGAATAACCTACCTATGAGAAATTTTCAAACGATACCGAGGAGTACTACAGCTTGCAATAGGTTCATTCAAAGTCAATTTGAATATCCGTTGATGAACTAAAATTAAAAATGTATCGATAATATTAAAATAGAAATTTTGTCTAATAATGGACTCTTCTTCAAAAGACTTTTCTAAATTATCAATTATCAATCCCAGGTAGCAGAGTAAAAGGCGGCCTGCCTAGTTGGTTACCGGGAAAGCGGTGCCATCCCTCGGCCAACTGACGAACTACCATTACCGTAGATACCAGAAAACGGTGGAAGATGCTAGACGCACTAGAAAAGATTGAGAATAAAGCGCCACGGGTATAGAACGGATCTCGCGCACAAAGAGTAACTTTATATTATTAGATGAGCAAGAGAACAGATAAAATGAGAACAGTAATAAGTTGTGAATTATGTTAGTGTGTATAGTTGTAATTAAGTACAGAGGTGGTTAGTCAAGATTCTTGTTGCAATTTACATACAGGGTGGAATTTATAATTATTCTATTCTATATATAAGTTTCATCAAGAACCTACCGCAGATTCAATCCATTTAATAGTATTTAAAATAACTACAAAAAGAACAATAATTATAAACATTCCTTTGTTGGGCTTTCAGACTCGAATTAAATAAAAAATTATTCGCTTCCCTTACTTTAATCCTCACAGTAAATTGCTAATCCTACAGAAAAGCTTCAAATAAAAAAGCAACTCCTATTATTTAGCTTTGTTTCTTCTCCATAGACGTAGGTACTTATATGGGTATCTCTTCGAGATATCAAAAGTTTCCCGCTTGCTATTAAAAAATTTCACATTTTATAACAGCTTCAGAAAAATTGTACACGTTTTTTACACTTGATAAAATTTGATCTCCTTATTAATACGTTTTGATAAAAATATGTAGAGATAATAATGACAACTTGAGATGAATTAACTTTTCCATTTTCGAACGAATTAAATGCAAAAGTTATTCTTTTGTCGTTACCAACTAAAAGAGTAATATTTTTCGACTCTGTCGAGGGACAAGTCTCAAGTCTTCTGTTAAGATGACATTATCTTAACCTCAAAAAAGTTTGGTCAGTGCGGCTTAACTGCTGCATTAGACAATTTGTCAATATTGTTATGTGCTGCCCTCTAACAGAGAGGAGAGTTGTAATTGCTCCCTGGACAGTAGGGTGGAGCCATCTGTGGACCAACTGGTGAACCGCCATTTAGTAGTGCCTAAGAAAAGTGTAGAGGATTCCAGTATATTCTGGTAGGTTCTACAATGATATTCTAGACATTCCAAGTGTGTATATAAAGAGGTGAATCCAGCAGATGGAGTACAGTTCAGTTGAGTATACAGTACAGTTCTGATATACAGAGAGAGTCTTTTGGTTAGATAACAGTTGACAAGTGATTTAAAAGTAGTGAATTTTTATTAGATTAAAGTTATTATTAGTTGTGTGATTTTTAAGGATTAACTATTGTAATTTAAGTGATTAATAAAATAGTGGTTTGTGAAGATTCTTGTTGCAAGTTATTTTAACCTACAGAGTGTTTACTGAAGATTGTAAACACGTAACAATATTTTCAACGTGAAGCAAAATATTGATAAATGGTCTTCTTCATAATATTGCAGTAGGTTGGCTTTACAAATTACATTTGAGTTAAGAAGTTCTATGACCGCACAAAAATTTCAATCTCTATTCCTACAAATAATGAAAATATCAGCCTGACTTCATCTTAACTGCGACATTCCATATATACAGTTTTCATGGTACAAAAACTTTAGCTTGATGTACAATTTTCAATACTTTTATTGTAATATATTAGAAGAAATTAAAAAACATAATGTTTGTAGATTCCCTCGGCGTTTTCAACTTCAAAAGAAACGCAATACCTTTCAAATCCGCTTCGGGAAAATTTAAATGTTTTAAATACGTTTCCGCGTTCTCTATAAGCAAGTAGTTTATCATTTATCCAGGTTTTTCCCAGGAACGATGAACACATTAACTTAATGCATTTTCGCTATACTGAGTTCCATTTAATAGCATTCTAATAGGTAATAGATACGAGGTACCTCCATTTTGAGATTGCTCTGCTTGCGAGCAATAAAAATCTTATACGGTTAAGACATAATGGTTTATAAATACATTTAATCTTGGAAATTGTTGGTTGGAATTGAATGTATAAATAAATACGTAATTTATGCCTCTTTTTAATTTATTTTGTTTTAGATACCAATTAACCAATTATTGTAATTACTTAAATATAAAAATATGCAAAGAATTATGTTTAATAAAATTTGTTTAATAAGATAAGGGCCGCACTACACACGATGCGCCCATCGTTGGATGCAACGTTTCGTTGGGGCTAATATTTATAGTCATAGTCAATGTTGGCTACAATTTCGGCCGTGGAGCATGTGACAAATATTCTTGCTGCACGGCATATCCAAATCTGAATTCTGCATTAAAAAATTGTTGAAAACACACGAGTCCACTCACATTATGACGGCTCAGAAATAGAAAAAACACAATGACATTTGCAATTGCTGCTCCCAGTCTGTATAAAAAAACAGTTGATTTAATTTATTAGAGGTATCCGATGGTTGCCATAGGGGGTGGTTAGTAAATGATAAATAAATACGTATAGACGTGCAGCCAGATTTGCCCTATTTTACTTCCACGTCCAGTGGAAGTATAGTAACGCAAATTTTTTTATTATTTTTTGTTGAAATAGGCTTAAAATGTAATGAAACGCCGAGATTTTAAATTTTAGCAAAAAAATTTTTGTCTGTCGGTCGGTCTGTAACTTTTTGTTGTGCGCACGTTTACTCTGGAACCGTTTATGATATTGACTTGATATTTGGTACACTTATGTATTGTAACGAGATCAGGAACTAGATTATATTTTGATCTAATTCCATTGAAGGGTTCGGGGGTAAATAAGGGTAAATAGGCAAAGCAAGCAGGTAAGAGTCCATAAAATTGCAATTTAGGGCATGTACGCAGTCAAGGTCTTAAAATTTTTTTTGGCATCAGCCACCACCCCACCCTCACTGTCACCACCAATACCACCCCCACACTATTATGAAAGGGAGTAACAAAAAATAAAATGTGATTTAGTGTGCATACAAGAACGAAACGTCTCAAAAATTTTTTCTGGCGTTGGCTACCCCCACCCCATTAATAAAGGGAGTAAAAAATTAAATAGGGATTTAGTGTGTATACGAGAACCAAGAGACTCTAAAATATTTTTGGCATCAGCCACCTCCTCTACCTCCCCCACCCTATTATTAAAGGGAATAAAAAATTAAATTGGGATTTAGTGTGTGTACGAGAACCAAGGGCTTTAAAATTTATTTTGGCATTAGTTACCCCTTCTGCCACCGCCATTGCCACCCCCACCCTATTGTTTAAGGGAATAAAAATTAAATTGAGATTTAGTGGGTATACAAGAACCAAGGGCTTCTAATTTTTTTTTTACGTTTGCCACCTCCTCTACCACCCCCACTCTATTATTAAAGGAAATAAAATATTATATTAAGATTTAGTGTGTATAAGACTTGGCTACAAAATCTGGATTCTGGATGTGGAAGTAGTGATTCCTTGGGCAGCGGTTTTGAAGTTTCGATCTCAAAAATCGCCGCCTGAAAATGGAGTTCGGGCTGCTCTCCCCACCTCTTGACCACGCCGCTCTTGCAAGAGTACCTTAACTTTCAACGGCTGGGTCTTCATACTCATTACATAAATTGTATACTTATCAATTGAATCATAAAATATAGGTCTTCATTGAAAATCTGTGAAATTTCAACTCGGATCCATTATCTTGCTTATGACGATTGTTTATACAGACGCTCTTTGGGATAAACAAATGCAATTATTCATAAACTATCAAACCTATTTGGCTGAAATTTCGCATACTTATAAAAACTCATAATGGCATCGTCACCAAGATGCTATGTGTCACTTACTGCCATTACTGCAAAAGTTATTAACATTTATAGAATAGTGCAAGAAAGAAGGTTTTTCGCCATTTTCTCGATAATTTATTTATCGATATTAACTCATAATAAAACGAAATTAAAGGTCCTTTTAATACCTACAACTTGCACTAATACAACTTATCTCTTAAACGTAACTGAAAAAACTGAGTTTTCTGACTTCGATCGTTGTTTATAAAAAAATAAGGCAAATCTGGCTATACGTCTATACGTATTTATCGTTTACTACCGGGATAGTGCCGGCGTAGTTGGAGATGTTTAAGGAAAAGGCACGTTCGGTGATATAAACACATTCGAGGAGAGATGTTGGATGCTTAGACATTCGGTTACGGTTACTCACTCTCAAAAGCAGGATGCATTTTATAATTATTTATATTAATAATGGTTGAACCTGTAGACTTTTACTATTTCTCCGAATATAGTTTTGTCAATAAAGGGATTTTTCTTTAAATTCTTACATTTCAGTTTTTTTTCTTTCGTTACTGGACTACTGTTAACCATATTGTATGTATTCAATTTTGTGGCATCCAAAGTTATTTTGTATCTTTTACTTAAATGAAAGGATATAAGAATATATTTTAATTGTGGCTAACGCCACAAGGTGATGATTTCCTTCCCTGTAAAGTAAAAGCTACAAAAATTCGAATTACCCATGATAAATGGCTTAGGCGATTTTATTCGTAATCGCAGGGTCGATTTAATGACTAAATATTTTAACTATTATCGGAGTCAAATAATTATACACATTTATTCAACATCATACGGCATGAAACAAAATAATGCATATTTACTGTTAGATGAACAATGTCAACCATATGTCGTACCACTCTAAATTAATTAAATAAGTCAGTCAAGATGCTGAAATTATAACCTCCTAATAATATGGAGTTTGTTCCAATAAATAGGTTAAATAATCACAAATATACGATTCTGTTCGAATAGATTACCGTGAAGTTGAAATAAACCCACATAAATCACATGGTTGAATAATTAATAGAGATGATCGGTTGCAATCACGTTTGTTCCATGAATCAACCGCTCGGAGCTAACGATATATATTAGTTTTTGGTGCTGCGCCAACGGCAAATACCTTCAGGTAAGGTCGGGCCCTTCCGCAAAACTACTCACGTCAACGTAATTGTACTTTATCAATTATAGAGTGAGAAATAGTAACTAGTACTAATTCCACATATATAGATCATCAAGTCTACCTGCTTTAGGCACGAACTAGCAGTGTTGGAGGAATTTACGTTACGTAGCACTAAAGGCATATTATTTCAAGTTAATATACACGCAGTCTATGCGTATAAGATATATTAAACAATGAAGTAAACAAGAAAATTCAGACCTTGCATCTTACGCAAGTATTGTAGGCGAATTGAAAATACCTGACACAGCGGCTACTTTTCTAATTTGGTACTTACCTTAAATCCTTCTTAAAATTACAAAGTAAGCATAATGCGATATTTAATCTACATGTAAACCTCCTGCTAGTATACATGTTACTAATCTCTTTCTGAATTCTTTCTACACAGATGAGATCACATCTTCAACTTTTTTAGGTATTTTTTTAAAACTTCTTCGGCAAATCAAAAATAAAAAAGTTTACCCTTGTGCGGTACACCATTTCCGGTATCATCTTTATAATTCTTTATATCTCTAGCAGTTTTGGAATTACAGAGCAATTTATTATACTGTCTGTCTACTTTACGAGGGCCACACCAAATATTTTGCTTACTATCTATTGTAGAAGAATACAGTTTTAGAAATAGTTATCCTGTTTTTGTTTAGTTTTTTTTGTCTCAGGAAGTCCTTACTTGGACTATACACATTATTATTCTTATTGTCTTTGCCGTCAACTTTCATCCCTTTAACTTTTTTCATATCTCCTCAAATAAGGAAGCTATAACCGTTACTGGTTTTCCTATTCTTCAGGTTTTAGTAATATATAATAATAATAATAATAATAATAATAATAATAATAATATGTCTTTATTTATTATTGAATATAATAATAAAAGGGCGAAGTTCAGTAGAGTGAGACACTCTCTGCTCTTCCACTTATCTCACAAAGAAGGCTATGGATCTCAAATTTCTTTTTACTGCAATATGGCTCACAAAAAATAGGATAACTGTTTCTAAAACTGTATTCTTCTGCAATAGATATTTAGCGAGATATTTGGTGTGGCTCTCGTAAAATAGACGGACGGTATAAAAAAAGCAATTTTTATATTTTTTGAACATAGGAAATTTAGAAGACTTTTAGTATGTCAAAGACGACCACCCTTTTAGGTAGTCGAGACTGCTAACTTGGCTTGTGAAAGAGGATTGGGTAGCCAAATTATATACGAGGGTTGAAACAAATACAATTTATTGATAAATGGTTATGGTAAAGGTGCCGCAGATGCAACTAACAACAATAATGAACAGAAGTGTTTCTAAAACTATGCAATCATACTTAAAATCATCCCCAGTATCGAAGAATATAAAAGTATACAGGGTGTTACATTTAAAATTTCAAAGTTGGAATAATTTCCGGGGAAACCGGAAGTGATGGAAAAGTGCCAAGTTTAAGACTTGCATCTTGAAAACTCTTGAAAATTATGGCTTGTCTAATGTTCCGTTGACACCCGGTATAATTGAAATTCAACATGTCGTGCTTTACGCTGGATTATAGGCATGAATTTAATATTGTTAAAATGACTATGTGTACATCATGGCACCAATAGATTAAAGTGAAATTAATTGATTACTTCATTTTCAATTTATATTTATCACACATTAATATTGATATTTACAAGTTGTCTACAATTGTGTTCCAAATAAGAACAAATATTCCTGGTTTTGAATAAAATTTAGTACCTACAAATTTACTTAAAATTATTTTATAATAATAGATTTACACAAATATTTATTACCTTTAAAATTCAACAATATTTCCAACTTAACAAGTCAAATTTTGTGACTTCTGAACCAACGGTCAGCTTTCATCTCATCTAGAAATCTAAGAAACTAACATTAATCTCTCACAAATTTTCCTTTTTCAATAACCGTAAACAAAGTCGTCCACCCATAACTATCATTAAAGTGAAAAATGATTCTGAAACAATTATAGAAATTCTATAAAAACATCCATCGTAGAGATTCTTTCTTTCCATTTATTATACACTACAGTAAGCATCATCAAAAAGAAATCAATCATAATATATCATATAGAATTACGAAAGTACTTTGTACAAAATTATACTTTAAAATCATTATCGAATGATTAATTAATTGCTTATTCCAATTTTCCTATAATTATGCTAAGACGAATTATTAATAATAATATTTTCATTCCTTTTTAAAGAATACTAATTCATATTTAAATAACTTTCATCGACATTTTAATAAATCTGGCTCGCGAATATCGAAAAGTATAAATCTTACAAAGTTTCTAGTACATAACTGAATATTTTTAAAATTGATTCTGAAGTTAATGACAGGTTCAAAAACAATATTTTCTTCCTGTTTCAAAACATATTATATTAGTATCAATTGGCGCAATATTAATTGTAACATTGACGAATTACAAACATTTAGTACGTCACTATATAATTGGTTTATATTTCTTGTACTCTCCTCACCAATAAATACGATAACTTGAACTTCTTATTGAAATTTTCTTTCTATCGATGATATTCAAAAATATTTTATTAATATTTCAAATACCCAGACTTACAACATAATGGAAAAATTCATATACTACCTTTTGCTGTTAGATACATATATGTTTTTTGTTGTTAAACTGTTAACGATTATAACAATTCTGATTGACTGTTAACCTATCACCTCATTGGTCCTGAAGGCGACAATAAAGCTTGTCGAAACGTCGACTTCGAAGAGGATAATAAAAGGTTTGTTTGCTCCTTTTATTTCATCCAACTATACCGACGAAATACCTACCTAATATTACTATTGTTATTAATTACTGACTATTTAAGTAACTCGATTATTCTTCACAGTTATTTTCCCGTAAATAAATCTTTATTTTTTCGAAAACGGTACACGTGAATTCCAAAACTGCATACCACTGTTTAGAGAATTCAAGGCTCTTTCCAATGATATACGACTCGCTCCTCCTTGCCTATTCAGATTTAGGAGTTGTTCACTCCACTCGAAAATTAAACTGACGGTGTTGAAATTCGGAAGACCAGTTTTCATCCCGGGCAAAATAAAATTGATCTGTCCCAGTGTTTCTTGATATTTTCTACTCCAAGATAGTGTAATGCATGATTGTACAAATAATCTGTAATAATAGATTCAAACAATTTGCGAAGTGCGAATCACAGCAATTTTCTGTATACACTACTCATTGAAGGTCGCAAACAAATGGATACCATCAAAAAATAATGGTCCATTTAACGAGGTCCCGAACATCAAAATTTTGTAGGATCTTTAACAATACATTTCTCCCTTTGTTTTCGAGGGTGAGAATAACGATGGTGATAGTTTCGAGTTCTGAAATCCTTGCGTACTACCCCTATCAAGGAAAGGTTTTTTTGGGGGCATGATAATAGATTCAGTTAATATACATTAGAGTACCCCGGACAGACTCCCGAGGGTTGAACCTACCCCGTCCGTAACAGCAATATCTCCAAAAAATAAGGAAATACGGACTCGACAAAGTTTTTATGGCTTCTTGAGGACAGGGATAATGATGGAGGTGCTATTTTTCACCATACCCTTCCGCAACTACCCCCAACGTATAAAAACCACCCCCTCTTTCATGCCGTTGGTCCTAGTTATGCGGGGATTCGTCGGATCGACGTTTTTATGGGAATATCAGGGAAACTAGTCATAACTAAACCACAGTTGACCTAAGCAACCCCCGGGGGTTGAAACTACCCTGCTCGCAAAACCGAAAACACTCGAAAAATAGGAAAATGGACTTCTCACTGGTTTTCGAAGGCGGTAATCACGATGGTGGTATTTTCTTCATTTCACCCTCTTGAAACTGCCCTCCTCCAAGTTTAAAAATCACCCCCTCGGATTCGTCGAACCGGAGTTTTTTTTAGGAATATCAGGGAAACTACTTAACGACAGTTGACCTAACAACCCCGGGGGCTACACATATAGTTTATAGAAAAAGGGGTATTTTTATACATTGGAGTTAGTTGCAGGGGGGGCAGGGTGAAAAATAATAAAAGCATCATGTTGCGAGCAGGGTACTTTCAACGCCCGGGGGTTGCTTAGGTCAACTGTGGTTGAGTAATGGTTAGTGTCCCTGATATTATCATAAAGACCTAGATCCGACGAACCTCCGTATGCCTAGAACCGACAGCATAGAAGAGGGGGTGGTTGAGTGTAGTTGCGGGAGGGTAGGGTGAAAAATAGCACATGCATCATGATCCCTGCCCTCGAAAACAATAAAAAACCTTGTCGAGTCCGCATTTTCTTATTTTTTGGGATATTGCTATTATGGTCAGGGGTAGGTTCAACCCCCGGGGCTCGGTCCGGGATATTCTAATGTAAATTAACTGAATTTATTATTATTCCCCCTCCAAAAAACCCGATCCGGCGATCCCTGGTAAGCCCAAGACCAAGAAGCCGAAACTAGGGGTAGTTTATCCTTGATAGGGGTAGTACGTAAGGGTTTCAAAACTCGAAACCATTACCATCGTTTTTCTCACCCTCGAAAACAAGGGAGGAAATGTATTGCAAAAGATCCTACAAACTTTTGATGTTTTGGCCTTTTCTGTACCTCGTTAAATGGACTATATAGTGCAACAAATGAAATAGCTATTTTACGAGTATGAGTATTTTGGCAAAATTCTAATTTTAAAGTTTCTAATTTACACAACTTGTCAGTTTCCACATTGTATGCCTACGCAAAGACTAATCCCGTAAATACGAAGTTCCTCAAATAGAAAATTTGTGGGCAAATTACGTTATCGCGTCCTGAATGGCTATAACACAGGGTGATGGAACGCACAGTGGCAAATATTTGATTGTCTTCATTAATCATATGGATTTATCTGTAGGGCTGGTTCTGCTCATATTTCAACGTGATAGACAACAGCGATAGTGCAAACGTAATTAAGCGCCATTTAGATTTAATGCGGCCTTTAATATTTACATGGGTACCTCACACCGTGAGGGCAAATTTGAATTTCGAGAAGCTAACGTTTTAATTTATAATGTTTAAATATACCGGATACATATTTGCTGTTCAAACGCCCACCGTACTTACGAAATATATCATGAATTCAGATTTGTAATATTAATGTACGCATTTATATATGTGTTTAGCGAGGTGAATTACTGTAGATAATTGAGGCGTAAATTATTTGGATCGCTGATCGACTTGATAATAAAATTATGCCTGCATTGTTTACTTGCAAATACCGTTATTTGCATGTAGACTTTATATTTTTGATAAATTTGGAGAATATAACTTCAGCACTTCGATACAATCTGGTTTGAACGCGTCCTGATGCAACATGGATGTGGATATTCTAATATCAAAAATATGCCATATGGGACATGATATATAAAAACTGTCCACTAGAGATGCGGTTTGAACTGTGGCAAGCAGTTGCTATTTTCCTAACAGATATTCAAATGTATTTGTTGACCTCAATCGCCGAATTCGTTCAAATGCCGAGATTTTGTTTATATCCTAGGATTGAAGAAGTCAATAGTCGTAATCGACGAAATATGTTCATGTTCCGCAGATTGATTACGAAATATTAGTCAAATTTCGATTTGAGTATTTAGACAATTCAAAACCCACAATTTGCAGTTAGCATAATGTACTGCAATTTTAGTAAATAGGATTTATTTATTATAATGTAACTGTACTAGTGTATCTCTAGTATTCCAGCTTTTATTTCAAATAACCGTGTTATTCAGAGGTGTATTGTATGATTGCAATGCTCCTTCTTTTTATTATATTTTTTGATTGTGGCTTAGAAGATAATGGATAATTTAACATTAGGACCTTCCATAAAAAATCGCTGCCCAAATCACTACTTCCACATCCAGATTTTGTATCCAAGTCTTATACACACTAAATCCCAATGTAATATTTTACTCCCTTTAATAATAGAGTGGAGGTGGCAATGGTGGTGGTAGAGGGGGTGGCTAATGCCAAAAAAATTTTAGAAGCCCTTGTTCTCTTATACACACCAAATTCCAATTTAATTTTTTACTACCTCTAATAATAAGGTGAGGGTGGGAATTGGGGGTGGTAGAGGGGGTCGCTAACGCCAAAAAATTTTTTTTAGACGTTTCGTTCTTGTATACACACTAAATCACATTTTAATTTTTTTTACTCCCTTTCGTAACAGTGTAGGGGTGATATTGGGGGTGACACAGGGGGGGGGGGGGATGGCTGATGCTAAAAAATTTTTTTCGACCTTGACTTTTCGTACATGCCCAAAATTGCAATTTTATGGACTCTTATTTGCTTGCTTTGCCTATTTACCCTTATTTACTCCATTTACTCCCGAACCCTCCAACGTAATTAGATCAAAATATAATCTAGTTTCAGGTCCCGTTACAATACATAAGTGTACCAAATTTCAAGTCAATATCATTAACGGTTCCAGAGTAAACGTTCGCACAAAAAAGTAACAGACAGACCGGACAGAAATTTTTTTTCTCAAATTTAAAATCTTGACGTTTCATGACAATTTAAGCCTATTTCAACAAAAAAAAAATATTTTTTACGTTACTATACTTCCACTGGACGTGGAAGTAAAAGGGATTTTCGAAAAAAATAATAACTTAAGTGATTCAATGTAATACTGTAAATAAGTTTAACAATTTACTAGCAGAAAAAAATTACATTCAATTTATCACCAAATTAAAAGCTATGTTTCTTATATTACCGTCGGTTGAACCGGTTTGAAATGGGGATTGTTGGGGGAAGGGGGTAGACAAATTAATTCTGATGAGAAATGCCCATCTAAATTCCTGCAAAATATTATTGCACTACTACGTTATAAAATACTGGAGACACAAGAATATAGGACACGAAACTGCTCCTGAAATGAAGAAAAAAAAAGTACTTACAGTTACTAGAAATGTCATTGAAGGGTTCTCTATCTTCTCAGTAACAGTTAAAAAGAAACTAGAGAAAAAGGAATCGATTGCTAACCACCATCACCTGGATTTAACAGGCGAGGTCAGGTCTTTGACCATTCCGCGCGCCGCCTCGGGTTAGTAGACTGACAATAATTTTCTTTACCATCTGCTGTGGAATTTCGTTATTGCTCCCTCACTATCCTACCATCTCATCACCTTCCCTATCATCTCATCATCTTCCCCTACCTCCCTACCACCTCTTTCTCACCCATTCAGTCAGTTTTCCGCCATCTTCACATATTCTCACTATTATGCACAATCTCCACAGAGAGAAGTCGTTTTGGGATATTCTGTACAATAGTTTGGAACGAGGTTTTGTTGCATTATTTAAAACAATTAAACATTTTAAGGCACAACATTGTACAGTTTTATTACAGAAAATGTGTAAAAATCCATTTTTGACAGTGTCTCACGAGTAACTCGAAATAGATCAATGATAATGGCTTAAGCTTCTTTCAGAAAATATGATTTACAAGCTTTACTTTCGTATGAAGAAACTGCCTTCATTTTCTTTTAAAGTACAAAGTGCAGGGAGATCTTTTCGTAAATGTTTTCTATGACATCAGCAACCATACGCTTTCCCCTTAACCTGTAAGTTCTCTCTCTGTGCAGCTCGCATAAGTTCGTCTCAACTGTCTTTATTGCTAAGAGTTACTATTTTAGATAACCGACTCCTTTTAGTACTAGTGCTAAAATGTTTTCCCGACCTTTCACATATCGCATGTTTTTGGCGTTCCCTCCGCATTCGGTCAGCAGACTCAATGTTCCCGTGTTAACCAGGTGGCCCATTTTTTTAGAAAAAACAGCCAAAGTTCATTTATTTGCTGCTTCTCCAGTTGAACAAATTTGTTTGTTTACTTAAAATTTTTATTTTCTTCTGAAGAAAGGTCAGTAACATTTGTTTTTTTAATCATGTAGCCTATTTCACTTTGGCTGCAGTCATAGGCATTAATGTTAAAAAGGTTTTTAATCATCTACCTCTGTCTATTTTACGAGGGGCACACGAAATATCTCGCTTAATATCTAAGAATACAGTTTTAGAAACAGTTATCCCATTTTTGTGAGTTACCGGGTGGCCACGAGTCAATGTACGCCCCCAATATTTTGGTTGTTTTTGTATTTAAAATTTTGGTTTTTAGTACACATAAATTAGACAATAATGGGCTACTTTTAGACTAACAGGAACAAAAATATCACTTCCGCTTTAACATCAACTTTTTTTCTTAAATGGAATGACTATAAATTTCTAAGTGCAACAGTTTTTTCAAATATAAAACAGGTAACTATCTACATTTAAATCCAAAATTGCAGATAGCCATGAAAATGACAGACATTCGCAACAATTGAATTATTCTTGAATGGGTCTTTTAGTGGGTCTAAAGTAATTGGATCTTACCTTTATGATGGCAAATTAACCGCTGGTAGATACCTTAATTTCCTGCAAAACGAATTTCAAGATTTTCTTTATGGCAGTGGCAGAAATATTAAACTATTCATATTTGCAACAAAATGGGGCTCCACCTCACACTGCTGTAATATGTGCAAATTATTTAAATCAAGTTATGCCAGACAGCTGGATAGGCACCTATGGACCCATTATATGGCCAGCTCGATCACTAGATATTATTCCCTTGAATTTTTTCATCTGGGGTTACATTAAAGACAAGATATTCCACCCTGAAAATATTGAGGACATCAAAGCCAAAATTAGAAACGTATGTGGGGCAATTACTCCTGAGATGTTGCAAAATGTAATGCGTGAGGTATCTCATAGAGCACGTCTGTGTATTAGAATGCATGGTGCATAATTTTAGCATTTGTAGTTAGAAAAATAAATACACACATATTTTTCTTTTCAGTATGATAGTAGGTAGTCCTGTTATAAATAGTTTTTTTTTGGAAGTTCATTTTGTACTTGTATTTTTACTTATGAGATATTTGTTTGTTTGTATTAAATTGTAATAAATAATTACTGAATTATAATTATTATAAAGTGATTTTTTACTATTATGTCTTAGCTGATTTTTACGATTCAATGATACGAATAGTGATTTTCGTAAAATATTAACACTATCAGTTAAAATTTTTTATATCGTTAGAAAAAATAAACGGAATTAATGGTGTCATGGCCTACTTTGAGATTCGTTTTTCATTTTTGCACAAGAGCGTATGTCAAAGCCAACTGCGTTTTTCGAATTTTTTGATATATATTATTATTCTTATTGTCTTTGCCATCAACTTTCATCCCTTCAACTTTTCTCGTATCGCCTCAAATAAGGAAGCTATAAACCGTTTGTGGTTTTCCTATTTTTCAGGATTTTGTAATATATCTCACAAAGTAGGCTATGGATTTCAAATTTCTTTTTACTGAAATATAGCTCACAAAAATGGGATAACTGTTTTCAAAACTTTATTCTTCCACAATAGATATTAAGCGAGATATTTGGTGTGGACCTTGTAAAATAGACAGACGGTATAAAGTGGAGCAACTCCTCTCTTAATATCATAATAGCAGCACTTGCAGTTATACTGCTACCTAAAATAACCAAAACAATACACGCTGGCATTTCTTGGAGTACATAATTCATTTCAATATTAAAAGAAAATATGGCACATCAAAAAAAAAATACCAACAAATCGTGGGATAAGGGGATAGAGCATTAACTGTACCGAGTTTCATTTTAATCTTAGAAAACAAGGGGCTAGTATATCGTTGACCCAGTATATAGAATATTCAACAATTATTAAAAAAATCAATAAACCGACGAACAATATGCATATTTAGTTATTTTTAGTAAAAGAAAAACTATTCTACCTCATAAGACTTTTGGAAGTCATAATTTTTTTAATATGGTATATGTAATCTTGCAAGAAAATGATTTCACATTGTTTTTTAATTGCCCTTATCGGACATTTAGGGTGTACATGCAGCCATATTTTCAGGAACCGACATATTCCTTGAGCCGGCAGGAATGAAGATTCCAAGACATTTTTTTTATATGTTATTTTAACATACAATTTGACGTCTATGTAGAAAAATAATTCCTTTGACATTCATAAAATTATGTAGCTACTTAGTAACAGTTTCGTGCATTATAGTGTAGGTATAACCTTCCTTCAGTTTATTAATGAGTTTTCACTGGCGTAATTATTCCGCAACTAATGCTGTAAAAAGAAACTATAAGCCGCCCTGCGGTAAAACCTCCCCGTTACGAGTTTTACACTAAAAATATACATTTTGTTCTGCATTCTACCTCTTATCATATATGTTTTGTTTTAAAATTCCTTCTACTTCTCAGCTCCAAGTATCCCATTTCTACACTTAGTTGAAATTCAAGAGTGTTGTTGGAAATTTTTTACATGGAAAACTTTCCCGTAACATCTTGTATCTGCGAGCTTAGAAAAGGTCGATCTGGAAACTTTCTGGTATAATGTAAAGCGTTATCTGCCTAAAACAAACTTATATTTCTCTGTCCGAAGCCAATTTCCTGCAGATCCCTCTAAGACAGACTGAGAAAAGCTGAGATTGTAAAAACCCGACCGATCTAGATAGCTGCTCGCTGCCCACTGCAATTAACACGTTTGCAGAGAAAAATGCCGCATCCAGAGATTAACCTAACCTATCCCGTTATCGCCTCAGACTTAATACTAACTTATTATTTCCATTTATGTGAGATTCGGAGATAGAAAATGCAATTAATTTTATAAATACCCAGTTTAAAAAAACTTTATTGCTTTCCTACGTCGCGGCGTCGTTTCCTGTTGATGAAAAATAAACATTTAGGTACAAGAACTCTGATAATAATGAGGAGCGCTAGAGCTCCCAGCGATACATGCATTTGTCGAAAATGGCTTTAAATGTTTCCCCATGGATATGTCATAAAAATAATCTAGTTTCATGACGTTTTGTACTGCCTTTAAGAAATATATTCTAACTTCCTTTTAATGCAACGTTGTCAGTACGTAGCAGATATCTTTCAAAATAAATCATGTTGAAATAGTTATTTTATCAAAATCGGTACACATATGCAAAGTAAATAGTGGAAAAATTGCTCGAAATTGGAACTAATTAACCTACAACTGATTTTGTGGGGTACGTAATAAATCAAAATTTACCAAGAGTGTAAAATTAAAGCTTATAATTTTTCTTATCGAGTAGATACTTACTTCAATAATGCGTACAGTGCCGGAAGACTTGCGGTTTGACATCAACCAAAGGATATAAATTTTACAGAACATGTTTTCTTCAATGTTTGGATTTTTCTAGAGAGGTGGAGTGGGGCACGGTAGGGGATCTAAATATTATAAACAGTAGATTGGGTTTACTGGTTAAAGGTTTTCTAAATAAAAATGAAAACAGTACAAGAACAATTAAACATCTACAAACCTAAAGAAAAAAGTACCTATTTTAAATAAATAAAAATAAAAGAAAATATTACAATGGTCATTGCGGCATTCCTTATACATGCAGTGTATCTGACTTTAGCCACATCCAATTCTATATTTGTATTCTGTGATATGTCACTTATTATATGTCACCAGTGGAAATTTAGGCGTTTGTGTCATATTTTTTAAGGTAAATGCAAATTAGCAAACACTCAAACAAAATTAAAGGCTCAATCACTGGTAGCAATTATTACTTATCAAACTGGCCACAAAATTATACATTGTAACGAAGCACATTCGTAAATTTTTACTTTGAAATTATTTTACAACCTCACAATGATAGTTGGGGGTGCGCATTTACCCCACAAAAACTGGTTTATGGGGTAAATGCATTATCTGTTTTAATTTCAGATTGTGCTCACTATACCACCTACTTATGTATGTAAATCTAAACGTGTGGCCTACAATACTGAGCAACTGCAAGAAGTCCTTAAGTTTGATTAAGAAAAGAGTATTATCATTAAAGCGACCTGCGGCTGGATATGCCATTCCAAGATCAACTGCGATGTAGTAGACATAGGCGATTATGTTTTGGTGCAATTTTCAACAAAAAAATCAACGAGATATGTGGGTAAAATTATTTCCAATAATAATTTGGAATATCGCATGAAATTTTTGAGATGTAAAAATAAGAAAAAGGGCATTTTTAAATTGCCCTTGGTGGATGATGAACGTGGTATAGAATGTATAAAGGTTGACTGCATTTGCCTCAAACTCTGTTTTGTCCTGCTTATGAAGAAAATATACACCAAGGCGCGTTTACCCCACTCGACTGGGGTAAATGCACCCCCTGTATTATAATTTTTTTAATTTAAGGGGTCTACACTATTGTAGATATTTAGCAATATACATAGGGATAAGCAACATAATATATAAAGGTACGCTTGACATAAAAGATCCGATAGATCACTGTAGTTTGATGTCTGTAAAACCTACCTTGAAGTTGAATTTATCGATATTGGGAATGCATTTACCCCCAGTCGCCCTATATATAATATAATATACGGAACATTTACATTTGTGATCATAAATTTTGCAGCTGCATTTGGTCTAATTCACGCCCATGCCCACCACAATCGGGGTAGACACTGAAATAAGATAAATGTTTGCTTGCTTGGGCAACTATTAAAAAAGAAAAACCGCTGCCCAAGGAATCACTGCTTCCACATCCAGATTTTGTATCCAAGTTTTATACACACTAAATCCCAATGTAATACTTTACTCCCTTTAATAACAGGGTGAGGGTGGCAATGGGGGTGGTAGAGGAGGTGGCTAATAAAATAAATAAATAAAATAATAATAAATAAAATAAAATAATTTTTTAAGGTCCTTGGTTCTCGCATACACACTGAATCCCAATTTAAATTTTTACTCCGTTTAATAATAGGGTGGAGGTGGGGTGGCTGATGCCAAAAAATTTTTTGAGATCTTACCTGCTTGCTCTGCCTATTTACCCTTATTTACCCCCGAACCCTTCAACGGAATTAGATCAAAATACCATCTAGTTCCAGATCTCGTTATAATACATAAGTGTCAGAAATTTCAAGTCAATATCATAAACGGTTCCAGAGTAAACGTGCGTACAAAAAAAAGTTACAGTAGACCGATAGACAGAATAAATGCTGGGTCTTTACAACAGCTGTCATTTTTTAACCTCATACAAGGTGTTTCACGAGAAAACGGACATGGTTTAATGGGAGACAGACGACACCGAAGGTAATCAGAATCACCCATAGAAAAAGCTCGTTGGACACCCGTTGATGAAATATAGAGTTTTATGTATTTTGCAAAAATTTCTTTTGGTCATTACTTTGTAATGGAATGGAATAATTAGTTCATATTTGGATCATGTAATACGCTAGTGATCCTGAATAAATACATATATGACAAAGAAAATATCCAGGTCCGGACTTGACAAAAAGTTGTTTTTGTTGTTTTTGAAAGAACCCTGTATATGTTTTTTTCGAATCTCGAAATAGATTCTACTAAATACCACAATATGAAACATCAAAATATCGATGAATGACACTTGCTAATAATGCTTCCACAATCTAAATTATTCATTTACTTTTTTTTAATATTATGTTGTAATTAACAATTTTTAACATTAATCGTTTGTGTGATATGAGGGAGGGGGAGAAATAAATAAAAACATAATATTATAGATCATCGAACAAATCATGTATTTTGTTACGCTCATATATTGAAAACTATACAGAGCTTTCAACAATGATCACAGGACACGTGATTTTTTAGTTCATCTTTTAGGCTTGTCATGTTTTAGCCATGTCAGAACCTTCCATACTAGGGATATTTTAATTCGTATGTATCTAAGGGTGCATTTTCAAGTATCTTTGCTGACGAAATCTCGACGCAACGCACAGTTTAATTGGCTCTGAAGCTGAACACGCCCAGCGGAACCAATAAGGCAACGGTTTGTCTACGCAGAATATTTAGCGCCGTACAGTCTTCTTGTAGGCATATCTTAACATTTAACTATTTATTTTAATCTGAAATGTCATATCATAGACGTAGTAGTAGTGTTTTGGTGGATATTGCATAATTATCAGTTCTTTTTCACGGGTTTTGAATTGTTTTAATTATTATTTGATACTAATCAGTTCTTTTCAGAAGTACATAATTTACATCAGTTATCTTCTGGTGAGTAATGATAAAGAGAAAAAGAATGTTAGGTTAAGTAATGTTTTTTAAATTTTATTCTAGTCCTGTCTTGGCCATGGTTTTTACGCAAGAGCAAGATGCCTTTATTTTGATGGCTCATTTTCGAAGTGGAACTCGCAACGAAGATGGATCATGGAAGTATTCATTGCAATCATGCATCGAACAATTTATGGAAAAATTTCCTGACGCAAATATTCCATATGACACATTTTCAAATCGTAAATATGTACTCGTTGATCGTTTTGCAAAGACACACTGTCTTTGTAAGGGAAAATCCACTGGTAGGCCAACTGTTTTAACTGAAGTGGTTATGAACGACGTTCGAGAAAGAATGAATCAAAGCCCGACAAAATCCATACCAAAGTTGTCCGCTCAAACAGGTAGGTACTTTTACACTAATGTTTTTAATTACTGAATACGTTACATACCATTTAAATTTAGTTTCTTGAAAATATACAATATGAATTTCTTTGCTGAAAATTATTATCAACAACTAACAACGATACCTACTAAAACTCTTGTTTGTATATAAAACCTGAATGCAAATAAAAAAATATATAAAACTGGGAATCGGTTCTATTCAGATGTCTTAATATACCTAAACGACAAATCAACGAAATTTATTTTTTTTAGGTCTTTCGGTTGGAACAACCCATAAAGCACTCAAAAAAGTCCATTTGCATCCATACAAGGTAACCGTTGTTCAAGAACTACCCCCTGATTTTGAAAGTCGAGTAAGATATTGTCGTTGGTTCAACGGAAATTTAAATAACAACGATGTATTGGATTTAACCTATTTTACTGATGTAGCATGGTTCCACTTAACAGGTTATATCAATAGTCAGAACTACAGGACATGGGCTACAGAAAACCCTCACACTTACGTAGAAACAAGTTTACACCCCTTAAAAGTTGGTGTATGGGTGGCAATATCCAGAAGGGGAATTATAGGCCCTATATTTTTTTGTGAAACAATTAATGCCCAAAGGTATCAAACTCTTATTTTAGAGCCATTTCTGGTGCAGTTGCATGATGATGAACTGCAAGATGGATATTTCCAGCAAGACGGCGCTACTGCCCATACAGCAAGAGCTTCACTTGATTTTTTACGGGAGTTTTACGATGATCAATTAGTCAGCCAGGGACTATGGCCTGCACGGTCTCCAGATCTAACGCCCTGTGATTATTTGTTATTTGGACACATGAAGAACAATGTTTTTATAAATAGATCACATACCATTGACGAATTACAAGAGGCAATAGAAAGAGAAATCCGCAATATTAATGTTGATCAGTTACAGAACATATTCGAAAATATGAAACGAAGAGTCCATGTGTGTTTAGAAACTCAAGGCAGCCATTTTGAGCATTTGTTATAATTTCTTGGCATTTCGTAATAAAATGTATTCATTAATCTTCTAATTTAAATCTCATGTAACAAAAGTTTTTATTATGTAATTTTTTTTATTTACTGTGGATTGTTTGATTCGAATGTTTATATTCATGTTGTCTGTGGAAATAAAGATTATTTTGAATTAGGTGTAACAATTTATTTCTTGCGAACATTTTTTTTATTCAGATATAGTCTACTATGCTTTAACTTGGCGTGTGTATGTATGAGTTAATATTTCCGTACGATTTCATTTTCTCCCATATTGTACACAAAGTTAAAGCAATAGTCCAGAAACATTGTCTACGTGGACAATATTTCTGGATCTTTGTGTTCAAGAGAAAATGAAATCGTACGGAAATATTAACTCATATATACACACGCCAAGTTAAAGTATACATGACTATAAAAGGCATCCCATTTAAATTTGCTTTTAATATTAAAAAACTCTTAAATTTAAGGAATAAATGAATTATCATAAATTTTTTACCTTTAACTAGAACGCCAATGGATTTAGGGTATTTTTGTTTAGTGCAATACCATCGTGTATAGTTGGTTGTCTATATTTTGTGGCCACGTGTACTGTGATCATTATTGAAAGCTCTGTAGTAAAACAACAACATAACATATCTGTCAACAACAACAATAACGGTAGCAACAAAATAACATATCAATAATGCACATAATAACAGAATAATAACAAACTGTGAGCGGATCAATAATATGTATGAAAAACAAAAATGCAGATATTGTGATAAAGAATGTTCACAAAAAAGAATTTTTATGTTCAAAATGTCCTCCCCTAGCTATGGTGCATTTTCTGGTGCGATTCACGAGATGACCGATTGATTTTCTTATCATAATTGGGTTATTTCTAATTTCACCGAGCATTCAACAATCCTCTGAATTAATTGAGCCCTGCCATTAATGTCCACATTATAGACCTCGCTCTTTAAGTGACCCCGTAAAAAATAGTCAACAGGGTTTAAATCCGGGGACCCTGCCGGCCATAAATGAGCACCTCCGCGACAGTCCATCTGTCCTGATATGTGTCATTTAAATGATTTCTAATTTGGTTGGAGAAATGTGGTGCGGCTTCATCATGTTGAAAAAACATACCTCAAATAATTAAATTTTCTAAAAGATTCGGTAACGTATCTTGTAAAAAATTAAGTGTACCTTCAAAAAAAATGTGGCCTTAACAAGTTACCGCCTACTGGTCCTATTCAAATATTGACTGAAAATTATGTTGTGAAAAGGCATTCACGATTTGTCTGTGGGTTCTCTTGGGCCCATATGTGAGCATTTCTCGAATTATTTATTCCGTCTCTGGATGATGTCAGTATATTCTTCGTTCGAAAATTGGTACGGCATTTTGAAAATATTACATGAGTAATTAATTGCCTTAGCTAATACAATAAAACTAAACATAAATTATCACCACATAAAATATCAAATAAGTATAACTAATTATTTGTCAAAAAACAAATCCTCTAGTGGCCCTGATTGTGTATCGATAAAAATGATAAAACAGGTATGTGAAGAAATTGCCGATCCACTCGCTCTCTTAATCAATAAATCGATAGCAAATGGAAAATTTCCCTCGATATTAAAAACTGTCATAGTTATACCACTGTTAAAAAAAGGCGACTCATCAGACATTGAAAACTACCGGCCAATTTCTCTGCTAAGTACTTTTTCAAAAATTCTGGAACGTGTTTTGTATAATAGACTTGTTAAATTTTTAGAAAATTATAAGCTACTATCTAATCAACAACATGGCTTTAGAAGTAATAGGTCAACGGAAAGTGCCTCGTTCTATTTCACCCAGTTTATTTACGAGCAATTAGATCAAAATCGCGTAGTTGCAGGCCTTTTCTTTGACCTATCAAAAGCATTTGATACTCTCGACTTGAACTTTGTGGAAAGTAAACTATATAATATAGGGATCAGAGGTAATGTTTTGTCTTGGTTAATGTCATTCCTTACCGAACGTAAACTCTTAGTTCAAATGCACAATTACAAATCGGAAATATTTGATATAGAGGTAGGTGCAGCGCAAGGGTCTGTACTAGCACCTCTAATATTTTTATTGTACATCAACAATCTAGCACTTTCTGGTTTTACAATTAATTTTGCTGACGATACCTCTGTCGCTGTGGCTGCAGGCTCGCAAGAATTGGCACAGGTTCGCATAAAAAAAGTATTAGAGGAAATGAATCAGTGGTGCTACGCGAATAAATTAATACTGAACGAGACTAAGGCAGCCTTTGTCAATTTCCACAAAACCATTCCCACAATTCATACCCTTAATTTTTCAGAAAAAACTAAATTTCTAGGTTCTTACCTAGACTCGCGACTATCCTGGTCTCATCAAATCGACCACATCTGTGGAAAACTTAACAAGGCATACTACGCGCTACTTAAACTTAGATATAACGTAGACCTTACCACACTTATTACCTCGTACTATGCCCTTGTTTACCCCCATTTATGCTACAACATAATACTCTGGGGCAAAGCAGTCGAGGTAAACAGGATATTTCTAATCCAGAAAAGAATTATAAAACTTACTTTTAGTATGGGAAAATTAGATTCATGTAAACCAATTTTTAAAAACAATAATATACTTACCCTAACTTCCATCTACATACTAAAATGCGCAACTTTTGCCTACAAAAATCTAGATTCCTTTAAAAAAAACTCAGATAATCATAGTTACCGAACTAGAGGTGCAATACAACTAAATATCCCTAAGCATAACACCTCACTATATAAAAGATCTTCAAAATATTCATGTTTAAAAATCTATAACAGGCTCCCCATAGAAATTAAAAACAGAAGACCGTTCGGAGTATTTAACCGACACTTAAAACAATACCTCCACCAAAACTCATTTTATACAATCAATGAATTTTTTTATAATTAATTGTCAAACCATTTAAACTCTAAGACACTAAGAATAATTATTGCGTATTATATTCCATGTATAATTTTTTATATTACTGTGCTGCGTGCAATCAATGTCGACTTCTCGTGACTTGTCTTAACATATGATGGTATTTATTTATTTATTTACAATATTTTTTATATATTCTGTGTTTACTATTTTCAATACTTTGATATGATATAGTACTAACCATACAGTACTGTATTATTGCTAATTCTACACCCCTCAATGACTTACCAAATGTACAGTTCCTGTATTAATTTAATGGTGAATAAAGATTATTATTATTATTATTATTATTAATAGTTGTTTTGAGGTAAGACTACTATGATCAATAATATAAAAACTAACTTATTTAACGTTTAAAGACGTAGTTTAATCATTGGATTTGTAAGCGATAGCATACTAAGACAATTTGTTTCGTAGAGAGAATTATTGACAATTTTCAGAATATTTCGAGCCGAGTGTTTGTTATTATGTGCAATATTGATATGTTATTTTGTTGCTACCGTTATTGTTGTTGATAGATATGTTATGTTGTTGTTTTACTAGTTTTCAATACAAGAGCGTAATAAAATAGATGATTTGTTCGATGATCTATAATATTATGTTTTTATTTATTTCTCCCCCTCCCTCATATCACACAAGTGATTAATGTTAAAAATTCTTAATTACAACATATTTACTGTTGAAAAAAAGCATATAATTTCAATTGTGGAAGCATTTTTAGCAAATGTCATTCATCGATATTTTGATGTCTCATATTGTGGTATTTAGTGGGATGTATTTCGAGAAGGGTGAAAGTTGGCAAAAATATTAATGAGGCCATTTTGCTGAGTTTTTATGTACTATTCGAATTACATATCGAAATTTGAAAAAATATATATACAGGATCTTGTTTCTTTGAAAAACAACAAAAACATTTTTTTGTCAAATCCGGACCTGGATATTATCTTTGTCATATATATATTTATTCAGGATCACTAGCGTATTACATGAGCCAAATATGAAGTAATTATTTCATTCCATTACAAGGTAATTACCAAAAAAAAAACTTTGGCAAAAATACATAAAATATCCTGTATTTCATCAATGGGTGTCCAACCAGCTTTTTCTATGGGTGATAATGATTACCCTCGGTGTCGTCTGTCTCTCATTAAACCATGTCCGTTTTTTCGTGAAACATCCTGTATAACGGATAGGTTCATATTGGCGTCAGATATTGGAATACAACACGAAGTTCGAGCAGTACATCAAAATTTTCAAGAGGTTGGCACGTGCGCAAGAAGTGGTCATTAAAAAGCACAGATTTAACTCTCATAGAATATCTGTGGAACCGAAAGAGGACACACGCTTGAGGTATTTTTTTTTATACATTTATTTAACGTCGGCCTATTTCCGCTACTGAGGCCTAACACCGACGCCTGTAGACGAGCTACTCCCAACGAGGAATTTTGCCGAACCTCTTCCCTTAAGAAGAGTAGGAATCTTTTACTTGCCTAACATTTAATACACAAGGGACCGACGGCTTTACATCCTCTCCGAAGGATGGTATATCCCCTATATAACCCTCGCCTAAGGTATATACAAGCCGCTAGAAGATGTGTGAAGCGAGGACGCGGTCTTCGTTGGAACGGTCACCCATCCAACTACTAACCGCACCTTACATTGCTTTACCGCATATCCCGCTTGAGGTAGGCAACAGCCAATTTTTAACTGAACTGGCCTTTCCTCTAAGATTTAGAGACATTTGAGGAACATGCTAATATTAGCGTGTTTTATATAAAATATTTTTTTGGGATTGTTCAATTTTCACAGAGCTCAAACTAAATCCCCTGTATTTCGCCATCATAAAATAAAAACTTAAAAAAATGGCGTTACTTTGAAAATCTCTCAGTAAACGTATTCTATTCAAAAAGTTGCATGTAGAGTAACTACTAATTTTTTTTTTGTTATCTAGAATTAACTCTCTATTTATTTGTCTGTCTTAACCTAGAGATCGTCGCCACTTAAATAGTGCTTTCCACATTTTAGTGGTTTTATTTTTTCTATTTTCTAACAGATTTATTACACATTTAAAATGTATGTTGACAAATAAAAATTACTGGTTACAAGAACTCCAAGTTTTAGAGTAATTTTATTGCGTCACAATCTCGTTTTAAATTCCGCTCACTGCTGACTGTCTATCTGCGGTCACTCTTTAGGAATCGCAATGAAGAATTGAGATCCTTCGTAAATTCTCAATTTAACGGCAATTTATACAGCACTGGATGACTGATAAATTCTTAACGGTATTCTAAAAGCTCGTCTTGGATGTTACTATCTAATCAGACGACAAAAAAATCCCTATTCTGAACCACATTTTTTTGTGGAAATCATAATTTTACAATATAAATATTAATGAGGCTGTCTTGATCTGGTACTGTCAATTGCAAATTAGGACATTAACAGATCGTTATTAGAATGCTTGCTAATTGAAAATTTACGTCAGCTGAGTTTGACATCCCTGAAATTAAATAACACTTAACCTGGAATTTTCTCGTATATACTTTAACTGGCATACACAATTTTAAAAACGGCAAAATTACCTTCTCTTGTATTTATTTCAAACTGGTCATTTCTAACAGAGTTAAATGATATTGATATACGGACTGTCTATTTTACGAGGGCTATACCAAATATTTCGCTTAATATCTATTGTAGAAGAATAAAGTTTTAGGAACAGTTTTCCCATTTTTTGTGAGCTATATTTCGGTAAAAAGAAATTTGAAATCCAAAGCCTTCTTTGTGAGATATATTACAAAAGCCTGAAAAACAGGAAAACCACAAACGGTTAAAGTTTCCTTACTTGAGGAGATACGAAAAAAGTTAAAGGGATGAAAGTTGACGCTAAAGACAATAAAAATAATGTGTATCCTACCCTACCTATAACCCTAAGAATGAAATTGTAATCTGAAAATCCAAACCCTTGAACCCCATAATCAAAAATCTATCAACTCCAATAACCACGTATGTGGTACTTGATATGTACCACATATGTATCTGTCAGGTCTCCACAAATGCTCTAATTCTATGCACATTTATTCATGAGTCTTTGTATATCAATGAAAAATATCAGTGATAAATAAATCTAGGTATTTTGGCACGTGGTTCTAGAAAATATTTTATTTCAAAGAATTCAAAGCTCAAGTTCTATTCAAAGCCATTATATCAAACAACAAACAGCCCTTTCAAAGGCAGCATGATGTACAGAACCCGATCGTGCAACCTACCCGCGGTGCACATCGGGTAACGCCAATGCCGACGGTACAATGACTTGAAAAACTAACATTAGTTTAATAAACGTAAAAATATAGACTTTTCGGGTGAAGGTATTTTTAGGATACAACAGTATGTTTCGGGTGCTTGAGACAAAACAAAAATTAAAACATAATATTTTTAGTCGCAAACTCCTCTATAAAATCCTTATTTTTCTATAAGGAACGTAACAAGACTGCAACCAACAGCTACTCTCCGGGCTATGTGCACCGCCGAGCGCTGAATTACAAGTTACAAGTCTGGCGCGTTAAGTGTAATAATTGCATATTACCATCAAAACGCTAATGCTTCGATTGCAACTAACACCAGCCGAAAGACTGATCCTACTTAAAGGAGCTCTCTTGCCAGCCGTCGCACACCACTTGCAGACTGCAATTTCGAGCTGTTGGCTCTCGTCAGTGCAAGGTAGGCATGTGACGATTTATTTTTCGATTTCAACAGACACTGGACCGCTAGATGGCGCCTGCTGACTATTTTATATGTCGCTATATTGTAAAAATACCGGGATGTACTAAATGGTCAAAGGATCCTCGTGCCGGTCGTCACATGCCTACCTTACACTGACGAGAGCCAACAGCTCGAAACTACAGTCTGCGAGTGGTGTGTGACGGCTGGCAAGAGAGCTCCTTTAAGTAGGATCAGTTTTTCGGCTGGTGTTTGTTGCAATCGAAGCATTAGCGTTTTGATGGTAATATGCAATTATTACACTTAACGCGCCAGACTTGTAACTTGTAATTCAGCGCTCGGCGGGGCACATAGCCCGGAGAGTAGCTGTTTGTGGCAGTCTGGTTACGTTCCTTATAGAAAAATAAGGATTTTATAGAGGAGTTTGCGACTAAAATTATTATGTTTTAATATTCCGCCCTCTAAAAGCACATTTGAACTAAAACAAAAATTGTGCGAGAAAAGGTGCAAAGACGAAAGTTAGGCGGTTATTAAAATAACATACATATATCAAGTTAAATATCAGACATACGTGGTTATTGAAGTTGATAGATTTTTGGTTATGTGGGTTATGGGGTTCAACAGCTTGGGTTTTCAGATTACAACTTCATTCTTAGGGTTATATGCGTTTAATTGCTGAAATTATGGGTTTTCAAGGCAAACTCCTGATGTGATGGGGTTAAATAAACCTCGGATTCGGATTCAGCGACCCCAAAAACGTGTAGTAAACATGGTCAGACCCCCAGGAATTGGTCAATAAAACATAATTAGCTAAGAAATGGAACAGAAGAATTCCTTTGAATTGGTTATAGTAAGGTAAAAATTAAAAAAATGGTGTAAGAAATTATGTATTTAATTCTTCACAAACAAATAAATACAAACATTAAAAGTACAACATAATAAATATAAAATAATCCCAATATTATACATTCTAATTTTGTCTGCTTTTGTAAATAGACTGATCAATTTTGAATAAGCCGATATTCAATCCTTACCCATTGATATGTACACGAGGAAATCCTAATTCAATAATATTTATTAAAATTTTAATATTAGAAGTGATTTAAAATGGGATGCAGAAAGGAAAATCTAATTAAATATAATTTATAAAACTATTAAATTTAGAAAATATAAATTTAACTATAAAATAGTTTCCTCGAAATCGATAAACATCCAATCTTCATCGCTAACATAAATTTTATTTCTTTTTCTATAATAGTTGAATGATGAATAAAACCTTTCATCTTCACCTTGCCAATTTTCATCTACACTATCGATTTCGGGGTCTCTTGGTTTTACTGTAATAGGTGAATCCCAGTTTTCAATTTCATCGATATGATTTGAAAATACCGTATTAAACTCTGTGGTTTTCTGACAATACTCGTACGAATCTGAACTTGAGGAACTGGAACTACACAAATCGTTCGGTAACGCCTTAGGACCATCATAACGTTTATAAGAATACTTATTTCTAAGACGATTCTTCTTTTCCTCATACACTGAAAAATCTTCGATAGACCCGGTGTCATAATAATTGTCTTCTACATCCACAAAATCAATACTACACATATTATACGGATATTCATCCAAGAGATTATTATACAAGTCCAAAGTATTTAAATTACACATTCGAGAAAAATCAGGTACTGTTTCGATACTATTATCCGAGGCATGTAAAATGGATAGTTTTTCTAAACAGAGAAGTTTGCTAGGGATGGCTACAATATTGTTATTGGAAATATCTAAAATTTCAAGATTCACCAGGAACTGAATATCATCTGGTAGCCAAGACAGGCTATTATTTTTTAAATATAATTCTCTTAACGTTTCAATCCAAGCAATGCCTTCTGGAAGTAATGACAATGATAAACTCTGCAGTCTCAGAATGTGCAGTTCCTTCCACTTTGGTTTTACGAAGAGATCATCTAAATCGTTAAACTTATTTAGATTTCGAACACATCCGTTTTCGTTACTAATGTCTAAATGGGTTAATGACTTGAAGCACTTTAAGAAACTGTAGTCACTATCTATTAAACAGCTGTTCTGCAGTTCTAATTTCTTCAGTTTTATCAAATTTAAATTAAAACTATTTCTTAGGTACTTGTAGTTTTTTGCTTTGTTATGACTATAATTAAATTCTCTTAAGTTAGTACTTCTAAATGTAAGAAACCACTTGGGAACATTTTCAAAGTTATTATTATTCAGCAGAATAGTTTTTAAGTAGGGCAGGCATTCAGGCTCCATATCTAAATTCTGAATTTTATTGTAGCTCAGGTCTAAGAATTCTAAATATTTTAATCCAGTATATAAACACACTGGAACATTTGTTAAATCATTTCGGGATAAATCGAGATGTTTCAAGTTCAATTTCTTGCAGGACACAGGAAAATCTGTTAAATTGCACTGTGATAATTCCAAAATAGTTATTCTTGACATATCGATATCGGGTATTTTTACGGATGTAAATAAATTAATTACGTAATCTATACCAAATGACTTGGCCTCTTCACAGTTTTCAGTCTTCAAAGTAAGTATTTCAATAATTCCATTTTTTTCTCTAATAACCAGTCGTTTTTCGGAATCATTTTGACAACCTGAAACAATACAATCATTTAAAGGGTACTTTAAAATAACAACAAAATAAAATCTAATACGCTTAAATGCAACCGATAAATTAGGACAAGTAGAGCTCCAAGGAGTTAACCCGCTTAATAAAATCTGGTACGCTTTTTAAACTCCTAGGAAATCTCTGAAATCTTAGACATTTATCTTGATATTTTACTGGCAAATTCACATATTTGAGTAGGTCGCAGTGCACTTCAAAAAATCATATCTATAGTTGTATATAACCAAACCTTACAAATCAGGCATCATCACACTCTCAAAATATTTTTCTTAAAAAAAAAAAAATATTGGGGAATTGTCTTCAGTCGATCTTCGTACCAATCCGGGATGAGAATGAGATTTTGTTGAAAATTGCAAATTAACCCCTAACTTTGGTGCGCTGTATCTATCAGTTGCAGACAAAAAATGAATAGATAAAAAAAATGTAGAATTGTATAGTCTACATTTTTTATTTGAAAATTTTTTCGATATCACTTAAAATAACGGTGTCATTCCTCAGAAAGTGAGGCGATGCACAGTTTTTCCCCCTTTATGGTGGGCATATCCAAGAGAGAGAGATCCGATAAGAAAATATTTATTATTTTTGGCCATAACTTTTTTTAAAATACATATATTGATAAAAAAAAGTATAGGACTACCTAAGTAGTACTATGACAAGTGTATTGATATGAATTTTCACTCAATAATTCCAATTGTTTGCAAAATAGTTAGATTTAATTTTAAAAATCATGTCAATCTTCGTATTTCCTAAATTTAAATCTAGCTATTTCGCATAGGTACAGATAATAGTACAGAATAATGATCACAGGACACGTGATTTTTTAGTTCATCTTTCAGGCTTGTCATGTTTTAGCCATGTCCATACTAGGGATATTTTAATTCGTATGTATCTAAGGGTGCGTTTTCAATTATCTTTGCTGATGGTTTTTTTCGACGAAGTTACACGAAATCTCGACGGAACGCACGGCTTAATTGGCTCTGAAACTGAACACGCCCAGCGGAACCAATAAGGCAACGGTTTGTCTACGCAGAATATTTAGCGCCGTACAGCCTTTTTGTAGGCATATCCTAACATTTAACTATTTATTTTAATCTCTAATGTGATATCATAGACGTAGTAGTAGTGTTTTGGTGGATATTGCATAATTATCAGTTATTTTTCACGAGTTTTGAATTGTCTTAACTATTATTTGAGTACTAATCAGTTCTTTACAAAACTACATAATTTACATCAGTTATCTTCTGGTAAGTAATGATAAAGAGAAAAAATAATGTTAGGTTAAGTAATGTTTTTTAAATTTTATTCTAGTCCTGTCTTGCAATGGTTTTTACGCCAGAGCAAGATGCCTTCATTTTGATGGCTCATTTTCGAAGTGGAACTCGCAACGAAGATGGATCATAGAAGTATTCATTGCAATCATGCATCGAGCAATTTATGGAAAAATTTCCTGACGCAAATATTCCATATGACACATTTTCAAATCGTAAATATGTACTCGTTGATCGTTTTGCAAAGAAACACTGCCTTTGCAAGGGAAAATCCACTGGTAGGCCAACTGTTTTAACTGAAGTGGTTATGAACGACGTTCGAGAAAGAATGAATCAAAGCCCGACAAAATCCATACCAAAGTTGTCCGCTCAAACAGTAGGTACTTTTACACTAAATTTTTTAATTACTTGAATACGTTACATACCATTTAAATTTAGTTTCTTGAAAATATAAAATATGAATTTCTTTAATGAAAATTATTATCAACAACTAATAAGATACCTACTAAAACTCTTGTTTATATATAAAACCTGAATGCAAATAATAAAATATATAAAACTGTGAATCGGTTCTCGTCAGATGTCTTAATACACCTAAACGACAAATCAACGAAATTTATTCAGTTGGAACAACCCATAAAGCACTCAAAAAACTCCATTTGCATCTTTGCATCCATATAATAAGGTAACCGTTGTTCAAGAACTATTACCCCCCGATTTTGAAAGACGAGTAAGATATTGTCGTTGGCTCAGCAGAATTTTAAATAACAACAATGTATTGGATTTAAACTATTTTACTGATGAAGCGTGGTTCCACTTAACAGGTTATATCAATAGTCAGAACTACAGGGCATGGGCTACAGAGAACCCTCACACTTAAGTAGAAACAAGTTTACACCCCTTAAAAGTTGGTGTATGGGTGGCAATATCCAGAAGGCGAATTATAGGCCATATATTTTTTCGTTAAACAATTAATGCCCAAAGGTATCAAACTCTTATTTTAGAGCCACTTCTGGCGCATTTGCATGATGATGAACTGCAAGATGGTTATTTCCAGCAAGACGGCGCTACTGCCCATACAGCAAGAGCTTCACTTGATTTTTTACGGGAGTTTTACGATGACCGATTAGTCAGCCAGGGACTATGGCCTGCCCGGTCTCCAGATCTAACGCCCTGTGATTATTTCTTATTTGGATACATGAAGAACAATGTTTTAAAAAATAGATTACACACCATTGACGAATTACAAGAGGCAATAGAAAGAGAAATCCGCAATATTACTGTTGATCAGTTACAGAACGTATTCGAAAATATGAAACGAAGAGTCCATGTGTGTTTAGAAACTCAAGGCAGCCATTTTGAGCATTTGTTATAATTTCTTAGCATTTCGTATTAAAATGTATTCATTCATCTTCTAATTTAAATCTCATGTAACAAAAGTTTCTATTATGTAATTTCTTTTATTTACTGTGAATTGTTCGATTCGAATGTTTATATTCATGTTGTCTGTGGAAATAAAGATTATTTTGAATTAGGTGTAATAATATATTTCTTGCGAACATTTTTTTATTCAGATAAAAGGCATCCCATTTAAATTTGCTTTTAATATTAAAAAATTCTTAAATTTGATGATTAAATTAATTATCATAAATTTTTCACCTTTAACTAGAACACCAATGGATTTAGGGTATTTCTGTTTAGTGCAATACCATCGTGTATAGTTGATTGTCTATATTTTTGAGGTCACGTGTCCTGTGATCATTACTTAAAGCTATGTGGCCAAGTTGTATAAAAGTGGTTCAGACGAAGTTCAGTTGAACTTGGTTTAAAATCCAAGGTTACAATTACTATAACAATAGTATCCACGGACTTTGAACCAAGTTCAACTGAACATTGGTTGATCCACTTTTATACAACTGAGCCTGTATGTTTGAAATTATTGAGTGAAAATTTATAGCACTACTCTTGTTATAGTTCTATTTAGGTAGTCTTATAGTTTGTCTGCAATATGTGTTTTAGAATAAGAAGTTATGGTCAAAAACAGTAAATATTTCCCTATCAGATATCTGTCTCTCTCTTGGATATGGCGACCTTAAAACAATTGTTCGTGGTACTTAACACTACAGTAGTTGTGCATATACTTTCAAAATGTAATGTAATTCCAAAGTAAAGGATCATTTGAATAAACGGAGGTATTTATTTTATTCGTTCTAGTTCTTCCAAAAACAATATAAAAGAAATCGGTCAGGAAAATTATTTAATTATTTAAATATCGATCTCAATTAATATAAGTTCACAACCATAAAAAAATAGCATGCAATACACGTGTGCATTGCAAAACTCGTACGATTGGAACTCTTTGATACACTTTTAATAAAGTCTTTCTACATTTATCCTTCCTATACCTAAACAGCAACATTCCATATCTCTATTTTAGATAAGATCTTATATTGTTTTACTTTGACCGTAACTTCCACAAAGCCTTAGAGGTTGCTTTAAATCAATAACAATTACAGTTTCTTTATGCAAATATTTGAAACCTAGTTAACCTTTTTATAAAAAAAAACCTATACCTACCTAGAATCCACACATCAAAAATAAATTAATAACGAATTGCAGACACCCGAAACTAATACACCAATAATTAAATGATCAAATGAAACCATATTATTAGCTGATTTCGATACCCAGTCTACGCCCCTGTCTAGAAATGGAAGCGAGTTTGGTTGCTCGAATAAAATTCTAAGTTGTCACTGTACTGTCACAAAAAGCAACTAAACTACTGTTGCTTATCAAAAATAATAATTTATGCACATAACTTACCCATATTGATCAAGTTTATACGATTTTTACAAGTAGAAATGTATTTAAAAACCCACAGAAAGAACACAAACGTCTCAATACCACCACAAAAAGTGAGGTTAATAGAACACAACAGCTACACCACGTTGTCCGTCCGATACTCCGATGACGAACTGCGACTCAGCTATACCAAGGATGTGCAAAATATGGAGCGTGCTTAGTTATCAACCGGGGAAAAGGATTTAAATTTAAATTAGTTATAAACAAAAATATTTTTGTCTTCAATTTGAAGTGCCGAATAATAATTACGCTAATGATTTAATTTAAATATTTAACATAATTATTTAGAAAATGATATTTCTAAAAAGATTTCTATTTGTAAATTATTTGTTAATAATAATAATTTCAGTTTATTATTTAATGTGTAACAGTTCACTATTTTCTTATTAACCGTAACGATATACATTTATTTTTAATATTCTATAATAATAAACCAATTTAAGAAAATAACAGCAATTTTGTTTTGAAAAGTATAATGAAATTCCTCAGTCAAAATATGTACAATGTACAAGTAAATGGAAATATATTTGTATTACTTCCACGTCCAGTGGAAGTATAGTAACCCAAAAAAAAATTATTATTATTTTTTGTTGAAATAGGCTTAAAATGTCATGAAACGTCGATATTTTAAATTTGGGCGAAAAAAAAAAATGTCTGCCTGTTTGGCGGTCTGTAACTATTTTTGTGCGCACGTTTACGCTACAACCGTTTATGATATCGACTTGAAATTTGGTAAACTTTTGTATTATAATGAAATCTAGAATTAGATGATATTTTAATCTAATTCCGTTGAAGGGTTCGTGGGTAAATAAACAAATTCACCGCTGGTCCTGATAGTATACCGTCATTTCTTATCAGAGACTGTGCTAATGTCTTAGCGAAACCTCTGCTTATGTTATTTAATTTAGCCCTTAACAGTAACACATTCCCAGCATTATGGAAACACTCCAACAAATATTCCCATGTTTAAAAAAGATAATCGGACTGACATAAAAAATTATCGCCCCATCACTATCATTAATAATTTTAGTAAACTCTTTGAATTCACTCTATACGAGGAGCTCCACATGCATGTCAAACAACAAATTTGCCCTAATCAACACGGCTTTGTGGCAGGCCGGTCTTCAATCAGTAACCTGGTCTTATTTCGGAGGTGTTGGATGGTAACCAAGACCTAGTTCTATTCTGCTCCTCCTACTTAAAATGTAGAAATCAATATGTTCAATATCGTGGGCATAAATCTGAAAGTATTGTTTCTGGGGTACTTCAAGAGTCAGTGTTCGGTCCCTTATTCTATATTTTATTTATAAATGACATCGTACTTGGTCTGAACTGCTATTGTCTACTATATGCGGACGACCTCAGACTATCTAGCTATCAAGGATGAATCTGACTGTTTACTACTGCAAGCTGATTTGGATACGACTGGTGCACCTCAAACTTCCTACCTCTCAACGCCACTAAATGTAACGCTGTCGCCTATACTAGAAAATTGAATCCTGTGCAGTATGATTACGCTATAAATCAGGTACGTTTAAACAAACCAGAGGTATTTAAAGATCTAGGCATTACCTTTGATAGTAAGCTGACCTTCAACCAGCACATCAATATCATTGTATCATCTGCTTACAAATCCCTAGGCATTATCATTAGAAACTCCGGTGAGATTAACAACATCGACATATTAAAAATTCTATTTGTCTTTTGTGCGGTCTAAACTTGAGTACGGCTCTGTCCGCTAGATGGCGCCTGCTGGCTGTTTTACATGTCGCTATTGTAAAAATACCGGGATGTACTATAGTCAAAGGATTCTCATGTCGGTCGTCGCATACCTACCTTGCACTGACGAGAGCCAACAGCTCGAAACTGCAGTCTGCAAGTGGTGTGTGACGACTGGCAAGGGAGCTCCTTTAAGTAGGATCAGTCTTTCGGCTGGTTTTTGTTGCAATCGAAGCATTAGCGTTTTGATGGTAATATGCAATTATTACACTTAACGCGCCAGATTTGTAACTTTGGTTGCAGTCTGGTTACTTTCCTTATAGTAAAATAAGGATTTATAGAGGAGTTTGCGACTAAAAATATTATGTTTAATTTGGCAAAAATAAGTTTAGAAAATTTGTCTGGCCGATAGCCGCGTGGGTTAAGGCGCGCGGTGGCAATTGCGATTAATCACGCGGGTATCGCGCCACCGGATTTGAATCCCGGCTCCGGCACTGTCGAAGAAAATGGTTGTATGTCCGCGTTTTTTCAATGTGTAACCTCCTTCCCCACAAGCCTCTGGCTTTTGGAATTGGGGGTTGTCTAATTTCTGTGGTGTTTATTTATTTATTATAATATAGAAATATACAGTTAAACACGAAAGTACAGAATTCTTATAAAACAGACATAACAGAGAAATATATATTTTCATTCGTATTTATAACTTAAATTCCATTTTTGTTAAGGAAAATACTTTTATCTGCTCGCACTATGGTAAGCAGACTATTGTCACATTGTTTTCAAGCAGGTTAGGTTTATGTTACCGGTTAGGTGCTAGTTGCTATTAACAATGGGACGTAAGTGAGTTACTTACCCCTCTTGGGGAAATAAGTGATTTCGAATCAAGCAAATCAAAAGACGTTGAACTTGAAATTTTATTAATTAATATTTATAGTAATAATACTATTATTACAATTAGTGACATTATTCACAAAATTTGGATAACTTCTCTCACGTTTTTAAACTACGCCTTAATAACAACAAAATCAAAGCAGACTACTTGACATCCACTAATGTCAAAAAATTACTTAGTATCGCTGTCAAAACAAATTGATCAAGAAATGTAAATCTGATTTTTTATTTCATGAATAGCGGGGGAGCAGGTATACACTACGCAGGAGGTAAGTTTCGACCACTCTCGTACTCTGTTGCCAGTCCTCGCTACGCTCGAGCGCAAAATCGTCCTCGACTGGTAAAACCTACTTACCTCCTTTGAAGTGTAATATACTATTATCTTTATTAAATCTTATGAGTAGTGATTAAAGTGGTTTATCGTATTCTTGTCCATATTGTTTCGCTGCGACCCGTTTTGTTCCTCTACGTCCCCCATTGCTGGTCCATTTGGCCTACTACACGGCACCCCTCCCTTCGCATTTCCTCTAGCGCCCCCACCAAATATTCAACTAAATAATAATTATAATATATAGTTCATGTAGCAGGTTAATCTCGTAACACGAAACGATTACGTTTCTAAAAGAGGGATTATTTCTACAACACTTAATAAACATTTATAGAACAATAAAAGGAAAGTGTTGTTCACAGAAATGAAACATCGCGTTACACGCAAAGCTTCCCTCCCAGAAAAGAGAATAAATGAAAATACCATATCTCTGTATCGAAACTTGTAATAGAGGTCGGAGTATCTCACGAAAGCTAGAGCCACCGTTAAGATTACGATAAAACTCTTTGTCTTTTGCCAGATTTTATTGCTTTTGGTAAGGTCACGGAACCGTGAAAATTATTATTGCAATCTACCGGGAAGATAAATTTCTCTTATATTAATAAATGTTATCTTAGCTTTTTAAATATTTAATATATACTATGGAAATAAATCGTGATATATTTCATAGAATTTTTTAGAACGTTTTAGAGTCAAAAGTATAGGTATTTCCCTAATTATTATCTTGAATTTTCTTCGGTCACTGAATTAAAATTGAGATGTACTTCTCTTAATGTTTTGGTTTATCATGATACCAGAGGGAGTAAGTTATTTTTGTTTTTTATTCATACTATACCTGTGAGAAATGTCTAGATTGAGGACTTGAATGCGCCTTTTTAGTGTAGGTACACTTATCCATATTACGAATTTTGTCTTTAGATTCACAAATAATTATTGTTGTTCAATACAAACTTTGAAGTCTCATTTTGGGCCCAATAGCCCTGTAAGTGGGAGGAGGTAGATATAATTTTGATGTATGTTGTTTAGGTAGTGATAAAAAGTTTTCGACCTTGGGGGTAAAGACAGGCGCGAGCCGCCATTTGAATGAAAAATGTAAAAAATTTCACACGTTTTTTGTGTATACAGTTTTATTGTAACTCTAATATGTAGCAAGGTACAGTGCCAGAACGAAGGATTTAAAAAAAAATTGTTATGTCGTGGACATTAAATAAAACTAGATTCAAAATATTTACTTTGTCAACAAAACAACGCTGCAAATAACAAATGTTCTTAAAATGTTTTCTTGACCGCCTCACAAGTCACCGAAGTAACCCCCTGGAAGGTCTAAGGATCCTGTGCTAGGTAAAGAGCGATAAGACCCTACAGTTTATTGTGGAGTCCGAACCACTCTTGGGGCAATTTTTTATAATGAAAGATTGTTTCGGGCCTCGAACCCACTTCGCCAGGATTACTCAGCTTGCTAGCCAGAAGCTTTAGCACATTGAGCTACTGTCCCCAATTCTGTTCGAAATGATTTACTTCAACAATATAAAACATACTAAAAGATGTATTAAAATGTAGTAAATGTTCAAAGTGCATCCCTTCTTCTTCTTGACATTTTCTGACGCGGTCAATGGTGTTTCGCAGAACATTTCGGTACATAGCAGGAGTTATACTATACAAAAACTTCGCAGATACGATTTTGTAAAATTTTTGAGTCGTTCTTTCACATAACCCCACACAAAAAATCTAAAATGCTTAGATCTGGCGAGTGGACAGGCCAAGGTACAGATGCAGTTGCTGCAATTACTTGCCCACTATACCGGTTCACTAAATGGGCCATAACTCGATCGGTATTATGAGGCGGAGCCTCAACTTTTCGAAAATACATTTGTTCTGAAACTGCAAGTAGTAATAAGTTCAACAACATTTCTTCAATATCATTTTGTAGGAATTTTAAATATCTTTCCCCTGTCAAAGGCGTCCTATAAGGAAAGTATGTCGAATAATTCTTGTTGCAAACACTCCAAGCCACACATTTACTCCAAATCGTTCCTGAAAATTACCTTGCCTCATTAAAAAAATGTTGACTTTTCTGCGCCCAATATCTACTGTATTCTTTATTGAATATTTCATTATTGGTGAATCTCGATTCGTCAAAAAACAATACGAAAGAAAGAAAATTTCGGGTAGCGGTATCGTTCTAAAGTAAGCAGTCACAATAAGCCAATTTTCTACAAATGCTGATGCAATTGATATTCAAACTAGCGATAACCACATTTTTTTGAGAAACTCACTTGCTGACTCATGACTAATTTGCACCTCGTGGCTAATTTTCCTAGTAGACGCAATAGGATTCCCTTCTACAAAAGTCAACATACAATTTCCGTCACTTCATCAATGATAAAAGCTTCACGATTGTTATCAATTCCTTTCCTGATTTCTTTCTTCACAATTAGAAAATACTGAAAATACGGATGATGTCTGTTCGGATAACTTTGAGTGAAATTTTTGTGGCATTCTCCAAAAATTAATAATGTATCTACTTTTTCATCCCTTGAATACATGTTAAACAATAACAATAATTAAAAAACAACAAACAACAACAAGAACGATAAAGAGCAACGTATTAGGTTAACAATACACGTGTGTTATTATTTGTCAAACTTCTTTTTCTTTCCACAGCACACTTTTTTATTTGCAGTGTTGTTTTGTTGTCAAAATGGATGCTTATTAGAATCTGGTCTTATTCAATCTTCGTGACACGCTTTTCTTGATGTTTCAATTATTATTCACCAAAAAACTTGTATTTGTCTTCATATCAAACCGATTTTCGATTTGAACGTATCAATGGGCTCGTCGTGAAAATTAGTATTTACATACTGGGTGTCTATAAGATGTTGCCATTTGAAGAAATTGCCATGATTATAATGAATGACTTCTAAAATTTTGGTTGGTCGTAGCTATTAAACCAGCTCGAAAAATTTTACGTTTACATTTTTCTCTTATCGCTTTGGTCCATTTGATTGATTTGAGTGGTGCATTCATTATACTCTAGATGCAAAAATAAAAATAACCCTAAAAAATCAAGAAGTCTCAAAAATGTTTTTAAAACTATGCAATCGTCTACTACATGTGATGTGTTTATGTTTTACAGTCTTGCATGAAATTAAGGAAAATATTCCATATAGTTAAGCTGCAGGCAGTTTAATGTATTTAGCAGTTATTTCCAGACCAAACTTGAGTTTTGCAATGTTTTTCATGTCACAATTGTTAGACGAGGTAGAACCTGGATGATTGTTGAATCTATCCTAAACTATGTTAAAGGCACACTAAAATTTTGATTATTCATTTTTGTCCGTTTTAAGCCTATAATTCTTGTATCTATTGTTGTGAAGATTATGTTCGCGATGTAAGAAACAAACAATCGGCATCTGTATATGTATTTAAGTATAGTGGAGATATAATTATTTCCAAAAGTAAACTACCACAATCAATTTCATTATCAATGACAAGCTAAATATGCATCAGCCAGTGAATCAGCCAAAGAAATTATTTGGTACAATGCTTCTTTGACAAGATTTCACCCCTTGTCAAAGTGTCAATATTTCAAATTGACAATGTAAGTACCATTCTAATATTAAAATACCCAAAAGTCCATCAACGTACCAAATATATCGATGTACGGCATTATTTTATTCTAGAACAATTTTTACAATGTGAACTTGGGATTGAGCACGTAGCTGGAGAGAATCAGATATGAGTTATACTGTTTGCCTATTTTACGAGGGCCACACCAAATATGTCGCTTAATATCTATTGTAGAAGAATAAAATTTTAGAAACAGTTATTCCATTTTTTGTGAGCTATATTTCAGTAAAAAGAAATTTGAAATCCATAGTCTACTTTGTGATATATATTACAAAAACCTGAAAAATAGGAAAACCACAAACGGTTATGGCGTCCTCATTTGAGGAGGTACAAAAAGAGTTAAAGGGGTGAAAGTTGACGGCAAAGACAATAAGGATAATAATGTGTATCAAAAAATTCGAAAAACTCAGTTGGCTTTGACATACAAAAATGAAAAGAACAAATCTCAAAGTAGGCCATGACACCATTCATTCCGTTTATTTTTTCTCTTTCCAACGATATAAAACATGTCACAAAAATTTCAGTTGATAGTGTCAATATCAAGATGACTTTATCCAGAAATGCAATTATTATGAAGAAGCTAAATGTGTGAATATTTCACTCAGCTGAAAATCCAATACAGAAATAATTGTATATTTCATTGCACACTCAGTAAATACTGAGTTGGAAACTTAAAATAAATATGTCGGTAGTTGAGTTTTTAAACAGTGTAGGTACCAAGAAAGAGCTTGTATAATTTTTTGTATTTATGTTTAATGACAATGTCTGTAGTTCATATCTCAAAGTAGTTTTCATACGGTAAATTGCCTTTGTATCCTTACGGGAGACATTTTCATGTACTAACTTCTGGTCTAGTGTAATGGCCGCAGCTCTTTACTTCCGCTTCCTTTGCTACAATAAAGCCAGCCATCATCAAGCAGATATAATTGAAATTTAGAAAGCATCGCCTTTTTCATCGGCTTGACTTATTATCTTAATGGACCATCATTTTTCTGTACATGACTACAATTAGTCTAAAACAGAATGAGGATACATTTATTGAATTTTACGCTACACCTCTTGTCTTATGAGCTTTATGTTTACGTAATAACACAATAATAATAATAATATTTATTCACCATTTGAGATACATATAGTATATATGGCAGGTCATTATACAATTAAAATAAAAAAATACATGCATGTACAATTCTTTACTTATCGATACGTTCAACGATATTAGAAAAACTGACGGGGATAAAACTTATTTTTGACATAGACGTCAAGCATTTCATAGTTTGACAAACTGAGAGGTAGCGGGAAGATTAAAACTTTTATGTTGCAGCCTCTTGGGATTATTGTGTTATTTTTTCATATTCTTTATGGTACCTTTCCAGTATTCTGATCCCTTTCACTAACTTGAACTACCACAGAGTTGGTTGAGGATGCATTTCTGTTTGTGCAAAGTCTCACGATTACATAGGATCTGATGGGCTGCCCTACTGACCTACAGCTTTGTCTGCATTTTAAATCCTCATTGTATATGCCTACTTAACATAGGCGTTTTATCAAGGTACAAGGTTGCGTCAGGAGAGCTGTGATTATTTTTAGTTAATTCCTGCTTTGTTCTTCAGTTTTCTCCTGGATAGATAAAGGTTTTTTCATGCTGTTACCTGGTTACTCTTTATCCAAATATTCCTTGTGCTGGTATTTTATCCATTTTGCAAATTTTGCAAATTTTCGAGATCGGTAAGCACGTATTAACTAAGTATATCCTATGCAATTTTTTGCACAATCATATTAATCTTTACGAAAAAATATAGAAACTGGTCAAATTCGTATGAAATCATCATCGTATCATATCTATTCTTCCATTTGAACATGCCATATAAAACTAATAAGTTTAAATGAAAATTCAAAAACTTACTGAAAAATCTTTCACGCTCAAGTTAAAAAGAAACTAAATCTATATCGAAATTATAACTAACCCCAAGGATATCTGATCGGTTTAGTCTTCAAATAAGAACTACTCTGAGGGTACCTGACTGATAATTTTGTCTTGTAAACACCCTGTAGGTTCGATAAATTGCAACAACAATTTTCACAAACCACTGATGTATTAACCACATAAATTACAATAATTAATCATTAAAAATAGCACAACTAATAATAACTTTAATCTAATATAAATTCACTACTTTAAATCACAATTTTTTACTGTTCTTTAGTACGTGTGATCACTTGTCATGTCATATCTAACTCACTATAACAGAACTGTACTGTATACTGAACTGAACCATGTGCGTCGCATTCATTTTCTTATATACAAATGTGGAACGTACTCGAATCTCATTCTAGAACCTTCTGGAATATGGTGGCAATTTCTACAGTTTTCTAGGCGTTAAATGGTGGTTCGTCAATTGACCCACCACGTACTTACGAAGACTACTGTCTGTAAGGATGTATACTTACACATAACAATATGAGATACCAATTCTATATGTACATACAATCAACTTTTGCACATTTCTTATATGTATATTGTACTTATATGTATTTACTAACTATATCCCAACATTTATATATTCAGTATATGGCATACATAGGGGCGAGCGTAGGTGCGTCTTTACTATGTACATACTTCGGTATGCGATGTAAAGCAACGACAGGCGCAGTTAGTACTTGGATTGGTGACCATTCCAACGGAAACCGCGTTCTCGCCTCACACATCTTCCAGCGGCTTGTATATCAGTGTATGCGCGGAAGCTATACAACCTTAGGCGAGGGTTGTATAGGAGATATACCATCCTTCGGAGGGGATGTAAAACCGTCGGTCCCTTGTCTATTAAATGTTAGGCAAGTAAAAGATCCCTACTCTTCTTAAGGGAAGAGGTTCGGCAAAATTCCTGGTTGGGGGTAGCTCGTCTACAGGCGTCGGTGTTAGGCCTCAGTAGCGGAAATAGGCCGACGTTAAATAAATGTATAAAAAAAAAATATGGCATACATAGCTGGATACGCATATTTTATATTAAGATTGAATTCATACAACAAAAATTTAACAAAACCACAAAATCTAGAAGCATTACTGGCAATTACGTCAATATGACGTCGATGTCAGATCTGTGAAAGAAATAATTATTAATTATTATTAATATTTAAAAACAAACCAGTTAATTCCTTGTAATGAACTTAATGCATTGCAACGCATTAGCTAGGTACAGGTTGAGGTATGGCAGACCTTCACGCGGTTTCAAAAACTCTAAAATAGTTGAACACTACACTCGAATACGCCACTCAACGCTCGTTTCGCTAGCCGTGATAGATGATTAAAGTTTTAATTATCTTCCGATGATGCAAACATGCCAGGACTGGTGTTACACCAAAGATTTCAACTCTTACTAGGACTCCAGGGCCAAGGAATTCAGGACCCCAGGATAGGTATAGTAGGTCGAAAATAAATGATATTTTAACAAAATATCTAAAATATTTCCAAAATATATTTTATCTCATAATTATAATTTTTAACGATTCTTATGAATTTACTGTTGATTGGTTTATATACCCGATTTTATTAAACAGATAATTTCTCATAAAAAACATTTTCGGATATAAGTACTATTCAATTCCATTTTACGTATTAATTTATAACGCCAGTTTAGATTTTAGTACATTAACACAAAACTGACAGGTTTCATTTTATAACGACTGAATGTGTTGATGCGATTAATACTGTTATTATATGGTCTGCTAGTTTTTATTGTTACAATTTTTGAACAATAAACTCATCATATATATTTTGACATACCTACATACATTTTCAATAAAACAATGGTTAAAACTTCTCTCTGCAGTGCATAGCATACACATTGACCAATAAGCCATTTATCAATTGAAAGAATAAATTTGCACAACAAATATTTGCTCTTTTTGTCAAATGTTCATCTTTACGAAAGCTTAAGAACTGGTTTGCACGTTTTAATTAGGGACGTGGTGGTAGATATTCTTAAATGATATTACTATGTTGCAGAGGATGATAATACTGAAGTTCAGAATAAAATAAATAGTATGAACAATACCTGTCATTACGTGGTCTCTGCGTTATCAATTGAGAGTCCTTTAATTTTGTTTAAAAAAAGGTACTATAAATAATTTTATCGGGTCTGCTCTCGATTTTAAATAAATTATCTTAACACAAACAAGTTATAAATGTAAAAGATGCAGACGTTATTGTTGCTACGTTTTTCGCATTTTATGTACCTAACTATACAAATTTAAATGATTTCATCGTCAGGCAGACTACGATAATTATTAGGATTATCTCATAAAAAAGGAGAGAAGTAGCCTCTGTCACTTATTTTTGAGTTTAAAAATTGCAATATTGCAAATTTGCAAAAAAATTGAGTGTTAAACGTTTCTGCACTGGGGTTAGCATATCTGTTATGAGAACGGACCACATGATGAAGGATACTGTCAACAGACACTTTGAGGTAAAAATTATGAATCGATGTGAATGGAAAGAGGACGATGACGGCAAAAGACCTGGGGAACTTACCTGGTTTACAGACGGTTACAGACGGACTTCTATTTTTCCGGAGATATATGCGATATTGAATTGTGCAAGAGAAAATAATCTGAGGGCCTATGGAAACAGGCGGATCAGTATATTAATAGACAGTCAAGCGTCCCTAAGGGCACTATCAAACCGGGAAGTAACTTCTAAGCTGATATGGAAATGCCGAGGAGAACTAAGAGATCACAACCAGATAACTCTATTGCAGGTTCCAGGACACACTGTTACCGAAGGCAACGAAAAAGCTAACGAGCTAGTAAGAAAAGGATCATCAGCTCCATGTGCAAGAAGAAATATTCAATAAAAGTTACGCCATGGACAGATTCTAACTGAAATTTACTTGTAGGTTTATTTTGATATTTAGAATGGAATAAAAAAGAAAATTGCTATTATACTTGATGCTTTCCCGAAAAACCTTAATTTCACTCCACCACTTACCAATATAGCAGTTACATTAAACTTTAAAATTTTCATTTGTTTCGACGTTTATATCTCTTCAGCGTGATATTATTTAAAGTTTTGACTAGACTGAGAAACGTATTAGTAAGTACCTCAAGTGCATTATTCATTAAAACGGGGTCAATGCGTCATATGTATGTATACTAAGTATGTAATGAAACGTTAAAAAAGCATACTAATAATAGGATAACTAAAATGTACAATATTATGCTCTATTTTATCATTCTAATTCGTCTGTTTTTATAAAATATTTATCACATTTCTTGACCATATAACAAATATATTTGTGTTAATTTTTTAGGTTTTATTGTTTGTTAAGTTTTACTCAGTTTTCGATAAAATAGATATTAAAAATAAACTGTAGCGCATAAAGCAATAAAATAAATTTTAATTCGACGGAAATGCAAGAGATATAAAAAAACTAAATGAATTTGAATATGAATTTTATAATTATTTTGTCTGCACATCAAATTTTATATTTCAACAATCAATATTAAGATTCGGCCGGATAAGTCACAGAAACTATGAAACTTGTCAGTACAAGTTTTGAAAAATTATACTTTTCAATTAGCATCAGAAGTTAAAAGTGCACCTACATTTGTTTTTGGAATTCCTGCAAATGCATAATAAATCAGTCCGGATGTGATGCAATTAAAGCCGGCTATGCAATGAAGTTCTAAAACTCGAAGAAGTTTTTAATCAAAGGCCCCGCCGCTGATTCAATTCTAAACCGCAGAGGCACTATTGTCCCCTCTGTGTTATGCAGCGCCTTGCATGCAAACTTAAAATTACGTTGTTATCGAGTTAGGTGGCCTTTCTCATCCTCTCTCCTGCCATCAAGTCATCTATTTAAGATACTTCCATTGTCCTCAAAAATTAATAATTATTTTCTTTAATTTATGTGGCAAACTAATCTTTCCAACTTTCTACATTAGCTCAAGTTGATTACTTTCATTTTGCCACTGTCTGTAGACAGGAAATACATACACTTGAAGAGATTACTTGTTGTTTAGAAATATACAGGGTGTTGCATCATGAGAGGGACATAGCTTAATAGGAGGTAGAGAACATCAGTGGTAACCGGAACCTCCCATAGAAATGTCTCATTGGGCCTTCATTACGAAGTTACAGGGTGTTAAATAATTTTTGGCCAAACCTGTTTTTTGTCATAACTTTGACAGGGAATGAAATAACGGATTCATACTTGGTACGGCTAATGTACTAACGAGCCCCAAGAGGTACATGTATAAAAAAAAATATATCCAGGTCCGGTCTCACTATAATTTATGTTTCTTCTTTGCATCAATAAAACATCACCCTGTATATATTTTTTGAAATTTCGATACGATATTCGAAAAGAGCAAGAAAAAACAAACAAAATGGCCTATTTAATTTTTTTGTTACACCTTCGTGGTTATTTAAATACGTTGTTAAATGTGCAAGAAAATGGATTACAGAACCCTATTAAATGAGAGGCACGTGAAATAAATAGTTTTATAACTAAAATTTGCAAAAATTCTATTGAGCCTAGGTAGTCTGGGTGAATCCTAATTCCGGCACGTTTTAAAGGTCCATTTTGGTAAAAAACTGTGGTCCTAATAAGTAATCGGGTATGAAATAACAAAATTTTTAATCAATCACAGTAGGCTTGTTCAAAGAATAAAAGTGACAGATAATTTAAACCATTTAGGCCTAAGCAACCAGTTACTTTGATCAAGAAAATCATCAACATTTTATACTTAATAAAAATTGGAAAAGAGAACAAACTATAATCTAAATAAATAAAATATTTTCCATTCAATTAACAATAAATAACAAAACAATATCTAAATGTGTTTAAAAATAAAACGTAATTGACACTAAAGTAAATTTTCAAAATGTCCTCCCCCACATTCTGTGCATTTTCTTGCGCGTTTAGAAAGGTCACCAATTGCTCGACGTATCATTTCTGGATTATTCCGTATTTCGTCGCAGGTTGTAATGATGCGCTGGATTAAATGTTGTCTACTTTCAATTTCAATGCTATAAACCTCGTTTTTTAAGTGGCCCCATAAAAAGTAATCACAAGGGTTACAATCAGGAGATCTTGGTGGCCATTCATGTGGACCCCCGCGTCCACTCCATCTATTAGGATACACATTGTTTAAGTGTTCTCTTACTTGAAGGTTAAAATGTGGTGGGGCCCCATCATGCTGAAACAACATGCCTCTTATACCGATATTTTCTAACATATTCGGTAAAATGTTTTGAAGAAAATCAAAGTAAATTTGACCATTCAATCTTTCTTCAAAAAAATGTGGCCCTATTAAATGTCTATTCACAAGTCCGACCCAAACATTTACAAAAAACCTGTGTTACGAACGGCGTTGGCGTACCGCATGTGGGTTTTCCTGTGCCCATTTATGATTATTTCGTGAATTGTTTACTCCATCCCTTGTAAATTGTGCCTCATCCGTAAATAAGGTTCTGTAAATGACTGGGCGATGGTTAGACAACCAATGACAAAATGCCAGGCGGGGGATATTGTCGCCTTGTTGAAGACGCTGTACCTGCTGGATATGATATGGATGGTAACGTTCTCTTTTTAGGGTTCTCCATACTCGCCAATGAGGAATACCAGTTGCCAAACTGATTCGTCTAGTGCTCATATTTGGGTTTTCTTGAACTACGTTTATAATATTGTTTTGTTCCTGCACACCTTGTTGTAAAACACGCTCCACAACTGCAGAATTAGGAAACTTTCCGTGTTGTCTTGCATACTGGAACACCGTACTAAAGGTTTTATGATTAGGGCATCGACGACCAGGAAAACGCAGCAGATATTCTCTTTCCGCCGACCTACCATTTCCATTACAGAAACCATAGATGAATATTATGTCAGCATATTCCACGTTTGTAAATTTTACTGGCATAGTTAAAATATTTTCACAAGTTTTCACTAACTAAATGCGGATTATTGACACATTAAATTACTAACAAACAATTATTCAACTGTTTAGGAGATTTCTTTTTATTATCTGTCACTTTGAACAAGCCTACTGTGATTGATTAAAAATTTTGTTAGTTCATACCCGATTACTTATTAGGACCACAGTTTTTTACCAAAATGGACCTTTAAAACGTGCCGGAATTAGGATTCACCCAGACCACCTAGGCTCAATAGAATTTTTGCAAATTTTAGTTATAAAACTATTTATTTCACGTGCCTCTCATTTAATAGGGTTCTGTAATCCATTTTCTTGCACATTTAACAACGTATTTAAATAACCACGAAGGTGTAATAAAAAAATGAAATAGGCCATTTTGTTTGTTTTTTCTTGCTCTTTTCGAATATCGTATCGAAATTTCAAAAAAATATATACAGGGTGATGTTTTATTGATGCAAAGAAGAAACATAAATTATAGTGAGTCCGGACCTGGATATATTTTTTTTATACATGTACCTCTTGGGGCTCGTTAGTACATTAGCCGTACCAACTATGAATCCGTTATTTCATTCCCTGTCAAAGTTATGACAAAAAACAGGTTTGGCCAAAAATTATTTAACACCCTGTAACTTCGTAATGAAGGCCCAATGAGACATTTCTATGGGAGGTTCCGGTTACCACTGATGTTCTCTACCTCCTATTAAGCTATGTCCCTCTCATGATGCAACACCCTGTATACTACATGCCTTAAAAAACGTATCATCCTGTATCATTCACATTTAAAAAAAAATGGTATAAACATTTACTGTATTATCAAATACACAGGGTGCCAGAAATTAATGGCTCACCCCTATAACTTTTTTATTTTTGATCATATCGAAATGAAGCTAGGGGATCTGGAGTCATTCAGAAAACTGTATTTTTTGACATAATTGACGTAATTTGATACCACTTTCGGTTTCGCCGGAAATGACTCTAACTGTTGTTTTGTTTATAGGAATTATAAATTTGGATCTAGACTGTTATGAAATAAAAAAATACGTACTTTGTCATTTAAGTTCCTACGAAAAAAATATTTATACATAGATACTATTATTAACCATTTTGTAGGCGTTCTAATGCAAGCAATTTAGTTTTTTTGAAATAATTCGTTTTTCTCAAACAGGACCGTGGTGGCTCCTTGTGTCCCTTAAATTGCACCTTTTTACGAATCCATTGATACCATTATGCTTGGGTTTTTATGGATATTTATTTTTTTTAACTGTAACAACAGCTAGTGCTTGAAGTATTATAAATCTACAGTTATTATTATGTGGCTATCACAATATTTCGCATCAAGTTGCTCCTTAATTTTAGGAAAACAACTTGTGGAAAACGTTATAACATTTTATACAGATCTAATGGAACAAAGGTTTACTTTTACAACATTTATAATGAATAATACCAGAGCTCTGCACACTGACTTGGTTTGTCGGCGCCATCATGAAAATAAATAAATAATAATGGAGTTAGTATCACTGCCGTTTTTTATTATTTAAATTGATATCTTGATAAGCAGAGGGCAAAGAGAGGTACTAGTGATGTCGTGTTGTCATCCGGCATATTCCACAATTTTCTGAATGTCTATTTTGTGTTTTCTTCAGTTTAACCCTATAAATCGAATTGCGATGTAGTTATAAATAACTCATTCATGATTTTATAATTGACACTGCAATGTTGAACAGATTTATTAAATTTAGCGCAGTAAATAATATTTAGATAGACCAACCAAGTTAATTAAATTTTAATCAAATTATTTCAACACGCTCTATTTCAGTATAAATAATTAACTAAATTACAATTAAATTGTTGCCTATTTACTTTCGATGTAAATACCAGTTTTTGTTGCTTTCTTCAAGGGCGGCTACAAACTTTGCCAATTTAGAGGTTGATGTAGTGCCGGAACTCTTCCAGCGCTATTTAACAGTGGAGAAACTTTATTTCAATGCCTATCATTTTAACCGATTTTCTCTTTCTATTCTTATTATTATAGACACTCTTTCCTTAGGCTGAACCCGAAACATTCTGAAAGTTTAAAAAATATATATTTATTTTATTTTCTACGTTTTCAATTTTCAGCCCCGCACCTCCTACGTGCGGTATTTATAGTCAGAGCGTCAGCTTGGTGTTAACACAGTGAGTTTTACAGTAGAAGTGAATCTTATCTGGGGAAAAATCAATAATGAAAAATGTTTTGTCAAGTAGGTACCTTGTAAAATAAATTGGAAAATACCGAGTCAGACATACTACCTAACTAGAGGTAATCCCAAAAGTGTGGTTGTTAAGTAGGTTTAGTCTGGCTGCATATTTACAAAGAACAGGGAAAAATTACGATTTTAAGAAATAAGGTTTCATGGTAGGTAAAGCAATAAAGAATAGAAATTGCTATAGGGATTTGAAACAGGTAAGGAAAGTACTTAGAGTAATATAGAGAGAATTATATACAATATTTACATATTAATCTATAATTTAAATCACGTAATAAGTTTGCGTATGTATTCATAAACGTAAACCAAATCCAGTAGTAATTCCATAAAAACCTCGATCCGACGAATCCCCGCATGACTAGGACCGACAGCATGGAAGGGGGCGTGGTTTTTATACGTTGGGGGTAGTTGCGGGAGGGTACGGTGAAAAATAGCACCTCGATCATGATCCCTGCTCTCGAAAACCCATAAAAAAACTTTGTCGAATCCGTATGTTCTAATTTTTGTAGATGTTGCTATTACGGGCGGCGGTAGGTTTAACCCTCGGGGGTCGGTCCAGGGTACCTTAATGTAGATTAACTGAATTTATTATTATCCCCCAAAAAAATCCGATCCGACGATCCCTCGCAAGCCCAAGACCGAGACGCCGGAAATTGTGGTGGTTTTTCCTTTATAGGGGTAGTACGCGAGTATTTCAGAACTCGAAACCATCACCATCGTTTTTCTCACCCTCAAAAACAGAGGGAGAAATGTATTGCAAAAGATCCTACAAGCTTTTTTCGGGACCTCGTTAAATGGACTACTAATTCTACATATTTTAACCGCCTTATAAACGTTACCTCTAACTTTGAACGCTATTTGCGGGAATTGAGCAAGGACGAGTTAAAACTTTGATATAATAGTTTTAGTGTAGAATTTAATGGGTAACATTTTCGCTCCTATACGTTTTTTGCGTTTGAACAACGGTTTACGAGAAAATTAAGAAAACCGCCAGAATGTACAACCGGGGGAGGTTTTTTTTAAAAAATGAAGGATGTTGCGGACACTGGTTAGTTGGGAACTTTTTTGGGTCTTGTTCCTAACACTATTAGGAATATATATACGTAATATAAAAACCTTATAAATTATTTCTACTAAAAAGTGCTATTTGCGTGTCCATATGATAAACAAAAATTAGAGAACTCGATTGCTTACTGAACGACATCACGTTGCACTTCTTGATGTTCAAATGTAAATTATGTGCAATATACCAATTATTAACGCGTTCCATTATATCCTATAACCAAGCACAATCATCACAGGAGTCAATTTTGGTATCAATTATATTATCCAGAAATATATTAAATAAAGGGGGCCCTAATATCGAGCCCTGTAGAACTTTTGATAGCACTTTTATATTTTCAGAATTATAACGAAGATACTGCACGTATTGCATCCTATCTTCGAGGTAAGAATTAAAAAGGCTTAAAACATCTGGTGACATACCATATTCATCCAATCGATTTATTAAGATTTTATGATCTAGTCGATCAAAGGCCTCAGAAAAATTTGTATAAGCAATATCGACTTGACCTTGTTTATCTAGGATTTCCGATATATGTATATTGAGTTATACAAATTAAGTTAGTTGTAGTTGACTTGGCACTGGTACTTATGGATTTATACTGATCAACATTAATTATACTTTTACATGCTCATATTATAAAAATTTTAAAGACCTTACAGAAATTACATAAGGTCGCAATGTGTTAATAATATTTTACTTCTACGAGAATCAGCATATAATAGTCCAAGTAAGGACTTCCCTGCACTCACAACAACACAAAACACAACAAAAATTTTACGACATAATTATTATCGCCGCGGGCCATGTGGCATGCTTGTCACATTAAAAATAAAGGTAAGCGAGTCAATTGCAGTCGAGACATCACTAAGAGTGATGGTATTTTAATGAGGTCGTAAAGCTTTTGTTGCGTTTTTTATGTGCCGGCAACTCATTACTTCAACTATGCTACTTTCTATAAGATTCGGAAATAAAATCCCGCAATGATCTACTTATGTTTCGAGTTTTTATCACCTATTCGACGCCATTAGTAAACAACTCCACTCTATAAAATTAAAAGACACGGGAGGTTGAGTGGTTTAATCATCTAAACATTGAATAACCTTCGTATTTCAAGTGAACAAATCCTATAAATAATTTGGTCGGGTAAGTAGACGTTGAAAATTTCAAACTTTTTTGACCCGAGTTTTTGTACGCGGCCCGGTTATTTCATCAAGTATTGAACAAAGTTCAAAATAAGGAGTAAAAGGGCGAGCAATATAACATGCATACGAAATAATCCGCAACATACAATATATTACCCATGAAGTGCAATCATTCTGTAGTAACACTTTTCCGTGTAAAAATGAATAAATTTCTCTAGAAAAGAAAATTTATGGAAAGTAAACAGAGTCTGCATTTAATTTCTCATGTAATTTATTCATAGTGAACTGAACAGGATCTGAAAATGCATAAATATATAAGGGCAACATTTGCTAGCTAGCGCCATTTAGGCGATATAAAATATCGTCCCATTAAATATTCCTCGGGAATAGAATGTGACAAATAGTTCATGCCAACACGGTTGCTAAATAAAAAACTTTAGATCTCTTATACATGCTGTGGTTATAGCTGGGAGTACTCTCGAGCCAAGCGAAGGAAGGTAATATACAGCCAGGACGCAAGCTTGCCTTCTCCTCAGAGACGTGCCCTAGGGGACATTTGGATCCAACACAAGGAATAACCGAACGCTGTCGAAGGGAGCGACACAAATATTGTATATTTTCAATAAACACTTAGTGATTCCACAAGAAACTGCTAACCTAAATTCCACCAAATGTTCCTTCTTCATAAATAAAAGAAGTTCTTTACTTATTCGCCCTCTGAGAATTGGTTGGCTCGATATCCACTTACTTCAAAAATTTGTTACTTATGGAATATTTTATATTGATTTTAGTATAGTTCTATTTATTTATTTATTTTCTATATCCCTTATAACAAACAAATTTTGCAATGATTTTTGAGGAAATAATTAAATCATATATGCCCTAGAAAATACGTAACAACCATAATATGTCTAAAATTTAGGCACGCTTGTTTTCCACCACATCTGTTTAAAATAAATGTTTTTCAGAGAATTGTGATATTTGTGGAGTTATATGTGACCTGGATCATATTTTTTTCCAGTGCTCCAAATACAAAGCGTCTTGTGACAGATTATATACGAACCTTATTAAGCACAAAAATCAATCACCATTTAATATACTTTCTTTCCTTAGTTAATTTAATAAACCAGTTTTTGACTGCATCATCTGCTTTTTGGAAGAAACGAAAATTTTATTGTAAATTTTGTTTGAATGTCTGAATAGTTTAACTTCGTATCCTCTGTTGTTTTCCTTTGTATCACCCTCTAATGTATAGTGGCCCTCTAACATTTTTTGTTAGTAAAAATGTCCTGACAGACCCAGGGCGAGAAGCGTGTGTCCCTATTTTCTTTTCTTTTTTTGTGATCTTCAAATATTTTCTCTGTCGTTGTAGATTACTTTATAATGATTGATTTTCAGTGCAATATTAATTGTTTCTAAAGTTTAATTTTACTTTAAGTAGTAGTTGGCTATATGGCTGATGGCCGAATGCCAAAATAAAAAAAAAAATAATCAGAGACTTACCTGCTGCTTAAAAAAATATAACATCATATCGAAAAAATAATATGGATTTCAAGAAGGCATACGTACCCCAGATCCCATTGCCCACCTTACTAAAAATATATACAGACTGTCTATTTTACGAGGACCACACCAAATATCTCTCTTAATATCTATTGTAGAAAAATACAGTTTTAGAAATAGTTATCCCATTTTTTTGTGAGCTATATTTTAGTAAAAAGAAATTTGAAATCCATAGCCTACTTTGTGAGATATATTATAAAAACCTGAAAAATAGGAAAAGCACAAACGGTTATAGCTGCCTTATATGAGATACGAAAAAACGTAAAGAGTTGAAACTTGACGGCAAAGACAATAAGAATAATAATGTGTATCAAAAAATTCGAAAAACGCAGTTGATTTTGACATACGCTCTTGTGCAAAAATGAAAAGAACAAATCTCAAAATAGGCCATGACACCATTAATTCCGTTTATTTTTTCTCTTTCCAACGATAAAAACATGTCACAAAAATTTTAACTGGTAGTGTCAATATTTAATATTTTACGGAAACCACAATTCATATCATTGAATCGTAATACAAACAAACAAATATCTCATAAATAAAAATACAAGTACAAAATTAATATCCAAAAAAACGAAAAACTATGTATAACAGTACTACCATACTGAAAAGAAAATGTGTGTATTTAATTTACTAACTACAAATGGTCAAATTGTGCACCATGCATTCTAATAAACAAACGTGCTCTACGAGACACCTCACGCATTACATTTTGGAGCATTTCAGGAGTAATTGTCTAACATGCGTCTCTAATTCTGGTTTTGATGTCCTCAATATTTTCCAGGACAATTTGAAATACCTTGTCTTCAATGTAACTCCAGACTAAAAAATCCAAGGGAGTAATATCTGGTGGTCGAGATGGCCATAGAATGAATCTTTCTGCCACTATTAATTCATAAAGAAAATCTTGAAATTCGTTTTGCAGGAAATTAAGGTATCTACGAGTGGTTTAACTTGACATCATAAAAATAAGGTGCAATTACTTCAGGCCCTAAAAGACCCACCCAAACATTCGTTATATAATCAAGTCGTGAATGACAATATTACATTTGACTGGTATAATTGACATTCTTCGCAAGATATTGTTTCACACATTAATTTAAGATCATCTGCGATAATGTACCTGTAAATTTGACGTGATATCATTAATAAACATGATAAAAAAGAGACGCCCAAGAATTGAACTCTGTGGAACCCTAAATGGCGAAGGAACTTCTACAAGTACGGCACTGAACAAGTTGATATCTGTTTATCAAGTAAGAAGAGAAAAATTGTACAAGAGAATTAGATAGTCCGAAAAAATCTAATTTATTCAATAGAATGCCTTGTTCAAGTCGAAGGCCTTAGCAAAATCGGTGTATATAACATCAACTTTCAAATTCTGCTTAATTTCGTTAAAAAAAATCCCATATTTATAATTTATACGTATAGTTTCGATGTCACTATAAAGTAATTTGTTTCCGAGTTAAATAATAGCAAACATTATGTTTCTTATATTTTCATTTCCGACGCGATGTTAATCAAGAAAGTTGTTAATGAAATAAAGACGTCCTAGTTCATCATCGGACAATTGTTTATAACTCTGAAATGGTCGGTAATCTTTCCAGCGAGCATGTGAAATTAGTTGAGCGCAACAGCCATTACGCATGACATATCCTTGCAATAAACTCTACAAGGTCGAAATCCTTTTTATCCTTGATTAAGTGCTATCCTCACCGCTTTATCCGTTAGCAAAATGTTGGTGCGTTTTAAACTGGTCGGATAGTTTGTAAACCGGCAGGACAACCTATTTGTTATTTGCTTAACCAGAAATGGATCAATGTTCGTTTCCGTGCTGGATCGTTTTAATGAAATATTTAAAAGTTTGTTGCGCTTGCAGAATATTGAAATTTTCATAGACCAAGTACAGTTTTGCGACAGTTGAAGTTTTATCATTAAAACAAAGCGATGTATATATCGAGGAAGTAGAATATGATCCAGGAAATATAGCATTTAGTGTTCGCATATTGGATCAACAGAAATGTTTGCATCGATTCAGGCTCTCATTAAAATTTACGCAGAAACAAATGAAAACAATCTTCGACCACAGGCAATTTTTCTGTAAACAGCTAGATTAAAAAAATGTAGACTATGAGTAGCCCAGTCATTTTATACATTGACCCAATATAGGGCGTATGTAATTGAATAATGGTCCATAGTATTTTAAATGATGATTTAAAATGACTACATACCTGGATTACATTCCTTATAGTCTCTACAATCTTGCCTTACCAGGTATTTTACTTGAATCTCTGGAAGGTTTCCCGTGTGAAGTCATAAATACAAAATGGTTAGTACTCCAGATACTGCCGAAAAAAATCCAACATAACTTTTTTCGGGGTTGTCCTATAAGAATTTTGAACTAAGCTTTCTTTGTTCATTCTAAAATTAATAACAAAAAGTGTTGTTATGATTTGATTAATATTGTTAAGGCCAAGGCTGACGGTTATTTGCAATTTAGCAAACTTGCCTTTTGTTTCCTGCTATTGCATGTTGCACTAGCAGTTGAACCCTTAGTGATAACTCACTGGTTGTGGACTGTGTGGATGATTCAAACTGGTGTCCAAAAGAAGAAGATATATTCCGGGATATCAAATATTCTACTGAAAACTGTTGACAGCTGCTTACCTCCTTTTTTTGTTGAATTTTCCAGCCGATCTGTTATAACTTAAAATTTGTTATAACTTAAAATTAAACATACCCCCGGCCTTAAAAAAATTGACTTGCAACAAATACTAAAAATACAAATGAAATTTAAATAAACAAGTCTGTAAAATACTTTATCACAATCAAGTGTCTATATTGGAGGTGGACACACTTCCCTACACAGAGTTTTTATTGACATTACTCACACAATATTATCGCTTCTAAGTCTGATATAAATTTGGAAAAGGGAAGGTTGTCATCCTTAATCAGGGCCATGGATTCATCACATACATTTTTACTTCCACGTCCAGTGGAAGTATAGTAACGCATTTTTTTTTTTTTATTGAAATAGGCTTAAAATGTCTTGAAACGTCGAGATTTTAAATTTGAGCGAAAAAAAATTTCCTGTCTGTCGGTCTGTTTGTAACTTCTTTTGTGCGCACGTTTACTCTGGAACCTATATGATATTGACTTCAAATTTGGTACACTTATGTATATAACGTGATCTGGAACTAGTTTATATTTTGATCTAATTCCGTTGAAGGGTTTGGAGGTAAATGGGGTGAATAAGGGTAAATAGGCGAAGCAACCAGATAAGAGTCCATAAAATTGCAATTTAGGGCATGTACAAAGAAAAGCCAGGGTCTCAAAATTTTTTTTGACATCAGCCACAAACCCCCCATCCCCCCCCACAATCACCCCCGCACTATTATGAAAGGGAGTAAAAAGAATTAAAATGTGATTTAGTGTGTCAAGAACGAAACGTTTCAAAATTTTTTTTTGGCATTAGCCACCTTCCCTACCACCCCCATTGCCACCCCCCCACCCTATTATTAAAGGGAGTAAAAAATTTAATTGGGATTTAGTGTGTGTACGAAAACCAAGGGCCTCTAAAATTTATTTTGGCATTAGTTACCCCCTCTACCACCCCCATTGCCACCCCCACCCTATTGTTTAAGGGAATAAAAAATTAAATTGAGGTTTAGTGTGTATACGAGAACCAAGGGCTTCTAAAATTTTTTTACATTAACCACCCCCTCTACCACCCTTACTCTATTATTAAAGGAAATAAAATATTACATTGGGATTTAGCGCGTATAAGACTTGGATACAAAATTTAGCGCGTATAAGACTTGGATACAAAATCTGGATGTGGAAGTAATGATTCCTTGGACAGCAGTTTCTTTATTAGTCTTTGCTATCGCAGCTGGGCTTTATATTCTCTGGACCATCTTGTCCAAAAATGTTGTTTGATTTGCTGCAGATGTTGGAATTGAAAAAGTCACGTGGTACTGAATTGAGGGATTGCCCGATAAGAAAATGAGCAGGACTAGTACTTCATAGTCATTGGGGTTGGTTGTCAAAGTAGTTAGAGTTCGAGAATTGAGAATTCTTTTATCTGAGTTATAATTGCATAAAAATTCTCGATGGTTAACAGAGTGTTTGACATTATACGTTCGATGTGGTGTTTCACAGATTTTATCCCCATTTCCTATATTCCACCCATATGTGAAAAATAGGCCGGCATAAAGTGCCAATTTACATTTAATTTGCGCCACAACTGTTCTGTTAAGTTATTCCTTGAAAGTAGTAAAAAATTACCATTCAAATGTTTCCAAAAATGCCAGCATTCTTAGTTCCGTGATCAACTCTAAATGAACTGCCTTCATGGTGAGACAAAATAAATGGATAAAAAAAAAAATAGAATTTCAATGCTTTGCAGCCACGACTTCTTCTATCCTTTATCATGATTGGCCCTGCATAATCTACACATGTATACAAAAGAGAGGTGTTGGAGTTACGCAAGGAACAGGTAAGGGGGTACCCATAAGGGGAATGTTGAATTTAGTGTTAAATTATTATTAGCCGTTACTCGAGTCCGAGTATAAAAATGTTACAGTCGATAAAATGTGTACAATAAAAAACAAGTAAAAGGTGTAGTCTATTGTAATTCCCATTCATCTACGGTGCACACGACTATGGCTATAGAGGCCAATTCGGGAGAGCACATGTCGACCGCAGTCAGGACAAACATAGACCTGGTTAGGTCTTGGATTCGGCCTTCTTGCAGCAACATTTCCTTGATAGCTGGCCACAACCCCTCGCCATTCGGTTCTGTCCGCTGCAAGTTGTTCCCATTGCTCGTCAGCAATACCGCAGGATTTTAGATTTTCATGGAGAACGTCTTTGAACCTCTTTCGTTGACCGCCACGCCTTCTTCTACCGCTTAGCAATTCACCATAAAGTGTATATTTAGGAAGGCGGTTATCATGCATATGATGAACGTGACCTGCCCATCTTAGGCGTGCTCTTGAAATAAGCACCTCAATTGGAAGGCTGTTTGCTCTCCTGAGTACTTTCACGTTTGATATGTGATGGAACCAACGGATTTTCATCATACTTCTGAGGTGTCTTTGCTGAAAACGTTCTAATTTTTTCACATGACGACGGTAAGTGACCCAGCTTTCACATCCATATAGCAGTGTTGGAATGACAACTGCCCTGTAGACAGCCATTTTCGTTGACAAAGCAAGGTCGTGGTTATCAAATACTCTCTCTCTCTAAGTCCCCAGCGTGCTCTAGATGCAGCGTTAATTCTATTGCGAATCTCGCTGTCCATGTTTGCTTTGTCATTAACAACGTTGCCTAAGTAATTGAACTGATCCACCACTTCAAGAGAATTTCCGTTAAGTGTAATGTCTATTTGGTTCACTTGATGAGGAGTTGACATAATCTTAGTCTTTCCAATGTTGATTTTAAGTCCCAAGGAATCATAGCTCTGGGCATACACATCTAAAAGTTCTTGAAGCTCTTCCGGCGTAGAGGCTAAAAGTGCACAGTCATCCGCATACTGGAGATCACAAATGAATCGTGTGCGTGTCTTCGTGAAAGCACTAAAGCGCCCTATGTTAAAGAGACCGCCATCAAAACGGTATCTGAGACCTATTCCTCTGACTGTCAGTTTGTTGTCAACAATAATTGTTAGAGCAGTGGTAAACAAATTAAAGAGTAGGGGTGCTAGGACACATCCCTGCCTAACTCCAGCGAGGGTTTGGAAAGGTTCGGTTGCCTCATTATTATACATAACATGGGCGTTGTTGTTTGTATGTAGACCGCGACATACTTCCACAAATTTTCTAGGCATACCTAAGCGGAACATAATTTTCCAGAGCACTTCCCTGTCCACCGAGTCAAACGCCTTGGTTAAATCAATGAAGGCCATGTGAATTTCTCCTTGATGTTCGAGTGCCTTTTCTTGAAGCTGTTTTAGTGTTAAAATGAGAACAAACAACAACGGGATTTTTTTAATGAAAATTATAAGGAGGATCTGCCACCGATCCGTATGACATTATCATCATCTAAAAATGGAGTAAGACTGAGGACTCTACTTTTATTACTAACAAAGGCATTTTTAGAGAGGTTAAAGAGATCATCAGGAAATGTTTCCCACTGAGATAATCTAATGAGTTTGTAATTTGCTTCCTTTAGAGAGAGTATACCTAATTGACCCTGATCTTTAGGTTTTGTACAGTTGCATATGAATCGAATAATGTAAGCAGTGTTAAGTTTGGTTCGAATCGAAGAGGAGAATCAATCAAAGGGAAATAGTTTGAAACTAATGGAATGTGCAGATGCATCTCAGGAATGTCGCAGAGTGAATTAGGACTTATTTTAGATTAGTCAATAGGGCAGTTTTCTTGATTTTATTCAGGAATTTAGAACCAGAAATAAGGGCCAGAATTTATGAAATTTTTGTGGCTCAAGCCGAGCGATAATTGATCTGCAGGATTGATACCTGTCTCCAACTTGCGATGTCTGTAAGGCATTGTATATCAGTTAGTGGGATAGCGACGAAAGTTTGAAGTAGGTGTGGAGATGTATGAATTCAAGCCAACACTATCGTTGAGTCGCCCCAGAATTTTTTTTATCGAATTTAATGTTCAAGTATTGACTCGTTTGTATAATTTTGCTAACAGTACGGTTTATACTGCGCCTTTAATATTTCACATTTAAGTATGTGTATGATGTGTATTTATTTTGCAACGGAACAAAAAAAATGTGTAAATTATTTAAAAGGCAGATCGACGTTGGTTCCTCCGCCCGACCCCACTCATAAAACTGGAAAATAATTAATGGAAATAATGGCGCTTCTTGGAGATTCCTCAAATAACTACCTGCCTAATAAAACATCACCAGTGTACGGTAACTACAATACGTATTTAACCAATTAATATTTGTTTTGTTCCTTTGAAAATCGTTATAATTGTAGCATGTGCCGTTTTATATTTTGTCAAAAATTTATGACGAGATATAAATTCAAATTGTGTATAAACCGTAAAAATGGCGATGCGGCATACAAAATTTGCGAATAATGTCGCTCTACACATCGAATATCTCTCACTGCAGACTCCAATATTAAACAACAAATAGGTTGACAATTTCGTTTACGAATGTTTTTAATATGCAGCACTGGGGACGGTCAGATTTGATGAAAACAAATTAGGTTGATTTGATATAAATTTACGAGGACAAAACAGATGATAAATTATTTATGGAAACATAACATATAACATGTATTTATATAGCACTGATAAACCCATTTTATAGATGTTTATAACGAAATATTACTACTATTAATAAACGTACAATTACGTAGTTAATTTTGAAAATAAAACCTAGACTATTGTTAGACTGGATATTTATGGTCAGCCATAAATTTAGATGATAAAACCAGCGATTAAAATCACATTCCCTAATTGTTAACCGAACAATGATATGCTCTAGTCTCTTTGGTGATGGATCATCACCAATGCAGCCATCTAACAAGGGCTTAATGTCCAATAATGGCGTGTGAAGGTTCGCCATTGCCTGCTAGATTATTTACGACGATTTAGAATGTGTTTACAGATATTGACTGAATATGGTTCGGGTGAATTATTTGATGCTCGAAAATAGCGCCATGATTATTTGATTTCAGGACTTGGAAGTTGAAAACCATTGTGCGAGTTAATTAGTTTAATATTCGATCAATTTCGTGTAGTACTGTAGTAGAGGGACCTGTGGAAGTTTGTGTAATAAATGTCGAAGTTAATATCTGTAAAATATATACAGTGAAATTTCAATAAAGTTATAAGTAATTTTTTTACCCAAAATTCTCGAAGAGGCCATGTTTTATGAATATACAGATAAACTTGTTCTTAAGTAACTGACGAGCTTTGTTCCACAATGCAGTTCCATCAGTTCATTATTGAATGACTTACTCACTAAAGCGATGGCAAATAGGCTAACACCTGTTATGGAAAAGTTACTTTCTGAAACACAGAGTGGCTTTAGGCCAAACCAAGGCACATCGAATCTAATCTTCACACTTAAACAGCTTCAAGAAAAAGCACTCGAGCATCGAGGAGAAATTCACATGGCCTTCATTGATTTAACCAAGGCGTTTGACTCGGTGGACAGGGAAGTGCTCTGGAAAATTATGTTCCGCTTAGGTATCCCTAGAAAATTTGTGGAAGTATGTCGCAGTCTACATACAAAAAACAAAGCGTCAAGTCACCGCGGCGCTGTTCCTAGACGTCGCCAAAGCATTCGACACGGTCTGGCACGACGGTCTCTTAGCTAAAATGATGAGTATGGGTTACCCCATCGAACTCGTCAAACTAGTGAGATCCTACCTACACTGCAGACAGCTAAGGGTGAAAATCTCGGACCAACTCTCCACCTACAGGACCGTGGAGGCGGGAGTTCCACAGGGATCGGTGCTGTCACCGCACCTGTTCGCCATCTATACCTCGGACCTCCCCCGGACCGACCATACAGCCCTAGCCCTGTATGCAGACGACACCGCCCTGATTGTCAGATCCTGGAAGGCCAGAGACGCAACCAGAAAACTCCAGGAAGCGGCCACACTCCTGGAAGAATGGTGCACGAAGTGGAAAGTCGCAGTCAACGCCGACAAGAGCCAAGCCATCCTCTTCAGACGAGTGCGGAAAGAAATTCCCACAGGACACGTCTCCATGAACGGCGAGGACATCCAATGGCACGACACCGTCAAATACCTTGGCGTGGTCATGGACAGAAGCCTAACATGGAGACAAAACACGGACGCCATCACAGCCAAGGCCCGACGTACGAGAGCCCTCATCTACCCAATGACGGGAAATGGGAGCCGACTTAACTTGAGGAACAAGCTCACGCTTATCAAGACCCTCATCAGGCCGCAGCTGACGTACGCCTCGGTAGCGTGGGGCTACCAGGCGAAGTCCTACATGAAGAGAATCCAGGCAGTGGAGAACATCGCCCTCAGGACGGTAGTTGACGCCCCATGGTACGTGAGAACCGCAGACATCGTCAGAGACCTGGAGTACACCACGGTCACTGAAGTCATCCGGGAACGAGCGAAGAAGCTGTACGCCCAAGCCGAGGAGCATGGGAACCCGCTGATCAGACAGGCCACTGATTACGACCCCGTCGACGCCCCGAGGCACAAGCGACCGAGGGTTCAGCTACTGGACAACGGGTAAGTATAACCTTTATTTCCCGCTAACAGATCTGTTTCAGATACGCCAGGACGGACCACCACTACCAGAGACATGACGTTTTCAACCCTAACCCAACCTCCTTGCGGGCGTCGGACAACATACCGTCCAACGCCCGTTGTCCTACCTGCTCCGTGGAGACCGAAAGTGCTAAAAGAAGCACTTAGGTCTCCACACTCCCGAGCTACACAGCTCATCCTTACCTTTCCGACGATCCGGGGTAGGATATCAATTGATGTCCTACGTACCGGCAGTCAGTCCCAGCCAAAACTTCCTAAACCCAACTCGACCGATGACTACCCCCGGGGGTGACAAGCTGGCGAAGAAAGAAAACATCAAGACAAGAAGAGCGCCAGAAGAGACCTCAGCCAGCGAGGTTCAACAGCCAGGACCAGGGGAGGTCCGCAGAAAATACCACGACACATTTCACATTTGTGAGCTGGGTCTGGTAGAAGTACGCGGGCCCACCTATCACGAAGGCCGGTCCAGGTCTACAGAGATAATCTAGGTGCAAAGAGTAATAGTCCTACTCGGCCCTAGTTATCGAGACCGACATCCAGCCAATGGATATTGGCGCAGTCTACATACAAAAAACAACGCCCAGGTTATGTATAATAATGAGGCAACCGAACATTTCCAAACCCTCACTGGAGTTAGGCAGGGATGTGTCCTGGCACCCCTACTTTTTAATTTGTTTACCACTGCTCTAACAATTATTGTTGACAACAAACTGACAGTCAGAGGAATAAGTCTCAGATACCGTTTTGATGGCGGTCTCTTTAACATAGGGCGCTTTACAGCTTTCACGAAGACACGCACACGATTCATTTGTGATCTCCAGTATGCGGATGACTGTGCACTTTTAGCCTCTACGCCGGAAGAGCTTCAAGAACTTTTAGATGTGTATGCCCAGAGCTATGATTCCTTGGGACTTAAAATCAACATTGGAAAGACTAAGATTATGTCAACACCTCATCAAGTGAACCAAATAGACATTACACTTAACGGAAATTCTCTTGAAGTGGTGGATCAGTTCAATTACTTAGGCAACGTTGTTAATGACAAAGCAAACATAGACAGCGAGATTCGCAATAGAATTAACGCTGCATCTAGAGCACTCTGGGGACTTAGAGAGAGAGTATTTGACAACCACGACCTTGCTTTGTCAACGAAAATGGCTGTCTACAGAGCAGTTGTCATTCCAACACTGCGCTATATGGATGTGAAAGCTGGGTCACTTACCGTCGTCATGTGAAAGAATTAGAACGTTTTCAGCAAAGACACCTCAGAAGTATGATGAAAATCCGTTGGTTCCATCACATATCAAACGTGGAAGTACTCAGGAGAGCAAACAGCCTTCCAATTGAGGTGCTTATTTCTAGAGCACGCCTAAGATGGGCAGGTTACGTTCATCGTATGCATGATAACCGCCTTCCTAAATGTATTATACATTTTATGGTGAATTGCTAAGCGGTAGAAGAAGGCGTGGCGGTCAACGAAAGAGGTTCAAAGACGTTCTTCATGAAAATCTAAAATCCTGCGGTGTTGCAGACGAGCAATGGGAACAACTTGCAGCGGACAGAACCGAATGGCGAGGGGTTGTGGCCAGCTATCAAGGAAATGTTGCTGCAAGAAGGCCGAATCCAAGACCTAACCAGGTCTATGTTTGTCCTGACTGCGGTCGACATGTGCTCTCCCGAATTGGCCTCTATAGCCATAGTCGTGTGCACCGTAGATGAATGGGAATTACAAGAGACTACACCTTTTACTTGTTTTTTATTACACACAATCTATCGACTGTAACATTTTTATACTCGGACTCGAGTAAAGGCTAATAATAATAAATATTGAATGACTCATGTACAGTTTCCAAAATAAACATTTTCTCAATTTCCAGTTTTGATCAATTTGATATGCAAAAGGAAAAAAATATAATTCAACGAATACATTGATTAAATTCGGCCACACCGGGAAAATATTGCACGTCACATCGTTGTTATACGGAAAGTTCTTTACTAAATTCGCAGGCTTCCTACTCTTCCAGTAACATACTAATTTCCGAATTTATAACGTAAATAATTATCGCATGTATATATGCTTTGTTAATTAAAATTTACAATTAAGCTAGTCTTTAAAATTTATATGCATCATCACTCCTTCGTTTTACAAATGAATAATAATACCTACTAAATTTGTTTGATGTATTTCGACCAAACTAGTTACATTTTTAACGCTACCCCTCAAATTAATTCCGAATTAAATTAAAAACAATATCAAACAGATGTTAACAATTGAGTATTCCGCGGGAATGGTCAAGATAATGGCAACCGCATATATATGGAATAGCTTATAAAATTTAAAAAATGAAATAACGATATTGCAGTTTTAATTCACCACAACATAGTAATGGCCATGCGTCGACCTTTGTAGCTCCTAAAACAAACAAGTTATAAATTGCGTGCAACTGCAGTTCTTAATTATAAATTAAGGGGCATTCAGGGGCACTGTAAGAAAACAATTTCGAACACACAGTGTCACAAAAAAATATGGTAAACTAAGGTAAGTTTTTTAAAATTCACACTTAAATATGAGTGTATTATAATGCTTACTAAGCACTACTATATAAATTCAAAGCCATTTTTGAAATAATTAATGACTGTGCATGCACTTTTATCGAACTTTCGGCGACAAATGTCCTACAGTGATATATGCAATAAATAATGGACTGTATTTTGTACTTTGATATGAGCGTGGCATGACATGACCGTCCTACCGGCCGGCTCTGATATCTTCCAAGTTACTAATTGTTTGCACAAATAAGACACGAAAAATTAAGTAGTAACTGCGGAAAATATGGTGAAAAATAATAAGAATTGCGTTGAACACTTGATTCTTTTGGCGCGTTTTATCTGAAGTCTTTTATTAAGATTTGAATTACAATTTTGTTTGCAAATATTTAAACAGAAAATAAGTGATAAAATAATAATAATAATAATAATGTTAAAATACCTAATAACTATGTAACAAACTGAAACATAGGAAGATAGAAAACGCTTTTTATTTAAACAAAAACAACACAACAACTATATTGACTACAAGCTACATTAAATGCTCAAAACGGTTTCAAAGATAAATCTATTCATCTTATCTCTTCCCTTAAGGTTTCAGATGAAATATTTGCAAACGCATTTGTTATTCTATCCCCATATCTATCTGACCTTTATTATTTTTATCCCATATATTTTACGTAATAATATGAAGAATGAGGAATGCGTTACTATGGGTATTCACAATCATCTTTGAAATCATTGTCAAATTTAAATGCATTAAACTGTCCAGTAAACAAGCTTATGTCGAAAACGTAGAAGTTTCAGAAAGTACTAAATAAGTTTATTGAGAAAGTATAAAAAGAGAAAGAAATACTATCATTAGAGAAGAAAATGAATTGTCTAACTAAATATATATTTTAAATAACTCAAAAATAAGGGAAGTTTTGATAAGTCGAGAAGAAAAATGAATACTTATTTTTTAAATATCTTTGGTTGGTAGCGAATAAAACTTCATGATTAAAAAAATTTGAATTAAAATTAATAGTAATAAAAAAACATTTTTAAAAACAAGCTTTTTGTTTAAATGCTCTAAAAAGAAGAAAATAAACATTACATTACATTGTTACATTAAATATATAATTTTTTTATGATATAGAAGCTTATCGGGAGATTTTCCTCTGTAAAGGAGATTGCCCAAATTTATATGGAGGAAAAGCCCCCAATTTTTTCATTTGTCGATTTAGGAAATACGATAATTTTTTCATGAATGGTAAAAGCTATAATAAACAAACAAAGCTATAATAAATAAACACCACAGAAATTAGACAACCCCCAATTCCAGAAGCCAGGACTTGTGCGGAAGGGGGTTACACATTGAAAAAACGTGGACATACAACCATTTCCTCCGACAGTGTCAGTGCCGGAGCCAGGATTCGAACCCGGTGGTACGACGTCCTTGTGATTAATCGCGATTACCACCTCGCGCTTTAACCCACTCGGCTATCGACCAGACAACACAACAACACACACACAACAAAAGAAACCACATAGCAATTATTCAGATCTATCGCGGCAGCTACGAATCTTTTTTTCAAATCGCCTGATTTGGTTGATTTTCTGAACAAACTACCTAACATTTTTTAATAAAATTGAAAACATAGCTTTCTTTTGGACGCTCTAGTCTTTTCTATAATACTATTAATTTAAAGGTATTGCGATTTCATCTACTTTTAAATAGAATATAAGTAATTAAAAAAATTGTTGTATTATAGTGAATTTATTTTAGACAATCTCCTTTCTTTTAATTACTTGTGCCAAGATATATTCTCGCGACAAACTTTTATATCTTAAAAAAATTATGTAATGTAATAAAATGATGGGTTTGATTTACTTCAAAGTTTATTTTCTTCTTTTTAGAGCATTTAGATAAAAGCTTGTTTTTAAAAATGTTTTTTTTAAATCAACTAGATTATTAATTATTTAATAGACCTCATCATAATGAACTCACTTTATTTTCTACTCTTCAAGCCCTTTCATTTGATACCCATATTAATTTGATACCTATATAGAATTTTTCAATATGGGGGTATAGAAGGGCGGCAAAATTCTTCAGGGATGGGTTTGGGGTAGTTAGACGGTAAACATCTTAAAAGTCCCCGACCCTAGGAGGTGAGCTTTGCAGGGGAGGGCTTCCGGAAGGCCCTAAATTTTAACTTTTTTTGGTTTCTCACTAATAACTCGAGAACTATTGATTCTAGAGGAAAAAATATTCTTACCTTTTTAAAAGCTGATAAAATTTCCTACATTTTTTAGTTTCGACTGAAAGTTTCTATTTTCAGCCGTTATCGAGTCACGCGCTTCTCAAAATCGCCGATACCCGGAAAACGCTGTTTCGGATCACAATTTTCGTCATACTCTGCTCCTAACACCTCAAATCTTCTTTGTAAAATAAAATTCAGCCTAATCAAGTGAAGAGGATTAAATTGACTTAAGAATTATATATTCTACATATAATTAATGGCAGAGATTGTGGATTTCAAGATCTTTTGCTGCAATGTGATAGGGTTATTGCTTGAAATCATACCTACATTTTTACAAGCTGTTGATGAAAAAACTGGAGGAAAAAGGATGTGGCAATTATATCCACAGCCATAGAAAAATCATTTTTCTCTTTAGTAACTGTGATAGGCGAAGATGTGGACCGTCCTGTTGTTGGCGAAAACCCCTCCCCAGCGTGACATATTCCTCGTGAAACATGGTAAAAGAAAAGTATGCACAGCAACATACTCTTCACAAGAGCAAGGTTTCACCAGGAATATGTCACGCTGGGGAGGGGTTTTCGTCAACAATAGGACAGTCCACATGTTCGCATATCACAGCTACTGAAGAGAAAACTGATTTTTCTATGGCTGTGGATATAATTGCCACATCTGCATCATCCTCTGCATGGAAGGTATAATATGATTTTCCTCCAGTTTAACCCTATCACATTACAGCAAATAATCTTGAAATCCATTATCTCAGCCATTAATTATATGTAAAATATATAATTTTTAAGTAAATTTAATCCTCTTCACTTGACTTGGTTGTATTTTATTTTACAAAGAAGATTTGAGGTGTTAGGAGCAGAGTATGACGAAAATTGTGAGCAGGTGACTTGATCACGGTTGAAGATTGAAACTTTCAGTCGAGATTAAAAAATGTAGGAAATTGTATCAGCTTTCAAAAAGGTAAGAACAATTCTTCCTCTAGGATCAATAGTTTTCGAGCTATTAGCGAGAAACTAAAAAAAGTTAAAATTTAGGGCCTTCCGGAAGCCTCCCCTTGCAAAGCTCACCTCCTAGGGTCGGGGACTTTTAGAATGTTTACCTTCTAACTACCCCAAACCCATCCAAATTCTGCCGCCCTCCATGTGGTCTACAATAATTCGTCGACAGGACTAATATTAAGGAGGTTGACAAAAAAATGTAATCCACTATCTTGTGGCCGCGGCCATTTTAAAATGACGTCAATCTTTTTTATCGTATCCTACTCTTCAAGCTCTTTCATTTGATATCCATATTAACATGGTTGATAATATATACATCATCCGCCTTCTTGTGGCGGGGGCCATTTTGAAAATATTACAATATTGGTTAGAGGAACTGGTTCTAATTCAGCTTGCGAGACTTGACCTAAACAAACTAACAAACGTTGCAAGTAAAATAAAAGCTTGTAAAAAATAGAAAGCTTACTTTCTTGTTATTAAAAAGAAAATGCAATATAATCCTGTCTAGTTTAAAGCGAGTGATCTAAGTTGCCACCATTTAGTTGTCAATCGTTTTTCCAAATTTCTTTTATCATTTTAACAAGATTAACAACAAGCAAACAAAGATAAAATTCTGAGATGAGATTTTATACAAGAACGGCGATGTAGGCGAACGGCGAATTAGGAAATAATTTTTCCCACGCTTAAAAAAAAAGAAAGAAAGAGATTCAATATATGTGCTATGTGTCCAGGAGTGTACAAACCTCTCTAACTTATCGGCATTTTAATTGGATCATAAATTTATGGACCTTTCTTAGAATAAAATGCAGTGTCCTATTATTTTAGAAAAACTACTACTACTACTAATAAATCAGAACTATGGAAATTCCGTTACCATCTGTATATACAGTTTGTGCTCTATTGGAATTGAAAATCAAGTTATTTGAATGCATTTGCCTAGAACTGATGCAAATCTATCATTTAAATTTTGGTGAATATTTATCTTAAGGTTTGGGTAAATCAAATCGACATCAATAATATTATTTCATGAATAAATATTTTATAGTCTTTGGTTTTTACTTTGTAATGTATCAACTTCAACCACATACACATACGTGTATATTTTGACAGGTATATGTAATATAATACTCATAATCCGACTTTTTTATGCATTTTAACATCCTAAAGGCATATTAAAACTCAAAATTTATATGTGTAATTCTTTGTTTGATTACTTCGAGATATGATAAACCTACAACGAAGTTAATAAACTGTAAGTGTCATACTTTTTATTGTGCTATAAAATATTCCGCAATATAACCATCATGTAAACTGGAACATATCATGTTTGAATAAAACTGAAAATACTGATAAGTCGGATATGTGGTAGGTAGACAGGGATTTGTAGAATTTTCGCAACCAGTTGATATAATCTTTGGGGCATGGCAATAGTACAGTCGTTAAACTTCTGTGTGCATTTAAATAGAATTTTAGCATTTCCATTTCCTAAAAAGGCTGTTGCTATAAAGTAATTATTGGTAATTACGACATAAAAACTATCGGAAATACTTATTTATTTAAAGTATTATGTAAAGCCTGTCTTGTCAATAGATGTAGGTATTCTAAGTGTTCAATATAGTCTTATACAAATTGAGTTTGACTACTTGATTCGGTTGTTGCATAACAGATAACTTTATTCTTACAAGTTGCGGTGTTAGTAAAGTTAGTAAAGTTTAAGCCTATAGTCTCACCATTTTATTGGATCTGTTCCTCTCAGATAGACGATTCTGGCTATGTCTTCTGCTGTCGCAAATGGTCTCCTGAAGCATGTGAACCTCATAGATATCAGGGCAGCTGATAGGTGGGAAGCTGTGGTGGGGAGACTCGTTCTCTTACGTCTAGCCCCTGCACTACCATAGAGTTTTTACTGCCGTTCAGGAAAGGCATTTTTAGTGCCAACCACTAATGGTATTAAAGATTTTTGATGAAAAATAACAGTATTATTATTTAATTCATATTGGGTGTTTGAAGAAAAAATACCATGTTACAGTGGAACAATGTGATTTTTGTGTCTTGCTTCGCCCATCGGTCAAGTACATCTTTCAGACAATAATAAATGTCGCTTTTACTTCAAATAAAGAAATATACTATTTTGTTCAAACGCCCAGAAAACATGACTTTTATGACAAATTTCGTGAACTTAAACTATCATGCCTCTGACACTTCATCTGAAAGGCAGTAGAGGTCTTTACTGCCGCCCATGATCGGCACTAAAAGTATTTGACGAAAAAATAGCAATTCTTATGTAATAGTCTTTTACTGCCGCACTTACTAGCAGTAATTTATAATCGACGTTTAAAACTATCATGCTTTATGAGGAGTAAAGTGATTTTTTGTGTTTCGTCTGTTCCTACCCGACTCGCTTCGCTCATCCATTTTGTAAAATCCGGTAATTTACAAAAAATTGTTAGGTGATGGGCTGAGAATACCTGCCAAATGAAATTAAACCGCCTGCAAATTTAAAATTATTGAAAGGAAATTGCAATTTTTGTATACTTTTTATTTTCTATATCATATTGTTGTATTTACTTCATTTGCACATTAAGTATTTGTAAATAGCTTTCGAATAAACTTACTAACAACAATTTCTTCAGTTTTAGTTGACAATTTCCGTAAATATTTTTTTTTTGTTTTGAAATTTGAGACATTGAGAAATTATAGGCCCTTCAAAATGTAGTTTTTACATTCACATTATAACACACATTATACTTAAGCGCTTGCAAATTTTTAAGCATAACACCTGCGCTAGCGAAATTTTGCTAGGTGGAGGCGATATCCTTCAGCTAACGCAGATCATCGGAGGCGGTGAACCTGCATTTGTCATCTCACGGCCTACCTCGCTGTCACCAATCAGCATTTTACGAGCGACACAGCACACTAGAGTACCATAAACCGATTTCAGTTCGCTCGGTTTCTTTCAGCGCTACATAAAACCAGCAGATTTATACTTATATCTCCCTTACCTACTTATTTCATATGCCGACTAAATAAACAAGCGACTATCCCTAATAGAGTTCCCTATCTTCAAGCCGAACCACCGGAAAGGTTATGTTATTCTTAATAACGTTTTATTCTTTCGTAAATAGGTTCAATGGAAGTCTATTTGCAGGGGAAATGGGAGACATTGATTTTTTATACAAGGTGTTTCAGGTTTTACTATCAAAATTTGTACGGAATAAAGGAAGGGCAATGTTAAGCTGAAGATATACTATAACATTATTATGCTCTTAAAGGTCTGCTAATCCGAGAGCAGCGTGGGCTTCATATCTCCGAGTACACTAATTATAAGGACTACTAACTTGACCAAGTAGCCTGGATACAGCATTAAGAGCTCGTACCGGAGATAGCGATATTTAGTCCGTTTTCCCCCCTCTCTCAAGATGATATTTGTTTCAGCAGGCGCTAAAAACTCGATGATATACATCGCCTTCTTCTGATGATCGAGGAGTACTATGTTAGGTTTGTTGGCTTGAATTAACCTGACGGTCGGGAACGAGTAGTTCCAGTATATTCTGCACCTCTCGTTCTCGACAACGAACTCAATATCTCCGGGGACCTAAGGCAGCACTGGTGTTTATTCTACCCCGTACGAGTGCCGTAGATGGCAGTAAAGCACTCGTCGCCGCGTTATGGCGGTGGATGTAGGCCGAAATCGCACATACCGGGCATGCAAACAGTAAATGCATGAGCGATTCCGGCGCCTGACGGCAGGTCCTGCAGTTGGTATCAGGAAAACCTACATCCATCACACGGCTTCGATAGACCAAGGTGTTAATAACACCATCTTGGCAGGCCACAATGAATCCCTCTGTCTTCGACTTAAGCTCAGCTGACCTTAAAAAGGCGTACGTCAGATTGGTCGATAAATCCAGTGTTTCTATATTCTTATAGAATATACCATGAATGTATTTACCGACGTGTCGTCTAAACAGATTTTCCTATTCAGCGGCTTTAATCTGGCCTTTCAGACGATTTGGCGGAAGCTCTGTGAGCGACTCTGGGTCAGCACCTCGCTGGCCTCCTCATCCGCGGCTCTCTTTGCTGCCTTGAACAATCCTGCGCCCACTCCTGCATTTTCATGATTTCTCACTAATTACAAGAGAGAGTCTGAGCTCCTAAGGATGTTACATGCTATACTCAGTACTACCCGGCCATGCATGTACTCCAAACATGTACTCCTCTACCGAGCGGAAGATGGGAGCTCACTGCCTTACCAAAATAATGCTAGCTCGTGGAATATATTACCTTATTAGACATTTGCACAACTTTTATTACATATTTCTTAAAAAAATTTGGTATATTTTTTTTTTATTAAGGACGGTGTAGTAAATGAACTTTCCTTGCACCATTATTCAAACTATTATACGTAGTGTAGTTTTTAGGTAGATTTCTAATCCACCTATTGCAGAATGCCATATGTCACGACTTCGGGAAAATTTCACTATAGTTTCTTCAATTATGGTCCCCAGACCCAAAAATGCCCAACGTTCAAAAGTTTATATATGCTATATAACTAAATTTGTAAACACTCTAGAGGGCGCATATCTCAACGGCTCAAAACGAAATTTGGCAGGCATATACTTTGGATCCATATCTCGGTTAAGTTCGAAGACGATTTGCCTTCTTCGTTTCAAAATGGCGGCAGTTCAAAGTTTTAAAAAATTCTCCTAATTTTATTTCGAATCAAATATGTACATGCGATACATCGTTGGATAGTACTTATCTAGCCTTACAACTTTTGTTTAAAATATTTTTTGCTAAAACTCGTAGGAAAAATTAAAAAAAAAAAACATGATTTATTTATATTTTGAAGACTACCTACGGGCTAATACTTCATAAATCGATGACAATAAATTGAAGTTGGGTAGTTCTAATAAAGATATACTAATTACTTTTTTACTAAAATAATAGAAACCTAAACAAGTGCAAAACAATATAGGACGAAATGTACATTTCCTACTGGCCCCTGCCATCGGGGTTTTTAAATTCGTATTTTCAATATATCAGTATGAATAATGATGATGACGTTTGGTTCCTGGCATCTATTAAATCCATTAACGTAGTAGATATAGACTGCTAGTGAACAACTGTGTTAGGATAGAGAAGGCAATGTATTAAGACGATAAATTATACCAATTAAATATATTCTTCTCTTTTTAATCTACGCTACAGAGCAGCGACTTGCAGTCTACATCTAATATGTTCATAGGCAAACCTAAGAAAATATCTGCGCTATAATTGTTAAATTGATATTTAGAGCATTACTGCATTAATAAAGCATTTTGAGCAAAATCCTAAAATGCATTTTGAATATTTTTTTTAGTACTATTTAATAACCCGCAAACTCAAATTGAGTGGAATTTCCCATCGACTCAGCCGCAGGTTAACTGGATCTTATTATAATACTGATATTGAAGATCGGTGTAGAATTAACAAACAACAAAATCAAACGTAACCGACTTTAATATCGCCATTGGGTAATAAAATCCAAGTAACCAGGCGATTGTATATTTATTTCATATTTTTCATCACCTTTCAATTTCCGTTCAATTTTTTACAAAAAATATTTACGGTAAAACTTCTTGTTTCCTTTATTGCTGGTTACTCTTCACTGAGTTTATAAAAAATGCACTACGATAGAGTCAGTTTATCTTTATAATCGCACGATATTCCTGAAGCACTTAAATAATAAAAACGTCCTCCACCAAATGTTGCAGAGTAGAGTTACCGACTTCGCCAAGGATTAAATAATTGCTTAGCAGATAAAAATGTCCACACAGCCGCCGTGTCTTCCGTGTCAGTCTAGGAAACTTTATTGCGGTACGTAATTCAAGAGTAGCGAGAAAAGTTGGGAAATAAGAGAGCCAATCTTAATGAATCTTTTATTACACTTGGTAATCCTGCATTTCATCACCTGAAGTAATAACACGAGTAATGTCGTGACTATTTAAATGGAATTGGGTGAACAATAATGTTATATCAAAAGTTTACTAAAAGTTCACCACATACTTCGACATACAAGGTGGGTCATATAACAAGTGTGTATCCCTTTTTTTACTTCCTAACATTATTAGTAAATTGAGTTTGTATAGTAAAAGTATAACAAGAAACACTCCCATGTAGCATACAACATCTTATGTATATGCGTAACATGTACATAATGTTCAAAAGTGCACCTTTCGAATATCTTGAAGATCTCTGGGATAAACACCTTAGAATATGCATGTATGGATATGCCTGAAATATGATGGACATTATTGCATCCATGGATATACTCATGATATCCTTTGGCGCATGTTGGCGGAATTTCCATGCACGGATATATGTAACATACAGTCTGCGTCTGTCTATTTTACGAGGGCCACACCAAATATGTCGCTTAATATCTATTGTAGAAGAATAAAGTTTTAGAAACAGTTATCTCATTTTTTGTGAGCTATATTTCAGTAAAAAAATTAAATATAGAAGGATATATTTTTTTATCCATTTTAGTTTAATAAAACTAATAAAAATTATTTAAAACAAATCTATTTTACAGTTATAACCTAAGTTATATTTACTAAGATAGGTGGAACATTGTTTTTTTTTTTCATTATTTATCTTTAAGTGTTATTACTGTGGGTGTAGGGTATCTAAACAAAATTTAAAAAAAACACTGTTCTAGCGATTTTAGTTTAATAAAACTAACAAAAATAGTTTAAAATAAATAATAGTTATAACCCACATTATGTTCACTAAAATAGGTAGAATATTGTTTAAAAATTAATTTGTAAGTGTTGTATTTGCCAGTTTAAAAAAAATAAAACAAAATTATAGCTTAGATGGCTTTGGAAAAATTGCAATACAACAATTGCTTTTTACTGGCAGTTCAACTATTATACACTCACCGTCAGTGCAGAGTCATAACCTGTATATGTAATTTGTGGCAGAGTTTTTGTGTCAATATTAGTTAAATTTAAAAAAAAATCTTATTAAATTGAATTAATATGGAAAAAGCTCAGAAATATACTTTATGTACACATTGCGAGTAACTTTGGGATCTCAAAATGTATCATTCAAATTTAAAATATTTGTCGTTCCTCATTGATAAATGCAGCTTCGGTGCAGTTTAGAAAGTCCAGAGGAAAATTTGTTTAGTAGAATACAGAAAAATGTACTCAATATGTCAACCAAGTTTTCTCAAATTTGTAAAGTTGAGTTGCGCAGAATTGTTTCAAAATATTATATTTATGTACTTATGAAATATTTCCACTTATTAATATCGGCCAGAGTACTCTGGAGGATGAATATTTCCGGAAATATTTCGGATTGCTATGGTATATAGTATATGGTGTTATTAATTTTATAAATAGAATTAATAATAAATTAATGATCACGGTAAATGAACTACGGAAGCGCTGAGGGGCCAAGATAAACTACTTTTTTTTAAGTCACTTCAATCTGGTTGCTTCTGACTTATTAAGTTTTTTGGCATAATTATATGCAGCAACCGCTACACAGAAAGCACCAACTGCTAGTTACAGGTCATCAGGCACGGGCATTTCGACGTTGACTTAGTCACTTGCGAACTGACCATGTGACAAGTGTGTAACCAATATGTGGATGCTCACTTGTAATGTGTGAAAGAACAGCCAATGTTGGAATAAACATTGGCCTGGCCATGTGAGTCAATGTGTGGAGCCGGCTTAACAGTCGAGATAAACGTGCCTAAGGGTCGGCGCATTTGTTAGTTGATATTAAACTCGCCTAACAGTAACGTTTCTGTTAGTCGAATTAAACGCGTCTAACAGGCGATTTTAAAAAAGTAGTATATCTTGACCCCTCAGCGCTGTTGGTAAAACAAAATAATTTGATATATACAGGGTGTCCCATAATAACGTGCAAACAATTTAACTGTAGACTCCCTGTCGAAAATTAAGACAGATTCTTCATATAAAATTTTTCAAAATAACTTCAAAATTCCTGTCCAGCTACACCCCCATAAAGGGTTATCCCAAAAAAAAAACACTTTTTAATTTCTATCTCAAAATAACGCAATCGGAAAAATACGAACTTTGGCACATCTCGGTTACTCATCAAAACACATAACGAAATTATTTCATCACCTAGCGTGTATAAAAAGGGGTGAAATTAACTATCCTTCTTGGAATTTTGTAAATATGTGCCAAATGTTCGTACTTTTTCTAATATTCACTTGAGACTAAGAGAACAACAAACACCAGCCGAAAGACTGATCCTACTTAAAGGAGCTCTCTTGCCAGTCGTCACACACCACTTGCAGACTGCAGTTTCGAGCTGTTGGCTCTCGTCAGTGCAAGGTCGAAGCATTAGCGTTTTGATGGTAATATGCAATTATTACACTTAACGCGCCAGACTTGTAAATTGTAATTCAGCGCTCGGCGGGGCACATAGCCCGGAGAGTAGCTGTTGGTTGCAGTCTGGTTACATTCCTTATAGTAAAATAAGGATTTTATAGAGGAGTTTGCGACTAAAAATATTATGTTTAATATTCCGCCCTCTAAAAGCATATTTGAACTATGCTAAGCCCAGTCAGGCTATTTATTTTTCGATTGCAACAGATACTGACCGCTAGATGGCGCCTGCTGACTATTTTATATGTCGCTATTGTAAAAATACAGGGATATACCAAATAGTCAAAGGATTCTCGTGCCGGTCGTCACATGCCTACCTTGCACTGACGAGAGCCAACAGCTCGAAACTGCAGTCTGCAAGTGGTGTGTGATGACTGGCAAGAGAGCTCCTTTAAGTAGGATCAGTCTTTCGGCTGGTGTTTGTTGCAATCGAAGCATTAGCGTTTTGATGGTAATATGCAATTATTACACTTAACGCGCCAGACTTGTAACTTGTAATTCAGCGCTCGGCGGGGCACATAGCCCTGAGAGTAGCTGTTGGTTGCAGTCTGGTTACATTTCTTATAGTAAAATAAGGATTTTATAGAGGAGTTTGCGACTAAAAATATTATGTTTAATATTCCGCCCTCTAAAAGCACATTTGAATCATAATGTTGTTATTTTTTTATTGAAAAAAAAAACAACATAGCAGGCAGAAAAATATTTACAAAATTTCAAGAAGGGTGGTTAATTTCAGTTTGGTTTTAAGCATTTAGTGATTTTTTTTGTTGAAATAATGCCATATTGCATATTGCAAAAATCACTACAATCGCCATTAAGTATAGATTTTAAGTAAAAAAATTTGTAAATACCAGTTATAAAACATCTTGTGTGTGACAAAACATCATTTTTACTTCCCAAAAATATACAGCGTGGCCAAAAATGATTTCTCAATTTAGAACTTTTTGAATTGAATGTTTACAATTCAAAATATGAAAAAAGAATAATAATTGCGGCGACTTTAAAAACGGTAGAAATTTCATTTCAAAAGAGCATAGAGATGTGTGTCAATCAAAATGAGCAGCATGTGGAGCATTTATTGTAATTTTTTCTGTTCCAACTATTTGAAAAAATCTCAGTCTAATTTTTCAAGCTTATTCTTGAATTTTGTACTTATTGCTCAGTAGATCGAAAATGGTTACAAATAGCCATAGAGATGTAATATATAAAAAAATGTTTTTTTTTCATTCCTATAAATCATATGGTCGAAAAGTATACTTACTACATTTACTATTAAATTATTAAAAAAGAATCGAAATTTAATCCACAAAATTCTCCTAAATTAAAATCTCCAGTTATTGTAACATAAATGTGAGTATATTATTTATTATTTTGCTACTTCAAAATAAACTTTAGGACATTGTGAGGCACAACAGATCCCAACTTTACAAAAGTACTGTCCTGTCCTGTCAAATTAAATGCATATAAACATTAGCTACATAAAATATAGAAATTCTATTATCTGCGTGAAGTTACAACTCAAATTTTCGTAAATTAAATATTACGGAGGGGATAATTCAAAATATGAGCTCTGTTTTAGGTAAATTAGATACAGATACGAAGAAGAAAAAATTAAATATGTACTTACTTTGAAGCTTTTCCATCATGGTTTCCAAGATTTACTAAAATCTAGAAGTATGTCCACAATTAAAACTATCACATGTATTTCTATACACTAGTGTTCTTGCAAATTATCTAAATGTCTTGGATGTCCACTCGTTACTTATTACCGATCACAAATGAACGAATTAAAATCATCCCTATGTACACAACACACGTTATACTTTAACACAGTTAATAATTTTTAATATTGCTGAGATATATTTAAATTTTATTAAGTGTTTTAAACGCCGCGGTATTGTTCAATTGCAAATATAAACAGACACTGTATTAGTAAACATCGAGAATCGAGAGCAGCGACTTACTTTAAACGGCGATGCCGCGAAATGCTCCAAAGCCAACTTAATTTGTTATTTTTTCATGGCAGCGCAGCCCGCGTTCGCACTAGTTGCTAAGCGCTCCGCTAAATCCATCGCCGCTTCCAGGAATTTCAACAAACGCGGTTCTTGCGTTTGTTGACGAAGTTGGCGTTGATTGGTCAAGAGGTCAGCGAAGTGGGGTATATCAGTCTTATTTTTGGTGGGAAGAAATAAGGAATGCATTATTGTAGACAATGAGACAATGTAGACATTGCAGTGTTTTGTATTTGTGGTTATTAATAAGTGATGTGTACCTATAAATTAGTGTGGAACTCAGCGGGGTTTGTTTATAAATTTGAAAATAAACAGTGAAATGGTAAGTTATTATTTTAAATATGTATTGTTATGTATATTTACGCTAGGTTTTTAGAGATTCTTTTGTGTGTTACTTTATATTTCCCAGGTGCTTTTTGAAAACCTTAAATATCGTTTAGAAAAAAGAACAGCATAATGTTTAGGATCAGTAATAAAAATAATTTCAACATTCTAAATTCTCAATATTGAAACTGGTATGTAAGTGCTATATAGGTACTTATCGTTAGTTTATTGAAATGTTTATTAATTGTGGCACATTTTATAGAATATTCTTCACAGTTTTTTCAAAAATACGGTAACTTTTTAGATATAATTGCAATTGTAATTTTAAGAATCTCCCAATAATGTCAACTTGGTTGGCGAAACGTCCATAAGTTCACCACGTAGTATTGACATTCTTGAATATTTTTCTAAATTTTTTAAATTAAAATGAATAAATAAATACCACACAAATTAGACAACCCTCAATTCCAGAAGCTAGAGGCTTGTGCGGAAGGGGGTTACACATTGAAAAACGCGGACACACAACCATATCCTCCGACAGTGCCGGAGCCTGGGCTCGAACCCGATTCGATTAATCGCAATTGCCAACTCGCGCCTTAACCAACGCAATTATCGACTAGACTGTTTCATAACATTTAATTACTGATATAGTTTTTAAACAACATGGTTCTTTCTCTAGCTAACAGCAACTTACGGTCAAAATTTCAATAGCTATTACAATTATTGGCAATTACTAATTTGTTAGGTATATAAATTACTCAAAAAAGGTTATTAAGTTTGGATTCATTCTAATCATTAATATATTGTTGCAATTTGTCACAAAATGTTTTTGTTACACTACTCCATGAAAAAGTTGCAAAAAAAAAAGTTAAAACACAAGTTCTGTGAGAGGGTTGAAACATGGATACTCTCCCGTTTTCGAGGGAGCTGAACACGATGGTGATATTTATAAGGTTCCCACCCTTCCGCAACTACCCCTAAACTCGAAAATCCATCCCTTTGAGTGACGAAGCATGCCATCAGCCCTGAGGTTGAAACAACCACCGCCCCTAACATTGAAATCCACCGAAAAATACAAAATAGTGGAAAATGTTTTCTCCCCGCTTTCGAAGGCGCTAAACAAGATGTCAGTACTATTTAATTCCCCACTCTCCATTACCCACAACCAAATTAGGGGTGGAAGGTGGAGGAAAAATGAATATTACCATCGTGTTGAGCGCCCTCAAAGATGGGGATAAACATTTCATGCATTTTGATTTTTTTGGGGATATTTTAATATTAGGGGAGGGGGTAGTTCCAACCCCGGGGGTGGATAAGATTTTTTATGGCTAAATTTCATACGGCCTATCCGAATCCTACCCAAAAACTTATCCGCATGCCTACGATTGAAAAAAACGCGAATTAGGGGCGGTTTTTCGAGTTTAGGGGTAGTTGATGAGGGCTGGGAAAAATAACACCATCATGTTCCGCGCCCTAAAAAACGGGGGTATCCATGTTTCATCCCTCTCACAGAACTTTTGGGGTTTTTTCGATTCTTTCATGGACTATACAAGTCGTAAACAAAGTGGGTACATGTTTATAAAGATCTTTTTCAAACAGAAACCTCGGCAATAATTCTCTTATCATATCGTTTTATACCTGAATCATTCTATTGAAATAGCGACTTGGATATGTAACGATATGTTTCACTTATAAGGAACTTTGACCCGAAATATCAGTTTATTCTCACATTTGACATCATTACTCTGTTGTTGGTACCTTTCTTTTAGTTCCTGGAAGTGAGTCTAAAGTGACATTTTATACCCCCACTTATAACTCAAGTGCATTAGCTCGGGAGCAAGCTCAGTTGAAGATTGAGGTTAATGTTTGTTTTTGAGCTGAATTAGAAAAATAATTTATATTTTGTTACATCAGTGAGTGATTATTTTTTATTTTATGGACGGTTCGTAAAAATAAAAAAAAAATCGACAACAGCTTTCTTTGTACAATTGAGCAGTAAGAGATACACTGAGATTAGTATACTCACTTCACATTTGACTCAGACCTCGACTCAGACTCAGTTTTGTGCAAAAGGGAAGCACCTATAATGTGATAGGTATTCCTAATACCTATATGTATATTTAAAGCTAGGCTCATTGAAGTTACTACACTGCATATTTATAGGCAACACACAAAATGGGCGTTATGTATATAAAAATGGACAACAGAGGGGCTCAACCAAACAATAAGTTCAGCTTCGAACTTCAAACGCCTGCAAATAGAACAGGCTTGCTTGGGCATATTTAAAAAACTTAGTACACGTACACTTTCAATAGTTACATTATTCTATAATTGTCATTCCCAGAATTCAGGGAAAACAAGAGTTTTTTGTGGTAATTTTTTGTGCTGATGGGTAAAAGCAGGGGTAGCCATGTTAGTAAAAGATTTTTTTTGCTGCAACCCTGGGCAGACACCACCTGTGTTTGAAAACCTAAGAGGACCTGGGATTTTTTTTTTTTTTGATAGGGCTTTGTCAACTCTATTATCATTCAACGACACAAGCTGAAAATATTTATCTTGGTCCACGTCAAATAAGAGCACGGGGCAGCTGGCTCACAGAATATATAAATTTAAACTGATGCTGAATATTGTTTTATCAGAAGGAAGGAATAATCTTGGTCCTAAGAATGTGAAAGAATATTCTCCAATAATTCTCCTAGCATGAGGTATTTCTAATTCATTCCTACTATATCTAGTTGTATACATGATCAATTTTTTGGCTGTTAGATTGAATTATTGTATGACAATATAATTGTCTAATATCTATTATTTCCTATTATTTGGGTTTTCTACCACATGTATTATTATCCTCTTCAAAAACAAATCACCGAATTTACAAAATAATTTCGGAAAGTAGTCTCTTTCCGTTTTCAAAGTTTTTTTTGGAAGAACTCTTATTTTGCTGTGTATGTCAAATACACAGCTTTAAGATTCCGTTTAGGTTATTTCCATAGATACTTACTACTTACACAGAACTGATGATATTTTCTTTTAGATAATGTTGAGTTTGTTAAGTTCTTCTTTTAACATTGGTAGCCAGGTTGTAAAAATAATGATAATGTCTAATATCTAATTTTGTTAGGTGACAATTGTATATAACCCCCAATCGATTATACCATCATAGCGAAGCTGTTATTTAACTAGAGCATTAACTGTGATGAGTCGGTTAATATTTAAAATTTTCGTTAGATATTTAAACTTTGCCAGGATACCCCTTAGTAGTAGAGAAAATGAATGCAAAAAACATTTTTCCAAAACGAAATTGTGCGCTTTTCCGCCCTTTAAACACGATTCAAACTATTTCTTAAGGGCGTATGTCCATTATTACTGATAATTTGATAAAAATACCCACTATTAGTAATAGTAGTAAAAATTTAGGAAAAATCGTATTTTTTGGGAGGTTACTCTATGTTCACCCCCAGTAAAGGGTTGAAATGGTTGGGATTATTTTTTTTATTTCAACTATTTTAAGTAGTCCAATATTATCAAACTATAATAAAAAAATTTAAAAAAAAGTTTTTATCGCAATTTTTGCAGAAGAAAAGTTCAAGTGTACGAGGTTTTCCACGGGGGAGAAGCGAAAGGGTTAAATAACGTGGTTACCAAAATGATGTATTCTTATGCAAAATGGCATTCTAAACACTTTTTTACTCTACCTACATATTTTTCAGTAAAATCTATAGAAATGGTGTAAATCAGAAATTAACTCCTAAAGTCCGCCATTTTAGGTCCGCATTTTGAATTTTTCAATTTTCACGTTGGATTCGTAATCAGCGGCTCCAACAACCTCCATGATATGAATTTTAGTCGATTTCGTTGAAAACTTTGCGAGTTATTGAATTGGGAGTGTAAAATGGGGGCTGCAACTCCCCAGAGGTGAGTGCACTAATTTTCAAAGGTATACATTTGATATGTTGCCGAAACTTAACATAATGCAAAAGGTTCCAAGTCTTTACATTGAAGTAGTAACGATTAAGAATTTATGCCATTTTTGCATTCATTTTCTCTATCATAGTTTTTAAGTTAATTTATTAATATGGATGCCCGCCCCGTTTAAGATGTGAAACAATTATGATTCTCAGGTATTTGATATTATATTTTATTGGAATCTGATATAATTATTACATTCTATTTCATTGGTTTGAAGTCATACAAGTTACTATCTTACTATTACTAGTGAAAATGGTAAAATCTTTTTGTGCTGTTTCAATAACAGCTTCCCATGTACACCTTGTATAAAAAATTGTTCTATCATCTGTATAGCTAATAAAGTGCCCTTGTGACGGTAGTAAAAACATGGCATTGATATAAATATTGAAGTGTATAGAACCTAATACCGTGCTTTGTAGAACGCCGTATTCAATAAAATTCACTATAAATTCTGTTTATTCTGACACATTGTTATCTATTTGACAGACATCAGTTTTTCATTAATTCAGCTCCAGTTCCCCTAATACTAATCCTTTTCAAAATATTTAACAGTTTTTTGTGCTCTACTGTATTAAGCACTTTTTGGGGACCCACAAAAATACAGATCCTAGGCTTTCCATAGTCTATAGATTTGTAAATATTTTTTCAAGTAGGCTAATTGCATCCTGAGTAGATCTAGCCTCTCTAAATCCAAATTATAAATCTGATAGTATGTTATGTTTGTTAAAATAGGTAATAAGGACGCAGCTGACTTTAAAGCTTCAGTAATAGCCTGGAGCTTTACTACTTCATACTAACCATGTCAACATCACTAGGAGATGAATAAAACTGATTTTCAGTGTTAATAAACTCCTGGTGATGCTAACTTGGTTAGTGAAACTCGCATCGAGTAGTGTATTGGAGTGTTGTGTTCAAATGTTTTGGCGTTTTGTAAAAATGGTTTTTAGATATCAAAGATAGTGATTTCTTCATACGAAAACTCCTCAATGCCATTATCCAGATCCAGCGTAGGGTGTCTCTTTAAACAGGACTACACACCATAAAAGTTGAAGGAGGTTTTCAGACGCTCATTGAAAAAAAAAAAAACAGTAACTCTTGGTGTAGAACCGACACGGTAGATCAGGTAGGGCGCGTTATGTGATAAATTCGTTTTGATGTGACAGTGCTGTGTTCTCGGTTCGAACCCCGGTACCGACACTGGCAAGTGGGTGAGTAATGGATGTTGTCTGCGTTTTTTCAAATGAGTAACCCCCTAAGACTATTAAGAAAGAAATAGACAGAACAAAATAATTTGATTTTCTACGGTATTTTATCGCTCCTAAAAATCATAACAAATGATAATTTCACTATGCGCTAGTTTGAAAACGTGGAAGAAATTTTTTATTAAACAAAATGTGGAAATAAGATTCCTAAAAATTCCGTTTTTTCTTCCTACTTTTTCATATATCTCAGTAAGCATTGCTTTTGGAGAAAAGTTATACAAATGAAAAAGTTTTTAATTAAATTATAAATAAGATGCAGTTGGTTGTGAATCAAAAAAATCCAAATCCAAAAAATTTTGAAATAGCAAGTTATTTGTGGAATTTTTAAAAAAATACTTATATTGTACGTAGGACCTTCATACTTGGCTAAAAAAATTTATATAATAAATCTTTCCACCAAATTTCATCAAGATAAAACTTTTAGTTTTTGCATAATAATTTTGCAATCTAAACTTCGCGAAAAATTTTTGCAAATTTCCAAAATGTCGCTGAAACTGAACTAAAGCATTTATAAAGTTGAAAATTGAAAATATTAAAATCTGTTAATTAGGAGAGCCTAGAGATATGTTTAAAAATTTGACAAATTTTTTTGTTTATAAACAAATGCAATAACTTTTAAAATTTTTAACGGATTTTTATTTTTAAAATATATTTTGAAAGTACTCGGAAAGACGCTTCTTTAGAAAACACGATGATTCGTTTATTAAAACCGGAGTTATGATAGACCAAAGTGAACTCAATTTACAATAAAACTTTAAGGGTATAAGGGCTGTTTTTCGGCCAACAGCTTTATTTATCCAAGTACTTGCCAGGTATAAATTTTCAATACTTGCGCTCATGGGCAACCTTGTTAAATGTTAAATAAAACAACTCAAGCCTGCCCGAAATCCAGGAGAAATGTACAAGAGGCAGTGGTGGGGATAGTAAAGAGCGCGGGCCCGTCTGCCATCTCAAAATTGAAACCTTACGTTCAAACAATCGACGCACTTAAAAATTTTAATTTTCTCAGCTTCTAGTGGACCAATTTTGATGTTTTTTCATTAAATCGATGTCTCGCAAGTTATTACGTTTAATTATCATATTTTCAAACGCGTATAATTGTTTATTTTCGACCTTTTAACGTACTAATAATTATTTATTTTATGAACTACTTTAACAATCATGTCTATTTTACTATATTTAAATGAAAATACATTTATTTAAAAAAATTTAAATTGTTTAAACAATAATAATTTACAAATATACATTATTATTCAAGCAGCTATTTCAATTAAACGAGAAATATTCTGCTCGTAGTATAAAAAATTACAAGCAAGGTAATTTTTATTTATAAAATATAATAAATCTAATCTGAAATATTTTAAATGATTCTCGGTTTTTTTTATATTGGCAGTAAGTATTTCATTTTATTCAGCAGGCTCTTCATCTTCCAAATCTTCATCCTGTAACAGATAAATATTTTCTTCTTGCTCGAAATCTTCCATTTGTTTTCAAGAGAATCTTCTGGGTAATCTAACCGCTCTTAAATTACCCATATTTTTATAAAATTTACCCTGACAGTTGGTACGACAATCGGAGCATTTTAAACCTTGCTTAACGCAGCTGTATGATTTTGAGCAATTTTTCGTACAACTGCAGCTTATAATTTTTAATAAATTTTCAGGAAGTAATGGGCGTTTCATTTGTACAGGCTCTAAGTCATTCTTAGTAAGCTCCCAACCCCACCCTAATAGATTTAAATTATTACCAAGCCACTGTTGAACTTGATAGTAACCTCTGTAGTAGTGCTGTTCTGTTGCAGAAATGGTTGGTGGTAGCATTGAAAAATTATTTTTTTTTTGGCACAACCCGTTTTGTAACACAAAAATCTGAGAGTATCCAAATCGACTTCTCTTACCCATATACAGCTCAGTTATAATTTTAAAACGTACTTTTTTAATCTGCTCATGTGAAGCATTTTGGCTATTAAAAATTTTAGCTTCACAGGTTTTTGGGTTGAAAAATAAAATAAAAAATGTCAGAATTATTTTTTAGAAAAATGAAGGTTTCGAAAAGTGATCATATAAAATTTGGTTCGTAGATTACAAAATAATAAACAATACAGGTACAAAATAATAAACAATACAGGGCGATTTAAAAATCAAATTTAATGTTATTTCCGTCGAAACCGAAAAGTCGGCCATTTTCACTCTAAACGTAACTAAATCTAAAGCAAGACTTAATAAGTACCAGGCCTCGTGACCACTCGGTATATCTAATGGATTAAATCAAATAAATATGATAACAACTTTGTCCAATGAGTTTTAAAAAGCATCTCCCAGTTGTTATAATTATTTCTTATCGTTAATTTAAATTAATTACTTTTTTCCTCTTTCCAGTTTCAAGGCAAACAGACGTCTAATGAGATTACCCACTAATTGGACTAAAGGTGTATAAGTTTACGTGAGTTCGAGACAAAGTTACATCGGTATCGGTATCTAAAATTTAAGTGCTGGACAGATCCGGTTTAAAATCAAGTGCGCTGGAAGTTAATGACAAGTGAATAACCGGTGGGCTACTGGAGTAGGCAGATAGAAACCAGTAGTGGGTTTAAATTCACTGAAATTAGCCAAAAGCAAAGCGCGTGAAAGACAGTTCAATCCATCGTAGATAGAACAACCGGCCGTCGAATCCAAGAGTATAGACCTAAACGAGTATCTTGACAATATCTCGGTTATTCTTAGAATTCCTAAGGTATTGCAAGTGTTAAGGTTAGGTACTGTTCGGATTATCTGGGGGTGTAACCTCCAGAGAAGCAGTTTGCTATACTCTTAGATTTTCGCGGGCGCACGAGTGACCGACCTTTTCATCCTCATGGAATCCTATGGACCACAAAATACAAACCATAGTGGTAAGTTATAGTTTTATAGTTTTCTACATTTGCCTGTCTAATATCCTTATAATAGACATTGTTACTTTTATATATGTTTCTATTGATATGTACATTGAATTATTTGCGAATAAATTAATTATCAATGCTGACGATGCCAACCGAGACAGAAACATATGTTGCTGGTTTCAGTGAAGTTATCACCTTTGACTTCATTGACTTTGTTACAGATTTAAAACATGTTTGAAATAACTGCTGGTTTTAATCCCATTCTTAATACAATTCTTTAATACCTCATGAGCAGATTTAAAATCAATTTAATAGTCCCTAATTATTTTTGCGTACTAAGTACAGTAGAGTCAATCTGTCCAAATTTTTGCCGTATATGAAATTGTCTAAAAATTTATTATTTTACGGCGAAAAAAAATGTCAGTTCTGTCAAATCCACCTGCAAGATAACAAGAGGCACGTTTTCACTAGATATAATGAATATTGGCTTGCAAGAATTTAAGATGTAACCTCTTTAGACAATTCAATGTGCCACTTACGCTATAATGGACTGCACATTCATATAGTCTAGTATACTTTAACTTGGCGTGTGTATGTATGAGTTAATATTTCCGTACGATTTCATTTTCTCCCATATTGTACACAAAGTTAAAGCAATAGTCCAGAAACATTGTCTACGTGGACAATATTTCTGGATCTTTGTGTACAAGAGAAAATGAAATCGTACGGAAATATTAACTCATACATACACACGCCAAGTTAAAGTATACTAGACTATAGCAGGCGATATTTACTATTTGATCGCCGGGATACATTTTTGAACAGAATTATTGTTTGTTATTTGAAGTAATTAATTCAATGATTAGTTATCTGTGGCCGATTAAATCCATTTCTTTTTCGTAGTTGGTTAGAATAATTATTTGAAACCGATTCCATACATTACAAAAGTCAGAATATTTTATTTATACTGACCAACGCACGTAATAATAATTTACCAGTACTTTTAATAAGTTAATACAGCCGCCCTCGCTGTCTTCTATTCAATACATTGGGCCATGTGCGATTCTAAAGCACGTGAGGTTCCTCGCGATACCCTGAGTGGGAATGTGGTTATAAAACTGGCCGTAAAGACGTGTAAAATCAGAATTTGTTCCAATTCTCGAAGCTACCTGACGTCTACCATCTGCTCAGCACGAACCAGGAAAAGGACTGTTAACAATAGGATTACTGTAATATACTTAAATATTATCAAATTTCTGCGTTTTACTGTTGTGTTTGTGAAAGTCTAAGTTCCCTTATTGACCCACTGGAATTGACTGTGTGTTCACTGAGCTACTCAGTCTTGCTTATCGACTTTTGGGTAGTGTTGTACAACCACTTAAAACTTGAACTGGCGCCCGAGTAACAAGTAAGAAAGCTCGAGTGGCTGTTCTCGCACTGTACGAGAAAAAGAGCGTCACAATTCTTCCAATCTACCAGAATAATATGTTTTAATAACTGATGTATAAAACGAGTACATGAAATTTGAAATTTTTCCCTACAATCAAAATTTAGTAATTATTTATGTATAATAGCAGCTCGGTGTTAAAATATGAAGTAGCGTATTTCTCACATATTTTTAAACCAAAATGAAAAAGATTTATAAAAAATACTGTATTTAATAATAAATAATTTAACACTGATATGGTCTTCACAAACAAAGTATGTTGATTTAGTAGTGAGCCTATTCTCTCTTTTCATAGTTTGTTGTCATTTCCTTCGCATTTTTAAATCTCTAGGAACGGTAATAAATGTTTTAGTAGGTGTTTTCACCGTGGTGCTTTGTCACTCAGGAACAATACAATATTTATAATTCCTTTTACTGTCACTATTATACATTGTTAATATAAATTGGTGAAAATACTTGATAATCCGAAATTCTTCACAAACGCGTACAAGTTTTAATACACACTGCTTGAGTTAACGATTTGTAATATTGTGAAACAGTAGTAACGCTCTGCAAATAACCACTTCAGCTCGCGGGTTACTATTGAGTGACGTCACGGCCGAGACTCAACAAGGCGGGTGAGGTCCATGTTTATGATTTTTTTTAGGTGATCACAAAATTCTAGTTTTTTGCACAGGGTCTCTGAATTTTAACATCTTTCCGATAACGAAATTTAAAAAAGTGCTAAATGAGCCTATTTAATTTGCACAGTCTAGATACAGCAAGATTATGATTTTATTCTGTTCTGGGTATCACTCGGAGTATATTTCTAAGTTTTGGAGTCGAAAACCTTGTGCTACTTTTTTTATAAACAATTAAAGTTTTTTACCGCATTTTTCGAGCTTAAAATGCAAATAACTTCGGTTCTATAAGTCGGATCGGGACAAGCTAAAAACCAGTCTCTTCGTAATAAAATTGCTAATAAATCCTCGTTGATTTTAAGCCTCTGAAGTACGTGCATACCTACACAACTGAAAGAACGAGACAAAAACAGTATTTTTTTCATTTCTGTGCCCAAAACCGTTAACTAGACCAATTTGCATCAAACTTTCAGAAAATATACTTTTTGATGTAATAAAAAGACCCTGAAAAGTTGGTGTCAAAATATTGAACCCATTGGCCAAAATTGCATTTGTTATCTAAAATTTGAAATGCCCGCCATTTTATGCCATTAAGTCCAAAATGAAAAATTATCTTTCATAATGTAGATTTTGACGCCAGCTTTCGAATGCAGTTAAAAACAAATTTTTTTAATGTAATTTTGGTTACTTTTTTTTACATTTTCTTATAACTCAAATAACAACAATTGCATTCTCATCGTAAAAAATACTCAGATGCTATAATTGTGCAATAGGACTATTATAAATAGTAAATAGAACATAATAGAGAGTTATTTAATAGTTTGTATACGAAAGGATAGACGAACGGGTGGACGAATGGTGGGACAGGTGGATAGAGAGACGGATGGTCGGACAGACTGATGAATCATAATTGCCTTAATTAACCTTATTTTCACTTAAATTATCCTTTTTTGTACCAGAATTAGCATTTATTACACTTATCCTTATTTGTATCTAAATTACTGTTAATTACTATAATTATCTTTATTTTGAACTTAATTTCACCTAAATTATCCTTAATTACCCTTATTTGTACCTAAATTACTCTCTAATTGCCACCCCTCGCCACTCTAATTATCATGTCACTCTAATTGCCTCCCACCACCGTAATTGCCCTCCACCACTCTAATTACCACCAGCTACTTCAATTACCTCCCAATACTACAATTGCCCCCCACCACTTTAATCACATCTCACCACTTGATCCTTTGACCTTGACCCCACAACCTCTCCACCACCATATTAATTGCCTCCCGCCACACTAATTGCCTTCCACCGCTGTAATTACCTCCCGGCACGCTAATTACCTTCCACCAATCTAATTGCCCACAGCACTACAATTGTCCCCCACCACCCTAATTACCCCCCCCCCCCTATTCTAATTACCCCCCACCTTTAATCTGATCACCGATCATGATCATGCATCCTGCATCGCTCCGAGGTTCTGTCGTTTCCATACTACTAGTATAGTGACAAATGAGGTTGCCACTCTCCTCGCTTTTATTCTGAGGTGAACATGTTTTAATATATTTACCATTAAGTTGTCATTTTAAAAGTAAAGGGATGAACAAAGAAAAAAGAAGGAATATAAAATTAAAATAATAAATATTAAAAAAAACATTTTTAATTTTTTAAACTTTTTGTTAAAGTTTACATAATATTTTAGATAATCCTAATTAGTGTATAATTTGTAGCCCTGAAGAAGTTTACGCATGGTAAATGAAACGTTGGCGATAGAATAAAGTTGTTTTATTGTCCTGGTTACCGACAAATTTCCCCCCGTAAGTTTTCGTTAATGTAAGAGCATTAGAGCGTAAGCGGCACATTGAATAGTCTAAGGATATCACAAATTTAAAAATTCAATGTTTTGGTTTCTATTTTATTGCAATTTATCTTGGACTGGTCAAGTTTTATCAGAAGTTTAATTGTGAAGAAATCCTTCTTTTTATTTTCCCGATGTGACAAATACAATCGGAGATATTCGACAGGAAGGAAGAAAAAACGCGGTTCGAAAAATAAATTGTGTTAAAAGAATATGTTCCGTAGGACCTGCACTGGACAAATTACTTGTGCACAACTTCTGCTTACCACAACTATTCATTTCATTGATAAAATTCGCCTTTCCAGATAATTTCATTTATAATCTAGATTGACTTCACTAGTATTCTTCATAAGCTGTTTGTCGTATTTTATTTAAACTTTCTCTTTTCAGGTCAATTCTGGAAACGGCGAAGAAAAACTGATTATGACTGGCTACTTCATTAGACTGACGAGTAGCGAAAGGCAAAGGAGTTAAAGGTAAATTGCGGTATAGTCGCGGCAAATGGTAGTATAGTAGAATGCGGTAGCGGAGACGGGAGGTCAAGAAGCTTGTTACGCCTCCAGTGCAAACCAAGATTTAACTGTATTTGTTCGCTCGTTTCACCGGGTCGTAACATTTTTATATTATTAAATTTAACATGATCGAATTATAAGAAGGCTAACTTAGTCCTTCAATTATTTTTAAATAAATAGCAATAAATAGACAAATAAATAATTATTATTATCTATATTATTACACTCACCATATAGGTAGATATATTCCACAACTCAACTCGTAAAAATCTGTAACTAGACAAGTCCGATTCTGGACGCATATATTCATTCACATTGTAACAACATCTGTCTTGCTTTCACGTAATCGATGTAAAGGACGGACTAGGTGGCCAGATATAAATTCCGCCCGTTTCATCGCGACCGCATTCCACTGTATTTACTCGATTATACATAGTCACAAAAATTGTAATCAAGTGTAACATATTGTGGGGAAATGTTTGGTATCGGTATGTCGTATGTACTTTCACTAGAAAGAAAAAATAAAACGTCTATAACAAAGCAAGACGAAATCGAAATTGTACCTCGTTCCATACCATACCATACTCTCTCCATTAAATGTAAAATAATATAAGAATTTTATTTAGATTCGATTTTGTTTTCAGGTAGGTTCCGAACGTGAAAGGATATGGATGAAGACATCAAAAAGGTAGTGTTTTTAGATGTGTAATTTTAGGTAATTTTAGTTTAGGGAAATATGCTCGCTATGGTAGGCATATAAAAACTTTAACAAAGTCATCAAAAGTGTTTGCCTTGGCTGTTTCAGGTTTCAAGAAAAACATTTTGACACTATGCTGAACTAAGTAAGACGAGCTGTTTTTTACGAAGCATCGAAGAAGAATTTCTATGGGATCCTATCAACTGTCTCACTAATAACAGCAAAAAAATCATGTTTTATTTTCCTGATATATATATATATATATATATATATATATATATATATATATTTTTTTTTTTTTGTTTTAGTTGCAGTCTCGACAATAAAGGCTCTGCTGTATTAGGACACAGAAAACGAATTTAATACTTATGTTTGCTCATATCGGAGAAAAGGAAGAGGGTACGTTGGGACACACTTATTGTTGTAATTTTTGTCAAGAGTTACTTTTATATTTTAGGTATTTGTCGGGAATTAGGTAACAGAGAGTGTAGAAAAATAGACAAGCCTCCATGGGAACAACAGGAAAAGTGTTAGTAACAATATTTGTCCGCAACGATCATGATGAAATAATTCTATTGTCTACCTTATTAATCCAGGCAATGGTAGTTTTACCACGGAAAAGGTCGTAAGGAAGAATTTGGTGGGATAGTAAAATTTACCGTCCTGATCATAACCCTGAGTTTGCGACCTCGGAGGAAGACCACTAGCGTCGCCATCTTGGAAAGATGGCGTTCAAAATCAGTTTTTTGCAATATCTCCGTCCCTATTGGTCCTAGCAAAATAAGTAGATTAATAAATTGAAGAGTATAAAATTCCACGTAAAATATGTTCTATGCAGTTTTTCCGTCAGACCAACAGTTTTCAAGATACAGCGCGCCAAAAGCAAGCAAATATCGTACCTATTAAAGATGTAGACGTGTCCCTACAAAATATAATGCAAAAAACTGTGTTCCTGCGTTTGATAAGAATAGATATTTATGTTGAAATTACTTTGCCCACAGTTAAGGAAACACGTGCAAAAACGGTCCACTGCTACATTATACCATTATTTGCTTGCGTTTGGCGCGCTGTACCAAGAGAAAATGCATTGAACATATTTTATGCAGAATCTTATGCCCTTCAATTTATTACTTTACTTTTTTCCTACAATCAATAGGAACGGAGATATTTGCAAAAAAAAACTTATTTTGAGCGCCATCTTTCCAGGATAACGGCGGGGAAGGCCGCTAGGCCTTCCTCTAAAGGTCACAAACTCAGGATTTACTTGGTAGACCCCTTTTTTTCTCTCCGTTGCTTGAAGTATTTGTTGAATATATTTTTTTTCCATTTCAGGTCAATTTTAAACATGCAGAGAAAAGTGAACTTTGACTGACTACTACATCTAACTGACGAGTAGTGAGAGGGAAATGAATTGAAGGTAAGTTTTCTTGCTTTTATATATGCATGTCGTCTATTTGAATTATTAACAAATTGTTTTTTAAACGCCACGATCACACGTGTGTTGTAACGGTTGACAGAAAAGATCAATTTGGTGTATATGAAAAAGCATATTGTTAACTTTCGCGTTTCTCTAATATAATTATCTGAATAAATGACTCCGATCAAAAATTATTTTTTTCAAGCCAACGGTGATTTGTTGAAATTATCATATACTTATTGAACTGAATGTTCAGTATATTCGCTCTAAAAACATAAATACACAGCATTTTCTGGTTTTTTTCTTCATAACTCCTAAAATTGACAATGAATTTGAAATATTCTTGAAACTTATTGTACCGCATAAAGACCATTTTAAACAAACCCTTGATTATTATTATCAGCGGTTCCAGAAGCTGGATCTAGTCTTAACGTAGCGCTGGATTAAATGGACCCAAGCTCGCTCTCGTTGTTGCGGCTACTCTTACAAAGTACGACACACCAGATGATAAAGTGCCTAATAGCAGAGTAGGCGTCTTTCCGATAGTTGTCATAGACAAAGTGGAACAGTTGGTTCTATGTCGACCTTATATCCCTGAAGTTCACCACTCAACGAAATGGGAGGTGGGGATTTCCATTTCAGATAAGCCATGGTGAAATTGAGCAACAGTGCTTCACTGATCTAATATAGATCAGTGAAGTGCCTCCATATTAGATGGTGGTTCGATCGGAACTGAAATTGCAAAATTTGATATAGGTCTGTCAAGTTGAAGAATAGAACGCATCGATCCTTAATAACAGACAAAAATGCTCTGTCGATGAATTGTGCCCATCGTAAGAATTTTGAGAACCTTTCGGAAAAATTGGTTCGACGCCAAGACCTGTGTGTTAATAAAGTGTTTCACGCGACTATTGTTGAATTTTTTTGTCTTTACATAAACAAATTTAGAAATACATTTAAGAATCAACGTGTCTGAACGAATCTTTGTCACTAGCTTTTATACCGATTTTAAGAAGTTATTTCAACCATTACGTACTCACTAGTCACTGTATATGGTATGTTTATGTAAAAAACCTCCACACTGATAAGACATTACTTTTAGTTCTTTATATTTATATTTATGTTCTTCCATCTTACTATGTCATATAAAAAGTACTAATTTGAAAATTGTCCGGAAGCGTTCGAATCTTTCTCAAGGAAACCTGAACTCTGGAGCAGTCTGTACTCCTTTTGTATAAAAGCTAAGTTACTCAATATTTTGCTCAAGGAATTTTTCTCTGCATAATTCTTTTTAAATTAATAAGAATTTTTTTCTGTAATATAAAATGTTAGTCGATTTATAGCCTACTGCATACCTAGTTAAAATATTTATTTCATTTGTCTGTAAATCAATTATCAGAATTACATTACAATTTTCCAACGTTTTCTTTTATTATTTTTGTCTCACTGAAAGGATTAGCAAGACCTTGGATCTTAAATCTTCTTATAAGTTTAGTTTGCAATATGATACAGCTATAATAATTAATTAATTATTCATTACTTTTGCCGAACTTGCCGTCTTTCTATGAAAATAATAAACGCAATAATTATTACTGAACATTTAATTTATATTCAGTATCAATTTTACATTATAAATATTTACATATAAATTTAAAATTCATTTGAAGTTCGTTAACAATACTTACTTCATTGGGACGTAAGATGCAAAGTTAACACATTAATTGCAGGCACTCGACTTAATTGAAATTTTAAAATGTCTCACAGAATAATTTATTATCAAATACATCAACAATCGACATTGCAAATGCATTATCTGATGATTATCAATTTGTTCGTAAAATTGCTAAGTACTTGAGACGAAACTTTAATTCGATAATATTCCTAGTTGTTTTCAAACGTATTCCACCTGTGACGGAGACTGTCGCTATTACGATTCCATGCAGTTAAAAATTGTGACAGTGACTTGACTTCCGAAAGCTAACTGAGTAATATATGTACAACCAGCCTGCATCATCCCGCTCGAGGTAGAGTTGCAATGGAGATTTATTATTACTTCAATTAGTAACTTGAAACCTGAATGAAATTTATAACTCGAAACACTAGTCTAGTAGACGAATATTTTAATGAAATAGGATATTACAGTGCAACTACGATTACCTGCTTAAAATAAAATAGGACATGACCGGGGCAGAGGATGCCAAAACAAATTGATAATTTAACCACATGGGATATTGCTTGTTATCAAGAACATTAACAATTAAGACTCGGAGCTGATTCGGTGCTCTTGTTTTTAGACCGATAGTAATTAATTCTGATAAATGAAGACAGCTAATTCTTATCAGCGACGTCAAATAATTTAGAAGAAATATACAAAGCAAACTGATGGATGTGTAAGTTTTGTAATCATTAGGATCATTTTAGTACAAAGGTTGGACAATGGCTGGCTTAAAAATATCTGGAGACATTCTGATAATAGTTTTATAGATAAAAGATGGCTGGTAGGTGCCCAATTTGGAATGCTTTATTAAATTGTTGAAAATATCGTATTCGTATTGGGTTGGTTGTGTTTATAAAAATTTCATTAACTTACAGATATGAAATAGTATATATAAATAATATTAAAGTAATAGAATTCCACACAGAACTTGACGGTAAAACCATAGTTTTAATAGCATTGTATAGATTGCCATCAACCTGTTCTAAAGAGTTTAACACTGGACTGACTACATGACTACCTCGATAACTTTAAGAAACATTCTGATATACACATCATAGTAGGTGATGATATTGAAATGTTAAGCGAAAAAGACGAGGGTCACGAATATCTCAATATCATAAAGGGACATAGGTTTATGTCTGCAATAAATAAAATTATACCAGAATGGAAGGAAATAGCAAAAGTTGTATTGATTTCTTATTAGTTAACCTCAAAGTAAACCGTTGCAAATTCATTCCAGACTCCAAACAAATATTACGGATCACTTTTCACAAATCTGCAAGTTTATATTTCCTGAAAACGGAGAGAAAATAGTAACTAATAACTTTACTACAAAAACATTTATATATAAGATAAAACTTAATAATAAATTAGATATAGAAACTATCACTAATTTGTTTATAAATAAATTTAAAAATTATATTGAAACTTGTAAAAAAACAGTTAAATAAAAAGTTCTTAAATAAAGGGATCAAATTGAATAACCAATGGTCTTATAAAATCGGTAAATAAAAAAACGGAACTATTCTTAATGAATTACTAAAAACTGGTAAGGAGCCTTAAAGACAAAGCTGAACTCGATTTTAAAAATATCATCCACTTCTTTAACAACAGGTTACTAACAGTTAATTATTCAAAAACTTACTATGTCCCTTTTACACCTTATAGCAATAATTTACCTGATTTCCAGAGATTAAATATAAAGATCGACAATAATGAAACTTATATACAAGGCCAACAAAATGTTAAATATTTAGGAATTTATATAGATAATCATCACATTTAAGATGCGACATTCACAGAAAATATGTAACTAATAAGCTCAGATCGTTATTGTATAAATTTAAACATTTATTCCAGTTACTAAATATAACGTAGTTAAAAACCATATATTTTGGTCTAGTGGAGATATATAATTGCTTAGGGAGGTGCGGCCAACAATCATCTAACCCAGCTAGAGAATGCACAGAAATTTATATTAAAAACCGCTGCCCCAAACAATCACTATCTCCACATCCAGATTTTGTATCCAAGTCTTATAGACACTAAATCCCAATGTAATATTTTACTCCCTTTAATAATAGGGTGGGGGTGGCAATGGGGGTGATAGAGGGGGTGGCTAATGACAAAAAAAATGTTTAGAAGTACTTGGTTCTCTTATACACACCATATCCCAATTTAATTTTTTTACCCCCTATAATAATATGGCGGATGTGGCAATGGATGTGGTAGAGAGGATAGCTAATGCCAAAATAAATTTTAGAGGCCCTTGGTTCTCGTACACACACTAAATTCTAATCCAAGTTTTTTTACTCCCTTTAATAATAGGATGGGGGTGACAATGGGGATAGTAGAGGGGGTGGCTAACGCAAAAACAATTTTTTGAGACGTTTCGTCCTTGTATACACTCTAAATCACATTTTAATATTTTTACTCTCTTTTATAATAGTGTGGGGGTGGTATTGGGGGTGATAGTGGGGAGGTGGCTGATGATAAAAAAAATTTGAGACCTTGACTTTTCGTACATGCCCTAAATTGCAATTCTATGGACTCTTACCTGCTTGCTTTGCCTATTTATCCTTATTTACCCCATTATCCCCAAACCCCTCAACGGAATTAGATCAAAATATAATCTAGTCTGAGACCTCGTTATAATACTCGTTATAGGTGTGCCAAATCTCAAGTCTATATCGTAAACGTGCGCACAAAGTTGCAGAACTACAGACAAAAAATTTTCTTTCGCTGAAATTTAAAATCTCTAAATTTCATGACATTTTAAGCCTATTTCAACATTTTTTTTGCGTTACTATACTTCCACTAGACGTGGAAGTAAAATAATTAAAAAAAAAAAAATCGTATAAATACCCCTCAGAAGAATTATATATAGAAACTCAAATACTGGATATTCGATAGTTATTTTGCTTGACAATACTAACTAGACAACATAAAAATAAAAGCGAACTAGTATAGAGGGAATTGCTCATAATTATCAAACCTGGTACACAAATAGAAAAACCATTGCTCAAAGATGTTATTTCTGCCTGGGTCCCAAAATGTACAATTTCATTCCATCTGAGATTAAGAAATTTAACTCAATGAATTTATTTAAAAAGAAAATTAAAACATGGATACAAAGTAAATCTAGGACGGATATTCCTAAATTAATTGATCCCAAAATATATACATCTGTATTATAATTAATAATAGTGCTAGCTTGCTTTTATAAATATACGTGTTTATCTACGTGGCTGTTTGTTGCTAATTCTGTGTTTATAATTTATTATGGACATTAGTATTAGGATGGGGCAGAATATTAAAACATAGTACTTCAGTCGCAAACTCCTCTATAAAAATCGTTATTTTACTATAAGGAATGTAACCAGACTGCAACCAACAGCTGCCCTCTAGAAGCACATTTGAATTATGCTAGGCCCAGTCAGGCTATTTATTTTTCGATTGCAGCAGACACCGGGCCGCTAGATGGCGCCTGCTGACTATTTTGCATGTCGCTATCCCAAAGATACCGAGATGTAACAAATAGTCGAGGGATCTTCGTGTCGGTCGTCACATGCTTATCTTGCACTGACGAGAGCCAAAAGCTCGAAACTGCAGTTTGCAAGTGGTGTGGGATGACTGGCACGAGAGCTCCTTTACGCTGGTGTTTGTTGCAATCGAAAGCATTAGCGGGCACAAAGCCTGGAGAGTAGCTGTTAGTTGCAGTCTGGTTATATTCCTTATAGTAAAAATATATACATCGTTCAAAGAAGGTACACTGGAAGGAAACTGGATCAAAAACACAGTTAGCAGTTATTACGGACCTAAACTGTCCATTAAAATGATTGGCCATTATAGAATCAGGAAATTTTTTGCCATTTTCTGCTACAGTTATATTTGACTTATTTTATTTGCTTTTTACTTCATTTATTGTGTTCCACATTGCCTTAGATTTATTATTTGCTTCTTGGATTTGATAATGTCTTTTGCCTGTTGCAAGTAATTTATAGTATTGCTTCTTCAAAAGTATGTTAATACCGCTATAAGCTTGATTCACTAAAGGCTACTCTATGTTTTAATCCTTGTAATTCATTGGTCATGCAATTATCCTTCTGTGATCAGTGATACGCTTTTTAGAGGAAAAGAAAGCATGTTAAAAATGGGGGTAGTTTCACGCACTACAATCTGATCTTCGGCGTTTTCCCATTAGGTCATCATACATGTTATTTGCATTGTATTTGTAATTATCTGCGTTTACTTAATGGAAAATAAAAACCTATTAATAGATATTAGTATTTATATTCTCGTTTACATTTACGATATGCCATGTTTTATCCTCTATTCGAATTCATTGAATAAATACACTTTCATATTAGTGTTTTGAACTTATTAATTATGGTTTCTATAGTACAATTTAGAAATAGTTATAATCAAGAGAAACGTGGAATCAAACCTATAACAATAAGTAACAGTACCAATGTTTATTAATCTAGGTCATATTTTCTGCACTCTTATTATTCAGAGGCCATGAGGCAATCTGTCTTTGCGCAGCGACCTTGAGCTTGAGAAATCTCAAAAACCGAATCTATATTAAGCTTACAAAAAAGTTTATTATCTTTTTTTATGAGGGAGCCAGTGTATCCGAAGGTGAATACGCCCTTTCCATCGCATTTCATCAAAGCATTTCAATGAACAGTGTTTACAGTGGAGCCGGAATAAAATATAGATAACACTGAAATTGATCATAATAAGAAGATGGCAGATGAAAGGAAATGGAGAAATATGATCCAGAAATGCTCATCTTGAAGTAGCATCCCGATTGAAAAAGATATTCGCATATAAAATATGCCTCGTGCACAATCGCAAATTGTTTTCCTTCCAACTGAATTCAGCTACACAACTTTTATTTACATCGATGTCATAAGGAAATGTAATGGACATATAAATGAAGATATAATATTCTTTAGTTCATAAAATTCCATGTGTATTCTAAAGTACATCGCGTGGGAGTTGGAAAACTTTCAATAGAAGGACGAGTGAAATCTTAATATTTATTTTGATGTATACTTCATACGGTCAAGGTTAAGCAAAACGACACAATTTCTTCGTAATAAATTTCATTACTTGATTTATCTGCAGTATTTGAAGACACGATTCTTTCCTAGAAAATCTCATATGTAGCGATACTGAATTAAAATTAATAAGTTTGTACATTCCTTAGTCGAATACAAAAACAAAGCAGTTTGCTTCAAAGTTTCTTAAAACGATGTCCGCAAAAGAAATTTTACCAAATAGTACAATAGAAGCAAAAGTTTCACAGAAAATATAGCTACAACATATACTTGAATATAAGGCACAGTAGAGAATAGTCTCTACTGCGTATAAGGTCATAGTCAAAAAGCCATGAACATAGTTTAAGGATGAATCGGTTAGTAAGTAACTTTGTAAACAGGCCAATAATCATTTCAACATATATTTTTTCATATTTTACAGATTTGACAAAAGTAGTTTATATACATAGTAACTTTATACAGGGTGTTGCATCATGAGAGGGACATAGCTTAATAGGAGGTAGAGAACATCAGTGGTAACCGGAACCTCCCATAGAAATGTCTCATTGGGCCTTCATTACGAAGTTACAGGGTGTTAAATAATTTTTGGCCAAACCTGTTTTTTGTCATAACTTTGACAGGGAATGAAACAACGGATTCATATTTGGTACGGCTAATGTACTAACGAGCCCCAAGAGGTACATGTATAAAAAAAATATATCCAGGTCTGGACTCACTATAATTTATGTTTCTTCTTTGCATCAATAAAACATCACCCTGTATATGTTTTTTTGAAATTTCGATACGATATTCGAAAAGAGCAAGAAAAAACAAATAAAATGGCCTATTTCATTTTTTTGTTACACCTTCGTGGTTATTTAAATACGTTGTTAAATGTGCAAGAAAATGGATTACAGAACCCTATTAAATGAGAGGCACGTGAAATAAATAGTTTTATAACTAAAATTTGCAAAAATTCTATTGAGCCTAGGTGGTCTGGGTGAATCCTAATACCGGCACGGTTTAAAGGTCCATTTTGGTAAAAAACTGTGGTCCTAATAAGTAATCGGGTATGAAATAACAAAATTTTTAATCAATCACAGTAGGCTTGTTCAAAGAATAAAAGTGACAGATAATTTAAACCATTTAGGCCTAAGCAACCAGTTACTTTGATCAAGAAAATCATCAACATTTTATACTTAATAAAAATTGGAAAAGAGAACAAACTAAAATCTAAATAAATAAAATATTTTCCATTCAATTAACAATAAATAACAAAACAATAACTAAATGTGTTTAAAAATAAAACGTAATTGACACTAAAGTAAATTTTCAAAATGTCCTCCCCCACATTCTGTGCATTTTCTTGCGCGTTTAGAAAGGTCACCAATTGCTCGACGTATCATTTCTGGATTATTCCGTATTTCGTCGCAGGTTGTAACGATGCGTTGGATTAAATGTTGTCTACTTTCAATGTCAATGCTATAAACCTCGTTTTTTAAGTGGCCCCATAAAAAGTAATCACAAGGGTTACAATCAGGAGATCTTGGTGGCCATTCATGTGGACCCCCGCGCCCAATCCATCTATTAGGATACACATTGTTTAAGTGTTCTCTTACTTGAAGGTTAAAATGTGGTGGGGCCCCATCATGCTGAAACAACATGCCTCTTATACCGATATTTTCTAACATATTCGGTAAAATGTTTTGAAGAAAATCAAAGTAAATTTCACCATTCAATCTTTCTTCAAAAAAATGTGGCCCTATCAAATGTCTATTCACAAGTCCGACCCAAACATTTACAGAAAACCTGTGTTGCGAACGGCGTTGGCGTACCGCATGTGGGTTTTCCTGTGCCCATTTATGATTATTTCGTGAATTGTTTACTCCATCCCTTGTAAATTGTGCCTCATCCGTAAATAAGGTTCTGTAAATGACTGAGCGATGGTTAGACAACCAATGACAAAATGCCAGGCGGGGGATATCGTCGCCTTGTTGAAGACGCTGTACCTGCTGGATATGATATGGATGGTAACGTTCTCTTTTTAGGGTTCTCCATACTCGCCAATGAGGAATACCAGTTGCCAAACTGATTCGTCTAGTGCTCATATTTGGGTTTTCTTGAACTACGTTTATAATATTGTTTTGTTCCTGCACACCTTGTTGTAAAACACGCCCCACAACTGCAGAATTAGGAAACTTTCCGTGTTGTCTTGCATACTGGAACACCGTACTAAAGGTTTTATGATTAGGGCATCGACGACCAGGAAAACGCAGCCGATATTCTCTTTCCGCCGACCTACCATTTCCATTACAGAAACCATAGATGAATATTATGTCAGCATATTCCACGTTTGTAAATTTTACTGGCATAGTTAAAATATTTTCACAAGTTTTCACTACCTAAATGCGGATTATTGACACATTAAATTACTAACAAACAATTATTCAACTGTTTAGGAGATTTCTTTTTATTATCTGTCACTTTGAACAAGCCTACTGTGATTGATTAAAAATTTTGTTATTTCATACCCGATTACTTATTAGGACCACAATTTTTTACCAAAATGGACCTTTAAAACGTGCCGGAATTAGGATTCACCCAGACCACCTAGGCTCAATAGAATTTTTGCAAATTTTAGTTATAAAACTATTTATTTCACGTGCCTCTCATTTAATAGGGTTCTGTAATCCATTTTCTTGCACATTTAACAACGTATTTAAATAACCACGAAGGTGTAACAAAAAAATGAAATAGGCCATTTTGTTTGTTTTTTCTTGCTCTTTTCGAATATCGTATCGAAATTTCAAAAAAATATATACAGGGTGATGTTTTATTGATGCAAAGAAGAAACATAAATTATAGTGAGTCCGGACCTGGATATATATTTTTTTATACATGTACCTCTTGGGGCTCGTTAGTACATTAGCCGTACCAAATATGAATCCGTTATTTCATTCTCTGTCAAAGTTATGACAAAAAACAGGTTTGGCCAAAAAATATAAAACGCCCTGTAACTTCGTAGTGAAGGCCCAATGAGACATTTCTATGGGAGGTTCCGGTTACCACTGATGTTCTCTACCTCCTATTAAGCTATGTCCCTCTCATGATGCAACACCCTGTATATAGACTGTCTACTTTACGAGGGCCACGCCAAATACCTCGCTTAATATCTATTGTAGAAGAATAAAGTTTTATAAACAGTCATCCCATTTTTCTGTGAGCTATATTTCAGTAAAAAAAAACTTGAAATCCATAGCCTACTTTGTGAGATATATAACAAAAACCTGAAAAATAGGAAAACCACAAACGGTTATAGTTTCCTTATTGAGGATATAACGATATGAAACATTAAACATAATATTTTTAGTCGCAAACTCCTCTATAAAATCCTTATTTTACTATAAGGAACGTAACCAGACTGCAACCAACAGCTACTCTCCGGGCTATGTGCCCCGCCGAGCGCTGAATTACAAGTTACATGTCTGGCGCGTTAAGTGTAATAATTGCATATTACCATCAATTGCAATCGAAGCATTAGCGTTTTGATGGTAATATGCAATTATTGTACTTGTACTTGTATTTTTATTTATGAGATATTTGTTTGTTTGTATTAAATTGTAATAAATAATTACTGAATTATAATTACTATAAACTGAATTTTTACTATTCAATGATATGAATTGTGGTTTTCGTGAAATATGGCCTACTTTGAGATTTGCTCTTTTCATTTTTGCACAAGAGCGTATGTCAAAGCCAACTACGCTTTTCGAATTTTTTGATACCCATTATTATTCTTATTGTCTTTGCCGTCAACTTTCATCCCTTTAACTTTTTTCATATCTCCTCAAATAAGGAGGTTATGACCGTTTGTGGTTTTGTTATTTTCCAGGTTTTTGTAATATATCTACAAAGTAGGCTATGGATTTAAAAGTTCAAAAGAAATAGCTCACAAAAAATGGGATAACTATTTCTAAAACTGTATTGTTCTACAATAAATATTAAGCGAGATATTTGGTGTTCCTCGTAAAATAGACAGTTTGTATAAAAGACTGCGATAAATTGGGAATAGAAAGACGGATATACTACTTGCAGCATGCTCCACACGTCATGAAATCTTATTTTTGTCACTTTGTGTCGAAAATATATTTTTTTAGCACTAATGCAAGAGGAAAACAAAGGACCTTAATCTTATTTTGCTGATTACAATTGCAAAAACATTACAATTACCTAGTGAGTAAATATATAATAACTGCAGTGAAAAAGAACAACAACAAGAATGTAATAAAGTTATATCTACATGAGTTCACTCGCAAAATTTGAATTATTTATATAAACCAAAGTAAAATGGCCGCATGCAATTATATTTTTTTAGTTTGGTGAAAATTATTATCCAGTAATAAACGCTTTTATGACAAAGTGCTTTATTAATTATAATTCACATGAGAGAACGTATCAGTTCATAAAAGCCAATTACAGGTTCTGACCGAATATTAATATTGCCCATAGGGACAAAACCTCTGGTCCATTGTAAGTCCGTTATACGCTAAATTAATATTTCTATTAAAAATAATTTGCAGATTTATTGTAGTGCAAATAATTTCGTCCTCATTATGTTACAATTAAATTTGTACGTAATCTGGTTGTTTGAATTATATGCAAAAATATGTTGATTACTAATTGGTTTATTTAATTTTATATAATTCCTATTTCAATAATTTGCATTTATCTAGTTCGAGGCGAATTAAAAATATATATATATATATATTTCAATCATTAATATGCACATAATATTTTTCTGCGTGGGTGTGTGTTTTATTTGATAGATATACGTTAATTGACTGCATTACATATTTTCAATTATTATTACAGTTGTATCAAGCTCTAATTTGCTGCTTCACCTTAATAACACCGCAGATAGGTGAAATATTTGGAACAATTTTGCTATTGTTCGAAAATCAGTTTTATCAAAAAAGAATTGAAGAATTAGAATATAGATTATAATTTTTTTGTAACATATTCTGCTCAAACATAAGGGCATAATATTTAGTTAGTGGAAAATAACGTGTAGAAAGATGCCAATCATGTAAAATTTGTTCCACTTCTCACTACCTAATAATTTAAATCTGCTCTAGAAAGGAAAAAAATCTTAAACAAGGATGTCTGAAACTATATATTCAACGGGGGACGGTAGCTCAGTGTGTTAAAGCGTCTGGCTAGCAAACTAATAAAGCAAATGAAATGAAATGTACATACAAGTTTAATAAAAATACTTTAATTGGCAAAAAATTGGCTAGCAAACTGAGTTACCTAGCGAAGTGGGTTCGCAAGGCGAAACAATTTTTCATTGAAAAAAAAATGCCCCAAGAGTGGTTCGGAGTCCACATTAAACCGTAGGGCCTCGTCTCTCTTTACCTAGCACAAGATCCTTGAGATCTTCCAGGGAGTTACTTCAGTAACTTGAGAGGCGGTTAAGAAAACATTTTTTTTTCAAACATATGTTTATATATTATTAAACCTGTAATCTATTAAATAATATACGTACTTGAAAAGAAAAGTGGCCCCAGACGAAAAGAAAAGGCTATATTCTTATTTTAATTATTTTTGTCTATGTGTTATCCACTAAGCCACCAACAAAGAAAATAATTATATACATTCTACTGACAGTGAAATTAAAGTTCATAAAATTATTCATGTGAAACGCTTTTTAGCAAATGTGCGCTCAGTCAGAAATATTTGCGAAAATAATACAGCAAAAGGTATTACAATAGAATTCTCGGTATATGGAATATCGAACATTATAAAAAAATGAGTGCCCATTAAAGAAGACAAACTCTTCTAATTTAGCTCCGTATTTTTTGTAAATCGATGTTAAATGAATTACAATCCGAACGTTGGAATAAATTTACTTTTCCGATCAATCTGAATTTGAATTCCCCAGTAATTACGTAATACTGGAAATTCAATTTCGCTTTCACAGTACAGAATCAGTGATTATCAATCCCGGTAAATTAGTTTATTTATGGCAATTGTTATTTGAAATTCGACGACTTTTTAATTAACTTTAAATTATTATTTGCTTATTTAGAGAATGTACATTTTATTTACAAGCATACAAGTTTAAATTTTAAATTAAATTAGGATGATTGGAGAAATTAACTTTCATTAAAATCAACAGTCTTTTATGTAAATATGTTTCATTTTTATCTAACACTAACAAATCAGCTGGAGGAGCATTTGTTCAAATATACGCTTCCAGAGCTAAACCAGTCAAAGTTCCCCTGGAAATCCTTAATTTTCATAAAGAATAAACCAGACTGCAACCAACAGCCATTACCCGGGATGTGTGCCTCCATCAAGCGCTGAATTACGAGTTGCAAGCGCGGAACTTTAAGCCAATTTGTGATCCAAGCATTCTGTTGGTTATATGCAATTATTACACTTAATACATCAGGCTTGCAATTCGTAATTCAGCGCTCGGCGTGGACACACAACCCGAGAATAGTTGTTGGTTACAATCTGGTTTATTCATTTTGAAAAATAAGAATTTATAGACGAGCTTTTGTTTCTATATATTACTTTTAGTTTTAATATTCTGCCCTCCAGAAGTATATATTTGAACTCATGTTATGAATAAATTTCAACAAAGAAAAGAAACTACAATCACCAAAGCTGCTGAGGTGGGATGAATATTAAAATCAGTCTATCAGTAGCCCGCCCAGCAAGACGTGGCTATTAGTTGTTTCGCCGAGCTAACAGCGTATGCCATAACTATTATATATTTTCTTTTTAGATTTGTCTATCCTCTGTGTCTCATTATTAATTTTATTTCCTGTACAACATCAGTAAATCCGTATAGCCCCCAACGGCAGTTCCGCTTATGCGTTTGGGCCATTCGGTATAATCCCCAACTAAATGAACTGGAAAGTACGTCCAAACTAATTATATTTTTTCCCTTTCAAGCTTGTCCGTAGCATTGATCATCTTTAAAATACCGCGCAATAGCCAAGTCTTTGCATAATAAATGTCTATACAGGGTGTTGCATCATGAGAGGGACATAGCTTAATAGGAGGTAGAGAACATCAGTGGTAACCGGAACTTCCCGTAGAAATTTCTCATCGGGCCTTCACTACGAAGTTACAGGGTGTTAAATAATTTTTGGCCAAACCTGTTTTTTGTCATAACTTTGACAGGGAATGAAATAACGGATTCATATTTGGTACGGCTAATGTACTAACGAGCCCCAAGAGGTACATGTATAAAAAAAATATATCCAGGTCCGGACTCACTATAATTTATGTTTCTTCTTTGCATCAATAAAACATCACCCTGTATATATTTTTTTGAAATTTCGATACGATATTCGAAAAGAGCAAGAAAAACAAACAAAATGGCCTATTTCATTTTTTTGTTATACCTTCGTGGTTATTTAAATACGTTGTTAAATGTGCAAGAAAATGGATTACAGAACCCTATTAAATGAGAGGCACGTGAAATAAATAGTTTTATAACTAAAATTTGCAAAAATTCTATTGAGCCTAGGTGGTCTGGGTGAATAGTAATTCCGGCACGTTTTAAAGGTCCATTTTGGTAAAAAACTGTGGTCCTAATAAGTAATCGGGTATGAAATAACAAAATTTTTAATCAATCACAGTAGGCTTGTTCAAAGAATAAAAGTGACAGATAATTTAAACCATTTAGGCCTAAGCAACCAGTTACTTTGATCAAGAAAATCATCAACATTTTATACTTAATAAAAATTGGAAAAGAGAACAAACTAAAATCTAAATAAATAAAATATTTTCCATTCAATTAACAATAAATAACAAAACAATAACTAAATGTGTTTAAAAATAAAACGTAATTGACACTAAAGTAAATTTTCAAAACGTCCTCCCCCACATTCTGTGCATTTTCTTGCGCGTTTAGAAAGGTCACCAATTGCTCGACGTATCATTTCTGGATTATTCCGTATTTCGTCGCAGGTTGTAACGATGCGCTGGATTAAATGTTGTCTACTTTCAATTTCAATGCTATAAACCTCGTTTTTTAAGTGGCCCCATAAAAAGTAATCACAAGGGTTACAATCAGGAGATCTTGGTGGCCATTCATGTGGACCCCCGCGTCCAATCCATCTATTAGGATACACATTGTTTAAGTGTTCTCTTACTTGAAGGTTAAAATGTGGTGGGGCCCCATCATGCTGAAACAACATGCCTCTTATACCGATATTCGGTAAAATGTTTTGAAGAAAATCAAAGTAAATTTCACCATTCAATCTTTCTTCAAAAAAATGTGGCCCTATCAAATGTCTATTCACAAGTCCGACCCAAACATTTACAGAAAACCTGTGTTGCGAACGGCGTTGGCGTACCGCATGTGGGTTTTCCTGTGCCCATTTATGATTATTTCGTGAATTGTTTACTCCATCCCTTGTAAATTGTGCCTCATCCGTAAATAAGGTTCTGTAAATGACTGGGCGATGGTTAGGCAACCAATGACAAAATGCCAGGCGGGGGATATCGTCGCCTTGTTGAAGACGCTGTACCTGCTGGATATGATATGGATGGTAACGTTCTCTTTTTAGGGTTCTCCATACTCGCCAATGAGGAATACCAGTTGCCAAACTGATTCGTCTAGTGCTCATATTTGGGTTTTCTTGAACTACGTTTATAATATTGTTTTGTTCCTGCACACCTTGTTGTAAAACACGCTCCACAACTGCAGAATTAGGAAACTTTCCGTGTTGTCTTGCATACTGGAACACCGTACTAAAGGTTTTATGATTAGGGCATCGACGACCAGGAAAACGCAGCCGATATTCTCTTTCCGCCGACCTACCATTTCCATTACAGAAACCATAGATGAATATTATGTCAGCATATTCCACGTTTGTAAATTTTACTGGCATAGTTAAAATATTTTCACAAGTTTTCACTAACTAAATGCGGATTATTGACACATTAAATTACTAACAAACAATTATTCAACTGTTTAGGAGATTTCTTTTTATTATCTGTCACTTTGAACAAGCCTACTGTGATTGATTAAAAATTTTGTTATTTCATACCCGATTACATATTAGGACCACAGTTTTTTTACCAAAATGGACCTTTAAAACGTGCCGGAATTAGGATTCACCCAGACCACCTAGGCTCAATAGAATTTTTGTAAATTTTAGTTATAAAACTATTTATTTCACGTGCCTCTCATTTAATAGGGTTCTGTAATCCATTTTCTTGCACATTTAACAACGTATTTAAATAACCACGAAGGTGTAACAAAAAAATGAAATAGGCCATTTTGTTTGTTTTTTCTTGCTCTTTTCGAATATCGTATCGAAATTTCAAAAAAATATATACAGGGTGATGTTTTATTGATGCAAAGAATAAACATAAATTATAGTGAGTCCGGACCTGGATATATATTTTTTTATACATGTACCTCTTGGGGCTCGTTAGTACATTAGCCGTACCAAATATGAATCCGTTATTTCATTCCCTGTCAAAGTTATGACAAAAAACAGGTTTGGCCAAAAATTATTTAACACCCTGTAACTTCGTAGTGAAGGCCCGATGAGAAATTTCTACGGGAGGTTCCGGTTACCACTGATGTTCTCTACCTCCTATTAAGCTATGTCCCTCTCATGATGCAACACCCTGTATATATAATTTTAAGTAATAATCAGTTGGTAACTCCACGTTAGCCGCCTTTATACCACATTTACTGACGTAACGTGTTACTATTATACTACTTTCTTAGTCGTCACCTGTTAAGTCGAATGTAGCTTTACTTTAGCCGTAAACCCTTGTTGATATATAGTAAATGTGATTTTGATAGTTCTAAGTGATGTAGTTTTGTATATAGTAAGTATTGTGTTAATAAATATTGTGTCGTATCTTGAGTCTTTTAGGGTTATGTTTGTGGAACTTTGTTTCCACTGCAGCTGCACAAGTCCTGCTTAACCGGCTTGCAGGGTATATGTTGCAACATTTAAAACCGGGATCACCACCCGAGCATCGTATCGTTCCGCTACGATACTCGAGTGTCAGAGTGACATTTATCATGTTCTTATCCAACAAAACTGGGAAAGTACGCCATAAAGTGGTGTGAAATGCATTAATCTAGCGAAAACGTGGTTATAAATTTCCAATTACATTTTTCATTTCATATGAATATTTCACGTTATTAGCCGTGATAGCTTTTTGTAAATATTTAAATATCAAATAGCCGTAATTAATTTGGTTTAAACCGAAAACATGAAAGTTAATATAAATTTGTAATTATAAAATAGATCCTATAAATTTGATCGCACTAATTCATTAAAATAACGGAATAACGTAACTCTAAAGCACAAATATCAAATGCAAATATCGTCTATTATTGAATTGAAACGGTTTCACAAAGTAATTACTGTAATATAAAATGATATAAGTTTTCTGATCAGTTTCATTCGTGCTTTCGTAGATAGAAACCACTTATTTCTTGTGATATCCCGGGTGATATAGGAACTAGAGGACCCCTTACAATTTTGTAGAATTTTTTTTATTCAATTTGCCCTGCAGTGTAGCTCAGTCAGCTAAAACGCGTGACGTGGCAAATTCGTTTTGGTTTGACTCTGGGTTCGATTCCCGGCACCGACACTGGCAATGTCGGTGGATGTTGTCTGCGTTTTTTCAAATGTGTAACCCCTTTGCGGACAACCTTTGGCTTTCGATTTGGGGGTTGTTGGGGGTTGGGAGATGGTGAAGTTCATTGAACTGGAAAGTGATATGCAGGGTATCCCAGATTTAAAATGACTTAGACTAATGAGAGATAGAAGCACACTTTACTGAGTTCAAAACACCCCCATACTTACACTTGAATCCTCATTGTTTTCAGGGTACAAGGTGTTTTACGAATTATGACTGAAACTAAAATTCACCATATTTCACTATATTTAATAAAAATTGAGTCCTATCCTGGAAATTTTCCAAACTAAATTATGCTATTGGACTGGACTAGGAGTGCACTATATGTGTACCGACTTTTCAAATACGTCCACCCATTCCAAAAATATGGTGAATTTTAGTTTCAGTCAAAATTCATAAAACACCTTGTACCTTGAAAACAATGAGAATTCAAGGGTAAGTGTAGGGGTGTTTTGAACTGAGCACGGGGTGTTTTGAACTGAGCACAGTGTGCTCTATCTCTCATTAGTCTATGTTACATTAAATCTGGGATACCTTCTATACCTTAGGTAAGCCCTATTTATGTTAGTTTGAGAACATTTATATAATATTCTATTTCTAAATTAGGGGCGAGCGTAAGTGCGTCTTTACTATGTACATACTTCGGTATGCGATGTAAAGCAACGACAAGCGCACTTAGTAGTTGGATGGGTGATCATTCCAACGGAAACCGCATCCTCACCTCACACATCTTCCAGCGGCTTGTATGTCAGTGTATGCGCGGAAGCTATACAAGCTTAGGCAAGTGTAGTATAGGAGATATACCATCCTTCGGAGGGGATGTAAAGCCGTCGGTCCCTTGTCTATTAAATGTTAGGCAAGTAAAAGATCCCTACTCTTCTTAAGGGAAGAGGTTCGGCAAAATTCCTGGTTGGGGGTAGCTCGTCTACAGGCGTCGGTGTTAGGCCTCAGTAGCGGAAATAGGCCGACGTTAAATAAATGAATAAAAAAAAAATTGTAAATTAATGTATCTAATTAAATTCTGACAACTTAGAAGTGATAGACTAAATAATACAGTTGTGGCAATTCGAAAAATTCTAGAACATTTCACTTAGAAAATTACAGAAATATTTTATATATATCTACAATATCTTCGTTTGCAATTACAGTGTAAACAATTTCAAGATTTTCTCTGGCAACGAAAGATTTGAATCAAATAGATGTCGTAAGAAAGTGCAATATGACATGTCCAAGGTGTTTTTACAAACACTTTCCATTTCAGTATTATTACTAATTTTAAGATTCACCATGTATGGTATATTTTTAGCCTTGTAATTTTTATATTCATCGAAATCTACGTCATAACAACATCTCCATCAATATAAAAGTAAAACAGAATAAGCAATTTCAACAATCGGTAGAAGTGGGTGTGCTTTAACACAATGCCAAAGCACTATTTCAAGGAACTTTGTTGGAAAGCTATTATAGTAGAGATCGAAAAGTGGAATGAGATTTATAGTTAGCAATGCTTTTAACTTTTACTTTTGAATAATATCATAATCTTTCCAAATGAATGGATGACTGAATTTGAGTCCATTTACGTCTATCGACTTCGCGAGTTTCAGACATCGTCTGTTTGTCGAGGCTGTGTGCTCATACTGGAGATTTATACATTGTGGATAGCTCAAACTTTGCTGTATAATACCATATCGCAGACATATTTCCATTAATAATCACTTGTAAACCCAAATTAGTTTAGAACCCTAAAGAAAGGTTGTAATTCAATTCATGTCTAGTAGATAGCCGCGTGGGTTAAGGCGCGAGATGGAAATCGCGATTAATCGTACGTGCATCGCACCACCGGGTTCGAATCCTGGCTTCGATACTGGCACTGTCAGAGGAAATGGGTGTATGTCCGCGTTCTTTCAATGTGTAACCCCCTACCGCACGGGGTTGTCTAATGTCTGTGGTGTTTATTTATTTATTATTATGTGAAAATGACTGATTTTTTGCTGTTATAGGCGAGGCATTTACAATTATTTTTCAGACTTTATTGATAAAGTTTTATTTAATGGTCGGTATACTTGAAATAGAAGATAACCAAGCAACGTTTATTTATTCTTAAACAGAGAAAGGTTTGAATATTTCACTAAGAAAATGGTTCCAGAAATATACTGTAATGCTTTTGATATGTATTATGTAAATAACTAATAAACTACAAATTCAGTCAAATTTTTAGTGAGGCCTTTTTAAGTTAAATTATTCAGTATATTGTACTAATCGATTTTTTAAACAGAGAACTACTTTAAAAGAGAATATAGACAAATATCTTATAATTATGGTAAAAAAACAGAAACAATTAAACAAAACTTGTGGAATATAATATTTTCTTCATAGTGAGTATCTTACAAAACCTCCTTATGAGAAATTTTTGAATCTAAAACAAATATTATGCAGATTCTGAATGTCGTACTCAATTATCAATATGCTTTATTTTTTCAATATTGTGTTCTCAACTCATGTAACCATCCATAAGCGACCTATAAACTCATCATAACTTAGTTTATTAATATGTTTTTGTGGTAAAAACTGTTTTCAAAATTGTACAATGTTCATAACTTAATTATTGTAACTAAATGCATCAGTTGAAGTCACCTACATGAGTTATTTTAACATCTCTCTTTGTATGGTCGAAACTCTATTACGAATAGTTAACATTTTAATAACCACTCCAAGAATAACATAATAGAACGTACATAATTTTAAATAAAAATGTACGATGTATTATTTTCAACTAGACGTATGTATCACTAATACCTCTTTTAATATACCGTTATATTTATTTAATATTTTGGGCTAGTAATAATTATATGAATTAAATTCGTTCTTGTACATATGCTATTTTTACATATCGAGACGGTTACATAATTATAACAGTTTTGAAAATGGCATAATATAACTTAGCTAATAAGGGAGACGATTAAGACTGGTTTTCAGTTCTAATCACCTCCTGGTGACATGGTTAACGAAACACGCGTCGAATAGTGTATTCAAGTGTAGTGTTCAAATGCTGCGTCTTTTGTAAAACTTGTTTTTAGACATCAAAGATATGGATTTGTGAAAAATGTCCCTCGTACGAAAATGCCCCCACCGCCAAGACCCGGATCCAGCATAGGGTTGTCTCCGTAAACAGGACTACGCACCATAAAAATTGAAGAAGGTTCTCAGACGCTCATTGAAAAGTTCAATAATGTTTGGCCTGTTAGTAATACAATTATTAGTAATGCCATTAGTCAAACTATTTACATAAAATAATGTATTCTTGATGAATATTTAAATGCATAATTTTCCAGGTCATATAATAATATAATTTATTAGTTGAAAATATATTGCGTAACAAAATGAACATATTAATTTCAAACAACAATGAAGACAATATGTGTATCATTATAATAATAGCAAAGCAACAAAGAAAAATTGTGGAGATAAAATAATTATCGTGCCTAGAAGGTACAGTTACGTGAACCCCTATTTTGTTACCCTTTTCCCTTCTAGTAATCTTCCAGGCGCATCCGGTTGATTTCCCATTACACCTCAGTTTTCACCCTCTTTCTTTTGTTTTATCTGTGAATGCCCTAATAGGCGATGCTTGATGACATTTTGGGAAAATTTCCTTTATAATTTATATCAGGAATTACACATCGATAAGTTCTAATATATTTCCATATTAAGGCAATTACAGATTACTTTACGTCGAATATTATTACCTCACATTATAAGTTTAGTTTTGGCGTTAGTACACGTTGTACCATAATTTCAAAGAGGAATTAATTCATGTATTCTTAGTTTATTTGCACTTAAATATGTTAATTGATTTTAATCATAATTCAGTAAATGTATTTTAATGTTATAATTTCTATTATCTTTACATTACGTTATTATTTGTTTATCCAGCACACACTCAAACTAATCATTATTAATAAGACATTTTCGGCTTTAACCCACTTACATTTGCTATAGTTTTATTTGTTTTTCTTTAACTCACAATGTGGTATATTTCATGTTCATGTTTAGATCTTATATATTTTACTTAACACACTTCCTGACATAATCAGTTGATGAAATTTTGCACAGTTACTAAGATCGGATGACTATTCAGTATTCCATCGTTATTCTTGCAAATATCTGCACAGAGGGGGCGCGGGGGGTGAAAATTGATTAAATATACTATCCAACCGGCACCTCCGGCAAAATATAGAATACAAAAAGATTTTTTTTTTTTTTGCCTGATTACAGATTTCTACGGAGGGCGTCACAATATTCATGTATGTTAATAATTTAATTAAAGTATGACTAAAAAGTGGAAAATAAAAAAAATTAAAAAACTTTAAAAACTTACTTTTCTTACAAAGTCGTACTATGATTGTACACATGATTGTATGAAAGGGGAAATACAAAGTGCGCACGCCTTGCTTTTCTTGCAGTTTTACATGAAAAATTATTTTTTCCCATAAAAAAAAATCAGAGTTACAAAGTTCGCTCATTTTTTCCTTATGTTTTTATTTATAATAATAATAATTTATTGATCTCAAGAAAATATAAAATTTTATAGACAAGTCACAAGCACAAATGTCACATAAATTAAAAGAGTAAAATTAGAAATCAAAATAATGTTTTCACTACAAGGCAATAGATTACAACACATTAAAAATTTATTTATTTTTGCAATAACTAGTCAATTTCTAAAAACGTGTAATAACTACAATAATAAATTCTTCTTGTAATAACAGACACATTTACATATATTAGATAATTCATCACATAATATATTTTTACGATCCAGAAACGTTTCAGTCATCAAAATCAATATAGAAAAATTCATTTAGACTATATAATGGATTTTTATTTAAGACATCTTTTATTTTATTTTTAAATATTTTCAACGGCAACCTGCGCCAATTCACGGGTAGGGAGTTGTAAAATTTAATACCAATGTTCTCCGTTTTTTTTAATCTAGTCATTGGGGGGACAAGATTCATTTTATTACGTCTGTTATGTTAATGAACATCCGTGTGAGTACAATAATCATTTAGATTTTTATGAACATCTAATAGGGATTGATATACTATTGCTGAGAACACAGTCATTATTTTCAAAGATGCAAAAAATGGCCTACAATTTTCTTCATACTTAGCTCCTACTATACTTCTCACAGCTGATTTTTGAATTACTAATATTTTATGTATAAGAGTATAGGATGCATTACACTATGTAATTAAGGCATAAACCATAACTGAATGAAAAAGTGAATGATAAGCAGTTAGAGCTGCATTTTGATTAATAGTCATCTTTATTCTTCTAATTGCATATACGATCTTACTTAATTTACCTCGGAGGTTTTCAATTTGTTCAGTCCAAATTAGATTGGCATCGATTTGAACCCCTAAAAATTTGACACTTTGCCCTGTCTGGTTATTTTTATTTGTTTCAAAAATAGTTAGTGAATTATAATTATCATAAAGTGAATTATTATTATTATGGCATAGCAGATTTTTACGATTCAATTGTGGTTTTCGTAAAATATTAAATATTGACACTGTCTGTTAAAATTTTTGTGACATGTTTTATATCGTTGGAAAGAGAAAAAACAAACGGAATTAATGGTGTTACGGCCTGCTTTGAGATTTGTTCTTTTCATTTTTGCACAAGAGCGTATGTCAAAGCCAACTACGTTTTTAGAATTTTTTGATACACATTATTATTCTTATTGTCTTTGCCGTCAACTTTCATTCTTTTAACTTTTTTCGTATCTCCTCAAATAAGAAAGCTATTTTTCAGGTTTTTGTAATATATCGCATAAAGTAGGCTACGGATTTCAATTTTTTTTACTGAAATATAGCTTACAAAAATGGTATAACTGTTTCTAAAACTTTATACTTCTACAATAGATATTAAGCGAGATATTTGTTGTGGCGCTCGTAAAATAGGCAGACGGTATACAAAATAAAAAAATATTTATTTTTCCACATTTTCAGTTATCAACTGTCAGATATAGCCCATTATTGTTCCTTGTACATATTTTTCTAAGGAATCAATATCAAGTTCAATAACCGGGCATCAATTTACATATACAAAATTACACTAAATATGCTTAGAGTCATAATAACTAGTAAAATATTAGTTTGTCAGAGTTATATTTCTTTACTACTTCATCAATCAGAGTAATTGCTATATTTCACAAAAAAATTCTACAATCCGAAAACTCATAGAGAAAGTAAAGGTCCCATTTTCTTCCACACCTGTGGTCCAGTTAGTGATTTATTAAGACTTCTTAACGGCCCTTTTAGGGGGTTGTTGACAATGGAATGATGTACGAGAGAAGTCTGCGGTTCGACCCAACATCCGTGAATCAACACTCATGTTTACCAGAGACAGCAACATGCTAGCAAAAAGCCGGATTGCGACATCAACACCCAGATTTATGGTGTCATTATTTAGCACACCGACTATTATTTCGCAGCTGGTACTGTTCAATAATTACCGCCGTAGATGCACTTATTGGATACATAACCTATAGGGATTGTAGTTGGACGGAAAGCTTTCAATAAACTTTTGGATATTTATAGAATTTTTCATTTGTAATTCCTTAACAAACAACAAGTTCCAACACCTATCTGATAAATGTGATCCAAATTAATAAAATACTTATATATTAATTTAAAAAATTCGTATCAAATAGTGTCAAAATGTTTAGTTTGTGTGTCCATTGACATGCACAACATTTATGATATTGTGATATCGTTTTCTAAAATTCCAACAAATTCTGTTATACAGGGTGGCCTCGAAATCCGACTCAGCTTCTGTGTATATGAACCAATTATTTTAAAATTTGTAACATATACAGGGTGGGGCAATAGTGCGTCCGATTTCGATAGGTTGAGTTCCCCAACTCACAAATTAGCGAGACATCTAGCCCATACTCTACAACCCATTGCTGAACAAGCCCCTTCTTATGTCAAAAATTCCACCAATTTCATTGATCTCCTTCAAAATTACTCTATTTCCCAGAACGACATTCTAGTCAGTTTCGATATTGTGTCATTATTCACCAATATCCCACTCACTGAAGCCCTAAACGTTCTCAAAACTAAACACAATATTTCTCCCAGCACTCTGACCCTTCTAGAACATTGTCTGTCCAACACCTATTTTCTCTTTCAAGGCAACTATTACAAACAAGTGAGAGGAGCTCCAATGGGATCACCTCTGTCCCCCGCCATAGCCAACATCTACATGGACAACTTCGAAACCCAAGCCCTGAATTCATCCGAACTGAAGCCTACTTGCTGGCTAAGATACGTAGATGACATCTTCGTTATCTGGCCACATGGTAGAGATTCTCTAAACAACTTCCTGTCTCACATTAATCATATACACCCTCAGATCCAGTTCACTATTGAAATCGAAAACAATTGTTCTCTCCCTTTCCTAGACGTTCTCATTATAAAACAAAACAACAATCAACTCTCCTACTCTGTGTATAGAAAACCAACCCACACCAACCGTTACCTTAACTCAAAATCACACCACCATCCATCACAAATAAATTCCGTTGTCAACACTCTTGTAACCAGATCCCTCAGACTAACAGACAATCACAACAGACAATCCGAACTACAAACATTACAAGAAGCACTTCTACAAAACGGTTACGACAAAGGACATATAACGCGATCCATACACAAAGCACAAAATCCTTCCCAAATTGATCAGACAGAAACTCCTCCTCAGCAAAAAGCTTTCCTACCTTACATCAAAGGTGTTGTGGGCTCGAGGGGTTAAGATCTGTTTTTAACACACACCTCCCATCTTTAGCGTTGAATAAAATAGTAAGAATGTTGTTCAGTGTTATATTAGTCCCTTAAGTTGTGGGTACAAACAAGATTGTTACATTAAAATACAGAAATGAATAATTGCACATAAAAACAACTGTCTTTGATGCTGTCTAGTGTCTACTCAATGTCTAACTGTCTCACTGTCCTACGCGCGTTAGCTACCCTTTTTATCCGCACTACTTTTCACTAACATTTCTCCACATGCCAGGATGACAACATGATGTACAAAATATGGAACAGGGGCGTAGTACCCGACATGCCGCCGCCCTTGAAAGGTTCTCCTTTCAAAGAAGGAAATTAATCTTGAGTAGCCACTGGTAGAATACAAAACTTGGTGATCGACCTCTTGAAAACTCCGTCTGCGGTTCGGATAAGGGCAACTCTAATAAGTCCATCTTCTCCAGGGAAAAGTTTAATCACTCGTCCCATCCTCCAGCACATTGATGCAGTATTTTCCTCTTTTAATACGACGAGGACCCCAACCTTCAGATTGTTATTAGATTCAGTTCTCCATCGGGATCTTTCTTGTAAAGAATGAAGATAATCATGTGACCATTTGGCCCAAAACTGATACATTAAAAATTTCAAATGTTTGTATCGCGACACATAAGTATGGCTAGCATTTGAGGACGGTGATTCTGGGAAAGCTAGTAACGATCGTCCTATTAAAAAGTGTCCGGGTGTCAAGACTTCTAAATCTTCTGGACTGCCCGTGAGGGGAGTTAAGGGTCTGGAATTCAGTATAGACTCTACTTGAACCAATAGGGTGTAGAAGTCTTCATACGTTAGATAAACATTAGTTAAAATTCGCTTTAGATGATGTTTCATCAATCGAACGGCCGATTCCCATAACCCGCCGTGATGTGGCGAACGCGCAGGTATGAAATGCCATTTTATCTTATTTTCGAGGAGATAATTTTGAAATTTTGGATCCTGAACCAGATTTATCACCTCTGAGAGCGTATTATGTGCGCCGACAAAGTTCTTTGCGTTATCCGAATGTACCTCCGAACAAAGACCTCTTCTTGCAATAAAACGCTTAAACATATTTAGAAAACCATTTGTAGAAAGCTCGCTAACAAGTTCCAAGTGTACGGCCTTCGTAGAGAAACATACAAAGACGCATACGTAAGCCTTGATATATTTTCTATTACGCAACTTGCTATCTTTGATCATATATGGCCCAGCGTAATCTACGCCACAGATAGAAAACGGTGGGGACGGTGTAACCCTCTGTTTAGGCAGATGTGCCATTTTTTGTGTCATATCTGGGGGTTTGGCGCGAAAACAAATAACACATTTCCTTAGAACACTTCGAACGACCTGTCTACCGTGCAAAGGCCAATAACGTGTGCGAATGTTCGATAGAACAGTCTGTGGACCGGCGTGTAAATTTTTTAGATGCTCGTGTCTTACAACCAGAGTTGTGAAATGATGTTTAGCGGGAATAATTATGGGATGTTTGTGATCATGATCTAACTGGGAATTCTTCAGGCGCCCCCCTACGCGAATAATACCCAATTCGTCTAAATAAGGATCAAGAGCAAGCAATTTGCTACTCCTTGCCACACTCCTCGATTTTTTCAGACTAGCAAGTTCGTGAGGAAAGGCTTGAGTCTGAATCATTATAATAATCATTAGCTGACTATAATTTAACTCTTCTAAATTTAGTGGACCTGAAATACGAGATTCAGGTTTGTTCATCATATTTCTTATGAACCTTAGTATGTAAGCAACCACTCGAAATAACCGAGTTAAAGTTGAGAAGCGACAAATCGTATCGTCTTCCATGATAGTACAAGTTAGCGTTGCTATTTCTGATTGATTCGATTTTAGTTCGGGAATATCAATATTGTTTACTTCGATAGCGCGACTTGGCCAAAATTGGTGCTCTTGGGAGAGCCAGGAAGGACCATTGAACCATAATGTTGAATTTTGAATTTCATCAGGATTTAGGCCACGAGATACTAAATTCGCGGGATTAGTTTTAGTAGGAACATGTCTCCAATTTGTAGGTTTAGAATATTTTTGAATTTGAGAAACTCTATTAGACACGAATGTTTTTAACCTGCTAGGTTCTGTAGCAATCCACGCTAAGACAATAGTGGAATCACACCAGAAATAAATATCGTCAATTTTTATCTTAAGCGCTTCGAGTACAGTTTGACATAATGTTGTAGATAGCAGGGCGCCGCATAACTCAAGACGCGGCAGGGTTTCGGTTTTTAATGGGGCTACGCGGGATTTCGCGCATATAAGTCTTACTAGAACATGACCTTGTTTATCGATGGATCTCAAATAGAGACTTGTGCCAAACGCTGATTGACTGGCATCGCTGAAACAATGAATTTCGATTCTAACAGCATTTTCACATAAAATTTGACGTGGAATTTTTACATCATTGAGCGAATCGATTTTGTGGAAAAATCGTAACCAGTTATTGTATAAATCTTCCGGTATGGGATCATCCCAATCTAACTTTAGAAGCCATAACCTTTGCAAAAATATCTTGGCAGTTATGATAACAGGGCCAATAAGCCCAAGCGGGTCGAATATTTGACTAATAATAGAAAGAATAATTCGTTTTGTCACGATTTCATGTGTATTTGGATTTGTTCGGTACTGAAATGTATCTTCCGATGGATGCCAAAAAATTCCCAAGGTCTTAGAATTATTACTGTCCTTAACAGTGTACTGAGTGTCTTGTTCGATATTTTGTGATTGTTCGCTACCTAAAAGCCTTTCCAAAATTTGTTTGCTATTTGAGGACCACTGTCTTAGATTAAACCCGGCTGAACTCAAAATAGAACTAACTTCCTTTGCCAACGCCAGGGCCGACTGGACGTCCTTTGCACCATCTAACCAATCGTCCATGTAGAAATTATTAGCTATAGACTTCGACGCGTTTGGAAACGTGGTAGCATTATCAAGCGCTAATTGTTTGAGACACCTAGTAGCTAAGAATGACGCTGGGGAAGTACCATAAGTGACAGTGTTTAGCTTGTAATGAATAAGCGGTTCGGTAGGATTAGAACGCCAAACAATTCGCTGATATTCGCGATCTTCATCGTAGACCTGAATGCACCTATACATTTTTGCTACGTCTGCAGTAAGAACTATAGAGTGACATCGAAAACGTAGCAAAATATTAAAAATTGGATCCTGTATACAAGGTCCTACTTTTAAAACATCGTTTAAGGATAAATTGGATGTTGACCTTGCACTGGCATCGAAAACGACACGTAATTTAGTTGTTAGAGAAGAATCCTTTAGCACGCAATGGTGTGGAAGGTAGCAATTGGTAGTGTTTGTTTGCTCGGTCTCATTAACAGGAGACATGTGACCTAGTTTGATATATTCGTCCATGAATTGACAATATTTTTCTTGAATTTCAAAATTTTTAGCTAGTTTGCATTCTAAAGTCTGAAAACGCCTAATTGCCATTAGTTGTGTTCCCCCTAGTTGTTCATAATTATCTCGAAATGGTAATTTCACCAAAAACTCGCCCGAATCTTGACGCTTGAAAGTATTTTGAAAGTGTAATTCGCATTCTTGCTCTTCCTTAGAAAATATCGTTTGTTTAGTGGGGCACTCTTCGATGCGCCAAAATAACTCTAACTGTTTCTCTATGCCAATATTTTGTGCTATATTGCACCAAGATTTTTCTTTATTTTTCTGCCAATTGTTAATTTGCAATGGACCGGAAATGACCCATCCTAATTTCGTATGTTGTATAATAGGTTTATTTAAACCAAATTTCCACTGATCTTTCAGTAGTAAGTTATAGAAAATGTTAGCACCTAATAGCATTTGAATTTCTGAAGCTTGATTAAAGTTTGGGTCTGCCAAAGTTATGTCTTGGGGAATTTGCAACATAGCGGTATCAAACGTTATTTGAGGTATATTTTCTGTGATCCTATCTATTATCAAGAATTGTAAATGAAATTCATTATCATAAACACTAGATTTTATTTTTGTCTTTACTACTTCTGAAATATTGGTAACTGCTAGGTTAATACCAACGACAGGCATATTTATTTTGTTTGTATTTAATTGTAATTTGTTTAGCAAATCTTTGTTTAGGAAATTACTTTGTGAGCCCGAATCGAGCAATGCTCTGCACAATATGGGTTGATTATTTCTATCATAAACGTACACCATGGCAGTTGACAGAATGGTAAAAGTGCCATTAGAACAATGTGTAACTGTAGAAGATCCCGGACCTTCTAAATTTCTCATTTGATTCGAGCCATTTCGATTCGTTTGATTTAATGAATTCGCAGAGTGAAATTTCGTAACAACTTGTAGGTTAACATCATTAACTTGCAAATTACAGTTAGAATTAAGATTAGGGTTGACCTTTAGATTAGAATTAGAATTTTCTTGGCAATTATCATCTTTTGTTAGATTGTGTGAATTAGAATCGTTTCTATTTTCTTGCGTAGTAAAATGTAGAAGCGAATTGTGTTTTTTCTTACAATGACGACATGAGCCGTATTGACATTCGTTAGAAGAATGGCTTCCACGTAAACAGTTAGTACAAAGTTTTAATTTTCGAATTTCTGACAGTCTCGAAGGTATTGATAATTTTAAAAAATCCTTGCAATAATACACTGAGTGCTGACCTTTGCAAAAACTACATGCCGACTTATTTGTTGCGACATGAGCGTGTGTTTTTATGTTAGATTTGTCATTTGGCCTTGAACTAGATGCGCTTCCTCTACTGTCAATTGCTGACAGCAAGTTGCAACGATCTTTAAGAAATTGAATAAATTCTTGGATACTAGGAGACACTTTGTCTTTACTTTTAATCTCCCATTCCCTTTTGCTGGAAATATCTAATTTAGAAAACAACAAATATATTAAAATTGTGCTCCATTCATCCACGGGTTCTTCCAAATTTTGTAACGCCATGAAATGTTTGTTAAAATCGTCTAAAAATATTCTTAGTGAATTATAGGAATCCTTGATAACGTTAGGAAGTTCAAAGATATGTTTGATATGACTTTTAATAATTAGCTTTTTGTTTTCGAAACGTTCATTCAGTATATTGTACGCAATTATATAATTCGCATCGTTTATAACCAAGGAATCTATCGCTTGTGCCGCAGGGCCTTCTAAATGTGTTTTTAGATAGTAAAATTTCTCTACATTAGAAAGATTTTCGTTTTCGTGTATGACTGACTCAAAAACATCGTGAAAACTAGTATATTTATCAAAAGAACCGTCAAATTTAGGAATGCTTATCGGTGGCAATTTTAAGGAATTTTTTATGACCGGTACACTTGGACTTGGAGCCACGAGCGGAGCTACCGAAACTTGTGAAGTAGCATTTGTATTGTTTTGTTGTTCATGTTGATACATGATTTGATTTGCTTTAGCTAAAATATCAAAATACTTGTCTTCGAATTCAATCCGTTCATTTATTTGAGCGTCAGTGCTCTCAATTATTTCTATTTCATCTTGTACGGAGTTAAATTCGTCCAACAACAACTTTGCTTTGTCTAAACGGGGAGATATTTCCCAAATTTTACTTTGATTTTCGGGTTTATTAATATAGGTAATGAATCTGGTTAACTGTGATTTAGTGATACCTCTTCGGGTTATTAGTGTTTTTAAATTGTCTTCTGGATTCATTTTTGATATTAGTACTTAGATACACAAATGACAATTAATGCCTATTAGTAAATTTAGATATAATTTTGTAAATTATATTTTCGTTAGAATTTAAATGTTAGCCGAACGCCACTGTCATCAGCGATGTGAAACGGCCGTTAGATTTACGTGGTTTGGCGGGTTTGTAGCCCGCGATGATGCAATCGAGATGATGCAACTTTGTACCCTTTTACTTCGTAATTTCGTATTGTACTGACAACTTAAATTTCGAATTAAATTTGTAAATAATCAAGTAGAGCCTATTTATAGTTAGAGTGATTTGAAAATGAATATTTAGGAACGGACTCACGGGTTTTCCTCGTGTCTTCTGCTACTTGTTGGAACTTGAAAGTTACTTGACACCACACTGCATGCACAACACTTTTGTCTTTAGTTAGTATAGTCCTCGTATTTGCACTTAGTTTTTAATTTGTAAACTTTGCCTCCATCCGGTGAGAAGAACCAACATGTGGGCTCGAGGGGTTAAGATCTGTTTTTAACACACACCTCCCATCTTTAGCGTTGAATAAAATAGTAAGAATGTTGTTCAGTGTTATATTAGTCCCTTAAGTTGTGGGTACAAACAAGATTGTTACATTAAAATACAGAAATGAATAATTGCACATAAAAACAACTGTCTTTGATGCTGTCTAGTGTCTACTCAATGTCTAACTGTCTCACTGTCCTACGCGCGTTAGCTACCCTTTTTATCCGCACTACTTTTCACTAACATTTCTCCACATGCCAGGATGACAACATGATGTACAAAATATGGAACAGGGGCGTAGTACCCGACAGGTGTCACAGACAAAATTTCAAAAGTCCTGAAATCCAATAACATAAAAACCATATTCACAACACACCAAACAGTTTCCAATTTAATCAGAACCCCAAAAGACCAAATACCTAATGATTCCCACGGTGTATACGAAATACCTTGCTCAAACTGTCCCCAAACCTACATTGGACAAGCCAACAGACGGATTAACAATAGAATATATGAACATCGTCTTGCAGTTAGAAAATCCGATCCCACATCATCACTTGCCCAACACCGCCTTCTAACAGGCCATAATATAGACTTCGATAACACCAAAACCATAGCACCATCATTTTTCCAGAAACCGCGAATCATCCGCGAAGCAATTGAGATTGAAAAACGTCCCAATTGTCTAAACAAAAGGGATGACGGTCATCGTCTTCCAGTCGCTTGGAAATCATTGATCTCCAGGCTAGCCCCACAATATTCATCCACACCTCATAATCCTGATAGCAGCCGTTCTGCTCTGATGCCTCCATCAACAGACCCTCAACCCCCCACCACTCTCCCACCCACAGACAGCTTTCGTATAAATAACACTTCGTCCGATACTGCCAGCGAGTTCGCTCTAAGGAGTAGGCAGGTTGAGGCCTTAGAGACGGATCGTGGTGAGATCTGGGGAGTAGGCAGATTGAGACTCCGGAACCGAACCAGTTCCACGAACTCCTAGCATTATTTTCTTTGACAATTTTTACTTGACTCACTTTTTCTCTTGAAAATGGCTCCAAAACGGGAGCCGAAACGTCGAGACATTAACAATCTCAGACGCGGTTCAACCCGAAAACCTAGTATTTTTCATATATATATATATATATATATATTTTTGCGGCATTACTACACTTCCACTGAACGTGGAAGTAATTAGAGGTTTTTCAGGTAGTTAACAGAAAGAATTATAATAAATGCTCCACATGTTGCAAATTTTGCAAGATTTCTGAATGAAATTTAAAATTTCCCATTTCGATTTTTTTCAAGGTCAAAATCCAAAAAAGTGTTTGCATTTAAAAAAAATCTCAAATCTGATTACTCCACTCGGTTTAAGATACTATTAAATGGGTGTGACCGAAATTTAACAAACAAACATTGGCTTCTAACAGAAATATATGAATAATATGATTTTTATTATGCTATCAAAATATTTCGGATATTCGTCATGTAAATCAAAATTAATAAAAATATGAATTTTAATTATGCTCTATTTCTGTTATAGGCCAATATACAATCATACAAAGTGTGCACGCCTTGATTTTCTTGCAGTCGTACATGAAAAATTATTTTTTACTTTTTAGGACGACTTTGTAAGAAAAGCAAGTTTTTAACAGTTTTTTTTATTTTCTACTGTTTAGTCATACTTTAATTAAATTATTATTATACATCAATATGGTGACGCCCCCCATAGAATTTCTAATCAGGCGAATACCTTTTGTATTCTACGTTTTGCCGGAGGTGCCGGTTGGATAGTATATTTAATCAATTGTTATCCTCGCGCCCCCTACGTGCAGATATTTACAAAAGTAGCGATGGAATACTATAGTGTCATCCGCTCTTAGTAACTGTGCAAAATTTCATCAATTGATTATGTTAGAAAGGATGCGAGATGGACAAAACTGAAAATAATACTACATGTGAGTTAAAGAAAATCAAGTATAAATATGAGGACCGCATTCATGTTTTGGAGATCCTAAAGTTCAATATTTTTGATGTTGCCAGATAGTGAATTATTTTTTACACCCCCTACTCCAGTCATTGAGGAATTTGGTTTAGTAAGAAGTGTGCAGTATTTAATCTTATTTTTTTTTGCGATGATTGACATTTATTGTAAATTATTAAATAAAGCAATAAATATGAGAGAAAAATGCATTTATTGTTAATAAGAAAAAATAAGATAAGACAGAAATCAGTAGAAATAAACATTTCTCATTATACCTATATATTTTTGCAATCGATTTTTCTTATCTTATTAATAAGTACTATGTATTTATAACGAACAAATCCTCGCCACCCTATGATGAAAGCTTTAGAATAATTATCGAACACTCCACTGCAAACGACACAAGTGTTGGCGATGGTAGGGGAATCTGTATGTAGATAGTAGTATAGACCCAGCGTACGCATCGCTATCATGATTGGTGTAGTCAGTGATAAATGATTATAGCACGTGATCATGCTGTTCTCCGATAGGTCAACTATGCTCCCCTACAATCCCCACAGCTCGCCAACATCCGTGGCGTTTACTGTACTCGACGCGTGTTTTACCCAGCATATTGGCATCATCTGGAGATGATTAAAATTGAATTTTAATTTGATAGAAGCACCCGAATATTGTACTCGACACGAGTTTCGCCCACCGTGCTGACATCACCTGGAGATGATGAAAAACTGACCTTCAATTTGAACACTGCACACCAATACTCTACTCGATACGCGTAGAGATTGTAAAAAGATTGTAAAAGCATCTAGTAAAAATAAATGACAACGTTTGACAACATCAGTTGAAGGAAAATTGTATACTGCAATATGGTTCATTATTTGGAAAGAACATTTTCCCTAAAAGAAAATATATTGATGCAAAGTATCATATAAAAATGCGAAATACCTCTACCTCTAATGTGCAAAAAATTATTTGTAATAATCTGGCAAATAAATGAACAAAATGATTGATAAAGGGCTACGGAGTGCATCCTACCCAGATTCTAATTTGATAGATTTTTTATTCTCTATCTGGCTCTGTTCTAACAATATATTTCGAGTTATATACCAGTAATCACTATTTTGGATACCTTTTCTCTATTTCAATGGTCAGAGAAGAGTTATAACCTCATAGAAAGAATTAATTCCAAGTTGCAAGTGAATAAAAATGTTCATGCAAACGTTAATAATCAATTATTAAACACAATTCCTTCAACCTAAATAGTGCAGAAAGGCTTTTACGAAACTTTAGAATGAACCGAGTCTACTAAGCATTTACAATTATTGATTAACAAATAACAGTTAACAACTAGTAGGGAAAGTGAATGCCAAAAAGGGTATAAGTTCTTAATCGTTACTATTACAATGTAAAGAGTTGAAACCTTTTGCATTATGTTAAGTTTCGGCAACATATGAAATATATACCTTTGAAAATTAGTGCACTCACTCCTGGGGGGTTGCAACTCCCATTTTAAGCCCCCTCCCAATTAAATAACTCGCAAAAACATTTTCAAAACCAAATTGTGCGCTTTTTCGCCTTTTAAACGCGATTTACACTATTTTCTAAGGATGTATATCCATTACTACTGATAATTTTATAAAAATTGACATTATTAGTAATATTTCGATATTTTCCTCCATCAGTTGTAAAAAATTAGGAAAAATCGTATTTTTCGGAATTTCACTCTATGTTCACCCCCATTAAAGGGTTGAAAGGATTAGGGTTAATTTTTTTTTGTTATTTGAACTTTATTAGTTCAATATTATCAAATTATAATTTTTATCGCAATGTTTGCAAAAGAAAGGGTCAGGCGTAGGAGGTTTTCCCGGAGAAAACCAAAAGGATTAAATATTGTTCACTGCCCCGGTCGTGGCAGTGAAAAATACTGTGAGAGGGATTTTTTCACTATACACGAATATTGGGTGTGTGTCCCTTGTCTCTAAATGTGTAGCCCCCTCCCACACAAGGCTCTTCTAGAGCCTTCCGGGATAAAGGGGGTCGTCATTACCTGTGGTGTATTTATTTTATTGTGGTTACCACAATGGTGTATTCTTGTCTGGTCGATAGCCGAGTGGGTTAAGGCGCAAGGAGGAAATGGTTGTATATCCGCGTTTTTTCTATGTGTAACCCCCTTCCGCACAAGCCCTGGCTTGACATATGACATTCTAAACACTTTATATTTTTCAGTAAACTCAATAGAAGTGGCTTAAATCAGGAATTAATTTTTAAAGCCCGCCATTTTGAATTGAATAAACACCACAGAAATTAGCCTCCATGATATGAATTTTAGCCGATTTCGTTGAAAACTTTGCGAGTTATTGGATTGGGGGTGTAAAATGGGGGCTGAAATCCCCCCGGGGTAAGTGCACTAATTTTCAAAGATATACATTTCATATGTTAATTAACATAATGCAAAAGGTTTCAAGTCTTTACATTGAAGTAGTAACGATAAAAACCTAAATGTATTCATTTCTTCTACTAAATAATTACAGGTCATTATGGAAAGACAATAATTATTACCTTTAATGAATTAATCTCGCGTTTAATACTGATCAAACCGATACGAAGAACGCAACACAGATTACAAATTCACATTAAAACGTGGTTAAAAGTCACTTTACCTATGTGAAAATTTAATTCACACCACAAACAATTCGCAACAGATTGCTTAAAACCAAAACGTTTGATCTACAACAATGAAAATGGAAGCGTTATGTCAGTCGCATTCAGATTTTACCATGGCCTACCACGGTTTTCAGTGCTGTGGTGGTGTTAAACGATGAACAAATCCAATGCGATATTTTTAATACACCGATCAACTTGGGAGATTTGGTCGGAAAATGCGGTGTTGCTGATAATGACCACTACTCAAATAGAAATGAAGAGCTTGAAGACCAACTGGCAACATTTCATGTGGTTTAACTTCTAGCACGAAAACTGCGAAGACGGTGAGTGATAGTACAAAATTTCAGATAAGTAATTTTGTAAAGCACGGAATTTCAAATGGCAATGACAGTATATCATCAAAATTAATTGTTTAGGCAGGGGATACGCCCACTTTTCTTACAATTTATGTGTAAATTTGAATAAAACGAATAATTATAGTCCATTGAAAGAGTCGGCCGAACTACCAAATGTTTGCGCCTCGGACTAGATAATGTCCCCCCCGTTTTCGAGGATGCTGGATCGATTGTCGGGGTCAAACCAACTTTTCCACTTCGGCAACCCCCTCAAATTGGTCAAAAACCACCCCCAATGTCCTCTTTTCCGTGAATCCTTTTATTTTCCCCAGTTTTTCGACTAATTGTTGTTCCCTCGAGTAGAACAGAAGATCCCTTGAGGGATTTAATCTCGGCCACCCCTACCTCAGGCTTCCAACCCTTGTAGGGGATGGAAAATTGATGTTTGTCTTTGTGTGAAAAAAAAATAATATTTTGTAAAAGGTGTTTCTTTGAGGAAGGTGGTAGGTGACCAGGGTTGTGCAACCACCCCCAGGGGTTGTTTTCACCCTTCAAGGGGGTGGAATTTTTTTTTCATCTATAATTCAAAAATAGTATAAAAAATATGTTTATTACAGTGTTTTTATAAATTGACTTTGCACCCCTTTAAAGGGTGAAAACAACCCCTGGAGCCGGTTGCACAACCCTGGTCAGCTACCACCTTCCTCAAAGAAACGCCCCCTATAAATTATCAATTTTTTTTCCACAAAAATAAATATCAATTTTCCACCACCTACAAGGGTTGAAAGGCTGTGGTAAGGGTAGCTGAAGTCAAATCCCTCGAAAACGAGGGGGGGACATTGTCTATTCCGAAGCGCAAATATTTGGTAATTTCGTCATAAATCTCGAGTCTTTAAATGGACTATTAATTAATTAAATATTTTAATGAATTTTTTAAGGAAATTATTCTTTTTCTTATTATTTAAGTTAAAATTAGGGAACATGAAATTGTGCATGTTTGAAATGTGATGTGAGCTTTAAATTTATAGCAACACTCTAATGTTCTATTCGACGTGGGTTTCGACCAATATACTGACATCATTGGAGATGATGAAAGCTGGCTTTAATTTGAATAATACACTCGAACATCCTACTTGATGCACGTTTCGTCCGCCATGTTGACATCATCTGAATAAGTTTTCATTTGAACACTACACTCGAGTACTTTACTAGACGCAGGTTTCGCCAACTATACAGGCATAATCTGGAGATGTTTAAAATTGAACTTATATTAGTAGCAACACTCGAACGTTCTATTGGGCCCGGGATTTCGCCCATCATGCTTTTATCACTGGAGATAATGAAAGCTGAGTCTTAATTAGAACATTACACCCGAATACTCTACTCAACACGGATTTCGCCTACAATGCTGACATCACTGGAGATGATGAAAACTGAGCTTTAATTTGAATAATACACTCAAACATTCTACTAGGTGCTAGATGAGCGTTTCGCCTACTATGTTGGCATCATCTAGAAATGATTAAAGTTTAATTTAAACACTATACCTGAGTACTTTACTCGATGTATATTTCGCCCACCATGTTGGCATTATCTGGAGATGCTTAAAACTGTGATATAATTTGATAGCAACACTCGAATATTTTACTCTATGCTGACATCACTGAATATGATTAAAACTGAGCTTTAATTTGAATAATAATAATGTTTTCAACCGAGCAAAGATTAAAATTTATTAAAATATTAACTGGACAAAATAACAAGAGATAATATTTTTGAGGTCAATAAATAAAAGTATTTGCCCACCTGGTGACACCTAAATATTCACATATTATTTCCTTCGTGTTCATGGCATTGGGTATAAACCTAACCTGATGATGCCTGCTGGATAGACGAAATATAGGTTATTAATAGTGTGAATTTAGAAAGGATAAATGAGTTAATTTTAAAAAATCGATGTTTCATCAGCTCAGAAACAAATCAAACAATATTATGACCAAGCTGATTTATTATTAAAACAAATAATTACAATAATTCATCTCTGTATACCGAGTGTAACTGGATCATGGTATACTCCCTTTTCTCCTTTAGTTTTAAAGATAATTTATTGAAATTTAGGACATACTACATACATAATAAGCGGCACTTTTTGACTTACAATTTATTTTTTTTTTACTTCGGGTTTCGTCGCAAGTGACACTAACTTTCGATTTTTAAATAGAACACCCTGTACATTATTGCACTGTTGAATTTTGCATAATTTTCTGAATCCAACGATGCTAAATAAGTGACATTTCAAACATCATTTTTTTTTATAATATAATTTTTAGTTTTCCATTTAAGTATGCCATGACGGTTCCGATTTATTCGGTGTAATGCTATAAAAATCGAAATTCCGTTAAAAATACTAAATTACGTGATTTATGAGCAAATAAAATTCACCAAAATTTCTTTTGGAGTAAAAATCAATTTTTTTCAAATGGAACCATTAGTACTATTAATAAGAAATTTATTCATATGTCGTATTAAAATGTGTGATAAATACATACAAACAAAATTACATCTAAAAGAAAATAAGAAAATACACAATTTTGTTCTAATTAAATGTTAAGAAGTAACTAAGGTGGCTTTGAAAACAATGAAATATTTAGCTTGTCAAACATTTGTTGGTTTAACGGTGTTTTTATTGTGTCTCTAAAAATTGTTTAAAATTCTTGTTAATTTGTTAGTACGGAGAATAAACGTTCACCACCTGCATTGCAGATAGGCATTGTCAAGAAGATTCCCAAAATAGTTTCTACATTGCACTGCAGCCCGTCAATTAATAATTTATACATATCGACAGGATCGGATAAGTTTCCTTCCTTAGCAAATTTGTTGAAATGGAGAATTTCATCTTTAAAATATTTGATGTCGACTTTCTTTCATGTGTCAAATCGAATTTTTTAACCAATCATAATATTTGAATTTCCTTAGAAATGAGGAATATCATTGGCTATTTTGAACTCTACATAGCAACGGAAAATATCAGTGGCTATTTCCCGTTGCCATGGCGTTGACTGAAAATAGTCGCTGATATGTAATTTATTAACTTATAACAAGTAGGCATACTGCTGTCGTACAAATATTTTCAAACGTAAAATTTATATATCTCCAATTATTAACTCATTCAAGAAATAACCTTGATAAATTAGCGGCTATTATATTGTCATAATTTTTCTCGAGTGCTCTCCAATTTGCCTCGACCGCATTTGGCGTTAATAATCAAAGACTAAATCCCTCGAGCTAAAGCTCTCGGGCTTTAGTCAGATTATTAACGCCAAGTATGGTCTCGTCAAATTGACAACCATCGCACTCTCGAATAATTGATGATAATATAATAGTCGACGATTTATCAACGCCTTGAAAATCTATCCACACATCCAATTATTTCATCCCTACTCATTTTCTCATTGAGAAAAAATTAAGAAACCATACAAAACATCGCGGTAAACAGTGGATCTTCTGGATATCTTAGATATGAGTACATCACATATCACCATGTATGTTGTAAAAGAATGCCTCCCATCGAAACATGTGTCATTATTGGATGATTCTCCAAACTGTAATGTTCTTTTCAAGTTTTGGTGATTTGGAACCAAACTGGCTATCTTTTTTGTTTAATTTACCATGTTTTTTTTAATTGGCATCAATGACTATTACCCAATAGGTTTTAGAAGATATTAAAATTTGCCTATAATTATTATTTCATAATTCACATATTAACAGAAAATATAAATTTAATTTTGGTTTTTGAGGATGAGACAGGCACCCAACGACTCTGAGGCTCCCTCTTTGCTGAGGCCCCAGGCACGCGCCTCATGCGCCTGTGCGGTAATCCACCACCGATCCTCGCCATTATAAAAGAAGGCTTGTTACACTTAAAGCAAATCAAAGTTCATTTCAATGTAAAACATTAAGTATTTGATTCACATAACACTCCATTTCTTTTATCGGATAGCGCTTCACGGTAGCAAGTCTACAACACCCCAGGGATGCACGAAGAAGCCAATAGGCTTAATAAATAATGACCTACAAAATTTATAGAGAATTGAAATAAAAATTATAAAATGAAAAACGTACTTCATCACGTGGCTATTCCAAACTGAAAGAAATTTTAACTATTTTCTCAACACCTCAACCTAAATCCTCGTTAGCAATTTTAATATATTTTAAAGGAAAGTACAGACTATTTATAATTCATGCGGCTGTGTTCACATTGCCATAAATTTACTAGCTAGTGGTTACTTCAGAATACTTCAACTGACGTGAACATATTTTCGTTTGTCAAAAGAAGTGCAATACAGTTCTGGTGTAAATAACATCGCGGTACGTGAGGAGAATGCCAGAATCGCCACGTTGGAAACTTCGCTGGCAGCAAAGGCAAAGACTCTCAAGTGAGGATTGTGATATCTAAAAGAGTAGATCTCACACAACAATCAGAAAGAGCCATCATTAGTCGGCTACTTCTTTAATTACTTCCTTAAATAAATACTCGAGGTAGCTTTGGTAAGCCAAGAAAAACGTTAATACGACGCTGAACTTCATAATTAACGTTGTTTAGATCAAATTTTCTTTCCAAGGGAGCTGAGAAATTGATTAGTTTGGCTTGGGAGTCATGTCGGCGCTGTAATGGCTGCTTGTACTTTCCTAACGAACATCCAATGCTTTGTGTGGGGAATAACTGATAAAAACTGTATTAAATGGGGATACACAAACGTTGCTAACAGGTTGCTTTACCACACAATTTCGTTATTACCTTAACCGCTTTATGAACGATAGAAAAATACCCTTCAACTTCGTTTCAAAATTTACTTGGTAGATTTTAAAGAACATCTTAATTTCCTCATAGCCTAGGGATAATACGCAATTCGAGGCAATTATAATGCGGTGTTGAGACCGGCTTCATTTTATCAGGAAACATTTATACAGATTCTGAAACAATAGTTTTACATATCTTGAAGTAAAAGAGTGTGAGAAAGGAAACAAAAATTAGGAACAGAAAGTCGGATATACTACTTCGAGCACGCTCCACACTTCCGGAAATATTATTTTTATCACCATGATTGATGTTAGATTCTCTAGTATTGCCTATAACCCCTCCGACATTGTCGGTATCTTTTTAGGACACCCTGTACATAAATAAAGGATTTGACGATTTGGCGTGATAGATAAAGGTATAATGACTTAATTCACCTCTGTGCTTTTATAATATCAGCTTTTACAAAAAAGACCGGAGATATCAAGCTCAACATTTTTTTTTTTTTAATATAGGTATATTTATTTTAAGCAGATAAAAGTAATTAACCTGTAAAATTAAATGCATAATTACATAGAATTTTGTCGCATAAATATTAGTTGAACTGTGTGTGTACTTATTTAACGTCGCATATTTGCATACAATTCACACGCAACCTTAATTTACTTGTCAAAAGGTTTCATATTTCAGATAGCATAGCACACCAGCTTTGCGTATAAAACGTAGACAAAGAACGAGTATCGATAATCGCAGTTGCGTTGTACAGGCTCATTTGATAATTTATTGCATTCGGCGCTGCACGCCATATCAGAACATTTATATAATAATAATAAACAGTTGAATAAAATATATTTCTGTGAAAAAGTGCACATGAATTGGGCAGCATAGTAATTTCGTGACTGCAGTTAGAAATAGAAACGTTCCTACACAATGTTGGCAATATGTCATGTCCCAATTTACTGTATATAACCTGAAAACTTTTAACAAATGAATGATATTAAATTTCATAATATATAATTTGTCACATTAGTTATCAGGCTATTCGAGAATTAATGCAAACAAAATTGCATGTCATTTTATAAATCAACATTCACATTTTGTAAAATTTACTGTGCTGTAGGGAAATGTTGGCAGCACTACCTTTACTACGACAAAGCGGACAGATACAAAAAATTTCAGTTAATTTTTATACAATGAGAGGCTTCTACCGGTTTCTTGAGGCCTGCGCTTTAAGAAATGGTATTTGTAAGCTTTATATTTTTGCATTTATGAAATGCACTTGCACAGTCTCAGGAAAGTTAAATATCTGATGTAATAAACTTAAGAGTGCTGTATTATGCAGTTTCTGTTATTATCGCTTGCTAAATATTAAACGGTAAACCTCATATCTGCTTATAGTCCATTTAAAGAGTAGGGATTTATGACGAAATTACTGAATGTTTCAGCCTCGGACTAGACACTGCCCCCCCACCCCGTTTTTTAGAATATTGAATCGATTCCCTGATCAAACCAATTTTTCCACCTCGGCAACCTCCTCAAATTGGTCAAGAACCACCCCCAAATTGCCCTTTTCCGTGAACCCGTTTATTTTCCCGAGTTTTTCGACTAATTCGACTTCAACCACCCCTACCCCAGACTTTCAACACTTGTAGGGGGTGGAAAATTGATATTTGTTTTTGTGAGAAATAAATTGATAATTTATAGGAGGTTTTTCTTTGAGGAAGGTGGTAGGTGACCATGGTTGAGTAACCATCCCCGAGGGTTGTTTTCACCCTTCAAGGGGTGGAAAATTAATTTTTTTTTCTGGAGAAAAAAATTAATATTTTGTAGGAAGTGTTTCTTTGAGGAAGGTGGTAGGTGACCAGGGTTATGTAACAGGCTCGGGGTATCGTTTTCACCCTTCAAAGGAGCGGAAAACGAATTTATAAAAACACTTTAATAAACATATTTATATAATTTTCAATTATAGATGAAAAAAAATCCACTCCCTTGAAGGGTGAAAACAATCCCCGGGGGTGGTTACACAATCCTGGTCAACTACCACCTTCCTCAAAGAAACACCTTCTACGAATTATTAATTTTTTTCTCACAAATAACAAATTTTAATTTTTCACTCCCTACAAGGGTTGGAAGCCTGGTAGAGGTGGCTGGGATCAAATCCTTCAAGGGACCTTCCGTTCTACTCGAAGGGACAATAATTAGTAAAAAGAACTGAGGAAAATAAACGGGTTCATGGAAAAGGGGATTCTGGGGGTGGTTTTTGGCCAATTTGAGGGGGTTGCCGAGGTGGAAAAATTGGTTTGACCCCGGGAATCGATTCAGCACCCTCGAAAACGAGAGGGGGGGGGGCATTGTCTATAGTCCGAGGCGCAAACATTCGGTAGTTCGTCCGACTCTTTCAATAGACTATTAAGTCGAAGATTCTTTGCCATTTATTATTTATGTAAGTAAGTAACCGACTCATTACCAAGTATAAGCACTCAGGTAAAGCTCTTTGAAGTTGTGCTTGAAGCACATTTAGGGTGTGATATGGTTTTGTCAACCTCTGTAGACTGTTAGGGGAGAAATGTCACTTTGACACTCGAGCTTCAGGGCACCAATTCCAGTTTTGTGTTGGAACAACACAATCCACATGCCGGTGGCACAGGGCTAAATATCTCAAATGGAGAAAAGGGATATTAGACTTTCACACACGCAGTAGTAAAATTGCCAGTTTGGACAAATAACAAAATTAATTAAACTTGAACAACTACTATTTACAAATCTAAACTAAACCAAATACTAAATATATAAATTCCAAAAAAAAGGTAAACACCAAGTTATAACTACAGTTAATTCAAACTTAATGCTTCATCAGTGGCAAGCGTCCATTAATAAGGGGTGAATTACGTACAGGACTTTCCAAACGGTTTTAATACGGTAATTGAAGCAAGCGATTAAAGGGTGAAACGGATAACGGAGAGATATTAGAAGTGATAAGCTAGACCATCAATAAAATGTACATGAAAAATTACAAACTTAGAGTTAAGGAACTTGGCTAACGTTTCAATAAATTAGAATATTAAATTATTGTTTGCCCATATTTTAATAAGAGTAAGGTGGTCTTATTACAAATTTTATTGGAAATAGTCTTAAAAAAGAACATCTTACTCGCTTAGTTTTCAACACACCCCCCTGTAAATCATATGCGAATCCGTCAAGTTTTACATGATTTAGTACCAATTTTTAAATTAACCCATAAATCTAGCGAGCGAATACAAGAAGCATATTCTCTCTATGGAGTTGATTTTTTTTAGCAGAGAAAATAAAATAGCTTTTTTACGCTTTTATCTTAAAGGAAAAAAGTTTAAGAAGCCTCTCCGAGATTTTCCCCCAGGGTCATCAAATATATTTGAAGTAACAGAACTTTTAAACTGTAGTTTGACGACATTTCTCTCGTTTAAAATGATGAGATATACTGCGGGTCCAATGTTTTGATTTTGTGTTACAAAAAGATAAGTCAAAAATAGTTGAACGGTGTAACTCAAATGTAATAAGTGAAAATTGTAGTCGAGCGTTGCTAACAGAAAACAATTATCTAGTGAGGTATAATTTTAATATACATAATACTCGTAATATGATGGAAATTTATGAGACGAATTTTGGTTCACCAATTATTGAGAAATTAGGGAAACAGTGATGGAATAAAATAGAATATAATGGAGTATAGTGAAGCGGAGTGGAGTGGAATGGAGTAGAGTAGAGTAGAATAGATAGGATTAGATGGGATAAAATGGAAACGAACGGAAAGAAACAGAACAGAGTAGAACAGGGTATACATTTATTAATCCAATCGATTATTGCAATGATATAGGACAAGTCAAATAAAAGCTTCAAGGGAAAAGTGATTGCGGATTGTACATTGAGATGGAAGGCTAAAAAAGATTAAAAAAGGTAAGCAATAAGGCATCAATTCAAATTTAAATATTCATTTACTTTACGAAGTATAATTTACTAGATATGACCTTGTAGCTTATATAAGCTTTTTAATGTTATTAATAAATAAATAAATAATAAAAAACACCACAGAAATTAGACAACGCCCAATTCCAGAAACCAGGGCTTGTGCGGAAGGGGATTACGCATTGAAAAAACGCGGACATACAGCCATTTTCTCCGACAGTGCCAGTACCGCAGCCAGGATTCGAACCTGGTGGTGCGATGTCGGCTATCGACCAGACTATGGCTATGTTTTTTATATTTACATTTAACTTGTTATATAAAGTTGATCACATGTAGTAAGGATTCTATTTGAATATTTCCAACCTGTGTGGGGGATATTGCAAATTAAAGCCATGTCGTGCCGGATAGTCGTAATGAAAATTCTGAAAAGTAAATTTGTCTGGATTCTTTTTACCATTATTAATATTATTTATAAAATATATAAGCCTGGCGTACTGTTAGTATTTCCCGATTTATAATGTTTCGCTACAGGAAGCTCTGCAACTCAATCCAGAAATATATTGTTTAACTCTTTATTGCAATACAAACATACGGTTGGATAAATTAGAACACCCGTAGAAAATTACTCCTTATCTAATCCGACTTTCGAAAATAAAATGTTTTTACGGTATTTCTGCTGGCTATTTGAAATAGACGTTTAATTGCAAAACAAGATTTGAGAAAACTGTTGGATTGATCACGAAGACCATAACACTCTAGTTTACCTAGAACAATGTCATGATCCACGCAGTCAAGCGCTTTGCAAATTGCAACAACCTTATGTTCCAGATCTAAATTGCTGTAAACATAGTTTAAAAAGCTCAGTAAAGCAGTAGACGTTGAATGATCTTCTCTAAAACCGTGTTGACTAGAAGAAAAAGATGTTTTTTTCTGGGACGTTAATTATGACAATAAAAAATATTTTTTTTATTAAGAGATATGTGCCTATGATTTGTAATATCAGGAGGATGATTAAGTTGGGTAATAGATTTTCGTAGACTGACCAAAATATGAATTGAAAGTCTTGCCAATTTCAGCTTTATCCTTAAGCAAGTTATTGTTTATAACTATTTCTTGGTTTTTGTTTACATCTTTATCGTAAGCTATTACTTATTATTTTCCAAACAGTTTTACATATATCACAAAGTCGAGAAATTAGTCTTTGTTTCGGTACTTTTAAACAATAGGAATATATCAGATACGTTGTTATGAATAAATTGTCTGTCTTTTTAATTTAGATAAACCACTTGATGATGTCAGCTTGGTTAGTGAAATCTACGTGGGGTTCAGTACTCGGTATTTTGTTCTTAAAACTTATTATAGTAAATTGGTTTACAGTGCTGCAATTTTTCCCATTAATAAAGAGACAAATTTATATATTCCCTAATTAAATTGGCAGCAAAAAAATTAACAACTCTAGTAATTACTATTCTAGTAATTGACACACTGAAGTGAATGATTTAATTTTTCTATAATCCTGTACCCCAGTGTGTGACAAAGCCGGTGAAAAATTGGTATTGTCATGAACGGTCCACCTGGTATGTATTTCACAATTTTTCAGAAAAGTCCAACATTAACCTAGTTCTCGACGGTCACGTCTGGCAAACATATACCCCAGTCGCATATGGGCTCGTTGGAACACCCTGTTATGGCAGGCAGCAGGAGAGTGATTCACTGCAGGATCCAGCAGGACTATATAATAGCGCAGACCCGACCACGCCGTACAAATACAACTAGCACTCCCTTGAGAATCGAGAAAAAATACTTTACCTTTTTGCCGAAACCCAACTTATTATATTGCCTTTTGGGTCTCTTTAAAGTTATTGGGGTTTTTCGGCAGGTATTTTATTAATAAGGGACAGTATATATAGAGCTATTACAGGATTGATCGGATCCGCTCCAAACTGCTTTTATTGATTCTCTTCGTATACACGCTGTCGGTTCATAATTTGTAGAAATAATATCTACTATCTCTAACTGCTAAGTGCTAACCACTATTAAATACAGAATTACTTTTTTTTAATTGATCCTTTAGCAATAAATAATCTTGAAGGCAAAGAGGGCGTTGGAACATAATATGGTATCATACTAACACTGAAATGGTTTTCATACGCATCAAACGATAGAACACTGCACATTATGCAGATTTCAACGATTAAGTTAGCATATTTTGGAGTTGATTAAAACTCAATCCTTTTCAGTTGATTTTAACTTGGTGGGTGAAACTCTTTGTACGTCATATATTTTTGGCGATTTTTTAATATTTTTAAAAATAAAGTTTCTGTTTTCCTTTCTTTCTTACGTGAAAAAGTTATACCTTCTAAATGTCGCTACGAGTAACCATTTTCGAGATATTCAGTTTTAAAGCATTCAAGCAACTGATTTAAATTATGATTTAGGGATGTACAATTTTTCAAGGTTGGCTTTGATTAAAACAAAAATAATAAGAGACACTTTCAAAATTAATATCTGTCAAACCTACTAGTTGTTTGTCAGCATTTTGTGTGTTGTTAAGAAATGTCTAATAAAATTAAGTTTAAAATACCAAGGCATAATTTATTTTCAAACCAAAAAATGCGCGATATGTTTGCGTATACACGCCAGAAAATTTTAATGGACATAGATCTCACCGTCGATATTTAGAAATTTATCCAAATAGGAGGCTGCCGGAGTTTAAGTTGTTTTATAATAGTTACAGTAGATTGGGGGAAACTTGTTCCTTTCGTCCCAAACGGGATATCGTGGGACGCCAAAAAAATATTACTGTAGAACAGGAGGAGGAAATCTTGATGCGTGTTGGTAGCTTAAATAGTATAATACTTATGAATGTTAGACTACTTATACTACATTTATGATTTTTAAACTGGCACTACTACCTCTTTTTAGAAATTCAAAGTGAATTACAGATGAAAAAAAGATCAAATCAATTAATCATTTGAGTAAATAATACAACTTAATCAAGTTGTTTTTTTTATCAAAGAATTGTGTTGCACCAATAAGTGCAGTTTATTTTACATACATTTTTGAATACCTCAACGTTTTTATGACTTTCATCGATTTAGTTTACAAAACGTTTGAATCTATTTCATTAAAGTTGTGTGTAATACATTGTAGCAATGTATATCCGAAAATATTTCAAATAAACTCGTGGTAATGCGATAAGTTCCAAGTTGTTTAGCTTTCGTGGATTACAAAAGAATCGTTTTAGTTAAACTCTAACAAATTTCGACGGTTAAAAAACAATAAAACAGCAACAAAAGAAGCAACTCTGAGATACTAGAACTTAGAGGCTGATGAGTTGTGTCAAAGTGACCTGTTTACTTTGTAGTGTGGATAATTGTATTTCGTACGTTGGACGTAAAACTCTTTGATAGGAAAGTGAGTCGTAATTGTCCTTTTGTTCCAACTATATAACCTGCTATAAACTTAGTTTTCGCACAGAAGAGAACTTTTACATATTGTTTTACGTTAAATGTTAAACTAAGTGAAAATGTTTGCATAGATAACCGAAATTGAAAATGATATAAAATAGGTACTCCAAAATTTTCTGTATCTTTGAATTTAGGAAATATCGTAGTAGCCCAGTAAAATAATACATTTGCAAACAGTTTGTTGGTTACTTCAGTTATTTTTGCTCTAAATGGTTAGTATTTTAGATATTTATAAATCGAAAAAAATTGTCCAGAAATCATCTGTCACCCTCAAAAATCTCTTTTTAGAATGATCGTAAAAAGAAAAAGAAATTTCAAGTGAAGGTAGTATTCCGTGAACTACACATTATAACTTAACTTACTTACACTTCTTAACTTATTAAAAAACACAATTACCATTCTTTTAAATACAAGTTACACTAGCATCTTTATGAAGGTGATAATGATCGAAGGGTACAATGCTGTGAGTGGTTACTTAATAAATGTGAACAAGTTAACAGATTTTTTAGAAAATATGTTATTCTCAGATGAACCGAGATTACGAATAATTGAATGTTTAATCGACCGAACACTAAATATTGGTCTGAAGAAAATCACTGATTAGTCAGAACCAATCATATTCAAAACGCTTTGGCATAAATGTATGGGCTGGAATTTCTGGAAAATGAGATATGAGATGAAGTTGCGGAGTTACCATTAGCTCAATTTGTAAAGTTATACTTTCAACAAGATGGTGTTCTTCCGCCCAATAGCAGAATTGTTTTAAATCATCTCACTGAGACATATGGTGAACAAGTGATAGCAATCCATGGTCCCATAAAGTAGATAGTAGGAAATCTATAAAATAGAATAAGAGCTGCATTCAATACTATAACATCTAAAATGTTGGAAATGTGAGAATATCGAGCAGACAGTGTATACCTCATGGAGGAGGCCACTTTGAATAATACTTGTAACTTTTGTTAATTGTACATATTTTAATTTTGATTTAATTTTGTTACAAAGTATTGTTATTTAAAAAGTTTTGATTTAGAATTTTAAACAGTAATAAACATACATAATAGTTTCCTTGAAAATGCAAAAGTAACCTGATCCGAAATTTTTTGATAGCCATATAATAATTACATAATACGTTCAAACTATATAATAGTAAGTTTTGATGTTGTTTCTTTATTCACAAGCCTGCTACTGGAACTAGTAATCTCTTCTATAACAAGAAACTTGGACACAATATCCACAACCCTGTTCTATAGATTTGAACACGTTAATATTTTAAAATTCATTTCTGATTCCATGGGTACACCCATGAGGTCAAAGATCTTTCTGATTTTGGTAAATTTTATATTGGATGACTTGGTTAACGATTGTCTACAAAAGATTCCCCACCACATTAAATTTGTTAAACGTTATGTGGATGATTTGTTACTCTCTATTAAAAATAATTCTGTTGATGAAGTTTTAAACCTTTTCAACAGCTACGATGAAAATATTCAGTTCACAGTCGAAAATGAGGAAAACAATAGTATTCTTTCTTAGACATGAGAGTGCACAGAACTAAAGAAAATAAGCTAACAACAAGTTGGTACAGAAAACCAATGAGTAGTGGTCGTTACCTAAATTACCACTCCTATCACCCTAGTCGTATGAAAACAAATTTGGTCTTAGCACTAAAAAACAGAGTAATTAAATTATCCCATCCTATATACAAAGATGAATCACTTAGGCAACTAAGAAGAGACTAAATTGAGAACTCTTATCCTACTCGTCTAATAAACCGTTTATTATATAGTACTCTTCATGTTTTTACCAATTTGAATGTTTCAAATAATAACAATAATATAAATGGTTTTAATAATAGTAATATAAATAAATGTTATATATTAATGCAGAAATGAAATTAGGAGAAGAAAATTTTAAAGATAGATTTACAGCTCAAATGTAGGGGGGGGGGGAGTAAACCCCTAAAAACAGGAAAAAAAAATAGAAAATAACTTTTTTTTCTCTAAAACGGTTCCAACAATTTTGGTTAAATTTGATACATGGACGCTCCCCTATACCGATATGAAATGACATGGACCAGTTGCTCTTAGAAAATACCGGGAGGCAAGCTGTGGGTGGGTGACTTTTAAATAATTTCATATTTTTTTTCTCAAACAGATCTAACAATTTTAATCAAATTTAACACATGAGTACTGACTTAGTAATAGCACAATGTAACATGACCGGTTGTACCTAAGAAATACAGGGAGGGAGGTCGCGGAAGGCAAGGAGTTAAAACAAAATGTTTTAATTTCAACAAGACTGGTTGAGAAGAAATAGAGATTTGACGATGAAAAATTCGATGCCGAGACCAGAGTACATTATTTCAGTCTACTCCTAAATGGGAAAGTTTATCCGAGTTGTCGCAGACCAATTTTTTATAGCCGTTTTATTGTGATTTTATTATACTTTCCTTGGTGACGTCAACTGTAATTCTAACAGTAAAATTTTCCGGATAAGTTTGACTCACACTGTATAATATAAAAATTCACGATTACGTTCTTTTAACATTTTCATGGGAAGTATGTTGTTTCCACAAGATTTTTAATTTTAAGTAACTTTGAAAAATACACCAATAGTGGACTAAATATAGATGTGAAAAATTTTACATGGAGCTACGAGACAGAAAAATAAGTTTTTCATGGTGAAACTAACAGTGCCCTGAGTTTTCTACTTTGAGTAGGTGGGGAACCTTTTTTTCGCGGAAAGGGGTAAAATGGTCATTTTTAAGGGTGGTTTTTCAGTTCTAGTTTATTTTGGGCCTTTTAAAATGCTAGTTAAGAAACTAGAACGGTACCCTTCTATTGTAAATACTCAAGGAAGGTTTAGTTCAGATTTCTTGAGAATCGGTTCACCGCCTCCCATGATATGTGTATAAATATACTGACAAAACGTAAAACATTGAATTATTGCTAACGTGGCCTAAATTAAACCGAGTTTGATGAAATCGGTTAAATTAAAAAATAGTTATTTTTTAGTTACATCACGTGAAAGTATATAAGAATACCTTCATTTTGGTAAAAAAAAAAAATTCGTTAGACCATTTGGGCAAATTGTTCCCCAAGGCTATTTCCTGGTTATATAGGTTAGTTTTATCTAAAATTTCATCAAACTCTGTTTAATTTTGGCCAAGTTAGCCGTAAATCGATTTTTACATTTTGTCAGTATATTTATGTAGATATCGTGGGAGGCGGTGAACCGATTCTCACGAAATTTGAACTGAGCGTTCCTTGAGCGTCTTCAATAAAAGGGTACCATTCTAGTTTCTTAAATAAAGGGTCCAAAATAAATTAAAACTGAAAAACCATCCTTAAAAATGAACAATTTACCATATTTCCGCGAAAAAAAGGGTTCCCCACCTACTCGAAGTAGAAAACTCGGTATTCTGAGTTTCATCAAAAAAAACTTATTTTCTTTCGTTGCTCCATGTAAAATTTTCTCTATCGCCTTATTTTGGGCTATTTTTACTCCACTATAACACTTTTTTAATGAAAATTTCTAGAGTAGACATAATTATTTTCTGTTAATTTCAAACCTCAAGAAGATGTATTCACAGAAATTAAGGGACCTAAAATATCCCTAAGGGCTCAAATACTCTTTCTATACATCCTTTTCTATAATAAGATACGATACCACTTCAATCTCCCGTCTCAATGAAAGTATGAATGTTTTATGAGTCGAGTATAATTTTGATATATTTTTTAATCAGTGCATACGCTGTGCAGGTAAAATCCAGGTGCTTTAATTAAAAACTTTTTCATCACAAGCCGAGGCATTTAAACTCCGTTCTATTTACCTAATTTTAATTTTAGTAGTCGATTTTGTAGTTTGCAATTAAAAGTTGTAATCAAATACCTACGCTTTAGGATGTTGTAATTACCTTCATACACACATATATATATAAGCTGAAAGAAACAGTAGAAAAACCACAAAATCAGGTAACTATATGATTCGTGAAAGTATTTTCTGAAGCGAAAAATACCCAGCAACTTCCGCAGGAAATTCTACGTGATTGAACGCTTCGTTAGCTTTCTCTGTCAAATACAAACATTTTTGGATCACCAGCACTGTCTGAATACATATCTAGAAAACGGAATACTGCTAGACAGAGCAAGAAATTTCATACATTGTATAAAACTTATAAAAGATCTTTCTGAAATAACACAAAACATTAAATGATCGTTTGACAATTTATCGACCTTGTTTTTTAAAACCTTTTAATCTAGGTTAAATGTATTTTTTTTTCTAAATAATAATAAAAAATCTTTCACTTTACATAGTTACTAAATAGTTTTTAATTTTTAACTCACTGTTTTCATCACCGTTAAACTAAAATGGCGTAGTCAATGACTTCAAATAGAGCGTATGTGTTATTTACACAGAATGACTGCGACATCTCTGATTAAAGTGGCGCAACCGGTAAATCATATCAGATTTATTAATTAAGGTCACATGATATTTAAAATTTAAGTTTTTTTATATAAAGTACTGCAATATTGGGCAATATTTTTTTAAATGGGTAGATGAGACAGATATTGGAAAAGATGCCCTTGTTTAGATTGATGTACAAAACGTTTCTCCCAATTCGGCGACTTGTTAAAATGAAAAGTCTTATTAAACTATTAACATTATTCTTACTCGAAAATTCATTTCTTCCGTAGTACATATATTACAATCGATTTTAATGTTTTTTATAGTACATTTTGTGTTTAGAAGCAAGTTTTAGTTAATATGTAAGTACTCTCTATACCCAGTGCCTTCACCAAAATTTAGCAAGACCACATGCGCTATGTGGTTCGATGTTTTGGTGGATGCGCCAGGTATATAGTATAGTAGTTCGAAGCAAGAGCAAGTGTGATTTGTATGGATGAACAAAGAAATATGCATTTGTATGGTAGCACCGTAAGAAATTGTTACAGAAAAGTAACTCACGTTTTGTCAACGTACTTTATAAAGAATTTACGACACTGTAAAAATGCAAGAGTTTTTTAAAATTTAAACTACGACGCCCGCTAGAATAGTTTAATTAAAATAAATCTTTAAAAAAATGCTATTCCTGCTTTAACCACTTTTGATGTATTTGAAAAAGATAAGCCATAAAAATACTTATAAGCAATTAATATTCCTGTACTTTTGTAAGTCACTTGATACCTGCCACAATTACTCTGTAGCTGATGCTATTATTTTACCATAATATCTGTTTGCACGTATAAAAATCGCGCAAAAAATCCAATTCGTTCGTATAATGCTTGAGCAGTTCTTAAATGTTTATTCCCAGCTAAAATATTTTACCCTAAGAACTTTCCTTTACTCGAAATGATGTTATATGAAATTGTATTGAAGAAGAATACACACAGAAACTGATTATGTCATTTTCAGTTAGCACTAGAAACTAATAATACGGCGCACAATAGAATCCAGTAAATGAAAATCTCACTTCAATTTATTACAGTTGGGGAAATAATCAGATATAGTATTTTCATTTACTACAAGAAAATTATCTAATGTTCAGTGTTTCGGATTATTTATCTAAGCTGAGTCAACGGTACTATCACTGAATGCAATGGCGCTGGTACATTAATCATAACTATCTAAAGAGGTCCTATCCTGACTAGTCATGAAGCTTTAACCGTAGATCTATGTGGTGTTTATAATCTATACACAAATTTGGACAAAAGAAGAATAATATGCGCAATTCAAAGGTCTTACTCTGTAGGATTTTAACTTTATTCACACAGAAGTAAAAAATATTTTCAAAAACTAACATATAATAGTAATTTAACATTATTTATCTTGAATTGAATTGACTAAGTTCCTGCAGAAGAACTACTCTATTGAAAATGCTGCCCCTTGTCTCCTTATTGATGATTTCATCAAATTTCTTACAAAAGGCAAATATTCTGTGGCAATTTCTGCGAGTATTGTGTAGGTATATTTTGGCGCACAGACGAACAACGCTCAGAGTTCACGGATGAAGCCCAATTCAGACGTGATGAAATTAACAACAGTAAGAATAAGCATACTTGAGCAACTGAAAATCATCACGAAGTGGTTCAAAGAAATTTCCAATGCAGATTTAACATTAATATGTGATGTGGAATTTATAATAACATTTATGTTTTTAACGTATGTGATGATATTAAAAATAACAACTGTTTAATGGATCAGTAAAAAAACATATCAAACCGTTCCCAAACACGCATTAACGTTGGGAGTGTTCATTTTGGAAACCTATTGTAATTATAGTTAATTTTTCTTATTTCCTTTTTCTAATATATGCGTTGTGAATTATTACTTAATAAATTATTTCTTTGTAGTGGAGCAGATCTGGCTTTGGAAAAGAAATGATTTTTTTTAACATAATTCAATACTCTGTTCACTTTTCTTACATTATCCGCAATATACCCTCTCCTTACTACTTTTTTGAAAATGAAGCGTGCGTTAGATTTTAAACTAACTTCCTAAACATAGTTCAATTTGGCTGCGGAGCATCTGGAAATCTATCTCCGTAAACCATGACTGCCATCTCAGCGTCAACATTCACTGACAATAAATGCTAATCATATCGAATTTGTTATAATTGGTGTACACCATAATTATTGATATGGACCTTGTCTCAGAAGTCGACAACGCAACACACAACATACAACAGTGACAATCTCTCAAATTCGTTAATAACTGTATACATTTTTTCACTAATCATAGCATAGCTGATTATTACGGTTCAATGATATGAATTGTGGTTTTCGTAAAATATTAAATATTGACACTATCAGTTAAAATTTTTGTGACATGTTTTATATCATTGGACAGAGAAAAAAAAACGGAATTAATGGTGTCATGGCTTACTTTGAGATTTGTTTTTTTTTATTTTTGCACAAGAGCGTATGTGAAAGCCAACTGCGTTTTTCGAATTTTTTGATACACATTCTTATTCTTATTGTCCTTGCCGTCAACTTTCATCCTTTTAACATTTTTCGTATCTCCTCAAATAAGGCAGCTATAATCGTTAGTGGTTTTCCTATTTTTCAGGTTTTTGTAATATATCTCACAAAGTAGGTTATGGATTTCAAATGTCTTTTTACTGAAATATAGCTCATAAAAAATGGGATCACTGTTTCTGAAACTTTATTCTTCTGCAATGGATATTAAGTGAGATATTTAGCGAGGCCCTCGTAAAATAGACAGATGGTATATTAAATGGTTCTAGAAATATTAATAAATAAAATTGCTTTTTGAAGCAAAACATTTTTATATTCCTGTCTAAATAAAATTTTTCCAATACTTTTGGGTGTAGGTGGAATAAGCGCCTAAATTTTGTGGCATTTGTTGCTGGACACGCTGTATTATTGTAATTACAAGCTAAAATATAATCTACTTATATCAGACTAATGCATTTAAAGTGTACTCTGGGTATTTCCATGTTTCCTGCACTCATCCTAGATCTCTCTATGTGTCATCCTTAATGAGTAAAGCCATTATCCCCACGCGTCGCACCCTGCTTATGTTTGTTTTGACACAGTTGGCAGCAATGCGAAGAACATTTCATCACAAGTATTAGGAGTGTGTGTCACTTCTTGCAACTTATCATTTCTGGATTCGAGTGTAGTAGGATTCTTTTTATATCAACCCTATTATATGATGTGATGAGCATTTTTGTGGATTCTTTTTTTGCTGTGTTCTCGCTATTGCGGCGTTAAAAGAATTATTTTTGTGATAAATCGTTTTCTTTGCTCCACCACTTTTTATTATTAAATCTCTTATATTGTATTTTTATTTACAATTGTGTATTCTCAACTAGAAAATTACATAGCGTCAGCTGTAGCAATTTTCTAATTCAGTTATTTGCAGGAATACACACCAGCCCTGCGAGCGCTTAACAAAGTTAGTTTCATTTTTAAAAATAAAGTAAATCGCTTTACTGGAGAATTTCAGCGAAGTAGATGGCGTTAAGTGAAATTATATATATGATTAAAAAAACCTTTTTAGATGTATGAAACTGAAAATATCTTATTAATGCAGTACCTCGAAGGCTTAACTTTGAAATAATAATAATAATAATTCTGACACTCTAACATTTTACTTAACGGATGGTAATACTTTCCCGCTTTTCAAAAAAGGATCACAGCTTGCTCCTAAGAGTAAAAAAAATTACCAACATTGCGAGACCAAGAGTGTTGTAGCACAGGCTCAAAGGGGCTGTCAAAGGAGAACTTTGGGCTGCAAAGAACAATTAATTATCGATTCAACCGTAATGAGCCAGGCTCGCGTGAAGAAGAGGAACTTACATATATGCTATATAGATTATACGAAGGCATTCGATTCAGTACACTTCTAGCTACAGAGAGTATTGAAACTGTACAAAATACATCTCACTGTAGTAACATTAATAAGCCACGTCAAGACTCAATGGCAAACTGATATATACTTGGAACAAGACTTTGTGGGCCGGACTAGAATATCTAAAGGTATATTTCAAGGTAACAGTTTAAGACCAATATGGTTTGTATTGGAACTTAATCCTCTCTCCCAATTACTCAGTGAAACAATATATGACTATCGACTAGACATAAAAGACAACGTCAGAGTGAGCCGCTTAATGTTCATGGACAATATCAAATTATTATATTCAGAGTAAAGAACACCTTGTATCTCTCATAAACACCACGAGATTGTGAAAGATATAGGGATGATGTACGTACGTAAAAACGTAAACTAAATATTGCAATCGATAGAAAATCAATTGAGAAAAATACGATCTGCCGTATTCCGTGGATAAACCCCTTTGGTGCCATAAGCGTGGCAGGCGGTCAAATTAATACGCGCACAAATTACCAGAAGAGAAGAATTCACAGCACTTTAAAGCAGAAAAATAATGAAATTTCAAAGTTTAAGAACAAACTTACTAACAACGTTCACTTCTAGGTCGAACTTTAATAGTCCACAGCGAAATTCAAAAGTGTTTATCATTTCATTCAATTCTTATTGGACATCATCAGGGGCTAATAAAGAACCGTCCAATTACATTGACATCAGTAAATCTGAGTTAGTTAAAAAAAAAGCTCTACAGAAAGTAAACTACTTCAAAATTGAAGTGGTGTATTGTCAAAATATGGGCCATATTTGAACCTTCCTATTTTGGCAATGAGATAATGATTGTGACTTTTCTACAGGGTGGTTAGCCAAACTTTTACATTGTTGGTATATGCCAACGTTCTCCCAAATTCCCAGAAAGAATTTAAACAATAATGACATTTAACAACAATGTAAGGATCTAACTAATCATTTTGTAGCCAACAGAAACAATAATAATTTAAAAATCCATTTACAGCGGCCAATAACCAATGAAATTTGGTGAAAATCACAAAAAGCCTCAAGATTAACCACTTTGTACCAGAATTATAGCATTCCAAATAAGATTCATACGTTGACAACATCACCTCAATTCTGTTAATATCAACAAAATCTATCAGTAAATGTAAAAGTTATAATATTTTAGGAAAACAAATGTACCTGAATAATGTTTCAGACTCTAATAAGAGCTTATAAAAACAAGAATTCTTCATAGCACATTGATAAACGTTCTGCCAACTATTCCAGCATCATCAAGAGATTAATGGAAGTATAAATAATATAGCAATCATACGTAAAAACTTCCTGCTATAAGTATCCTATAGAATGTTCAGTAGTTACATTGAAACTCTAATAAACTGGCGAATAATGTTTGCGTCTAGTTTTTCTATAGGCAGTTTAAAATGAAACACAACAAAGCAGTTTATAATTTCTGCTTAACTTACGTTCTATAGATGCCATCCGAATTCCCGTATAGCGTACGTGAAAAGGAAAGGAGAAGCTAAGTATATGATATCAAAGGATTGACATTAAATAATAACAATAATATAATCGGGCGTAAAGCGAGTATCTCATATTGCCAGAGAGACACATTATTACGTATATTACTAGGTGTATCTTATTTCACTTCAACTTCAATTATGCATGGAATCGGAATATCGTCCTACTCTATTTGGTAAAATGTTACATTAACGTCTCCAGGTTAAATTTAATTACGTGATATAATCCGCTATTAATATTAATTTTCCGAATTTACATGATTTAGTCATTTCAAGTTATGAATATTTTCCGAACTGTTGAAACAGGAGAGTCGTAAACTTATGCTACATTGTGTAGTTCTGTGTTGGAGAATGCATTGGGAAATTCACATTTGAAACAATGGAATAAAGATCTAATGTAGAGAAGTACTAAATGTTACGAATTAAATGGCAATATATTCTAGTAATATGTTGTATTGTTTTTCAATAATTACGTTAAAATCTCTAAGGTTTTGTTTTAATTTTTCTTCCTACCCGACATAAGTTCTGAACTATGGTTTATTAATTTCGAATTTTGCACACGTATCTTTTTATTACTGGACAGAAAGATAAATTATTAATGTGGCATTCATTTTAAAGATATGATAGAAATGACACTTTGTCATCTAAAAATTGCCAATTTCTATCCAATGGATGTATACAGGGTGTCCCAAAATACAAATTGGAAAACAGAAAACAAAAATAAAATAATTACAAGTTGAATGAACATGCATTTGTGTATAACAGTTCTAATACACTATGCTTACAAATTGTACCTTATAAAAACAATTCATCATCCAAGTAATGCACTGTTATATGTATAAGTTCCTTGTAACTACATAAAACAATATCACATAAATTACAGCTTATTAAAGTTGTTACATACACCATAAAGAGGAGATCTAAGTTACATGTTTGTTCTAACACCCTTTCAACTATTATTTTATAACTGCTATAATAAGGACGCCAAAATGGTAGAGCCATACTCAAATTGCGACCGGACATAGGAAAAGTATACATATTTTAATGAATCAATGTTAGTAAACGATTTACAGTATCTGATAATAAAACCATATATATTTTATTTGCTGCATACGTTTCTAGAGCTATATGTTGAGTAAAAGGAAGTTTGTAATCTAAAAGAATACTAAGGTCTGTAGAAATATCAGAACGAATAAGAACTGAATTACCAAATGTATAATCATAGTGGTAGATTGAATGTTTCCTGTTAAAAGATATACTCGTGCATTTAGATGAAATTTATTTGCAGAACGCCAAACTTCTAAAGGATCAAGACCAAATTGCAAGGCAACGCAGTTATCCGTAAAGTTAATGTCAACAGTTTTAAGTTATCAGCACAAAAGAGTTTATGGCGCATAAGAATTATAATTAATAAAAAGGAGATATAGTGACGGTCCAATATTAGACCCTTGCAGTACTCTAGAAGTTGCTATGTATGCAGAAGAGTTATAGCCATTATATAAAATATATTGCTCCCTTTGTTTCAAGTAAGAAGTAAGAAATAGGAAATGTTTGCGATGACAGAGTAAAGCCAAAACTGCTTAGTTTTTCAGCTAACGGAACACAGTGGTCAAATCCTGTCAAACTCTTTTGTGAAATCAGTGTATATTACATCCATCTGCCCCTGAATATCGAAACTACCAAATGCGTTAACAATATCTACAGGTTGATTAAAAAATATATTTTCGTGTGACATTTTACCAGGTATCTTACTTGTCTTATTTTTGAATGAACAAAGGACCAGAATTGCTTAGTATTACATGGAATTGTCGATTGCACTTCATTAATATAATTTTCATTTCTTTGTTCTTTAATTAAGGTTCTTAATGTCTTAAACTCTTCTAGTATGAATTAATATCTTCTCTAATAATTTAGCTTTTTTTAATGTTGTTTATAATTTTAGAAACGTACCAAAAGGATACGTATGTTTGAATGATTTGCACAAAAGTACATGTGCATCAGAGATCGCATACAGCCTTGAGTAAAACTCATTCCATGCTACGTCAATATTATCCAAATTCAACAAAGACGATCATAATCAATCAGAAGTGGACAAAACACAGCGAAAAGTGTAATTTTAGGCTATTTAGAAAATGTATATTCTTTTAACAGCAGGTATCTTTTTTGTTCATAGGAAAGAAGAATGATGTTTTGCCACTTTTAGTTTGACGCATTTGTTGTCCAAATGAGTTTCTTGGTTTCATCCCATTATTTCATAAAAGTAAATAGAATTTTGTATGATCTGATTATCGTGACTTCTGCCTCATTTTATAATTTTCCCTTCTCGTATTGGAATATGATACGTTACGAAACTCACATCGTAAATAGCTATAGTGACAAACTAAGGTAATTTCGCCAAATGGGAATTATTATTGTTTGTAAAAAATACATGTACCAATCTATCAATTTATAAGAGTACCTGACATTTGACATTTTTTTAACATTATGTTGAGATGTTTAAAATATTTGACATACTTGATAATAAATATATATATTGCTGTGTAAAAGTACCAATGGTCGATTGGGTAAATGATTATACAGCAGCTGAGAACATACTTTTGTTAAACTTTTATTTTATAAATCTCGTTTCCGTATGATAGCGGTCGTCTACCGACCCTACTTCAGCATGAGGGACGTTTTATGAATTTCCTCGTTTATATTCAAATATGGTATTAGAATGCACGATGAAGGATATACAGGTGATGTAAAGAGGGAAACAAGGGCACTGGGTCAGTTAAAGCTTGAGAGCCTAGATCTAGATTTGACGCTGAAAATCCGACTTGGATAAAAACGTCAATAAGGTACTTGTTAAAATAAATGTAACATCCGAGAAGAATGTTTCATATAAAATAAAGGTATGTATACGACTTTTAAATCCAAATTGAATGGTAAAAGAATTTTTTTATATATTCGTGAGAGGATTTATATGAACTGCAAAAACAAACGTATGACAAAGGTTTTATGTACGATGCATTTCTTAAATATTGGGTGATTCTTTTTCAGAAATATTTAAAAAATGTAAGCCCTTTAAGTCACATTAACTAGCTTTTTCACGTGATCTGATAATAATAAAAGTCATTGGTTTATGTTATCCATTTTAAGTAAATTCAAACATGGAAGCACAAATTTTTCCCACCTCTAATTTTTTCACGAGTATTTTTTAAATTGTCTTGTAGGAATATGATTTCTTGGTCAAGAGTACACAAGGAACTTTGTCTTGTTGTAACGCTGTGGAACTACAAGTTTTCGAGAAGTATGAAGAATACATGCTTTCCTCAGACTTCACAGGAAATAAAGTTGTGTCGCTCTCTATGTAATTTAGAAAACCTATTATTTCGGCGCCTGATCAACCTATGATATTTGCTTTTTTTACGAATTTTTCAATCTAAGAATTATAATTATTAATAATCATGCATTACACATTCGAGAATTGGCAAACTATTAGACCTGGGCGATCCACTAGTTTGAGAGACGTTTTCTCTGGTAAGCCATAAATAACAGACATACAGGCTTTTTAAAAAGTTAAAAAATAATGCAACTGAAGACAACAGCAAACCTTTTATCAAAAAGACAACTAAGCCCGAGGAAAACGATGTAATAGTGGTGAGATTCCCAATCAAGTATGACAACATCAGAAAAGATTGTAAATGTTTCAAACGAAAAATGAATTTCTGTGTACGAAAACGATTTCTGGGCAAGCCATGTGGCTTTTTCGATTCAAATTTAACATTCAGCCAAACGAAGGAGGCGACACTTCTCTCTTCCAGAGAACACAGGTAACACATTGTTAGTATCTCCCAAAAGAAAACACAAAACCTAGCAAATTCTACTTTACACTACTTCATCAAAATGCGAGAATGAGAAATGTATTTCGTAGATATTTAAACGAACACTGGCTAAGTGAAATCGAACTGGAAATACTTATACAAACAAGTTATAATGTCACATCTATGTATATTCTGCAGAACAGGCGAAACCCATAATGGTGTATTTTAGTTAAAGAAAGAGTATGAAATCTTCTGTCATCTCTCTGTCATCGAGATATGTGTTCATCAAATAATATTTGTATACAAATCTCTAATCAGGAGATTTTCTAATTTTCATGAAAAAACTAACGTAAGTGCTACAGGAAATTTATTTAAATAAATTGTAATAATACTAAGAGGTGGTATAAATGTAAAATTGAATATATTTTTTTTAACACTTATTTAACGTCGGTCTATTTCCGCTACTGAGGCCTATCACCGACGCCTGTAGACGAGCTACCCCCAACCAGGAATTTTGCCGAACCTCTTCCCTTAAGAAGAGTAGGAATCTTTTACTTGGCTAACATTTAATACACAAGGGACCGACGGCTTTACATCCCCTCCGAAGGATGGTATATCCTCTATACAACCCTCGCCTAAGGTTGTATAGCTTCCGCGTATACACTGATATACAAGCCGCTGGAAGATGTGTGAGGCGAGGACACGGTCTTCTTTGAAACGGTCGCCTTCCAAGTACTAACCTCGCCTAACGTTGCTTTACACCGCATATCGAAGTATGAGATGCATCTACGCTCACCCCTAATACTGCTCTATAAGTATACAATTTTTGTCAGTTTTTCCGATTAATTCCTACATTTTCAATAATACTAACGAAAGTTATTACCTAGATATTTTTAATTTAAATTCCTAAGACTTTTCAGCTGAAGCTTGCAACAACAACCTGCTATTGGAAAAGACCCAATAAAAATTAAGAGTAACATTAGAATTAACTACGACCAATAACTGATTTTGGCAAATTTAGGTTTTAATTGGATTGAATCTGCGGTAGGTTCTTGATGAAACAATTCAATAGAATAAATAGAATAGTTGTTACAATACGCACTTGGTTTATTGTTTCATAAGTTTTGTTCAATTTTGTCTGACAAATCTTTCGGCCTTGCGACCGTTTCAAAGAGTCTTAAAAACTAGAGTTTTCTACTTATTTAGGCTATACGATTATCTTGAAAAAACAAACTGGGACTTTGTAAATAGTTCAGTAGCTGACATTGGACAAAAAGTATAAACTACGAAGAGAAATCCTCTAATGTGATATGGTTTAATGAGAAATTAATAATACGTGTGACACATCATATTTTTACCAGATGTTAGTAAGCAACTTAATAATATCAAGAAGGAATTTCAATGTGAAATTTTATCGTATTAATATTAATCCTTCAACTGGAAATTTAATTGTAAATATAATAGTCGACTTATATTAAGTGGTGTATCAATTTCATCAGTCAAAAAATGTGTTAAATATAAAACGATTAAGAAATTTCTATTTTGGTGAAGTTCTTTCCGTTAAAATATGGTATTTGTTTTTTGTTATTTTGATACTATCTAATAATGTATAGTTTGTATTAAGATGTTTGATAGGATTATCAATAAGATGCAATATAACTGCTTATATTAGAATATTTTGTAATTTGATTATCACTGGGTTAAGTACAACAGGGCAAGCTGAACTTTGCCGGGTGTAAAGACGTTTGTTGCTATTAAATGTGTCCGGTTATACCTACCTACGGCTTTTCCTGTTGCTTTTTAAAAAATTGTCAAAGCTGAATAAATGTAAATACTTTGGTTATTTGTTAATTTTTCATTCAAGAAAATCCCCTAGTAATTTCCCTAAGTATGCCTGGCTAACTCTAGATAACCATTAGAGGAAGAGTACCGCTTACGTATCCCGCATAATCGCGAAGGGAAGACAAAGATTTTAGTCGATATAAGCAATTTAAAAAGGATGTTTATGAAAATGAAAGTAGGTGTCGGGATAACGGTGTTGGATATTCTTGGCACGTCAGCAGTGATATCGGTAGGGGCCTGCTGCCTCAGATACAAACTGTGCTACTCGATATATATTCTCGCTATTTGTGAACCTCGTTCATGGAAATCAGATCTTTTAGACCGTTCTAGCTGAATCAGTTAAATTGTTCTGTTTAGAAATGCCGCCTGGCAAGGTCCTTCGCATTCCTTCTCAGCCGGTACATTTTATTTTATTTTCTCTCGACGTTTCTTTCAACCGGATTATATTATTAGAGTTTCTACGTAAATATAGAGTAGATGGATATATACGCTCTTATGAATACGCAAATGTTTTTCTTACGTTTTACGTTATTCTAATGGGGTTCAAATAAAAATGTTTTCATTCTGCATTATTCAGTTTTAAGGGGGAGATTATATTTTTTCTACCGTTACAAGCAGCCACTGGTATTTTTATTGAGAGCACTGGCATGCTGAAAGAGAATATTTACAATATAGGATATTCGAAACGACGTTATCTCTAGAATAATAAAAATCTGAGAAAATTCAGATAAATGCAAATGCATGGTGCACAATTTGAGCATTTGTATTTAGAAAAATGAATACACACTTTTTTTTCAGTTTGGTAGTAGATAGTACCGTTATACATAGTTTTTCGTTTTTTTTTTGGATGTTCATTTTATACATATAATAAATAATTACGGAATTATAATTATTATAAAGTGAATTTTTACTATTATGGCATAGCTGATTTTTACGATTCAATGATATATATATATATATATATATATATATATATATATATATATATATATATATATATATATATATTTTATTTATTAATACTGCAACATCTTTTACAATTTTACATTTTCACAATTGTTTATACTCTATATACTTATTATTACATTATAATTGCATATATTATTTGTATAGGTTATGACACCTGAGGAGACCTCGTGTTGTGTCTGGCAGTATAACATTTTTGCTTACATAATTTTATATTTAACTATATCTAATTTATTGCATTTATACTTAATATTACAATATTTATAATTACGTTTACTAAAGCTAGAAAGGTAGGAAGACAGGAGACAGATAATAATAAAAAGAAACACAAATAAGATAAGATAAAACGAGTTTGACTAATACTTATTTACATATTTACAAATTTACAAAGGGCGGATAGTTAAGTTTTTGATGTAACTACTTGCTTAATTAGGCTAAAAGTTGAAGTCATATGGTATAATTTTTTACTAGATATTTTTTACATTGTTTTTTGAATTTCTTTTTATTCTGGGCTTTTATATGTTCTGGTAGCTGGTTGTATAGTTTGATTCCATTGTATTTGATTTGTTTCTGGCAGACTGCTTTGCTATATTTTGGAGTTTGATATTTGTTTTTGGTGTTATTTCTTGTTTCATGTCGGTGATTAATACTCGAACCAAATATATGTTTCTTGTTGTGTGTATAAACTACAGCAGCGTGCATATACAGACCTCTCACATTCAGTATTTCATTTTCTACAAATATATTTCGGCAGCTATCTCTACTTTTCTTATTAAAAATTGTCCTTAATATATAATTTTGTGTAATTTGGAGACATTGGAGGGTTGTATTATATGCTGATCCCCAAACACTAATGCCATACCTAATTATGGATTCTGCTAGGCTGTTATACGTCACTAAAAGAGTTTTTCTATTTAGGAGAATTTTCAGGTTGTAAAATTTATAAACTAGTTTCCTTAACTTCTCATTTAAGTGTTTGATATGCTTTTCCCATTTTAAATGTTTATCGAAGATAACGCCAAGGTATTTAATAGTAGTGGTGTTGTGTATGTAACTCTTTGTTTCTTCGTCAATCAGCATAGGTTCCATTGTTTGTGGCATTCCTGCCGTTGTTGGGGAGAATGTCATGAAGTTAGTTTTCGCAATATTTAGTTTTAGAGAGTTTATATCTAGCCATGTTTTAACTTTACTTATTGCGGCAGTCGCTTTTTGTCTCGCTAGACTCCAGGTTTCACCCGAACAGATTAGTGCGGTGTCATCTGCATGTGATATGATTTTGCAACCAAAGTTTTTCTCAAGCAAATCATTTATGAACAGCAGAAATAGGGTCGGTCCTAAAACGGTGCCCTGTGGCACACCCGTTTTTATTGTTTTCCTTGTGCTAAAAGCGTTGTCTATTTTTACTTGCTGGGGTCTATTTGATAGGTAATGTTTCAGAAGATGTTAGGGGAAATGTACATAACATTTCCCCTAATACCCACTTTGTTTAGTTTGTCCAGTAGTTGGCTATGCGAGACTGTGTCAAACGCTTTTTGTAGGTCTAGAAAAATAGCTATCACTTTTTCGCTCCTTTCAAAATTTGTTATAATGGTGTCTGTTAATAGTTGAAGAGGATCTTCTGCACTTCGATATTTTTGGAACCCGTATTGATTTTTTGAGAGAATTTTATTTTTTTCCAGAAATGCACGGAGTCTGTAGTTTAAGCATTTTTCGAATATTTTTGCAACATTGTTTATCAGTGATATTGGGCGGTAGTTAGTCATGTGCTTTTTATTGCCGTTTTTGTATATTGGGACCACTATACTTTCTTTGAAAACTTCAGGAATGTCTGCATTTTTGAAAATGAGATTAATTATATGAGCAATCGGCTTACTGATGTGACTAGATATTAGTTTTAGCGTTTTTACTGTTATTCCTTCCTTTCCTGGAGATGAGTTATTTTTTAGGCAGCATATAATGTTATTTATTTCAGTATCAGTGACGTCTTCTAAGAACATGGAATTTAGATTTTGGCTTGTGTTGCTGTATTCTAATAGGTTTTGCGTGTGTTTCGGGATTTCTCTAGAAATGTTTTCTCCTATCTCAATAAAAAAATCGTTAAGGGCACTTGCTATTTCTTCTTTGTTTGTGATTTGTGTATTATTAGCTAATATTATTTGCTCTGTTATCTTTGCGGTTTTTATTGTGATTTGTGACTTCAGTGATACAATCCCAACTTTTTTTATAATTGCTTCCAGCCGACTGGATTTTTTCTTTATAGAAGTTGTTTTTTGTCGTTTTAATTAATGTCGTTACTATTTTCCTATAGCTTTTATAATAATCTTTTATTTCCACGCTATGTTTATTTTTGAGGACTCTTTGTTTAAGTTTATCCCGTTTTCTTATGGCGTTAAGTATACCTATAGTCATCCATGGCTTGAGCTTATTGTTTTTATTTTTTAATTTAATTATATTAGTTGCCTCTTTTAACCTTGAATTAATATTTTCGTAGAATATAGTGATTGCAATATTGGGATTTTTTTCTTCATACAGTTCATTCCATTTTATTGATGCAACTGATCTTAAAAGTTTGCCGTCGTCTATTTTTATTACGGTTTTCTCTTTTTCCAGCTTCTGCTGTGGGGTTTCGTTAAATTCTATATTAAATATTGTTGGATAATGGTCTGTTATGTTATTTTGAAGTACTATGGGTAAGCAGTTTATTTTTAGTTTTGCATTTATTTTAACAAAAATATGATCTATTATTGAAGAAGTAGTTTCATTTTCCCTTGTAGGTTGATTTATTTCCGAACGAAAGCCATTTTGTTCCAGCATATTTATGTAGGTTAAAGCATTGACGTCCGATAAATCTGCTATATTTATGTTCATGTCAAGTTGGTCTCAATATCATTAATAAAAATATGTGTATTTGTAGATGGAGGTCTCTATACGCCCACAACCGTACATTTAACATCTTTATAAATAATTTTACATTCTAATATTGTTACCTGTGTGAGCTTTATTGCTGCGATTTTCGGGTACAGGTCATTTCTTACAAACATTATTACTCCGTCGTTTTGGTTGAAGTTTCCCTCATTATAATAAGGTTTATAGCCATCTATAAAGAAATCGTTGATATCTGCTACTGACCACGTTTCTGTTAGGACAATTATACCTAGATTTCCGTTTGATTTATTTATCTCCGCTATGCTAACACAAAGCTCGTCAAAATTAGCTTTAATGCTTCTTATATTATAATGAATAATTGAAAGGTTATTCCCACCCGCGGTGAAATATAAATTTAAGTCGTCAAAATCGCTACATACTTTCGTCTCTATATTATTATAGCTTCCCAGTATTCTCATTGCCTCCTCTAAACCTTCCATTCTTACAATCTATTTATTAGCTATTATATACTAACTTATATACTATGGCCTATTCTAAATATATCTACGCTACGTTATTAAAATTCAGATATAAAGATAATAGATAAAATAATAGTCTATTTTCGAGTATTCTCCAAACTGATATTGTGGTTTTCGTAAAATATTAATTATTGACACTATCAGCTAAAATTTTTAGTGACATGTTTTATATCATTGGAAAGGAGAAAAATAAACGGAAATAATGGTGTCATAGCCTACTTTAAGATTTGTTCTTTTCATTTCTGCACAAGAGCGTATGTCAAAACCAACTGCGTTTTCCGAGTTTTTCGATACACATTATCATTCTCATTGTCTTTGCCGTCAGCTTTCATCCCTTTAACTTTTTTCGTATCCCTCTATTAGGCTATGGATTTCAAATTTCTTTTTACTGAAGTATAGCTCACAAAAAAATGGGATAACTGTTTCTAAAACTTTATTCTCATAGATATTAAGCGAGATATTTGGTGTGGCCCTCGTAAAGCAGACAGTTTATATTTTGAGAAACGCCAAAATATTAAATATTCTAAATGTCACAAATTTCGACCAGAATATTAGCAGGCAGCAGGATACAAGTTCTTGATTTGATTAAGATAACAAAATAACAAAATTGGGGTAAAACGCCGTACCATATTTCATATTATAATATTGTAACGAAAATATGCTGAATTCGTATCTCACGTGAACTAGTGCAAGTTAAAGATCAAGAAAGATTGTCAGTCCAGACTCCACAAGCTCAGAATCTTTGTTATCCGGGCTAATGCCGTTTGACAATGGCGTAATCCCTTAATCTTATGCCCTATGGCCGCCGTCTAGCAATATAGATTTCCTTTGGAAATCCGCCCCTATAATAATGGCAAATTTATTATAAAGGCTTTATAAGTGAAAGGGGAATCCTTAGTCAATAATGATAATACCGTTACTCAATTTTAGGAGTTAATGGGTTAGTGGTGGGGAAGCGACGGTTATTATTATTGTAAAACTCCTTAAAGTAAGACATGATCTATCGAAATATTTGTGTTCGTGTAAATTTGCATGCTTTTTAATTGATTAAAAGCCTTTATTAAACTTGCAATGTTTGTCAGTTAGTTTTTTTTTAGGGCAAATCTTTCAATTAAAATTTCGATTAGTTCTAATTAAGCTAGAGCTTTGAAATTTTGCGCATTGTATAAGTCCGGTGACAATGCAATTTAACATTTTCATCTAAGGAAAAAACAAGATGTTGGCTTCAAGATGGCTGACGACTTTACCGTTTATGATCCGATTCAACTCAATATGGGGGTTTTCGAGATGGCCAATTATGAATTCTTGGTCAAAATCTAGAAATTCAAAATGGCGGCGCCAATATGGCGGACGGCTTTTGACATTTATGGTTCAAATCGATCAAAATCGATATCTGGGAGTTTTCAGGTTTGCCGATTACGAATTTCTAGTCAAAAATTTAGTTCAGGATGACGACTTCAAGATGGCGGACGACTTTACCGTTTAAGGTCATATTCAACTCAAAAATCGATATCTGGGGGTTTTTTAAGTCGGAGATTATGAATTTTTAGTCAAAATTCAGACATTCAAAATGGCGGCCCCAGTATAGTTAACGACTTTTGTCATTTAGGCCCAAATCGATCAAAATCGATATCAAGATGGCGGACGACTTTACCGTTTATAACCCGATTCGTCTCAAAATCAATATCTGGGGATTACAACATATCAGATGACTAAAAAGTAAAAAATAAAAATATTTTTAAAAAAAGCTTTTATCTAAATGCTCTAAAAAGTAGAAAATAAACTTTGAAGTAAATCAAACCCATCATTTTGTTACATTATATATATTTTTTAATGATATAAAAGTTTGCCGTGAGCAATCTCCTTTACACAGGAAAATCTGCACTATAAAATTAACCAAAATACTTTTTAACATATTCACTACAAAATATAATTTTCAAATATTCAATATTGTAACCGCATTGAGACATAAACTTTAAGTCTACATTTATAGGAATATTGCTGAATAAGTATTTAGGAATGATATAAATAGTCCAGAATTGACACACATTTCACTCATTAGTAGTCAATCAGTCAACGAGCATCAACCTGACGCATCTCCTCTATTATGCACTGGTAAACCCTCTTTATTTCATATTTTATATTATTTTTTGAACTCTTTCTTTGTGGACTTGTTTGATATTTAACTGTTAGTAAAATGTTGGTATATTTCTATTTTAAATCATTATTTTACTTATAAAATTTAACCTCTCCAAGCCAAGCTTCCCCCAGCTCGTAACAATATATTCAGGGAGGTTGAAATCACTCACTATTATTACATTACAAAATGTGTAACCGATTCACCCGGCTCAGTGGCTCAATGCTTATGCATTAGGCTTGAAATCCAGGAGTCCCAGGTTCGAATCCTGGCTAGGGCATGGTTGTTTAGTAACATTTTTAAAGTGTTACTGAGCTACAGTGGCCTAGACGCTGTACCACTCCTGAGTTCGAGCTTCAGATACGGCAAATAGCAGTGTCGTAGGGGATGATTGTTGTGTCATTGTTTGTGTGTGCTTGAGTGGTGGAATAGCTGATGCTAAACCAAGGTCGAGTTTGTTAAAAGCTTTTAAGAAACCAGTATAAATGCCACCCACCTCTTGCCTGATTTAGCGAACTCAGATAATGTGTAACATAAGTTAAATTAGTGATAGATCGTCCAGATACAAAACCATGTTGGCTTTCGTTGCTGGAAACTTGAGGATAAATATACTTATATAGTCAATATAGTCAATACTTGTATAGTCAATTTTAAAAAATTTGCTAAATTTATTTAGTATTATTATTTTGACATGATCATTTTCATGACGTTGCATACTGACATTTGATTGATGATTCTGTAATCTGTAAAGAATTACTAATTAATTTAGACAAAAAGGCAAGATGACTCAATTTACATAAATTTATTCATAGAATGCTTGCATATTTATAAAAGCCATTCTTTAATTGAAACTACTACCAGAGAATCAATAACCTGACTATACATATTCTTAGGTGGGCGCTATACGTTAAAATTTTAGTTGCTCCTTATTTTGCTACAATGTGAAACTCGTACAAGATGGTTTAAACATAAATATCCAAAAACATCACACCATTAAAAGTAAAGAGAAAAATATATTAGCATACCTTGCACGTTCCGAACTGACATCGTCACAGCCAACATAAATATCTACTCAGTTGTGTGATATAAAGTTGAGGAATGCGTTCAGAATTCGAATATTTCATAAACACTTGCCCATAAACGTGCTGAAATTTAATTAACTCAGGAGATGATATATCACAGACTACACGAAACGCACTTCATTAAAAATATGTCAGAATTAATCACAATCTTTCATGATAAGAGGCCGCACCTAAACCTGAAATGTCTGAAAAGTATTTCCGTATATGAAAAGTGATTAAAAAGGAGTAGACGTAGGTTATTTTAGAATTATCGCATGCTTTTGTTGCACAGAAATACTTTTATAAAAGCAAACCAAGTTCGTATTCTCATAATTGTCATTAAATGCATTATAGTATAAAATTAGAATGTTCGTGTTCGAAGTGCTATTAGAAATAAATATATCTGAGCAGGACAATAGTCGAGACGCCAGAGCAAATTTAGATTAAATTAAGATAAAAAAAAACAAACACTTTTTTGTACTTTATGACAAGTAAATTAAAACAAAAAATAAATTAAAACAATTACAATTTCCAGCTTTACTCTAATAAGAAAAAATGGGAGAAAGATATAAGAATATTGATTTTCACACTTATCTTCGTTAATATGTATATTTTAAAACTACAAATTATGATTTTCACTATTTTTTAATGTAAATTAACTTATTTTGCAAACTGAAATAATTAAATGAAAATTCATATCATTACATCTGTCATAGTTCTACTTAGGTAGTCTTATACTTTCTTTACCAATATACGCATTAAAAAAAAGTTATGGCAAAAATAATAAATATTTGCTTATCGGATCTCAGTCTCTTAGATATGCCTACCTTAATTAAATTATTATCATGCATGAATAATGAAACGCCCCCCATAGAAGTTTCTAATTAGGCGAAGACCATTTTGCATTGTAAGTTTTGCCGGAGGTGCCGGTTGGATAGTATATTTAACCCATTTTCACCCCCGCGCCCCCTATGTGCGGATATTTACAAAAGTAACGGTGGGAAAATGTATTGTCATCCGATCTTAGTAACTGCAAATCTTCATCAATTGATTATATCAGGAAATGTGTTAAATAAAGGATGCAAGATCAGGACAAACATGAAAAATACATTGAGTTAAAGAAAAGCAAGTAATAACTTAAATTTCAATGATGTATATTTTTCTTACCTCCTTTCCATAAATAATCATTAAAACCGTATTTCAATATTCAATAATTTGAAAAATATAACAAAAAAATATAGATTACCTCCCCGACATTAAAAATTAATTTACTAAATCTTGACATTTTTTGACATGAATAATTTTTTAAGATTTTAGTTCAGTTGGAAGGGAGTTTATTTTTCCGAGTGCGTGAATAGCTGACATGAATGAAATTATCATATTTAATATTATAGAATTACAAAAAAAAAACTGACTTCTGTCTCAGGGTTCGAGATTCCTCGGAATCTGACCTAAAGCGAGTCAATCAACCACGACTCAATGCGATGAAGGACTGGGTAGGGTAGGGCCGATTCGGCGACAAACAATAATATATAACAAAACATAAATGAAACTTATCTCATTTTATCTAGCAATGCATAATACAAACGGGTAATATTTAAAATTTCCAAAGAGTAATTAAGATAATTAAGACTTAAAAACCAATAAAAGTAAGCGCACATTTGTTTAATTTTGGCCGTTGATATAGGAAATGAATTTTTAGAGTTTGAATTCGGAATAGGTAAAGGCTTTTTAAATAAGGTCGGGTGACCGATTCAAGGAAGTACAATGGTCTCGCCCCACATCTTCTAGCGTCTTGTATATCAGTGTATGCCCAGAGGCTATGGATTCTTAGGTGAGGATTGCGTAGTGGATATACCATTCTTCGGATAGGATGTAAAGCTGTCAGAAATTTAAAATACCTAACGCAGTGACAACATCCCACCCGTCAAGTATATCATTATTTAAATATTTTGTTTTAACACGTGTGAGGCCTCTTCTCTCTATTGTAGTATTGTAGAGGGGGCACTGCACGTTAAACTTTAAAATTTGTTGGCGGGAGCCACTGGGTAATCAGCTACAGCCCGGGACCTTCAGTTACCTCCCAGTCTTGTCACCATGGTGGCAGAGCTGGCTAGGGCCCACTAACAATGGCCCTCAACGTTTTGTTTTTTTAAATGAGCTGATTTTTACGATTCAATGATATGAATTGTGGTTTTCATAAAGTATTAAATATTGACACACTTAAATTTTTTGTGATATGATTTATATCGTTGGAAAGAGAAAAAATAAACGGAATTAATGGTGTCATGGCCTACATTGAGATTCGTTCTTTTCATTTTTGCACAAGAGCGTATGTCAAAGCCAACTACGTTTTTCGAATTTTTTGATACACATTATTCTTATTTTCTTTCATGCCTTTAACTTTTTTCGTATCCCTTCAAATAAGGAAGCTATAACCGTTTGTGGTTTTCCTATTTTTTAGGTTTTTGTAATATATCTCGCAAAGTAGGCTATGGATTTCAAATTTCTTTTTACTATGGCTCACAAAAAATGGGATAACTCTTTAAAAACTTTATTCTTCTACAATAGATATTAAGCGAAATATTTGGTGTGGCCCTCACAAAATAGACACGGTATAGCCGTTGTAAACCCATATTATAAAGCCTGTACTGACTAAATTGATGCAAAATGTTACGTATTTGATGAATTATAGAAAAAAATAATAAATTTAAATACAAGTTGTTGAACTTTTTTTGTGAACGTAATCCTTCAAGGAAGGGTGTTGCCCCCTAAAGGGGTGGTTTGAAGGGGTAAATAAATAAAGCGTTGTCTTTCATCAATATACGTTGTTATTAGACATTACTGAACTCATCCAATAGATTGAAAGACAAAAATTATGGATTTCGGCCATGCGAATAACATTGATATGACTGCATAGAATGGTCTGCCATGTTATTTTTTTTAAAAAAGAACAATTTACCCTAAATTTGGTGAAAGAGCTCGCTACTTTCTTGCCCCTTTTTTTATATCTCACGCGCACGCGCCACAGGTCTGCAGTGTCTTCCGTTTATTTATTCACTATGTCAAATACATATAGTAAGTGCTACCGAGCATTTCGAATCGCAAAAAATTTGGCCTCTGCTCTACTCCATAACCCTATTCCCGTAGGACTAAGGGCATAATAAAAAAAAAGTGCTTATTTTGCCTATACTTTAAAGCTACCAAGCGGAAGACGGAAGACCACTACCGTATCAAATTAATATCAGCTCTTAGAATAGACAATAGAAATATTGTGCAATTTTAGTAAATTATTTCAAAACAAGGTATACGACAATCTGTTTTATCATATTAAATTTCAAATTTGCCTCAATCAACAAGGATTAATGCCAAGCCGCCCTACCACCAACAATTTGGTGTGTATTACTCAGTTTTTAGCCAAACATCTGAATGTTGCAGGCCAGGTGGATGTCGTTTGTATGAATTTTTCTACAGTCTTCGGCAGGCCACCATTTTCGCTTTCACAGTAGTTAATGAATTTCCTCGGATCGTTTTCTGTTTTCTTATAACTAATCTCAACGTTTACTAGACTTAGTCGGATAAAATCACAATTTTATGAACTAAAAGCAGTAAAAATCTCCTGGATTACTGTCGAAAAACATATCAGGGAAACGATAACCGTTCTTATATTAACTATTTATATTACGAAGTAATTAAAGTTTAACGATTTCTGAAGCTGGTTATCAATTAAAGATCCCTTAAAAGTTTCCATCGTTTCAATGTTGGGTCTATAAACAATAGCCAAGTATATCATATTCAGAGTATTGCTTTGTAATAGATACTGGAAAAAGCGCAGCTGTGTTGGACCGCCACATTAATGCACAATACGATTTGAATGCACTGCTCAATTGCTGTTGTTCACCAAACCGTTCTTTCTAACATAATTTTCCAATATAATTTATGTGAATGTTAGGTTATAGCTGAATTGATTCTGAACAATTTATTGACGATTTATTTCGGAAGTTTATTTCGGGGAACATGTGGCGGACTGAAACTGGGACATTTCGAAAACGAAAAACATGAGGTTGCTTTGTCGGTTTGGCCAGATTTATAATAGAAAGGAAGAGTGATTATAATTGAACTATCTGGACCAGCGGCGTATACAGAATTTCCTTAAGATGAGCATATTCAAAAATTAAAATATAAATGTTAATAGGTGTACCCAATAAACATTTTTAGTTATACAGTGTGTGACAAATCTAAACGGACATAATGAAATGAAAAATAGAGCATATTTTACTGAGTTCAAAAAACCCTCACATTTACCTTTGAAAGTGAATGATTTTCGAGATATGGGGTGTTTTATGATTCTTGACCAATTATTTATACCGCCATATTTTCGGAAAGGCCGGGATAAACTATGGTACAAATATTACACACTTTAGTCTAATCAATAGCATTTTTTATTTGCATTTGACGGTGGAAGGTAATATAGGTGTCCAAGTATACAAGTATAGCTTTAGGGATTCAAGAAATTTGAGCATTTGGGCTATTATTTTGGAGTATGGCAACCAAGACTGTCTATATCTACTGTGCAAAAATGAAAAGAACAAGTCCCAAAGTAGGTCATGATACCATTAATTTATTGAATCGTAAAAATCAGCTATATCATAATAGTAAAAATTCATTTTAGAATAATTACAACTCAGTAATTATTTATTGCACTCAATACAAACAAACAAATATCTCATAAATAAAAATACAAAAGTACAAAATGGAAATCAGAAAAAACGAAAAACAATGTATAACAGTACTACCTATTACCATAGTGAAAAAAAAATGTGTGTATTTATTTTTCTAACTACAAATGCTCAAATTGTGCACCACGCATTCTAATACACAAACGTACTCCACGAGACACGTCACGCGTTACATTTTGGAGCATTTCAGGAGTAATTGCCTCACATGCGTTTCTGATTCTGGTTTTGGTGTCCTCAATATTTTCAGGGGCAGTTTGAAATACCTTATCTCTCCACCTCTTCAAGCACTGATGCACTGTGCAAGGTGAGTAGAATATCTTATGTAATGCGTAATTAATTTAAATTTGAATAATATATAAATCATTCATCTTGGACAGTGAGGGATCCTGGAATTCTGAGAAATTTCCAATGTTTCTCCATTGCATTGTCTAATTAATTTTAATTTTTTTCCTTATCCGCATAGAGTGTCAGGTATAGTAATCTATATAATAATTTCCATTTTTTAAATAAATTTGAATTTGTTAAACATCTGATTCAACGTTGTAAAATCTAAATACTCATTATTTACATTGGGTAGAGTAGCTCATTTAAATTTTGGTAGCGAAGCCAACAATGTTTTCTAAGCCTTGAGCTTGCACATTTTAGTAATTTTTCCGTAAGTCCGTAATCAATTTTATCTAACTTTCATCTATATTTAGTAGCAAATAATTTCCTTTGAAGTTTAAAGTCAGTAAATTTCACTAATATATTTTTGGTAGTTTTTATAAAGTTCACCTTGAGAACTATTTAAATTTTTTGTAATTTTTTTGATTATTAGTAAAATAGCTAGTTTACTTGAACCATTGGAATTCAAGGTCGATTTATTTATTCATTTACATATCAGTAGTTAAACATTTTTTTTCTCATCAAATTTAATTAATTACCTACGAAGAATTTTACCTTGCAATAGTTATAGCTTCACTATAATTATTGTTTTTTTATCAATGTGCAAAGTTAATTGGTGTTGTTACTTTGTTATTTTCATATTTGTTACACTGGTTTCACCATTTTTTCTCCCATTTTTATGTAATTCCTGGACCAACCAACATCCAGAGCAAAGGTGGATCCTCGCAAGCACTAGATATACCGGTTGGACTTGTGGAACATTACAAGGGATTTTGCTGGCAATAATCGGAGTACTCCCAGCATTCAGGTACACAGAAACAATATATATCTCCTAGCTGTTGCAGTATACTCAACATTTGTATTCTCGTCTGGAGTTCCGTCCAATAGCCAAATTAAGGATTTGAGTAAGATCCACACTTTTGCCACCATAAATTTTGGTCAGATGAATATTATTTTGTAAAAACCAGCTGTCAAATTTCAATAATTTTTTTCCAGGAAAACCCGTGTACTAGCTTTGCACAGAATAATTTTCTTGAAATATAATCTTAAATTTGCTAAATTTCAAAGTTATTTAGTAATTTTTTATATATTTTTTTTTACTTGGGTAAATTTCAAATTTATTTAGTAATTTCTTAATAGTTTTAAATTTCACCTAGCTAAATTTCAAATTTATTTGTATATATTTTTAAAATTCGTTAAATGTTTACATTTTCTGAATTTTTTGTCTTGCAAAATTCTTGTTATCATTATATTGTTCTTTTAAAATTGTTTGCTTATTATTGCCTTTCTCCTATATTTAAGAATATTATTTGTTGAAATATTTACAGGTTATTTTTTTCTTAATTTTAGTATTTTTTATTTAAAAATACTTGGCGCCCTTTTACTTGTTGCTAAAAATCAACAGTCACAGTTTTTGAAAAAAATCTCTACCCAAAAACCCTCTAAGCTACTGGAGCTAATGTACTAACTAGCTTTCTTTTTCCGCCAATTGAGAGAAAGTTCGTTGCAATGTACACCATAATTACTGATGATTTAAAACTTCTCTTAGAACTCGACAACGCAACAAATTTTTATGACATGTTTTATATCGTTGCAAAGAGAAAAAATAAACGGAATTAATGATGTCATTGCTTACTTTGAGATTTGTTCTTTTCATTTTTGCATGAGAGCGTATGTCAAAGCAAACTGCGTTTTTCGAATTTCTTGATACACATTATTATTCTTATTGTCTTTCCCGTCAACGTTCATCCCTTTAACTTTTTTCGTATCTCCTCAAATAAGGAAGCTATAACCGTTTGTGGTTTCCCTATTTTTCAGGTTTTTGTAATACATCTCACAAAGTAGGCTATGAATTTCAAATTTCTTTTTACTGAAACTGTTTCTAAAACTTTATTCTTCTACAATACATATTAAGCGAGATATTTGGTATGGCCCTCGTAAAATAGACAGACGGTATAACCTCGGCCTACTGAAGGCTAACACCGACGCCTGTAGATGAGCTACCCCCAACCAGAAATTTTGCCGAACCTTTCCTCTTTCGAAGAGTATGGATCTTCTACTTGCCTAACACTAAATAGACAAGAGACCGACATTTACATCCTCTCCGAAGGATGGTATATGCTAACGTATAAGCATTGAACCACTATGATGCATACTGTGGTCTGTTCGTGAGATTTGAAGTTATTAAATCACTAGAGGATTCGGTAATTGTCAAGTTTATAGAGTAACATGGTATGGTTAAGTCTGTCGAATGCTTTTGAGAAGTCGGCGTATAAAACATCAATTTGTATATGCATGTTAACAGATTCAGCAATATTCTGCAAAATCATATTACCTAGGGTCAAAGCATTCCTTACATGATGATGTAGACTATCATGCAAAAGAAGTTCGGAAATCTTAGAAAAGTTGCATATAACTGTAATTGGTCGAAAGATTGAGATTTCAGTTTTGTTTCATTTTTTTAAACAAAACAGACTTCGAGCTTTTTTCATATGCTTGGGAATGTAGTACTTTTCAGGGATAAATTAAATAGTATGAGTAGCGATTAGACGAACACGTATGCGCAGTATCTCAATGTAAAGGCAGCGACAACGTCAGTAGTCCACGGTAATTCGACTTTTTAGAATAACCAATTTATATTCTGTCCAGAACTAGTTTGTAGGGGTACAAATAACAATCCGAAAATTTCCACCTATCTCTAAAACGCGTAAAAAGCGTGGTTGCGTCCAAGGATAGGATGGAGACTTTTCGTATCATTATTTCTACTCCTGCTCTTGGGCATATCATCTGCATATAATTTTTCTCTTCTATTAGTTGTTTTTTCGGTTAATCAGCGTGGACTATTACTACAGCTCCAGTTGTGAATTTACGTTTAATTCGTTTGACTGTCTGCAGTGCTTCCGCTTCAGAAAAAGATCTGATTACTAAATCCCCATTAGCTTTACCTTCTTCGTGATTAACGACGACCATTTGACGTCTGCATAGGCATCGACTATGCTATTAGGTTTACTTAGGATGACTCGTTGTACATCATTGCATTGGGTATATTTTTAGTTTATTTTTAGCGTTTATGTATGACCAAAACTTATTAGGATGTAAAGGTCTAAAAATAACCTCATGAAATCTGATAAATAAAAACAAATAAAGTGTGTTCACAAACGGTGAAGTCAAATCTAAGGTTAATTACAACCTGAACGTAAATAATATGACTATTACGGAAAGTGACGCCGCTAACGTTTATATATCTCTATTGATCTTGTAGCCACGCAATCCATCAGAAGATGTAATTGCAACGTATATGAACGATGCCAACTCCTCAGTAGTTTATAAGGGTCGCCGGTATCTCCCCCTAACGTCCATAATCCGTCCGTCGTAAAGCGTAACGACATCGTAGAACGCGTTGAGACAGTTACGGATTTACGGTGATATGCCTCTAACAGACTTGAATAAGTTAGCTACTGGTTTTACAGCCTTAATTCTGCCACTGGTGGTCCTTCTACCTTCATCGCGATTCCCAAACGCGTTTACAGCCGTTCTCATTGCAATTTGAGATGTTTCTTATGTGCCTGTTATCGCCGTTATAAATTTAATTTGCTACTGTGAATATTTCAAATTATATTATGTTAAAAGATTTACTCGTGATGGATTATTATCTAGGTGATTATCCACGACAATTCCCTTTCAAAACGTTTCTAATTTATTGAAACGTATAGTTCAGGAAAGGAAGACGAATACTGTTTTGATCTAAATCCGATCACACTAGCATATTAATTAAATTAATTCAACGAAAAGATTATGTAATGATATTCCCCTAACGAGAAGTCAATAATGATCTCAAATAATATAGTACAAACTTTCATACATCATCATAAATACGTCTAATAATATTTAATACTAATAGAAAAGTCATCTGTTGTTATTTATACATACTATCGGTGCAAATCTGATCACACCAACTACTTTTATTGTCTGGAAATACGTTTTATAAGTTTAAACCTTATATCATAATAATTAGATCTTCGCTTCTACTATCGAAGAATCTCAACCATCTAAAAATATGTTTCTCTCAATATGTACAGGGATATTCACTGTATACTAACCCCTCCTTTATTTCTGTTATTATTGAAAATAGAAGAAAAAAATTTCGTATAAAACTTGTAGGACTCCTATATTTTATTGAAACGTGAGAAAAAACAATATCATATATAGATCACGTGATATGAAATAATTATATGTTTTTTTTTAATGGAACACTCTATATATTATTGCATTTTCAAGAAGCCTTTTTTCCCCTGACTTCAAATATATAATATTGTATAGGTCTATCTGAAATACTTCTTGACACATTTGACATTAAAAATGCAATTTTTTTTTTCCATAGCAAATTTACAATCTACTCTAGTCTATATACAGAGTATTTAGCAAATATTTTGATTTGTACTTCATTTGAGTTGGGTACCATCCACTGATGGTTCTCCATTTTCACCTAGTCCGTTAGGTCTTCTGGGCACTTTCTTTGTAATCTTCTATTATCTAACGGTAGCTGATACAGTTGGTTTATGTTTGGATTACTGTGGGCAGTATCCCGCTCTTTTGCTTTATTAGCGTGGAGGGTAATAACATCCTTTATGTAGGGAATTCCAAGATCGTTATGGAGAGTTGCGTTGGACACATACCATGGAGCGTCTGCTAACATGCGGAGTGTTTTTGACTGAAAGGTTTGTAATATTTTTGTATTGGAAGGTTTGCTACAGCCCCAGAGTTCGATCCCGTAAGTCCAGATTGGTTTTAGAATAATTTTATAAATAAGTATTTTGTTTTCCAATGACAACTGCGACTTTTTACCTAGCAACCAATACATTTGTTTGACTTTTAGGTTCAGCTGTGTTCTTTTAGCTTTGATGTGGCTTTTCCAAGTAAGCTTCTGGTCCAAGTGGAGTCCTAGATATTTAACTTCCGATTTCACTGGGATTGGAACATTATTTAAATAAACTTGCGGGCATAAAGTTCGTCTCGTGGTAAATGTGACCTGAGTTGATTTCTCATTGTTGACCTTGATTTTCCAACGTTCTAACCAGTTTTGCAGCAAGTTCAGGTAGTTCTGCAGTTTTCTGGAAGCTATCTCAGAATTTGGATCTGATGACAGGATTGCTGTGTCATCGGCAAATGTAGCCATTGTAATATCATCAATAACGGGTATGTCCGCAGTAAAAAGTAAATAGAGGAATGGTCCAAGGACACTACCTTGAGGAACTCCGGATTTAATAGGATGGTAGATGGATAGTGAATTATTGGTTTTAACTTGGAAGAAACGCTCACTGATATAGGACTTTAGGAGAAGGAATATTTGACTAGGCATATGTAATTTTAATTTGTACAAGAGACCTTCGTGCCAGACCTTATCAAATGCTTGTTGTACATCAAGGAAGATGGAGGCACACATTTCCTTTTTTTCCAGGCTTTCTATAATTTTGTTTACAATTCGGTGACATTGCTGAATTGTTGAATGGTTTTGCCGAAATCCAAATTGATGTTCGGGGATTAAGTCTTCCGTGGGTATATTTTCTTTTATTCTATTTAGAAGGAGCCTTTCAAATGTTTTCGACATTAGTGGCAGGAGACTTATAGGTCGATAGGAGGAAGGCTCTGTGTGTGGTTTTCCAGGTTTTGGGATCATGATGATTTGAGCATATTTCCACTGTATGGGATAGTAACATAAACGTAACATACTGTTGTAAATTGTGGTTAATAGAACAATTGCTTTTCTAGGTAGGTGTTTTAATATTTCTCCAACGATTAAGTCATAGCCAGGAGCCTTAAAAGAATTGATTTTGTTAATTTCTTTACGAATTTCAGCTGGTGAGAATGATTTGACTGGCAGTGAGAGTTGACAAGGAGCATTCAGGTAGTTATTGATTTCTTCCTCATCTATGTTGTAATCTGGATTTGGAATAAATACAAAAAAAAAATGCAAATGAGGCAGCTTTATTGCAAGAAGAGTGAGCCATGCGTATCAAAACACAAGTGAAGCAAAAATAATAAGGTAGGCTACGAAAATAATTATTTTATTGTTTATTCGACTTTTGACATTTCAAAGAGTCATTATTAACATTTATTTAAACAAAATGGGTTATAGTAAGGCTGAAAAGATCGAAATATAATAAAAATAAGTGTGCCGCAAGAAGAGGTAAAAGGATGACGTTGTATCTGAATCGAGCGATTCCTAGTGTAAACACTATTTTGAATGTTTTATTGTCATGTAAATGGGATCCATAGTTTTTCAAGAATACGACGTAACGTTACAGCAAACGCGGAAGAAATCTAGATATATTGTTATATTTTGAAGGTAAAAAAAATATTTATTATAAAAATAAATCGAAACCTTATTTTAATGTTTGTTATATTAAATGCTTGTCGTGAAATGGAAAAAAGTTATTCCAACATTCAAAGAACTTTGAAAAATCATCAATATAGGCCTTACAAAATATTACCCACCCAGGAACTGTATAAAGACCAAACACGTAGGGGTTTTGTCAGAGCATGCTCCATGAATTAGATGAAAATTCTGATTTTTTTGAAGAAATTATGTGGGTAGATGAGTCAAGTTTTTCCACGGTGGAAGATTTTAATAGAAAAACAGAAGTTCCTGGCAAAAACCGGACAGAGAAAGATCAAGCAAATAAAAAGATCGGGGTGAAAATCAATCCATGTTTGTTGCGGAATTTTTCAAAACAAAGTAGTTGGGCCTATATTTTATGATTTTACTTTGCCACGACAAACGTATCTGGAAATAATTTTACCAGAGGTAGATCATCTAATTCAAGAACTTCCTGGGGGCGAGCGTGGGTGCGTCTTTACTATGTACATACTTCGATATGCGATGTAAAGCAACGCCAGGCGCAGTTAGTAGTTGGATGGGTGACCGTTCCAACGAAGACCGCGTCCTCGCCTCAAACATCTTCCAGCGGCTTGTATATCCGTGTATGCGCGGAAGCTATGCACCCTTAGGCGAGGGTTGTATAGGGGATATATCATCCTTTGGAGGGGATGTAAAACCGTCGGTCCCTTGTCTATTAAATGTTAGGCAAGTAAAAGATCCCTACTCTTCTTAAGGGAAGAGGTTCGGCAAAATTCCTGGTTGGGGGTAGCTCGTCTACATTCGTCGGCGTTAGGCCTCAGTAGCGGAAATAGGCCGATGTTAAATAAATGTATAAAAAAAAAGAACTTCCTGTCGATGCATTGTCTAGAATGATTTGGCATCAGGACGGTGCGACTCCACATAGCGCTTTAGTATTCGGGAACATGTAAATAAACAATTTCCCATTTGGATAGGTAATGCTGCTGGGACCATTCGTTGGCCACCAAATAGCCTTGATTTGAAATCATTAGATAGCTTTTTATGGGGGTTTTTAAGAAAACAAAGTCAATTTTAATCATAATCACAGTCTTCAGGCCATTAAAGCAAAAATTCAATAACAAATTAACAACTTAAACAGAAACCATAAACCTCCTAAAGTTAAGACGATATAAGCTTTGCATTGAAAATAATGGTGGTCAACAATTGAACAATTTCTTTAATTGATTACTTATGTAGTATTATTTTATTATAAAGAGTTTTCTCTTGCTTTGTTAAATATGTTTTTTTTTCATAAATTAAATATGAGGTTAATTCTAATATTATATTAATCATTTACACGTGATTATAGTTAGGTCATATATAATTTACACGTTGAAAATAGCACTTCTTATACGTGAAAGCGTTTTCGCATACTGTTAGCGTGCTTAAAGATTTATCACACGCTATGTGAAATCAATAATTTTCAAGCGTAATTAGTAGTACTTTTCAAAGGAGTCGTAGAAAAAAAACTTGTTATTTTACTAGTGAATAAACAACTATTTACGGTTGTTGTGGTGAAGTTAATAATGACGGTTTGAAATGTCAAAATTGAATAAACAACAAAACAATTATTTTCGTGGCCTACCTTGTTATTTTTGTTTTGTTAGTTTTGTTTCAGTTTTGCCACGCATGGCTCACTCTTTTTGGAATAAAGCAGTTCATCTGCATTTTGAACAATATTATATATTTGAAATCAGGGGAAAAAGGTCTTCTTGAAAATGCAATAATATATAGGGTGTTCTATTTAAAAGAACATATATTTATTTCTTATCACTTGACCTATGCACGGTATTGTTTTCTTTTATCACGTTCCAATAAAATATAAGTAAGCTCATATATCTTTTATACATTTTTTTTCTATTTTTAATAGTAACAGAAATAAAAGGGGGGTCAATATATAGTGAATAACCCTGTACATATTTTTTAATTGGTTTGAGGTTCAATATATGATTATGCTAGTGCATTTACACCACTTCTCAAGTTTTGCTAAATTTGGCCATAAAATCAAGTATGTTTCCATCACTGAATTTATTATAAAGTATGAAGAACAAAACTATGCTGGTTCCAACTACTGTTGATTTTCTGTGTAAAGAGTGCCTAGTTCAAATTATTAGTAATTGAAATACCACATAATATAATATAGTTTCAGAGAGTGGAACGAGTATTATAAAGTTGAGTTAAAATCATCCACTCAAGTCAATATTTACATTGCTGAACTTGTCTCAGATATCTTGAATTTTGTAAAGTTCAATATGAATACCAGAAGTAAGAGGTAACAAAGTTAAGACGAAACTTGCTGAAAAAGTTTTGTTCAAGTCTAGGATCAGCCAACGATAGCGTTGCTTTTTACAATGTTAGAGGAAATCAAATTATACTTGATTGGATGAGCTGGAATTGAAAATAATCAAATTTAGGACGAGTTTTTACTTTATTTAAAAGCTAACACTTTACAGGATATGGAGAAATAAGAAATCTAAATAATTCAGAATCGCTATAAAATAATTCTCATTGGGTTCAATTTCTACAAGCAGTTTCATTCCAGCAAACGGATTATTGGTAAGATATAATAAACCAAGGAGCACAGAACCTAAGTAGAGTAGCACTTACAGAATGGATAAGACTATAATGGGAAGGTGTAACAGAGTTTACCAGATAATATTAAATAAAAAAATAAACTCTTAAAGTCGCACGAACTGCTTTCCTTGCAGTTGTACATGAAAAATTATTTTTTACTTTTAGGTAGATTTCTCATCTACCTATTGCAGAGTGCAGCATGTCACGACTTCGTTCATACACGTAGGGGAACATGGCTCGGAGGGTAGTTGTTGATTGAAGCCTGGTTACGTTCCTTATAGTAAAATAAGGATTTTATAGAGGAGCTTGGGACAGAAAAAATATGATTTATGATTATTTGCCCGCTGAGTAGTTGTCTCCTGCAATTCATATATAATAACAGTATAGGTTAAGTCCACCAAAGGCTGAAGGTCGCCGCTCTCGGTACTTGCAAAATAGCAAGTCGCTATACGCCGTGGAGACATTTATGATGTTTGGTGTACAGTAGCATTTGACCACATGAGAGGATTCACTTACCTCTCACCACTACACCATATATATACAGGGTGGGGCAATAGTGCGCCGGACCTCGATATCTTGAATTCCACAATAGCTAGAAATTTTTTAAAAACTTGTAAGTAAACTAGATAAAAAAGTCGATAACTGGAAATTATTTTCGAACATACATTAATTAGATGTCTCGTAACTGGTATTCAATTAAGTTTTTCTTAAAACCCATAATTGTGACTGTGGTGATTTTTTTAATATCTATCTGCAGATTGCATTATTTCAACAAAAAAATTCATTACATCCAAGTGGTTGGGAGATATTCAATGTTAATATAGGAATGAATAGAGCCTAGAAAGAGGCTTCAAAAAATGTACTGATATACATAGCACTGCATTTAAAAAAAGGCACTTGGTCTTGTAATTTCGTCTTAGCTAGCCCTGTATGTTCGAAAATAATTTCCAGTTATACACTTTTTTATCTAGTTTACTTGCATTTTTTTAAAAAATTTCTAATTATCGTAGAACTCGAGATATCGAGGTGTGACGCACTATTGTCCCACCCTGTATATTATTATTAGCCGTTACTCGAGTCCGAGTATAAAAATGTTACAGTCGATAAATTGTGTACAATAAAAAACAAATAAAAGGTGTAGTCTATTGTAATTCCCATTCATCTACGGTGCACACGACTATGGCTATAGATGCCAATTCGGGAGAGCACATGTCGACCGCAGTCAGGACAAACATAGACCTGGTTAGGTCTGTGATTCGGCCTTCTTGCAGCAACATTTCCTTGATAGCTGGCCACAACCCCTCGCCATTCGGTTCTGTCCGCTGCAAGTTGTTCCCATTGCTCGTCTGCAATACCGCAGGATTTTAGATTTTCATGGAGAGCGTCTTTGAACCTCTTTCGTTGACCGCCACGCCTTCTTCTACCGCTTAGCAATTCACCATAACGTGTACATTTAGGAAGGCGGTTATCATGCATACGATGAACGTGACCTGCCCATCTTAGGCGTGCTCTTGAAATAAGCACCTCAATTGGAAGGCTGTTTGCTCTCCTGAGTACTTCCACGTTTGATATGTGATGGAACCAACGGATTTTCATCATACTTCTGAGGTGTCTTTGCTGAAAACGTTCTAATTCTTTCACATGACGACGGTAAGTGACCCAGCTTTCACATCCATATAGCAGTGTTGGAATGACAACTGCTCTGTAGACAGCCATTTTCGTTGACAAAGCAAGGTCGCGGTTGTCAAATACTCTCTCTCTAAGTCCCCAGAGTGCTCTAGATGCAGCGTTAATTCTATTGCGAATCTCGCTGTCCATGTTTGCTTTGTCATTAACAACGTTGCCTAAGTAATTGAACTGATCCACCACTTCAAGAGAATTTCCGTTAAGTATAATGTCTATTTGGTTCACTTGATGAGGAGTTGACATAATCTTAGTCTTTTCAATGTTGATTTTAAGTCCCAAGGAATCATAGCTCTGGGCATACACATCTAAAAGTTCTTGAAGCTCTTCCGGCGTAGAGGCTAAAAGTGCACAGTCATCCGCATACTGGAGATCACAAATGAATCGTGTGCGTGTCTTCGTGAAAGCTCTAAAGCGCCCTATGTTAAAGAGACCGCCATCAAAACGGTATCTGAGACCTATTCCTCTGACTGTCAGTTTGTTGTCAACAATAATTGTTAGAGCAGTGGTAAACAAATTAAAGAGCAGGGGTGCCAGGACACATGTCTGCCTAACTCCAGTGAGGGTTTGGAAAGGTTCGGTTGCCTCATTATTATACATAACCTGGGCGTTGTTGTTTGTATGCAGACTGCGACTTACTTCCACAAATTTTCTATATTTTCTATATTTTCTGTATATACGTATATGCTATATAACGAAATTTGTTAAAACTCTAGAGGGCGCATTTCTCAACGGATCAAAACGAAATTTGGCAGGAATATACTCATACCATATAACCTCAGATAAGTTCGAAGATGGGTCAAATCGCCTTCTTCGTTTCAAAATGGCGTGGGTGCAAAGTTTAAAAAAAAATCTCAAAATTTTATTTCCAATCAAATATGTACATGTGATACATCATTGGATAGTACTCGTCTAGACCTACAACTTTTGTCTAAAACATTTTTTGCTAAAACACAGAAAAAAATTTAATAAAGCGGGATTTATTTATATTTTGAGGACTACCTACGTGCTGATAGTTCATAAATAAATTACAATAAATTGAAGTTAGACAGTTCTAATAAAGATATACTTACTTAATCACTTATTTACTAAAATAATAGACACCTGAAGTAGTGCAAAACAATATAGGACGAAAGCTACCTCTCAGACTGGCCCCTGCCATAGGGATTTCTTTAGTATGACTTTGTAAGAGAAACAAGTTTTCAAAAGTTTTTTTTATTTCTAAGTTTATTTTCTACTTTTTAGTCATACTTTAATTAAATGATCATATGTCATATTCTGACGCCCTCTGTAGAAGTGTCTAACAAGGAAGACCTCATGTATTCTACATTTTGCCGGAGGTGCCGGTTTAATCGTATGTTTAATCAATTTTACCCCCGCGCCTATTATATGCGGATATTTACAAAAGTAATGGTCGAATACTGTATTGTCATCCAATCTTAGTAACTGTACAGTATTCCATCAGTTGATTATGTCAGAAACTGTGTGTTAAACAATGGATACAAGATCTCAACAAACATGAAAAATACTACATTGTGAGTTAAAGAAAAACAAGTGAAAAGGAGTTCTCCAATTTATGGGTGGGCAAGGGTTGGGAGGAAGGTAAACAAGTGGCAACAATGTTGCAAAATAGACCCCCAAATGGGGCTCATTTGGGGGGCCATGGATAATATGCGATAGGAGATGTTTCTCCAGTTAGATGGTGCGTCAATTCATAATTCTATAATTGTTCCTTAGTTAAAACGAACATTTTACAATGCGCTGGATAGGAAAAACTCTGGTCTCCTAAGTCCCCGGATATTACACCACTAGATTTTTCTTTCTGGGCGGGAACAGTAAAGAATAAAGTTCACAAAACAAGGCCCAGAATTCGAGAATAACTTTGTGCTAAAAAAAGAGGTCGTGAATCAGCTTTGCAGAGTTGAAAAGAGCAGCCAATCATAATCGTAAAAGAACTGAGAAATGTTTTCAAATGTGGATTAGTCGAGAGAGGCTGCATCCGATAATTTATTAAAACTTTTATTTACGTGTAATGAGAAAAAACTGATTGTTATTTTCAAATGTTAGATGTTTCTTTAATTACTGCAATTATCAAAAGTTAACTGTTTGTTTTCTTTTCTCTTAAAATGTATTTTTTGTCTAATCGACACTTCTGTCCAATATACCGTTTGTCTATTTTACGAGGGTCACACCAAATATCTCGCTTAATATCTATTCCAGAAGAATAAAGTATTAGAAACAGTTTCCCATTTTTTGAGAGCTATCTTTTAGTTAAAAGAAATATAAAGTCCATAGCCTACTTTGTGAGATATATTACAAAAACCTGAAAAATAGGAGAACCACAAACGGTTAAAGCTTCCTTATTTGTGTAAGAAAAATATTAAAAAGAAAAAGGATTTCGATGCTACAAAATGAAGAAAGTTCAACATTTGAATGAGGGAGATAAGCCGAGGAGAGTAAGATTTTGTAGATGGTTGTTAAATAAAAAAAGGAATTACCCGCTGGTATGTAGGAAAATTATTTGGTCGGACGAATAAAAATTTTCTAATAATGGATTTTTCAATAGAAATATGCATTATAAGTGGACACGAGAAAATACACATTGGTGCAGAGAGACTGCTTTCCAAGAAAGATTTTCTATGAATGTTTGGGTGGGTCTTTTAGGAATCAATGTAACTGGACCTTATTTTTATGATAGCAAATGAACCGCTCGTAGATACATTAATTTCCTGCAAAACGAATTTCAAGATTTAATTATTCATATTTTCAACGAGACATGGCTCCAACTCACACTGCTGTAATATGTACAAATTGTTGAAATCAAGTTATGCCAGATAGCTGGATAGGTGCCTATGGAGCCATTCTATGGCCAGCTCGATCACCAGATATTACTCCCTTGGATTTTTCGTCTGGGGTTACATTAAAGACAAAGTATTTCAAACTGCCCCTGAAAATATTGAGGACATCAAAACAAAAATTAGAAACGCATGTGAGGAAATTACTCCTAAAACGTAATGCATGAGGTGTCTCGTAGAGCACGTTTGTGTATTAAAATGCATGTTGCACAATTTGAGCATTTGTAGGTAGAAAAATACATACACACATTTTCTTTTCAGTATGGTAGTACTGTTATACATAGTTTTTCGTTTTTTTGGATGTTCATTTTGTACTTATAATTAATTATAATTATTATAAAGTGAATTTTTACTATTACGCCGTAGCTGATTTTCACGAGTCAATGATATGAATTGTGGTTTCCGTAAAATATTAAATATTGACACTATCAGTTAAAATTTTTGTGACATGTTTTATTATATCATTGGAAAGATAAAAAATAAACGAAACTAATGGTGTCATGACCTACTTTGAGATTTGTTCTTTTCATTTTTGCACAACAGCCAAATCAAAGCCAACTGCGTTTTTAGAATTTTTTATACACATTATTATTCTTATTAGAAATGGAAGAAATGGTGGAATCATAATTAAATGCAACTCTCGTACATCAAACAATAAAATGATCAGTGAAATTCAAAAAAGTCTAGGTAACAAATACACAGTAAAAGAGACACAACTAAGAAAACCTACAGTTACAATAGCCAACATCGATAAAGATGTTAAAGAAGAAGAAATAATTGAAGCAATACTTAACCAAAATGAATGTCTTAAAGAAAATGATGATGAGCTCGAGCTAAAACTTTTGAAAAACACAAAAAAGGAGACTACAAAATGGCAATAATTGAATGCAAGGGATCCACATTTAAGAAGCTTATAACAGCAAATAAAATAAACATAAAATATAATAGATGCCCAGTGTATGAAAACATTAGTGTTCTGAGATGCTTAAAGTGCAACGGTTTCAACCACAAAATGCGTGATTGTAAAAAAGAGACTGTATGTACAAATTGTGCAGAAAATCATTCAGCAGAAAACTGTGTAAATCGTGTCAAAAAGTGCATTAGTTGCGAAAACTCCAACCTAAGGTTCAAAACAGACTACGATATAAACCACTCCTGTCTGGATAGTGAATGTCCAGTATTCAAAAAACAGTTAAGTAATGTTAGAGATAGAACAGATTATATAGTAACTAGTAGTGGTTATGGACCCCTTTATAAAAGATTACAATAATGAACTTATGAAAGCACAAGTGATTAAAAACCTATCTATATTTAACAGTACTTGTCAACAAGCACAGCATAACTTCAAAATACTACATCTCAATATAAGAAGCATATTTAAAAATTTTGACGAATTAACCATACTCTTAAATCAATTAACTGTTGACTTTAAAATTATTGTACTGACAGAAACTCATTACATACATGATCCAAGCGTATTTAACCTCTATGGCTATAATGTTTTATATAATGAGGGTTATTTAAATAGGAACGATGGTGTAATTATCTTTATCAAAGCAAATATACACTATAATTATAACGTTATTAGCATTGGGGAAACAAAAGCCCTACAACTAAACATCCTAAAAAACAATAAAAAAGTTGTGGTAACTGCAATATACCGCTCACCTAGTACATGTCCAGAACACTTTACTACCCAGCTACTGCGTTATTTGTATCAAACAGAAAAAAATGACATGCACATCATAACAGGGGACATTAACTTAGATTTACTCTCAAATAATGATAATGTTGAACAATATAAAAATACAATGAGTGCCCATGGTTTTATATCATATATTAATGAACCAACTCGTCCGCAAAGTGAAACATGTCTAGATCACTTCTTCATAAAAAACTCACTACATATGGATGATAATAATATAAAATCTTATATCTTTGAATATGACATTACAGATCATTATCCTATTGCTATAAGTTTCAAAATCGACACAAATAAAGAAAAAAATAATACAACTACAAAAGAAAACATCAAAAATAAAAAATATATAAATTATGCTAACCTCAAATCGGACTTACAACAGGAAAAATGGAATGACATGTACCGTGAAAATAATATAGACCTGATGACAGATATATTTATCAAAACATTAAAATACCATATTACAAAAAACACCAAAGAAATTAAAATAAATCACAAAGATATACACCGGAAACACTGGATAACCTCTGGTCTCGTAAAATCTATAAATGAAAAAAATAAATTGTACCAAAAATTACAAAGCGATCCAAATAATATAAACCTATCTAACGCATACAAAGAATACAAGAACAAATTAAACCGGTTGATACAAAAGGCGAAAAAAAACTATTCTAACTCTATGATAAACAATAACAAAAACTCAACTAAGGCTCTTTGGAAGTGTGTAAACAATATTTGTAACAAATTGGAACCTAAAACAATTATATCTAAAATTAGATTAACAGATGAAAATATTATAGAAAATAAACAACAAATAGCAAACGCATTTAATCAGCACTACAGCGACTTGGGACAAACATATGCAAACAAAATAAACGATCCACCAGAGGGTTTTGCCGAAAACAACATCGAAATAGAAAACACAATGTACCTATATCCGACAAATGAGACAGAAGTCCGGAAAGTTATCAAAGAACTAAAATTAAAAAAATCTCCTGGTCTTGATAACATTCGCACGGAAGTATTAAAAAAAGTAGAAACAGAAATTGCCACTCCAATAACATATCTAATAAATAGATGCTTTGAAACTGAATGCATCCCTAAACTGCTAAAAGTTGGTCTCATTAAACCACTTTATAAAAGTGGAGACAAACTAGAAATAATAAACTACAGGCCAATCTCACTTATCTCTAATATCGCCAAAATTATTGAAAAAATATTAAAATGCAGAATTCTGAAATTTTTAAATCGCTACAATATAATCTCGGATCACCAATATGGCTTCAGAGAGGGAAAGTCAACTGAAGATGCAATTCATAAATTAACATCTGAAATATATAGAGCTCTAGACTCAAAAACACCTGCTTTATGTATCTTTGTTGATCTATCTAAAGCTTTTGACACCGTGTCCCACCAAAAACTTTTAGAAAAAATAAAATGCTATGGACTTCGGGGAAAAATGTATAACCTCATTAAAAGTTACTTATCCGATCGGGAACAGTATGTGGAGATTGACGGTACTATTAGTAGTGCCAGAACAATAACATTCGGAGTCCCGCAAGGAACGGTATTGGGACCACTACTATTTACAATATATATCAACAGTTTACTATCCATTAATTCCACTGGTAAAATATTAAGTTTCGCTGATGATACTGCTGTTTTATACACCGGAAATAGCTGGGAAACTCTAAAAAGAGAAGCAGAGACCGACTTTAAAAAAATAAAAATATGGTTCCAGTACAACAAACTAACCTTAAATTGTGACAAAACCAAATATTTACCGTTCACCTCCTACACTAACACATTACCCGATATTGGCCCACTAAAAATTAATGAAGACGTGCAAATACCAGAAGCTGAGTCTATAAAATACCTAGGCATTACTGTAGACAGACATCTAAGGTGGGATCTACAAGTAATGAATATTATTAAAAAAGTCAGAGGACTACTTACCAGATTTAAACTTCTTAAAGAATACTTAAACGAACCACACCTAAAAATTCTTTATTACTCGTTGGTCCAATCACAGCTTTCATATGGTATTGTAGGCTGGGGAGGAGTAAGCGATAACCATCTGGAAAGACTAAATTCCATACAAAAATGGATACTAAAAACAATTTTTGGTAAAAATCGAACTTACCCTAGTGATAAGCTATATAAAGAAAACAACGTTCTGGATATTCGACAACTGTTTTGTTTAAATATGTTACTGAATATAAGAAAAAATAAAATAAACATAGAACCTATTCGTCACAATTATAATACACGAGGAAAACAACACAGTCATATCATGCCCCGATGTGACAAAACCATAGGTCAACGAAACTGTAACTACTTAGGACCTCGTCTATATGAAATTCTACCAACAAATATTAAAAGTATGGACAAATTAAAAAAATTCAAAAAAAATGTAAAAATATGGCTTCTAAATACTGATCGAACTAGGTTTCAAAATATAGTTAACCAGAGAAATAATCCCAGCAAAAAATAATAATTATCCAAAATATGCCATTTGATATAATATATTAATCGTAAAAAAATAAAAAATTCTATATACCTAATTAAATAACTGAAAACATTATAAAATTACACGTCAGCTTCTGTTTATTGTCTATTTAAATTACTTGCTATGTATATGTAAAATCACGCACAAGCAGCAGCAATCTGCTGCTGCTTCTGTGATTACCCTAGTTTATTTAGGTGTTTATACATTTTATACGCCATTCATATATTACTTTTTATATATCATTATATTGTGTATTTTATATCTATACATTGTATATTGTACATTCTATATATTGTGTATTGTATATTATCTTAAATAAACTTATATTATTTTTTTTTTTTTTTTTTTTTTTTTTTTTTTTTTTTTTTTTTTTTTACAAAAAACCAGTCACCCTACTCTGTGGCTCCGACCCTCACAGAGGGGAGCTGGTAATACCAATAGCCACTCCCCACGCCCGTGGGGTGAGTGACTACCGGGTCCGCGAATCGTGTGCCCTGAGTAGACGTAATGAACCGAGGATGACAGCCTTCTGCATTCTGCCGGCTAAGATCTCTGCCGAATCTCGGCATGCCGGTATGATCTTTAGTTCTGAAAGCAGCGTCTGTCTCATTCCACCGAGGGCTCCTATAATCAGTACCACTATTTTAACAGGATGGCCTGGATAAAGCCTGCGGAGTTCGAAGAGCAAATCTCGATATTTTGTCCGTTTTTCCTCCTCTTTCAAGACAATGTTGCTCTCAGCGGGAGCTGAGAATTCCACGACATACATTGTCTTGAGTTGGTGGTCGAGGAGTACTATGTCAGGCTTGTTGGCTTGTATTTGCCTGACGGTGGGAAACGAGTAGTTCCAATAAATTAGGCACTTCTCATTCCCCACAACGGACTCAATATCCCCCGGAACGTAAGGCAGCACTGGTGTTTCGTCTATCCCATACGAGTGCCTTAGATGATAGTAAAGCACTCGTAATGCTGCGTTGTGTCTATGAATATAGGCCGAGACTGCGTAAGTCGGGCAAGCCGACAGTAAGTGCATTACAGTCTCCGGCGCCCTGCGGCAGGCCCTGCAGCTGACATCAGGGACCTCCATACCCATGACACGACGTCGATAGACGAGAGTGTTAAATACACCATCCTGGCAAGCCATTATGAATCCCTCGGTCTCAGACTTCAGCCCAGCTGACCTTAAGAAGGCGAAGGTCAGCCTTTCGGATAAGCCAAGGTCTTCTATATTTTTATAGAAGATCCCGTGCAATGGCTTATCCTTATGGAGCTGCAGAAGGATGTTGTGTTCTGCAGCTCTAATGTGGGCTTTTAGTCGAACGGGTTCCAACTCGGTGACAGAGTCGGGGTTTACCCGCTCGACGTCGAAGATGAGACCAAGTTCATCGGCTGCTCTGCGTGCTGCCTTAAAGAGAAAAGCTCCTACCTCTGCATTTTCATGGTCTCGGACCATGCAGAGGAGGGGATCCGAACTCCTGATGACCTTACATGCTCCATCCAGAACCATCCTGCTATGGAGACTCTCCAAGCTCAAGAGTCCACGGCCTCCCCGATGTCGTGGGAGATATAACCGTGGAACGGACGATTTAGGATGCAAGCTCCTATTGAGATGCATCTTCTTGCGGGTTACTACATCGAGTTGACGCAGCTCTTCTCTAGTCCACTTCACTACTCCGAAAGAGTAGAGAAGGATCGGAACGGCAAGCATATTTGTAGCAGACACCTTGTTCTTCCCCGACAGTTCTGAAGACCAGATCTGTCGGAGTAGGTGCTGATACTTGCCGCGGAGAGCGTTTTTCACTACACTCACTTCTTGGGTGGAGCGTTGCTCGACACCCAAGTAAGTGTACGACTCTCCGGCATCTAGATGGTGTAAGATGCTTCCGTCCACGAGCTGCGCGTCCTCTCCGTAGTCACCGCATCGTCCTCTCTTGAGATGGATCAGTGCGCATTTGTCCAACCCGAACTGCATACCGACAGCCTGCGTGTACTCCTGTACCACCCTAAGGGACTGCTGGAGATCCCTCTCTCCAGAGGCATAAAGTTTAAGGTCATCCATATAAAATAGATGGGTGACCTTATGCCTCCTGTCGCCGGGGGTACCGCAGTTGTAGCCACGGGTTTTCCGGAGCGAGACGGATAATGGCAGTAGTGAGATGCAAAAGAGAAGGGGGCTGAGGGAATCTCCCTGAAATACTCCTCTTCTGAATGTTACCGACTCTGTTTGGACTCTATCGTTACCCGATGTTATGGTAAAACGAGTCCTCCAGAGCGGCATCAGTTCTTCAATACATCTCACTACGGGGCCTGGTACCACAAGACATCGGAGCAAGTGAACAATGAGCTCATGCGATGTCATGTCAAATGCCTTGCGGTAGTCGATCCAGGCCATAGAGAGGTTCCGCTTATACTGCATGGAGTCCTGCGTGACACATCTGTCGATCAGCAGGTTTTCACGCCTAAAGTGCGTCGATTAGCCGCCAACCTAAGACGCGTCCATCACACACTCAATGAGGCAGTGCTGCGAACCACCAAACAGCACTGTCTCGACAGGATACGGATGCTAGTGACTTGTAAAAAATCACTAGTGAGGCGGGCGAGAGGGCTTGCGGAAAATAAACTGTTCCGCGAGAAGCCCTCGCGCCTTTTCCAACCGCCTCCGCGTGTTGTAGACAATCCGCCGACTGCAGATCAGGTGGAGAACTTCTGGAAAACGCTATACGAGGAGAGGCTTCCACTCAACCGAGATTCTCCTGCCCTTGCACACTTTGAAGCCTTTTGTCAAAGGCTTCAGCAACCACAGGAAGTGTGCGAACCAATAACCCCAGAAGAGGTTCGTAGGGCTCTTGAGGGCTCTAAGAACTTTGCTGCTCCAGGTCCCGATGGGATAAATAACTTTTGGTGGAAAAAGTTATCGAGCACCCACCACCATTTGGCCAGAATTTTTAATTCCTGGTTAAATGGGGAGCAGCAAATCCCTTCTTGGGTTGTTGAGGGGCGGACAGTGCTGATCCCCAAGAACGGAGATTTGTCCAACCCAAAGAACTACAGACCGATAACCTGTCTAAACGCATGCTACAAGGTGTTTACACGCATTTTGTACATGCGGGTGCTCCACGCAGTTGAACCGGTTTACGAACGGATATTATTATTATTATTATTATTATTATTATTATTATTATTATTGTCTGCCGTCAACTTTCATCCCTTAACTATTTTCGTATCTCCTCAAATAAGGAAGCTATAACCGTTTGTGGTCTTCCTATTTTTCATGTTTTGTAATATGTCTCACAAAGTAGGCTATGGATTTCAAATTTCTTTTTACTGAAATACAGCTCACAAAAAATGGGATAACTGTGTCTAAAACTGTATTCTTCTACAATATATATTAAGCGAGATATTTGGTGTGACTCTCGTAAAATAGACAGACGTTATATGTTTAGGACAAAGAGGTTTAATCTATGGTTTAGGATTATCGAAACTGTTGTATTTTAGTTACAAGTGACGCTGAATTGAAAACATTTCCCGCTTCTTTTAATTTGCCTCTAGCGATGTTTCCATGGGCGTTTATAGTTTATAGCAGCCCCGAATGATTCTACTGTAACATATAAAAACACTTTTAGAGTAATATTACGGCAAAACGGCAAAAAGCAGACAGAACTACGCTCAATTAAGCCTTTTCAGTGTTCAGTACAGCGTTCACATGTAACTAATAGAAATAATTTTTAATTTTGTAGCACAGTGGAGTGCAAACAAGCTCCCGGTAACTTCTGAATCGGCAATCATTTCGGCAATTTAAATGTGTTAACGACTTTAAGCGATGTTAAGATCGTTAGTCTGAATGATGGCTCCCCCATTCTATTATGTTGCGATGGCAATGGGGCTGGCTGAAATTTAATTTCAGATGCAAAATGGAGAAATTGAGCTGTTCTAAAGCGATTACGTTGACTATCAAGATATTACTACGACACATTATTTTGTAATATTTTCGGCTGTGGGTGACTATAAAATTTAAACACAAATCCAATATGTGCAAGGATGCACACAAAAATGTATTAGAAAATATTTACAGTATATCGTAACAGCGAATAATTTATGAATTCAGGGCCCTGGGGGGAAAAGCAAAGCAAATTATCGTTGAATATTTCAAAATAAAATATTTAATGCCGTTGGGTTGTAAAAATTAATGTATCCATATGTGTATACATTTTTAAAAGAAATTGTATGTCTACTGTGATTTTTAACGTGCCTGTCTTGTCGGTGTATTACATAGAACATTATAGACCTTAGCTTTAGTTACTTATTATGTGTTTGGAATGCCCACATCCAGAAAGCAACAATTGCCCTGGAAATATGTAGGCATATATGTGGGAAAGACTGGGAATTAAACCCCAAAATGGCCCTATAGTTATACGCTAGGGTAGCAAGGCTCATGATAACCTATGGATCAGTGGTATGGTGGATTATGACCGGGGGACAATAACGTTGTGAAGTGGCGTACAAAGACTTGCCAAAAACCACTCATACGGAGGTTCTCTTAGCTCTTCTACCATTATATACCGGGTGATCCAGAAAATACCTACCCCCCACTTTTTCTACAGTTTTAAAAATAAAATTCTGAAATTTGGGAAATCAAATATAGGGACCAATGGCCACATTTTGACCATTCGGTAGTAAAAAAGTCACTTCTGGTATGGCCGGAAATTGCCACTTTCTTATTTTAAATAGTACCTCTGTATATTTAGGTCACTTTTCTCATAAAGCTGTAATTTCTGTTTCCAACGCTTTTTTTAGATTTAAAATCGGATGGAAAATAACCTTGGAAATAGCATTTATTTGCTATTTCTAGTTGGCTTTGGAATTCAGGAACAAATTAAAACAATTTCATAGTAGACTTTGAATTTGAATAAAAGGGTATTTTTCATCAAATTAAATGTAAAATTGGTCTATTTATTTCGTTTGTTTGGGTTTAGAAATGTTTTCCCCATTTTTCCATTTCATGGAAATTCAATTTATCATAACTTTTTCAAATAGTACCCTGTATGTTTTATTTTTTATAAGATAGAGTGGTGAATTTGCTTTAGACTGGTTTTTCCCTATTAAAAATTGAATATAAATTCAAATAAATATTAAGTTTTTTGTAGAAACGTTTCGAATTATGTGTCCAAATCTTACAGTAAGCTATGAAATAACAGATGAAAAATTGCACATAGCATCCCTCAAAACGTTATTGCTGAGTGAAACAGGGGCGTATTTATTATTTGTAAATTTATCATTAGGTGCTTTATTTAAAATAAGATACGATTTACTATGCACTATACATAAAATGAAAAGGTAGATTTACTTTTAATTTACGGCGAAAGTCAGAAAAATGCCCGTGCGACCGTACGTCTATATTATGAAAGATATTCCATTCCGATCATCGTCAGCCATACCGGCAGTATTTTAAAATTCTAGAAGAGTCATTCCGAAATGCAGAAAATATTGAGGTGGTAGAGGGCAGATTTTATAGTAAACGAAGAAATTGAGACAAATGAATTGGCTTACACACGTGTACCCAAATATTTCTACAAGAGAGCTGGCAAAAGAGATAGATGTTGGTCGTGAGACAGTAAGACGTATATTAAAGAAACGTGGTTTTAAATGTTTCAAATACCAATTGCATCAAGAATTATATGAAAACGACGGAAACAGAAGATTGATCTTTTGTAATTGGTTTACAGAACACGTATACATAAACAACAGAATTTTATTTAGTGATGAATCTCGTTTTACGAATAACTGCATATAATATACATACAATAGGCATAATCCACATTATTTGAAGGTAACCATCAGAATAGATTTGGAGTGAATATGTGGACTGGAATATTCGGTAAAAAAATTATTGGTCCCATAGTATTTTAAAGACAACTAACCGACGTGCGTTATTTAAGCTTTTTGCAAAATGAAATAGAAAACGAACTGGATGAACTTTTCTTGGAAAATTTCAGAAATATATACTTCCAACAAGATGGAGCACCGCCGCATAATGCTGGTTTTGTGGGAAATTACCTTAGTGCAAAGTTTGACAACCGGGTAATATGTACTAATGGAACTATTAGGTAGCCTGCTAGGTCATCAGACCTAACTCCACTTGATTTTTTCTTTGGGGTTATCTGAAGAACAAAGTATACTCAACACCGTCTGCAACATTAGAAGAACTCCAAAATAAAATTTTAAATGCCTTTGAATCCATAACTCCAGTCATGTTACAAAGTGTTATGAGAGAAACTATTCGAAGAGTGAACAAGTATTCTGAAATGAGCAAAATATGGACACAATTCGAAACGCTTCTACAAAAAGCTTAATGTTTATTTCAATTTATATCCAATTTCTAATCGGGAAAAATCAATCTAAAGCAGATTTACCACTCTATCTGATAAAAAAATAAAACATACAGGGTACTATTTGAAAAATTGGAGTTATGACAAATTCAATTTCCATGAAATGGAAAAAACATTTCTAAATCCAAGCAAATAAACAAAATAGGCTAATTTTACATTTAATTTGTTGAGAAATACCCTTTTATTCAAATTCAAAGTCTACTTCGAAATTTTTTAAATTTGTTCCTGCATTCTAAAACCAACTAGAAATGGCAAATAAATGCAATTTCCAAGGTTATTTTTCATTCGATTTTAAATCTAAAGAACCGTTGGAAACAGAAATTATAGTTTTATGAGAAAAATCGCTTAAATACATAGGGTGCTATTTAAAATAAGAAATTTATGGCAATTTCCGACCATACTGGAAGTGATTTTTTTACCACCGTATGGTCAAAATGTTTATTTTAATTAATTGGATGGGGCGAGCGTAGGTGCGTCTTTACTATGTACATACTTCGGTATGCGATGTAAAGCAACGACAGGCGCAGTTAGTACTTGGATTGCTGACCATTCCAACGGAAACCGCGTCCTCGCCTCACACATCTTCCAGCGGCTTGTATATCAGTGTATGCGCGGAAGCTATACAACCTTAGGCGAGGGTTGTATAGGAGATATACCATCCTTCGGAGGGGATGTAAAGCCGTCGGTCCCTTGTCTATTAAATGTTAGGCAAGTAAAAGATCCCTACTCTTCTTAAGGGAAGAGGTTCGGCAAAATTCCTGGTTGGGGGTAGCTCGTCTACAGGCGTCGGTGTTAGGCCTCAGTAGCGGAAATAGGCCGACGTTAAATAAATGTATAAAAAAAAAAAAAATTAATTGGATGGAATTTGCGGTAGGTTCTTGATGAAATATACTCAATAGAATAATTATAAATATTCAAAAGAATAGTTACAATACAAGTGCGTATTGTGTCACGTTTTTAACGGTAGTAGTGTTAAACTTTTGCATAATGCAAACAAAGGAAAAATCCTAGACATGCTTGAAATTTTAGAAACTAAGAAGGCCCTAAGAAACCATAAAAACGTTACAAATACAGAAACATGATTCATGAACAATCCTGTACTAGACACAGTAATAAAATTAAAATTAAGTTCGTAGTTCCGGCCTGTATTGTTAAATTTTAAGATCAAAATCAAGTTATTATCCCCCTCTAGGTGAGTAGAGGATTTGTAAGGTATATACAGTGAACTACCACTTTCAGGTCAGTTTTTAAGACTCTTTGACCATTAGGTCGCAAGGCCGAAACATATGTCAGAGAAATCTGAGCAAAACTAATGAAACAATAAACCAAGTGCGTATTGTAACTATTCTTTTGAATATTTATAATTTTTCTATTTAATTTTAAAACTGCAGAAAAAAGTGGGGGGTAGGTATTTTCTCGGTCACCCGGTATATTTATACAAGGAGAAGCTCTGTTAGTGGTGCTCAGACTAATGCAAGGCTCAACGCAGATTAGCCAGCAACACGGAACAGAGCACCGAAGTACTCAGAGATGAAGGCAGATCCCATTCTAGGATTAGAACGCCCATGGATATAATGGCCTCAAATTATAACTTCAATTAGAACTTTCAAATTGTCATACGCACAAGGAAGACTGAAAGAACAGTCCTCCAGTATCTGCACAAACAGTCTGCTACACGGAGTCTCCAAGACAGAACAGTTAGGAGCCAGGATATACGGGACAAGATCAAAAACCAGTATCCCAATAAGTCCAGGAAAATATGTAATAGTATTTCAGGTTGAAGTGACCGCGATACACTGTTGAATAAAGGAGATAATAAAGCAAGGTACCGTTAATCATTCGATTGCCATTTTCTCCGATAGACAAGAGACGCTTAAAGCAACTGGTTCCGCACAGCTCAATTCGAGATTAGTGTGGGACTGTTGGAACTAGAGAGTCAAAATAAAGCAATCTTAGCATAGGTGCCAGATTACAAAGGATACAAGAGAAATGAAAACGCAGATCAATTGACCAGAGAAGGCGCTCTTAAAGCCTTAATAGAACCCGAACCCTTCTGCGGTATGGCAAAACCATGCATACGAACAGCTATGAATTAATGAGCGCAAAATAAATCTCTGGATTGGTAGATGAACTTTTCAAGGCAGATGCAGGCCAAAGAGTTCATTAAAGAACGATGGCCAAATTTACGGAAGACTTACTAATTCAGAACAGAAAGGGCATTAGAATTATGGTAGGTCTGCTTAGGATCTAGTCGAAAATCGTAGACAATATCGTTAATTATTTTTACTACTATTCTCATTGTTATTGTTACTTTCTTAATATACGTAAAACAATCTCAATAATTTTACAAGGAGCAAAATAATATATTTTTGTACTCCAAAGTCAGCTATTTTTCCTAATTATAATATGTCTTCATGTACATACTGCGATTAATGAACTTTTAGGGTGAGAAATTTATAAAAACGTCTCGTAAGAATTTTCAAGAACCATAAAATAGCCCGGCTACTTATTTGATAGATTCAGTGACATGTCAGCTTGATAAATTATACCTGGGCGTTTAATCTAGCGATGTAATTTCTGCTTTCCACTTGTCCAATTCTCGTGAACTATAATAAAACTAAAACGAAACAAAAACGCTTAACAAATGTGTTTCTATTAAACTAAATATTATAATAATGCTAATACTCTCACAGATAAAATAATTTTTAAAACTACAGATTTCTTCGGCTTAGTAATATTTATTTTATCACTCTTAAACAAATTTTGGACGAATAAGAGCGTTTAAATTTAAAATGAAGAAAACGTATTAGAACGTGATGAAATCTTTAAATAAAAAAATATTTAAAAAAAGCTTTTATTTAAATGTTCTAAAAAGTAGAAAATAAACTTTGAAGTAAATGATATCCAGCATTTTGTTACATTATATACTTTTTTTATGATATAGAAGCTTGTCGCAAGATTTTCCCGTGTAAATAAGATTGCTCGCTACAAGAAATTTGTAATCGGCGAACTCGAAAACCCTTAGCTATTGATTTTCATCGATTTGGACCATAAATGACGAAAGTCGTCCGCCATATTGGCGCTGCTATTTTGAATTTCTAAATTTTGACTAAGAATTCATAATTGGCGATCTCGAAAACCCCCAGATATCGATTTTGAGTCGAATCATAAACGATAAAGTCGTCCGCCATCATGAAGCCGCCACTTGGCTTATTGTTTCATTAGTTTTGTTCAGATTTCTTTGACATATGTTTCGGCCTTGCGACCATTATCAAAGAGTCTTAAAAGACCTAAAAACTTTTTAAGACTCTTTGATAATGGTCGCAAGGCTGAAACATATGTCAGATAAATCTGAACAAAAACTAATGAAACAATAAACCAAGTGCGTATTGTAACTATTCTTTTGAATATTTATAATTATTCTACCAAACACAAAAATGTAACAGTAAACCTGATGTATGAGTGAGGGAGTTGTGGTACCATATATATTTCACTATTATTAGGTGTATGCTATATAAGCACATATTTTAAATAAATTATGTACTAATGTTAATTACATTTTTTGAAATATTCGAAATAAATTATGTGAAGCGAATAATATTTTCGTTTAATAATGGAAGTGATATATTAAATTTATCCATAATTTGTGAATAGTACAGTTTTTCTACCCTAGAAAACATGTATTGTTATAAAATAAAATTATGAATACATGTATTTAATTAAAATGATTTCATTCATGTAATTTTATTCTACATATGAGTGAAATGTTTCAATAGCAATTATTAGTTAATACCAATTAATTAATTTTTTTAAAGTAGACCGCGTAATATACATTATCTGAAAAAAATCAGGCATCAAAGACTATTAATCGTTAAGATTATATTTTCTTAAGTATTATTTACAGAGTAAGATTACACATCTTTATTATGGCATAAGATGTATAGCTTTCTATCTTTTAACTTCTTTTTACCAAATAGGAAGCAGCGTGGCAGCTTCATAAATATCTACTGTAATTTCGAGATTGTTAAGCATGGTGTCCCACAGGGTTCTACTTTGGAGCTACTATTGTTTAGAATGTATGTCATATTTAGCAAGGACACAACTACTAGGCGCATAGGGAAATCCTATACAGCTATCTACATATGAAATACGGGTGAGAGTGTCATCTAATGGAATGTGATTGGGATGGGGCGATCCAATACACTGTACACTTTATTATTTACTAGAATCCGTTGGGCTTAGGCCATAGGTGACCTTATGAACCTTAAGTATTACTGCACTTAAAATAATATTAACCTGCTAAAATGGATATTTATTTAACAGAAAAGAAAGTACAAATAATTAAATGGTACTAGGTGGGCATTCACCATCCATTTCATATCATCTCGTGATTCTAACCCATATTGCACATGTACATAAGTGTATAGGATTCCCTCATACGGCTCAGCCTTTCCTGCATTGTATATATCAATTTTCTTCTATTTTCAGATGATACATCCCTAATTTGTTCAGATACTGGTTTTAATAATTTAAAAGACTTTGAAAGTATTTGAAAAGGCCCAATAATGGTTAAAAGTAATAAATTTAAACTAAACGAGGACAAAACTCGAAAGTAAAAATATCAACCTACTTGGTGTAGTCATTAAGGACAACCCAATTGGAGTAAATGATGTAACAAATTTTTTCTGAGAAAATTGAAGGGCACACTTCATATAAGTACCTTAAGAACTACATGTTATTTATTTTTCCAATCTTAATTAACTTACGGCACTTTGTTATGTCTAGATTAGATACAGTGATCCTATAGATGTGAATATTGTATATGTGAACGATTCATCTTTTGCGTCTGAATTATACTATATTTTCCAAAAATGAATATTAACGTTCACAAATAAGGGTTCAAAATGACTGTTTCAGACGGAGAATAATACAAAATTTATACTTACTGTTCGTTTATGCTTAACTGCTTCCCTGATGGTAACAATTGGACGTTGTAACACTATAAATTTAATGCAGTAAGTACTAACACTTTCTTAAAATTAAACCTGAAACTTCAAGAAAAATGTTTTTGACAAACTATATAGCCTGGCTCGTGTACAACACATGGTGAGGAACGGAACGACTTATAATGTACCAACTACCATCCAATATGCGGTTTTTGAGCTAACGATTACTCAAAAAGATTCAAGAAAAGTTCAATGTTTATACATTCTTGGTGGGCCTTTGCTTACCTGTCTATTGACGTATTTTCAGTTCAATATCAATTTTGGTCGCTCCTCGGAGCTTTAAAATGCTTGAGTCGCAACGACTTTGAATTATATTTTGCAATTACAATTTCATACGTTCAGGCAAGGCGGTCCTATGCACATATGAGTACATGGTAACTATACTTTTCTGACACCGAATCACTGAGGAACCGGTTTAGGGCAAATCCCGTTAAAACCCATCATTTTCCCGTCAAAATCGACTGCTAGAAAATGATAGGGGACCTTTGTCGCTAAAGGCTATTTTCGCTAAAACTCTCGATATACTTTGAATAGAGACCCGAATTAACTTGTCCTCATATTTAACACAACGCATGAGTTGCAGTGCTTAACAACGTGAATTCGTAAAAGGGTTTTAATTCGATTTTTGTTACACTTTCTAAATTTTGGTGATCGGGGCGACATTACGTCCCCGTGCAGCGACATTTGCTACACTTTCTAAAATTACACTCCCTGATGAGTTTCTGAAATTTTGCATAAAAAAACGCTCCTTCGTAGAGCGAAAATATGATTTAAAATATAAAAACTTCTTCTAACGGCATTTTTACGTGAAGCACGCTTCGGATTTTGTTACAGTTTCGAAAAGTTTATCGAGGGTTTTGGCGTGTTCTTTAGCATATGCACTAACTTGCAGAATATTTTACTTCATCATCTTTTCTGATTTGTTTTGTTTTCATCCCCTACTTGCACGTTTGTTACCATTATTTGTTTATCTGTCATATATTAATTTAATTTTTGTGATAATGTTAAGTCATTATTTTACTTTGAATGCTCCTCTTATTTGCCGACAGGTAACTAGTCAGATCCATGTACTCTGATTACTTGCTGCAAATATTGTAAAAAATATGAATGTAGTCAAGTAAAGCCTATACATCTATCTGTCTATTATGAGATATACTTCTTTTAAAATAGATTATAAGCTTAAATTTGTGATCATCTAGACTAGGTTCATTTTTCTTTTTTCTATAAAATATATGAGAACTATAAGAGCCTCTTCAAGACTAGTTTGATGTCTCCAACTTCAATGTAGCTAAGATAAAAAGATTAATTGCATAAATCAGTTTTTTTATCGTTGTTTTATCCATCTATTTTATATTGTATGTTTCTGCACTTCTGTTAAATCAACAAACAACTAAATGGATAAAATATAGAACGTCATCCTGCATAGCTAAATCATTTTCCACATAGGGCATACCTAGCAAGGACGAGAGCTTTTAACAGAAAATGCGATTAAAGCTATTTCTACGACGCCAACGCTTTTGTCTAGGTGGTTGATATACTAAAAAGTTTTAGTCATATTAAGATGGGTGCAATGAACGAAAAACTATTAGCTAATTCATAAATCAACATCATGAATGAATAATTACACACATCAGACAATTACAGAATGATAAATTAAATATGATCTAACTAAAGTTTTTGTTTTAAAAGAAAACAGTTGTTAAGTCTGAAGTTGAGGAAAGACCACAGAGTAGGGTGTAGTCCGCCACCGGTCAGTGACAAAAGACAAACGACCCATAAGATTGATGATAATATGTTGACATCCCAATTCTATACAGAAAATAAATTAATAATGTTCTTTCTTTCTTCTTAGCTGCTCCACTTGTCTTTTCCCTTTTTGTTAACCATTGTTACAAGGGACTTTTTTAACCTAGCTTTTGAAGTAAGACGTTTTTAATTAAAGTTATTTCTGAAAGTAGACCAATTGTTTTCAGCTGTATTAAAAAATGCTCTTCACAATTACAAGAGAAGAAACAAATGTTTGTTTTTGCTACCGCAGCAACAAATTGAATTACCTATTCTAGCAAGAATATAATGTACTCCTTTCATATATAATTATGGCGGGTGTGTACTAATTTGATCATAATAATTGATACACAAGGGGCATTATTTTAATCTAATATTCGCCATGGGATACAGTCACGAATTATTCGAAATATTATCATCTAAGCGAAAGCTTAATAGTCCGTAATTTGAAATATTAATTTATTTGTCAGAAGCACCTAAACAATAAACATGCTGTTTTACTTCCACGTCCAGTGAAGTATAGTAACGCAAAATATATATATATATATATGTATATTTATTTTTTTTGTTGAAAAAGGCTTAAAATGTCATGAAACGTTGAGATTTTAAATTTGAGCGAAAAAAATTTCTGTCTGTCGGTCTGTAACTTTTTTGTGCCCATGATTACTCTGGAACAGTTTATGATATTGACTTGAAATATGGCACACTTATGTATTTAACGAGATCTGGAACTAGATTATATTTTGATCTAATTCGGGGGTAAATAAGGGTAAATAGGCAAATCAAGCAGGTAAGAGTCCATAAAATTGCAATTTAGGGCATGTACGAAAAGTCAAGGTCTCAACTTTTTTTTTTGGCATCAGGCTCCCCCCACTATCACCCCAATACCACCCCCACACTATTATGAAAGGGAGTAAAAGAATTAAAATGTGATTTAGTATGTATACAAGAACAAAACGTCTCAAAAAATTTTTTGGCGTTAGCCACCCACTCTACCATCCCCAATGCCACCCCACCTTATTATTAAAGGGAGTAAAAAATTAAATTGGAATTTAGTGTGTGAACGAGAACCAAGGGCTTCTAAAATTTGTTTTGGCATTAGGTACTCCCTCTACCACCCCATAAAAAATTAAATTGGTATATAGTGTGTATACGAGAGCCAAGCGCCTCTAAAATTTCTTTGACATTAGCCACCCCTCTACCACCCCCACCCTATTATTAAAATGAGTAAAATGTTACATTGGGATTTAGTGTGTATAAGACTTGGATACAAAATCTGGATGTGGAAGTAGTGATTCCTTGGGCAGCGGTTTTTTTACAAGTCAGTATCTTTGGTGTCTAAAAACCATTCTTACAAAACGCTAAAATATTTGAACACTACACTCAAATACACTACTCGACACGTTCTGCAAACCATGTTAGCATCTTCAGGAGGTGATTAAAGCTGAACCCGAATCTTATTAGTCTCCCGATGATGTTAATAATTAATTGTTATCGTAAAATATTTTTTAAGTGCCTTATTATAGTGTGGGTAATGCATGGATTGATACACCTACATTTTTGATTATAACGCACCAAACACCACTAAAGCAAATAAAAATTTATTATTATCCACGAATGTGAATATAATGCTAGAATCATATTTAAAAAACCTCGTTTTTCATATTTAATGCACGGGACCAAGCATAAATCTAACGACGTCAAATAAAAAGCTTTCATCTGCAATTTACCCAAAAGGGGGTCAATCCTGGCTGATAAACGGGGGAATAGACAGTGGACAAATCAAACAAGTATTTGCTTTACACTTTCCCTCACTCAGCAAAAGACTATCTCAAATATTGACCCCACGCTGAAAGATTAACAAAATCAGCAATCATCTCTGTAAGTTCGCCGCTGATTGGAATCATAGCTAGGGCCCTTCTAGACGTGAATAGTCCGGTTGCTTTGTTTGTAAGGGAAATAGGAAAAAATCTCTAAATAGGTCTGAACAGGGTATGGCAATAAAAACCTAAGTATAAATGTAATTGATTGCTTTGTTAAATTCTCTATAGTAGATATACTTTAAGAGCTGCCAGTAAACCCACCTGATTTTCCTAAAATTCCTCGTATATGAATGAAACGAATTTTTGGTAATGGCCATATATTAGGTTTGATAATTTCGTTCAAATATTCCCTGCAAATAAAAAATGCAACAACTTTACGACCTAATTACAATACCGTTACTGTCTGTTCTATTCCGCTGGAAAATTGAATCAATTACTTTTATAGGTTTTTAATGTACGTCGCTCTGTTTGATGACACCATACACCGACTGGTTCGCCGGCGTTAATAATGAGCTCGTAAAGATTTTTTATTTGCAGGAAATCATTGAACGATACTATAAGTGGCATAAAATGTCAAAATGACAAACTGAAAGGTAAGTCTCTGTGCTCTAGATTGTTCAGAAGTGTTTATTTATTATGACAAATACCTGTTATTTTACCTTCTGGCAATTTTTTCCAATGGTTGATTAACAGTCTTGTGATCTATTTCGATACCTGTTCAGAGGAGCTAGTCCATTCCAAAGATATTCCTCCTTCTTTATTCAGGCTAGCGACTAGCAACAATACTGTTTGGGTACTAATTCTTTTTAATGGAGCTGCATTTGTACCCCACGTTTAAACTAGGAATCGAAGAAGGACAGTACCGCTTTTGTTTTTGATCCCTCTGTAAAAATACGTGGCATGCTTCTACATATCTAAGAGTTCCAATCAAATATTTTTGTTGAGGGTCGTATGTCAATGAAAGCAAGCAAATGTACTTTAGGAACAACCAGCATGGAAAAATAATTAAAAGTGAATAAGTACGGGAAACTATGCTTAAAAAATATGTCGTCGCAATTAAAAGTGTTGCCGTAACCATCAGCTAGTGGAGGACTTATCATTTTTTCCAAAATTTATTTGTTAAATTTTCTATGCAGACATTATGCATTGGAGAAATTTGTAGACGAACGAACTTTCAGTGCAAATTTTGAACTTAACCATTCCCTTCTACATATAGAACTTCAATTGGAGTAGACTTCATAACGCCCAAACATATCCGTAAGGCTTTATTCTGCAAAACGTCAAGACGACCTTGAAGAGATTTTAAAGGATTTTGAATTACACCAATCAGTGACTCTTATCATGATCACGCCTAAAGTATAATATACAGTTACTTAATTTCCTTTCTGCACAATGTGAGGTAGGATTTCTAAAGATAAAAAACTAAAAGAAGTGCTAATTAAAAAAGCATACTACTCATTGAACGAATATTATTCAGACATAATTAACTAAGAGTAATCTGTTATTCTTATCTTGTTCGATGAGTATTAATATGTTTCTTAGCTCCTGTGCATATACTACTTTTAACTTATTTGTTTGTCAATTTATATGTTTGTACATTTGTTTGCCTACATATTAATTTAATGTTGTTATGACTTGTTACGGACCTCTAGCGTATGCGACCCACCATACGCTTTAGCGTTTTGTGGGCCGCATTATAACAACTGCTACACGTCCGTAACACATTTAGCTATTCTCCACGGGAGGGCGATATATTTGCGATACGTGATCAGCAGAGGAAACGGAAGCAACCATTGTTTTTGGTGTGGTTGTTGGTTGGCATGGTAGCTTGGTAGCTAGTTGTTAATTCTGTGCACTTCGGTTAATCCAAGGCATCCTGGTGGATTTTAGAATTATCAACACAAGAAAATTTCCTCAATCTGTTGTTGTTCCGTTTAGCGGAATATTTTGGGGTTGTGAGTGAATTTTATCTGCGGAAGCAGGATATTTAATTACACAAGGTAAGCTAACCTCTTCACGCCATCTTGCCCGTTCTCTAACCACGTGTTTCGCAAATTTGCAGGCTCTCCTTTGGAAATACAGTGTCAACTTGAAAGGCGGACTCGACTCCATTCATCAGACTGTGGCTTTTGGTGGATTGTTCCCTCATCAGTGAGGTAAATTATGTTTCATTTGTAGGTTATGTCAGAAATACTCACACTAGGCACGCTTCACGTGCATTTCTGACTTTGTAAATTAAATCGTGATATCTTTAGGGTTCTACGGACGGGGCTTCTACACACGTCAGTGAGATTTCCACGGACGGGGCATCCACACACAGTGGAAGGTGCCAGGGCTGGTGAGGCTACCATCAACCCCATCCTTGGGTCCATTTCTTGTGTCCCGAAGACATCTCCGTAGGGCTACAGTTCTTCCACGTCCGGACTCGGTATCGTACCACCCTGAATAAGTGTGTTGTGTTTATTATTTTTACTTACCGGGGACCACCTTCAGTGGTTCGGCTGGATTTCAATTCATACGTTTGCATTTTTAACTTGTACATATTTAAAGATTTTATGCATTTACATATATTTAAGGAGGTTCTTTAAATTAAACCTTTGTGGCAGTATCTATGACAATTTATGAGTACATTGTAAACCGATGTGTAGCTACACGAGGCATTTTATGAATGTTATAACTTATTAATCGAGATATTTGCCACACCTTGTGAACATCGCCAGGTTATATGCTAGAGAACCAATTTTGTAAATTGTATAATATAGTGCATTTCATTTTTAAAGAAAGTGTCATTATTTCGTCTGCAGCCATTACATATGGAAACCTCAGTGAGTTGTTAAGTAAGTAAACTAATAATTTATCATAGTTTATGTAAGCTTGGGCTTAACGCCCTGAGATAGTCTGAGCTAGTGAAATTTTATCGTAGGCACGTACATCACTTTCCGGGTTAAGTTTGTGGCCTTACGATATCTGCTACGCTACAGTAGCCCAAGTGATTTCGTTACGTAATATCTTATAATCATTAATATCCAACGTATTTATTTGTTTATGTACGTGAAATCCGTAGCAGACTAGTTTATATTTGTCTATATATTTTTCTGTAAATCTTTGACATGTTCTACACCGCAAGGTATTATTGAATAAAGATGTATTATTATTATCAAAAACCACAAAGCAGAAGACCTCCAAGTCGGTTGCATAGAAGAAGAAAAAAAATTGACTCTGGAATCCCAAGAGATGTAGAAAGTTCAAACACTGTCTTAAAGTACGAAGCAAATATTTTGTCCTTATAGTAGATACAGTTAACAAGCAATTATTATTTATATAAGAATTATTATCAGTCACATAGAAGGGACAAATATGCTTCAAGGTAAATTACTTTAGCGACTATATTTTCTTTATTTTGCACTTTATACACGAATGAACATCTGTATGTTTTTTAAAATTTTTAATGCTACCATAATAATATATTTTTCATCCATTGAAATATTAACCAGTGCTAATTATAAACAATTATGCAAAGATATAAGGAATTAATTGCCGTAAATGTTGATTAAATAAGTCCTTAATGAATATTTTGGTAGCATTATGAGGAAACGTTTTGAAATTAATTACCTCTCATTGAAGTCTTGTTTTACGAAAAGTAATTAATTTTTGACGAACTGAAACCTGGTGAATTTTTCATTGATCCTCCATGATAGAAAAAGCTTAATCTAATTTTCAACAATTTAATATTACATGAAACTATTAGTTAGACACCAATAATTAACCATGTAATTATTTCCGAATTTTAATACATTGAATGGATTCTGCACTTGGCTCATTGTAAAACATTTACAATTTTTTTAAATGCTTAAAAAAGTTTTATTATAACTCTATGTGTTTCGGCTTTTAGGTCTTTATCAAGAATAAGAAGATACTGAGTTACAAATTACTATTTGGTACTTTTATAACAGTTACTACAATAGATACCATAATAAATTATGTAAATATTATGATATTTAACTACTTAAGAATTCAAATAATAATACGAATCTTATGCTAATAAACCGAAAATTCTTAGCATTTAAATAATTGTTCTTAGGATACACCCACAAATATTTGCTGTTCATTAGTTACGTTTTTATCCTGTTATTTTTGTTGCTTTCCTTATTTAAAATTGTTTTAATAAATCATATTTTTTGTCTTCTGTTTCTGAGTTCAACGTTGTTTAAATTTACAAAATGATTGTTTTCTACGCAGTGTGTTGACATGCCTGTGCTACATACACCGTTCAAAATGGGCTTTTCATTTTCCTCTAGTCGTTTCATCAAGTTTTGACCAGTTTGACCGATATATACAGTCATTATGTTCGCGCTGCATATGTATAATATAAAAAATCTATAATTTTTATGCAATTTGTGAAGTACTGACCTGAGTACTAATTAATAATATCTGCAAATATTTGTGTAATGGGGTAGTGAAGCGCAAGTTATAGCCTCTCCTACTCAATTGTTAACCTCACCTTCGCGATGAGTTCAATTTGAACTTGGTGCACCCTGTTTTCACTAACGAGGCTCTAACGACCGAGTAAGGGCGGAATAACCCTTACCTTTTGCCGTGAGCCCATCCACCTTCTCACGAAGAGTGCGGTAAAAATAACCCACCGCACACAAAGGTTGCTTTTGGAATCGTTTGGTTACCCCATCGTCGCAGTCTCCTTCTGTGCCATGGGACCACACCACTCGCCTTCCGCAACCGAGCTGGTCAGTTGCATACCTGCTCCAGCTAAAACTTCAAATGCAGCTTCGTTTTCAGTCGATTAAGGCTTTAAAAAAATGATGGAGCGTTCAAGTGGGACAAAATCATCCGGAGGTAAAATACCCTCCCGATCGGATCTCCGGGGGAGGGTGCCCACAGGGACACCTCATCGAATGTCGAAAAAACACCGACAAGTTAAATCCAACAAAACTAATTCTTTCATCTACGGCGCTTGGAATGTTCGTACTTTGAACGACAGCACTCGCACCGATCGGCCTGAAAGAAGAACTGCTCTAATAGATAGAGAACTTCACCGACTCAATGTTGACGTTGCAGCTCTCAGTGAAACTCGATTTTTGGAGGAAGGCTCTCTCACAGAAAAGTACTACACCTTCTATTGGAAAGGTCTTCCCACCAATTCAAGAAGACAACATGGAGTAGGATTTGCCGTTCGGAATCAACTTGTATCCAACTTAACACAAGTACCACAAGGCCTATCCGAGCGTCTAATGCTGCTGCGCTATGAGCTATCAGATGGCAACGCGGTAAATCTAATAAGCGCCTACGCTCCCACTCTGGATGCAAGTCACGAAACCAAGGAAAGCTTCTATCAACAGCTGGAAGAAACCCTCTGTAGAATACCTAAAACGGAACGACTCGTTATTCTTGGCGATTTTAACGCTAGAGTAGGGAGAGATGCAGACACCTGGCCAGGCATCATAGGCAAGAACGGTTTGGGCAACATGAACGCTAACGGTCAACTACTCCTAACTAAATGCGCCGAACATGATCTAGTTATAACAAACACCATTTTCCGACAAAAGGATAAATTTAAAGGCACCTGGCGTCACCCCAGATCAGGTCACTGGCATCTACTGGACTATGTTATCGTACGTAGGAAGCATCTCAAGGACGTCCAAATTACAAAGGCGCGCATTGATAGCGAATGTTGGACCGATCATCGTCCTGTTGTCTCTAAAATGAAAATTGTTATGAGACCCAAACACCGAAGAACTCAAGTAAAACGCAGTCTCCGTCTCTGTATTAGTAAATTGCGTGACCAACAAACCGTCGAACAGCTAAAGCAAAAAGTTCAAGAGAATTTGAGTGCACTAGAAGAAACCAATTCTGTAGATGTCGCTGCTACCTGGACACAAATTAAAGACAGTTTAAAAAGTGCGAGTGAGGAAATTCTTGGCACTGCAGCAAGTAAAAAACAGGAGGACTGGTTCAATGATAATGAAGCTTTTATACAAGAACTTCTTGACCGCAAACATACTGCCTTCCAAAACGCTATCAACCACCCCAACGACTCATCAAAAGCAGAAGCTTTTACCCAATCTAAGTATGAAACGCAACGCGAAATCAGAAGAATAAAGAACGAGTGGTGGGCAAGCAAGGCCAGAGAAATTCAAAGGTACGCCGATTCACACGACTACAGGAATTTCTTTCAAGGAGTAAAAGCAGTGTACGGCCCCAGTCGGAAAAATATGTGCCCTATTAAAGATTTAAATGGAAATCTCCTCAAAGAAGACCAGGAAATAAGAGCCCGATGGAAAGAACACTACTCTAGCATTCTTAACCAGCAAAGTCAAGCCGATCACGATATTATAAATCTTATCCCTCAATATGACACCTTCGAAGACTTAGATAAACCACTAACAACGGAAGAGATCTTAACCGCCATTGGGCAGCTAAAAAATAACAAATCTCCCGGCGCCGACTCACTCCCAGCTGAGATCTTTAAAGCTGTGTCGTCGGAGCTCATACCCTACCTCAAAAAACTGTTTGATGTCGTGTGGGAAAGTGGTCAAGCTCCGCAGGAGTTTCGTGATACACTTTTAATCAACCTCTTCAAAAACAAAGGGAGCGCTGCGGACTGTGGAAATTACAGGGGTATAGCTCTCCTGGCTGTTGGAGGGAAGATACTCACTAAAGCGATGGCAAATAGGCTAACACCTGTTATGGAAAAGTTACTTCCTGAAACACAGAGTGGCTTTAGACCAAACCGAGGCACATCGGATTTAATCTTCACACTTAAACAGCTTCAAGAAAAAGCACTCGAACATCAAGGAGAAATTCACATGGCCTTCATTGATTTAACCAAGGCGTTTGACTCGGTGGACAGGGAAGTGCTCTGGAAAATTATGTTCCGCTTAGGTATCCCTAGAAAATTTGTGGAAGTATGTCGCAGTCTACATACAAACAACAACGCCCAGGTTATGTATAATAATGAGGCAACCGAACCTTTCCAAACTCTCACTGGAGTTAGGCAGGGATGTGTCCTGGCACCCCTACTCTTTAATTTGTTTACCACTGCTCTAACAATTATTGTTGACAACAAACTGACAGTCAGAGGAATAGGTCTCAGATACCGTTTTGATGGCGGTCTCTTTAACATAGGGCGCTTTAGAGCTTTCACGAAGACACGCACACGATTCATTTGTGATCTCCAGTATGCAGATGACTGTGCACTTTTAGCGTCTACGCCGGAAGAGCTTCAAGAGCTTTTAGATGTGTATGCCCAAAGCTATGATTCTTTGGGACTTAAAATCAACATTGGAAAGACTAAGATTATGTCAACTCCTCATCAAGTGAACCAAATAGACATTACACTTAACGGAAATTCTCTTGAAGTGGTGGATCAGTTCAATTACTTAGGCAACGTTGTTAATGACAAAGCAAACATGGACAGCGAGATTCGCAATAGAATTAACGCTGCATCTAGAGCATTCTGGGGACTTAGAGAGAGAGTATTTGACAACCACGACCTTGCTTTGTCAACGAAAATGGCTGTCTACAGAGCAGTTGTCATTCCAACACTGCTATATGGGTGTGAAAGCTGGGTCACTTACCGTCGTCATGTGAAAGAATTAGAACGTTTTCAGCAAAGACACCTCAGAAGTATGATGAAAATCCGTTGGTTCCATCACATATCAAACGTGGAAGTACTCAGGAGAGCAAACAGCCTTCCAATTGAGGTGCTTATTTCAAGAGCACGCCTAAGATGGGCAGGTCACGTTCATCGTATGCATGATAACCGCCTTCCTAAATGTACACTTTATGGTGAATTGCTAAGCGGTAGAAGAAAGCGTGGCGGTCAACGAAAGAGGTTCAAAGACGCTCTCCATGAAAATCTAAAATCCTGCGGTATTGCAGACGAGCAATGGGAACAACTTGCAGCGGACAGAACCGAATGGCGAGGGGTTGTGGCCAGCTATCAAGGAAATGTTGCTGCAAGAAGGCCGAATCCAAGACCTAACCAGGTCTATGTTTGTCCTGATTGCGGTCGACTTGTGCTCTCCCGAATTGGCCTCTATAGCCATAGTCGTGTGCACCGTAGATGAATGGAAATTACAATAGACTACACCTTTTACTTGTTTTTTATTGTACGCAATTTATCGACTGTAAAATTTCTATACTCGGACTCGAGTAACGGCTAATAATAATAATAAATGTTGAACCTTTTAAATAAGTTTTTATTAGGGTCTGCGTACCCTCATATAACAATATTTGTTGATTACTTTCATTTCCATTTGTTATTCACAAGTATTTATATTATTTACAGCCCTCTATTTAGATATATAACAATTTAGGAGAAATTTGTAATATGGCTATTATCCCATTGCAATTAAGGAAAACCAATGTACCTATTGCTACCCCATGTCTAGGTAGGGGTATTAGAAACGAATTATTTTACTTTACATTCAGAGAGTCCACGTTTAGATTCCGAACGAGTAATACCATCTAGATACACACTTAAACTTGTAACTTACCAATATCTGAATATACTGTAAATATACGTGTAAATATTAAAACCGTTTTGGAATAAACTAATCGTATTTATTTCAATTACTACCAAAGAAACAACAAACTTCAGATGTGGCGCAGCAGCACAACCAGTGTGATTTAACCACCAATTACCACAAATATACATGGTGCTTCGAGCCGTATATATAAAACACCAAAATTATACACATTATATACAGCCATCACAGTTAGTTTAGTTGGTATATACCTGTTTTATGTAGGTTTTTGTTTTGTGAAGTAGATTCTTCCGGGTCTTGTCGTGGTCGTCGAACTTGACTTGACGTTTCGCTGATCATCCTGTCAGCTTCTTCAGAAGAATTCTAAAGACTGAATCTGTTGTGTTACACTCCTCGTTATATAACTAGGCGCCGTTTCGCTTCGCTGGTCATTGGTCGCGCTTGGTTCGCTTCGCTGCTCATTCGTCGTGTTTGGTTGACTTATTACGGTGCTGGTACTTGGCAATACCAGTCTCCACGTGTTACTAAGTCGATACCCATCCTCTCTGTTAAAGTTGTTCACGTTTTTCATAATTTCCAGTGATTCCCTAATGATTCGCGGATAATAGCGCGTATTCCTGTCTAATATATTGACGTCCTCGTAGTCAATTTTATGGTTCTCGTTATTATGGACATGTTCTGCTATCGCCGACCTATCCGTGTATCCAAATCTGGTATTTCTCTGGTGTTCTTTGATTCTGCACTGGATACTCCGTCCTGTTTGTCCGATGTAGCTCTTACCACATGTGCACTTCAACTGGTAAACACCTTTTGATAACAGTTTGGGGACAGGGTCTTTGACTGAGGGAAGCATCTGCTGTATTTTCTTCACTGTTCGAAACCGTACACCTGCTTTCTTTTTGAATAAAATCTTCTTCAGTTTATCTGTGACTCCCGCGACGTAGCGTAGGCATGCATACGTTGTTGGTTGTTGCTGTTCTTCTGTAGTTCTCCTCTGGTTATTTACTACTCGTTGTATATTGCTTTGACTGTATCCGTTCTTCTCTAAAGCTTGTTGGACATTCTGCAGTTCCTCGGGTTTGTTCTCGTCATCGCATATTGTGTTGGCTCTGTGGATCAATGTTCTAATTAACGCTCTCTTCTGTTGTGGATGGTGGTCTTTATTATGAATTAAAATTTTTCCTAGATTATTTTTATTAACTGAAATTATTTTACATCCTAATTCATTGAGTCTAGCACTAACTTTATTACTAATTCTAGGCCTAAAACAAGCCAACATTTGTAAACGTATACATGATACGCCTAAGGTTTTCGAGATATTCTCGAAATTATATAACTTTTCAGATAGTTTTAATTTTTTAGGACCCTTCTTTAAGTCTTTTAGTCGAACTTATTTGAATGATAATATCATTTTATTATTTTATTTCTCTTTTACTCTCTAGAAAGACTAAACTAACAGAAAAAGAAAAATCAGTTTGGCTTTGTCTGCCGATGAGTCACTTGAGCAAATTTATGGCCGATCTTAACTGATGGCACATCTATTGGTTTTCATAGCGGGGACACGTCCGAGGTCAGAGTAGCCAGCGTTCTTTTTAGAGGTTAGTTAAGTCTTTTGTTCCCCCATAAAGACAAATGAAGGGATTTGCACTTATTTTACGGACGACGTGATCTGGGGAAATAGCTTTGATATTTTCTCACTTGTGTACGGACTTGCAATGAATCACGAGTTTCATTTTCTAAAGTGAAAATGAAAATGGGAGATTTGTTCGGCGTGATTGTTCACATCGATAATTATACAATTTCAAGTATTTGAAAGTGGGCCTTGACACCATTAATTCCGTTTATGTTTCCTCTTTCCAACGATATAAAACATGTCAAAAAAATTTTAACTCATAGTGTCAATATTTAATATTTTACGAAAACCATAATTCATATCATTGAATCGTAAAAATCAGCTACGGCCTAATAGTAAAAATTCATTTTATAATAATTATAATTCAGCAATTATTTATTACAATTTAATACAAATAAATATCTCATATATAAAAATACAAGTACAAAATGAACATCCAGAAAAACGAAAAACAATGTACTAACAGTACATACTACCATACTGAAAAGAAAATGTGTGTATTTATTTTTCTAATTACTAATACTCAAATTGTGCACCATGCATTCTAATACACAAACGTGCTCTACGAGACACATCACGCATTACATTTTGGAGCATTTCAGGAGTAATTTCCTCACATGCGGTTCTAATTCTGGTTTTGATGTCCTCAAAATGTTTAGAGGCAGTTTGAAATACCTTGTCTTTAATGTAAGCCCAGATGGAAAAATCCAAAGGAGTGATATCTGGTGATCGAGCTGACCATAGAATGGATCCATAAATGCCTATCCAGCTATCTCGCATAACTTGATTTAAATTATTTGTACAAATTACAGCAATGTGAGGTGGAGCCCCATTTTGTCGAAAATATGAATAATTTAATCATTCTGTCACTGTTAATTCATAAAGAAAACCTATAAATTTGTTTTGCAGGAAATCAAGGTATCTACGAGCGAATAATTTGCCATAATAAAAATAAGGTTCAATAACTTTAATCCCTAACAGACCCATCCAAATATTCGTAGAAAATCTTTCTTGGAAAGCAGTCTCTCTCTGCACCAATGTGTATTTTCTCGTGTCCTCTTATAATGCATATTTCCATTGAAAAATACATTATTAGAAAAAATTTAATGCACCCAACCAAAGAATTTTGCGACATATCAACGGGTCATTCCTTTTTTATTTAATAACCATCTACAAAATCTTACTCTCCTCGGCTTATCTCCCTCATTTAAATGTTGAACTTTCCTCATTTTCTAGCATTGAAATCCGTTTTTTAAATATTTTTCTTACATTGTCTTTTTTATGCGACAATTTTTCTAAATTTGTCCCAAAGAGGTTTATTCATTTTGGTTAACATAATTCAATACTCTACTCACTTTTCTTACATTATCCGCAACATACTTTTTTAAATGAACCGTGCGTTTTTAAATTTTGAACTAACTTCCTATACATAGTTCGATTTAGCTGCGGAGCATCTGGAAATCTATATCCGTAAACCGTGACTGCCGTCTCAGCGTCAAAATTGCACTGACAATAAATGTTATTCATATTTTTCGTATCACGTGAACTATATTATGATATTGTTCTTTTGATCACGATTCAATTCATGCGTATATATTAAATTTGTAGGTCCTTATGCATTCTGATGACCAATGTCACTTTTCAAATTTAAGAATTCAAAAAACGAAAAGAAATTTTAAACTCCTTTTTATCCTTCTAGTCCGTTCAGAATATGTTAATCACTTTTACTACACTAAGATTAGAGCGTTGCCAAATTTTCATAAAATGATCTAATTGTAAATAAAACTGAATTACTATTATGAACTATTATTATTAAATACCCATTATTATAAAACCAAAGTTTCTTCATAAAAAAACGATAGATGTAAGTAAATAGATTAACTATCCGTAAGATAAGATTTCAACTAAACGATAAACCACAGCAGACTTTAATTCAATATCACATTTTCAGTAAGCTAGTATCTCTTTTTAATCAATAGTAACTACAATAATTTAGACAACAGACAAAGTCTAGGCGGGGCATTACTAAATAAGGTGGTTGTTCCTGGACGAGGAAAGCAAAAAGAAGCACATCTTCCTAGGCTGTAAGTAAAAATATTATTTATTTCTTTTTGTACTAATTTCGAAAAAAAATATTATTAAATAAAAACCTCTCGTAAGCTATTGTTTCATTATCAACCAATAACCCACAACTATCCCAGTTGTGTTAACAAGATAGCACTCGTCTCTGAGTTTAATCTACATTGATTGTTTGGTCGTACACTTGACTCTCACCCAGAATTCCCGAGTTCCACTCTTGGTGGTGGCATCGAGATTTTTTCTAGACGAGACATTAATCCCAGTTTTCTCGGATATTAGGTTTGTATTCCTCGTCTATCAATGTGTAGCCCCTTCTCATACAAGGCCCTTCGAGTGTTTTCAGGCATAAAGGTGTTATTAATTCTGCCACTAATATCGATTTAAGTTAGGTTTTTCTAGTTTAATATTCATTGTTCAATAACCTACAAAAAATTCTAGGAAATGCTTCTGGCCTCTTTACATGCGTGCAGACATGCTAAAAAATTATCGAAAACTATTTCCAAAATATCAAATATTGATAAAATATGTTCAGAAATACTTTTCACAATTTGCTTACCTCATATTTAATCGATGTTACATGCTCAACACATCCGACAGAATGAGCAACTTTATTTCGTTTAAATTTTTAATCGACAAATTGCACACCCTTCCCACTGCCACGTTGTAAACTGCATTAGTTATTTAATCCATTCAAAAGCGATTTGTGTTGTGTTTGTGCGGCTTTCAATTGGAATTGAGGCCGGCGATAAATTGAAGACTAATGTTTTAATAATAAACGTTTAATTATACTGGGATAAATAGTTTATTGACTCGAGTGCCATCGAGAGTTTTTGGGACATTTTCAGTCAGACACACTTAATAAATAAATTATAGCGAATGTTAATTTCCTTCGATAAATCGATAATATAAAACAAATAACTAAGGATAAAAATATAAAACGGGCATGCAGATATATGGTAATAATTAAAAATCCAAAAATAGGCACAAGTTTAAAAAAAAATGGAATATAACAGACCGGTGAAAAATTGTACATTAAATGCTAATGTTCTCAAATTTTGCAAAAACGTGGGACTCGAACCCCTGGCAGAAATTACGGATGTGTGAGCACCTTTCATTTACTGTTTTAGAATACAGTGGCACCACTTTCACTACCAGCAAATGGTAGAGGCTCCAAAGTAGCTTCGGAGAAGAATGATCTTTCCAGTGGGTCAATTTTGCTGACTTCTTCATTTTTATAGGGTGTCCCACGACGAACTGTGGCGATTGATAACTCGAAAAGTAGACATTGGAAAATTTTTAAAATTTGGTAATAAACTATTGTCGGAAGCAACTCGGCTAAAATATGATGGCACTTCCAGTTATACCAAGTAGATGTCAACTTGCTTATTTTAAAAAGGACACCCTATATATTATTATATTTTTGGATTGTACGCAAAATTCTAGGCCGATTTTGTGTATCATGTCTTATACCTAAGTCTCTCCGTTTTTGACATATTTCAATTTCCATGTCAAAAATAACGTCTGCAGGCTCTAAAAGAATGATCAATTCTTCCTATAAGGAAGCCTTTATTATCTAATTTGGGTTGGATTCTTTGTTAAAAAAGACCTACTTAAATACAGTTTTTATAATATTCTGATAAATATTATACAAAATGTTCAAAAAATAAGAATGAAAATAAGATTGAGAAAACTGAATTTTTTCAAATGGAAACTCCGAATTTTTATAATCTAATTTTATGTACCATTAAAAATGAGGGTAAGTTTGTGTATGGATATCTATTCTATAATTCTATATTCTATATAAGTAGGCTATGAATTTCAAAATTTCTTTTACTGAAATATAGTTCACAATAATAGGATAACTGTTTCTAAAATTTTATTCTTCTACAATAGATATTAAGTGAAATATCTGGTGTGGCCCTTGTAAAATAGACATACGATATAATACTCATGGATAAGAAGTAGATGGAATAATGTTTATAAATTAGAGTGAATATGAAATAAATATAGTGACACAATTGTTATTGCACAATTTCTTTCTTTGCAGTGTTGACTTAATCCGAAATAACTACACTAAATAAAACGTTGTGTCTGGTATTTTCAATACGCCTAAGACACTTGCGTAAGATGCAAGATCTGTGAATTTTTTCCAAAATGGTTCTAACGATTTTGATCAAATTTGGCACCCAGGTTAGAAATGCAATTTATAACAGCAACATTATTATGACTGATGGTCGAGAGGTAAGCGCACTTGCCTTTCACCCAAGTGTTCCGGGTTCGATCCCCGGTCGTGGCAGTGGAAAATACTGTGAGAGGGATTTTTTCACTATACACGGATATTGGGTGTGCGTCCCTTGTCACTAAATGTGTAGCCCCCTCCCACACAAGGCTTTTCTAGAGCCTTCCGGGATAAAGGGGGTCGTCATTACTTGTGGTGTATTTATTATTTAATTATTATTAACATTATTACTTTTGAATGCCAGTACCAGGTGGTCCGACCCATTCTTAATAAATAAATAAATAATAAATAACACCACAGGTAATTACGACCCCCTTTATCCCGGAAGGCTCTAGAAGAGCTTTGTGTGGGAGGGGGCTACACATTTAGAGACAAAGACAAGGGACACACACCCAATATCCGTGCATAGTGGAAAAATCCCTCTCACAGTATTTTCCATTGCCACGACCGGGGATCGAACCCGGAACTTTTGGGTGAGAGGCAAGTGCGCTCACCTCTCGACCACCAGTCTTAAGTGGGAAGTTTGTCTAAGTTGTGTCGCAATGATTTTTATAGGTTTTTTTTAAACTACAATATTTATGAACATGTTCATTAATTTTATCACTGTTTTAAATTTGTTATGATGAAAAATTGGTTTCCTAATGGTAAATAAAATTTTAAATAAATTTGTATAGCTTGTCAATAAACTTTGGACCATTGTATTAATAAAAAAGGCCTTTCCTTCTAATTCCGTATAAAATTTGTCTAATTTTCTGTTACCTAAATAACTTTTGCAGTATTATGTCACACTTTAATTCATGCCGAAACCGTAATAAATGTAGAAGCCAACTTTAGTATAATACGTAAATTAATTCCTGTCATGCGATATCCTGTATAAGAACATTTGATATGTTGATAATGAAAATACCAGTGCCATGAGTACGCTAGAGATCAGCACCACCAAGTCCATTATTGAGTTTGACAAATGCATACTCTGGGGGTTCGAGAAAGTACAGAGGGATGTAAAACATCTTAGATGGAACCGTGACTGTAATCCATAATAGATAACTCGACATTTCCCTGGACAATGGCATCACAGTGGACAGAGCAGGGCTGATTCGCAGACCAGCATGGACGTGAAGTATAACAATTGGATGTTCTGGCAGCAAGGAGGTGCAACCAGAAGGCTTAGCATTTATTAAAATTGCTCGCAAGGAAATATTTAAAGATATCAATCTTAATTATTGCAGATTATTTAAGATTTACTTAAATACATAAAATGATTCAAAATACAAAAAGTTCAAAGTTCCTGGATAGAACTTAAGTATGATCTTGTAATTAAGATAAATATCTCACGTTTTATGAACGATTGGTATTTTAAGAAATTAGAAAATCAAATAAATTCAGTAAGAAAAGCTATAAACAAACTTATATAAAATACATGTTACCATGGGGTGACCAGAGATGCGTTGGTGTAAAAAACAAAAAGCGTGGACGTCAAGTCTTTTAGTAAGACTAAAAGTATAAAAACACACGATAAAGTACTGTTATGTTGCAAAATAAATTGTCACTAACCACTGATATACCTTTGTGTATGCGCGGAAGGTATACAACCTTAGGCGAGGGTTGTATATGAGATATACCATCCTTCGTAGGGGATGTAAAGCCGTCGGTCCCTTGTCTATTAAATGTTAGGCAAGTAAAAGATCCCTACTCTTCTTAAGGGAAGAGGTTCGGCAAAATTCCTGGTTAGGGGTGGCTCGTCTAAAGGCGTCGGTGTTAGGCCTCAGTAGCGGAAATAGGCCGACGTTAAATAAATGTATATAAAAAAACTGATATACCACCAAATTACAATAATTAGTCCTTATAATAACACACTAATTATACCTTTTATCTACCATAGACTCACTACTATAATTCACAATTTGTTAATGTTCTTTATCTTATCCGATTGCTTGGCTCATTTCAGAACTGTACTGAACTGACTGTCCTATGCGCTGGTCCCGTTTCTTGTATATCGGTGGTGTTTATTCTCAATTCATCCGTTTCACTCCAGACTGTTACAGACGACTTCTCCTGCCTTCTAGTATATTTCTATAAGGAAGCGCCACCTTTAGGCCGACTGGTGAACCATTATTCTATGGTAGCTAATTAGGGAGGTTCCCTTTTACTCTGTTACTAGGGATTAAACCTCTCTTCGTAAGAGGGCGTGGGAGTGCGTATAACAAAGCAATAATAAAAGCCATTTTACACGCGGCCATTAGGTAAGCCAGTCGATTAAGATAATCCAATAATGGCACTGTGTAAATAGATATTCCGAGACAATGGAATGTCATCAAGTCATTACTCAAGCCATTCCTTCTAATAGAACAGTTTCTATCTTTCGGCGCCAATCAGCTTCCCCCACCACCCGCACATTGGACTGGCTCCCCTATTGGTCTAATGTGAATGTGAATTTCTAATCCTAGCCAGTAAGCTAGTCCCAGAATTCCCAGACCAGTGACCAGTAAATTGTGTCTAGCGTTGTAGATGTATATTTTGTATTATTTAACACATGTGTAAACGCATTCAGAAGATTTAATGGACTGGCATCTGTCTTGTCTTATAGGACTGGCTTACCTAATGGTCTCGTGTAAAAGGGCTTTAACACCACCGCAGAAATGAGACAACCCCCAATTCCAGAAGCCAGAGGCTTGTGCTAAAGGAAGTTACATATTGAAAAAACGCGGACATACAGTGCCAGTGCTGGAGCCGGGATTCGAACCCGGTGACTCGATACCCGTGTGATTAATCGCGATTGCCACCTCGCACTTTAACCAACGCGGCTATCGGCCAGACAAAAATGGTGATGAAATATTTTTAAAATTCTATCCGTATCCAAACATAGAAGGTAAATTTGAAGTGTAGGGAATGAATTTAAAATATAGAGTGACAGGTTGAAATTTGGGATTCCTATAAAATGTACGATTAGTAACACAGTAAAAATATATATTTTTTAATGTAGGCAGCCCAATATGTAGGCACAAATCTGCCCCTTCTTTTTCGCATTCATTTAATTTAATAACAATATATTATATTTTGAAAATAGAGTAGAGTAGAGTGTATATTCTCAGTATATCAATAAAATGTTACATACTTCTTAACAACATCTTATTGTAGAATATTATTTTATAGACTCTGTGAGGGTGCCAAAACAGTTAGAAAGTAAGTAGAACCGGCTTTATTTTCCAAAAATATTATAATTAAATGGAATTGATACGCAAAATGATGGGACAAATTTCTGTCTGAGTATTCGACCGCCTAAATGTAATATATAGGGTTCTTCTGTCCGTACATTATTGGAATCTTAAGTTTCAACCATTAATCTATATGTTAAATTCATCCCCTACACCTTAAATTCACCCTCTAGAATCTTAGATATATTTTTAGTGAACTCCTCATAGCATATTTTATAAGAACTCCATTTTGTAATCGACCCCCAGCACCTCTATAGTTTTTTAATATTCTTCCTATTATTAGCATTACTAACTGATTATTTACACAAATTTTCAAAATTTTGGTCGATTAGATCCTCATTTGAACACACTGTTAACCGAGCCCACTATGTCCACGGAATGGGTAAAAATGAAAAACTGAACATTTTAAGATGCCGTTTCCATTTAGTAATAAAGAGGATGGGAGATATCCTTTTTGTGTTTATTTTTTGAGACGGAAATGGATCGCACATACGGTAGTTTGCATATTATAGTGATTTTTTCCTCAAGGTCATAATTTGGCACTATTTTCCAATGCTACAAATATTGACCATTGCAATTTTACGACATGATGAATGAAAAATTTCTTAAGGAAGCTGTTAATTAAAAAAGTATTGTAATAATAATTAATACATCTGATAAACAGTAATTATCGATGTAGTGTCTCTGCGTTTAATTATATGCTTATTGTCCGGTATGAAATAAATACATACAATCTAATTCAATGCCATAGTACTTAATTTATAATCAATATTAAGAATGCCTGGTGACTTTTAAGTTCATATATTTCAGAGAACTTGGGAATTCTACTATAACTGTTTTTGCTCTGAGAAGGGAAAGTATGTGCAAGATACAATGTTTTTTGTTAGTGCTCTTAACATATGTGGTAACTGTCAACGCCGCTGGGGTAAGTTTAATTTTCATATAATTCATGCTAATTCAGGTAGTGTGCCGAATAGGCACGTTGGAAGGCAAACACGTGTGGCAGTTTCGCTCTTTGGACGGTCGAAAGAGAAGGGTTTAAATATGAGCAAATGAGTTCATTTTTTTGCCGTTTAAAGCGCTTGTTTTGGAAAAATGCACTTTAAGCTATAATAATCTAGTCACTATAGTCCAAAATTCTCAACTTTGGAATAATTCCCAAAGCACTGAATTTCTTGTATAGGCTTCCCTTCAATAGTTATAAATAAAATGTAAAAAGTACCCTAAAATTCAAATTCGGGATCCCATGAAATTCATCTATCTTCTTTTATGTCAATGGCTCATCATCTTGTTTCAGATCTTGGCTTACAGGAAATCATCTGTCGGTTCACTAATGGCCCCTTACCTTGACATTTGGCGTCCTGTATTGTCATTATGATTAGCCTAACAATCTATGTCGAAATTTTCCAGGATTGTATAAAGTCTCAGCTATTTGGTGTCCTTAAATATTGCATATTGATTTTAACCAGAGATATTTTATCTAAAAAAACTATATTAAATGTGTACAATTTTCTAGTGGGCTCTATCAAACGGTATGGCTTAATCATATGGGGTGGGGCATACGTAAATGGTCTAAATCCGATCAAAGTGATACAAAAAACAATGAAAGTAATACTAAAAGATAACCCTACTCATTCAAGTGATCAGTTGTTCAGAGTGTGCAATTGTCTAAATTTAAAACAGTTTTATATTTCAAAATACTCTATATTTATGAAAAAGAATTTACCTAAATTTAATTTACCTACAACAAAAATTTAGTGGCTGCTAAATATAATAGAACTAAACAACAAAATATTATAGATTACCCGGGGGGGTTTAGGTATTATAATAATATACCAGTTTATATAAAGAACATAAACAAATTAGGTACCGAAATTCAAAAAAATATTGAAAATTTTTATTTTAAGTAATACACACACATGTTTTTAATACGTCGTAAGGATAACAGAATATATTTCAGCCCTCCATTTTCTTCACTTCACTCGGAATATCCCTCCTCGTAAGAATGTTATTTTTTAAATGTATCGTACCGTTTGTGGTATGCATAGTTGTCAGTAATATAGCATCTTGTATATAATCTCATTTAATTTTATCTGAACTTGGTGAATTTAATACAATCTTGGTCTATCTTTAATTTAATTCAGCTTAATTGTTTTGATATAAGTTGATGTATTAAGGTAAAAAGGGGAGTAATTGGCTTCTGGGGAGTTATTGGCCACTTGTTATTTAAATAAGATTTTTAAAATGTTTTTAAGTTTGAAACCATAAATTTAACATCAGTAGGGTAACAACCTTGTATAAAAATGGAGGGAATCTGTTTATGTTGGTGCTTGCTGAGTATCCTAAAAGTGAGGCTTTCTTCTGAAAAATTTAATTGCCTAGTCTCAGCATTTTTCTAAAATTTGTCTCATAGTGAAAAGTGTCATCCGAATAACAATCTAATTTATCCTTTATTATTGTTATAAGGTCCTTACATGAGGTTGGAAGTAGGGATATGGACCTAAAGCTGTCACATGTTAGTTTGTCGTCTTTCTTGTGGCTGAGGCATATGATGCTGGTGGTCATATTGTTTCAAAGGTCCCGTTGCTGTCCAAATTTTGATTATAAGGCAGTATGGCGTTGACATTAGTTTGTTTACCACCATGCTTAAATAATTCAGAAAAGATGTTGTTTGTGTCTAGTGCAATAGTGTTTTGGTAATTGTTGCGGAGGATCGATGTTTCTCTAATCACCGTTTATATTTATGATGTGGCTATTTATACATACTGTCCAGGCAATTCACGCCGCACATGCGCGATGACGTTCAAACATATTGATATAGTAAGAATTATAAGGTTAACCATCAGCAGTCTGTGGTGTAATACTTAGTGTTCCCGATTCTCACACGTGAGGTCGACGGTTCGAATCCGCTTGCTACAGTTTTTTTTTTACCACATTTTGTTAACTAAAATACGTAATACGAATATTTCTTTAGGTTAGTTCGTTGGGTTAAATATGTTAATATTTTTTGATGTAGTATAGTTGTTTATGATAGATAATGTCCCTTGCCCTCGACGGCTATACTGTATGTATAAATAGCCAATTTCTTATACATACTGTATGTATAAATAGCCAATTGCGTATACATACTGTATGTATAAATAGCCAATTGCGTATACATACAGTATGTATAAATAGCCACATCCTTATATTTATGTTCAGAAGCTAACTATATTATCCGCTATTATTGCATTTAATGTGGGGTTTTAAGTGTTTAGATCGCACTTAAGCTTATTTTGTTATAATTTTTCAAGTTAAGGAATAGACATGAATATGCAATATACTGTTCCTGTTATGTTTTGATATCTAATTTTTATTTCGTTTAGGAGCTTTTTCATTTTCTGTGCGTTAATTACAATTTCTTCCGGCCTTAAATCAGGGAACAAAACATCATCAACATTATTACTAGGCACTCTCATTTGAAATGAGCTTTGGAAATGGTACGTCCGTGTTTTTATCTTTTTGCAAACACCCGAAGCTTCTCTCTTCTTTCAAGTATTTCGTTATAATTTCCGGTGGAGCATTAAAACAATTTGATTGATTGATTGGTTTGTAGGCAAAGATAAAAAAGTGTATTTCGGGATAGATAATGTTTTTCACAAGTCACTCACACAACTTTACAAAAATATATCACTTACACTTTGTATTTGAGATTGAAAATCTGTAACCACTGAAGACTGAGAGAGGCACAAGGCATATCTGCTCCTGCTCACGGCCCAACACTTCCTGGCGTAACAAAATTGTGATATTATGGTGAATAAGCATTGCAAAACCATCCCCATCCTACCGGTTAATTTTTACGAGATAACTGACACGAGTGTTTATCACCAGTTTATACTTAAATCTTGCTTGCATTAAATGTAGTTTTTATGTATAGACTATGAACTTTTTAGATGAGCATAAAACAAGTGGAGGCAGCAGTCAAACTAGTCAGAAATGTTTGTCAACCGAAAACTAAAGCCACTCAAGGTAAGTAGTAGTAGTAGTTTAGCCGAGATGGAGTTAGGTTATGTCTTAAGGTATTTTTAAAATGTGCCATATTGAAACTTCTTACATGTGGCAGCAATAAATAATTTATTACTTCAAAATAGTGTCGTTAAACGTGACTTAATGCTACAATTTATATATTCATAAAGTTTTATTAGAGACACTTAAAAATATATGCAGTGTGTCGCCGGATGAGAGTCGCACTCTTGTTAACTTTAAAACATAATATTTTAGTCGCAAAACTCCTCTATAAAATCCTTATTTTACTATGCGGAGCATAACCAGACTGCAACAGCTACTCTCTGGGCTATGTGCCCCACCGAGCGCTGAATTACAAGTTACAGGCCTGGCGCGTTAAGTGCAATAATTGCATATTACCAACAGAACGCTAATGCTTCGATGGCAACAAACGCCAGCCTAAAGACTGATCCTACTTAAAGGAGCTCTCGTACCAGCCGTCCCACACAAGTGGGAATTTGCGATTGAAAAATTATGTTTTAATATTCTGCCCTCTAGAAGCACATTTGAACTAACTTTGCACATTAATTCTCGGTACTACACCACTTACAATCTACCTATCGCTGAAGGGAAGCCCTCAAATTCAGAGCTTCCGTCCGGTATCACATACCGCCGCCGTCCATCTTGCCGGCTTCTTCCTGTCGTGAATCTCCTCCACGCATCCTCTACCTCTCATCAAAACGAAGTAAAATACCTAAACCAATCAGGGAATCGGACCCAAAAATGCACCAATGCACAGTTAAATACGAATTATCCGCGCGGCTACATGCTTTGTTTTTACCGATTTATATATGATATTTTACTAATATTTTGCTAAATTTACACACGATAAAAATAGACCGTTACATTTCTTGGATAAATAAAGATATTATCTTATTAGTTTCCTGTAAGTGAGTGTTTCACTTAAATATACCGCTAGTTGACCGTCTGTATACAAAGGTTGCTGAAATTCGTAAAAGTGATTTGTTAATCCCCGAACAACCCAATAGCAGTACGTAAGATGCGAGCAAATTATTAGTCAAACAGATATGTCAAATTTCTGCTCATTTGGTACTTCCAGAAAACATTCAAACGGAGTCCCCGTTGCTTTATGCATAATGAATAAACCTCCGGCTATTAAGAGCAATTAAATCCTGTGTAAGTTTTATACGGAATATTTCCCATTATCCAATTTATATTTCAGTATGTATTTAAATATTTCTCTTTCAATTTCAGAGGACATAGATAAAATGCACCGAGGAGATTGGAACATCGATCATACTGCCATGGTAAATATAAATAGAGCTTTATTTATCTTTCTTCATTTTAACAAGGAGCTTGTATATAAAAAAGATAACGTTCATATCTTGGTAAAGAATAGTAATAGACAAAATTAATTGCCACAATTATTTTTTTAAATCATGAACTTGTCACGATAAATTCATGGACAAAATTATAAATGAATTGATTGGAGATGCAACAAAAATTATATAATGTGTCAAAGACTTCGCACAGATTATACATAAAAATGACTTTCGATGAATTTTGCTGAAATTTTAGTATGATGTATTATTCGGCTAATTATGATAATCTTATTCAAGACACAAGGGACGCCATTTATATATAATTTGTGCAGTGTCAAATATAGAGAGTGTCCCCGGATGTACAAAGAGTCGTTCTCAGAAAATGAAAAATAAAGGTAGTCTACTCTTAGGTATAATTCATGTTTTATTAAATTTTTGAGCACCCTATATAAAAAATATACATTTTCTTAACAGATTGCATTTCTTTGACAAAATGATTTCTTATAAAAAGTGCTGGCCTTTTGTTCAATAGTGAGTTCATTTTTTTTTGTTTCTGTAATTTCTAAACTACTAGAACGAGTTATATTTAACAGAATGGTATCATTTATGTCACGTTATAAAATATTACATCCAGCACAACATGGATTCTGTAAGGGGTTGTCCACAGAAACTGCTTTATTAGATTTTATTACAAAATTATATAGAAATCTCAATGAAAATAAGTGTATTGGCGTGTTTATGGATTTAAGCAAAACCTTTGACATGGTTAATCATGACTCGCTGTTAAAAAAACTAAATCTATATGGCTTCAGAGGGAAAACTGAAAATTGGATACGCTCTTATTTAACAGAAAGAGAACAACTAGTTAATAGGGCAAAGTCAGATAGGCTAAAAACTTGAATTTGGTGTTCCTCAAGGATCTGTTTTTGGCCCATTGCAATTTTTATTAAATGTTAATGACCTTCCTAACATACAACTGGAAAATAAAAATTTAATTATGTTTGCTGATGACAATAACTTGTTATGTCGTAATGAAGATCCACAGAATTTAGTGAGAATTACTCAATCCCTATTGAATAAATTTGTCGCCTATTTCAATAATAATATGCTATTCTTAAATAGTAGTAATACTGTATTTATTAAATTTATACCTCATAAAAAAGTCATTGATGAGAGTTATTTAATTAAAATAGAAGGTAAATTAATTGAGCAAGCTCGCTTCGCTCGTATTTTTAATCTATCAATTCGTGCAACAAAGAATGGGTTTTTACACTTGTATCATAAATAACTATTTGACACTGGTGAATCATTTTTAAAGCAAAAGGTATATCTTTATTCCACCAGCGCAATAAAAAGTGCAATAATAATAATTTTCTTTCCTATTATTTGGGGTTTCTACCACATGTATTATTATCCTCTTCAAAACAAATCACCGAATCTACAAAATAATAGAATTATTGGGAAAAGCCTCTGCGCCCGTGACGTTTACGCCAAAGGAAAAGTCAGAGGTTATGTTTTGCAAATAATATAAATCGGAATAAACACAGAAATAATATATTTTGCTGACGTTTCGGAAAGTAATCTCTTTCCGTTTTCAAAGCTTTTTTTGGAAGATTTCTTATTTTGCTGTGTATGTCAAATACACAGCTTTAAGATTCTGTTTATGTTATTTCCATAGATACTTACTACTTACACAGAACATGGAACTGATGATATTTTCGTTTAGATAATGTTGAGTTTGTTAAGTTCTTCTTTTAACATTGGTAGCCAGGTTGTACAAATATCTACAGAACAATTCGATACGCACTTATCTATGTAAGTATCTATGGAAATAACATGAACAGCATCTTAAAGCTGTGTATTTGACATACACAGCAAAATAAGAGTTCTTCCAAAAAAATAGCTTTGAAAACGGAAAGAGATTACTTTCCGAAACGTCAGCAAAATACATTATTTCTGTGTTTATTCCGATTTATATTATTTGCAAAACATAACCTCTGACTTTTCCTTTGGCGTAAACGTCACGGGCGCAGAGGCTTTTTTTCAATAATTCTATTATTTTGTAGATTCGGTGATTTGTTTTGAAGAGGATAATAATAGATGTGGTAGAAAACCCAAATAATAGGAAAGAATATTCATAGAATGCCACAAATAACTTTCAGACAATATTAATAATAATTTTATTGCACTATATCAAACTGGTAGCAAGAATATGTACAACCGCAATTATTCATAATATTTAATTGTTTTAAAAATGTAACACCCTAGAAAATTTTAGAAATTCTTTTGGTTGTTAGTAACTTGAAATATACTTTGCTGCCCCATCTTACTTATTATAACCATCTCCCTTTCAAAAATCTTCTCCGCAGTGCTCATCTTGTTTGTTAATGATGCCTCTACATAGCCCTCCGCAACGGTTGTAGACTTCCAACCGCCATGTCATGGTGTTTGAGGCTTAATACATTTGCTCCGGTAGAAAAAAATGTTATATGCAACGAGTGTAAAATGTGTTATTGCACACTTTTGCACTTGCTCCATAAATAACTATTATACATAGGTATAAAATCAACTCCTAGAATTAATACTAATGAATATATTATTAGATTAACTAACGCAGAATTAATTTATTTTCAGTGTTATATGTACTGTGCCTTCAATAAGTATAAACTGGTGAGTCATAACATTTCTCAATAACCTTTTATTTTTATAAATCTACCGTCTGTCTGTTTTACAAGGGCCATTTTAAACTTCCTAACATAGGTCGATTTGGCTGCGGAGCACCTGGAATCTATCTCCGTAAACCGTGACTGCCATCTCAGCGACGAAGTTACACTGACAATAAAAAATGCTAATCACATCGAATTTGTTATTATTGGTGCACACCGTAATTACTGATATAAAACTTGTCTTAGAACTCGACAACGCAACATACAACATACAAACAGTGACAATCTGTCAAATTTTTTAATAACTGTTTGTTTTTCACTAATCATGGCATAGCTGATTTTTACGGTTCAATGATATGAATTGTGGTTTTCGTAAAATATTAAATATTGACACTATCAGTTAACATTTTTGTGACACGTTTTATATCGTTGGAAAGAGAAAAAATAAACAGAATTAATGGTATCATGGCCTACTTTGAGATTTGTTCTTTTCATTTTTGCACAAGAGCGTATGTCAAGGCCAACTACGTTTTTCGAATTTTTTGATTCACATTATTATTCTTATTGTCTTTGCCGTCAACGTCCGCCTCTTTAACTTTTTTCGTATCTCCTCAAATAAGGAAGATATAACCGTTTGTGTTTTTCCTATTTTTCAGGTTTTGTAATATATCTCACAAAGTAGGCTATGGATTTCAAATTTTTTTTTACTGAAATATAGCTCACAAAAAATGGGATAACTGTTTCTGCAACTTTATTCTTCTACAATAGATATTAAGCGAAAAATTTGGTGTAGCCCTTGTAAAATAGACAGACGGTATAGCCAAGGAGCAGTATACCCCGAGTAGATGAAAATTGTTCATGAGAATTAACATTTTTCTTAAACATTTTAGCCCAAACAAGCTCATATAATTTCAAAGCTTTGTTGCGTTATACCCAATGATTTGAGGACAAAAATACATTATCATCTTACTTCGCGAATCGATTAAAATTTTATGAGGATTCCAAAAGTGGTCCAATTTGGAGTTATTCACACGAAAGTCTCGGAATTGGTGTATCTTCGCATCTTTTGAGGGAGAGAGAGAGGTGTTACCCAGCCGAACAAAGACGAACTCAAGCAGAAAATTCCCAATAAATATTAGTAGGAATTGGAGGAATTAAAGTCTACAAACGATAAACCCGAACAAGAAAATACAATATTAAAGGATATTTTATTAAGAAGTGAACGTCAATTAAAAAAATATAATTTAATATTTTATGGCTTAAATGAAATTACGTCGAAAGAAATCAAAAATTTTTGAATCTTGAAAAAGAGCAACTTGGTTTAAATTGTCATTTCATGGATATTCTAGATTACCATCGTATACGACAGAAAGCACCAGAAAAAGTCGTTCTTTAGCAGTGGAGTTAATAAAGCCACCCTACACTCATTCAGACACTGGCAAATATAGGCATACGAAATAATGCTTTCGATCTTCTAAAAAGCTACCTAAGTGGAAGAGAGCAGCAGTGTGCTAAGTAGACAACAAATTATTGAATATGGTGTGCTACAAGGAACGGTGTTGGTTAATTATTTATACACTGTAGAGGACTTATTTTTAATCAAACGTAGTGGCAAAATAATATGCTTCGCAGATGATACCGCTATATTTTATCGCGGCCATAATTGGAACGAGATAAAAGCAAATGTAGGAAAAGAATTCAATACTTCGTCAGTATTAGTCAGAAGAGTAGTTGTTTTCATTGGTTCTCCAATCGGCCAATTTATATAGCTAGCCTTGTAGTATGTATAGTACTTTGCAGGATTCTTGACTAGATGCGCTTATTATCGCTGGTAATATTACAGCTGAAAACTAAATTCTTTCAACAAGATGACATGTGAATACTTTCACATTTCTTCAGTCAATATTTCATCCAGTAACTTCGGTTAACGTAACGCTTCATTGCTAGTGCTAAAATTATAGTTAAGCATGCATTCTTACGGCAATCCTGACAGTTATACTGATCGTATGAGGTACCTTAGAAATAACTGCTTTACTTATATTTAAACAAGATTTGACCATAAATCACCTTTTTACTTTTAAGCGTGTACTTCCGTTATTACAGTTTTTATTAATTTTGGAACATTCCGTATACTAGATAATATTTGAATATTTCAGATGGGTAGTGACAACAAGTTTGATCTTGCCGCTGGAAAGGCTCAGTTGAAGTTACTTCCAGACGTTTACAGAGATGCTGCTGACAGATGTATGCACGAATGTAAGGATGCTGGTGAGTAAAATTTTTAAATTAAAACTAAAACTAGTGTTAAAAATAAATACATATTTTTTAATTTTTTTATAAAACTCATAAAATCTAGTTAATTAACTCAAAACTGCATTTTTAATGGCCATACGTAATATAAAAAAGAAGTCAAAGCACTGGCGCAACTTTAAAAAGAATGGCAGCTCAGATGAACTGTAAAAATTTAAAATTCTATGAGCAATTAATAAATTGATATTGATAATGCGTATTTATCAAATAAATCTAAAGAAAAATTAGTTAGTTACGGGAAACTTATAGCAAAAACGGGTAAAATATGTGTTCAAGTGTGCTTCTAGAAGGCAGAATATTAAAACGTAAAAAACATAATATTTCAGTCACAATCTCTTCAATAAAGCCCCTATTATTAGTATAAGTAAAGTTAATCTTTATTAGAGGCTGATTCTATATCTGAAACTACAAAGAAAAGTTACTTGATACTAGACTGGAAATGAAATTGAATTTGCTACAGCTCACAAAAAATATGAAAATTAGTAACTGTAATACGCAGTATGTTTCCAAAATGCTTCTTGATCCATTTTAAGGGTAATTAATAAATGGTAATTTAGGTAGGAAAAAATGATAGTTTATTATAATTAAAGAAAATTAGCACACACCCAACAATTATTGCCGTAAATCTCAATAATAATAGGAATTTGCCAGTTCTTCTATCGGGCGCGACCCTTTGCGAATAAGTGATGCTCTGCAGCCCAACACCAGGGCCAAAGGGTAAGAAGGACAACTCCTCGTGGAACAAAAACTGGCACTGGCATGAATATGGTGCATAATGAGAGTCTCCATATCAATAGAGCCGCTGCCTTGGGAACGCCAGGGCGCGTCTGGAGCTAGCGCTGGACGTGACAGCATACGGGATGCCGGTTGAGGAGGTGGGCACCTGTCAATCAACAAGCTACAGCCCACGACAATGAACATATGAACGAAAGAGAATTACCACTACCAGGCACATGAGGAGAACCAAATTCACCACCTGAACAGCGCCCAGGTCATAGAACAGATGGGGCTGCTTCCAGGAGGATTGAAACAGCAAGGAGAACGAAATGGAGCAATAAGATGAATAATAATGGATGTTATACGAACATACTTATTCACTAATGAACGCAGAGATGACCCTCTGCCTGGATGGAGACAGAAGCTATATATGGAATTTTCAAGAATCCACCCTGCGTTGGATATCACCGAACAAAATCTTGCGGGCAGAAAGAACATCATCATTAGAAGGAAATACCTAACGCAACTCGAAATAGATAACCTGCATAGGGAGGCAGGGGCCAGAATCCATAACGAGGAAATCCACAGACAAGTCGAAGAAGACATACCACCAATGAGACCGGACGCTGACAATGCTGCTGGTAGGGATGACTCGCATACCTAGGAACGCGAGAGTGGAATAGAAGTAGAACTGACACAACAGAAGTTTCGTAATAACTTTCTTCTTTTTAGAGATTTTAACCTTAACATAGAGGCTAAAAACCAGTAAGGACACCAGGTACATAAAACCCATAGATACTGAATTGAAGTTTGATGAAGGAAACATTGGATCCTGATATAACCTTTGTACATACAGCTCTCTATGCAGGAGCTGCTACTGTCATAGAGCTTAGTGGTCAGAAACCAGAAACCAATATTACCTCTGCAGACGTCGAAGAGTGCATTAAGAAAACTTCAAACTGGAAAGTACCTGTGCCAGAATTTTTGGCTGAAATCATTCCCATCCCTATTTCCGCACTTTGCCTATGCATTCAACAAAAATAGTTTTACCAGTTTTAAATTTAATTGGAAATCTGAAATCAATGGAATCGAATTTACTTGGGTTTGTGTGTATGGCTAATATTTTTACCTAAACAACTTTCACAACACTGCTTTCAAAAACTATTTTTTGGTAACTTCGACGCTCTCTACCGCTTCTCGGCATCGCGGTAATTACCGAAAACATGTAGAATTTTATTTTTTGTTCAATAACTTTTTCCGTGCGACCAATAGAACACGAGATAAAACTATTCAGAAATTTTACAAAATGGCGGCTGAAGCAAAAGTGGGGGGGGGGGGGGTCACCGTTTTGGTTTTAGACCATCTAAGTGTGGTCCTGATAATATTGAACATGACAAATTCGAGTGTGTAATTTTTCCAGGTCAAAGTACTATTTGATTGTTGTACTATTTGGTCACAGCAGGAATGTATTTGGGAATACATAACGAGGTGGCGAAGATTATACATAGAGAATTAGTCCTAAAATTCGCTCGTCTATAAATACACACGTCTATCTGTTTTAGAAGACGAAGAAACAGTGCTGTACTGGGCAGACCTGCACAGTCTAATAGAACACAACCGCCCTGACATTCTGATGATCAAAAAGAAAGATAAGAAGGCCACCATTATTGATATCGGATGCTCCTTAACCAGCAACCTGCAGAAAACGGAGACCAAAAAGAAAAATAAATATCAAAACTTGGCTATCGAACTTAAACACGTATGGAGATTAGATGAGGTTCGAACTATCCCGGTCATAATATCGACTACAGCATAATTCTTTAAACATGCCAAATTACTAGGAAATTTCTAAACGACGAAAGATAGACACCATCGAAACATCCAGCGGACCAATGGGACATGATGAACTTCATCCCCATTAACCGAGCTGATCCCCAACAGCACTGAGCCCGGGCCCCCACAGAACCGAGCCCCAACGGTGCGCTGCAATTTAAAGTGGCTGCAACGGTCTTGGACGGTGTAATAAATAGAAATTTACGAATAATACAGAATTAAAGATTTAAAATTTTCCTGTAGTGGAATATATTAAAAGCTAATGACATTTGTTTAAATAATGCGCTCAGTGCCACAAAACTTATGGTTTGACATCAATTAAAGTAAATGAACATCGCCACGGGAAATTAATTATTTTTATATTTTTGTTACAAGCTCTCCTAAATAATTAATATTCATTGTGATTTTTTCCATAGTCAGCATAATATTTACATTTCAGTTTACAGCCCTTTCTTCGATATCTATAGTTAATTAGCATTTCAAACATTCAATAGCGCATTATAAACAGCAGGTGACGTTAAGAAGTCAGGGGTGCATTGGATGGGTCAGTTTTATGTGGATTTCTAGACGTGGAGTAAAAGAAGCAAAATATTATTTACGAATTAGTTAAATAAATATACACCCTAAATTTGGATGTGATATATGAAAAATTTACAATTTAGTAATGTAACTAAATAGGCAATAAATCTAAAAATTCATTGGTTATTGGGACGGTAGCAAGAACATGATTTTGTGGGTTAACAAATGATATATATTCATGTACCCGAATAGGTAATGAATAATGAAACACCAACAGTCTTGAGAAACGTCGTTAAGTCATAATTGAATTAAAGAACAATGCGAATAATAAAAATTATAGGAACGTTACTCAATCTTAATTGCCATTACAACACAGCAACAATTATTTCAGGAAAATCATTGGGGTACACAAAGCAAGCGGATTAAGAAATTGCGTACGAAAGTAATGGAGGGCGCCTCTTCCTCATTGCTTTACACACGTCCTAATTAATCTACTTTAAGTTAAAATCTCTGCCCTATAACTTCTGCCTGGGCAGTTACAATCAAAATAAACAGTGACTGATTTTTTTTTCAGCTGCACCAACAGAAGATTCATGTGCGGCAGCCTACGACCTTTCAAAATGTTTTTACTTTTGCAGCCCAGAGGTAAGCAATTATATTTATTATTTACCTTGATTAATAATAGATGTATTTTTTCAGACGTATTTCCTACCATGAATTACACCTATATATACAATACAGCTTTGTATAATTTGGAAAATAAAGATTGTTATTAAAGCATCGTAATATGTATTTTATTTATTAAGTTAAGGAATAGGAGTTGAAGAGAAAGCAACGAACTAAATATATAATACGTATAAAAAGTGTTACAAACATTAACCATATTAATCATTGTACAGTGTCATTCGCTATATATTAACCCCCTTTATTTCTTTATTATTGAAAATAGAAAAAAAAGTTTCGTATAAAAGTTGTAAGATCTTAGTTATGTTTTATTGAAACGTAATCAAGAAAACAATATCATGTAAAGGTCACGTGATACGAAATAAATATATGTTTTCTAAATGGAACACCCTATATATTATTGCATTTTCGAGAAACCCTTTTTCCCCTGATTGCAAATATATAATATTGTATAGGTCTATCTTAAATACATATTTGATATTCAAAATGCAGATGAGGCAGCCTTATTGCAAGAAGAGTGAGCCATGCGTATCAAAACACAAGTGAAGCAAAAATAACAAGGTAGGCTATGAAAATAATTATTTTATTGTTTATTCGATCCTGACATCTCAAACACTCAAACCGTCATTATTAACATTTATTTAATCAAAATTGGTATCGAAACATAATAAAAATAAGTGTGCCACAAGAAGATAATACATGACGTTGTATCCGAATCGAGCGATTTCTAGTGTAAACACTTTTAGAATGTTTTATTGTCATGTAGTACCCATAGTTTTTCCAGAAAACGACGTAACGTTACAGCAAATGCGGAAGAAGATCTAGATATATTGTTATATTTTGAAAGTAAACAAATAATTATAAAAATATATCGATACCTAATTTTAACATTTGTTTTAGAAAATTCGGTTAATAGTTTACTAAATGCTTAAAGTGAAATGGAAAAAAGTTATTCCAACATTTAAAGAATTTTGAAAAACTATCAATATAGGCCTTACAAAATATTACCCGTTCAGGAAATGAATGAAGACCAAAAACGTCGAAGATTGGAGTTTTGTCAGATCATGCTCCATGAATTAGATGAAAATCCTGATTTTTTTAAAGAAATTATGTGGACAGATGAGTCAAGTTTTTCCACAGCAGAAGTTTTTGATAGAAAAAACAAACGTTCGCATTCCTGGGAGAATAAAAACCAAAGACAGAGAAAGGTCAAGCAAATAAAAAAATCGGGTAGAAAATCAATCCACGTTTGGTGGGGAATTTTTCAAAACAAAGCAGTTGGGCCTATATTTTATGATTTTACTTTGACATGACAAATATATCTCGAAATAGTTTTACGAGAGGTAGATCGTCTAATTCAATAATTCGCTCTGGAAGTATTGTCTAGAATGATTTGGCATCAGGACGGAGCGACTCTACATAGCGTTTCAACGGGATAATAATTTAACGGGAACATTTAAATAATCAATTTCCCATTTGGATAGGCAATGTTGGGACCATTCGATGGCCACCAAATAGCCCTGATTTGACGCCAATAAATAGATTTTATGGGGGTTTTTAAAAGACAAATTCAATTTTTATCATAACTACAATCTTCAGGTCATTAAAGCAAAAATCCAAGAAGAAATTAACAACTCAAACAGAAACCATAATAACGCTATTTGCAATATTTTCCTAAAATTTAGACGACACTATGAGCTTTGCATTGTAAATAATGGCCACTTTGAACAATTTCTTTAATTGATTAATTATGTAGTATTTTATTATGAAGAGTTTTCTCTTGCTTTGTTAAATCTGTTTTTTTAATAAATTAAATATGAAGTTAATTCTAATATATTAATTACTTACACGTGATTATAGTTAGGTCATATATAATTTACATGTTGAAAATAGCATTTTCCATACGTGAAAGCGTTTTCACATACTGTTAGAGTGCTTTAAAGATTTATCACATGCTATGTGATATCAATAATTTTCCAGCGTAATTAGTAGTGAGTAGAGTAGCATTTTTCAAAGCAGTCACAGAAAGAAACTTTTTATTTTACTAGTGAATGAACAACTATTTACTGTTGTTGCTATTGAGTTAATAATGACGGTTTGAAATGTCAAATTGAATAAACAATAAAATAATTATTTTCGTGGCCTACCTTGTTATTTTTGTTTCACTTGCGTTTTGACACGCATGGCTCACTCTTCTTGCAATAAAGCAGCTTACTTGGAAAAAGGGCTTCTTGAAAATGCAATAATATATAGGGTGTTCCATTAAAAAAGAACATTTATTTATTTCGTATCACGTGACCTATACATGACATTGTTTTTTTATCACGTTTCAGTAAAATATAGGTAAGATCCTATAACTTTTATATGACACCTGTTTTCAATTTTCAATAATAACAGAAATAAATGGGAGTCAGTATATAGTGAATAACCCTGTACCATAATGCTTCCCTTCGGCAAAGAAGGCAAGAAAAATTCCTCTTTAAAAGTTAACATTGTTAAAAATACATATCAGTGGACATGCCTTTCATGATAATAATGAGTACTAGATATAATTACACAGCTCAAATTCGATCTGAGGAAGTAGTTACTATTCGGCGAATAATAAGGCCAATCGCCGCTAGTCCTCAATAAGTATGTATGATTGCAAACATCATAGAATTTGATTAACTTCTTGCTTCATGCATCTGAACGCAAATAAAAACAGTTACGTTGGTAAACTGCATTTTATCTACATTGGAGAGAAAATATGTAAAACCCTAACCTAAAAAATTTGACGATGTTCATTCACGAAAATATAGACTGTAATTATGATTTCTCCATGACAGTGTAAATTGTGAAGTTACTTTAGAAAAAGCTTTTCTAACAGGAGAGTCCAAAACAGTGTCAAATAAATAATTCTTCCATAAACTTAAATCTCCGGAAGCTTAGCTTCTCAAGGGCAGATTTTTAAAACGCTTAAGATTAAAACTACTAACTTTTCCACGTTGTTTATTTTTTCCGGTATAATAAGTTGCGAAGCTTACAGCAACAAAATTTCATTAGAGAAGGTCATTAATTTCCAAGTATTTACCCTCTTTAACACCAGCAAGACTGATTATCCTTAATGGGCGTCAAGTAAGTTGCCGTATGGTCAGCATTTTCCACTTTTCCGGTTAAAGCTAACCTAATATCGCATCCATAAATTAAAGAACAAAACGAATCCGCAGCAATTCATCAACTACTTTTAACCAAGTCCCATTCAGGCGGGCATATAAAACGAGACAAAACATCAGGGGTTCGTAGCAAGCCCATAAATATTTCACTACAATCGACAGGGGCTGCTGGACAAAGCGACGTCGGCTAGCGCCGCGCCGCGAGTGAATAATGAACTAGGAACCGCTAATTAAGACTGGCCCTTCGGGATCCCACCGACACCTGCCAATATAGACTGAGTGGATTTATGTTAACCTAGCTGCTAGAACCGTAAATACTGATTACTGAGATCTGCTAATTTGGACTACTCACTTTTGGAATAACAGAATTGTTACAAGAGCTTTCAGGTCATGCAGAGGACCGGACTCACTCACCCATAAGATGGGAATAATCAGTGACTGCTTTGTTTCTATTTAAGATTAATATTAATGAAACGCTCTGTGTGAAAGGTGAAAAGCGATTCGTAATAAATGAAAAGAAAAATGAATAAGTTGTTTTATGAATGCATATTATAAATTTAAGGAAATATTTTTGCAATTCATATACGTATTTATAGTACTCATCAATAAAAATTGTCCCTAAAATTCGGTTCTTAATTATTTTTTCTAAAAAAACCCCATCATAATCTTAAAATTATCTTCAAGTTTTATTTTCTTTTGACTGAGGCGAATCGCAAGTCTATACCTCTTACCATTTTTGAAAAAAATTATATACCGTCTGTCTATTTTACGAGGGCCACGCCAAATATGTCGCTTAATATCTATTATAGAAAAATAAAGTTTTAGAAACAGTTATCCCATTTTTTGTGAGCTCTATTCCAGTAAAAAGAAATTTGAAATTCATAGCCTACTTTGTGAGACATATTACAAAACCCTGAAAAATAGGAAAAACACAAACGGTTATAGCTTCCTTATTTGAGGAGATACGAAAAAGTTAAAGAGACGGAAGTTGAAGGCAAGATAATAAGAATAATAATGTGTATCAAAAACTCGAAAAACGCAGTTGGCTTTGGCATACGCTCTTTTGCAAAAATGAAAAGAACGAATCTCAAAGTAGGCCATGACACCATTAATTCCGTTTATTTTTTTCGCTTTCAAACGATATAAAACATGTCACAAATATTTTAACCGACAGTGTCAATATTTAATATTATACGAAAACCCCAATTCGTATTACATGTTTTATATCGTTGGAAGGAGAAAATATGAACGGAATTGATGGCGCACAAGAGCGTATGTGAAGGCCAACTGCGTTTTTCGAATTTTTTTATACACGTTATTGTTCTTTTTGTCTTTACCGTCAACTTTCATCCCTTTAACTTTTTCGAATCTTCTCAAATAAAGAAGCTATAACCGTTTGCGGTTTTCCTATTTTTCAGGTTGTTGTAATATATCTCACAAAGTAGGCTATGGATTTCAAATTTCATTTTACTGAAATATAGCTCATAAAAAATGGGATAACTGTTTCTGAAACTTTATTCTTCTGCAATAGATATTAAGCGAGATATTTGATGTGTCCCTCGTAAAATAGACAGACGGTATGTATACAACTCTGCTCATCACCCTTTTGAGTAGTGGGTGGCGGTGCCTCCGTGGATTTTCGAGACGGGTTTGCCTCTAGATCTCGCTGTTTTAACTTATTCTATGCGTCTTTAAAAAGATTTACTTTTATTCATAAAAGGAAATATCAACTATCGTAGGCTCTTAGCTATTATAGAAACATCTGTTATATTTATAATCTGTTTGCATGCATCTTCTGTATGCCATCGAAGACTTCATTTATTTTTGTTAGGTACAGAACAAGCCAGTGTTTATAAATGTCACCACAGTCTAAATTCCAATAGATTGAGATCTGGAAACCGAGCGATTCAAAGCACTGGACCTCTACGAACTACCTATTATCGCCCAGCAGTGGCATTATATTATTTACTAATATCAACAATGAAGTAGTAAGTAGATAATAACTCCTTTGTTCTCTTAAACTTTGCCATTTTCGCGAAACAGCTAACCGTGTTGTAGAAACTTTAAAAATATTAGAATACCAATTTTGTTTCATATTACCTTTCGTGATTTCCAGCAATTTTATTTAAATTTATATAAAGTTTATCACTATTAATTTCCTACTTTTTTTTCAATTCCAATCACCCATAAATTTGCACATTAAATATTAAAAATGTATAATTCTCAGCAGAGCAATTTCCTAAAAATGATTGTAATTAGGGAGCGTTTGAAGAAGAAAGAAAAAGCAAAGAATTAATATGCAAATAAAGGCAAATCAAGCGATGAATTCGTCGAAAACGTTTCCGAACCAATTTCCGAAACATTTGGCCATCACAGTACGGTAATGGCTCTACACTACCCTATCACCCCCTTCGATTGATTTCAACTAATGGAGGGCGGTGATACGACGGAATTTATTCATAGAAAATTATAAGCCACGAGCCGCACGCTACGGCAATGCCCAAATTAACAAAAAAAAACAATTGTATATGTAATTCTCTGGTTTATCGAAGCTACTTGAGTGTTGATTGTGCTAACAAGAATTTTCATGTACAGGGTATCCCCGTTCCCTCACCACTGTTTACGTACCGTCGTCAAGAGGTACAATTTTGCTACAATAAGATAACACGATACACGACCGTGATGTCGACGTTACCGACGATTTGTAGCGGAAATTGCTGGATATTACCAAATGATTATTTTATTAATTGGATTGAATCTGCGGTAGGTTCTTGATGAAACATATTCAATAGAATAATTATAAATATTCATTTTATGTACTGCGATTTGTTAATTTAAAACGACAGCACTTGAAAACCAAAAAGTATTGGTGTTACTGCGAAACAGGTTGTTTTTATATTCTACGGAAAACTTCTTTTAAGTAGAACAAGCAGTGGTTATTAAAATTATTATAACGCCTATTTATTTTAATCTACATACAGGGTGTTTCATGAGGAACTGGACATTTTTCCAGGGGCGGTAGAGGACTACATGGGTATGCAGGAACGGCCATTGAAATTTTCCTGTCGCTCTTAATTTCTGAGATACAGGGTGATAAACTGATTTTGGTCTAAATTTATTTTGGCCAGAACGTCCTTACTATTGATCGGATTTTGTTTAAATTTTATACATTTCATACACTTATCACAGTTGATAGATTGCTATTATGATTTTTTAAAATCCCAGGGCCGAATTTTTGTAATTTGTTTTTTCAGATTCAGTAAAATTATTTTTTAACATTTAGTTTATTGGTTTTTTACAAGCGATTGAATTTGCTAAAATGGGGAATTTGAAGAAAAACAGCTTCATTTGCTTACATTAACAGTTCAAATAAATAAAAAATTTCAATTTAAACTTTGTAAATAATGTTCAATATGGAAAAAAAAGTAAAACCAAAGTTTTTTTAAATTCCAAATAGTATGTGGTGTATAAATAAGTAGGTACATTTTAAAATAAGAATCATTAAACGGTTTTCTTTTTATTATAATATATAGTAGGCCGAGATAGTTTGACATTTCTATGTTTGTTGTCATAAACATTAGAACTAGTGTACTTTTAATGGTTAACTTAGTGCAAATAATCATGCCTTATAATTTTACAAATGAGGAATGCCGATATTTTTTATGTTTATGGATTGTGTGATGGTAATGGTAGACAAGCCGCAGAGAAGTACCATATTCGTTTTCCTAACAGAAGAACACCAAATTGTCAGAGATTTGCAACTATGTATCGCTATGCAAGGGGAGCACGGCAGGTTTTTATCATCAAAAGTGGAACGAAATATTGTTCATAACGTTGAGGAGCAAGAAAATATTAATATTGTTCAAGAACACCCTGAAGTAAGGACCCGACGAATAACTGCCCAATTAGATTGTTATAAGAGATGCCCCTTCTCAATATAAGTTCTCGGTAGTTGCTTGGTGTGGTATGATTAACAGCAACCTAATTGGTTCATTGGCTAACTACAGAGGTGTATTTAGATTTCTTGCAAAATATTTTATCTGGTTTAATGCAAGGTATTAATATAACAGGACAATTCTTTCAGCATGACGCAGATCCTCCTCATTTTGGTATTAAGGTAAGAAGGCACTTGGATAATGAGTATCCAAATAGAACGATTGAACGTGGGGGGGATCTCATCCTTGGCCGGTTAGATCACCAGATTTCAACCCCGTCGATTATTTTCCATGGGGATATCTCAAAAATGAAGTCTACAGTGTCCCAATAAATAGTATATAGCAGTTACTTCAGCGAATCATCCGCCAACAAAAATGTATGGAAGCTGGAGGTTCTCATTTTGAAAATTTGCTTTAAGTATTTGTAATATTTTTAAATATACTTTTGTGAATATTTATTTGACCATTTTTATTTATTTGGACAATTAATGTAAGCAAATGAATCTGTTATTCTTCAAATTCTCCATTTTGCCAAATTCAATCGCTTGTAAAAAAATCAATAAAAATGCGATAAAAAATCTAATTACATGGTTTTGTTTAGTGATGTAAGGGCTTTTATAATTGGCAACTGAATGTTAAAAAATTATATACAGGGTGATCTTTTTTCAGGAATCGTAAAAGTAAATTTAAAAAGTCCTGGCCTGGAATTAAAAAAAAATTATAATAGCAATCTATCAACTGTGATAAGTGTATAGAGTGTCTAAAATTTAAATAAAATCCGATCAATAGTAAGAACGTTCTGGCTAAAATAAATTGAGACCAAAATCAGCCTATACCTCAAAAATTAAGAGCGACAGGAAAATTTCAATGGCCGTTCTTGAATACCCAAGTGGTCTCTACCGCCCCTGGAAGCTCTACTACCCCTGGAAGTATGTACAGTTTCTCATGAAACACCCGGTATACAACCCTATAACTTCCATACGAATCTGTTCTTTATCTCCATTAATAGCAGAAATAAAGGGGGTGCAAACTATAGTGGATAACCCGCCACCTTTGATCATTTTCCAAGCTGCTTTACTTTTATTTACAGCATTTAAATCTATATTTTCATTTTTATTTGTTTTTGATTGAATTCACTACGATCGCCTTATACATTTGCAGATTTCGCAGCAGCTTTTGTGCAACTATTCGTTTATGTAACAAACAAATTCTAAAAAACTGTCAGTATTAAACTTTAACGCTAATCGAATTTCGATTATTCTCACGAAAAATTCCGAGAGTACAATTTGTGCGTTAAAAGAAACTATGTCACAGACACAATTAAATATTCACGTCGCGTTTTCTGAAAACAAATATTTCACAGATACTTACATCCTTTGAAAAACCTGTTTAAGTATATCAAACAATGGGGAACAATTCAAGCCAGTTCCTAATATACCCAATAGATGACGCCATATGTACTCGGTTTAATGTCATTCTCAATTTGTATCATATAATATACGATATAAATTGAGAATGACATTAAACAACTATTTAAAAGTTATATTATAATATTTAAATTGTTTAAATTTCCCGATTTGCGAGAGTTTCCCAATCTCTTATTCGTAGAAATGACTGAAATGAGCCAAATTGATAAAAAGGATTACAGGAGTTGGTAACTTTGTTTATACAAAGACATATTTTGTCGTATTGACATTGACGGACAAACAACCGAATACAGCTGGTGCAATCTGGCGGATAAAATAAAAGAGAATGCTCCCCATTTTAATGGTCACATGATACCTAAACAACATGCCAAGCCATGTAGCTTACTCAAGGTGAATAATTGCACGTCATTACTGTATCATTGTATTTCTATATCTAACCATAAATATTTTATAAATTCTGTGAATTAAACAACATGTTAAAAGGCACGAGAAAATATTGCATCCTAGTGGAAAAATTAATTTCCTGGACATCAATTTTATATGTCGACCTAATATATACATCGTATATACTTTATCGTGAGGGAAAATTTTCTGTTCACATCTTTCTGTTGAATGCAAAGTTATTGCACGGAGTCATAAATAATTTTAAGTACCTCTTTCAGAGTATCTTGTAGTTTTATTGATAATAACAGGGGCTTTTGAAATTTTAATGCATAACTTTCTTTTGATACATTATTTAAGTATCCCTCTTGGCATTAAAAAAATTTATGAGGGGAGCTCCTATGTTAAAAGTGGTTGTTTTATTTACATAAAAAAGTATTATGACAGTAACTCGTAATAAAACTAAGCATTTTAACAGAATATGAAGAATATTAGAATGCACTTTAATTTGGGTAATTAATACAGTACACGAATGTTCTTATGTAATTTCATGAAGATTGGGTATGTCAACCAGTATAAAAAAAATTCCAAATATCCACTTCTTTAAAATTTTAATACGATCTAAAGTTTAAGTCTAAAATCTTACAAATCCTAATAGCGACATAGAAACAATAACAGAGAACAAATCTATTTAAAAAAATTAAAAGAATGTAGATATCTTACCCAGTTTCTCTTGGACGATAACTTGCTAATAAAATCCAATATAAAATCGAAAGTCAATTAAATAACCAAAGTAGTAGTGGAAATTTTTAAAAATCTTAGCCCAAAATCCAGGAACCTATACCGAGTAGTCAAAATCTGACGTTTGACAAGTTAACTTAGCCAAATTAATAGCTCGAGTTCTTAATTTAGAAAAACGAAGAGGTTCACAATTATTTAAGTAGCATTTTTACAACACTGGCTAGACCTCGGACGACATGGTATAACATAATAGAAAGACACTAGGAAACTTATTTCTGATTACATATTATTTATATTATCCATTTAATTTGTTTAAAACGATTTAGCAAATACAATAATGTTTTTTTGACGATAATAATAACTGTGACAAATTAAAGAGACAAGGTACAAGTTATCATTTATATATTTCATTTAAAAACTGTGTAATTTAATTTGCAATCTAATATAACGTGTACTGTATATCTCATTTCTCCATAATAACAATACATTTTTTTCTTATACTAATTTTATGAAGATATGATGGTACCAATGCATGATTAAATCTTAATCTACATATTTTGCTTCCTATATTATTTGATAGTTCAAATGTGCCAAAAATTTTATACCATTGCTCTTTTGAAGTCGATATTCATAGACAACCGCTTTAATTTTATTACGGAAAAAAATATTAACTGACAACGGATTCTTATATACGGGATCAATAGAGTTAAGATCACTAAAGTATAACTACTACTTTGAGGTAGTGATCTAATGTTTACATTATGTACTGCGGTTTTGAAAATGTATTTATGTCTCAAATAGAGGACTTTATTAAACAAAATAAGAATACCGCGAAGTGAAATATACCATTGTTGACTATCTTCCAACCATTTGGATATAGTGATATTTCTTGTTGAAATAATGCCATCTGCAGAGGCATTTTGAAAAAACAGTGACCATTATCGATTTTAAGAAACGAGATATCTTGTGATGTTTTTGAATCATTTTCACTTCATAAAAATATACAGGGTGGCAAAAATGATTTTTCAAGTTGAATTTTCCCATTTTTTTCAAATGAAACACCCTACGTGTTTTTGACCATATGATGTAGCAATGAAAAACCAACAACTATAACCATTTTCGATTTATTGAGCAACAAGTACAAAATTCAAGAATAAATTTTAGAAAAATAAGGACAATAAAAGATGGCCTAAATATCATGAATAACCCTGTGCATACAACCGCTTAGTGTAAATGTAAGAAAACCCATTTTAAACTCTAAAGTTATTTCCCATATCTTATGTATAATTAACGAAAATATATAGTGTAGATTTAGTTTCGTGAGATATCCGTCATATTTTACAAAGGAACTTCGGATAACTAAATAGATGCAAAGGCAGGGTGTTAGGCATTGTTAAGGATAGAGAGGCTATATATTATTCATTGCTCGGTTTATTAAGAACATCAGTAAGACGCCTTTAGTTAACACAGTGGAAGAAGCCGGACGTAATGTTTAAGAACTTCGCAGAAGCCGGAAATAAGTTCTTCTTCCTTTTAAGGCTGAATATGTTTAAAACTAAATAGAGGTCTGCAGAGATTTTCCTAAAATTTGCAAGTCTTATAAGCTATGTTTATTCAAATGCCACTCTTCACGCCCTATATACATTACTTCCAATTTGCCTTTTAACATTGAATTATTTGGCAACAAATAATTTAAAATATTTTAAAATAAACCACTTCACCCAAATATTACAGAATTCTTAATTCAAAGTTATGCCCTTTTCTTCTTTTATACAAGGTGTTATTGAACACTTTATATAAAAATTGTGACACGATTCGTGTAGTTATACAAGTTCAGTAAGAATAGGGTTAAATAAAATACTTTTGATAATCAATATTATATTTTTTCTGTTCAAATATATAGAGGGTGTTTCATGAGGAACTGTACATACTTTCAGGGGCGGTATCCTCTTGGGTATTCAGGAACGGCCATTGAAATTTTCCTGTCGCTATTAATCTCTGAACTACAGGGTGATAAACTGATTTTGGTCTAAATTACTTTGGCCAGAACGTCCTTACTATTGATCGGGTTTTGTTTAAATTTTAGAAACTTTATACGCTTATCACAGTTTATAGATTGCTATTATATATATATTTTAATTCGAGGGCCGGATTTTTTAGTTTGTTTTTTCCGAGTCTTGTAAAAAATATCACCCTCTATATATATTTTTTAACATTCAGCTGACAATTATAAAAGCCCACATATCACTAAACAAAACCATGGAATTAGATTTCTTGTCGCACTTTTATTGATTTTTTTAAAACCGATTGATTTGGCAAAATGGGGAATTTGAAGAATAACAGCTTCATTTGCTTACATTAATTGTCCAAATAAATAAAAATTGTCAAATAAATATTTACAAAAGTACATTTAAAAATATTACAAATACTTAAAGCAAATTTTTAAAATGAAAACCTCCAGCTTCCATGCGATTTTGTTGGCGTTTATTTAAATTGCCAATAGATTTTCTAATTTGCCCAGAATTGTTTCTAATTTGGTCACTACAGCGGATAATTCGCTGAAGTAACTGTTCTCTACTATTTACTGAGACGCTGTAGACATCAGTATTGAGATATCCCCATAGAAAATAATCGACGGGGTCAAAATCTGATGATCCATCCAACCAAGGGTGAGGTCCCCCACGTCAAATCCATCTATTTGGATATTCAGTATCCAAATCCCTTCTAACTTCAATACCAAAATTAGGAGGAGCTCCGTCATGCTGAAAGTATTGTGCGCTTATATTAATACCTTGCATTAAACCAGGTAAAATATTTTGTAAAAATCTAAATACACCTCTGTAGTTAGCCAATGGGCCAATTAGGTTGCTGTTAATCATACCACACCAAACATTTACAGATAACTTTTGTTGAGAATGGGCTTCTCTTATAGCGTGAGGTGGGGAGCGGCCCAGTTATGCGAATTACTTGAATTAAATACGCCACCCCGCAGCTTCATATGTGAATAATGTTCGATATGCAGTCGGTCTGTGATCAATAATGCACTGGCAAAATTCTAACTTATTTACATTGTCACTCTTGTTGAAGCCTTTACGCTTGCTGAATATGATATGGATGTAATCTTTCTTTATTTAGAGTCCTCCAAATCCGCATATGAGGAACTCCTAATTGGGCACTTATTCATTGGGTTTTTACTTCAGGGTGTTCCTGAACAATGTTAATGATATTTTCTTGCTCCTCAACATTTTGAACAATATTTAGTTACACTTTTGATGATGGAAACTTGCCGTGCTCCCTTGCATAGCGATAGACAGTTGCAAATGTCTGATGATTTGGTGTTCTTCTGTTGGGACAACGAATATGGTATTCCTCTTCGGCTTGTCTACCATTACCATCACACAATCCATAAACATGAATAATATCGGCATATTCCACATTTGTAACATAATAGAATTGAATAGAATAGAGAAGAGTAGAGTAGAGTAGAGTAGAGTAGAGAAGAGTAGAGAAGAGTAGAGAAGAGTAGAGAAGAGTAGAGAAGAGTAGAGAAGAGTAGAGAAGAGTAGAGAGGAGTAGAGAGGAGTAGAGAGGAGTAGAGAGGAGTAGAGAGGAGTAGAGAGGAGTAGAGAGGAGTAGAGAGGAGTAGAGATGAGTAGAGATGAGTAGAGAGGAGTAGAGAGGAGTAGAGATGAGTAGAGATGAGTAGAGATGAGTAGAGATGTGTAGAGAAGAGTAGAGAAGAGTAGAGAGGAGTAGAGAGGAGTAGAGAGGAGTAGAGAGGAGTAAAGAGGAGTAGAGAGGAGTAGAGAGGAGTAGAGAGGAGTAGAGAGGAGTAGAGAGGAGTAGAGAGGAGTAGAGAGGAGTAGAGAGGAGTAGAGAGGAGTAGAGAGGAGTAGAGAGGAGTAGAGAGGAGTAGAGAGGAGTAGAGAGGAGTAGAGAGGAGTAGAGAGGAGTAGAGTGGAGTAGAGAGGAGTAGAGAGGAGTAGAGAGGAGTAGAGAGGAGTAGAGAGGAGTAGAGAGGAGTAGAGAGGAGTAGAGAGGAGTAGAGAGGAGAAGAGTAGAGAGGAGAAGAGTAGAGAGGAGAAGAGTAGAGAGGAGAAGAGTAGAGAGGAGAAGAGTAGAGAGGAGAAGAGTAGAGAGGAGAAGAGTAGAGAGGAGAAGAGTAGAGAGGAGAAGAGTAGAGTAGAGTAGAGTAGAGTAGAGTAGAGTAGAGTAGAGTAGAGTAGAGTAGAGTAGAGTAGAGTAGAGTAGAGTAGAGTAGAGTAGAGGAGAGGAGAGGAGAGGAGAGGAGAGGAGAGGAGAGGAGAGGAGAGGAGAGGAGAGGAGAGGAGAGGAGAGGAGAGGAGAGGAGAGGAGAGGAGAGGAGAGGAGAGGAGAGGAGAGGAGAGGAGAGGAGAGGAGAGGAGAGGAGAGGAGAGGAGAGGAGAGGAGAGGAGAGGAGAGGAGAGGAGAGCAGAGCAGAGCAGAGCAGAGCAGAGCAGAGCAGAGCAGAGCAGAGCAGAGCAGAGCAGAGCAGAGCAGAGGAGAGGAGAGTAGAGTAGAGTAGAGTAGAGTAGAGTAGAGCAGAGTAGAGGAGAGCAGAGTAGAGGAGAGCAGAGTAGAGAGGAGTAGGGAGGAGTAGAGAGGAGTAGAGAAGAGTAGAGTAGAGGAGAGGAGAGCAGAGTAGAGGAGAGAGGAGTAGAGAGGAGTAGAGAGGAGTAGAGAGGAGTAGAGAAGAGTAGAGTAGAATACAACAGAATAGAACAGAACACTTTATTTCGGAAACATGTTTACATGTATGGAAATATTGAGGTTTTATTGTATACAATACATAATAATCAACTTATTTGGTTTGGCCCACAATTAACAAAAAAGTTTCTATATTTACATTCTACTGCATAAAATTTATGCTAAAATTATAGTACCTTAACTTATATTAATTTTATTTTGTGATTTTCTTTATCACTACCTGATTTACTGTCTAATTCTATATTCAATCATTTACTGTACATAATAGTTACGTTTGAGTCTTGTTAGGATGAAACTAATGTTATAAATTGGCTCTGGACTATTTTATGTAAAGAAAAATGATTCCTTTCCATACTATTATATTTTTCTAGGTCTTCTACCTTACATAAGCATTCATATAGGTTCACTCCCTGTCATTTGAATGGTTCCATATTATATTATCATTGATAAAGTCGTCTACAGGATAATAGGAGAATTAGATAAATATTAATGTTCTGTGTGCTATATATTTTTTTAATATTAATATGTTTTTGTTACCTGAATTTACTTTATTCTTCTTAATTGTGTTAATGTTTTATTATAGCAAAGACTTGAACAACTTACTGAATTATTTTATCGTTTTATTTATTCATACTTCTCCACGGCAAGTATATTGCTTGTTAAAAAAAATTATTGGTTTTAAAAAAATGTTTTTATAATCACTAACGTAGTACCAATGAATAAATATGGCATGTGATATATCATTGAAAAGGGAGGAAAATACTCTATTTAATGGCGTCATTTCCCATCCGTTTCAAAAGAATTTTTTTAACAGTCTGAAGAGTAAATCTCAATATACAGCGGTTTTGAAAAAAATTGGATAAAATCTCGTTGAAACACTCTGTTTTGCAAAAAATTTTCGCCTTAGAATTTTTCTCGTATCTCTTCAAATAACGGAGATATTTGGCCAGACGTTTTCCGCATTTTCGATATTTTCCGCCATAACTCCTAAAGTAGGCCATGGAATTCAAATGTCTTTAAACCATTTTGTAGGTTATAGATCGGCAAAATTTTCGTAAAAATAAATTTTTTTGTACGACCGATATTAAGTGAGATATTCTCGAGTGCCCTGATAAAATGGACAGCCTGTATATATTTTTAAAAGTAATTTAAAAACAATTTCTTGCATATAGGTATTTTAGGGTTTCTGATTGAAGCGCAGTAATTATTTACTACGCAGTAGGTTGTGACTGATGATACTGTGACAACATTGTTATTACTTGATAGTTTGTATTATTTTTTTTTTCAAAATGAGTTACAGAGAAGTAAAAAGTTTGATATAATATGTCAAACTTTTTAATTATTTTTAATTTAATAAAATTTCAGACCTCGTTATTTTTACATATTGACCCCATCACCTTTGTAAGACAAGCGCAGCTGCCTGTTTTTTACACTAACGGTCTGATTTTTACACTATTATTTAATTAATATTTTTGAAATCAAATGGTCAAATTGTCCTACAAATTTTCTGGCAAGTTTTCCAGTCCTACTTCATGACAGTGTTAGTTCCACGATCAACATGTTTAGCGGCTGCATAGAACGTTACACACCTCTATTGAGAATTTTCGCAGAGAAAAAAGTTGGAAGACTCTTCAAAACGAAACCATTCACGAACATTCAGCCTGTTAGTAATCACTTTGAAAAAGGGGCTTGGGACCCCAAACCATTATTTTGTAGACCTAGTTTCAGTACAGTTATATTTTAACAGTTTCCATAATTTTAATAATCCACTAAATGCAATAAATTATAGAGTTTTGTTTCCAATCTTATATATGCTACTTCATTAGGGTTGGGCTGAATTATTGAGAACTAACTACAGTATATTTATTGAAAACCAGTTAAGTTAAAGGATTTCCTTTAACAAAACGAATCCCATAATCTCGTTATGAAACAAAATATTAATACATATTGAATTTGCGGCGCCAAAGCAACATCCTGCAAAGCTAAGCACAATGCAGCTTTGATCTCCCAGTGTAAAGTTGTAACCCTTCCAGTATCCCTTGAAGCTTGCGGAACGCTGCACTGGGGGAATATGAGAATATGAGAAATAACAAACGTGGTCACGCTTTAACATATCTGCGGAGTACAAAGGATGCTAATGGATTATGAGATGGATACGGCCGTAATAGCATTATCTTAATCATACCATGGCCCGCTTTGATTTCTGGTTTTAATATTCGCCGCTGTAATTGGCTTCGTAATTGTTTTTGCGGCGGAAACATATGGCCATCGGAAATGATTTATGTGCAGGATTATTGAGAAAATTGACCGAAAAAAGAATGGGTTGCCTGGGGATCCGTTGTGTTAATGGAGCAGTATTGTGCTTTAATTCAGAGGGTGGTTCGCTAATTTGAATTTCATCAGAAGTGGCCATAACCGACGGTCTTCGGATCTGAAGATTAAAATATGCATATGTTTGTTTTTATAGTATATACCGCGACGTATACGAGGGAAGTAGGAACAAAAGCGGCTATAAGTAATAATATGCTATTTGCCAGATGTTGCTTTCATAAATTTTAAGAATTTATAGCTAAAAAATAAATATTTATTATAGAAGGCGGTTCAAGTATGCGGTGGCTACTGAAATAAATTATCGGCATATTTTGTATTACAGTGCGCGATTTTGTCGAAAGGACCCCGCACAGATTATATTGTTGTGGTCTATTAGCCACATTCAAAATATTTTCCAAACACCGCCGTACTTGGATATTTTATGTTGAGGGTATGTTCCCAAAGGGTTCGTAAATATTGAAATTGTTGTTTTGAAACAGGACCTATAATTTTAAACTTCCCCTTATGTACATGAATTGGGATTATAGTTCTTGTACATAAATAACTGGGTTTCTTAATTCATTATATGCAAGGTAGATAAGGTACAATAAAAAAATTGAGACTAATCTTATGAATTGTCAGTTTGATCGTTGTTATTAATAGTTGCTAGTACGTTAATTACTCAAAAGATGCAAGAGCTGGCAAATAATCTCGATTCTTTATGCCTAAATGTTTTATTTCAAACTGCAGGTAGAATCTGCATGGCATACAATTTGGAACAGAATGCGCGACAACCAAAAATCGAATAGATATATTTGTTAAAACAAAACATTTACATTCCCCCACATGTTCGGTGCGTAAACGACACTCGCATGAATTAGTACCAACTTAATCGTCGCTCTCTTCTTAGAGGAGGAGAGCTGCAAGTGTTTCTGACACAAATAAGGGAAATGACACAAGCGACGTATTACGATCTAAAGTTGACAAAATAATACTACTACTAATCCTTGTCGCAAGTCAAAAACAATAAAAGAAAACAGTTTTAAGAATACAATTACACTCAATAAAATATTAAAAATATACACTGGGCTATAAATTGTCTAGGGTTTTATCTCAGGAATAAAGTACTATATTAATTTCTTTAACAATAAGGAAAGTGTGACTTATATTTTACCAGAAAGCTTTAGTAAATCGTAACACGTGTTGGTGAACAGCGTAACTTCAGTCGTGATTTTTGCTGGATTAAAGATCTTTAATTTTAGAGTTACACACCATATTTTCAGATGAAGAGAATTTCACGGAAGATGTATTCAAGAGTATAATTCCTGTTTCAAAGCAACAATTTCTAGGTTTATTTACCGTCTGTGAACGAGTCCAACACGAGCATGCACTGCGCCGTGTGAAACGTAAAGATTTGTTGCTAGTCTTGTGTAAGATGAGATGAATTTGTACAGAAATCTTTCGCTAACCACTGAACCATACCGGCTCAGTGGTTCAACACTACGTTAGGTTTAGAATCAAGGAGTTCTGGGTTCGAATCGTGATTAAGGTATGGATATTTAGTGACATTTTTCGTGTGTCACCAAGTTTTTTGCAGTAGACTACAAAAACTATCAAAAATTTATCCAAAAAAACAATATATACATTTACCTAAATATCCTATCATTTTTATTGTGTCTTACTGAGTCAATACTAACAACTTTCCCTTTCAGGTTAATTAAGAAGTGTTAGACTTAGAGTGTTAGATATAAGATAGTGCAGTGACGTTCCAATTGATGCCACTTGGTGTAAGCATTAAGCAAAAATCGAGTATAAGTATACATTTTGTATTTTACGTCTGAATAAGTCACATCGAACTCTTAAGGTGAACGTCCTATCATCCATTTAGGGAGAGTAACAGAACGTCCATAAGACACGTAAAGCATGGATCGTTCATATTAACATTAATTATCCCTATGTAAACTGCTCCCTACATGATATGACAGTAATTTGAATTTGACCAGCCTTTGTTAAATATAGCATCTGTGGTCTTAGAATAAACGACAATAAGCATTTGAAAGGTAACACGAAAAAAATAAACATCAATAGAATATTCAGTTTGTTTTGAGGCCGGGAATTCAAGTGTGGATGGCAGTAGTAAAGCTTTATACAAACCTTGTGTAAACAACGCACGGTGTCCAATCGTTTGAAGTACGTTTAAAGTGGACAGAGTTTCAATGTCCCGGTAGCTCGGGTGACCTCTCTTCAGTGAGGTCAGTTCGGTGTCAAAGGATTAATTGGATTTAGGTTTTCAGAATAAATACCGAGTAGTTTAATTTCTGCATTATAAAACACTTGTCAATTTCGTTGTTTAGATATACACTTCATTAATTCCTGTAAACGGATATATTACATGGTTTGTTAATATATACAGACAATTAAAATTTATTAATATATCCAATACGTGAAATTATATTTGGCTGGTATTTTCGTTAGATAAATGATCTTGACGTCGCCGATTGTTTTTCAGACACCGAAATAATCAATATGTATATGACTAAAATATTACATATCATTTTGGTTACTTTTTACATGTTTGTGTAATAGAATAGCTGATTAACCCGATGATTCCGTGAAAAAGATGGACAAATGTTAACAAGTGTTTCATTAGTTCAATAAACAACTTGCTAAACAGATTATTGCTAAATGATCAATTGATGATGAATTGGTCCAGTTAAAATTTCTCGATTGCTTTTAGGAATAATACTTTGAAATTTTGGCATAATATATTTGCATATTTAGATTCAACATAAAATTCTTGTTACAACGATGTATCATAATTGTTTTCAAAATGACGTCATACATTCGAAAAAGTGAAATGCTAAGTTGGCAACTGCAAGATGTGTTTTCAAAAAATTTACCCAGTAGGCCTTGAATCTGATATATCACCTTAATTTTTATTGTCGCATTTTAATAAAAGCTTATTTCATGCCAAAATCACTATTTAAATTGAAAAACAAATTTTCGAAAAAACATAAAAAGCAAATGAATTTTATTTTAATTATTTTTTTAAATGGTAACCATATTTTTTTACTTGCACCAACAAAGCCCAAACCAATAATTTACTTTGAAGTTATTGAATTCCTGTAGATGCTACATTTACCAATTGATATTATTAAATAAAAAAATACACAGAGATTAAATAAAACACAGAATTTATTAATAATTATTTATAAGATAGGGGAAAATAAAATTATAGCAATTGCTCAAAATGCATTCCTTTAACTTCAGTACATTTTTGAGCCCTACTGATGGTTTCCACCCTTTCTAACATTTGCGCAGTTATTGTTGCAAAAGCTTGTCGAATTCTGATTTCCAACTCCTTGAGGTTTCTTGAAGATGAATAAACTCGTTCTTTGACGTACCCCCCAGGAAAAATCCATAGAGGTTAGGTCAGGTGATCTGGCAAGCCATCTTGTGCGCCTATATGTCGAAAGAAGTTTTCTAAATAATTAGAGACATCTCGAAGGTTGTCTGGCGGGCCCCATCTTGTTGGTAATAAATGCTTCTTATTAAAATATTAAAAATTACAAATAATATTGCTAAATGTACCTAGTACCCAGACTTGATCTACACTAAGTTCTCTAGGAACTTGTTTTGTGGTTAGTACTGGGAAAAGGTAATTCGTATAAGGTTAACGTTAGACTAAGTACTTTTCATATAAGTGCAAGAAAAAATATAATTCTACAAAATTACACTTAAAATAGAACATACTTTTTGTTTTTTAAAATTATATGTTTCACAAAAGGACAACTAATATAAAATACTATACGTTTTATTTATTAGCCGTTACTCGAGTCCGAGTATAAAAATGTTACAATCGATAAATTGTGTACAATAAAAAACAAGTAAAAGGTGTAGTCTATTGTAATTCCCATTCATCTACGGTGCACACGACTATGGCTATAGAGGCCAATTCGGGAGAGCACATGTCGACCGCAGTCAGGACAAACATAGACCTGGTTAGGTCTTGGATTCGGCCTTCTTCCAGCAACATTTCCTTGATAGCTGGCCACAATCCCTCGCCATTCGGTTCTGTCCGCTGCAAGTTGTTCCCATTGCTCGTCTGCAATACCGCAGGATTTTAGATTTTCATGGAGAACGTCTTTGAACCTCTTTCGTTGACCGCCACGCCTTCTTCTACCGCTTAGCAATTCACCATAAAGTGTACATTTAGGAAGGAGGTTATCATGCATACGATGAACGTGACCTGCCCATCTTAGGCGTGCTCTTGAAATAAGCACCTCAATTGGAAGGCTGTTTGCTCTCCTGAGTACTTCCACGTTTGATATGTGATGGAACCAACGGATTTTCATCATACTCCTGAGGTGTCTTTGCTGAAAACGTTCTAATTCTTTCACATGACGACGGTAAGTGACCCAGCTTTCACATCCATATAGCAGTGTTGGAATGACAACTGCTCTGCAGACAGCTATTTTCGTTGACAAAGCAAGGCTCTCTCTCTAAGTCCCCAGAGTGCTCTAGATGCAGCGTTAATTCTATTGCGAATCTCGCTGTCCATGTTTGCTTTGTCATTAACAACGTTGCCTAAGTAATTGAACTGATCCACCACTTCAAGAGAATTTCCGTTAAGTGTAATGTCTATTTTATCCATACACATACACACATTTATAATATATATATACATATATGCATGTACAAACCCTTACATACACGCGCACACACTCATGCACACAACATTATGCAAACATTTAAAATAAAAGTACATTATGCCTTACAAAAATAGTTTATAATATTTGTTATTAATGTGCTAATTTACGAATTCATCAAATTTTTTAATAACTCTAAGTTTTTGATAACAAACAACTTCGTTTTGTTTTTGAACATGTAAGTATTATTAATTTCTTTTATTTGTCTAGGTAATAGTATCAAAACATTTTATCACAGCTGTTTTATCACTTTTTAGGATTCTGACATTATTGTTTTCAGCAGCTCTTGTTGCACATTGGTCTTGTTAGATCTGGGCGTTTTTTAAAAAATGTTAAATTTGAGAGGATATAAATTGTATCAACATCAAATAAGTTTTTGTTGTCAAATAATAATATGACGGATATGATTTCTGTTTATTTACTATAACTTTAGTGACATACTTTTGGACACATATGTTGCACACATATGTTTTACAAGGGTGATGCTTTCCAGGATACCGCTCTGCATATAACCATTCAGCTTGATATACATGTCTTTTAGATTCCCCATAAATAAGTAACATGTCCACCTTTTCATTTGGTTAATTACCACCAATACCAAAACTCTTATATAATTATATTAGCAAATAAATCACAAGCAAATTAAAAGAGCACTACATAAACTTTTCGAAATAATAACTTAGGCAAATATTTGAGAAGAAATATCATTTTGTCATGGCACGCTTGTAAAATTTAAACATACGTTAGTACATGCATACGATTTCATTAAATAACTGAAGAATAGCATCTACAGAAATTCAATAATTTCAATGTAAATTAGTACCCAAACTAGAGGTATTATACATCAAATAAAATATTAATGTTTGGGCTTTGTTGGTGCAAGTAAAAAATATGGTTACCGTAAAAAAAACTGAATAAAATTCATTTGCCTTTTGCTTTTTCAAAAAATTATTTTTCAATTCAAAATATTGGTTTTTGCACGATATAATATTATGTTGAATCTAAATATGCAAAAATATGTATAGGTTGCTATTTAAAAATCAAAAATTGTTGCTACCTCCGGTTGGAACGGATGTGGCATTTTTCACTTAATAAGTGCAAAATGTGGCTTTTTCTATAGCAAATGATATGCCAAAATTTCAAAATATTATTCCTAAAAGCAACCGAGAAATTTGACGGGACTAATTTCGTTATCACCCGGTATATATTTTTTAAACAATTACTTGTTTCATCCTAGAAACTCAACATCTGTGACTAAATTTAATTTTGGTTTCATCAAGATGATTATCAATAAAATTTCAAATGCTTAAATTTCAAATACAGGAGACGTCGTGGCTCCATAAAAAGTAAGACAAAATAAATCATTACTCTCACTAGAGTCACTATATTTCTATAAAAGTACGTACAAATATAAAACTCAATATATTCTACCATCAATCATATTCCTATTATCAACATTTTCATTAGTTGTCTGGTTCTTCATGGGCACCTGTCGGTGGCGGGGGTAGCGAAAAGAAATCACGGCCACCCTTCATCCTTTCCCGCATCCTGGCGCAGGATTTCTCATCCTTAATCTGCTCGGCGGGGCAATTGAGTTGGATTTCCCTAAACAAGCAATGGACCATCACAGTGCCAGCTGGATTACAAGATTCGCTATCAGACGCATCGCGGTTAGCCGTGGCATTCTTGGCCTCATCCAGGCATGTGGAGATTACTTTGTCCTGCAGGGACGTTAACCAGGATTCCGTTGAGAAACTCTCCTTTACAAATGAGCCGATTTCCTCTGCCTTTGGATTACCGTCTGAGTCGAGCTGAAAGATATCGTTTATAATTAGTTTGGGACAAGAGATCATCAATCTAAGTGTCAATCGAATTTCTAAAACTAGGCACTTTATTGAAATTCCTAATCAGCAAAATGTTTTATTAAAGGTTCTCGTTCAAGTTCCTATAAGTAAATAGCATTCGTTAAAGAATTAGTATTATATCAATAGATAACAATTTATACAGGATGTAACTTAAGTACATTAACATATTATTTAGGGAGATGTTCCTTTGTTCATTTTTAAAAAAATTTCATAAGAATAGGTGATCAAAAATTCCTCGTTTTAAAGATACGGGATGTTGCAAAATATTAACTGTATTAAACTAAACAGGCTTTATTGTTTTTGCTTTTTTTGTCTCGGCTACATATTTACTTTCGTTAGTTTGACAAATGACATTGATCCTTACATGTAAAAATTTGTGAGGTGAGTTCAGATTCTTCAACATAACTAATTTTGCGAATGTTAAAATGGCAAATTATTTCTGTGGGGACACGTGAGTAGGTTTTCTGATCATATATTTATTAATATGGCAGTACTTTATATACAAAACTACAGAAATTTTAACTTTCAATATTATAAATGTACTAAAATCCACAAGTCTCTGCTATACCTTAAATTGCTTCTGGGGGTAAAATTGACTTATTTATATTAACTCCCTGGCAGAGTTTAGCATTAGCTATTCCACCACTTAATCAGGGCACATATACAATTACGTAAGAACCATTCTATACGACATTGTAATCGAACTCGAGAGTGGTATAATGAGTAGATGCGTTGCCTCTCACGCAATCCCGCCCAGACTACTACTACACTGAACCGGCGGCCGTCGAGTTTTACTACACATGTAGGCATCTTCTTATTTAGAAACTTAAGTAGAAATACTACACTATTAAGGTATCTTCGTTGTTGTAAGCTTGCAAAATTAAAGCTACTTAATAACAGATTATTCTCAAGGCCAAATGTGATCAATAGCAAATGCTAAGCATTAGAAATTACTTCCACGTCGTGGAAGTATAGTAACGCAAATATATATATGAAGAGTTCTTCCGGGTGCTCTCCCGCGTCGATGGTCGACTCCTCCAGGAGTCACGGGTGTCTAAACGACGTTTCGGCAGAATCTCATCTGCCATCTTCAGGTTCTCACTGAAGACTACCTACTGCTGCTCCTCGTTGCTCGAACTGAACTCGCAGTTCTAGTCCGGTTTGTCTGTAGAAGTTTTTTTGTGTGCACGTTTACTCTGGAACCGTCAAGGTTTCAAATATTTTTTTGGCATCAGCCACCCCCCACTATTACCCCCAATGCCACCCCCACACTATTATGAAAGGGAGTAAAAAAATTAAAATGTGATTTAGTGTGTATACAATAACCAAATGTGTCCAAAAATTTTTTGGCGTTAGCTACGCCCTCTATGGCGCGAGGTAGCAATCGAGATTGATCGAACGGGTATCGCGCTACTGGGTTTAAGCTCTGTCTCCGGCACTGGCACTGTCGGAGGACATGGTTGTATGTCAGCGTTTTTCAATGTACAACCTCTTCCGTACAATTATTTGTTATTATTATTATCTGGGAAACTGCGAGAACTTCTAATGACGAAACTAGTGGCTGATAGAAAGAGGAGACTAGAGATTTTGTTTCTTCAGTAAATGTAACTTTGCTGTAGAGAACAATGCAAGGATATTTTACTGAGTTTAGGCGAGCTAAGGCTGTGTTATCTAGTTTAAAAATGAACAGATTTGTTGTTTTTGGACTGGTATATGGTGTTTAATGGCAGTTTATCATGTCATAACAATTTGCAAGTTTGATAAGACCTGATCGAAGCGTGCCAAAACAAAGATTGAATTTGTTTTTAAATATTATTAAGACATCAACATAAATTAGTGATTCACAGATCAGCTCCAAATTAATGTCATAAATAAAAATAATAAAATGAGGTGGCTCAGAACCGATCCCTGTGAAACTCCAGAAGAGAGGATGTGGCGACAGGAAGCCTTGCTACGGAGGAATTGATGCCTATGCAATAATTAGCTAGATAAGAATTCTAGAGAATTATTTAAAAATCCACATTTTTTCACTTTATTCAGAAGTATACCATAATCCAGTATATCAACAGCTTTTGAGAAATCGGTATAAATGGTATCCAGCTACTTCCCAAAGTTGGGAAACTTAGATAGATACTGCGTAACATAAATTAGTAACGGTAGGTCGCCTAGATACAAAGCTATATTGACTTTCGGACACGTGTCGAGGAGGATAAAAGTTATGTAAGACAATTTAAAATAGCCTATTATTAATCTTGTAAGGATGAGAGTAAGATGAGTTGATTTTTGCAAATGAAATATTGCCACAGCTCACTTGTAAATGCAGGACGAAATCACAGTGATGAACCACTCAAATCACTTGCATTAATATGACATCAGAAAGACCTTGAAATAAACTAATTGTTTGTTGATAATGTAATAATAGTGATATCAAAATAAGTCCACTGAACAACTGTAATCAAGGAGCTTGAAGTATTACCTATAAAAATCCATTTCAGACTTGACAATAGGACGCTAAAACACAGAACAGCTTCAAGTAGCTCTGATGCAATACTGTTTTTAGCCCTATGTGAAGCTCCATATTTATACACCAATCATTTACAATGTCAGTAGCGAAGTCTTATAGAAATTTAACGTTCATTTTGTATTCAGTGGGTGCTAAATGATTCTAAATTATAGCAATTTATTTATTATATTACATGTTATTAATAAGCGGTAAACCCTGTGCGTAACCTGTAAACAACTTTATTATTTAACTTTATATATGTGATGTATGTAATAACTAAATTGACGAACAGTTCCGTCTGAATTGAAATAGTTATAATTATGTTGATATAATCATTAGAGAAGCGAATCATACGATTTAATAATGGACCTTCCAGCATGAGCACACTATGTGAACATTAAATTATTATTTTTATAATGTAAAATTGTGAATCCCATCAAGTTCAACGCACAACGATATTTATGTTGATAATGTACATTAACCTATATATCCTTGCTAATATATATTTTTTTAATTTAAATTAATTATAAGTTAATACCGAACTTTTAATTTTTTTTATATTTGTCGGTTTCCTGTTGCAATATTATACTAGATAATATGTTCGATGCACGCAATAAAATTATAATCGAATTAAGTGAATTACTTCTTCGTACAATTCGATTTAAATGAAATAGAATCATATCATATCCACTAATTTAACAATCCGAAATTATGTTATTAATATTCACAATTATAAATGCGAAGAACAAAATACAAGTTCTTTAGCAGAAACTAAATCAAAATTACCGCATTCCTATGTAGAGTAAGAAAATGCAGCACTGGCAGATACTATTATTTTAAATGCAAGATGTAGATGATTTTGTTGCTGCATTTAGGAGTAATTAATTTTTTTACAGTTCTATGCTATATAGAAATTTAAATGATTTTATCGTCCGGCAGATTATTATTAAGATTAGTATAAAGAAGGGATTAAACTAGTTTGTCGTGTCTGCCTCTCAGGCGAACTGTTATTTTACTTATAGAAACCATAAAGGAAAAGAAGGCAGACGATCCCAGCGTAGGCTTTTCGAAGGCACACGTTTTTTATCAGTTAATCTACACGCTATTAAGGATATATATTATGGTAAAATTTGTATCGTATAAAACTTTTATGCAAAATTTGTTATTTCTTCAATTAATTATATGATTTTTCTTTAATTTTCTGGCTGTATGGTGGCACGACAGGGATGGCATGGTAGGTACCCACTGAATTGTGATCCAAAAAGTACCTACCCCCTCGCCTTTTCTACAGTTTTTAAAATAAAATTCTGAAATTAGGGAAATAAAATGTAAATTATCAATGGCCACATTTTGATCATTCGGTGGTAAACGAATCACTTCCGGTATGGCTGGAAACTTTTTTTATTTTAAATATCACCCTGTATATTTAAGTCACTCTTTTCATAAAGCTGTAATTTCTCTTTCCAACGATTTTTTTCAGATTTAAAATCGGATGAAAAATAACCTTAGAAATGGCATTTATTTGCAACTTCTAGTTGGCTTTGGAATTCAGGAACAAATTAAAAGCATTCGAAGTGGACTTCGAATTTGAATAAAAGGGTATTTCTCAACAAATTATATGTAAAATTGGCCTATTTTGTTCATTTGCTTGGATTTAGAAATGTTTTCCCATTTTTCCATTTCCATGGAAATTCAGTTTGTCAAAACTGTAATTTTTCAAATAGTACCCTGTATATTTTATTTACTTGTCAGATAGAGTGGTGAATTTGCTTTAGACTGGTTTTTCCCGACTAAAAATTGATTATAAATTAAAATAAATATTAAGCTTTTTGTAGAAGCGTTTCGAATTGGGTCCATATCTTGCAGTAAGCCATGAAAAACAGACGAAAAATTGCACACATCATCTATCAAAACGTAATTGTTGAGTGAAATAGAGGCGTATTTATTATTTGTAAATTTATAATTAGTTGCTTTATTCAAAATAAGATATGATTTACGATGCAATATACACAAAATGATCGCACGTCTATATTATGAAAGATATCCTGATCGTCGTCAACCATGCCGGCAGAATTTTAAAATTCCAGGAGACTCATTCCAAAATGCAGAAAATATGGAGGTGGCAGAAGACAGATTTATAATAAAGGAAGAAATTAAGACAATACACACATGTGTACCCAAATGTTTCTACAAGAGAGCTGGAAAAAGAGATAGATATTGGTTGTGAGACAGTAATATGTATATTAAGAAAACATGATGTTAAATGCTACAAATACCAATTGCACCAAGAATTATATGAATACGGCGGAAACAGAAGATTTATCTTTTGTAATTGGTTTACTCAAAACGTACACTTAAACAATAGAATTTTATTTAGTGAATCTCATTTTACGAATAATGACATATACAATAGATATAATCTACATTACTGATCTAAAGAAAATTTACACGAAATGTTTGAAGGTAACCATCAGGATAGATTTGAAGTGAATGTGTGGGCTGGAATATTGAGTACAAAAATTATTGGTCCCATACTAGTTTAAGGACCACTAATCGATGCGCGTTACTCAAGCTTTTGGCAAAACAAAATAGAAAACGAAATGGATGAACTTTCCTTGGAAGATTTCAGAAATATGTACTTCCAACAAGATGGAGCACCGCCGCAAAATGCTGGTTTTGTGGGAAATTACCTTAGTGCAAAGTTTGACAACTGGGTAATATCTACATATAGAACTGTTAGGTGGCTTGCTAGGTCACCAGACCTACCTCCACTTGATTTTTTTCTTTGGGGTTATCTGAAGGACAAAGTATACTCAACGCCGTTCGCAACGTTAGAAGAACTACAAAATAAAATTTTAAATGCCTTTAAATCCATAACTCCAGTCGTGTTACAAAGTGTTATGAGAGAAACTATTCGAAGAGTGAACATGTGTTCTGAAATGGGTAGGTGTCAATTTGAGCACTTATTACAGATTTGGTATTTAGTTGTGTTGTATTGTTCTAATTATAATGTTTATAAATTAAGTTGCTGTCCAGATAGTTATCATAATTTATAAATTTGTGAAATTGTGTGAATTTTTGTTTTTTTTCTAATGATTCACAAAAAATTTTGTTATATTTATCAAAATAAATTTTCCGTCATTACAAGTAACTCATTTGTTTTTCATAGCTTACCAAATTTCAGAATTCAGTCAAGTGTTTGTCATTAACAATACAGAATTTTGAAGGAATCTTAATTCATCGATTTTATGTACTTACACATTTTTACTTGCTTTTCTTTAACTTACAATGTAGTGTACATGTTTCTGTTCAAACCTTGCATCCTATATTTACCATACTTCCTGGCATTATCAACTGATGAAATTTTGCACAGTTGCTAAGATCGGATGACAATACAGTATTCCATGCCCCACCGGGTGCGGGGGTGAAAATTGATTCCAACCGGCACCTCCGACAAAACGAAGAATACAACAGGTTTCTCGCCTGATCAGAGACTTCAATGTCTGTTTCCCCGTACATATTGGGTATACCGTCTGTCTAATTTACGAAGGCCACACCAAATATCTTGCTTAATATCTATTGTAGAAGAATAAAGTTTTAGAAACAGTTATCCCATTTTTTGTGAGCTATATTTCAGTGAAAAGAAATTTGAAATCCATAGCCTACTTTGTGAGATAAATTACAAAAAACTTGAAAAATAGGAAAACCATAAACGGTTATAGCTTCCTTATTTCAGGAGATATGAAAAAAGTTAAAGGGATGAAAGTTGACAGCAAAGACAATAAGACTAATAATTTGTCTCAAAAAATTCGAAAAACGCAGTTTTCTCTGATATACGCATTTGTGCAAAAATGAAAAGAACAAATCTCAAAGTAGGCCATGGCACCATTAATTCCGTATATTTTTTCTCTTTCCAACGATATAAAACATGTCAAAAAATTTTAACTGATTGTGTCAATATTTAATATTTTACGAAAACCACAATAATTCATATCATTGAGTCGTAAAAATCAATTATGACATAAAAGTACAAATTCACTTTATAATAATTACAGCTCAGTAGTTATTTCTTACAATTTAATACAAACAAACAAATATCTCATAAATAAAAATACAAGTACAAAATGAACATCCAAAAAAAACGAAAAACAGTATCACGTACTCCCATACTGAAAATAAAATGTGTGTATTTATTTTTTTAACTACAAATGCTCAAATTGTGCACCATTCTAATATACAAACGTGCTCTTCGAGGCACCTCACGCATTACATTTTGGAGCATTTCAGGAGTAATTGCCTCACATGCGTTTCTAATTCTGGTTTTGATGTCCTCAATATTTTCAGGGGCGGTTTGAAGTACCTTGTATTTAAGTAACTCCAGACGAAAAAATCCAAGTAAGTAATATCTGGAGATCGAGCTGGCCATAGAATGGGTCCATAGGTGGCTATCCAGCTATCTGGTATAACTTGCTTTAAATAATTTGTACATATTACAGCAGTGTGAGGTGGAGCCCCATCTTGTTGAAAATATAAATATCTTTCTGCGACCGTTAAGTCATAAAGAAAATCTTGAAATTCGTTTTGCAGAAAATTAAGGTATCTACGAGGGGTTAATTTGCCATCGTAAAAATAAGGTCCAATTACTTTAATCCCTAAAAGACTCATCCAAACATTCGTAAAAATTCTTTCTTTGAAAACAGTCTCTCTGCACCAATGTTTATTTTCTCGTGCCCACTTATAATATATATTTGTATTAAAAATCCATTATTAGAAAAATTTGATTAGTCCGTTCAAAGAATTTTGCTACATATCCTTTTAACAATCATCTACAAAATCTTACTCTCCTCGGCTTATCTCTCTCATTTAAACCTTCCTCATTTTGTAGTATCGAAATCCGTTTTTTTAAATATTTTTCTTGCACTGTCTTTTTTATGCGACGGTTTCTCTGAATTTGTCTCAAAGAGGTTTATTCATTTTGGTTAACATGATTCAAACTCTATTCACTTTTCTTAATTATCCGCAACATGCCCTCGCTTTACTACTTTTTTTTTTAAATGAACCGTTCGTTTTAGATTTTGAACTAACTTTCTAAATATAGTTTGATTTGGCTGCGGAGCATCCGTAAACCGTGACTGCCATCTCAGCGTCAAAATTGCACTGACAATAAATGCTAATCATATAGAATTTGTTACATATATCCTGATATAAATTGTCTTAGAACTCGACAGCCCAACATACAACAGTGACAATCTGAAAAATTTGTTAATAACTGTATATATTGTTTTTTACTAATCATGGCATTGCTGATTTTTACGATTGAATGATATGAATTGTTGTTTTCGTAAAATATTAAATATTGACATTATCAGTTGAAATTTTTGTGACATGTTTTATATCGTTGGAAAGAGGAAAAATAAGCGGAATTAATGGTGTCATGGCCCACTTTGAGAATTGTTCTTTTCATTTTTGCACGAGAGCGTATGTTAAAACCAACTGCGTTTATCGAATTTTTTGATATACATTATTATTATTATTGTCTTTACCGGCAACTTTCATCCCTTTAACTTATTTCGTATCTCCTGAAATAAAGAAGCTATAACCGTTTGTGGTTTTCCTATTTTTCTGGTTTTTGTAATATATCTCACAAAGTAGGCTATGGATTTCAAATTTCTTTTCACTGAAGTATAGCTCACAAAAAATCTGATAACTGTTTCTAAAACTTTATTCTTCTACAATAGATATTAAGCAAGATATTTGGTGTGGCCCTCGTAAAATAGACAGATGGTATATACCACTTTAACCGCCGCGCTGCCCAGTTGAGTAAATATGATTCTATACAAGGATAGCTCCGTGCAATCTGATGAGGAAGATATAAATTGTTTTATAATAATAATTTATATATTTTTAGCAAATAAATAACACCACAGGTAATGACGACCCCCTTTATCCCGGAAGGCGTTAGATGATCCTTGTGTGTGAGGGGGCTACACATTTAGAGACAAGGGACACACACCTAATATCCGTGTATAGTGGAAAAGTCCCTCTCACAGTATTTTCCACTGCCACGACCGGGGATCGAACCCGGAACTTTTGGGTGAGAGGCAAATGCGCTCACCTCTCGAACACTAGTCATACAAATGTATAATGTAATATAAAACATAATTGAAATTATCTTCTATGTTCCAAAAAAGGTGAACTTATTTTGTTTATTATCTTCACATGTCATAATCGTGGTTAATGCTGAGAATTTTGTGTTGTGTATTTTGGTTTTTGATGAAATGCACTGTGGAATAATTATCACTTCGAAGGTTGTAATCTCCTTCAGGATTTCCTTTAAGTTACTAATATATAGTGTCATACTAAGTTCATATTTTATTAAGACGTTATTTTGTTGTTTCGTACATCTATTAATAAAATTAGCCACTTACCATGTCAAGTTTTTTTCCAACACACTCATAAACGCACTGTAAAAAAAGAAATAAATTAATATTTTAAAACTTGTACGATGCATCAGTACACCACTGCATTTTAAATAACTTTTTGCATACTACTGTAGTTCTAGCTAACAGCAATATAATTGATAATGTGGAAATTACACTAAGAAAGTAAAAAAATCGACATGAATAAAAACAAATAAATGATCTGCTCTTTAAGCATCAAATTAATAAAACTGTAAAAATAATCTGATTTGAATATACGGATTGTTTCATTAAGAACGAATCATCCGGCTCAGGGCGTCCTGTTAGTTTTGGCGTCACGATTATTTTTGTTAACATAATCTATAGTGAACATCGAAAATTTTAAATTTTTAGCGCAGAGTGTGGGGCGAAAATCCCACTTTTTAATTTTCATTATCTTAATGGTGTTATAAGTTGTTGTCGATGTCATCAGAACTCATATATTTTTTAGCATAATAGGCCTACTACTGGATTAACTTCATAAAAAATACCATGAAGCTGGAATATTGTCGCAAACTGGAGCTTAGCTAGAAATGTGTGAAAACCAATACATCTCCTATATTAAAAAAAATCGCTTAGCATGCATGAGACTCAAAACGGTGTGTATTGATTGAAGTCCTCTGTCAGCTTACGCCGGCTAGACCGGTCTCAATGAAATACCCAGTATATGAAAATTGCATGTTTTCTGAGTCATTTCAACAAGTTTACATTATTTTTAGAATTCATAAATGGTTTCTTAATTATCATGAAAATATGAAACTTTACTTTATTTTTGTTTTGTTCAATAGTGTATCAAATAATGTATACAGTATGTACAGGGTTATTCACTATATATTGACCTTCTTTTATATCTGCTGTTATTGAAAGTAGAAGAAAAAGTTTCGTATAAAAGTTGTAGGATCTTATATATTATGTATAGATCACGTGATACGAAATAAATATGTTTTTCTAAATGGAACACCCTACATGTTATCGCATTTTCGAGAAGCCCTTTTTCTCCTGATTTCAAATATATAATATTGCACATGTCTATCTTAAATACTTCTTGACATATTTGATATTCAAAATGCAAATGAGCTGCTTTATTGCAAGAAGAGTGAGCCATGCGTGTCAATACAAAGAAGGTAGGCCACGAAAATAATTATTTTATTGTTTATTCAATTTTGACATTTCAAGCCGTCATTATTAACATTTATTTAATCAAAATTGGTTATAGTGAGGCTGAAAAGGTCGAAATATTTTCCCTTTATGTGAAAAATAATAAAAATAAGTGCGACGCAAGAAAAGAATACATGACGTTTTATCCGAATCGAGCGATTCCTAGTTTAACACTATTTTGAGTGTTTATTCTCATATAAATAGGACCCATAGTTGTGCAAGCAAACGACGTAACGTTAAAGCAAACGAGGAAGAAAATATTGTTATATTTTGAAGGTAAAAAAATAATTTATTATAAAAATAAATCGATGAATTATTTTAATATTTGTTTTAATAGTTTATTAAATGCTTGTCGTGAAATGGAAAAAAGTTATTCCAACATTTAAAAAAACTTTGAAAAAGCATCAATATGGACCTTACAAAGTATTACCCGTTCAGGAACTGAATGAAGACCAAAAACATAGAAGATTAGATTAGATATTGTCAGATCATGCTCCATGAATTAGATGAAAGTCGTGATTTTTTAAAAGAAATTATGTGGAGAGAATAAAAATCAAAGACAGAGAAAGTTCAAGCAGATAAAACAATCAGGTAGAAAATCAATCCACGTTTGATGCGGAATTTTTCAAAACGAAGTAGTTGGGCCTATCTTTTATGACTTTACTTTGACATGACAAATGTATCTCGAAATAATTTTACCAGAGGTACATCGTCAAATTCAAGAATTCCCTATGGATGTATTGTCTAGAATCATTTGGCATCAGGACGGAGCGATTCCACATAGCGTTTTAGAAGTTCGTGAACATTTATGTAATCAATTTCCCATTTGGATAGGCAATACCAGAACCATTCGGCCACCAAATAGCCCTGATTTGACGCCATTTGATAGCTTCTTATGGAGGTTTTTAAAAGACAAAGTCAATTTTAATCATAACCACAATCTTTAGACCATTAAAGCATAAATTCAAAAATAAATTAATAACTTAAACAGAAACCATAATAACGCTATTTGTAATATTTTCCTAAACTTAAAGAGATGCCATGAACTCTGCATTGAAAATAATGGTGGCCACTTTGAACAATTTCTTTAATTGATTACTTATGTAGTATTATTTTATTATAGAGAGTTTTCTCTGCTTTGTTAAATCTGTTTTTTAATAAATTAAATATGAAGTTAATTCTAATATCATATTAATTATTTATACACGATCATAGTTAGGTCATATATAATTTACATGTTAAAAATAGCACTTTACATATTTGAAAGCGTTTTCACATACTGTTAGTGCGTGTTAGAAATTTATCACACTCTATGTGAAATCAATAATTTTCAAGTGTAGTTAATAGTGCGTAGTTAATAGCATTTTCAAAGCAGTCATAGAAAGACCTTTTTATTTTACTAGTGAATAAATAACTATCTACGGTTGTTGCTATAGAGTTAATAATGACAGTTTGAAATGTCAACAATGAATAAACAATAAAATAATTATTTTCGTGGTCTACCTTGTTATTTTTGTTTCACTTGTGTTTTGACACTCATGGCTCATTTTTTGCAATAAAGCAGCTCATGAATGTCAAATATGTCAAGAAGTATTTAAGATAGATCTATATAATATCGTATATTTGAAATCATAGGAAAAGGGCTTCTCAAAAATGAAATAATATATGGGATGTGCCATTTAAAAAAAAACACATATTTATTTCGTATCACGTGACCTATACATTATATTGTTTTTTTTATCACGTTTCAATAAAATATAAGTAAGATCCTACAACTTGTATACGAAACTTTTTTCTCTATTTTCAATAATAACAGAAATAAAGGGGGTCAAGATATAGTGAATATGGTCGAGGCCAGAATTCAAGCGATACACGTCACAGATCGATTCTATAAATAAGACAATATTGCTAAGAATCATGAAGCTCCATTAAACTGTACCTATGTCTGAAAAACGCTTAATAACTGGGTGTCAAGAATTACTCTTTTTAACGTAATTAATGATTAAAAATTATGTTAGTATTAACATTTCTTTAATGAGATCACTCGTGACGTGCATCGCTTGAATTCTTGCCTCGACAGTAACCCTGTACATAAAGTATTAATATATTTTGGAAAAATTCTTGGATAGGCCGACTTTACTTTGAGTTACGTATCTTCTACTTTGATTTTTTACCTATGACGTCAGCTACTTTTTTAAATAGAACACCCTGTATATTTTTTTATTTTAGAATCTGCATGGGAAGCTCGTTTCAAAGACCTGTATTAGGTCTACAGTTCATAAGTTTTGAGACTACAGTCAGTATACAGGATGTCCAATTGAAAAGAATAGTAGATAACGTTATAACAGAGGCAGCGATGACACCATAGCTAAAACGATCAAAGCAGAAGATGCGCAGTTCAATATAATAATCGATCTGTTCGAGGATTTTTCCGAAACATTTTCTTATTTACAAATAATTTATTCCGCACTTTACTGTACTATACATACTGCATATTGCAGTGATTCTGTCTTAAAACAAGCAACGACACAATATGTTCACTTACTATCATATCTTTTTTATGTTTCCAAGGCTTTCCACATTTGAAGGGATCAAATTCAGGTTTCTCTGATTTATTGTTTACAACGATTTCTTTGAAACAGGCTTTCTTTTCATCCTTGTGACCATCAAGGATCTTTTTTACTATATCTTCTGCGCAGCATAATCTTGACCATCTCTTCGGATGACATTTCTCTTCTTTTATAACTTCCTCTTCATCCCTGCGATATCTTGAATGAGAATACTGAGTGCTGTCATATAAATCTACTAAGTCTCTAGCCAAGATCTGATCTGAAATAAAATAATGTCAGTATTACAATGTATACCACTTTCTTTGTGTAAAATAAGCCATTACTGAATTTTGTATGCACTAAAAAACATATTTGATTAAATACATCAACTGTGATTACAATAAATTTGCTGGGGATGTAGAGAAAAACTATGAGAGTCTAGCGTAACACTTAGGTAATTCTTTTAAAAATTAGAGAGATGAGAACATTTCAGTTGGAAATTTTTATTTATTCGACATATTTATTACTTTAGGACTAAAATGGTCATCCATTCTCATTATATTGCAGTTATAAACTGATCTTTAATTTAACCGTACCTTTACGTTCGAATTCATCTCATAAGCACCAGATAAATATATTAGAAAGGAGTGGTCGAGGAATAGCTCCTTGTGAAATACTGTATACGAATAATCTATATAGTGCTGAAAGTGCTGAGTTTCCTGTAATAAGATCGGTAAGCTCCAAATAGTGCGTTAAAAGATTTTCGATGTGGAATTGGCGACGATTAAAGTCTTAGAATATCTGCATTAGGAACCTGTTATTCCTAATTTAATAGTTAAAAGTTTCATGCACTAAAAAAACCGCATACATACCTATTTACTCGATCAAGTATACTATTTAAAAAAAAAACTAATACAACTGACCGACAAATTTATTCTAGTTTCCATGAACTAGTTAATAAATTTCACAAAATTTGACGGGTGTAGTTATCAAGGTAGAATAAATATGACACATTAAGGTATCAGCTAGATTTTTAGGATAGTACAGTTAGTGAGGTCCATTCAGTCAGTTGTAAGAAAAAAAAAAGATAAAACAAACCTAAGCTAAACCTAACTCTAACTCTATAGACGAAATTAGGACTTGAAGAATACGAAATGCAAATTATCTGGATAGGGATGCTTTTCTTATTTAACTTGTTCAGCGGTCAAGTTGAGTTCACATAAGTTTTGCATTTTCGACGAGGTCGGCGGATTTTCTTTTAAGCAATTCAATTTTTTAGAGCGTATTTTCCATCGGTTATTTAAAAATATCTCGAGATCTATAATAAATTCTACGAGACAAACTGAAAAGATGAAACATGTCAGTTATAACTTAGACAGCAAATATATATATACTGGGTGACCCAGAAAGTCCTACCCCACTTTTTTCTAGTTTTAAAAATAAAATTTTGAAATTTGGAAAATCAAATATAGATATCAATGGTCACCTTTTGATCATTCGGTGGTAAAAAAATCACTTCCGGTATGGCCGGAAATTGACAGAACTTTCTTATTTTAAATAGCACCATTTATATTTAAGTTACTTTTCTTATAAAGCTGTGAATTTCTCTTTCCATCGCTTTTTTCAAATTTAATTTCCCTTAACATGTGTGCATAGTTGAGTCTGTTTTTTTCTTTAATATTTTTAAATAACAATAACCTGTGCAGCTGGCTAATGGTACATACTCAAGGCCAATTCAAATTAAAAGAAAAATCAGACGAAAAATAACCTTAGAAATGGTATTTATTTGCTATTTCTAGTTGGCTTTGGAATTTAGGGACAAATTTAAAAAAATTTAAAATAGACTTTGAATTTGAATAAAAGGGTATTTCTCAACAAATTAAATATAAAATTGGCCTATTTTGCTCATTTGCTTGGATTTTTTGTTCCCATTTTCCATTTCATGGAAATTCAATTTATCATATCTTTAATTTTTCAAATAGTATCCTTTATGTTCTTATCAGATAGAGTCGTAAATTTGCTTTAGACTGGTCTTTCCCCATTAAAAATTGAATTTAAATTTTTGTAGAAAATTGAATTTCCATGAGACGGAAAAATGGGAAGAACATTTCTAAATCCAAGCAAATGAACAAAATAGGCCAATTTTACATTTAATTTGTTGAGAAATACCCTTTTATTCAAATTTAAAAACTACTTCGAATTTTTTAAAATTCGTTCCTGCGTTCTAAAGCCAACTAGAAATAGCAAATAAATGCCATTTCCAAGGTTATTTTTCATCCGATATAAATCTGAAAAGAGCGTTGGAGAGAGAAATTACAACTTTATGAGATAAGTGGCTTAAATATACAGGGTGCTATTTAAAATAAGATAGTTATGGCAATTTCCGGCCATACCGGAAGTGATTATTTTACTACCGAATGGTTAAAATGTGACCATTGATACCTATATTTGAATTCCTAAATTCCTAAATTTCAGAATTTTATTTTAAAAACTATAGAAAAAAAGGGGGGGGGGGGGTAGGTACTCTCTGGATCACTCGGTATAAATTAAAATTTCTTGGATTATTATCATTTAAAAAAAATTAAATATTGAAAAATCATGTATTTTTAAATACATTATTATTCTTTTGAAGAAAATGGGCAAATATCATCGAAACTTATTGACAATGTAGGTCTTACAAAGTACTATTTGTGATTAACATTTCATTTCAAATCAGAATAGATATTAAAATACTAGAAAACGTTGCGAAATTGAAATAAAATAATTAGCTTCTATAGATCTTCACCTCGCACTACATTACAAGTGAAGATTATATGTACATTTTTATCGTTTGGTATTACATCGCTAACTTTTAAAGCTGTTAGAAACATTCGAAATTCAAAATATATATTTACTAGCACTATATCTTTTTTTAAATTGTCATGAACCACTAGAGCTACAATAAATAACCAACTTATTTCCTAGAAATATAAATCTGGGTAAGTTGAGCTTGGTAACATTTTGTTATTCATATTACATCCAAGTTTGCAACGAAATAATCCCTATTATTTTAAAGTTCCACATTAACATTTTCAACAAAGAATAAAGTTTTGCCTGGCTGGTAGTATTATGAAAATTAACTTACTAAATTCTGGGTCCTCAAAATTGTACGCTGTGACAGCGACAGCCGCTGTGGCCAGCAAAGCACAATAAGTAACTACGTTATTCATGATGCTGCAGAGAACTAAGCACTGAAGATTAGAAGTCTGGGCTCCACTTATATAACAATCACGATACAAATTGCTATCACACCGCGTAAAGCGAACTTACCTGGACACTGTCCGTCAGATTTGGGGTAAACTGGTGTATGGTGAGTTTAGAAAAAATTAAAATTCGATGGTACTAGTACTAAAATGTATACTTTTAATTCCCCATGTACGGAGTGTATAGGAGAAGTATTGTGATCGTGCAAAAATTCGCTTTTAGATTTTTAAAAATGTTTCTCTATCTGTTTGTTGGCTGTGATAGTATCTAAAGGTCAAACTAGTCTAGCATGTCACCATGACGTAAAATATTGTACGACCAAATGAAAATAAAATCACCATGGCTAAAATTTAAGGGAAATTTACGCTTTTACTATCGATCGATAGTACAAAAGAGGAGATTATATTTAACTTTGCATTGAGAGCTTGGAAAACAATCCACTCGGTAGGGAAACATGAATATCAACAAATGGAGGTAACTACGGGGAAAATCCATAAGCATATCAACTACACAGATATATGATATTCTAATTCAAGAATAGGGTGTCAGTAAAATCTGTCAGATGGGCATTGCATAATAAAATCAAACACGACCGATATAGAATTTTAACGCAGCATTTTTTTTCAACATTTTATAAAGAATTCATACATTTTTCTCAGCAAAACTCTTGCTATTGGTGACATTTGGATCGTCCACTACGGCTCAGAACAAAAAACAATTCCAGCAATAGAAATACCAATAAATTTTTTCCACTAGGAGGTAAAGGTAGTTCTGTCAGTTGGTAAAGACGTCACGTCAATTTTTTTAATCTATAAGTATGTTGTAATAATAGTTTATCTTTTAAGGGAATAAAATACAAACTGAGAGTACTCTGCTAACCTTTTGCAAAGAGGTCATGAAAGAATTTCTGGAGAAGAGCAGAAAATGCCAAATATATAAGTAGCTGCTTCGCCACAACATTGCGCTAGCTCACATTCTAGAAACTCTACAAACTTTCGTGATAATTGGCTTTTTCCGAAGCTCGATTTATTTCGGGGAAGATATTTGTCTTCGAATAGAAATGCAGGCTAAGCTACTTTCACTTCTGAAGAGTAAGAGTAAAACATATAGGTGTCCCACTACAAAAAAGTCATAATTACTTCTTTAGCAGTAATAAATACAATAATCATTTTATAGACTTTATAGGAAATTAACAAACATACACATATTATATCAACATGTCACCTTGCCTCAGTCTCCCCTGATTGTAAATTACAGCGACCTGAAAAAAATATCTCTACCTATACTTAGTTGAAAAAACAAAGAGATTAGCAAATATTTGTCTTTCGTTGTTGACTGGTTAATAGCGGGATTATACAAGTAACGCTTCGAATGAAAAAGCCAGTAATTTATTATGAATTAGCACGGAATAATTTTTCACCTATTTTTTCTAAAAAAAATAATGTATTAGACCTTGTACTTTTTATATAATATAGAACTAACGCTTCCCAGAATATTTTGTGTTGAAACAATATAATATATTACTATTTAAATATTATTTAACATGTGGTTTAACGTATGTGTAATTTTAAAAAGAGCCTTTTGGAAGATATGTCGTAAGTTTTTTTTATGGGACAATATAAAATGTTTACAAACAGGTACATACATCTCTTGGTTGGTTCCGGAATTATTAAGTCGTAACAAAACAGTTTATTAATTTATTTAATTATTAATCATGATGTTGCTTGTATATCAGAATATGCGCGGAAGCTATCCAACCTTAGGCGAGGGTTGTATAGGAGATATACCATCCTTCAGAGGGGATGTAAAGCCGTCGATCCCTTGTCTATTAAATGTTAGTCAAGTAAAAGATCCCTAATCTTCTTAAGGGAAGAGGTTCGGCAAAATTCCTGGTTGGGGATAGCTCCTCTACAGGCGTCGGTGTTAGGCCTCAGTAGCGGAAATAGGCCGACGTTAAATAAATGTATATAAAAAAAATAATCATGATGTTCCCAGTTACAAAGTTGTATACACATGGACAATTATACAACGCTTAAAAATAAATTTTTAATCTATTAAGTAATTGCTAAAAATGTGTATTTAAATATTTTATTCCTTATATTTCTAAGTGAGAAAATGTCGAAAGTCAAGACTGACATATAATGCTTAATAATAATAATAATAACATGATAGTGTTGCTAGGTAACACATTACAGTAACAGATACTGTAATGTTTGATTTATCGGCCGCAAATGAGTACGGGAAATAGACATTCAACGGACAGTATAAAATATATCATTAAATGTTGCTAAAAATTCTTGCTTTTATATTGTTCTAAAAAAAGGAAAATCCCCTACATAATTGAATAATATTTTAAATTTCTTTACAAGTATATATATAAATTATATATTAAAAACTCATTACAGCGTTTCCTTTGATCTGCCATGTACATAATGAACACACAATTTACTTAACTAATTATGAAGCATGCATGATATTCCATATTCCATTCCACACGACTTAAAAAGAAACGGATTTTTATCTTCCAAAGTAATTAATTCATTCCGCCAAATTTAAACTCGTTTCGTTTAATCCGTTGTTCACTTGTATTTTCGAGTAACACGCTATTACTCGAGGGTAATAAGTAATTCACAAAAAAATTAACTTGTTTCTCTGTACAAAATAAATTAAAAAATATATTTTTCATTCGACTGGGAAGGCGAGGAATAGTAATTTTAACGGCCTGGGAAAAGGTAGAACCAAGGGCGTAGTTGTATTGCCTCTTCGTTGATGAGGAATTAATTCATATTTCACATTCGAATAATAATAACAATAATATCATAATAGTTTATTCCCGTCGATTGAGCAGCATCCCAATGGGGAAATGTCTGCAAATGTTTTCTAACTTCGACGGAGAGTGTGTGACGCCTAAGCGCATAATAATAATTGTAATACAGGGCTTTATTTAATTATATTTTGATGCTTTATTTCCTTAGCGAAATAACACTATGGATGCTATTACATTTAAGAAATATAAATTAGAAGAACAACCCACTAAACACTATTACCTGACAAAACTTGACAGCGATATGGACATCACATATTTCAGAGACATGCCTGCCACATCATAGTGATTATTAACACCAATGGTTACACATAATAGCCAAAAATTTCTGAAATTATATAGTATGTACATGAGGCGTAAATGTATTAAATCATAAATATTTTAAATATAAATTGAGTCAAGTAACCTTGTAACTTTAGTATTTTGAGGTGCACCATTTCCATAGGTAAATTAATATAGGTTGGCAATTTACGTGGTATTACATTTGGGATAAGGTGAAATACGCCCTAGTCCTTTTGAATAGATACTATAGATTGTATAGGTATTTTATTCAATAAACTTTATTCTATTCCATTCAACTTCATTCCACTACCCTGCCCTGCCCTACCCTACTCTACCCTACCCTACTCAACTGAAATATTATCCGTTACGATTAATATACTGTGTTTTCAAAAATAGTTATTGTTTAATTTTTATTGTAAGTTAAATAAATAATTTAGGGGTACCCAATCTCAATTTAATGCAAATGATATTAATAAACTTTTTTGTCGAGATCTTTTTTATACCATCCTGTCCCATAATTATCCAACATTGACATATAGCAATGATTAGTTTATAATGCTACTAATAGTAAATGACCTAAAGATACTATTTTGCATAAAAATTCTTACGGATTTGACAATTTTAGTTACATGTATGACTAAAACGAAGAAAATAATCAACTTAAAGAGACTTTTAAAAACTTGCTTTTCTTACAAAATCGTACTAAAAAGTAAAAAATAATTTTTCATGAACGACTAGGCGTGCGCACTTTCTATGATTGTATGCAAGGAGAAATTCAAAGTGAGCACACTCAGGACAGGTTAAAAAAATTATTGATGTTCCGACAGTCCCAAGATGGTGGAGCAACCATCTAGGTAGTTTAAGATTATCTCTGGAAGTTGTACTCGACAACTGAACAGGGACTTTCCTAGAAAAGTTTTTAATTCCACTCTTGCTTATTGCAAGTTTCATTATTTGTAAATTTCAGATAGTCTCAATGTTGGTGGGGCGAAACTTCGTTTCTAAACGACCTTAGGCTAATATTTTTATATCAAAGTTTTTATTGCTCTTTAATGCACCACTTACACTATTCCGTACCATTTTCAACTTTCGGTAATTCATATTATTATATAATACCTTTGTATACCTTTCTGTGAATATGTTTATATATTTTATAACATGCTTTGAAACCCTTGTTTCCAGTTTCAATTGAAGATGTATAGATATTTAATTCTATTGGATGATACGCGGATTCGGTATATAATCCATAGATACATTTTTAGTTTTTAGGCTTTTTCAATAATGAGAGCGCTTGATAATAACTATTTCAAAGGTCGTTTCTGCAGTTTTTTTAATTTCAGTTTTCTTTGTTGCCGTTAAATAAAAATGAATTATTAATAGAGTCTTTCTAATTTCACTTTGTATGAACATAACGAGAGCGTTGTTTCCAGATTCCTAAGCAAACTATTTAAGTGCCTCTATTAAATAAATCTGCAGATCTAGAACTCTACTTCCGTCTGGATTACGAGTTTAAATGTGGACCTAAGTGTCCACGTTCTTAATTAAGAAAAATGAAAAAACATATTGCGATATCTACATATTGGAGAAAGTAATGCCACAAATACAACTTATTATCATACTTTGACCTAACAAACAGGTTGCTCTATAACCGTTTATTTCTGAAACGCCCTATACAACTGTTAGTGAAGTGGCTCGAGCTCCATTTATTGCGACATAATTCTTTCGTTAAAAATTAAATTCTGGAAGTTATTCCGGTTTCATAAATTGTACAGTCCCTTGTGAAATATTTCCAACTTTTCTTCAAAGTTTGAACTTGAAAATCAATATGTTATAATATATATTCGCCATATCTATACTCTGAGAATAAATTAAAATATGATATCTATTTTATTTTAAGCGCTGCTCCATCAGTATTCAAGTCATTTATCGATGATACACTGGTAGTTCCTCTGGTTTGTTAACAGTTGCAGTTTAAAATTAGTTTGCCTTTGAGTCTGGAGACGTATGAAGACGTTGTCGCTTTCATAATATTTTCTGGATCTGCCACTGGCATAGACAGCAGGCAGCGGCATTCGTGTTGACAACGCAAAACTCAAATTAACAAAGTTTGCCAACTAATTAAGAAAGTACGTCAGTGACCTCTAGAGACTTGGATAGAATAGCTTTACTCGTAACACATTTTCGGTTTCATGAATACAGCAGAGACACCCGCTTACTTAGGCTACATTGTTGCTTCATAAAGAAAAATTACTATACAATATACCGTATGTCTATTTTACGACTGCCACACCAAATATCTCGCTTAATATATATTGTAGAGAATAAAGTTTTAGAAACAGTTATCCCACCCACTTTTTGTGAGCTATCTTTCAGTAAAAAGAAATTTGAAATCCATAGCCTACTTTGTGAGATGAAACATCAAACATCAAAAATTAAAAAAATAAGAAAACCGCAAAAGGTTATAGCTTGCTTATTTCAGGAGATACGAAAACAGTTAAAGGGATGAAAGTTGACGACAAAGACGATTAGAATACAATGTGTGTTGACATACGCTATTGTGCAAAAATGACACCATTAATTCCGTTTAATTTTTCTCTTTCCAATGATATAAGACATGTCACAAAAATTTTAACTGATTGTGTCAATATTTAATATTGTACGAAAGTCACAATTCATATCATTATATCATAAAAATCAGCTATGCCATAATTAGTGAAAAACAATGTATACAATTATTAATAAATTTGACAGATTGTCACTGTTGTATGTTATATGTTGCGTTGTCGAATTCTAAGACAAGTTTTATATCAGTAATTATGGTGTACGCCAATAATAACAAATTCGATATGATTAGCATTTGTCAGTGCAATTTTGACGCTGTGATGGCAGTCATGGTTTACGGAGACGGATTTCCGGATGCTCCGCAGCCAAATCGAACTATGTTTAGGAAGTTAGTTCAGAATTTAAAAACGAGAAAATACATGTTGGTGCAGAGAGACTGCTTTCCAAGAAAGACTTCCACGAATGTTGTACGAGGCGCCTATGGACCCATTCTATGACCGACCAGCTCGATCACCAGATATTACTCCCTTGGATTTTTTTGTCTGGGGTTACATTAAAGACAAGGTATTTCAAACTGCCCCTGAAAATGTTGAGGACATCAAAACCAGAATTAGAAACGCATGTAAGGCAATTACTCCTGAAATGCTTCAAAATGTAATGCGTGAGGTGTCTCGTAGAGCACGTTTGTGTATGGTGCACAATTTGAGCATTTGTAGTTAGAAAAATAAATACACACATTAACTTTTCAGTATGGTAGTAGGTAGTACTGTTATCTATAGTTTTTCGTTTTTTGGATGTTCATTTTGTACTTGTATTTTTATTTATGATATTTGCTTGTAAATAATTACTGAATTATAATTATTATAAAATGAATTTTTACTATTATATCATAGCTGATTGTTACAATTCGATATGTATTGTGGTTTTCGTAAAATATTAAATATTGACACTATCAGTTAAAAATTTTTTTGACATGTTTTGTATCGTTGGAAAGAGAAAAAAATAAATGGAATTAATGGTGTCATGGCCTACTTTAAGATTTGTTTTTTCATTTTTGCACAAGAGTGCATGTCAAAGCGAACTGCGTTTTTCGAATTTTTTGATACACACTATTATTGTTTTTGTTTTTGCCGTCAACTTTCATCACTTTAATTGTTTTCGTATCTTCTCAAATAGGGAAGCTATAACCGTGTGTGGTTTTCCTTTTTTTCAGGTTTTTGTAATGTATTTCACAAAGTAATTAAAATCTTATGGGAAACTCAAATCTCTTTATATGCATAAAGATGTGCTTGTCCCGGGTATAGCTCTGTGACTCCTTGATTCTGTCAAATATGTCCTATGGCGATAGCTTGTACTGGTCCGCGTCAACTCGAAGAGATGAGGTAAGTTTACAAAAGATCCAAAACTCCTGTATTCGCTACTGTTTTAATTTAAGGAAGTTTGACCATGTATCTGATAAAATCTCCGAGTCAGGGTGGCTTAAACTGCAACAGACGTTTATGCTTCATTTATCATGTTTAACTTTTAAGATAAACTTACAACGTGAACCATCATATCTTTTCGATAAGCCAATAAAAGTTCTAGTGTTCGTAGTCGTAAAACTAGACATTGTCACCATACTATTCCCAAGCACAGAACTTTATATCAAAATCATGTCTTCTATATCAATTCGAAATGCAAAGCATTATAATGTAACGGTTTTTAATGGAAATATAAAAATATCTCCGGAAATATGGATTTATTGGTATAAGATATTATTAAAAGAATCGTAGAGAATTAACGTGCCAATTCAAAAATATAATAATATACAGTGTTCCATTTGAAAAAATTGAGAAAGTTCACTTTGAAATGTCCTGAATTGGGGCTAGTATAAAATGCACCCTATATAATTATAATCAATATTTGGTGGTTGTGTCGTTATACTATATCCCTTGTCTACATAATTCCAAATAAATCTTCTTAATTAATAGTAATACACATACAGCGAATTAATTTGTTAATAGTTTTTGCCAGCATATCTTTCTTCATATCACCTTCATTAAAATAATGGTTGCTTCCGCTTTCTGTGGATTTCTCTAGCCACAAATACCATTACTTTATCTGCAATAGCGGTTTTTCTCTCACTATCCCTGTCATTCTGAAACCGTTGTATAATATTTCTTTTATTATAGAATAAAGAATAATCTAACCATATTTTATCAAAAATGATGGTGCAATCAACAGCAAAAAGAGGAATACGAAAATGGATTCGCATTTATATATAAGCTGCCGGACTTAGAAATGAAGAAAACAGAAGCCTCAAAAGAACAATTCTAGAACCAAAACACAAAAAGAGGGGCGCGAGCAGTTAATATCACGAAGCAATGCGGTAACGCATTTTACACCTGCACTTCCCATCCCTCAGTCCTGCAACATGCGCTATGCGGCTCTCGATGCTAGGAACGAGCCTGCTCCCAGTCCAACTCAGAGTAGACCGGTCCAGCGGTGTGTTTCTCCGAGAGTGGCAGCAATGCCTGCGTGCGGTGGTAAATCAAATGAAATCAAGAAGCTAGACGTCCTAATTTTCCCACCTCATCTTAATTCACCTTAAAACATTGCTAGAAAGGTATATCTTGAGTTATTTCTTTCGCATTAGATTTCTAGATTCAACAAAACCGTTTTCTGTTGGCTCCCAATAGACAGACATCAAGTGTTGTCTATAATAAAGTCCGTTAAGTTTGTCACAGAAAGCCTGAAATGACATGATGCGAGGCGGAGCGGGACGGTGGTATTACAAATATGGAACATATCCACATAATGCTCACGGCTAAGATTTATTAAAAATAACGGTAAAATTCTAGTAAAGCAAAGGGAATACCAATTTGTCAGTAGTATTTACTGACGATTATAGAACCATTAAACAAGACTCTTAGCAAACTCAAATAGGATCGACTCGATGCGTGGTTTGGCTACTATCACCTTGTTAACAGTTAAAACGCTTTGAACGCTGTTTTACAAATACCAAAATAACATTTGCAAATGGAATACAGCCATGCCCGTTTCTCTTTGTGGATGAAAATACATTTAGTCAACCGATTAATTTGACAGCGAGAATTTCACAAAATTAAATCCACCAAAAATTACGTACAAATTTTGATATTTTCACTGTTGTAAATAATTCAATAACAGTTGTTCCGCTCGGCAGTAAAATACAATAAAATTATATCGCTGTAACACAAACCCAATTTATTTCATCAATACACGTCCATGTTGGAAGCATAAAAAACAAAGCAAAATGTACTGTTTCATGAACAGATGCGATATCGATTATGTGTTTGTATCTAATATAATAAATGGCATTGCTAGTGTTGATCCCTCTTACAAAACGACAGGATACCAATACAGAAATAATGTAATATCCTTGTTGTTGTGAGAAGACTGACGATAAATCAAACAGAATTGATTGTAACTGCTGTCAACGGTATTTTCATGACAACGAATTTTACAGATAAGTAAATAGGCTTTGATATAGGTATTTATTAAGTGGTACGTACGTATTCAGTTGCATGTCGTGAGCAGTAAACATTAACACAAGAACTGCCTCTATAACAGTTATAATATCAGATTTGTTCAAGTAAATAATATAATTTTATAAATTTACCGACTAGCTGCAAACTCAATAAAAAAGGGGGGATAATAAAAGAAAGGCTGATAATATTTCAAAAATTAAGTAAAGTAAGAGATAATATTGGGAAATAAACAATACCTGAACCTCTAAATACAAGGTATATCACAACAATGAGGCACATTTTGAAATTTTGTTAAGCTAGGAAGCAGTTTCCACCAAAACACTTGAATATACTACTCGACTCGCATTTAGCTAATAATGACATTAAAGGCAGACTAATTGAGACTACATACGAACTACATCGCACTAGATAAAACTACATGGAACATCATGGAGACAACATGGGACTACGTGTAATTATTCTAAAGAACCTTTACCATTTCCTTCGACGGGATTTTGTGGAACTGCAATGAAATATGACACATGTACGTAAAGATGTCATTAAGAAGATACTTTTGAAGTACAACGAAAGCCCACTCACTCCAAATTCTTTGGAACTAAAATAAGAAGTAGACGCACGCCGTATCATCGTTGTTTTCTAACAATAGTTATCCCTATTCAAAGCCGTATCAAAATTTCACAAGACGTAATTTTAGAAACTGCATCGAGAATTTCACAAAGCGTCATTTTAGGAACTGCATAAAAAATGTACCAAAATTAATCTTCTTTTACCATGCGACGTTGTGTAGCACTGCAACTCGCGCAAGATATAGTCTATGAGGATGAATTACTATAGCGTAAGCCATCGGATGGTAATTGGGAACTCAATTGCACGAGGTCTTCCAAATAATCGCTATGTGTGGTATGGACTTTCTACATTTCTATATACCTATATTGTACCACTAACAATTTCTAAAGACCAAATAAATTAATTTTTATCTAAATTTCGTCATTGTGTCTTACTGAATCCATTGATATACACAATTCCCTTTCAGCAAATAATATTAAGTAGTGTTAGTCAATAAGAAGCGTTAGGTATTAGAAAGTGTAGTGAAAATTCCAGTGATACTCTGCTGGACTACTGTTGAGTAAAATTGAAGTAAGTAGTATAAATTTTGTATTTTCGTCTGCCTGATAAGTCGAAGCAACCCATCACATGTGAACGTCCTAACTTATTAGGAAGTATTACAAAACAGAGCCATTTAGACGATCTTACTATGGATCATCCGCAACTGCACGAGATACAAGGGACTACACGAGATTACATTTGCCGTTGTTGTTCCACTTAAACTTATTGATATCTATTCTACAATTTTATTCAAAGGTTAGTGAACGCTAGATTTTTCTTTCGTTGCGTATTTAAGATGGGCCATCTTTATATCCAGTTTTAATTCGACAGTTTGTTTGTCGGTAGGAAATTAGTCTTTTTCTTTATTTTCCCCGGAGTAATAATGTACATTTGTTTGCAAATATTTTATTTATTTAGCACCGAGTTTGTTAATTCATATAAATTGAACTGAAATGGAGCTGTAAATAAGGAAACGAAGAACGCGGTATAAATCTCTGTACTTATTTTAAGAAGTGCTGTAGAATTCGCGTGAAACATTGGAGGGGGTGTGGTTTGTTGCTATCTACCCTCAACGTGTTGATTTATCTGAGGTGTTTTGCGCGCCCAGCACTTATATAAGTATCCCAGGAATGCTCCTGCTTTACTTTATCCAAGTTTAAGGAACGGAGGAATGGAAATTTGTCAGATTTAGCAGATAGCGAAACAACATTGAGGTTGAATAAACGCAAGCTTTTATTAGATTTAAAGGGTTGTAAACGTACGCTTTGTGTATATTTCTTTAAATTGTTTAGCCTCAGTCAGATATTTAATGTGCAAGTGGTTGGGGGTGTAGAACGTACAGAACTAATAAATGAGAATAAATTAAAAATATTTCATTTCCATATCTCCAAATCCTCGTTGTTAATAAATGTCCTTGTAATTATAAAACCACTCAAAAATCAGATGATTACTACATTTGATTATACTCTCTAGGTGTGTGCCACACATTCGATGATAAGTAACCACATGCACGAGTATGAGTTAAATATAAAAATTATTCTCTTCATCGGTTTATTAAAACTATAATTGTTGGACATGCTGTAATTTATTTAACAAAATTTTAAGAACAATTTTTTAGGTATAGTTGCTAGCTATCTTCGGATGGTACCATCATAGTTGACGATAGTTGTCAATATGTTATACAGACTGTCTATTTTACGAGGGTCACACCAAATATCTCGCTTAATATCTATTGCAGAAGAATAAAGTTTTAGAAACAGTTATAGTTTCCTTATTTGAGGAGATACGGAAAAAGTTAAAGGGATGAATGTTGACGGAAAAGACAATAAGAATAACAATGTGTATAAAAAAAATTCGAAAAACGCAACTGGCTTTGATGTACGCTTTTGTGTAAAAATGAAAAGAACAAATTTCAAAGTAGGCCATAATACCACTAATTATGTATTACAATTTAATTCAAACAAATATCTCATAAATAAAAATACAAGTATAAAATGAACATCTGAAAAAACGAAAAACTATGTATAACAGTTCTACCTACTGTGTATCTATTTTTCTAACTACAAATGCTCAAATTGTGCACCATGCATTCTAATACACAGACGTGCTCTACGAGACACCTCACGCATTACATTTTGGAGCATTTCAGGAGTAATTGCCTCACAAGCGTTTTTCATTCTGGTTTTGATATCCTCAATATTTTCAGGGGCAGTTTGAAATACCTTGTCTTTAATGTGCAGCTATTTGACATAACTTGATTTAAATAATTTGTACATATTACAGCAGTGTGAGGTGGAGCCCCATCTTGTTGAAAATATGAATAATTTAATCTTTCAGCCACTGTTAATTCATAAAGATAATTTGCCATCATAAAAATAAGGTCCAATTATTTTAGTTCCTTATTACCTCCTTTCCCGTATTATATATTTTTGGGAAAGAATTGAGGCAACATATGCGGACGACTAGCTGGTTTAAGCCGGAGCAAAGAGTCGTAAAGAGTGGAGAAACTTACCCTTTGTTGAGAATGTACAGCATAAGTGACAGATTCTTGTTAATTGGGCACCATCTATAGTGAAAATCAGTAGAGTTGTCTCTTTTTCTCGAATAACCAGTCTCCTATAGATTAGACTGAAGTTGTTGGCAAGAGAAATGAAAAGATTGTGTAAAATTAATAATTAAATAAATATATTACATGAATAAAAAAATCAATTGTATAATGTGAAGTTTTAAGTTAATTAATAATATCGGCAAATAAAGACTAAACAATACTAAAAAAAGTCAGTGACAAATTTATACCAGGATCCTAGATTCCGGGATTGAGTATTGTTGAGGTGAATGGTTCTGGAACAGCAATTCAGGCCCACAATTGTCTCTTGCAAAAATGGAATCTAAAGGTTTTCTTGGCAATTTAGTTTACGTCTCTCATTGAAAATTGTAGAAATATTGTCCAACTATATGGTTTAGAAAACTTAATGAACGCAAATGTGGATGCTAATTTACGTAAGAAATAACGTGAACAATAAAGGACTGGTTATAGATTTCAATCTATAGAAATAATATTCCTTTTGACCTAGTTTGAAGAATATATAGCTGAATTTCAATTTTGAAGAAATTCAAATTATCAATATGCAGAAAATATAGCTGATTCACAAACTATACATTGCCAAAAAAATGAAAAAGAAAGAAAAAATATTTTATAACCATGTGGTACAGATAGTATTTTAATTGCTTATTAAATTAAATATAATGGAATTTGAATTTATTTAAAAAAAATTGAAATTACATCAGACAATAATTGAAAAATACTGAAGTTTTAAATTACTAATAATGAAATTTACCTGGTCGTTAAACACTTGTTAATGCGGATATAAAAATGTCGGAATCAGTACAAAAGTTGCAGGCAAATGATTTCTTGGTGAATTTTACTAATAAGGTAAACTTTATTTATCGCACTTCCTGCAAAATAATACTAATACACAAACTTATAAAAGATAGTTTTACTAATAAAAGCCGTAAAGTGGTACAGGTATCGCCATCTGTTAATGGGCGAATTGAATGCACAACCTGCAGGTCGACTTGTGTAGATTTCCATTACTCACAACTAAAATAGTGGCATATAATCGATAAAAGGAATCTATATTTCTATATAAGCGTGTATGGGTAAAAAATGGCATTTATTGCAAGTTTTTAACCTACTAACGAACTGTCGTAATAAATAATAAAACGTATACAAACAGTTGTAAGAATTCAACAAATGTATTACATCTTGTAGGATATACTATATAACAGGTTAACGAAAAAGGTAAGAAAAATAGCCATATGTACTTACATAGTAAACAAGAATATAAAAATTGAAATATAGGTATATGAGTGTAGATAAATGTGTTATAGACTTGAAATAGACAATTTTTTCCTGAGGTGCTATAATAGAACGAAGGAAAATTCTTATAGTTGAAAACAGTTTCGCTTACAAAAACCGAATAAAAAATTCTATACATGTCGTACTAAATATAAATAAAATACTAGTTATTATATAAAATTGTTAAATGGACATAGGCCATGTAACAACCCACCCAAATATTCGTAGAAAATCTTTCTTGGAAAGCAGTCTCTCGGCACCAATGTGTATTTTCTCGTGTCCACTTCTAATGCATATTTTTACTGAAAAATCCATTACTTATTAGAAAAATTTGATTCGTCCTACCAAGGAATTTTGCTACATATCAGTGTGTCATTCCTTTTTTTATTTAACAACCATCTACAAAATCTTACTCTCCTCGGCTTATCTCCCTCATTTAAATGTTGAACTATCCTCATTTTGTAGCATCGAAATTCGTTTTTTGTTTTAAATATTTTTCTTGCGCTGTCTTTTTTTATGCGACAGTTTCTCTGAATTTGTCTCAAAGAAGTTTCTTCATTTTAGTTAACATAATTTAATATACCATTCACTTTTCTTACATTATCCGCAATATGTCCTCGCCTTACCACTTTTTTGAAAATGAACCATGCGTTTTTAGATTTTCAACTAACTTCCTAAACATAGTTCGATTTGGGTGCGGAACATCTGAAAATCTATCCTCGTAAACCGTGACTGGCATCTCAGCTTCAAAATTACACTGACAATGAATACTAATCATCGAATTTGTTATTATTGATGTACACCATAATTACCGATATAAAACTTGTCTTAGAACTCGACAACGCAACATACAACAGTGACAATCTGTCAAAAAACTGTATACATTGTTTTTCACCAATCACGGCATAGCTGATTTTTACGATTCAATGATATGAATTGTGATTTTCGTAAAATATTAAATATTGACATTATCGGTTAAAAATTTTGTGACGTGTTTTATACCATTGTAAAGAGAAAAATAAGCGAAATTAATGGTGTCATGGCCTACTTTGAGATTTATTCTTTTCATTTTTGCACAAGAGCGTAGTCAAAGCCAGCTGCGTTTTTCGAATTTTTTGATACACATTATTATTCTTTGCCGTCAACTTTCATCCCTTTAGCTTTTTTCGTATTTTCTCAAATAAGGAAGCTATAACCGTTTGTCGTTTTCCTATTTTTCAGTTTTCTGTATTATATCTCACAAAATAGGCTATGGATTTCATATTTATTTTGACTGAAATATATCTCACAAAAAATGGAATAATCGTTTCTAAAACTTTATACTTCTACAATAGATATTAGGCGAGATATTTTTTGTGACCCTCGTAAAATAGACAGACGGTATGTTCATGTGAACTTTTCTTCATAAAATGACCTGTAGGTTAAAACCACTGACGATTGCTCCTTGCTTTTATTTTTTAACATGTAAGTCTGAAAATACTGTGATACCAGAATATTTCGCTGTGTTTCTAGTATATTTTCAATAAAAACATATAGTTGTTTATCCACCCTATATGGCAGAATGTTTTGATTCGTTATTTACAGTTCGTACTTTTTGTTATGTACAGAACAACTATTCCCATTCCGGGCATCAATCACACGATTACATTGGTTCATTCTGTGTAATATTTTTATAGATATCATGTCAGTTTTGACATGTGGTGCAGTTGAATGATGAAATGATACAATCTATTTTCCATATCTCGTAAATATGCACATAATAAATATAGAGTCCGTCAATTTCAGGACTGTGTTATCCAAATAAAATTTGCAACTCGATTATTTGAAACGTAAGCAGAATTTGATGAAGGCAATTTTAAGATATTCGTATTGGGGATTCAGGTATCTCAGTATAGATTTTACTCAACTTGAAGCAAAATTATGCTACAATGTAAATATAACATGTACATCAATATACAAGGTAGAGAAAAGAAAAGGTCATTTCCATTTGGTATCTCCGGAGCATGTTTCAAAATTTTAACAATGCGTTTTCAACGTCATCATTAACTATTAAAATGTTTCTTTAATTTTTGGTGAAAATCTATGATGTGTTTTGCAATAATTTTTACAATAATAGTATTGATACTTATTGATCTTACATGTTTTTCATTTTATAAATTCATACTAACCGGGATTACTCGTAGTCTTAGTTTTAATATAATTTCTAATACATTAACTTTTCAGGCTAAGTACCAGATTTTAATTGTTAAAAATTTGATTCAGTTGAAGATTAAATCCTAAACAATGCACAAATAACGATGAGATAAAAATGTCACGTTATAACCGTTTAGTATTCATTTATTTAAGATAATAATAATACATATATTTTTAACAAGTTTACATCCAATTACAGAGTGTGTTAAATAAAACAGTTAGTGATATGTTAAATAAACAATAATGGGACACAAATGCAGATATATGAGAATATTTAATGATTAAGGTTTAATTATTTAATTTAATTTCCTTATACATATGAATATATATATTAGTTATCAAAGTTGACATCACACGGAAATGATAGACTTCGTTAAATATTTTACATGATAAACATTGATCATTTGACTTGAATATTATTAGCTCTGCTCATATCGATTTTCCATGTATTGTGTTGACTAGCTTTCAGCCTTGGTACAAAGAACTTAGTTATATTTAATAAGTGAGCGCAAGTTAACTAATAAAAGAAATCATATTTTATCAAAAACTAATATTTTAAAATTCATTGGTCCAATAATACCTATTATTAATTAACTATCAAGAAGTATTGTTTGTACGGAGACAGACTGGAAATAGAACAATTTTCTGTGACTGTGACTTCTGGCTTGAAAAATAAAATTTAATATTTGCAATTATTTTTGTTAAAAATGAAAATTTCATAAAGTGATCAGACAGAATTTGGTTCGTAGATTCTAAAAATAATAGAATATACAGGGTGTTCTATTTAAAAATCTCGCGAAAGAATCGATTATGGATTGAAGTGTTTTGTCGACAATGTCATTATCATGTATAGTGTCTTATAGTTTTTATGTATTCTTCTCAATTTGTATAGATGACAAAATGTTTGTCTTTCAATGTTATCACTATAACCTTCATAAGCTACTTTTATTTATCGCTTGATTAGAGATATTAAGGTTAGGTTACACAACTATCAAGTTATGTAAATATCCGACAATAAATAACTCGAATAGTAGGGTGATTATTATTGAAATCCTAGATATAATTTTTTTTTTGTAAAGGAATGAATATTTTTAAACGAAATTTGACATACAGGGGTATTAGGTCATGCCGAACAAGACTTTGTAAAAACAAAATTCCTATCTAAATTCCTAATTTTTGCCAATTTCTTTTGTTCACAGTAGACGTATTTAATTTCGGAGACATTTTTTTAAATAACTTCTTAATCACAATCTAAAACGCAAGAAGTATACAAAATTTGATCTAAATCAATCAACAAATGGCCGAGATATTGGGGGTGTAGTGATGAAAAGTGAGACACACTGTATATAATTCAAAAGCCACAATCTGTAGCGAATTTATTATGACAATTTTACATAAGAGTCATTATAAATAACGCTTTCTACTATATTACAACATCCCCCTTAAAAAAATGAATTCATCTTTTTCAAATATGTACTAAACTAGCACTGTCCTCCCCTTAACATGCGGAAACATCCATCGTACATTAGAACATCCTGAGAGTTTCCTACTGCCAATGGAAGGCGAGACGATTTGTCAGCAATGGCATATTACGTTTGTCTTTTGCCAATAAATTCCTTTATCGAATCTATTTGCGCTCATTAATTCATATTTACTAGGACATTACTATCTGCCACAGTTGGGACTTGAACTCAGCAGAGAAATATAACAACTAGATGTGTTGCTTCAGTCAATTGAGCTCTAGTTCATTGCTCTATCCGCGGTGTTACATCTTGACAATTTCAAACGTAGATTCAAATATGTCATTAGAAACAATGTGGCTTGTTTAATTCAGGAAAGGCTACAATCGACTTTTTACATCTGGTCGTGTACCTCTGTATGGGGACCGCCTACGCAAAAATGGAGTGACATACGACAGATCTGTCTGTCGGTCGGTGCCGACACAGCAGCGAAGAATAAGAGAATACGAGAAGAGACATTTTGTTCACACGCAGTCAACGGTCAGTTGGTTGATTGTTATGTGATTATGTGGAACTTAACAATTAATGATGCCTAAATATCAAAACAATATAAGTACACATATACAAAATTTTACTTCCTTCGAGCTCATGACAAAAGGTTTGATGAACATAAAAGTACCAAAAGGACCATACTTAAAACTGTGTTTCAACCGAGCATATATTAGAATTCATTAACAATTAACCGATCGAGGAAAATATTTTTGAATCAATAAATAAAAATATTTGATACTTGAATATTAGCATGTTACTTGCATTGGATTTCAATTAAACGAACTACAGTATTTCAATGTTATGATGTCTGATGAAAGTAAAATTTCACGGATGTACAATAATCATTGAATGTGATCGTTTACCATAGAAATGCCAAAAGAAGTAATTTTTTTGATATAAATATTTGGCCACCCGATGACGCCTACATATTAATATATTACTTTCTTCTAGTTCATGGCACTGGAGTTCCATGAGATTTGAAATATGAACCTTATGATTGGATTTAAGGTTTCTAAACATTTTTATTAAGTTTCAAATCAGAGAACCAGCATCTGTGTCAGTCATTTTCAATACACCTACAATACTTGCGTAAAATGCAAGGTCTGTTCATTTTTTTTTCGTTATGGACGGCTTGACACGTATCTTTTGATATTCTGCGTAATATAGATACAAAATGATATATTTCAGTTTAATATCCAAAAGTGGTCTGCTCCATAACCTTTGTTCCTTTAAAAGGTTTTAATACAAGACCTGTCAAGAAAATGAAACATTGGCAGAGACGTTACATTTTTATTTAAAATCAAAGTTTACAAGAGCCATATAACAAAAGAAAACAGTCTAAAAACTGCCAAGCTGAAAATAACGCACCACGTAAACAGCGTATAAAAAATTGCTATCATTTTTCGTACACTAGACTTTCGTGTCACGTTTACTAACAAGAAACGAGTTAAACGGTCAGCTGTTGGTGACAGTCGGTCTCGCTTGGTTAAAGATACAAAAGACGGTTGTCTTTCTATGTCTCCGGGGGGTTTCCATTCCTCCCGCTCGCTTAGTCCTATTTTATTAGAGCTTATTGCTCTTTTGCACTTTTATTTTCCACCATTTTATTTAGCTCCACAATTCGGGTTTCTTAGAATAGAAAATTAATAAAATCTACATATTTACGGAGAAGTTTAGATGCTGAAAAACTGAGCAATTTCTGTCTCTAGTTATTCATAAAATCTGACTTAATGCTGTGGATAGAATATATTAAAAATGTATGAAAATTATATTTAGTTATTTACACACACCACACTAAAAATCAATCACGGGGTGGGAAAAACAGGGTGGATAAAATTTACAGACGCAGTAGAGAAGTAGAAATATGCACGCGTCAATGCAATAAGCAATGAAGGAATAATAAATATACGTTAAACAACAAGTACACAAATAGCTATGAAAATATACATTTATTATTTGCAATGTTTGAATAGACCATAACAAGCTGATTCTCAATAGACATGTAACTATTACATATAAAATATAAAGGCGAGAATTTCAGTACGTCTGTTCGTGGGATAGGAAGGTCTAAGGTTTTGTGATTACGTGTTTCAAATGAAGGAGAATGAGAGGTCAGCATGTTCATGATATTTGGGCAGTAAACTCGAATGTGGATTAATTTGTGTGGCAACAAAAGAGAGCCTCTTTGCGGTATTGTAACCGAATCTATTCAACTGCTTATGTACAGAACCGAGAGCTGGGTAAACATTGCCCATTTTATATTATGTAAATTTCAAATAGCTTCGTTGAATATACTTACTGCTATTGCAATATTTATTATAGCTGAAATTCCAAATGAGTGAACAATATTCTTAAATATTGTTATTCAACCTTGTTAGCTTTTCCACTGCTAATCTAGTGCTAATCTTTTGTTAATCTGTTGATCTATTGTTAACTTGCTGTTTCCTTACCTTGTTATCCATGCATATATACCATTATAGTTTAAGTTTATGTAGCTATTGTATGTATAATTTTGTTGACGAGTATTTAGCATTCTTTCTCTTTTGTACTCTAATTCAATTGTAATTGTAGTTTTGTTCTTTTTATCCTATAATTGGGTACCACGCCTGGTGGATATCGAAATTAAAACAGATAAATATGAATTAAGCATATTATGACAACGAAACTGTTAAACGCTACTGTAAAGCTTCCATTTTATAACCAAACAAGAGAAAGGCTTGATAGTATTTAAAACTATAACCTCACTAGTTTACTGGAGAAAAATTCAGGAATATAAGCGAATAACACTGTGGTGTACTTGCCTACCTAAAGTGTGCTAGCCACTTAATGGCCTGCTAAATATTTCTATTATTTTGGGTAACCAAGGAAATATGTGAACAACAAAAAATAACAGAATAATTAATATAACTGATATCTATTTATTTATTTTTGTAGTCAATCAACTATAATTGGCGACCCCGACGTGATTTATTGAACTACAAGCACCCTGACTAAAATACTTGAAATCCGATAAAACTGAATTTGTTTTCCTACTCGTATAAGACAACCAGTATACACAATAATTTTTCACAATTTGGATGATAATGGTGATGATAATCCGTCAATTACAGAAAGCTATATTTCACAGACAATATATACGATTATAATATAGCTGCTATGTTATCACGAATAGTAAAATCAATCACCCATAAGTGTCGTTGACAGCGATGAGACATGGGTGAATATAATACATGCCGAATCATTGACACTTCTCACTTCCTGGCCCCTCTGTCGTTTATCCTCCTATCTGACAGGAAGCACGTCAAATCTTTACCCTAGGATTAACTTCATCTGGATTTTCAATGTATACAAACATAATATCCTTGGCGTAAATAATGAAATTTCATTTTATTTCAGAATTTCTCCGGTTGATGTTATCTTCCCCTCTTGTCACGACTCTCCTGAAAACTGACGTTTTTATTGTATTCTTGTAAAATACAAGACTGTAAACCGTAAATATTACTAAGTGAATGGGTAAGTATTTTAGTTCATAAATGCCAGAATATAATAATAATGTGCTTATTCGTTATCAGTTCTATATAGAGCAGAATAGATGCACAAATACATTTGAGAGCGAAATTGATGTATTCTTCCACTCCATCGAAACCTCCCCTTCAATAGCCATTTAAATGTAAGCACTTGCAATAAACTGTTATAGTTTCTAAATTCTCACATTAACAATTATTTTTAATGATTAAGGAATTTGAAGCAAGCGTTTAGCTGTATCCAAACACCAAACCTACAAAGACATAATATGCAAAAACCACATTTATTTAAAATAAAAATCTTCTCTGATGAAGGTTAATAAAACCAAAACGTACGAAAATATAATATCTTTCTATTTATAGAAAGTTTTACTTGTCTTCGGAAGTCGTAAACAGTTGTCAAATTTAAAATAAACTCTACGGGGTATATTAAAACATAATATTTTTAGTCGCAAACTGCTCTATAAAATCCTTATTTTACTATAAGGACCGTAACCAGACTGCAACCAACAGCTACTCTCCGGGCTGTGTGCCCCGCCGAGCGCTGAATTACAAGTTACAAGCCTGGCACGTTAAGTATAATAATTGCACATTACCATCAAAATGCTAATGCTTCGATTGCAACAAACACCGGCCGAAAGACTGATCCCACTTAAAGGAGCTCTCTTGCCAGCCGCCACACACCACTTGCAGACTGCAGTTTCGAGCTGTTGGCTCTCGTCAGTGCAAGGTAGGCATGTGACGACCGGCACGAGGATCCTTTGACTATTTGGTACATCCCGGTATTTTTACAATAGCGACATGTAAAATAGTCAGCAGGCGCCATCTAGCGGTCCAGTGTTTGTTGCAAAAGATTAAAAAAACTCTCGTAATTCTATACGGTCCACTTTTTTGTAACGCACAGTGGTTTTATGTAAAAGTCAGTGTTAGGAATTTTTACAATTGTTGGCTCATGAGGACCTGTCAAATATATTTCAGTGATTTTAAACAATTTTTTGAACACTTAATTTTAAAAAAAAACTAAACATGTAGTATTCAGTTCATATAACGTGAATCGACCTCATTTTATTAAATTAAAAGTAAAGTGCAGATTGATAGGGAACAAATAGAAATGACCGAACATGATAGTGTAAAATATTTGAGAGTTACCATAGATAAGCATATGAGAGGGGACCAACATCAATAATGCAGTGAAAAAAATTACTGTTATTCCTAAACTAAAAATCTTATAAGTATTGTTAAAAAGATGCTATCATCCCTGAAATGTACTCCAGGGAATTCTTGACATCCTGTATGACAATATTTTGTAAATGTAAGGTTACCTCAATAATTACTGAGATTACAATTACCTATAACCGCGACAGACATAATTAGAAAGTTAATTATCTCTGGCGCGAAAAGTTGACTTTTGTAAATATTTTCTACTATATAAATTTCTAATAAATTGTGCGCGCAAAATGTAAAAGTCCAGAGCTAAGCTTTACAAGCAGCAATAAGACTTCAGCAGGAAGAAATATTCATCCTCTCCTAGTAAATCTCACCGAATATATTTTAGAAGTAAAGCTCTCAAGTCTAACCCAAAGTTCTTTATATCTTTATATATTACTCGAAAATTCTTATTTCCCAAACGGGAACACATTCACACTACAGAAATTCATGTAAAACGGGAAACAATAAATTAAATTAAATGCCTTAGGCATGATCCACCTTTTAAACTGTTTTCTAAGAAATGTAAAGTGGCAAATACATATGTACTAATAGTGTAGTAAAACCGGAAATTTATTTACAATATTCGTAACTAATTGTTTTTTTCAGGAGTGCCTTAAAATACTCACTTTGCAAGAAATTTATGAATCTCGAGCTATATTTAATGCATTTTTGTTTTTCATATAAAAGACATCTTTCGTTTTCTGTTGGTATTAGAAACTTCCTCGTAAGCATTTCCTTAAATATCCATAAAAGATATTATGGTCATTTTATTTAAATATTCTGACTAAATAGCATTAATACTAGGTATATTACTAACGAATTTTTTACCGACTATTTACTTGTTTTAAAAGACTTTTCTTTTGTGAATTTAAATGGCGTTTATTTATATCACAAGTTTTGCAATAGAACATATTTACGTATTAAAGAGACGTATATTAATGATGGTCTATTTTACGAGGGCTACACCAAATATCTCGCTTATTAAAATTATCCAGTGCAACCGGAAGTTGGGAGACATATTTTAACACGAAAGTAGTAAAAATTACAATTAATTTCATTTTGACGATAAGTGAAAATAATAAACACTTTTTTTATTTATGGGTATCTAGGTATCTAAGTCTATTAATGTTAATTATTCTTATCAGTTCTGACCATAAAAACAAAGATGATATAATAACGCAGGTAGATAACTGGAATTAATGCACTGCACATATTCCATTGCAATTACGCAAAATACTGTGTATCATTTTAAAATTATGTTAAATGTTAATATTTAAATGTTATATTGTAAGTTCGGTGAACACATTAATAATAATACAGTAATATTAAATGATTACTACTAAACTTTTTCGTTGTTTAATCCATAACGTTTTTGATTTAGAGGATTCCTGTTTATTACAATATCACCTGTTTATAATTATTGGTCATTATATTTAAAAGTTACGCATTTACTGATAATTTGTAGGTGCCCTGTACATATTTCATTTAAAAACTAACTTGTTCGTAACATTCTTTATGCTCTGCACAATGTTATTACAATTAACAATGAAACAAGTATAATGCAGGAAAAGTAGAAGTCGACTATTTCCTTTTAAAATTAAAAAAGTATTAAAAAAGGTGGAGGGTACTGGGATTCTAATCCAGTTCAATAGTATGAAAGCGAATTTTCCATCAACTCTACGAGACGTCCTCCTTTCCTGTACACGCCTTCTGCGAACTTGCGGAGTCCTAGTAATAGCATTCTGCAAATACCATCTACACCGACTTTTAATTCATTGGCAGTAACGTCATTTCGCTTGAGCGATAGATTGAAAGGACGGACGGCGGAGAGCAATTACGTAAGTCCTTCTGAGGAAATAAAATTCGTAGATAATAACGCCCTTTAATTCAAAAATAAGCCATAGAAAATGAAAAAAACATTCTTAATTAAAACTTTACATCTATCACATGAAAGAATATTAAACATTAAAGTGCGAATGAAAGCTTAAATGTGATACCGTCGATTTTTTACCTGAAACTTACGAGGTAGAAAATTGATAATATTTAGATTGGTCCTTTCGTATGTCTGGTAGATGTCAATGATTAAAGTTTCAAAGATATATTAGTTGGCATAGTCTAAAATTCTTGAAAATAAAAATTAAATTAAAAATTTATTCCGGCTCAAGGGGTATTGTTATTGTAAATCGTGTTATGAGCTATGTCGGATGCGGTATATTTATAATTTATAAATCGCTAGAAATTGGAAGGAGCTCGGGTTATGTTTTATATATTTATTATTCTTATGGATCGATCTTATATAACATAAAAACTAAAGAATGATGATAGTTAAGAAGGACACCAAGAACCTTCTCAAATTTATAATCGTTCTGTGCTAGAGCAAGATCTAGTAATTTATTAACATCATTATTTACGTTATTAAACTGTAGCAGCTCCAGAAATTCATCGACCAACAGATTTTTACAATCTAATAACAGAACAACTCGGAGAAATAACATGTAAGATATACAAAAACACATTAACTTGAACTTACTAACTAGATTCAAAATAACAAAAAACAAAAGCATAACAAAAACATAATTGAAATACTATAAATGCAAATTAACTATGGGGAATAAATAAAATACGAATAAAATTTAGAGTCAACTTGGTACTTGAATGACAAATATATTTTACATAGCACTAGCATCTATATTTGGGCGCGTCACATTTAAGACTTGCTTGAGCGAGTTTGTATACAAGTCACAATTGCAAGAAATTTTGTTAAAATTCGAACACATAAGATAAATGGGTGAGTTCATAAGAACATTAGTTCTAGCTGTGTCAATATAAGATGTGATATCTTGCCTTGACGTCTGCCTAGGAACCAAAAAACTTAATCGTGATAAAAGGTCGGACAATCAACGTTGTGTTGCACTAGGTTAAATAAAAAATTTATGGCAAAAACAGTTCATCTCTGCTAGAGAGTAACAAAATTAAAATTCAGTAGTAGAGTATTATAATCAGTACCCCTTTCAGGGTAATATCCATTACATTTAAATGCAAGATATTTTAGAGAACTTTCTTTGTACTATTTATACCGAAGTCTTATGAGTTACAAAATGAGGATGCCATATTGAACTGCAATACATTAGTTTTGACACTACATATTCATAATATAAAGAGTTTAAAGCATTGACATTATTAAAGTTATTGCAATTTCTTATTATGAATTCAAGCGATTTAAAAGCAGATGCAGTAATGTTATTAATATGACAAACGAAAGATAATACCTAGCTCCCTAATAGTATCTGCTATAGCCAAATTTACTTGATGAATATGGTAAAAAAAGTGAATGGGAGTTTTCTTTCGTGAATAGGAAACTATATTACACTTAGCAGCATTTCGATCCATTCTATTTGCACTAGACCACTCAATCACCTTATTTAGTTCACTGTGAAGACTGCCACAATTATCCAGGCTTGAGATGTAACAATAAATGTTAAGATAATCGGTAAAAAATAATCTGCCACACATTAATTCCTCATCTAAATCATTGATAAAAAGTAAAAGTAGTAGTGGTCTCAAATTCGATCCCTGAGGAATACCTGAGCTAGCAATGGAATAAGATGACCTATATCCATTATAACAAACGTACTGTTTATAGCGGCAAAGGTAAGATTTAAGTGATAAAATAATGGAATCATTAATGCTGAACAAGGTTCATTTCTTCAGTAAAGTTGGATGGTCTATGCAGTCAAAGGCTTTAGAAAAGTCTGTGTAGATAACGTCAACCTGACTGCCATTATCTATATTCTTAGCAATAAACTGCGTAACTAAACATAGGTTAGATAGTGCAGACCTTTTTTCCATGAAGCCGTGCTGAAATTGACTAGTAGAATTCTTCGCGTCTAACAGGATATTATACCGTAATAACATTTCAAAAGCCTTTACAAAATTACACAGAACTGAAATAGGTCTATAATTGCTAACTATAGATGGATTGTCAGTTTTAAAAATTGGACAGACTTTAGCTATTTTTCACACAATGTCGCAGTCTTCAACGCCAAAAGGATGGTATTCCATCAGGTCCGGAAATAAATTTGTTTTTTAATTTTTTCAGGGCAACATCGTCTGGAGTGAAGGTCAACGCACGTGTAATATTTGAATCAATATTTATAGGCAACAATGAATCGTTATTTTGAGTTAGGTAAACACTACTAAAATACTCCCCAAATAGATCAACAACCAACCGAGGGCTGTCATAAGAGCTGTTATTATGCGTCATGCTACCTGGACTTCTGAACTTTTGCTTCTTAGCATGAAAAAATTTCCAAAAGATCGTAGGATAATAAATAATTGAGTTTTGGACGTTTTTCAAATACTCTTTATATACAACATTAGTCTGCCTCTTAATAAATTATACAATTTGTACATTTAAAATTGTACAAAATAAAAATGATTTAAGGTGTAGGTGATTCTCAGACACACATTCCCGTGTGCGTTCTTGCTTTGTTCATTGTCTGCTTTTCGGCTACATACGTCTATACTAATCATATTTTCCTCTTTAGATTCTTAAATTTGCATATTACATTCCTTGCATTGCAGTTTTACACTGTACTTAATTGTTGATTACTATGTGGGTTTACTTCTAATTGCTGGTATCAGTGCACGGTCTATCCGTGATCCAATTCATCGCTAAACCACTTGCTGGTAATGCACTGTGTTAATCGTCCGTTAATATAATATGGCATAGGTGGTATAAATTTGTAAATAACAGGTTCGCGTCTAACAAATCTTATTATGGGCATAATTGAGCGTGCGAGGCAGTCTCATTTTTCTTTTTGACTAACTGGATATACCGTTTCTCCACTGGTGTTACCAAAGCCCTACCTATCCGACATGTGAGGTAGTGTTTTTCCAATATTTAAAACTGTAGCGGGCGCCTGAGCATCCTGGGGCTGGGAATGATGCATATCAATGTACTGAATTGAAAATATATTCTTGGTAGCAAAAGGTATAAAACATTGAATTATAGCAATCAGTTGAAGTATTAGATAGTATGTAGGTAACGATCGCGTATTCGTAGCCAGCAAGTGTAATTTTTAAACGTATATCAACAGAAGGTATGCTACTAAAATTCATTTGCAACTATAAATATAAGATAGTTAAATGTAGATGTAGAATTTTTTTTTGATATTATTATTGACTTATCGTAGGGAAGTTTGTCTATATATAATCCTCTCATTGATTTAAAATGTGAAGATTTTATTATATTTTTTGAGATTGTTGTTAACTTCTCGTAAGGGGGAAATTATTACACAACCTTTTCATTGATTCAGCTTTATTCATGTATCAGCTGATCAGAATTAGATCAACATGTAAAGAATTTTTCATATTAGATTTTGAACAAATCTGATAGAAACCCACAAAAAAAATTTTTCAATAATAAAACTAACGTTAGATTTTCATAAAGTCTTTATTTATTTAATTATGTATCCTTCCAATCCTATTATCATCAGCGGCAGGGTTCATTAATTAATGTTCACTTTTCAATATTATCATTAGTTAATTAAATCTTTAGTTTCATTTCTAGAACAAAGTAGGTAAAAACAGACGCAAAATTTTAATTAAGTAAGGGTCGCTGTAGTATTAAACTCGTATCAGATATCTGTTGATCCCAGATTAAAGTATTTATACGTATACAATACGCAGAATGGTTTCGTAGGGTTTCAGAGTTAAATAACTTGACCCTACAAAGAGATCGCTTTTCTATTTAAATTTAAATTTCATTAGGTATATAATACCCATTTTATACGCTCTTATATAATAATATAGCAATAATAATATAATACGCTTCATTTTATTTAAAAAATAATAAAAATGGTATAGGAATAGTCAATAAATAAGTGCGAATAAAAATACTATATGCAAAACTCAGTAAAATTAGTTTGTAAAGACATCGTAGGTACTTAAAGCATGAGTTTCGTTTAAACAATTCTATATTTCTACTAGACTTAACATATAGCTAAGTATTCGGAAACCAATGTGAAAAGGTGAGTTTATAGCGATTTTGTATTTTGCAAAATGCGTATTAAATCTTTTCGAACATAAAATCGAAATCGAACATCAAGGAGAAATTCACATGGCCTTCATTGATTTAACCAAGGCGTTTGACTCGGTGGATAGGGAAGTGCTCTGGAAAATTATGTTCCGCTTAGGTATCCCTAGAAAATTTGTGGAAGTATGTCGCAGTCTACATACAAACAACAACGCCCAGGTTATGTATAATAATGAGGCAACCGAACCTTTCCAAACCCTCACTGGAGTTAGGCAGGGATGTGTCCTGGCACCCCTACTCTTTAATTTGTTTACCACTGCTCTAACAATTATTGTTGACAACAAACTGACAGTCAGAGGAATAGGTCTCAGATACCGTTTTGATGGCGGTCTCTTTAACATAGGGCGCTTTAGAGCTTTCACGAAGACACGCACACGATTCATTTGTGATCTCCAGTATGCGGATGACTGTGCACTTTTAGCCTCTACGCCGGAAGAGCTTCAAGAACTTTTAGATGTGTATGCTCAGAGCTATGATTCCTTGGGACTTAAAATCAACATTGGAAAGACTAAGATTATGTCAACTCCTCATCAAGTGAACCAAATAGACATTACACGTAACGGAAATTCTCTTGAAGTGGTGGATCAGTTCAATTACTTAGGCAACGTTGTTAATGACAAAGCAAACGGACAGCGAGATTCGCAATAGAATTAACGCTGCATCTAGAGCACTCTGGGGACTTAGAGAGAGAGTATTTGACAATCACGACCTTACTTTGTCAACGAAAATGGCTGTCTACAGAGCAGTTGTCATTCCAACACTGCTATATGGATGCGAAAGCAGGGTCATTTACCGTCGTCATGTGAAAGAATTAGAACGTTTTCAGCAAAGACACCTCAGAAGTATGATGAAAATCCGTTGGTTCCATCACATATCAAACGTGGAAGTACTCAGGAGAGCAAACAGCCTTCCAATTGAGGTGCTTATTTCAAGAGCACGCCTAAGATGGGCAGGTCACGTTCATCGTATGCATGATAACCGCCTTCCTAAATGTACACTTTATGGTGAATTGCTAAGCGGTAGAAGAAGGCGTGGCGGTCAACGAAAGAGGTTCAAAGACGGTCTCCATGAAAATCTAAAATCCTGCGATATTCCAGACGAGCAATGGGAACAACTTGCAGCGGACAGAACCGAATGGCGAGGGGTTGTGGCCAGCTATCAAGGAAATGTTGCTGCAAGAAGGCCGAATCCAAGACCTAACCAGGTCTATGTTTGTCCTGACTGCTGTCGACATGTGCTCTCCCGAATTGGCCTCTATAGCCATAGTCGTGTGCACCGTAGATGAATGGGAATTACAATAGACTACACCTTTTACTTGTTTTTTATTACACACAATCTATCGATTATAACATTTTTTTATACTCGGATTCGAGTAAAGGCTAATAATAATAATAATAATAATAATATTACAATTATTATGACTTTCATTTAATACTGCTACACTGTTATATTATTAGTATTGCCTACCACTGATCTATACTTGTTTTGTAATAACTTAAAAGAATGGCTAAAAAATACGAATAATAGCCATTATTGTGTATTGTATCGTGTGTCTCTCAGAATAAAACAATGGAAAGCATTTTATCATCTGTTTTTTTACCAACTAAATCTACATTTAAATCCATAATCGATTATGTAGATTTCAAGTCATTCATAACCTTAAAAATTGCTAAAAATTCTCAGAAATGAAATATTCATATATCGTACCCTGGATTTGCGAACCAGAAAAATCAAAACAATTTTTGCTCATGCTTATTGAGGAAGTAAACTTCAATTCAATGCGGGAATCTTTTTAGTAGGGAGGATTGATCCGTAACCTCAAAAAAGCTCCAAATCATCGAAGCCTGGGACCTCTCTTGTTACCGTACCATATCATTTGTTACTAACAATATGTCATGTCCCAAATACTCAGAAATGGACTAATTTGCATTGTGCTTAGAATTTATTGGTACCATTTTTTTTACGCGCCATTATATAATATACGCACATCACGTGTAAATGAATTTTACTAAATCCACGAATAGTCGAATAGATATTTGTAGTTGACAACGCCCGAGTACAACATCTGCCACTCGTTTTAGATTGTAGCATAAAAAAAATTGTATCGATAATATCACGTGGTACATTTAAATGAAGCCCAGCGCTTTAAAATAAAACATTTTCACGCTGCAGCTGCAAATAAAAATTAAGGGAAAATAAAATTCCAAATGGATTCGGTAAAATCGAACAAGTTTCCCAGAATGTATAGTTTAATAAACCATTTACAGCTGAAATCTGCTGGGAATTAGTCATTGAAAATTGCTAATCCCTTGTCACGGAGCGAAAATTTATAGGTATTTTAGGATTAAAAATGTATTCAGAAAGCGAGCGTTCAAAGCTTTTTTGCCGGCGGCAAATATTACATGTATCATTTTTATTGTTAAACACGTAATTTTTTAATTAAATGGGTAAATTAGCGCATGTGACAAAATGCGATCGTTGAAACTAATGTGCGATTCATTTGAGAAGCAGAACATTTATGTGATTTTTAATATACTTCAAAAAATTGAAAAAGAAGAGCGTGCTATTTACCTGTATTAAAATGCGTTGTTGTTGGTGAACTTTAATTGAAAGATATAAAAATGTAAAATATAAAAACATTGGTGTATTAATATATATGAAATAAAAACTCATAATAATAAAAACCTTATATCCCTCGATAGAACGGGTATATAAGCATATATAGTTAGCCATGGAAACGAAAACACACCACTTAATTATTTAAAAATTACAAAATAAAATTAAAGCAAATAATCGGAGTTCCCTGGGATATATCTGTAATAAGTGTGTAAGTAGTTATTTTGCAATTAAACATCTATCTCAAATGAGCAGCAGGAATATTGTAATAGTACATTAAACAAGTTTAGAAAAGCAAAGTTTTACTAAACGAATATAGTGTTTGAGTACGAGCGAGCAACTCAAAAACCATATGAGTTTAGTTAAGCATCTTTTCTTACGAGATTTGTTTATACTACTTTTTCACATTTTGTGTTAGTAGGTAATTATAAGGAAATAGTGATAGATATGAAAACATTACAAAGTTTGAAATTAAAAAAAAAATCATAATAGGTACTTGTATAGGATTTCCGTAACGTAGTAACTGACACGGCTTTGTTTATTTATATAATAACTGTTAGCTACAATGTTTGTAAGTCGAATTGATTCTAACTTATATATTAATTGCAAAAGTGAGTCTTGCTACTGAAAACAATTTAGAAAATTGTTCTGAAAACCTCCTCTCATTGACTCGCGTACTCTTTGGAAAATTTCTTGAGTATTCCTTATAGCTTCACAGGAAACTATTATGCGGTTTCGCAATTTTTCCTCAATTTGAATTGGCTGACTGTAAACCAATGTCACCGAAGAAAGTAATCCAGACTGCTTAGATCTGGGGATCTATCTGGCCATGACTCTGTCCCCCCACGACCTATCCAGTGATTATTAAAGTTTTGGTTTAAATACTCGCGCGCCAGAGCACTAAAATGGGCAGGCGTACCATCATGCATAAACCACTTGTGATTTCGCATTAAAATTGGAACAACTTTCAACAGAATTGGCAAATTATCATCAAGAAACAGGCGATAATTATGTCCAATTAATCTACCTGGTAGACAAAAGTAGCTAATTAGGTAATCTCTAATAATTCCAGCCCACACATTTAATGAGAATTGCGCCAGGTGATGAGATTCCACGATTGCATGCGGATTTTCCTCGGCCCAAAAATGATTATTATGAAGATTTCTGATACTGTTTCTCGTAAAACTAGCTTCGTCCGTGAATAAAATTTCCGTGTCAAATAAAGGATTTTGGGTAAATTCTTGGAGAAACCATTGGCAGAAATTCTCTCGTAATGGAAAGTCTCGAGAAGTAGAGCCTGAACGCGTTGAATGTGATAGGGATATAATAAATAATCATGTAGAATCCTCCATAGTAGAACATGGGCGATATTTAAATTATTGGCAACTTTTCTCATACTTATGTCGGGATTTTCCTCAACTGAATTTAAAATTGCTGGAGTTCTTGCAGTCCGAGGTGCTCCTTTTAAGTGATTATTTGCCTCAAAACTTCCTGTTTCACATAACCTTCTATAGGTGCTCGAAATCGTTCGAGCATTTCCCGTCAGCAAGCCCATGTTTTTGATAAGAAACAAGTTTTATATCTTAAATAATGTCACAAGACACGTATCTGACAAAGAGGTGTCAAAATTGTTTACATTCATAAAATAAGGAAATGTGTTCTTAGCATACTAGATGTTTCTAGTTACTACTCTTTAATGGCTGAATTCGCATAGAGAAAAGCAGATGAATGCATTTTATTTTTTAAATCGAAAACCGTCCGCCGGACGAAAAAATGTCAAGGGACCATTCTTATGACAAGACAGAGAGTAAATATGAAAAAATTTATTTAAAAAAAACAGTGGCGTATAATTTTTCTAATTAAAAATATTGCAGGGCATGTTAACAGGGACGCCGCTGATGAAAATTTAAAAAACATTTATCCTGAAAAAAATGTACTTTTATGCGTACTTTGGATGTACTGTCGTGAGCAGAAAAAATAGAACAACTTTTTTTTCTAATGTAAATCTGTCTATTTGAATATGTAATGAATAGCCGAAATATCACTTTTAATTTATTTTTTATTTTAATGCTGTAGTTATTGCTATAGTAAATGATGGATGGTTAATGAGACAAATTGCACTGCGCATAACGTTAATAAAAATTTGGTGTGTAACATTTTAGGAAAGTGGAGAATAAACGGTACGATTAGTAGAAATCCTGGATCAAAGGATATCCTATTTAACAAGAAACTAACTGTTAATATTTCGTTATTGCACCATTTCTATTTATAACTTCTATAAGTCTGTTTGGCATAGAATTAAATAACCTTATACAATAATCATTAGTAATAATATTTTCCCATCCATTATTTACTATTTCCAGTAATTCTTCGGCATTCCGTGGTCTCACATTTCGTTTTTGGATACTTCTTACGAGTAGTCCCCATACTTCTTCCACAGGGTTAAGATCTAGACTATTACTGGGCCAGTTAAGAACATTGATGTTGTCATCTTGAAACCAGTTAGTTACGGTATGAGCAGTATGAACGGAACAATTGTCTTGTTGAAATGTGAACTCATTATTAGGAAATAATTGTGACACAGAAGGGAGCATAATATTGTCTAAAATCCTGGTATACGTTTCACTATTAAAGCGTTTCTCAATATGCCACAAAACACCAGGACCACGTGCCGATATCCAAGTCCACATATTGACGGAAAATCTACCACTTTTATCATTGTTAGATATATATTTCTCATCGAATGGAGTATTCGGAGGGTGGTAAACACGAATACGACCGCTGTGCGTTGACTGGAAAGTTTTTTCGTCTGTAAAGATTACATTGTTCCAAAAATTTACATCATACGTTAAAAATTCAAGCGCAAATCCTACTCGAGCTTCTTTATGTTCAGCTTTAAGTATTTCTGTGCTGCTGCATGACAGCGTAGCTCCAATTCCTTTACTCGCTGGCGACCAGTACTACTCGATCCACGAAAATTCGTTTCTTCAGCAGCCTGAATAACTGAGTAAAATGGATTTTCTACTAAAGCATTTACCAATTGCAAATCTTGTTGTTGAGTTGATATCCTTCGTCGCCCTGATCCAGGATTTCTACTAATCGTACAGTTTATTCTCCACTTTCTTAAAATGTTACACACCGAATTTTTGTCAATATTATAACGCAGTGCAATTTGTCTCATTCACCATCCATCTTCTGCTTTAGCAAAATAGCTCCAGATTTAACTAAATCGCTTATATGAGGCATATTAGTTTTTTTGCACACTTGCAATAAATTATGACAACTAACTGACAATGTCAATGTGACAAAAATTAAAGTCAGATGTGCACAACTAGATTTTAGCAAAATACCGTTATAAGACTTGTCCTATTTTTTTTTTGCTCACGACCGTACCAAAATTGAAAAAAGCGGTTTTAGAGATATTGGGGAAAACTGATTTTTTTGTTAAATTTCAACATCCTGTATCTCAGAAATAAAGCGGTTGCGGACATATGTTCCTATAAAGAATTTTTCTTAAAATCATCCAAGGATTATCGCCCTTGAGGATCAGCATTCAATTATGAAACACCCTGTATAACAATGTTTCGTATTTAAATAAACAATTTTCTGTCAAACTGTTTTTATTAACACTGACATTACTATATAGTAAAGTGACACTTTAATGTGGTAAAGTGCCACTTTATTAAACGATTTTGAATTTAGTAAAATAGCTTATCAGTGAAAATGCGAAAAAAATATTTTATTTTGTTAACTTCGAAAGTCTTATTAGATACGGAGTAATTTTCTAGGAGTGTTCTAATTTGCCTAACCGTATATTTGTATTGCAAAAAAGAGCTTTCGTTATATTTTTGAACTGAGTTACGGAGCTTCCTGCATAGAAACATTTACAAATCAGAAAATGGTAACACTTGAAGTGTTACCAGCTTACACATTTTAGAAGTCAGAAAACCCTAACACTTCCAAGCTTACATATTTTAGAAATAGTAAAGTACAAAATAAATGGTAAGAAAAGAATCTAGATAAATTTACATTTCAGAAATTTCAAGCCACCATCCTACACGACATGGCTTTAATTTGTAATATCCTGCACATATGTTGGAAATGTTCAAATCGAATCCTTACTATATGGGATCAACTTTATATAACAAGCTAAATGTAAATATAAAAAAATTGATAACTTTTAAAAAAAATTTATTACGAAACAGTTTTGTATTACGGTCTAATATTTGATAAAATTGTAAGCGCCAATGACAACAAATAGTAACAAAAGAAAAGAACGACATCCTCGCGAGGGCCGATTGGCTATTCTTATCCTGTCCTCAACAAATATACTGAATATACGTTAAATGATAGCGTAAGGATCCAAAGTTTGATTGTCGGAAGCGCTACAACAGACGGACAAAACTAAATTCTTTGGATTACAGAGACAAACATGCCTGGCAATAACTGGTGCCATAAGCACCACACCGTCAGATGCTCTGGAAATCCTCCTAAACTTACCACCTCTCAATATCTACCTGGAGAAAGGGGCTAGGTGGGCAACATACCGATTGCAACAATCGGCAATCAATATGCCCCAGGCTAGCATCACGGAATGCAATGGGTCCTAAAAGTCACAGCATGCTTACCTGGACCAACCATGAACTCCCTTTCAACATCCTATTTCCCGAAAGAGATGAGTGGAATCGGAATAAAATCGACCTGCAGAACACAGACATCTGTTGGTTTATAGACGGTTTCAATATTCCTGAAGGAACAGGAACTGGAGTTTATAGTTGCAGCCCAAAGATAAGAACATCTTCGAGCCTGGGTAACGGCGCGACAATTTTTCAGACTGAAATATACGCCACTGAACTGTGTGTACGGAGGCTAGAACTAATGTACCCTAGGCATAGATCAATAAAAAATTTCTCAGACAACCAAGCGGACCTTAAAGCTCTTGGATTATATAGCTATAATTCTAAAACAGTGTGAAACTGTCAAAAGACTCTAATCCAATTGGGCAGGAACAACAAACTGACTCTGGCCTGGGTGACTGGCCACTCTCTGGTAATGAAATTGTTGATTGCCTAGCTAGAGGGGGTGCAACATCAAAATTTATAGGACCAGAACCAGTCCTTGGCATATCTTCAAGTACTGCCAAAAGAAAAATCCAAGACTGGGCAGAAAGCAAGACGCTCCACCACTGGCAGGAACTATTAGGGTCAGCTCATTCAAAGAAATTCATCACATATCCTTTGAAATCAAGAGCTGAAAAACTTTTAAAACAGGTTACATCTAAGGACTTTAATTGTTCTATACACTGGGCACTGGAAAATAAATCATCACCTACACAGACTTGGACTGGTGGAAAACGCCGAATGCCATCTGTATCTAGATGTAGATGAATAGATGAAACTACAAGAATCTAGGTCTCATTATTTGGCAAAGGATAGCTTTTGCCAGAGGACCTGGACAGTCTCTCACCCAACAAAGTCACCAGTTTTATCAAAAAGCTGAACCTATTGGATGAAATATAATTATGAGTAAGCCACAATAGATCGAATCGGCATCATACACACTCCTTGTTTAACATGATTAAAAATCGTTATAGAAATATGAAACTCTGTATCCTCTATATGTATTAAATCATAAATTAATATATGGAGACTATGAATGATAAAAATGAATTAAAAAATAATGTTGAAAATATATATTGATTTAGTTATATAAACTATTTAATTTGTAACGAATTTTTAGCAAGCTTCTTTTATAGGGATTATGTTGGTAAATATGTTAGGTCATTTTATTGTAGTAAAAAACAATCACTACATAGTATGCATTACTTTAACAGTTTCTTTTTATAAAAATAAAACAAAATGGATGCGGTCCATAAATAAACACTATCATATTTAAACACAATGTAATGATAAAAAGGAACTATTGTTATAGCATAACCTAAAGGAAATAGAATTCAGGACAAAAGTACGCAATTCATTTCAATTTATGGTAGGAAACGGAAATCCAGTCATTGATAGTGTTTCTTTATTCACAGCCAATTGGCCGAGGTCGAGGGTTGCATACAGATTTGAAATATTATAAATTCCGAAACACGCGCCACTTTGGCCGTAATAACAATGTAAAAAGCCACTAGACTGGTAGTTCTTAAGGCTTTAATTACACAATTACTAATTAAATTGGATTAAACTTCTTTTAACTGGCGTCTTCACTTTTAATTACAATCAATATCTCATTTTCGTGTACATATTTATTAATATTTTAATTATTAAAACTTTTCATAGCACCTATAATTGAAGTAGTTGGTAGTTGAGTAATATATTAAAAACTAATAATTCAATATTCATTATAATATTCACAAATTAATTATAGGTTTATATATTTAGATATGTTATTTATATTTATTAGTCTAGTCAAAAGAGCTTCTTTTGCAAAAATAGTGTAACACATTTTCATTTAAAGTGTTCAGGAGAGGCAAGCTGGCTCAGTCGAAGGGGGTGCGAGCTGCCCACCATTTACGCTGAAAATCAAACGTGAATGTCTCGTGAACTGTTGATGCGACAATAAAAGTGATAAGGACCTCCTCTGTTCAGCACAAAATTCTCGACAAATAATTTTTGAAGCCCATTCTCGTAGATCTAACTATTTAGGAGTTATATTGCGTTAAAGTTTGCAGAAAGTAGCTTCTGCAAATTCTTTCCTACACTTCATCACGTCACATCAAAATGTGAAACCTCAACAGAGCATCGAATTCTTTAAAATTTTTATCTGAAACTTTTTTTATATATATAACAGTTTACAGGTTAAAATTCGTCATACGCTATAAAAATAATTTAAAAAAATTTTTTCTAAACTGTTCGTTGTACATTCAAATATGTTATATAGTTTGTAAAGAATTAAATTATCAATAAGTCTCTCTCTTAATAAAGATCTAGTAAAATGGTACCACTTTTTAGAAACAATAAAAATAATCTAAAAGATTTTAAATTATGAGTTTTTACATATAATGAACGTGATGTTAAGTTTATCGTTGCCATAATAAAGTACCTGGTGTAACTTGAAATGAAATTGACAAGCTGACGTCACTCGGATAGGTTCTAGACTTCAACCATTGTCCAAACATATTTGTTTCTACTCTCCGTTAACAAAATTATATGAGGACCGTGTGTGGCTCCAATTCGAACTCCATGCAAATTATCAGACTTATTGTATACATCATGATCATGGTAAAAAAAGCTCGTGCCTCTTACGATGGAAACTTGGAATCCTAATGATATAAAAAAATAACCCTTAGAAAATCTTATAAAAAAAATAATAGGAAATCACGAGAATTTACCCCAAGGAAGCTATGGGGGTCTCAGTTTCTTAGTAATAAAGCCTCAGTTTATGGCGTGGAGAATAATTGCTACTAGAAAATATATAAATATAACAACCAAAGCAAGTGCTGCTCCTACAAAGTATCATGCCAGAAAGGAACGATAAAATAGCCTAGTTTTCTTCTTAACATTATGAGACTGTACCAAAGTGTTTAATGAAATAAAACTTGAAGTCATTAATTTGTAATATTTTAAAATCAAGTGCCAAGTAATGGTAAAAATTTTGCACATAGTACCATTATAATATTCAAAAGACCATTTAGATGTAGATAGACGTATAACATTAGTGGTTTTTTTCTCTAAAATAGCGGAGATCGTTATTTTGGAAAAACTAGCATATTTATAGAAAAATATTACATTCTAAAATCATGTCAGCATGGCTTGAGGGATGGCCAATCAATTCGGACGAATTCCTATTTATTTAATAAAATTTACAGCAATTAATTCAGATGAACGTTATGAAGGTAATGTTACAATTTGATTTATCTAAGGTATTTGACACCCTAGATATGGATTATATTATGTTTAAACTTTGTATCCTCGGTATATGTAGCAATATCTTGGAATGGATTCATTCTCATTTAATATATCGTAAAATAATTTAAAGACTGGTACCCACTACTCAGAGTAATATAATAAATTTTGAGAGGTCCCCCAAGTGTCAGTACTGGGGCCCTTGCTTTTCATATTATATGCTAATGATCTACCAAACTATATAAAGAGTGGGACCTTGGCGATGTTTGCTGAATATGGCACCATACCTAGCTGTGGCAGACCGGAAAACTGACATTCTGCACAAAAAAGTTTAGATGAATTTACTGCTCGGTGCGATCGTAATAAACTGCTCTGTGTGGGCCCTATTAATATTGTTTTCCAAAGCAACTGCCATATCGATTATATAAGTTTTCTTTGGTTTCTTTAGTATTAGCAACATGGCCTAGAATGTTATTTGGTATCTGCAAATGTCTTACTATTCCAGTATCTTCTGAAGCCCTCGTCTTCTTTCCATGTGGTGGGTGATAAGTGTAATATGGTTCTACATTTGTTGTTTGTAGATATTTTTTCACAATAATATCTTGCAGGCTATGTTGTTATGTTCCTCACGGTATTGTTTCGGTGCTACGTTGGAGCATTCTGCGTTAATGTGATCTCTGCTCTCTTACTTTTGACCACACATTCCCAAATATGTCGTTGATATTTTCCTTGAGGATGCTTGTATATAGTCTAGTATACTTTATCTTGGCGTGTGTATGTATGAGTTAATATTTCGTACGATTTCATTTTCTCCCATATTGTATACAAAGTTAAAGTAATAGTCCAGAAACATTATCTACGTGGACAATATTTCTGGATCTTTGTGTACAAGAGAAAATGAAATTGTACGGAAACATTAACTCATACATACACACGCTAAGGTAAAGTATACTAGACTATATCATGGCGTAGGTATCACTTTGTCTTGTATTACACCAAAAAATATTTCAGTCTCTGCAAATAAAGCACTGTTTATTAGCATGAATTTGAAGTCCACAGATTCATCATTCATTTCTATTCAATTTAGATATTTTTGTTGCATACTATGGATATTTCCACTTTTCCCAGCCAAATTTCACTTGGATATCTGTGCTGAGTTTTATAGTCCAATAGGCAATGAAGAATTCTTCTCTTTCAACAAATAGCTTTAAATCGTTCATATACCACATGTGGTTGATTTGCATGCCGTTGTTACCCAAAGTAAATCTTTTTCTTTGTCAATTCAACAGCATTTTTAAGTGCTTTTAGAGTTAGATATAATTTCTCTTTGGATTCTGATGTTTTCACCACTTATTTGAGCTGCTGTTGTAATTAGTTGGATGTTGGTGCTTCAGATGTTTATGGCTTATGTCAGAAATTGTATTAGGTGTACATCAATCCTCCAGATATCTAGGACTTTCACAAGCCATAGGTTTGATAGGCGATGTAAGCTGTGTAGAGTGACCATTTCGTCCTTTTTGCGGTGTTCGTAACTACTAAGTCAATTATAAGTAATATCAAAAGTTACGAACACGATAGTTAGGAATATTATTATTATAATATTTTTAGATACAATAAATTTTAAGAATGAGCAGTTTTAAAAAGTGTTCACTTTCAACTTAACAAATTAACTGAAATAAACGAAGGCGTAGAATCGCCACATTATTATTTTTATTGAAATTCCAACTTTGAACTCTGAATTAATTCCTACTTAAAAGTCGATTATTTATGAAAAGAAGAATTAAATTATTCAACAAAAATGTATATAAATTTACTGTTTACTAAAAATTAAAGCAAATTTTGCTTTTTGAAAACTTTATCCGTTGTGTCGGCTGCAGATACAAAACGACCCTCTAATAACTCAATTCACTGCAAAATAATATTAATAATGCATATATTCTGTTCATATCGATAAAATAATGACTTCCCCAGGTACAAAGCACATTAACATATAGTTTATACAAATTAGGGCGCACCACGCACATAATTCATTTCAATTTATTTAAAATGTTCACGTCGTCCCCAGTGCAGTAGCGCCTAGAGGTGGCGGTTGGGGTAGGGTAATTTTGCACGGCACGTTCTTCTGATAATTATCAAAGCATGAATAATGAATTGCACACGTTTCATACAAACACGGCACGAGGGAGAAAGGGTGAGGAGTAAGTATATCTGCCCCTTGAAGATAATTGACGGGCCGAAGTCACAATATGTGACTAAAAAATGTATTTATTTATAGTGGATTAGAATAAATTTTATTTAGCATAGGTTATTTATAATACCAACATGATTTTGTACATCTGTATATAATTTAGTAATTCTGTTAGTAAGCAATTTTAAATTACCAGACGATTTGATTTCAGAGGGCCAAAGCGTTGTACGCGCGTAAACCATCACTTAAAGTTGAATGTTTTAAGGATGTTATTTTTAGTAGAATGCAGGTTTTCACGGCCCTTGTCTAATGAAGTACATTCTTCCGGGTCTTGCCGTGGTCGTTAAACTTGACTTGACGTTTCGCTGATCATCCTGTCAGCTTCTTCAGAAGGATTCTAAAGACTGAATCTATTGTGTTACACTCCTCGTTATATACCTAGGCGCCGTTTCGCTTCGCTGGTCATCGGTCACGCTTGGTTCGCTTCGCTGCTCATTCGTCGTGTTTGGTTGACCGTGACTTACTACGGTGCTGGTACTTGGCAATACCAGTCTCCACGTGTTACTAAGTCGATACCCATCCTCTCTGTTAAAGTTGTTCACGTTTTTCATAATTTCCAGTGATTCCCTAATGATTCGCGGATAATAGCGCGTATTCCTGTCTAATATAATGATGTCCTCGTAGTCGATTTTATGGTTCTCGTTATTATGGACATGTTCTGCTATCGCCGACTTATCCGTGTATCCAAATCTGGTATTTCTCTGGTGTTCTTATTCTGCACTGGATACTCCGTCCTGTTTGTCCGATGTAGCTCTTACCACATGTGCACTTCAACTGGTAAACACCTTTTGATAACAGTTTGGGGACAGGGTCTTTGACTGAGGGAAGCATCTGCTGTATTTTCTTCACTGTTCGAAACCGTACACCTACTTTCTTTTTGAATAAAATCTTCTTCAGCCTATCTGTGACTCCCGCGACGTAGGGTAGGCATGCATACGTTGTTGGTTGTTGCTGTTCTTCTTCTGTAGTTCTCCTCTGGTTATTTACTACTCGTTGTATATTGCTTTGACTGTATCCGTTCATCTCTAAAGCTTGTTGGACATTGTGTAGTTCCTCGGGTTTGTTCTCGTCGTCGCATATTGTGTTGGCTCTGTGGACCAAGGTTCTAATTAACGCTCTCTTTTGTTGTGGATGGTGGTGAGATGTCGCATGTAGATAACGATCGGTGTGCGTTTTCTTTCTGTAGACACCATGGGCCAGCTTGCCATTGTGTGACCTTTTCACTAATACATCTAAGAAAGGTAAAGCTCCATCTTGCTCGGTCTCCATTGTAAGTTTGATACTTGGATGCTGTTTATTCAAGTGGTCGAAGAAAACAGATAAAGATGATTCTCCATGTGGCCATATGATGAACGTATCGTCTACGTAGCGTAGCCAGCACTTTGGTTTATTCTCACTGCAGCGTATGGCTTCCTCTTCGAAAGCTTCCATGAATAGGTTGGCTATCACAGGTGAAAGTGGTTTATTCTCACTGCAGCGTATGGCTTCCTCTTCGAAAGCTTCCATGAATAGGTTGGCTGTCACAGGTGAAAGTGGTGATCCCATGGCTGCTCCTTGTTTCTGCTCGTAGAAGTCTCCATTCCATAGAAAGTATGTTGTAGACAGGCACAATCGAGCCAGATCAGGTATGTCTTCTCTTAATCCTTTAGGTACAAGTTGTTGACGAATCAGGTTAACTGTTTCCTCAATTGGTACATTGGTGAACAAAGATTCGACGTCAAAACTAACCATGATATCATTACTCGTTATTTCCAAGTTTTCCAAAATTTCTACGAAGTGTCCGGAGTTCTTTACGTGGCTACTAGTCTTACCTATATAGGGTTGCAGTGTGTCTGCGACGTATCTGGCCAACTCATAAGTTGGTGATCCACATGTGCTGACGATTGGTCTTAAGGGATTACCTGGTTTATGAATTTTAGGGAGGCCGTAGAGTCGTGGTGGTAAGGTTTCACTTGGCAGCAGGCGGCGTTGTTCTTCTACTGGGATTAATGAATTCTTGATAGCTGTCCTCGTTTGTCTTTCAACTCTTGATGTCGGATCCTTTTTTAATTTTGTGTACTGCTCTGGAGCTAATAATGATTGTAATTTTTCCTCATATTCTTCTTTCTTCATTACGACTGTGGCATTGCCTTTATCTGCTCTTAAAACGATGATGTCTTTATTATTGCGAATATCTCTGAGAGCTTCACTTTCCTCTCTAGTAATGTTCCTCCTAGGTGGTTTTGATTTGCGCAGTATTCGGCATGTTTCGTGTCTCACTTCCTCAGCTTCTTCAACTGGCAACCCTCTAATGGCGTTCTCAACTTCAGTGATAATGTCTTCCCTAGGTACTTTATTCGGCGCAACAGCGAAGTTCATTCCTTTGGCTAATACAGTTGTCCATTCTTCTGGTAGTGGTTGGTCCGTTAAATTAATTACGGTCTTCCCGACGTCCAGTTTGGGTGTATTTGTTGTATATTTGGCTTGAAGTTTCTCAAATTTCTTAATCTGCTTCTTAGTGGCCCTATCTTGTTGAACCTCTGCATGACCATAAGTAATGCGATCGACTGTACTCCAAAGATCTTCACTTAATGTGGTGGCCAACTCCAAGTGTAAATTGTATAACTGCAAAGAGACTATATGTAGTTGATGATAAGTGTATCTTACCCTCTCCCTGGTTAATGCTTTTTCCGTTCTGTTGATGATCCTCCGGGCAGCAGGTAGAAATTTTGGAAAACTTGGAAATAACGAGTAATGATATCATGGTTAGTTTTGACGTCGAATCTTTGTTCACCAATGTACCAATTGAGGAAACAGTTAACCTGATTCGTCAACAACTTGTACCTAAAGGATTAAGAGAAGACATACCCGATCTGGCTCGATTGTGCCTGTCTACAACATACTTTCTATGGAATGGAGACTTCTACGAGCAGAAACAAGGAGCAGCCATGGGATCACCACTTTCACCTGTGACAGCCAACCTATTCATGGAAGCTTTCGAAGAGGAAGCCATACGCTGCAGTGAGAATAAACCACTTTCACCTGTGATAGCCAACCTATTCATGGAAGCTTTCGAAGAGGAAGCCATACGCTGCAGTGAGAATAAACCAAAGTGCTGGCTACGCTACGTAGACGATACGTTCATCATATGGCCACATGGAGAATCATCTTTATCTGTTTTCTTCGACCACTTGAATAAACAGCATCCAAGTATCAAACTTACAATGGAGACCGAGCAAGATGGAGCTTTACCTTTCTTAGATGTATTAGTGAAAAGGTCACACAATGGCAAGCTGGCCCATGGTGTCTACAGAAAGAAAACGCACACCGATCGTTATCTACATGCGACATCTCACCACCATCCACAACAAAAGAGAGCGTTAATTAGAACCTTGGTCCACAGAGCCAACACAATATGCGACGACGAGAACAAACCCGAGGAACTACACAATGTCCAACAAGCTTTAGAGATGAACGGATACAGTCAAAGCAATATACAACGAGTAGTAAATAACCAGAGGAGAACTACAGAAGAAGAACAGCAACAACCAACAACGTATGCATGCCTACCCTACGTCGCGGGAGTCACAGATAGGCTGAAGAAGATTTTATTCAAAAAGAAAGTAGGTGTACGGTTTCGAACAGTGAAGAAAATACAGCAGATGCTTCCCTCAGTCAAAGACCCTGTCCCCAAACTGTTATCAAAAGGTGTTTACCAGTTGAAGTGCACATATGGTAAGAGCTACATCGGACAAACAGGACGGAGTATCCAGTGCAGAATCAAAGAACACCAGAGAAATACCAGATTTGGATACACGGATAGGTCGGCGACAGCAGAACATGTCCATAATAACGAGAACCATAAAATCGACTACGAGGACATCATTATATTAGACAGGAATACGCGCTATTATCCGCGAATCATTAGGGAATCACTGGAAATTATGAAAAACGTGAACAACTTTAACAGAGAGGATGGGTATCGACTTAGTAACACGTGGAGACTGGTATTGCCAAGTACCAGCACCGTAGTAAGTCACGGTCAACCAAACACGACGAATGAGCAGCGAAGCGAACCAAGCGTGACCGATGACCAGCGAAGCGAAATGGCGCCTAGGTATATAACGAGGAGTGTAACACAACAGATTCAGTCTTTAGAATCCTTCTGAAGAAGCTGACAGGATGATCAGCGAAACGTCAAGTCAAGTTCGACGACCACGGCAAGACCCGGAAGAATCTACTTCATGATGTTATTTTTGTATATTTTATGTTGTAGTTTTCAGTAGATCTCATAAAATAATTGAACAAGTGAGATCGTTTAGCTGAGAAAGGTTTAAGGTAGGTGTAGGTACTAGATTTTTGCAAATTCCGCATTAACCCTTTCGAAGCACTTGACCACTGATTTAGATACCATCAGAAGCCATATTGGAAAATAATGCCGGATTTTGTAATTTTCGTTTTTTGTTATTTTATAGCGCAGATACAAATCTAAAAAAACTTCAGTGATGGATGATTGATACATTGATATGTTTCTGGCATTACAATTACATATAAAACTTAAAAGTTATGTTTCTAAATATCATATTATGCTTACTTTTTACGTTAAAGTATTTAAGGTTTCTTAATTTGTATTAAGTGTCAAATTATTAATAAGAAGCAAGATCTGTAAATTTCTTATTAAGATTTTAAAAATTTGAGTAAATTTGATATGCGTTGAGGCGTTTGCGGGATATGTGCCTTTATTACACATAAAATTCTATTAATTAAAATTAAATTTATTACTATTTATTTATCTGAAGGATAAATAAATAAAATTGGCCATTTGCGTGATCGTCTAGTTTGCTAATTTAAGACCCAAATTTCGTTGTGTGTGTAGTAATCCTTTTTAAATACCACACGTTCTTCTATATAAAGTTTAATATTACTTGTTTCTATCTGATACTTTATACCTTAGAAAATTAATCACTATGTTAATTTAAATACCTGGTAAACTTGCACACACTGTATATTATTGAGAGACCTAGTTAATTATATATGTTATTTATCAAGATTGTACAGTACATTTATAGGAAATGAATGTTACCTCCTTTCTCTTATTATTTATTTTTGAGAAAGAATTGAGGCAACATGTGCGGACGACTAGCTGGTTTAAGCCGGAGCAGAGAGCCGTGGGTCCAGAGCCTTCGTAAGAGTGGAGAAACTTACCCTTTCTGACATGTACAGCATAAGCGACAGATTTCTGTTTATTTCGAGAAAAGGAGACAAAGAAAAATTGATGTTAAATTGGGCACCATCTATAGTAAAATAAGCAAAATGGTCTCTTTTTCTCGAATAACCAGTCTGCTATAGATCAGACTGAAATTGTTGGTAAGAGAAATAAAAAGATAGTTTAAAATGAATGACAAAATATATTACATAAAAAAATTAGACAAATCGGTTTGAGACAAATTGAAATGTGAAAAAAAATATATATATATATATATATAAAAGACAAATTAATACCAGTATCCTAGATGGTTTATGGTTCAGGTGGCTGGTTCGGGGACAGCAATCCAGGCCCACAATTGTCTCTTATTTCAAGAATTCTAAATTTTTCTTGGCAATTTACGTCTCTCAATGAATGGGGTGAAAATTGTAGGAAATTTAACCAAATATAAGCATATACAAAATTTATGCAAAATTTAAGCAATGTTAGCTATGCAAATATAAGCTAGTTAGCTGTACAAAATATATTTAAATTAGCTGCACGAAATATTAGGCTAGCTATACAAAAGCTGCAGGAAATTAATTTAAGCTATACAAAAGTAAGCTGATTAGCAGTACAAAAGTAATTTTAGCTATGCAATAGTAATTATTAGCTATGCACGAGTTGTTATTAGCTATGCACGGGTTATTATTAGCTATGCACGAGTATTATTAGCTATGCACGAGTTATTATTAGCTATGCACGAGTTATTATTAGCTATGCACTAGTTATTATTAGCTATGCACTAGTAAGCTGATTTCTTAGACTATAAATTGCCAAAAAAATGAAAAGGAAAGAGAAAAATATTTTTACAACCATGTGGTACATATAGTATTTTAACTACTTATTAAATTAAAAAGAATTGACTTTGAATTCAAAATTTATTTTAAAAATAATTGAAATTATATCAAAGGCAAAATTTGAAGATTAATTAAAATATTTTAATGAGTATAATGAAATGAAATTACCTGTATGTTCAACACTTTGTAACTGGGATATAAAAATTGTAATATCAATTACTGAAGTCCACAGTTAAAAATTATAATGTTTGAATCAGTACAAAGGCTGCAAGCAAATGACTTCCTGGTGAGTTTTACTGATAAGGTAAACTTTTTTGTCCTGTTTACTGGAAAACAACGCCACCAAAAAAATGTGAGAAATCTAATTCCCTATTGAAATTGAAAGCTATAAAATATAAAAATCGTACAAGTATGGCCATCTGTCAGTGGTTAATTTAAGCGCACCAACTTGCCTTGTAGATTCCCATACTCAACTAAAGTAGTAGCATATAATCGATAAAAGGAATCTATAATAACAGTTTATTTTCCATGCCAGCTGATTTTTGCCTTTGCAATTTCTATTTTATACATAACAACAAATATTAACAGATGTAAATAAGTAGTAAAACGTATTGATATTATTGATAAATCAGTAACATATTACATGTTATAGGATTTACTATATATAGAATGAGAGAAGGTAAGGAAAATAACCATATGTACTCCACAGTAAACAAAAATATAAAAATTGAAAAATAGATATCTGATGTAACTAAATTTTGTAGACAAATTGTTTCCTGGGATAATAATGCTGTATTACAACGGATATGAGATACATAATAGTGTTAATAGAAAAACAGGACTAAGTTCCTAAGATATAAAATTAAGTACATAAAACAGTGTGACATGGTTTAGCAGTTATACATGTAAAATTCTGTTAATTGAAAACAGTTTCACCTGCAAGAACTGAATCCAAAAAATATACAGGTCGTGCTAACTATCCACAAAACACTAGTTTTTAAATAAAACTGTTAAATGGACATGGGCCATGTAACATGAAACCATTTATTTAGTTAATTATTTGTAAGGCTGGGAAGGTAAAGTGGAAGAAGAAAAACAATAATTGATGGGAAAAATAGTTATAAAAAACCCATTTTCTTTTAGAATAATTGATGCCGGCAAGTAGCCGGACATGAAATCAAAAACAATCCAAATATTTGAGACAATTGTCTAAATATTATATAGGAAAATTTATGTCGCTATAGTAACGACCATACTATACATGTTTCAAGGTTGCTTTGCAATAACAAGAACCAGGTAATACAATAGTATGTCGTGTTATTTTAATAGTAATGAGAGTTGTGGCAAAGGACTGTGATGATAATTTATAATTAGCGTTGTTAGTAATAGCTAAATAATGATAATTTGTAATTAGAGTCGTTAGCAATAGCTATAATGAAGCTAGGCAAAACACAGGACAAGAATCATGTCATGTTTGTGCCCCATCAAAATTAAGTTGAGAAATGAGCATTAATGCTCATGTAAAATATCACAGAATGCTGAGGAAATATCCTTTAATTGACTACACTGCTTATTGATTGAGATTAGAGTATGAACAATCGTTGAGATAATCATATTCATCTTGCTGAGGTGAGAGTTTACACTCACGCAAAATCTTTTAGAATGCAGGGGAAATCTTCCTATAGGCATTAGATAGAAAAGCAACCAGAAGATTGCATGTGATTGTCAACCATACGAAGACGGGACTCCGCGAAAGGTCGAAATTTGAGTTGCATCACCCTTCAACCGAACAAATGACCAGACAGCTGCCTGAAATATTGAACGTCCCACGTTGTAACGACCCTCAATTGAGAACCGAACGGCCAATTGACCGTTGTTACTGTTTCAAACCTTTGTTAACACATAGTACGCCGAATTCATGTAACTATAATATTTTATTATAGGTAAAATGTCAACAATCAGACCACTTTGTGGTTACCGTGGAGAAATTTTCCTAGAGTACTTTCTAGAGAGAGTATTCTTGCAAAACCTTACGTGAGATGAGGCGGACCCGAGGGTCACCTATTTGTCCTATAAAACTCTAGACAAATGATTGACTTGAAGTTTCCGATAAAGTAGCTTGTTCTTGCATAGCTCTAAATATATAGTTCTTGAATATAAACTTGTTATTTTGCAAACCCAAATTTCCCTAGTAAAATATTCAGCATGTGGAATTTTTAACTAGCTCATGACTGAAATAATAATTGAGTAAATTGTAATATAATTCTGTCATGTTTTCTTGTTAAAAATTAAAACTAATATTTCATTTAAAAAATCTAATGTTCTTTTAGTACCACAAATGCGCCAATTTCCCCTATTCCACACCCTCGATACCAACCAGAATGTGAATGTAACTGTAAATAATAAAGCAGAGTCTCGAAATAAGCAGGCTATTAACCTTAGAAATTTATGCCAGCTGAATTTCTGGGCGCTCGGTATAACGTTAGGTCTCCGGCGTCTCTTCCTCAGCTTCCGCTGGTTAACCTCCTCATAGTGCAGAAGTAGAGCCATTAAAATTTCACTAGGTAGTTCAAATATCGTTTGATTCGTAGTTAGGCAAATAACCACACAATAATACCGTGAGCTTAGCGAACAGTCAAGTTTTGCGATGTAGCTGGGGTGTGGTTCCAATCGCATCTACCCTATGGCCACCGTGGCCTTCGTTTATATTATAAGGATGACGTCACAGTCTACCCGGATACTCCGGGCTTTTACTCCGTCGTAGTTTTGTGACGTTCTAGACTTAAAACTTTTATCTTTCTGTCATTTGTATGCTTAAGATAGAAAAAGGTAGGCGATTTCACCCTATGTGATGCAATAGAAGTACTTGAAATTTATCGTATCCGTTGCTTTAAAAGCATGTAAATAAAAATGCATTTCTGGTAACTTTACTGTGTTCAATATTAAATGACTAGATATATGTAAAATTAAACGACTTATTACTTGAATTTGGAAAATAAATGAGAAAAAATTAAATTTGTATATGGACTAGATACCGTTTTAGCGTCCTTAGAATTTTTCAAAATATTCATGAAATATTTCAAATTTTTTCTCTCGCTCTCACCTTTTCAAAACATCTTTAAAAAGCAGACTTTATTACCAAAAGAAGTAATATTTCCATAATATATTTACATTAATTACCAAAACTGTTATCAGTACTGTTATCAGTTTTACCGCGGGACGTCATACGAGAATCTTCGAGGTACTTTTAAAAGTACTCTCTGTGAACTCTTAGCTGTACCTATACTTCTATAGTACTTCGCCTTAAACTTTGGACACCATTTAATACTTCTTATGAGCAATGTGCCGCCCGGATCAGCATGATCCAAGATATACCACGTGGAGGTTGCGTGGTCGAGTACTTTCTTTGACGGTCTGTAACACAGAACCTTGGGGTCCTAGGGCTTTCTGCCCATTGGGACTTTTGATCTGGATGATGTGTTAGAATGTTATATCAGGAAATAGGCAAAATTAACGGGAGCCGGATTTCCATAAAAAGTTTGCGGGGTTCTTTACTCTAATTAATGCCCAAATTCCCAAATTACAATTTTTAATAAAATTACATAAAGAACCGATTAGTCCCATAGTCTCCTATTTAACTGCACTCTCGGTTAAAATTTCTAACCTATTTATAAATATTATGGAAGAAAAATGCAAGTTTACACCAAAATAAATAAAAATTGTGAAAATCCACTCAATCAGTTTCGTTAACTAAAATATGAAGATAAATTTCAATCAAGTAAAAACCAGTACCAAATCAATCAACTGGATTACCGTATTTTTATATTTTCTTCATCCTCAGTCTCTTAACAAATAAAAAACTCATTTACTTGTCAGTTAAACAATAATTATTTTCACCAATACCTGAACAAGAGTGTATAGAAAACTGCTTCATAATAAGTTCTAACATAAAACTCTATGTGAAGTCCATTGAATAAAAGACGCTTCTTTACTCAGTATATATAATACGAGTTGGTCCCTCACATATTCCATTGAATGATGGTGATAGCATCCTTTAGACGGGAACTGCCAACGACCCACCCCATCGTCAACCCTCTTAAGAGCCTCGAGGGATGTGCGTGCATCGGATCGATATGGCGGATGGAATGCAAGCCGATACACATGTCGCAGACAATGCATATTGCTTTACACACTACAGATTCGGTTTCACATTGTTTATATGATAATGAGCTGAGTGACATTTGGTGGCCACACAGCCAGATAGCACAATATTGTCAGAAACATTATTGTTTGTGGACTGGAAAATATTATTTATGGGGTTAAAATTCACTGCAACAGTATAACAGTGTTCCTAGGCGGAATGTTGATTGTTTCCTTGATTGTTCAAATTGAAATGTGCTAATTGAACAGTATAGAGTGGTTGATTCGAAAATCTTCTCGTCTATTTGCCATTTATAGATGTTTTACTAATTGTTTCAATACCTATCCAATGGTGGAATTTGTTGAGCTAGCCAATATTTTTAGTAACTTAAAGAACACCTGATGTTAATCAATTAATTGGATTAATTGAACATCGCATTTTGTAAAAGTGTTTCTATCTCCAAAGCGAACTTGCCTGGAGCTACGCACTCATTTTTGTAGGGATTTTTACTTGGATTTTATTCCAATACTCATCTTATTACTAATGGTGAAAACTTACATTCATTGTATAACCAATGATGAGATGCTACACTTTTCAAACTGAAGTAACATTAAAAAATTTGTCGCAATCTACGCAGTGGTTAAGTTTAATTTAAAAAATATCGACATAGTTTTAAAGTTTAATTTGAAGAAAAAATATCTTTAATAAAAAACAGCAATAATAACAGGGGGGGGGGGTCAGGAGTTATTATCTTTCATCCCATTTTCTTTTATTTTGCAAACTGTGTTTGCAAATTATTTGCAATTATTTGCAAATTAGTTGGACAATAAATTATCACTATTCCTGTAATTAAAAAATTACCAAAAAAATAAAAAAACCACTGCCCAAGGAGTCACTACTTCCACATCCAGATTTTATATCTAAGTCTTATACACACTAAATGTAATATTTTACTCTCTTTAATAATAGGGTGGGGGTGGCAATGGGGGTGGCTAATGAAAAAATAAGTTTTAAAGGCCCTTGGTTCTCGTACACACACTAAATCCTAATTATTTTTTTTACTTGGTTGGTTCTCTTATACACACCAATCCCAATTTAATTTTTACTCCCTTTAATAATAGGGCGGAGGTGGTGGCTAATGCCAAAAAAACTTTAGAGCCCCTTGGTTGTCGTATATACACTAAATTCCAATTTAATTTTTTACTCCCTTTAATAATAGGTTGGGGGTGGCAATGGGGTGGTAGAGGGGGTAACTAACGACTGAATATTTTTAGAGACTTTTATTCTTGTATACACACTAAATCACATTTTATTTTTTTTTACTCCCTTTCATAATAGTGTGGGTGTGGTATTGGGGGTGATCCCAGAAAAAATTTTGAGACCTTGACTTTTCGTACATGCCCTAAATTGCAATTTTATGGACTCTTACCTGCCTGCCTTGCCTATTTACCCTTATTTACTCCATTTACCACCGAACCCTTCAACGGAATTAGATCAAAATATAATCTAGTTCCAGATCTCGTTACAACACATAAGTGTACCAAATTTAAAGTCAATATCATAAACGGTTCCAGAATAAACGTGCGCACAAAAAAGTTACAGATCGACAGACAGACAGAATTTTTTTTCTTTCAAATTTAAAATCTCGACGTTTCATAACATTTTAAGCCTATTTAAACAACAACAAAAAAAAAATCGCGTTACTATACTTCCACTGGACGAGGAAGTAATAACATATTTTGACCTGCCCGACATTTTAAATATTATCTCTATATTTCCTCCACTCTTGCAAATTCCATTCGCCATAGCATTCATGAATATTTAAAATATTTTTCTGATTGGGGCTGGTGACGCGAAAATTGTCTTTTTATCTTAAATTTGCGAACGAAAAATCAAAAAATTTTGCTAACTAAGCTCAAACACATCAGGTCGTATAGCGCAGACCATTTCAAACCGAGTCGGTTAAATGATTTGCAAATACGTGTAGGTATATGCTATGCAGTCGGATACGGTAGAACAATGTGATGCTTGATTTTGTAATAGTCAGTATTGTCCCCGTTACGCGTATTTGCCCATTCAAATATTGTTTCCGAGCTGAACCGGACAAACAATGGAAAATTATTGAATTATTTCTGTTCATTTTATTATTGGGTTTCCAACTATTCCACACACTGTAACGTTATAATATTGCATATTTCAATTTTTATCGTCGAAATTGGCTTTGAAGCTTTTTATTTAATTTTCGCAATATATGCCCCATTGGCTCGCAAATTTAAAATGTTCCTTATTAATTAAATAGAACTTTGTAGATAGCGCAGTCTCCATGGTTTTAATTTCAAATTATATTTAACCATTTGAAAGTTTATATGCAAGTAGAATTTCGTACACAAAATAAAATAAAATAAAGTTTGCACAGATTAGAGTATCCGTCGCATTCGATAAAATTACGGTAACGACTCAAAACAGTGTTTCTTCCCTTATATTTGTTAGTATTAAAAAAGCGAATAATTAGTTTTGACCAAATTGGAGGAGCAGAAAATTGTTCAGAAAAAAGATTCTCATTAATATTTTTGTATGTGCAATGTAATTCTATTGAAATTGGTTTATAACAAAGCATACATATGTGCATACCAGGGGGAATATTTTTGGCATGGCTTTAATGTTACATACACAGATTTTTCTAGTTTTGATAAACTTGATCTCCGTATTTTAATGCTGTTAATTTTTTACTTTTGCCATTTCTCTTTTTAATCGATAGGACGCAATATGTAGAACACCATGATTTAAATATGATCAATTTCTGATGACATCTGGAATTCCTCAAGGTTTGATTTTATGGCCTCTATTATTAATTTTGCTTGATAATGATATAAATATCTATAAGGATGTATGTTTGCAATGTGCTTATGACATACAATTACTTTATAGATTAAATATTATCAAAAATAAGGTATAATTATGTTCCGAGGCTACGAATTCCTGAACTGGCGCAGCTTTTATTGCATGTAGGTAATTTCCCCAAAAGACAACTGTGTAGCACAGTTTTAAGTGAAAGGTAGGAAAAATAAGTATTTTTCAGTATGTTAAAATCAATAGAATCTTTTAGTTCCTGATAACAGAAGTAGTGTTAGCGAGCTTCAAATTATGGTGTGATCAGTTCAAGTTATCGTCCAGATAAATACCTTGCATGGACACCCATAGTTAGATGTTTGTTTGAAAAAATGATGAACTTTTGCGTTTTCCCACGGTTGAACTTTAATTTATTTGATGTAAACCAATTTTGACCGAATTTTTCGTGAGATGAAGAAAGATCTAACAAGTTGTTAATGTTATTATCAAAACCCAGAGGTGTGGTATCATCTGAAAATGGGATAATCTTCGTGGAGTCTATACATTGAGAAAAGTTATTGACATATAGTATGAATAATAGAGGCCCTAATACAGAACCTTGAGGTACTCAAGACATTTAGAAAATCAGAATTTTTATTATTTATGAACATTCTTGAGAGATATAGTCGAGGATCTTGGAAATATCACAAAGTGAGAGAACTGTGTGATGACCTGCTTCAAGACCCTCAACTATATCATTGACGATCCTAATAACAGCTTGGGAGGCCGAACTCCTGGAGCGAAAATCAAACTGATCAGGGCTGATAAGCGAATGTATGTCAAGATAGCTGGTCAATCTCTTTAGCAGCATTTTCTCAAATATCTTCCCAAACATGGAAAGGACAGATATTTGGCTATAGTTATCAAAGGATGAGTTATCTCATTTTTTGCGGACTGGTATGATGCGAGAGCATTTGAGTACAACCGGAAAGTACTCCATACGCGATACAGGCATTAACCTATATAATTAGGATTCTTAAGAACATAGCAAGTCTACGAAAGGAATTGTAACACTATAGAAACTCCCTGGCGATTCTAATATAGAAAATATAAACCACATCACCTGTAGAAAAAGCAATATATTTGCAATATGTTTTTTTATTAAACTCTCGAAAGTTTTTTAAACATCTAACGCATTCCTTTAGTTGTACAGATTCTTTACACGCTGAAATAAATAAGCAGATTATACACAGGCTCATTTTGATGTTTTGTTAAGGTCCTTGTCGAACCGCAAACATATTGATATTAATTTTTGAAATTATCTAGCACAAAGCGCCGGAATAGCCCTCTATTGGAAACGTATAAGTGGTAAACATAAAGCGGAGATTCCGTTATCACAGCAGTGGCATCTACAAATGACCAATATCACCGAACAATGTAATAATACTTGATGTTTGTTTAGGTCGCTGGTCATCCCTGATAGGATCTACCCACCGGTTCATGTCAGATTTGGGAATTGTTGACGGAAGAACTCAAATCAACGTCCTGATCCTCTTCCAGGATTATAAGGGCCAAATTGAAATTTTAAGGAAACTTACCGGATATTGTGATTTAACAAAAAATAAACAGAATCATACACCGCAAATCGGTTTAGCAGATTATGGATTATACATGATTCACTTTTCTTATCTCATTTTAACAGTGACTAGCGGGCGATTACATTTTCCTCCCTATATCTTGTAGTAATATAATAATTGCTGATATATTTTTGTGTAATTATATCTTTCGCCGTAGTTAGGGGTGATGTCTATGGAATATAATGTTAAGTCCACTTCTTAAACTTATTTTAATGTCCCGAACACGTGGTAAAAACAACTTTTCGGGTACGTTTTGACTTCACTATAAACATTAATGAAACATTAAAAGAAATTATACGCAGCTATTTAAACCCCAGCATTTACTGTAGGTTTTATAACAAAACAGTTTAAAAACGTTAATGACAATAAGCGATTCCATTTTCCTACCTTTCCCAAGGGCTGGCAAGCACCTATTTCCTTTTATATTGTAAACTCTAATAAAACCCTTATAAATAATACTTATGGGAGATATATTTTGCTATAAAAATATTTTTACGTGAAATTAACGCCAAGCATTTTTATTCTTATAATTAGAGGGGAGACAGAAGCTTTTAGCTTTAGAAAGTAGATATAAAATAAATATTTAAACTTTTATTAAAACCGGGCAAGTGTATAGCACGAAGAGCGTATTACGAAAAGAACGCACTCAAGGACGGAAATTAGGTCACGTCCTTAAGGACCAAATGAGCTCTTTAGCCACAGGGAAACCATGTTATTGTTGTCACTGTTAAAATTTTCCATGTCACCAATGGCGCCTCGTGACAGACAATGGAAGATTTAAAAATTAATAGTTTTTTTATATTTTATGAAAAAAATTTACATAGCATGGTCAGCTTTAGTATCAAATCTGTTATGTAATTTTGGGATATGGAGTTGGAAAATTATATAACCATAGGGAGAAACAATTGATCATATAAACTTTTAAATTAATGATTAAATATAATATAATAAGTATGCCATAATTAAAGTATCAAGAAGTCAACTGGTCATGATGCAATGACCATTTTCTTATTAAAGAAAAATATTAATATATTAGTTAGGCCTTTAGTGTACTTGTTTAACTTGTCTATAAAAAGTGGAGTATTCCTAGACGGATTTTAACAAGCATACTGAGACCTATTTTTAAGAAAGATTCTAAGGAAAATGTCATTAACTATCGTCCTATTTCATTTTTTCCGGTTTTATCTAAAATACTAGAGATAGATGTAAAAAATCAATTAGTCAACTATCTTGATAAATATAATATTCTATCAAATTCTACGTTTGGTAGCCAAATGGCTATCATTGGGATGCTAAATTGTTACGGTTATAGTGCAATTGTCAAAAGGTAACCTCAAAGATATCCTCAGGTCCTGATGACACTCTGATCACCTTACTACCTTGGCTAATAATCCTCCTATATTCTCTCAGATTTTGGAATCCCGAGTTTAACAAATAAACTGGGCCTATCAGTTAGACCTAGGCTAAAAAAAAAACAAGTTATTAAGAGTTACTGTTCAATAGATAAGTTACCAAGTGGTTTAAATTATATCAGAAATAATAGATCGTTTTATTCAGTAGACAGTGTTTTCAGAACAATAAAATTATGATATTTGTTTTGCAAATCTAAATCCCATTTTAATTTTTTACTCCCTTTAATAATAGGGTGAGGGTGACAATGGGGGTGGTAGAGGGGGTAGCTAACGCCAAAAAATTTTGAAAAGTTTCGTTCTTGTATACACACTAAATCACATTTTTTTTTTACCCCCTTTAATAATAGGGTGAGGGTGGCAATGGGGGCGGTAGAGGGGTAGGTAACGGAAAAAAAAATTACACCTACACAGTTTAATACAGTAATTTCCCGCTATTAGAGTTACATATAAAATTGAGAAACTTCTTAAAATTTTCGTAAAAATTATAAATTTTTAAAATACCACATTATCCGTACTGACCTCAAACTTAAAGCTGAATAATTATCAGAAGTTGCAGTTTTTTTTGGGTCTTGTCAATATTTTGTATGGAGTGAGTGGATTATTAATAATATTAAATTTCCTTTTAGACAATTTACAATTTTATAGAAATTATGAAATTGTTAAAGAAATTCATTTGTAGACACATAGGTTTGTTACGATATATTCTGCAATTAAAAAGTGTCCTATCTTATTTTGGTAAATATCTGCATCCTGTAACACGTAGACAGTTCTGGAAGTCGAGCCCGCTAACCCTGATTTAACTCTGGTTATGATCATACTATCATGGCTCTACAAATATAAGAAAAAACTTTTTGTTATTGGCAATATCGCAGGTATTGAATTAGAAATATCCAATACAGGAAACTTTAAATGCCTTTGTAAACATTTAGTTAATATTACATAATAATTACTACCTTTATTATTTGGTAAGTTGATTTATTAATGTAATAAAACAGTAATTTGTAAAAATTTGTCGAATACGACGTTTCAATAATTCAACCAGCATTGTTTAACCCACATCACATCTTTCTATTAAATAATAAAAAACTAAAGAAAGATCAGCTCCTTTATATCAATCCACAAAGGGATCTTCCTGAACTTACTTCCCAGATCAATGGACATTACAAGGGTTAAAGCTCTAAGGGAATTAGTTAGGAGGGCCCATAGTTTCACCCTCTGGGTTTACAAAGTAACGATGCTGTGTGCTAAACATTTATCAATTCTAAGCCCAAGACAGGGGTATGCTAGCTTTTTGTAGCGCAGGACCGTCATTATTAAAATAATTCGAAACTTTATAAAAAAGGATGGTTGTGCTTTGCTGCCTACATATCATACATATTTTTACTTGCTTTTCCTCAACTCACAATATAGTATTTATGAATGAATAATCTTTGTCCTCAAATCGTGTATCCTTTATTTAGCACATTTCTTGACGTAATGAATTGATGCAATTTTGCACAGTTACTAAGATCGCATGGCAATATAATATTCCATTGTTACTTTTGCAAATATCCGCACGTAGGGGGCGCGGGAGTGAAAAATTGATTAAATAGACTGTTCAACCGGCACCTCCGGCAAAATATAGAGTACAGAATTTTTTTTTCTCCCAATCAGTGAAAATGGAATGCCGTTAGGTTTATACCTCGGAACCCAGCTCCAATGAATGAATTTACGTAAATTGGTTCTATACGTTATAAATAATCAAGGTAGTAAAAATAGAAAATAAAAGTAAAGACTAAGGAAAGCGAGTCTAAAAAAAATACTTGAATGTTTTTTGTGATCCAATATGAATATTATAATATATTTTAGGTGGGTTTTGGGATTATAAAATAATAATAAAAATGTACAAAATCGTCATGGCATACTTAAATGGAAAACTAAAAATTATATTATAAAAAAAATTGATGTTTGAAATGTCACTTATTTGGTATCGTTGGATTCAGAATATTATGCAGAATTCAAAAATGCAATAATATACAGGGTGTTATATTTAATTATCGAAAGTTAGTGTCACTTCCGGCGAAACCAGAAGTGAAAAATAAATCAATTGTATGTCAAAAGTGCCGCTTATTATGTATGTAGTATATCCTAAACTACAATCAATTATCTTCAAAACTAAAGGAGAAAAGGGGGTATGCCATGTTCCTGTTACACCCGGTAGATTAGGTTTTTTTTTAGATAGTTGATAATATTAAAATGAGAACTATTTAGATGTTCCATATCTGTTCGTTTGTTTATACTGTTGGGATTCGTCTTAATACAAATCATTTCATTGAACATTTTCTTCTTTTAATTATTATTTTTAGCTACTATTTTGGCATCATTAAATGCAAAAGTGTGGCCCTTTTCTATACAGTGTTCAACCAGTTGTATTGGATTTTCTTTTGGTATGGAAATTTTTACGGTCCGTTACATGTTCAGATATTCGTTTTTTAAAATATCTGCCTGTGGTGCTTATGTATACGTCATTGCATTATGAACATAGAATTTCGCATACGACATTAAACTCTAGGTCTGTAGGTGTTTTATCTTTTAATCTGGTAAAAAAAAAATTACTAATAGCGTTCTCACTTGCATATACAATGATTGAACCACTTTTTGTAAGAGTTCGATTTAAGTTTCTCTGAAAGGTTTCGGACATAAGGAATTTTGTTATATTGGTTGTTGTTTTCTTGATTATTATTAGATTTGTTCTGTTTGTTATTATTTAGAATTTTGTTGATTAAACTTAGTGGATAATTATTTTTGTGTAGGAACCAGCCAAACCTGTGCTACCTACGCTTTCGAGGATGTTGAGCACGATGGTGATGTCGAGAACCCTCTTCGATCTGCGCCAACCCCCTAAACCGCCGAAAACCACCCCGAAAGGGCTAAACCGCGTATCCGCCGTCTCCTACCAGTAAAATCTGTGTTACCTCCGTTTTCGAGGTTGCTGAGCACGATGGTGATGTCAAGACCCGTCCTCGACCCTCGCCAACTCCCCAAACGGTCAAAAACTGCCCCCGAAACGGGTGATCGAGGATGCTGAGCACGATGGTGATGTTGAATCTTCTCCCCGAGGCGAACCGACCCCTCAAACGGACAAGAGATCGCCAAAGAGCGATAATATCACCACTTCATTTATACAGAATAAAAAGTTAGATGTAGACTACCTGCTGGCCATTTCATATTTATACTTATTTATATGTATATCTTTCGTTAAATTTCTAGATTATCACTTCTCAATTTAAACATTTTTACAACGGGCGCTGAAGTTATCTGAGAGCGGTCCTGCAAGGACTCTGCCACTGTCACAATAAAGTCCAATTACACAATTAAATTCTTGATTGTACAGTTGTTAAAATTTCGGCTTATAGCCCTCCCGTATTAAGCCATCAAAAGGCGTGTAATAGCATTTTATCGGAAGGGTTATTTAATTTTAATGTGGGATTAAATTTCAATATATGATTGTTTCGTACTGGTAGCGTTACCAATTTTATTTCTGTTTTATTAAGGTTAATACGGCTGAGAGGGTTTTATAGACTGATGCACTAGACATTTTTTATGGCCCAACGGTAAATAAATCCATATTTTGCATCTCACGGTTATTAAAACATCAAAAGGACTATATGGAAAATGTATTTAGTTTAAATATTCCATTTTCATGTAGTATTTTTTATAACTAACACCTTTTTTTGGGGCAAGTCGATCTTACAATTTCTTAATTACTATGCCTTAATTGCAGGGCTTTAAATATCTGATTGCAGATGAAGTGAACATTACGTACCAATTTATTTTGTTCATCCTTTCGACTTTCCGGTTGAATCAATGCACCAGCAACACTTGCAACTTATTCGATATTCAACTCATCCACTCTTAACAATCGTTACTCAAAAGGTGCAATAAAGCCTCAGGTCGTTGTTCATCATACCTGAATGTTTAACGAATTGCTTATCTATTAAGCTTTCTTTTATGAAATTCTAAGCTTGTATCTACTTTATTAAAATATAAAGAATCCATAGCCATAGTCGGTCCCAAGTCCGGTTAGTAATTACCCGACGCCGTAAGGTGGAGGGTAATTACTTAAAGCAACAAGCTTGAGGGTCATTATTAGAGAAAATTATAAGGATTTATCACTGCGGTTTTTTCCATAACATTGTGGGATGATTGGTTTCGGAGATATGGCCGACCTCCATTGTTAGTTGCCCACCCTGTATATTTGAAGGCATAAAAATTAAAAAAATTGTTTATTAATAGCGAAAATGAAAATAGTTGATCATTTGTATTTAAAAAATGGATGCCTTTAATGGACACCCATAATACCTATTGGTCAGGAAATATAATAAAAATTTGTTCAGGGATCTCATCTCAAGTTTTTAACATGCAAGTTGTGCGCTCATAAATTCCTAAGAATTAATCTAAACTATAAGAAAACTAATAAAAATATTTCATATTCCTTATTTCGTTATTCACAATTTTATTTGAAGAAATTTCAAAGCGGCGAAATGGTAAAAAGCTCATTCTTCCCAAAATTAATTAAATCCAGGAATGCAAAAAACGACACGAACAAAAATATTAAAGAAGCAAATATAATAAAAGCATATAGAGATATAACAATCCGGTCGTCAGCATACAGAGCGCAATATAATTTTTCTGGCATCAAAGCTGTAAAGCTCAAGAAAAGGAGTGAATAGCAGGGTTACCACTCAGCTAGCGGCGTTTCTCTTTTGTTTCCTTGACTGTAACGCCTCAAGACGTCCTGCAGATAACTTAACAGCGCCCTGTGTGCACCGTCTGGCGTCATTACTCGTAAAGAAGATGCATCTCGAGATGCAACAACACTAATGTGCATGTTATAATTTTATTTCAGTAAGAGTTTCTAAGTTTTTTTCTTTTTTGATCTAGTACATGTCAGAAATTTATCTCGTTTCTCTTCCAGGAGAGGTGAAATTGGTCTTTGTTTAATTTTGCTGTGACTAAGAAGTTGGCGAGTTGTTTGCCGCGTTTACGCAAGATGTCTCCTGACTCAGAGAAAATCAACAAAGTATGCTGAAAGGTGGAATTTAACTTATGTGAGTAATTCCCGGGAAATAATGGTATGGACTTTTGATTGTGCAATTGCATTAAGTCACTTCAACAAGGATTTAAACGAATGAATTGCATTTTACATGAGAAATATTTCTTAGTTGTGAAGAACGTATTACAAAGTACAGCTCGTTCTCAAATCATTTGTTTTATTTACGTTAATAATACAAATAATTTATATACCGTCTGTCTATTTTACGAGGATCACACCAAATATCTCGCTTAATATCTGTTGTAGAAGAATAAAGTTTTAGAAACAGATCCCATTTTTTATGAGCTATATTTCAGTAAAAATAAATTTAAAATCCTTAGCCTACTTTGTGAAATATATTACAATAACCTGAATCCTCCTTATTTGAGGATATACGAAAAAAGTTAAAGGGATTAAAGTTGACGGCAAAGACAATAGGAATAATAAAAGGATAATGATACCATTAATTTTGTTTACTTTTTCTCTTTCCAACGATATAAAACATGTTACAAAAATTTTAACTGGTAGTGTCAATATTTAATATTTTACGAAAACTACAATTCATATCATTGAATCGTAAAAATAAGCTATGGCATGATTAATGACAAACAATGTATACAGTTATTAACAAATTGCATGTTGTATGTTGCGTTGCCGAGTTCTAAGACAAGTTTTATATCAGTAATTATGGTGTACACCAATCATAACAAATTGGATATGATTAGCATTTATTGTCAGTGCAATTTTGACGCTGAAATGGCAGTCACAGTTTACGGAGATAGATTTCCATATGCTCCGCAGCCAAATCGAACTATGTTATTAGTTCAAAATCTAAAAACGCACGGTTCATTTTCAAAAAAAAAAGTAGTAAGGCGAGGGCATGTTGCGGATAATGTAAGAAAAGTATATAGAGTATTGAATTATGTTAACCAAAATGAAAAAACCTCTTTGAAACAAACTCAGAGATACTGTCGCATAAAAAAAGGTAGTGCAAGAAAAATACAAAAAATAGTACAAAATGAGGAAAGTTCAACATTTAAATGAGGGAGATAAGCCGAGGAGAGTAAGATTTTGTAGATGGTTGTTAAATAAAAAAAGGAATGACCCGTCTTTGGTCGGACGAATAAAATTTTTCTAATAATGGGTTTTTCAGTAGAAATATGAGTTATAAGTGGACACGAGAAAATACACATTAGTGCAGAGAGACAGCTTTCCAACAAGATGGATGTGTCTTTTAGGGACTAAAGTAATTGGACCTTATTTTTATGATGGCAATTGTTAATATTTTCTACAAGATGGAGCTTCGCCTCACACTGATGTAATATGTACAAATTATTTAAATCAAGTTATGCCAGACAGCTGGATAGGCCCATTCTATAACCAGCTCAAGCACCAGATAATACTTCCTTGGATTTTTCGTCTGGGGTTACATTAAAGACAAGGTATTTCAAACTACCCTTGAAAATATTGAGGACATCAAAACCGGAATTAGAAACGCATGTGAGGCAATCACTCCTGAAATGCTCCAAAATGTCATCCGTGAGGTCTCTCGTAGAGCACATTTGTGTATTAGAATGCATGGTGCACAATTTGAGCATTTGTAGCTAGAATAATAAATACACATATTTTATTTCAGTATGGTAGTATGTAGTACTGTTATACATAGTTTTTCGTTTTTGTGGATGTTCATTTTGTACTTGTATTTTTATTTGTGAGATATTTGTTTGTATTATTCTTATTGTCTTTGCCGTTAACTTTCATCCCTTTAACTTTTTTCGTATCTCCTCAAATAAGGAAGCGATAACCATTTGTGATTTTCCTATTTTTCAGATTTTTTAAATATATCTCACAATGTAGCCTATGGATTTCAAATTTTTTTTTACTAAAATATAGCTCACAAAAAATGGGATAACCGTTTTTTAAATTTTATTTTTCCTACAATAGATATTAAAGATATTTGGTGTGGCCCTCGTAAAATAGACAAGCGGTATATGTCATATGCAAACTTTGATAATGTATGTATAGCATGAATAATATTCTATTCTATTCTTTACTTTATAAATTACTGTTAAAGTAATATTTTTTTTTTCTGTTTCGAAAAAAAAAAAAATGTAAAATTTTATTCAACAACACGTTTCAAATCAGTGAAATATAGTTTTAACCCGCCTTATAATTCGATTTTAGCGATGATAGTAATATAAAATGTTGAAGGTGTTACAAGTATCTCACAACTTTCTACATTTGTTCTAATATATCTTGCAACATATCAGAAACTCAAGGGTTAATTTAAATCCCTATTAAACTTTTTCCCTCCGCATATCATGAAAGGAGTTTGTTCTGGCTGCCGTATTCACTTTAAACCATTAATGATCCACTTAAGCCTCACACTAGAGCTCATTCGTACTTATATATAGTATTACATCCATCTGACAATTCCATCCCTTGCTTATACACTCCAAGGGTGTTCTTATAGTTCACCCACTGCTGCGTCCCTTGTGCGTTTTAGCTGAGCAATGAAGACAGACGGCGGGCGGAGCCATTGGAGGAGAGAATGGAGGGTTTAGGGATTTACTGGGCTTAGGAGGTTATTTTATGTTACATTCGGTCTTAATGTTGAAATTATATTTCTGTCATAGTTAAATATTACAACAAATGCTTCATTGTTTGAGGTACAAAAGCAAATGCTGGAAATTTAACATTTTAAATCCGCTATTAAGGTTCATCTTCGAATCAGAATGCGAAATACGAGTTTTGCATTAAATATTACAGTAAATGACATCAACAAAATTATTTGGTAAAGTATACAATGTGATTCATTTCATATCTGTACAAGTTGATAAAAGTTGTATTTGTTGATGGGGCGTTTTTAAAAGTTGATCTTTACAGGTACTCTATGATGAAACATCACATTTTACTGTAATATATTTCATAAAAAAAATAAGAAATACCAAATACTTTTTACGGGTAAATTACTAGCAATAATAGCAATATTACCATGAATTTATTGTTACGAAGTAATCCATGGAATACATATAAAAAAAATATTATTTTGTGATGTAAGTTGACGAAATGAGCGTTGAGCAACTTCACGAGCAAAATAAAATCACTACTCTAAACACGTATATTATCATACAACTTATTCAAAGTATAATTTTTGTCGTATCTAGAAGAAGGAGGCCTATACAGGGTGTATCATGAGGAATTGTACAGGCTTCCAGGGGCGGTAGAGGACCAGTTGGGTATTCAGGAACGACCATTGAGATTTTCCTGTCGCTCTTAATTTCTGAGATTCAGGGTGATAAACTGATTCTGGCCAGAATGCCCATATACTATACTTTATACATCCAGCTTTTCATTCAAAATTCCATCCAAATTCTCCGACTTTACATAATACGGTATGGCGTACGCCTCTGGTTGAGGGTTTTACACATAGACAGTGCGTCCTCGGAACAATATGAATGCGCGTGGAGGTCCAGACGACCGTGAAATATTTAAATTAGGGGCTGTTATGTACACATCTCGTGCTACTGATAGGAGATTGAGCATTGGTGCTACATTATGATTTACTCAATGCACAACATTGTTCCCATCCGGGTAGTCATTAATAATATTCAGCTGGTGGAAATAAATGATTTCTATGTATTACGAGGGGAAGGCTTGCCAACTTATTATAACCATTGTATGTTATAGTATAATAACAACGGTTCTCTTGCCTTAAGATAGTGATTAGTGATTACTAATCTCCACACAAAGCTATGATCTAAATAGAACTAAAATTTTTTGAATGCAATGGTATATCTGTCACTTAAAACATGTTTTTTAATATTAAAATAATTATAACAGATATTTCATAATTGCAGAACATTTTTAGTGTATATTTAATTTTTGATAAATCGATTTGAGTCTACCTCAGGATTAGTTGCAGTTTTGCAGGTGGAATGCAAATATCTCAAAAGAGAATTTTAACAGCGAATATTTTACGTAAATAGATCAATTTCTTAGTAATTTAAAAATCAGTGGGTGATGTTGCTATTCAATATGAAATATACTGAAACTCATATTCTTAATTAACTTCCCAATCCCATAATGTCAAACAAGAAGTGTGTCGTAAATTAATTTATAGTAATAAAATTTGCAAGGTATAATTAAATCTGAAGATGATATACATTTGCTTACAATTCAAAAACCAAGGCAGGTAGGTGATGTAATTTGTAATAACTGTCCATTATCTACATATAAAGTAACAAAAATTGGAGCAACAATGATAAAAGCAACCCAACTTATTTACCAGCTACATCTACAATAGGAAGTGAACCAGAGTTGATTAAAATACCTATTAAGATAATAGCGTCAAACAAGGTAAATGTTGTGTTTGTGGATCGAGCATAAACGTTATTAATGTTCACAAATAAGTCAGAAAACGTTTTATTTGGAAGAGAGGTATTCAATTATTTACTGGATAAACATTAATATAATTATTCTCAAAACCAAAAAAATATATTATTGTGTATCTATCTCCTAATAGCCATTTCCCTGGTTATCTTGAACATCAGTCACAGAAAAATAAAATAGTTGCCCGTTGTAGTGATAGGTTAGTTGTAATATAGTTAACATTAAGAAGTGAGTAAGTACGTCAAAAGCGCCACAAGGATGTTTCATTTAAAATGATCGGATAAGATTAAATCTGAAAACCAGTTATATTCGCCTCCTGATGTTGTTGACATGGCTAGCAAAACACGCATCGAGTAGTGTATTCTAGTGTAGTGTTCAAATGTATTGGCCTTTTGTAAAAATGGATTTTAGACATCATAGATATTGGTTTGTAAAAAGTAACCCTCATATGAAAACGCTCCCACCGCCAGGACCCAGCGTAGGGTTGTCTTCTTAAAGCCACTTTACAGTTTGCAATTTATTGCCGGCAATAAATACTCTTGCGAGTTTGCACACTACTACGTGTTTTGTTCAGCCGTGGCAATGTTCCTTGCATTGCAGAAATTAGAACCTGTCCTAATTTTATTGCATTGCGGTTGCAATTCTGGTGATATTTTTGGTGATTTTTATGTTGCCAACGTTATAGAAATTAGAAAATTGGCAGAGACACAAGTGACAGAAGTTGGCGCTTTTACTACAGAACAGGCTATTAATATACTTGCTGCTGCAACTGCTGCTTGCAACGATGCAAACACACAACACCAGATAACATAAATATTCTTCCTAACAGCTGCCGAAAGAAAACCAAATCTAACATCAGTTTCTGTCTCTTGAGATGGTATACCTGTTTATTTCAAAGATATATTTTAAAACAATTGCCACTTTATTCCTTGGAATTGCCAGGTGTAAAGTCAAGTCACTAGAAACATTGCCGACAATAAAAATTGAAAACTGAAAAGTGTGCTTTAGACAGGACTACGCACCATAAAAGCTGACGTAGGTTCTCAGACGCTTATTGAAGAATACAGTAGCTCAATTAAGGTAACTATAATAACTGTAAAGAAACAAAACAATTCATTTATGTAACAAATGAAATAATAGAAATCCATATTTATGTTGTACATACGCACCTAATTGCTGTATAAAAACACATACCGTATTTTATTTATAGAAATTATATTTTCTATGACAAAAATTTGCCTTTGCTCTCAGAATTAAATTATGCATAGAGTTACAAAATTCAACACATGCGGCGTCTCATTTTAGTGATGTTAATTAGAAATACGTAGGTATGAATATGCAAATTACTTAGTGGGACTAGTGAAAGAACGTGTAACACAAGCTTTTAATACTAAAAACACCACCACTCTATCTTCAAAATACAATTATTCTAAATAGGAATATTTAAATAAAATGTTTGAAGCCACCGAGATTTAATTATAAAATTTCGGTAAAATAATATTTTCAAAAAAATATAACACGCACGTTCGCACTTTAGCAAAATTAGGTCACGTATATGAGAAATAAAATTTGTTATATTAAACAAGCTAGTGTAATTGAAAAGGCTCTGAAATTTTTAATGTTAGTTCTGGTTTTATTTAATCTCATAATTATAATAAAAACCGAGCAGTAACATTTCATGTTGAATAAGTCATTTTATGTTTTTCAGCATTTAAGAAGTCGTTCAGGAATTGTACTATTAGCTCATAATTCTGCAGCCCGCTGGCTTTTCACTCGCGTTATGGGAGCAAGGCTGCAATGTTTCTTATTTCGTTCATTATCAGATAGCAGAAAAAAATCTATGCAATCATCTACCGCTGATGCGTTCGGAAGCAACATGATAGCAAACATATCAAAAATACCAGTGAACTTACATCATTAGGGCAAAGCAAAATTTTTGATATTTTGTAGATAATGTGGTGTATATGATGACAATTTTATTGGCAGATATGGTTTTCACTGACTTAGTCGTAAGTCTTTGAAGTCAAGAATACGGGAAAATTATTGGCAAACATTTTTATTGCTGCATAACAGAAGGTAGAGACGCCGAATGTGCGAAGAATTCGACATCTCCCACGTTATATTTTCTAGTTCGCCCCAAATTTTAATCGTATTGATTATTTATATAACTGTTCTTGTCTATTATTTTGCATGGATTAAATTCCATACTGTTAAAGGTTCAAAATAAGTTCCGACTGTCTCCCTGTGGATATCTTGCGAAGTGGGTTCAAGCACCACCCCTGCGATGTAATCTTCTTTAGATAGAAGAAGCCACTCAGGTGACCTGGAAGATGGTTAATAACCATTTATAAAAATTTACATTTGTATGGTTCCTCTATATCAAGGAATGTATAAAGCTTCCTCTTTATACAGTCGATAATACAGTCCTTATAATGATGACTGCATAAGGCCGTAACTGTAGATTTTCCAGTTCCATAGACGAAGAATGAATTATGAAGAATGGGTATTCGGTAAGATCTCTCCTTTCAAATTTGATATAGTTTTTTCTTTACTGTTTCTGCGAGAAAGAAAATTAAGTCTATAAGTTAAAGAGACTAATATGGAATTGTTTGATGGCCCCTGCATACGTCGGAAGTCAGGATAGAATGAATCTGGCAATGCTTTTGAAATAAGTGAGTTACTTATGTGATATAATTTTTCATAATTACTTGTTTAAAATTCACAATTTCTATTGTCTCTCGTAGAGTTTTGACGGAATTTAATTATTAGTGATATATAGTTCAAACTACATGTATCAGTAACTATTGTTGAGACAGTTTTAATAAATTTATTTTATAAGAAAGAATTAATTTTTAGGAAACCATAATGCGGTAATCATAGGAAACAATTTATTCGCATCTCTAGTTATGGTTTATTCAAATCTCGCAGGTAGTTTTCGGATTAATTTAAATCATATGTTGTTGTCTTGCAAACAAATTGCAATTTCTGTTATTTTATCAACGCTGATTGAAGCTTGCGTAGTAGGTTACATTCGGGAATTGTGTCAATACACTGCGGCTCTGATTAACAACAGCAATTACACAAGTACTTACAATCTACTAATAATATTGACTGGATGTGTAAGATTTGCAATAATTATAACTACAAACCTAGTGTGAATGTCGAATTTGTATTAACAAAACTGAAGATACACTGGTAGCAATAAACTTAGTTTATATTCTTTTATTCCATCTTTAACCCCTACTTATTGAGTGAAAAACTTAATAGATAATGAACGAGGACAATAAATCTCGAGATTTGTGTAGGACGTGAGGCTGAGTAATTACAATGTATTTAAGACATGCAGTTTTTTAAATTTATATACCATTCCTAATTGATAATATGGAATAAAATGGTTGTTTTCCACTATTTTCAACGTCGTATGTGGACATTCTGTATACATCATTTAATTATAACATCGTTTTACTCCAGGATTTAGAAAATTTAAAAAATAATACAAACAAATAATTTTTTCGCTTACTCTTAGATAATTTTAATGTTTGCAGATACATTATGTGTAATAAAGTGTTTTGTCTGAACTGGGTCGTAAGTCATAAAATTGAGTTACACTCGAATAGAAATAAAAAATTACCGTTATAAATTAGAGGAGGGTCAAAGATAAGTTGTTTATTAAACATTTATCCTGTGTCCGATGGAAACGTCGGACTCCTGGCGGCAAAATGGTTTATCAGGCTCGGCAATTTATCACCAGTATTATGAGCAGTTACTTTGTTTAACAAATCTAACGTACTGGGTAGACATTTGGGCTAATCTACAGCAGATATATTTTTTGGTATTGTGTCACATTAATCAGCATGCACTATTCATTTATGACTAGTAGGCAGGTTGTTGAATTTATGAATTTTTGTACACGCATAAAATGTGTTGCCATAGTCTGTTAAGATCCCATATTTTCCAGACAAATATTAGACGAGCAATAACTGCCATATTATAAAAATTGCTCCCAAAATAAAACTTTCTCCTATAGGTTCAGTCCCAGTCTTGCCAAATATAATAAAAAATATAAGCTTTAACACGTCTTAAATAATATGATAACGGATTTTAATCTAGATTAAAATCAGTTACCGACTCTCTACAAACTCATAATTATATCACACAAATATAGGGCCCTGTAACAATATAAACATTAAATATTGCTATATATTTTGAAATGTATACAGTCAAATGTATCCAAACAATTTTATGTACCAAGTGCCTACCAAATCTGACAATGCATATCAGACAGAATATGATATAATATTGGATGATGGAGGCCAATACTCAATACCCTGAGAAGGTGAACGTTTGGTCTGGAATTATAAATTCTTAAATTATTGGATCATATCTTTTTGACAACATATTAACTGGCGCGCGTTACACTACTTCCACATCCAGATTTTGTATCCAAGTCTTATATACACTCAATCCCAATGTAATATTTTACTCCATGTAATAATAGGATGAGAGTGGTAGAGGGGGTAGCAAATGCCAAAATAAATTTTAGGGGCCCTTGTTCTCGTACAGACACTAAATCCGATTTAATTTTTTACTCCCTTTAATAATAGGGTGGGGGTGACAATGGGGGGTGGTAGAGGGGGTGGCTAAAGCCAAAATTTTTTTAGAGTCCTTGGTTTTCGTATACACACTAAATCCCAATTTAATTTTTTACTCCTTTTAATAATAGGGTGGGGTGGTAGTGGGGGTAGCTAACAGCAAAAAATGGTTTTGAGTCGTTTCGTTCTTGTATAACACTAAATCATATTTTAATTTTTTTACTCTCTTTCATAATAGTGTGGGGATGGTATTGGGAGTGATGGTGGGGGGTGGCTGATGCCAAATAAATTTTGAGACCTTAACTTTTCGTGCATGCCCTAAATTGTAATTTATGGACTCTTACCTGCTTGCTTTGCCTATTTACCCCATTTACCCCCGAACCCTTCAACGGAATTAGATCAAAATATAACCTAGTTCCAGATCTCGTTATAATACATAAGTGTACCAAATTTCAAGTCAATATCATAAACGATTCCAGAGTAAACGTGTGCACAAAAAGTTACAGACCGACAGACAGACAGACATATTTTATTTTTGCTCAAATTTAAAATCTAGTCGTTTCATGACATTTTAAGCCTATTTCAACAAAAAAAAATTTTTTGCGTTACTATATTTCCGCTGGACGTGGAAATAAAATAAAGCGGATATCTCTTTTTGGACACAAAAATATTACAAACAATAATTTAGAAAAGATGTGCTTCACATAATACCCTAAATGAGCAATAAAAATTAAGCGTATTTCGTGATAACACATTACTGTAAAATCGCCCTGAATACAACCCTGTTTTTGTCACATGAATAGCATTTGTCTGCGAAACAAGAACCACGTGACAGGTGACTCACACTGTCTGAGCGTATGAAATCAGATTCTAGTAAGTTTATCACCCCCTCCACAGCAATTACAAGTAAAACCAATTGTTGCCGTCGATTTGAGAAGAAAATATTCTTATCGTCAGTAAAATAAAATAGTTAAAGAAGTGTATATATTACAGTTTCTTTTCGGTTGATTTTGTGTGATTAAAAGATACTGTTACAAATGTACGCGTGTGTGCCTAGTATGTATTGTGTATTTTTAATAACAAACGTGATCTTAAACTTTTGAATTAAGTTTAGTTAGTAGTTAGATACATCTACCTTGTGAGTGGATATTGAGGAGAAGAGAAAAGGTAGGTGACTATAGCTCTAATTTATATTACGTATTATTAATTTTATTGCGAATTATATTTGTTAAATTAATCGACTTACCTGGCAAGATTAATTGAATTACATGAATGAATGATAAAAAAATGGCAAAAATTAGGAATTTATATTAGCGACTGAGGTAGGGTTTTTGTTTTTACAGAATCTTGTTTGGCTCCCCCTGTACTCCAAATTTTGATAAAAAATATTCATTCATTTACAACATAAAATCATAATTAAGATTTCAATAATAATTACCCCACCGCAGCGCTATTCTTGACTGTTCGCATTTTTAAAAGGTACTCGCATACCACCATAATGCGAATGAAAATTCATACTAGATATTCTTGATCATTCGCAAGACATTCAAGTATTCGCATTAAACAGCGAGTGGATTTTGACAATCGGTAAATGTGCGAACGATGATATAACCTAATTTTTTATTTCAAAATCTTCAAATTTTTTATGTTCGTGATATGGTATAATACAAAAGTCTCTAGTGTTGTAATTTATTGATAATGGACGATTTACAATATATTGCGAACATCGAAAATGTGGAAAATGTGTTTATTTCATAAGGCCCTCCTCCAGTTTTCTACGTTGGCCATCTCTTTGAGTAAATTCATTAGAAAATTTACCAGATGCGAGTTTTGGATTTTTCTTTAAAAATTCGAGTATTAACCGTTTTTGTTCAGTAGAAGCATTACCAGTTCTGCGTGGAGTCTCCATTACACAATAAATTATTAGCAAACAAATATTTTTCTTTGTGAATACAAATATAACCTACAACAAATTAGCAATTAAGAAATGTCAGTCGACAATGCTGTCCTGTCATCCCTAACAGAGTGAAATTAGATATTTTTCGAAACTGAGATGTTGCCAAGTGCTATTTTACGTGCGATTAATTTCGTTCGTGTACATATGCGAAGTGCAGTCGAGAATACCATCTGTTGAAATTGTTCGCAAATACACCGCTCGCATTAACACGTATACGCGCTACTGCGAAGGATATCAAGAATAGCGCTGCTGATTCACTACACCGAGATATTGGGGTGTAGTGGTGAAAAGTGAGATACACTGTACTAAATGCGATTTTCATGCAGTTAATTTTGATAAATTAAATTATGTTTATCAACAATGTATGAAAAGAAACACAATTGTGGTGGTTCTCGACCAGCTGTGAGGCAGTGCGAAACAATAACCACAGATTAAGTAAAACCAGTTAAAAAAATTATTACACCAAATCTTGACATTATAATTAGAAACGAAGATATTGATAGTTATATAAGCAGTTCTGCAATTTGTTAACAAACGTTAAATATCTAAACTTAAACTTATTGTTTATTGCCGAAAGCCGCCTTTACAGATTGCAATTTTCATTGGAAATTTGATCTTGCTAGCTCACTTTACACTTGCCAGTTTTCCTGGCTTAAGAAAGAGGTATACTATCCTAGATCAGCCAGATGATTTATGGAAAGATTTGAGGTTATGGATATTATTTACCTTTTCTAAAAGATTAAAAGGATGTTCACGACGAATAAACAAGCTAAAATTGCAGCAGCACCATGTGTTTTGTTAACTGGGTTGCTACATTACTATTCAAAGATGCAGAAGGTGGTGGATAAAGCCCTGGTTATACATCGACAGGAGGTTTAGATTTATTTGTGACCTGAGCCTGAGCAGACAGATAGGTAATAGCCAAAAAATGAAGCCATCCAAATAAGGGAGGAATTTAAGGAATATGTAAATGGCTGTGGTAGTGTTCCCTGGCAGGATAATATGATTTAAATGTTTATTTAAGTATCATGTAATATAGAACAGTAAAAAATACGAGTACGAATAGTAACAGTAATTTCTATTCCGTTGGCTATAAGCTTAAGTACCCTAAGTTGCCGCCGCAATGCAATTACAATTCTAGGTCCTCTCTAGATTATAGAGTAATATAGGATATAGATGGGAAACTCCTTTACTTTCGACCAATACCTGTTTGGGTTTGTACTACGCACACCTTCGGCGCCACTAGTACTACATTTGCGAGATTGGACGGAAGATTTAAATCGTTTTTGAGATTTGAATGAAGGTAGATTTAGTGAATAACATTTTGCTATCCAATTTATAGTAGATTGAATGGATTCTGCTGTTTGCTCCTTGAGAAACATTATTCAATATTTTGAGTACAATTAAGGAAAAGTTTTATCAAAACCCTACACGAGTTTCGGCTTATTAGGCCTTTATCAACTTACTCTTACACCTTTATCTACTTACTCTTGATAAAAGCCTAATAAGCCGAAACACGAGTAGAGTTTTAATTAAAAAAAATCCAATGTCTTGTTGAAAACTATTTCTTATCTTTAATTAAGTACTAATTACTTAGGTGTTATGACCCGTTGTTACCAACTGTGTTAGAATGCAATTGGTAGAAACTGCGGTGATACATCTAACAACGCTAATTAAAGACAAAAAATATTTTTTAATAAAAGTTTGGCACAAAATATGACCGACTAAATGCACATTGCTTAAATAAAATAAGAAATATCGCATGATAAAATATGAAATAAATATGCTAGAATTACAAGACAACTAAGTATAATCATACTAGACCCTTAATTTTGCTAACTTCTTTGTTCCTTACTTTGAACCTATATTTAACAGCGGGTGTTTCTTTCATTAGACGAGGGTGGTTTTTGCTTCTGTCCTCTACGATTTTAAGACTGTTTCTTATCTACAGTAACATATAGAACATAAGTCATTTTCGAATAGTACAACAATTAGATAATAACAAAAACAGCAAATACAACTTAGAGCAAATTTTCACCACACTTGAAATCTTGTATAGTAAACGCCACGAGTGTTGGCGAGCGGTGGGGACTGTAGGGGAATAAAGTCGACCTATCGTAGAATGCCACAGGTCGCTGGTACTATTTAGAATTTATATTACACCAATTAGGATAGTGATGCGTACGCTAGGTCTATACTATTCTCTACATATAGCTTCCCCTCTGCTCGCCATCACTCGTGACGCTTACAGTATCTACTCAAATCATCAACACATTTGACAGTTTGACCCATGACACGTACTTCGATGGTAGCTCTGCTTGGGATCATAGTATGAACCAAAACAGTTATAAAATATTTCGCACTGAGATAGCATAGCCTGGTTATAATTTCTGCAATGCAAGGAATATTGCCACAGCTGATAAAAAGAATTAGTAGTGCGCAAGCGCGCAAGGGTAGTTTTATTGCCAGCAATGAAAATTGCAAAGTATAAAGCGGCTTCAAGAATGCGAAATTTCGTGGAACATCAAAGCATCCTGCGAGTGCCGTCTTTAATTTTCGACTTTGTGAGTATAATCCACGTTACGTATAAAACGCCATCACTCTTTTTTCAACGTGGTAAGTAAGTAACATGCGGTCTTTCGGCTACATTTTTCGCAGTTAATGTTTAAAAATTGCGTATTTGAAAATCATCGGGAAATCATGCTTTAAGGAATTCTACAGGGTGCGGCATTTACCTTGAAACTGCAATTTATCTCAAGACTAATGCATTTTAGAAAAGAATGTTTAAAACTGTTTGGTGTCGAAGGGAGACCAAAGTGATGATATTTGTTTTTGATCTTGAGCAGCCACGCTTTCAAGGTCATTTCGGAGTCAACTTTTTCTTAAACGAAAACCTATATATTTTATTGCCGCAACCGAGGTCGCTTCTTATTTTTCAGAAAAAAAAGTAACTTTTGTCCGAAACTTCTTTTTATCCAACCTAAACCTTTGTTTAAATTTAATATGATATTAAACATCACTTTCAATACAAAAAATATGAGTCATATAAAATAATATTCTCGATAATATTTGGCTATCCAAGCAACGATACAAGCTAATCTGCAGACGATCTGAGGTAATCTAGGGGCGACCTGAGTCAATCCGGGGCGATCCGAGGTAATCTGAAGGCCATCCGAGGAGTCTAGAGGCGATTTTAGGCGATACTGACAATAGCGGTGATATTTCGCCTCACAATTTTCGTGTGAGTTACTTCTCGTCAGATAAATTATAAATTGAACGCCAGTTTTAATTTTTGAGAGCAAACTGAATATTTGAGGTGGAATTATTATTAAAACTTCTTCTAACGCATGAGGTCGTTGTATGTATAATACAAGTTCAGAAACAGATTGATATAACAGAGTTCTATAATAGTCCTATAATTGTCAATTACAGCTACTTACTAGACTATTATCTATTACATCAAGATGGCATTTGTTACGCGGGTAGGTTAGTAATATTAGAAAATATAAAATATTAAGTGTAGGTTAAATTTATTTAACTAACGAATCAAATGATATAAAACGCGATTGTTATTTACTTTTACTTCAAGATTGATTAATAATAAACCACTTTCCTTAACTCGGATTTTAACTTTAGACTCAAATAAATCCTTTTGTGTTCATTCGTTTTACATGATTTAGTAACTCTTTATATTGCGTGCATCTCCGTTTGAGTGAAATATATTCATAGCATCTGAGAATGGAGAAAATTAAATTAGATTTCTGCAAACCGTTTCTTTGTTATTTTCTTCGTGATGTGCCACAAATTCTTAATTATATTTTCTGTTCATCACATTGCGCTTAGAACTTTCAGCTTCGGACAGCAATTTATAGTTGTTATCTAAAATTAAGCAAATAGTCTGAGTATACTACGGGCAAAGATTTTTTTTTTAAATTAAGAATGCCTTATTTAGAATTATTCTAAAGCTGCTTTCTACCATCGTGTTCTTTCGCATCTCACTGTTTGGCACCATCAGCTGAAAGACAATATAGGTCGATTAATTGATAAAACCAGATGGTAAGTACCGAAGCAGATATCCTCCAAGCTTTATACTGAAATCTTCAAGGAGCCCATGAAGACGTGATTTGATGAGACCGAATTCATAACAAGCAACCACAATATATGTTGTTGTTCTGTCAGCAAAGAGGGATCAATTAGAAAAATGTATGCGACACAAAACGTCTCCCAAAACACGGAGAATAAAAAGACATTAACCAATACTTTTTATGCATATATTTCTTTTTTGTGCCTGTGCAATAATTAGGTGTAAATATATTTAATGTTTAACATTAATAAATTATATTATTGTCAGTTTATTATAATTAAATTAAAACTTACTTCTTATACATTCATCTGAGATTCAAGAATAGTTTAAAGATGAGGTGAAACTGCTGAGATGGCCTTTTGTTTCTAATTCAGTTTCCTCAACAACATCTCTTTTTTGTAATAACGTTAGCTGATCATAGGCAGCTATTAATAATAATAATCATTCAAAAAAACCAAACGTGTTCGTGTTCAACCAAATATTGATGAATAGGCTAATTAGACATTAGACATATCAGTATAACAAACTTCATTTCAACGACGCACAAAGATGTGTCACTTAAAATGGGGTAACATGTGGAGCATTTATTATAATTTTTTTGTTCAATTATTTTGTTATTATTGAATTCTGTACTTATCGCTCAATAAGTTGAAAATGATTACAAATAGTTATAAGGATATATATACAGAAAAAAGTTGATTTTCCCTGGATCATATGGTCGAAATATAGAGGGTGTTCCATTTGAAAAAATTGAGAAAATTTAATTCAAAAAGTTCTAAATTGACAATTTATTTTCGGCCACCCTGTATATTTTTAGGAAGTAAAAGTGATTGAAAAATATCATACAGATGTCTCGTAACTGGTATTTACAAAAATTTCTCTTAAAACCCATAATGGTGCCTGTAGTGACTTTTTCAAAATTCATTTCAAAAAAAGATCACTAAATTCAAATCGTTGGGAGATAGTCAATAGTAATATAGGAGTGAAAGGAGTCTAAAAAATGGCTTCTAAAAATGCACTGATATTTTTGGAATTTTCATGTAAATATTATTGCTAAAAGCACAAAAAGTAATATAAACGATATAAGCTTAAAATTGAAGGCTTATATATTTACTAATGTACAACAAATGATGAAAAATATTTGTGAAGAATGAAAGGCAGAATTAGTAACGATTAATGATGAAAGGCAGTATATAATGCAGTTTATTAAATTTGCAAAGATAAAACACTGGATTATTTTACATTCAAATATGTTTATCGCTCTTTATGGTTCTGGGTCCATTCTTTTTTAACAGATACTAACGAAAAGCGCTCCATCGCATTAAAATGAGTAATGAATTTCATTCAATGATGACAATGTCCCTTTGAAAATCATTACTGATAAATAGAATCACAACCTAACGATGTTTTAATTCAAGTTTAAGTGTTGCGAGTATAATGCGGTTATTAATCTTTGTCATTAATGAATGCTTTGCTAAGTAATGGGAATTCATTCTTAGTGAAGATTACATGGAAGATGTTCCCTAAGTCATAGAACTGCAACTTTGTAGTAAATCATTTAGATCGGCATTGTGTTTTATTATCTCTCTTAGGCCAGAGTACGACTGAACGTACGTTGAAACAATCGAGAAAAAATCCTGCCATGAAAAATATTAGGAAACCGCCAGGAATGCCATTTTATCCTAAAGTGATGTTTTCTTTGTTTTTTGATGATGGATGCATTATCTATTCAAACGTATTTCAGGCATTTAATAAAAATAATAACAAAACCTACTTTTTATTAAATATTTGACTTTTGAAAAACATGTCAAAAGAGTCAATTGTAATATCAGTTTATAAATCTGGCAGCGCACAACTAGTAAATAATCTTCTGAGGCCCATATATTTAATTTGCAATTTTGCCAAAATTTTTGAAAAAGAAAGAAAGATTAATAACTTTTTTGGACAAAAACAAAATTATATCGCAAAACAATTTGGTTTTAGAGAGGGATTATCAAACGTGCCATGTTTGAGCTTGTCAATGATATACACATTAGTCTACATAGCAATAGAAAATTGCTTGCAGTATCTCATGAAATCTTATTAGAAATAATTCAATTGATGAGTTAGTCTCGTGGCAAATGTAAAAAAAATTAGAAGCCTTTGGTTCTCGTATATCCACTAAATCCCAATTTAATTTTCTATTCCCTTAAACAATAGGGTGGGGGTGGCAATGATGGTGGTAGAAGGGTAACGAATGCCAAAAAATTTTTAGAGGTCTTTGGTTCTCGTATACACACTATATCCCAATTAAATTTTTACTCCTTTTAATAATAGGGTGGGGGTGGCAATGGGGGTGGTAGAGGAGGTAGCTGATGCCAAAAATTTTTTAGAGTTCCTTGGTTCTCATATACACACTAAATCTTTCACATACACACTAAATCCCAAGTAATTTTTTTCTACCTTTATTAATGGGGCGGGGATGGCAATGGGAGGTGGTAGAGGGGTTAGCTAACGCCAGAATTATTTTTTGAGACTGTTCGTTCTTGTATAGACACTAAATCACATTAAAAAATTTTTACTCTCTTTGATAATAGTGTGGTGGTGATATTGGGCGTGACAGTGCGGTTGGGGGGGTGGCTGACACCAAAAAAAAGGTTGAGACCTTGACTCTTCGTACATGCCCTTAATTGCAATTTTATGGACTCTTACCTTTTTGTTTTGCCTATTTATCCTTATTTACCCCGTTTACCTCCGAACCCTTCAACAGAATTAGATCAAAATATAATCTAGTTCCAGATCTCGTCACAATACATAAGTGTACCAAATTTCAAGTCAATATCATAAACGGTTCCAGAGTAAACGTGCGCACAAAAAAAAGTTACAGACAGACAGATCGACCGACAGACAGGAAATTTTTTTGCTCAAATTTAAAATCTCGACGTTTCATGACATTTTAAGCCTATTTCAACAAAAAAAAAGTATATTTTTTTTGCGTTATTCCAATTACTTCCAATGGACGTGGAAGTAATTGTGCTTCTTAACATTGAGCATTTCGCTCAGAGACTACCAGGCGATTTTAATACCTCATTCCGACGAACAAAATACGTCAAGAACTCTTTTTCATTTATGCTACCACTATCGTTCTTCTAACACCAATTTTAGAACATTTTATAGGCTTTTTTATAGCGGTTCTTGGATTTCTCCGGAATTATTGCTGCATATGCGATCTCACACGCATTTACTATTTCACTATTTTCTTCGAAATAACTCACCACTACTGCTACTTACTAAAAGTAACAGAATAAAATTCAATATCAAATTAAATGCGTTTGTAAATAACTTTAAAAAATATAAAATATAGGTATTATATTCTAACTTATCTGCAAGTGCCTTATATAAACAAAAACTCAACAAATGAAACAAAAAGCTATTCCCCCTTACGAGCGCTGAATTATATGGTAAAATTTGCGTATTTTGTTTAAACACAGTTAGCACTAAAATACAATGACTTGGAATGCTCGAATTGTTGCTATAAAATTGCTTATTCAGTGACGTTAAAAAATATAATGAAATCATATAGCACAGCCGTCTACTTTTATAGTAAAATACAAAAAATATTATTATTATTTGACAATACAAGTTGAACTTGCTGCAAAAAAATATAAACGTCACTTTCTAAAAATCTCTAAAAATTACCGTTAACCCTTGGTGGGGTTCAAATATCAAGAATGGCTCCTTACCGTTCTTGATACTTAATATATTATTATTGATACGAGGGCAGATCCCATCTAGGCATGCCCACGGATGTAATGGTCCTAAGGTATAACTTCAATAAGACCTTTCAAACTGTAATACCAGAAAGGGAAGACTGGAAAAACGGTCCTCCCATAACAGCACAAACAGTATGGTACACTGATGGCTCCAAGACAGAACAAGAAGTGGAGCCGGTATCCCGATAAGTCTAGGGAAATACGCAACCGTGCTTCAGGCTGAAGTGATCACCATACACTGTTGCGCAAGGGAGATAACAGGACAAGGCAATCAGTTCCATGCAAATCAATTCAAGATTCGTGTGAGATTGCTTGATGGCCCCTGACAGAGCTGAGAAGTCAGAACAGAGTGACCTTAGCATGGGTACCAGGACACGAGGGGCACAGAAGAAACGAGAATGCTGATAAACTAACCAAGGAAGGCGCAGTCAAAGCCCCAATAGGACCTGAGCACTGCATATGAGCAGCCATTAAAGAATGGGTGCAAAATAAATCTCTGGAATGGTGGAGGAATCTCTAAAGACAGAGACAGGCCAAAGAGTTCATTAAAAGAACGTTCTACAAGCCAGAATAGGAAGGCCATCAGAATAATAGTAACTGGGCACTGCTGGCTCAATAGACACATGAGTCTAATGGGCCTGGCTAGGACGCAACATGCAGGTTCTGTCAAGAGAAAGAGAAAACCTCAGTTCACGTATTGTGCCTGGCGAGACTGATATTCCAAGTACTCGGAGAAGAAAAACCAAAGACGGACAGCTATACAAAAGGGCGTTTATCAAAGCTGTGGAGTCTAGTACAAAGGACGAAGCTGGATGAGGTACTATAAAAAATGCATCCTAGGAATACCACAATAGACCTGAAAAGGTCGCGGTGGTAAAGTACAAATAACTAGCTCATCTGTTTATCTAACCATCTGTCTAGCTTTTTTTTGTAGAGGAGGAGAAATCTTGCATAAGGCCCCAGCTGGTTGTTAGTGCCGGGAATGTCGGATTCTTACCAACTAAAACCCCTCCCCTCGTCTCGCTCATCACACTGGAACCGCGCAAGCATTACTTCGGTGAGACGGCCGTCTGAAAATATCCTATCTCTCTTCTCTGTCTTTCCTTTCTTTATTCTCTATTATTTTTCTAACTGCCCTGTATACACACTTCCAGTTATCTTCGCTTGTTACGAGGTCGGTCATTATATTGAGGATGTTGAATGGCCTTTCGCGGGCATATATTTCTCTAACCTCATTCCATTTCGGGCATATAAACAGTGTATGCTCCGCGTCGTCCTAATCTCCTCTCCTCTATCTATCTATCTGTCTATCTATCTATCTACTATTATTAATACCTGTGTAACCAAAAAAGAATATGTCTAGTTTGGTTCAACTTTCGCCTTCATATTTATCTATACCTGTTGTTGATAATGTTATGTGCATACCCGTGCCCTCTTACGAAGAGAGGTTTAATCTTGTAATGGGAAGAAGCTAGCCATATGATAATAGTTCACCAGTCAGCCCAGAGATGACACCATTGGTTCTACCACGGATAAACTAGAAAGTAGTAGAACCTTCTCGAATGACAGGCTAGAATAAAAGAGAAAACTCTAGAATAAGTCAGTTCAGTACAGTTCTGAGATTAGCAAGTAAACAGATAAAAGAACAGTAACAAGTTGTGGATTATAGTAGCGAGTCTATAGTAGATAAAAGTTATAATTAGTGTGTTATTATAAGGACTAATTATTGCAAGTAATTTAGGGACTAATAAATCAGTGGTTGGTGACAATTCGTGTTGTAATTATTGGACCTACGTTTGGGGTGTGTTTACTGGAGGGTATAAACCCGTAACAATAATTATACAATCCGTGTATACACTGTGCAGGTAAGGGTTTACTTATGTGATTCGGATTATCAGAAATATAAATAAAATGCATAAGACGTTCTCTTGTCTATGTTTCGTTTATTCTATATAAACTTCATCAGGACTTGATAGTCTAACTGACGTTGTAATTTGTAGGCATGTCAATTTTCATATATATCCAGTCAAATTATTAAAGAGACGATACAGTGGTACCAGTGTGTGTGTGTGTAGTCAAAGAATCAGAGAGGGTCAGGTAATTCACCTGCAGTCTTCTCTTAAACTACCAATCCTTTAAAAGGATTTTATAAAAGTTACTTCTATCCTTTATTTCTATTTGTCCTTCATATCTTTTATATATATATTTCGAAAGATAAAGAAGTTCACTTTGCTGTACTTAAACATGCAAATTTTCACATTTTATTGTCATAGCTTTACGGAACCATACATTTTGTTAATAAATATATGGTAATACCATGGTAAAATATTGACGCTATCTCATTTTCCATCTTTGAGTTAAGTTAAAAAAATAACTATTGCAATTATTTTGCAACTTTTTCACCGTATCTTTTATCTTAATCAACCAAAGAGAGTTATAATTTTCGATTCTAAGGATGGACAAGTCCCTCAACACTCTCTTCTTGGCCCACCCTGTATTATTCCTTTTCATGAACAAACTTAAATTATATCATTTGTTACCAAAACAACACGGTTTGGAGAATGGCTCTCTGCCTACATCTTGCCATCATAAGATAGTGGGGGCATCTTGAGTTATGGTTACAGTCGAAACGCTCACCAGGGTTTACATGGAGAATATAATGGATTTGATAATGTTATTGCTGTTATGAAGACTAGCTTAATTAGAATAAGTTGGGGTTGTGTGGTCTGTTGATCTGTGGCCAAGTTTTAATAACCCATTAGCTGTTTGTATACGGACATAATTATAGGGGTGATTATGGTGATATTCATATTCATAAGTTGGTATAACGAGTATCAAAGAGTTATTATTCACATCATAAATCACAAGTTGGCTTAACAAACGCAATGATAATGACCCAAAAATTTGCTCGCACAAGGGCTAATAGTCCTTTGTTATGATGAATAATGAAGTATGTTTTTAGAAGACGTTTCTGAAGATATTGTTATTTATGGGTTGGAGCATTTATTTTTTTGATTTCTATCCGTTTTCTTAGGACCTCCTGGCTCTTTTTGATTTATAGTCTTTCATAAGTGAATAAATTTAGTATATTGTGCTCTTTATTAAAATACACTCGAGTTCACTGCCGAGTTCAACAGTAAGAACTGTTGCTTCTGGATTTATTCTCATTTGTTGATCATCAGGATCTATGACTTTTTGTTGTTGTATAATTGGTACCAATTCAGTATCAAATTAGGCATGTGTCCTCTGCACTCATAAATATTTATACGTTTTGAGTTACTAAATCAAAGGATCCATGGTGTGAATAGTAAAACTATTACTATTAACATATGCTGCGATAATTATAACTGGAAACATTGTATTTATACACTCTTAACAATAATATAATATTACAATAATAATAAAATTAATTATAGTAAAGTAAATTTAAAGTAAAATATAGGATAGCACAAAAAAATCCAAAATACAAACATATTTGCAATTGCAATATTACAACACTGTTCAAAGTTTGATAGATATATTGATAATTTTATTGGCTATCATATACATAGCAGTTACATAAGATAGAAAACAAGGTAGATACAAAAGATATAAAACCATTACACCGAGGTATTTTATTTTGTTAGTTTGTTTATTTCGGGGCATACAAATTAGCTTCTATATTGGCAATTTCTTTTATGAACCGTGAGAAATTTCTTTACTGGTTTGTCATCTGCTCATAGAGTGAAAGTTAAAAATTTACTTTTATTTACAGTTAGGGTGAGCATGTTAATATTTAAATATTTAAATATTGATATATTATATTTAGAATAAACATTTTTCCAAGATTCATCCACAAAAACCATAGCCATGTTATTAGCTTAAGATGTTATGTGACCATTGTGACCCCGCAAATTTTTTAGACTAGCTATATTGTTGACATATACAAGGGGTAGAATTGGACCCAATACTATTACCGGTGGTACGCCCATGGCAATAATCTGCGCTTCACTTAGAGAATTATTAGTTTTTACTCTCTGAGTTCGGTTTGTGAGATAGTTTTTTTAGATCATAAGCAACACCTCGTACAACAATATTTTCCAGGTCATTAATAGGATACGATGTGGTACATTATCAAAGGCTTTAGCTAGATCCAGAAAAACTGCCAGACATTTCTTATTTGCTCCAAAATTAGAAACTGTTTCCTATATTAAGTCTAGAACTACATGTTCAGTGTTTTCCATAATTACATGGTACCTATCAAAAAAACTAGTTAATCTATTTTTAAAGCACTTTTCAAATATTTTTGTGAAATTGTTGATAACTGTTATAGGTCTGTAGTTATTTACATCTGTTTTATCAGATTAGATTGGTGTAACTGTCGACTCTTTCCATTCGTAGGGTAAAATGCCTGTTGTAAACGCGAGACTTATTAGATGAATTAATGGATCATACCTATACTGGAGAATATATTTTATTACTTTACTTGGTATGCCATCTGGGCCAGCACGAGGGCCAGCCGCAGACTTATTATTTAGATTTGAGATCATCGATATAATTTCATTTTCTGTAATAGGATGAAGAAATAAATTTGAATATACTTTTTATCGTAAAAAATAATATCCGGGCTCTCGTTATTTTTTTCTTATTTTATTGCCATTTATGAAATATACGTTTGTAGCTATAGCTTTAGCGATATTATTATTATTTATTTGCTTTCCTTTTACATAAATAAATAATCACAGAAATTAGACAACCTTGAATTCCAGAAGCCAGAGGCTTGTGCGGGAGGGGGTTGCACTCTGAAAAAACGCGGGCATATACATCCATTTCCTTCGACAGTGCCAGTATCGGAGCCGGGATTCGAACCTGGTGGTGCGATATGGGTGTGATTAATCGCGATTGCCTCCTCGCGCCTTAATCAACGCGGCCAGACATCGTTTGTATTATTGTTAGTATTTGAAGTTTTAGTTTTATTGTTTGTTGCTTTGTTCATTGTTTCCCAGATTTGTTTGGAATTTCCATTTGCATCTTTCGTTTCGTTAGTATAAATGTTTCTTGTTTTCCTTATTAAATTTCTATATTGGGTATATTGTGTTTGTAATTAATTTCAAAAGTTTCTTAATAATAATTGTTTTTCATATTATCTCTTTTTCGTATAGAATTTATTAGTACTGTTTATTTTCAATTTTTTACAATTACATTTGTGGTAGACTCATTTATGAGGGATTTTATTTTATTAATGGCATTGTCATAACTAGACCTTTTGTATATTTTTGCAATTTATAACCTCATTCCAATTTTCATTCTAAATAATATTTTGCAAATCAATATTTTCATATTTGTAACTTGTAACAAGTAACCATAGATTTAGTTATATTTCAATTTATTAGCGTTTAGGTATTCTTCAACATTAAGAAGTTAGCGGTTAACTTAATATTGTAACTTATGGAAAACGACTTGCTGCATCCGAGGAAAATATTGAAAACACAATCTTATGAAATTTGCCCCTACTAACGATATTATTAAAGATACCTAGGTACTATAAGCGACAATGAAGCAAAGAAATTTTTTGGCTGAATTTTTTTTTTTCGAATTTTGCTTAGTCTTCGAGAAACCAGCTGTTGAAATGGCTGTGTTATGTCCACGCCGTCTTATCTTATGATTTCAACCGTACGTCACGTCGTGTGTCATGTCGAATAGTGCTACTTTTGTTGAAACTAATATGAACATTGCTCGAATTACTATTATTAATTGGGGGATTCATAAACGGTATAATTCCAATTGCTGTTTATTTTATCTTAATCCGACCTAATCCACTGCTGTTCGGAATAACCATTTGATACATGCCACGAACATGGTAAACAGTAATAACCCTCGATATACAATCTATTAGGAGCAGTTGAGCAGACAATAAAAAACTATCAAAAACTTTAAACCGGTATCTATTACCACCCTAAAACTAAATTTAAGGGCGCAGGCGTTCTCCAGTTTGGTAAAGTCTCCTCGATGCCGGCATCCATCCAGTATTCCCTCTGCCAACAAGCAGTTCGAGACGCCCTCCCGGTTGTTCCCGTTGTTTATCCCGTATGACGTATTATATGGTTGCCGTAAATGTTTGCAACTTGTAATGTTTCACATAAACTTCATCTCCAGACCCAGTTTCCCACAGTAAATATCAAACTGACTCGTATGGGAGTTTAGCATTAAACTTCAACGAGCACGTGGGTTATAAAACTCACATAATAAGTCCCCCTAAAATACTACAGAGAGACTAGAATTAAGTTATATTTATATTGTATTAAAATACATTGTTTCAGTAAATTAAATTTGTTTGTGATTGTGGACATTTACTTGAATAATAAACTGCAAATATAATTCTTATAAGACATTTTTTAAATCTAGTTGTCTTCTTCCTTACTCCGAGATTTCCATACGTAAGTACAAAATTTAACAGATATGACACCAGACACATTTAGCATAAATAATACTGGATAATTTAGTATGGTGAAAGAAAAAGAGATAAGCAACACAAACAGTATTGTCTGTACAAATGTTACACTTTCAGTCGTCTTATTTTAATTGGTTCTTTACCCTTGACGCAATCAGTTTAAACACCCACTATACCTTTTAGTAATTTATAATGGTAATATTAGTAAATTCTAATATTTTTTCTTGTTATTATTTTCTTTAATGTTGCTATCATTGAATTAAATTATATATTGTCCAAAACTACTTTTTTAGTTATTTTATTAATTACTTGTTACAATTTTTTTAAATCTCTGTAGGTTTTGTGTAATTTTTTATCAATTTTAGTAATGATGGTTTTTAATAATAAATTAGTTGTAAATAATGAGAAGTCAGAGGCAATGATTTTTAGTCTAAAACACCAACCTGTACATATGAACTACTCTCATACCGTTAAATTTACATGGGAAGACCACGCGACATTTATCTGCAAGATTGTATCACGTAGCATTTTCTTGTTGCGTTATTTAAAAAATCGTCTGTAGCAGTCAACTATATTAATAGCATAACATGCATTAATTCAATCTTTCCTAACATATGCCATTTTAGTATGGGACCACTTAGCACATAACTTTACAGTTTTTTCACAACAAAGGAAGGCTGTCAAAATTATTGCTAGGTTATCGTTAGGATTATTTCATACTACATTAGACTTTGTTCAGCACGTTAGAAGAACTCGGCATAAAAACTGCTGAGTTTTCTAATAAGAAACTGTAAGCTGTTTTCCAATGTTAATACTCTAGAAACACTGTATTTTTCACTTGCTCGATCAGAGATTGAGTATAACGCAATATATTCGAACCCAATTTACAATGTTCATGCAAAGTCTCTTGAAAGGATTCAGCGAAAGTTTATGAAGCATTACATCTATCAAGATTAGACATACAATTGTTATAAAATATAAGGATAATGAGGTTTTTAATATTTTTGTATAAATTGGTCAATTATGTAACAGACTGTCCGACACTACTGGCAAAGATAACTTTCAAAATTCCCAGATTGGAAGCGCGCCAAGACGTGTTATTTTACTGTCCTACTAGTCGCACAAATGTCATACAAAGGTGCCTCATTTATACATCAATGCAATTGTATAACACCTTGAGTGATCGATGCGACATTCAATTCATCTTTCAATAAATACACTAAAATTATTAAAAGAATCTAGCAATAAAATATTATCAGTCAAAATATATATTAAAATAATTTTATTATTTTCAATATTGCTTCACTTAGGTCATGAGTATTAATTGTACTTTAATAATAGCAAAAATTACGTACACCTTTACAGTAGAAATTACTACTGTGTGCTTTAATATAAAACTAAATCTAAATTAACTCGACTTACTGCTACTATTATTGCTGTTATCGTTATTGTTAACTATGTTGTCCTGTAATTGGAATATTCTGTTGGGCAATAAAAATCTATTATTATTTTATTATTCTTACAAGGACAAACATTATGTAGGCAACAAAGAGTTGGAACAAGGCTCTGCTGAAAGTTTTTGCTTTTCATATATTACCTCTAATGAACAGTTTACCGAACAAGAAGCTTCAATTTCTCTAAAAAAATCATGCCTATTATACATATGCGATGGGCTCTGATAAAATTCCAGCATTTACATTAAATGATTGTTCTAATGTGTTTACAACTTCTGTCACATTTCTATTTAATTTGGCAATTTAACCAAATACATTTCCAGGTGTTTTAAAATGTTCTAAAATAATTCCTATATACAGTGTGTCTCACTTTTTACCACTACACCCCAATATCTCGGCTCTTGTTGATAGATTTAAAATTGGTATACTTCTTGCATTTCAGATGTGATTAAAAAGTATTTTTTTTTCTGGAAATTAAATACGCTTACTATGATCAAAAGAAATTGGCAAACATTTGGAATTTATATTAGCGTTTGAGATAGGGATTTGTTTTTACAGAATCTTGTTCGGCATGACCTAAAACCCCTGTATACCAAATTTCGTTAAAAAATATTCATCCCTTTATATAAAAAATCATATCTAAGATATCAATAATAATCATACTACTATTCAAGTTATTTATTATCGAATATTTACATAACTTGGTAGTCGTATAATAATGACGCTAATTAAGCATTAGGGCATATTTTTTTATCCAAAACACTATTGTGAGATGAATATTTGAAAATTGGTAGCTATTTTTAAAATAATTAGAACTAAGCATATCAATATCTTTGTTATCATGGAGTGCCTTGGAATGGATTTGACAATTATGCCGAAAGTCAAATTAAACTTAAGCATGCCTGAACAACAATTAAGTATCGCTGATAAAATTTAAATAATACGAATTGTTGGTGACAGTGTGCACTCTGATCGAGATGCAGCCAGTATCTTCAATTTGAGACATCCAGAATGCCACAGATTCACTACACCGCAGTTGGTTCAATTAATAGAATAGTACTGGAGGTCTATCCAAACTTAGAGCCAAAAAATACAACATTGTCGATCGTCCATTGGATCAAGTAATATTAGATGCTGCTAATGCTGATTCACATGTTAGTGTCAGAGATTTATCTCTACTTGAATGTAGACACAAATAAAATTTGAAAGTGCTTTAAACTTCATAATTTAAAACAATCTAAGCCCAAGTTTTTACACACTATGTAAGAAGGAGATGCAGAGAGGAAATTGGAATATTGCTTCTGGGCGCAGGGTTTGTTTGAAAAAAATTATTTTCAGTGATGAGGTTACTTTTACAATAAATGGCGTGATCTCATCGTAAAACTCAAGGTATTGGTCAACGGTAAACCCACACTGGGTTATAAATTGTAAACGGCAATACTCCGAAAAAGTATATGTCTGGTGTAGAATTTTAAATGAGACCTTGAATGGATCATTTTTCTTTGATGACGCTTTAAATAGTGTGAGATTTCTACATTTCCTCTATTTCGAATTAGATGGAGCTTCTATTCATAATGCAGTAGTAGTTAAAAATTGGGAGAATGACAAGTTCCCTATGCGTTGGATTGGAAGAAATAGTCCTTTAATTGCGTAGCCATCTAGTTCACCAGACGTCACCCCTATGGATTTTTATTTTTGGGGTACCATAGAAAATAGCCTATAAAAATAGACCACGAAATAGAGCGGAACTATGTGACAAAATTAGAGAAGCATATAATGAGGTAACAGTTGAAGAATTAAGAAAAGTTGTTAAAAATAATAAGAAGAGGATTGAAAAACGTACCAGAAGTGATGGAGGACTGGTGGAGAAAGATTATACTTAATACTTACTTTTTAAAATTATACTTTTGTTTAAGTAATACTTTTAAGTGTTGCTTAAGTTACAATGACTTTACAAAAATAAAAGTATAGCTATTTGACATCTTTAAAGAAAAAATGTGTCCTAATGCTTAATTAGCGCCATGATTACACGACTATCAAGTTACGTAAATATCCGATAATAAATAACTCAAATAGTAGGGTGATTATTATTAAAATTTCAGATATGATTTTTTTTTGTAAAGGAATGAATATTTTTTAAAGAAATTTGGTATACAGGGGTTGTTCTATGTCATGCCGAACAAGATTCTGTAAAAACAAAAACCCTACCTCAGTCGCTAATACAAATTCCTAATTTTTACCGATTTAGTAGTATTTAATTTCGAAAAAAAAAAAATTTAATAGCTTTTTAATCACAATCTGAAACACAAGAAGTATGCCAAATTGGGGTGTAGTGGTGTAAAAAAGGAAACGAAAAATTAAGAATTACCGATCTGTAACGATTATTAGCAATTTAGCTAAAACTTTCAAAATATTGTTATATGATCCAGCACTGCCTCTTATGCAGAGAATCGCGTTACTGGATATCAACAGGGTTTTTTTTCAAGGGAAGATCAACTTCAACCAATCTTTTATGTATAACCCAGCATATATCTTATGCGATAGAGGGTAACTTACAAGTTGATGTAATTTACGCAGATTTCATTGAAGCATTTGATAGACTTGATTATATTATTCTATGTTCAAAATTTCAAAAGTTTAGCATCACGAAAAATTTGTTATTAATCCTCAAATAATGATATTTTGAAAACAGATACCACCATATCCCGAGTATATCCCAGGATTCTGTACTAGATCCATTATTGGCATTACAAATTGCCCTAAGTGAATGGTGAGGTAAATAAATATGAATACAAATGATAGTGATTAATTTGATAAAAAATACCGGCTGTAGAGATAACAAACATCGTTCGAAGATGAAACAGCTGTTAATTCAGCAAGTACATACAATTAATGACAGACACTGACTAGCGTTGGTGGTAGTTGATGGTATAAATACGATTTAAAAAATTCCATAACGTTTTCATCGAACCTATAAAAAATAATTTTGTGGATAGTAAGTAGAGTGTAATCAATAGAGCTAAATGCCTTGGAGAAATCAAATGATACTGAGAAAATTGTCCTTCCTTATTATATTAATTCATTCATAATTCTCTACTGTCACGTTTCAAATACATCAAAGCATACCTAAATTAAAAATAATTTTTTTGGTAGACCGTTTTCTCTCCTAAATAGCGTACACACAGTATTATTGCTACGCAAATAACTCATTCATAACGTTACTTTTTGTAATTATTCATTTTTATTCGAAAGATAATATTTACAAATTTAATTTAGGCACTTAAAAGATGTTTATTCGACTTTTGAGAACAGTTCAAAGGTGGACTGCGAGGAATTCAATTAAATGTGAATGAATTTGTAAAATGTTTAGGTAGGTATAATATTTTCGTTTTGAAAAATCTAATTAATGTCAGTAAAATATACATATTTTAAAATTCATTAACAAGCATCCTGACTGTGCCATGTTGTTTGTTTATTTATTTATTTACTTAGCAGTACACTACCCAAAGAACTCCAATTACTGGGTAAGAAAGTTGCGGAAATACAAAACTTTAGGTCAGTACAGCTTAAAGATTAAAATCCCGGAACATACTTTCAATTTTGTAGACGTTTATACCAGCAATGAAGTGTATTTGGTTGCTTCATGTAGATGGTTTTCTCAAGTTGTCCATAAAAAAACTATTGGAGCATCAAACTGCTCTAGAAACATATTCTACTTGCAGTAATACTTAAGATTGATTATACTGTATCCAGCCTTGCTACTGAACTGAACATTTCAGGGTAAATACGTTGACGCTGATTTAAACCTTTGATTAGTAGTCTTGCCTTGAACTGATCAATAATCTGATCTGGATTGGTTTCAATGCAATATGGCCATTTAAAGGTAATTTCTCTTATCATTCTGATAACTTTCCTAACAATTTCCCAGGTATTATTTCCCTTCAATGAGTTTATTTCACTGTCAATTGGTTTTATTCATTCTTTATTTCTTTGCCGTTTAACGCTTTGTTATAAATTTCTGATCTTTTGATTGATTGAAATAGTCCTTCAGCATTTAAGACAAGATCGTTAAAAAATGAAGGTTTTGTTACTGCAGAGCTTCTTAAATTGTATCTTGAACACTTGGTTATTTCTTCATCATATTCTGAATATTCGTTTCTTTCTTCACAACCTATTTCGGATTTAGTCTTACAATTAGTTTCTGCAGGTCTATCTGGTATATTGAGATCTAAATGATCCTGAACTTCAAAGTTATTTTTCTTGTATCCATGAAGAAGTAACTGAGCCCTTTCTTCACAATCGCTTAACTTTTCATACGGTTTGACATCACGTGATAAAATAAACTTTCTTTCTTCTTTTACTCATATTCTCCTTCTCTGTCATGTAGAATGAAGTAGCTTCTAGTGAATTTTGCTTCTATTTCGAATTGGGCGTCTAAAATAAGTAGTTGCCAAAATTCTCGGTTCATTTTAGGTTTCTTAACACTTTATCTGAGGATTATTAACAATTTTGTAAAAAAAATTGTATTTTTAAGATTAAATTTTTCAACATTTTACAATTTTTACCAACATTTGAAATTTTGGGAAATTTTAGAATTATTTAAAAATGTTCGAATTTATAACTATTAAAATTATTCAAAAACTTCTACAGTGGTATGTACGTTAGGGTTATTCACTATATATTGACACCCATTTATTTCTGTTATTATTGAAAATAGAAAAAAAGTTTCGTATATAAAAGTTATAGAATCTTACTTATATTATATTGAGACGCGATTAAAAAAACCAATATGTATAGGTCACGTGAAACGAAATAAATATATTTATTTAAATGGAACACCCTATATATTATTGCACTTTCGAGAAGCCCATTTCCCCTGATTTCAAATATATATTCTGTAGGTCTATCTTAAATATTTCTTAACTTATTTGACATTCAAAATGCAAATGAGCCGCTTTATTGCAAGAAGAGTGATCCATGCTTGTCAAAACAGAAGTGAAACAAAAATAACAAGGTAGGCCACGAAAATAATTATTTCATCGTTTATTTAATTTTGACATTTCAAACCGTCATTATCAACATTTATTTAATCAAAATGGGTTGTAGTGAAAATACATGTAAAATGTAAAAATAAATGTGCTGGAAGAAGAGAATACATGACGTTATATCCGAATCGAGCGATTCCTAGTGTAAACACGTTTTTGAATGTGTATCGTCATGTAAATAGGACCCATAGTTTTTCAACAAAACGACGTAACGTTACAGCAAACGAGGAAGAAATCTAGATATATTGTTATATTTTGAAGGTAAAAAAAATAATTTATTATAATATTTATTTGTTTTAAAAAATTTGGTTAATAGTTTATTAAACGCTTGTTATGAATTGGAAGAAAGTTATTCCAACACCCAGAGAACTTTGAAAAAGCATCAATATAGGCCTTAAAAAACCTTACCCTTCCAGGAACTGAATGAAGACCAAAAACGTAGAAGATTGGAGTGTTGTCAGATCATGCTTCATGAATTAGATGAAAATCCTGATTTTTTAAAAGAAATTGTGTAGACAGATCAGTCATGTTTTTTTACGTTGGGAGTTTTTAATAGAAGAAGCAGACGTACCTGGGCGAATAAAAACCAAAGATAGAGAAATAATAAAATCTGGTAGAAAATCAATCCACGTTTGGTGCGAAATTTTTCAAAACAAAGTAGTTGGGTCTAAGTGTATTTTATGATTTTACTTTGACACGACAAATATATCTCAAAATAATTTTACCAGAGGTAGATCGTCTAATTCAAAAATTCCCTATGGACGTATTTTCTACCAAGAATGATTTGGCATCAGGATGGAGCGACTTCACGTTTTAGAAGTTCGGGAACATTTAAATAATCAATTTCCCATTTGGATATGCAATGCTGGAACCATTCGATGACCACCAGATAGCTCTCATTTGACACCAATAGCTTTTTACTGGGGGGTTTTAAAAGATAAAGTTATTTTTATTTTATTATAAAGAGTTTTCTCTTGCTTGAAAACGTAAAAGTTGCGCCAACCAAGGAGTTGATTAAAATTACAAATATAGGAATTTATATTTATTTAAAAAAAAACATAAATAGTTCAACGGTTATATAAAAACTTCAATAAACTGGCAACAAGTGCAATATTTTTATCGAGGTTTGTTTTAAATTATTAGCAATAAATTTATTTTTGGCGTTGGCTGAAACGGTTAATTTAAATTCCGCCTATTCAAACGAGAGTAATTTTTGTTTTCGTTAGGAACGAATGCAGAAAATATCACTTGAATGCGCATTTTTACATTTTATCGTAAACAACGCCACAGTAGGTTGGACCAAATACGTCAAAAAGATAAAAATGGTGGCATGTAGTACTAAATGTATACTCTAGCTCAGAGTATTTACGGCATTGACCATAAATGTGGGAACCATATTTTATTAGGTTTTACTGTCATAAAATTCATTTTACTTTTTATGTCACATTTACGTTCAAAACATAGTTGATTTGTTTAATAAATCACGTAAATTTCCGAGTAGTATCATTAAACATTTTGATGCATACACGGTGTTTTCTCGTAAACACATGATTTACTAATGAATGTTGATGGTCTATAACTGATAAAAAAGTGGCTAAAAACATAAATATTTTATTGCTGTAACCCAGAAGTTATTCCATACTTTATATATATATATATTTTAATATGACACTTTTTATGTTGAAGATTAATATGTCTGTTTAACCTTTAAGGAAACTTTTGAGAAACACTGCTTTAATGGTAGAGGACCTGTCCTACATATTATTTTCTTACACTCGCCATATCCTGCACAAAATATTCTACTATATATAAAGTATACTACACACAGTTGCTTCTTGCTTATATATGCTTGAAATAATTTTACATACTCTTCAAATTATTCTACACAGAATTATCCTACATAATTGTATCCTACATATTTTTATGCCATGCATTTTTTCCTACGTACAACATTTGTACATATAATAGCCGCTTTGCCTTACATGGCCACTTCTTATTTTAAGATGCCACAAAGTGGTGAGATGATTATAAAAATTTTATGACGCCTGATTGGACGTACTAGGTACAGGGAAATAGAATTAATTTTTATATATATTTATTTGAAAGTTCGGGATAGATGCACCTCGATTGTATTTTCTCGTCATTCCATATTCTGAATATATTTTTAACATTCTATCCTTTTTTAGTAGAATGTAAAATTGTCGTAAACACAATTTTCCTTAGCAACGTGTAGGCTGACGAGAAATTTGAAGACTAACTTTTCGGTTCAGTTTTTGATTCGACAGTTCTACAATATTGCAATTACCACATGTATTATCCTCTTCAAAAACAAATCACCGAATCTACAAAATAAAATTATTATTGGAAATATGGAAATAACATGAACATAATCTTAAAGCTGTGTATTTAGGATAAACAACAAAAATAAGAGTTATTCAAAAAAATTTTTTAAAACTGAAAGAGACTACTTTCTGAAACGTCAGCAAAATACATTATTTCTGTGTTTATTCCGATTTATATTATTTGTAAAAAATAACCTCTCAGTGTTCCTTTGACGTAAACATCACAGGTGCAGAGGCTTTTCTCCAATAATTCTATTATTTTGTAGATTCGGTGATTTGCTTTTGAAGAGGATGTATCCTCTTCAAAAGCAAATCACCGAATCATACATGTGGTCGAAAACCCAAATAAAAGGAAATAATATTGTCATATTCTCACCAATTTTTCTTCGTTTCCAAATATTTTTCTATACGAAAAATTCTAAAAATACATTTTTTTGTGCAATTTTCCATTCTAAACAATTTTTACTTGAAGCGGTTTTATCTGATTTAACAAAAAAAATTGTTTTAAGCCCTCCACAAAGCCACCGCTGATGGTGCTTTAACAAGAAATATGAAAAAGCCTAGTGTGTATACAAGAACGAAACGTATATAGAAATTTTTTTGGCGTTAGCTTCCCCCTCTGCCACCCTCACTCTATTATTAAAGGGGTAAAAAAATTAAAACGTGATTTAGTGTGTATACAAAAACGAAACGTCTAAAAATTTTTTTTTGGCGTTAGTTTCGACTAGAGTAATATGATTCGGAGTTGATATCATCAGACAGACCACTCGCAATTTTTAAAGCTTTGTGTTGTATATTATCGACTTTTTTAACATTTAACATATCTTTATGCCGAGAATAAAAATCAATAAACTCGGAGGAGCGTAAAAAAATTGTTATTTGCAAAAAACTCCTACAGTTTCATAATCTTCGCACACAATAGTTTTGAGCAAAACATAAAATAAATACCAATTATATATTATATAGCGGTCTTTGTGTAGATGAGTTATTTTATAGTACTCCTACGTATTTGGAACAGTAAAAAGCTTAACTAGACAATGTAAAATCGAAACGTTCTTCTAAGAGTTTCAAACGTAGCTTTTATATTTAATTGATTATAAAATCTGTATATTGTAATGTATATGCGTATACATATATATGTATACGTATGTATATACGTACACATGAATATATAAATATGTATATGTATATTTTTGAAGATTTTTCACGAATTTACGAATTTTCGACTTTTGCTCTTGCTGTAACTCCAAAATAAAAGGTTTTCGAGCCTTGGTTCCATTTGAACTTTTCATCAGGAAGGTCAAAACTACAACATATATCAATTTCGACCATTTTCACTAGGATCCCAAATCATATGGTTCTGTGCGGGGTCATTTGAAAAAGCCTCTTCGATGCTATTTCTCACTCTAAACAATTTTTATTTTACAAATTTCTGATTCGACGAAAACTTGTTTTTGGGCTTCCACCTACAGTCACTTCAGCCCCTCTGATGAGAATTTGAAAAAGAAAGCTTTTTGACAGCCTTCTTGTTCTAATTTTCCACTTTAAACAATTAACATTTTCTTGATGAAAGCCAGCCCCGTTACTATATAGAGAAACTTAAAAGCCTTTTTTCGCAACAATTTCCCTATTCTAAACAATTCTTACGATAAAACAATTTTTGATTATGTGACACGCCGTTATTGGGTCCAAATTGGAATCGTCGCTGGACCCCTGAGAAGAAATTTTCAAAGGACTATTTCAGTTCAGTGTTCTATCCTAAACAATTAGCGTTTGAAACATTTTTAAAAAAATACCTTATGTTGGTTCAGGGGACATGTAAATTCTCCGAAAACTCAAAATTGATTTTTGCACGACCACAATACTTTCTTTTAGGTATACTACATATATGGGAAAATAAAAATGGAGGGTACATCATGTTAATATTACGCCCTTTATACATTTTCCGATGATATTTTTCTACAACTATCCCATGTCGCATGTTCTCATTTCATATTTATTTTCTCTGTACTCTGGTACGTATGTTTAGTTTCCATCTTGTTAAATATCAGTGTGTTATGAGGTGTATAGTTGTTTCTATAATTGGATCTTTCGACCTGTTGATTGTTGTAAATGATTAAATGTACGATACATAAATAATATATGATGAAAGTTACCTCAAAATGCTCAATTATATTCAGGAACTTCATACATTTTTCTCATACATTTCTCTTATCGAATTACAGTTATCAGTGCACATAGAATTAATGAAGTAATATAGACAAAAATCCATTTTAACAGAATTGTTGCAGATAGAACCTAAACGCAGTGTCTGTTTCTGTATATCGCGTCATTTTCAAAGCTGATTACATTTTGAAGCATGTGATTGCATCGAATATTGTATCTAATAGTGTGCAATACCTCCTTATCTCGCTCTAATTAAATTTAATAACATTATAAGACAAGCTTGTAAGTACTACGTTGTTTTGGCGTAATTGCTTTCACGTTTGAGGCTCTTTGCTCTAACCCGAGAGAGTAATTATTTTAAAACAAAAATAAATATATGAATCTAATCACTTTATATACAAGGATGTGGTTTTCTATATTGCATCCCCCATCATGACGCAAAAATAGCAGATATTGAGATCATTTTAAACATTTTCAGATGATTATTAAAGATAATTAGAGTATGCGTTCAATATATATTGTACTATTTTGAGCGTACTGTAACAGTCTATTAACCCTCGATTAATGGAATTTAGTAATGTATACACGAATTCTTAAAAATTACAAGAAAAAGACTTTTTACAGTTCGTGGCAAAAGTTAATCTAAAAATAATATGCTATTTTAACATTAAGTCTATCTCTTATAAAAGTATAAATTTCTTTTACAGGAGCAAAAGATGGATTCATTATTCTATACTTTTGCCAATACTGTATTCAATAATTCTTATACGATAGGTATTTTTATACTATTCTAATTTATGGCGGAGTCGCCGATGTCAATTTGATTACGTTTCCTAGTTATTTCGTCCAAAAAAAGTGAAGTTGAAACGTTCGCTTCTATAACGCATTGCCTTCAGCGCGTAGAATAAGGTAATAGGAGAAGAGGTAGGAAGCCTCTAAAGTTGTCAAAAATGAATTCCAACAAGACACAGTGTCCAAAAGCTTTCGATATCGCATCATATCAAATCTTATTGGTTAATATACCACCATATTGTTTAATACATATGTTTGACAGAAAAACTTTACCATTGGTTAGTAAGGGTCATGCACAAAGACCTGTCTTTTATATTGGTATAAAACTATATAACATTCCTAATTGTATAAAGAATTTTCTCAATTAGTGATGTAACTCGATCCTTATCTATTTAATTGATTTTGAAATATATACAAAATAACATATAATCATAAAGCAGCAAGAACCATATTTATCAATATAGATAGTTTACTTTATTATGAATAGTTTATTTACATTTACTGCCTTCAATTAACTGTTACCAATAAAATTCACTTTGGTATATACTTAAGAAAATATTTTTTTTTTGTTTTATTTTGACGTGACTACACCAAAAAACATAGTTCGCTTTTCATAGGTTAAAACATATTCAACTTGTCTTTGGAATTGAAGAACAAATATAAAATGTTTCTTTTAATTATGGTTAATGTTTTTAATAATTTTTTTAAGTAATAATAAACAGACTGAAATGAAAACAAATTTTATGAAACAATTGGATTTAAAGCTAAATATACCCAGAAATGTTTTTACTTTTTCATTAAAAACGTTAAATTATAGTACTTTTCATTTCGAACTGATCTAGTAACCATGATTTTGACATAAAGTGAGAATAATTGAAAGTAGGATTAAATTTCTTCTTGGTGCGTCTTGCTTGCCTCAGTAGTATTATTTCACAGTTTAATTAAATCACATTTGAGTCTATCTTAAAAAATTATATATAATCGTTTAGTATTACAACAAAGTTGACATAAATAATAGAAATGGTATTAGGTAATAAAAAAATTGGCACTATTTTAAAAATTCAAAGTTATTTTGAACCTAATTTAATGAAATAAATAATACCTAATGTTTATAGGAACTGTTCAATGTGACCTCCCAGTACGTCTATGCATTTCTGTAGACGATTTTCGAATGATCTACAAACATTTCTTAAAATATCTACAGCAATTTCCTGAAAAACTTCCGTTATTCTTTCTTTCATATTTTATTTTGTAGTTATAGGAGCTTTTTACACTTACTCCTTAATGGCACAAAAAGAAGTCTATTTTGGTCAAATCAGGGATTCCGTCTGGCCAACTTTGGGGTCCTCCTTATATCTAACCATTAAATTTGGATAAGCGTCGTTTAAATACTCGCGAATAGCTGCAGTGTGGTGCACCGGAGGTACTCTATCATGGATGTACCACATTCTCTCCGTAATATCCTTGGAGATATACTTCCAGTAACTGTCTTGCGAAAATTCCAAATAAATTTTAGCAATCACACATACATAAAAAAAATGTGGTCCTATCACATAATCCCCAACAACTCCTCCCCAAACATTCAACCATCATCTTGTTTGGCTATTTTGTTTGTGAGATGTAAGGATTGGTTGTGTCGTAATAATGAAGATTATGATGATTAACATGTCCATTTTTATGAAATGCTGCTTCATCGGCAAACAAAACAAAGTCAAAAAACATTTCTTTGTTGTCCTATTTTTTGTTTTGCCCATTGACAAAGGTGTATTCGATTTTGATAATCAACCTCTCAAATGATTCTTTAGAGGGCTGTCTTCTTTCCGAATATCGCTCCTTATAATATGGCAAACAAATTTTATCACTCGCACTCAGAATATAAACCATATCGACCATTTCTTCTTTCGAAAAATTCATCATTGCAAAGTGCGAATTTTAAACTAATTTATAACTTAAAATAAGTGTAAATACTTTGACACAATAGTTAATAATTAAGCGTCAATAAGTTAACTTTCGATTATTCTCACTTTGTCAAAATCATGGTTACTAGATAAATTTGATTTGATTTTTGTTCCGACCAAAATTTTCATATTTTTTCGAATAACTCAGCAATGCCACGTCCAAACTAAACAAAAAATCTGGAGGTCGTTGGAAAAGTAATTTTACACTAAATTGATAAACGTAAAAATATATAGGGTGTTCCATTTCAAAAAAATGACTTCGAAGGTGCTCCGCTGTATCGAGTCATCCTGTATATTTCAATATATTTTTAGATTGTGCGCCTTTTGACACTTCCATAAAAAAGTAATTTTCCAAAGTCTTCTAATAAGGTCGATATTGGCCTTTGATGCACTAATGGGACACCCTGTATGTGTACAAAAATTGAAATCGATCTGATGTGTGCTAACGTGCTAACAAATGAAATTGAATTATAAAAGAAGCTAATAATAATAGAAGCTTGCGAATGATTAATATTTACGTTTTAATATGGAGATTAAATACCGCAAGGGTCTAACATTTATATTTGCCGTTTTGTGTTATTAATATCATTTTCCTAATGATACCTAACCGAAAAAATTCGTGCAATTTGTCCTCGTCCTCAAATCCCCGTATAAAGCGTTAACCATGAAGGGTAAAACTGGGAACTGGACGAAAATTCCATTCTTATTCGAAAGTAATGTTAACGATGCAACCTAATCACAGGACGTAACCATATACACTGATTACGAGCAAATATCGCCAGCCAAATTAAGTTTTTACCAAGTAATGTATACTAAAACCAGCTGAAATGACCCTTATCGACGTTTATTGGGGATTTGCTTAAGATTAAAGCTGTTCTAAGGACCTTTTCATATTAAACCATTATCGGAAAATGGCACTATGATGTTCATAATGACTTTTGAAAGCATCAAGGGAATATAATGTAGCTTACCTACGCACGAGACCGAATATTATACGAATAAGGTGTTCAAATATTCTGATTATAATTTTTACTATATACAGATAAAGTATTGGCATAGCGCCGTAAAAATTGCAAAAATATTATCAAATATAAGATGCATCATCATCATCATCATTTTTGTGACATATTTTCAGAGAATAATAATTCTTAGCTTTATATTAATTGTAGTCATTAAGGCAATTGTTTATAATTACTGGAGTTTGTAAGTATAAGTGAATGTTAATACCCAGTTACAAATTGTGCGATACGTTTTTCATACGCTCATAGAGTAATAAAACATGCTTCGTACTTTGTACTCAAAAGAATCTGAAGTAGCACGTACCAAACTTTATAGTTGAAACTTGGTAAACTAAAACTTCTCATGAAATATTCTTGCATACCAAACTGGTTCTAAAAGAAAATTATGTATTAGGTAAATATTTATGTACTAAACGGATATATTCACAAAAATATTTAAAACTGGAAAATATTCCACGGGGCGACCGCACAAGAGTTGACTTCACATTTCACGTAATTTGTTGAGGCTAAGATCGTAGCGATAAATGGCGTCAAAATGAGTATTGGCTCTAGGAGGTATATCATTGCCTACTAGTTCATTTATGACACAGTATGAGAAAAAATTTATCAAAGAGGTTCTAGTACAAAATCAATATCCTGAAGCCTTTGTTGATAGAGTTTTCATAAATGTTGAAAATAGGGACAATCAGGTACGACAAAAACCTGAACGTCATTATACAGCAATAATTCCTTATGTATACGGACTATCGGAAAAGCTACGCCGTATAGGTGACAAATTTGATGTTAGGACGATATTTCAAACGGGGAACACTTTAAGATCTATTTTAACAAAAACAAAACCGATAAACAGGGAGCAGAATTCAAAAAACTGTATTTACAATATCCCGTGCGAATGTGATAAATGTTATGTGGGTGAGTCATCCAGACCTTTCAGTGTGAGGTTGGATGAGCACAAAAATTACATTAGAAAGAATGAAATTCAGAAATCAAAGATTTGTGAACATGCTTGGGAAAACGGACATAGAATAAACTGGGACTTGGCAAAAATTTTAACAAAAGAAACAGATACCAAAAAAAGAAAAATTAAAGAATCAGCAATAATCTTATTAAATGAAGATAAGTGCGTATCGAATTGTTCTGTAGATATTTGTACAACCTGGCTACCAATGTTAAAAGAAGAACTTAACAAACTCGACATTATCTAAAAGAAAATATCATCAGTTCTATGTTCTGTGTAAGTAGTAAGTATCTATGGAAATAACATAAACAGAATCTTAAAGCTGTGTATTTGACATACACAGCAAAATAAGAGTTCTTCCAAAAAATAGCTTTGAAAACGGAAAGAGATTACTTTCCGAAACGTCAGCAAAATACATTATTTCTGTGTTTATTCCGATTTATATTATTTGCAAAACATAACCTCTGACTTTTCCTTTGGCGTAAACGTCACGGGCGCAGAGATTTTTTCCAATAATTCTATTATTTTGTAGATTCGGTGATTTGTTTTGAAGAGGATAATAATATATGTGGTAGAAAACTCAAATAATAGGAAAGAATAACAGTATCCAGATGTCGTAGGATGTTTCCGTCTGCGAACTGCATGTCTTAAGGAAATATCCTGGTACGTCCTCTCTTGATATGAGCGACTGCGCACTTGTCCAACACAAATTCCATACCAATAGCCTGTGACTACATTTGGACCACCCCGAGAGAATTCTGGAATTCGTTCTCTCCGGAGCCATAAAGTTGTAGGTCATCCACATAGAATAAATGGCTGACCTTATGCCTCCGCGATTGCTGGGTAGACCACATTTCGTATCTGCGAATTTGACGGAGTGCAACAGATAACGACAGCAGTGAGATGAAGAATAGGAAAGGACTCAGGGAGTCACCCTGAAAAAGTCCCCTCCTAAATATCACCAGCTCTGTCGAAACGCACAGGGCACCGCATGCTATGATCAAGCGAGTTCTCCAGAGTGGCATCAGCTGTTCGATGCGTATCACTAGTGGGGCAAGTACCGCAAGGCATTGATAAACGCGATGATGATCATTTATTGTTGTTATTATTCTTTTTCTCGTACTAATGGTAAGTATACTATTTTCAGCCCTCCAGGAACAAAAATGTTATTGAGCAAAGTGTTTTCTGACAGTGTTACAAGTGTTCAGAATTACAGATTTTGCAATGATGTTTTGTAACCCTTCTGATCTGTACCTTTCATAATTTTATCTGCAATAATTTTTTGAATGTCATTGGAATTTTTGATTGGTACATTAATTAAATATGTTGTTTTAATATATATCTTAGTTAGGATTATATCTGACCTGTTGCTCATCACTTTACGATCGATTGTATTACATGTGGTATTTTCTAATACGCGGGATATTGTATACTTGTAGTGGGGCACCTCTGTGTTGGCAAGTTTCTGGTTCTGAGCTAGTCTTTGGTGGACGATGCGGGCTGCTTGATTCTGAATCTGTGTTCTAAGTTTTTGCAACCAGCAATAGCTTGTTGGATTGTTTCTGATACTATTCCACACCTTCCACATAAGTCTGATTTTACTTGAGGATCTTTGATATTATTCATTTTTATCATACACTATTTTAATTATTGATCTATAATGGTGAAGGTGCTATTGCCGATTCATATGAATAAGAGAGGATCTCCACCATAACTGTGATAGTAGTCGAACTAAAACTGTTATATACGTCACATAGTAACTTATATCAGCGAAGTATGTTTTTTTTTTTATACAGAAAGAATACGTAATTAATTTATCCTTACGAATTAGTGTATTAACTTCAATATTTTCAGAATAAAGTTTGTTCTCATTTTTATTCATATCACCCAATGCATGATTCATATTGGTACCACAACTGTGGTATGCGTCTGCTTCAATATACTATACCAGGTGACCCCCCTCACTTTTTTCTGCAGTTTTAAAAATAAAATTCTGAGATTTGGGAAAATAGATATCAATGGCCATATTTTGACCATTGGATGGTAAAAAAGTCACTTCCGGTATGGCTGGAAATTGCCACAGCGTTCTTATTTTGAATAGCACCCTGTATATTTAAGTAACTTTTCTCATAAAGCTGTAATTTCTCTCTCCAACGCTTTTTTCAGATTTAAAATCGAATGAAAAATAACCTTGGAAAAGGCATTTATTTGCTGTTTCTAGTTGGCTTTGGAATTCAGGAACAAATTTAAAAAATTTGGAAGTAGACTTTGAATTTGAATAAAAGGGTATTTCTCAACAAATTAAATGTAAAATTGGACTATTTTCTTTATATGTTTGAATTTACAAATGTTTTTCTCATTTTACCATTTTATGAAAATTCAATTTGTCATAACTCAAATTTTTATTACCCGATATGTTTTATTATTTTTTTTTTCAGATACAGTGCTAAATTTGCTTTAGACTGATTTGAAATAAGAATGTTGTGGCAATTTCCGATCATACGGGAAGTGATTTATTTACCACCGAATAGTCAAAATGTGGCCATTGATACCTATATTTGATTTCCCAAATTTCAGAATTTTATTTTTAAAACTGTAGAAAAATTGGAGGGCTACGCTAATACTAACCTCATTCTCCTTGTGCATATCCTGAAAATTTTTGTGAAATTTTGGGTTGTGTTGAGTCCATTCGATTCCACATAAAGTAATCTAATCTAGCAATTATTATGTCATATTTTTAATAATGTCGACAAAATACGGAAACTAAAATCAAGCAGGAGGCATTTGCTACAAAGTCATTTTTGTCCATGACTGTACTTCCTTTCAAGAAATACATTTTTTTTTTAAATTACTCACTCTAATCGCCTCTTTATGAATAATACAAAACAAGATATTTCAAGAAATATTTATAAAATTATACAAAGCGAAGTATAAAAATGATTTACAAACTCATTTGAGATTAAAAATTTAATTCACATTTGCATTCGCTTACTTACCCAGGAAAATGATTACGGAGCACTGGCAAATAACCTTTATTCCAGGGCCTGGGACGCAGTAATTGAATTTTCGTTTCGTAGATAAGTAATATTTATTTGTTGTTTTGAATGCGAAAATATATAGGAAATACTTATAGGTACATAAATCTTCCTACATATAAATTATCATGGGTATTTATATTTGTTTTGGCGGAAATATATAAGCAAGTAGTAGCTATTTCTTTGAATGGCTAATCATAAATTATATTGTGGTAGATATGCTTCAACCGGAATTGAAATGTATTGTTAACTTATTGGAAATCAATGTTAAAAGGATATTAAACTTCTAAAATTTAAAGATCTTTTCTTATAAAATGTCAAAATTAAATTGTATTAACAATTTTCAATCGCAATAACTTGGATTATGTGCAGAATAGTGTGTACCACGCATGAGAGGAATGAAGCTTACTAGCAGATTTTCAAGCTAAAATTCTAACATTGTAATAAATATTGTAATATTGTATAAATTTTAATATTAGAATAAGAAATAGCCACCCTATTTGGAGGGCGAAATGTTCAAAAATTTACAATTTAACCCCTAATTCATGAAGGGTGGTGCGCACTAGATAAGGGTCTATGCACCAAAAAGTCTTTATTTCATTAGGAAATTTCTAAGGATTACACTTTGATAAAACAGTACAGTACTAACCAATACCGTAAATTAACAGACCTTAACGTGAGAATCAAATGATATGGCGCACTTGCTGTTTACACCGTCAACAAGTGGCGTCTTTCACTAACCAAATAAAACTTTTCTCTAAAATTGAACTTTTGAGGGTAATATCGCCAGACTTTAACATCAAAACGAATCCAAAACTAACACAACTTAACACATTAATTCGCGGTAATGCACCACTTGCAATCTTTCTTTTTACCCATTTTTAATCACCGTTCCGCCTTGCACCTCTCGGTGGACCCCATCACCTCAACGTGAATGTCGCCCCGTGTGGCCTATATCTCTCATCTAAACAAAGTTAAATACCTAAACCAATCGGGGAATCGGATCCAAAAATGCACCAATCATAGCCTTAGAGTTTAATGCAAATATGCCGCTCGGCTACAGACTTTGTTTTTACCGATTTATATACGACATTTTACTAATATTTCGCCACTTTTACACACGATAAAAATGGCCGTTACAAATAAATCAAACAATTTAAATTTCAGAATTAAATATTTTTGTATCTTTCCATTTTCTTTGATACTCCATATCTGAGGATTATTGAATAGTACATAACATACATATTATTACTTCCACGTCCAGTGCAAGTATAGTAACGCAAAAAATTTTTTTTTTGTTGAAATAGGCTTAAAATGTCATGAAACGTCGAGATTTTAAATTTAAGCAAAAAAAAATTCCTGTCTAACTTTTTTTTGTGCGCACGTTTACTCTGGAACCTTTTATGATATTGACTTGAAATTTGGTACACTAATGTATTGTAACGAGATCTGGAACTGGATTATATTTTGATCTAATTCCGTTGAAGGGTTCGGGTGTAAATGGGGTAAATAAGGGTAAATAAATAAATAAATAGGTAAATAGGCAAATCAAGCAGATAAGAGTCCATAAAATTGCAATTTAGGGCATTACGAAGAGTCAACGTCTCAAAATATTTTTTGGTATCAGCCACCCCTCCACCCAACTGTCACTCCCAATACCACCTCCACACTATTATGAAAGGGAATACAAAAAAATGCGATTTATTGTGTATACAAGAACGAAACGTCTTAAAAAAATGTTCTGGTGTTAGCTAGCCCTCTACCACCCCAATTGCCACCCTCACCCCATTAATAAAGGCAGTAAAAAATTAAATTGGGGTTTAGTAGGTATACGAGAACCATGGGCTCCTAATTTGTTTACATTTGCCACTCCCTCTATCGCCCCCACTCTATTATTAAATGGAACAAAATATTACATCGGGATTTAGTGTGTATAAGACTCGGCTACAAAATCTGGATGTGGAAGTAGTGATTCCTTTTGCAGCGGTTTTTTTATATGTGTCGGACTGCAAAATAGCGAACGAATCACCTGTATTGAATATTGTGCTACAAAGTCAACTAAACATGTCTAATATGTCTCATTGTATTGGCATTTAATTTAAATTGCTGATATGCTATTAAAATAATATGCCAACAAAGAGAAACTATCAGTATATGAATTTCTATGAGAAAACCGATAGGTTCGTTGTTTTCTTTATTTTCCCATCATCTCGATATAAACGTAACATTTTGTCATACGCCTGGAAATTGAGAATAGCGAAAGACTTTCCTTTAGATTGCATTTATTGAATAGATTTTTGTATTTTCCGGAAAAACAATTTTCAGATGTAAACAAAGCGAAGAGTATCTATCACCATCAACTTCTTGCCGGTCTGGCTTCTTTCCCGCCTCCTAGATCGATCTTTCAATTACACGAAGTTTATTCGTGTTTAGACTTCTTACTCGCTGCCAATTTTACTTCATGCAGACATGGTTACTGATTCTTTCTGCCCTTTTAACAATGAACTAATGCGATGGAATGATCATTATAACTGAAACAATTCGTTTTTGTGTCTTCTTCTAAAGTGACAAGTTTTAGAAGGCATTGAAATCAGTTTTCATTATTGACAGCGATTGATTAATGTGAGGGTAAATTGCTTTTACATTCTATTGCAGTTTTTAATTTATCCTTTACTTTTATCATTACTAGATGATGCCAATATTATTGTTGAAGCTCACTGTTGAATACAGTATTCTCGGGTATTATTGTATTTGTGGAAACTACCTCATAGACAATGTCAAACCAATGGGTTTCTACCCCATCTATGAATGTCGAATATGTCATGAAACTGCGTATTCAAAAGCTACATCTTTTATTCTGCTGGAGCAATTATTGAAAAATTCTTTTTTGGGTTTCTAGTAGATAACTATTATTCATTAAAAATCTAATATGAAAACTCTACCAATACTGTTGATCTAATTCTGCTCAGCTAGTACATTGATATAGCTACGAACAAATGCGATAGACTTGTATAATATACAGGGTGTGCCAATAGTGCGTCTTAGTCCAATATCGGTCTTATCAGAAGACTTTGGAAAATTATTCTTTTATGGAAGTGGTATAGTGTCAAAAGACGCACATTTTAAAAATATATTGAAATATACAGGGTGACTCGCTACACCTTCGAGGTCATTTTTTTAATTGGAACACCCTATATATTTTTACATTTATGAATTCAGCGTAAAATTACCTTGCCAACGGCCTCCAGATTTTTTGTTTTTGACGTGGCGTTGCAGAGTTATTAAAAAAATATAAAACTTTGGTCGGAACAAGGTTTAATAAATTAGTTCGCTGTGTGTGTAATACTATTAATTAAGATGATTTATTTTGCAATTATGTTCACAAGGGATGTACTACAACGACACAACCGCCAAATATTGATTATAATTATACAGAGCGTGTTTTATACTAGCGCTAATTCAGGACATTTCAAAGTGAATTTTCTCAATTTTTTCAAATAGAACACTCAGTTCTACTTTCAGTATATTATTGTATTTTTAAATTGGCAGGTTAATTGTCTATGATTTTTCTGAATAATATCATATACCTAAAACCCATATTTCCAGAGATTTTTTACTTTTTCATTAAAAACCGTTATATTATAATACTTTTCATTTCGAACTGATATAGTAGCCATAATTTAGATATAAATTGAGAATAATTGAAAATTAAATTTATTTCAGGGTGCATCTTGGTTACCTCAGTAGTATTTATTCACAGTTTAATTAAATCACATTTGAGTATATCTTAAAAATTTATAAATAATCGTTTAATATTACAAAAAGTTGACATAAATAATACGAACAGAAAATACGGTATTAGGTAATACAAAAATTGGCACTATTTTAAATAAGTTATTTTGAACCTAATCTATTTTTTTTTATACATTTATTTAACGTCGGCCTATTTCCGCTACTGAGGCCTAACACCGACGCCTGTAGACGAGCTATCCCCAACCAGGAATTTTGCCGAACCTCTTCCCTTAAGAAGAGTAGGGATCTTTTACTTGCCTAACATTTAATAGACAAGGGACCGACGGCTTTACATCCCCTCCGAAGGATGGTATATCTCCTATACAACCCTCCCCTAAGGTTGTATAGCTTCCGCGCGTACACTGATATACAAGCCGCTGCAAGATGTGTGAGGCGAGAATGCGGTTTCCGTTGGAATGGTCACCCATCCAAGTACTAACTGCGCCTGTCGTTGCTTTACATCGCATACCGAAGTATGTACATAGTAAAGACGCACCTACGCTCGCCCCGAACCTAATCTAATGAAATAAATAATACCTAGTGTTTATAGGAACTGTTCAACTGGCCTTCCAGTACGTCTATGCATTTCTGTAGACGATTTTCATATGATCTGCCGACATTTCTTAAAGTAACTACAGCAATTTGGTGAAAAACTTCCCTTATTCTTTCTTTCATATTTCCTTTTGTAGTTATAGGAACTTTGTACATTTGCTCCTTACCATAGCCCCACAAGAAGAAGCCTAATTTGATCAAATCAGGGCTTCTGGCAGGCTAACTATGGGGTCCTGTTCTTCCTATCCAACCAATTGGAAAAGCGTCGTTTAAATGTTCGTGAGTAGCTGCAGTGTGGTGTACAGATGCTTCATCATGGAGGTACCACGTTATTTCCCTAATATCCCTGGGGACATCCCCAAGCTGTCTTGCAAATATTCCAAATTTTGAGCATTCACATATCCATCAAAAAAATGTGGTCGATCCTATCACATAATCCCCAACAATTCCTCCCTAAACTTTCAACGGCCATCTTGTTTGGCTATTTGTTCGTGAGAGGTAAGGATTAGTTTTTGTCGTAATAATGAAGATTATGACGATGAACATGTTCATTTTTATGAAACGTGGGTTCATCGGCAAACAAAACAAAGTCAAAAAAATTCCTTTGTTGTCCTATTTATTGTTTTGCCCATTGACAAAATTGTATTCGGTTTTCATAATCCCTATCAATCAGTTCCTGTATTAGTTGAACGTGGTAGGGATAAAATTAGCTTTTTTGTAGGATTCGATGGACTGAAGATTGGCTTATAGCGTTTTCTCTTGCCAATTCTCTTATATTGCGATGAGGATCTTCAATCACGCTTAAAAGTACGACTGTTTCATTTTCTTCATTTACTAAATTTTTGTTCGTTCCTTCTTCTCATATTCCACTTTTCCCATATTGCCAAATAGTTCCGTCAACCTCTCAAACGTTTTTTTAGAGGGCTGTCTTTTTTCCGGATATAGCTTCTTATCAATTCGAGTTGATAGCAAACAATTTTTATCACTCGCTCCCAGAACATAAACCATATCGACTATTTCTTCTGTCGGAGAATTCATTATTGGATAGTGCGAACTTTAAACTAATTTATAACTTAAAATAGGTGTAAATACTTTGTCACAATAGTTAATAATGGAGCGTCAATAAGATAACTTTCAATTATTCTCATGTCATGTTAAAATCATGGCTACTAGACTACTAGACTAACGGTTTTTAATGAAAAGGTAAAAATATCTCTCGAAATGTCGAATTTAGGTATAGAATTATTCACAAAAATCGTAAGAATTAACGTGCCAATTCAAAAATATAAAATACAATAATATACAGAGTGAGTGTTCCATTTGAAAAAATTGAGAAAATTCACTTTGAAATGTCCTGAATTAGAGGTAGTATAAAATACACACCCTGTATAATTATAATCAATATTTGGTGGTTGTGTCGTTGTAATACATCCCTTGTCTAGACAAAATAAAACTTTTTAATTAATAGTAATACACACACCGAATTAATTTGTTAAACCTTGTTCCGACCAAAATATTCATTTTTTTTAATAACTCGGCAAGGCCACGTCAAAAACAAAAAATCTGTAGGTCGTTGGTAAGGTAACTTTACACCGAATTCATAAATGAAAAAATATATAGTGTATTTCATTTAAAAAAATGATTTCGAAAATGTTCCCCTGTATCGAAACACCCTGTAATTTCAAAATATTTTTAAAATGTGTGCCTTTTGATACTATTCCACTTGCATAAAAAATAATTTCCCAAAGTCTTCTAATAAGACCGATATTGGACTTTGACTCACTATTGGGACACTCTGTATGAATAGTACAGTCTTATAATTTTATTTCGTGGAGATGTCACTGTAATAGCATTATTAACCCCATTAGTTGTTTTTTTGATAAATTATTTACATAGACATTAAGATTTTCAGGTAATGGTTATATTGGTCCAATAACATCATTCTTAAATTATTTTAACTTACCAGCGTATACAAGATATTTTGTACCCCATGATGCATGATTTGATAGTGTTAGAATATTTTTATCTTTATAGTTTATACAATTGACAATTCTGCGGTAGTCTTTTAATTGGTTCGACCCGGCACATGTACGAATGTGATATTGGAGACTCTCTTTAATTTGTCGTTGCACTTTGTTGAATCACTCAACAAACACTGGTTTGAATATTACAGCCAGTTTTAAATATATTGTGCCATTCAATGTTAGGAACAAAGTTAAATATGTCAATACAATTTATTGTACTTACCTGTATTTGCTTTCAAGTCTTATATAAATAGTGCAACATAAGGAAGTTTTTAAGGAAAATTGACAAGGAATCCAGATAAGGCGTCCAAAGGGATTCCTCTGAAGTATGCAGATGTTGCAAAACTACTATTTGAGTTGTTAATTTAAAACGTTACAGAGAGTTTTAGTTAACTTGGTAGTTTTGTTTAATTTACAAGTAAGACGTAGTTCCGTACAATATGGTGTCTTTGTATTGTAACTTTTTCGATTTCTTTTACTGTTATTTCTCTCATTCCAAGATGTAGTTTGAGGAAAATGGGTTTTTATGGTCTATTTATTTGAAACTGAGCTTCTTATACTTTGAGTGTAAGGTAAAAACTATACCTAGTGCTTCCGTACCAGTATTTTGGTAATTAAAACTTGAAATTAAATGATCATACATATAATTACATCCGAAATATGCCGAAATGGTTACTAAAATTCCTACAATTTTATTTGATATTAATGATTATTAAACATTTTAAATGCAATATTTCTGCGCTGATAATCCATCCAAAAATAATGATTGTCTATTATATAGATATATTATAGAATAATAAGGCAGATATACCCCTTAAAATGGGGATAATAAATTTCAGTTTTTCTGCAATATCTCCCGACTCCTTTAAAATATCAAAGTCATATATTAAACTTAGACTTAGGCCATCCGGACACTAGTTTAGATGGTATCAATCAAACCCTCTTCTGTTTAAGGGGTAATATTAGGTGGTGACTGTCGGTATTTCCCGAGGGGTAAACCGCTACGCCAAATTTCTACAACTAATTTCCCTTTTTGGGGAAATCTTGCATGATTTCCCCTGATTTCCCCCCGATTTCTTCTAATTTCTTCTCATTTCCCTTGATTTTTTCTACATTAATACTCGACTTTAAAATTACATTCTATGACAATCGTTCTTTTAATTCATTATGACCTTTTTTTCAATATCAAAAATTTACAAATGTAATGAACGGTTTTTTAATTGAAATATTAACTACATCACTAAATTCAGTAACTTCTCAAATGGGCAAATCCCAATCTGATATTACTAAGTGACCTGATTTTGTATTTTTTGAACACAAACCATAAGAAAAATCATGAATTTTATGTATTTCTTTTGGGACACATTGTATCAAATAACTGCCTTTATTAATTTTGTTTTAAGTTTGTCAATATTCAATATTTTTTCATGAAACTTGGAATTTATCCATTTGAGAGTTTATAAGACAAAAAAATCGCGAATCAAATTTGTTAATTTTTGACGTTGAAAAGGTCAAAAGGTTGACTAAAGGTTTTGATGATTTATTATCTATTCAAAACTGAAAATTATTGATATCTAAAAAACTTGTTAACATATCTTTTCGAGTATCGTGTTTAAAATAATTCTCGTTGAAAGTAATTATAAAGTGCTGCTATGTTCTAGTTAGAGAGGGGGGACACATAATAATAAACGAGTTTAGGGGCTTATATCTCGCGAAATATTCACCTAAGGAAAAAACCCACTTAAAAACTTTTTATTGCATTTTTAAAGACCTGGTCAACGGTGCGTCAAAGTAAAAGTTATCATCCCAGAGTTCTATGCATGGCAAACTAACCCTAAATTATTTTTTGATAATTTCATCACACAATTGTGTGGCGGTTCTAATAAGACACCTGCCTGTAAAATTTCATCAGAATCGATGGAAATATAACGGAGTTATAAAGTTGTAACTTAAGGACAGACGAACATGACGAAATTATAAGGTTTTTTTTGCTAAAATCGGTTAATTTACACATTTTTGACAGCAATGTTTCCATTGAAGATGGGTCGCTTTGTGTGTACATTCGATTTCTTCCTTGGCAATAACGTCAAGTCTATGCCAGACAAGATTTCTGATATTATTGTTATATAGCATAAGTTTTCTAATTATAGCGCCAAAAGACAGACAGATATACCGACAAAATTTAATAATCCTTTATTTTTCTCTACATCATTTGAAACGTAAGAATACACTAAAACCTCAGAAGGTGAACTCGTGCAAAACTGTCGATTATCTACTCAATGCTCTATAACAAAAATATACTAATTTGAAATCTATGTCAGCACTGCATTTTCATAAGAAGGTCAACATAACCTCATTAACCGATCAAACCATATACAATTCTACGTTTCTTCTTACTCGACTTAACCAACGACACAAAAAATATGCGAAGTGAAATATTCGCGGTAAAACTAAGTGTCGTTCCAGAGGTTCATACGCTTAGTATAGTCGTTAGCAATTTTACTCTGCAGATAAAAAAGGCAACAAAAACTTTACGACTTCATTAAAATACCGTTACTCTCTGTACTATTTTACCCGCAAATTAAATCGTTTACCTTTATAGGTTTTTATTAATGTACGTGTTTGATGACGGCATTAATAATAAGCTCATAAAGTTTTGGTTGCCTTTTTATCTGCAGAGTAAAATTGCAGACGACTATACAAGAATTACGCTGTAGAGTGAACTATTAACAGGGCATGTCATCGAGTATAACCGAGTATAATAACTCTTATTCTTCCAGAACTATCCGAAAGGTGCTAGAATGAAGTCAATTATGATTCTACTTTAAATTTGTGTTTTTGGTACGCCACTTCTATTTCTTAAACTACAATTTTTTTTACATGTTTACTTTTCAAATTGGTAAAAATTATCACGTTCGACATCAGGTTTTAAGTGTAAGATTCAAGCAGGTATTAGGATATATTTATTTAGGCACTAAAATAACGTCTAAAAATAATTTAAATGCTTAAAACGAATAACTGAAACAGTGTGCTTGGTTTTATTTTCTATATTATATATGCGTTTTAACCGGACCCAACGTTTCGCCTAAAAATCGAAAACCTTATATTAGTAGATTAGTACGCTATCATATGGTTTTCAATGTCCCGCTGAAACGCGGGCCAGGTTACAACGCATGGAACGCATGGTATGTGGCCGGCCTTATGGTACCGACAAATTGTTCAAAATATATTTTTTTCAAGCAAAAGGTATTAACTGAAATGCCTATGCGCATAATATATTTCAACAAAATGGCAGTAGATTTCCCCCTGTTTTCCCCTGATTTTCTCTGATTTCCTCCGAATGCGCACACCTGATTTCCCCACCGGTTTGCCCCTCGGTATTTCCCTCATAATTTTTAATTTTTTTTCATATTTCCAAAAATGATTATAAAAAACTAATTTTCAGATCACTAGAAATAAAAAAGGTTTTCTTATCGAATCTCGATAAACCAAGCCCAGTATTATTGCCCAGTATTGCCGATAGCCGCGTTGGTTAAAGCGCGAGGTGGCAATCGCGATTAATCGACCGGGTATCGCGCTACCGGGTTCGAATTCTGGTTCCGGCACTGGCACTGTCGGAGGATATGGTTGTATGTCCGCATTTTTCAATGTGTAACTCCCTTCCGCATAAGCCTCTGGCTTCTGGAATTAGAGGTTGTTTAACTTCTGTGGTGTATATTTATTATATATTATTTATTACTTCCTCGGATACCATACAATATATGCATGAATAGTTTTAAGTGGTGAAATATCACTTAAAGACAAGACTTGCTTTGTAGGAAGTCTTTAGGAATTCCGAGGGATATTAAGAAAATTCTAAATGTGAGTTACAAGATGCTGCGACCGGTGCAATCTGAGCATTGCCACCCATCTTGAAAAGAAAAGTGAACTATTATTTTTCAAATATCTGGCTTCCCGCTAGAAGTAGAAAAAAATTCAAAAGAATATTTTAAAACAACTTGAAGCAGTTATGGAAAATCTATAAAATTCAAGGAATTCAATTTTCAAGGATTGCTATGAAACTTTTGCATATGCGCGAAATAATTTGAAGCAGATCAGTGGGAACAAGTCGTTCATTGAAGTCTATATTTTCAACAAATGTTTTCTTTTAACAAACCATGTAGCGATCGTATTGCAGACAGCTGAAACCGTAATATTTTGCTCAATACAACAATACTTACGCATGCGCCCAAAGAACAAAAGAGTAATTTAGTCAAACCAGAATTAATAGGTTCACTGCGACAAATACATATATATTTTATTTTGATCATTTAATATGTATTCACTCGCGGCATTTTGCGTGTTACATATTGGTCAACAAAATTCACTTGTATTCATTTCATTCTTATATTTTTGTGGGATGCCTATGAAGTCTGAAAAGTTATTTAAAACATCCTTTTTTGTCTCTCTTTGTGAAAGAAACTTGGCTGTAGCTCAGAAAAACCACATGTCGGCAGGAAATTTCAGTGGAATTCCGGACACCACAATGAAAAACTTAGTTCAATCGAAAACTGGGGAGCGTCTATCAACTTTTTGTAAAGTTGAGAACACTTTAACATTGATTTATTTCATTTCAGTATCTTTCTCCTCCTTTATCCTATTATACAACGAAATCTCAAAGAATATCAATGTATTTAATAAATAATATTATTTTTGTCAACAGAGACAGTGAGTAACTCGAATTATCGTTAGCTGGGGTATATTTCCAGAGAAATGCAAGGCAATATAAAAAGATTAAATTAACTTGGGGAGCAGTTTTAAATATAATTTTTTACGTTGTCTCTTAGAACTGAGATGAAACTAACTTGAATATTTTAAGCATACTACGGCACAAATGCTAATTTCGAATTATTCTCTTATTTTTAGCAATCTGCATTGTAAAAGCGAGGTTATTGATTACTAACCTGACGATAAATTATTGTATTAATAAATTTTCTGTTTTGTACAGAAATGTACAATAATTTCTAATCATTTATGACTGATGGCCGAGAGGTGAGCGCACTTGCCTCTCACCCAAAAGTGTGTCCCTTGTCTCTAAATGTGTACCCCCCTCCCACACAAGGCTCTTCTAGAGCCTTCTGGGATAAAGGGAGTCGTAATTACCTGTGGTGTTATTTATTATTATTTCCCCCTGTAACCCCCAGCATAAGTTTTCTTTTTATATTTGGTATACCTCAAGGTTTAGTGCTTGCGTTATTACTTTTTAATATACCTGTAAACGATATGGTCTCCCAACTTAATTGCAATCCATTGTTGTATGCCGATTACATGAAAATATTTACTAGTATTAAGGACGACACCAAGTAACTACAGAATGACTTAGTTAACCTTCTCTCATGGTGTGACTAAAACGAGCTGCTCCTAAATATAGACAAATGACTTTTAGTTGGAAAGATTCATTAAATGAATATGTTATCAATAATACGAGGATATAGAGATGCTCAAACTGAAAGACCTTGGCGTTATTTTGAGAACTCCAACATCTTATTTCTCTTATTTAATCATTTGTAAGATATAAATTGGGGACGAGCGTAGGTGTTTCTTTACTATATACATACATCGATATGCGATGTAAAGCATCGTCAGGCGCGATTAGAACTGGGATGGGTGACCGTTCCAACGAAGACCGCATCCTCGCCTCACACATCTTCCAGCGGCTTGTATATCAGTGTATGCGAGGAAGATATACAACCTTAGGCGACAGTTGTATAGGGGATATACCATCCTTCGGAGGGGATGTAAAGCCGTCGGTTCCTTGTCTATTAAATGTTAGGCAAGTAAAAGATCCTTACTCTTCTTAAAGGAAGAGGTTCGGCAAAATGCCTGGTTGAGGGTAGCTCATCTACAGGCGTTGGTGTTAGGCCCCAGTAGCGGAAATAGGCCAACGTTAAATAAATGTACAAAAAAAATTAAAAGGTTATGTTTTATTGTTTAAAAATAAAATACTCTTATTGACAAAGCTGTAAGTATAAAAATAACACAATATACCCATCATTGTTATAGTATTAAAATTAAGGTAAAATAAGGTAAGGTAGGTACATGAAAAATTGCATATATACATATGTACACGTATAAAGTATATAAAAGAAAAATACAATACAGTATTTATGTACAACGGAAATAAAATTGGGCCTAGCACAGATCATTGAGGTACACCACAGATAAATTTCTTCCGCATCTCGTCGCAGGTTTTTACAAGTTGAACACAATGAGACAGATACCATTTAATTAAATTAAACGAGTCATCCCTAAAATCACCAGCACAAAGATTACTAAAGCAGGATTTCATGACTTACGCTGTCAAGGGATTTTAAAAAATCGCAAAATTGCCTGGAGATTATTTAAATTGAAGTGCTTCATCTCTTCAACTGCCAGAATGGCATCAGAAGTGTTTCTGGAATTTGAAAATCTGGACTGATTTTTAGTTAATATGTTAAAAAATTTTATTATTCTTTTTTCCAAGTTTTTCGATTATTTTTGACAATGTAGACAGTTAATATAGGTCGAACCTTATGGAGAGGAATAACAATTTTTTATGTCTAACGGAAGTACATCTGTTGAAAAGGATTCATTAATTGCTTCCACTAATGCAGTCAAAGTGCAGTCCGGTAGGATTTTTATACATATCAACCATATCAGATGAAAGTTTATTTTTTAATTCTCTTATGATTTCTTTCAGCTCGGTTATAGTAATCAGAGTTAATGTAAAATTCACTATTATATTAAAATTTTTAAGATAATCAATCGGTTTTGCTGTGATATGACGTATAGTTTGGAGGATTAAATAACGCGAAAAAAATTATTTACGTGACAAGTATAAAGTTGTATAATGTAAAAGTAGCATTGAATTGTTCCTTTTAACAAAAAATCTTTTATCCAAATATATATTTTTTCTGCAGTTTCTCAATTACTTGTCTTTACATAAAACTGGCTTTCCCCAGTTTTGTCGAGTTGGGCACCCCAACTGGTACGTGACATAACTTAGATAGGCAATTACAGATATCTGCCAACTTTTTATTAATACAGCTGCGGCAATTTGATATATTTGGTTGCAGTGTAGGATCCATAATGTAATAATGTATTATTAGGTAAGTAAATAATTGAGATTAAGAAACATTTAACTTTAATTATAATTTTCGCAAAACTTAAATTAATACAGTACCTAGGAGTGAAAAAAATGGAAAATTTGGGTATAATTTCATGCACAATGATAATTTTTACTGAATGATTCTTGCGACAAAAGATATATTCAATTTTTATATGGTTCTGACGCTTTGTCATGCCACCAAGGAGGGCTGGTACCCCTAAATCGATAAAATTAAATTTAATAAGTACTTAAAAAAGCAATGCTAATCTGTTTTTGACACCTAGTAACATTAGATTTTCGAGGTCGCTGATGTCGAATCTGAAGTCAACATTAAAATATTCAAAATGGTGGTTCCAATATGGCGGGCGGAACAGGCAAAAAGTATAGTTTCCAGGTTTTGTTCTATATTGACGAAAAACAGTATTTGAGATTTTTCTTTAATTACTGGTTAATTACAGTAACAAAATAGCGATATATTTTTTAGAAGGTTGTGAAAGTTTCGGTGGTAACTACAGGAACAATACAAATCATTTTAAACAAGAATACATCTTTGATTTTGGTTTTCGTATGTTTGACAGAAAAAGGTTGTAGATTGTAAAAAACTAGTTTCCATAATTTTGATTTTAGTTATTAATGGATTTTTGTTATCATGTTATGAGTTGGCTAGTGTCAACAAAGTTTTCTAGATAATTATCTGGTAAATCTAATATCCATGATTATATAAGTGTTTTCAGGGTTGACTTGTTTTTACTTTATTTGAGTTGCTCTTGGGCTACCGTATATAATCTATGGGCTAAGTATGTTCTTGTTTCTGGGATGTGTATCGTGTTTTTGTTTATTGTTACTCTCACTTCGTAATTAATTTTTTTTCTTTAACAGTACCATTAAAATGAGTAAATACACTCTACAAACAAAATAAATAATTCGCATTAAAGTAATATTAGAGTTTATTTATCCATTATATTAATAAAAATACAATTCACTGATAATATGTATTTCGTCAAATTTTAACAAGGGACGAATACAATTTATCGCTATAACCGATATGTTACCTCCATTGTTGAACAAAAAGCCCATTTGTAAATATGTTTTTATTTAATTACATTTGTGCTGAAATATAAACAGAAATGTGTTTAATCTATAGCCCTCTAACACCTGATCCGGTCTGGGTAAGTACGTTTTTGTAATTAAACGAACGCAAACAATAAATTAGGATTTATTAATTTTGTTTGGATGTATGTTGAAATGTGTAATCCGTAGTTGTTTTATATAAACTAAATTCGAATATTTAAAATATTCGGATATTTGAAACCCTAAATACAATATAATACACATATAATAGTATTAAATATTTTATTACTAATAGAATATTCTAGATACGGGACAATTTTGCAAAATACAACTTACAAAGTATCGTTACGTGTTTATAATATCCAGTAAACGCCCTGTACATAGGTTCAATAAATTGCAGCAAGAACTTTCATAAACCACTGATTTATTAATCACTTAATTATGATAACTAGTCTTTGCAATTACACGTTAGTACACACTAATCATAAGTTTATTCTACTATAGTCTCACTAATATAATTCACAACTAGTTGCTATTCTCCATCTTATCTTTTCACTTGCTCATCTCATACATAACTGTTTATTAAATGTTAGGCAAGTAAAAGACCCTACTCTTCTTAAGGGAAGAGGTTCGGCAAAATTCCTGGTTGGGGGTAGCTCGTCTACAGGCGTCGGTGTTAGGCCTCAGTAGCGGAAATAGGCCGACGTTAAATAAATGTATAAAAAAAAGTTGATCTAGTCAAAAAAACAGACCACTTTTTTGTGCCTGTGCTATTATTATTATTATTATCATCATCATCCTAATATGCCTCATATAATGTTAAACTCTTAAAGTTATTAGATATTAGCAAATTTCAAATTTGCCCTAACTAGAGCAAAAATTAATTTATCGTTTCCAAGGAACTCATATTTTAGCTGCTAAAACTACCAAAAATTGCTTTGATAATGTTAATAGGAACATTCACGAAGTCAAATATTTGTTCAGTCTATATGTATGCAAGGGAAGTAGATTCATTAATCGACAATAACTCCAGCTATCAATAATAAAGTAGTAAAAGCGACTTTCGGCTTAGAATTGCATGCTTATGCACAGTGATATATTGCAGAATTTATTTCATTCTAATATTTTTCGAGAAGAATGATGTATGCACTTATTTGTTTACTTAGATTTGACTTTTAAACATTTGCTATTTGAATAATAGCCAAATAGAAGGCTGTAATAGATAATTAAAATGAAATACCGTTCGACGTTATACAAGCTCATATTATTTAAAACAAATTCTAATTCGTTCTAAATATCTGTAACAAGAATTGTAGTGAATATAATTCCCAATCGTCCTATACGTGGTGTACAAAAATATTGATAAGTACCTGAATTTCTCTTGAAATATACAGTGTATCTCACTTTTCAAGACTACACCCCAATATCTCTGCCATTTGTTGATACAATTTGATTAAATTTGGTATACTTCTTGTGTTTCGAATTGTGATCAAAAGAAATTGGCAAAAACTCGGAATTTATAGTAGCGATTGAGATACGACTTTTGTTTTTACAGAATCTTGTTTCGGCATTATCTAAAACTTCTGTGTATCAAATTTCGTTAAAAATATTTATTCCTTTACAAAAAAAACATACCTAACGATTTCAATAATAATCACCTTACTATTCGAGTTTATTGTCGACATAACTTTGTAGCCGTGTAATAATGACGCTAATTAAGCATTAGGACATATTTTTTCTTTAAAGAAAATATCAAATAACTAAACTTTTATTTTTGTAAAGACATTGTAACTTGAACAACACTTAAAATTATTATTTAAACAAAACTATAAATCTTTCTCCACTAGTCCTCCATCAATTCTGATAAATTTTTCAATTCTCTTATTATTTTTAACAACTTTTCTTAATTCTTCAACTGTTACTTCATTAGATGCTTCTCTAATTCTGTCACATAGTTCCGCTCTATTTCGTGGCCTATTTTTATACACTTTATTTTTTATGGTACCTCAAAAATAAATATCCATAGGGGTAACGTCCGGTGATCTAGGTGGCAACGCAATTAAAGGACTATTTCTTCCAATCCAACGCGTAGGGAAGTTGTTATTCAGCCAATTTTCAATTATTACTGCATTATGAATGGAAGCCCCATGTAGTTGGAAATAGAGGTTTTGTTGTACGGCTAAAGGTAAATTTTGAAAGGCATCTCGAAAACAAGTTAGTTAAAACTAACTTCCGCTGTATCAATTATTGAATATAAAAAATTACCATCTGATTACCTAGAATTTTAGGTCTGACTATTGATGCAGGAATGGAAACTGTCCTGTATCGTACTGGATTGCCATCCAACGAGATTGAATGGGGAACCAAGATAACATTCAAAATGTGTCCACGCAGAAACCTGCAAGCAAGACCTTAGCGAAGGGCCTGTTTTTAAAAAAAAAAAACAAATTTCCACCGAACAGTGACTATGAGTAGGATAGTGTATCCAATGATTAATTACTAAATGAACAATTAAAAATATATCAAACCATGCACCACCAGGTGTGCTTACGAAATTGCCAATATGTTCCCTTTAAAAAGTGTGATTTGAAAAAAATACTTCAAATCTACGAAGCAAACTATCTCAAATCACAATTTTTACAAAACGAAAATCTATCCTCTAAACGGATAACATCAAGTTAAAATGTTTTCGTATCAGCAACTTTGGCAAAAGGGGCGAGCGTAGGTGCGTCTTTACTATGTACATACTTCGGTATGCGATGTAAAGCAACGACAGGCGCAGTTAGTACTTGGATGGTGACCATTCCAACGGAAACCGCGTTCTCGCCTCACACATCTTCCAGCGGCTTGTATATCAGTGTATGCGCGGAAGCTATACAACCTTAGGCGAGGGTTGTATAGGAGATATACCATCCTTCGGAGGGGATGTAAAGCCGTCGGTCCCTTGTCTATTAAATGTTAGGCAAGTAAAAGATCCCTACTCTTCTTAAGGAAGAGGTTCGGCAAAATTCCTGGTTGGGGGTAGCTCGTCTACAGGCGTCGGTGTTAGGCCTCAGTAGCGGAAATAGGCCGACGTTAAATAAATGCATAAAAAAAAACTTTGGTAAAAATTACTACACTGGCAACAGATATTAGCGGAAATATAATAAAAATGTCGAAACAGAAAGTGGGCATAAATACTGTAAATACTACCCTAGTAAATGGCGCCACTAATAAGTATTGAAAATTTGCAAAAATTTGCCCAGTTTTAAAAAATGGTGGCACCACATATGTATCAAACTACCCGGCTATAATCATATTTTAGCATTTCGCTAAAGTCTTCGAGTCTCGTACAGTCGAATCTAAGTCAACAAATTTCTCTTACACACGGTTTCGTGGTTAGGATTTTCCAAAAAATCTCTTGTGTCAATCTCTAACTATGTTCATCCAATAGTTAACATTATTATGAAAGTTAACTATAAAACATTAAGTTATTTTACTATTAAAATTCAGTGTTTTCTGTATGAAGTTGTAAATGTCGTTTCTGCTTTAAATTCTGATTCAGTATACATGCAGGCAACCAAGGATAAGATTGTATATTAAACTCATGTAAATAATGTACATGTTTCATACATGGCCATAAATTCAAGATGGTAACAGAGTTGTAATTCACGTTATCTTCACATTAAAATTATTTATTCTCTAAGCTATTTTGTAACACTCATGTAATCGCATTTTCCACCGATAATGTCAGCCGTAAACTTTACATAAACATTATACGCTCTCATGCTCATGGTGATAATGGGCTTAAAAGGAATGCGTCAATCTTTCGCGTTAAATTACGTCATTTGGATGCCTAAAATAACATAATTTAACTTACGACTGGAAAATCACCTAAGGGAGATTCAAGAAGTCAGATAAACCGGATGACACAAAATTTCGTTAGCAATTGCATTAATTCAAGAGAGGACAGTAATAAGCTACAGGACCAGACACTGTTTATCAACTCTACACTAAAGTCCTCTACTTAACGTGTATTTCGCCAACACCAATGGCATTATCTGAAAATGATGAAAATATTTGAAGTATTTAATTATGCCATGGTTATCGAAACTCGTGTATTTAAGTTTAATATTTTGGCATTTCTGGAAACAAGCATTGTAATAACACAAAAATTTCAATCCCTTTCCATACTAAGATATTGTACACCCATTTGCCTCTGAGTTTAGATGTGTTTTAAATTTCGTACAGATATTCTCTCAGAAACACAAAGCACACTGACTGATGACAATTGCTATACATGTGATTTGCTAACAGTATGTGATCCATAACCTGGTAAAGTTAAAATATATAGTTCTGGATGTTCAAAAAATCACAACAAACGTTGATACAATAGTTCTTTATCAAAACCAAACCGAGGCACATCGGATTTAATCTTCACACTTAAACAGCTTCAAGAAAAAGCACTCGAACATCAAGGAGAAATTCACATGGCCTTCATTGATTTAACCAAGGCGTTTGACTCGGTGGACAGGGAAGTGCTCTGGAAAATTATGTTCCGCTTAGGTATCCCTAGAAAATTTGTGGAAGTATGTCGCAGTCTACATATAAACAACAACGCCCAGGTTATGTATAATAATGAGGCAACCGAACCTTTCCAAACCCTCACTGGAGTTAGGCAGGGATGTGTCCTGGCACCCCTACTTTTTAATTTGTTTACCACTGCTCTAACAATTATTGTTGACAACAAACTGACAGTCAGAGGAATAGGTCTCAGATACCGTTCTGATGGCGGTCTCTTTAACATAGGGCGCTTTAGAGCTTTCACGAAGACACGCACACGGTTCATTTGTGATCTCCAGTATGCGGATGACTGTGCACTTTTAGCCTCTACGCCGGAAGAGCTTCAAGAACTTTTAGATGTGTATGCCCAGAGCTATGATTCCTTGGGACTTAAAATCAACATTGGAAAGACTAAGATTATGTCAACTCCTCATCAAGTGAACCAAATAGACATTACACTCAACGGAAATTCTCTTGAAGTGGTGGATCAGTTCAATTACTTAAGCAACGTTGTTAATGACAAAGCAAACATGGACAGCGAGATTCGCAATAGAATTAACGCTGCATCTAGAGCACTCTGGGGACTTAGAGAGAGAGTATTTGACAACCACGACCTTGCTTTGTCAACGAAAATGGCTGTCTACAGAGCAGTTGTCATTTCAACACTGCTATATGGATCTGAAAGCTGGGTCACTTACCGTCGTCATGTGAAAGAATTAGAACGTTTTCAGCAAAGACACCTCAGAAGTATGATGAAAATCCGTTGGTTCCATCACGTATCAAACGTGGAAGTACTCAGGAGAGCAAACAGCCTTCCAATTGAGGTGCTTATTTCAAGAGCACGCCTAAGATGGGCAGGTCACGTTCATCGTATGCATGATAACCGCCTTCCTAAATGTACACTTTATGGTGAATTGCTAAGCGGTAGAAGAAGGCGTGGCGGTCAACGAAAGAGGTTCAAAGACGCTCTCCATGAAAATCTAAAATCCTGCGGTGTTGCAGACGAGCAATGGGAACAACTTGCAGCGGACAGAACCGAATGGCGAGGGGTTGTGGCCAGCTATCAAGGAAATGTTGCTGCAAGAAGGCCAAATCCAAGACCTAACCAGGTCTATGTTTGTCCTGACTGCGGTCGACATGTGCTCTCCCGAATTGGCCTCTATAGCCATAGTCGTGTGCACCGTAGATGAATGGGAATTATAATAGACTACACCTTTTACTTGTTTTTTATTGCACAATTTATCGACTGTAACATTTTTATACTCGGACTCGAGTAACGGCTAATAATAATAATAATAATCACGAAACAACATATACAATTTTTGTTATACAACTGCTCTATGCAACTACCAGAATTTGGTATTAAAATAACGTAAAGATTAACCTCGACCACAATAAAACGTGCGACAAAGAAAGTTGCTGCTTTGAATCATCTTTCCCCTTTGTAGACAAATCATAGGCAAGAAATTCGCATGTACCCACCCTTTATTATATGTCCTTGTTAAGTATACGAAATTGATGGGAAATATCCAACCCAAGATATTCTTAGAATCACAGGTACGGAAGAAGTAATTTTTAATTTCTTACAATTAAGGAATTTTATGTGTACATTTTAGCTGAAACTATACAGTTGAAAAAAATTGTCCACAATTTGCTCAAAGCGACCTGGTTTATAAATACAAAAAAGCTCGTTAAATAAAACCGCGCGATTCACTATTTAGACTTTTCTTTAAATTAAGAAACTGTACAAGTCCGGACCTGAACAAAATCCCACCAGCGACATCAAGCAGTTTGTACAACGATGCAAAATAGACCCTCATATTACATTATGTCTCTCTTTTACTCAAATACACGATAAAGAATAGAACTCTAGGACTTATGTGATTTATTATTTTACTGTCTGTGAAGGGCGTCCACTGGATGTTGTCTTTAATAAGATTGTTGCTTTTGAATTGCATGAGGATGGAGAATACCCTGAAGCTTTCTTTGTTGCGCATTCTATTGCTCTATTGCGACCGAGGCCTTTTTAAATAATTTCTACAAATCGAAATTGTATTGTTGACAGTTGATGATTGTTCTACCTAAACCAAAGCAGTATACATATTATAAGACTTCCGTTCATTCCTTTTGGCTAAAATATCATGACTGCTCAAGGGTAGAAAATTTAAATTGCATTATCATTATTTGAAATCTAAGTTGGAAATGCCTAAAAGTATTTAATAAAAACTGAGATGGATACAGCTTTAAGCTCTGTGAGGAAATATACATAGAAAACAATATTACAAAAAATGTTTTTCATTATTTTACAAAACAATGTGGTTTGGATGTCATTATAAGTATCTTAAATTTGAATTATGCACACTATTGCAATATGAGATATTTTGTATGTTTAATAGGCTCTCGAAACAATAAAATATTTTCCTTTTATTCTTGAGAGGTGTGCTTTAACAGATTATCACATAATATGCTGAGTAATATACAGTATATCTCACTTTTCACCACTACACCCTAATATCTCGGCCATTTGTGATGGATTTAGATCAAATTTTGTATACTTCTTGTGTCATATCGTGATTAAAAAATTTTTTTTGGAAATTTAATACTATGGTCAAAAGAAATTGGCAAAAATTAAAAATTTATATTAACGATTGAGATTGAGTTTATGTGTTTACAGAATCTTGTTTGGCATGAGCCTAATACCCCTGTATATCAAATTTTTTAAAAAATATTCATTCCTTTACAAAAAAAATCATATTTAAGATTTCAATAATAATCACCCTACTATTCGAGTTATTTATTGTCGGATATTTACATAACTTGGTAGTCGTGTAATAATGATGCTAATTAAGCATTGGGACAAATTTGTAAAAAAAAATTAAATATCGTTTTTATCACAATCTCAAACACAAGAAGTATACCAAATTTGATTTAAATCGATCAACAAATGACCGAGATATTGGGGTGTAGTGTTGAAAAGTGAGGCACATTTTATACCTTTTTTCCCCTGTGTTAACAGTATTAAGTATTTCATATCCTGTAGCAGCTTTAAGTATATGATATAGTAAGTTTTAGCAGATTTATTTTTTTATGTTTGTGTCCCGGAACTATTGAGGCATTGAGTTTACTTGGAAAAATTTACTTGGCGCTCAACTGAACGTCATTTTTTTTAAACAGCCCGTACCCTCTGTAGTATGCCCGGCGAATGCACAACTGTCAATAATTGACAGCTGCTTATTGCTACCGATCGTAGGTAACAGTGCCATAAAATATTATGACATTATTTTACACATTGATCCATTGACTTTTTAAATGTTTATTAACATTTTTCAATAAATGATATACAGGGTATTGCTCTTGGCGCTGAAAGCAAAATATAAAAAAACTAGTCCAGTCCTGGAATTTGCACAAGTAAGTTATGCTTTATTTCCGAAAATTAAATAATCACTCAAGAACCATTTCAAAAATTATTCACTTTCAAGGGTGAGTATGGGAGTTTTTTGTACAATAAAAAAATAGCGTAAATAACTTATAACTTCGTTGAAATATTTAAGCAAGCATATAGTTCTCGTGTGAGGATGCCCTTCCTTGATGAGAAATTAAGTACAAAATATGGATATGAAGATGCTGCTAATATGGAAATCGATGCTAGAATGTTGTCTTTACCCGTTCCAGGGGGAAACCGAAGAAATCTCTGAAACGCGTTGTTATTAAGTCAAGAACCATTAGCCCGAGCGAGAACGATTTTTCTCCTTTCTAATCCAAAGGAAAGTTGTTTAATAAAAAAAACTTTAAAAGTATACTAGAGGAAGCAAGTAAATTTTACACAGTAAGTATTTTTAAAGTAGGCTCATAAATTTTGGAATACAATCCATTACCTTACGAACAACGCAATTTAAAAGAAAAGTATTCTGGATAGCGGAAAGAGTGGTAGCGCAAATTATTATAGCAGTACATTAAACCGGAACAGCAGTAATTTGTAAACATTTTTTATTTGCATATAAATGATTATTTCAGAAATACCACTATAAAAAATAACTGTTACGTTACCTCAACAGAAACGACTTTATTTCTAGATGGGGTGGAAATGTGTGTTTCTTTATTTTCATTCTCGTTTTGTTAAGACAGAAGACTAAAATATTTATATATAGGGAACATATTACAAAGAACTCAAACTTGTGAGTGTTGCTTTTTAAGCTAATGACAGTGATAGTAATTTTTTTTTAAATAATTAGGATATTCTTTACTTCCATCGCTAATCGTGAAATAAGCATGATTTTTCGAATTTTCCCCTTTCCTCGAGGCTTTCAATTTCATGTGCCTGCTTGTCTCTTAGCATCTCAGTCGCTCAGTTAATCTGTCTGTTCGTTCTCTGTCTGTCTGTTGCCGCTATATTTATGGTACTATTTGACTTGCACAAAAACATGAAACCTTAACACTACACTTGAATACACTACTCTACGCTCGTTTCGTCAACCCTGTCAACATCATTGGAAGATGATTAAGAGATGACGAAATGATTATTGCCAAAGAAAAAACCCTTAAGCTAATTAAGATTTGACGATGGAAAATAATATTCGGACACTAGATGACACTATTTCAAGGAAAAATGCTGTTAACAGAAAAAATATACAGGGCGACAACCTAAAAGGAAAAATAATTAATAAACTAACGATGCCAAATGGTGAAGCAAGTTTCATGCAAATAATTTTAGAGGCACAGCAACTTTTTTTCTTATACTGCAAAGAATTATAATTCTATTCGTCTACTATTCCGCCTCCGGTGTGGTAAAATGTTGTTATTATTAATTTATTTTAGTTTCTAAGTTCTACATACTGCACTTATAACTACAGCATGACTGCGCATAAATCCTCTAATTGGCGATTGTTAAAAGACAATTCTAACCTCACAGCCATAGCATGACTCCTTGACCACCGCACATTGACCATCTTATTGATAAATTTCAACTGTAATTTCACTTATTGCTTAAATATATCATTCAGTCCGCATTACTCTCTCTGAGTAATTAGTAGAATATCGCATTTATATCGAATTTAATTAGCAAGTGATCATCCATTTTAAGTAAGTTCCGATTTCTTTTAAATAACACGTATTGAGTTGATGGCATAGCTTTGATAACCTTTTTTAGTAATTTCATTGTAGACGATTTGAATGAGCTATCAAAAAGAGTCCTCGATCCGCAAGTTATTTTGAAGCCTTATGCTACGGGAATCCTGCTATATAGAAGGCGAGTTCATTGTACACAAATATTCTTTAGATATTTTTCTTATTTTATATTATTTTTGCATTTCCATATAGTTCTACTCCTTTAGCAGCATTTCTGTGCGATTTAAATTATATCCACCTTTTTCTCGTTAGAATATCTTAAAGCCATATTAGCGTGACCATATTGAGATACCAATATACAGAAAGTAGGTAATTCCGTATTGCATAAATAATGCTTTCTAATCACTTGACCGCTCGACTTTAAAGTACAAAGAAGCAGTGTTAAAGGTATTGCCTTGTAATACTTAGATCGTAACCTCGGGAAGAGCGCCACCATGGTGCTTCTTGATACTGAGAAGGCGTTTGCACCATCTGGACACCGGGGGTACTATACAAGATGCACGACTATAACATTCCGATGTGCATCATCAAACTCATTCACTCGTTCTTGACACGTAGATCCCTGCAGGTTCGAGTGAATAATAAACTGTCATCACACCGGGATATTCGAGCGGAAGTCCCGCAAGGATCGTGTCTATCACCAAAACTGTACAACTTGTATGTCTCCGATTTCCCGAACTTCCCGAATACCAAGCTGGTCAAGTCGGAAGTGATAGTCTTCACGCGCCGGTTCACCGAGAACAGAATTTTGACACCTATTTCGAGCATGGGGCATCAAATTCCAATAGAACGGTGCGTGAAGTATCTAGGGGTCAGACTAGACCAGCGACTTACGTTCAATACACACATAAACAAAACTGTACGGATGGTCTATTCCTTGTTCAAAAGTCTGTATTCGCTGATGGTCAGAAGTATCAGACCTGACAAGAAAACAAAAAACTGTTGTACACGATGGTGGTCAAGCCGTCCATCACATATGCGGCGCCGGTGTGGTGCAGCATGCCGGTCAAGGCATTGAAAAAAATAAAAGTGCTTGAGCATAAATTTATGCGCTTCATTTCGAACTCTCCCTCAGAGATTTTTACGCACGTTGCAACGACAGTCCACTTACCGCAAACATTACACAAATTAGACAGCATAATGCACCATTTCAGATCAAACACACCGTTACCAATCTTCCGGTAACCGCTATAGCCAAACCTTCACCTACTATAACTACCGCTTACCCTATCCACCTTTACCGATATTTCATATCTTTAAATCTTTCCTGTCCCCCTCTTCCTTTCTGTTTGTACATTTTGTCTCGTGTTTTTGATCTCTTTTTGTGCGTTTTTGTCTTTGCTTTTGTTATCGTTTTCTTTGTGTGCTTTTTTTCACTCAAAATGAGCTTCACTACTGAATTTCTGAAGAACTCAAAATTTCGATACAGTTTAGGCAGCCTTGCGCAGCCCTGCAATAACTCATTTCGATTAAGGTTCCCTGTTTTAGATTTGGGTATCTGTGTCAGCAGCAAAATTTGTTCAGTGCAGTGCGACAGGTTCGAGTTTGTGTAATTTTTAAGCTTTGTTACATTTTATTTTTAAAATGTTTTTAATTACATTGTCCTTTTCAATTTTTTCTTAACAAAAGGAGTCAGGACTTTGCTCCCCAGTTTCTTGTAGCCGAACTGGAGCCGCCTCGCCTGGCCATGCAACCCGCCACCGTGAACAGCGTGGTGGTTGCACGGTCGGTCGCAAGGTAGTCTCCTGTGAGGAATATTATGTATCAATTTTAATAAAATCTGTTGATTGATTTGACTGAGCTCGTGGGTTCGAAACCAGGTACAATTTTTTTTCTTACTTTATACATTATGAAATTTAAAAAAATATTAAATATTATATAAAGTAAGGAAGTAACCATGTGTTAAATTTCATCAAAGCCGTTTTAGATAAAAAAATTATTAAATTCTTTAAAGCTCACCACCTGTAGCATCCCTCCCTGCATTTTCTGGGAGCAACTGGTTATGTCATCTTATGCTGGTACTAAGGGAGTATTTATGTGTCAAATTTAATCAAAATCGTTGGAGCCGTTTTAGAGGAAAAAAAATATTTTCAATTTTTTTCCTGTTTTAGGTGGTTTACTCCCCCCACATTTAACAAGTGTACCTTATTATTCTTTTATTTTCACAGTCTACCTATATAGAAGCCACTGTTTTCCATGATAGATAAACGCACGTGTGTATGCCTTGTCGTTAAACCTAGGATAAAATAATGTAATGTAAGGTTTTATAATGATATTTAAAAAAAATAGTTTCTGCAACGTGGTACAAGCACCCAACTGTAGCTTACTAATGGAATAAGTTTTTTTTCTTCTTCCTAAACTAAGAAACTAATTTTACTACACTGTAAAACATCGTTGTAAAGAGAATTAACTCGAATACAAAAATCTAATATGGCGTCCATATAAAAACGAGAGTTATAGTCAATATCTCAAAGCAAAGCACAATTATTCTTCTCTGTTAGTTTCACTATAAAGATCTTAAAAAAGTGCCTGTACAACGTTTAAGTTAAAATGACGTAACATAATTAAGAAATTACGAGGGGTTTTCGAAAATATATGATTTTGTGTTTTCCAATTATTTCAAAAATTAAAAACTTACGTCAAATTCCAAAGCACCATTGAAATACCCAAAAATGTATCTAAAACTTTGTCTATCTTTTATAATAACGGAGATAGCAATCAATTTGGGATATTATTTGACTTTTCTGCTGTAAAAATATATCTGATATTGTCTGTAGTAAATTGCATTTTTCGAAGTTTCTTCTTCTAGTGTTTTTGTCTTGTTGTAATTATGGATTAGTAAAATGTGGAATCTTAATTTTTTCATACTTTAAATCGTAAAAGGTGCAAATATTAATTATAAAACATAGGTTAGAAAGGACGTAGAATTAATACTCACAATTACCTTTTTTGATAATCCGGTATATTATAACCATAACTTTGTTCCTTCTAGGAGTTTAATATTTTTTTACTCCCCGTGCATTCCAATTTGTGCACAATTTAAAGGAGAAAGCCACGAATGCAACCCGTTTCATGGCAAACTGAAATGTGACATTCTTTTACATATTATTAGATTCTTTTATAGAATTTAAATTCAAATGAGGTCGCCTTCGTCTGATCTCTTCAAAATATTCAAAAGTCACAAAGTAATTTAAAATACGGAACGAAGAAACTTTATTATCGTATAGACATACGCTTAAGATTTACGATTTTTATTTCACTTTAAAACCACAATTACTTTTCAAGTGCGCTAATAGAGAATCGTGAATAACAAATTCTAAGTTAGAAAATTAAAAACCATAAATCTGGTAGATTAATGGTATGATTATTAACTATATAGTTTAGTCAAAGATGTTAAATAAGAAACAATTGTAATGTAACATTTTATGATAGAATGAATTGAGAATAGTTTTAGGCAAAAATACTCCACTTATATACAGTGTCTCACTTTTCACTGCTACACCTACACGCCAGTATCTCGGCCATTTGTTGATCAAATTTGGTATACTTCTTTTGTGTCAGATTGTGATTAAAAGGTTATTTAAAACTTTTTTTTCGGAATTGAATAAATCACAATCTGAAACACAAGAAGTATTCTTCCGCATGGTGGAAAAATGGAACAAGCCCAGTTTCTTGTGTACTTTTTCGAATATCTCGAAAAGTGCCTCGTAGATGGCATTCGTTGATGTGTCAAGAAAGATCGAGTCTTTGAATCGGCAAAGTTCAGAAAACTTGTAGAACGGTCCAGAATGCCTATTTGCAAATATAAAAGAATCAGACAGGTGCCTTCGTAATGGTTCTAGTTCAGATAGCATGATCAGATCAAGCGATATAACAGAGTAAACAGACTATTAATAAAAAGTGTAGTGACAATTAGTGAATTATAGTGGTTAAAATTGTAATTACAAAGACTAGTTATTGTGTCAATTAATCGTTAAATAAATCGGTGGTTAACATTACTTCTATTGCAATTATTAAATCCGCGCTTGGGATGTTTACTGAAAGGTGTAAACAACAATATAAAAAAAATGAAAGGTGTTCAAGGGGCCTCTAGCAAAAAGCTATGGTAAAAAATTTTGAAAAGTTAGAAATTATTCTTTAATTCATCTTAGTTGGGTTTAGAATAGATCTATTTTTTCTATAATGATTCGTAAAACGTTTGACTACCAAGCAAATCTTAAAATTTACTTTAATTTTTTTCAAGCATTGTCGACTTTACAAAAAATATATGTTGTGGACTGCTACTTATAGATATCATTAAAACTTACTTCTTATCACGTCAACGACCACTTCAGCTTTTGAGTAAAATATTTTAGAGATCAGTAAGTGCCAACGACAGTAACTTACACAAAAACGGCTATCCAAGGAATCACTACTTCCACATCCAGATTTTGTATCCAAGTCTTTTACGCGCTAAATTCCAATGTAATATTTTATTCTCTTTAATAATAGAGTAGGGGTGGTAGAGGGGGTTGTTAATGTAAACAATTTTTAGAAGCCCTTGGTTCTCGTATACACACTAAATCCCAATTTAATTTTTTATTCCTTTAAACAATAGTGTGGAGGTGGTAGAGGGGGTGACTAATGCCAAAATAAATTTTAGAGGCCCTTGGTTCTCGTACACACACTAAATCCCAATTTAATTTTTTACTCTCTTTAATAATAGGGTGGGGGTGGTAGAGGAGGAGATAGCTAATGTAAAAAAAATTTTTAGAGTCCTTTCTCTTATACGCACTAAGTCAATAAATCCCAATTTAATTTTTTACTTCCTTTAATAATAGGGTGGGGTGGCAATGGGGGTAGAGGGGGTAGCTAACGTCAAAAAATTTTTTTAGACGTTTTGTTCTTGTATACACTAAATCACATTTTAAATTTTTTTACTCCCAAAAAATTGACACTGACTTTTCGTACATGCCCTAAATTGCAATTTTATGGACTCTTACCTGCTTGCTTTGCCTATTTACCCTTATTTACTCCCGAACCCTTCAACGGAATTGGATCAAAATATAATCCAGTTCCAGATCTCGTTATAATACATAAGTGTACCAAATTTCAAGTCAATATCATAAACGGTTCCAGAGTAAACGTGCACACAAAAAAGTTGCCGACAGACAGACAGAAATTTTTTTTCGCTCAAATTTAAGATCTCAACGTTTCATGACATTTTAAGCCTATTTTAATAAAATTGCGAAAACGCAATCACCCTCCTAGTGCCTTTAAAGAAATACAAAACATCTATATATTTAACACAGTTTCTTTCCTATTGTGTGTCGCGCGGTTCGGTATTACACACATTCCTTAATCCTCTAATATAATGGCTAGTTTTAAATGTTGCAAAAGTAAATCATTTATACATTTCGTATGTATTAATTGTTACAGTGTTTTCCATAAGTATTGCCTGCCACGTTTTAAAAATCAAATTCGTTTTGTTAAAGATAACCAGATTATCTGTTGTAAAAACCTTAACAACAGTAATTGCAGTGACGTGGATAGTGAAAAAAGTATCCTAGAAAAAACTATTAGTGAACTGGCAGAAGATTGTGATCAGAAATCAAAGTTTATTGAAAAATTAAAAATTGACAAAAATGTGTTCATTCAAGAAGCTATGAGAGCTGATGAGGAGTCGGCTTCCCTAATAAATAAACAACAAAAAATTATCGATGATTTGAAAGAACACATTGAATTTCTAAATAAAAACGCTGAAGTTATAAGAAATAAACAGTTTGCGAATAAAGAAACTCAGACGGCTGTTTGTACAAGAAATGCATCAACTTCTACAAATTTTGAAATTCAAACGCCCAGTGGCGTATCTGATATTTTTCAAAAGAGAGCGCCAGAGCCCATAGTTACTGAAAGTCCTAGTGGAAACAAATCTGTCAGTACATGGGATAAACCACCGACACGCAGTGAAGTTACAGTGCAAAAACAAGTTATACAGGGTGGTGAAAATATTTGTAATATTGTTAATCAATCTAGTCCTATTAATAATCCTATTCATCGCAAACGACAAATTCTGTTATTAACAGACGATATAGACGTGACCTTCCAACTTAGGAGATGTTTAGACAAAAATCTTTATGAAATTATTTCAGTGAAGAAACCTGGAGCACTTTTGCATCAAGTGATTGAAAACATGGAATCATTGGCAAGTAACTTTAACTTTCAAGATCATATCATTGTGGTAGGAGGACGCAATGATATTGATAAAAACAAAGCACCCTCTTTCCGAAACATTTGTGACAAACTTAGGCTATGTGCCCATACCAATGTTATTTTTACATCTATCCCGTACTATTTTAAAGGTAGCCTCAAAAACAAGTTAATTTATAAGTTCAACACAAAATTATATCAGTTTCTAAATAGATTTAATGCATGTAGTGAAGGTCAATTTAGTTTTCTTGACATTAACAAAGACCAACAAAGTAAGTTTAAAGGCTACATTGCGGTTTCCAGTATAGTTCATTCTATTATTGATACCAACCGTTTGTACAAAACGTTAACGTTTATTCAAACCAGTGACGTCTCTGTGCCGGCTGCAGTCCAGGAATCACCTTTTCTCATGTCTGCTGTAATTACTTTAGATGATAGCACTCATAACATTAATGTAATGAATCCTACGCCAACTAATGACACTATCGACGATTCTGACACATCGTCTTCTTCTTCTTCTTCTTCTTTTTTATACCCGCGACTTTCTCAAGTGTCTCTTCTAATGTAAAAAATAAATTAGCTGTAAAAAAAACGGTTGACATGATTTCTAATAAATCTGGAAAATCGAGTCCCATTAGTCTGTTTAATATTTTTCATTTAAATATACAATGCCTTAAAAATAAAGTAATTGACTTAAATGTATTTCTGATAGACAGCAATATTGATATTTTATGTATAAACGAACATTGGCTGGTAGAAGATGAAATAGAATATATCACGCTAGAAGGCTACTATTTAGCTTCAAATTTTAGTAGGAAAAGTAATATTCATGGTGGTGTTGCTATTTTCTGCAAGAATATATATAATTGCTCCACTATCACACAAATTAATAAACTCTCTGTTGAGTTGCATTGTGAATTGACTGGTGTTGTCTGTGACAAGTTTATAATAATAACTACTTATAGATCCCCCTCCTTAGGGGATTTTGATATATTTTTGCAAACACTCGCTAATGTGTTAAATTTTATTTCACAAAAAAATAAAAATGTAATTTTTACGGGAGATTTTAACGTTCATTTTAATAACCCTGATAAACATGTACATGCAATCATTAACATTTTTAGCTCATTTGGTTTTATTGCTTGTAATACTTCTCCAACTCGTCTGGAAAACTGTCTCGACAATGTTTTTATAAACTTTTCTTTTGATAATTGCAAACTGCACATTTTAGATCCCAAACTGTCTGATCACGCTGGTATAAATTTAAGTGTAAACAACTGTAGGCCTCCTCAATTATCTAAGAAAATTTCCTACCGACCTATTTCCGATATAGGTTTGTTTCATATGAATAGTTATTTACAACAGATTGATTGGTGGTTTATCGATGATCCTTCTTTTGATATAGATACTAAATCTAATTCTTTCCTTGATACAATTATTTTCGCTCTGAATAAGTATTTTCCAGTCAAGTCAAAAATTTTAAATAATAATAAAATAAACTTAAACTGGTACACAAATGATTTGAGGCAAATGAGAGAATCATTACACTTACTCCTAGATGTTTACAAGAAAAGTCCTAGCAATGATTTGAAAGAGTTAATCAAACACAAAAAACGTACCTATAGAAATGATTTAGTAATGTAGTAATGATAATTACATACATCAAAACAAGAATCAACAAAAAGCAATGTGGCATTTGATCAATATAAATAAAAGTAGCTCAGTTAATCAGTCAGATATGATTTCTCCTGACGACTTTAACAATTATTTTGGGAACATTGCTGAAAATTTAATTAACTCCTTACCGTCCACTAACGACAATTTGGAGACTGATTTTATTAATTCAGTCGGAACTAATTCAGACAAGGAATTTACTTTTTCGGAAGTAACGTATATTCAAGTTCTTGACATAATCGACAATTTAAAAAAAACTAAAAGCAATGATGCATATGATATTAATATAAAAATTCTTAACTGCATTAAGTATATAATTCTTATTCCTCTTACTAATCTTATCAACCAGTGTATCAGAAACAACGTCTTCCCCAAATTTCTTAAATGTTCAAAAGTGTTACCCTTATTTAAAAGCAATTGTATGGACAACCCTGCCAATTACAGACCAATATCTATTGTGCCCATATTTGCAAAAATCTTTGAAGTTGTACTTAAAATTCAAATCACAACTTATTTTGAAAACTCCAATTTGTTTACTAGTTGTCAATATGGTTTCAGGGCAAAATTATCAACAACCGGAGCAATAAATTCGTTGATCAACTTAGTTAACAAAGGTTTTGAGGCCAATGAATTTGTACACGTACAATTTCTAGACCTAAGTAAGGCTTTCGACTGCGTACCGCATGATAACTTACTCAGTAAACTAAAATGTTACAATTTTTCCGCACGTAGCCAAAAACTGATTATGTCCTATTTGACGGACAGAACTCAATTTGTTTATTTTAATAACGCCAATTCAAGGTTAACTGACATCAAATTCGGTGTACCGCAAGGTTCTGTTCTGGGTCCGGTCTTATTTCTTATCTATGTTAATGACTTGCCAAATAGTACTCCATCAGCAAACTTCACTCTTTTTGCTGACGACACTTCATTGACTCATTCCCATAGTGACTTCAACATGTTGTTGACAGAGGCCCAAAATAGCTTATTATCGGCTCAAAATTGGTTCACAAATAATAAGTTAGTCCTAAATAAGGACAAGACTGAGACAATGGTTTTTAGTTTAAGACAACATTCAGAGCTTGACAACTCCCATTCCGTAAAATTTTTAGGTGTTCTTTTGGATAGTAAGTTGACTTGGGAAGAACACACGGTTTCAGTCTGCAAGAATATATCGCGAAAAATTTTTTTACTGCGTAACCTGCGAAATTGCTTATCACATTCAACATTAAAAATTGCTTATCATGCATTAATTCAGTCTTCACTGTCTTATGCGTTATTAGTGTGGGGACATTCAGCTCATGCTTCAACAGTTTTTTCCATGCAGAGAAAGGCTGTTAGAGTCATCGCTGGATTACAATACAGAGATGATTGTAGGGCTGCTTTCAAAAATTTCAATATACTTACCCTGCCCTGTGCCTATATATTCCAATGCCTTATGCATATAAAAGTAAATATAGATAAATACATTACAAATGAAAGTTTGCATTCCTACTCAACACGTAACAAAGATAAAATTCATCCAGATTATTTGCGGCTTTCGAGGACGAGAAACGGGACAAGCTATTATGCTACTAAATTTTTTAATGCATTACCATCTGTTGTACAAGTACTTGAGCGTGAACGTTTTAAATCAGTAATTAAGCGACTACTGATTGATCATGCGTTCTATGATTTTGAAGAATTCTTGTCAACCGATTTTTCTAAATTAACTTTATAAATCCATTATTATCTGTTGTTTGTGTATTTTTTTTTTGTGATATGTTTTTCTACTATTTTTGTGTTTTTTACTCAACTCTTGAATTTTGTAACGACAAATATGTTTTCGTATTTTGTCCATATATACTTATATACCTCTGTTTTTTTTTAAACCTCTATACTTATATTTATATAGATATATATATATATTTTTTTTCTTCTTTTATTTGTATTATACTGACATGTCAAAGCACATCTGTGTATATATGACCAATAAAGATCTATCTATCTATCTATAACGACCGCCCTATAAGTATCTCGTTAAAGGACTCAAGAGTATATTAACTTCTATCAACTGAAAGATATGTGCTTTGTCAATTGACGGTTACGTTGCCAAAATCTGAATTTAACTAATTCGTCTTTCTGCTGATAAGTATCCATGCATTTCCATCTCATTTTTCATTCGATGCCATTTCCTAACTGAAACATATATTTCCACGTTACGATAAAATCCTAGTTACCCAGTGACATATGTAACAGTCATGTTACAACTCGACAGCAACTCGCCTATTTAACATTCTGAATATTTCATAAAGATTACAACTTGCTACAAGCGTTACTATAGGTGACGGGTAAATGCAAACAAAGTGTCGTAGAAACAACAGAATGCAGGAGCAATTTAGGCAATTACTTTTTTTTTTTACAGCCACGCCACGCCGAAGTTACGAGCAAGCAAAAAATTGCCTACGCCACCCTTGAAATAAAATAGAACACCTAGTCGGGGCGGTTAAACACATCTCGGCGAAAAGCATATATTACTATACGTAATTAAAGGTTCGTGCACAAGGATTTGTGAGAGATGTATAAAAAACACGTTTTAGGAAGTACAGGGAAAGTTATATACCTCGTTAACGGCAGTTTTAGATAGAGGAACAAAATTACTAATTTTTGTCTTATATTCTCATTAATTATAATTGACCAATAAATTTTCAAAATTGACTATTAAATGACTGGCGATAAGTTATAAGAGATATGCGCTACTGTTAACAAACATATTAAGCATCCATTTTTCTAAAAAATAAAGTTACCTATTGAACCGAAAGCAACACGTTATATCGATGGCACCATTGGTAGTTTCAGACAAGTTAAATACGGTGTACCTCAAGGGACCGTCATGGGTCCAGTCCTTTTCACTATCTATATCAACAGCCTGCTTTCGTTTAGTTCAATAGGAACAGTACTCAGTTTTGTAAATGACAGGACAAATTTATATGATGCAGATTCCTGGCGCAATTTAAAGGAAAAGGCAGAAAAAGGCCTAAATAAAATATTGGTTTGAATATAAGAAACCAAATTGTGACAAAACAAAGTACTTACCATTTACGTCTTATTCTCATCACTTACCTGACTTGGGTTCACTAACCATTGACGCAGCAAGCCAAATGCCAAAGGCAACATCAATAAAATACCTTGGAATAGTAATAGATAGGCACTTGAGATGGAACATCGAAATCCAAAAGTAGGTATTAGGAAGATTTTCGGCGGCCTCAAGTGACAAAGTGCACCGTAAATAGCAAGTACGTTTGAGTTAAGTTCCATGAATAGTTTTCGGCTTTTTACCAAAAAATAAAATGTTGATTCCGGCGATACTCCGGATTTTGTTAATATTTGTAAATTATCTTTTGTTGCTGTAAAATTACATGTATTAGTTTAGTTATTTTTCTATGACTTGATTGTGTATCCGAATACGTAGAAAGGACACTTGATTTGCTTTTGACATTGATGTATTTTTATTTTCTATGGCCTCAGGGTCATATATTTTATTGTTGTATTATAGGATTAATTTTACATTGTTTGTGTCTCATTAATCCAGTTTTCCCTCACCCCTGATATTGAGCTAGCTAGGGCCGTTTTAAGATAAGTTGACTATTCAATGACTGGCGATAAGCTATAAGAGATATGCGCTACTGTTAACAAACATATTAAGCATCCATTTTTCTAAAAAATAAAGTTACCTATTGGACCGAAAGCAACACGTTATATCGATGGCACCATTGGTAGTTTCAGACAAGTTAAATACGGTGTACCTCAAGGGACCGTCATGGGTCCAGTCCTTTTCACTATCTATATCAACAGCCTGCTTTCGTTTAGTTCAATAGGAACAGTACTCAGTTTTGTAAATGACAGGACAAATTTATATGATGCAGATTCCTGGCGCAATTTAAAGGAAAAGGCAGAAAAAGGCCTAAATAAAATATTGGTTTGAATATAAGAAACCAAATTGTGACAAAACAAAGTACTTACCATTTACGTCTTATTCTCATCACTTACCTGACTTGGGTTCACTAACCATTGACGCAGCAAGCCAAATGCCAAAGGCAACATCAATAAAATACCTTGGAATAGTAATAGATAGGCACTTGAGATGGAACATCGAAATCCAAAAGTAGGTATTAGGAAGATTTTCGGCGGCCTCAAGTGACAAAGTGCACCGTAAATAGCAAGTACGTTTGAGTTAAGTTCCATGAATAGTTTTCGGCTTTTTACCAAAAAATAAAATGTTGATTCCGGCGATACTCCGGATTTTGTTAATATTTGTAAATTATCTTTTGTTGCTGTAAAATTACATGTATTAGTTTAGTTATTTTTCTATGACTTGATTGTGTATCCGAATACGTAGAAAGGACACTTGATTTGCTTTTGACATTGATGTATTTTTATTTTCTATGGCCTCAGGGTCATATATTTTATTGTTGTATTATAGGATTAATTTTACATTGTTTGTGTCTCATTAATCCAGTTTTCCCTCACCCCTGATATTGAGCTAGCTAGGGCCGTTTTAAGATAAGTGTTCTGGCAAAAATTTAGAGTAAAAATAAAAGTTGTTTCAAGATGCTTGTACTGGAAAATCATGACAGTTGAGACAAGCAAGAAACCAAACCATCTTTGGAGTAAATGTTTGGTGTGGAATCGTCAATGGGTACATAATACGACCATGTCTTTTTTATGACGTGAAATAAAGTAATATATTTTTTTTTTTTTAGAAAGTGATTTGCCTCATTTATTGAATAACGTTCCAATTGAAATACCTAATATTTGGTTTCAACAAGATGGCGCGCCACCGCTTACTATAATTATACGCAAAACTAATACTTTTATTTTTTAATTCCTACAAATCAATATCCAGAGGAGTCAGATCAGATGACCTAGATGGACACTTTACTGGCCACGGTATCAATTCATCGTTCCCCATAAGTTGCATTTAGGTAATTGCGAACGATATGGGCAATGTGAGGTACTTGAAGAAAGTACATATCATTTTTTGTATCCTGATGTAGGTTGTTAATTTCATCTTGAATTTTATTTTGGACGAAACCATAAAAATACGAGTCCAATAGTTATCACTCCAATCATCTCGACCCACACGTTAAAACCAGACTTGCTCTGGAAACCTCCTTGCATTAATATAAAGCAATTTTGTTATTTTTTGAACCTCTTAGCTATTTTTTAGAAGATGTGGTAGAAAACGAAACGAAAATATAGCGGCCTGATCAACAAGGTAAAACAATGTATTATTTCAACTTTCTATAATCTACAGTAACTTACTTTGTAACGATCTTCGATAAAATTCCAAGTAAGAAAACAATTGTTTTATATTGTATGCTGTTAGATACTTTACACTTTGTTTCAAAAACCATGTTGAATTTACGATAAATGCAAACTTCTCTTCTTATATAAAACGTAATGCGTTACTTTATGAAGTGTATAGAAAGATCCGTGGCACAAGAATTTATTACATTTTGGGATATTAATAAAGAATAACTTAATCGTAGAGCTAGACTTTATAAGAGCTCAATAAAGAAAATTTAATTATTACAAGTACAGCGAAAAATTTTAATGGTCGTTAATGGCTTAATTTACACACCTGCTACCTTAAAATTGTTAATGACGTTCAACTATAAAGATTAAGGGGTTATTTATTGCAGGTTTTACAGCAACCAACGTAAGTATAATTTCGCTAGGCAATAAATAAAAGGTAGATTATACTTTTAATGGTTGACTTTAAAGTTGAGTGCTGTGAGGCGTTTGGAAAAATAATGAATTTATAATTCACGATAATGGAAAACGTCTCTATAAACTAACACTAATTTTATAAACGAGTTATCTTTACTGATATGGAGTTTTAATTAAAGTTTATATGTATTTCATAATGAGGAGAATAAAATATGAAATGATCTCCATAGATGGTTCTAATATAGCATAATTAAAATTATAGTAAGTACACAAGACCCAAATAGCCTAGGCGCTACCTTACGTCACGTATGTACTTTCATGTATCCTCAATATTACCCCCGGTCTTTTGTCGCGTACTTACTCGCATTTCATTATTTATACAGGGTGTTTCGTGAGTTATTGGCTATACGCTAGTGAGGGGTACAGAATCCTAAGACGATTTCAGAATTACTTCCGTGTATACGTTATACGTTTCTTATATACAGCGTGTTTTCTATTTTTTATCAAAATGTACATAGACCGTATTTTTTTAATGGCTGTAGCGAATTGACCCAAATTTAATAGATATGTTCCACTAATAAAGGTCTACATAATTCAGCACCGAAAACAAACAAAAAATCAGGGCAGAGGTCAATTTTTTTTATTTTGGCTGTTACCTAAAAATGTTATTTTGGCAATGTAGAATACTGATTTTAAAAATACTCTAATAATGTACCTAAACCATGTAGTAAGTTTTTAAAGCATTGGAAAGAGAAATTACAGCTTTATGGGAAAAGTGACTTAAATGTACAGAGTAATATTTAAAATAAGAAAGTTGTGGCCATTTCCGGCCATACCGGAAGTGATTTTTTTTACCACCGAATGGTGAAAATGCGGTGATTAATACCTATATTTGATTTCTCAAATTTCAGAATTTTATTTTTAAAACTGTAGAAAAAAGTGGGGGGTAGGTACCTTCTGGTTCACCCGGTATTTGAGTGACTTTAGGAGTGTTAGTTTATTGTCTTCAGTAAGTCTACTTTGCCGGTTAATGAGTGGGTAAAGCTTATTGAGTATCGTGTACGTTCTGTCTACAGTCTTCGTGATGTGGGGTCGGAAATTTGGAGTCTCTTATCCAGGATTGCCCAAAGATATTTGACTTAGTCTCTTTCTTGTATCATTTTGTCGTTAATTTTTCCTCGTTTATGTTGATCTTCCAAGTATTGTTGAAGTCGAGTATTATTGTCAGATGATACTGCACCTTTTGGGCCTCCGGTTGAGCGTAGAATGACTGCCCGTAGGTGACGGTATCATCGGCGTATAGGAGAAGGTGGTATATTGGGTGGGAAAGGATGTCTGCGGTGCAATTATTGTAAAGAATAGGCAATATAATTGCGCCTTACGGCAAGCCTGCTGATAACCTTTTATACTCAGATATTTGCCGATTGGACATAAAACTTACGTAAATGCTGTTACATAATCGGGGAACTTCCTGTAACTTATATCTTAAGACGTTATGCTAGACCTGTCGTAAGCTTTGTGCACGTCTAGAAGCAGTAAAACTAAGCATTGTTTTTTGTTGTATCTCTATAGGATATCTTGCACTATCCTGCAGAGTAAATGAGTGGTGTTGTGCTCTTCCCTAAACCCGAATTGACCAGTTGGTACTATCCTTTTTTTGTTATCAGTAACTTCATTAATGATTATCAGTATGACCATCTCCTTATCTTTTCCAATATGTTCAATAAACAAATAGGCCGATAATTGGAGGGGGAATGGGGCGGCTTATTGGGTTTAAGAAGGGGGATTTATTTTTTTTTACCCACTGTCGGGAAAATACTGCAGTTTGATCATTGCATTTATTATATGGGTGATCTGAACTAAGACTTTTTAGGGGATGCTTTTTAGAAGGGTATTGGGGATTGTGTCTGGGTCGAAGCTTTATGATTAGGAATGATTTGATATATTATTTAATTTCAGATGTTGTTGCTATGAGTTTGGGAAGTTTCTTTTGGATAATAGCGTATCTGTCTGCATACATGAACACGAAAGTCTGCCTTGTTAAGTGCTGTAATGTTAGATACTTTTAGTGTTCAGTAAATGACTCCGCCTTGTCCTCGTCCTTATTTAGGACTTCGCCTTTGTAAACAATGTTCGGCATTCGCTTGTAAGGTCTTTTGCACAAATTAGTCATTCGCCAAGGGGAATTGTCCTGACGTGAAAGTATGCTTCTTTTCACGTTCCAGGAGGCTTCTTCTCTATGGTTCGTCAGTCGTTGTTTGATCTGTTGAAGTGCTTGAACTCTGTCTTACTGCTATTTGTGTGTCTATGCCACTGCCGTTTGAGCTTATTTTTGAGTTTTAATAATTTACGTCCCTGGTATGGTTTGCTCCAAGGATTTTAATGTAGTTTTTCGAGTGGTCTCAGTGTCTCCTGGTATTTCTATGTTGCTGTTAATAGTAAATTTGTCGTTTATGATCTGTCTTAGTCTATCCCATTTTGTGGTTTTGTAGTTGTATTTATGCATTGTTTTCGTTTCTGTCTTTATTTGTTAGCGGAAAAGACACACGGGACTATGGACGCTGGGTAGGAAGGGAATTGTGGAGTAGGAATCATTTTTGTTGAAAATAAAATATATTATTGTAGATGAGGAGTTGTTGGAGGGAAATGGGTGTGGGTATCGGAAACTAATACTTCAATATTTTTCCTGTCTATGAATTCTCTAATAATAATAAATAATTTCCTTTATTTTTAGAATTGTGCCAGCTCCTATGTCTGGAATTTAAGTCCCCGATCACTAGCATTTTGTTATAAATAAAGATATCTCCGAGTTTATTTTCATTAATTTTGCGCGAGGGTGAGTTGTAAACCCTCATGAAAACGGTGTTATCTCAAACCTAATGCGTAAGCGTTGACTCACTAAGAATTATTGTTTGTGTGGTTGACAAAGTGGAAATATAACAATGTTACCCCAGTTACAGCCTTCTGGAATGACAAATAAAATTAAAAGTTTTGCAATTATTTTTGAGAAAAATTAAAACTTTGTGAAGTGATCGGATAGAGTTTGGATCGTAGATTTCAATAATAATATGATACGTTTAAAAAATAAAATTTGATGTTATTCCCGTCGAAACTGAAAGTCGACCATTTTGTCTCTAAATGTCGATAAATTGGAAAATAATTAGTTCATAAACACAAAAGTTATAAGCCTGAGCCGGGCGGTATTGTTTCGGTGATAAAAAAATATACATTTTATTTAATTATGTATCTATATATTTTCAATTAGTTTCATATGCCACCTTCTAGTAAAAGAAATCTTTTACAATAGTTATTGGGTTTGTTCATTATTTTAAACTTCCTAGTGTATTTTGGTACGGACACTTTAATATCGAAATTCTTCCCTGTCTGAATATGTATGTAAATTTTAATGTTGAATCTGAACATTTCCTCCGCCGCCATGATATAACATGTCCCTAGGCGCACTTTTAAATCTACCATTGAAAATTTCTCCATCATATCTCGCTGGCTTTTTACGACACACCGAAATGACTACACTATCATAGACGTACCGCTGGGAAAACAAAAATTCATGATAGTAAATATAAAAACAGAAAAATGAAATAAAACCTCTTCGTCGGACAAAGTTATTGCATTCGCTGGCACTTCGTCTTTTATTAAAAAAATTATATCTCAGCCGTACACGACTTTTTGCTGTCTTAAATGAAAATATAGTACAATTTTTGTACCCGTACAAAAGGTAACGAAAATATATACAGGGTGATTCAAAAGAAAATACATTAAATTCACCTGTAGATTGGGTCAACTCAAAGATTATTTTCCTAATAAATTTTTTCCTACCACGCTTCCTAACCAACCTTATTTTCTTTCTACTTCAACCAATCTTGATTTTTTAAACATTTTTCAGATCCATGTAAAACTATTTTCATTATATTGCCTGAAAGCTATTTGTGGCATTCTACGAATATTCTTTCCTATTATTTGGGTTTTCTACCACATGTATTGTTATTCTCTTCAAAACAAATCTATTATTATTATTATCTCTTCTATTATTTTGTAGATTCGGTGATTTGTTTTGAAGAGGATAACAATACATGTGGTAGAAAACCCAAATAATAGGAAAGAATATTTTCATTATGATGGCGAAAATGTCATTAGTAATTTCTAGCAAAATTATTTGATTTGCGGAATAAGTTTGAAATGAAAATAAAAGCAAAAATCCAGCGAAGAATTTTGAAAATATTTAATACAAAATCTGTAGGTAAATTATGAATATTAAGAACAATCAGCATTAGTGCGAAATATGATATATTCATTTAAAAAGTTACATAAGAATATACCGTATGTCTATTTTACGAAATAGTTATCCAATTTTTTCTGAGCTATGTTTCGGTAAAAAGAAATTTGAATCCAAGTTAAAGGGACTGCAAAGACAAAAAGAATAATATGTATAAAAAAATTTGAAAAACACAGTTCTCTTTGACATACGCTCTTGTGCAAAAATAAAAAGAAAAACCTCAAGTAGGTCATGACACAATTAATTCCATTTATTTTTTCTGTCTCCAATGATATAAAACATGTCACTAAAATTTTAGCTGATACTATGAAAGAGAATAACACTCTTGTTATACTTCCAACGTCTTTATTGCAAAGAAAATGAACATTTCTGACATAAACATCAGAACACTGTGTAAAAATATGAATGTTGGGTAAAATGAAGTAAGGGTACAATGATGAAGTTGGGTGAGGTCTCCTAAGACTTCAGACCGTCATGATTTTATCCTTTGGGCAGCATATTTTCTTACAGAAAGTAATAACAGTATATTTCACATAAAGGGTATACCCCGTACATCACTATAATGGCAAAGAAACTATCGTACCGTCACATTAGCCCAGTGTGCTCTGAAATTATTTTTATGGCCAACGGCAATCGACGCCTCACAATAGGCCGGAATGGCGCTAGAACGTTGCGTGTATAGTCAATGGCGTTTATTTGAAATTTAAATAGGAGAGAGAATATGCTATTATTAAAATCGCCTACTAATTTTTGCAGAGGAATTAAGTAAAGCTGGGATCTACCGTATTGTACCTATAAGAATTTTATAAACATATATAATATTCCAACCTATCTGCACGTATTTTTTATTTTCGATTTTATAAATATGATGAACGTCAATTATCGTAATTTTTCAAATATGTTGGTCTTAAAATATAGATGAATATAACTAAAATTTAGACAAGCGATAAAATTATGACTTAGTTTAGCGAGGTATTTATCTAGGAAGAAATCCATAGAAGCATTAAAATAAGGGAGTAAGTAGGTAAGCGTGTTGAACGTAGTTGATAAAGGATTTAGCTTTGGTTCGAGTAAACCCACTAAACAGTTTCGGAAAGGATGAGCATTTTCCCTTCTCAGTTTCCTTCGATAAAGTCCCTCGTGTCCTATCACGTCACATGCTGAGGTTATGCCCGCGTTGGAAGATGTAGGTCTTAAATGAATATGTTGTTGACCCATTATCAGTAAAAATAAGTGAAACCTTTCCTAAACGAAAATATTCATCGTCTAAATTAAATTCCTACGTTCTTAATTAAAAAGTTGTCTACAAAAATAAAACTATTAATGTTTTTAGTAATTTTATTTTCCAAAACGGTTAAAAATTGAGAAAGTAGTCCCTATACACAAATAAACGATGCCGATGATATGACTAATTATAAAACGGTAACATTGTCTTCTAAACTGCTGGTCAATTCAAACGAGCCAATCGAATATTTATGTTGAATAGAAAGTCATATGTTTTGATAAAGAGAATATATATTTTGCTAAGGAGAATATATATCCATAGGTAGTTTACAAAATTTAAGAGGCAATATATTTTTTGTAAAATGAGTTCGGACCTATTTTTTTTTATTTGAACCTCCTTATTGCTTATATAATGTGAAAAATGCATATTTTTAACCAAATTCAGTAATTCAAGAGATTTCACAAGAATAGTTTCTTAATTCTATTTTTTTTACTCACTTCCTTATGGGGTAAGAACCCTATTTCTCAAATTTTGGATCTCTCTCTTATAAGATACCGACTTTTTCTGAAAAATCTCTTAGCCCTTAGGTAGTGTTGTGTTTTAAGGGCCGAACGTTATAGCTGATAATAATCGGTACACGTAAATTGTTAAGTTATAGCAACATCACTCTGTTGAATCTGATTGTTTCTGAATGAAAGGGGCTTATACGTCAATGTCACAATTCTCGAAGAAGGCACTATAAGAAGTTTCAACTGTAGTAAAGTTAATACCGGAATTCCACAGGGTTCAATTTTAGGCCATATACTGTTTTTTACGTATGCATTCATTCTACGATCTGAGAAGCCTTATTAGATAGATTTAATATGATGTTAAAGTTTATTGGCAACAATGTGTTGTCTTAAACAATTGGTACTTTTCCAAAATATATGTATCGAAATCCCAAAAAGAATTAAATAATTTTAAATTTGAATATTAAACGATGCATATCTGAAATATATATGAAATTCCAAATTGAAAGAATAATTGCAATGACTTAATAACAATATTTCATTTACTTACAAATATAAAAACTGTTCTTCGTAAAAAGCACTTAATTTTATAAGCCGGCATATTAGTTTCTAGAGTAATTCTGTGTTGTCACTGAATGTTTTTATAGTGTAGAAGCGAATTATAAGGTGTATTGGGAGTCGAAGATGCATTCGTGCGGGAATATTTTAAGAAATGCAAAATTTTTATTTATATTTAAACTATGTATATTCATCTTTGTTAACAAAGGCTATTTTAATGTAACGAAAACGAGAGATACACATTTCTGCCAACAAATAAATGACATTTGGTGGTACAAAACTGAATGTTTAAAGCGGGTCTAAACAAAGAATTCTAAAATTGATTGGGAAGATAAGTCTGGTCAGTCAATTGAATATTATCAAGTTTATAATTAAATATTAAACCTGACATAGATTCGCCTGCTTCCTTCAATCAGTCCAAATTAAATCTTGTTAACAATAATTGATTCGGATATTCTGTTCGGATTAATGGTGATCTTAAATATAAATGTTTAAGAAATGCCCATTGGATAGATTTTAATGATTGAAAGTGTATTTTGTAAATATGATTCAATATCGCTTAATCTTATTACAATTTATCATGAAAATTATGCATACATTTAATTTAAAACTTTCTTATACAGTTATATCTCCCAAGTTTGAAAAATTGTGAACTGACTTAAAAGTTCATCTGTTTTTTGTTTTTGGAATCAAGAAACCCGGTCGGGTTTCACAGCTAATTTTGTCTCTCTGTTATACAAAAGCGAAGGGATTCATATACAGCAAGATGTTGCTTTCTGCGCCATCTGGATATTTCTATTATTTTATAAAAAACATAATCATTTATAAAATGTCTATATAAATTAAATACCTAATTTCCAATAAGCAACCAGTGTGGCCCACATCCGGACATGTCTTAGATTCATACATTTATTAGTTGTTTTCTTTAGTATACTATAAATATAATTATATAATATAAACAAATATGTTTACGTTTCTTGGACTTTAAAAGATTTTTTAATTGAAGGGTGCTTGCCGACAGCCTCTCGTTAACTGCTATATAATTACCTAACATTTTCCAATAAATAAAATTATAAATACTATGTCCGCAGAGGTTAAGTGCAAAAGTCATTTTGTAAGTAAGATTTTTATTGTATTCCAAAATATAGAGTAACGTGAATTTTACTTGATAACGACATTTGTTTGGTATAGTGAACAACACAACTTTGATTGTCCGCCTTGAATTACAATTATTAATACTCAACGTAAAAAATTTATGGTTCAACAAAACTAAGTAATATTTTTGGCATTTATAAGTCGTCGGTAAAGTTAACTTACTATAACAGATGTCGTGGTAGAGTAAATTGAAATAAATGCAATAAAATAATAGCCTGCCCCAGTAATAACTTTTATTAAAAAATTGTTTTAAGCGCAATTGTAAATGTTCTAAATAGTACCATAAAGATGATAGTGAACTCTCAAATTTTACACTCAACCTTTTTACTTATTACTTTTACAAAAATAATTTATAAGGGATTATTTGTTTTTCAGATTCGCGAACTTCACAATTCTGGTAAGTACAACAATTTATAAACGCTTCTAATAATAGTTAATATAGAAAGAACCGTCAGGGTGTGAAAAATAATTTTTTCCATGATTCTCCAAAAAGCGTTCGGATTAATGGTGATCTTAAATATAAATGTTTAAGAAATGCCCATTGGATAGAATTTAATGATTGAAAGTGTATTTTGTAAATATGATTCAATATCGCTTAATCTTATTACAATTTATCATGGAAATTATGCATACATTTAATTTAAAACTTTCTTATACAGTTATATCTCCCAAGTTTGAAAAATTGTGAACTGACTTAAAACGCTTCTAATAATAGTTAATATAGAACCGTCAGGGTGTGAAAAATAATTTTTTCCATGATTATCCAAAAAGCGTTGGTTTAACATAGTGGATGAGAAAATCAACAATATTAAAGTTATTTTCCTAACACACACGTATGTCAGGAAACTATCAACAGTAGATACTGTTAAACAGTAAAATGCAAAGTGCTATAGAGGCATCTGGCAAACTACTCGCATAAGTTGGTTATGTTCTGGAGGCATCGGTCATGATAAATTTAATCTCATATTTTATTAACAACACATTCATAGAACTAACTAACTCGAGTTTAGCTAAGTACTGCCTTTTAGTTCTTGGGTTACTGTTTATATTTCATAGAATAAGATAGTATTGCTCTTAACAGCTTGTATATTTTCCGGGTGTAATATTTATCTTATAAAACATAAATTTGATTTAAGTTCCCTGATGACAATTAATTTAAGTTTAGAAAATTAGTTTTATTCAACATTCGTTATTCGAACGTTGTAGCAAACGAGTTTAAATTTAATATACGGCGTGCTTCATTGACAAAATTGATGTTATTTCGGAAATTAAGACATATGGCACTGTAAGTACAGATTAGATGCCTCCCCTTTCTTCATAAGAACTGATAAAGGTTTAACAGTGCTGTCTTACCACTATGAACTTTATAAAATTCTCTTCAACATTTTCGGAACTGGGATTTTAAAGAACAATAAAATACATGTCTTTAAAGGAAAAATTCCAATAAGCGCATGGCACCCAAAATGTATTTTTTTGAATGCGAGTGGATGGTTCATTAAAAACAAACTGAATAGGTTTCATAAAGCACATTTTTCCAATCGCGGAATTTATTTATCTCTAGCAATTTCTAATTCGTTGAAACATTTAACATTGGTATTATTACGGATTTTATTTTATTTATGGAATCTCCACATATATATTTGCGTTTGTATTTATAGTCCATGAAAATATTATCAAACAATTGAAATAATTTAATATATGTTGTGTATAATTTCCGGTATAAATACGCAGCACAAAAGTAGGTCACATGCCAATAATTTCAGTACAAAAGCATGCTGGTGGATTGACCCAGAAGCCAACAACCGATAATTCCATTACTAACATTGAATCCAACGTACTCCTCTCTCTGCCGAAATTAAATTATTGTTCAGTTTTATTACATAAAACTCAACTTTTTTAACAGGCTGATGTGTGCTTTGTGGTGGTAATATGAAATAACATGGTTTTACACACTCATGGTTTTCAAATCAAATTTTCAGATGTATTCTTCGCCTCTGTGATATAATTATATTTTGAATACAATTATTTAACTAAAATAGAATTTTCTATATATCAAATTAAAATGAAAATATATAATATGTATCGATTTAATGAAAAACTACTGCTATATCTTTAGAAAAGGGTAATAGCAATATTTTGATGATGCAAATATCTATATACAGTGTGCCCACGGATAGACTAAACTTTTTATTTCGTGGTGATAGAAAGTTAAGAAAATATGAAATTTTAATAAATTTGTTTTCATGAGTACAATATCACTTATGCCGAGCGTTGAGTTCAATGTTTAACAGTAGAATAAAACGGTAAATCTAAAGAAGAAGGTTGTAAGTAAGTACTACCAAATTCAGACCTAATATAATTGCATTAACATAGTCAATAATTCCTTACTTAACTATTAAATAAACTTTGTGAGTTCCCAACAACGAGAAGTTGGCTGCTCAGAGGATTAAAAAACTATTTCGCACCCTTTGACTCAAGGATTGTATATCATTCTTGCTTTTGGCCAGCTATTAAAAAGATATTTATTACAATGCTTACTTTTTGGAGTAACATGTTTCAAATTAAAGCGTTTTAGAATTAAAAGGTAGGCATTCTAGAAGTATGTAATTGAAATATTTGGTACTTGATGATTATTTTCAGTGGCTATATTAGCAAATATTTGCAAAGTGTCAGGGAAAAGTGCTACATAATTAGCCGAATTAGAGAGGTAACTTAATAAAACAAGTCCCTCGAAGTAATTTGAATCTTATCGTGAACGTGAACTATTCAATTTATATCCGGACGATCTGTCAGCCTATTTATACGGACCCCCACCACGAAGGTGCTCTCGTCGGCAACTTCAAAGCATTAATTCAATTAGTTAGATCCTTCATTAATTAACTGGTTTGCACATTTTGATTACGATGCAACTTCATAAATATTCAACCAATCTGAATAATATTGTCACACAATTTACAATTTAGTTAATGAACTGAATACACTACGTTGGCACTATTTACATTTGTTTTGTTCTGACCAGCTTTTCGCATAAATCATAATGATAATATAATCGAAATTCATTTAGTTTCGGATTTGTGTATAATTCGTTATTATAATATTACAGGGAAACAATAAAATTCCTAGTATTAGTAAAATTAATGTTCTTTGTTGGTTAAGTGAGAGAGGGTATAGATAGATAAGCGTTTATTAATTTTATTATGTTGGGAAGGCTGTGAATAAACGATATACAGTGTGGCCCGACGAAAACTTGACATGGGAGTTCTGGGTGATTAAAGCATAGATATAAAGTTATTCTGGGACAGCTTTTCGAAATCACTGAGAATGATTTATTGAATGCATTTAAAAGAATTAAACACAATTAACAGTAGGCCCTGATGATCTACGAGCATTTTTATTGAAGGATTGTGGATTAGTACTTTTAATACCATTACCATTCATATTTAATTTCTGTTCAAAACTCAAACTTTGAGACTTTCCCTGAACGGTGAAAAATGTCTAAAATATCCCCGATGAGGGGCGAGCGTAGGTGCGTCTTTACTATGTACATACTTCGGTATGCGATGTAAAGCAACGACAGGCGCAGTTAGTACTTGGATGGGTGACCATTCCAACGGAAACCGCGTTCTTGCCTCACACGTCTTCCAGCGGCTTGTATATCAGTGTATGCGCTGAAGCTATACAACCTTAGGCGAGGGTTGTATAGGAGATATACCATCCTTCGGAGGGGATGTAAAGCCGTCGGTCCCTTGCCTATTAAATGTTAGGCAAGTAAAAGATCCCTACTTTTCTTAAGGGAAGAGGTTCGGCAAAATTCCTGGTTGGAGGTAGCTCGTCTACAGGCGTCGGTGTTAGGCCCCAGTAGCGGAAATAGGCCGACGTTAAATAAATGTATAAAAAAAATAAAATATCCCCGATGCATAAAAGAGGCTCTAAGCTTAAAATAGCAAATTACAGACCAATTACAATAATATGCCCTTTTGAATAAATTCTTTGAACTAGTACTATTTCTCCAAATAAAAAACCAGTTTAGCATACCCCAACATGGTGTCATTCGAGATCATTTAATATCTACCAACTTACACGGAGGATCTGTCATATGTAATAAATAATTTTAGACAGGTAGACGTCATTTATACAGATTTTTCAAAGGCTCTCGACAAAATTGACCGTGGTATCCTTTTAATGAGCTTGCCTCCTTCGATTTTTCGCGCCGCTTGTACATTTTTTCAAATCATATTTAAGTAATATAAATTAATATGTTCAATACTAGGGTTTCAAGTCGGGAAGCTTCATTTCATTGTCGAGTGTACCGCAAGGATCCGTTCTTGGTCCGATGCTGTTCATCATATTTATAAATGATATTGTGATAATGGAAGATTTCTGACTGCTTATATTTGCAAAATAAGTTAATGCTAAATATTGACAATAATCGTAACGTGGTTACTACTTGAAATGTCAAACTACCGTTCATTCTCGACATTTTCGAATATCTGAGTTATTTCCGGTCATCATCTTAGTTTCTCCAATCATCAGTACCACCTCTGCTTTTCGAACTCTTTTTCTCATAAGGAATACACTATAAACTCTGTATAACACACTAGTTAGTTGTAAATTAGAATATGCTGGTCTAGATTAGAACCCCTATTTATCAATCACATATAAGCAATGTAGAAAATTTTCAAAGACGGTTCTTAGAATACCTAAGTTTTATTGAAGATCATATTTGTCTGCATTTTGGAATAGACAATAATGTACTATACTACATGACATATTCTTTTTATATAATATTTTATATGCAGATATTGATTATCCGACATCTGACTGGAACCAATAAACTTTTGAGTGCCTACCGCTTCAACTTGTACCTCAACTACGTTCTGCGTTAAAATGTACGCTATTCTCCTTTACATGTAATATTCCTAAACTATCACAGCATCGATAAGTTGATATATTTGATTGCAAAATATCTAACATTTCTACAGTGCTTAAATAGGCATTGAAGATACAATTTTCCTGCTACATTGTCCACTGTGATGTAATAAATAGTCATACGGTTTTTTGTTTCTGTGTTGATTGTATTTTAAGACCCTGTTAATGAGATCTTGGTCCTGTACGGTATTGTGTATAAACAAATAATTAAACGAACGAACAAACACACAAACAGAGATACAGACAGACAGACACGTAACCAAACAAACAAAGAAAGAACCACAGAAAGAAAGAAATAAAAATGCCCTGAAAAGAAAATGTGTATAAGTATCTGCAAAATCTGACAGTATATTACTAACCATCAGTTAAATACGATTGTGATTGACTCTTAGACTGAGTTTTGTTATATTTTATTTGAATAAGAGAAAACTAGTAAGTTAGTTATCTCCTTTCTCCTAAATTAATACAACAAATGACCGTGTTCATTTGTAGAAGAGAATATTAATTATTCTGAAAATATAATCTACCATTAAATTCCCATAAATGAAATCTTTTGTCGTATGCACGCAAACATATTTCATTTTTATTTTATTATACTATTAAATACAAAGTATTATATAGACTCGTAAAGGTACGTGACTCAGAAGTCATCTTTGTAGTTTGGTAATTACGTACATATTAATTGAACAGAAAGAAAGAAAGCGGACAATAATTTCAGATTTTCTACCACGTACCATTTTTGTATCTATAAATTATCGTGGCTTGATAAGGAAACATAGTAATGCTTGTATGTTGTTAAAGCTAAATTTAAAAGTTAAACTAAGCATACTACTAAGCTACTTTGAAGTATCGGATTTGATTTGTTGACACCCACTACGCTAATATGTAGTTGAAATTGGCGCAAAGTCGTCATTCTGGATGATCACTACAGTCGTATAAACTGTCATATTTTAGAGCAAAATGTTACTAAACTGTTTGAGTAAGTACATGAATATTCAATGATATACAAAATACAGAGATTGTAATATACAGGGTGGCTTTACATCAGAGCAAGCTTCTGGACCTCTATTCTGTAAAAGCATCAAAGCACATTCCCGTGAGAAGTGGGCGGAGTTCACTTGAAAATGAATAAAAGTCTATTCTGCAACTACGGGAGTGATCACCTCGTGCGAAAAATGGTGAGCTTACTTCTACTGGTAAATCGTGAGGGAATCTGTCAGTTCCCCGGGAGAACGGCGACCCTAACCGTACTTTTATGACAGTCGGCCAAAAATTATTGTTGTTAAATCTGTGAATCGTAATGAACATTACGGATTTGCTAATCGCCAATGAGGTAATAATAATATAACTCGGATAGGGATATTTTCTTATGGAATATTTGGGCAATAAATAAATTCTAGGTTTACGAGATCTTCGTGATGCCGAGGAGGATTTGGAAGGGACACACAGAGGATTAACCTTTTTGCATCATTCACCGCTCAAGCATTTATAAGAAGTTTCGGGGTGAGAAAAGAACTTGCCCGTGATATAATCGAAGTGGTAACTCCTTTGATGCAAGCCCCCATACGACGTTCGGGCATCACCATACAGCATAAAGTAAATACTATCCAAATTTGTCTATATTAAAGAATACAATAAATAATAAGAAGGTACCTATTTCAGGTTCTTATTGCCCTTAGATTTCTAGGCTACGGCTCGTACCAGGAAATTACAGTCCACTTAGTAACTGCGGATGTTTTTTTATCCACTTGGTTAGAATTTCCTTTTGCCCATTCATCGTAGGGGTCGTCTTATTACCCTCTATCATTTTAATAACGCAGGTACCAGGATAACAATTTATTGAGTTAGCTTTTACCTAATTAATGATACGTGATAACTTTTACTTATATCGTCGAAGGTGATGGCACTAAATTTTAAAAAGCAGTAACTACAATAAAACAACAGCTGAACACTGAACTGAACTAATTGGTTTTAAATTCGGCTATTCTCGCTGAATCACTTCATGTTCACCATCTTTTCACTGCACTGAAATGCGTGTGATGGAAGATATCTTTCTTCGCACGATGAATGCTCAGTCTCCCCATAATTACAGAATAGAGGTCCTGTTATATTAACTGAAATATAGTTAAGATAACTTTAATAGGACTATTACGAAAAGAGTGAAAGTTGCAGTCTGGCTTTATTATTCCTTTGTGTGTTTGCTGATATAGCACTGGTGATTATGATGATGATAAGTAAGAATGAATGAGGAAGGATTAAACATTTTTAAACGGTTTTATGACACCAGATCCTCCGCCATTTCTTAGAAAACATAATACAATGTCAGATTTCAAAAATATACAATTCCGATGATATTTCAACCAAAGTAATGTTGTTTAGGGAGATGTTTAAGTAATATCCAAGTCAGCAGTTCTGTATCTCTTGTCACCAGAAAGGTTGATTTTTGCTTTCCCATAAACGTAATATACATGAAAATATTGTGATTGTGCAAATAATCGATTGTGAGGTTTTGGTAGCCCCCTCCCACAGAAGGCTCTTCTAGAGCCTTCCGGGATAAAGGGGGTCGTAATTGCCTGTGGTGGTGTTATTTATTTATGCTCTAGTTTCGCAAAGAAAGAATATTGAAATCGGCGACCTCCCAGCTAGAAGGTGCCCCTGTTGATGTGTTTAACATTTTATTTAGTATTATTATTAAATTTATCGCGAGAACAGTGGATGTTAGTTCGGCAGATATATCATAATTTGAAACAAAAATATTAACATAAAAATTTACTTATTCCTAAATGGGAAAGTTTGTCCGAATTGTCTCGAATCGTACCGTTTTTATTTTAAATGAACTATTTTTAAAAGTTTACTAAAAATTATGAAATAAAATTTTAAATAATTACCAGGTTGATTGGCCAATTTTAGGCATTACGATAATAACGGGGTGATTATACAACTGACAATTTGGTAATTCTTGAAAGCTGAACAAACATTTACAAAACTAATTTTATAAAACAATATTTTTCCCAAGAACATTTTCAGAATATTCTTATAACGGCAATAAACACAAAATGAGCACAATCATAAAAACACTTTAGTTACTTTCACAATCAGTATTATGCTGGGTGACTGAATATCTATTAGTCCCACATAATGTAAAGAAATTTTTTGTTTCGTTAAAATGTTTTTGACCATAAATTCTTCCGCTACGACAAATATTTTCATACTTGTTTCCTAAAATGCACACATTAAAATTAAAAATAAGAATAAGAGCTGAAAAATGGCTACATTCCCACAAATCTCTATCTATAGATATAAATATTATTCTCGTTTTATTCTGCTTAGAAACAATTTTCAAAGGGTCAGATCAAGAAGCTGAAACTTTCACAAACGAGGGCAAATATTGAAACTTTTATACTTGACCATAAATTAAGTGACTATAAATTTGTGGGGTACATCAAAAGCACTCTTCATATATTATTCAATATGAAACCCACTGAAGTTTCAAGTATAGATAAAGTTTTATATCGAGTAAAAGTTTCATTCGGGCGTAACCGACAAATATATACCTTACTAACATTTTACTTGGATAGCTAGTCCAGAAATGTATGATTTCACTGAATCAAAGTGAGTGCAATTGTTAACTGCATTCTATATAGAACCTAGTCTAGTATGGGTTCCAGGCATTCTCACATTAAATAAATTTATATTTATATAGGATGTAACTTAAGTACCTTAAAATATTTTACAGGGTGTTCTTTAGTTAATTTTAAGACATTTTTTTATATAATCAGATGACCAAGAACGCTTCGTTTTGAAATTTCCAAAGAAACATTGATTTTTATTTATACTGTCATTATTATTCATTTCATTTATCTCGAAATATTCCATTTATATAGGTACACTTACTTATTACTTGTTTGACATGCCTCCATCTACTACTACAGACTGTACTTTGTGTTATGGAACACCCTATATATTCTTTGGTAAAATTTCTACTTTTTAAGTAATAAGCGAAAATTATTTTAATATATAGCAGAAGAGACAAATACCCTCGAATTGAAGACAAATTGATTTTTTGTTGTGTTCTTTTTATTCTCTACCATAGAATAAGGATTTTTTCTCTTTTTATGGTAGTCTTATATCCCGCAGAACTCAACTCAATTTATTATCTAAAAAATGTGAATTATAAAAAAAAACATTGTGACATGTAGGAAAAGAATATTTCATGATTAGCTATAACATATATAGTGTAGTTACCCTAGAAAATCTCACACCTTTCTAAATAGCGATTTGTTTACAACAGATAGAATAACTTGTATTTAGTATATACAGGGTATTTTAAGAGAAAACGGACATGGTTTAATGGAATACAGACGACACAGAGGGTAATCAGAATCACCCCTAGAAAAAGCTGATTGGACACCGGTTGATGAAATATAGGGTGTTTTATGTGTTTTTGCCAAACTTTTTTGTGGTCATTACTTTGTAATGGAATGAAATAATTCACTCATACTATTCGAATTACATATCGAAATTTGAAAAAAAAACATATACTTCTTTGAAAACCAATAGAATAGAATAGAGTGGAATAGAATACGTTTATTTACAGAAAGCACATACAATTAAAATAATAACAATAATAATAATATTCACGTAAATAAACAAATTACTCATTGAAATACCTAAGTATTTGTGCATGAGAAGATGGAACTTGCATAATTATAGGATCCACCACACTTAGAACCACCCGGCCACCCCCACCGAGGCTCACTAACCTCCCTGGGTCAGCATTACCCCGGCGGAGAAGGCCGATATAGTTTCTGATGCAGTGAATCCCCTTTTTAGGGAAATAACTACACAACATATTATAAATAATAAGCACACCTAACTAATACTATAACTATACATTAATAAAACGATTGTGATGATTTGTGTGGATATCGCTAAATTTTTACATTCATAGAAGGAATTGAATTCAATTTAGTGACGACATTGTTCAGAAGAAAAAAAACTTGTAAGTAGTAAAATAGATTTCAACTTTCATTGCTATGACACTAATCCAGGCAACCAATGAAAAGTATTTTAATTATTCTTTATATCTATTATCCTATGTATGTCAAATCTGGGGGTTTTTAGTATATATTCTTTTAGGTTTTTTTTATGTTTTGTGTGAATTTTCGCATCTCAGATTTTGAGGAAGGCTATTATACAATCTTGGACCTAAATAGTTGTAGCATCTCTGGCCTATAATTTTGTTAGCTTTAGGTGTTATATAGGCAGTTTTATGTTTTCGGGTATTGTAAGAATGTTTGGCTAATTGTAATTTATTTTTATTTAGGTTCTGGCTTATGTTTGCTTTTAGAAAAAATAGCTGTCGCAGATCAAATACTCCAACCCCCCTAAACAATTGTTCTGTCGGGTAAGTAGGTTTCACATTAAGTATCAATTTCAAAAATCTTTTTTGTATGAGTTCTAAATTTGAAACATGGACATTTAGGATACCACCCCAACCCAAGATACCATACGATAAGTGGGACTCTACTAGTGAGTAATAAATTATTTTTAGGTACCGCTGATCGAGAAATGTCTTTAGATATCTAAACCTATATAATATACAGCGCAATTTTTGTATGATATAATTTACATGAGTATCCCATTTTAGATGTTTGTCTATCATGATACCTAAATATTTTATCTCATTGGATGGCTTTAATACATGTGAAACCCTATCAATTTTTATGCCGATTTGTTTGAACTGTGGTAAATAAAAACAACTTTTTGTCAAGTCTGAACCTGGCTATTTTCTTTATCATATACGTATTTATTCAGGACCACTAGCGTATTACATGATGAATATATATTATGAAATAATTATTCCATTCCATTACAAAGTAATGACCAAAAGAAATTTTGGCAAAATACATAAAACACTATATTTCATCAACGGGTGTCCAACCAGCTTTTTCTATGGGTGATTCTGATTACCCTCAGTGTCGTCTGTCTCCCATTAAACCATGTCTGTTTTCTCGTGAAACATCCTGTATGGCACCCTAAAAATACGAACAAACTATTTTCTATAGTAAGCGACTTGATATCTCAAATTAAATAAATCTAAAAGTATGTATCTTCATAGAACATATGATAAAATAATAAATCTGAACAATTTAAAGCGTGCACTCGCGCAACAGGGGTTAGAACATTTGAATACCAAATGGACATTTGTAAACATTTCTTTTGACGACTCTGATATGTATTGAAATTAAATGATGCATTCAAATAGCTTGATATATTAGTGAATATAGGGTTTTATTCCATTTGAAATCAACATCAATCAAAACTTGCTTTCAAAATATGAATGCAATTTGACAAGACTAAAATTATGCATACCACTTCTATGTGTTTCCATATACAGTGTGTTCCAATAGCGCGTCAATATCCAACGTCGGCGTTATTAGAAGACTCTGCAGCGCCACGTCAAAAACAAAAAATGTGGAGGCTGTTGTAAAGGTAATTTTACACTGAATTCATAAATGTAAAAATATATAGGGCGTTCCATTTAAAAAATGTCCTCGAAGGTGCTCTACTGTAGCGAGTCAAACTGTATATTTCATAATATTTTTGAAATATGTGTCTTTTAATACTATACCACTTCCATAAAAAAATAATTTTTGAAAGTCTTCTAATTAGGCCAATATTGGACTTTGACGCACTATTGGGACACCCTATAGAAAGAAAAAGATGTAGAATTTTAAAGTTTTAAGTATTTTTCTGTATAAATACTTATTAACTAAGTTCCACAAAAAGACCAAAACATCTAAATTGTTATGATAAGTTAATATAATCAATAATATTGTAGCGTGTGCATTTCTTCCTTGCTTAAAGGCTTGGTAATAATTGCTTAAGATATACAAATATTTTAAAAATATATAATTTCTTTGACTGACATAGAACATTGTATGCAAAGGACGTTAGTATATTAAATATTATCATTTACTATCCATGACCTGTACTTAAAGAAACTAGTGAGTACACATTCCATACGTGATTTAAAAATTAACTTAAATTTTTCCAATTCCGTAACAATTTTCTAATGTTTACATTTTGTGGAACAGTCCAAGAAAAGTAATTTAAACCCGATTTAACATGTTTATTTGTAGAAGGGATACAAATCATCCTGGCAATCCGCAGCAGTTAGAGAAGCGATTTTTCACAGGTGATTTAGTTAAAACGAAAGGAATAATAGATATCAGGGGAACCATAGGCCGGATTAAAGTTAGAATTTGGTTTTCCACTATTATATCCCGAGTATACCCTTCTTGAATCCATTATCATTACTTATTGCCAATTATTTTCCTCATCCATTATCTCTTTATACCATTTTTAATTTAGAAGAGGTAATTTCTTAAGGATGAATAATTTAGCCTATCTGTTAAACTGGGTTTAATTCGCTATGAGTCTACAAGGTTTATTTTCTTGATAAATTGAGGTATATTTTACGCCAAATTATATCAAAAACAGCTCAGAGTAACTTAAATAGGTGCCTTTAATTACATAATAAATATTATTAATTAAGAAAATATTTATTTTTTTAATAGGCGTTTTTGAGAAATAATTATGATCCTTTGATACACTGATTAAGATTTATTGGAGTAAGGAAATGAATAGAACTGTTGTTTAATTTCATTGGAAATGTTCGTTTTCAATTTTAGGTAACAATAATTAGTGTAGGCAACCAACGTAGACAGTGTAAAGAAGTATCCTAGGCCTGCATTTTTTTCTTTTTGCTTAAACTATGTTTCTTGACTAAAATTGTTCGCATTTTTTTATACTTCTAAACGTTATAAGAATATATGTTATATTTGAATTCATGTAAAAATTTAATTTGTTTATAACAAATAGTTTTGGGTCGCAAGGAAAATGACCAAAAGTCGAAATAAAAAAAATTCTTTCAGTTATCCTAAAGCACTCTTAAAATGCTACAGTTTGAGTTACATCCACATTTTTCGATTTTGATGGCAGGATTTCACAAGAGTGTAAAATTTTAACAATAATTACGGTTTTTAGCTGTTTCAAAAGTTATAGGATCTTTTGCAATACATTTCCCCCCTGTTTTCGAGGGTGAAAAAAATGATGGTGATAGTTTCGAGTCTGAAACCATTGTGTACTACCCCTATCAAGGAAAAACCACCCCAATTTCCAGCTTCTCGGTCTTGGGCTTTCGAGGGTTCGTGTTCTTTTTGAGGAATAATAATACATTCAGTTAGTTTACATTAAAGTACCCTGGACCTACCCCCGGGGGTTGAATCCACCCCCGCTCATAATAGCAATATCCCAAAAAATTAAAAATACGAACACGGCAAGGTTTTTTATGGCTTCTTGAGGGCGGGGATCATGATGGAGGTGCTATTTTTTCACCCTACCCTCCCACAACTACCCCCAACGTATAAAAACTATCCCTCTTCCATGCTGCCTGTCCTAGGCATGCGGGAATTCGTCGGGTAGGGGTTTTTATGGGAATATCAGGGAAACTAACCATTATTAAACCACAGCTGACCTAATCAACCACCAGGGATTAAAAACACTCTGCTCACAACACCGAAATCCCTCGAAAAACGGAAAAGCGGGCTTCTCATGGTTTTTCGAGGGCGGTAATAACGGTGGTGGTATTTTTTTCACTCTACCCTTTCAATACTACCCCCTACGTATAATAACCACCCCTTCTTCCATGCTGTCGGCCCTAGGCATGCGAGGATTCGTCAGGTGGGGTTTTTTATGAGAATGTCAGGGAAACTAACCATTTGACTTAAGCAACCCCCGGGGATTGAATCTACCCTGCTCGCCAGCCGAAATCACTGACGAGTTTTCGAAGGCGGGAATCATGATGGTGGTATTATAACTACACATATAGTTTATAGAATTATTATTGGGGGTAGTTGCGGGAGGCACTACACTCAGATACCTTACTCGACGCCCTTTTCGCTCATGATATTGGCATCATCTGGAGATGATGAAAACTGACCTTTAATTTGAATAATATACTCGAATACTCTACTCGATATACATTTCACCCATCATGTTGGCATCATCTGGAGATGCTTAAAACTGAGCTTTAATTTGATAACGACACGCAATATTCTACTCGACGTGGATTTTGCTCACCATGCTGACATCACTAGTGAATATGAAGACCGATCTTTAATTTGAACAGTACACTCGAACACTCTACTCGATGCGTGTCTCGCCCACAATGTTGACATCTAAAGATGATTAAAGTTGATTTTTAATTTGAACACTACACCCGAATACTCTACTCGATGTTTGTTTCGCCAACCACATAGGCATAATCTGGAGATGCTTATAACTAGGCATTAATATGACCACTACACTTCAATACTGTACTCGGTGCGCATTTCACCCACTACGTAGGCATCAACTGGAGATGATGAAAATTGGGTTTTAATTAGAACAATATATAAGTCTACTCAGTGTGCGATTCACCCATTGTGTTGGCATCATCTGAAGATATTTAAAACTGTAGTTTAATTTGGTAGCAACTCGAATGTTCTACTCGACGCGGGTTCGCCCATATCATATACAATTTATTGAAGTTTTATTTGAACGGTACACCTGAATACTCTACTCAACGTGTGTTTCACCAACCATGCTGACATCACCTGGAGGTGATGAAATGTAATTTTAATCATCTCTGAATAGCGGTCGAGTAGGGCGTTAAATGGTAGTGTTCAAGTTTAAAGCTTGTCTTTTACCATCTGCAGATGATGCCAACATAGTTGACGGAACGCACATCCAATAGAGTATTCACATATACAGATGAAGACTTTTGATATTTGTGAAACTACGTCAGAGCTATGAAGTTTTCAAAAGAGACTAATGATACGTTTGACGTCAGTTGTTACAAATATGAGGTAAATTGTATACTGCAATATGGTTAATTATTTGGACAGATCATTTTTTTTAAAAGAAAATACAATCGGGGTAAAATGTCATATTCATATCCGCCGATTCCCGAAAATAAGCAAAAATTAAAAAATACCGCTAATATGCAAAAATAAATGTTAAGAAGGTATGTTCCTGATCAGATTAATTTCATTCTACAAAACTTATTGTGAACTTACTTGAATCTCCTGTTCAAGTGATAAAAACAGAAACGTCTACAACAGCTTCCGAACATAACTTAGTTTACCTTCGCTATACATATAATTGCCAAAAAATTACAAGTTTTCCTCTAGCTTTTGTATTGATTTACTTACATGGTCATGACGAGCATTTAATTTATTTAAACACGATTGTATATGGCTAATTACGAAAAAAACACATATCTTGTTATAAAAAGTTATTTTTCTTTTCTCAAAATCGTTTCTATATGTATATAACTACTAAAAAATTACAATTTTTTTACCATGTCTTATACTGATTTATTTAGACGGTCGTGTTGAGTTAATAGACGAAATATATCACTTCCTTATTAATTGAAATAAATTCGCAGACATTGGAAAACTTCACACAATAAAATCTTACTTTCTCCTATTGTCTCTACATAATTCTATCTGCTTTGAAATGAAAAATATGGAAAATAAATAAAAAAAATTATTGTCAGTGGGGAAACTGATCTGTTCTACGGGGTGCATCTACCCCAGATTCTTATTTGATATTTTTTCCTGTATCTGGCTTAGTTTTAACAACATATTTTGAGTTAAATACCATAAATCGCAATTTTGGATATCTTTTTCAACTTCAATGGTCAGAGAGGCGTTTTATTCTAATAAAGAGAATCAACTCCAAGTTACTAGTGTCTTCTTGCAAATATTAACAGTTAAATATCATTAAACACAATCCTCCCAACATTAATAGTACAAAGACTGAGCTTGTACAAAACTTTCATATGAACTGAATCTACTTACAACTGATTAACAAATAAAAGTTAACAACAATTACAAGTCAGTTAGAAAGACAAAATAATTATTCTTACCTTTAGTGGTCATCAAATCGATACGAATAACACAACAATGATTATACAAGTTCACATTAAAACGTGGTTAGAAGTCACTTGACTTATATGACAATTTAATTCAAGCGACAAACAAATCGCAAAAAATTATTAAATTTCCACCTAGTTCTTAGAAGTCGTCCTCTGTAGGTCGTGCAGGTCGAGCTTTTAGAAAACTTTAGAATGAACTGATTCCACTAAGCACTACAATTTATTAACAAATAAAAAATAACAATAGTTACAGGTCGTGATGGAAAGACACTAATAATTATTAAATACCTCGAATAAATTAATTTCGCGTTTAGGGATCATCAAATCAATAAGAACACAACACTGATTACAAAACGTGGGTAATGTGATAATTTAGTTCATGCCACAAACAACTATTATTTAAAACCAAAATGTTCTATCTACGACGATGATATTGGAATTGTCATGTCAGTCGCATTCAGATTTTTTCACGGCCTACCACAGTTTTCAGTACTGTGGTTGCGTTAGACGATGAAACAAATCCATTGAGATATTTTTAATACAATGTGAATTTGCGAGTTTTGGTCGAAAAGTGCGAGGTTGCTGGAAATGCTCACTCCTCGAATAAAATTGAAGAGCTTGAACACTAATTGGCAACATTTCGTGTGGCTTAACTTTCAGCACGAACGTCGCGGGAACGGTGAAAGATATAGTCCATTTAACGAGGTCTCGAACATCAAAAGTTTGTAGAATCTTTTGCAATACATTTCCCCCGTATTTTTGAGGGTGAGAAAAACGATGGTGATGGTTTCTAGTTCTGAAACCCTTGCGCACTACCCCTGTCAAGGAAAAACCACCCCAATTTCCGGCTTCTCGGTCTTGGGCTTGCGAGGGGTCGTCGGATCGGTTCTTTTTGAGGGAATAATAATAAAATCAGTTAATTTACATTAAAGTACCCCGGAACGACTACCCGGGGTTGAACCTACCCCTACCCGTAATATCAATATCCCAAAAAAATAGGAAAATACGGACTCAACAAAGTTTTTTATGGGTTTTTTATGACAAGGATCACGATGGTGGTGTTATTTTTCACCTATCCTCCCGTAACTACTACCCCCAACGTATAAAAACTACCCCCTCTTGCATGCTGTCGGTCTTAGGCATGCGGGGATTCGTCGAGTCGGGGTTTTTATGATAATATCGGGGAAACTAACCATTACTCAACCACAGTTGATCTAAGCAACCCCCGGGGGTTGAAACTACCCTGCTCGTAACACCGAAATCATTCACGAGTTTTAGAAGGCGGGAATCACGATGATAGTGTTGTTTTCACCCAACCCTTTCGCAACTACCCCCAACGTATAAAAACCACCCCCTCTTCCATTCTGTCGGTCCTAGGCATATGGGGATTCGTCGAGTCGGGGTTTTTATGCGAAATCGGGGAAACTAACCATTATTCAACCACAGTTGACTTAAGCAACCCCCAGGGGTTGAAACTACCCTGCTCGTAACACCGAAATCACTTACGAGTTTTCGGGGGCGGGAATCATGATGGTAGTGTTGTTTTTCACCTTACCCTTCCGCAACTATCCCCAACGTATAAAAACCACCCCCTATTCAATGCTATCGGTCCTAGGCATGCGGGGATTCATCGTGTCGGGGTTTTTATGACAATATCGGAGAAACTAACCATTATTCAACCACAGTTGATCTGAGCAACCCCCGGGGGTTGAAACTACCCTGCCCGTAACACCGAAACCATTCACGAGTTTTCGAGGGCGGGAATCACAATGGTAGTGTTGTTTTTCACCATATCCTTCCGCAACTACCCCCAACGTATAAAAACCAACCCCACTTCCATGCTATCGGTCCTAGGCATGCGGGGATTCATCGGGTCGGGGTTTTTATGACAATATCGGGGAAACTAACCATTATCCAACCACAGTTGACCTGAGCAACCCCCGGGGGTTGAAACTACCCTGTTCGTAACACCGAAGTCATTCACGAGTTTTCCAGGGCGGGAATCACGATGATAGTGTTTTATTAAAATTTGCCCACTTTCTTCAGAGAAATAATTTACACCATTAAATTCTTCTCTTATTATTAGCAATAATACGCCACCTCCTCTACCTCTACTATGATTAACAGCCACGCAATCTCTAAAGTTGAAAAGTTGATAAATAGTAGTAGCAGTGGATGCGCAATGGGATTCAAGTCAGGAGAATACGCTGGGGGAGTATCGTATTTCAAAGATGGGGCGAGCATTTCAGTCGTGAATAAAAATCCAATGGCGCTTTATCTAACTGTATAAAATGCCATGTGTACTTTTTCCGAAGATATCATTGTATCCAACCACTCTCAAAATACTCATGTAGAACCGATAGAACATCCACATTACCAAGAAAGGGAAATGAACTGCAAGTACCTCGAACACCCTGTATATTTCCAGAGATATTAAAAAAAACTTTGAAATTACATTGAATCAAATATTTTAATCCAAGAAAACCTCTTTAAATGTTATTATCGGTTTTATTGAAATTGAATTTTATACAACACTTAAAATTACACTAATAAATACAAATTGAAATTATTCAAGTAATTTTTTTTTAATATTTACTAGCATTTCACGACTGATTTCATTATTGTCAAGTATATTTTAGAACAGTTAAGATTTTCTTGCTCGTTAATTTCAGTAGACGCTAATTTACGGCAGGTAAGTAATGCATCTTTTAGTATTAAGTCCTATTATCAAAAGATGATACTTTGCCCTTGTCTCCGTCGTAAAGTAATAGTAGTTATTATAAGGACAATATCATAAATGGAGGTTCTCTTTTACCTCTTAGCAGCGTCGTTTATCAGATTTTGTCAAGTAAAATTAGTTCAGAACGCTGGTAATCTCACTTAACAACAATGAAATGATGCATGAATATAATAACGAAGTCATTTTAGATGTTCTAACTTGAACAGATAACCAAGTATGAACCTTAATCATAAGTTAAAATTGTAGTAACGCGACCATATAGTTTTATGCAAAACATATAAATAATTATTCATGCAATTAACTGTATTAGGTATACAGGGTGTCCCAATAGTCCGTCAAAGCCTAATATCGGCCTTATTAGAAGACTTTGGAATTTTTTTTTCTATGGGTTTGGTGTAGTGTCAAACGGCGCATATTTTAAAAATGTTTTGAAATATATAGGGTGACTCGCTACAGCGGAGCATCTTCGAGGTACTTTTTTTTAAATGGAACATCCTATATATTTTTACATTTCTGAATTCAGGTAAAATTACCTTTCCAACCTCCAGATTTTTTGTTTTTGACGTGGCGTTGCCGAGTTATTCGAAAAAGTATGAATATTTTGGTCGGAACAAGGTTTAACAAATTAATGTACGTATACGTTGATTTAAAAAAAAAATATTTCTATATACTTAATATTATAATAAATAAAAATGGATAGTTATATTAGAAATTTCAAAGTAGAAAAAAAAAGTCACTAAACTAGTAAATAATATAAATGAATATAACAGTATTACCAAAAATAGTAGTAATGATAGTAACTTTACAATAATACATAACAATATTAGAAGTATGTGTAAGAATATTGATGAATTTATTGTATTCTTAAGAGAATTTAAAAGAGACTTTGACATTATTGTTTTAACTGAAACCTACGAAGTTACAGATTTGAATTTGTATAAACTACCGGAATATGATATATTATATAATAAAGGAGAAGTAAATCAAAATGATGGAATTATAATATATGTAAGGTCGGGTTTAAAGTATGAACATACGATTTGCGAATTTACTAATATAAAATATAAAAATGCATATACAACAATAAAAATTTTAAAATTAAACATTTTTGTTTACAATAAAAATGTATTAATTACCTCAATCTATAGGTCTCCTAATTCGTGCCCCTATTCATTCAATAGAGAACTTGAAAAATATTTATCTGAAAATAAACAAGATTTTCATGCACATGTAATCGTTGGTGATCTAAACATAAATATTGCAAGTGATGAGGACTATGTTGAGGAATACCTTAATATACTAGGAGAATATAGTTTCTCTTCCTATATAAATCATTATACACGGATTTTTAATGGACAAAAGTCAATTATTGATCATTTTTTTGTAAAAACTAAAGAGGAGAAAAATATTTTGTCAATTATATATAAAACATTAATATCCGATCATTATCCAATAATTATGCATTTAGATATTTTCACACTGAATACAACTAAGGCTAATAAAACTAATTTAAAACAAATTATCGACTACCCTAAACTAAAATTCGATTTCCAAAAAGAAAACTGGGATGATATATATGAAAATAATTGTCTACATACTGCCACAGAAATTTGTATAAATAAGTTAAAATCGTATATTGAAAAGAATACAAAAACAGTACGAATAAAAAGCAAGGAGAAATAAAAAAAGACTGGGTAACTAAAGGTTTATTAAATTCTATAAATAAAAAAAATAAAATGTATGGAAAAGTGTTAGATAATCCAAATAACGAAACTATATTAGCAGAGTATAAAAAGTATAAAAATAAATTAGTGCAAGTAATTAAAAAAAACAAAAGTAGATCATTACAGAAATCTAATAAATAAAAATAAAACATCAAGTGAACAACTTTGGCAAACAGTAAATATTTTATGTAATAAAAATCAGCCAGAAACAAATATTGAAAAAATCTGTATAAATAATAATGTAATACATGACAAACAAACTATCGTTAACGAATTTATTGGGTATTTTAGTGACGTTGGTGAAATATATGCAAAAAAGTTAAAATGTGACGAAAATATAAATTTTAAAAACACAATAATAGAAAGTACAATATTCTTAAGATCAACAGATGAACAAGAAATAAAAAAATATATACTAGAATTAAAAATAAAAAAAGCACCAGGTATTGATAACATCAAGTCTGAAACATTAAAAGAAATAGCAGATCAAATATTAGCACCACTAAAATATCTAACTAATAAATACGTCATTAGAACATGGCATTTTTCCTGATGTCTTAAAAATTGGAGCCATTAAACCCTTACACAAAAATGGAGATAAATGTAAAATAGAAAATTATAGGCCAATAACACTAATATCAAATATTGCAAAACTATTCGAAAAAATTATTAAAGAACGTATTTTAAATTTTTTAAATAAATTTAATATATTATCAGACAAACAATTTGGTTTTAGAACAGGAAAATCTACCCAGGACGCCGTAGCTTATCTCACGAAATTAATATATGAAAAACTAGACGAAAGTAAACCTGCTTTATGTATATTTGTTGACTTAGCAAAAGCATTTGATACGGTGTGTCACAAAAAATTATTAAAGAAAATTGAAAGCTACGGTATTAGAGGAAATGCTTTTAATCTAATAAAAAGTTACTTGTCTAATAGAATTCAGTATGTTAGAATAGCAGAAAACATTAGTAACCCAAGAAAAATAAATTATAGTGTTCCGCAAGGTACAGTTTTGGGACCTATTCTATTTATTTTATACACTACAAGCTTCTGGAAATATATTAAGCTTCGCTGACGATACAGTCATTTTTTATTCTGCTGACACGTGGGAGGAACTAAGATCAAAAGCTGAAAGAGATTTTAAAAATATAAAAAACTGGTTTGATTTTAATACATTAACACTAAATTGCAAAAAAACAAAATATCTGCCTTTTACCTCATATTTCAACAAATTACCCAAAATGGGAAACTTAGATATAAACACCAGTACTTATATAGAAGAATCGGATTCATCTAAATATCTTGGCATAATTATAGATAAGCATCTAAAGTGGGATCTGCAAGTTAAAAATATTATAAATAAAACAAGGTATCTATTAGCCAGATTTAAATATCTCAAGCAATTTTTAAAAATAGGCCAACTAAAAATCATGTATCACTCTCTGGTTGAGTCACAGCTTGGATACGGTATTATAGGATGGGGAGGAATAAGTAAAAATCACTTAAAAAATTTGGAAGTCATACAAAAGAGATTTATAAAAATCATATTTAACAAAAAAAGTACTTACCCTTCAAACTTATACTTGGAAAGCAAATTATTGGATATAAGACAACTTTATAGTTTATCTTCACTAGTATATATTCAAAAAAACAAGCATATAATAATTTATAACACTCATAGTTATGATACACGAAAAAAAAATGTAATTACTAAAAAAATTAAATATGAAAAAAGAATAAGACAGAGATGCTATACTTACTTGGGCCCATCACTGTATGATATTTTACCCACCGAAATAAAAAACATTAATAAGTTACATATATTTAAAACTAAATTAAAAAACAATGGTTGTTAATGTATGATAGAGAAGCCCCCCATGACATATTAAATAAATAATATCTTATCCGGTACGTTCAGATACTACTATTATACTGTAATATGTGTATATAGGAATATAAATGTATAATGTGAATATATGTATATGTTTATATATCAATTACTGCTCAAATACTGCAGCTACGTACTTATATTGATGTATTAACAGCTTATCTCACAAACTAGTATTTGTTGAATACTTCAGTGAGTAACCAAGAAATGTTTATTATTATTATATATATTATATTATAATCAATATTTGGTGGTTGTGTCGTTGTAGTACATCCCTTGTCAATATAATTGCAAAATAAATCTTCTTAATTAAGAGTAATAAAATACACACACAGTGAATTAATATATTAAACCTTGTTCCGTGCAAAATGTTCATATTTTTTTCGAATAACTTGGCAACGCCACGTCAAAAACAAAAAAATCTGGAAGTCGTTGGAAAGGTAATTTTACGCTGAATTCATAACTGCAAAAATAAGGGTGTTCCATTTTAAAAAAAATGACCTCGGAGATGCTCCTCTGTAGCGAGTCACCCTGTATATTTTAAAATAAAATATGCGCCTTTTGATCCTATACCACTTCCATAAAAAAATGTTCGACGCACTATTGGGACACCTTGTATTTCAAAATTTTCGCAAAACACTAACCCTAGCTCACAGTAGTTAACATCTCCTTTGAGTGTTTTATTTCAGTGATTATTTCTTTACCAACAGGTAATCCACTTGTATGCACACAAAGGTTTTTAAGGTACTCCTATTTTCTGTGTGAACCTCTTCGAATTAAAGTTGTGACAGGGACGTTCTGTGTAATTCCCTGAGGCGGCACGTAGCTTTTACAATATCACAATCAAAACCAGAGTTCGGTTTTGTAATGAGTTTAGATAAAGTGTAAGCTTCAATTGTATGAGATATTAATTACGCCTTAAGACACGTGATTAAAGTGTCCGCCTCAAAGTCCGATTTCATAGCTTAACCCAAAGGAATATGCGATAACGATGGGGCAGGATAAATCCTGGGGCGTGCCAAGAGAATGTTTACGTGATTTTGAAAATCGTTAATAAATTAAGGGATTAATATACAATGCTTTAAGCGATAAAAAGAATATTATTTAAATTAATTTGATATAAATGTACTGAGGTTTTATTTCAGCTAAAAGTTCACTCGTATTCGGTGGTTTTAAGCATTTCAATAAATCGATTTTATCTATGCATCTCTAAGCAATATGTTTTTAAATTAATTTCGAAATAACAACAATATAGTGATTTCCGCCATTCAGAACTAGTCTACATTAACCATAATTCTTGTGTAACTGAACTTGAATAATGCTCGAGAATAATTAAAAGTAATCCTTAAAATAACTTGAATCAACCTATACGGGTAGGTTTAGCAAATCGGCTGGTCATTCCATATCAAAAGAAATGGCTAATTCGGACTTTAATATATCAAAGTAATCATATAAAAACCTTATATTGGCCACGGACGCAGAAACCAGTGAAACTAAGTAAATGTATGATGAAGAAAAAAATAAATACAACGGAAATAAATAATGTTAACCAAAATTTCTATACAAACTAAATACATCATTCTTCCTTATTGAGATACAGGATGTTTTATTAATTTGGGCCAAATTTTTCTTTGGTCATAACTATTGAACCTCTCTGAATAATCGGTTCATATTTAGAATATATGTTTCACTTATTTTACTTGACGGAACTTTATAATAAACCAAAATATAAATCCAGGTCCGGCTTAATAAAAAACTGGCAATATGTTGTATGTCAAAATCAACACCCTGGGTGACAGAATTATGTAGATCTCTTTCGATATTCCAAAAGAACGGAAAAACTTGAATAGAATAGCTCACTTAATTTGTTTGCGCATTTCATTCGTCAACCTTGATTACTTGCCGTAAATCCAATTTCATTAAAATGGTCGAGACAGAGAGTATTTATTTCAGGCTTTAATTAACAAAAAAATTTAACTTGCAGGTTGATGATTGAAATGTGCAAACAAAATAAGTGAGCTACTCTATTCAGTTTTTTCCGCTCTTTTCGAATATCGAAACAGATCTACAAAATTGTGCCATACAGGGTGTTGATTTTGACATACAACATATTGTCAGTTTTTTTATTAAGCCGGACTTGGATTTATATTTTGGTTTATAATGAAGTTCTTTCAAGTAAAATAAGTGAAACAGATATTCTAAGTATGAACCAAGTATACAGGGTGGTTCAATAGTTATGACCAAAGAAAGATTTGGCCAAAACCAATCAAACATCCTATATCTCAGTAAGGAAGGACGATGGATGCATTAATGCCGAGTAATTTGGAACCGCCAAAGTGCCCTTTATCCATAAGTAACGTATGCGCTTTTAATTTTGAAACATCCTGTACAACCTTTATTGACTTGTCATATACCAGTATATTGTATTGTATCAACATGGTTAATAAATTATTATTATTAGTATTGTTAATACCTAGTCTCGATGAGTATTCAAAGAAAATTTAGCTGGTTAGATTTTGGAATGGTTCCGATGATGTGGTCGATCATAGTTTGCGGGACTTATGAATTTTTTTATTGAGATTAACAAAATATCTTAGAAAAACTGATGATGAAATTACTTTTGACATTTGCATGTTCTCTCAGACACCACAATACAACCTTTTCCAAAAAAATTTCTTCCAAGATCATTTATTTATGCTATATACATCCCCAAGCCATATAAATTTTATTTCATAACCATTATTTTCAAGACATTTAGTTGTCTAAACTTAAATACATCATTCATATCACGTTATATACGATATAGGTACTTCATCATCTAATAATACAGTATATTATTATTTTTAATTAAAATTCTCCGCTACCACTCGAAATTATGTAAATATAGGTTCAGACAAAACAAACCCCAATTCAGACAGAGAACAAGTTTACAACAACAATAACGGTATAATTAAAGCTTCATTGTAATTACAAGTTTTAATTTGTTAATGATATTAGGCATTCAATTATGGTAATCATTATTATTAAGTGGAATCAGCATCCAACAAGGGTAAATATATATTAACTAAGTGGACACTAGAAAATTGTTAATTAAATTAATTATTTTTGATACACGAGAGTACTCTTTGTTTTAGAAAGCTCTTTAATTATTTATTTGCAATCTGGCAGCCTAATGGAACGAGCTATCATGATAAAATATGTCAGAAAAGGTAATTATTAGGGTGAACAGAGGGACTTGTATTTATATAGCGTGAAAATTAGGATAGTGGCGTCTCTTTTTAAGAAAAAAGACGTAGAAGATATATAAAAATTATATAGTGGAATTGTTAAAACACAGCACTCGTTCACTTCTACTAATATGAAATTTGGCACATAAGTGTAGATTTTTTATAGTGAATAATACAGGTTGTCCAGAAATTTCATGAACATACTGTAACGAATGATTGGGTGAAAGAAATATTGCAACAAGTTCCTTTGAACATAGGTCTGCAAATGCTGAGAACTTCGGAAAGTAATTGGGAATCAATCAATATTAGAATTTGCGAGATACAGAGTATTTTATCTTGTACTGTATATTCCCACGGAATGTACATTACTCTTTAACACAGGGACGTTCTGATCTCTGTCCACAATGATATATTTTTCTATAGATAATTGCGGATACTCAATTTTACTACTTGCTATATAGAGTTGTTGATTATATATTAGTTCTTTGTATAAAGTCTCTGTTTATCGTTGAGGTTTATTGTTAAATTTTGCCCTTTTTAGTATCTACTTTTTAACCACAGATTAAATTCATGGGTACTGCGCGGTATATAATTAGTCCGCTTTTGCACCAGCATTCTCAGTTTGTTACATGTCAATTAATTAACCCCCAACCCTTTTTAAATTGGTTTTTGCTACTCGCATCATCAAGTAATACGTACGATATTCCTAATTTAGATGGCAGCTTCATTCTTCTTTGTAAAGCTGAAGATCTCCTTGAATCTATTAAGATGAGGTTGAATGACCTTGATCTGTTGACAGTATTGATGATATCTATGGATGAACCCAATATGAATAAGAAGCTACTTCGTATATTTAAAAAATAATATCGAGGAGATACGCAGGGGTCACCACAGTTGCAGAAGATTGGAATATGTGGTCTACATGTCGTCCGTGGTGCATTTAAAATCGGAGTAAAGAAGACAGCTGGGATATGTTTTTTCGACTTTTTTCTATTTATTTAAAGACAGCCCTGTTCGTCGTGGTTTATTCAGTGCAGTGACTGGGTCTTCAGAATTCCCAATAAATTTTTTCACTGTTTGTTGATCTGAGAATATTGATGTGGCGAGAAAATTTAAGGCCTTACTACCACATCTAAAACAGTACGTTAATTATTTTGGGGGTACTGCCGATGAACCCTCTAATCATTTGACTGCGCCAGTGATTGAGAATTTGAGATTCAACACTTTAGAACAAATAACAGCTTTATTCTCATACTAAATGTACAACTAGCTGAACTTCTTCAATGGAAATTGACATTACAATAATTGGGATTTTATATGAAATCAACGAAGAGGATTCTTTTATAGCACAATACTGGCTTTTGTGTTCATTTTCATGATTTATTTTCCTTATCGAGATATCTTATATGCAAAATTATTATTTTAAATTCATGAATGTGCATATCTAAATGAATTTTCGTATCATATATCCTGGACGGCACTGCTAATATCAAAGGAATTCGATGATAGGGAGAAAGGGCAGGTCGACGCTCTGTATAGTTTGGAACTCCTCTAGGCTAAAGCAGGGTGCTCCCACTCTAATTAATAGCTATTAATCATTCCGGCTGTGAGCTCTAGGCCTACTTTTTACATAGATAATTCGCTTCTCGGTTACTCACTTCAAATCAGTTAGGATACGCATCTAACAACATTACTATTTCATTGTGTAACGTGAAACAAATGTCCAATTAATTGATTGATTAATATTAAATTTATATAAAATGGATCTCTATTAGATCTAATACGTTTTACAAATTTATGGCACTTGGTAATTTTCATATATATTCAAATAATAATAATAAATATCTTTATTTGTCCACTTTGGTTCTACAATAAATTTACAGATTAATATAATGACTGTGGCATAATAGGTGAAGTTCAAATCTATATAACTAAGAAGTCATGGCATAAAAGAAAATAGAGATAAAAAACTAACTTTGTGCACATTGTTGTCCAAGTATAATATCCATCCAATAAATCTGACCTCCAGCTAGTGCAATTACAGGCCACGCTTCTTATATTTCGATTTAAAAGAACTCATTTCTTTTAAAGAACTTGAAAGATTATTGTAAATATTGCATATTTGGTAATTGAAAGACTGATTAAAATATTCGTGATGATTAATAGGTAATATTAACAAACCTTTGAACTTTATATTAATAGTATGGGCATCTATTCTAAACTATATTTATTATATAAACAACGAGGTATTTTACTCACAATAATTGTATGGTATAGGATGCGGAATATAAAATTCTGCGACATCCAATTAGTTTATAAAGTTATTCTTTCATGCCTACGAACACCGTTGGTTAAACGGAATCATGAATTTTGAATATTTTGTAGTTTGGTTTAAACACACAGTGGTTAAGTTAGATCGATATACGAAATCTGCAAAGCTCACAACACTATGCTTCCACTTTATATAATTTTGGTTTGTTTGCGAATAGTGGCCGCTCCCATAAATCAACTTTATTGTTGCATATGATTTTTGTTAAAGTTTGTTAATGTGACTAATATCACAATAAACAGAACTCCTAAGTTCTGCTTTTTCCGCAATGTGCATTTCACGTTAGTCTATGTTATATTGATTATTACGCACACTTTTTGAACCAAATGCAATAATGTTAGTTTTACTGGCAGTGAATTAATTGGTAAACAATAAAGGGTCCAGAATGGAACCTTGTGGTACATCAGACTTTAAGGTTATGTATTTTGACTCTTTACTTTGAATTGCAACTTTTTGCTGTCTGGTTTCAATATAATTTTGAATTAATTTAAGTGCGCTCTCTGTTTTAATACCGGTAATAGTATTTCAAAATTTAAATTATCAAAAGTCCTACTGAAGTCCAAAAACATCAAGATTGAACATAAACTTTGATTTGATATTCTCATAGTGTCATTGGTGATATCCTAGTCTACATACAGACTGATCTAGAGGCCGTACGGATACTTTAGAAATACACTCTCGAATTTGATTTTCCATTATTTTTCCAACCATCTTTAATCACAAAAATTTTAATATTATGATAATGTATTTCTTTAAACAAATTTTAATTCTAATAACTATTGTTACACTTAACCTAAAGCGTACAGAAATTATAATTTAAAAATATACAACATTGAAATCTTCAAAAGTAGCAAATAACAATGCAGGGACAAATTATTGAATTGCAAAATTATACTGAACAAAACAGTAAAGGAAGAATATAAAAACTGAATTGTTATCTATCGTGTCTCTGCATACATACGTATATACACTCACAGTAATACATAAACACGAATAGAAAACTTATTATAATCATTACTTATTTAACATACACTTTTAAGGCTTTTTTTTAAATATAATTTGAAGATAACTTTCATTGGTACCATTAAAAGTATTTGGTGCTTGATGTAAGAAAATAATTAAATTTGGTTTTCAAATGTTGGGAACATTAAGTCTATTTGAATTGCGGATATTGACACTGTGCAAAGTACCACGATAAATTAATTTATTATATCAATATTGAGGAGTCTTCAAATTTAAAATTTGGAGAGGTGAAATAACCGTCCACCAATATTTTCTCCAATTTTTATATTCATACGCACTACTACCTACAGTCTTACAGTCTACTCCCTGTGTCACCAAATAGTAGCAATTTAGAATTTACTGCTTTTATGTCTAAAGCATAAACCCACTCATATAACATAACATATAACATAAGGGGATGTAAATCTGTAATATTGGACAAGTGAAAGATTTGTACGCTTCGGCAGAGAAAATCTTCGACAAAATTCCTTGTTATTGGATAATAACCGGAAAAACCTGTATAACATTTATTTAACGTCGGTCTATTTCTGCTACTGAGGCCTATCACCGACGCCTGTAGACGAGATACCCCAACTAGGAATTTTGCCGAACCTCTTCCCTTAAGAAGAGTAGGTATCTTTTACTTGCCTAACATTTAATAGACAAGGGACTGACAGCTTTACATCCCCTCCGAAGGATGGTATATCACCTACACAACCCTTACTTAAGGTTGCATAGCTTCCGCGCATACACTGATATACAAGCCGCTGGAAGATGTGTGAGGCGAGGACGCGGTCTTCTTTGAAACGATCGCCCATCCAAGTACTAATCGCGCCTAATGTCGCTTTTCGTCGGTATATCGAAGTATGTACATAGTAAAGACTCATACGCCCGCCCCATGAAAATTTTGTTATATTCTTCATTTTTTCTTGAAATACCAAGAACACCTTTTAAAAATGAATCTGCTATTTCAATATTTTTTAAAACGCAATTCAAACGTATAATTAGACGATACTATTACTACATATAAGAAGAGAAGCCAATTAGATACTGTATGTGCTAGGCACAAAAATAAACAGTTGTTTCGGCATAGAGTGGCTTTATCAAATGTTGAGAGGAATATTAAATTATTAAAATTCCCATTTGAACTGTGATTAAATTGGAAAAGGTAATAAAAACACAAATGTACAATGCATAATTATAAAATTTCCATTTTTATGTAGAACTACATTTTCTATCAATTATTTTACGCAGTAGTGTTTGCTGTTTAATGTCAAATGTCAATCTTCAGACGAATCAAATTACGGTTTAATCCCAGCGAATCCGCCATTATTTTAAAAACAGATTTTTCCGATTTTTCTGACACGGGCACACCAAGCGTAAACAAACGCCATTTACCGTAATAATATGGTTGTGTGGATAATGCTATAAACAAATATATATGTATTATAAAGATATTTATATAGTTATACGACAAATAGAATATTATGTTCCGTTATTAGACCAGTAATAGGTTTCAAATACTTCTGATATGTTTCATGGGAGTACAAATGGAAAAAAATTTCGACCTTGTGGCACTTCAATTCATATGCCATCTTAAAAAAATAACTACGAAAAGTAGTAATTCGAAAAATCATTGGAGATCACACTAGACTTTGAAACTGGTACTTCACTATTTAATTCATTCAGATCTTATTTGTCTCATCGGTTCCGATATATTCAGTATTGTGGTTATGACTGGCTGTGGTTATGATTTAATTTACCCAAACATCGAGAATACCACAGAGCTCCATCGTTGGGCCATTGCAATTTGTACTGTCTATCAATGACATTGTTGATAAACTAGACGTGCACTGTTTAATTTATGCTGATGATTTAACATATAGAATAAACATTTTTCTGAAATTAGACGTAAAATGGCACAAGAAGTCAGAAATAGTAACCCATATAGCAGTAGTTTTGTCAAAACGTAAAGACCACTTTAAAGTCACTTTTTCTGCGTTGCATAAATAGCTTAAAAATAAGGCCTCCCGGGATTAGATGATATTAAAGTAAGCCATATATAAAGAGCTGAGTAGTATATTACAAAGCCATTAAAGCATAAATTTAACCTAGAATGCGAGTGTGGGACTTTCAAGAGCTTCTCAAGAATGCACTTATAACCCCTATTTTAAAATAAGGAGAATTCACGTTATATCAGTTATTTGATCAGAAATTACTTAACAAGAAGCAAGTTGTATATATGGATTCAGAAAGACTATTAGATAAAGGAGTTCCCAAGGGACAGTACTGGGGCCCATTTTATTTCTTTTCTTTTATTATACATAAATGATATGCTAATATTTTCAGTTTCCAACTGGAAAAATGTCAAAATTAAAGCAGGGTATGGTCATCTCAATATAAAACAATGGTTACCTAGTGACTTATTGACGTTAAATACAAATAAAACATAATTTATCAGTTCATCGTTGAATGCAGGTTAAACAAATATAATATTTTAATTTGCAACTACAGAATAACTGAAGAAAACGGATTCAATCTGGTATCTAAGTATTTATTTAATCAGTTCTTACAATTACGCATTGAAAATTTTCAAATTATTATACAAATTTTTAGCAACTTTTAGACACTAAGTTCTAATTATTCGGTAATGAAATATGGAACAGTTATTTGGGGATCGGTCTATAATACAATTTTACATGATTTAAAAATATCGGCGATATTTTATTAAAATTATTTTTAACAAACCATAACGGTATAGTACAAAATTATCAGTTACTAGGAAATTACATTACATTACAATTTTTGTATTCCATCCATTGGTAAAGAGATATTTCGAAAAACTCATTATTTCCGGTCATTTTTCCAAGATAGCGGCGCAAGTGGACGTGCAACAAGGTCAAGAACTGTTCATAAAGACACCAATATATAAAACAGGTTCAAAAATAAAAACTACCCGACCCTTTGTAAGATAGAACTACTGCTCTGCTGCTGGGCTATTATGTTAAAATATGCTTCTAGATTATTGCTTTAAAAAAATACTTAATAAAATAGACCGTTGGTTCCTTTAGTGTAAAATGTCCTATACATGAAATAAAGAAGAGAGAAGGAAAATTTAAAAATAGTAAAATGAATAATATTGCAATAAAAAAGTAGATCCTCTAATTTTCCGACACGAAAAACCGTTCAGACATCTCAACTTATAAAAGTCGGCGCAAATTCTTCCCAAAGCCAAGCACAATGAAAAATTCATATTTGACTCGCACTAACTAGGGTCGTCATTTGCATTTTTATTATGTTGGCTCCTGCCAACCTTCTCGTTTGTTTTCTCTTGTCTTTTGTCTGTTTACTCAACAATTGACAGATATACAAAGCCTACCCTTAACCATAACTCATTAAGGGACAAATGATGGAAATATATTATATATAAATGAAAATAAGAAAATATTCTAAAACCAGCTAATTGTTATGTTAATCAGTCGATGCTTTTCAAAGAGCAAGAGCATAATACTTTATGTATTGATGGAAGTTTATTGGGAAAACGAAGGTGTTACAATATAATAATATATAGTTTACCTTACAAATGTAAGTCCTGGAATTGATGGGTTTTGTGATGCAGCTACAACAGTATCACTATTAGAGCATTTACGCGATATACAAAGTGTTTTGCGACTAAAAATATTACGTTTAATTTATTGTAGAAATTGTAAAAATTGTAATATTATAATATGCACGACCTTAGTTCATCAGATGCCGCATTAGCTAATACCATACTAAATGACGCTATACATTATATTTGTAGATATTTTAATGATAATAATAAAATTGCCACAAATAAATTAGATGTAGACAATTCTCTTGACAAATTGCAAAAGACAGCAGTTTGGCCAACAAAGTAGAAATGAACTTGAAATTATTATAAAATTGACTATCAGTGGAGCAGATCTGGACGAAAACCGGACTCGAATAAGGAAACGTCCGAATGTGATTTTTATTGCCAATAAACAGAGTTGAGTCCACCCAACATTCCGACACAATTGTGCCTCGGATGTTAAAGGAGGGAGGAGGAAACGAAGTATTAAATGTATCAGAAAATAGTTTTTCGAAGATAACTTGCTTTTCTGTAAAAAGTCGTACTGAAAAGTAAAAAATAAAAAAATACTAATGTACGAATGCAAAAAAAGCAAGGCGTGTGCACTTTGTATGATTGCATGCATGATAGTATGAAAGGGGTGGAATCTTTGTATTCAAAGTGGCTTCAGTTATGCGTACATAAAGATGATACATATATTTATATATAAGGTGCTCAAGCCTTGCTTTCGTAATTTAGTATATTAGTATTTTTTACTTTTCAGTACGACTTTTTACAGAAAAGCAAGTTTTTAAATTTTTTTTTATTTTTTTATTTTCTACTTTTTAGTCATACTTTTTGGGGGGTTTAGCCCCCCCCCCAGAGATCGCTCAATAAAAATTCGTCTCATAACGATTTGTTTTGATTTTCAATTTTCACCCCCGCGCCCCCTATATGCGAATATTTGCAAAAGTAACGGTAGAATACTGTATTGTCATCCGATCTTAGTAACTGTGCAAGATGTCAACTACCGATTATGTCAGGAAGTGTGTTAAACAAAGGATGCAATATTTGAAAAACATGCCTTCCGATCTTAGTAACTGTATAAAATTTCATCAACTGATTATGTCAGAAAGTGCGTTAAATAAAGGATGCAAGATTTGAACATAAACATTGAGCACGCATTGTGAGTTAAAAAAAAGCAAGCAAATTTTGTTTCCAATCTCATCGACGTCAGACCATTGATTCGCGAGATATCGTGAATCCAATGTGCAAAAATTAAGAAATTAAATTCATTTTTAAAAGCTTTTATTTAACTTGCAATGTTTGTTTGTTTGTTCGTTAGTTTGTTTAGTAGCCCATTTAACGGGGTACAAAAAAGGCCAAAACATCAAAAGTTTGTAGAATCTTTTACAATACATTTCTTCTCCCGTATTTGAGGGTGAGAAAACGGTAATAATAATAATAAATACACCACAGGTAATGACGACCCCCTTTATCCTGAAAGGTTCTAGAAGAGCGTTGTGTGGAAGGGGGCTACATTATTTAGAGACAAGGTACACATACCCAATATCCGTGTATAGTGGAAAAATCCCTCTCACAGTATTTTCCATTGTCACGACTGGGGATCGAAGCCGGAACTTTTGGGTGAGAGGCAAGTGCGCTCATCTCTCGACCATCAGTCATACGATGGTGATGATTTCGAGTTCTGAGACTCTTGCGTACTACTCCTATCAATAAAAAACCACCCCAATTTCCGGCTTCTCAGTCTTGGGCTTGCGAGGAATCGTCGGATCGGGTTTTGTTGGGGAATAATAAATAAATTCAGTTAAATTACATTAGAGTACACCGGAGCGACCCCCACTGGGTTGAACATACCCCCGCCCGTAATAACAATGTCACACGGGGATTCGTCGGATCGGACTTTTATGGGAATATCATGGAAACTAACCATTACTAAACCATAGTTGACCTGAGCAACCCCCGGGGGTTGAAACTAGCTCGCTCGCAACACCGAATTCCCTCGAAAAACGGGAAAACGGACTTTCGCGGGTTTTCGAGGGTGGTAATTACGATAGTGGTATTTTTTCACTCTACGTATTAAAACCACCCCCTTTTCTATGCTATCCGTCCTAGGCATGCGGGGAATTCGTGAAGTCAGGGTTTTTATGAGAATATCAGGGAAACTAATGGTTAGTTTCCCTGATATTCAACCACAGTTGACCTAAGCAACCCCCGGGATTGAAACTATCCTACTCGCAACACTGAAATCACTCACGGGCTTTCGAGGGCGGGAATCACGATGGTGGTGTTATTTTACGCCCTACTGTCCCGCAACTACCCCCCAATATATAAAGATACCCCTTACATATACAATTACACATATAGTTTATAGAAAAGGGGGTAATTTTTATACATTGGTGATAGTTGCGGGAGGGTAGGGCGAAAAATAACACCACCATCGCATCATCGCGATTACCGCCCTCGAGAAACCATAAAAAACTTTGCCGAGTCTGTTTCTTCTTATTTTTTGGGATATTGCTATTAAGGACGGGGGTAGGTTGAATCCCCGGGGGTTCGAGAAGTTAATATTTCGAGCGGTTGAGGACGCCGAAGTTACCAAAAAACAGTTTTTTAAAAACTGTTAAAACTGTTTTTTTGGCAACTTCGGCGCCCTCTACCGCTCGAAATATTAACTTCTCGGCATCGCGGCAATTACCGAAAATATATAGAATTTTATTTACAATTTTTTTTTCAATAACTTTTTTCGCGCGACCAATAAAACGAGATAAAACGTTCCAAAGATTTTTCAAGATGGCGGCTGAAGCAAAAGGGTTTTTTGTTTTTTAAGTGGTCCTGATAACATTCAGCATGGTAATTCGAGTGTGCAATTTTTTCCAGGTCAAAATACTTTTTGATTGTACTATTATGGTCCAAATCGATCAAAATCGATATCTGGGGGTTTTCGGGATCGCGGATTACGAATTTCTAGTCAAAAATTTAGTTCAAGGTGGCGGACGACTTTACCGTTTATGATCCAATTCGTCTCAAAATCGATATCTGGGGATTACAGCATATCAAAAGACTAAAAAGTAAAAAATAAAATTGTATAAAAAATATTTAAAAAAAAAGTTTTATTTAAATGCTCTAAAAAGTAGAAAATAAACTTTGAATTAAATCAAACCCATTAGGGAGGGAGATAGAGGACGGGAGGGCACTGCGGTTTGAAATTAAATTGCGTTTATTAGAATTGAGATTACGCAATTTTATAAATAAATATAACATAATATATAATGAACAGTACAGTTCAGTCTGGTTTATGAAGATTAAAAATAATCTATATTCTTAAAGGTTAAAATATCTCAAATTTCATCCCAGCTCATTTGATGCCAAATGTTGACACCTAATGAAATAACATTATTCATGCATTTTTAAAAATCAAAAATATTCACATTTCATATACTTGTTGCAGCTTTTCTGACGTCTATTTCCATTTTTACAAACAGCGATATGAATCGCATCCATCCGTTCATAAATCAATGCTAATTTAGTATTTATGCACCAGTGATAACATCATTTTTTATAACGTTTTTTCGATTTGCACTTACCAGTTTACTATTACACTGATGGACAAATTGTAATCTGTGTCACACGTTGGAAATACTAAATTCCTTCATCGATAAATCTGTTTTCAAAACGTAAAAATGTTTTAATTTGTGTGTGCTTTCTCATCTACCCACTTTCGAGGCCTGAGTGTATGTGAGTGCAACCTCATTCCCTACGTAACAGTCCAGTATTCCCATTTACACGTTCATTTATTTATTTATTTCATTACAAAATTACTAAGAAAGAATACAAATTTACAGAATATAATTATTATAGACTAACACCTGGCAAATTTTATCAACTTGGCTTCTTCACTTAAATATTGTTGTTGACAGTTCCCAATGAGCAGGATTTAACTTGGTATAAATTTTACAATCCCCAATTCCTATCTTACTTATAGAGTGTCAGCAAACAGTGGGTCCTAAAATCTATAATTACAACATAACGCTTTAGGATTACCATTTCAATGCATGTTTTTATTGGTTGTAAATTACAAGGTTAAAATGAATTTTGAGAGTTATTCGACCATTTAAGAGATTTAAAACAGATAATAAAGCAACAAATTTAGTAATTGCTTTCTGAGGTTTTCAGAGACATAATAATTATAGTTTCGTTTCTGATACTAGGAGGAGAAGGGGTCAAAAATTGAAAGATTAGATATGATCGTTATTCGTAAACATTCCAAAAGGGTATTTAACTTTGTCTGATTTCAACCAAGCAAGGAGCAAAATTCATTAAAGAATGAAATTCACGAGGAAGGATATTTTTGATGTCAATAAATAAAAATAGTTGGCCACCTAAATATTGGCATACTACTTTCTTAGAGTTCGTGGCATTGGATTTCAATGAAATTTGAATATGAACTTTATGAAGCCTTAAAAAGTTTTAAGTTTTCTAAATTTTTTGTATAAATTTCATAATAGAAAATTAGCAGGTGACAGGTATTTTCAGTCACTCTGGTTGTGTAGTATTCTTCTTTAATGTACATTTTTGGTCATCACCGTACTATTTTTTAAATATAAGATAGACCACATTCTGATTCAGGATCGAAGAGTTCAGGACTAAAAGCCTTGAGAGTTTACTGAATAGTGGTTAAAGATTTTGGTGTCTGTGGAACAGGATTTAAGGGATTTATGTTTGTGACCATATTTAAGGTTCGAGTGTTTGAGGTTTCCAAATTTGGGGTTTTAGGTTGGATTTAGTATGTATGATTGTTATTAGGTATGAGAAATGTCTCTTCCATGAAAAGGCAGTTAAAATTTCAATATCTTTAAAGTGGTGTGTGTATCTTTGATATAAAAATTGTACGGAAACGATGAAGAACGGACTTAAAGAAGAAGACAAGTAATTTATAATAAAGGTCAGAAATACTCATGAAATGTTGGTATCTGAACGATTTGGCTCAAAAAATTGCATAGGAAATGACTTTCATTCTCATTGACTTGAGTAATTGATATTGTGTGCTTTATGTATTGAAATCTTTTCGGTAGTTAGGGAGTGACCTTGGGATTGTCAGAGGTTCCGAAACTTTGAAACTTTTCACAACTTTATTTCAACTAAGTTTACCATATTTACTTAATTCACTATAAGATGTTAGTATTACAAAGATTTATTAAGAATTAAACTGTATATAATGCTGCTGTTAACTTATACTAAGCCCTATCTATATTGTTTTTGATAGAGGTTAGAAAACTTTATTACATGTTATCATTATGCTTAAAGAACACAAGGTGACTAAAATAAATAAAAGAGTCCAGGGTAACCCCGCCCTCCTTAGAACGGAAGCTGGGTGCCAATGCCTTGGGAACTGGTTGAAGTGGTAGGTGATTCTATTGTTGCCTCATTTGTCTTCTTATTGAAGGAAACTGTGGCATTTGTTAAAGGTTTGCTGTTTTCTTTTTCTTCCATAGGTAAATGATAAGCAGGATTATCAGAAGTATAACAATTATTTGTGGGATCAGTAATTTCTTTGAAGGTGGACTTTGTCCAAATCATTAATTTGAAGTTTTACGGCATGGAGATCCTTTAAAGAATGACTATGAATATCATTTGGAATGGAATTGTGTCCAGTGAAATATTTGGCAATAGAAATGTTGCACAAGATGTAAGCGGCTCCTCATACGGAAATGATTGGTTGTTATAGAACTCACAATAAGGTGTCAATGAAACTTTGATATTGTGAACTAAAGTTTTATACGGAAATGTTTTTTGATAAGTATGCTCTGTTGTAGTGAACTATGATAAAGACGTAATCAGTAGGGGATAATTATTCAACATATGGACTCTTGATAGGTATCTGGGAAATTCGACAATATTTTCCTCTTCTTCTCTGTCGTCATAATTCGATGAAATACCCCTTAGTATTTTGTAGATTCTCTTCGAAGAAGGCAGTGTCTTCTATTGCTGGCGGTACTTGCTCTATCCATTGGTAATTGTCTTCTTTGTCAACGAGTAAGAATAGATGTTTGGGTATGATTGTAAAGTTTTGGCTAGGAATAGGAATAATAGTGTTAGGATTGTTGGTAATTTTAAGATCGGTACAAAAATAGCGATATAGAATGTATAATCATATTATGTAAATGGCCTGAGAGTTTGAAAATATGAATATGGTTATTTAGAAGAAAATAAGTTTGATTTTATTAATTAATCAGAATCTCGTGCATGTCGTGACTTTTTAAAAGGAATGGGCTGATTGCTTCTAGCCTAGAAAAGTTATAGTTTGTTCAATTTGTTGAAGGTAGTATAAGAATAGTTCTAATTGATTAATAATAATCTGCCTTTGATTTGTATCATGATTAATTTTGATATATTGTAACTTGTGTCTTAGTTATCGTTGATTTAATAGAATTCTGTTAATGACATTTTCAGTTTCATTCGCAAATCTTTATAGTACCTAATGAAATTCGTAAGTTTAGTTCATGTTCTAAATTTTTTTCATTGTCAAGGAGTGTATTTCTTGATTTTTCAATCAAAATCACATATGTAGTCTTCTTTTGCGACTCCGACTAACACTTTGTCAATTTTTCCTACAAAGTTAAATAATCCTTTTTATTCTTTTAAGCCGTCTAAGAATCAATTTTTCTATATTCATTTTGAATGATTGTTTGCAAGTTCTCTGCTTGTACTCCATTGAAAAGTTGCAAAATAAGGGTAAAAACACAGAAGTTCTGTGAGAGGGATGAAACATGAGTACTTCCCCGTTTTTGAGGGCGTGAACACGATGGTTATATTTTGAAGATTCCCACCCCTCAGCAACTACCCCTAAGCTCGAAATTAATAGTACTATTGTGTTGAGCACCCTCAAAAAAGGGAGAAAACATTTTTCATTATTTTGTATTTTTTTGGTGGATTTCAATGTTAGGAGTGTTGGTAGTTTCAACACCGGGGTTGATGGCATGTCACGTCACTCAATTCTCTTTACAATGTCGAAATTCCTGTAAGAACTCCGATCCAAGGAATCTCCACATGCCCGGTATCAATAAATATGAAAAGGGGTGTTAGGGGTGGTTGGTGGAGGGTGGGGGAGAAATGAATATTACCATCGTATTGACCACCCTCGAAAACGGGGATACGGATACGGGGGTACCCATTTTCATCCCTCTCACACAACTTTTAGGGTTTTTTCAACTTTTTCATGTACTATTGGTTTATCAGCCTAGTGCTTATTTTATTATTTTTGTTAATTGTATCTAATTTAAAAGTATTATTATACATGTTTATAGTATCATAATACGCGTCTATTAATGGTTTTAATAAACCTTGAATAATGCATACTGTGGAATGAGTCACGGGACCGAAGGTTATATCCGTGATTTAAAAGGATTAATATCGCGATTGTTTGTGTCATGCTGCTCCTGTAATAAAAGTCTTTGTATTTTATTTTTATGTAAAGTTTCCGCTGTAGTATTGACAGTAATATTGTTGTTCAAATGTGCTTTTAGAGGGCGGAATATTAAACATAATATTTTTAGTCGCAAACTCCTCTATAAAGTCCTTATTTTACTATAAGGAACGTAACCAGACTGCAACCAACAGCTACTCTCCGGGATATGTGCCCCGCCGAGCGCTGAATTACAAGTTACAAGTCCTTGCACTGACGAGAGCTAACAGCTCGAAACTGCAGTCTGCAAGTGGTGTGTGACGGCTGGCAAGAGAGCTCCTTTAAGTAGGATCAGTCTTTCGGCTGGTGTTTGTTTCAATCGAAGCATTAGCGTTTTGATGGTAATAGGCAATTATTACACTTAACGCGCCAGACTTGTAACTTGTAATACAGCGCTCGGCGGGGCACATAGCCCGGAGAGTAGCTGTTGGTTGCACTCTGGTTACGTTCCTTATAATAAAATAAGGACTTTATAGAGGAGTTTGCGACTAAAAATATTATGTTTAGTAATATTGTTGTCATTTGTAACTAGCTTTTTAAAATTTTGTTAAATGTATTGCAGTTTTTTACCAGTTCGTACTTAAATAGTTTGGTCAGTGTTTAATTGTTGGGATTGTCGAGTATAGTGTTTCTTTGTGATTTATTGTAGTAGTTTTATTGGTCTGTATTTTTTCTTTCATTGTATAGAGTTATTCATTATAAATTACCCATCATCGTTATTATTGGCTATAGAAAAAAAGTTTGAAATAAAAGTTGTGTGGTTATGATTGAAATTTGTTTAAATGCTACCAAAAGTACGATAGCGTGCAGATTTCAGGGATGCAAAAAATAATACATTTTTTAATGGGATACCCTGTATGTTATTAAATTTTCAGAACGATCCTTTTTTTCCTGTTTTTTAATGAAATTAGTTATATCTTTTTACATATTTTGCCAGTAATATTACTTTTGTAATGATTTTATTGTTTCTTTGATACCTTTATGGCATGTTTTGCCTTTGGGATGATATTTAATTTTGTTTTTTTTTTAATATGTATTTCCGCCTATCGATACAAACTGTTTTAAAAATTTTAATGCACCTTCATCATCTAATTTTGTCTGTAAAGTAACTTAGTGTCTAACATTAGTGAAGGTCATTTGTGTGTTACAAATGTTAATCAGTGTATTATTTGATCCCGTAATAATGATTTGGTTTTTTAATGATTTATTATAGATTGTTCAGTGTAAGGAAGTGTGAATATTGTTTCTTCATGAGCCTTATGTTGTGATGGCCATTTAATCCCTCTTCTAAGTATTGTACAATTTCATATAAGTTATCTGGTTGATCATTATTTTCATTTAAAATGTCTTCGATGTGTTTGCCTAGGTCTTTATCGATATTTACCATTGTGCTCATATTGTCCTCGTTTACACTATGAATATTGCAAGCTTCAGTTTTTATTATTTCTTCTTTATTTGCGTGATTAGTTCATAATAACGATCCAACGTCATTTTTGCTGTGCTTTGTTCCAGAGCTGATAAGGAATATACGCAAATATTGTGATCTTTTAAACTTCAAATTATTAATTCATGTGGGTCAAATATAATCGGGAATTAACTATTCTTAACAGTGATTATTGTGTCAGGATTATATAATTTATCGTTATTTATTTTATGTAAAAACAAATATTTGTTATCTGGCAAATTAATGGGGGTCATGATTTTTTGATTTCGTTACCATGAATTGTATATTTGGACCGCTAAATTTAATTTGCAATTAGCATTGAGCGTTAGAAAGTAGGTTATATGAAAGTGAAATACTTATATTTAACAAAATATAAGGCCAACGCAAAGTAGATTAATTATTATCAAAATAAAAATGTAGTAAATTAAATATTATGGTAGTCCAAAAATACCACTAATTCCTATAAAAGGAACTTAATTCATTGCCACCCATCAAGGTGCACAATGCGCGCTTTCAAAGGGATTGAAAATAATGTCTTAAAACTTGCGACGCATACTACATCTTCAATCGGGGCCACCAGATGCGTTCCTAATGCTACGTTAAAATAGTCAAATTGTATAAAATTACATTTAAAGTTTGTTGTGAAGAATTTGTGCCTATTCATCAACTATATTAACTATGATTTCTTCTGTTTTGATTTTAACTGGTGTTTCAATAATAATTTGAAGACAGAATTATTTTACAAGTGATGGTTTTAAAATTGTTTTTGAACTACCAGTGTCGATAAGAAGTGTAATTGGTGGGTGTTGTAATTGTATGTATGGTAAGTTATTTGATGTGAATTGTATATTGCATTCTATTTTGGGAAACTCTTCTAATCTCTTGTTGAAAATTTAGATTTTCATTAAGATACCTAGATTCTTCTGCTAATTCAGGATCTACGTCTGCTTGATAATCGTTATCTAATGGTATGGTGTCTTCTGCTGAAATATAACGCCATATAAATCTAGTTGATGTAGATCTTGAAACATGTCTTCTAGTTATATTAGAACAAATTGATGATTTTTCACACTTACTCTCTGTTCAAGTGGAGTTATATCCGCTTCTGTAATATTAAGTTCTTCTGTTGATTTCTGGTACACTCTAAATGGTTGTCTTGTTGTTCTGTTGGTAGATGTGCCCATTGGTATTGGTCTAGTTTGATAATTTGTATTATGGATAATTGTCGATGTTTTCATGTCTGTAGTAAAGTCTGTTTGATTGTTTCTGGGTTTCTAAACATTTTGTTGCCCATATGTTGGTTTATTTGTATAAGAATTTTGTTTATAATAAAAGTTGTATTTGGTTAAATTGTGTCTGATTTGGTAAGTTAATATGTCTGCTTGTTTTGTAATTGAAACAAGTTAGTTAGAGAAGTAAATGATATTGTTGTTGCAAAATAGGTGAGTTTACTAATTGGCTAGATTGTTGAAATTTAACTTCCTTATTTATAATCAAAATGGCATCTAATAGATTTGTAATATTCCTAGTTCGTATCATTTTTTTGAAATTTAAAGGCAAATTTCGAACATATGCATTTAGACTTAATTGGTAATAGAATTTGCTCATTGCTTCTTTAACAGGTTGTTGTTCCTCAGATTGCTTTAATTTTGAAATTAAAAGTGACTGGTATTCGAGGATTTTATTACCGAATGAGGCTAATGTGTCTTTACGTGGATCTCTGTTGAAATGCGTTAATTCGGTTTGCAGTGTTAATAGATCTCTGGAATCTCCTAAAATACTAATTAATAAATTTTTAATATCTGCCCATTCATTTAATTCTAGGCGAGAGGCAATAATTACTTGAGCCCGACCGTGCAATTTGTTTTTAATAGCTCTTAAGACAAATTTATTTTGTATAACATTATTGCCACTAGCATAATTTGTCACAAGTTTATCACAGGCAGATATAAAATCATTCAGGACTGACGGGGTGCCATCAAATCTTGGTATGGCATCAACGAACACTCTGAGTAATTGAAAGTTGAAGGAAATATCTTGATGAAATAAGTTTGATTCTGTCATTTTTGAAGAAGAATTATGCTAACTTAAAAATTTAAGAAAAAATACTTATGTCGTTAATTTAACGAAAGAAATTGTAAGATTGGAATTCCTATTCAGGATATTCAGGCAGAATTTATCATGGGCTTCTTTATTAATTGCTATATACAGGCAGGATTAATAAAGTTTTTGAGTCTTGGGTCGTTTTAGTTTTGATATACAACGAATGTACCAATCTTAAACCAATAGGAAAGGAAAAGTAGGGACTTACTGTTGACGAGACGTGGTTCCAGTAGTAACAGCAACAAATAAATGGTTAAAAGCAACGACAGTTGATCCTGATCGACAAATCCTGTGAGATGGAGTGTCTAGATTCTCCTGGCCTGGTTCACCTGATCAACAAAAAAAAATGAAAAAATAAATAAAAAACTAATAAATAAAATAAACACATTTAAAAAATAAAGAAAAAAAGGGGAGAAAAAGAAAGAAATATATATACAGTCTCACTTAAGGGCGTAACAGTGTAATAATTCGTTTGTTTTTTGTCCGATTTAAATCGAACTGATCTCAAAAGATAGAGGTCACCAAGGTCTATTTAAGACCACAAAATCACTTTCCATCTCGAAATGCAAAGCCATTTACGATGCTAAATTATATGAAAAGAATGAGAAAATCATGTGGACATTTTTAATCACAAAATTTTATTAACAAAACTTGTTCGAAATCATTCAAAAACCCTGGCTCTGAAGTTTAGTTAAACTATAAAAAAAATTAAGTCTTCATGAAAAAAATTCCAGTCCCAAATTTCTCGTTTTGATATGCATGCTATGACTCCTTTGTGCCTACTGAGACAATTTTGTAAATGTCAGATTAGTTGCCACGTAAATCTGTTGACATTCTGTCTGATTTTTTGTATTCTAGCATATTTTATTTCAATTAAAATGCTTCACTTCAGGTCACTTTCGATTACCCCATCTAATTACCTACAACTTAATTATTCAAAGTTTTTAGTGAAAGGTCATACTTTTCAAGTTAATATGATTCCTTGATATTCGGAAAACGGTCTATTTCCTTCCTTTTTTTCCTCTCTTAAGGCATATTTGAATTATGCTAAGCCCAGTCAGGCTATTAATTTTTCCATTGCAGCAGATACTGGACCGCTGGATGGCGCCTACTGACTATTTTGCATGTCGCTATCCTAACGATACCGAGATGTACCAAATGATCAAAGGATTTTCGTGTCGTTCGTCACAGGCCTACCGTGCACTGACGAGAGCCAACAGCTCGAAACTGCAGTCTGCCAGTGGTGTGGGACGACTGGCATGAGAGCTCGTTTAAATAGGATCAGTCTTGCGGCTGGTGTTTGTTGCAATCGAAGCATTAGCGTTTTGTTGATAATACACAGTTAGTGCACTTAACGCGCCAGGCTTGTAACTTGTAATTCAGCGCTGGGCGGGGCACACAGCCCGAAGATTAGCTGTTGGTTGCAGCCTGGCTACATTCCTTATAATAAAATACGGATTCTATAGAGGAGTTTTGCGACTGAAATATTATGTTTTAACCCTCCGAAAAGTTATGAACAATGACAGAAAGTGAATTGAGGCATGCATTAGGGCCGATGGAAGTTTAATAGAACATAATATTTAATACTTTTGGTTGTAATTATTATTCATTTGTGTAAGTTGTTTCAAAAAAATATATTTAGAAATAGTTTTTATTAAAATGATTTTTTCATCAAAACCTCATTTTTTTAGAATTTAACTAAACTTCGGATTCAGGGTTTTTGAATAATATCGAACAAGTTTTGTTAATAAATTTTTTTTATTAAAAAATGCCTATGATTTTTTCATTTGTTTCATATAATTTAGCATTGTAGCTGGCCTTGCATTTAAAGATAGGAAGTGATTTTGTGGTTTTAAGTAGACCTTGGTGACCTCTATCTTTTGAGATCAGTTTGATTTAAATCGGACAAAAACAAAAGAATTATTACGCTGTGGAACTCTTAAGTGAGACATACTGTATAAAAGAATATGTATGACTGATTCTTATCATCTATCATTTAAGTTTAATTAGGTAAATATTATTCATTTAAAGTTTAAAAGCGGATTATTACTTACCGAACCTATAGGATCCTTACGTAAAAACAATGGTATGACTATAGATAGATAGATAAACCCGATCAACAAGTCTATTTGGCTAAGATTCTCCTGATATCTTCCGGTCTTTATACCATCATCAAATCAGTTCCCAGTTGGATTCTTCTGGCACCATAAACTGCCTGACTGAAGAAACAGCCGCGCCAGCTTGGACTTTTTCTTGTGTGGTCGCCTGAAAAGTAAAATTTAAGCAACGGAACTAGGGACTTTGGAACCTTGGGATGGTCGAAGCTTTGGAACTTTTCACAACTTCATTTCAATTAGGTTTGCAATTTTCACTTATTTGACTATTGGATGTTAATATTACAAATATTGATTCAGAACTAAACTGTATATAATGCTGTTGTTAACTTATATTAAGCCTTATCTATATTATTTTGAGAAAGCGATTAGTAAACTTGTATACATATTATCCTTATGTTTAAAGAACACAAGGTGATCAAAATAAATAAAAGAGTCCAAGGGTACACGTGGTGGTAACTCGGTACATTAGAAGTTATAGGGATTATCATTCCATTAGATTGAAGCACCGTACCTGATTGTAAGATTTTAAAGTCATTTTCGGCAAACTTTACAAAATTCTGATAAGCATATTTATATCCCTTCTTATCTCAGCTTGCGATGTTTTAAACACAATTTTGCCAAGATTATATCTAGTTTGTTTGTAGTGAAATAACGATGTTAAGATGATCTCAAAAGTCTATCCATAACGTATAAATATAATAATAAATTTGATAACGTTAGTTAAATACTTAACCTGGAAGCAAGATTTTCCAGTTACTTATGTTGATACTTACTGCAGACAATGTGATGCTTAAATACGCCAAAGTACTTAATTACCTAATTAGATAATACCAAAAGACATCTAATTAAAATTTTATATTCAGTTTATGCCTGCAACTCGAGTATAATAGGTTTAGTGTGTTTCTCGTTATAATATTAGAGCGACAGTCTTCCATAGTGAGCCAAGTTAAGTACCCAAGTAATACTAATACATCATGCTTTTATGCATAACTTTGTTTCATACGTTGTAAAGTCTTTCAGTTAACTTTATTATCCGATGTTAAAATTGATAGTGAATATTAGTTTAAACTGCGTAGTGTTGGTTAGTTTTAACGTCTTTACGTCTTACATTAGGTTTTGCGAAAACCGAATTAAGTGGAGAATGTTGAAGTAAATGCAACTATAAATTTCAGCCTCACAACACGCTTAAAATTTTTAAATGACAGTTCAGCGATGAAACTTACACGAATAACTGAAATTGATTCAGGAAGATGCTGGCAACGTTTAATATTCTTGGTTACAGTTGAATTATAGGTATTTCCGTATTCTAAAGCGCAATAAATAATGTAATTTCTAGCTCATTAGCTATTTCTTTAAATACAATAGCAGTTTAAAATGAGTTCTATAATTTCATTTTCTCGTTGGTATAGTCTAGGCAAATTTATCCAAAAAGGCTGTCATATAAACATTTTGACACCCATTATACTTTATCTATATACATTTTAGAGGAAACGAAATAAAATCGGGTACTGAAAAGAATACATTTCATGGGGAGAGGGGGAGAGGGTGGATATGCTTACTGCTTTGCAAATGATTATTGACTCGTATCTTTTTTTAAATGCCCGTTATTTTTGCGTTCTCAAAATAAAGTTCAATTAAGTTTCCCCCTACAGCCAATGATCTCTTTGGTTTCCCTAGCTTTCTCGTTAATATTTTCTGGCGATATGCTTTCTTTTAGTTATAAATGTTCTAAACGCAAAATATAGAAAGGGTTTGAAATAAAAGTTGTAGATCGCTTAAAGACGGATTCGAACCTGGTGGGATCTTGATCTTAAGCCGAATGCGTAGGCAATGAGCCACTGAGCTTGCAGTTGGATATAGTTAAAAAATGTGAATTTTATTCTTCAACATCAGGAGCTTGAAGTCAGAAGCAGTGTTATACCTATCATTTTCATATTCCCCACAATTTATACGGTTACACCTGTGGTATATTTTACATACAGACAAGATATTCATCCCAACTTCTTACATCTTCTTCTCTCATCGTTTGCAAGAACCCGTCTTTTTCTAGTTCAGCCCCACTGTTCCGATGACGTATTATTTCTAAGCCATGCTTCACTTAATAATAGAATTTGTAAGATATTCCTCAGCAGTTATAAGGAATAGGAAAACTATTTTGTGTTTTCTATTCATTTAATGTTTTTGAAATGTAATAAATCTATATTTATTGTCAAGTGAATATTTTTAATCTTTTCATTTGCATAAAGACTACAAAGTAGTTTTACTGATTTTTAACTTTCATCGGCATTAGAATTAACATTGTACATCACGCACATCATAATATACAGGGTGTTATTTGACCCAGCTATCAGCAAAATAAAATTGCAAAAATAAGATATTTTTTTACAAAACAGTATTGGCCTAGATCTTTTTAAAAATGCATTTCCCATTTCTCCAAACACCATTATACGCTCAAGATAAGGTCTCATTGGTATATTAATGTTAAGAAAATTACTATCCTCCCGATTTTTATGAACTAGCTATTTTTTCTTTTCCAAGCCATTTTTTTGCAACGTCACTGGCATTATAACACCCATTGGTATTACAGTCCATTTGTTTAAATTTAATTGCGATAATTAATTCCTAATAACAAAGCAATCAAAATCGAGAAATATTTTAGTTGTGTAGAAGCGTACAACAATAAAATATTAAATGTTAATCGATTTAGCACCCATTCATTTCGCTGTTTAACTACCTTCACGCTGTAATCAAATTAGTTTTTCATTTGTTCTAAACAGCTTGAGAACAGACTCCGTTGTATCAAGGGTGGCCTTAAAAGACCGTGGCAACTCCCGATCTGGTTGTTGGGCATCCATTCATCAAGGGACACCTTCTGCACGTGACATTATCCTTGTCGCAGTTAGCTTAATGGTGTGGGGTTACGCCTAACCCCGTAACACGTGTTGGTGTTTTGGAATGTAAGAACATACTCGTCAGATTGCGGTCTTAGTATCCGGGGAAATGATAACTAAAAAAAAATTGCAATGTAAATTTAAAGCCGACGTATGAAAACTGTAGTCTGTAATTTAATTATTACCAATAATTCCAAGGAACTCTTTTACTCAGTGTTAATGAAATATTCAGGTGAATTGGTTATGTGTATTCTGACAATCACGTTAGCATTGTCTGGTGATGTAACTTGATTGAATATTTATCATCTTCAAATGAAATCAGCTTGTGGATAGTACACAGGTCTTAATGTCATATCAATGCTACTTACTTTCATATATTTTCTCTGGAATTAGGGAGGTGTATTATAAAAAATCATCAGCAAGTCAAATTATCAACCCATATTATTATTATCAGAAATATCCTCAAAATACTACTAAAAAGTAGATTTGAATATATTGAAGAAATGAGAAAATTTTAAAATACTTAGGTTGTGCGTATAGAGGTAAAAAATTGGAGATGTTAAAAAATTTAGAATTAATATCTATTGTAGAAGAATTTTGATTTGGCTGCGGAGCATCTGGATATCTATCTCCGTAAACCGTGGCTGCTATCTCATCGTCAAAATTGCACTGACAATAAATGCTAATCATATCGAATTTGTTATTATAGGTGTACACCATAATTACTGATATAAAACTTGTCTTAGTACTCGACAACGCAACATACAACAGTGACAATCTGTCAAATTTATTAATAACTGTATACATTGTTTTTCACTAATCATAGCATAGCGGATTTTTACGATTCAATGATATAAATTGTGGTTTTTGTAGAGTATTAAATATTGACACTATCAGTTAAAATTTTTGTGACACGATTTATGTTTTATATCGTTGGAAAGAGAAAAGATAAAACGGAATTAATGGTGTCATGGCCTACTTTGAGATTTGTTCTTTTCATTTTTGCACAAGAGCGTATGTCAAAGCCAATTGCGTTTTTCGAATTTTTTGTTTTTCTTATTGTCTTTGCCGTCAACTTTCATCCCTTTAACTTTTTTCGTATCTCCTCAAATAAGGAGGCTATAACCGTTTGCGGTTTTCCTATTTTTCAGGTTTTTGTAATATATCTTACAAAGTAGGCTATGGATATTAAATCTATCTGGTTTTATACAGAAATGTCAGAGATATATTCGCGCCTATAATCTAGAGCAACGAGAGCGAATTTTACCAAAAGATTTTTTTATGGAAAACCAACCGTCGTGTCGATTTGTCTACCGGACGGCGCGCCATCCGGTAGACAAATTTGTTGCATGTCGTTTTCGTTTATGTGTAGCCACACCCATATATACGATTGAATAGTATTTTTACTACTTTAGTTGGGTGTACTTTTGAGACAAAGCTGATACATATTTTTCTGTATCATAAAGTCAATATCGCGCCAGGTACTTTTCGCGAAGTATACGCACAAATTTAATGAACTGATCAATGTTGCCGCTTATTTAAATACTCCCTAAAGCCGGTGATAAATAGAAAAAGTTAACTGAGCTTATTTCCTAATATTCAGGCAATTTATTTAAAATTTTCTAGTACATTTTCCACAGCAGCGTTGTTAATTTATGGAAGCAAGAGCTATGAGGGCGTCCTAAAGGGCGATAACTTCCAACCGTCACGACTACTCAAGCGTTTCTAGATCGAGGACTGGATACGTATATAATATTTTGGGTGCTTGTTTAAATATATTATTCTAAAAAACAATAAATACGGTTAGGGAATTTTATACACTCTGTTGATACAGTTATATTATTTTAAATTTATTCAAATAATGATACGAAATTACTTAAAATAATTGAATGGATAAAATTACGTAAAATCAGCATATTTATACAAAGAAAAATCATCCAATATACTCATAAGAAGGACGAAAAACGACGCAATTACAATACTGACATTTCAGAATTATTTCCCTCGTCAACGTTGTATAACTGAACGATTGTCGTCCGAAAATGAGACCGTTGGAACAAAATTATAAAAGATAGCAGGAAAATATATCACCTAGTATTCACTTCAAGTCTTCAATGTACTATAGATTTATAGATTTCTGGTTAAAATGATAATGGTAAGGAATAATCCTTTATTTAATCTAGCAGGCAAAATTTTTGTTAGGCTTAACTCGAACTTAATGTGCTTAGTATAATGAGTAAAAATAAACTAACAGGTCCTTATTGGACAATAAGCAAACAGTCATCTACCAAAGGGTTTTGGGTAAATTTGAGTGAGTACACTGTAGATTTTGTTCCAATTATTTTTTATTTTTTTCATCTGGCTCAGGTTATGTTTGCGATTTAAGCGGACTTTAGTTATTTCTTACTTGGTAGACCGCATCTTTTTGCAAGATGGCCTTTCAAATATATCCAGCAAAACTAAAATATGAAAGTCTTGTAAAACACAACTAAAAGTACAAAATCAGTTGTGATCAGCATACGGATCTTGTAGACTTGGGCATAATATTTTACAGAGAACCTTAATAATTTAATGTAAGGTTTTCAAAATTTTCTCAAATCTGAAAATTTATATTTCGTTTTTGTCTGTTCTAAATTCGAATTAATTCTCTTGAGATAATGAAAAAAAATTAACTTCATAATGTGTATTGACAATCTCACAAGAGAAGACATTTTTCATAAGTCAATAAATAAAAATATTTAGCAACATAATGATGCCGCAATATTTAAGCAGTATTCACATATATAAAATTATATTTTCTTCCAGTTCATGGTCTTGGATTTCAATGAAATATGAATCTGATGATGCCTACTGTGATTAGCACATGACAATTGTTCAAGTTAGTTAGCTCTACTGCAATTAACAATTTTATGTGATATTTAAGTGTCTGTGGTTCTTCAATAAGTTCTTCAAAGTATAACTAACCTTTTATGTAAAAAAACTATTTTAATATCTCAGTTAATGTATTGTAAAACTTTATTATATAATATAGAATATATGTCTACTTATATGTGTAATATTTTGTAGTTACACTGTACCATTTGAATTTAGATTCTGATTTGCAAATTTAACGATTAATGTTTGCTTCCGTCCTACGATTTTGTTTAAACATACATATTTGCATAGTAATACCACATAATCTATAATTATCTTCTGCATACATTTGCAGAACAGTTCAGTGCACCCAAATGCCACAGTGTTAAGACATTGAAATAGGTTGAAAGCTCTCGGTGATTTGCTCAATTCTAGATGTGTTGAGTTTAATTTGATGAAGCGCACGTGACTACGATAATTTTCTTAATTGCTGAAACACAAATAAATAGTTGAAACTAGTAAATTAAAATGTTTAAATACCTACTGCATGTACTGACATTATATGTATATTAACATTTTCCAAGTGAATTTATAAACGAAATAAATATAGCTGCTATTTTATGTTATATTCGATGTAAAAATCGACTAAACTTTTTCTGAACACAACGGTGAATTTACTGTTTTTATTCCAGCGTTCGTGTTTGACTGTGTTAAAACTATTTACATAAATCTATTCTATCTTGTATATCTTATTTATGATAACAGAATGCTGACACAAAGTATTTAGAGAATTTTGGGGATAAAACTCGATGTAAGCTATCATGAATTTTATTCTCTTATCTATAAATTTGAATTTCTCCGATAGGGTGGCAGATAACATATTTATTTATGTAACATAGTGCGTATGTGATCTTGTCTACTCACAACCATTTAAGAATTACTATGTGTTCTATCTTTTTGACAACATAAATTCGTGGCAATATTCTTCCACTATTGTCGCTTAAGACAATTAAGTACCTTCAATTCAATAGCAAAATACAAATCAAGTAAGTGATATTGCGTGACAAATTAATTCAAAAGTTTTATATTGTATTCTAATATGTATCAATGTTTTATATATAGGGTGGGGCAATAGTGCGTTGGACTTCGATACCTCGAGTTCTACGATAGCTAGAAATTTAAAAAGAAATACAAGTAACCTAGATAAAAAAGTCTGTAACCGGAAATTATTTTCGAATATACAGGGCGATGTTACCTCCTTTCTCTTATTATTTATTTTTGAGAAAGAATTGAGGCAACATATGCGGACGACTAGCAGGTTTAAGTCGGAGCAGAGAGCCGTGGGTCCAGAGCATTCGTAAGAGTGGAGAAACTTACCCTTTCTGACATGTACAGCATAAGCGACAGATTTCTGTTTATTTCGAGAAAAGGAGACAAAGAAAAATTTATGTTAAATTGGGCACCATCTATAGTAAAATAAGTAAACTTGTCTCTTTTTCTCGAATAACCAGTCTGCTATAGATCAGACTGAAATTGTTGGTAAGAGAAATAAAAAGATAGTTTAAAATGAATGACAAAATATATTACATGAAAAATAGACAAATCGGTTTGAAAGATAAATTTAAATTTAAGAAAAATATATATATATATATATAAAACAAATTTATACCAGTATCCTATATTGATTATGGTTGAGGTGACTGGTTCTGGGACAGCAATCCAGGCCCACAATTGTCTCTAGTTGCAAGAATGAATTCTATAGTTTCCTTGGCAGTTTACGTCTCTCAATGAAATGGGGTGAAAGTTGTAGGAAAATTAACCAACTATGTGGTTTAATGTAAAGGTAACGAAATTTTATCTATGAAAGATAAACTGTGCAAAAACTATGCAGGAATGTAGAAGAAGTATCTCAGAATTTAAATATCTAAGAATATAAGCATCGAAGCATGTAAGCATGTAAATATCTAAGCATAAATGCATGTACAAAATTTAAGCAAGTTAAAAGTACATATATAAGCAAGTTAGCTGTACAAAATTTTAAGCAAGTTAGCTATACAAAATATATTTAAGTTAGCTGCACGAATATATTTAAGCTAGCTGTGCAAAAGCTGATTTCATAAATTGCCAAAAAATTGAAAAGGAAAGAGAAAAATATTTTTAAAACCATGTGGTACATATAGTATTTTAACTACTTATTAAATTAAAAAGAATTGACTTTGAATTCAAATTTATTTTAAAAATAATTGAAATTATATCAAAGGCAAAATTTGAAGATTAATTAAATTTTTTTTAATGAGTATAATGAAATTAAATTACCTGTATGTTTAACACTTTGTAACTGGGATATAAAAATTGTAATTTCAATTACTGAAGTCCACAGTTAAAAATTATATATGTTTGAATCAGTACAAAGGCTGCAACCAAATGAATTCCTCGTGAGTTTTACTGATAAGGTAAACTTTTTGTCCTGTTTACTGGAAAACAACGCTACCAAAAAACTAACCTGACAAATTTAATTCCCTAATTAAATTGAAAGCCATAAAAATATAGAAATAGTACAGGTATGGCCATCTATCAATGGCCGAGTTAAGCGCAACAACTTGCAGGTCGCGACTTTACAATTTCCTTTACTCACAACTAAAATAGTGGCATATAATCGATAAAGGGAATCTATAATAAATTTTTATTCCATACCAGAGCCTTTGCTTCACAATTCGTAATACAATACATAACCACAAATATGAACAGATGTAAATAAATAGTAAAACGTATTGACTATGGTGTGAACTTAGTAAATATATTACATCTTATTGGATATACTAATATAGTAACGAGAAAAGGTAAGGAAAATAACCAAATGTACCCACATAGTAAACAAAAATATAAAAATTGAAAAATAGATATTTGATGTAACAAAATTTTGTAGACAAATTGTTCATTGTTTCCTGGGATGCTGTGTTACAACGGAAATGAGATACATAATAGTGTTAATAGAAAAACAGGACTAAGTTCCTAAGATATAAAACTAAGTACATAAACAGTGTGAAATGGTTTAGCAGTTATACATGTAAAATTCTGTTAGTTGAAAACAGTTTCCCTTACAAAAACTGAATCCTGTTAAATATCCACAAAACACTAGTTTTTAAATAAAACTGTTAAATGGACATAGGCCATGTAACAGCGAGCCAAGATGAAATTATAGGAGGAGTACTATGTACATCAGCACATTTTTTGAAGCCTCTTACTAGGTTCTATTTATTCCTATATTATCATTGACTGTCTCCCAACCACTTGTATGTAATGAATTTTTTTGTTGAAATAACGCCCTCTCAATATTGAAAAATCACCAGTCACAGTTATGGGTTTTAAGAAAAACTTATGTGAATACTAGTTACGAGACATATATTTAATGTCTTTGAATCATTTTTACCTCCTAGAAATGTACAGGGTGACCAAAAATTAGTTTTCAATCAAAAATTTTTTAAATTAAATTTTCTCAATTTTTTCAAATGGAACGCCCTGTGCATTTTTCAACGATGGGATGTAGAAATGAAAAACGAACATTTTTTATAAGACATCCCTAAGGCTATTTGTAACCATTTTCGATTTATTAAGCAATAATTACCAAATTCAAGAATAAACTTAAAGAATTAGAGACTATTTCAAATAATTGAACAAAAAAATTATGATAAGTGCTTCACATGTCGCCCAATTGCTCATTTTAATTGACACATCTCTATGCGTCTTTAAAATGAAGTTTCTACTGTTTTTAAAATTGCCGGCGTTATCGATTATTATTTTTCCTTTCATATTTTCGATAATAGAACAATCAAGAAGTTTTGAATAAAAAGAAGCTCTTAAGATCTTAGTACATTACAAGCAAATTCTCATAATACTGACGCTTTCAGAATTCCGGAATATATTTTCATAAAATTAGGCAATCCATTTTATGTTGTGATAACTCACATCTACCAACATCTTTGAATTATATTTTACAAATAACTCATCGTTATAAGTCCATCTTAAATTTTATGTAAATTGATGTCTTGGTGTGTAGTCATTGCTTACCTAAATTATTTAACAGACCAGTCGAAGAATAATTAAAAATGAATAATTCATGCCATACACATTTACATTTCAAAATATTATGGGGTGTAAATTATATTTCATTTTATGAGAACGAGCTTGGATGCAAGATCGGTTGGAATTTTCGTAGAACTTATTAATTCTCTAAAAGACTAAAATGCTTGAAGAATGGCCCTTACTCCATAATGTGTCGACAAACTGATGGAATTAAAAGACTCAATTACTGATTTACTTACTTATTTTAGCCTACCATATTGTCGATAATTTACCTAAACCTTAATTTGGCAAAAATGCATTTTAGATCAAGAGACCGAGACTGCAGAAATTGAAAGTCGTACTAATTTTTTTTTGTGCCATAAACTCATCCGAGGACACACTACATAATAATAGAGATATAAACTGTTAATGGCTTTATTACTGTTTTGAGCAATTTATATCCGAATATTAAATAGCTTAACAAATAAAATCCAATGAATTGCTTACAGCCACGATTTTAAAATTCGCCTTTTATGTGAAAAAATCGTGCGAAAAATGCATTTAAAAGGATTGACGTCAATCAGTTCCTTTGATTCCACTTTCTCCAAAGTTACATCCGACTCATTTGAGCTCACGTGTAACGACCCGGGTCACAAATACTGCGCCACGGGTCAAAGAGCACATCGGCACGGTCAACCAACTGATCCTCCGTTCTCCCTGACTGATGTATTGTTTTCTTGTTTGGGGGATTTTATATAACCTATCATGATGCTGCCGTTAGAGACCTCCTATGTCAGGCCTGGACCTTCGAAATGAAATTGGCCCGAAAAAGCTACTGCGTGTTTTTTAAAATTTACTGGATTAGATTTTTTGAGAAAGCAATGAGTTGTAGAGTTAGCTTACGTGGAATCTTGAAAAAGAAAATTATCTTAATTTTTCATCAACTGAGTAAAGTATTTATGCGTATACAGGGTGATTCACGTAGGCTGTTCGTTAGAAGTTTTTCAACTTGAAACTTGGTATGCAGCCATAATCGATCATGCCCGTTTTGCCTAAAATATTTTCAGTCCTCCAGCTATACAAGGTGTGCCAAATGCCTGTACCAACTTTCTTGTTTTAAATGGAAACCTATATTATTTTTTACATGGCTCGATTTGCCTTCCAATACTTAGTTTAGACAACCTAAGTTATGTTAACTTAACTATTACAGGTCTTGATACATGTCATTTTTTGAGAAAAATTGCCGCTGTAGTAGTTTATGAACAAATTTGTATATCACAAACCGTTCAAAATTATGAAACCAAATTGATGAGGCAGTTAGCTGGAAGTCTAGGCTAACACCTGATGCCCATCAGTGGTCCCATCTTGTACCATATGGGCGTAGGTGATTTTCAAATGTCGCAATGAAATATCGTCAAAAAGTCGATTTTTTCGACAGGAATCTACTGTTTTTTTTGTGACATCATTCGAAAGAAAATTGAATTTTAGGGTGACTTACTTTAGCATTTCTCTATACCCAATCGAGTTATTCAATAAAAATCAAGAAATACCTATCTACGGCTCTAGTCGAATATGCCGGAGCTCCGTCCATTTGATACCAACGATTGATAAGTTGATTGTGATGCTCTTTTCTCTTTCAGTGCGTGAAATAAGGCTGTCACTTTCACACCCGAGCTTTCTTATTTGTTACTCGGGCGCCAGTTCAAGTTTTGAGTGATTGAACAATGGTACCCAAAAGTAAATAAGCGAGACTGAGCAGCTCAGTGAAGAAACAGGCAGTTCCAGTGGGTCAATTAGGGAAATTAGACTTTCACAAACACAACAGTAAAACGCAGAAATTCAATAATAGTTAAGTATATTACTGTAATCCTATTGGTAACACTCCTAAACAAAACAGGAAACAAAATTAACACAAGTTTATATACATATGGATAACCATTAGAGGGAGAGTAGCAAGCAATATAGTAATATTAGCGGCAAAAGCGTATAAGCAGTAAAATTAGCGGGTTTATGATAAAACGATTGTTAAGCAGGCAGTGAACGGATACCAGAAAATACCAAGCAAGCAGAATTATTTACAGTGCTAAGAACAGGTTATAAAATAGACTGGAAACTTGGCTAATGCTTAATGACGTTAACAGTACGGGGAATTAAGTATCGGCAAAAGAGCGAGTATTTTTGTCATGAACTTAATATACTGTGCAAACAAAAGATTAAATCTGTCCCATTACTAAGATTCAGCCCAGAACAAACAAAAATGTGACCAAAAAAAAGGTGAGAGAATCCTATAGGGAACCAAATCCTGAATACAGGGGAAAGTAGGAACTTGTAGGGATATTATTCCTAAAATACAAGTAAAGGAACAGCCGGAACTAAATCCTAATGCAAGGTAAGTAGGAACTTGTAGGGATATTATTCTTGAAATATAAGTAAGGGCAAGAGGTAGTCACAATGTGAAAAATAGTAAAGTAAATGATAAAAATATTCAAACAGTTAAATATGAATTAAAAGCAAATTATAATATAACAGAAAATAAACAGTGAAATTTAATAAGCTAAGTGTAAAAATTTCAATCAGAATACAGACAGTAAAATTTCGGTAAATAATAACTAGATAACTAATTATTAAATTAATTGCTTCAAAAAATAAATAATAATTCTGCTCACAAATGTTTTCTGCTTTAAATAAATATTTAGGTATTCAAATAGTGAATATTTTAGGATAATATACAGTAATTCGTTTAAGGCGGTACAGAAAACAAGAAACATAATTATATAGAGTACAGTTAAATATAAATCTTATGCAGATTTCCGTAATGAAAAATGCATCGTTACATATCAGCGGCATATCATCCAGAGCTGCTTTCGTTCGTCTTGAACAAAGTGATTGTGATTAGTAAGCAACCAATAGAAATCAAGAATTTGAAAAATTTCACAACTCAATTGGCTGTTTAGTGATTGTGTTCAGTTTGTTCAAGACGAACGAAAATACCTCAGATATAAGAAATTCCCAAATCTGCAGATGCTGTCCTGATGGAAGCACGTGAATATGCTTGAAAATATCCCAGGGTGTTAATTTCAATATCTTCCGCAATAACTCAAGGTATAAATAAATAACACCACAGGTAATTACGACCCCCTTTATCCCGGAAGGCTCTAGAAGAGCCTTGTGTGGGAGGGGGCGACATATTTAGAGACAAGAGACACACACCCAATATCCGTGTATAGTGGAAAAATCCCTCTCACAGTATTTTCCACTGCCACGACCGGGGATCGAACCCGGAACTTTTGGGTGAGAGGCAAGTGCGTTCACCTCTCGACCACCAGTCATACATATGCTTACATATTTTGAGTAAATTGTTAGTATTGTCATTTGTTTCCATGGCATACTTGAAAAACCAAGCAATACCTCGGCAAGATAATGTATTTCTTGATTTTTATTGAATAACTCGATTGGGGGTGAAGTTAGGCACAGGGAATGTTTAAGTAACTCACCCTAAAATTCAATTTTCTTTCGAATGATGGCAAAAAAATAGTAGGTGTCATTTGAAAAATCGACTTTTTGACGATTTTTCATCAATTTAGTTTCATAATCTTGAACAGTTTATGATATACAAATTTGTACGTAAATTACTACAGCGATAATTTATTTAAAAAAAATGACATGCAATAAAACCTGTAATTGGTAAGTTAACATAACTTGTTGTCTAAACTAAGAATTGGCAGGCCTATCGAGCTATGTAAAAAAATGTAGATTTCTATTTAAAATAAGAAAGTTGGTACCGACTTTTGGCACACCCTGTATAGCTGAAAGACTGAAAATATTTTAGGCAGAATGGGCATGACCGATTATGGCTGCATGGCAAGTTTCAAGTTTGTAATCCAATTGCAAGTTGAAAAACTTCTAACGAACGGCCTATGTGAATCACCCTGTATATCTACATACATTGCAGAAATAGATCTAACAATATCGTAATGATGTCACAGTATTAGATTAGGAAGTAGTAGATACCAAATGTATCACATCACATTCGTATTAGAATTTAACCCTCCAAAAATAAAATTATGAAACAACTTCAGATTTTTCTTTAATTTATAGAAGAATTTGCAATGTTATTTGCAAAGTAAAAATGCTCGTTCTGATTGCCACTCTCAGACCATTCAATGTGACGCTTACGCTAAAATGAACTACTCATTCATACCTTTCAATAAGCTAAAAATATTATAACATTAGACGAAGCACACGATATTGGCTGTTCGTGTTTTCTTACGGAAATGCATAATGAGTTGAGCCTGAAATTTGGAGGGATATTTGATTGATGATAAAAATAATATCTTTATTTTCATAGGGTCTTATAACAGGCATACAAATATAGTCATAAAAGTTCCCTTAATATTAACAAATTATAATACAGAAAAAATTACACCAACGGCGCTACGTGGAGCTAGGCAACTAGTCTATAAATAGAATCTTTGCTCAGTATTTTTTTTTATCTTAGGGGCCTTAGATTTATTTTCATTTTAAAGGTTAACTTGACGTTGTTATGCTTTATTTTTCCGAATTATACTTATTGAATCGTTAGATATAATAAAACAACAGAAAATAAATGTTTGAATATTTAAGTAAGTAATTAGTAATTTTATGCTTCTTGCCCTTTCTCCTAAAAAATATTTTTTCAACTGTATATCCGTACCACGTAAATTAATATCTAATATTCCAAGAGAGATGGAATAAAATATCAATGATTTTATTAGATTAACATAAACTTTGTGCTCTGCATTATAAGTCTTTGAAGGAGATATAAAACTACATAACGTAATTTTAAAACGTAGAAACTTGGCAAATGAAATAAAGATTAATTTCTTTGATCTCTAATTCATAAATAAAATTGCAGATTTAAAAACTTCTGTTTAAAAAAGTTTCTAATTTCATTTTATACGAGATAAAGCTACTTTTACTTTTTTTATTGATCCTTTAATCCATGCTACATTATGCTTTTTAAAGTCAGCGTTGAAAAGATTGAATAACAATTTTGGGCCTTGTATTTTTACAGAGTTAAATTGTACGATATCGATAATAATATAAAGATGATCCTTGATAATTGTTGTAAGTGGTATGCAAATATTAGCATAGTCATGTCTGCATTTTAGACACATTTGTAACAAACACGCTGAAGAAGCAAATAAAAATATTTTAGGTTTTACTTTTTCTATAATTGGACAACAATATAATGTCAAACGAAACAATGGTTATCTATTGTTTTGTTTAACATTTATCCTTTGGGTACAAATTAATCTTGCATTGCTAAACCGGCCTTAAGAGTTAATGGTACTTAGTAAACTATACTGTATGCGTTGCAGAGATTATTGGCTAAGTAACTTGCTTTTAATATCTGCATAATTTAAAAAATTACTAAATAGCAATTTATCTCACCATCCCATCAAAAATGGCATACGAGGCATATTGTGGAGTTGTCTGGTATACTCAGATAGATACATACGTATTTCTGGATGGAGATTATAATATAGATTTGCTTACAGATAGTCAGACTAAAAAAACATTTACTGATATACTCAGTAGTTATTGACTGCAACCTACAGGTCACCAGTCAACTAGACTAGGGGAAAACAAGTCAACATTGTTGTACAATATTTTTATAAATTTTAGTAAAGAATGTTGGAGTAAAACTAAAAGAAATAATTATTCTGATCACTTGGCTATTTTAACCAAACTTCCTATGGAATACGAGACATATGGAAATAATCCAAAATTTATTAAAAAGCGAAACTATTCAGATCAAAATAAAGCTGTGTATAGAAATTTACTACAGAGTGAGAGTTGGATATTTAATAATAATAAAATATTCAATAAAAAGTATAGCAATTTTATAAGTACTATTCTATATAACTTTGAAGTAGCATTTCCTACTAAAAAAAATAAAGATCAAAACAAGAAATAATATAGTAATAATGCAGTTGGATGGAGTTGCATCCAAATACCAGACCTAGAAAGACCTAGAAATGTAAATTTTCAATAGATATATTTAAATTAGAAATTTTCTCTGACAATGGTTAATAAAAGCGAAACGTAAGAAAATATAATTACCTTTAATTTAATGAATTTGTTCTCGCCTCACATCTTCCAGTGGCTAGTATATCAGTCTATGCGCGGAAGCTATGCAATCTTAGGCGAGAATGGTGTAGGGGATATACCATCCTTCGCAAGGGCGTAAATAAATTTTCTTGTAGGGAGTTATATGAAAAATGAAAAAAATTGATTCTTTTATGTTTTTAATGTCATAGAAATACTATATCGTATCATTTGTATCGAATAAAATAACAATTAATTAGGGATTATTAACCATTAAAACTAAAAAATTATAACTATCTGCAGATAAACTACTCCAACTATCGCCTGACTTTTTATGTTCTAGCCCTTCTTGGGGAGGGGGTTATTACCACCTCTACCCCCCTTATCTACGCCCTTGATCCTTCGGAGGGGATGTAAGGTCGTCAGTCCCTTGTCAATTAAATATTAATCAAGTAAAAATCCCTACTCTTCGAAAGAGAAGAGGTTCGGCAAAATTCCTGGTTGGGGGTAGCTCGTCTACAACAGGCGTCGGTGATAGGCCTTAGTAGCGGAAATACGCCGATGTTAAATAAATTCAAAAAAAAAATAATAATAATAATAATGGTTCAAATCCCAAGAACATACACATCGATCCATTTGAGTTTCTCGGTCAAGAAAATAAAAATAGTGTTATTAGATAATGTAATAATTTTGTCTACAAGAATTTAATTACTGAACGTCATTAAAACATATATCTGGAATCTGGAATTGGTTGGGAGGTTGGCCAATAAAAATTATTGAACCACAGCATTTAGGCCCCATTGGGGCCCTTGTACATCCTCCCTGTAGGCAGACCCTCGTCTAGGCGTCCAACCGTGAACATATTAAAACATATTAATATTGTAATATTACTGTGCAAGAAATATGTTTACTAGTTCCCTATAAACTTAAAATTTGAACAATAGAGGCAATTTATTATTTGGTTTCGTATCTTAGTGCTATTTCCATTCAAGTAAAATTTTCAAATTTCCAAATATTTATCCTTTTATATCAAAATAGTTGCCATCATATAAATACGGAGAATATATGTCTGGAATATAAATATGGAGAAATATGTATTTTTGTGGGATGCAAGAACGTAAAATGGGACACACTATACTTTCGATCGACTGGTTTGAACGTCGTATATGTGATGAATTCATATTTTCCACAAAATAAATTTATATTGAGTATGTCGGTTTTGTTGACGCTTTATTGCCTTACCTGAGAATTGCCTCTCTATTTCGAAATCCAATTGTGTCTTGTTCTAAGGTATATTGTACAAATTCAAATTCTGTCAATATGGTGTTTTAAATTTTCGCATCTTTTAGAGAATAACTGAAATGTTCAAATGTACCAATATGGTCCAGCTTAAATAAATTTCATAAGACTAGATTTTTCTTTCTTATTGTTAGCAGTTACTGATCTCCAAAATATTCTGATAAAAGATTGTCTTGTTGAGAAGTAAAAAAATATATATAAATTTTCTGAATTATTTTTTTTTTCTGGTAAATGATTTAATGAGTTGCTTGAGATTAAAATTAGGAATAATACTGAAGCATTAGGGCCGGCTCCAGGAAGGGAACAAAAACAAGTTATCAATCAGTAATAGTAAGTGTTAAAATAAACATTATTTAAAGTGGAAAATTGCACCGAAAAGGCTGTTTGCAATATTCTCGTCAAAGTACAGAGATGGCCCGAAAAATCTCCTCAAATCAAAAAATATCTTAAATAAAACTTTTTCAGAATTCCATTCCATTAAAAGCCTTGTTTTCAAATTCTCATCAGAGTGCCAGAGACGGCTCTAGGTAGGCCCAAAAAATTAATTTTCATCGAATCAAACTGGTTTAATATAATACTGTTTAAGATTAAAAGAAAGAGAAATAATTAATAAAAAGGAATAATTGTAGACCTGAAATTGTTCCTTGCGGAACACCATACTTTATTTAGTATTTTATCAATTTTACTAATCCCTATTGCTTTGATAAATAGCTGTTTAACCAATCTAATGCTACTCCTCTAATTCCATCTTTCTTCTTTTGCATCAACAATAATTCTATTGTATATTCTATATAAGCCTTTAGCCAGATTTAAAAATATGGCAATGGTTTTTCTCATCATTATTGAGATATTCATATGCTTTGTTTGTACAGTGAGATAAGACGTTGTCCAGAGAACAGATCTGTATAAATCCGAATTGCTTTGTGTACTATGTAATTCTCTTGATGATGACATTATTTTTATTTTGGTGCCAACTTTTTAAAGGTTAAAACATTGTTTATGTATATTTTTTTAATTTCTCATATATTATACGTTATACTTACTCATAGATTTTTGGAGAAAAGATTCTTCCTTTATCTAACACTAAATTACTGTCCAAATTTCAATGCAATTGCACTTTCGCTTCTTTTGTTATCGTGTTTACAAAAAATGTGACAAACAGGCGGACTTTTGAAAAGACGAATAGAAGTATACTGTCCTTCGAAGAGTATAATAAATAGAAAAATTAGTTCATTTACAAGTAATAATTTGTGAGAATGTCGTCTAATATTTTTAAACAGGTTCCCAACTATCCTACCGTGTTGACACCTAATTATTAAAAATCAATTTGAATAAATTTCAATCCAATTTCCGTAGACATATACTCCTGGACTATGGGGATATTGCATAAAATGAAAAAAATACGAGCAAAGACGAAGTGGAAAAGGGAATTGGTAGGGGATGAGGTGTGAACTAGGAAACGTGATTCTGATCCCGGTCGACTTTAAACTATAAAAGTGGATTCTGTAACGGGGCGGTAAATAAGAGAAGGGTTTTAGCCACCCCAAACTACCCTGAGACCTGGACTGAATCTCGAAACAGTGCATGGCTGGAAGATAACTAACCAGCGATCTTGATGCACAGGACCGAAACTATAATATTTTATGTCTTTGAATAATATTCATGTGGATAAAGCTTTTTGACAATATTTTTGAAGTTTTATAATATTATAGTTTATAGTTCTGGAGTTAAACTGATCTTATTGAACCAGAAATGTGTAAGAATATGATTGAAAATTTGCACTGAAATTGCACATTCATAAATAATTTTATTGTTACGTCTAGAAAATAATTTGACTGAAGAATATAACAGAACAGATAAAATTGTAATAAGTGCTTCACATGTTCCCCATTTTGATTGATTTGATTTTGATTCTTTAAATGAAGTTTCTACTGACATTTTGTTACCCATGCTTAATCTAGTTACCATCCTGTCCTATATCGCATGTCGTTTTGTGAGGAATACCTTTTTTTAACATCTTATTTACGAAGAGATGAGGTACAGTCATCGGTGTAAGTTCCGACAACTCGATTAGCGAAGTTAAGGCACAGTGGTCAAATTCGGCATTTGGATTTGTAACTAGTATCTCTGTTAAAGTAGTACCTTTTCAGTTAAACCGAAAAAATTAAATAAATAAATGTAGTAATCAAGGAGAAAATTCACTTATTAACTTAACTGACTCAAATTATAATATAAAAAGTAATCTCGTTCAAAGTAGCTAAAATCCATGAATACGTACAAACTCACCTGGACAATTCGCTACCGTTACTACAAAACAGCCTTTGCCTATTAATATTAGATTACAAATTTCATTATCAATCATTTTACAGTAAATTGGTAATTAAAATTTAATTCGAGAATTAAAATCTTGAACTATACTTTAATATCATTCCATAAAGTTGACAATCCGTAAAAAGTATAGACAAATAACTGACAATTATTTTAGCATACTTACAAAATTTTCTTTTTATTGCAGTTACCAAACTATCATTGTTGGCTTGTCGACGTCGAGGCTTTTAAAATCATAAATAATCAAATCAGACATAGTATTTTCAATTGTTCTAATTGGTGAAATATCAAATTTCAGTTAAGTTAAATAAAAAAAAACCTGTAAATTTTAATTATCTTGAAAGTAATCTACTAAAAAGCTCACGCTATTTCATTACCAACAGATGCCTATTATTGGAGCCTTAATGTCAAAGCTCTGTTTGTTTAATTTCCCGCCCGATCCATCTAAAGTGTGTATAATTTACAAATTCATATATTTTAATATATTAATAATGATAAACAAACCTTAAAACAAAACATATAGGATCCGTTCATTTTTATATAATTTTTAATAAAGAAATTTTGTGAAACTTTTCATTAACTTTCTAAAACAAAAATTGCATTTTCGTTTTAAACATTTACAACCAAAGTGAATTTTATTTTTTCAAGCAATTTTTAAACGACGAATTTAAATCAAAATCTACGTATATTTCTGCTGCCGTGCAGTTTAGAAATCAATGTTTTGTAAAAATATTCGTGCTAGAAATTTCTAAACCTAAATTCTTTTAAAATAATTGTATAAATAGTGAAAAATAATACTATTAGTTCAACCTTTGATTCCTAGTTATTATTTCAAACAAGAAGAAAAATTCGATATACAAGGTGATACTGAAAATTCTAACCACCTGCAAAAAGTATTTTAATCCAGTTTAGACACGGATGGGTATGGAAGATTCTCGTGCTCCAACAATAAATAAATTTTTCAAAACCCAGATCCACGATCGTATTTATCTCAGTCCTGGTTGAGTGGTAGAGTGGTTGTAGCTAAATTCCGCCAGGATGTTAATATATATAATGCAATAAGGCAATTTATATTATCGTAGGTACTTGCAAAGTTTAGCCAGAGCAATTTCCTACGATATTACATCTGATCCAGCTGACACTCGAACTCAGGAAAAATAACATTTTACAAGTCGTTTAATCTTTATATATGACGACGCAAATGTGATGCTAGCAGAGTAGAAAAGATATAAAAACAAACTGACACAATTGTTAAGAACAGCTCAACAATAACACAATAAAATGGAAATAAACAAAAATATTAACTCTAGTAGGAATTTGTGGAATGCTGTTAATAAATTTTGTAATAAATATAACAAATCTGAGAAGGTGGTAATTAAATTAAATAAAAACAGAAAATGATAATAAAGCAAATACAAAAAAATGTAAATCATATGTATATCTGTGGCTCTTGCTAGATATGATATGCTAGAATATACGTTCATAGATTCCAATTTAAAGTTATTATATACAAAATTACACTCAATTCAATGAATACAGATTTGATTAAAGGTCAAGATCAAGAATACCTATTTTCTTCGTCTTGTTGACATTCTATGGAATGTTTACTGAAAACATTTAACGTCTTAACCGAGGGCGCTGTCATCTTCCAAACAATAGCGTAATACCAAAATAACACACATAATCATGTTTTAACGAATAAACAAAACCTTCATTGTTTACTTTCAATTTAACAGATGAAATGTATATTCCATATTGGCCTGTGTGTATTGGAGATTTTGTCTGGAGGCGTTGTCTTCGGAATGAGATAAAACGATATATTCGACTTGGAATTTTTTCTAACTACACATACTGAAATTGAAAGGTCTTGTTGGTTGTTATTTTAGCTTCATCCCTTCTTTATAACAATAAAAGATGAGTATCCACATAAGCCTATTATAGAGAAGGAATACTTTTAATGGATAAATCAATAACTTTATTTATCTAACGAATTACGAAAATGATACATACATTGTTGTGTAATACATAAACATATTACAAATTATGTTATTATTATTATGTCTAATTTCTGTGGTGTTTATTATTTATTTATTTATTTATTATTATTTGAAAAAGTAGAGCTCATAGAGAGCTTTTTGTACGGTAACTATTATATATGAAATGCATCATTTTATTTTAGCACTGTTGTCATGTAAATTTTACAGTGTGCAAATTCGAACTGTTTTTAAGTAGAAGCGGTTTACTGCGAGCCCAATTTTCCATTTTAAAGAACTGAAACACCACTGTTTCTATCAGCAGAATGATAGCGGTACAGGTAACTACAGTGAACACACCATCGTGTTCAGAGGTCAAGTTGCTGGTTCTTTGTTCTGAACGAATGAGCAACTGAAGTTTTTTGTAGCACTTTTACATGCAGACAGATAAGATAAAATATGGAATCAGTGGGATGAAACGGTTTTGTGAGCTAACATGTATATACCTAGCTCCATTTCGATGCAATTTTTCACTTGGAGCCTCTTCTGCTCTTCTGACGAGAATTTAAAGAACTTTTTGGTACAACTTTCTACTCTGAACAATTTTTATTTAAGACTATTCTGATTCGGCGAAAGTTTTTTTGGGCCCCGCACTGAAGCCCTCGGTGTATTGGAAAGAAATTAATTTGCAAACAGCCTTTTTTCCCGTTTTAAGCAATTTTCATTTTACATATTTTTTGATTAAATAAACACTTGGTCGCGAGCCCTTCTTGGAGCCAGCCCTGCTACTTTGGAAAATAAAAATTAAAAATCCCTTTACGCAACAATTTTCTATTCTTAATAATTCCTATCGTTATGTGCTGCCCTCTGACGGAGAGAGATGTAATTAGTCCCTCGTACAGAGTGAAGGAAGACGGGTTCAGTTAACGGTCGGTAGGGTGGCGCCATCTCTGGGCCAACTGGCGAACCACCATTAGCACAGAATATACGAGAATAGTCAGAAACGCCGCCTACAAAGCTGGATAATTCTAGAGAATTCGAATACCTTTGCCATAGCATATAAAAGGTGAATCTCGGACAATTCTCGTAAACAATGGATTTATCTAATGCATATGGATTTATTTTAGTAAAGCAGTACTTTCCTGTGTATTCATGTACTGTGCTCCAGAACATTGCAAAATATATACAAAAGTGTTTATTTTGAAATGCTAAAATAAATAATATTACAATCATAAACTTCTTGAAAATTTTGACAAGAGCATTTTACGTATTAATATATTTGTTGCTGCGATAAATTAACTACTGTGTGTTGTGCATTTATGTTTATAGTTTGTATATTAAGTCAAGCCGAATACAAACCATTAATGTTACAAAACTTGTACATTTACGAAATTTTATTTAAGTAGTTATTTTAATAATTTGAAACTGTAATAATTGCTAACAGAAAGAGTATCGCAATTTCCGAAGTTATAAAAGACGTTAAATTTAATATTCCATGTTTCTACCTACAAACGACCTTCTGCAAGTGTAAATTAAAGAAATACAGAACTGTAAGCAGGTCGAGCCATTTCTGGGTATAATTAAACAACAAAATCTACTTCCGCCTCATTTCCCTTCCAGACGAAATGTTTTCCTTCGCGTGACAGAAAAGGCAGGAATCCAATTTTTAGAAATTCTATACGCACGCAAAGAGGGTACTTATATAAGTTTGATGCAGAAAGTGACGCTGTCAACGTAACCCTGGCTGGGATTCCAGCACAATTGCTTATTCCGATGTCAGAGGGAAGAACCTGCCGGGGGATGATATACACAATATTCTCCATTTAAGTGATATTGCGTCTGGCTTTGCCATCCTATTTCGCTCTTTTTCTAACTTGTACCTTAAAAAATGCTCCTTTTATCAAATTTAAATAGCCGTTTTACGACACAGCATCGCTTTAAGACTGAGTTACTAATTAAGAAGCAATTAAATTTGAAAATGTATAATAGTAAAAGTTAAATTATAAATATATATATATTATAAATTTCAAAAATATGTTTGTTAGTGCGGTTTGATTATTTCTACAACTAGCTGTCAACTCGTTGAAAAATAAATGGCGCAAAAGACGTTATGCGCTGGCATCAATTTTTTGAAAATGTTTCCTACAGATAATCAAACTCAATGGTGGGAGAATTGCTATTAATATGGACCAGGGAAATTTGTCAATCTTGGTATTGCTAGATCAATCCAAAGCTTTCGATGTAGTAAACCATAAGCTCATGATCGCGAAACTTAAATATATTGGGTTAAGTGACGTTCCGCTACATTGGTTTTCCAGTTATCTTAGCAACAGGCATCAGAAAGTCAAAATAAATTATAACGAGTCAGATAAATTAATGCTAAAGAGTAGAGTGCCCCAAGGGAGTATATTTGGTCCAATTTTGTTTTCCGTATTCTCTTTTGATGTCAAAGCAAACATGGACAGCGAGATTCGCAATAGAATTAACGCTACATCTAGAGCACTCTGGGGACTTGGAGAGAGAGTATTTGACAACCACGACCTTGCTTTGTCAACGAAAATGGCTGTCTACAGAGCAGTTGTCATTCCAACACTGCTATATGGATGTGAAAGCTGGGTCACTTACCGTCGTCATGTGAAAGAATTAGAACGTTTTCAGCAAAGACACCTCAGAAGTATGATGTAAATCCGTTGGTTCCATCACATATCAAACGTGGAAGTACTCAGCAGAGCAAACAGCCTTCCAATTGAGGTGCCTATTTCAAGAGCACGCCTAAGATGGGCAGGTCACGTTCATCGTATGCATGATAACCGCCTTCCTAAATGTACACTTTATGGTGAATTGCTAAGCGGTAGAAGAAGGCGTGGCGGTCAACGAAAGAGGTTCAAAGACGCTCTCCATGAAAATCTAAAATCCTGCGGTATTGCAGACGGGCAATGGGAACAACTTGCAGCGGACAGAACCGAATGGCGAGGGGTTGTGGCCAGCTATCAAGGAAATGTTGCTGCAAGAAGGCCGAATCCAAGACCTAACCAGGTCTATGTTTGTCCTGACTGCGGTCGACATGTGCTCTCCCGAATTGGCCTCTATAGCCATAGTCGTGTGCACCGTAGATGAATGGGAATTACAATAGACTACACCTTTTACTTGTTTTTTATTGTACACAATTTATCGACTGTAACATTTTTATACTCGGACTCGAGTAACGGCTAATAAAATAATGATATCCCAAAGTGCTTTTCAAAATGTAAACTTCATCTTTACGCTGATGATGTGCAAATTTATTTATCTGCTAATATAACGAATATAGAAACTGCAATTAGTGATATTAACATAGAACTAAACATTTTTGTAATGATGCCATGATAATGATCCGAAATTAAATCCTAGTGAATCAAAAGCAATAATGTTGGGGAATGAACGTGCCATAAAAACATTAGCTTAAATCACCTCAACATAAGAATTAATGATACGATAATAGACTGGGTAGATTCGACTAGGAACTTGGGTTTGATAATAGATAATAATATAAACTTCAGTGAACAGGTGAGTAATGTACGGAAAGTTCATTTGCGGTATTAAAGTCACTATATAAATTTAAATATGACATGAAACAAGAGACAAAATTATTATTGACTTAAAACACTTATATATCCTAAAATAGAGTATTGTAGCTCTGTCTATTATTACCATTTGACTGGTTATAATAGGCAGGGATTGCAAGGAATACAAAACGCATGCATCCAATTTGTTTACTGTGTCCCGTTTGGAGAACGTATCAGTCCATATTTAGAAAGGCTAGGTGAAACAAATGTCTTTCAACGTGTTACTTACCCTGTACTCACTATTTTTACATCAACTGATTAAATCTAAGCGCTCTGACTATCTGTATAACATGGTAACAAAGTGAATATTAGAAATGATAATTACTCAATACCTCAACATAACACAAACAAATTTCAAGATAGCTTTTTATACACAGCACCAAAATTATTAAATTTCCTATCAGATATTCTAAATCGACACTAGGTACTTTCAAGAGCTAATGTAGATTAAAATTGCAGAACTGCCCTATTTCTTTGTAAACTTAATTTAACCCTAATTTATTAAGCTGTTCTGTTTAGCGTACTTATACCTATACATACATGTGTTTGTCACATATATACATAGATGTTAGTGTTAAATATCTGTTTTGTTATTTAGTTGTAAGTAAAAATTATATTGTTACATTTTAGCTATTTTGTATATGGGGCAGTCGAAGAACGGCTATGCCGAACCCCTTCCAATTGTGTAAGCCTTCTTTATACATACACAATAAACTATTTTATTATTGTTATTATTATTATTTTCACTCTGTCAACTACGTAAACAATAATTCTTGATAGTAAATTGGTAAAGTTGAATTTTGATAAAATAATAATTTTTTTTAAATAATACCCCGAGCAACATTTCTTAACTCACAAATAACATAGTACGAGACATAAAGAAAAAACGTATTCTCTGGAAAAAATATAAACAAACAAAGAACACCAATATCTACAGCGAGTTTAGTGACATAAGAAAAAAGATAAAGGATGAATTAAGACAAGCGCATGAAAACTATCTGCTGAAAATACAAGAAAATATAAAAAGCGATCCGCAAAAATTCTGGTCTTACATTAACAGTAAAAGAGGTAGCAATTCCATTCCCGATAATATTACATATAATGATACTCAATGTACGAATCCCCAGGATATTGTTAATGCCTTCGCTACCTTTTTTCAAACTTCATATTTAAAACCGAACAATAATGATGATAAATATCACTCCTACGAAAACGCCAGTAGTAATAGCATCAATTTGTCTCTAACTTATTTTTCTGAAACAGAAGTATTTAAGTCATTGAAGAAAATCAAACCTAAGCTTACTAAAGGACCTGATAACATTCCCGCATTTATCGTCAAAGACTGCGCAACCATCTTCGCCAGTCCTCTCACAACGATATTCAATTTATCACTAAAAACGCATACATTTCCAGATGTGTGGAAATATTCGCGCTTATGTCCCGTTTTTAAAAAAGACAACAAGTGCATGGCCGAAAATTATAGACCCATTACAATTATCTGCAATTTCGTCTTTGTGATCACTTTGCATATGTCATTATCCAGTCACGTACATGGCCAAATTAGCTGTAACCAACATGGATTTGTCCCCCGTAGATCTACTGAAACTAACCTTGCATGTATCACTCAATTCATTTCTAAGGAATTGGATGCAAATAGGCAAGTCGATATTATCTACACTGATTTCTCCAAGGCCTTTGATCGCCTAGATCACTGTACTCTATTAGAAAAATTGGGTAAGTTTGGATTGTCAGGGATGCAGTTAGAATTCTTTTCTTCATATCTGGAGAATAGGCGTCAGTATGTTGAATACCGTGGTTACAAGTCGTTTGACATCCTAGCCACCTCCGGTGTACCCCAGGGTTCTGTACTGGGCCCGCTTATGTTTGTTGTTTTTATAAATGATATTGTAGATAATCTTAATATAGAGAGTCTTTTATATGCCGATGATTTGAAAATATATTGTGTAATAGAAAACGAACAAGATTGTGAAAATCTTCAGAATAACCTAAACTTGGTAAATGACTGGTGCCAATCTAATAATCTGCCTATTAACATATCTAAATGTAACTCATTTACCTTCTCCAAAATGCGTAACCCTATCAATTACGATTATCATATAAACGATCAAACTTTGCAGAGACCGGATACAGTAAAGGACCTTGGAGTTATATTTGATAAGTGTCTAAGTTTTAAGGAACATATTAATTTCACCATCGCATCGGCTCTAAAGAGTCTAGGTTTTATAATTAGAAATTGCAAAGGGTTCAGTAATACTGATATTATGAAACTGCTATACTATTCATTTGTACGCTCAAAATTGGAATACTGCTCGTTGATATGGTCCCCAGGATATGCTATTTACATAAATAGTGTTGAGAATATTCAGCGCCGTTTTGTTAAATATTTGTGCTTTACTGAAGATAATATTTATCCAATAATTGGATATCCGCAAAATGTTATGTTGGAAAGATTTCACATGTCTAGTTTGGAAAGTAGAAGAATAGTACATTCAATAATTTTTCTTTGCAAAATTATGCATAACATGTTTGATTGCCCTCTCATTTTGGAGCAACTGAATTTTCATATACCTCGTACAGCAAGTCGGAATTGTGAAACATTTTACCTTCCTACACCTCGAACTAATTTATTAAAATTTTCCCCTCTATATTTTATGTGTAGAAATTATAATCTACTGCAAGATCAGCTTGATATATTCAACTGTAGCATTCGTTCAATTAAACAACTTGATTTTTAATTTATAAGTTTCGCTCTCTATACTAGTCTGCTGTAGTTCTGTTTTAATGTGTTTTTTATGTTACTTTATTTCATTTCTTTTTATTGTAATTTGTGTTTTTATATTGTAATACCTGTTTATTGTAATGTTTACATAGTTTTCATTGTAATGTTCCCACCCTGTAAATGGTTACCTGTTGGGTGGTAGTATCCAAATAAATAAATAAACTCATCGTTGCGAATTTCCTGAAATGTTTGTGTTACTCTATTTGGCAAGTCTTCTAATGTTTTTGGTAGTCTGGAGTAAACATTCTTGTTCAGATATTCCTATAATCAAAACTGGAGGGAAGTCAGATCCGGCAACCTAGGTGGCCACTCTACTGGACCACTGGTTATTAGTTCTATAGAAGAAGCATTAGGTAGATTCATAAATTCAACTTAAGGGCAGAGCTATGTTTACGTTAATCTCGATTTCAGACTGCTTACTTAAATAAAATATGATACATATAAACTAAAATGTAACCATAATGAAATTGAAATAGTTATAAGCTGACTTGTGACCCATTTAATCATGCCCTAAAATTAATTTGATTGTTAAAGCCCCTAAACCCAATATTGGTACCAATCCGTCGTTCCTCATAAGTTTCACTTAGGTAACTACGAACGATATGAGCATTGTGAAGTCCTACCCCATTTTGAAGAAAGTACATAAAGTCTAGTGAACTTTAATTTGGCGGATTCATAGGTCGCTTCGCCGCCTGAACTAATATGTATTGGATGGGCCAGAAATTCCAGTGATTCTCAAAGAGTTCATGTAAATTCACCAAAAACTCAATGTTGATTTTTTTCACGATCACAATACTTTTCTTATGTAGTACCTACCAAAAATATATTAAATTTTAAGACAATCGAATTAACACCTCCGGTACACGGTACGGTATTTATTTATATTTATATATTTTGTGCTCTTAGATATGGATATTTAATATTTTGTACTAATTTATTCGTATTGTAATTGAGTAAATGTTATATTGACTAAGTATATATTATTTTTATCAACTTTATAGCCTGTACCAATTCTTCATTCATAATTTTATTTTTTTATAAACCAGCTTTTGTGGTTGCTATAAATCTTTATTAGTTTCATATTTAGAATAGTAGAATTGCCACTTAAAAAATTATTACGAGTATAAACTGGGAATCATGAAATTACCATGAATATAAAAGCTTTTAGTGATTACACCTAGAAGTAGAAAAAACTATAAAGCACGGCTCGGAATAAATTTGTAATAAAAGAGAAAAACGTTAAATTCCATGTTCATAACTATATATTATGTAGAACATTCAGTTTTAATGAAATACTTTTATAAAATATGTACTGATGTTTAGGAAACAAATTTGCTGTGATTCTAAATGGAATTGGTTTAACTAAATATTTAAATACTATTTACCGTTGTCCATTTCCTTTATTTATTTTTAAATCATCCAGTAGAGAGGCATTTAAGAAAGTGACGTGTAGGTCTTGTATTCTGATCTTGTTTGTGGTAAATAGTGACGCATAATTTACATCTTTTTCGAATCAACATAATTTGAAAGACTTTTAAGAAATCAGTAGATTTGTCTGTTACCTCGTGATATTCCATTATAGCAAATAACGAACACAAACGGTATCCCAGGATAAGATTAGTAAAATGCCCCTTTTTCTGGATTTTTAAATTTATGTGATAGTATGTGTCTTCGAATAAAAATCATTTCATTAGCCAACAAGGAGTCCTTTATTACATTTCTGCATTATATTTTCACAAAAGTTAACTCTGCAATTAAAATCATCCTCTAGAAGTTCTTGTACATGGGGCGAGCGTAGGTGCGTCTTTACTATGTACATACTTCGGTATGCGATGTAAAGCAACGGCAGGCGCAGTTAGTACTTGGATGGGTGACCATTCCAACGGAAACCGCGTTTTCGCCTCACACATCTTCCAGCGGCTTGTATATCAGTGTATGCGTGGAAGCTATACAACCTTAGGCGAGGGTTGTATAGGAGATATACCATCCTTAGGAGGGGATGTAAAGCCGTCGGTCCCTTGTCTATTAAATGTTAGGCAAGTAAAAGATCCCTACTCTTCTTAAGGGAAGAGGTTCGGCAAAATTCCTGGTTGGGGGTAGCTCGTCTACAAGCGTCGGTGTTAGGCCTCAGTAGCGGAAATAGGCCGACGTTAAATAAATGTATAAAAAAAAAAGTTCTTGTATGAGATGTACCTTGTACGGATGCCACTTTTTGTATGTATGTATGTATGTATGTATGTATAACATAACAGTAATGTCTAGTTTGTTAGTGATAAAATGGATAAGAAAATCTAAAGAAAAGATGTACCACGCAAATTGGTCTTTAAGGGTTAACGACTTAAGAATGTAAGTACTCTTAATAGTTTTCGCTAGCGCTCTTACCATCATTTGCAAAAATATTCCTTTCCGATGTCTTATGCAAACAAGAAATTATAAATTTAAAAATGGAACAGAAACAACATTGAAAACGAGTAAATAAGAATCACATTGTGGCCCCGAATACTGTCCCGGGTGTTTGATTCCTTTGTAAAGTCAGTCAAAGCCCACTCGTCTATATTGACACTGCGGAATCAAACCAATAACATGGAAAATAGATGGACACGGGTCGGTCCTATCCAAACCCTATCACGCATCAAAGCGGGTGCTAGAGGAAAATGCCGATATACAGTTTCTTTCTTTGAGTCAAACCGTCTTAAATTGAATTTCAACGAAAATCTAACATCGGAATTTTTTCAATGAACAAAGAATTAAATATATGGGGCTGGAGAAGTATCTACAAAATGTATCATCCATGTAGTGTTAAGCACCTAATTAATTATAAATATGTATATAGAATGTTTTGTAAAATGTAAAATAATATATTTTATGAAGATTTAGCCTTTTAGGTACCTAATCTAGATTATACAGACAATGAAACGCTGATCGATTATAGGAAAACCAGGTGAATTTACAATTCCCAACGTTTACCAAATGAATGCGTAAGCAGGAATTGCTGGTCTTTCATGGGTCAAGAACTGTTTTTGATAGATGTGTTTCTTTCTAATTGTTTAAGACGCTTTAGACGCTCACCTCTCCTTTCTGTATACAATAAATTCGTATTTCTGTGCTTATAAAATTGTTATTTAAAATTTTTTTGTTCGTGTTTACATTTTTTGATTTCATATACATCAGATTTACTGTTTATTTATTTTTTTTATTAATGATAAAGAATTTTTTGTGATTTGTTAGGTGCACTAAAAAATTCCTATTGAAGCATTTGGCATTGTTTGTTTTTAACCATATTATCTATTAACGACTCTTGTACCCAACTTTTTCAATTTTTCTGTTCCTAAAAACCTTCTTCGTACTATTACGAACATTAAAAAAATAGCCAAATCGGTCCAGCCGTTCTCAAGTGATGCGATTACCAACGAACAGCATTTCAATTTTATTTATATAGAAAAACTTTAGAAAGATTTTTAAATTCTGTTTTCTCATTTAAATTGATTTGTGAGATGTCTATTAAATTATTTAGAATTAATATTAGTTTTGTCGGTGGGAAAGAGGCAGACAGGCTTTTAAGATCAAAGGAGATTAATTTTATGTTAGTGGGTACTTTTAATTTTTTTTAGAACTCCAATAAATTTAAGTTTTTTGTATAATAACTTAAAATTGATTAGCTTTGATGGAATGTAATTTAGTTATTTGCGCAAAGTAAAAGTAGCATTAATATAGGATACTACGGATTGTATAAAATTATTTTCTTTGTGAATTTTGTCATAGAGCACGGCAGCTGAATAGTTAATATTCAATCTGTACAACTGGCTGTTTAAAATAATTGTAGGACAATCCTTTAAATTACAAACAATTTTTAACTGAAGTTGTTACGGTTCTTGTTAATTTTCTCGAATTACCGGCTCAGTGGCTCAACGCTTACGTATTAGGCTTGCAACCAAGGAGTCCTTGGTTCAAATCCTGGCTAGGTATGCATGTTTAGTGGTGTTTTTCATGTGTTACCGAGTTGGTAGCAGTGGACTAGATGGGGTTGTGTGAGAGACAACACGGTAAGTTGCTGTACCACTCCTGAGTTCGAGGCTCAGCTCAGCTGGTAGGCGTGAAATTTTTACTATAAATGCTGGAAAACTGAAAGTTAGGGTATGTTTTATCCTGAAACGGGCATTATGCTGTCTAACTTGTGTTCTGTTGTGGATTAGTAGACTAACGGGGTAATAGACCTACAGACGTTCTACATACAAATTCACTAACCTTTCCTGATGAAAGGAAATTCTTCTAAGTGTACTTAACGCTAGTAGTGTGCTTTTACGTTCAAAAATAAGGGCTCACTCGAACAAATGGAGGAAAAATAATTTTTTTATTTATGCTATAGTTTCACAAAAAAAGATATCGCCCTAAATCCTTACTGTAAGGTCCCCTTGTGAGAGCAGTTGGGGCGACCCGCTAGTGTATTTTAATTTTTATGGTAGAATATGCTTCTTTTATAATTTACTAATTGAAAGGGCTGGCAAAATATGTGTAAGTACTCAATTAATATAAAGTATTTCCGGTAACTAACTGACAATAATTATGTAAACTTGTATCTAAACTTTGCGGCTTCATTGACTTTCATGACTAATAAAGAAAAGTAAAAAGGAACAAAAGATCAACCTTCGTTTCACAAACGATATACATTTATTCCTATTTTAATTTAAAATATCATATAAGACAAATCAAATTAAAATCAAGCGGGAATAAAGAAAATAATAAATGATAAGTAGAATATTCCTGTAGTACTTAACTTAATTCGGACTATAAAGTATTTTACTAGATAACTTTAATTTACTCTGTTTATCTTAATTTTCTGCTATGGGCATAATAAAAGGCTACAAAAACATTAAGGAATGGCTGACATTTTGACCTACATCTTTCATTATGTAACAAAGGAGCGCCTCTACTAGCGTTTTCGTAAGAATTTATACGTCAAACACAATAGGCAACTTGGTGGTGTTTTGCTCAATATTTTACCAACAACAACATGATGTATAGGTGTAATTGTTTTAATTTTCTTTGTAGTGTTTTCATCGTTTATACAAGTATGTTATTTATTCCTCCATTATCCTTTATTACGCTGTTACCAAAACTAATGTTGCACAGGCCAGAAAGAATAAAAGATTTTTTACCTTGTAATTATACGTTGCTCTGTACAAATGGAAATGCGCAACTTTTAAAATGAAAGATTTAATTCAAAGGCCATGAGATAATTAAATAACTAAACACATAGGTACCTAACTTAATTGCTGTTTTATCTGAAATAATAACAAAACGTGATACATTTTGTTGTAAAAAGTTTGTTGCGATGTCAAATTACAATTGTAATAAAAGTTCCTCGATTTGTAACAAATCGGATTCAGATTAGGGTGAAAATATTATATTATACCTGTGCAACAAGATAATATTTTGTTGTTGAATCAGATTTTAACATGTTAATGTCCAAAAAACCCTGGGACATATGCAATGAGCCCGTATGTCAAGACAGCATTAAGAAAAATTCCCAGTTAACTTTTTTTTTGATAAATATATTTGTATAACAATAAGATAAGGCGTATATTCTTCTTGGAATAGAAACAAAATAAAATTTAAATTCTTACTAAGTATTAAGTTTTAATAAATGCCCCTCTCCTGAATCCATAGTTTCTGGACCAATTCTTCCACAATCCCAATCTTGTAGTCATTCTGTGTACAAACTTATCGGCACCAACACAAAATATGCTATTTTAGAAGTTATAGGATATTTTTTTTTAATAACCGTTATTCCGAAATTGACAAGTCACTGTTTGACAAGCACGTACTGGAATAGGGGCCCGTTTGTAAAAAATGATTAGAAATATTGAAGTTTGCTTTGTTACCTATATCGAAGTGATGGAAAATGTTCCTTAAATCAAATTTCAAAATGTCTGCCAGTCTAGCCAACATAGTAGTTATATCATTCTAGATATTTGAGCTTGTGAACTACCGACTATAAATGTTGGAGTTTTATTGCACTAAATAATAGATTGGATAATTGTTTACAATTTTTGAAAGCTACTTTTACATTAAAACAAGAAATAATTTGCAAACTTCTGCCAGATATTAGTCCGAAGTACTAAGAAAATATATTTTATATTTCTCATTCAGTAGTGTAACCTGACTTGAATTTTCAAGGGCATTCAAGAAAGAAATGCGTGTATTTGCTTATAATAATCGTTATTTAACAGCTTTGCTTATTATATTAGGGATTCTGAGGGGTGACACGTAGCCCTTTATTACACATTTCTACATCCGGCATATATTTTGTTTTTATTATTTATTTTATTGTGTTCAACTAGTTTTTTTATACTTATGCATAGAACTGTTAATCTAAATGTGACATAAAATGTGTTGGGATATCTTTTGTGGACTTTTCTTGAGCTCATTGGTTTTCTTTCTTACATCAACTTTTATCTGTTGTGTACTCATTACATTTTTTTAAAAATATTTTATTCTTCAGGACCTTTCTCTTTTTTAATAATTTCAGCATATTTTTTTCGCCAGCAACTTAATGTCAATGCCAAAATGAATAATAAGTGACAATAACAATACTTCTTTTTCTCTATTGAAACAAATACATCAAGAACGTTATTTAAGTTGAAAATTTCAAAATAATTTAAACTTTCTTAGTTGTATTACTGCATCTCAAAGTTCCAAATTTTGATGGAAGTGGGTCTTTTAAATCCAAAACATACCAAATATATCCAAATCGGCATGCCGTCTGTGCGTGCGTCTGTCAGTCTGTGTGCCTAGCTGTGTATCGTTGTGTATCGTTTCTCCCGAACACGGCTCTACCCATAAATCTGAAATTTTATAATAAGACCTGAAAGTTCCAAGAAAGCACGCCATTGAAAATTGATGAAATTGGCGCACCAGGAACTGTTCTAGGCAGACCCAAAAAATAATTTCTTGTCCAATCTAATATTTCAAATAAAAATTATTTAAGATGGAAAATTGAACTGAATTGACCCATTGCAGGGTTCTCCAGGGAATCAGAAATTGTTTTAATACAAAAATTGTTTAGAATGGAAAATTGTTGCGAAAATAGTTACTTAAATTTGCCGCCAAAGTAGCAGGGTCGGTACCAGGGAGGGCCCGAAAACAAGTAATTGTTTAGTCAAAGTATTGTTTAAAAATAATTGTTTAAGGTGGAAAATCGCAACAAAAAGGTTCGTTTTCTCGAAAAAACACCAGGGGCGGCTTCAGGGTGAGCCCAAAAAATCTTTTGTCGAGTCAATAGCTAAACATATCCAACCTCGTAAATATTGTGTCACCTAAGTATGTGAGTACATCAAAATATTTATTAAGTTAAATAAACTTTCTATAGTCGACACAACCCCACCCTCTTCCTTAACAATAACAGGGCTCGCCCAAGGCTAGTGTGATGGCCAATTGCTTTCCATCATTTCTTTTATTTGTTTGTCTATTATCTCATGTTTCTTTTGTGAAACGCTGTATGGAAGGCTTTTAATTGGTTCGGAATTACCCATGTCTATTTTATGTTCCGTCGGGCTAGATAAACCCATGTAAAAATAATAAAATTGTTTAGGATGCAAAATCGCATCAAAAAACTTTTTCAAATAATAGTTAGCGGCAGAAGTGGCTCTAGGAAGGGCTTAAAAACCATTTTTTATTACACTTTTACAGCGTCAAAATACGAGAAATTGGGTATTTTTCAATTATTACAAATTAATAATCACTTTCTTGTTGGAAATCGATAAAAAAATGTTTGATGAAAGTATATTTTTTTCTATTTATCATAAATAAAATTGTTTTAAAAAATAACGATCCAGGTTACCGTCTGGTAACATGGATTTTTATAATATTTCCTGAACTGATTCCAGCAAAAAAATCTAATCCGTCTAAAAGAACAATGGCCAGCTTAAACGCCTAAGTCGTAAAGCGTCACTGAAAAGTTATGTAATTGAACGCTTCTTGGGAATAGTATTGTCAAATTGAAATATGTCAAACAAAACTATTGTATTGAAACAGTTTGGGCTGTATTGATGACTGCCTTTGTCAATGTAATTAATCATAAAAAATCTCCAAGTTGCATTAAAGACAAGTGCTTGGCTTAAAAAATTACATACACGAAATGATCCGTTATATAATAAATAACATCCGATTCTGGGCATTTTATTTTTGCAAGTACGGTGCAGTCGGAGCACTTCGTGTTCGAGATTTATATTTTAGCAGAGATCGCAATATATGGAACAAAACTCATATATATGTTGTATTCGTAACAAACAGTGTTTGGGATAGGTCTGATTTATTTATATAATAAAAACGAGTTTACTAAAAAGACACGGTCGGAAGACGGTGGCATAGATCACGGTGAATCTCATGTGAAGAGGCTATAAATTATTGAAGTAATATGAGTTTTATTTGTGGAAGAGTGTAGTAAGATATTCGAGGGCGGCATCACACCTCACAGAAATTGATAGTACGTCACGACATGCACGGCAGCCTTAGATCAATCAAGCGCAACCCGTAGAGCGTGCTCTGAGAACGCTATTCGAAGGGTATGCGTGCCTTAAAGCTTCGCCCAGTGCGTGTTGGTTGCCTTCGTCGACGTCGATACCAGAGCTGGACCGGTATATTTCGTGGCGCATAATTCAGTATGTTGAAATTGCGAATACATTTAATTTTTTTATACAAAAAATGCGTTTTTCACAGTTTGCGAGAATGTAGGTTCTTTGGCCATTATTCGTCTATTTTCGTCTAAACAAATTGTAGTAATATAACACGCGATTAAACGTCTGTTTTTATCTATTTATGTGGAAATTTCTATATAGATAGGCGGAATTTGATAGTAATATCTAAAAACAGATTTATTACAACTTGAAAACTGCACACACACGATTGGAGCACTTCCACTTTTAAAATTTTGTAATAAAATTACAAAAATGGAAGAAATCAACAGGATTTGAACTCGGATATATTCTATTGTTAATTCAGTTTGATTAATCTGTACACACTAAGCTACACGAGGACTACAATTCTGATATAAAAAGTGAGTGATGTAAGTATATGTAAGTACTAGAAAATTGTAAAACGTTTAGTGGGTTGACAATGTTCATTTATCGGATGAATATATATGATTTAACACTGAAAATAACTTAAATATTTCATATAAAGATTTAGTTCCAATATGAGACGACTTTTAGCCCATATAAATAACAGTTTATAATCCCAACAAGGGTACAGCAATGGACTACCTGGCAATGTCCAGAAGGAGCCTACGTATTATCGGGAATACAGACTGGACACTGTCCGCTAAGAAAACATCTCCATGTCCAACTGTCTCATCAATCAGAGAATTCATTTTGGGAAAACGTTGGCCTACTTTGGCCGATGTAAGTGAGATGCCCCTAGGCAGCATCACCACCTATTTCGCAAGATTAGGTTGGTTGGAGACCTAGGCGAGAGTCTGCCTACAGGAAGGATGTACAAGGAGCCCAATGGGGCGTAAGTGCTGTGGTTCAATAATTTTTATTGACCACCATCCCAACCAATTCCAGATTCCAGTTCATAAACGATTGACAAATCTTTAGAGTTTGAGAATCGCTGAACTTATGGAAGAATATATTATATATATTTTTCTCTCTCTCTCTAATCAGTGTATATTTCAGTCTTTAGATGAGAGAGAAACTTGATAGGCATAAGTGAACAATGTATTTGTGCTGTTGCTTTAACTTTGTGTGCAAGAGAAATGAAGTCGTACGCGCAATGTCAGTTCATACACACGCCAAGTTAAAGTTTACTAGACTTTATCATGGCTCACAAAATTCCTTAATACAAGATATTAAATATTTTGTATTAAGCAATTTTGGCATTGTTGCATGGTCGTCTTTGGTGGCCGGTTCAGAAAGGAATAGGAAGGGAGTAGTCTGTGTAGTTGGTATAGAGGGGTGAACTTAACCTCTGTGACCGAGGGATATTATTGAACTTTTTAAACGGATCGGAAGAAAAGTACTCCTTGTTTCTGAGACAAAAATCGATGTGCACTGAATCCTTGACGAACACCAGTTTCAGTTTGGCCCTTGATCTTGTAGTAATTTTGTCTATTGATCGCGCAATTTAATCGACACACACATGGAAATTAGCTTGAAATTAGCTTATCAATACAAACTGTACATGACATGTACCTTAATCTGAAAAAAAAATCGATAAAATGATTTTTAACATTTATAAAACATTTAAAACTCAAGAAGGAAATGAAAAAATCTATACCGGTGCCGGTAAGGAAACCATATTAATACTTAGAGCAATTACAAAATCTACATAAAGAGAAAGGAGCAAAACAGCTGGGTAGTATTTTTATTTGGCCAGTTAGGAACAATTGATGAGAATTTAATCTACCCGGCACCTCCACCAAATAACACGTCTTCGCAATAAGCTGAAAGTGTATTTTACAAATATTGTAGATGCATCGACGTATTTGCGAGTGACAACCAGTAAACCTTTCTTCATACATTCACAACTACAACCAATTTTATCTTGAAGCGAAATCTAATGTTACGCCGAGAAATATAAAATCGATCAGAGTATAAAAACTATAATAACCAATTGAAAATCGTCTTGTCTCACTTATTGTGACTGCCGTGACTGATTTATTTCCAGTGCACAGGAAGGCAATCACCTTACACAAATTGAGGCCGAGTGGTTTTGTTAAATTCTCCCCATTATTTTACATCAGGTAAAATAATAAGCCCGCCATAACATGGTGTTCGAGATTTAAAATGATAAAGCAATGCATTACGCCGGTAATCCATCTTAGTCGACAGCATGGCAGCGCTAATCAACACGCGACATGCTCGCATTTTCTTCAAATGACCTACCGAAGCCGGCGTGATGTGGCTTTTCATTCTGAAAGGGGAAATCTGAGAAGATATCCTGAATTAAACTTGATAGAATTGCTAAGTCGGCCTTTCTGACAGTTTTTCCATTCGTGTCTAATTTATCTCAAAGGAAATATTTTCAACCAAATTAAGTTAATATTTTTATTAATACCCAGTACCGTACCCCGATTTTTTCAGGAGTTTTAATAATAATGTCAGTCAACATTAACTGTGTGTTTTTACTAAAAGCTTTACTAAATCTTTATGTTCCAAGTACATTATAATTTAATTTAAAATATCTTGGATATTGGAAAACGATTGGATATTCGAAGAAAGTACAAGATATTTTTGTTACAGATAATTATTTGTATACGTAGGTGTCTTAGTAGGATATATTGCTTAATTGAACATCGATAAGGAGAAAATTAGAAGATGTTTCAGACATCATAATATGAAGCCTTATAAACCAAAGTTTCTAAATACTTTGAAAGAAGGTGATGAAAATAAAAAATTAGATTATTACTACTTGGTCCAGGTAAATTTTTTAGACGATAGGACATTATTAAGTAAAGCTTTGTTTACTGATGAGGCTATATTTACCGCAAATGGGATGGCGTCACCTAAAAACTGTATGTACTGAGCTACAGAAAATCCTCGTTGAGTTATTAATTGTAAAGACCCGGTATTCAGAGAAAATTAATGTATGGTGTGGAATTTTAGAAGACCGAATAATTGGTACGTTTTTCTCTTTAAAAGTCGTTAAATGCTGAGCGTTTAGTTAACTTTTTCGGAACAAAATTATGGCATGCAATTGACAGTCTTCCTCTTAATGTGCGACAGGTGATGTTTCTCCAGTTAGATGGTGGGTCAATTTATAATTCTATAATTGTTTGTCAGTGGTTGAACGAACATTTTACAATGCGCTGGATAGAAAGAAGAAAAGAAGAAATAACCCTTTTGAACTCTGGCCTTATAGATCCCCAGATATTACACCAGTAGATTTTTATTTCTGGGGACCAGTGAAGAATTAATTTTAGAAAACACTTCCCAGAAATTGAGTAGAATTTTGTGCTAAAATAAGGCGAGCCTGTCACGAAATCAGCATTTCCAGAGCTGTAGTAGGGTAGCCAATCGTAATCGTAAAAGTATTGAGAAATGTATTCAAATTGAAAGTGGATTAGTTGAGAGAGGCTACATCCGAGAATTAATTAAAATTCTTATTTACGTGTAATGGGTAATTATCTCAAAAACTGATTGTTACTTTAAATTGTTGTTTCTTTAATTACTTCAATTGCCAAAAGTTCAATTACCAACATTTTCAAATCTTGAGAGGATTATGTCTTCCTTGATTTTACATTTAATCGTTGTCACTGACATATTGTGATATGCAGATTGTTAATAATATAAACTGCTATGAAGGAAAAGGACGATCGATAAAAATGGAGTTTTATGAGATAGAATACAAATTTTACTTCCAACATGTCTCAGATGTCTGCAATGAATATGAATTCGTTCTTATGTTCTATGAAACAAATAACTAGGTTTGCCTATTCTAAAAATATTTAAAATAAATCCTACTACGTGTATAAATCTTCTTTCAAACATATTTAATAGTTTGAAATTGCATAAATGTGGAATAATATGACCATATTGTGGTACAATTGTAAAATATTTTACAAAGCAATTTTCAATTTCTTGTAAACGGTGTTTATCTTCTTGAGTAATACAGGGACCGTATACAATGTCTGCGTAATTTAAGTGCGATAGAACTATAGTTTCCGAAAGCAATTTTTATTTTAATTTTTACCCAGATACTTTTTAAAGGTGTATAACGGCTTTAAACAATAAAAAGATTTTTTACAAATAATACTAACGTCATCAGAAAAGCTTAGTAAAGAATCAAACTTAATACCAAGATTTTTACGCTAGTAGTTGATGTAATGATCTCATTATTTATTTGAACATTCAGCTCCAAAAACAATATTTTTACTTTTGTTAGCATTAAATACAAGAGTATCTTGGAGAGTCAATTGATATATAAAACTAAAATTATTATAGATGCAAAATTCTGCCATTTGAAATTCGGAAGGAGAAAAACTATATTCGCTGAATATGTATAGTTTTGAATGTAGTGGAAATCTCGAAATATCTAAAATAAATATACGAAAAAGTAGCGGTCCAAGAATAGATCCTTGCGGAACACCGTATAAAACTAATCTATTTTGTGATATAAATATTGAATTTCCTGCATTAATATTAGTATACTGTTATGTTGTCTGTCATTGAGATAATTTTTAAACAAGAAAAAAGTAATTCCACATATGGCATAATAACTTAACTTTGCAATTGAGCAATTAATATCTAAGAAGTCAACAGCTTTAGTCATATCCAGTAATGTCAAAGAGGTAACTTTCGGGTTGTCAATGGCTCGCAAAATTTTGTCAGTTATATTACTTAGTAGCACGACTGATTAGAAGGAATTATTTGAATTTTGAAAGACTGTTCAGAAAGTTGTTCATATACAGCTAGTTCTACAATTTTAGTGGAACAGAAAGCATGCTAATAAGGTGTAGCCCTAAGTGGCTCCAATTTTTTTATTTTTTAGGTGTAAGTCTTGATACAGGACATTTTCCATTGAGGAGGAAAAACATCAAGTTCTAATAATATATTAATAATATGAGTCAATGTTGCCGATATCCACTGTAATGCAAGTTGTAATATTTTTGCCGATAGTTTATCTGAGCCAATAGTGCGGGGTTTATTTATGGTATCTGAAATTTTTTTTAAAAGTAACCGGTTTGATTTTTTCCAATTAATATTAGAACCGTGCAAATTAAATAACTCTAAATTAAAGTTGTAATGTTATATAGTTTTTTTTTAAGTTCGAATTTCTTTTTCTTAGTCAGGTTTTATGCTTCTAATTCAACTACATGTATTACGTATTTTATTCACTTACATTGTCATCGTTTCATATTATTGAGAAGATAGCACAACAGCTACTTCTACACAAGTTTTTAAATTAAAGAGAAAATTGAATTTCACTTGCTACCTACTTGCCTACGTGTTACTAGCAACGGTATATCGGATTGTTGGAAACACATTCCACTTGCATTTTTAATTAATTTTAAATGTATTGCGTGTTGATTAGCTCTGCCAAGCTGTCGTAGCCAAGATGGATTACCGGGATAATACATTGCTTATCACCACCGCTTCAGCAACTACCATATAATTACAGTTATTCGAGCCAGAGCGAAAAAAACATGCAGGAAAGTAGCCATTGTTATCTGATCGAAAAAGAAAAACCATTTCTTATCTTTGTACTTGGTAATAAGCGGTGGGGCCATGCTGGAACGCAAGGTGAAGTTAGGGCATGTCGCGTGAAGTAATTTTAAAAATGAAATTAGTTTTCCTCTACTTGTTTTGCTTGTAGCGATTTACATTTTTATAGTAATTACATCTTTATGCTTAGTCTGTCTTTTTTGTATAGTGCTGTTATATTAATTATTTTTAAAACTTCCAAAGTGCACACCAAGCAATTTAATACCAACTTTTAATTAGACGTTTAAATAGTCACATTAATACAAAAAATCGTTGCGAATACTCGACGTTGTCTAAATCGCGACATATCTTTCACATGATGAACAAAATGAAATGACCGCAAGATGTTGCAAATAATCAGAAATGACACAACGCGTTTTGTATACTTTGAAACGACCACAACACTTTCTATTTGCTAAGGATGTAGGTCTCAGTCGTATATTACAAGAAGGTTATAATAAAATATAACCAGGGGGGAATGAGACATCGATAGAATTTGCCGTTCCAAATAGTATTTTTTAAGACCTGCCTAGTTTAAAAATGAGCCTGGTACAGTGTGTTATTTATTTGTCGTTAAAGGACCCTGCACTTTTTAAAGGTATTTTGGTGATCAATAGATTTTTCTGATTTTTTTATATGTTAATTCTTGAGGTATGTTTACCAACCCTGCAAAAGCACAATCATATGGGGTTCGTAGTTTAGACAGGAGAGGGCGTTGAAGTTGTCTTTGTAAATGTTATATTTGCTTCTATTCCGGTAAAACCATTGAAGTAAAACTCATTGGGAACGATACGTGTATAAGTACCTGTCATTTATATCATAAAAAGACTATTGTGTCAGATCCGTTTGTACCGGAAATGACGTATAAATATCTGGATACATACCCATGTCTGAATTAATAAAAGACGTAATGACATATTGCCATATCTATACAACGTGATTCACTTTTAGCATATACATGATATGCAATTACATCCATTCGTAAATCAAATAAATTGAGAAAAAAAGTAGATACAATAATTTTAGGAGAGGTAGTACACATTAACAATAAAACTATAGCAAATATGGTAGTAGTAGGTACATATCAGAATTAAAACAATACTTGCGTACACATCACATACTTTGCTTAATAAATACAGGACATACTATCAGGTTTAAAAAAGGCAGATTAACATTTTTAAAAATCAGAAAAATCTATTGATCACCAAAATACCTTTAAAAACTGCAGGTTACTTTCGTTCGTGTCTGTTCACCAAATTGTTGAAAAAGTTCTAATTAAATTTTTAAAATACCTGTACATAAAAAGTTTCACCTATGTCCGAGTTACGGAACTGCTAGAACCACAGATATTAGGAAAGAATTTATCATATACTAAGTTTAGAACTCCACAGAATGCAAAATATTGTTGTGGTTGTTTTGCATTTAGAATATGGACCAATATAGGACTGAAAGTGCCAGTAAAACCATACTTAGGTCGACTTTCAGAAAATAGAGCCCAATAGGTAATACGAAATATTGAAATGAATATGATATTAAAATTACTGTTTTTTTGAATTTTGGTCAATACATCGACGTGTGTAATTTATTTTTATATACTACATAGATGATTTTTCAGTTATTTAATAAATATAATCGATAAGTAATGTACTGGTATAAATATACTTATAGTATAAATATTTATAATTTAGATGCGTTTGTTAAACGTGAAGTTTGTCCCTTAAAATAAATAAAAGTCACTAGAGAACGTGAATTATCGATTTGCATCTAATTTTTTTTTCTATTATTTTACCACATGATACTTGTAAATACCAAAACTTAGTGTTATTCTGTGTGTTTCAACAAGATAACGTAAAATAATTAGGTAAATAATAAAATAATTCTCGAGATTTTCCTCCGGTGACTAGTCTATAAACAAAAAATAATATAACTTCATACGTATACATTAGAATTTGATAATAACTACAGAGTCAATCCTACATTTATTGCCATAGAAAGCGTCAACTGGGCTTCAAGTTTCAAGTTCCAGCAGGCATAAATTCGGATGCGGTGAATTATTTAAATTATAAACCTGCACAATAATGTGACAGGGATAGTGAATTGATTCAATGCCAACACGCATTATTTTAATAATAAAACCTAACTGTTCGCCAGCCTACATGAATAATAACAATACCGAAATTTTACCACATTTCCAACAGTATTCAAGTTTGAATTAATGCCCCATTAATCACCAACTTGATAGTCACAATAATCAATGCAATTTGAACTGCACTTCTCTGTAACCAGGACTGATATTGCATATAAATGATGCAATAATAATTCAACTTGAGCGTTCCAGCGTTACAGTTCAATAAGTGGGTCTTAGTATTATAATTTTAGTGGGTTTATTCAGCCCATTTTGGTTAAATGGGAAGTGAAACCTAATATTACATTAATTATTACATTACAGAATAACAATGCGATCAAAAGGCTCCGCATACTGTTACAATTGCATACGAGAATTGTCTTGAGAACAACGGTATTTTGAGGCACTGATTGTTGCAGCAATGCGTTTGCTGTAAGGAATTTCAACATAAAAATTTAAGAATTATTAATAATGATAATAATAATAGACTAGTGCTACTGGTTCATTCACCCCTTACTGTGTGGCGGTAGGGGTTGCAAGATAATACAAGACACACTTGGGCTGCTGTGATTAGCAGATCGTGGACATTATCTAGCCCGGATAACTGAAGTAACGTGCCCACCACAAAAAATTCACTAGCTCAGAAATCTCAAGGCGTTAAGCCCAAGTTTAACATAGACTATTTGAAGTGTTTACCTTAATTAATATAAAGTCATTGAGAGTTCCAACTTATGGTTCTCTAATATAAACTTCGCGATGTGCAGTGATATATGGCTATATTCTGATAAATATGTTACATAGTAAAATAAAGGTAAATTCCCCTCGTGTAGCTACACTTAATTTACAAGCATGAGGATTGACTATAATAAACATGGCCGTAACAGGTTACATTAGAGAACGTACTTAATCAATAATGAATGAATAATATCTTTGTTTAAATATATACAAACGTAAATAGATAGATATATAGATAATACGTTTATTTAGCCCTTGGCTATACAATCAAAAATACATAGTATAATCTCTGTTTTACATTAGAAACCACATATAAACGAAACAAAATAAAAATATTTAAAATGAAAATTAACAGTAAGTTACAAGAAAACAAATATTACTACGCAGAACTACTGAAGATGGTTTCCTTCCAGGTAGAGAAAACAATAACACTTATCTAGATGATACGGTATCCAGACGTCAACAAGTGGTGAAACTGCAGCCCTACGGTGGTGACTTCTTAGGGCCATCGTAGACGATGGTGGTTGGTTTATAGCCTCCCTAAACCGTGGCAAGTTTGAGCCTAGTCCGTGGATGTTTTAGCCTAGTCTGTGGACTTTTAGCCTAGTCCGTGGAACGTTCTAATCTAGTCCGTGAACCCTAAGATACACCCATTTAATTTGCAAGTCGGAAATGCATGTAAGACGTGCCTAATGAGAGCAATTGAAATCAGGTATAATTCACAAAAGAAATAATTTACCTCTGTCTCGTTGAGGGATACAATCCACATAAAATTCTGGTAAAATGCTACAGCTCAATTGACAGGATCGAGTCCGTCTCTCTGGCAAACGAGATACCTCCAAACGATAGTGGTCAACCACCCTATAAATTTTTGAAGTACGTGGGTAAGTCGGAAAAGTTGGCGATAACACGGTGACTCACCTGTATACCTAAATCCCGCACAAATGCGGATAAAATTCCTTCCGTAACAACAAAATGCTCTGACAAACAGAAACAACCAAAACGGAGGAAATTTTATCGTTGCCGATAATCCCAAAATCCACTAAGATGACTTAACTAACTAAGTTTTAGGAATTTACGGCAGCGTACAGCACAGGAGCACCTTCTACCTTTTGACAATACGGAAGTCACGTGACCGTTTCTAGCAGCTTCTAGCGGACAGAAGCCAAATCTTAGGCACCCACGGGTCGCGGATTGGCGAGATTTGTGGCTAGCGAAATGTGGCCCGCGAAACAGGAATATGTGTTGCGGATCGTATATGCATTAAGCCTGTAACACCAGGAGAATAAAGTGATGTATATCAACAAGTTCTCGGTACCTGCCGTGACAATCATCACCTTGAAGAGGATGACAAACAAACTAAATTCCAAGTCATGAGCTCCAAATTTTACATCCATACATACTATTGAGTCAAGACGGTCCTCCTGATAATCGGTGTACTCGATGGGGTGAGGTTTACACTGCTCTCATAATTTAAGACAATACTGACCTGAATGCTGAGTCATCCTGAAATCAATTCGCCTCCTTAAAACATATTTGATCATATTTAAAGAGACATATATAGAGAAATATTTGAAAAATCAGAGCCGAAATTCTGTTTGAAGGAATTTGGCAATACTTACGGCCCGCTAGACAGAGTTAAACGGGTTAACAAATACGACAAATATTTATTTCTTAATAGCCTTTATTATAGAATTCTAAATTGAAATATTTAAATTTTCTTATGTTTTCAATTACTTGGCATATTCTATAATACAGTAATAAATAATAAATCATTATCTTACACCACTCCCTTGTGACAAGGTTGAAATTTTATAATAATATAATAATGCAATTAATTATTTTTAAATGTCTTCATCGGCATTAGTTAATAATAATAATAATAATATTCATTCATCCATTAGATTATAAAAAATAACATAGGATAAGTCATACATGTAAAATAGCAGTTGACAATTGTAAATATATACATACACGCACGTATATACACATATATCTATACGAACATAAAAATAAACATACATAAAATGTACATTGTATAATTAACATGTAAACAGAAAACATATATACAGTAAGCAGAAATAACATAGACATAATATACACTATATTATTATAGTCTACCGACAAATTCAGTAACGCTATAATATGCATTTTGAACAAGCAGCTTTTTAACTTTTGTTTTATATTTCTGCAAATGAAGATTTCTGATATATTGAGGGAGGCTATTGTATAGTAAGATGCAATTATATTGCAGGGATTCCTTAAATTTGGCTGTTTTATGCCCTGGAATCGATAAGAGCTCTCCATGTCTCGTATTGTAGATGTGTTTGCTATCAAGAGTTTCAAAGTTCTGCAAGTTAATTTTCACATATATTAAGCATTTATATATATAAATACAGGGAGCTGTTAGAATTTTTTTTGTGTTGAATGTGGTTCTACAGCTTTCTCTATAATTTAGATTAAATAGAAGTCTAATAATCCTTTTTTGAAGTATGAAGACTCTATACAATTGGCTTGATTTTCGCCAAATACAAATATTAAAAGACAAATGGGAGTATGCCAGTGCATAATAAACATCAACAAGTCCTGCCTCATCGAGTGTATCTTTTAATTGCAGTATTGCAAAATATGCCTTGTTTAGTTTACTGCATACGTGATTTCCTTGTGATTCCCAAGACAATGCGTCATCTATATGTGTACCCAAAAATTTTGTGGAAGAGCTTAATTTTAGAGCCTTTGATGTAGTAGTTTGGGTAACAGTAGTATCGTCCGCATACATAACTGTCATCCCTCTTTTTATATGACAAGGAAGGTCATTTACATAAATAGAAAATAACAATGACCCTAGAATTGAGCCTTGCGGCACACCTAAGGTTATATCATGCATATCAGATGCAGCTTCGTCATATTTAACTATAAATTTTCTGTTTTCCATATACGAGATCAAACAGTTTAATAAACATCCCCTTATACCGATATTAATCTAACTTATCAACTAGTATAACCTTGTTATCTGTATCAAACGCTTTCGAGACATCGAATAAAATCGAAACAACATGATTACCTCTGTCAACTACACGGTATACGGTTGAATAAGCTAATTGTTGCAGTTTCTACGGATCTTCCCGGTCTGAATCCATGCTGATTTTCAGTTATGATATATTTACTTTCTAAATAAGTCATTATTCTGTTATATATAACTCTCAAATAATTTTGATAGTACACAGACCAAAGTAATTTGCCGGTAGTTCTCGATATCTTCTTCATCTCCTTGCTTGAATATAGAAATTATAGCATTTAGACTTGTAGCAACATAGCAAATTGTCCTCAGAGGATTACCATTGAGAAATTAATTAAGATGTTGAAAAGGGATTTGAAAAATGGCGTAGTGGGTTTATTAATTTTTTGAAAATATTTTTACGTACCTGGATATTATTTTCAGACCTGCCTAAAATGTTGCATTTATTATTATATCAAGAAATTTTAACCCTCGTGAGGAGGGTGAGTAATTGAAAATAATATTTATTTACCATATTATGTGAATTATATTTTATGCACAAATTCTCGACAAGTAGATTTCTTGTATGTAATTTTTTAAACAGATATCTTTAAGTAATGGTGCTTAACTTTTTTATTTATCAACCCCTTAATTAAATTGTCATAATATACCTAATGCCGAATAACATGTTTAGAAAATAATTAATTGCATTATAATATTACGACATTTCAACCCTCTGACAAGGGAGTGGGTAGTGTAAGATAATGGTTTATTTATTATTACTACATTGTAGAATATGGTAAATATACGAATATATGAAAAATAAATCTATAGATACTTACATAGATTATTGTTTTGTTTATCTTCGTACCATATATTTCTTCTTAATTTTCGTAATCAGCCAAGTAAGAGAGGATATGCTACGATTTCGACGAGTCTGGGCACTTAAAACACCATTACATTTTGATTTGGAATATTTCCAATTGTAAATCTATTTTCCAAATTCTTAAGTTTCGCATTACCACGCGCCAATTGTAACACAATTTCTTCAAATTCTGAATTAATTCTAAGATTATTAAAATATCGAGTAACTAATATTAATACTTCGAATGTCTTCGGATAAATTCATATGCTACTTCTGTAAAAGAAGAGACATGTTCACTAATTAAGGACTATTTCGACTTCTTCAGCAATTATTATGTGTGCTTTAGCCATAATTTAAGCAGTTATTTGCACACTTATTAAAATAAACATAAGTTAGTACACGAAAGACGTTCATAAACTATTTGCTTTTCAAGCTATGGTGATTACTGAAGGTAGAAAGTGTACCCAGAGCTTTTTTAAGATCATATTTGTTGTTACGAGTTAATAAAATAAATTTTTTATCAAACAGATAACATATTAAACATAATATTTTTAGTCGCAAACTCCTCTATAAATCCTTATTTTACTATAAGGAAAGTAACCAGACTGCAACCAAAGTTACAAATCTGGCGCGTTAAGTGTAATAATTGCATATTACCATCAAAACGCTAATGCTTCGATTGCAACAAACACCAGCCGAAAGACTGATCCTACTTAAAGGAGCTCCCTTGCCAGTCGTCACACACCACTTGCAGACTGCAGTTTCGAGCTGTTGGCTCTCGTCAGTGCAAGGTAGGTATGCGACGACCGACATGAGAATCCTTTGACTATAGTACATCCCGGTATTTTCACAATAGCGACATGTAAAACAGCCAGCAGGCGCCATCTAGCGGTCCAGTGTCTGTTGCAATCGAAAAATAAATAGCCTGACTTGGCTTAGCATAGTTCAAATGTGCTTTTAGAGGGCGGAATATTAAACATAATATTTTTAGTCGCAAACTCCTCTATAAATCCTTATTTTACTATAAGGAAAGTAACCAGACTGCAACCAAAGTTACAAATCTGGCGCGTAAGTGTAATAATTGCATATTACCATCAAAACGCTAATGCTTCGATTGCAACAGATAACATGTTCTTTTTTATTACAATCAAAAAACGAATTTTTCAGTTGTAATGTTACTTAATGTATGTATTTTATTTTTCAGTTTTCATTTATTGCAAAAGTCTTCAGTATTACAGTAAAATAATAATTTTTAATTTTCGTAAATTGAAAACTTTGGATAATAGTTATTTATTTCAATTGAAAATTTCATAAAACTCGAGACATTTGGATTTTAGAGGATGCTGAACATTGCTTTGTTACCAAATTATTCTATAAAAAATAGCTAAAATAAAATCGCTTAGAAAAAAATAGCAGTCCGTAGAGGTATAACCTGACCGTCGCAATATATATTACTTTAATTTCAAATGCACTTTTACAGTGTATACAATTATATAAAATTCATTAAAAATATATGAATTCGAAAACTGAAATATATATTGTAATATATGTACTGTAAATTCCGTAAATCAGAATTGCTCTGTATCAATAAAGACTTACTTCATCCCTTACTATCATAGGTTACGTGAAGCATTTTGAACGTTATAGTATTCTTAAAAACTGTTTGAGACGTTTAAGTTCAACTCGACGTAAACAAATCTAGTCCTAATTTTAACATCTCCTGGTTAAAATGAATTAGATATATCGTAGTAAAATGCTGTTATATTAATTTTACAATACTCAGTAACTGGCATTGTTTTATTTAACTAAACAGAAAACAAATAGTGTTGTATTTCGGATCCGCGTGTTGAATATTGTACACTTTCCTTAAAAAAAAAAAAAAGATCAATAAAAGGCTAATTTGAAGAAGTTCTGAGGAATCATAACCAAAAAAATTCCCTCAGAAGGTGTCGGAAAATTGCAAATAAAGAAAATAGAACAATAAAAAAATAAAAGAGCTACACATGTAGACGGTACATTTCCATTAAAATGTACTAAATCAATCTTCACAAATTTTTATCAAATAGACATGAAGATCTCCTAGAAATACTATTTATATAAGAAGGTTCTATTGGTGGTTAGATATTATCTCACATCCTATTAAAAAAGAAACAAAAATGTTACACCTGTAGTAAATGTACGCAAGAAGGGTTCGAAAGTACGAGCAGGTGAATCCAAGACTGGTCCAACGAAGTGCATCATCAGACAGGTGAATCACAAAATCAAGTTTGCCGAAATGACCGGTTGGTTACACCTGCCATAATCACTGCGTTCGGTGTAACTAATGATGCGACGTGATATCACCTGCCCACTCAGGCTACAGGTATTTTTTAATAATACACGCCCTGTCAAAATTGATGGGCTCTTCATAAGTCTCGAATTACTGTTTTTTTGTTCAAATAACAATATTAGTCTATGAATATATTTATTTTATATAAACATCTGTATTGAAGGGCTTGATATTCTTTATAAGATAATATAAATAATAAATACACCACAGGTAATGACGACCCCCTTTTCCCGGAAGGCTCTAGAAAAGCCTTGTGTAGGAGAGGGCTATACATTTAGATACAAGGGACACACACCCAATATCCGTGTATAGTGGAAAAATCCCTCTCACAGTATTTTCCACTGCCATGACCGGGGATCGAACCCGGAACTTTTGGGTGAGAGGCAAGTGCGCTCACCTCTCGACCATCAGTCATATAACATCAACACAATCTAATGAGTGGAGTTCATTTACTAGAACTATTCTACCATTGTATATATATATATATATATATATATATATATATATATATATATATACAACCGTACAATTTTTATGGGAAACTTTTTTATTTATTATATATTGAATAACCCCTATTTCTAATGTATTTGGCTAAAATAAAATTTGACGTAATATTTATACACAACACTTCAAAATTACTGTATATAATTCGAAGTACAGCTGAAAAAGATATAGGAAAAGATCTGCAAAAGTACATATTGTTTCCTCTCTTGCAAAAGAATTATTTATAGGAGTTAACCGAAGTAATATGTATTTTATATTTCTACTTCATGTATATATATTCATTTCAGGCGGATTCTTAAGTGTATCGTACAAAGCTGAATTTAGTTTCATCTCATTAATAGAAAACGCGTACATATTCATACTCTCTTTGATTATTATGGCATAAACTATATTTATAAAATAAATGATTCTGTCTTATATTAGATTATAGACGTTTAAAAGTTTCATACGTAGAATAGCTACTCATCCTTTAACATAATTGGATTTACACTATTCTAAGAAAATTAATAATGAAAAGCAGCATGATAGTTCTATAGATTATTTAATTTCCCCTCAGGTCACTAACAGAAATAGTCTTTGAAATATTACTCACATTAGTGTAATGGTATGTCTATAGAATTAGGTATAAGAAAAATGGGTTACTATTTTTATAGAAATAGATAATATACTATCCCATGAATACAAATAAAAATATGCATATGAATACACGTTGTTAAACTAAACAGGCTACATATTATTAATTTAAGCTTGATTAAATTACACAGGGTATTTGTATAATTTTGTTTCCAATAATTAAAGTTGTATAGTTTTCTGGTCAACAAAAAATATTTATACCAAGATAAAGTGTATTTTACCCGATTTTACCTATATGGCTCAACTTATAAAATAAATGTTGTAACTTAAGTCTATAATATTGATCATAATAAAATCAGTGTCTTAATATTATTAGATTATACTAAAGCTCTTGATATGATAAATTACCAATTACTTTCTTCAATTTTGCATTTGTGTGGCTTTGAACAAAACTCTTCCCAATTAATGTTTTTTGTCGGATAGAGTTTAACAAACGGGACTCAATAACAATATTTCGCAACCACGAACGGTACTTTTAGGAATTCCGCAAGGAAGTATACTTGGTCCATTATTATTTACTATCTTTACATGAAATTCTCATAAATCCTTGCAATTCTGTAATGACCATTTATATACTGATGATACACAACTTAATTGTTCTATTGTTCATTTCACATTGAAGATCTACATGAATATGGGAATTTAATTAACACTGATTTAAAGAATTTGGTATCAACTGATCACCTACTCAAAATTTACTCTAGTAAGTCATCTGCTATAATATGACAATGGAAGTGAATTTGTATCAAGAGAACTTAATATACAGATCGGAAATGATATATCGCCTTTAATCATAGCTCTAAAAGTCTTTCTTGGTCTTGTTATTGATCATAAATTAATGTTTAAGCAGCATAATATAACGAGTAAATTAAGATTAGCATACGCTGCACTAAAAATGATATATACTTAGAGACACTTTTTAAGCACTGATGTGAAAAAAATGTTATGCGATTCTTTAGTTTTGTCCCATTTTAACCACTGTGATACGGTTTATGGCCCTTGTATTGACAACATCCACGTGCGACGTATACAAAAAGTACAGAATACTTGCCTTCGTTTAATTTTCGAAATTCAACGTCGTGAAAAAATATCTCACAAACTGCAAACTGCTGGTTGGCTGAATATGTACAATCGTCGTAAACTTTACATGGCTCGCTTTTTTCATGAATTTTTAAAATTTAAGTTACCACCTCAACAGTCTCCTCAACAAGCCGTTCTTTCGCGCTGATGTTCATAACATTAATAATAGACGCAAACATTTTCTTACTGTACCTCAACATAGTAAGGAAATTTTCAAAAGGTCCATTCTCTTTTAACACTGCTACCTATATAAATACATTACGTTTGATGGACTAACATGTGAAAGTTTTAAAAAGACATATTTTTTTATAAAGCATAAAAAATATTTAAGGCGAAACCAATAAATCGTTTTTTTCTTCTATCTCCTCTATTCTTCTGCTTTTCTCTCTTTTCTCTTTCTCTGCTCTCTCTGTGTTTCACTTTTATACCTCTCTGATTTGATGTATTTCTCTTATATAATTATATTATACGTTTTATGATTGTCTAGATACGAATTGAAAGCAATATTATATTTAGTTTTTGTCACATAGTTTAGGCTGTAGTGGAAGAACAGTTACTGATTGTGTTAGTAAATATATAAATAAATAAACACCACAGAAATTAGACAACCCCCAATTCCAGAAGCCAGGGCTTGTGCGGAAGGGGGTTACATATTGAAAAAAACCCGGACAACTGAACTATTCTATTCTTTTATTTACCTATCACTTGTATTGTTACTTATATAATATATTGTCAATTGTTGTGAGTTTGGGTGAATAGTAAATACTTTATCATTATTATAAATCTGATTCATTTTATATTCACATACAGACATATAAGTATAACAAAATGTACAGAACCACTGCACAACTGATGACTTTACACTATAAATCAATTGGCTTTCAAATTAATTAACTTAATGCCAGTGAAAAATCTGCAGCAAATATTCAATATTCATTTGGATAGATGATGTTAATTAATATTGTTTGAGAGTAGCTTCAATGTAAGGCAGAATCACAGTAGACTATATGAATCTGTTGACAAAACTAGTATTTCTACTATTTTTCTGTACTATGTGGGTAGCAGTCTAATCGTTCTTTGACTTACAATTTTAATTTCAATTAATTTTCTGAACTTGTCAACTTAATAACCCGAATAAAGGTTTTAATTTTCTAATTGGTTATAAACTCAAGAGTTCAATATTAAGTTTAAGAAAAATATTTGAACACGGTAATATGGAAACGTCCAAGTTGACCAGAATTTCGAAGTCAAAAGATGAAAAAAATTAGTTGGAGTGGAAATTCTTAGCGAGAATATTGCTCGCTTCGTCTAACGAGTATTTTGACTGAGCACCCCTGAGTACTTAGTTCATACCGTCCGCTTCTCTTTCTGCAGAGCAATGTTATCTCAGAACGTGCCGTTAATTTGACGACACAATACTTACTTTATTTTCATGGTTGAGAAGGACTATTACAGGCTTGGAATTGCCCGAGATAATTTGATATATTCGGTATTCCGTATTCTCGATGATAATGTTAATTTATCACTATTATTATTTTATTGCATAAAGGTTGGACATTTTTCATTAATCAAATATGCTATAAAACAAAAATAAATTCTCATGACTGATATATAAATTTTATTTATATATGCATGCACGTGTGCATAATGACTAGGTAATATCATTGATTTATTTCTGTTGCAGTTAAAAGCTTCTATTGGGTATAATTTTTTTCATATTTTACTTTATGAGTAGCATAATGCACACTCGGCTTAACAGATCTATGTTACGGTTACTCTTGAAGCTCAAAAGAAAAATCACTAAGAATTATAAGGGATTTTACTTTCGTATCAACAGATAGAGGGAGTATTGGCGTCGTGAAAAAATCCAAATTCCAGATTTGATTTGATGAATGTGGATGTTTTGAAGCCAAAAAATACCAAATATATCCGAATCGACATGCCGCCTGTATCTGTTTGTGATACATTTTTCTCGAAGGCAGCTCAACGTGTAAATCTGAAATTGTAGATATAAAATCTGGGAGGCCCAAAGAAGAACGCTATTGGTGATGTCGGTGCATCAGGAACGCCTCTAGGCAGGGTCAAGAATAATTTTTTTCGAGTATAAAAATATTTCAGATAAAAATAATTTATCATGGAAAATAGAACTAAAATGGCCCTTTGCAAATTATCGTCAGGGAGGGCCCAAAACCAGTTTGTCAAGGAATCAAAAATTGTTTTAATGCAAAAATTGTTCCAATGGAAAATGTTTGTCAAAACATGTAAATTTCTTGCCAAAGTAGCATGACCCGAAAACAAGTTTTTGTTCAGTTCAAGGATGTTTAAAACAAAAAATTGTTTAAAGCGAAAATTACAACGAAAAGACTGTTTGAAAATTTCTCGCCAAAGCATCGTGCTTCCGGGAGGACCCAAAAAATATGTTGTCCAATCAAAAAATTGTTCAGGAGGGAAAATTGTATCAAAAAGCTGTTTTTAGATTCTAGTCAGAGCAGAGGCGGTTCCAGGTAGAGGCAAAAATCCGGTTTTCGTTGATTTAACGTTTTTTATAATAAAAATTGTTTAGAGTGAAACATTGCATCAAAAAACATACTTCTATAAATTCTCTTTATAGCATCAGACGGGGTTCCACGGAGAGCCCATAACAAGTTTTAGTCGAATCGAAAAATATTTGCAATAAAAAATGTTCAGAGTGGAAAATTGCATGTAAGAGGTTTAATGCGAATATCTTGTCAGAGCTCCAGGGAGAATCTGTGAAAACAATTTTTTGTTTAACACCCTCAAAAAATTTGCGTATTTAAAAAATGTTTAAAAAAGTATTTCACCAAATAAAAACAAAATATAAAACCAACGAGTTACAAAATTGTTACAAAAATAAACGTGCAGTAAAATACATACTATGAAATGCCAAAAATTCCACTGTTTCCTATAAAAAGAAATAAATGCATTGCTATCCATCAAAGTGCACAATGTGTGTTCCAAAACTATAGAAAATAATGTTGCCCCCACCAGCAGGCAGATTAACCTTAAAGAAAATGATGAGGTGCAGGAACCCCTATTCATCGCCAGCCGCAGACTTGTTTCGAGCTTGTTAGACCTTATCGGTACGACATGGACGAATACAAAACAACCCTACACTGTTCCTTTAGACATCAAAGACGCAAGGAGTCCGCAACTTGTCGAATAGGTCCATCTACTGGCGACTTATTGCAGTCAAAGTTGGGAAGGTGTCCGTAAGATTTGGGCAAAATTGATCCAATGATTTTGACTTAAGTTGCGACAACAGACAGGCATTTCTTAACAACCACTTTTTTTATTCAAGAAACATGAAAACGTGTAAATTCGTCAAAATACGAAATCGTTTTTTACGCGATCAGAATACTTCCCTTAAACCTCCGTATTTCCCTAATACATTAAATATGCAGAATAATTTAGTATTCTCGTAATATGTGCAAGCTAAACAAGACATAACGAAATTCAGAATTTAGTGCATTTTACCCATTCAGTTACTGTAATACATTCAAAGCGGTTCAAATATGTTTTCTAAACCTATCATAGCCGCCTTTAACAAGATTTCCTTACAATGTGTTAATAAAAGCCATAAAATCGCCCAAGCATACACAAACAACAATAGGAAATGTAGATTTATATTATTCCGCAATGGCAGAGGCAAAGTTGAAATGAACATTAAATGCAAAGGAGTAAAAGGGATTCCCTAGATGTATAAATTTACAATTTAGACGAATAGAGTTCGGTTGTAGCAGCCTAATGTAATTAGTAACATCCTAGTAACACATCCCCGGCTGTTAAGTTAACGCAGCACCGACTCACAGAGGGTAATGAGTACGGACCGCAGCATGGAGCCGTCCTCCGGGGCACTCGCGTGAAGAACTGGTGTGGGGCAATTAGCATACAATACCTAGAGACCCTCTGCAAGACCGCCGACCCCTGTCACTACAAGGACCGTGTCTTATTAATAATTATTACAGCGTTGTTCGTCTTCTGTGTCGGTTTCTGGAATTGATCTCGTGTAATTATTACGACGTGAAAGGAAAGTTGACTTGCTTGTACAGGCATGAATACCAAGCGCAGTTTATAGGAGGTAATTAGCCCCTTCCCAGGGATTATACACAGCTTCTGAAATCCCGCTTGACACTACTGATATTTTATCTTTTTTGTATATACCTAAAAACAATTACCGACTGGAAGAACAATATGTAACAAACGCTAGGATACCATTGAGTCGTTGTATACTTTGCTCACTTTTAATTTCACTGTTTTAGTAAATTGTAGAATTATCTGGTAAAGTTTTTAGGAGTAGGACGTATGGTTATCAGCAACTGACGTCTTTAAATACTATAATAATAATCATTAGATATTTGTATATTTTTCATCATCCTAGCCAATGTATATTATTATATATCAATTCAATAATAATAAATAAAATAATGTTTCTTAACCTAGTCAATAGGCATATAGTACAGTGTGTCAATAAGGCGAAAAATTCAAATGACTTTTATAGGCTGGTCAACAATCATACCTGTAGAACTTTCGATTTTTATTTTACTTTATAGTACGAGATCCCACTGCAAGAAATCTACCCTCATCTGTTCTTTCATCAAGATGCAATAATCATGTTTTGGTTCATTCATCGCGGCCAGGTTGCCTATCGAAATCCTGCTGCAAATATGGTTAACCACTTACTGAGCAATTAATTTTATTTTGGAAATTTCCCTTATTTGTTTTTTCATTAATTCAAACGCCGTGCTACTATGAAAACAAGGGTTGTTAATCCTCAGCCTGCTGCAACCCATTGGCAGACTGCTTGAAGTAGTGGAATTTTTATTAACAATCTACTCTCATATGTTTCTTCAAATATTTTTTGCCAAAACGAAGCTCGAATTTTTCCCTACACAATTAAATAAGGTTGCTAATGTAATAGTTGCTGCCACTGGGGATTGCCAACCGATTTATTATTCCATTCTCGCGTTTGCTATCGAGAGCGAGTGAGAAGGAATTCGCGCGCAATTCCGTGCGACAAACAAGGACGTAGCGTAGCGGCAGTGACGACTGTGAAGAGGAAATGCGTGTGCGTTGTGCATTAGTATGGATACTATCGGCTGTAGTTTACTTGACGTTTGGGTAAAAATGGGAACCAGAAAGCTGTGCTCAAAATGGAACGAGATGTTTTCGGCCGGCTGTTAGCAATTTCTCTCGACAAAAAAGTTGATATTGAACATTGTCTGACGTATCATCTTGCACCTGTTCCTCCTGCCCTTTTCCAGTTTTCAGGTGTACAAGACGGATAAGTCTGTATTGGCAAAACAGTTAAAGTTGGTTTCTACTTCTTGTATCTCATAGGATCTTCATTGCCCCAAACATTTGGGAAGATTGCTGAGAGTATTTTGATAAAAAAAAATTCGACAAGTGTCCGTGAAATGCACATAATATTTGATCGTTATCTTACGCCTTCTATCAAAGATTGGGAACGCCAAAGTCGACAAGAGTGTAATATTCCGTACACGATTCACGGTCCTCTTCAGTCCAGAGCAACAAATTTCTTAGAAAGTTTGAAAAATTATCGTTTCAAAGAAGTTTTCTTTGAAGAAAGAAGAAAAATCTTGTCTATTCACTGGGAAAACGACTCTGCTTTCAATATTAGACGGAAAGAAGGCGTTTAGTACAGTAGATGAGAAGTGCTACTCAAGAAGAAATCGATTTTGAGTGTCAATGTAAAAGCGTAAATGTTGCCAGACATCAGTTCTTTATTAAAATTTATGCAGCAATTAAAAGCGATGAAAAATTCCTTAGTGCAGTCATTCAAGCTTTATACCTCAGAAATATTTTACTACGAACCGATTTACATGAAATTTTGGAACTAGGCTTATCTTACCCTTAACTTCAAAAGTGATATTGACCCGACCTCCGTTCTTACCCTGGGGGTGGTTGCCACCCCTTCTCGTTAGTGGAAATTTTTTTGGTCAAAATAACCTCGGGGATCGATAGAAGACCCAATTCTAAGCAAAAAGTGTCCCATAAAGTTTTTTCAAAAACTCCATACTTTTCAAGTTATTGGCGATTGAAAACTCCGAATTTTCCACGTTTTTCAACGGCTTTTTGCAAATATCTCAAAAAATATGCGTTTTAACGATAATTTTATAATAAACAAAATTGTAGAAGGTAAAAAAAATGAACAAACTGGTTTTTTAAAGAGTGTTCTAAGTGCAATATTAAGCGAGATATTGAAGATAAAAGCCGTTTTTTTTTGTCTGAACTTTAATCGATGTATTCAATCCCATCTAGCGTACAACGGATACATTTTATCCATATGACAATGACAAGAGACAAGTCTAGATTTAACTTTAATATGAAGAGTTTATTGGATTCCAGCCATTCGGCTGCTTTGGAATGCATACTTTTAAAAAAAATCACGATTTTAAGAAGAAAACATTTTTTTCATTTTTTAAAATAACACCTTTTATTCATAATATTTCAAAAATAATGAAAGATACGTAAAAAACTGTAATGATAAAAAATGTAGGTCTTTTTTGACAAAAATTTTGTTTTCAAAATGAGGGGTTTTACACTACATGTCATAATGAAAAAAGTTGTAGCTCTTTCAATTACCTTTAAAATGGTTTTTTCAAAGTTGTGATAGCTTTAAAATTGAAGGAGTTATGGTCCAAAAACTAAACGTTTTTTTTTTCTATTTAGTAAAATGAAAATTTCGGAGCACAAAAATATATATATATATATATATATATATATATATATATATATATATAAATCCATATATGGCATATATATCGGAAACATACGCACGAATACATACAAACGTTCATATATGTATATCCAATAAAATCCAATCCAATAAAAACTGCAGATCCACCTGCACCGCAAGATTTACTTAAAATGATTTTTTGCAACTGCAAAAAAGGTTGCGGAGCCACTTGCGGATGCCGAAGAGTCGGGCTGTTTTGCAATGTAACTTGTGGAACATGCAGTGGAGATAACTGCCAGAATAGCCCTCCAATTGACCCAGAAGAAGATCTTGATTACGACAGGAACTCCGATATTGAGTCATGAACGATTGGTGTAATAGTTTTTTTATGTATTGTAATGCTCTTGTTGCAGAATTTTTTATAATTAATTACTAATTTAATCTAGTACATTTCCAGATAACTTGTAAGTTTATATTTTATTCAATAAAAAGTGTCTGATTACTCTATAATTAAATTATTTTTAATTGTATAAACACACATTTTCAATGTTTTAATTTAGGGGTAGTTTTAAGGGTTGAAAAGCTAAACATATGATAGTTATTTTCGAGAACGTGGAACAACATTTAAATCATTTTGAGTTCATCAAAAGAAATTTTTTTATACAATTTTTAATTGAGGGGTTATTTTTAAGGGTTGAAAAGGGGTTAAAAATATGATAATTAAGGTAGAGAAACTAAAACAATATTTACTCTATATTTAAATCTTTTTAAGTTATACAAAAGTATTTTTTGTAATTTTCTTCAATATAGGGGTCGTTTGCAGGGGTTGTAAAATTTTTTAGGGTTTGAAAATGGGTTAAACATGAGATAATTGTGTTAGAGAACACTTTACGATTTCACTCCTTATTATTAAATACGTTTTCTAGCGATAAAATGGCTCGATGTCAATTTTTTCATTAAGGGGTCGTTTTCACCCCTTAAAAATAAAAAACGGAGGTCGGGTCAATATCACTTTTGAAGTTAAGGGTAAGATAAGCCTAATTCCAAAATTTCATGTAAATCGGTTCGTAGTAAAATATTTCGGAGGTAAGACCCTATTTTTCCTTTCAATGACTGCACTACCTGTGAAAAATTAAAACAAAAATTGTTGCGAACAATATCGATGTGGCAAAACTCCGCTGAAACAAGTTGCGTCAAATTGAGCCCCGAAGATTGCGGCTGGTTCTTTGATTGTTATTTGAAACCGACATGGTTTATTGGAGACCCAACGCCGCTGCAAGTGGAGGGCATACTTAAAGTTTCAAAAAATTACGACAATTCAGAAAATGTGAGTGAAATGTGAAACATTTTTTATTTTCAATATGCGCGTTTTCGTATGCATGGTAATCTGCAAATAAGTAAAATTATCAAAATAACACCAAAATACATTGTTTTCTTGACGTCCTTGACCAGTCGCTACTGCCACCACGCTACGTCCTTGTCTGTCGCATGGAATGGCGTGCGTATTCCTTCTCACTCGCTGTCGATAGCAAGCGCGAGAATGGAATACCAAATCCGCTCATACCTCCCAGTGGCAGCAGCTTTTACAAAAACAATTTGTATAGCTGCCTTCTATTATTTGCAGAAAACATTCCCTTTTTAATAAAGACAAGTATCACGTATAAAAACAGTTAAATGACTAAAATGTTCAATAAAAGATGTCTGAATGTGCCGAATAGTATCTATAGGTATGTTTATTGTCGCAAACGCTATATTAATAAGCAGTATTTATGTGTGTTTTGTTTTAAATTGAAGGGTAAACATTTCTCCATAAAATAGTTAAACACCTTTTTTACTACTTTGAAGGATCAGGTTACATTGTAATAGTCGTATATTGAAGTATTAAAATTTTTAATACTACGAAAACTATAAAAGCAACTACAGTTTATGGAAGTAAACTTCCTTTCAAATGACGTCAATAAACAATTTATTATAACAGAAAAGAACTCAAGAAAATAATCTTTTAATATCATTTTTTGGAATCGATAGATGGTATACAACGTTCGTGAGAATATTGAATGAAAAAATTGTAAATAGTTTTTACAATGTTCTATTTTAAAGAAGTTTTAATAACATTAATACATTTAAAGCTAAATTAAGGTCTTCCTTAGTCTCCGAATGTCTCAAATAACATTAATATTTTATTTGTGTCTATATTATACTTTATATTTAATTAGGTATACTTAGATAAGTAAATTTAAATGTGTTAGATATTATATCTTATGCAAGGGGGCGAGCGTAGGTGCGTCTTTACTATGTACATACTTCGGTATGCGATGTAAAGCAACGACAGGCGCGGTTAGTACTTGGATTGGTGACCATTCCAACGGAAACCGCGTTCTCGCCTCACACATCTTCCAGCGGCTTGTATATCAGTGTATGCGCGGAAGCTATACAACCTTAGGCGAGGGTTGTATAGGAGATATACCATCCTTCGGAGGGGATGTAAAGCCGTCGGTCCCTTGTCTATTAAATGTTAGGCAAGTAAAAGATCCCTACTCTTCTTAAGGGAAGAGGTTCGGCAAAATTCCTGGTTGGGGGTAGCTCGTCTACAGGCGTCGGTGTTAGGCCTCAGTAGCGGAAATAGGCCGACGTTAAATAAATGTATAAAAAAAAAATATCTTATGCAAAACTTTAACCATGCCATATGAGTCTTCATGTATTATGTACTATGATATTATATTGTATATTAGCCAATTTGCTAAATAAAGATTTATACACATATTTTACAATAACAGTTTCATTCAATTTTCTTAAAAAATAAATAACGCATTCAAATTCCCCTTATTAAAGCAGGAAGACTTCTCAACACATTTTCACTAATATCAATTTGCTTCGGTAAATTGGGTAGAAGTAGGGCTGAAACGATGCCTGAGAGTGCCAAAAGAAACTGGCTGGTATTTATAACAGTATTTACGTACACCCATTAACCCTTACCTTGGCTAATGTACACGGAGTTTAGAGATGAAACATGTTCTATCTGGGATCGCGCCGTATTCATTTTTTGATTAAATACGGAGCCGGGCGTCGAGCTGATAAGAAAGCCGGAAGAAACCTTAAGCTCGTCTACGTCGCTATGAACGCTTTAAGGGCATATTGGGTATAGGACTAGATGAGGCGTCCTCGAAGCTATTTGAAGGGGGCGCAACATTGGAGAAAAGAAATATAATTATTATTGTATTTCTGTTTTTCTATTTTGTTCCTGCAAAAAATTATAATATATGCCTAAATATACAGTATGTGCGCCGATATAGTTTATAAGATGGAACATATGTTTATTTTAATAGTTCCTGATAATAATAGTAGGGGGAGCCCAATAGGGGATTTTGGGATTTACTCAAGCGCGGCAGATTAACATATGGGGGGATATCTTGCACCCTGTTGAGTACCCCCACCATATCTAAGCCCTCTATATAGGGCCGCGCGTGCAGGGCAGCTGATCAGAATAGTAAAAAAATCGATAGTTGGAAATACTCAAGCCAGATTAAGGTATGATGGGTTAATTACATGATAAAAAGTGTGCATTTCAATAGTTCAATAAAAACGTCACCCCGACATTCTCCAGCGCGGTCAAATTTTTTTTATCTTGAAGGAAATAATTCAAGGATAACAGAAAAATATAATTTGCCGATTTCCACAAGCCGAAGTAACAAAAATCGTCAATAAAGTTTAGCGCGTGCAGCTGCAGTGAAGAATTCATTCCTCACTCTGCGCCTCTCTCTCCCTTTAACACTTTCTCGGCAATAAATTCTTTTTTACGTTTTATTTAATAATAATTATTATTATTACTAAAAATCTAACTAGTTACCTTTCAGTTGCAACAAGGAAAGCAAACGTCAATATCACATTGTATCATTCAATACCTCGAAAAAAAAAATTGAGATCTACCTAGAAGTATAAATTAATAGATATCCAAAAAGGGACCAACAAGTTTAATAACTTAAAATGCACTTAATGTTATCCTAAATAACAAACTTCTCACTAGTCCAATCGTCACTTACAATACGCCGTTCGTTGTAGGTTGGGGTGATGTCTACAAAGCTTATCTAAAACAGTTAAAGGAAAGAAAGGGGCGAGCGTAGGTGCGTCTTTACTATGTACATACTTCGGTATGCGATGTAAAGCAACGACAGGCGCAGTTAGTACTTGGATGGGTGACCATTCCAACGGAAACCGCGTTATCGCCTCACACATCTTCCAGCGGCTTGTATATCAGTGTATGCGCGGAAGCTATACAACCTTAGGCGAGGGTTGTATAGGAGATATACCATCCTTCGGAGGGGATGTAAAGCCGTCGGTCCCTTGTCTATTAAATGTTAGACAAGCAAAAGATCCCTACACTTCTTAAGGGAAGAGGTTCGACAAAATTCCTGGTTGGGGGTAGCTCGTCTACAGGCGTCGGTGTTAGGCCTCAGTAGCGGAAATAGGCCGACGTTAAATAAATGCACATAAAAAAAAAGTAAAGAAAATTTTAAAAATCATATTTAGCAAAAATAGTGATCTTCTCTTTTAAGAGAGTAAAGCTCCCGATCTACGACAGATATACGACAGAATCAAAATTCCTTTGATAAAAAATAAAAGTAATTAAGCCACTCGTGAAGACTAAATTACTGAACACCCACGTACAAAGTATTATTGGCTTTTTCTGTAGGAGCACTCCAATTTATGTATTTTTCAAATATACAACTAATTAAATTGAATTGATTTTGAATTTTTAAATTAAATGTAACTAAATATAAATTATTTTAGACTGTTAAAACTTCGTGTTAAAACATACATATTTGAAAATAAATACGTTAAAATAAAAAGCAATTTGTAGAAGGTGGGTTAAGAAAAGTTTACACTTGTAATTACTGCTAATGTTACAGTTTCTAACTAACGGATACTTTGGTAATTAATTGTCTCATGTAGTTTATTTTCGTATACATATTTTATCAAGGATAATTTGAGCTTTCAATTCTTTCATAAGTTTCTAACATAGAATAAATGAAAAATTAACCCTTTTACATTTCTGGGCATTTTTGATATGGAATTGCTGTATTATTTTGATTAATTTTGCCACTTTTCAAAGATAAGCTAGTTAAAACTAAATTACCCTGGATATGTTTATTAATTTATTTATTCTGCTCTGGTCGATAGCCGAGTGGTTTGTGGCGCGAGGTCGCAATCGCGATTAATCACACGGACATTGCACCACCGGGTTCGAATCCTGGCTCCAGCACTCTCAGAGGAAATGGCTGTGTTCGCGTTTTTTCAATGTGTAACACCCTTCCGCACAAGTCCTGGCTTCTGGAATTCGGAGTTGTCTAATTTCTGTAGTGTTCATTTTATTTATTTATTTTATTTGCGCAACAGTTTGAGATATTACAATACATTTATAGAACATCAGCAAGGTTAATTCTACAGCTAAATCATTAGCATGCGCTAGAAATAAGAGAGGCTCCAAATTCGATCCCTGGGGAAAACCTGAGCTGACACTAAATTGTGAAACCTACGTCTGTTAAAACAGATTTACAGTTTACGGTTGGAATTCCAGCAATAAATCTTTAATATTAAAAGCAGTTAATTTTTTTAAACAAAGTTAGGCGATCTATGCTGTTAAATGCTTTAGAAAAGTTTGTGTATAAAATTAATACCAATCTAACTATTATCTATGTGGTAAACAGTAAATTGTGTAATCAAACGTAAATTAGAGAGTACTCATCCTTTTCCATACTGAAAATAGGTAAATAAACTTTTCACGTTTAACGGCATATCATGTGCAGTAACATTTCAAAAGACCTTGCAAAGTTGCATAGAACTGAGATAGAACTATAATTAGTAACTCCATCCCTTATTATCAATCGGACATAGACAGGCTCGAAAGAGTACAAAACAAAATGGTTAATTTCATTTTATTTAAATTACATATTGATAAAACCGAAGAAAGACTTCAATTGCTGGGTATCACGTCCCTTAAGGAAAGACGTCTCAAAAGTATACATAAATTTGGTTTTAATGTTGTCAGGTGATACCTGATATATTAACATTTTTTTTCTATTATATGGGTATGTATATAGGAGGTGTTATATTGTATAATTTGGAATTCTATCTGTAGATATTGCGAATAAATAAATAAATAAGATAGGGTTAGAATCTCGAAAATCTGGACTTAACCATTCCCAACGATTACAAAAAGAAAATGGCGCTCGGAAATTAATGCAATGTCAGTGATGTTTGCGGTAGATTCGACTGGAGTTTTAAGTATTGTATATTTTTATCATCCTGTTTATTGTTTAACCTTATAAAATTGATAATGACAAGAGTAAGCCAAATACCAAAATAATGCACAAACAAAATGGTGGAAAAATTTGGACAGAATGAGCCAACGTAGACTTCCCATAAAATATTTCTAACCTAAAAGAAAAAATACCCATAAACGGAAACCGTAACTTATAACATTGTTATGTCCATAAAAGCCCATTTGTCAGTTTCATATGTAGGAAAGTTTTTATAAATCCACATGATAAAATGTGAGAAAATCTCAAGGTTCGGCAAACCCGTTTTTTATACGCCACTGTTCAATGCAATGTATTTGGAGCTAATTGAAACGACGCCTCAATAGCATGCCAACTTGTCCAATCAATGTCTGCCAACACGCTACTTCTTGCCATTTTAATTGAACTACATTCAATTACTTGTAGTATTCCTTCAGATTACTATTAGATTATTCCTTGTTGTTCAGATTAACCTAGCTCCTCTTTCATTAGTGGCTTTCCTCCCCGAAGCGATAATATTTTCAGGGATAAATCCAATTTTCTTTCATTTTCAATTTCACGAGTGAGTAGCTGGTAACATTCTTTTTTATACTTTATAACTCAAACTTCGCAATATCCTGTCACTATTCTTAAATCAAAAATAACTGTTATTTCACGTCCATTACAAATAATAGCAGCCTTGAAAATATCGCCCTCTCGTATTAATAAAATAGATGTATAAAATTATGACATTAGAAATCAATTTCTTTAATATGAAATGTCTTATTGAACATTTGTCGACTTTGTGCCAATATTCACTGGAAGTAAAATTTCAACCCACAAAATATGTATTAAGCTTCTCGCAAACTACCCTGAGCTTAATGAGATCGATCCCAAATGAAACTGGAAAATTTATAACTAAATGAAAATGGATATCTGAATATATTATTACCTTTTCAATAAGTAATCAAGTGTATTGTTATCTGTTTAGTCGCCTTTTGGTCATTTTGGTAAATAAATGAAGCAACATATGCGTACGACTAGCTGACTTAAGTCGGAGCAAAGGGTCGTGGGTTCTGATAACTTTCAAGAGATGTGAAACTTTCTCTTTTGTTTGTGTGACATATAAGACGAGTATTGTTTTATTTGGGGAAAAGAGGCAATGAAAAATTCGTTATGTTATGTTATATGGGCACCATCTATAATGAATAATTAGTTGATTTGTCTCTTTTTCCCTTAAAACCAATCTCTTATAGACAAGACTGAAGTTTATGGTAAGGAAAAGATATGATTTATAAGACGAATAAAATATATTGTATATATAATTAAATTTTACAACATGAATTTAAAAAGGTAATTTGTGAAATTGAAATTTAACAGTAAATCTTAAAGAAAATATAGATATAAGTTTATTTAAATATAATTTTGGGTGAAATTTTATATAAAAGAAATTGCATCAGTGAAAAGGAATTTACTACAAAAATAATCGAGAATATAATACCAATTTCCTAGGATTCCAAATTGAGAATAGTTGAAGGTGAGAAGTCCTGGTACACTCCAGATTCTATTTGTCTCGGAGCATCCAATCTATTTTTGGCAATTTATTTACCAGCAACATTCGATTCCAAAGGGAGTTTGAATATAAAGATTGCAGAATAGTTCTAGTCTAATCGAGTCTTGTATTAATTAATAAAAACTGAAGGCTTAACCGCCTTAACAAAAGCCAAAAAAATATCAAACCTGATGGTTTGGTTAAATAATATATTCAATACTATTTTGAAGATAAGCAGCTTGCGTACAATAAACTTCAAATTAAATTAGTTGTTAAATAAATAAATTAAGTTGATAATTGTTAGATCAATTGTAATTGATACATTAAGAGTTGGTCGGAGTATATTAGTCATCCATGCTTCCAATTTTAATTGTAAATGACTTCACGTCAATAAAATGACGCAGCTGAATGTACGGTGTGCTTGGAAGGCGAGAGATGGAGATGTAGTAGAATATGACATTGGACAAATTTGTTATACCTAATCTTTAAATTTCTCTGTGCATTTGAGGACATTAGGGCTAATTTTATTTTAGTTCTACAAAAGGGAAAATGTTTATTTTAGTGATACCTATGCGGGACGATAAAAATAATTTTTGCAAATCGATAATAGAAGAAAAAAAAATATTTTTTTATATATACTTTTTTTTCTCTCATCGTCCCACATTGTAACATGTTTTTAATGTCTTTTAGTGAAAGCCGTTTTTTAAAATAATGATTTATATGAGAGTAATTTGCACCGTCTTTCCGGCTTATATCCGGAGCGCTCTTAAGTTGTAAAGTTGTTTCTTATAATAAAGCGTTAAAGTAACTATTTTGCTCATTGTAAACTAAATTGCCAAAAGAGATAGAAAAAAAAATATTACCATGTGGTTGCATGTAGTATTTTAGTTACTTATTGAATTGAAGAAATTGAATTTAATTTATTTAAAAAATGAAAATGCATTAATAAAATTATTGAAAATTATTAAAATTGAAATGATTAATAAATATAATTTACGTGATGGTATTCAAACACAAAGAAATGTGGATGTCCGACCACGTTATAAAGGACTGTTTGTGATATAGTTTGCGGCTATAAAGTACCTCTTTATTGTACTAGTAAAATAAGGTTACTTTATTTTACAATTATGTCGGATTTACACGTTTCCAATAATGAGCGGATGTCAGATTTGACGTTTACAAATAAATATGTACATGTACAACAGTCATAAAAATGTCAAAAATGTCATTGAATTAATTTTTTTTCGTTAATAAGCCAAATTTAGCAGTCGGAGCTTTGTATGCAACTCGTCCATAATAATGCTTCATTGAACTCGCCCTCTTTATGGCCTTGGTCGTTAAGCTCGCTAGGCTATAAATCGGATTCGTTCAATAAAGCCTTGTATTATGGACTTTTGATACATAAATAGCTATTATATAACAATTTAAAATGCGGTATCAATATACAAACTTTAAAAAGTTTATTTTTCCTAAACAAAATGAAAGCTGCAATATATTTTACGAGTGTCACCATCTGTTGATTGGAGACTTAAGTGCACAATCAGATTCCTTTTCCAATTAGATTTCTATTCACGATTAAATTACTGATATGTATAGAATCGATTAGCAAAAAATAACAACATAACCTAACCTAACTAGAAAATTAATAAAATAAATTATTTTCAAACTGTATTGTGATGATCCAGTAGATGCATTACATTATATAAGATGCACTATATAACAGGTTAGAATGAAATAAATTTCAGAGGTAAGGAAAATAACTATATGTTGTACAGAGTAAACAAATGAAAATTTAAATGAATGTAAATGTTTTTGCAAGCATGGTATAGACAATTACGGAACCTAAAGAACAGAAATACATATTACAATTTAGTGTTAAAGAAACATGACTGAGTTCCCAAGATACAAAAATAAGTATATAAAACAATGTGAAGTAATTTAACAGTTGTACAAAGGAAATTCTGCTAGTTTGAAGTAGTCTCATTTATAAAAACTAAATCAAAGTGCCACCAGATCGTGCTAAACATAAATATCAGTTATTTTTATAAAATTGTTAAATTGACATAAGACATGTAACAGTACTGAATGATCAGTTTCTGGATTTTTGTTCACTGCACCGTAGGAAGGTGATCATCTACTTTCCACAAACACCGAACACTACACCTAAATACTTTACTATAAGATTTCTTTATTGACGGATTACTGAAAATTACCAATGAGTAACTGACATCAGAGTTAAATTGAAATATTAGTGTTATCATCTTTCCTTTAAATAAAGGGCACATATTAAAAAACTTTGACTTGAGTCATCCATCGGCAGGGTTTTATATCCCCAATCTTTAACTGTAATTAATTCTGAAAAGTTTTTTTTTCCATGAAAGCATCGGCATTGGTCGGATAAAAAGTTTGCTATAGATTTTAGGTTTTAAGGGCTTTTATAAACGAGATTCCTTGTCGACAGTTAGGGTGGTAAACAGAGAAATCAAGTCTAAGTCACAAATCCACCAATAAAATATTTGAGTTAGAGACAGCGGCGATAATAAAGATTCGCCGTAAGCGGGGAAGACTTCGATTCCCCCTGGCCGTCTGATCAGAATTTACAGCGGGGCTGCTCCCGAAATATGGTCCTACCTAGTCTGAATCTTTTAAATAAAATTGCCACGCTCGGTTTCAGATCCAGGTTATTGGCTGCATAATGTACTTCCCAATTCGTTCGGCTCGGCGGCCGCTTGGCTTACCTTGCAAATTTTTGGGCTTAATAAAGATGGAAGTTTTAATTTTATTAAAATTCCACAAGTAATTTATGGTGCTCATTATCAGCCTTTTCTTAAAATGTTTTAACTAAAGTGAGTTATAATATTAGGGGAAGGTATTAAGGAGGATATTTATAATGCCGCTTTGTAAAATATTAAATTTTGCATTTTGCAAGCATCTGTTATAAGGCAACTCGGATAATAAAAACAAAATTTAAGCTTTTACTTGATAGATTTGTCAAATAGTAGTAACTTTATTTTATTTATTTGTTATTAATAATAAAATAATAATTGTGACTATAGTCTAGGAAAATTTCTTCAAAAAGACTCTCCTTCCGCCGTATTTTTTTTTTTTTGTTTGAAAACGGTGGTTACACGGTAAAATCCTTAGCAATTTACCGTTTGTATGGGAGTCTAAGGTCGTGGATTATTTAATGTTTAGTGATAGTATATATTTTCTACGTTGATGTAATTAATTAACTTTCATTGTTTGTATAATTTATGTGGTGTTTATTTATTTATTATTATTATTATTATTTTATTATGTATTGAGGCTGCCAATCAATTAAACAAATGCAGTTAACTGATAACTTTAACTATGTTTATAATAAATGAAGTAGACAAAATATCTTTGAACACTCAAAAGTAAAAAAATGAGATATACTTGGATATCAATCTATAATTATTTCATGGACAATATATTTATTTAGTTGTAAATAATGTTGAATTGAGAAAAAAGTATTATAATCGGTGATATTTTAATAATCATAAAACCGGGTGGCCCAGAAAGTACCTACGCCCCCCACTTTTTTCTACATTTTTAAAAATATAATTCTTAAATTTGGGAAATCAAGTATATAGGTATCAATGGCCACATTTTGAAAATTCGGTGGTAGAAGAATCACTTCCGGTATGGCGGGAAATTGCCACAATTTTCTTATTTTAAATATCACCCTGAATATTTAAATCACTTTTCTCATAAAGTTGTAATTTCTCTTTCCAACGCTCTTTCCAGATGTAAAATCGGATGAAAAATAACCTAAGAAATGGCATTTATTTGCTATTTCTAGTTGGCTTTGGAATTCACGAACAAATTTAAAAAATTTCGAAGTAGACTTTGCATTTTAATAGAAGAGTATTTCTCAACAAATTAATGGCCAATTTTGTTCATTTGCTTGGATTTAGAAATGTTTTTTCCATTTCATGGAAATTTAATTTGTCATAATTCCAATTTTTCATATAGTACTCTGTTACCTCAATATTTAATGCATTTCGGAATGACTCTTCTAGAATTTTAAAATACTGCCGATATGGCTGACGACGCGCGACGATCGGGATATCTTTCATAATATAGACGTGCGACCGCATGGGCATTTTTCTGACATTCGCCGTAAATTAAAAGTAAATTTACGTTTCCATTTTGTGTATATTGCATCGTAAATCGTATCTTATTTTGAATAAAGCACCTAATTATAAATGTACAAATAATAAATACGTCTCTATTTCACTCAACAATAACGTTTTGATAGTTGCTGTGTACAATTTTTCATGTGTTTTTCACAATTCCAAACGCTTCTAACAAACAGCTTAATATTTATTTTAATTTATATTCAATTTTTAATCGGGAAAAACCAGTCTAAATCAAATTTACTACTCTTCTGATAAAAAAAATAAAACATACTATTTGAAAAATTGAAGTTATAACAAACTGAATATCCATGAAATGGAAAAATGGCGAAAGCATTTCTAAATCCAAACAAATGAACAAAATAGGTCAATTTTACGTTAAATTTGTTGAGAAACACCCTTTTATTTAAATTCAAAGTCTACTTCGAAATTTTTTAAAGTTGTTCCTGAATTCCAAAGCATAGAAATAGCAAATAAATGCCATTTCCAAGGTTATTCTTCATCTGATTTTAAATCTGAAAAAGGCAATGGAAAGAGAAATTACACTTTTATAAAAAAAGCGACTTAAATATACAGGGTGCTATTTAAAATAAGATAGTTGTGGCATTTTTCCGGCCATACCGCAAGTGATTTTTTACCACCGAATGGTCAAAATGCGGCCATTGATAACTATATTTGATTTCCCAAATTTCAGAATTTTATTTTTAAAAATGTAGAAAAAAGTGGGGGTATAGGTACTTTCTGGGTCACTCGGTATACAAGAGCTTACACGATCCATATCTCGAAAACTGTGAATGAATCTTTGTGAAATTACGAATGTCTAGTAAACAGTGTATGATCTATCCAACTAAAATATTTTGACAGTTCCGTCACTTCCGCTTATACCTGAAGTAGATGCCAACTTTGTTATTTTAAGTGGAACACCCATATGTATATTTGCGGAATTGATAGTTTACGAAATTTTAGGATCACTTTGTATAGCAAACCTTATACCTAAAATTTATAGTTTTGAAGACATTAACATTTTAAATAAAAAATTGACAGGTGCAGACTCCTAAATAAATTCTTCATGTGAATAACCAACCGAAGAAATTAAATATCAGTGATCAGCATAGCCATACGTTATTTCAAAATAATTAAAAACTTTTAAATGTTATACAGGGTGAGTACAAAAGTGGTCACAACTTTAAATGCAGAAACATCAAATATCTTCAATTTTTTTATTTTATCACATTCTACGACAAAAAACATGGACAGTTTACAGTTACTTCCCATACCTAATTTCAACGATTTTTAAGATATTTATGAAAGTTTAGGAAATCTTATTATTTTGCAAGAATCGAGCTGGGTGATTATCTATTATCTATCAGTATCAATATCATGGTGAAATTTTTCGTAGTATTTCTTAAAATGTACATGTGTTTCATACATCGATATAGTTCCTACAGTTTTAGCAACTGGTCAACATCAATTTGTCTCCAAGGCACATTCTTAAATATTTATTATCACCGGACACTAATGTCTGTTTATACTGGGTGTAATAGGATCATGGTATACCCCTCCTTTTCTCGGCACTTTTTGACATACAATTGATTTTTTTTTCACTTCCGGTTTCGCCGGAAGTGACATTAATTTTCGATTTTTAAATGGAACACACTATATTTTATTGCATTTTTGAATTTTGTATAATTTTCTGAATCCAACGATGCCAAATAAGTGACATTTCAAACATCAATTTTTTTATAATATAATTTTTAGTTTTCCATTTAAATGTGCCATGACGGTTCCGATTTATTCTAAATGACCCGTGGAATGCTTTAAAAATTACACTAAATTACGTGATTTATGAGCAAATAAAATTGACCAAAATTGTTTTTGGGGCAAAACTCAATTTTTTCAAATGGAACCATATCGGTACCGTGGTATCATTTATTAGTACTATTAATAAGGAATTTATTCATACGTTGTATTAAAATGTGCGATAAATAGAAACAACAGCTAAAAGAAAATACAATTTTGATCTAATTTAATGTTAAGAACTCAGGTGGCTTTGAAAACAATGAAATATTTAGCTTGTCAGACATTTGTTGGTTTAACGGTGTTTTTATTGTGTCTTTAAAAATTGTTTAAAATCCTTGGTAGTTGTGTTCAAAATGCCGCAAATTTATACAAGAGATGAAAAAGTGGACATGTTAATTATTTATGGGGAATGTAAAAGAAATGCAGTTGCGGCCACCGACCTTTATGCCCAACGATATCCTGATAGACATTGTCCAGCGGAAAATTATTTTAAACTTGTTGAAAACCAATTCCAAAGATAGCCCAACAATGATTTCGAAGAAAACTTCATTATTGACGAAGGAACGGAAATTAATGTTCTGGCTCGAATAGAAGTTGATGAGACTGTTTCTTTAAGACAAGCTGGGTTTGAATTTGGACATCGGCCACCGAACAGTAAGCCGAATTTTGCACAAATACCACTATAAATCTTTTAAATACCAATTGCACAAAAGCATTTATACGAAAGTGATTACGAACGTAGGATGGAATATTGCAATTGGATTTTGTATAATAACGTGCAGCCAAACAATGATTTTTTGGGACTGATTTTATTTTCGGACGAGTCTAGGTTTACAAGTTTGGGATTATTTAACCGACAAAATACAAAATATTGGTCACAAGAAAATCAAAATTTATTACGGGAGGTAAACTTTCAAGTGTGTATGGTTTGGAATAATCGGTAGTAGAATCATTGGTCCAATAATATTTGAAGGATCTTTGACTGGTGCCAGATACTTGAGATTCCTGGAAAATGAGATTGAGGTCATATTAGATGAGTTACCATTAGATGTAGGACAGAGAATGTATTTCCAACAAGATGGCGCTCCTCCCCATAATTCAAGTATAGTAATTGATTACCTTCAATGGAGATTTGGAGAAAACGTAATTTCGACGAATGGTCCTGTGAGGTGACCTCTAAGGTCACCTGATTTAACGCCCCTCTATTTCTTTGTTTGGGGTCATTTCGATTTTTGTGAACACTCAAATGGAAAACTAAAAATTATTTTATTAAAAAATTGATGTTTGGAGTGAGGTACCGTCATCGATTTAAGCGCTGAGGCCTCGATCGGCGAAATTAAGCAGCATTGGTCGAGTCCGTCACTTGGATGGCTGAACTGCATCTTATTTCACCGTCCTGGTTGAGTGAAACCGGAAGTGAAAAAAAATCAGTCGTATGTCAAAAAGTGTCGCTTATGTAGTATATCGTAAATTTCAATCAATTATCTTCAAAACTAAAGAAGAAAAGGGGGGGTATACCATGATCCCGTTACAGCCGATATAACATTTATATGATGGAAAGGAATGCCCTTTCTCACTATATTTAGATATGTTGGCTTAATAGATGGAAATTTCTCTTTATGTCTGCTTTGACACTTGTAAAAGTCTACTGCAGTAAACTGGCCTAGCATTGTTAGTAACTACATAAACAAAATATTTGTTATTACGAAATTACAAAAATATGTTCTCTGATGAAAATGCGACAAAGTTTCAATTAAAACTAAACTAAATTAACGAAGTCACACCTTCCGAGGAAGTAGAGCTGAGAACTTCGTTGATTCTTTTGCCCACCCCACGGTTTCCAGTCTTTTGTAAGTAATTCAAAGCAAGTGTCTTTGTTTAGAGATAGCGTAAATTTCCACGTACACCTGACTGAATATGTATCTAAATGTAAAACGCTTGAAATATAAAAGCAGTTTGTCATTTCGGGCCTTGAATAATGTGTGCTCGGAAGCGTGGAAATCTAAATAATTATTACTATTTCTCGAGATGGTCTTAAAAGGAACTTCTGTTGTTGTGTATCGTATTCTTGGAGGCTTTAACAAATAATGTGTAAGTGGGTATGAAAATGGCAGTAAAAATTTTGCACCTTGTTGTATATCATTTTTGCATGACGGTTACACACATTTAATACGTCATACATTTTCGTGAATACGAATGAGATAATAAGAATTAATTATTTCTATAGCGAATTAATATAAATAGAGTAACACACAACTCATTGGAAAATTTATAATGTAAAAGATGATACATGTTTGGCTCAATTTTTTAGAGATATTTATTTATTTATTTATTTACATACACTGCTCAACAGGTAAACCCATTTAGAGAGCAGGACAAATACACAAATTTAGCATTACATAGCAGTATGGAACAGGTACAAAACAAACAAAAAAAAATACATATAGAGAAAAAAACAAACAAATACACAATACAAAAAAGTACAAAATGAAATTACCAACCAAGGAAAAACAAAGGTTCAAGTAGGGTTAAATAGTTTTTTAATATCATTGATTGAGCTGTGAAAAATGTCAAACAGTCCACAGTTTTTGTTGTAATTGTTACACATAGTATGGAGAGGAGAGAATTTTAAAACATTAGAATGTGGGATGCCGAGGTAAAAAGTTTGTGAACTTCTGGAATTCAAATTCGGAACGCGGAAGTTTAATTGACTTAAAATGTCTTGACAGTGTATATTGCTGTGAACAATATTGTATAAAAATACGAGAGAAAAGTATTCGCGTCTGGAAACCAAAGAATTTATAGAAAATCTAGCTAGGAGTTCTTGCTGCGGGAAGCCAATTACCGGGTATACTCCATTCGACTTAAACCAGAGCAATTTTACAAATCGTCTCTGCACACTCTCCAAGGCGTCAATGTGAATATTGTAATGGGGATTCCAGACGAGAGATGCATATTCTAGTTTAGACCGGACAAAAGCAAAATAGAGGATCTTTAGTGTACAAATGTTTGAGAAATCTCTGCTCATTCTGATTATAAAGCCCAGCGTTTTAAAAGATTTGGCTACAACATTATTTACATGCGGTACAAATGTTAGCTCTTTATCGAAGATTACGCCAAGGTCTACAAGGGTATCAGGTCTCTGAAGCACTGCGCCATCTACATTATAGTCGAAAATAACCGGCCTTGCACTAGTTGTGTAGGTCATCACATTACATTTTGACACGTTTAGATATAAGTTGTTTCGAGTACACCAGTTGCATATGCGTGCTAGACTATCCTGCAGTGTGACGCAGTCCTCCAGAGATGAGACTGTATTAAATATTTTAAGATCGTCAGCGTACAGCAAACAGGATACTTGAATACAATTCACGATATCATTTACGAAGATATTGAATAACAGGGGTCCAAGAATTGATCCCTGCGGAATACCAGATGTTGCACCGTATTCGACAGACCGAAACCCACCATAAGCAACATATTGCTTCCTGTTTGACAGGTAGGAGTGAAAAAATGAAATGAGTTGAAAAGAGAATCCAACATCAGACAATTTATTTAGCAATATAGTGTGATCCAGTCTGTCGAATGCCTTAGAGAAGTCAGTATATATTACGTCCGTTTGCTTACGCTGGTCAATGGCTTCTGAGATATACTGGGTGATACAAGTTAAATTAGAGGTGGTGGAGCGCCCTTTCATAAAGCCATGTTGATACACCGATAATTGGGCACTAACACTGAAGTAAGTTTTACTAAAATTGCACAGAATAGATATAGGTCTAAAATTGGAGATGTCATTTATATCGCCTTTTTTGAAAACCGGGCACACTTTTGAATGTTTCCAAATATCTGGGAGACAGCAGTTTTTCATACACAAATTGAAAAGTACCGATAGTGGAGCTGCAAAGATACAAGCACAGTCTCTAATCAAAAAAGCGGGAATGCCATCCGGACCAGTAGTTAACTTAGGTTTAAGTTGTTTCAGCGCATTAAGTACAGCAGCCTCACTAAAAGAGGTAACGTTGAATGCAAGGTTATTCGACGCCTGAATATATGTAAAGTCAATATTATCAGAGGGCGGTAGAAAAGAGTTACTGAAGAAATCCGCAAACGCATTCAATATGTCGACGGGGTTATCAAAATGTTGTTCGTTGTAAGACATTTGAGCGGAAATATTTGTACCCTTCCTTTTCTTATTCACAAATGACCAAAACTTACCAGGTTCCAAAGTAATATGATTTTCAACCTTCCGTACGTAAATTGCATAAGCAATGTCAACATCAACCTTAATCTTAGATCTTAAACGCTTGAACTCATTATGAGCCATAACATCACCATTCCGTTTGTGCATTCGCCAGTATTTCGCTTTCAATTTAATATTCTTTATTATTATTATTAGCCGTTACTCGAGTCCGAGTATAAAAATGTTACAGTCGATAGATTGTGTACAATAAAAAACAAGTAAAAGGTGTAGTCTATTGTAATTCCCATTCATCTACGGTGCACACGACTATGGCTATAGAGGCCAATTCGGGAGAGCACATGTCGACCGCAGTCAGGACAAACATAGACCTGGTTAGATCTTGGATTTGGCCTTCTTGCAGCAACATTTCCTTGATAGCTGGCCACAACCCCTCGCCATTCGGTTCTGTCCGCTGCAAGTTGTTCCCATTGCTCGTCTGCAATACCGCAGGACTTTAGATTTTCATAAAGTGCACATTTAGGAAGGCGTTATCATGCATACGATGAACGTGACCTGCCCATCTTAGGCGTGCTCTTGAAATAAGCACCTCAATTGGAAGGCTGTTTGCTCTCCTGAGTACTTCCACGTTTGATATGTGATGGAACCAACGGATTTTCATCATACTTCTGAGGTGTCTTTGCTGAAAATGTTCTAATTCTTTCACATGACGACGGTAAGTGACCCAGCTTTCACATCCATATAGTAGTGTTGGAATGACAACTGCTCTGTAGGCAGCCATTTTCGTTGACAAAGCAAGGTCGTGGTTGTCAAATACTCTCTCTCTAAGTCCCCAGAGTGCTCTAGATGCAGCGTTAATTTTATTGCGAATCTCGCTGTCCATGTTTGCTTTGTCATTAACAACGTTGCCTAAGTAATTGAACTGATCCACCACTTCAAGAGAATTTCCGTTAAGTGTAATGTCTATTTGATTCACTTGATGAGGAGTTGACATAATCTTAGTCTTGCCAATGTTGATTTTAAGTCCCAAGGAATCATAGCTCTGGGCATACACATCTAAAAGTTCTTGAAGCTCTTCCGGCGTAGAGGCTGAAAGTGCACAGTCATCCGCATACTGGAGATCACAAATGAATCGTGAATATAATATAATATTCTTTATTATACTACCATTAAACCACGGAGGATACGTTCTCTTATGCGTAAAATTGAATTTAGGGACGCACATATCAAAAATCGCATATAGTCTATCATAAAACGCCTGACAAGCAGAGACAATATGAGAATATGGATTAAGAAACGACCAGTCAGTATTGAGAAGTAAGTCGTATAGCAATGGGAAATTAGCTTTCCGAAAATTATAGCCATTGTTTGCAGTTACCGGGAAGTTATTCCTAGCATTAGAGCTGAGAACATTGTCTAGCAAGATGTTTAAGGCAGGGTGATAGTTATCCTCCCGAGTTAGAATATTATCTGACTTCACTACTGTACATTTCATATTGCATATTACTAAGTCAAGAAGTTTGTTATCCATATTATACACAAAGTTTTGTTGCAAGATGTTAGTCATATTTAAGAAGTTATTTAGAGACAGTGTCTTACCATCTGGCTGGAAACCGGCTAAATAAGACGCATATTTTGGGATGTTGAAGTCACCCAGTAGCAGAACGTTACCATCTTGAAAATAAGGTAAATTAGAAAAAAAATCAAATAATTTATCATACTCATCAGCCCCTATAGCTGGAGGGATATAAATGACAAATATATATATAAAACGCAGTGATGAGAAATAATTTTCACACCTAGGATATCGATCAAAGGAGATATTTGAGCTTCAGATAAATTTAAGTGTAAAGGTTATGACTTCAACATTGCATTAACCGCTAGGACCACGGCAACTTTACTGAAAAAAATATATTTTTTTTAAACTTGCTTTCTAAAAGTCGTACTTCGTACTAAAAGTAAAACAATAATTGCAAGACAAGCAAGGCATGCACACTTTGTATGATTGTACGCATGATGCGCACGTCTTGCTCTTCTTGCAAATATTTCTAACTTTTTAGTATTTTGTCTAAACACAGTTAGTACTAAAATATAATGACTTGGAATGCTCGAATGCTACGAGGCAGATGTGAGGCCTCCTTCATCTCAGGATGTCACTAACTGCAGATCGGTTTCGACCTATTTTTGGGTTTCATCAGTGCAAAGTGAGATGAGATGCGAACTCCAGTATTGAAGTGATGACACCCAAAAATAGGTCGAAACTGGTCTGCAGTTGGTGACATCCTGAGAAGAAGGAGGCCTCGCATCTTCCTCGTAGCATTCGAGCATTCCAAGTCATTGTATTTTTAGTGGTAACTGTGTTTAGATAAAATACGCAAATTTTGCCATATAATTCAGCGCTCGTAAGTGGAATAGCTGTTTTGGTTTAATTTGTTGAGTCCTTATTTATATAAGGCACTTGCAGATAGGTTGGAATATTATAATTCCTATATTTTACATTTTTATGTTTTATATCGTTGGAAAGAGAAAAATAAATTGAATTAATGGTGTCATGGCCTACTTTGAGATTTGTTCTTTTCATTTTTGCACAAGAGCTAATGTCAAAGAAAACTGCGTTTTTTGATTTTTTTAATTATTACATTATTATTATCATTGTCTTTGCCATTAACTTTCATTCCTTTAACTTTTCTCGTATCCCCTCAAATAAGGAAGCTATAATCGTTTGTGGGTTTCCTATTTTTCAGGGTTTTGTAATATATCTCACAAAGTAGGCTACGGATTTCAAATTTATTTTTACTGAAATATAGCTCACAAAAAATGGGATAACTGTTTCTAAAACTTTATACTTCTACAATAGATATTAATCGAGATATTTCTTGTGGCCCTCATAAAATAGACAGACGGGATTGCTTGGCATAAAAATTGACATTTTGGTTCTGAAATCGATCACAAACATAATAAACATGTTCCATTGTTTAAAATTTGACTACATTACTCGGTGCGAAAGAGTATTGTTTTATAGAGTATTAAAAGGAATTAGCGTATTCTAAATAAGCGAATTCTACCACACTCCGCTTGGCATGTGCACTTAACAGGACCTATAAATTCGAGTCGCTCTTTGATTTCCTAATGAGACAAACAGTCGAGATTGTTTCCGGTCGCAGCGCCGGAGCACTATTTTGTTAGCTATGTTTACAAGTTCCGTATGCCGCGTGCTAAGATTCCACCCAACTCGATGCAACCTAGCCAAGTGTTGATCGTGATTGCGATGCAAGTCTAACGAGCTTCGCGCCCTGCGGACCTCTCGTTGCTTTTAACTGGAAATGTTGATTAACAGATTTTCTCTTAATTAAGTAAATAGTATCTAGATTTGGCAAACTGAAATGTCGTGGTCTCATTTCAATGCAATTCCCAAAGTGCTCCATCTTTTATGCAGGATGTATCCACACGATGCTCTTGATACATTTAAATTTGTGTGGACAAATGTCGTCCAGAAGGCTCGCTGTTGATTAAAGCTGCGAGAGAGCAGTCAATCTTTTCGTTTTTATGTGAAAGTAAACATAAATATATCCACTTTGAGTGTCAGTGAAATGACAGTTTAAGTTCACAAAACTTGTCACTACAGTCATGTTCTTTTGACATTTGAAGAAAAAATATTGACCAGATTCTATTTGAGTTTGGCTTAATCTGCATTTTCAATATTTATGATGATTATTGTACTCAAGGCTTGTTTTCTGTTTAGTCTTCTTCCTAAGAAGTTTAAAATGTAAACATTTTCGTCTCCAGTTTCTGTCTGTATGTGTGCTAAAAATGTGATTTTTGTTTAATATCTCAATTATGCTGCGACTAAACTATTTGCTGTAAGATTCATTCACGGGCGTCGTTCTGGGAATGTTTCTTGAAAAAATAAGATCTAGTTCTTTGTACACATAAAGAGATGCAACGTTTGCATTCCTAAATGACCAAGGATGGTATTGTATGATTAATCGGGGGGTATCCAAAATATCAATACAACCTTTGCAATGTACAGGGTTATTGAATATATATTGACACCCGTTTATTTCTGTTATTATTAAAAATAGAATAATAAGTTTCGTATAAAAGTTGTAGGAACTTATTTCATTAAAACGTGATAAAAATGTCTATACTATATATATATATATATATATATATATATATATATATATATATATATATATGTTCCGAGAAGCTTCCGCGGTCGTTGGTATGAAAAATACTAGGTTCTCGGGTTGAACCGCGTCTGAGATTGTTAATGTCTCAGAGAGACATTAACAATCTCAGACGCGGTTCAACCCGAGAACCTAGTATTTTTCATATATATATATACTCTATATCGATACTGTATAGACAGTTTTTTCTATTAAAAACATAAATACTAGGATATGAACGAAAACCTAAGTAATATAACTTAAGACTATAATAATAAAGGAAGTCATTTTAGGAGCTGGCTTGTTGTACAGGAAAATAAAAGTCCTTAAAGAAGTAAAAATTTTATTTCAAACTATATCATGCACTGTATCACCTTGGTTGTAAAAATATTATTACTCTTCGTAGATTACTCTTATTCGTACGAAAACATTCACAGAAATAAATGAAATTGTCTGTAGTAAGCCGGGTCATGTTAAAAGCAAATGTTAGTTGGATTAAAGTTAAAACAAACTTCTGTTTATGATGGCATTAAAATTAGTTTCAGCCTAGCAATCGCTTAAAACAAGTCATGAGGGATGACATAGGTACTGTTACGGTTTTAAATCTATTTGAAATAATGGAATTTATATATTAGACTGAGACAAAAAATTTGAAAATAGTCGTCGTAGAGAAAAATTGTGTACAGAAATCTGTTTCTCATTAAGTTCGATTACGAAATAAAAAACTACTTTCTGTTGGACTTAAAATTTATATTCCTTCGATAAGTCAAATAGCTTAGTAGAAATAATGCTTCTCATTAACATTGGATCATACCCGTCACATTGTGATCACCAAAGGTGAATTTTATATTAACTATATTTTAATTTTACCAAATATCGAAACAGAATACATTCTGGGAAATACATAGGTAATTCGTAAACACTTTTGGGGCCAAGCTGCAAACTGAATGTTAATAATGCTTTTTTACATTATTTTTTAGAAAACTCAAATTAATCTAGAAATAAAAATTGAACACTTATGGGTTTTTCATAATTGTTTCTTCTCGATCTACGTATGTGAAAATGCACATTTCAGCTCATAACACTAAATACTTAAAGTATTAAGGGGACACATTATAGTCGAGTCAATGAAGGAGAGAATAAAAAAAATGAAAGTACAATTAGCCCCAAATATTTTTTTATAATAACATGTTAGTTTTACACTCTGGATCATTCAGCCAACTGAAGTAATGGCTGCTGGTCATGCCTTTTTTTAACCACCCGTTTTTGGCCAGTTCGGGTAGCATATTATTTTTCATTTCTAATTTATAAGAAAATCAATATTTTGGCCCAAAAAATGGGTTCTTGTAGATTTTTTGGGTCGCTGATTCCAAATCTGAGGTCAGTTGTCCGAAAAATTAGCGTGAAAATCGGAAAATCGTGAATAATTGATCGTATTTCGACCCTTTCGCAATTTAAAGATATTAGTTCAAGTTTTATATCGTTTATTATATTTTTTAATACGCCGATTGCGAATTTTAACATAAATAAGTGAAAATCTTGAAATATCCCTGGGAAATTGTGAAACATTCTTGGAAAATGCGGAAAATTATCAGCTGTAATTTACCAAGGGCGCTGATAATCACGCGATAATTTTCTCTAATAATGAACCGAAAGATTGTTGCTAAGTAATTACCTGACTCAGGCCATGTGAATTTCTCCTTGATGTTCGAGTGCTTTTTCTTGAAGCTGTTTAAGTGCGAGGATTAAATCCGATGTGCCTCGGTTTGGTCTAAAGCCACTCTGTGTTTCAGGAAGTAACTTTTCCATAACAGGTGTTAGCCTATTTGCCATCGCTTTAGTGAGTATCTTCCCTCCAACAGCCAGGAGAGCTATACCCCTGTAATTTCCACAGTTCGCAGCGCTCCCTTTGTTTTTGAAGAGGTTGATTAAAAGTGTATCACGAAACTCCTGCGGAGCTTGACCACTTTCCCATACGACATCAAACAGTTTTTTGAGGTAGGGTATGAGCTCTGACGACACAGCTTTAAAGATCTCAGGTGGGAGTGAGTCGGCGCCGGGAGATTTGTTATTTTTTAGCTGCCCAATGGCGGTTAAGATCTCTTCCGTTGTTAGTGGTTTATCTAATTCTTCGAAGGTGTCATATTGAGGGATAAGATTTACAATATCGTGATCGGCTTGACTTTGCTGGTTAAGAATGTTAGAGTAGTGTTCCTTCCATCGGGCTCTTATTTCCTGGTCTTCTTTGAGGAGATTTCCATTTAAATCTTTAATAGGGCACATATTTTTCCGACTGGGGCCGTACACTGCTTTTACTCCTTGAAAGAAATTCCTGTAGTCGTGTGAATCGGCGTACCTTTGAATTTCTCTGGCCTTGCTTGCCCACCACTCGTTCTTTATTCTTCTGATTTCGCGTTGCGTTTCATACTTAGATTGGGTAAAAGCTTCTGCTTTTGATGAATCTTTGGGGTGGTTGATAGCGTTTTGGAAGGCAATATGTTTGCGGTCAAGAAGTTCTTGTATAAAAGCTTCATTATCATTGAACCAGTCCTCCTGTTTTTTACTTGCTGCAGTGCCAAGAATTTCCTCACTCGCACTTTTTAAACTGCCTTTAATTTGTGTCCAGGTAGCAGCGACATCTACAGAATTGGTTTCTTCTAGTGCACTCAAATTCTCTTGAACTTTTTGCTTTAGCTGTTCGACGGTTTGTTGGTCATGCAATTTACTAATACAGAGCCGGAGTCTACGTTTTACTTGAGTTCTTCGGCGTTTGGGTCTCATAACAATTTTCATTTTAGAGACAATAGGACGATGATCGGTCCAACATTCGCTATCAATGCGCGCCTTTGTAATTTGGACGTCCTTGAGATGCTTCCTACGTACGATAACATAGTCCAGTAGATGCCAGTGACCTGATCTGGGGTGACGCCAGGTGCCTTTAAATTTATCCTTTTGTCGGAAAATGGTGTTTGTTATAACTAGATCATGTTCGGCGCACTTAGTTAGGAGTAGTTGACCGTTAGCGTTCATGTTGCCCAAACCGTTCTTGCCTATGATGCCTGGCCAGGTGTCTGCATCTCTCCCTACTCTAGCGTTAAAATCGCCAAGAATAACGAGTCGTTCTGTTTTAGGTATTCTACAGAGGGTTTCTTCCAGCTGTTGTTAGAAGCTTTCCTTGGTTTCGTGACTTGCATCCAGAGTGGGAGCGTAGGCGCTTATTAGATTTACCGCGTTGCCATCTGATAGCTCATAGCGTAGCAGCATTAGACGCTCGGATAGGCCTTGTGGTACTTGTGTTAAGTTGGATACAAGTTGATTCCGAACGGCAAATCCTACTCCATGTTGTCTTCTTGAATTGGTGGGAAGACCTTTCCAATAGAAGGTGTAGTACTTTTCTGTGAGAGAGCCTTCCTCCAAAAATCGAGTTTCGCTGAGAGCTGCAACGTCAACATTGAGTCGGTGAAGTTCTCTATCTATTAGAGCAGTTCTTCTTTCAGGCCGATCGGTGCGAGTGCTGTCGTTCAAAGTACGAACATTCCAAGCGCCGTAGATGAAAGAATTAGTTTTGTTGGATTTAACTTGTCGGTATTTTTTCGACATTCGATGAGGTGTCCCTGTGGGCACCCTCCCCCGGAAATCCGATCGGGAGGGTATTTTACCTCCGGATGATTTTGTCCCACTTGAACGCTCCATCATTTTTTTAAAGCCTTAATCGACTGAAAACGAAGCTGCATTTGAGGTTTTAGCTGGAGCAGGTATGCAACTGACCAGCTCGGTTGCGGAAGGCGAGTGGTGTGGTCCCATGGCACAGAAGGAGACTGCGACGATGGGGTAACCAAATGATTCCAAAAGCAACCTTTGTGTGCGGTGAGCTATTTTTACCGCACTCTTCGTGAGAAGGTGGATGTGCTCACGGCAAAAGGTAAGGGTTATTCCGCCCTTACTCGGTCGTTAGAGCCTCGTTAGTGAAAACAGGGTGCACCAAGTTCAAATTGAACTCATCGCGAAGGTGAGGTTAACAATTGAGTAGGAGAGGCTATAACTTGCGCTTCACTACCCCATTACACCCCACCATCTGAGAGTATAACTAACATGTTACCATAAAAAAATATTTGGGGCCAATTGTACTTTCATTTTTTTTTATTCGGGCCTTTTCCCCCCTTCATTAACTCGACTAATATGCATATATCAAGTGATACAGGGACATGCAACGCCTAATCAATTTTTGTATTTTTCAAAATATAATTTTTAGATTTGGATATGTATGTTAAGATATAAATCCGTTACTTCTGCCATAAAAACGTTTTTTTCTTCTTAAAAAAAATGTCTTCTTAACCGCCTCTCAAGTTACCGAAGTAAACCCCCGGAAGATCTCAAGGATCTTGTGCTAGGCAAAGAGAGACGAGGTCCTACAGTTTAATGTGGACTTCGAACCACTCTTGGGGCAATTTTTTTAATGAAACATTGTTTTGTCTTGCGGGAATTGAACCCACTTCACTAGGCAACTCAGTTTGATAGCCAGTCGCTTTAACACACTGAGCTACCATTCTACTTTCGGTTAATCCATAACTTGCAACTTTATTTTTTAAACAGAGAGGTGAGTCTTTCACTCCAATGGGAATCACTACTTAGTAATATTAGTTATTTTACTCTATATTTACATAAATAAACATGAACACATCACACAATAATCAACCACCAAATCCAAAGTTAAGGTTCTCTAGAAGGAAATTACGCTTACAAAAACATATTGCATATTTCTTGACGGGGCTCTATTAATGTTACATTTCCTTTGCTTTAATTATGGCTCCAACAATGTTAAGTAAACGCGCCAAAATGAAGTGCAACTTTACCATTAAACTCTGTGGTTCGCAATAATCTTAGCAAACCCGTGTCGTTACTGTTTATCTTAGACCCATGTCAACTATAATAAAACTCACATTACCGCTACTAAACATATCAATAAATCACCTGATAAAAACACTAGACCCCATTCAAGAAGGCCGAGACAGTTTAACGTCATCGTTTTAGTAAATCCGCGATAAAGCATCAACTAGTAGTTTACAGTGTATGATTGATGATTGTTAGCGTTGTTAGATATCCTTTATCCTTTATCGACCTCATAGTGTGAAAGCTACATCATACTTACCATCTCTTTCCATTACACAACGCTATATATATGCGGTTATAAATATGGTTCAGTAGCGCCTCATTAAACAGTTTTCTAAATAGAATAGAAGGAAAAATTCGCGACCTAGTTTACGCTGTAACAAAACTCTTTGTAGCGGAAAATGTGAGACAATAAAAAATACACGCTTTAAGAAAGTTACAGATATTCTTATATTATATGAACTTAACTTTTTATGAAAGAGCATAACTATACTTCAGTAATTTGACCTGTTTTATTTTTGCGTTAGATTTATCAATATTCTTTTAGCCTTTTAGCCTAGTTTTAACATTAAGCTAAGCCATGTTGCGATATGTAAAAGAAAACATTGTTTCCACTAAAGATGCTAATGGATTTATTAGTATGCTAATAAGCATAAATCGAAGTTTATAAAAACAGGAAGTTTGACCTTACGCCTCTAGATTGTCACGTCTACAATAGTTGCAGCTGGTGACTTCACCAAATGTGAGGCCGGAGTCTCTAAAAAATGTTACGACCGTCGCTGATGATAACCGCAACCATAGGGGGGTCCCTTACTATTTCATTCATTAATTTCTGCGATGAATACATTCATCGCCACAATGATCGAAGGCACCGCGCGACGGTCCAGGTACCCGTGACATGGAGCAGCGGTGCTATTCAGCACATTATTGTAACTCTTTTCCACATCAGCTGAGAGGTATATTAAAGGTCCACTTTATTTAAAGCGGTTTCCCCAGTAGACAAAATCCACAAATCAATATTTAGTTGGAGCTTCTATTCGTCATCTTGAAATTAAGACTATTTTTTAGAATCACATCCCGAAATTCTTTCCTATAGGCCAATCTAATCTATTAACGACTTTTGAACCTTTTTCGTTGTTGTGCAATCATCATTTCTTCAGTTGCCTTTTTGGCGCAAGTGAATCAATTGTTGTTAATGTGGATTTACAGGTTCAGTCGATTCCAACGGCGGTTCAGAATTTGATGTTGACGAAATCGAAATAGCGGACGCATTTGAGAGACACGCAGCTATCGGTCATCGTAAACTTGGTTGGATTATTTCCTCATTAACGTATGCGACATAATATGAACATTTCGATACTCTTGGCATGTCCGTAAAAGATACCGACCCGGCAGCAATAGTGAACTACGATGAAACTAACTTTATTGACTACCTGTGTAGGGTCAAGGTCAGCGCCGGATTGGGGAGATATTTCGGCCCGCGCTCCTGGTCTGACCGGCACCACACCTACGTGTTAAACCAAACCGACCCGATATAGTAACCTTTTTGTTTGTGAAATAATTACCAAACGTAGTTATTCTAATAATATTATTGACAAGACTAACATTTTTTAAAGTAAATTACTCCTCTTTTCCACATTATCAATGATTTTGTCACTGGTTAGACTCATCAGGATGAATTTTTCAACTGACATTTGTACTAAGGCATCCAAGTGATCTTGTGAGAGGCAATTTCTAAGCTTATTTTGCACAAATTTTAATTTTGAAAAGGTTCTTTCACAAGACCTTGGGTGCAGGACAAAGTCAGTACATGTTTGTATGGAAGAAACAAATTTTTATAAGCTAATCTATGCATTTTATATTGCAGCAGTGCCATAAAACAACAAACAATACATTTTTTACATGTTTTACAAGGTAAAGACGTCTCTTCTTTTGCAGTTTCAGCACCTACATCTGCAGCAGGACCTTCATTGGAATAAACAATATGAGTAATATTATCCGAGTCATCCAGAATAGTTTTAATTGAATCCCATTTTTTCTTTGAGATTTGTTTGTATGGCTTATTTGGTTACACTTTCATCAATATTATCATCGTCAAAGCGATTGGAAATCCATTCAGCAACATTTTTAAATTCATCTTTAGGTAAATATTTTAGTTTATATTTTTTGAAAAACTAGGATCCAACCATGCAAGATCCTTAAATAACCCTTCATATTTCTCAAATCGATTCTAAACTTTTTATTTGGAATCTGTATTTTGGATCAGTAAAAGTAACATCAGCAGTAGTTTCACCTGGCAAAAAGGAAAACTCTGTAGTGAAATAGTTAGTTTTCTCATTTTCCGTATTATCTTCGACCTCCCTGTTGCTGTTTGACACGTTTCTTCCATCATTATCGTCAGCGTTAATAAGTTTGTGAATGTGAATATTAGCCCAAATAATAAAATATTTAAACATAATATTTTTAGTCGCAAACTCCTCTATAAAATCTTTATTTTACTATAAGGAATGTAACCAGACTGCAACCAACAGCTACTCTCCGGGCTATGTGCCCCGCCGAGCGCTGGATTAGAAGTTACAAGTCTGGCGCGTTAAGTGTAATGATTGCATATTACTATCAAAACGCTAATACTTCGATTGCAACAAACACCAGCCGAAAGACTGATCCTACTTAAAGGAGCTCTCTTGCCAGTCATCACACACCACTTGCAGACTGCAGTTTCGAGCTGTTGGCTCTCGTCAGTGCAAGGTAGGCATGTGACGACCGGCACGAGGATCCTTTGACTACTTAGTATATCCCGGTATTTCTACAATAGCGACATATAAAATAGTCAGCAGGCGCCATCTAGCGGTCCAGTATCTGTTGCAATCGAAAAATAAATAGCCTGACTGGGCTTAGCATAGTTCAAATGTGCTCTTAGAGGGCGGAATATTAATTCAGCGCTCGGCGGGGCACATAGCCCGGAGAGTAGCTGTTGGTTGCAGTCTGGTTACATTCCTTATAGTAAAATAAGGATTTTATAGAGGAGTTTGCGACTAAAAATATTATGTTTAATATTCCGCCCTCTAAAAGCACATTTGAACTATAATAAAGTATTTGGTAGATTCAAGTAAAGATTCAAAATCTTTTGATTCAGCCCTTAAGGTGTTTACTGCTTATGGTTTTTTTCACCATTTTATATCAAGAAAAGCATTCATGCCGTTCGTTTGTCAATAATTTGATAAAGGTGTTGTCGACTGAAATATTCTCATAGAAATTTGGGCAGTTAATAAAAACTCAAATTTCTTTAATTATTCCATTAGCGAGTTTGCTTTAAAGCGAATATTATTGGGAAAATTGGTGAAAGTCGCAATTTCTTCCAATGTTAAGATGGAAAAGTTAGATTTTCTATGTAGGTAAGTATGCCACGAAAACATCTGGTTTAACATCTGTGAATTTTCTTGATCGTCCTTGTAGAATTTCTAAAGATAAAAAAAGAAATTCTAATAAAAACTATCAACGGCTTAATACCTGAAAATAAAAAACAATAGTGGCTAAATCATCCCAAGTACGGTGGCTAAAAATACTATATATCACCGTGTTTGACTGTAGAACATATGTTGTTGACTATTTGAATTTAATAAACATTGTTTTCTTTATAACAAACGAATTTATGTTTATCGTAGGCTATCATTGCCCATTTTCTTCCCAATATTTCAAAAGTTTCAACAATTTAATAATAATAAATGTTTTGAAAAATAAAATTATTAGATTTTAAATTTATTATTTGAGAAAAATAACGTAATTTCGGTGTAAAAATTTTACATGCATATTGAATGTTTTTATTTCCCTTACAATCAATTAAAATTACGCAAAAGTCAGACATTCTGAATTATTTTAAAATAATCGTTTTTTCAGCTATAACTTCTATTATTGCCTCTTTTTAAATGGCATCGGATTCCACAGAAAAAACTAAATCAGTCTGGATTTTCAACTAAAAATTGTTCTAAAAAATTACAGAGAATATCAAGTGTAACACATTAACTGGGACACACTGTATATTTGTTTACTGTTTGGTGCATATTGTCGGCAAAATATATTGTTGCACTTTTATTCTTAGATTTTTATTGCTATCTCTTTGGTTTACTAGGTAGGTGCTATAAAAGCTTTAGCTTACTAAGCAAGTTAATAACCCTCATTTCTTTGTAAAAATCAAAAAGCTCTATTTACAACTTATTCTTAATTAAACTGGCCCAATTTATGCAAGCGGCAGATCAATTATCCACATTATCAATTAAAAATTATGAATACTTACAAAGTACACTTTTGAGAAAACTCTTAATAAGACATATAATGGCGATTCGCATTTATTCAAAAAATATAAAAAGAAATTGGGGTTTTACTATTATACTATTATAAGGTTCCGTCCCTTGGGACGAAATGGGGAAGTCGTAAAAATGGCCATATTTTAAGCACATGTTTGCTGAAAGCATCGGTGTCCTACATCTGGAATTTAAAACGATCTTGTATGTATCAATACATCAGACAAATACTGAACAATAAAACTGTCATTGTGCACTTATACAGCCATAGAATTTCATGAGATACTATTGTGAAGTTTATAGCATTACAGTGCACCCTCAAAATATTCACAGACTTACAAATCATTTGATTTCGTAATTAGGGGCAACAAATATAAAATTAATTGTAAGTTCCAACCCCTGATATCGGATTTAACAAGCTGCAAAGCAAGCAATCGAAATTTTTTTAAATGTCGGGCCCATACGGATGACTTCTAGAGCACTTGAACACATAGCTGATGCGGCCAGGTAAATTTCTGAAACAATGAATAATTTTGTCCAGATAAAATGCAATTAATAGGTACAATATCCTCTCAGAAAGTGAATAACATAGCATGAAATTTTTTTTGCTATTCTACATTTTTTTTACCTCAGGAGCGCGACCGCTCAGCTGAGCCTGCCAACCCGGCGGCCCAATCCGGACTTGGTCAAGGTGATTGTCCGTAGAAAATGGAAAAGGACAAAAAAATTTAAAGATAGTTCAAAGTCAACAACGTCTGTAATGTCTTCATGTTCTGTCTCAGGCACAATGTTGCCTGTGTATGTGCTGTACAAAGCGGGCCAATTGTGGGATACGTGGACTGAGAGAGGCCCGGAAGAAAAGCGGTTTTAATAGAAGTGTCTCGGGGTGATTCTAAATACATTTATTTGAAGGCTGGTTTAACAGTGTAGCTCTGCTTTGTTTTAAAAAATTTCCACCTGGACGAACAGTAGTTATTGGAAACAATCTAGCATCACACCTATGAATTAAAGTTATACAAAAATGCCAAGAGCAATACCCTTTAATGCCACTAAATAGCACATATCTAACACACCGTTAAATATGTGTATTTTCCGATCAATTAAGCAGCAATGGAGAAAACCTCATCAAAAATGGAAAAGACATAACAAAGGTGTCTTTAGAAAAGACGTGTTCCTCTCTTTGTTAAATCGAGATTTAACAAATACACTGGCCAACGGAAAAAATATAAAAGTATATATTCATGGCAACTGGTATAATTCCTTTGGATAGATATAAAACTCTCAACAGATTTTCAAAAGAAAATGAATATCGACATGCTATTGAGGACAACATTATAAGTCTATTTCCGAAATATTGAAAAATCCATCGACCCACCAACTTCAGGTAAAAAAAAAATATTGAAAGTCCCACCCGGTCAAAATATTTCTTATGAGTAACTAACACGCAAAATAATTACAACTCTTGTTGACCACTTGACGAAGAGCGTGAAGAAAGTGATTGTGTTGGTAAATATTCCGAAAAAACTATTAACACTGAAACAACTGACAATAGTGAGAACGAGGAAAATTCTAAGATTAGAATACATCCCCAAGTAGAAAATTTTGTAGCTGTAACATTGGGGACAATTAAGGGAACAGAGGAAAAATATGCGAGAAAAATATTATCACAAGAAAATCATTTCTACATGCGTAAAGTCTTGAGACCCTCTCAGAAAAGTCGTGACTCTTTTTTCCGCAAACTGAACACACAGGAATTATCCTAAAAGAAAAATAATTCTGGATTTAATAAAATCTACAGAGATACTTAGAAGAAGACGCTTCCAAGGCCTATCTTTTAACCCCTAGAAATATTAGTATTGTTTCTGTTATCTTGTTTAATATTGTTGTTCTACAATAAGAAATGGCATCTTTTATTTATTTGAATAATAAAGAGTTCAACTAGCTGTAAATTTATTTAGGTGATTTCTTTTTTGGGAGGGGCAAAATTACTATTAGAATATTTTGAGTCACCCCAGATTCAGCAGAGAAGAAACAATCGTTTAAAAATTAGTACGTTTCAAGTGACTCCAGTTGTGGGGTAACTTGAAACATGTACTATTTCTTTCAACAGTTGTAGGGTAATGTTTGCGGTCGTTATCTTAAATTAGTTCCTTTGAGTCTAAAGTTTAGCTGAAAATTCGTAATTCTACGTAATTGTCGAAAATTTTCGAATATCGACATAAAATATCTTGAAATTGTTCATTGGTCACCCCATTTTACGGTACCTAATAAATAATAAATAAATAATAAAATACACCACAGGTAATGACGACCCCCTTTATCCCGGAAGGCTCTAGAAGAGCCTTGTGTGGGAGGGGGCTACACATTTAGAGACAAGGGACACACACCCAATATTCGTGTATAGTGAAAAAATCCCTCTCACAGTATTTTCCACTGCCACGACCGGGGATCGAACCCGGAACTTTTGGGTGAGAGGCAAGTGCGCTCACCTCTCGACCATCAGTCATACGATTTGATTATATTGCTTGACACTGTATGGTATAAACACTAATAAAATATCTATCTGTATCTCTCGCCTCGATCTACACAAAAGAGAAAATGCTTATTCATTTTCATTTCCTCAACATTACCATAAAACAATTTATGTATATAATGAACACAAGTAGCTGTTATACATTTTGTATTATACAAATTTTCAAATCTGCTTTAAACAGTAAAGCCGTCACTGCGGATGTTAATCTCTGCCATTATATCGACTCCAGATATTGTACTTACGCAATGGCGCTGATATCACTAGAATGGCAGTTATTGTTATGCTAAATAACTCTGAATTATATGCTAAATACACACTACGTTTCGTCATTATTGTGTTGTTATATTTAGTAGGAAATTAATGGCTGATATCAAAGCAAATGCGCCGATTTTACGTTGTCATTTAAAGATGAATAGCTTTTGTGGGCACGTTTTAATGCAGGAAGTCAAAACTTTTGTGTTAGGTTGAATTTAACACTGTTCGATTAGTCAAAGTTACAGCCGGTTTTCTATTTGTCGTTTAAATATGAACAATTCACCCTCTAAAATTAGTCATTTCAATGTTTTGTTGATATTTTAAATATAAAGAAACAGGACGAAGTTTTATAGGTGCAGAAAAGAAGATCTAAAATAATAATGTTATGTGACTGTAATTCACGGAAACTGCCAAATCGCAAATCAGCCAAATAAAATACTTGGAAGCACTTACAGATTAATTAAACTAATAATTGCTAAATTAAGGGTGATAATAGACTAGAAAATACACTACTTTGTAGTTTATTTGAAAATGGAAGAAAGTGATAAAAAAATTAGATGCAGGCCGGTCATGGGGTAGATGTAGATTGTGCTACTGTTTTACTAGTCAACTAGGCCTCAGGCGGATCCATTGATTGTGCTTAGGAAACTACAGGACTCGTAACCATGCTCCTCGGCTTATTGACCACCTACTCTTGCCCCAAGGGCTGTGTGTCGCACGAACTAGGGGATGTAAGCTCACTCACGGCCTCAAGGTCTTGTAACAACGACAGACGTCGCACAGATCAGGGGCTGTGAGTTCATTCACAGTCTCAAGATCCTGTGACAATGACAGGCAAACCAATAGGGAAGCCCCCAACCTCACTCGCAGGTTAACTGCCCCAGGATTGTCTCAGTCAACAGCCTAGTGACTATTAGATCAGATTGAATTCGAACAAGATTCTTTTATTAAAGGAGTAAAAAAACTTTTCAAAGCTTGAGACTCTTGAGAGGCTCTCGTGTCGCAATCTGGGTTAATTTTTTTTTTAGGTGGCTCAGGTTTTTTGGATCACTCTATATATAGAATATTTCTTCTTCTCGAAAAAACAACTCAGATTTAAAGGTAGAACTAAAAATCTTATTTTCCACTATTTACACCAATATTTTAATGAAATTTGGTTTAGAATAATTAACACGAATAGTTTTACATTGTTTCGGTTTATAACTGCACGGCTGCAGAAGTTTATATAGAGCTCGCTTTAAAATCCGTAGCCTGAAGATTAAAGGGTTGTCATTCAGTCATGTATTCCCAATAAGGCCACCATTATTTTCAATACAAAGTTCATAGCTTCTTCTTAGGTTTATGAAAGTATTGCAAATATCATTATTATGGTTTCTATTTAAGTTGCCAATTTCTTCTTGAATTGTTTCTTTAATGACCTGAAGATTGTGGTTAAGATTGAAATTGACTTCGTCTTTTAAAAACCCCCATAAGAAGCTACCTAATTGCGTCAAATCAGGGCTATTTGGTTGCCATCGAATGGTCCCAGCACTGCCTATCCAAATGATAAATTGAATATTTAAATGTTCCCGAACTTTTAAAACGCTATACGGAGTCGTCCCGTCCTTATGCCAAATCATTCTAGACAAAACGTCAAACAGTAGCACAATCTGCCTCTGGTAAAATTATTTCGAGATATGTTTGTCATGTCAAAGTAAAATCACAAAATATAGACCCACTTTGTTTTCAAAAATTCTGCACTAAACGTGGATTGATTTTCTACTCGATTTTTTTATTTGCTTGACCTTTCTCTGTCTTTGGTTTTTATTCTCCCAGGAATGTCTGTTTTTTTTTTCTATAAAAAACTCCCGCCGTAGAAAAACTTGACTAATCTGTTCACATAATTTCTTTAAAAAAAAATCAGGATTTTCATCTCATTCATGGAGCATGATCTGACAGAACTTCCAATCTTCTACGTTTTTGGTCTACATTCAGTTCTTAGACGGATAATATTTTGTAAGGCCTATATTGGTGCTGATGAGTTCTTTGAATGTTGGAATAACTGTTTCACTTTTGTTTTGATACGAATGGCTCACTTTTCTTGCAATAAAGCAGCTCATTTACATTTTGAATATCAAATATGTCAAAAAGTATTTAACATAGACCTATACAATAATATTTGAAATCAGGGAAAACAGGACTTCTCGAAAATGCAATAATATATAGGATGTTTCATTTAAAAAAAAAAACATATTTATTTTGTATCACGTGACCTATACATGCTATTGTTATTTTTGATCACGTTTCAATAAAGTACAGGTAAGATCCTACAACTTTTATACGATTTTTTTTCTATTTTCAATAATAACAGAAATAAAGAGGGTGTCAATATATAATGAATATTCCTGTACCTGAAGCAAGTGAAATTCCAGAAGCACCCCAAGCTGGCAACGCAAAATATCTAGTGAGAGCAGTTGGTCAAAAAATATCTCCAGGCTTCGTTGAATTCCCTTGAATGTTAAATACGCAGGATTGTTAAAATATAAGGCACAATTCAATATAAAGTTTGTTTCGAGGAAGGATAATAACATATTACGTGGTTTCGGTGGATGGTCTTCATCCTGTATATGTTATTGCGTGCCGTCAAACACTGAACACAAACATATTTATTTATGCTTGATTCCTCAAATTACTGGAAATTTTAGAAACAGTCAATTTTTTCTTTATAATATGGAAAAAGATTGCTTTAGTTTTGTTTCGAAGTGTTTTTCCATGTTAAACTTTGTTAAGTCATAATTCCCACCAGACTTATAGCTTACGTACAGCACAATATATATAATCACCATGACAATATCTGGGCTCGGCCTGATAGAATTGCTAGAGCAACATGAGTAGTGTGCAAGTATGGTATAGCATGTTTACAATTAATCACACCCCTAGTGAGCATTATCAGCGCGCGAGCTGGCTGTGTTTCAGAGATATCACACGCGACCTTATTTATCCACAACCATTCTGTTGGTAAGCCTTTAGCTAACAACGTGCGTTGCCTCGGGACCGACCCAAATATACGAATAATTACCTTCCACTTGCATTAACCATTTCTAATTACTTTACGTTGTTTATAAGTTTATCAATATTTCGGGATTAATGTTTAATCCAGTAACAAAGCATCTGCTTTGCGCGTATGCTAAACCTTCTTTTATTTTATAACTAGTATAAAATTTGCACTCTGACGTCGTCGATTGCGAATCGGTCCAATCGCCATCTACAAAATTCGTATGTATTTCACAAAATATAACCATGGGTTAAAATTTTGGTACAAGTTATTGTAATAGTTTGACAGTAGATAGACAGAATTCTCAAGTATCCGATTAGCGTCTCCTATATTGTAAAAGACAATAATTAATATGGCTAACTTCAAATGGACTATAATAGAATTATTAAATAATAGGAGCAAAATACAAACGACGTTCACATAAGCTCCTAAATGCAATTCTCAAAGCTAAGAACATGATTAGGAAGACACATTATATACTGTTCCCAGTTGGAATACTGAAGTATTCAGATGCAGATCTGGAAGAGCTAGATAAAATGACAAGAGAATTAATAAACTTACGAAGTTTAGGGCACAAAACCCAAATACCATTGATAAAAAACTGAACAAGCCAAGAAGACAGGATACCAAGCAAAAGAACATGCAACCTTGCTTCTATAGGTAAAAAGGTCTCACTGAGAAAATAGTGGAGTGAGATAAGAAGCCGTAATCTCAAAAACCGGCACTACACCAATAGTGATCCGACCGAATGATGGCACCCAAACAGCATGGCAGAAATCCAACTATGGATAAGGATTCCTTGCTGCCACGGCCGAAGGAACGGAGAGAGGCCTCATCTAGAGACTTATGGATTTATTATAGTCATCCAGGACAGAATCGTGCGTACTAAAAACTATTTGAAAGGTAACGATATCTGCAGGAACTGTCAGTAACAGGTGAAGCTATTGAAAATATCGTTGGACGCTGTCCTAGTTTGGCCATAGAAATTTATTTGGGAAGACCCAGCCAGGTGGCGAGAGTTATACTCTTCTATAAACACACACCTTAAGCCTTTCTTGAAAATAAAGAATTATTGCTGCACTGGGATAGACCAGACTCTAGACTATAACTACTGTTCTAATATGCAAGTGATCATGATAAAAGATAGGGCTACCATTACTGGCATCGACAAAAACCAATAGTAAAGAGGAATGGAAGAACTGAACAAATATCAAACTTAGCCTTCGAGCTTCTAGATTAAGGCAACTAGAAGTGTGAACTATTAGAGATATAATCAACTATATGTGTTGTGATGAAGAAGTTCTTGATATAGTTAGAGCAGCTTCTCTGGTAAAGATTATACAAAAAACAGTGATTTTTCAAACCTGCTACATCATTAGTAAGTTTTTGTAATAATGAGTGATATACATACGAATGGGACTAATGGGATATGATGAATTTTAGCCCATTGTACAAACCTACTCCAATGGTGTGCCGGCGAACGTTTTCCAGCTTCGACTGAGCAAGTGAGTATACTTGGATATGTTTTCCAAGCTTGGAGGGAAGTTCAGGTGACGTTTATTCCGAAAACAGGCAAACGTCCACCAGACGAACTTAAGTCGTATCACCCCACTAGTTTAACCTCATTTCGCTTAGAAACATTGGAGAAACTTTTAGATCAATATATTAGAAGCGAAATCCTTACAGGAACACCGCTTCACGTTAAACAATTTGCCTATCAACAATAAATGCTCTACATTGCCTGGTCCAAGACATTGAAAAGACATTCACAGCTATGTGTGCTTTCGTAAATATAGAGGGAGCTTTTGACAACACCTCCTATGAATCCATACAAAAAGCCCCCGAAAAAAGGGATATATAGTCACCTACAATTAAATGGATACAATCCATAGCATACTCAGAAGCAGAATTATTGCCACAAGTGTAGACGGTGACTGCAGTCAGGGGTTGTCCACAAGGTGGAGTTCTATCACCCTTGCTGTGTTCAATGGTTGTCGATGAATCCTCCATAACTCAGGCTTCAACTTCCAGGGCTATGCAGATGACCTGGTCGTCACTGTGAGAGGCAAAAATGTGGGCATGATCTCCAACCTTATACAAATTGCCTTAAACATAATATCCAAATGGTGCTAGTCAGAGGGGCTCAATGTCAATCCAAGCCAAACAATTATTGTCCCGTTCACTAAAACCAAAAAACTCAATCTTAGAACTTCTATACTGAATGAAACAATGCTAAACTCTTCCAGTGTTTTTAGTATCTAGGAGTAATCCTGAATAAAAAACTTACCTGGAAGTCACATCTGGAAAGGACTCTTACTAAAGCAACAATAATATGGACGTGCCGTAGGCTGTTTGGTAAGACTTAGAGTCCAAGACTCATTAGTCTTATCTTTAGATTGTCAGACCTATGGTGACCTACGTATCATGCGCATAGTGGCCAAAATCAGATGAAAAATAGCACAGGGAAAGTTGCAAAAACTGCAACGCCCTGTTTGTTTAGGGACTACTCGTATCCCACAGCAGCTATGGAGGCTATGCTTGACCTACTTCCTTGCACTTACTTGTAAGGAGGGAGGCGGCACACAGTGCCTTACTACTGCACCAGGCATATAAATTTAAACCAGGCGATCTGGTTGGCCACTTAAGGATTTTGGAGTTAATCCATTTGAAGTCCATGACCAAATCCACTGACCCAATGCCAATCAAACAAGACTTTGACTGCTCGTTTGACGTACTAATTGAAAGTCGTCAGACGAGCAAGATAGAGGCACTGCTAGGGACACATAGCGGAGAAGATCCAAGAATGGGAAAAGGACCAGAAAATGTCCTACTGGAGAAATACTCCAGGCCAAAGACAAGCGAAAAAGTTTATAACTTATACGGCAAAGAATGTCACGAGGTTTCTCGAACTAGAAAACTCCGAATAAAGGTTAATTACAGGCCTTTTAACTGGCTACTGCACCTTGAGATATCACCTCAAGAATATGGGCATGGCGGTAGACAACAAATTGAACTGAAATTGCGGAACATATACTTTTTGAATGCAAGGTGGTTAGTCCGCACTAGGCTAAAGTTCCTAGAATGGGCGGAAGTAAAGTCTGAAGACATAGGGAAATTAGCCCCACAAGAAAATCACAAGCTTTGTAAAAAGTGTTGGAATCTTGGGCAACAAGTGAATGTAGGGTAAATCACAAAATCTTTTAGGCCGAAGTGAAGTAAGGTTATTCGAATCCAAACGACCCCGTAAAACAATCTACAATTAAGTGCGTCGCTATAATAAAGCAAATATTGGAAATTGCGTGAAAGGACCTCATATGATGCACCAGTTTAGAGAAAATTGGAAGCTATAAGGGTGTGACAAAACAGTTGCAGGAGTCGTATTGTCCTTAATTTAAGCCTAAACACGATGTTAGCTGCAAAATTCATAATACCCATCATTAACTGATAGTTTGTTTCATATAAATAAGTAAATGTAAATGTAGAATCAGAGGCGGAGTCACGCGAAGAGGAATTCACGGAGTTTGTGGAGCCTAAAAAACGTCGACAGAATAGAACCAAACCAAATGTTAAAGTAGGTACAGCCTCGGTAGACCTCTCAAATGGTTTACTGGTCGGGGATGCCAAACCAAAGCAAGTATGGTTTTATATAGGCAAAATTAAAAATAAAGATGCAACCACCGAGAACATGCGCGATTATCTAAAATTAAAAGACAAAGAAACTGATTTTACAGTTGAAAAGTTAAATACACTAGGTAGGTTTGCAGCATTTAAAATAGGCGCTCCGCTCCATATGTTGAATAAGTTGAATGACGAGAACTACTGGCCACCGAAAGTGGAAATTAGGCGTTTCAACTACTGGCCGCAAAAAAAGCGGAACACAAATACTGGCAACGAGTCACTAGAAGTTAATGTAACAAAACATAGCAATTTTTTAGCCTAAACAAGAAGATAAAAGTTAGAAAAAGTATAAATATTTTCTACCAAAATGTAAGAGGTCTTCGAACAAAAGTCAAAGAGTTTTATGACAATGTACATCAAAATAACTGGGATATACTCTGTATAACCGAAACATGGTTAAATAACAATTTCTATGACAACGAAATATGTGATTCGCGTTACATAGTGTTTAGGAATGATAAAAACTATAACGAAGCTGAAGTCAGCCGTGGTGGCGGTGTCTTGTGTTGTGTAAAACGAAAATATAAGCCTGTTTTAGTATCGAAAAGTGCAAATATTAACTTTCAGTGGATTATTGTTAGAACTACTATAAAAAACCTCGAAACACTCATTTGTTGTGTATATATAACATCAGGATCACCATTATATATTTATGAAAGCTTTCTGGAATCCTTACAAACTTCCGAAGATTTTAATTTTGCTAGTAAGTTATTTATAATAGGAGACTTTAATATTACGGAAATTACTGGGGCGGAATTTAACCTCGGCAACGGTACGTCCAAAGCAAAAATAATTAATCAGCTAATAAGTGAATACGACCTGTACTCTATCAATAATATTAATAACGGAACAAGTACTCTAGACCTGGTTTTAACAAATGTAACTGAAGCAAGGGTAAATGAATGTGATACGCCTATGGTAAGCATTGATACCTTTCATCCATGTTTAGATATTACCTTTAATTTAAATAATGCAATACCTGAAAATAAAACAAACATTGTAAACGATAATAATCCCTTCGACTTTAGAAAAGGTGATTATATCAGGCTATATCAGTTGCTCTCACAATGTAATTGGGTCGAAAAATTACGTATAGATAATGCCGACAGTTGTGTAGATAGTTTTTATAGTACACTAAATAACATTTTCGAGCAATGCTTACCAAAAAAGAAAAGTTTTCACAAAAACAGATTCCCAGTATGGTTTAGCAAAGAACTTATCTCTAAAATAAAAGAAAAAGAGCATTACTTTAGAATGTCAAAGAAAAGGTCACAATTACATGAGCACTATTATACACAAAAGTTTCATTGTTTGAGAACACAAGTAAAACGTCTTTATAAAACTTGTCACAATAATTATGTAAAAAATATTGAGAATAACATACATGATAACCCGACTAATTTCTGGACATATATAAAAGAACAAAGAAAGAACTGTAACATATCATACCGATTTAATTATAACGATATTGATCTTGATAATGATGAAGCAATAGCGAATGGCTATGCAGACTTTTTCAAATCTGTGCACAGTCCAAGTAATTTGCCTAACAACTTTGACTTGAATTTTCCTAGCTATAATCTAAATAACTGTGACATAAACAATATAACTGAAAATGAAATATTAATAGCAATTAAATCACTAAAGCCTAAGGCAGCCATTGGTGTAGATGGCATACCTGCTTATTTTTTCAAAGCATATGGTGAACTGATCGCGAAACCACTTGCCATGTTATTTAATTTGTGTCTCAAAGAAAAAGTATTTCCCAATAAATTTAGAATAGGACGTATAACTCCTATTCACAAGAGCGGAAACACTAGCTTTATAAACAATTATAGACCCATAACAGTTCTACCATGCCCATCAAAAATATTTGAAAGGGTAATATATAACAGAATGTACTTGCATGTTAGCCCAGTCATAATCAACCAACAGCACGGCTTTGTACATAGTAAATCAACAGTTACCAATTTATGTATATTTAGTGACTCAGTTGCCAACGAGATTAAACATGAATCACAACTTGATGTCATTTATACAGACTTGGCGAAGGCATTTGATAGGGTCAATCACCAAGTACTTATCCTAAAATTAGAATCATTTTCATTTAGCAGAAACACTTTGGACTTTCTTTACTCATACCTAACAGGAAGGACACAGTTTGTAAAATTTAATAGTGATAAATCATATAACTTTAATCTCACATCAGGAGTCCCACAGGGGTCCATTCTGGGACCTTTGCTTTTTGTATTATTTGTTAATGACATAAACCTTTATATTAAACACTATAAATTTTTACTGTATGCAGATGATCTAAAATTGTTCCTTAGAGTAGATACTTTGGAAGACTGTAATTTATTACAGAATGACCTAGATGCTCTTGTTGTCTACTGCAGCAAAAGTGACCTTACTCTCAATGAGTCCAAATGTAAAACAGTCAGTTTCACAAGAAAAAAAATCCTATTATAAATGACTACAAGATCAATAACACGACGTTAGATCGTGTCTGTGAGATAAAAGATCTAGGTGTCAAGTTTACAAGTAACTTTAGCTTCAACAGTCATGTATTAGAATTAATATACGAGGGTTACAGAAAGCTTAGTTTTATTACTAGATCTAGTAAAGAGTTTAACTATGATACCTGTATATTATTATTCAATTCATATGTCCGTTCTAAACTAGAGTATGGGGCTATAATATGGAATCCAAAAACTATTTTATATTCTGATATGCTAGAAAAAATCCAAAAAAGACTACTGAGAACCCTATTCTTTAGAAAACATAATTCATGGCCATTATTTATATCTTACACAACGCAACTAATAGATTTTAATATTAACTCACTTCAGAATAGAAGAAATAACTCTGAGATATTGTTTATATTTAACGTTTTTAATAAGATTAATGATCCTGATATCTTAGCAGAAATTGCTATTAATGTTCCTGATATTAGATTAAGAAGGAGAGATAATACTTTTGAAATAACAAACACAATTTCGCCCGTTAGCCAATGTTTGATTACTACAAATGAATTTATAAAAAATCATGACATTGACTTTTTTAACATAAGTAGAACTAAACTGTTAAATTGTATGTAATATTAGCATAATATGATAAATTATATATTATATTAGCTTTGTATATAATTATATGCAATATTAGCTTTACATGTCAAATGTATATTTTTCCTCCATACTACTGTTTCTTGGTTTTAGCCTGTAGTATACACACTACTAAAACCCTGTACACCATGTAAGTGGAATATTGTATTCTGTATGATGTGCAGTATAAATAAAGTTCTAATTATTAAATATAGTTTTGCAATAGAATATTACGATATAAATTTTACAAAAATATTTGAGGTCCTAACTTCTTACAAATCCTTGTAGTGAGTCAGAAACAATAAGAGAAAACAGTTACTATCTTTATATTCTTACCTTGTAAACAATATTTTCGCATTAATTTATTAACAATAAATACTTATCATATTTTATAGTATACCTTTTATTTAAATAGATCCTCATTTTTCTCAAAGTTAGATAACTGCCGTCTCTTGGAGGAGTGTGAATATGTAGTTTTATAAAATTGTTTTGGGTACTCTTTCCGATGGTATCTGATTGTGAATCGGGCCTATTGTCTTGTTTTTGACATCTTAATCAACGTGGTGAGACTATATTTTAAAGTAGAAAATTTGTTATAAGCAAATTCACAAATTATTTTTAACCACTGAAAAACAATTATGTTTGGGATCTAACACAAAACGACTATTCATTCTGCATATCTATATTATACTCTTATATGAATGTGACTTGCGCCTTATTATTTAAAATTACTTGCGGTAAAAATATAGTAAAGGATTCATCTCGTAATTCACTCGTAGATTTTTTAAAACAATAATATGGCTTTTCTGTAATATTTCTGTATTGGCTATTATTGCTGTTTAAATTTTGACTTTCGCAACGGACATTTTATACTTTGCACTTTTTTTTAAAAGAAAACTTTGTATTTTATTTTATTTTACGGAAAATTGGGAAAACCGGCCTTATTAGACACAAATTCTGTTTAGAAACAAAACTTAATATAGATACGACTGAGTTGGCAAGTGACATATCACAGTTAAACCGTGAATAAAAAAATGACCTAGATAAAATCCACAATAAATCTTTCTTAATGTATCAAGTTAAAGCTAATGTCAAAGAGTACGAGAGTACATTTACTCCTGATAGTTTGTCGTTATGGATGATCTTCATTCTTCCAAATTATCCTATCTAGACAGATAAGTCTCATCTGATTAATACTGCGCCCGTTCGAGAGTTCCTAGTAGCTCTTTGACGGGAGCTACTAACGATCCTTTACATCATCTAACACCGTGACAGTGTTTTGTCGCAGGATAATGACTCTGTAATGGGTGTAAGAGTTCACAGCCTAGATTATTTTACATAGTGACTAAATATATTATTATTATGAGACGTCCTTTGTCATTTTGTTGAAATGAATGTTTCATAGAACAGCCGAAAAGAGATAGTAAGTGCATTCACGAATAAATGTACGCCTTTGCTACAATAGGATACGTTGAGTGGTTTTTGCTCATTTAAGTTTCATATTTGGCTGTTATGAAGAACGAGAAATTGAAAGGGTCTTGCTTTTATTGTTTCTACTCATTGTCGGTAAACGTTTCTCTTGGCACCAGCATGTCTAATAAAGAGGATCGTAATGTAAATAATGTTCTTTGTCATTATTTATTCATTTGATCTACTTTAACTGTGCGGTAACTTTAATTTGGAATTCAATTTAAATTAGTATTCTTGAGTAATTGTTCGTTGTACGATGTAGCAAGAAATTATTCTATAACTTCAGTAGATAAATGACGATTGTGGATGAATATTATACTTTATTTATTTTACAAACTCAAGAGAATTTAGATTCTGATAATTATAGGGAGAAATAGATAGTCACATCTAATTTCCCGAGGAATTTATACAAGGTACATGTTCAAATTTTTGAAGCGTAAAGCAGGCTTAATTGTAAGGCTACATAAAAAAAATAAAAGAACTTGCTTTTCTTACAAAGTCGTACTAAAAAGTAAAAAATAATTTTTCATGAACGACTGCAAGAAAAACAAGGTGTGTGCACTTTGTATTTTCCCTTTCATACAATCATGCGTATAGTCATACAAAGTGCGCACGCTTACTTCTCTTGCAGTCGTACATGAAAAATTATTTTTTACTTTTTAGTAGGTAGCACGTTGTAAGAAAGGTAAGTTTATAAATGTTTCTTCTTTTTATTTTCTCCTTTTTAGTCATACTTTAATTAAATTATTGTCATACATAAATACTGTGACGCCCCCCGTAGAAGTCTCTGATCAGGTGAGAAACCTTTTCTATTCTACATTTTGCTGGAGGTGCCGATTGGATAGTATTTAAATTTATATTTATGAAAGTATTCCTGTCCTTGACATCATTAAGAAAACCCAAAAATACCTGTATCATCTAAAAAAATTCACAATCCTAGTTTATCAAATTCTTGTACATGTAAAAGTATTAAGTCCAAGTTTACCGCATCAACCCTGTTAGGGACTATTTATTTATCTATCCTATTATATAAGCAGCACGGCCTTAAAACTGAATGTGGGCTGAAAGTCTTTTCAGATACTTTACCGAAACACGTTATGTGGCAGTTAAAGCCTAAGAACTTTCGATTGCGAATTCAGCCTGAGTCATGGCCAAAATACTTCGTAAGCTCTTACACATTAACTTTATCTACAAAGAATAAACTGCCAAAAGCTAATCTTAAAATTGTTTCAATTTTCTATGGGGGAACTACATACGTCGATAACAATTTTAAATGTATATATTAATATGGATCTCTTTCTATTTGGTCTGAAATTTCAAATGTGTTTCAATATCAGATAATTTAAATATACTTTTTTGTTACCATTTATATACTCTGTCTGGGGTGTAATGGGGTTGGGGGTAATGGGGTAGTGAAGCGCAAGTTATAGCCTCTCCTACTCAATTGTTAACCTCACCTTCGCGATGAGTTCAATTTGAACTTGGTGCACCCTGTTTTCACTAACGAGGCTCTAACGACCGAGTAAGGGCGGAATAACCCTTACCTTTTGCCGTGAGCACATCCACCTTCTCACGAAGAGTGCGGTAAAAATAACCCACCGCACACAAAGGTTGCTTTTGGAATCGTTTGGTTACCCCATCGTCGCAGTCTCCTTCTGTGCCATGGGACCACACCACTCGCCTTCCGCAACCGAGCTGGTCAGTTGCATACCTGCTCCAGCTAAAACTTCAAATGCAGCTTCGTTTTCAGTCGATTAAGGCTTTAAAAAATGATGGAGCGTTCAAGTGGGACAAAATCATCCGGAGGTAAAATACCCTCCCGATCGGATCTCCGGGGGAGGGTGCCCACAGGGACACCTCATCGAATGTCGAAAAAACACCGACAAGTTAAATCCAACAAAACGAATTCTTTCATCTACGGCGCTTGGAATATTCGTACTTTGAACGACAGCACTCGCACCGATCGGCCTGAAAGCAGAACTGCTCTAATAGATAGAGAATTTCACCGACTCAACGTTGACGTTGCAGCTCTCAGCGAAACTCGATTTTTGGAGGAAGGCTCTCTCACAGAAAAGTACTACACCTTCTATTGGAAAGGTCTTCCCACCAATTCAAGAAGACAATATGGAGTAGGATTTGCCGTTCGGAATCAACTTGTATCCAACTTAACACAAGTACCACAAGGCCTATCCGAGCGTCTAATGCTGCTACGCTATGAGCTATCAGATGGCAACGCGGTAAATCTAATAAGCGCCTACGCTCCCACTCTGGATGCAAGTCACGAAACCAAGGAAAGCTTCTATCAACAGCTGGAAGAAACCCTCTGTAGAATACCTAAAACGGAACGACTCGTTATTCTTGGCGATTTTAACGCTAGAGTAGGGAGAGATGCAGACACCTGGCCAGGCATCATAGGCAAGAACGGTTTGGGCAACATGAACGCTAATGGTCAACTACTCCTAACTAAATGCGCCGAACATGATCTAGTTATAACAAACACCATTTTCCGACAAAAGGATAAATTTAAAGGCACCTGGCGTCACCCCAGATCAGGTCACTGGCATCTACTGGACTATGTTATCGTACGTAGGAAGCATCTCAAGGACGTCCAAATTACAAAGGCGCGCATTGATAGCGAATGTTGGACCGATCATCGTCCTGTTGTCTCTAAAATGAAAATTGTTATGAGGCCCAAACACCGAAGAACTCAAGTAAAACGTAGACCCCGTCTCTGTATTAGTAAATTACGTGACCAACAAACCGTCGAGCAGCTAAAGCAAAAAGTTCAAGAGAATTTGAGTGCACTAGAAGAAACCAATTCTGCAGATGTCGCTGCTACCTGGACACAAATTAAAGACAGTTTAAAAAGTGCGAGTGAGGAAATTCTTGGCACTGTAGCAAGTAAAAAACAGGAGGACTGGTTCAATGATAATGAAGCTTTTATACAAGAACTTCTTGACCGCAAACATATTGCCTTCCAAAACGCTATCAACCACCCCAACGACTCATCAAAAGCAGAAGCTTTTACCCAATCTAAGTATGAAACGCAACGCGAAATCAGAAGAATAAAGAACGAGTGGTGGGCAAGCAAGGCCAGAGAAATTCAAAGGTACGCCGATTCACACGACTACAGGAATTTCTTTCAAGGAGTAAAAGCAGTGTACGGCCCCAGTCGGAAAAATATGTGCCCTATTAAAGATTTAAATGGAAATCTCCTCAAAGAAGACCAGGAAATAAGAGCCCGATGGAAAGAACACTACTCTAACATTCTTAACCAGCAAAGTCAAGCCGATCACGATATTATAAATCTTATCCCTCAATACGACACCTTCGAAGACTTAGATAAGCCACTAACAACGGAAGAGATCTTAACCGCCATTGGGCAGCTAAAAAATAACAAATCTCCCGGCGCCGACTCACTCCCAGCTGAGATCTTTAAAGCTGTGTCGTCAGAGCTCATACCCTACCTCAAAAAACTGTTTGATGTCGTGTGGGAAAGTGGTCAAGCTCCGCAGGAGTTTCGTGATACACTTTTAATCAACCTCTTCAAAAACAAAGGGAGCGCTGCGGACTGTGGAAATTACAGGGGTATAGCTCTCCTGGCTGTTGGAGGGAAGATACTCACTAAAGCGATGGCAAATAGGCTAACACCTGTTATGGAAAAGTTACTTCCTGAAACACAGAGTGGCTTTAGACCAAACCGAGGCACATCGGATTTAATCTTCACACTTAAACAGCTTCAAGAAAAAGCACTCGAACATCAAGGAGAAATTCACATGGCCTTCATTGATTTAACCAAGGCGTTTGACTCGGTGGACAGGGAAGTGCTCTGGAAAATTATGTTCCGCTTAGGTATCCCTAGAAAATTTGTGGAAGTATGTCGCAGTCTACATACAAACAACAACGCCCAGGTTATGTATAATAATGAGGCAACCGAACCTTTCCAAACCCTCACTGGAGTTAGGCAGGGATGTGTTCTGGCACCCCTACTCTTTAATTTGTTTACCACTGCTCTAACAATTATTGTTGACAACAAACTGACTGTCAGAGGAATAGGTCTCAGATACCGTTTTGATGGCGGTCTCTTTAACATAGGGCGCTTTAGAGCTTTCACGAAGACACGCACACGATTCATTTGTGATCTCCAGTATGCAGATGACTGTGCACTTTTAGCCTCTACGCCGGAAGAGCTTCAAGAACTTTTAGATGTGTATGCCCAGAGCTATGATTCCTTAGGACTTAAAATCAACATTGGAAAGACTAAGATTATGTCAACTCCTCATCAAGTGAACCAAATAGACATTACACTTAATGGAAATTCTCTTAAAGTGGTGGATCAGTTCAATTACTTAGGCAACGTTGTTAATGACAAAGCAAACATGCACAGCGAGATTCGCAATAGAATTAACGCTGCATCTAGAGCACTCTGGGGACTTAGAGAGAGAATATTTGACAACCACGACCTTGCTTTGTCAACGAAAATGGCTGTCTACAGAGCAGTTGTCATTCCAACACTGCTATATGGATGTGAAAGCTGGGTCACTTACCGTCGTCATGTGAAAGAATTAGAACGTTTTCAGCAAAGACATCTCAGAAGTATGATGAAAATCCGTTGGTTCCATCACATATCAAACGTGGAAGTACTCAGGAGAGCAAACAGCCTTGCAATTGAGGTGCTTATTTCAAGAGCACGCCTAAGATGGGCAGGTAACGTTCATCGTATGCATGATAACCGCCTTCCTAAATGCACACTTTATGGTGAATTGCTAAGCGGTAGAAGAAGGCGTGGCGGTCAACGAAAGAGGTTCAAAGACGCTCTCCATGAAAATCTAAAATCCTGCGGTATTGCAGACGAGCAATGGGAACAACTTGCAGCGGACAGAACCGAATGGCGAGGGGTTGTGGCCAGCTATCAAGGAAATGTTGCTGCAAGAAGGCCGAATCCAAGACCTAACCAGATCTATGTTTGTCCTGACTGCGGTCGACATGTGCTCTCCCGAATTGGCCTCTATAGCCATAGTCGTGTGCACCGTAGATGAATGGGAAGTACAATAAACTACACCTGTTACTTGTTTTTTATTGTACACAATTTATCGACTGTAACATTTTCATACTCGGACTCGAGTAACGGCTAATAATAATAATAATAATACTCTGTCTGGAAATGAGAGACAGAGAGGGGATATGTGGGCTGGCCAATTTTATTGACCTAACCATATACAGTCTACAATGTTTTTTATGTAACGCTATCTCTAATAAATTCTAAAGATATCAAAAAAACCTTTTCTTGAAATACAAAAAAAAAACATTACCTTTATGACAGATTTCGTGCACAAATTGCCTTTCGGCGTTTGACTAAAAAATAGCATGCCATGTGAGGAGTAAAGTGAGTTTTGATGTCTCAGCTGTTTTTGCCAAGTATATCTTAGACACAAAAATGTCTGTATAGTTACTGTATAGAACAATACACTATTAAGCAAAAGCTGTATGAAGTTTTCCAGTTTACAGAGTTGATAATATTTTGACGATAGCAATGACCGGAAAGAAAATTTATTTCACCAGCCATTTTACAAAATGTTGGTGGAAACGGCGCCACTCCCGGCTCGAGAACTTGATATTTTAATTATGGCACCAAACTCTACTCTATCGACTTGAGTATAATTATGTAACTTCACTGAATGATGCTTTAGAATTGCATAAATTATAATTTAATATATATGACTGTCATCGGAATGAAATGGGCATGAAACTAAGGTAGGATCTGGTGAAAGGGTGTCAATGACAAATTAGCACAATATGAGCTTTGCTGCTCCGTGAGGGAAATAAACTGATAGATACGTTGTTGTTCTCGTCGCTGCTCTGTGGGTTACATATTCGTTGAAATTGGTACCATTCCCAGTGGTAATTTATATGCCTTAATAAATAATTAGGAAGGACACAACTGTGCAAGCTTACATTTTCAATGAAAAGGATTTTACATAGTTTAAGTATGATACGGGCTAATTCGACTGGTCTGGCAGCATCATATATTCCATCAAGCCTTACGGGTGTCCCTTGGGCCTCTACTGTTCCATCGTTAATCTGGCTACAGTGAAGCGTTAGCGTGTTTTTTTTTAGGTATTTAGAAAATTCTTAATCTCTTCCTTGTCGTAAATCATCGCTCAAAGTGTTTAAGCCTCCTGGTCATCCTTCTGGAGATACTTGTCCTCATTATTTATTCGAGGTTGTCTCCCATCCTCACGTTGGGTAGGTGTTTATTTAATCCATAATATCCAGTCAATATTCCTATTGAGCATGCTAACTGTGCTTGATCAACTTTATGAATTTGTTGATCTTTGAGTTGGAAGCTTCATTAGCGACTGAAAAATTCATCTTCGTCAAGTACAAGCAGTTTTTTTGCCCTAGTAGCTCCTTTACCGACTATTTTTTAGTGTAGTTTGTGATATTCTACAGGTTGGCATGAGTTCCATCAAGATTATTCTTACTCCTTTTAGAGCCACCGTATTTTGTCATTACCTGTGTCGCTTTGGTGTCCTCGTAAAGGTTCCAGTCTTACCGCTTTAAAATATAGTTCTACTGCTTCCAAAGCTTTAAAGACTGCTTGGCTGTGAGTGATGATATGGAGTCTCATATCAGTATGTGACCTCAATCAGGCCATTTCTTTTACGCAGACTTCTTTAGCATTTATTTTGAACACAGCTGCGGTATCTAAGTCCAGGCTAGTGATTAATGTTTTTAATCCATCGGTAAACCATGTAGTACCGTTTCTATATTGTTCACAAATATCTTACTTCCCATTTCCTTGTCATATACTGTGAAGGTTTTGTAAAATGTGTTGTGCGGATTCTATACAACTTCTCTAAAGTCCCCGTTGATGCTTACTTATCCGGCGTAGAGTAGTGTATCAGAATTTGTTACAAACTAGTGTCTATATAATAGTGGTATGATAATCAACAGACCCAATAGAATGCACATCTAGATCATTATGTTCTTCACAAAGTACTTTTGGACAATATGTGAAATTGGCTAAGTTCATAGCTATAAGCATCACAATAATAGAAAATCGCAAAACTGTCATTTTGAAAGTAGTAGACATGATTCACCATCACCATCATACCAATGTCGATGCTGCGAATTGAACCCTGTTCAGGAGAGATAGTATGACAGTCTTGTTCGTAACAAAACACAATTATCTACTAGCACTACCATGCTGGAAGATAACCAGGTATTTTGATTGATTTTAACCATCTACAGTCAAAGAGCTAAATATACCGTTACGTGTTTACACCCTCCTGGTAAACATCCTGTAGGTTTGATAAATTGCAACAAAAATTTTCACAAACCATTGATTTACTAATCACTTAAATTACAATAATTAATTCTTAAAAATAACACAACTAATAATAACTTTAATCTAACATAAATTCACTACTTTAAATCATAACTTGTTAGTGTTCTTTACTTCATCTGATCACTTGTCATCTTATATCTAACTCTCTAACAGAGCTGTACTGTATACTGAACTGCCTGCTGGATTCGCCTCTTTATATACACACTTAGAATGTACTAGAATCTTCTTATAGGAATACTGGAATCTTCTGGGGTTTTCTATTTGCTAAATGGCGGTTCGCAAGCTGGCCCACAGATGGCGCCACCCTACCGGCCGGGGAACAATTACATCTCTCTCCGTTAGAGGACGGCACATAACAATACGTAATGTCTTTATATAACTATACTTTGCAACCTGAGTATAATATTGTCGCTGTTGTATTTACTGTTCTTTTTTGTGCCTAATTAATTGATGGTTGAAAATATGGCATCCAGCACGGTTATTTGAACTAGGGATTATCGCCGCTTCACTCTCGAACTTGGCAATTACATGGAATTTTGCATATTAAGATTTGTAAGGCCCGAATTTAAATTTTATGAATTAAAATCGCTGAAGAGGAACCGTCGCATAAAATCTCCGCTAACTGGTAATTATTCGAAATCACATTATTTACCAAACTATTGTTAGTAGGATTCTCGCTGATGACTCGGGTTTTGGTTAAATATGGGCCATTTAACTTCCCACACAGGAATTAGGGTATTAACTAAGTAAATCGGAAGGGATTGCAAGAAAGGGTATACACATTCTGACAGATGTTCAGTTTCTTCTAATCTTCTGGAATTGGCCAAAGGGTTCGGAGATACCGACATAATAATTTCGACGGAATGAAAGCAGGATTATGAATGGGCGTATAATTTATCATGTAATGTATTCAATTGTTTACCCTGAACAATGTAATTGTTTCAATGATAAATAGTGGAAAATAATGTTAATAATGTAAACGATTAATAAAACTATATATTTTGATACAAAATTCTTTATTTACGTAATGTATGTAAATTTAATTTAATATTCTTTATTAAATTATAATTGTTCATAAACATCACCCTTTTTCAAACCAGATGCAGGCAACTACATCCCACATAGCTAGCATATAATATAGAAATATTAACACTCCTATTAGTCCCCTACATCTCTGTGAAAATACAGTTTTGGTAGAATTATCTCCCATGATGGGCCCATAACCTGTTAGAATGGCATTCTGTTGAACAAGTTTCATTTTGGTGGCAAATCTTTAGATTTCTGGCAGATTAACACAGTTTATTTGATATTAGTTAATTTCTCAATACGCTCTTGACAAAAAGTAATTTTAATATTTAAGTGATTTCAAAAACTTTTAGTTAAGCTTGTTGATTTGTTTTACTTAATTTTTCTTTTAGTTTAATTATCCATAGACATGATGAAAAATATGATATGTACCGTCTCTATCAATACCTGCAGCTGAAAAGTGCACTTATGACCCTTGATAATACATAACATTTATGTATTGAAACAACTTATAATTTTACTCTAATTTTTTTTAAGAACGTTTGTACTTGAACGGCCCTAGCTAGCTCAACAGCAGTGGTGAAAACTGAATTAGAGAGAAACAAACAACGCTTAATTTAATCCTATATTACAACAATAAAAGTTATGATCCTGAGGCCGTGGAACTTAAAAGTGATAGAAAAATAACTAAACTAATACATTGAATTTTTACAGTAACAAAAGGTAAGTTACAAATACGAATAAAATCCGGAGTATAACCGGAGTCAAAACTCATTGAGATACTCAGACATTAACGCATAGTTATAATTTTTAAAATCAAAATCATGAAAAGAAAGTTGGGTGCCACGGATTTTATTTTTTGATAAAAAGCCGAAAACCATTGAGGGAACTTAACAAGAACGTACTTACAGTTTATATTGCACTCTGTCACATGAAGCAATAATTGGCACTGACGGAGAATCTTACAAATACCTACTGGGATGGCGTATTGTTCGAAATTTACCACTTAACCCCTAATTAACGAAGGGTTGCACGCACTAAACAAGGGTCTGTGCCCCAAAAAGTTTTATTTCACTAGGGAAGTTTCTAAGGATTACACTTTGATAAAACAGTACAGAATACGGACCAATGCCGTAAATATAACAGAACAACATCGAAAGCTTGTTATATGGCGTACTTGCTGTTTAAACCGTAAATAAATGGCGTCTGTCACTAACTAAATAAAACTTCTCTCTAAAATGGAACTTACGAGGTAATCTAGTCGAACTTTAACATCAAAACGATTCGACACTTATAGTGCACCACTTTACACATTAATTAACTTTAAGCAAGCTACTTATATCTGAAAGGGAGCCCTCAAATTCAGAACTTCCGTTCGGCCTGACATATCGCCGCTCATCTTGCCGGCTTCCCCCGTCGTGACTGCTCCTCCGCGCATTCTCTATCTCTCATCAAAACAAAGTCAAATAGTTAAACCGATCAGGAAATCTGATGTAAAAATGCACCAGTCGAATCGCTAAACAGTCGAAATCATAACTATCGGACTGTGCGGAGATATTTTAAAAGACGAAAGAATGGTTTTCCAGATTTTATATTTCAATAAATCTACCCACGATAAAAATGGACCGTTACACTATCAAGGGCGTAAAGTGACTTATACAAACCGAGGTCCGTAAAGGCTGTTTAAGACGGCAGTATATATCGATCGAACAATTTTAATTCTAGTATTCAAAAAATACATTTATTTGCCAATAATTACTGTTATGGAAAACGTCGGTAAAGATAAAAGACTGGAAGTATCTAAACTATATTGCAATAATTTCGTTGTTAATGTTAAACTTAAAGGTAAGAAATTAGTCATAATACCCTTTTGATTTCGTTTAATTTACAAAATATTATTTCATTTCATGTAATTTTTTTTCAATAAAATAATGTTGTTCTAGCGCTGTAGAGCGGTAAAGCGTAGATTATAGTCAGATAGTGCATAAATAACTATTACAGATTTATTTACTACATTTTACAAATGACATACATTGAACTTGAAATAATAAAGAAATATTTACAGAAGTAATGCCCATTATTTGGCATTAAATAGTCTGCCAATCCTTGGTACATTTGGAGAAGAATATTATGGTATTTGTTAGTATTCTAGATCATTTGCAAAAATTGTGAAGAAATATTCGGTCACAGACTTTGAAACAAGCGACAATTCGCAAAAACTACAGCATGCAAATTAAGAAGTCTTCAAACATTAATAGAATAATAATTTGACTTGAACAGTTTAATTTCATTAACTTGTTCTCAATTTTACAAACAGCTTGGTAGAATAAAAAATTTAATAAAAAAGTTTGTAGACACCGTTTCCATGGCTAGAACCGTCGACTATAAACGAGATCATGTTAAATCTTTTTTCGCTAGAGAATCTAAGGAGAATTTAGCCATTTCGTTAGATAAGCTTTTTGTATATTCTCGCTAATTTTATTTGAAGTAGCTTGCTCAAATTAAATTACATTCAATTTGGAGACATTGCGGCCTAGAGAGTACCTGAGAATTAACTTAAAAATTCCTATTTAATTTATCTCGATTAAAAGGTATGTTTTATCAATAACAATTAGGTAGAAGTTGTGATTTTTTATTTAATGCAAATCTTTTCAGTTGCATATTTTATTTAAGAGACATAGGATCGTTAGCGTTTTCGTACGCATTAGAGGCCCATTATTTTGTCTGACATTTGTTTCATTATAGCATAAATCAAATCCTTGTATGTAAAAAATGAATTTTTCAAATGTTCGTATTTTTCTTCTACATATGGTAAACAAATTCCATCACGTGTTTTATTTTAAATAAGTGTTTCATGACATAATTTTTCATAATACATCAATACCTAAAAACTTGAGTCCTTATCTTTTGGGAATATGAGCACATATTACATTAAAAAGTAATAGGTAATAGCATACCTCAAAGGCTGTTAATTTCTGCTGAAACTTGAACGAAAGATTTCAATCTTTCCATGATCTAACATATAAACGGACTAAAATTAAGTTCTTTACGAAGATTTATGTGCAATTTGGGAAATATCATTTTTTTTATTCGAAGAAGCATTACAGCCATTAAAATTAATCTATGCAGCTATAAATCCTCCAAAAAAATATTCATGGAGGTATCAGACGAACACGCTACCTGCTATTATAAATTATTTAACGCGGTTACTTTAGATTAAGACATTTCGCCTACGTCTCATAAGACGCCGGGACGCATAGGCGTCGAATTCATTACAGTTTCCCTCTGTGAATTACTGAAAATGGTAGACGTATTTCCATCAGCACTACACCTATAATATCTAAAAATGTATAGAATATGAATTTTTACAACAATCACAGAGAACATATAAAAAACAATATAATAATTATTAATTTAAAATATCTACTCGTTAACTCAATTTCAGAAGAGAAAATTTTAATATTTAAATTAATAATAAAATATCGGCGAGCGTAGGTGCGTGTTTACTACACACATGTTTCGATACGTAATGTAAGGCAACATCAGATGCATTTAGTACTTGGCCGGGTGACCGATTCAAGGGAACACGCGTCCTTGCCCCATAACTTCTAGCAGCTTGTATATCAGATGCACAGAAGCTAAGAAATCTTAAGCGAAGATTGCGTAGTGGATATACCATCGTTCGGAGGGGATGTAAAGCTGTCGGTCTTTTGTCTATTAAATTTTAGGCGAGGACAAAATCCCGACTCCTCGAAAGAGAAAAGGTTCGGCAAAACTTCTGGTTGGGGTGGCTCGTCTACAGGCAGTAACAGAAATAGGCCGACGTTAAATAATTTTATACATTTGTAGAAAAGAAGAAGCACGAGACGCAAGATTGGTCTTGTGGATGAACTGATCTTGAGCAATCGTAACGTATGACCTCTACTTTTTCTTTCAAAATCGACTGTAAGATTTAGGTTTCTCGCCAGGAGATTCAGATGGCGTGATTGGCAAATTTTTTTCAGAATTCCCAAAAATATCCATTTGTGCAGCACACCATTCGTCGTAATAATTCCATCTTATAGATCCGCCGTAAAATACGGTAACGCTATTTGGAAAAATGTCCAAACTGAAGATTTTTTCCCGCTGTTTCCAATTACCTGACTCCTTGCGTAAAATGTATTTCCGACGAATTCGTTGCGCTCAAGTTGAAACCCACACGTCCGTCACCTAAGCAGAAACTGAATATTAATCAATTCAATGGAAAACTGCATCCGGAAAGGGAAAAGTTCATTTTTTTTTTTAATAACAAATAATCCAAAGAATTTCTCTTGTGAAATTTTCTCTCGCTCTTCCACATTGAGATACACGATAATTAGGTATGTCAAATCTATTCCTATATATCTGTGGTTTAAATGTTAGCAGATGTAGTTTAATAACAGAACTGTAAATTGATAATCAAATACAAATACAAATTACAAACAATTTTGTGATGGTATTTTCCCTCTCATCATAGCTGAAGCTAAGCGAGGATCATATTACTTAAGACTTACTAGTTGACACAAAACAACTATAAAAAATATCTGTTTAAGATCATAGTTACAGACTGATGAGAAGAAAATTCTTTAGTTAAATTTCGTACGCCTATGGTTAAGAAATGTGTGAAATTTAGTTATACTGAGACTGAGAGAAGTACTATTAATCCCTGAGCCAGAAAACTCTGCCAGAAAATCTAATGATAAAAGTAGGCGAAAACAATATAAAAGATAGCAAAAAATATTGAATAATAATATTCGCTTTTAATGAGTTTTATCCGAGAGATTTCTTATAAATTTTTAGTTTTCTGTAATAAAAGGCCTGAAATAACATTTTTCTTGTGAAATTCTTGATTTAATTGACGTTTATTAGAAAGTTTTTATTTATTAGAAGTAAAACCAACAGTATAAAAATAGATATTTTATGTAGCTATAAAGCTATTTAAAATGGTATGAATAACATGAGTGCAAATATATTGAAGTTAATTGTATATTATATACTACGTCTGTTAATTTATTTAATCAATTATTCATTATCACAAGAAATGTTCGACAAAACATAAAAAGTAACTAAAATAATTTTCCTACATAAGAAAGAAAATTCGTTATCCATTGACAACTTACTACAGTTTTATTTCACTTTTATTATCTGTCTTAAGGTGGGCATATCCAAGGGAGAGAAATCCGATAAGGAAATATTTATTATTTTTGCCATAACTTTTTTTAATACATATATTAGTAAAAAAATTCAGTTGTTTGCAAAATTAGTTAATTTAAATTAAAAAATAGTGCCCATCTTCATATCTTGTAGTTTTAAATTAATTGATTTTGCAAACAACTAAAATTATTGAGTGAAAATTAACATCACTACACCTGTCATAGTTCTACTTAGGTAGTCTTATACTTTTATTTACCAATTAAATATATATATTTAAAAAATTATGCCCAAAAATAATAAATATTTGTTTAACGGATCTCTTTCTTTTGGATATGCCCACCTTAAGAATTATTCATTATATCATGAGTGAGCAAATCGACTCAGTGCATCATATTTAACTTCCTCAAATTTTGTCAAAAATAAGATATAGTTTTATATTTTTATGGACTTGAGTAAACTCATTGCTAATGATACTTTACTGTTAGAAAAATTAAGTGTGGTGTTCTGGGTATGTTCTCTATACCTTTAAACTATTAGACATCACAATAGCAGTGCCTCATTAACTGATGACATCCTAAGGAACATAATTTAGAAAACCGCTGCCCAAAGAATCACTGCTTCCACATCCAGATTTTATATCCAAGTCTTATACACACTAAATCCCAATGTAATATTTTACTCCCTTCAGTAATAGGGTGGGGGTGGTAGAGGGGGTGGCTAATGCCAAAAAATTTTAGAGTCCCTTGGGTATACACACTAAATCCCAATTTAATTTTTACTTCCTTTAATAATAGGGTGGGGCTGGCAATGGAGGTGGTAGAGGGGAGCTAACGCCAAAAAAATTTTTTGAGAAGTTTTATTTTTGTATATACACTAAATCACATTTTAATTTTTTTACTCCCTTTCATAATATTGTGAGGGTGGTACTGGGAGTGATAGTAGGGGGTGGCTAATCCTAAAAAAAATTTTGAGACCTTGACTTTTCGTACATGCTTTAATTGCAATTTTATGGACTCTTACCTGCTTGCTTTACCTACTTGCCCTTATTTATCCAAGAACCCTTCAACGGAATTAGATCAAAATATAATCTAGTTCCAGATCTCGTTATAATACATAAGTGTACCAAATTTCAAGTCAAAATCGTAAACGGTTCCAGAGTAAACGTGCGCACAAAAAAAAAATTACACACAGACCGAGAGACAGAAAAAAAATTTTTTGTTCAAATTTAAAATCTCGACGTTTCATGACATTTTAAGCCTATGTCAACAAAAAAAATATTTTTTTTGCGTTACTACACTTCCACTGGACATGGAAGTAATTAATCGAAATAAATCGATAGCACTACTGTCTACCTAGACAAATCGTAGGGAGTTTCTAAAAACGCGACTTTCTCCAGTTACAAATGGTGAAAGTATTGCGTTTTCGGACTCCACAAAGAACCTTTACGTTCCTTTACATAAAAAATTACGATTTAAATAACATACAGAGTTATTGTTGCAAAAACTTAGGTCAGAGTGTAATATTTATATACAAATAGGTATAGATATTTTCATGGATATAAGCAAATCATTGTTAATCGTATTTTACTGTTAGAAAAACTAAGAAAGTGTGGTGGTCTTCGTATATTCGGTGGCTGGTTTTTGTATTAGTCAAATCGAGTACAAATCGTTTCAATAGATCATAGATCATTATCCATCTCATATGGAGTCTCCCAAGGGTTAGTTCTAGGACCACTTCCACAACCATACCACATTAACTGCAAGGGACAACTTTCTAAAATTAATAATACATTTTTTATTTACATTATTTCTATAATTATTAAAGTTGATTACAAATTTAGAAATTGGTCTATACTCGGATCTATATCTCTAAGTCGTCTAATGATACGTGTTTTACGTTTGTTTATATTTGGTTTATCTAAAACTGAGACCTCCATATTTTGACTATTAATTATGATTAAATCAATATTACTACCACCAGTCCCAAAAATATCTGTGGAGGAGCGAGAGAGAGGGAGGAGATTTGCTTGAATCCAAAATCATTTATTACATTTTTTAAGTGGTTACTCTATACATATTAGGATTCAAATTAATATTACATTTTAATTAAACTGTTTACATCTGATACTGTCATTTCACTGTGGTTACTAAGTTTATATTGGGCTAATATTAACATTTAAATTATGTCTATATTAAATAATAGCATGCTGCATATTTTCTTGACGAGTTCAATAGTTTTCATACCTGTATACCTATATATGCACAATAAATATGTATATAGATATTATTTTTAATACAATGTTGATGTAGAGAAGGTACAAAACTTTATTTTAGAGTACGGAAAATGCTACATTTCTATTATCGTACTAAGACAAATGGATTTTATTCAAATGGATACGTATCTGTTTTGTCTCTAAAGTTTTAAGACATTTATTTTCACAATTTTAATCATCACAAAATACCCTCAGCGCTTTTGAAAACCCTATATTATTACATTAGGGATATTAATCGTCTGCTTTTCACTGGAAACCGGGGAATTATCAATGTATTTATTTAACGTTAATATAAAGCATCATAGTGAGCTCGGTGTTGACATCTGTTAGCGTCTGTCATGTTACCATTCTAATCCAGCCTCGCTGTTGACAACAATCTAATTATTACGCTACTTTCCCAGTCAGATGCTGTAAAAACATAAAGTGAAGAATTTTACTTAACTGACATGTCTCCCCACTGACATCAGTAGGTCGTTCCGTGGGGAAATCAATTCTAAACAATTGATCAATTTTTTACATCGCTATATATGAGATTTTTCATTCGAGATGTTTGATTTTTATATCTGTACAAAAAATATTTATTTAAAATATATACCTACGGCTTAAGTACGATATGATGTGACTTAAAAACATCTTAAAATATGGAATTTACACCTGTCGTTCAACGGGCTATGTTGCACATTATTTTTATAATTTAAATTAAAAAAATTGCCTTTTTACTTGCTTTTCTTTAACTCATAATAATCCACCGCATTTAGTGAAAAATGAGCCGAAACTTCAAACCAATTCATACAAAAGTAAATGATGGTTTTCCAGGTAGGTTGTGGTGTCCTGAATAAGGTGTCAAAAGTCCCCGAAGTGGAGTGTAAGGATAAAATTTAACAACACTGGAAAATCGTGCTCTGAAATGAATTTTTCGAGATATCTCGGTTTTCATTTCTTCTACGACAAAAATACATTAGGCCAAAAGAAAGCTATGGAATTTCCCTATAAAAAAGACAGGGGTCTTTTTTCGTATACGCAATATTTTTTTTCAAAATCTTACATTGAATTTGAACTTATGTCATTTATGAATAATTTAAGTACTCTATTTCATACCAGCCTTCAGGTTTTTTATAGAAAATTTCCATAGCTTCCTTTTTGACATGATGTATTTTTGTTGTAGAGAAAATGAAAACCGAGATATCTCGAAAAATTGTTTCAGAGCAAGATTTTAGCCCTTTACAGAGTTGCTAAATTTTATCCTTACCCTCCCACTTCGGGGACTTTTGAGACCTTATTCAGGACACTAGAACCTAGCTGGAAAACCATCATTTGCTTTTGTACGAATTGGTCTGTAGATAAATCCTAAATGCAGTGGATTATAATGTAGTTTCCATACACAATTTTTCTGTTCAAATCTTGCATCCTTTATTTAACACACTTCCTGAAATAATCAATTGATGAAATTTTGACAGTTACTAAGATCAGATGACAATACAGTATTCCACAGTTACTTTTGCAAACATCCTCACAAAGGGGGCGCGGGGGTGGAAAAATTGATATACTATCCAACCGGTACCTCCGGAAAATCGTAGAATACATAAGGTTTTCGCCTGATCAGAGACTTCTACGTCCATTTTTTCCCGTACAAATGGTACAATATTAGTTCCGGAGACATAATGGAATGCTGTTAGGCTTATATCTGGGAACTTAGCTCCAATGAATGAATTGATGTAAAGTGGTTCTATATGTTATAAATAATTAAATTATGACTAAAAAGTAAAAAATAATTGCAAGAAAAGCAAGGCATGCGTATCATGTTTACAATCAGACGAAGTGCGCTACGCGTTAATTATTTCACGAAGATTCTATTTATTAATTAGTAATTAGAATTTCAAATCTACGCATTCATTACTATGGAGTGACTATTTAGTAAATTTTTAAACCACCTTAATTCTAAACTTTTTTATAGTGCGTTCGTTCCCGATTTTAACGTGCAGACGTGTCAGTGCCCTGCAGGAAAATCCCTCAGACATCCCTGTCTAACCGTCGCTTGTTTTGCTTAAAATTCTTCTCATGTCATGTCACTGTTTGCTTATGTTAAATTAGATTACACGTAACTTTTTGCTGCTCTACTTAACTGATGAGACTCAAGGTCCTTAAATTGGATTTTGACAGAAAATTAAATAAATGTTTTTGTCGTGGGGTTTAAGCTTTAAGTTTGTTCACAGCGAAACATGATTGAAATTTTGAGGAACGTCTAAGTACTAAATATAAAAACCAATTATTCAACAAATCGCTATCTTTTCATTTAAATGTCACATTTTTAACAGAGGTAAAAGGTTATTTTGATATAACTTTGAACTTTAACTGTAAGAATTATAACGTACGGAAAATTATTTCTTCACTCCAGACACGTAATATCATAAAAATGATATTGAGATACTCTCTAGATTTTAAATTTCAATTTTACAAGGTTTCTTATTTCTTCAATAGCATAACAATTTGTTTCTCAAGAGTTTAACGCAGAAACTTTGCAGTAATGTAGCTGTGAAATACAATTACTTGTTATATAGACAACGATTTCAAATGTATTGACAACGCAATGAACTGTATATCATCATCATGACTAAGGTATTATACTAGTTAGTTGATATTTGATACATCGCTCCTGTAATATTAGTAAATGTGTACTTGATTGCACTAATCCCATAGACAGCCAATACCACAAATTGTTATTAATTAATTATAGAACATATCTGACTAATTGCGGTAGTAATTATTGATTTCCACGCGCGTATGAAAGACGAATTTTAAGGTAGCTGCAACTACCAATAGAACTTGTAGACAAGGTCAAAAAATTAAGCATTTCTTACATTAATAGCCATAATAATAATAATAATAATAATAATAGTAATATTTGTCTTGTCGAAAGATAAATTAGTCTGATCTCCAAAAAGGGGGATTTATCTAATGCAAAGAATTACAGGCCAATCACATGTCTCAAGTTATTTACACATATCTTGTAAGCCAGAACATTGAAGTCAGTTGATCCAGTCTTCCTCCAGCGAGATGAACAGGAAAGTGTAATAGGCCACAATGAGAATCCGTTATTGGATAGCGATACGGCGATATTACTCGGGATTCTGTGTGGCATAGCTTGGATCAATTATCGTAAGACATGTGACATAGCGACGAATGAGCTGCTGTTGCATTTGCCTGAGGTACTTGCACCACTAGTGAAATGCTTCGAAGAGCTGAAGTTACATTAGAGGACCTGTTTCCTGATAACATCAGTTGCTCACCTAGTTTTGAAAGAACTGGTGTCATTTAGGAAAGAAATTTTCAAGATAACCCCTTGGGTTTTCTTCTCGTCTACATGTCACTGTTGTCTTTATCTGTCGGACTCCGCCAATCCGCTTTTACTTCTAACCCCAGCTAGATTATCTACATTTAATAAAACATATATTGTAAGGTAAATAAGTGTTTGATTATAGTCCAAAATAATATTCTGTCTTTGTATGTCGTTTTTTACTCAAAGATAGAAGGAGGCGGGGTTGGTGCGTATATCAAACTTTCTTATAATTAGAGTTATTCTTTTTTAGTAAATACAGAACTTGAGTATTATTTATTTATAAAATAATTATGCCGTCGTTAACATTGGTACATTTTATAGACCGCCAAATACTTACATAAGTATGTTTCTTTAATGATTTTGATGGGATGCCATCTACTATTTGCCGTATTGTGGATCATGTCATCTACACGGGTGATTTTAACGTAAATTTGTTCAATATTGGGAACCCAATTGACTAATATCTGAGCCAACTAGAGTAACTAGTACATCTAGCACACTACTTGACCCTTTACTTATATCGGATAATGAAATTGTTAATAATTCTGATACCATTTCTACGGAAGGCATATCTGACTATAGAATGGTTTTTGTGATATAAAAACTAAGTTTTTCAAGATGAAACCTAAATATATAGTTTTTCGTTGCCATATAAATTTTGATTTAAATTTATTTACAGCTGATCTCTATGCCCTCCCTTGGTTTAATATAATTTTCGTGAACAACATTGATGATAAACTAAAGTTATTTAATGAATATCGAGATGAATATCTAATTAATCTGTTTGATAAACATGCATCGGTTAAACAGGTGAGGATTACTATACCTCATGCGCCGTGGCTTATCCCTAATTTAAAAATTTTTATGAAAGAAAGAGATAGAGCTTTACAAAAATATAAACATACTTGTACTAACAATGATTGGTCTAGATATAAAGAGTTCGTAATTATATTTTGGCAATGGAGGGGTCTATATGCTCGAAAAATAACTCAAAAAATAGATGGTCAGCTCTCAAAACTCTTAATGTTCGCTCGAATAAAGAGATAAATATTCCTGATAATTTAGCCAATCCTTCTGAAATTGATTACTTTGCATATTTTGTTCAAAATGTTAGTGATAATCATGACAATAATATTGGTTACTACGGTAATAACCCATATATATCTTTTAGCTTTTCGCTTACTTCTGTTGCTGAAGTTAAGCATAATATTAAAATAAATGCAACAGGCATCGATGGAATTTCGTCGACTACGCTTAAATATTACAGTAATTTTATAGATCAATATATTATAATAAATTGTTGCATTGAGGTGAAATATTTTCCACTAGGGAAAGTTGCAGTAGTAAAGCCATTACCCAAAAATAGTGACCCCCTCCACATTGCTTCTTCTCCAAGTTTACATATATTATCAGGTGTACCTCAAAGGTCAATTTTGGGTCCTCTGTTGTTCATTATTTACACGTCTGATATTCTTTGCTCTGTTCCAAATTGTCGGATACAAGCCTATGTAGATGACACGTGCTTTACTTACATTTTCGTATTGAAAATATGGTAGATACGTGTGATATACATGAGCTCAATAAAGTTATGGGTTTATCAGTCGAGCATGATTTAAATTTAAACTCCACTAAATCTAAATTAATGTTATTTGATAGTAAGAATAAAATAAATAAATAAATAATTATTATAATTATTTATTTATAGTAAGAATAAAATTATATGTTCTACGCACTAGCCTTGATATTAAAATTGTTGGTATGACTTTACGATTGTTGACGAAGCGAAATATCTTGGGGTTCATTTTGATTTTAACTTGAGATTTAAGGGCCATGTAAAAAATTTCATGCAAAATGCATATTCGTCTCTGAGGCTAATATTTTCAAATCGTCACATTTTAAATTTGGATCTAAAAAAATGTTATGTGAGTCACTCGTCATTTTAACTATTGTGATTTTCTATTTGATTTTTGTCTTGATTAATCTGACAAGAATCGCATTCAAAAAGTTCAAAATTGTATGAAAGTTATTTGTGGCATTCTACGGAAATAACATAAACAGAATCTTAAAGCTGTGTATTTGAAATACACAGCAAAATAAGAGTTCTTCCAAAAAAAGCTTTGAAAACGGATTTAGACTACTTTCCGAAACGTCAGCAAAATACATTATTTCTGTGTTTATTCCGATTTATATTATTTGCAAAACATAACCTCTGACTATTCCTTTGGCGTAAACGTCTCGGGCGCGGAGGCTTTTTTCCAATAATTCTATTATTTTGTAGATTCGGTAATTTGTTTTTGAAGAGGACAATAATACATGTGGTAGAAAACCCAAATAATAGGAAAGAATATTCAAAATTCATGTTGTCGCACTATATTCAGAATAAGAAAATCTGATCATATTCCTCATAAGATTAATTAATGTAAATGGCTTAATATGAATAATCGGAGAATTGATTAAACTTCGACATTTTGTGGTATTACTTACTTGGTGGTATTAATTACTTTTTCTATTAGTTCTCCCTTTTTTGTTATAATCAAATAATTTCAATATTTGTAAATGTTTTGCACAATAAAGCCGATTTATTTTTATTATTATCATTAAGATTATAAAAACAAAAAATTATTTAAGATCATGAACCCAACAAAAATATTCGCTAACGTAAAACACGAATTATATATATCAAAAGTTCTGTGTTGCGGCAGTTCTGTAAAGCAAATCGTACCATTTACTATAACATAAATCTTAATTCATGTCGGCCCATTCTTTAGCAACATTTGTCAAAGTTCGAAAAAAAGAAACCCATAAAGAAGTCTCGAGTTCCTGGCAGAGGACGAAGTTACGATTGCAAAACAATCAGGGGCAGGTGGCTATGAAATATAAGAATAGCATTTGCACGTGTGCCACACACAAAAACCCTTTAACTTTGTTCATTTCTCTTTTAAATTGGGTCACGTTATGTATCGGTTATTCATTAGGACCCATCTTAGTAGCCTGGAAAAAAATTACTTTTTCCCTGAATACTTTTTCTGATTGGCGTTGGGATTATTTGCTTTTATGCGTACCCTTGTTTTTATCTTAGTCTCCAATATGTTTTAAACAATGCATTTACCGTAACGCCTGTCTATGATATTATATCACATTAACCATGATATTTAACCAGATTTTGAGACAATAATTAAAGACGTGACTTCGATTTAATCAACTCAATCGTGAGAAATTTTATTTTTAATCAAGGTTCATAACAATCTATTAAAATGAGGATGAGGATATACACCGTCCAACCAGAGAAGAAAAAACACTGGCTGGAAAGATATTCGCCCCCCACAAAATTAAATGGGCGGTATCTACCTTCAAGCCTTTTAATCACCTGGCAGAGATGGCATTTTCCCTGCCCTACTTCAACACGAAATTGAGGAGCTTATCTCATGCTTGAGAAGTATATTCATAGCAAGCTATACACTTGACTATATTTCCAAAGTTTGGAGGGAAGTTAAAGTGACGTTCATTCCAAAAATAGGCAGACCCTCATCAGAAGAGCCTAAATCTTATCGCGCCATTAGCTTAACCTCATTTCTCCTGAAAACAGTGGAGAAACTATTAGATTAACAGATCAGAAGCGAAATCCCTATCAACCTGGCAAATCAACAATAAATGCTCTACATTGTCTTGTCTAAGGCATTGAAAAGACATTTACAGCTAAAGAAGCGGCTATGTGATTTCGTAGACATAGAGGATGCTTTTGACGACATCTATGAATCTACAGAGTGAGCCGCGGAAAAAGGGGAATACAGTCCCCTATAATTAAATGGATACAAGCCATGTTCAGAAACAGAATAATTACCACAAGTATGGGGGAGGAGTTGGCGACGGTGACTGCAGTCAGGGGTTATCCACAAGGTGGAATTCTATCGCCTTTTCTGAGGTCAATGATCTCCTCTATAAATTGAGTAATTCGGGTTTCAACGTCCAGGATTATACAGATGACCTGGTGGTGACTGTAAGAGATAGACCTGAGGAATGATGATCTCAAACCTCATGCAAATTGCCTTAACATAATGTCCAATTGGTGCTCGTCAAAGGGGCTCAATGTCAATCTGAGCAGAACAGTTATTGTTCCATTCACCAAAAGGAGAAAACTTATCCTTAGAACTCATATGCTGAATGGAACGATCCTAAACATTTCCAGTGAAGTCAGATACCTAAGAGTAATCCTGGATCAAAAACTCACCTGCAACACACATCTAGAAAGAACATTTACTAAAGCAACGGCGGCTATTTCGATGTACCGTAGGCTGTTTGGTAAGACTTGGGGTCTGAAGCTGAAAATCCTACCTATCGGTTGTCAGACCTATGGTGACCTACGCATCATGTGTATGGTGGCTAAAAACAGAAGAAAACAAGCACAAGTTGCAAAAATTGCAACGCCTTGCCTGTTTAAGGACTACAGGAGCAATGCACTCGTGTCCCACAGCAGCTATGGAGGCGATGCTTGACCTACTTCCTTTGCACTTGCATGGGAGGAATGAGGCGGCACTTAATGCCTTAAGACCGCATCAGGCACTTAAATTTAAACTAGGCGATCTTGTTGGTCACTTAAGGATTTTGGAGGTAATCCATTTTGAGTCCATGACCAAACCCACTGACTCAATGCCAATCAAACAGGACTTTGACTGTCCGTTTGACATGCTGATCGAATGCCGTCAGACGAGCAAGATGGAGGCACTGCCATTGGAACAAGGATCACTCATTCGGTATACAGATGGATCTAAGATGGCTGAAGGGGTAGGAGTGGGCGTAGCAGGGCCTAAATGTGGGCTATTCAAACCCCTCGATAACACCCCAACCATCTTCCAGACAGAAATTCATGTTATAGATTTATGTGCCCAGGAATGCCTAAATAAAGGCATTCGAGGGGCAAAGATCTATATACTATCAGATAGCCAGGCAGCATTGAAAGCTCTAAGGTCCTATACCTTCGAGTCTAAAATTACTGGAAATATAGACAATCCCTGAAGCAACTGGCCAACAACTACAAAGTTGATATGGGTGCCATGGCATAAGGGGTACAAGGTAATGAACTTGCTGACAGCCTTACGAAAAAAGAAGCTGAAGCACAATTCATTGGCCCTGAACCGTTTTGTGGCCTGGCCAATGGACACATAATGGAGGAGATTAAAAAATGGGAAAAGGAGCAAAAAAGTCCTACTGGAGGAATACTCCAAGTCAAAAACAACCGAGAAAGTTTGATGAAGTAGATGAATAAATATTCAAATTAACTGATTTCACCATGATTTGCTTCCATGGTTTCAAGTTGTCTCCAGATCTGATAAAGAAAAATTTTTGTTGTTGTTGTTGCAATGTTCAAAATTAGATGTTATCATTCGCTGAGAAATTGACTCAAATTCAAAATTTAATTGGTGCAAAATTTGAAAATACAATAGTACATGAATATAAAATAAATCAGATGCTGAAACTTATAATGTAACTTTTCGAAGGTAGAAAAATCCCTGACTACCTTTTTAAATTACCTCGTATTCCTTGACTTTTCCAGAATTTTCAGTTTGGTTATTAGGAACTCTGTTAGTAGCCGTACTTTGACATTTATTCGCCTGGACATCTAATTAATCAAATATATATAATACTTTTTAAGAATTTGCCACGAGAATTATTCGTGAATCGTTGCACATGCAAGGTTTTTATTTTGTTGACAGGAATACTTGATCAACTTAGGCAAGTACAGCGAAAACTACATCCTCATTAAAGTTTCAATGTAATGTTTTGGCTGAAAAAGAAGTTTCTAGAGCTGCTTTACAAACTCATTAAAAAGTGGAGTATTATAATGTGGTACATTTAAAAATGTTACAGCTAAAAGGTGTCTGCAAAGATGCAAAAAGTATTAAAAGTTCACTTTTCTGCCTCTTCATTATCTGGTGATGTTTTTGTCTCAGTAAAAGTATACAGTAATCATATCATTTATAAGAAATATTTGTTCCTTTTATATATTTGCAGTGTTAAATCTCAACTAATACTTCATATTCGTTAGTATTTAGGAAAATAATTTCTTCTTTTAGTGACGTCTGAAAAATTAACAAATATTAATATTGAAATTCAAATTTATTGTATGATATACAGTGTGTAAATAAATAATTTTGACAACCTGAAAGCTGAGTTGAGAATGACTTGGACGAAGACTCGTATTTCTCAGGGTAATGTAAAAAATAAATTTAGTGTAATGTGCAATGGAAATGCGCGCATATGCAGTACATTTCAATGAAAACTATTCACCATAAATAAAGGTTAGATAGATAAAGATAGATAAACAGAGGAGCTGGTTTTTTCAGGTCTATTGTGGTGCTCCTAGAACACATTCCTTATAGAACCTCATCCAGCTTTGTCCTTTGTACCATACTCCAAAGCTTTGATAAAGGCCCTTTTGTACAACTGTTGGTTTTTGGTTTCTCTTCTCCAGATACTTGTAATTTGTCTCGCCAGGTCTTCACAGGGGCACAATACGTAAAATGAGATTGTCTCTTCCTCTTGACAGAACCTGCATGTTGCGTCCTCTGCCAGGCTTATTAGACTCATGTATCTATTGAGTCGGCAGTGCCCAGTTAGAAGGCCTACTATTACTCTGATGGCCTTCCTATTCTGGCTTTGTAGATTTTTCGTGAATTTGGTCGAACGTTCTTTAATGAACTCTTTAGCCTGTCTCTGTCTTGGGAGATTCCTCCATCATTCCAGATATTTATTTTGCACCCATTCCTTAGCGGCTGCTCGTATGCATGGCTTTGTTACGCCACAAAAGGGCTCGGGTCCTATTGGGGCTTCAAGTGCCCCTTCCTTGGCCAGTTTGTCAGCCTTTTCGTTTCCTCTGTGTTCCTCGTGTCCTGGTACCCATACTAAGGTTACTCTGTTCTGACTTCCCAGCTCTGTAAAAGCCGTCAAGCAGTTCCACACCAATCTTTGCATGAAACTGATTGCTTTTATTGCCGCCGTGGCTATCAGAGAAAATGGCAATCGATTCGTTAACGGTACCATGTCCTATTATATTCCTTGCACAACAGTGTATGGTGATCACTTCAGCCTGAAACACCGTTGCATATTTCTCTAGACTTATCGGCTGCCTTTTGATCTTGTCCCATAAATCCCGAGTCCGATTCTTTGTTCTGTCTTAGAGCCATCAGTGTACCAGACTTTTAAAAGTTGACCCCAAGGTAACTTTTATTTATAAAGGTTATCTTGGGGTCAACTTTATTTTTATTACGGTATCTTTTTTCATGAAAAAGTAACTTCTGCCTGGAACTTTTTTATCCGACTTCACTTTTGTAAGATATTAATTGCTTAACAAAATAGCCTAGTATAGTCAATATGGTCAAATAATGTAACCAATAATCTTGTTAAGCACTTAATATCACATAAAGTTCAGGTCGGATAAAGAAAAGTTACAGAAACAATTTATATTTTTGTGTTTTGAAAAAAAAATGTGTTGCAATGAAAAATATAGGCATAGGTTTCCATTTAAAAAATAAAGCTGATTTCGAACCTTGAAAATGTGGCTAAGGTCAAAAATCAATATCATCACTTTGTTTCCCTCTCGACACCAAACAACTTTTATTTGAAATATTTTTTTCTAAAATGCATTGGTCTTGAGATAAATCGTTGTCTCAATTTAAATGCCGCACCTCGTATATAGGAGATGAACTAATTTTATCTTCAAATATAAGAACAATATCATCTGCATAGGATATTATTTTACAGATTAGGTAAATAACATTTATATCGTTTTTGTATACAGGAAAGAACGTCGCGTCGATCCCGCTACTGTGCTCTAGGGTACACCTATTTCATTCAAATAAAAACCCTAATTTGAGAATTAAACAGGTCAGTCAACTCTAAAAAAATGTTGAAGAGGCGTAGTTAAATCAGAATCCTAGATTGTTTACTTTAAGTACGTCTTACATTAAGAATAATCCCAACAGATAGACCTGATACAATTTTGTATAAAACAAGAAACAATGTTCTAATAATGATTTCTAAAATATATCCCCCCAAAAAAAGTTGCGGGTTCGAATTCTGGCTAGGACATGAATATTTAGTGAAATTGTTGAGGATACAGTAATAATAGACTAGACCGCTGTAGACTGGAACACAAAACAACCAGACGGTCTTCTCTAACAGGTTGGCGTTTTTGACTGAGAAATCGTAGTTCAACTACACGATTTCCTATGAATTAAAATGAAACAACCCTCTACCCCCATAGTTCGAAAACAGTGTCCTTAATCAACCTTGATTACAGGTTTTTCGAAAGTAACCATTTTTAGCTCATTCCTTGTAAAAATAAGTAAATAAATATGAAAGAGAATAGATATGCTTAAAACTGTAAAAGTAATGATATTCTAGTTCAAATCGCCTCCTCAAAAAACTAATTTTTTAAATATTTTATTTGATTTTTTCATTTCCAAGAAATTTCATAAACTGATGATGATATAATAGGAGTTTTATGAATTAGTCTTTTCGGAACATGTCTGGTGTAAATCAATTTTCATCTTTAGTAGATATGCCCCTATATCGATGACCCAATTGACGATTGATTACCACAGATGAAGTCTTCCAGACCCCTGTAGATAAATTTTATCTTCACATCGTCTTACTCACATCACAATGCAATAAGATCAGATATTGTCTAATGGAAAGGCCGCCGGCTATCGAATTTTTATAGTCGATATGAATGTTTTATGAAACTTTTAGTAAGAGTTCAACTTCAAGTCTTTCGCTTTTTAATAAAAGCAGTACACAAACAGTAATTCATAAAGGAATTCCAGTCACGATTCTAGAAGTTTGCCCTAAGAACCTTAGATAAAATTCAGAGTTTTTTTTTATAGAACATGCGGATTGATCCATTATAAAAACAACATAAATAACAAATAAAAATTATTATTTAGTAATAAAATTTTATATCAAATTCCAAGGATGAAAAGATAAAATTTAATTAGGCAAAATTACAAAAGAAAAAATATACTAAAACAAACATAGCAGAAATTGCCTAGAATTATACCAATCCGTATGCTTTCTTTAATACCTTGTGTATATACAGTATAATTCGACATTATTGTGTTCCGTAAATTAAAACTTTGTGACATCTTAACCTTCATATATTAAAGACTGTTAGCTGATAAGGAAACAGAACAATAACTGTGTTACTGCCGTAGGGTAATTAGGATTTAGAAATACCCTAATATTCTGAAGTCAAAACGTGCTGTAGATAGTAAGTGCGTAAATTAATATCCTGTAATTGAGATAATAGTATTACAATTCAATGTAATATTATAAAGTTTAATTGAACTCTGAAGTATTTAAAAATTGTTCAATCGGGACGTTCAATAGTGAATGTGTTCTGCTATATCGGGTACCACAAGATACTCCTTTATTTTTTATGGACGGAACAAGCAATAACGTCCGCCAAGTTAGCATTACCATGTTGAAATTTTGCAATGTCAATATATGGATTAATTGTCGCTTTTTGTGTGGTGAAAAGACAAAAATCTGTCGCGCCTTATTTAAAAAAAGTCCATGGTAATGCCAACTTGACAGTCAAGTTAGCATTACCATATTCCCAAATGGGCTAAAATGGTGGAAAAGGAGCTCTGAATTTGTCGTGAACGAATAATATACGAAAAACCACCCCTTGATGATTTACGGGGGTGATAGTGTTCAGTACAGAGAAAATATATTAGTTCTCCTATTTCTACGTAATGGAAATTGTCGACAAACTGTTTTCTGACATGACAAATTCGTAGGCCCCAAATTAGCAAATTTCTATGTCCTTTAGAATAAATTGCTAAAAAAAAGCAGTACATAAAAACCATCCCTTGATGATTTACGGGAGTGATAATGCGGAATTCGGCAAAAAATTTATTAATTTTCCTATTTTTGGGAACTACAAATTCGCTACAAATTGTTTCGTGGCACGACAAATTCCTACGCCCCTTACGGCAAATTCCTGAAAAGAATCAGTTGAAAAAACAATCCCTTAATGATTTACGATGGTGGTAGTGTCGAGTATCGAGAAAAATGTATTAATTTTACTATTTTTGTAAACTAGAAATTCGCGACAAATTGTTTCATGACACGATCAATTTTCACGTCCCTTATGACAAATTCCTGAAAAAAAATCAATCCAAAAAACCATCGCTTGATAAGATACGGGGTGGTAATGATGAGTACGGAGAAAAATATATTAATTTAACCATTTTTGCAAATTCATACGTCCATTACGACAAATTCCTTAAAAAGAATCAGCTCAAAAAACCCACCCCTTTGATCATTTGCGGGAGAGGTAATGATGAGTATGCAAAAAATGTGTTAATTTAACTATTTTTGCAAACTATAAATTCGCGACAAATTGTTTCGGGGCACGACAAATTCCTACGTCCCTTACGGCAAATTGCTAAAAAAGAGTTAGTCCAAAAAAACCATCCCTTGATGATTTGCGAGGTTAGTATTGCTGAGTTTGGCAAAAAATGTATTAATTTTCCTATTTTTGTGAACGAAAAATTTGCGTCAAATTTTTTCGTGGCACAGTATTCTATGTCAGTTTGTCGTGAATTTCTAGTTTGCAAAGATACTAGACCTTCAAGGGGGTGAATTTTTTTTCCATCTATAATTGAAAAGTAGTTTAAAAAATATGTTTATTAAATTTTTAGAAATTTTGTACGTGAAGGTATGGGTGTATGAATACATATGTAAATACATATATGTAAGATACTTGGGCGTAATTGGACACTTTGTAAGATCGTAAGATCGCCGTAGGTCTAAAAGTTTAATTAGGCTATATTTTATCTAAAATTATTTTGTTAACATGACCTGTATATCCCATAATTTATTGAATAAATTAGTTATTAACACTAAAAACGCAGTATTTTATTAGAAAGTTATTAAAAACACAATATTACAAAATATAATTTTGTCCATTTAAGTCTTACATTAATCACCAATTAAAAATCCTATTTCTGGGTGTTTCAAATTAATTAGAATGGATTTATGAACAAGATGGAAGCGAAAACAAATTTTAATAATTCAGGAAAATATCACCGGCCAATTAAATTTAAATCAATCATAATAAAAAAATCTGTTGGCCTCAGAGACACGCTTGGTGGTCGCGTCCCAAAGTCAAGCCGTCTCTTCAAATTAATTTAAATAAAGAATAATGATCCTCCCAGTACTATTTTCCAAGTCATCTTAAAACGTTTACAAAACATGTTTACCACCTCTTTAATTGACACAAGTTTTATGAATATTAATTTATTTTTTATGTACCTACCCAGCGTCCATTATATAATAGGTGCATGAACTCTGTGACACATTTTACATGATATAAATTTAACAGTTACAATATTTGGCATGTTTTGTCCAGCTAGTCAGGTTAATTTTCGCACATTGATTTTATAATTTATATTTTAAGTACATTTGGTAATTGTTTCGGTTTGTTTCAATTTCAGTTTAAAGTTATATAGAATAAATAACCTAATTCAATAACTTTAAATAATTAATTGTTGATTTGATTACACAGTATTAACAAAACGTATTGTTATGCGTTTACATTCTGTAGTAAACACTCCGAACGTAGGTTCAATAACTGCAACACGGATTGAAACTAAGCACTGATTTATTAGTCACTAAATAAGTAATTAGTCCTTATAATAATACACTAATTATAACTTTTATCTACTATAGACTCACTGTTATAATTCACAACGCTCATCTCAGAACTGTACTGAACTAACTCGATGCACTGTTCCCGCTTCTTATACAGGGTGTTTCATGAGGAACTATACATACTTCCAGGGGCGGTAGAGGACCACTTGGGTATTCAGAAACGGCCATTGAAATTTTCCTGTCGCTATTCATTTCTGAGATGCAGGGTAATAAACTGATTTTGATCTAGATTTATTTTGGCCAGAACGTCCTTACTATTAATCGGATTTTGTTTAAATTTTAGTCACTTTATACACTTATCACAGTTGATAGATTACTAATATAATGGTCAAATAAATATTTACAAAAGTATACTTAAAAATGTTACAAATACTTAGAGCAAATTTTCAAAATAACCTCCAGCTTCCATACATTTTTGTTGGCGCTTATTTAAATTGCCAATAGATTTTTTAATTTGCGCAGGATTATTTCTAATTGGGTCACTACAGCGGACAATTCGCTGAAGTAACTGTTCTCTACTATTTATTGGGACACTATAGATTTCAGTTTTGAGATATCCCCGTAGAAAATAATCGACGGGGTTGAAATCTGTTGATGTAGCCGGCCAAGGATGAGGTCCCCCACGTCCAACCCATCTGAAATGAGGATTAGTTCCATCATGCTAAAAGTATTGTCCGCTTATATTAATACCTTGCATTAAACCAGTCTGTCATTCGGGAAGTTTCTACTCCTTTTTTGAAGAAAATAAACATCTTTATAACGAATATTGTAGTAAAGCATATTTACATCCAAATGCAAATGGCGACATCTGACAGATAAGTCATTTTTAGATAAGTAGAAAAAACCACATTCAAGCCTATTGTTTAATAAGAAATTATCAAATTTTTTTTGTGAAAAATGTTTTTTACTCGGACAAGTCAAAAAATGTCCTAATACAGTATGTTCTTAGTTATTTAATATTAAAATTTGCAGATGTAGGCTTTATCAAGTAAATTATACAAATGTCTTGTTTTGCACTTAACAAGGCGGACTGTGATGACTGGAAAAAATTACAGATTAGTAGTTACAATAAGTTAACAAAACTTTTTAAATTATCATATTTTTTTTTTACTTAAAAGTAAGATCTGTAATTGTGCGTTAATAATGAAGCGAAGAGTACATTAGTTGCACTCACTTGTCGTAATTGTGCTGTTGGTCAAATCAACATTTGCGTTTCATAAAGTGGACGTTGACGGTATTCAGTTGATGTTCAGTACGTTTGAAGAATACCACAGACATGACTGCAATTTGTGATAATGTTTCAAATTAAAGGGAATATGTGTTCATTACTGTGCGATCACTAAATGAACAAACAAGAAGCTTTACACAAGAGACAGAGAACGTTCTAAATGAATAAATTTGAAATCGAAATGTTATGAGTAATTTATTCAACTTCGCACTAAGGAAAAATGCCAATGATAAATAAAGGATGAATAGATAAAGATGTATGAAGATCGTAAAAGGAAAAATTAACAATATAATTATAAGTTCCCGTAATGTCTGTTCCCCCTATTCTTTTTTTAATTACTTGCATTAATTATTAATTAAAATAAAGAAACAGTAACTATATAGTTATTAAGTATGCAATCACTTGTATTTGTAGTCTTCTAACACATGGAGAAATTTTTTAATGTCGATTATTTTATTCTGGTATGTTCTGTTCTATGTAAATCTTAGGGATTTTAAGAATGTTCTATATCTGTATTTGAGATTTCATACTTAACAGTTCCTTTTCAAAACGAAATATCGATTAAATCTAATCCTATATAACATTTTGTAATTCTATTACGATAAGCTACCAAAGAAAAATTAAATCTACATAATTACTCTTTTTTATTTAATTATAATTGTCTTGGACTACATTTCCTCTATTGCTAAAATTAACAACCATATTTATATTTCAGTGTTTGGTGTACAAAGATGCCGAATCAAATTTCAATAATCCGTAAAAGGCGATGCGCTTTACAATAATTATCGGAGAGTATAACAGAAAATCTTAACGAGATTTGAAACACAGACTTTAAAATATACTTGTTGAAGATTGAGTTGTTGTATCTACTTTAAGGACCATAAAATACAAGAATGCTGGTTTAGTTAATGCTAAATAGCATCTAAAGGTATGTTTAAACTAAAAACAATTTTTTAAGACGAAAATTAAAATAATTGTTTTTAAGTAAACACTGCTTTTAGATGTTTCAAATTACTATGTTTAAAATTCTCTACAAATGTTTCGGCTTTTTAGGCCTTTGTCAAGAGAGTACAAAGTGTATAGTGTAAGTACTCTCTTGTACACTTGGACTTTCTTGATAAAGGCCTAAACAGCCGGAACATTTTTAAGCATAGTAATTTGATACATTTGAAAGCAGCGTTTACTTAAAAACAATTATTGTTAAGGTGGTTCACAAGGAACCAACCACAAATTCAGTTCAGAATATTGAAAGATTGTGAATCTTTTCTTTACCACCTGCTCAAAACCAACACTGCCCTGTTGGTAAAGTACCTGTTTATAGTACTAATAAAGTAAATTAACTTTATTTGACTAGTGCTATAAAGAGGTAGTCATAAACAGTACTTTATAATGCGGCCGTACATAAAATATCTTATTTCAAATCGTCACACAATGGGGCAAGAATTCGAAAACGTGGCAATAATTCTATTTTTTTGTAACAACCTTTTAATACTTTTGGGCAATAGTACCTAATGTTTAATAACTGCTGTTAACTTGATGCCTCATTTCATGAATCATCTGATGTTGCTACTGAGGAAACATCATCTTCTTCCGTATTTGAAATGTCTGATATTGAAATATTTGGAGCAATTATTAACCCAAGAGCTTCTGTAGGAAAACGTTTTAATGTTTTTTTGGGAAGTTGTGATCACCGGGTCAGAACTAATTAACACTACCAATTTAGAGGCAAAGGAGTCGATATTGGAACTGATAAGGCAGGAAGGAGAAGCAAGAAATAATATAGAAGAATGAACCAATATCAATAAAACATTTAATATTAATTTAATAAAATCTAAAAGTAATACTATTTATTTGTCTTATTTTTGTGTTGCCCTTATAACGAGAGTGCATTTTCCTAACGCGTTTCGTGTAAGGTTTTCCTAATTTTGATAACTACCTGTTTTAAAGCCTGTAATTGGAATATTCATTTATAGATTTGATGAATTTTAGGAGAAATTAAGTAAGCGGGCACACTGATTTCACTGGTTTTGCGTTTGACAAATTCAAACTGCATATGTCAAATGTTTTTATTAAAATCTTGAGAAAATTTTAAGGAGTACACATGAGTACCACCTTGACTTTAATTTTTAAACTAAAATAGTTCACCTATAATAATACGGCTTGTTTTTGAAGTTATAATTACTATATAACTTAAACAATTATGGTAAAATAACGCAATATATTGAGAAAATGTCTAGCGGTATTGGATCCATAGTTATTTAAGTCATAAACTATAGATATAAATAAGTTTATCCACTTAAAAGTTATACCAAATTTAGCGCATCGGTCATACGCAAATATTACTTAACAACAACAGTTTCATGAAGGTGGTAGTAGGCGAGGTGACCTTGAGTGAAGTTAGATAGTGGTGCAAATAATACACTTATGCCCTCTTGCCATATGTCAACAACAACAGTTCGTTTCATTCTACGATTAAATGCCACGTTTCCAAATTCCTGCCCCACTATGCGTCGTAAGGCGATGTCGTATCGATTTTTCTTTCCATACAAAATGTCATCATAAAAATTTTGTATTTAAAGATAAAATAAACGGCATATCGATTTATGTTTTAAACGATACAGGAAATACTGACACACTCTTGTGTATAACTTCCACTTTTATAAAAGCCTTAAAACATGGGAATAATGGAAGCCACAAAGTTAATCTATTAATCCATGACATTTCCGATTATCATCGCTGCTTTTAGGGAATATTCATTTTTAGCCTAATCCGGTTTAATCCGAGAAATTGGGATTTATCTTTGCTGTCACTAAGTTATTGGTTTTATTGATTTTATAATTAATATAAAATACCAACATTAAATTCCACAAATTTAGTGCGAGGACGATTTATATAATTTGTGATGGAAATTATTTGTCACCTCTACAGATTTCACTCTTGTAAAATTAATTAATTTACATATTTAATCTTTCTACTCGCATTTATATAAGGTACTTAATACAACTTAACTTATAAAAATAATAACTTGAGTATATAGTGGAAAGAATCACTTGTTACACCCGTACATAACAAATCTGGTGAACTAAAACAATTAACAAATTATCGACTGATCTCTGTGATAGACAGTTTCGCAATAATTTTCTAACTTAAAAATGATAAAATTCCTTTTTTGATTTGCATGATGTGATTACAAGAGTTTGCCTTTATGAACAACTCTAACACGGGATATCCTGTTATACACTTGCTCAAAATAATTGTGGGTGCTTCGAACGAATCAGGAAAATGTTTAGCAGTTTTTATTGATTTGGACATGGCATTCGACACAGTCACACCACAAATTACTTCACAAGACATAAATGTGGTGTCTGAGAACCAACTTTGAATATTTTGATAGATTACTTATCACACAGAATGCAAAAATATCATAAGTGAACCTAGGGAAGTGTTGAACCCCAAGGTCAGTAAATATGAAGTAACCAACCTACTTGCACGCTATGCCAAGCTGTATTAACTACTAGCAGTAAACTTTGAAGTTTGTGAAAAATCCAGCACTAGAGGACGGACGCGTAGCAATTAACCACATATCTTTATTTTAGGCTCAGGCTACCTGGATATCTGAGGGCAGCACTTCCAGAGCTTACAATAATCAAAGAATGAAACCGTTGCAATATTTTAGGGCTCAATAAGCTAAATGCTAATTATCGCAAAGCTTGGTCAAAGATAAACATAATTTCATAGGCGAGACATTTAAATGTGTTAAGTTACAGAAGTTGTGGCTTAGGTATCAAATTCGCAACCAAAGACAAACAATCTGTAGGTCTCTTTTGCAACCTGAACACATTTTGTTTTATAAACGTGGCACAGCGGCACTAAACAACACTGAAATTGCTGAAAGGACATCGCTAAAAAGAATAACAGAAGTAAGATACCAAGCGAACCCTTTTTACAATTCCTCCGATCAAGTCGTTTGCCACCAATCAAAATGAAACTAATTAGTCTCAGAAATAAATTCTGACAAACAAGAAATAAAATAAAAATCCCCGTAATATTTTTTAATTGAAATGATGTACCTTAATTTTGGTATAACGAAATGAATCAGCGATAATATAGAAGTTCACATGAGTTAGGTTTTAAATTGTAGTCTAAAATTAGAAAAGTTCAAACCCATTTTGGTACGTCTTTCCGGATCTATTCACTTATATAATAATACGCATTTAAACTGCGAACATTGTTCTTATTTGTTTTTCAGTAGCAAGTCTGGAAAGTTTAATTGATACTATACAAGATTTTCCGTCTGAACAAAATGTCTAAGTTAGTACACGATTGCATCAGGCCATCCGACCGTGTAACAGATGCCTGTCTACAAGATACTAAATCCCTTGGCATCTGCGGGAATTAAAAATTGGCAAGTGTTCCTGCTCTAATATGATTACAGGAAACCTTCTTCGCCGAAAATAAGAAGTTTTAAATTGGCATTTGTTCGAAACACGCCAAATTGTAGAAAACGTGAAAAATGGCTTATTAACCACTTTACTGTGACTGCGTGTTATATAAATTTTTATTATTTTTAATATCTAATTTTTGTATTCTTCTATATTACAAATCAATATGTCAATATCTTTCTCATTAACACACTTGGTAGTTGTTTTTTTTTTTTTACTTTTATAATAGTTGCAGCTTATTTTACTAACACTGCAGAAAATAATAATATTAATAATTTCTTACATTATATCAAATATTAATTATACAGAAATTTATAATAAAAATAATTCATTATGCAAGAAAAGAGTAAAAAAAATTCATTATAACTAAAAATATATTCTCATATGTTTACAAAGAGCTTTCTTCTAATTCTCTTCCAATCCATTCATTCAATTCTGTAGTAATAACCTATTTAAGTATATTTTTGTTTTGTTTTGAAACGTGAACATTATGATTTACAAGAGAAATGGACAAACTGTACATAAGGCGACCATGAAATAAAAATATCATCCCCTTTTTAAAACTAGCAACACTTCGTTTCTGATACAATATGATAGTATTAAAAATATATCACTTCGTGTAAGGTGCAAAAGAATTATAAAGAACACTGAATCCTGCTAGAAATTTATGAAGAAAGTATAACTGCAGCAGCGGGCTTCTGTCTTATTGAACTTTTTTAAATTTTGAACAGACTGCTCGCGATTATATTCACTTCGTTTCACTCTTATTTAATAACAATGGCTGAAAAACTTCAAGGCAGCTTTAAATCCGATCGTTTTCTACCGAAATGCACAAGAAGTACATCTCTCAGAATTTTGTTATCTCTTTTAACGTCTTATTTGCTTTATTTTTGTTAATACAGACATAAGTTTTATATTTAATGTTGAAAGTTTTAAGCTGCGTGTTATAATAGCAAATACTTATTTTACTGACATTTTATTTGTTTACGTATTGGTCTGAGTAAATCACAAATTTCAGTTACAGGAGAAAAACTAAAATGGCGTTCAAACTGAACAATAACATCTAATACAAACTTAAATAGACATTAAAATGAAAAAAATACATAATAATTAAAAATATTATAAAAATTAAAAAGAAAATAAATTGAAATTGAGGGTACTGACTTACTAATTAAATTCATTAATTGAGAAATATTATTTACATCGCAATAGACAACAACATGCTATGAATTACTATTTATTTTATAAAAAGCGACAAAAGTATAATAATTTAAGTAATTGGTAAGGGAAGGTTCTCTGTTTGCCTACATGTAGCCCTTAGTACTTGAGAGTACGTCATTGTTATGAAGGAAATGCAACTGAACGTACTAGGTTTGTGTAACATATTGGTGAAGGTTTTGCATTTGGGGTGATTGGGGTGGTGGAAAAATGAAAGCAAGTTATGGGAAAGTGATGAAAAGGTAAACTCCTGCTATATTCCTGCTTCGTTCACTGATTATGCTTAAATTAATTTTCCAGTATTTTAGTACAATCTGACTGAATATCATTACCATTAAAAGACAAAGACAATTGAGAGAGAAAATAGACACCACCATATCGAATACTATGGTCAACGGCCTGCTGAATTTATATCTACTTCAGGCGTACCTCAAGGATCTATGTTACGTCCATTACTTTTCAACGTCTTCATTAATGACATTGCAGTTGAATTGGGTGTCGAGTGTCTTTTATATGCTGACGATATGAAATTGTACAATAAAATAAATTATGAAAGTAAAGTGTAACTTAAACAAATTGCAGTTAAATATACATCAATGTAATGCTCTTACATTTACTAACAAATATCAATATATCGAAACATAACATTTTTAGTCGCAAACTCCTCTATAAAATCTTTATTTTACAATAAAGAACGTAACCAGACTTCAACCAACAGCTACTCTCCGGGCTATGTGCCCCGCCGAGCGCTGAATTACAAGTTACAACCCTGGCGCTTTAAGTGTAATATTTGCATATTACCATCAAAGCGCTAATAATGCTTCGATTGCAACAAACACCAGCCGGAAGACTGATCCTACTTAAAGGAGCTCTCGTGCCAGTCGTCCCACACCACTTGCAGACTGCACTTTCGAGTGGTTGGCTCTCGTCAGTGCAAGGTAGGCATGTGACGACCGACACGAGGATCACTTGACTATTTAGTACATTTCGGTATCTTTGGTATAGCGACATGTAAAATAGTCAGCAGGCGCCATCTAGCGGTCCAGTGTCTGTTGCAATCGAAAAATAAATAGCCTGACTGGGCTTAACATAGTTCAAATGTGCTTTTAGAGGGCGGAATATTAAATCGCATACTCCTCTATAAAATCCTCATTTTACTATAAGGAACGTAACCAGACTTCAACCAACAGCTACTCTCCGGGTTATGTACCCGCCGATCGCAGAATTACAGGTTAAAAGCCTGGCGCGTTAAGTGTAATATTTGCATATTACCATCAAAACGTTAATGCTTCGAGTCGTCACATGCCTACCTTGCATTGACGAGAGCCAACAGCTCGAAACTGCAGTCTGTGAGGTGTGTGACGACTGGAACGAAAGCTCCATTAAGTAGGATCAGTTTTTCGGCTGGTGTTTGTTGTAATCAAATTTAATTATTGCTTAGAAAATTCAGTGCTGACGCGTCTATCAACATTTCGTGACCCCGGTATAGCATTTGACAGCAAACTATCCTTTAATTGTCATATAAATACAATCACCAATGAAATTTAGAACACTCGGATTTATAATAAGGTGTTCGCACGACTTTAATGGCATTAGCACACTGAAACTACAATATCAATCTTTTGTTCGATCCAAATTGGAATATTAGTCAATTATTTGGTCTCCTGGCTATAACATACACATACAAAATATAGAGAGCTTCTTAAAAACATTATGCTGTAAGGAAGATGGTGTTTACCTTGCTATTGGTTTTCCTCATTCTACAGTTTTAAATAGAGTTTCATTTTCTAATCTAGCAACACGCAGAACTACAGCACAACAAATATTTCTTTTGAAATTATTACATAATATAACAGATTACGGCGCTATATTGAACTTATTCAATTTTCGACTACCTAGACCTGGTTCTAGGCCAAACTCACTGTTCTATCTGCCGAATTCCAGAACTAACGTTCTGAAATTCTCGCCACTATATAAAATGTGTGAAAATTATAATAATCTTCAACACCGGTTTGATATTCTCCACTGCAATGTAGCTGAGATAAAAAGATTAATTGCATACATTTAAACTTAGCTCTGTTTTTATCTATTTATCCATGTCACATATTTATATTTCTATATTTCTTTGTCTTGTATTTGTAAACATTTACTTGTAATTTCCTAATAAAAGTTGCTAAACTTGGTCCAAAATCCGTGGATACTATTTTTATAGCAATTGTACCCTGGATTTTAAACCAAGTTCAACTGAACTTCAGGTGATTCACTTTTATACAACTGGGCCTAAATTATTGTAATTTGTGAAAATGTAAAAGTTGTGCACATATGACAGAATAATTGATTTACGTTACTTAGAGTATTCGTAATCTCTAATTAAGTGATTAGGAGTCAACAACGCTCGAATTCAATTAATGCCGCTGATTTATTGGTTGGTTGTAGGTTTTATATGTCTCAGTTACTTACACCACGTGGAGTATTGTACATGTGAGTCTTAATTCTATTATTATCGTAAAACAATAGAATATGTTTTGCAAGCCACCTAATCTTTGCTGGATATTTATCAAACTTCTCGTAAGAAATTCACAAGCACAATTACTTTGCTTTATCGTTTTACGCATTTTTAAGTATGTCTTCACTACTCTTTCTGAGATTATTCCTAATTTCCCCTATTCTTTTAAAAAATTAGCATGATTACCTATGCCCAGATTTTTTTTGTAGGGAATATAATTAATCACTTTAACTAAATGGACCGTGTAAATGAACCGAATAAAGTTCAATCCATTACACCCCTAAAAATGATATTGTCACCGACTCGATTTTTTCCAAATGAAGCCCACCTGTCAAACGTTCAACATGGGGACGGTTACTGTGTCGGAAATGAATAGGGTGGGATTGCATGTGTGTTAGAGAAAATAATGGTGTTGGGAAAAAGCTCGATTGATGTGAATTAATCTGGATAGTGGTTCAGGGCAGTGGGGAATACAAAATAATCTGAAAGTATTATGCTGTACTTTAGTTAACGATTGTGTGAAGTTTATTTATATTTATATCAAAATATTGCTAAGCTACGAACATTTTGGTGATGTTGAATAGATGTATAATAGTGAGCGTGTTTTTGTATTGCATTAGTTTCAAGTGTGTAACGGCTCAATTTTAAAACGAGGTGAAAATGCTATTTCCTTATTTTATCAGAATACGTGATGTTTAAGCACAAAAATTATGGATTTTTATTATACTATATTAGCTACAAACTTTAATATTATATCATGAACAGAAACTTGGTTCATACTCAGCTAAATTATTTGGAAATAATTACACTGTCTGTAGATGTGACAGGTCTACTGGTAGAAATGGTGGCGCACTTGTTGACATTAACAATATACATCATTCTGAAAAATTATTGCTGATATCTCTAGTTCCCGTAGTTGACCTAGTTTATTATCTGTGTATATATCCCAACAATCCTCTCTAGCCATGATCATACATTAGTATTTGATTACTTGGAAATCTCTTTAAAATTTGACGAGCATACTATTATAACTGGTGATTTCAATATTCCCGAATGAAATTCTAATCAGCAGGCTAATTCATTAAAACCATTATTAGACTTCCTGGACTTCACTGAATACTTACAATGTAATTATATACTTAATTCCAATTCAAGGTTATTGGATTTAATAATCACTTCACCTTCTATAAACATGACCGTAGTTCATGGTATGGATTCACTTGTCTAGGAGTGCACATCATTCATCATTACTAGGGAAATGTTCTAGTTCGAATGATATAACCCTTCCTAATTTTGAAATTAACTAAAACCAATCCTATAACATTTGAAAACGTGATTTTCGTACTTTATACACTGCATTACAAACTGCGAACTGGGATCCTCTCCTTCAGATAAATGATGTAAACGCAGCTTCCGATTATTTGTATGAAGTGCTCTATAACAAATTTGATGAATGTGTTCCTAACAGAAGAGCGAAACACCTTACTTATTAGTTATCATTATTGGTTACCATTCTTCCATGATTTGTAAGGTGTAGTTCAATGCAGGTCGGGGTATTTGCCCGCTGAGTAGTTGTTTCCTGCAAAGTTTGGGGTGTAATGGGGTAGTGAAGCGCAAGTTATAGCCTCTACTACTCAATTGTTAACCTCACCTTCGCGATGAGTTCAATTTGAACTTGGTGCACCCTGTTTTTACTAACGAGGCTCTAACGACCGAGTAAGGGCGGAATAACCCTTACCTTTTGCCGTGAGCACATCCACCTTCTCACGAAGAGTGCGGTAAAAATAACCCACCGCACACAAAGGTTGCTTTTGGAATCGTTTGGTTACCCCATCGTCGCAGTCTCCTTCTGTGCCATGGGACCACACCACCCGAGCTGGTCAGTTGCATATCTGCTCCAGCTAAAACTTCAAATGCAGCTTCGTTTTCAGTCGATTAAGGCTTAAAAAATGATGGAGCGTTCAAGTGGGACAAAATCATCCGGAGGTAAAATACCCTCCCGATCGGATCTCCGGGGGAGGGCGCCCACAGGGACACCTCATCGAATATCGAAAAAACACCGACAAGTTAAATCCAAGAAAACTTTCATCTACGGCGCTTGGAATGTTCGTACTTTGAACGACAGCACTCGCACCGATCGGCCTGAAAGAAGAACTGCTCTAATAGATAGAGAACTTCACCGACTCAATGTTGACGTTGCAGCTCTCAGCGAAACTCGATTTTTGGAGGAAGGCTCTCTCACAGAAAAGTACTACACCTTCTATTGGAAAGGTCTTCCCACCAATTCAAGAAGACAACATGGAGTAGGATTTGCCTCGGAATCAACTTGTATCCAACTTAACACAAGTACCACAAGGCCTATCCGAGCGTCTAATGCTGCTACGCTATAAGCTATCAGATGGCAGCGCGGTAAATCTAATAAGCGCCTACGCTCCCACTCTGGATGCAAGTCACGAAACCAAGGAAAGCTTCTATCAACAGCTGGAAAAAACCCTCTGTAGAATACCTAAAACGGAACGACTCGTTATTCTTGGCGATTTTAACGCTAGAGTAGGGAGAGATGCAGACACCTGGCCAGGCATCATAGGCAAGAACGGTTTGGGCAACATGAACGCTAACGGTCAACTACTCCTAACTAAATGCGCCGAACATGATCTAGTTATAACAAACACCATTTTCCGACAAAAGGATAAATTTAAAGGCACCTGGCGTCACCCCAGATCAGGTCACTGGCATCTACTGGACTATGTTATCGTACGTAGGAAGCATCTCAAGGACGTCCAAATTACAAAGGCGCGCATTGATAGCGAATGTTGGACCGATCATCGTCCTGTTGTCTCTAAAATGAAAATTGTTATGAGACCCAAACACCGAAGAACTCAAGTAAAACGTAGACCCCGTCTCTGTATTAGTAAATTGCGTGACCAACAAACCGTCGAACAGCTAAAGCAAAAAGTTCAAGAGAATTTGAGTGCATTAGAAGAAACCAATTCTGTAGATGTCGCTACTACCTGGACACAAATTAAAGACAGTTTGAAAAGTGCGAGTGAGGAAATTCTTGGCACTGCAGCAAGTAAAAAACAGGAGGACTGGTTCAATGATAATGAAGCTTTTATACAAGAACTTCTTGACCGCAAACATATTGCCTTCCAAAACGCTATCAACCACCCCAACGACTCATCAAAAGCAGAAGCTTTTACCCAATCTAAGTATGAAACGCAACGCGAAATCAGAAAAATAAAGAACGAGTGTGGGCAAGCAATGCCAGAGAAATTCAAAGGTACGCCGATTCACACGACTACAGGAATTTCTTTCAAGGAGTAAAAGCAGTGTACGGCCCCAGTCGGAAAAATATGTGCCCTATTAAAGATTTAAATGGAAATCTCCTCAAAGCAGACCAGGAAATAAGAGCCCGATGGAAAGAACACTACTCTAACATTCTTAACCAGCAAAGTCAAGCCGATCACGATATTATAAATCTTATCCCTCAATATGACACCTTCGAAGACTTAGATAAACCACTAACAACGGAAGAGATCTTAACCGCCATTGGGCAGCTAAAAAATAACAAATCTCCCGGCGCCGACTCACTCTCAGCTGAGATCTTTAAAGCTGTGTCGCCAGAGCTCATACCCTACCTCAAAAACTGTTTGATGTTGTGTGGGAAAGTGGTCAAGCTCCGCAGGAGTTTCGTGATACACTTTTAATCAACCTCTTCAAAAACAAAGGGAGCGCTGCGGACTGTGGAAATTACAGGGGTATAGCTCTCCTGGCTGTTGGAGGGAAGGTACTCACTAAAGCGATGGCAAATAGGCTAACACCTGTTATGGAAAAGTTACTTCCTGAAACACAGAGTGGCTTTAGACCAAACCGAGGCACATCGGATCTAATCTTCACACTTAAACAGCTTCAAGAAAAAGCACTCGAACATCAAGGAGAAATTCACATGGCCTTGATTTAACCAAGGCGTTTGACTCGGTGGACAGGGAAGTGCTCTGGAAAATTATGCTCCGCTTAGGTATCCCTAGAAAATTTGTGGAAGTATGTCGCAGTCTACATACAAACAACAACGCCCAGGTTATGTATAATAATGAGGCAACCGAACCTTTCCAAACCCTCACTGGAGTTAGGCAGGGATGTGTCCTGGCACCCCTACTTTTTAATTTGTTTACCACTGCTCTAACAATTATTGTTGACAGCAAACTGACAGTCAGAGGAATAGGTCTCAGATACCGTTCTGATGGCGGTCTCTTTAACATAGGGCGCTTTAGAGCTTTCACCAAGACACGCACACGATTCATTTGTGATCTCCAGTATGCGGATGACTGTGCACTTTTAGCCTCTACGCCGGAAGAGCTTCAAGAACTTTTAGATGTGTATGCCCAGAGCTCTGATTCCTTGGGACTTAAAATCAACATTGGAAAGACTAAGATTATGTCAACTCCTCATCAAGTGAACCAAATAGACATTACACTTAACGGAAATTCTCTTGATGTGGTGGATCAGTTCAATTACTTAGGCAACGTTGTTAATGACAAAGCAAACATGGGCAGCGAGATTCGCAATAGAATTAACGCTGCATCTAGAGCACTCTGGGGACTTAGAGAGAGAGTAGTTGACAACCACAACCTTGCTTTGTCAACGAAAATGGCTGTCTACAGAGCAGTTGTCATTCCAACACTGCTATATGGATGTGAAAGCTGGGTCACTTACCGTCGTCATGTGAAAGAATTAGAACGTTTTCAGCAAAGACACCTCAGAAGTATGATGAAAATCCGTTGGTTCCATCACATATCAAACGTGGAAGTACTCAGGAGAGCAAACAGCCTTCCAATTGAGGTGCTTATTTCAAGAGCACGCCTAAGATGGGCAGGTCACGTTCATCGTATGCATGATAACCGCCTTCCTAAATGTACACTTTATGGTGAATTGCTAAGCGGTAGAAGAAGGCGTGGCGGTCAACGAAAAAGGTTCAAAGACGTTCTCCATGAAAATCTAAAATCCTGCGGTATTCCAGGAGGCCGAATCCAAGACCTAACCAGGTCTATGTTTGTCCTGACTGCGGTCGACATGTGCTCTCCCGAATTGGCCTCTATAGCCATAGTCGCGTGCACCGTAGATGAATGGGAATTACAATAGACTACACCTTTTACTTGTTTTATATTATACACAATCTATCGACTGTAACATTTTTTTTTAATACTCGGACTCGAGTAAAAGGCTAATAATAATAATAATAATTATAACAGTAGGTTAAGTCCACCTAGGATTGAAAGATCGCCGCTCTCAGGTACTTGCAGAATCGCAAGTCGCTATACGCCCATGGAGAAATCTATGGTGTATAGTAGCAATTGACCATTTGAGAGGTTTCACTTACCTATCACCACTACTCAATTTATTATAATTTGTATAAAACTAGCAGGTTGGCCACTATCATTTGTCTGTGTCATGACCTATGGCATACTGATGAGAACTAATAAGTTCGAAACCGGTCTATGTCTGGAATTGACAAATGATATTGGTTACCATTCTTCCATGATTTGTAAGGTGTAATTCAATGCAGGTCGGGGTATTTGCCCGCTGAGTAGTTATTTCCTGCAAATCATATATTGTAGGATGCAATATGTCGATTGCATGGGACAAAGGTCATTATCCTATTCAGTAACAAGTGGTGTCACCTAAGGAAGTAATTTTGGCCCATTATTATTTTTGCTCTTTATTAACGATCTTGTTATGGCTATTAAAGCGCCTATGCAGATGACCTGAAAATCAACATAGGAAACTGTACAGTAATGACTTTCGCTCGCAAATTAACCCTTACTAAATTTGACTATCAAATTAATGACCGAAACGTAACCAGAATAACCGTAGTAAATACTATCTTTCAGCCCTCACATAGAACAGGTTTCTAGCAAGGCGATGTTAGGTCTTGTAATCAGGAGCACTAAGGACTTTCATAACATTAAATCTTTGAAAACATATTATGCTTATGTGCATAGGAAACTAGAGTATGCTTGTGTTGTATGGATTCCATATTACAATGCTCACATCCGGTCTGTGGAACGCATACAACGCAAGTTTTTTTAGATATTTACATTATACCGAATTTGGTTTGTACCCTGGCAGAGACGTTTCATACTGTTAAATAGTTAGTTTATTTAGCCTCATTAGCATGGAAATGAGATGGAGAAATTAATTGTCAGGTCACTTATCTTTACAATATGTTACATGGTCAGATCGATGATATAAATTTCCTTTCTCAGGTAAAGTTTCATATGCCAAGTTTTTCTGATAAAAATTGTCTTACGTTTACTTATAAAATTCCTGGTACCAATCAGCACTTGTTTTCTCCACTTATTTCTATGTGTCGTGCTTAAAAATTATTGCGATGTTGTGTCAGTTAATTTAACAGAATATTTATCTGCTGACCATAATGTAGAATTATGTAGTGTCGTGTATAATGAAACAAAAAATATATTATATCGTACCGTATCATCTTCCGGAAAGTAATATAAAAACGTTTTTTACAAATTCAACTCTGGCCTTAAATATTTCAATCGTGAAGGCAAGCTATAATACGTTGCGTTGATATGAATATTGATTTCAGCAAGGGCTCAATAGACTTAAACATACTTTCTGATGTATTCCAATCCTTCGAATTACAGGATATGACGAATGGACCTACCAGAATATTTACTTGATGCTACTGCGTTAACCACATATGGTACAATTGACTATATAGCAACAAATATATCCCATCCCACGTATATCTATGAAGCTAACAAATCCAAACATAACCGATAACTTAGTAATGTAGAATCCGAACCTGCAATAGAAAATCTGGGTTTCTATTTAAGATTTCAAAGTTGTATTCGATACGTATTTTTTGTTTGTTTTTTGATCCGATGTGTATTTCTCGAGATATTTAACCGTACCGAGACTTTTTATTCACCCTGTATGTGAAAAGCAATGAAATATACCTACATCTGAATATTCGTATCAAATATTAAATCCAAAATATAAAAATCTCCTCCGATAACAGATTTATTAAAAAAGAACTTGCAATTAATAACCTTTCAGCCGCAGTTATGTTAAAATAATCCATGAGAAATGTGGTACAAACTAAGGCTTATCATCTATCGAACGTTATTAAACTGACAGATTGTGAATTTGGCACAACGATCTAAAATTTGATTAGAGATGTGCTTATTAAGCACATTGTGATATCGGAAGGGCAGGACGATGCAATCCGTGCGGCGACAACGGACAACACTCAAATCAATTGGCGACTTTTAAAGTGGAGCTTGGCATTCCATTAGCGAGATTACGAATTGTTGGACTTAAAGAGATTTACTTGGAGAGTGCGGTTTGACCAGCATTAAAGTGACAGAAACGTTTTTCATACTACAATACTTGAAACTGCACTACTCTGCACTTTTACTGCATCATTTACTGCTCTCTGTGACTGAGTTCGGTTTTATGGTGAAGGGCTTCATGATGTTATCGATAAGTAACGATGCCTTTTACTGAAAATATATATTACGTAAGTGATTGCATGTAGGGCCAACAAGAAATAATACACATGAGTAAAGGACATTTGTATTTTACTACTTCCAATTATAAATACATAGGATAGGAATGGCTAACGTGTCAATGCATGGGTAAAGTGTGTCTGTTTTGTATATGTATGCATAATATGTTAAAATATATAAGATTAAAAGCAATCAAATCATTTGCAGGTGTTCATTAAAATGTGCATTGTATCGACATCTATTTTAGTTTTTGGTGTAGCTTCTTCGCTGCACTTATATGAAGTGAATTTTGAGGTGATGCTTGTTGGTAGTGAAATTCATGAGACAATTATTCTTAGGTTGAAATTTACAAACACTGTTTTTTCGCATTTAGCATTAATTTATTTCGGTTGCACCAATCATTCATTTCACCGATAATGCTATTTATATCTTCTTGTGGACCATCACTACTTGAAACAGATATAGAAATAGCTGTATCGTCCGCGTACATGACAGTTAAACAATTTTTTTTATGATGGGGAGAATCGTTGATATGTAAGGCAAATAATAAAGGCCCCAATATTGATCCTGCCGTCTATTACAGTTTCTTCATTACCTTTCAAACCTATAGGTTTTTAAAACTATTTAGTTGTCAGAGCCTGAAAGCATACGTGGCGTTTTAGACAATCTTCTCTTTCGATGGTATGTTATTATGAAAAAATAGCAACGTATATCAGATATTCTTTTACTAAAGAAAGCGAGGATAAGAGAAATATAATCTAATTATTAATTTAGCATTTTATTTCTATATAGTCGGGATAATTCAAGTAAACAGGAGAGCAACAGAATTTAAAGATGCCAATGTTAATAAGGAAAAAAATAAACTTGTAAAAAATGTTTTTCTAAAGTTAATATTTGCATCCATACATCCAATTCCCACATTTTTCACCCACGCTGTACAATACTCTTCTGTAAACTGTAATTTCACCCGATAACTTTAATTAATTATTATCCCCCGTAACAATCTAATTTGAATACATCCGTAATTGTTAATGAATGGTTGGTTAGTGTCAAACGAAATTACCGCATCAGTTATGCAAATATTGTGTACGCAAAATCCAGCTGGGCGGATTCAGATGGACTGAAGCTTTGTCGAAATTAATTGTCCGAGGATTTCGTGAAATCCGTATAACTTTTTATAGTCGGATAATTTTCAGCACAAACAATTATTATGGTAAGCAGGGCGTAAGTCGCAACTGATGGTGAAAGTTAGATGGACTTGAATAAACTAACACTTACCCAAAGGCGCTGGAATCAAAATAAATAATTTATATAAAAAAACCTTTCACTGAATGTACTAGGAAAGAAAAAGAGCATTTCTTGTCGGGCATAGTGTCAGTTCAACTACGCCCTATTTTTGATAATCATGATATGAAATTGACACCGTATGCCTAACAAAAAATATGTTTGTCTTTTTAGTTCATCGCAATAAAAAGGTGTTTTATAAAAAAGGAATATATTTAAGTTTAGTTCAAATTACTGACCTGTCAGTATTATTTTATAACCCTACCTCTGGGCTAGGGGCAGTCGTATAGCTTTCCAAAGAATACCCTCTACAAAACTATTTCTTATAAAGTGACTCCGAGTTAGCTGTCACCTGTGATAAAAATAAAAATAACTAAGGGTATTTAAGAATGCTAAGAGCCGGGATTACCATTACACAGTACCCTTAATGGTTCTGATTTCTTACCTAAATTACCTTCAACTCTTATTATTTTTTATATAAATTACCATTGGTTGTCCCTAAAATTCGGCCATGGGGACTTGGGAGACTGATATGACTTGGGAAACATAAATAAAAATAATATATAAATAATAATAAATACAACATGACGACCCCCTTTATCCCGGAAGGCTCTAGAAGAGCCTTGTGTGGGAGGGGACTACACATTTAGAGGCAAGGACACACACCCAATATCCGTGTATAGTGAAAAAATCCCTCTCACAGTATTTTCCACTGCCACAACCGGGGATTGAACCCGGAACTTTTGGGTGAAAGGCAAATGCGCTTACCTCTCGACCTTCAGTCATCAAAAAGTACAAAGACACTATAATTGTGCAGTAGGACAATATCTAATGATCTCTGTATCACTATCATCGAACTGGTCGAGTTGATATTTTTCAATAAGTTTCTTAGGTAGGTACTTCATCATCTTTTTCAATGCGTCCAACTTCTTCAGCATCGTAGCAGATATATGTACCATGAACTAATAAATGATTAAGTTACTTAGTTCACAAGACAGCCTTTCAATGGTCGATTCACCGTTGATACCCACCATTGAGCTGCAATTTGAAACGCGAAAGACGAAGTTCCCCGAGCAAACACAAGATATGCGTTTATACTTTAGATACTTATTTACCGCATAGCGCATTAGATGGTTCAGTCCAAAACGGCTTTGTTGATGGCAAGTGAAAGATGGTGCATACATTTCCTACTTTGGTCCTTGACTTACAAGGTTTTCAATATAAGGATAATGAGTTTATAGTGAAAGAATTTGCTGCTGTCTGCTGTAACACTAAACAACAAACACATTAATTGTATTTTCAAACCACCATATCCATTTTTATCATTAACAATTAGTGAAAAGGCACAATATCAGTGGTTGGAGAAGATTTATCATTGCTTATAATGTAGTCATGGATATATTCAACTGAAAGAATTGCCACTAACCTTTGAGCAACTTTGAATGTTGTTAACAACTATCAACATAATTTACCATTCAACGACGTTATAAGACTATCCAAAGGTGTGATGAAAAAAATTTCCTATTACAATATCTACAGCGAAATAAAATTATAGATCTTGATGACTGTTCACCGCTTCTACCAAGCTTTAAATCATTGACCATACCAGAATGTCTGGAACATTAGCAGTATAATAATTGTAATTGTGCTCTTGCAAATGTTCATTTTCTATACAAATGTATTGCAGATTTGAATATAAATGTCTTTAATTATATAATCAAGAATATGTAATAATATGAATGTATGTACCTTTGTTTTATTTCTAATCTCATTATAATATAAAAATAAAAACAGTAGGTTTTATAGCATTTCACACCCACCTCACTTGTGTCATTAGGATGTTTCTATACAGTGTTTAAGTACATAAGAGGATACGTTCAAGCCAAAAGAGACTTTGCAGTAGATAAAAAGGTACTACTGAAATGCTCCTTTTCATAATGTAATAAGTCAAAAATAATAAAAATCTCGGTATATAAGACAGGCAGGTAAAATAATTATTATCGCAAATGTTTATCTCATAAACCAGCATAAGGATAAGGCAAGTAAAATCATTTTTATCGCAATTGTTCATCTCATAAATTAGTATAAGATATCGATATAGATAAGGTATAAGGATAAGGCTGGTAAAATAACCCAGCAGGTGTATAATCAAGAATGTGTAATAAAATGAATGTTTGTTATCGCATCGTAAAAAAATACACCGATACTATAATTATTGTGCAATAGAATAATATCTAATAGTAAATAAATTATAACAGAGAATTATTTAACTGTCTGCATACGAACGGATAGACAGCTAGACATACGGATGGATAGTCAGACGGACAGACAAGCAGGTAGACAGACAGATGAGCAGGTGGACAGAAGGACGGACAGACTGATGGATCATAATTGCCTTAATTACTCTTATCTTCACCTAAATTATTTGTAATTACCCTTATTTGTACCTAAATTAACATCAATTACTCTTATCTTTATTTTGTATCTAAATTACCATTAATTATTTATTTTTAACTTAAATACCTTTATTTTAAACTAAATTATCTGTAATTACCCTTATTTGTACCTAAATTACTTTCTAATTGCCGCCCCTACCACTTGATCCCATGACCTCTGCCCCCACCACTACAACTACCCACCACCAAATTTTTATAATTTTTCATAAAACAGATATAATTGAAGCAGTAAATAGACAGTACGTGCATATTGTTAATATTATTAGAACAAAAAGTGTACTTGTAGTATTTTTACTTAATAACCTCGTTTTTAAACTACATCAAATAGGTCTCATGACACCCCACTTCTTTATCAAATATTGACCTTATTTGTTAGTGGCACTGATAACAACAAATTATTAAATATATTTTCCGCAATACTTATTTTAGATTTTTTTAATTTCGTTTCATTGAGGTCACAAAAAGCGGAGGCTTGCGTTCAACATAGAGGAAATGTCTCTGGAATTAGTAACGGTCAGAGCATTCTATTTTATTTTAAAGAATCCTTAATAAAGCGAAAGCAAACACGTTCCAAACGGAGAAACACAAACACTTGAATAATCACTCGTAATCGTAACCATTCCTGCTACTCCTGCTCCTGCTGATGCCAATTTCACTCTGTGCAGGATTAAAGTAAACCAGTCGAACGTAAACAAACCTGCAAATAGTTATATACGTTGTATTGTATATACCATTAGGAATCAAATAGTTTGACTGATTTATAAAGCATGCTTGAGGTTCCTGTTGCCTGGTTGATTAGTACAGTATTTTGTTTCGTCAATATTGGCATGTGTGTACTTTCCATATCTAGTTTACTTTCAGTGCCTAGTTTCGCGACCTAGTTCTAGATGCTTATGCCAGATACGAAAAGTGTTATTTTCATTTCTGGAATAGCTCGGATGTTCAATTAAAACTTGTTCGCGAAGTTCAAAGTCAGAATTACATGTTAAATAAATATCTAAGTTATGTGCTGTATCTATATCTTTACTGACTGTTATGATATACCGTGTGTCCACGGATGGAGCCAAGAAGAGGAAAAACTTTTTAATTCTTGACATTATGAAAAAAGCAATTCTTAATGAAAAGTGTACCTCGGCAGGAACCCAGGTTCCTTGATAGTTTTACAGGGTCAACGAAAAAATTCGATAAAATGTAAGGTGCCATTGTAAAGAAAATTTAACGAGGTTTAAAACTTTTGCCATTTCAAATTCTTGTTGTGGGTCCTCCATTGCTTAAGGGTTGAAGTGGTGCAATCAAATATATCCAATAAAAGGGTAATCACGCCTGTTTCATTTTCATTTCTACGAGATAATTTGATGAAAACTAATAGTTCAAATTTAAAAGATTTACGATAGGTTTTCTATCGTTTTCAATATACAGGGTCTTTCAGTTAACATTGGAACATCCGATATCTCTGGAACTAAAAAATATATTTTTATTCTGTAAACGGTAATAGATATCTATGGTTAATGCCTTCTTCAGGAAGTACAATTTACTCTTATAACATTATCACCAGAGATGGCGCTGCAGTTTAAAAATATTTTTCGATCACGGAAGATTTGAAACATATGCCATTCGATTAAGAATTAAATTCTAAGCAAAATTGCTCTTAGTTTTTGAGGTATTTAATGTTATTGTCTAACTTTAAAGTGTTGTAGTATTCTTTAATAGCACTTCCGACTTTACAGGAAATTACTTTAAAATGAGAAATTTAAATTAAAATAATTGAAAAATTCTTGTTTGGCACTTTCTACCACTTAGATGTATTATTTACATTTTTAACCTTACTACAAGGAAAATAATAAATCGAAAATAATTTAGTCCTCTCCGAGATTCGATCTCTGAATTCTCCCACGGAAAACCGGATTGTTAACCACTTAAGTTAAGTTCTGACTTTTAACTCTCATTAGGCACGGTCAGAAGTTTAATTTTCGTTTGCGTGTGTCATTTTAAGAATACGTCTGTAAAATTTGTCCAAAATATGGCCCATACCTATACCAAAGTTAATATGTTATTAATTCGTGAAAAAGCAATAAAAAGCAAAAGCAGCCAAACGTATGTATGTATCAATTACAATTTCCAAACAGACCACAACACGATCGCAAGACTTCCTCCAATTTATGTAACAATTTATTACAATATAGTAGTTTTAAAAAATTATAACGTGGAAGAATACGAACAGCAAGAACCAGAAGAATACGGCTTAACCTCTCTTACTGAGTTCTCTATTCTTTATGAAGAAAATTGTAATTTCCTTAAAAATGTACTTTGAATTTGTGGTTGTACCTTTATGGTGTCGTTTTTAAAATTGTTATATTATAGGTTTCGGCAAGATGGCGCACCATCCCACAACTCTAATATTGTTGTAGATTATTTGAATAATACGTTCCCAAGGCGCTGGATGGGCACATCAGGACCGGTTAGATGACCCACGCATTCTCCGGACTTGACTTCTCTAGACATATTCTTGTGGGGACAAATCACTTCTGTATGTAAAGAAAAAGATAGCCACCCTTTCAACCGTTTCTGAACAACATCGCTATCCTACAAGACATGGGCATTTGCTTAAAAACAACACTCATAATACGACACTTTATGAAAGAGCACCTACTTACTCTGGAATTGTACTATACAACAAATTACCCAAACAAATAACTGATACTGGAAACTTCAATAGCTTTAAATTAAAAGTAAAATCCTTCTTGCAACAAAACTGTTTTTATAGCGTACAGGAGTACTTAAATTTTGTCACTTAGTCAATTAATGCCTGTAATTTTTACTATTTATTTTATATATAATTTTAATTTAATGTGTATAATATACATATATGTTATTTGTAATTACTTACTTGATTGTGAATTTTTATCATATTTTTAGACAATGTATATTCATGTACTTTATCTATGACGATTCTAATCCGTTTTTATATGGCTTAATGAAAAAAAAAAAATCCCCAAACTCAACAGTGTTATTTCTTGGATAAAACTACAGTTCGCGAAGACATGGTCAATATTTAAATTAAGTTCCTAAATGCAGAATATCGGTCGCTATCTCAGATTTCTTTTAACATTCTTCCGGTTTCGTCGAAATTGAAAGAGTTCATTCATTCGACGATGCTCAATATGAATTTGGTTTCATATCAAAATTCTGACCTGCCACTTTGATTCCACCACCTTGACCGCCATGCCATTTTGGATTTAGAAAAAAAGTCATCCGATTTTATTAAAATTAGAAATGTTCGTATTTTGTAAGATACGGATTATGAATTTCCATTCAAGTAGACATTTGCGTCTACTACACGAAATTGGACCACTTTCATAATCTGAAACTTACGCCAATTGTTCCAGAATACCAATATACATAAGAGCGGATGCTGATATGTCAATATTCCCATATATCTAAAAAAAATGCGAGAAAACATCATTTTTGACAGTTCGTAAATAATTCGAGATAGAGCCAATTCTAAGGTCTGGATCCTACGCTAATCGATTCAGCATATCAATCATTTTAAAAATATTTCTTCCTAAAAGTTTTAATTACAAGAAAAAGTTATTAATATATAATTAGCTAAACAATGCACACTCATATTTTTCACGAAATAATTTACTAGTATATTAACTCAGGCAAATAACATTTTGTGCCTCGTCAACAATACAAGTAATCTACTTTTTGTTACGTCTCGTACTGTTGTTTGGCTCCAACCCCATGAATCTGAATGCAGGAATTGAATTTTTAAATTGGTCCTGTTGTTCGCTTTAATTTGAACCAATTCAGTCGAATTGGATCAAGGATGGAGAAAAACCAGAACACAGTATACTTAGATAAATAAAAACCTCATTTTGTAACTTTATATATACCTTTGCATGGCATTGTTTCAAAATATTTTATATTCAACAACTTGGAATTACAGATCAATCAATACTGTAATTCCAAGATCAAATTAAATCTAACGAACTAAAAATAAACCTTCATTTTCACGTAATCGTAAATGAAATTTGTAAGGAAAGTGCAAATACAATAGCTCTGGCAGCGATAAAAAGTTAATTGCATTTTCGATAACACTAGTATTTGATTTAAAAACTTCTTTAAAAATTGAAACAGGTCCTTTTAAATTCTGATGGACAATTAATAGAATTCTACAGACAGAATAATTGAAAATCGTATTTATCTCTGTAAATTTAGTAATGAAATTTTAATGAATTAACAATTAATTCTGTAATTAGTTGCATTAAAAAGTAAGGCTATAGAAGTCACGCCTTTAGTTGCTTGTATCATTTGGATATATTTTTGAATTAGATTAGATACAGATCTATGTAAAATATTTTCTAAACTCTTTAACCTCTTTTTTATCTCATTGTTTTTAACCACGTTGCCCCTTTTCGTGAGCGAATTTAAAATGTTTTGCTGCACCTCAGGGCGAGAACCATATCCAGTGATTCCTAACACCCTCGTTTCCTTTTTGGATATTCAGGGCTGTATTTTAATAATTTTATGTAGCTAATGGCAATTACCGGGAAAAAACATTTCTAATTCCAAGCAAATGAACTAAATAGGCCAATTTTACATTTAATTTGTTGAAAAATACCCTTTTATTCAAATTCAAAATTTACTTCGAATTCTTTAAAATTTGTTCCTGAATTTCAAAGCCAACTAAAAATAGCAAATAAATGCCATTTTCAAGGTTATTTTTCATCCGATTTTAAATCTGAAAAAAGTGTTGGCAAGAGAAATTACAGTTTTATGAGAAAAGTGAAAAGAGTTAAATATACAGTGTGCTATTTGAAATAAGAAAGTTGTGGCAAAATCCTGCCATACCGGAAGTGAATTTTTTTGACATCGAATGGTCAAAATGTGGCCATTTATTCTATATTTGATTTCCCAAATTTCAAAATTTTATTTTTCAAACTGTAAAAAAAGTGGGGGAGTAGGTACTTTCTGGGTCACCCGGTATATAAATATATAAAACAATTGAGAGGTTTTCAACAGACCAAATAGTACATCGAGGGGCCGTCCATAAATGATGTCAGACTTTTTTGCCAATTTTTTACCCCCTCCCTCCCCTGTGTCACACATTGTCACGCTCGCTCAACACCCCTAAACCCCTACTCCTGTCACATCACAGTCACACTAATGGATGGTCTTTATTTAGAATTTGCTGAATTTAGAGCGGGTGAACATCAGTATAGACACAGTGTCGCGTAAAAACGCTGGATAAGAGAATATCAAGTATTCTGATAAATAATTAAAATATTACATTGTATTGTGACATCACAATTGCTTGAGACTCTCCCGCCCCCCTGTCGCAAGGTGTCACAACTTCCAGAACCCCCCCTCACTCCCCTATAAGCGTGACATCATTTATGGACGGTCCATGATTATCTTTGGCGACAACTTTACAGGGCAAATATTATTGACGATTATTATATTTTGACCTCCTTCCTGATTACGAAAAAATTTCTCTTAAAAAAAATTAGGTGGAGTTTATACCGTGTAGTATTTGAAGTACCCATGCAGTATGCTGAATTTATTTATCGTATGGCTATTAGACACATTAAAAGAGAATATAAAAACAATGCTAGTATGTAGAATTTCAATGCAACATAGAATATCGAGTATACATAAAAAAAAGAAATTTAAAAGGTAACAAACGAACATCTAGTCTGTCTATGTAGTCTTTCGACTCTGGGGTCGTTATCAGGAAGTCTTCTGGTCTGCCATTATATGATCGTGTAGCACATTCTTCTGTGATCTTGAGATCAATCGGATATTAAACGGTAAAATCGCCCGCCATCTTGTTTTTTTCTTATATGATAATGTTAAAGTGTATTGTCACCGGACTTATACACATGTGCAAAATTTCAAAGCTCTAGCTTAATTAGGACTAATAGAAATTTTGATTGCAAGATTTGAACTAAACTAACTAACAAACATTGCAAGTTAAATAAAAGCTTTTAAAAAATGTGATTAAATATTTATTATTATTGTAGTACGGTGAAGTACTAATCGGTGTGAAGTATACTGACCACCTATCGATAGCGTCATTACCCCCTAGTACATCGTAGTGCCATCCAAGTTGAAGGAGGTTCTTAGATATTTTTAAAAACTTAAGTAGCTCTTGGTCTATATTAGGTATTTTTCTTACACATCACTAATACCATTTACATATCACCGCTTTCTCCGTTCTTATATCTCGACCATGACCTATGTCGACATAGCTCAAAATGTCGAATGAAACAAGTAGTTGTCAATTTCATCCAAGCATTAAATCTCTACAAAAAAAAAAACATATTTGTTGTATTTTACGATTTACCGGCTGCATTTTCTTTGCCAGTGTAGATCTAACAAATTATTTGTTAATAACTCGACCTCAAAAATACAAAGGCGAAGAGCACTTACTCTCATTTAATGAAGTGGGAAACTTATACGTGATTCACGAGTTGGCGTACTTAATTATGCAAAGCAAATTCAAAAAAACTGCACTATTTCACGTCATAGGGATACCATCTACTGTGCAAGCAGCTCCCATACTTAGTGTAATTAAATTGAAAAGGCCTCTTTTCGTCTGTTTTATGTGGATGTTGGGCTCCGTGATTTCGACGGTCGTATTTTAGATTTAGTAAGATCAGGTCAAAGCATTAAAGAAAGTTCAATTTAATGCCTGAAATTCAGTTTCAATTAAACTGAGTATAAGTGAATTAAACTCGAGAGATATAAATTAAGGAAATCTCATATTTATTCAACAGTGTACACACCACCAAGTCAGTGGCATTTATTTAATTTGTGAATATTTTCCATTTGCATAAGAAACTTTGCAAACGAGGTTATTAAAATGTATTTTGAACTGAAACTTTTAAATTTGCTGGAAATTAATACATAATCATCTAAAAATATGTTTGCAAGAATGACAGAAGGTAACAATGAGTTTTCTCAAATATTTGATATTACTCTTACATTATTCTTTCTTGTTTTGTTTTCTGTTTATTTCATTCTCATTGTTTTATTTATGCAAAAATTTTTAAAATATTCAACTCCAATAATTCCTTAATTTTACATTTACAAAATTATTGCATATTAGATGTCAAAGAGCCTAGTTAATCGTAGGTAATTCATTATAATATCAATATAATTTATTAAAGTTATGACACAAGGTAGTATTAAAGCCGCTATTATTCACGGATTATTCTCAAATTTTCGCATGCAGTACTATACAATGCGTTTATTAAAAAAATAAGCAATAAAGTAAATATTTTTTTCTAAAGAAAGGTTATCAATAATCTTCATTAAAATGAAACGACCGAAAATAATACGTTTTTTTAACGGTAATTAAAAAAAATGTGGTTGAGAAAATAAAAAATAAAGAAATTATAGCTTTCTAAGTTAAAACAAATCAAATGAAAACTCTTAGATTCTAAATAACAAGTTAACAATAATTCTAAGTAAATAAAGTAAAACAAAACGAAATAGTTTTCATTAACACTAAAAGATTCCAACATTACACTTGAACAATTTATCCAGTCGACGAGCGTTTCGCCATTCCTGATTAAAAATATAAATATTGTAATTGCAATAATTATCACAGAAACCATTTTCACAAACACCCAACACTAACTCCAACACTTTATTCGACGGGCGTTTCAAGATTGGTATATTAAAAAATAAAATTATGTAAACCCTTTAATCACTTTCACTATTACTGACATTTTTTAGAAACCACTTTTTTGACTTCAGGAACCTGAAACGTTGGAAATTCACCGAAACCTTAAAATTGATTTTTTGCACGATCATAATACTTTCCTTACATACTAGTAAAAAATAAAGGCCGTGGATATTCGCCTGATAAGCAGATAAATAACCAGGCCACTAAATGTACGAGTCAATGGTGGTGTGTAAATGATGTATTTATGCGTACGTGGATTCTCTTTATTCAGTAGCCCGCGTGTATTGCAACTTTGGGAGACTTCTGCATTATTTTTTGTTGATATGTAAAAAAAACAAGTACAAAATTGTTTAGGTATTTTAATGCTAATGCTTTACAACTTTTATATCAGACATTTTTTCATTAGGATTCATTCGAAACGGGAAAAAGTAAATAAACATTTTCAACAAAACATGTCTCAAAAATCATACTTATGCGCTTCATCTTTCTCTTGTTGAGATTTCTAAGATTTCTACTAATATGTCCATAGTTGAATATTGAAATTTATATATAGGCCACTTGTCAGATAGACTGACATTGTTTTATAACGGACAAAAGATTTTACTGTTGGAACCAGTTTATTATAGGCCTCTTTTAGACGTACTAAAAATGAGAAAGCGTGGAAGTGTATAGGAAAGTGTCGATGTACAGAGTGAATGCGATACGGTGCTTAAATTCCCCTGCCTATAACTCCAAGAATATTAATACTACGTAAAATTATAGAGAATTTGATTATCTTTAACTTTGATAACCATCTCTTTTTCGTAGGGCCATTCAGAACCGATATATTTGTATAAAATGATTTTTAAGCAAAATTGTAACAAAATTGCGGGTGTTCCGAGGGGCAGGCGAGAGGGAAAAATTAGTATATATAAAAGAGGCCTATAATAAGAACTGGCTCTGTGGTCCGATTTAAAACGGTATTTACCCATTCTCAACTTCCTGACGACTGGCCTAATAGTAGAATATTGGAATACAAAGAATTAATTTTACTTTAGATCCGATTTTAATTCAAATCGTGACAAAAATTTAACGGTTCAATTCGAAAATTTCTTAAATGCATCAACTTTCTAAGTGTACTCTAAAATTTCAGAGTAAAAATTAAATAATACTAATTTTAATTAGTCCGCTGAATACACGTAATCTGAAACAAAGAGAATTATAACTCTTCCAATTATAAGAAATGTTGCAGGGTCATGAACACGCATACAACCATATATGCATACAGAATGTGAAATAAATGATATGGCACACATTCTCTTCCACAACATACAAAAGAATTTTTTGTAAGCCGCAATTTAAACACAAGCTTAAGCAAAATAAATGTAACTTTCTTTGCATTAATTAAACACTGAAGCATTGCCCATAAAAACAAACCTACGTATTTTTTCTGTTGTACATTATTTTTTGCAGTGTTTCCTCATTTGTGAATAAAATGTAAGGGCCAGCTCTACATTCATTGGATTTCAATTTTCAATTTGGTTCTGCTGGAATTGACATTAACATGCCTCAAACATTTCAGTTCCCGAATAAACAAATGTTTTTTATGTAAATTCACATTATGTATACTACGTTTCCTGTTTTGTAATGAGGTGCACAATGCCGTTATTTAATTTGGTATCGATCATTTTACACAAAAGGATTCCTGCAAGATTTCCTTTTAAAAAGGCTAATGGAAAAGTGCGTAAGATTGTAAACAATTTTAAAATTATTCTTCTTCCCATTCATCTCATAATATGAAAAGCAAATTATGAACCCGGATTTTCGGACAAATCCGTGAACTGAATAATAATTATATCTGACACAGTGGCGGCCTGGTCACGAATATGATCTAGTAACGTTCTATCACTTTAGTATAGTCGTGTACAATAAATAATAAAAGGTCTTATAATCCATTTTAGTTGTTTTTATCTGACTTTTGAATTATGGTATTATCATTATTTTTATCAAAGGATATTTAAGCTCTCATTGTCCATAAGAAAAGTAGCAGCATCTTTTATCTGAATGATCTCACCTGGCTAACGTTGCAACCAAATTACTTCCTTAGCACTGTCACTAGCAGCCACGTATTCGGCTTCTGTAGTCGAGAGCAGAACACTTCTTTGCTTTTGTTATATTCTACGCAATCGCTCAATCCGAATGCTTAAAAAACGATCCCCGTTCTTGACCGTTTGGTCTTAATCTCAACTGCATTACAACAGCTCACATTTAGCTGTACGTTTCACATATTTAAAAATCCGTTTCACAGCATGCCAGTTTGTCAGTTGGTAATTTTGGACATTGAGAGCTTCCAATACAAGAATAACTGCGTATTCCAAATCTGGACGTGTTCTGCTTCTCTTCTTCTTCGTTTGGCATTACAACCCTGGGTGGGTCTTTGCCACTCTGGTTTCCATTCTAATTTTGCTTTAGTTTTTCTTCTCCAGCCCCTAATATTCATAATTATATCATCTTCCTGGGACTTCCTCTTTTTCGTCTTCCAACAGGTTTTCATTCGTAACTTTTCTTTGTTGTTTTCGAATCCGCCATTCTGTTTACATGTCCTAGTCATGTTAATCTTTGACTTTTTATGTATTTAATAGTGTCGATGTTTTCATTGAACTGCTTCAGATCAGCCACCCTGCGAATTCTCCATGTTCCATCAGCGTGTTGGATTGGCCCATGTATTTTTCGTAGGATCTTTCTTCGAATATTCGCAGTATTTCTTTACCTCTCTTTGTCTTGGTCCAGACTTTACATCCGTATATTATTACGGGTCTAATTAAGGTTTTATATATTTTTGTTTTGGTGTTTTTGTCTAATAGTTTAATAGTCATCAGGTTTTTGTGGGCGTCATCGGTTTCCACTGACTACACGTGATTTAAGCTCGCTACTTATGGAATTGTTTTGATTAATTTCCGCTCCTAGATATGTGAAGGATTCCACACATTCAAAGTTGTAATTCTTTATTTGGATATTGTTATTGTTGTTGGTGCACCAGTTTTGCAAATTGTTTAAATCGTTCTGCAGTATTATACAATCGTCGATAGTTTGTATAGTTCTGAAGATTTTAAGTTCACCAGCAAACAGTAACTTTTCACTAGTAATACAATTATTAGTTATGTCATTAATATACAAGGAGAAAAATAATGGAGCCAATTTACTACTTTGGGGTGCTCCACTGGTGGTTACATATTGATAAGATTTATGACCTTTATATTCGATGTATTGCACTCTATTACATAAGTAAAATTTAAAAACTAAGATCAGCTTATTATTAAAACCAAACTGTTCCAGTATATTCAGCAAAACTGCATGGTCTAGCTTATCGAAGGCCTTCGAGAAGTCACTATATGTAGTATCTACTTGGATCAGGTTGTCGATAGCTAGTCTAGATCAGTGGATCTATTGCTTATAGAATCATGTTGCTGATTTGATACTAATCCTTTAACTTGTGTGAATAAACTATTATAAATACACATCTCAAAGGCATTCGCTAGATTAGATAGGAGCATGATGAACCTATAGTTAGATATTTCATTTACAGAACCTGCTTTGAACACTGAACAAATTTTTGATATCTTGCATCTGTCTGGGAAGGAATTGCATTTTGACGACAAATTAAAAATTAAAGTTATGGGCGTAGACAACGCATAGGAACAATCTTTGATTATAAAGCTCGGCAGGCAATCGTCCCCACAAGTTAGCACCAGTTAGTTTTGGTTTTAATTTTTTGAGAGAGGATATAACTTCCATTTCAGTAAAGGAGCTAGTTGAAATGAGAGCATTATTATAGTATAGTATCCCTGGTATTCTCGAAGAGTTATTTTTATTTTGCACATATGACACAGAATTTTGCTGAATCGCTTGAAATGGAGTATTCAATTGAGTTAATGTAATTTATATAAGCTTCCTTTATTTTAACCTTACGGAACCTCTAAATAAGTTGATGGAATGGGCATTTAAGTTTGTGCTTGCTATCATTGTCGCCAACATAATATGGCGATATATTTAGTAATATGTAAAAATGTAATATATTGTACGTTGGTGCAACTGCCTAACAGATATGTTTCAAGGGACTTATTGATAAAGATGCCAATATTGAAAATAGCTTTTCAATACCCACTCTCCTAGATAGGGATTGGAAACTTTTCCTTTGGTATAATACTTATGATGAACATGCATGGATAGTTTGTGTAAGTCCGTTTTGTATTTTATACGATGTGTTTTTAACGTTATAATTTTAAAATCATAGATTTTATTACGCCCCATTTGAGTAATGGATAAATTAAGAAAAGTATATGTTCTAAACCTTCGTACATCGGTCCCGACGAGGCGCGTATGCGTAATCTGGTAAACATTTTTGAAAGATGCAAATACTGTTTATTAAACGAGCCGTCATTTTCCCACCCTAACGTATTATAAGGGAGTATTAGAAAATTGCCGTTGATGGATTTGGTTCAGTTTAATTAAATTCTCCCACTTCCTATAAAAAAGAAACTTTTTTGCAAAGGAAACTCGTTATTGATATAATGACTTGGGTTGGGTTGGTAAAAGATGTGCGAAACACGAATCTACTTTAGTCCTCATTAGTTCATATTAAAAGAAACTTATGAAAAAGCTTCCGCACCGCATATTTATAGCGCTCTGTAATTTCCTCAAATACTCCATTTAATGGCTTTAATCACGTTCACGTCAGTCTAATGGTAGATGACATATGGTAGTTCCCTATAGTCAAGATGTAAATTAAATACGCGTTTCAGATAAGTAGATAGATACGTCAATATAATCCATTGATATCACTTAGACAAAACATCAAGTGAGTGGCTGGAATATGATGAAAATAAATGAAATAATAGTAGTGTATTGTTTAATATCATTATATGAGGAGGGCATCATTTGTACCGTAAATAACATTAAAAATATACGAAAACATTTCTATAAGCATGTCATAATAATAACAATCTCTTTTTTAAAATAGTGTCGCTAAAAAAATCAATGTGTGGAATTAAACTGTTATTTAAGTTAAATTTTTGTAGGCATAAATGTTATAAATGTTTTAACCGCCTCCAGATCACTTAAATAACCCTCTTAAGCCTAGACTTGTGAAGGAGACGGGGCCCTACAGATTATAGTGGGATTCGAACCACTTCTTTGGGGATAAGTTCCATTTTGCTAAGTATGCTCAGAGTGAAACCTAGACGTGCTAACCACTGTGCTACCGTCTCGGCATATTTCAACAATTGCTTATTCTTCTTAAATATATATATATATATATATATGACATTGGCTACCAATTTTTCATGATTTGTAAGGTGTAATTCAATGCAGGTCGGGGTATTTGCCCGCTGAGTAGTTGTTTCCTGCAAATCATGTATAATAACAGTATATAGGTTAAGTCCACCAAGGGCTGAAGGTCGCCGCTCTCGGTACTTGCAAAATGGCAAGTCGCTATACACCATGGAGACATCTGTGATGTCTGGTGTATAGTAGCATTAGACCACATGAGAGGATTCACTTACCTCTCACCACTACACCATTTACATTAGTCTGTATAAGACTAGCAGGTTGGCCACTGTCATTTGTCTGCTCCATGACCTATGATACTGAGGAGAACTAATAAGTTCGAAACCGGTCTATGTCTGGTCAGGGAGTTGACAAATGACATTGGCTACCAATTTTTCATGATTTGTAAGGTGTAATTCAATGCAGGTCGGGGTATTTGCCCGCTGAGTAGTTGTTTCCTGCAAATCATGTATAATAACACCATATATATATATATATTTTGTCCTTTTATTCATTGTGTAATTGAAATGATTCTTGAAATTAAGATGTTCATCAATAATTACTTCTAAATAGTTGATTTTATTTACTGTGTCTAGTTTGTTCCATCCATAATGTCTATAGATAAATGAAAATTAAAGATTGTACATTCATAATTTAAATTTGCTACCTGTTAATATAGATTTAGATTTTAGATTATTTTTATTTCCATATACATACATGTAATTCCGTAATATATAGAAAGAATAATTTGAAAATATTTAAAATAATTATAGAATATTTAAAATAATCACATAATATGTGTATGTTAAGCCTCAGTTGAGGCGTTTAGAAAGTGGCTTAGTTGTAATATATAAACTAGTTACAGCAGTGCTCTGAAAAAAATTCTCGTAAATTATAGCATACATTTTGTTTCAAAAAAATTTTTAGTTGTCTCTTAAAAATTCCTAGGTTATCAGTATTTTTTGTCGTATATATTATACCGGCGTACAAAGGGCTCTCCTGAAAATATTTTAAGTAAAATCTAGTGTAACCAAAAGAGATTTATTTCTGGTGTCATATCCGTGGAAATCTGAGTGAGTTTTCAGTTGTGTGCATTTTTGAAATGTGATAATTGCCAATTTATAGACGTACTGGTTTACAATGGTGACTATACCGAGACTTATAAAGAATGGCCTGCAAGAGTCTTGTGGTTTTAGTCCCGTAAGAATACGAATAGCCCTTTTTGACTTCTTAAAATTTTTTGTGATAAGTTACTCCAAGCCATACTGTATATGATAAGCTATGGAAATATGCATGGTAAACATTAAGTGCACATTGGTAACCTAATTCACTTTTTATTTTGAATATAGCGTAAATTGTTTTAGATAATCTGTTATTTAAATCAGAAATATGGACATCCCATTTCAGTTACTTGTCAATATGAACTCCCAAGAATTGTATATCATCTGTAGAGCTGATGATACCATTTGTACTTCTTATGTCTGTGTTCCTTTCTATCGAAGTTTGAAATGTCATGTTAAAAGTTTTTTCTGTATTCAACAACAATTTATTTGCACTAAACCAATCAATAATTTTGTTCATTGATATTTCACTAAGTCTTATTAAGTCCTCGTAATTTCTATTATTTAAGATTATACTTTTATCGTCGGCAAATAAAGAAAAATGTAAGTAGGTAAAACTGTGGATAATGTCATTTATGTAAATCAGAAAGAGAATTGGGCCCAATATGGAACCTTGTGGAACATCGCATTTCACTATATTTTCAGTGAAATTTACTTTACTAATAAAAGAGTAGTATAATGTATACGACCAGAATTGAAACCGTATAAAAACTAAAAGCCGGCAATAACATCCGGCATGGCTTGCGGTGGTCAATAGAAATGCTTATCGTAAGAAAAACAATAAAGAGATGCCGACTGTTTTTGCCGGCTTTTAGTTTTTATACGGTTTCAATTCTGGTCGTATACATTATAATTAAGTTTTCAACTAAAATAGTATGGTCCACACAGTCAAAGGTCTTTGACAAATCACAAAAATTACCTAGAGTAGCTTCTTTTTCCTCCAGCGCGCAGCGTCTGAGATTTTTTTTATTGATGAGGATATGGCGTCACTAGTATTTTACCCGAGATTTTACCCTTTTTGAAAGCCAAATTGTGTGGTACTCAATATACTGTGTTTGTATAAATAATTTATCAATTGCTCCTCCACAACCATTTCCAAAATTTTGGAAAAGTCGGAAGAAGAGAAATTGGTCTGTAGTTATTTATTTAAAATTTTCCACCTTTTTTAAATAATGGTTTAACAATTGCTAATTTGAATTTATTAATTACACAACGACCATTTCTTACGACCATCTGCCACAGCTGAGTCTCGAACTCAGGAGTGGTACAGCAACTAGCCGTATTGTCTCTTACACAAGCTCGTCTAGTCCACTACTATCAACTCGGTAGCACATTAACAATGTCATTAAACATCCATAGCCTAGCCACGATTCGAACCCGGCACCCCTTGGTCTCAGGTCTAACACGTAAGCTCTAAGCCACTGAGGCGGCATTGAATTTCTGGACTATAGTTAATTTGAAAGGGTGCCATTTGGTACTGAATATAAATTAGTAAATGACTTTCTATTATATTCTGAATATGATAGAAAGGTGAATTATTTTGTAAGTTATGAATTCTTACTTTTTCAGTGACTTCATATTCTTCTTCGCTAACCAGGCTCTTTTGTTATCTGACCATTATTAGACTTTTCTTGGAGAGAATGCTGTTGACTAGGAATAAACTGTTCATATGTATTATGTCTGTTAATATTTAGCGCTAAATAATGAGGTGCATTTATAAAATAATCACTGAAAAAAGAAGCTTCAAACACCATTAATTGTTATATTCATATTGTCACGTTCATTTTCACCAAATATGTCTCTATCATTCTTAACCCGGCGCATCCACCATATGTCATGTCAAAAGGTCTGTCAAATGTTAATATCGACAAAAATTGTCAAGTAGACAAATTTTTCCGAAAATGATCAAGCAGGTGTTCAGAGAAGGTATTATGAGATTGGTACTTACTGCGGTTTGACTTATGAATTGATGATATGACGCGGACATACTGCATAGTGTATAAGCTATTTTTCGATAATCTAGTGCTCTTATGGCTTTCTAACTTAGTAGGATAACAAATATTTCCATAATAAACAAGTAAATTAATTACAAATGGGCAAAAAATGAGCACTGCTTTTTAAGTTAAAATGGCAGAATAAATCCCAACAAAATTCTAGTTTCGTCAGTATTACAACGAAAATAGTGTTACATATAAAAAATTAAATAAAACCATAATTCTGTTACATTTTCTATATATCTTACAGCCCCTTTTTTATTATAGTGCTTATAAGTCTGCAATGAACAGTACAAGCTTTTAACTAAAACGAATTTATATAATCCTTTACGTAAAAGACAATAAAAGTGGTTGACTATTTTTATCACATTTACTGTTTCTCTTTTATAAGATTAGATCATAGTATTTTTAAGACAAATTTGTATTTAAAAAATGTCATAATTGACTAAATCCACTAATAACCAGTATATCAATCTTTCACAACCCTTGCTAGACAAACTAAATTATCTTAATAATTTTTTAAATAATTTTGTTAGTAGAGGTTTAACATAGTGGTTTATTGACAGGATAGAACGCATCCCAGTGAACCAGAGCATTAGCCATCGTTGTTCGCCAGAAATTGCATACAGGATTTAGGTGAGTGACACATATTTACCCTAATTCGTGTACCGTTGATGGAATTAAATGTAATCCCTGATTTGTGTTTGTTCTGCGGACACTACTTGTTTATTACCGAATACAATATATAACATAATTGGTTTTGTATTTTGATTGAGCTCCCTTGTATCAATTGATGAAGTTCATTGATATGAAACACAAAACATACAATCTTGTATGCTGTTCCCCAATAATGTATGACTGTAAATTGTATATGTTTTGAATGTACTTTCATAACTTTAATACCGAAGAGCTTTAGTACTATCTAAAAAAGGTTGATATGGAGTGTGGAGTTACGGCATATTGCAAATATCCGCACGAAGGGGGCACGGGGGTGAAAATTGGCTAATATACCGTCCAAGCGGCGCCTCCGGCAAAATGTAGAATACAAATAGCGCAGTAAAAATACCACAAAAAAAATCAATATAATGGAACTTTCCATAAGCAATTTTATGGTTGGAGCCTGTTAAGAAGGTGCTCAGGAGTAATTGTTATTAACAATTTAATTTTTTTAACCGCGTTTTTCAACCTAAAAATGTGAATAACTCGACCGGGACAAAAAAAAACAAAGTCAATGTAATTAAATTTTCTCCTAATCTATGTTTACTGTGGGTCTTAGGACCGCAACCATAACTTACAAAAGTGAAAACACTGTCCAAAAATCGTTGTTTCTTTTTTTATTTTGCTGCCCAGAGCCGCTGTAAACCGATCAGCTTCACACTTTCAAAAAATCTGCCTTTTGCTCTAACAAAAACACCCTGATAATTTGGTGCAAAAATATTAAACCCTGTGCGCAATTGAATTTGTTATTTAAAATTTGAATTGGCCGCCATTTTATGCCATTAAGTATAAAACGGATAATTTTCTTTTTTCAAAAGTTAGGTGTCGACGCCAGCTTTTTTATGCTAAAAAAAAATTATTTTAATTTAAAAAAAAAGAGCTTATTTTGGTCAAATTTTGTTCAAAATGGTCGATAAAATTCATCTTTTGTTAATTGGGTTTTAAACAAATGCAAAAAATGGCCAAAATAGGTTTAAAACAATTTACGTTATTGTCTTTGCTGTCAACTTTCATCCCTTTAACTTTTTTCGTATCTCCTCAAATTAGGAAACTATAACCATTTGTGGTTATCCTATTTTTCAGATTTTTGCAATATATCTCACAATGTAGGCTATGGCTTTCAAATTTCTTTTCACTGAAATATAGCTAACAAAAAATGGGGTAACTGTTTCCAAAACTATATTTTTCTACAATATATATTAAGCAAAATATTTGGTGTGGCCCTCGTAAAATAGGCAGTATACAGGGTGTCCCACGACGAACTGCGGCGATCGATATCTCGAAAAGTAGACATCGAAAAATTTGGAACATTTGGTGCTAAACTAATGTCAATGGGAGCAACTCGGCTAAAATATTTTCAAGATGGTGGCACTTCCGGTTATACCGGAAGTCGATACCAACTTGCTTATTTTAAATGGGACACCCTATATATTATTACATTTTTGGATTGTACGCAAAATTCTAGGTCGATTTTGTGTATCATGTCCTGTACCTAGGTCTCTTCGTCTTTGAGATATTTCAATTTTTATGTCAAAAGTGACGTTTGCGGGCCCTAAAAGAATTATCAATTTTTCCTTTAAGGAAGCCTTCTTTATCTAATTTGGGTTCGATTCTTTGTTGAAAAAGATCTACTTTAATAGAGTTTTTATAATATTTTGATATGGGTATTTTGTTATGGATATTAAGTTAAATTACTCTTAGTTGGCTATGACGGCGTTGAGTGCTAAACAAATGTATGTAGCTGTCACTTACCATTTGTCAAGTATCAATTATCATGCCGGGGCGCTTAAAGCGAGGATTACTTAAATTTGTTTATAATCTATGGAGAATGTAACAAAGTTTTATCAAGAACGTATATTTGCTAATAGATATCCAGATAAACAAAAACCGTCTCCGAACAGTATTAAACGAATAATGAAGAATTTAAAAAATTTTGGCACCGTTAAGGCAACAGTTCATAAAATAAAACCAATTGTCAATGATGAAAATATCGAAATTGCTATTTTGGGATATTTTGCGGCATATCCTATGACGTCCTTAAGACAAGTGGCCTTACAAACAGGAATCTCCAAGAACTCTATTCATAGAATTTTTTTGAAACACAAATTCCATCCCTATCCCATTTCTATGGTTCAACACCTAAAGGACACCGATTTGACCAGAAGAGTTCACTTTTGCTAATTTATTTTAATAATGTTACAAGGCGACTTTGGATTTTTGGACAACATAATTTGGACTGACGAGGCAAAATTTACGAAAAATGGACTTTTCAACAGACATAATTCCCACTTTTGATGTGATTCAAATCCCCATGCCGTGAGATTGCGAAATTTTCAAGAAACCTGGCAATTTAATGTGTACTGTGCTGTGAGAAATGATGGAGTCGTAAAACTTAATTTTTATGAAGAAAACTTAAATGGTAATGAATTAATACTTAAATAGTTTCTGTTTTTGAAATTAAGTATCAACTTTTTTTTAGGTGAAAGATATTTGAATATATTACATGATTTAGATAATGAATATTTCAACAATTTACCGCTAGCTGAACATAGGCAAATATTTTACCAACACGATGGCGCGCCACCACACTTATAGTTAACAACTTCTTGGAATAAACTTTTTACGATAAGTGGATTGCTAACAATGGACCTTTTCTATGACCTCCCCGTTCTCCTGATATGTCTGTCTTAGACTATTTTATATGGGGAACAATAAAAGATATGGTTTATTTTAATCTAGTCGCAATAATGGAAAATTGTCAGGCAAGAGTAAACAATGCTTTTGAAAGATTATCTCCAGGTTCTATTAGAGCGGCCACCCATGACGAACTAATCAAGAGGTGCGAAAAATGTTTGGAAGTTCAGGGTGGACACTTTGAACACTTATTAAAATAAAATATTTTCCTGAGTATAAGTAGTTATACTGTTAGAATTTTATATAAGAACCTTTTGTATCTAAGTTACATTCGTTTAATTATTTTATGAACTGTTGCAGTGCCAAATTTTTTGAAATTCTCCATTATTCATTAAATACTGTTCGGAGACGGTTTTTGTTTATCTGGATATCTATTAGCAAATATTTCACACGTTCTTGATAAAACTTTGTTACATTCTCCATAGATTGGCCTAGATTTGCGTACAATCCAAAAATGTAATAATATATAGGGTGTCACATTTAAAATAAGCAAGTTGGTATCGACTTCCGGTATAACCGGAAGTGCCACCATTTAAGCCGAGTTGCCCCCATCGACATTAGTTTACTACCAAATTTTCAAAATTTTCCGATGTTTACTTTTCGAAATATCGATCGCCGCAGTTCGTCGTGGGACACCCTGTATATGTACCGTAAATAATAAATACATTTAGTCCAATAATACTTCGATGCATTATTTTAAAATTCTATAAATAATTGTCCATTAAAGTTAATTAAGAATCACTTTGGTTGGGAGTTTATCTGGCGTGAATCCTATGCATTATTGAATAATCAGTCAAAAATTTTCAATAATGAATGTTTCGAAATTTACTTTCGAAACGTTAAGATAATTAAGACCTATTGTAGAGAAAATTAATCTTTAAGATAAGTCATTATCGACAGCAAACTTTAATGAAAGCACCAATAATGAGGGAAGCCATCTTAACTGTGCTGGTCACATTGTTTCGAAATAATTCGTCAATATTAATATCGAAGACAAAGCTCTGTGTACTTGTAGAAGCCGATAAGGAACTCTCGGGTTGCCGAACAGAACAAGTGACCACTAATGATGCAAGTTACCAAGTTTTAATTTCGAAATCAAGCGGGCGATGTCTCTGGGAGAATTACAGCCGTTGCGGTCTTCTATTTAACCAGAAATTTATTGCAGAAAATTAAATGTGTGTTGTTAGATTCGTTTCGAATTCAATGGCAGAGCAGGATAATTTACGATATTGGGGCCGCATCGACCGAAAAAAAAATACTCGATCGTGAAATTAAAAACTACTCCAATCGCCTTGTTTAACTACACTTCCAGTACATTCCAATTGAACTGGTATTCTACAATCGCTAGTGGATAAACATAGAGCGGGTTAGTTTTTAACTCTTTTTTCAACAACTAGTAATGAGAAATTTTTGAATATGATAGTGAGTAGTGTAGGCTGTATCCATTAATAGTCAATTTTTAATATTTTTTGTATTATTGATTACGGTATTCTGTTTTGTACATTCGATATTATATCTAGCACTTAAGCTGAAATCGAAATTGGTTATCATTTGAAGAAGTTACGGCATTTCGAATTAGGATAAAACTTGAATAGTACGTTTCAGTGTTCTAACACTCAATTCGATGCAACAAGCTGCAAAATAAGAACCACCACTGCAATAAACTGAGAGATTGTCACATGAGAAATTGCTCCTATAAATTCGTGATTAAGTACAATTTCCTTAATAATAGAATTTGGCAATCTAGCAATCACCATTGTTGTAATACCATAAACCAAGGTATGTCATAATACTAATAGCAATGAAAATTTCCCTCGTACCGATGTAAACAGCAATAATGTATCCCTGAGGACGTTTCTGAAATTGAGGTACTAAAATCTCTCAAGAAAATTAAACCCAAATTAACCAAAGAACCAGGCAAGATACCTGCATTTATAGTAAAGGACTATGCACACGTCTTCGCCAGGAAACTTACAATTATTTTTAATTTGTTCCTAAAATTGCAAATATTCCCTGATGTATGGAAATACTCTCGTTTGTGTCCAGATTATAAAAAAGACAACAAACATAATGCATAGACTTACTTACTTTTTTGTTAACCTGGGCTCACCTGTGACTGACTTAATTTATTAGGTTATATCGTATCCCCCCTTCACATGTCTCGTGTAACTTTATTGTAAATACTTCTATTAAGCATTAAGCTAACACTGTTATTTACCCAGTTACATCATACCTTTTCAGATATTATATAGGAATATTTACAACACATCAAAATCGAAATACAAATTAAAACTAACATTTAATCTGGTCGATAGCCGCGTGGGTTAAGGCGCAAGGTGGCAATCGCGATTAATCACACGGACATCGCACCACCGGGTTCGAATCCTGGCTCCGGCACTGGCACTATCGGAAGAAATGGTTGTATGTCCGCGTTTTTTCAATGTGTAACCCCCTTCCGCACAAGTCTCTGGCTTCTGGAATTGGGGGTTGTCTAATTTCTGTGGTGTTTATTAATATCACAAGCAAAGTACATTTTGTAAATGTAAATATATATATTTTTTTGGAAGGCACCTTACGGTAATTTTTGTAAATAAGTACCATATTTTAGACTCGTTTCTTTTCTTTTTCCTTTACTTCGACTTAAGGTTCTAAAATAAATAACACTGAGTTTGGGGTAATTTTTTGCAATCGGTGTGTCAATCAAGTGGCCTGAGGTTAGTGAAATTTTGTTGAAAATTACCTGGCGCTCAATAAATTCTATTTGGCAAAATACACAAACCGTTAAAAATAAACGAATTTCACCTCTGAAGTCTCCTACCAGAACTAGCTAACCTTAGGATTATCAATAGCCTTTTTCGACTTTTTGCAAAACTTCAGTAGCAAGTCTTAAATCGAGGGCTTAGAGCAACACAGTGTTACATACATTTCGTTGTTAAATTAAATATTTTTTAGAAAAAAGTTGACTTACGTGATTGGTGCTCTAAAATAAGTGTTCACTATTATGGCATATGTGGTTGTTTCCTCTCCATACTAGTAGAAATTGTAAAAAAATGATAGTCAATAAAGTAGTTGTTTCATAAAAAATATATTTATTTTCCAACATTTTCAAAAACATAGGTAACTAAAAATGTATATAAATATTGTATATTTTACAGAAATAAAAAATATTAATCAGTAATTAATGAATTGTAAAATTGGTGATACTGTTCTTTATAATGCTTTTGTTACACAATTCCACTAAATTTTGTTTTTTTTTGGCACTAATGGGTCTGGGCCCACTATAGGCTCCTCATGAGGAGCATTTATAATATTTTTTCTACTCTCTTATGTAAATTTGCTGTTTTCCGTACAGTCTGTAGAATGGATAAGTGGTCCATTCCAGTTAACTAAACGGATATATTTCATATACGTTCTAGGATGGATATGAAATCGACCAATCACAGTTCGTGTATTAAGTACATAGGCAACTATTCGTTTTAAAAAATTCAAGTTAGTGCGCAAGCTGTCAAAGTAATTGTCAGTTTGTATTCGCGTAGTTTGAGCTAGAAAATTTAAAATGGCTGATTCCAGTGAAGAATCGATAAATGGTATACCACCTAAAATTTTATTGAAATTATTATATACAGACAAAATTTTAGAGATATATTATGACAAAAAAAAAGTAGCTATATGTGGGGATTGAACCAATTCAATTCAATTCAAAACAACTTTATTAATATTAATATATAGTAAATGTGCCTCCCCAGAGCCCATCGGGACCGACCCTGCGACCACCGCGTTAACGCGGTGGTGTATCGCAAAGTCGGGCCGAGGCGGGACTGGTTTGGCTAGGTAAAAATGAAAACGATAAAAACTCAAACTCCTTTTACAAAAGTAAATAAAATTAAGTGCTGTGACAAAAAATGCTTAAAAAAGAAAGCTTAATTTAAAACTGGTTAAAACGATCACTTGGCTTTCGCCGTTCGTGCACTTCACTGAATTTGGGCACTGACGCTGAATTGCTCCAACTACGGGTTGTGCAAGGCAGGCCTAAACTGTGATTCTAAAAATTTTGATTGTTCTGATATAAAATTTGGATTCTGTTACGAGTTTAATGAAGGAAGGATGAATTTACAGACAAAAATGTACAAACAGAAACGAAGAACAAACAAACGCAACACAAAAATACACAAAAACAAAAAAAGAGGGGGACAGGAAAGAATTAAAGTGGATGAAAGGTATGAAATATCAGTGAAAGGTGGATAGTATATATATAGTAGGTATAGTAGGTGAAAGTTTGGCTAGAGTGGCTGCCGGAAGTTTGGCAACGTCTGGTAAGGTAAGGGGTGTTTAATCCGAAATGGGGCATTATGCTGTCTAATTTGTGTAATGTGTCTTGTTAGCGGACTCTCGCCCAGCTTGAACGAATAGAAGTTTTGGGAGATATTCTGGACGTTGTCGGCTATCGGGGTTATGTCGTTGCAGCGTTCGTAGAGGTCTCTGAGGGAGGTGTATCTTCCAGAATTTGATATGATGCGCATATATTTGTGTTCTAGCACTTTTAGTTTATTCATTGTCTTGGCCGACGTGCTGCACCACACCGACGCCGTATATGTGATAGACGGCCTGACCACCATCGTGTACAACAATTTCTTATTTTGTCTGCTTAGTCTGCTACCCCTGATCATGAGCGGATACAGACTCCTGGACAGGGAGTAGACCATCCGTATGGTTTCGTTTATGTGGGTGTTGAACGTCAGTCCTCTGTCCAGTCGAACCTGGGGATTGAACCTATGATCTCTTGCACTTCGAAGCGTGCATATAACCGCTAGGCTACTGAAGCTTTTATAAAATGTTTGCACCTAGAGCATAAGATTTAGCAGAAGCTAAGTTTGTATATTAAAATTTGATTAAAACTATTATTTGTAGTTTTTTCTTAATCCGCTCGTAGAAAAAATATACTGTACAACTCGAGTGGATTATCCATGTCCACTCTTGTTGCACAAACTACTATTATAGTACGGCAAACACGTCGTACTATTTGAATTTTCCTAAAATCTGTTTCGTTTTTATTATACTTAAAATATATATGTGATCGGTCGTTTTTCTGAATTGCAGCCAGGTAATCTTCAGCTAATTGACATCTTGTCCAGTGGTATCAATTTTTTTATTCTTTATTATGTTCTTTTTCAAGGATGCGAAGTTCTTTATCTCATTTTTATTAGTTTCATTAACAATATATGGATTTTTTTTACAAATGGCCCTTATTAAAGCATACCAGCCCGATGGATCATAAATATCCACATTTTTTTGCCTTCTCAATCTGGGCGTAAATATTATCTAGCTCTATTTGAGAATGCCCAGGTTTAAAAAACATTTGATTTATTACCGGAATATCTAAATGTTCCACTGCATATAAACAATATGCTGCAATGTAGAGTTGCGGTTTTGTCCTCCACATGTGTCCGTGAAAAGACAACTTCTTTTACGTTCCGGTGGCTGTTTAAATAACCCCATAAACACGAAACAATCTCATTTGGGCCTCTGTTGGCAATTCCTTCATGCCACATATAACATACAGTCTTTTTTTGGGCGACATTAAGAACTGTAAAATTGTATACAGCTAGTCGACTTTTATAAATTAGAGCTTTTGCGTTAGCTGCAGGAGTATAACAAACTGCTTCTAGGTCAAATTCAATTAATGTGCATTTTCCTGCAATCGCTCTCACTTTGGCATCATTTTTCATGTCCCTTGCTATTGTTTCTCTGTCGATGTGTTTCTAATAATTTTCATAATGCATCTCTTTTTCTTCTTTAGTGTTCTATGATCAAAAACATAGCTGGTATTATACATATCTTAACGTGGTTTATGAAACAACATATTAAATTCTTTTTGGAATATATCTCGATACAGCCAATACTTTTTTGCGAATATTTCCTGATGTAGACATTTTTCAGAATACAGTTCATACATAATTTGCAAATTGAGGTCCTTTTCTAAATATCCCCGGGAGGTGTCTTTACGTGTGTAATATGAGGGTACTCAGGGGAAAAAATGTATGTGTTCTTTAATAAGATTTCTTGCAACTTCAGGAATTTTGTTTGCGCTTTCACATTTTCCTCTCTTAGAATTTTCAATAAAATAATTTTCGTTTCTTGCTAATCTGCTAATGATTCGGTTACGTTCAAGCAGGATAAGAAAAAATTCTTGCATACCCTTATTCTTTTTCATTTTTACATAAATTATATAAATACGTATGAGTTTTTCTAAACAGTACATTCTGGGTTCTAACAATCTGTTTGTTCTCTAGTACTACTAGTAGTACTATCAGTATGAACAAGTAGTGGTTCGTTGTCACTTGCAATCTACTCTTCTTCAATACTCCCTAGATCATCATTATTTCTATACGACTTATTGATACATTTTGCAGGTTTACATACATCGCCGATGCTGGGATTTCTAATTTTGTGATGGTGAGCATATTATATTCGTCAGGGTCTAATAAATTATTTCTATTAAATTCCTCTAGAGAAACTTGTTGGTAGCTAGGTCCATTGTAGGAACTATTATTGTTATCGTCTAAAAAATCTTCTAACAGGGAATCATTAGCAACAGACAAAATGCTCCTAGCTAAATTCAACATTTTGAAACCTCTGCTCTGCCTCACCATTTTCTTAAGAAGCAAAGTATACGAAATTAATGTTGCAGCCAGATTTAAGTTTATCTATCAAAGCCCAAGTATTTATTTATTTTACAATATTCTTCTACTATATAAATTTTACGTAAAAAAATTAATCATATTTTTTTTACGCTAGTTTTTTTTGTGGTGGATAATGATTACTCAAGTAATTAATTCTTTTTGGAAAAAACTCCAAGCTTTGTACATATTAATGTATTCAAACAAAGATTGTCTTATATTAATAATTTCACTAAAAGTTTAACAGGTTTCTACCTTGGCAATAATGTCAATGACATGCCAAATATTATTTTCCTACGTCGTTTTTTGTTAACTTTTGTTTAGTGTCCACCCTGCAGATTTATCACTAAAGGTATATCAGGTTTCTTCCTTGGCAATAGTGTAAACTACACTCCAAACATTGCTTCTCTTCATCAAAGAGCTTTTTTAAATTTTGCGGTAACAGACTAACAGTGTTATGCGGTTGTTGCTCTAAGCCCTCGAAATTTTATTTAACCCGTAACAAACTGAATAAGCTGATGACGACGGTTGATTTTATTGTCAAACGCTTGGCGGTGGTTATAACCAGATTCGACTTCTTCAGTCTCGAAGTAACCAAAAGAATAGAGTTCATAGACTGCGTAAACCCGTGTAATCTCTATAGACAATATGCTAGTTTTTGAAATTTCGAACTATTTCGAACAACTACAGATCGATGCACTTACGTAGTAAAATGCACTTTTTAAAACTTAATGTAGATACACTCATAAGGAAAACAAATTATTGTGCAGGACAGTTTACAGTACCATGCCTCTCAAAGAAATGAAATAAAATTACGTTGTACCCTTAGCCAAAGCGATTACAAACACCAAAAGCCCTTAAGAATAAAATAAGAAACTATCAGTATTAAAATTTTCAACATTACAATTCAAGGTACGAGTCAACATATTTGTCATCAGAAAACTAATGGTTAAAAAGTGTATTAACTAAATGAAATTCATAAAATGTGATTTAAAATGGAAACATTTTTGGTCACTATTTAATTTCTGTCGCCAATGACCTATTGTGCTTTGTTAAATAAGCAAAGCTTCAAATACTAATTATAATGTAGTTCCAGCCGACTCTAATTTTGAAAACTAGTGACACATTAGAGGTTGGTGCGTAAGCTTTGATTGAAAGGGCGTAAGTCCTACGAAACTAGCAAAACATAAGTTTTTTGAAGGCACCACCAATTGAAGAAATTAGCAGGTCTGAGCCAAGTGCCATGATGCATACAAACGTGACCCCATTTACCGAACTTCACTTTTAACAAACAGAAAACAATGGATTTAATTAATTAACGTTTCAAAATGTTTTGTATGCATGTTACATGTGGGTATCAAAATGGTTAGGTTTATTAAAATTGAAAAATACTAGTCAGGTTGTCTATTAGTTAATTAAAAACTGTTTTAACGCAACAATTTTACAGAAATGAGTTCACATCTACTGTAAACTGAACATTTTCCTGTGTAGTTTTGAATTTTATTGCTGAAATAAACTATAATTTTCAAATGGTAGTAAGTGCAACTAGAAACTCTTTAAAACATAATATTTTTAGTCGCAAACTCTATAAAATCTTTATTTTACTATAAGGAACGTAACCAGACTGCAACCAACAGCTACTCTCCGGGCTATGTGCCCCACAGAGCGCTGAATTGCAAGTTACAAGCCTGGCGCGTTAAGTGTAATAATTGCATATTACCATCAAAACGCTAATGCTACGACTGCAACAAACACCAACCGGAAGACATCCTACTTAAAGGAGCTCTCTTGCCAGCCGTCACACACCACTTGTAGACTGCAGTTTCTAGTTTGCTAGATGGCGCCTGCTGACTATTTTACATGTCGCTATTGTAAAAATACCGGGATGTACCAAGTAGTCAAAGGATCCTCGTGCCGGTCGTCACATGCCTACCTTGCACTGACGAAAGCCAACAGCTCGAAACTGCAGTCTGCAAGTGGTGTGTGACGGCTGGCAAGAGAGCTCCTTTAAGTAGGATCAGTCTTTCGGTTGGTGTTTGTTGCAATCGAAGCATTAGCGTTTTGTTGGTAATATGCAATTATTACACTTAACGCGCCAGGCTTGTAACTTGTAATTGAGCGCTTGGCGGGGCACATAGCCCGGAGAGTACCCGTTGGTTGCAGTCTGATTACGTTCCTTATAGTAAAATAAGGATTTTATAGAGGAGTTTGCGACTAAAAATATTATGTTTTAATATTCCGCCCTCTAAAAGCACATTTGAACTAGAAACTCTCTGTTAACGATCCTTATGGAAGTTGTGACCTTAATTCGTCATCAGTTCAAAGATCGATTTAAAAGTATGTCATTATCTTCACCGGTACATTAAAGTTTTTATACAGTATATGATGCAAGTTTCTTGATTTGGTTTTCTTGCCATAGCATTCGGTGAGTTCTGCCTGGCCATATAAAAAAATATTTTATCATTTTTAAGGCCTACAAATTATATTTCTTTCAGTATGATGTTTATGTTCAAATTGTATTAACTATTTATTTGTTACGTTTCTTTCTAACCTCAAGCAACTCAAGAAACCTCAGGTCACTAACCTACCCTGATACCCTTCACAAACCTCGGCTAGTCTCGTCGTACTCCCAGGTTTTGGGTTCCAGGTTCACACGTGACCTGGCCTATCAGTAGGTGACCTAGGTTAAACAAAAGCAAATTAATAAAAGGATCAGATTAAGTTTCCTTATCCAGTGGTTTAAATTTTGTTGAAAATAAACAAACTCACATCGAGTAAATAATTTATTCAGCAGGACGACAAATTATTAATTGTAGGAAATAATCAAATGTACCAGACGTGATACAAACATTGACGTATGTACAATATTTAAACCCCAAATTTATTAAACAAACAACAAAAAAAAAAATTACCAAATCGGTTACCAAATGCAATTGCACGTAGCTTACATAACCCTTATTTACTATAGATATATTCCCATGAGTTATTTACACTGTAACATACTAACTGTACAATCTGTTACATCAACTTCAAATAATTACTTAGACTGGACTATATCCTTTAACTAAGTATTAATAAAAAAATATATAGTAGGTTAAAATTATGATATCACTATACCATACATGACAATAAAAAAAAGAAATTAATTAAATGAATTTTGAAATTTAAAATTTTGACAACAGAAACTTATCTTTACTCCGAGAGTGGCGGTTAAGGTGTAGGTGCTTGTAACCTCACTGTGAACTGTGACTCCATGAATTTTTAGCGTGGTGTGCTCCTTAAAACTTTAGCAATTTTGGCATCCCCTGATCTCCAACAATTATTCCTTAGACCATTATTTACTCGAGAAGAAAAAAAATATGATAACTCCTACTCCACTAACAAATTGACCCAGTCATGAAAACATCATATCTACGCCAACAAAACCCAACGTAAATCCAAGGTACATCATGACGTACGTCCAACATAAATGTAACATAAATCGCCCTCCATGTGTAGGGCATTTTCTCAAAGATGATATTATCCAGCATTAAGCTGTCGATATTCAAAATATCTAATCGAGGCTGAAGAATTTATTCCCGCAACATACCAATTATAAAGTGATGATTCACCTTTAACAAAATTAATTCGGATTTAAATTATTCTTCAGTCCACACATCCAGGAGAAAAAGCAAGGACGTCTAACACGTGAGAGCTATCAACCGAGAAGAAGGAAATTACCACCAAATTACCACAGGCTATTAAACAGCACATGCGCTACGATAGAATACCAACGTTCGACAACCAACACCCAGTTAAGGTGTGTTCCATTAATTTTCTAGCTTCTCACCAATTCACTAAACTCCACTAAATGAAATAAATACGAGAGAACCGATCTATTGTCTCACCTTTATTTGTTAAACTGATATACTCTTCCAGTCAAAGTCGAAGAAAAGACTTCCAAACTAAAATAAGTAACATCAAGTTAACAGATCAGAACAGAACTGAACCAACGGTGTTACAACCAATAACTAATTGAATATACTTAGAAAGCAATGACAGCTAGGTTGACAACAGAAACTTAACCTCCACTAGAAATTGAACATTACAAAGAATAAACCATATAATTGTATACTACTGAATACTACAGTAAGTGCTCGAAGTAATACGTTAATTATCCCGACATTTACAGTGCTACGATTGTGGTTATGTTGTAGTTGCTAACATTTTTCAATGTTCCAGGTACTCTAGATAAGACAACGAAACTGCAAGAACTATATAGATAACATAATACCCCATTATATAACCGACACAAACCTAATTCAATATTAGGCATGTATAATGTACAGGTAGGATACTCTTTGTTTATGATATACAAAACTAATGTTCGCTTAATCTTTTCAGGGCCAAACATGCCAGTCAAAGCTATACCTTGTATAAACTAGAAGCTATTAGTAAACTAGGGTACGACTTCTCAGTAGTTTAATGTTTAATAGTTAAACTCTGTCTAGACAAATACAGCGTAAAGAAAAATACAGAAGGTTTTCTGTTAATAATGGAAAATGGATACGAAATACAAATAATAAAACAAACAGTGCAAGCTACATTTAATGTGTGAATTAAAGTGACAATTATATCCTTTTATTTTTAGTGTTGACTACTGTTGAATATGATTAATAAAATTTAAAAATTACAAGAAGCGTTAAGACCAAATTTACTTGACTAACAAAATATAATTAACGAAAATGATATTGATAAGTGAACTTTATATTAAATGTACAAAACAAATGTAGAATTCAGTACTTGTCCCTTCCACGACAAAATCAAACGTAACATATTGTCAAAATAAACATATTATTATTATTCAGTAATTTCGAGTATCGTTCGTCATACAAAACAAAGTTTAAACTTCCACAATAATGTTTGTAAAGCCGCAAATATTTTAATACATATAAATGTCCTTTACTTGCATTTAAAAAATAATACGAAGGTAATAAAAAAAGTTCTAGATTTCGAAATATTACATGGTTCTCTTATTAACCGTAATGAAGCACACAATTATGTGACATCTCTTTACCTTGGGAGGCCATAAAACTTTATTACCTGTAAAATAATTTATTTCAGCATTTTCATTTAAATGTTGCCCGACCCTTTTAAAATTTTGAATATTAACGCAGCTGAGCATACATTAAGAGTGGATACCAGGCCAAATATTTTACAGTAAAATTCCACTGACATGACAGTGAGGAATTTCGCCCACCCCTTTTCGTTGATAATGAAATTTAAAATAAAAATATCTGTTTAGAGTGAACAATTACATGTAACATATTTTTACCTCATTCAATACATGGAAAATGTTAATATAGACTATGGATAAGTTAGTAAAAACAGAATAGAAGAGTAGAATATAGGAGGCATTCGCAAATTAATCATACTAAAAACAATTGCAGTTATTAGTTCTCTAATGAAAAACTACGAAGTGTTACAAACCCATATTTTCTCCGAGGATGGGGAACATAATGATGATACAAATTGATTTTACTATATCATTTTATATTAACTTTTTCTCTCATCTTAGCGGCAGAGGCAATGTATCCAATTTTTTCCATATATGTAGGATACTCTGAAAAGGTGAATATTATTAATGAAATTATTGGAGAGAAGCCATAGCAGTAGTAATAGTAGCTTATTGACATTTTTTACAGTCATCTCTTTCACTAACAACTCTTTGAGAAATCTAAAATTAAAAGCAAGGTTGAAAAATAATGATTTAGAACTATGCAACTTATGCAACTTTTCATGTTCACTATATGGATCTCGAAGTAGGTAATATAAGAATTATAAAGAATAAACTCGTATGGTCTTCAATTCTCATTTACACGAAATAAATAAACTTTTTCACATTTTTTTCACGCACTCAAACACGTAGATAGATGCACTTATTAATGAAAAGAACACTTTTTAAATTAATTTTTTCCGATCTTTTCGGCTATCTTAATCAAAGTTAATCCAAATAAGGAACTTAGATTAAAGCATTAGCGCATTTCCACTCAGAATTAAAAAGAAGCCACTTCAAAAGATCCTCATGAGGACTAGTATATTTTGCAAAGTACAGTATGTGAAAGCTTAGAACAAAAAACTGTAATATACATAAATGAACTAAATGCTTTTAATAATAAAATGGGGAAAAAGTAATGCACTCTCGGAGAGCAATTTAAAAATAAAGTAGGTATTGTAATACAAAATCTTTGATGTTTTCCAGTTAGCTGCAGGTGAAGAAGATTATAAACAGCTTTTTAAAACATCAAAAGGGAAAGAACACATTATTTACTTCGCTTACAATACTTTCTTGTTTGCTATTCTTTATAATAATTGAGAAATTTAAAATAAACCAACGTGATTACACCGCTACTTCCCTAACGTCGTTCTGTCTGCAGTTTTATTTTTAGCATTATTTACATTAATTTTTTTTTAATGAACATTATGAAATAAATCCTTTAGAATTTGGAAGAATTTGTAAACTGCACGCAGAAAGTTAGATCTGGTTTTTTACTTCTCGTTCACGACATCAAAATAAGTTTACAGTTAATTTCTGTAGAATAAAATCGATTGGGCCATTATTCGTTTTAGAATTTTTTTTGCGAATTAACAAATTTTCGTTGTAGATCGTAAATATCTGTTTCTGATGGCCAATTCGCAATAATTCAAAATTGTTTACGATAAAATTGCGGACAAAACTATGAATTCGGAAAATTAATCGGATTATAAGTTGCTTTATAACGATCTTATCTGAATGTGCCGTAGACTACTTTGGCATCAAAATAAAGGGCACATGTCTATAGGAACTTTTTCATATTTTTGTTATTATATTATCACCGAAAATAATTTCCGGACACCCTGTATAGCACTACAACATAATAATTGTTTATATATGTATTTAATATTAAGTTAATGTTGAGAGGAATGAAAAAAAAACACCTATTTGCGCAACTCTAATAAGATGATATACCTTAGCATTTATAACATTTATAGTAACTGAAATACAAACCATTTGATCAGAAGTAATCCAGCTTGTACAAACGTGATATCTTCGATACAGATTTTTAGTAATCTCAATATAAATTTTCTATTACACAACATTTCAAGACATACAGAAATCAATCTCTAAGTTATATGCATGACTTTCTTAAATGTTCCATTGTTACCAAACAAAGGAATTCAATTCCAGCGAAATATCTTATTTACTTACTTCCGTCATAAGTACATACAATCGTTCTTGTGAAATTATGTTTACGTATTTACTCACATTCATACAGTCGATCCGGCAAATTTGGATTATTTAAATAGTCATTAGACGATTTTAACGAAACGAAAATAGAACGTTAAATTAACAGTAGTAACTCAGGTCTTTAGGTGATGACCTATAAAACATCGTAAATCTCAAAAATTGGTACGAATATCTCGATGCTAAACAACATACTAAAACTTGAGTTTTAAAATTCATGAGTTTAAAATTTGACGGTGTTTACCCACCTTTAGGTGTCACGCAAAAGGTACTACTTTGATAAATACTGCATGATAAGCCTTGAGATCAGGCGTAAATATTTTTCTCGGGCATTCATTTTTAAGATGATATATAATAATGATTGCCAAGAATTATTGGCTAAATTAAATTTTATGGTACCCATCTATCAACATTTTGTACTAATGCTCTTAAATACTTCCCGCTTTATACAGTGTGCAACATCTATAATGCAACTGGTAGCCATCTTAGTTATATAAAAATATATTACCTAATATGAGCTTTGTTCTATTTCTTTGTATTTTCTTACTATTTGGTATAGTTATGTACAGTTTTTGTATTTAGTTCAACCGCCATATATTTAATCGTACTAGTATGTATTTTGGTAAAAATATTTCTTGTTCTCTTAATGTAGATTAGATTAGATTAACAAAGGAGTTAGTTATTTAGCCTTTACCACCGCGACCTTTTCAGGTCTATTGTGATGCTTCCAGAATATCTTCCTTATAGTACCTCATCCAGCTTTGTCCTTTGTACTAGACTCCATAGCTTTGATAAAGGCCCTTTTGTATAGCTGTCCGCCCTTGGCTTTTCTTCTCCTAGTACTTAGAATCGCAGTCTCGCCAGGCCTTCAATGTGGCACAATACGTGAACTGAGGTTTCCTCTTCCTCTTGGCGAAATCTGCATGTTGCGTCCTCTGCCAGGCCCATTAGACTCATGTGTCTATTGAGCCGGCAGTGGCCAGTTAGAAGGCCTACTATTACTCTGATGGCCTTCCTATTCTGGCAGTAGATCTTCCGTAAATTTGGCCGAACGTTCTTTAATGAACTCTTTGCCTGTCTCTGTCTTGGGAGATTTCTCCACGATTCCAGAGATTTATTTTGCACCCATTCCTTAATGGCTGCTCGTATGCATGGCTTTGCCACGCCAAAGGGACTCGGATCCCATTCTGGCTTCAAGTGCGCCTTCCTTGGCCAGTTGGTCAGCCTTTTCGTTTCCTCTGTGTCCCTCGTATCCTGGTACCCATGCTAGGATCACTCTGTTCTGACTTCCCAGCTCTGTAAGGGCCGTTTTCTTAATGTATAGTTGATATTTGACATGTGCATAGAATAATGAATATACTATTTCATGCATATTGTACAGAGGCTACCTATTAATCTATTTGTTTTTGTTTTTCTTATTTCCCTACTATGTAATTGGATTTTTTACCTTCAAAATAGTGAACTACTATAAACGAATTAATTAATAAATAAATATACGAATCAATATTCTTTCCTATTATTTGGGTTTTCTACCACATGTACTATTATCCTCTTCAAAACAAATCACCGAATCTACAAAATAATAGAATTATTGGAGAGAAAAAACCTCTGCGCCCGTGACATTTACGCCAAAGGAAAAGTTAGAGGTTATGTTTTGCAAATAATATAAATCGGAATAAACACAGAAATAATGTATTTTGCTGACGTTTCGGAAAGTAATCTCTTTCCGTTTTCAAAGCTATTATTTGGAAGAACTCTTATTTTGCTATGTATGTCAAATGCACAGCTTTAAGATTCTGTTTATGTTATTTCCATAGATACTTACTACTTACACAGAACATAAAGCTGATGATATTTTCTTTCTTCTTTTAGATAATGTTGAGTTTGTTAAGTTCTTCTTTTAACATTGGTAGTAAGGTTGTACAAAAATATCTACAGAACAATTCGATACGCACTTATCTTCATTTAATAAGATTATTGCTGATTCTTTAATTTTTCTTTTTTTGGTATCTGTTTCTTTTGTTAATTTTTGTTGAATCAATGAATCAACAAATCAAATTGAAACTTTCAAAAATGTAAAGTCTAAAATCAAAAAAAAGTTGATTAACAACTTGATTAACAACTTTTTTTTTCAAATTAAATTCGAATATAATCAAAAAATAAATATTCCGTTTCAAAAAAATTACAGCTTATTTGAGACATAAAAATGTACATTGTCACCAAATTTCATTAAAATCGAATCATTTCCCCCTAACACCCCTTTTCCACTCCCACCCTACTTGTGGTTATTTGATGGGATCCAATCGATTTTTTCCCATTTATATACCATTAATCCTAAATTATTGGCACTGAACATATTTCTGATAGGTATAGACTCTTATATTAGAATGATCAAAAAAATATATCGTGGAAAATCAAAGTTCTATGATTATATCAGACTGAGAAATCGCTAATTGCCTACAATTTATTTCTAAATACTGACACATTTTAATCGTCTCTACCTTGAATGAATATCTATGAAGTTACAAACAGCTACAAAATAGTTTCGTGTAAGTTATTTGGAATATTTGTCAGAATTACCTTGTTTACCGATACACGGCACAATACCAAAAGGAAGTCAGCGATCATATCTGACAGTTTCGACACATGAATACAAGGCGACCTTATTCTTTTCATGCAAAGACTTATCTCCGATGCTATACAATTTATATACTGTTATATTTATTCGACATAAACACCCCACAGAACTTTTCCAAACCACAACAATATATTATTTATAGCGACAGGATATTGAAACAAATTTGTTTGGAATTTGAGGACATCTTCAATGGAATCAGCGCTTTTGTATCTTTTTTTGAAAAGGGTACATAAGGCTCCTTTTATCATAAATTACCAACTGCTATTTCCGTAATAAAAATGAGACGTAACTCTTCAAGAATGAAATTTAATATATATCTCTTGTTAGTAAAATCAAGAAACTGGCATTCGTAATCATGAAACAATTAATTATTTACTTTTTAACGCTCAACCCAAGAAGAAGAGCATTATAATTTTGTCTTACATATGTCTGTGTTTCATGTCTCTTCAATGAATGATCCGATTTAGATGTTGTTTTATTTACATGGAATAATATTTTATCGAAGTTTGTAGCAAGATTTCATCCTATTGTAATCTGGTAGTGTATTTTTATTAGGTAAAACTTTTAACCTGTACTTGTGTATGTTTATAATTAATTTAAAAAGTTAAGACATTGTTAAGTTACAAATACAAGAAACCCCCGGACAGAAACTACTGACTAAACACTTTAGAAAATATGAAATAATATTAATTAAATATTACTGATTATTGATTGAGTACCAGTGTATTAATATGTAAAAAAAAATACACAGAAAACACATAAAAAAGCACAGCAAAATCATTACAACAACAAAATAAACAATGTAAAAATATTAAACATAATATTTTCAGTCGCAAACTCCTCTATAAAATCCTTATTTTACTATAAGGAACGTAACCAGACTGCAACCAACAGCTACTCTCCGGGCTATGCGCTCCGCTAAGCGCTGAATTACAAGTTACAAGTCTGGCGCGTTAAGTGTAATAATTGCATACTACCATCAAAACGCTAATGCTTCGATTGCAACAAACACCAGCCGAAAGACTGATCCTACTTAAAGGAGCTCCCTTGCCAGTCGTCACACACTACTTACAGGCTGCAGTTTAGAGCTGTTGGCTCTCGTCAGTGCAAGGTAGGCATGTGACGACCGGCACGAGGATCCTTTGGCCATTTGGTACATCCCGGTATTTTTACAATAGCGACATGTAAAATAGTCAGCAGGCGCCATCTAGCGGTCCAGTGTCTGTTACAATCGAAAAATAAATAGCCTGACTGGGCTTAGCATAGTTCAAATGTGCTTTTAGAGGGCGGAATATTAAACATAATATCCTTAACGGTTAAATATAATAAAGCTTACTTTGTCCCACAAGCTACTCTGGGGGTACCTCAGGGATCTATCCTAGGATCTCCACTATTTTCCATCTATATCAATGATCTACCGTCGCACGTTAGCAAGGGACTCACAGTTATGTATGCAGATAATACTACTGTGTGTATCTCTGCATCTAACACTGATGAGCTTAGTTCTGACATTAAAACAACAGAACTGTAGATGGGATGAGTGCCTGGTGTGATCGAAATAAATTAATATTAAATAGGGATAAAACAATATTCAAAAATTTTAAACTTAGAAGAAATATACCACTTTGTGGTATCCCCTTATGCGAAAGCATAAAATTGTTGGGAACATGTATCGATAGCACACTGTCATGGGAACAGCGATTATGTTTGCAATAAAAAACAAATCTTATTTCGCGATTTATCAACTAAACATCATGCTCAGTGAAGACGGTTTAATAAATGTATATTTTGCTTTGGTTTATTCGTATATAACTCAAAATATACATCTTCGGGAAAAATCCAGTGGAGAATCTAGAGTTTCTGTATTACAAAAACGATTAATATATAAACTTAAGTATAGAGAAAGCTGTAGAAAGACTTTTATCTCAAGGAAAATATTAACTGTACCATATGTTTATACATACAAATGTCTGATTCACATAAAATGCAACCTGCATTATTTTCACATGTTGTCTGAAAATCACAGATAAAACCAGACACGGAAACTTATTATCTATTCTTCATCATAGGACTTTGACTTTCAAAGAGTCTCTTTATTATTATGGGATAATACTATATAATAGCCTTCCTAAAAGTATTAGAGGTCTAAACTAGGTAAGATATAAAAAGAAAATTAAGGACTTACTACTGAATAGTGATTACTACAGTGTGAACGAATTCTTAGACAGATCTACAGATACAGTCCCTAGTTTTTAATTTGTTGTACATATTAGCTTGTAAGTATACCAAGTATATATCTATTCTATACGTTTTTTTTCTGTCATCATTTTATTATTTTAATTTTGTATCAACGTCTTATGATGTTATGCAATATAGTTTTTAATTTAGATGATGATATGTCATGTATACATACATTGTATCATACAAATGGTTAATAAATATATTATTATTATTATTATAGTGACGCGTCACCACGTTTGTTTTTTGTTCTCTCGTAATGATTTTTTTGATTTTTATTTGTACTAAAATAAAACACTAGCTACTTAAAATATTCTAAATATCTTAAATTTCCTTAAGAATTAAAATAAAATTTAACTGATACTGGGTGCAAAATTTCGTCCATAAAGTGGCAGCGACAACGTTTTGAATCTGTTGTTCAGGAATCGGTTCCAATACGCGGAGAAGAACTAAGTAAATGAAATATAGAAGTAATGAATAATATCAAGTGTAATTTATGATGACAACTCCCCCAAATTAGCCCGATGTATCTATTATGATTGCACTGGCTCGCACCCCGTCTTGTTTGTCAACAGAGATTAGAGGAAATCCTGCACACAGTTACTAATCCATAAAAGCCTAGTATAAAATGACATCGTTTTTGCGCATAGCGGCGTAAAGCGCAAATTGATTCTTTCAAAGTCCTAAGAACATGGCTGACTGAATTTCGGCGTGTCCCCAGCGAATTCTGAATTATGTTATAGTTATTCGGAATTGCATAGCTGTGACGCATCCGCTATTAGTGACATCACCGTTGGGATCGACAAAAGAAGGTCGTGGTAATTGAATTGTCCGGACCCAACCATGGTGGTGACTGACGGGATTCAGGATTCACTTTGCTTCACTTGTTATCCGAATATTCTTTGCTGTATGTAATGACCCACTGATTTATTTAAGTTTTGGTGACATTTAAGCTTTAAGTGAGCATAGGCGTCTCTAAGGGACGAAATATACGGCGAGGAACAGCCCAAGTGTTTTCAAATGAAAACTTGTGGGACTCGTGTTAAGTAATCATATAGTGCAATTCGATCTTTATCTTTCAACACGTGGATACTTTTAAGTTAATATGAATTAACTAATTAGGGTTGTTACTTGTGACGTATAGAATACTTGCCATAAAATAGCAGGATCAAATTTTTAGGTGATAGAGTTATGAGAAAAACATTTTGACAAAAAACGTAATATTTCCCTCGAGGACTTTTTTCTTAAAAAAAGAGGAATCTCACAAAAGGTGTATTCGGAATCCCTAATTACACAAAACTTTGTAGAAAGGACAAATTGTTTTAGGATACTAACAGAGACCAATTATTTTAGCTGAAAAATGTATCGTTAAAATAAAGGTAGGACTTATACTAATACATAGCTAGAAAATATTTACACGTAGATACGAAAATGTGAAAAGCCAATTTTCAGATAGGAACTTTTGTCCTAGTAGGGGCAGTATAAATTGTAACTTAGTAATGTTGGTTAAAGTTGTTTCTTCTGCATTAATAATTGATAATTCATTTCAAATAGTGCGGATCCAACTTCAGGACAATACACTATGATATATTTATTCCAATTTTAAAACATTACGTACTGACCAGACTATTTTCCCTGGCAAGGACTCTAGACGCTAGACTGAAATAGCCAAAAATTAATCTTTAAACATAAATTAGTCTTTTTTTAATAAATTCTTTTAAACGTGGTTATTATTGAGATGGAATTATCTTTGGAATAATAAGAGGTATAATTTCAAACCAAATTTAAACATTCCATGTTGATGTAAGAAAATGCGTAGCGATACGGCACGTTTAAAAAATCGCAGTATTGGCGAAGAATTAAGACTTAACGGCGCCTCATAAATTTAAGGAGTTAAGTATGTCTTTCGTTTCTGAAATATGTACTATTTATCTAATTTCAAGATTGCGTCTATTAGTATTATCTGTTATACTCAAATGGAATTGAAAATATTTTGTAGTTGTACAGTTTTCAACAAATTGTTGTATATAGAGTCTCATATAATGTATAGGAAATACAAGAACCCAACCAATGCTGCTACGGTCGATATTGTGAGGGAAACTCTAATATTCTTAAATATAATAATGCAAATTTCTCTAAACAGTAGCTATAAGCTAAAATGATTGATATTTTTCTCAATCCAAAAATATTACAAAAAGCTATAGAACTTGTATATCCACTTCCCATAAAGAATACAGTAAACTGGAAAACCCATAGAACCAGTTGATAAAAATTAGAAACAATGAACATTATTATCGCCTCCAATATATCAAATTCACTTGGCAAATGAATAAAAAATAATGTAAATCAAACCAACAAGGAACACCTGTCAAAAAAGCAACTCTAACCTATAACACATTTATTTAAATTTTAACAGCCATTTCAGTTAATTTCAAATAAATCGTTTAATTACATTCTGTAACCAATTTTAATATTTCGTTGCTAAATTAAAATAATTAAAGGTTACTTTTATAGTACTATACTATAAAAGTAACAGGTTTTAAAATTTAACTTATATAAATGGGTATATAACTACATGTTACATTTTAATACACTTTTAAAAGCTTGTCAAAAACAACAGTAGTATGTAAATGATAGAGGGTGGCCCAGGATCGGGATCATGATCGGTGATCAGATCAGATTAGGGGTGGGGGGGGGGGGTAAATTAGATTTGTGGAGGACAATTGTAGTGGCGGGGTAATTAGCGTGGTGGGAGGCAATTAGAGTGGCAGGTGATAATAGCGTGGCGGGGGTAGAGGTCATGAGGTCAAGTGACGGGGGTGAATTTATCTGGTAATGCATGGTGGGGGGCAATTAGACAGTAATTTATGTACAAATAAGGGTAATTAAGGATAATTAACGGTAATTTACGTCAAAATAAGGGTAATTGAGGGTAATTAATTAAAATAAGGGTAATTAAGGCAATTAATATCCATCAGTCTGTCCGCCCGTCCATCTGTATGTCTGGCTGCCTACTTGTTCGTCTGTCTGTCTGTCCATCCGTCCACATTTTCTCCTATTCGTTCGTATACAGACAGTTAGTTAAATAATTCTTTATTATGTTGTATTTATTATTAAATAGTGTCAGAATTATAGTATCTGTATATTTTTTATTACGATGAGATAGCAAACATTCATTTTATTACCTACTTTTGGTTATAAACTTGTCGGGTTATTTTACCTGCCTTATCTTTGCGGTTATGAACAATTGCGTTAAAAATTATTTTACCTGCCTTATCTTTATGGATATCTTCTGCTGATGTATGAGATAATAGTCAACGATTTAAGGCTAGGTAGAAGCTGTGAACAGTCATTAAGATCTACAATTTTATTCTACTATAGATATTGTAGTAGGAAATTATTCTTCATTGCACCTTTGCCTAGTATTGTAACATCGTTTGATGATGAATTATATTGATAGTTGTTAACAGCATTCTGACAAAGTTACTCAAAGATGAGTGGCAATTCTTTCAGTTCAATATGACTCCATTTTAAACCATGGAAACTCTTCTCCAACCATCGATATTGTAACTTTTGGCCATTTGTTAATGATGAGAATGGATATTGTTGGTTTGAAAATATAATGTGTTTACTGTTTAGCATTATAGCAGAGAGCAGCCAATCCATTCATTATAAACTCATTGCTCTTATATTGAAAACCTTGTTCTTATTCTTCTACTCAATTATAGTATCTTTGCATTTTTTATTTGTTTCCCAAGTCATGTCAGTCTCCCAAGTCCCCATGACCAAATTTTAGATAACCAATGGTAATTTATGTAAGAAAATAAGGATAATTAAAATAAAAATAAGATTATCCTGTCATATGGCCCTTAAATACCTTCAATTGCCCCGATTTCTTACCTAAATTACCCTTAATTGTCCTTATTTTTGTCTTAATTACCTTTAATTATCCATATCTATTCAATAATAGTCTTAATGTTTTATTATAAAATTTGTCAGTACCATTATTCCAATACAATAAAACATATATTCCTGGGATCCTGGATTCCTTAATCTTGGAGGGAGTTGGAACTCTTTGTGTGGTACTGTCTCTGAGGTAGTTTTCACGAACACGAAAACACTTGAACGCCATACTCAAACCATCTCCCGATGAAGCTAATATGGTTAGCGAGACGCGTGTCGAGTAATTTATTCGAGTGCAGCCTTCAAAGGAATTGCTGTCTGTGGAAACTCTCAATAAAATGTGGATATATGAACATGAACATAAAAACGTACACTAACAAGTAAAATCGTCCCATAACTTGATGTTCTTAAAGAATCATTGATTTAATTTCAAAATTAGTTATGGCTTTTCGCTGTAACTGATTTTACTTAAAAGTTGGCATGAATACACAATCACTGTTTACTGTTTTAACAGTTGTCACTATCGCATATTAAAAAAAATTGTGAAATATATTAAATAATTTATATCTTCATCTCAACTAAGTAGGTTTTGTAAGTTATTGGATACTCATTTCTTTATGATATAGAAATAACAATGGAAGAATTTATTTCCAAAAGAGAAGTGTACAACCCCCGGTTCGTCTGATGTAATTCAATGTGTGTCTTAAAGGTTGACTCCGGTCGATACGTGACGAGTTCGGAATCTAGGTTTCCGGTGCGTGAGGCTGAGTAAATAACAATAACCGAAAATCTTTTGTAAGGTGACTGCTATCGAAATCTACTAAAAAATTTTACAATCCCAGTTTGACACGAGGAAGTGGGAGATATTTTTCTTATAAAGAAAAATATACACTACATACAGGGTTAAGTGCAAAACAGTAGAGTTGTATTCAAGTAAGTCCTAAGTCAAATTTGAATCCATATTTTAAAATAATCTTTTCAAGGTAGTCAGCAGATTTAGGATCTCATCTAGTTTTTGTATAATAGGTAGTATTTAATAAATTATAATATGGTGTGTGTGTTTCAAAAATACATTACCCTTTTATTTAACTTGTTTGAAATTCAAATCAGGAAGTATCAGTTTTGCAAAAAAATAAACTTTTCCTCAAGACAGAAAGAAAATTTAGAGACATCGATCAAGACAAAGATTGACCAGGAAGCGGTAAACTAAAATTAGGGGCTTAACTAATAAAAAGGCATGCGTAATATTTTCTAATGAGATTGGGTTTTATTTATACGGACATAAGTCACCAATATACTCCTAATAGTAATAGAGATGTGCCAAAAGGAGCTTATCAGAAATTAATATTAAATTAATTTTTCCTAAACAGAGCTTTGACGGTATATGTCACTTATAATTTTTAATCGAACAAATTTACGCCTTTGGCAAACCTCTCAAGACAAAGAAGAGAGGAGGGATTTTTTAAATAAATAACTTTCTGATACCCCCCTTATTATTGTAGAAAACCCAACACAAGTGTCCTGTTAACCAGTAGATGAGGGTTTCTCAAACCGACATCTAATCCTTCTGAAATATCACAGCAGCACAAAACAGTAAACTGAGAACCTCCTTCAGCTTCCATGGTGCATAGTCCTATGTAAGGAGACATGAGATAATTTTCACAACAACCATGTGTAATCTGAAGAATATACTCATGCCTTCTTTCATGAAAATACCATTACAAATTAACGTGTTTAAGGCTGTGACTTATCATAAACACATCACATATAGTAACAACAGAAATGAGTGACGCTGAGACAGGTTGTCTTTCAAAAAACTTGCTTAGAACTAGACACAATTTACGTCATGACGTCATGACATTTTGAGAAATAATTACTAAATTTCTCAATATTTTAACAACTCCGGAGTTAGTGTTAGAACGGCTAGTCCTTAATATCCGCAGAGAAATTATTGGAAGATATCTGAAAAAAATAACAATAATAAAAGCTTACGGGCCACTTCGTTCACCATTCAAACAGCTGTATATTTTTTACTAACAGGACAACTCAGAATTTTTATACCATTTTAAAATTTAATAAGTGGGCAAGTTTTTAGGATAGGTGGCAAGTATCGCTTGGCATTTTTCTTTACATCATAAAAGGTCAAAGTCAGCAGACGTAATCTTGGTAGAACAGAAATTTTAAAAAAACATTTTTTTTTCAGAATACCGTCGGCGTTATCCAAAAACTCTTATACACGTTTGATAGCACAACTATTCTACAATACTCACCAAAAATAGAATGAAAAATTTTTACTTTGTGACAGTGGCATGCAAAATACTGTCTTAGAATAGAAATTGTCAAAATTTCCAAAAAGTGCCTATATCTCGAAAACTGTAATGTTTTCAATAAGGTCAAGTTGTGATATTCTGATGAGTTTTGGCCTGGTCTATTACCATTTTCAGGATTATCCATTATTTACGGGACACCCTGTATCTAATTTATAATTTTTTCTTAAATACTCGCTAATATGAATTATTAAAATGTTTACTCCGTAAAACGGACGTAGTAGGTCTTGGATATTGCATGGAATCTAGCGCTTTTTGCTCCAAAAATGCAGTTCAACAAGCTCTACAATTTAAAAAAAAAAGAACGGTGAAAAACGCACACTAAATAAAGATTGTCTAGAGTGACTCCAAAACAAATGGATTAGGCTGTATATATAGAAATTTAAAAAATCGCAGTAGCTGTAGTTGAATGATGTTGGCAACCAAATTTCCATTTTCTAGTAAGGTTATGAAAAGTTAGTTTAGCAAGTATGGCAAAAAGCGATTTAAGAAATGCAACGTAAATATGAATTAGGAAGTCTAATGAAGACATTTGTTGATTTTTGTTGTTTATGGCTAAAACTGATTATCTGTAGAATTTAGTGAATTTATAGTTAGTTAAAATACATTTTTTAATGAATTAGTTGAAAAATATTTCTATAAAATTAATAAAAATAGAAATTAGCAACTGTAAGTACGTGATCAAAAGCATAATTTAAGGAAATACACTAAATTTTGAAGTTAATATGTGAATTTTGATCTTTTTTGCCCAAATTAAAATAGCAAGCGATTTTTAAAATATATTTTGACTATGTAAAGGTAGCGGATATTAGTGTATTATATTTTTGTTTTTTATGTCAAATTGGAAAGGTACGATAACAGCTTCGAATTGAATTGTTACGTTTGATATCAGAGAGAATTCCAGCTATGATATGGATTCTTGTGGCGTCAGTAACGTGTTACCGAGTTGGTAACAGTGGACTAGGCTCGACTGTGTGAGAGGCAACACACTTAGTCACTGTACCATTTCTAAATTCGAGTGCTACCTGGGGAAGACGGCAATGTCGTGGGAAATGATTGTTGTGTAATTATCTATGTACATGTGTTCTGATTGAGTGATGGAATAGTTAATGCTGAACTCCATTAAGGCACTAATCTGAATAAGACGATTAAAGAAATTAAAAAAGACCTAGTCATAAGTCGCAAATCAATCTTGAAACAAAATCCACATTTATAACTTACAGTTTTGGATGTACCCCACTGATGGATACGCCTGTCAAAATCCCTTAATACATAAGTATTGATTCCATACACAAAAATAAATCGTTTTCAGAATATCTTGGAAAACATCTGCGATGGAATAGATTCTGATTCAGTTCATGAAATCGCTGCGAACAAATAATACTGCCCGTCATTTCCAGTTTTATTTATTGTTTAGAATACGATTTCCGCTGTCACTGCTTCTAAGCTATCGGTAAGGCTAAATATGATTGAAGTATCACTGTTGAAACTGGCCCCGAATGGCTTCGACCTGCATGTCAGTTCGAAGGTCTCTCAGTGATCCTTTTGTTCGCCAATAAACTTCGTAACCTTGTGTTGGTTTCGAGACGAAGTTGGAGAAATAAAGAAAACGCCAGTTCGACCCACATCGCATTGGTAATGACTTTATTGAATTATATAGGTTGAAAGGAGAGGAAAGTTAATTAATTCAGTTGCTACAGAAGTTACAAATATTGGTATTGGTAGAATCTCATTGTTTAAAGAGCTCAAGTAATTAATTTGAGTTTGAATTTTTTGTATTAATTATGCAGATGTCGTTTCAAATTACCAACTATAATTGGATGTCTTTTATCAATACAGTGCTGTACTATTAATTCAGGAATGTATTATAAAAAATAGTTAAAACTACCGCTGGTTTTTAATTAGTTTGCCTCTCTGCATCACTAATATGCTTGCAGAGTACGTACAGCCGATATGTGGGACTAAGATTGTTGGTTAGTAATTCTAATCATCCATTATTTCACTTGTGCTAATACTGCGCAATCCTAATTGTTCGGGTATGTTATGATCTTAAATATCAAATGAATTGTTGACGAATTTTCAAAAATGGTGAAATATAGTCATATGTTTAATTTGGGAGAAAAATTCCAAACGCAAATATTCAAGAAAATTATTAAATTTTGACTATTTCAATGTGGCGCAAAAATGGTGGTAATGTCACAACAGTACTTTATTATAAACTTAGATACAGAACAAAATAACAGCAACAAGAGACAACCACAGATGTAGCCACGATTTCTTAGCAATGTTTAATCTGACGAAACTTACAATGGGCATTTGAATACAATTTCAATGTTTGTTTGAAATATTTTTTAATTGTATCTAAATCATTCTAGATAAAGGGGAATCGACAAAAAAGTTTTGAGCCGCCTCTGGTGCTTTCGCTAAGAACTTACTAACTTTTCGATAAAATTTTTAATTCAACGATTCTACATATTATTACAATTCCTCATACTGAAATATTTGTGTTTGGAAAGCTTTTTTAATTAAACAATTTTTTCGAGGGGGATAAACAAACAACTGTTTTTATTTTCTGCTTGGTGCTCCGACGAGAAGATCTAAAAATACTTTTTCTATTCCCTACATAGAAAATACTATTTTGCTCCCTCATTTCATTGAGCAAAGTAGTACTTTGCCTCCCTAGGGAGGAAAATACTTTGGCTCCGTCTGGAAGCAAGCACATTTGCTTCTTCCAGAATATCTTGAGGAACTTCATCTTCACATTTGAAATACAGTATTATAAACTTTTTTGGAAGTTTGTTTATCTTGTAAACAAGAAGCAACATTAGCAACGTTCCATGCACTTTGATTTTTAACAATATTTACTTATCTAAATACCTATTATGACATTTTGACATATTTGGTTTTTTGATTGTCATGCATAAGAAAATATAATAAAATATATGTAAAACCAATGTAAAACACTGTAAATGGTCGTAAAAAAATTTATATGTATTACACAGGAGCAAAGTGCCATTTCCTCCCTTGGATATTGATGCCCGACGCGGGAGGAAATTATGCACTTTTCTCCCTTGTCATACAAATAGCTATTTCTTTACTTGTAGCTTGGGCATCCCAGATCAGATATTTAAAAATTTCTATTTTCGCGTTGTGTTGTTTTCGAGAAAAATGTGACAGACAGACAGACTGTTAGATATACAGACGACATGCTGATTCGGATATATCTGGTATCTTTTCACTTCAAAACACTGACATCCATCAAAATCTGGAATTTTAATATTTTCTCTATATATTGACGTAAAAGTGAAATCATAAATACTTATTTTCGTTGACATATATCATCTAGTTGCAAAATTTTTTTATGCACCATTTAATGGATTTGCCGAGCAAAAAATAACTTCTAAATTTTTTTTTAAATAAACACAGAAATTAGACAACCCCAATTCCAGAAGCCAGAGACTTGTGCGAAAGGGACACATTGAAAAAACGCGGACATACAACATTTCCTCCGACAGTGCCGGAGCCGGGATTCGAACCCGGTGGCGTGATACCCGTGAAATTAGTCGTGATTGCCACCTCGCACCTTAATCAATACGGCTAGCGGCCAGATATTCAGGGATTATTTACAAAACGTAAATTTACGGTTATTTTAGCAAATGAAATAGTGAAATAATATTAGAGATCAAACATAAAGCTTATAAATTGACGATGATTTTGAGTTTTCTTACCAAAATCAATATTTAAATTGACAGGATAAAATAAAATTTAGAACATAAATTATGGCATATACAGGGTGGTTCGTAAGTAATGGTTCATAGAGCAACAGTAAGTTTCCTACATTAAAATATTACGATTTAACTAAACTTAACTTTGTACAAAAGTTGATATTATTAACAGAGATACAGGGTGTTAAAGTCAATATTATATTTTTAATTTTCTCATATAACTTTTGAAGTTTTTCAAGTATTGTTGTGAAAATTGGTGAATGGGGGTTTTTTGAGATGAAAAATTCAAACTGCTCCCATTTTTGTGTAGATCCTAGAGGGCGCCACATAAGCATTGTTTAAGGTGTAAATGTAGTCTTAACTTTTTTACCCGTAACGTTATCCCTTTTTTACTAAAAAAACTCTAAACCTATCTCATTTTAGCGAAGAAAAAGTATACTTGTCATTAGTCATTAGTCTTAGAAATACCATCCGTTTTTGAGAAAATCGCATTTTAACAATCACCCTCATAAATCATTATAAGAAATATTAACGTAGTGGGCGCTGATACTACCACTACCACTTCTACAAGAATACTGTCCTATAGCAAAAGTCATTAGAATCATTCGTTCATAATGATTTCTTCACTAAATGTGTGTATTTATTAGTCGAAAAGCATTTAGTGGAACCCGTTTTTTGTAAGTAAAATTTTTATTCTCAAGTCGCTGTCATTCCTTAGTAATCATTGACTTTTATAAAAAATTGTGGGAGTCGTTTCTTTTTTCTTGTACCCCAATAGTTTCTTTGTGCGACGCTTCTAAAAAAAAATACAGGAGTGGAAAGGGGTTTTCAAAATACACTATGGTTTGTATTTCGTAATACCGTATTAATAACTTCAATTAACCTGCCACACCTCATTAATAAAAACGTCTTTAAATATATATAAACTTTTTTGAACATTAGAATAACTCAATTAATTAATTATTTGATTTAGTGACTGTCATTTACCAGAATACAAGTTTTCCATGTTGTCGAGCCAATAGACATTTTAAACGGTTTCTCAATCATGTTCTAGTTAGAATTAATTGATAAAATGTCGAAATACTATTGTCAATTCACTTCACCATAATTATGTACGTGTTTTCATTCTGCGAAGATCTATTTTTCTAATGCGTATTATCCTTACATAAAAGTTCGAAAATTATTCATCTTAAAGTAAATATGCTATATTTCACAGCATAATAAAACACAAATATTGAATAATTATTCAAATTAAGCTGACCTGATCCTTTTCGATCTCTATCGTATCTCTGCGAAGCCTTTCCTTCACGGGACAGCCCTTGATTAATATAGTTCCCCTCCTTTCCGGAAGTCCAGTGGGCCAGATGTCCTGGCTCCTGGCAATTTATGTGATGCTGAAGGATCACACAGAGTGATATCCTGTTTGGTCCTCTTCCGTTTCAGTGAGTTAGGTGGTCGTAGGGAAAAATCACTTAACCCTACCATAATGATGTAAATGAAAAACACTTTTTAGGTTTCCAAAGTCTCAACTAATAAAATATATTACATTTTTATATGATGCTTAAGAAAACTACATATTTTTATTTTGTTGTAAAGAGTGAATTTAAATACACTTTTCAGGACTTGCAAATATAATGATAATGCAGAAGTATTGATTTTTGTTCAATAATAAATTTTAATGTTTTTGTCCTGTGAACCTACGTATGCACATTTCACGTTATCCCACTAGGACCGGCTTCGAATCTGATTTTCCTGAAAACTGCCCGTTCTTCTAGGTTGGGAATAAAAAAGAAGCCTTTTGATCAATTAGTCGAATACTACATATTCAAACTTTAGATAACTTCACCGAGAGCCATTTTATATATAATCGATTCCAGAGCTACCACAAGTAGTTTTGCAACTCCAAGAGGGTGACAAATTCTTGTATTTCTAAATTACGCCGAATAGAAATGACTAGTATATCCGGACGAATAATTTCATTTGGACTCCGCTGTTACTTTCCTATTTTGTGGTTATCGCTCACCAATGAGTAAAAAGCTAAACGCTCAGAAGCAGGTGGTAAAGCAGTGGGTGTGGATGAGATACTATCCTCTTTTATGACTTTAACGTCCATTTCCACCAACTTTTATGTAGGGATAGAATATGGAAAGACTCCTCAATTTTTTAAAAAATTTCTAGCTATCGTAGAACTCGAGATATCGAGGTCCGACGCACTATTGCCCCACTCTGTATAGCTCTAGAAGTAGACATTAATATAACCGAGCTTCAGAATAGGTAGTGCTCATATGAGAATCTTAAGCAAATTAACTTCTCTTGACTTCCCATGAAAATAGATGCATAGTTATTAACAATGTTTAATAAATTTGTAACGGCTTATCAATATATCGGGCTTCACAACGTTGAGTTCAATAGTATGAATACTACTACTCTAAATTTTCTCATTTTGTAAATTTGTCTTCATATAAATATTGAAATGTACTGAAACTCATCTTAATACATTATCGTATTAGCATTTAAGGTATCCAAAATTCAAATACATTTATATGGAATACTAAAGTCTAATAGATGATTACATTCATTAATGCCATAAGTTTCCAAGATCCTAAATATCAACTTCCAAAGTAATTGAGTTCCGAGGTTTCTTGGTTTCTAATTTTCTAACTTCCTCGAGAACATAATCATTTAAAAGGTATTACGATCTGCATTTAAAGGCTAGGTTAATTTTATAAATCAGATATAAATGTACATTTAAAATTATCTAGCTTTGCTTTCTCATACAATCTATTTACGTATTCAAGTTATTAAGCAGTAAAGTTTTGCATGTATAATATCTTTGATAATAGATTGAAACATTGATCAAATTTTAAATAAGGAGTTAGGTTTTTGCGTATTCATTAACTTTATTCCGTTATACTGACGTTATATGACATTATTATATTATTTTTATATTTAATATTTTAACCACCTACCAATAATTTCATAAATTTCTATATTATTGTATTGTTTAAAATGGACAGGCGAAATAAAATTTTGGACATAATACGTTATAAATCTTTGTGTTGTTGTGTATCTAATTTGAGGTATTGTGACATTTAAATTATATTTTTGTCTTGTGTTGTGTACATGTCGTATTGTACTCAGTAAATTTTTATGTTTATGTGTAAATATTAGTAAAGACTTGGTATACAGGAGCAGATTAAATACATTAAATTGTTTGAATATTAGTTCAGTGGAGTAGTATTATTTTAGTAGTAGTAGTAATATTATTTATTATTTTTCCTAAGATAATTTTTATTATATGTTTTTGAGATATATATGTTTAAGACTCCAAATTTGTCAAATATGCACTTCCTCATCTAATTATTCCATATCTAAGAATTGATTTGACTAAATCATGATACAATGGCTTTAAAGTGTTAAAAGGCAAAATATTTTTAGGTGGCAAAAATTTCCAAACAAACTTATGCATTTTGTTATTCAATTACTGAATGTGCTCTGTCCATTTTAAATTTTGATCTATTTATACATGAGTATGTATGTAACTGAAATGTATCTATCTTAGATTTCTTTTTCTTATTTTCTCAGGAGTCATCCTCAACCAGAAGGACACTGTCATCTGCATATGCTACTACTTTTTCATTAATTGGAAGTTGAAATAATTTATTGACATAAATATTAAAAAGAATTGACCCTAGAACCGTTCCTCGAGGAATGCCATGTTTAATTATTTTGAAAGTACTTCGACTGTCACCAAGTTGTACACACTGCTCCTATTTTGAAGATAACTTCTGAACAAGTCATTAACTGTACCCCTTATAACATATTCGCTGAGTTGGTTAAGTAAAATGTCATGCGACGCCTTATGGAAGGCCTTGGCCAAATCAAGAAATATTGCGCTTTGTTTTTATTATTATTTACAGAATTATATATAGTTTTTACAACATCATACATACCATCTTTAGTACTTATACCTTAAAGTCATATTGATTGGGAGAGAGGATTTTATTATAATTTAAATATCTAATACTATATTTTTTATGCATTTTTCTAAAACTCTTTCAGTATTGTTGATTACCGAGTAAGTAAGTAAGTAAACAGGCTTCATTAATATATTTTTTTTATACATTTATTTAACGTCGGCCTGTTTTGGTGGTAATATGCAATTATTACACTTAACGCGCCAGACTTGTAACTTGTAATTCAGCGCTCGGCGGGGCACATAGCCCGGAGAGTAGCTGTTGGTTGCAGTCTGGTTACGTTCCTTATAGTAAAATAGGGATTTTATAGAGGAGTTTGCGACTAAAAATATTATGTTTAATATTCCGCCCTCTAAAAGCACATTTGAACTATGCTAAGCCCAGTCAGACTATTTATTTTTCGATTGCAACAGACACTGGACCGCTAGACGGCGCCTGCTGACTATTTTACATGTCGCTATTGTAAAAATACCGGGATGTACCAAATAGTCAAAGGATCCTCGTGCCGGTCGTCAAATGCCTACCTTGCACTGACGAGAGCCAATAGCTCGAAACTGCAGTCTGCAAGTGGTGTGTGACGGCTGGCAAGAGAGCTCCTTTAAGTAGGATCAGTCTTTCGGCTGGTGTTTGTTGCAATCGAAGCATTAGCGTTTTGATGGTAATATGCAATTATTAAACTTAACGCGCCAGACTTGTAACTTGTAATTCAGCGCTCGGCGGGGCACATAGCCCGGAGAGTAGCTGTTGGTTGCAGTCTGGTTACGTTGCGACTAAAAATATTATGTTTATTTATTTCATGTTCACCTATTTTCACTCCTAACGTTTCTGTTATTATATGTATTACATATGTTAAATATGTCTGTGTTATTTTCCTTAATACCAAGTATCACAATGTTATTTCTTTTTAGTTTTTCTCGGTTATGAGTTGCTTTTCAATTTTCATTTTTCGGTATTTCAACTTTCCCAATGATATTATTTTTTCTTTTACACTGAGAAGCTAAATCAGTTTTGATTTGTTCAATGTCTTTTTTATATCATTGTTTTGTTGAATTATTGTATCTCTTTATTTGTGCTGTTTTGTACACTACACATGCTAGGTGTAATTATGATGCTAGGTAAATTTGAACTATTTACAGGTTCTTATATTCAGTTTAAAAATAAGGATGAGAAAAAAACCCTCTTTAATAAAAAGGATAATACTCAGAAACATCCCGCCACTAAAAAATTTCGGATCCACCATTTTGAAATTATAAAAATTAGATCCGATTTCATTGAAGTTGAAAATGTTCGCGTATTTTTAGACATTCTAAGAGTATATGAAATGTGGTGCAACTTTCAATAAAACTCTAGAGAATACAGCATAGTCGAACTAGAAACGCTTCTTCAACCAAGGTAGCATCCTCAGAAGATATTAACTTATTTAAAAAAAAAACTGCACAAATTCAAAAATTATACCTCACCTCAATAAACTGTCGAAAATTGTTTACATCCAGTTTTCTTAATGGCATAAAAGTATTAAGCTAAGACGCACATTGCATTATATTAAAAGGGTTCGCACCAGGACAGCCCACTCCAACGCATAGCTGGGTCCTTAAGTCGTTTGAAATTTAGTAGCAATGAATGTCCTTAAAGCATGTTGACGGTCGGCAAGCAAGTGCTGGTGGCAGCAGATGTCGTTACCGGAATCTCGAGATATTCCAGTGTTGGAATGCAGCGGCCGGATACCAGAGGAAAAGCCGGATACCGTGAAAGCTAGCGTTCTCTTGGAAACTTGCCTAGATAACTGCCATATCGTTTTTCCCCTGTCGCAATCTCGAATGAGGAGATCGTCATTCCGTACACATAATCAAAATGACATTTCACCGAAGAAGGAAAAAAAGAGTTATTATATGTCTTATCGAATTTTCCCTCTGCGTACGTGTCACGAAGTTATAATATTATTTTAATGTGTTGTCTTGTGAGGACGCAACTTTCCGACATATTCTTTCTCCAGGAATTCTTTAAAATGTAATATGATTGCAGTTTGACATTTTGCTTTTCCCTATTTCGCTGATAACAATTTTAAGAACACACATTCTTTAATAAAACTACTACGGAGGTTCACAAAAGTTACAGGTTGCTATAAGTTCAAATAAATAAATAATACCGATTTCATTCAACAGAACTTAACTGTAAATAGTTATATTTAAAGTTGTAACAATGCGGCTATGAATACTGGAGATCTTATGCAGAAAGGGGTAGTATTTTCTCAAGTTTCTCAATTACTTCTTACTACAACATTTAAAGTGCTTTAATTGTACCGATTCAAATGATAAGATAAAACAAATTATTCCATTTTTTAATATCTATTGCTAAGTATACCTGAAAAAAATTATATACAGAGACAGATAATCAACTATCATGACCAACAGTAGCAATTAGTAGAGAGTATTTGTAATGTTAGGCAGAACATCAATACATTTTCAATATTACATTAGTACATGCAGAGTTCACAGAATAAAACAGATCAGTTGGCCCAAAGCACATTGTCCTCGTCATATTGTCTTATTACTATGCACAATTTTATTCTCGGATAATAGTTTGGGGTTTATGAACGTTTGCTGTAAGGGTGTTTAAGGTGCAGAAAAAGCCGTTACCAATGTAGTAGAAGAACTTATTTAAAATACATCACGTATTAACTATAACATCTTTATATACATTGGAAACAGTATATTTTGTGAAACAGAATTTAGCAGAGTTTTTAAATAATAATTTAAACCACGGCTGCAATACGAGAGGTTAAGATGACCAATTGTCGCCTTGGTATTCTCTTATATTTTATGAGAATAACGCTTATTACAGTGGTATCCAATTGTATAAATAAGTTTCCTAATTTAGTAAAGGAAATACATAGCAAAATAATGTTACGTGCACACCTACGTCACTGCCTTATAGAAAATTCGAGAACGGCCCCGGAACGCCGCGAATGATACACCGGAACATTCTAGAATAATGAGTATATTCGACGTGGGTATATACAGAATGGATCTAAGCGCACTGAGGACAGTTATGTATGAGATGAGCAAGGGATAAGATGAGATGGAGAGCAGTAACTAGTTGTGAATTATAGTAGAATAAATTGTAATTAGTGTGTATAACGTGTAATTGTAAGAACTAGTAATTGTAATTGAGTGATTAATAAAGTAGTAATTTATGAAAGTTCTTATTGCAATTTATTGAAACTACATTAATAAATAATAAATAAATAACACCACAGGTAATTACGACCCCCTTTATCCCGGAAGGCTCTAGAAGAGCCTTGTGTGGGAGAGGGCTACACATTTAGAGACAAGGGACACACACCCAATATCCGTGTATAGTGGAAAAATCCCTCTCACAGTATTTTTCACTGCCACGACCGGGGATCGAACCCGGAACATTTGGGTGAGAGGCAAGTGCACTCACCTCTCGACCACCAGTCAAATATAGATAGATAGATAGATAGATAGATAGGCTTTATTTGACTACATTCACATTTTTTACAATATTTGTAGCAAGTCAACAGAGTACATGGATCTTGTTAGTTACCAGTCGGCAATTAACAGAAACAATCAAAGTAAAATAATGTCTTAACATTAAGTATATCACTAGTATTGAATAAAAACAAAACAAATGAGAGGAGATGAAGTAAAATAGCACATATTCTGCAAGTAAATGTATACAACATGCATGCCTACAGGATCGCTGTATGTAAGGAGTTCGTAAATATTCATCAACAGAATAAAAGTAGTATTTTAAGATACATTTTTAATTTTTACTTAAAGCCAACTAGATTTAACTGCTTGATTTGTGTAGGCAAATGATTGTATAGGTTTAAATTGAAGGAATTTTTTGCACTAACTGCTAATCGGTAACGTGGATTCATAAGAAGGCTTGCGGAATGAGTATTGTGTTGGTGGCAATCAGAGTGGGTAGAGAAATTGTAGACGCTCTCATGAATTTGGATCAAGCTGTAATGTATGTAGACCTTCTTTAATAAATATGGGTTGACAGTGTCCTCTAAAGTTGACATTTACAAGAATTCTTATAATTTTATTTTGTTCCCGAAAAGCTTTTATTGCATGTAAGGAATTTCCCCACAAGACAACACAGACATAACAGTTTTGAATGAAAAAGAGAAAAATAAGTATTTTTCAGTACGTTAAAATTAATAAAAGTTTTTAATTTTCTGAAAAGAAAAGTAGTGCTAGCGAGCTTCAAATTAAGTTGTTCTATATGATATGATCAGTTAAGGTTATCATTCAGATAAATATATACATGGACACCCGTAATTAGATGTCTGTTTGAAGATATAGTGAGCTTTTGCGCTTTGCCATCATTGAGTGTTAATTTATTTGATGTAAACAAATTTTGAGCTAGTTTCTCGTGTGATGATGAGAGATCTAAGAAGTTGTTTATGTTTTTATCAGAACACAGAAGAGTCGTATCATCTGCAAACAGAATAGTCTTGGTGTGGCCCAAACATTAAGAAAAGTCATTGACATATAACATGAAAAATAGGGTACCCAAGACAGAACCTTGAGGTACCCCGTGCATTACACTTAGAAAATCAGAATTATTATTATTATTTACGGACACATAGTTTGCGATTTGTTAAATATGACTCAAGAAGGGTAAAAAGTAATCCGCTAATAGCACATAATCGTAACTTTTTTATTAATATATCGTGAGAGACACAGTCGAAGGCCTTGGAGAGATCACACAGTAAGATAACTGAGGCAGGTGAAGACCTGCCTCAAGACCCTCAACTATATCACTCACGACCCTAAGAACAGCTTGGGAAGTCGAACGTCCGGAGCGAAAACCAAACTGATCGGGACTGATGAGTGAATGTCTGTCAAGATAGCTGGTCAATCTCTTTACCAGAATCTTTTGAAATATCTTCCCAAAAATGGGAAGGACAGATATGGAGCGATAGTTATCAAGGGAGGAGTTATCTCCTTTTTGTGGACTGGTATGACGCGACAGCATTTGAGTACTTTTGGAAAAACTTGTGCGATACAGGCATTAAAAAGCGCCATCAGTAGGGCAGCAATAATATCTTCGGCGATTATTTTTGCATTGAGTTCATGCATATCAAGAGAATTTAAATTTTTTAATGACCTAATTGCTGTCCTCACTTCATCCTCGGTGACTGGATTTAGAAAAAATTAGAAATCAGGTAAATGTAAATTATTCATAAAATCACTACAAAAATTTTTGTTTAATTCAGAGAGGGGATTTATTAAGTTTTGTGCCATAGATGTGAAATGGTTGTTAAAAACGTCATGGGAGATATCAAGCTTTATGGTCTTAGCCTGAGAATTGTTTATCTCAAAATTTATGCTCCTCCAAGCATCTCTGGCTCTGAATAATTTATAAATTTGTTGTAAGCCATTTTTTGGCATTTTTTATTTCAGTTAAGTACTCTTTTTTTAATGTATTAAAATTAGTGTAATGTTCAAAACTTCTGGTAACATTACAGATTATTTTAATAGACGATAATATGTCCCCCTTTTCGCGTAGTGAGTCATTGTACCAGTTTTTGGGTATAAATGTTTTGTGGTTATAACTTTCTTTTAGCGGAAAAATACGTTTTACTAATGCGCTAAATGTGTGTACGTGGTGTTCAGTCAAGTATCTAGCAAATTAATTTTAAACTTAGTCCGTTGTTAATAAAACGTCTACGGAATATTTTTCCGAAATGTCCTTATCACCGAAAACTTTAATGAACTGTTCAAAGTGACCAGATAAACAAGGGTCTATCAAACCTACCTCATATCTGTCCTGTCCTAGATTTATCAAAATAGGGTGTTTACTGGATATTGTAAACACGTAACAGTAATGTTCAAAAATAGAGTTTAAAAACTTACTGTTAGATGGAAATTTCTACAGTCGAAATGAATACTAACAACATTAGATATATAGTTTTATTTTTTGTCATTTTGCCTTAACATCAGGTCTTCTTTGATGTTGCATATTTTTATTTTTATTTGATGCCATTCTATAACTTTTGGTCATACAGTCAAAAAATATATTATTATTATTATTACTGCTTTCGACAGAGCTTATCTGTGTAAAACGTATAAGCAACATTAAATACGTGAGAAGATAAATAGATTAATAAGTCCTTATACTGTTTACGAATTATTTAATTAAACTCTTACACGTTGATATGTGCCACACCTACCGAGAGATTGTCAAAAGTCGAGGTAAAAGTCTAAAATTTCCTTCCCGACACATTATCATTGGATAATTATTATAGAGTAACAGAGGCTGTTAATTGAAAATAAACAGGCTTGTATAATGTAGAGCCACATATGTAAATTGCCGTTTGATTGTGTTATTCATAGTCGTTCTGTCAAATGTTTTCAGAAGAGAATGGAGAGCTTAAGCATTATCACAATAAACATGAACCATTTCGAGTAATCATCTGTAGTCACATATGTATAGTAAGATCCCTATACGAGTTCAAGTATGCTTCTAAAGGGGAAAATATTAAAACATAATATTTCAGCCACAAACTCTTCTGTAAAGTCCTTATTTTACTATAAGGAACGTAACCAGACTGGAAATATTATGTTTTAATATTCTGCCCTCTAGAAGCATACCTGAACTCATGCTAAGCCCAGTCAGGCTATTTATTTTTCGATTGCAACTGACACTGGACCGCTAGATGGCGCCTGCTGACTGTTTTGCATGTCGCTATCCTAAGGATATCGAAATGTACCAAATAGTCGAAGTATTCTCGTATCGGTCGTCACAACCTACCTTGCACTGATGAGAGTCAACAGCTCGACACTGCAGTTTCTGGACAACGGGTGAGTATAACTTATATTTCCCGCTAACCGATCTGTTTCAGATACCCCAGGACGGACCACCACTACCAGAGACATGACGTTTTTCTACCCAAACCCAACCTCCTTGCGGGCGTCGGACAACATACCGTCCAACGCCCGTTGTCCTACCTGCTCCGTGGAGTCCGAAAGTGCTAAAAAAGCACTTAGGGTCTCCACACTCCCGAGCTACACAGCTCATAACCTTACCTTTCCGATGATCCGGGGTAGGACACACCTTTACTGTGTCCTACGTACCGGCAGTCAATCCCAGCCAAAACTTCCTAAAACCCAACTAGACCGATGACTACCCACGGGGGTGACAAGCTGGCGAAGAAAGAAAATATCAAGACAAGAAGAGCGCCAGAAGAGACCTCTGCCAGCGAGGTTGAAGAGCCAGGACCAGGGGAGGTCCGCAGAAAATACCACGACACATCTCGCATTTGCGGGCTGGGTCTGGTAGAAGTAAGCGGGCCCACCTACCACGAAGGCCGGTCCAGGTCTACAGAGATAATCTAGGAGCAAAGAGTAGTAGTCCTACTCGGCCCTCGTTATCGAGACCGTCATCAAGCCAATGGATATTGGCGCGCTAGAAGTGGTTTGGGACGACTGGCACGAGAGCTCCTTTAAGTAGGAGTTAGTCTTTCGGCCCGTGTTTGTTGCAATCGAAGCATTAGCGTTCTATTGGTAATATACAATTGTTACACTTAACACGCCAGGCTTGTGACTTGTAATTCAGCGCTCGGCGTGGCACGTAGCCCGGAGAGTAGCTGTTGGCTGCAATCTGGTTACGTTCCTTATAGCAAAATAACGATTTTATAAGAGGAGTTTGCGACTAAAATCCCTATACGTTTGTTTCCTATTCTGCAAAATATTTACATAGGTTGGAAAAGCTAAAATTCATATATCTGTAAGGAATTATACAATATAATACAATAAGTTTATTGAAAAAAATAAACAGTAGGTACTACAAATTTTCTCAAAGGGAAGTGTGTCAACGATGTTGTTCTTCAACACTTTCTGAGTATAGAAATAAAAAAGATATAATATGTACATATACAAAACAACTTATACATTTAAATATAATATATACAAATAAATACCTACATATAGATACGATTGAGCACATACATGTATACTATAAGAAACGAGCGAATACGAATATAAATATAATCCTAATTAAAACACATGTATAGTCGAGTTCATCTATTCTCGGCACTCAAAAAACACAACAAAAACTTTAAGACATAATTATTATCACCAAGCCAAGCGGCATGCTGTCATCAAATAAGCCGACGCACATTAAAAACCTATAAAGGTAAGCGAGTCAATTTGCGAACGAAATAGTACAGAGAGTAACGGAATTATAACGAGGTGCCGAGAATAGATGAACTCGACTATACAGAGGATTATGTCTTCCTTTAGTTTACGTTTAACCGTTCCAGTGACATATTGTAATATTGAATTAGCAGATTATTATTAATTTAAGCTGTTATGAAGGATAATGTCCATCGAAAATGTGAAGTTTTATGGGGGGAATACAAACATTATTTTCAACGTGTCTCAAATCTCTACTATGAATGTCATAGTGGAAGTTTCGAGATATCTGCAATAAATATATTGAAACAGAAGTGGTCCAAGAATATATCCTTGCGGAACACCGGATAAAACTGATCTATTTTGTAGTATCGAGGTTCCTGTATCAATACTAGGTATGCTTTTATCTGTCACTGAGATAATTTTGAAACCAGGGAAAAGTACTTTCAGATATATATTGACATAATTTTGCAATTAAGTTAATATCTAAGGAGTCAAAAGCTTTAGAGAGGTGACTTTTGTAAAATTTCCTCAGTTATATTACTTAGTAGTGTAGAGGTACTGAAGTCTTTTCGAAATTCGGACTGATTAGATAGAATTATTGAATTTTGAAAGACATATTCTGAAAATTGTTCATATATAGCTGATTCTGCAATTTTTAGTGGAACAGAAAGCATGCTAATAAGACGTAGATCCTTAAGTTTATATAAACATGATCCAAAAATGTAAAATAACCCTGAAGAAATGTTATTCTCTTGATGTGCTAGTGTGATCAGATTCAGATTAACAGTATATCTAAAGAGTTTTCATACTAAATTTTGAAAGTATGATGGTTATCTGCTAGGTACCCAAAGAGATTATTTTACAATAATTGTTGCAGGAGATTCATATACATTCTTTCAGTTACGCCCATTTAAAGGCATTTAAAGAGCATTAAATTGTGGAGCATAATACAATTGCATATTAACGCATCATATCTAAGTGTACTACATACCAAATTTGGCGTTTAAATAGCTGCAGTGACAATGACTATAAATAAAAACCGATATTTTTTGGAAATATCAACAACACGTATCTCTAAAACGAAACGTTTTTGGAGACCTGTTTGCATGTTTTTTTCCTTAGAATTAATGAACTAATATCCTAAATTATGTTGACGTACCTAAGTAACACCTTGTATATGCATCCACAGATAAATAGACATTTCAAATCCGCTTTCAAAAGAAACTATTTCTGTAAGTCCATAAAGAAAAAGTGCATGGCATTAGTATTAGGTTTGTGTTCTTTCTTGTAATACTGTCATTAAATAACACAATTAAAAAATAACGAAACAAAAAGTGTAAATCAATTCGTTCATCAATTTCAAGAGTGAGTCAGCTAAAATAGACCACCTATATTACTCTTGTTCTCACACGAAGGCCAGCGTATGAAGATGTAGTATGTGGGGTGGGATAAAGAAATGTAAGCTGGAGTAATGATTGATTATTTATCCATCAATTTGTGTTTATAGTAAAACATTGGCATTCAAATTTATGAATGAATACGTCTTTCTTTATTGTTCCACTATAATATACTTCGCTCCTCTTCATTTATTTTGTCACTGTGAGTTCTTAACTTTAAAACATACAGACAAATATTTGTTTGTCCTACTTCTGATATACTGTGTATCCCCGGATGGCGTACGTATAAATTTTCTTATTTTTAATTTGCCGAGAAAAAGTAATTCTTTATAAAAAATTTTGCCTGTCTTAGGAAGTTGTCAGTTGTCAAACTTGAGGTAAACTATACAAGGTATTCTAAAAATTGGGACTTTAAGCAAACTATCTTTTTTACATATTCTCTAAACGTTGTGGTGTTCTGTTCATATTTTTTTCTTTTTGTAGGTTATCTACCACATAAATAATTCTGCTTATTTCAAATTCTACAAAAATAAAAAAATTAAGCGGTATATAGGAAAAATAACATAAACATCACAGGCCTAAACGCCGGATTTAAAAAATAACGTTTTATGTGAAATTACGATTTATTACAATATTACCCGATGTTTTTTAGTATTAATTTCCTATTTAAATTTTCATGCAAGTTCCCTGTTAATACATCAAGTAAAAATATTCAAAATTTGCAAATTCCTCAGGCCAGTCGTCAGGTAGATTAACATCGTTTTAAATCGGACAAAAATTTTACTGTTGGAACCAGTTCATTTTAGGCCTCTTTTAGACATACTAATTTTTCCCCCTCGCCCGCCTCCCAGAACACCTAAATTTTGGGGCAATATCACTTAAAAATCATTTGTTTGCAAATATCTCTGTCCTGAATGGTCCTACAAAAAAAAGATAGTTATTAAAGTTATAGGTAAGTAAATTCTCTATCGAAATGGTTGAGACACATTTTTACGTAGTATTAATATTCTTGGAGTTATAGGCGGGACAAATCAAAAGTCGCATTCACTCTGTATATCGACACCTTCTTATACACTTCCACGCTTTCTACTTTCTATTACGTTTAATTGCTACTTTTGAAGTTTAAGTGAATATATTTATTATCAATTGTGAAATTACAAATGTCTATAACTATCTGTGGTTACTACCATTATGCGCTCGTTTCCATACCATGTTGCGGTATAGCATTTGGCTCGTTTTTTTTTAAGTGATGTCCCCAATCCATTTTTTGTTTATTTGGATAACTTACTTCTAATTCTTTTATTCTCTACTGCCAATACATTACATTAGTTTGAATTTTTTTGAAGTTGCATGTCCAAAACGTTCCCTTGCTTCAATAAAACTGCAAGTGTCGGTTTCATTATCGTCTGCATCATCTTCGTCAAATTCAGCCTCCTCGTGTTTAATGCTGTTCCATAAAAGCTAATAGCTTATATTCGGTTTCTTCGGCTTGACCTAAGTTGCGACATTTGTACACGTTTGTCCTTGACATCCGGAACAAATAACGAAACATCTTAGTACAGCTTTTCTACAAGTACATGTGACTTTGCATCTTTTGTACACGTACAGCTTATTGTTTCCAAAAGTTCTTGTGTAGTAGCCTCGTTTTTGGTAGAAATAAGAAACAGACCATTTTTTTTCCCCGTCCAATCCCAATTCTGAGGACTTTTGGGATTGCAGTACCAGCTGAATTTGATAGTATCTTCTAAAATAGTGTTGGCGTGCAGCAGACTCAATTGGAGGTAGCGATGCAAGGTTACATGTACTTTTTGCTACGAACTTAATAAAGTATTTGTACAAAGAATGCTGTTCGAATTCTGCTCCGTAAAAGGGCTTAAATAACTTTTTGGCCTGTTTTATCTATAGAATCAGGGTGAGAATTGGGATCTTTAAAACATTCCACGCGTTTTTATAATCCTGCAGATTTTTGTAATAATTTAACGAACTTTGCTTTGCCTAAAAAATGCAGAAGTTGTGTCACATACCTGAATGTGGTGAGGAATAATATGTTATTCGCAACTCTATTTGGGTATTTAAAAGAAAGGGAGAGAGAGAGAGAGAAGAATAAATTCGTTCGTCTGTTTTCCCCTTGCTTGGCTTCATAAAATCCATGTTTGAACAACGTGCACAACGTCTTAGGGATTTAAAGATTAACGTCTTTACTAACTATAATTATCAAATCGTAATGAGGTGATATATCTATCGCTGAGTTAATAATAAGAGAATCCGCATCTTCGGCAGCCTGTTCAACAACAAAACCTGTAGTGGTAAGCTTTTTACATAATAGTGAGATAAGCCGATTTTTATTTTTATCGTTTGATAGAAACTTCTCCTGTTTCATTGTTGCTGTCATAGCTCATAGCTCAGCAGATTTTGTGCTTTTATCAGGTGCATCGGTAGGGTACCCGTCGAAGACCATAATGCTATTAGCTCGATAATACTTCTGAATATACTCTACATACACATAGGAAATAGAAAGCGTGGAAGTGTATAGGATAGTGTCGATATACAGAGTGAATGGGATACGGTGCTTAACTTCCCCCGCCTATAACTCCAAGAATATTAATACTACGTAAAAATGTGAGCGAACTATTTCGATAGAGAATTTATTTATCTAGAACTTTGCAATATTTCCCTAAAATTAAAGGAGTTCCGGGGGGCAGGAGAGGGGGAAAAATTAGTACCTGTCTAAAAGAGGCCTATAATGAACTGATTTCAACAGTAAAATCTTGTCCGATTTAAAACGATATTTACGCATTCTCAACTCCCTGACGACTGGCCTATCACTTATACTTCAAAGTATTAATTGTCTACTGGTAAAATTTTTAAGTTTACAATATTGTATATTTGAAACACAGAACAGACCCCGAAAGAATTCATGCACGTTTATGACTTCAGAGTCTGCTGACGTTACTGCTTCCTACAATTCATGCATGTTCCAGATGATAAATGGTGCTAGAAATTACAGTGGAATATCACTATTACTTACACCCTTATCGTACTTTACTCTAAACATATATTATACCAACACTATTACTACTTACACTTGCAACAGACCAAATATATTAGTCTTGAGAGATCACAAGTTTGTTTATGGCCGGAAACGTACTCCAGACTACTTGATTGGAACTTACAGTAATTCAACTTTGGATTTATAAATTATCTTCATAGTTTTGTGAAAGTTGTGATAGGAATTTACAGCGGGTTCTTATTCAACGCGGGCGAGACATGTTTTCTCAAATTTTAGATTAAATCTCTAAGAGTTTCTCTTACTATACAACTTCATTTTATCTAGGACGAGACATAAAATTAGATATTTGTTAATAGTGCCATTTAAGCAATGGTCATTTTAAATTTTACTTTCTTTTATAGACATAAAAATGATCTTGGAAATAAAACAATAGTTGTATTATTGGTAAAATGAGAGGCAAAGAGAGTGCGAGAAAAAACTATTACACATAATACTCAAATGACCATCAACCGAAGTCTTTCGGCCATACTATAAACTTCGGTAGTCAACAATATAAATATGCGTGTTAGGATTAGCAAACATTTTACCAAAGTGAAATTCCAACTACAAAGTCAAGGTTTCAGTTTCTAAATCCTTCAAAATTAATTTTGTAACCATTTTAACATGAATTTCTGCTCCATATAGTTTTTAAATTAAAACATATACAGGGTGTTGCCTGAAAACCGAGTCAACTTTTGAAAATCTTAAAGAAACAACCCAGTTAGGCACGGACGGGTCTTAAATGGTCTCTGATTCGTGCTTATTACCAATGAAAATATTTGTAATATAAAAATATTTAATCATCTAATTGCTGACTATCTTGCTAACGATATGGTATGATATTATTAATCCCTTGCACAAAGTTGAAACAATGTCTTTTCGTGCTGTAAATGGTATTAATTTACATGAGTTTAACTTCCACCTACGAAAGGTAGACTGATCACCTATCAATCTATAAACAAAAAAAAGGAGTAAGTATAAGAAAATAAAAACACTGTCAAAAAAATTATTTCACTAATAAATTTAGAAATGCTAAAAATAAAACAAAGGAAACATGGGGTATAATTAACAAAGGGTTCGGTAGAACCAAAAATGAAAATGTCCTAATAACGCTAAATGTCAATAATGATACTATTACTGACAAAAATGAAGTAATAACCCTTTTCTCTACACACTTTGCATCTGCGGCTATTAACAAGGTTAACGATTTTTTTAGCTACAATTTATCGTTGCCACGCACACTGTCAGATAATATCATAGAATCCATCTATATTGAGCCTCTTTCGACTAATGAGATATATGATATAATTAGTAATCTTAAAAATAAGAAATCATCTGGAATTGATGGTATCACGACACAAATACTTAAAGGCACTTAGAGACCCCATTATTATATTTATTTAATTCATCACTGAATAACGGTATTTTCACTGGCTGTCTAAAAACAACTTCAGTAATACCAGTCTTTAAAAATGGGAATAATAAAACATTGAGGATTATAGGCAAATACATTTATTAAGTGTATTTTCTAAGCTGTTGGAAAAAGTTGCAACATCTCGAGTTATTGAGTTCCTTAAACTTAAAAACATATTTATTCCATTCCAACATGGTTTCAGACCTGGGTCTTTTTACTGTATTGACTATGTCTACAAAAATTTGGATCAGAGCAAATATGTATTTTGTTTGACATTGTAAATTTGACATTGTTAATAATGCATTCTTGGCGACTAAGAAAATATTGGAATTCGAGGGAAATTTTTAGACTGGATAATATCTTATATGAGTAACCGAAAACTAATTGTTAAATATCAAAATGTAACTTCTGATTTAAATGACGTTAATTTGGGTGTTCCTCAAGGATCTATTTTAGATTCGCTGTTATTTCTCTTTATGTATAAATGATCTTCCTAAATTTGTCGATACAGGTAACATCAGCATGTATGCAGATGATACAGCGGTATCAATTTGTGCTTCAACTTCTGAGGAATTCTATATAAAGATTGGCTATGTCTGTAAGACCATGAGCGCATGATGTTAGCGTAATAGAGTCATTTTAAAGGAAAAAAAACTAAATGTATTAATTTTAATCTTAGAAGGCCTTTGACTTAGGATTTGATACCTTTTTCAACTGGTTTCAAATATACCTTGACAGTAATCTCGACTGGATATACCATATCGATCATGTTTGTAAATAATTAAATAAGGCTTATTACGCTATATTGCAAATAAAAAATCGGCAGCTACTGGAAGCGGCTGGAACCTCCCCACTAAGTGGATCTTTGAAGCCGAAAAGAGCATTAAATTGTGTGACAAAAGAGCACTAAACGTAATCCGATCTCATCCAAAACCTTTTCAGATCTTTTGGGGCACTAAAAAAACCATCAACTTAATGAATTTACAATCATCTATGCGAGTTATTACCTACATTATCGCTCGTTGCATGATATACTATTAGGATATTAATATTAACAACTTTAACATCACCTGAACGACTAAGAAAGTCTAGTCTATCCTAAATACTACAGATTTGTAAAGCAACAAACTGAAAATTGGTTAAGTGATAATCTATAATAAATTCACCAACGAAGGTACAGAAAGCATATGATATTGATATTGTTACATCTACCTTTAAAGTTTGTGACAATCCACTAAAAGTTACAAATATGCCAAAATCTTATTAACATGACATGACACCAACGTTATCGGATGACAAACGATGACAATGACAATGGTCAAAATTTGCTCATTGCAATCCGATCGCTCGCGGCTGTCTTTGTTAAATGAAACATTAGCATTTCAGTAATTTTACTAGATTTTAGAGGAATATTTGTAGTTTAATTCTTCGATTTGTCTGTATATACATTTAAAAACGGCACTAAACGTAATCCGCTCTACTTCTAGAGCAGTGAAGAAACCCTCACACATGAATTGACACGTGATCTGACGAGTTTCACGACGTAACGGCTACGCGCATCGAACATGTCATGCGAAATGCGATCTATGCTTCATATTTGCTTTGTTTTTAATTTTTTTCACGGAAACCAAATCGAAAGGGTAAAAGTGTGATATATCGTTGAAATCAGAATTTTAACTGCTTTTCAATGGTTCCATTGCAAATTGAAAGTAGTTATAAAATAAACAATTTGTTGGGTCAAAATGGCACTAAACGTAATCCGATCTCAACCAAAACCTTTTCAGTTCTTCTGGGGCACTAAAGAAACGCATATGCAAAGTTTCATTCAAATTTGTTCAGTAGCTATCGTGCTAACACACATACACACACACAGACATTTTTCAAAAACCACTTTTTTGGGTTCCTAGGACCTCAAAACGTAAAGATTTGATGTTATCTCAATTTTTGTTTTTTTGAACCAATTTTAATAACCTCTCACAATTTTATTGTGGAGAGGTTAAAATACGTTCGGACGACCAGATTTGTTAAATATTTACTATGCGTTGGCCTACATTTGGTTACATTTCTTCTAATATAATTTTGTGGGGTAAATTCACAGGTATTAATAAAGTATTTTTGGGGCGAGCGTGGGTGCATCTTTACTATGTACATACTTCGATATGCGATGTAAAGCAACGTTAGGCGTGGTTAGTAGTTGGATTGGTGACCGTTCCAACGAAGACCACGTCCTCGCCTCACCCATCTTCCAGCGGCTTGTATATCAGTGTATGCGCGGAAGCTATACAACCTTAGGCGAGGGTTGTATAGGAGATATACCATCCTTCGGAGGGGATGTAAAGCCGTCGGTCCCTTATCTATTAAATGTTAGGCAAGTAAAGGATCCCTACTCTTCTTAAGGGAAGAGGTTCGGCAAAATTCCTGGTTGGGGGTAGCTCGTCTACAGGCGTCGGTGTTAGGCCTCAGTAGCGGAAATAGGCCGACGTTAAATAAATGTATAAAAAAAAAATACTAAGAGGATACTAAGACTCATATTTAATATGAAATACAATTATACGTGCAGAATAGTGTTTAAGGACAATAAAATCCTTACAGTACCCAGCGTTTATATTTATAAATGTTTGCTTTTTGCGAGGTATAATATGGCATTATTTAACACTCTGGGTATAGCTCATAGTTATAGTAGGAGACATGATGATTTATATGCAATGCCTCCACATAAAACGACGACATTTAATGATTTTCTGTACTATAATTGTATAATTTGCAGTAACAGCTTACCTAAAAACGTGCGTGACCTATCGTGCAGACGTTATAAAAAAATGGTAAGAAATCTACTAATAGAGACTTGTTACTCCAATAATGAGTTTTTAAATTCTAGCTGGAATTTCTAGCATATATGTTTGCATGTGAACTTGTACGTACGTCAGTTTTACTTTTTTCTGGATCCTGTGTCATATATTTTAATATATTTGTTTATTTGTTTGTTTTTAATATATTGTTTTGTTTGTATGACGTCCTGTAATTTTTTGTTGCATACGTAATTTTTTTTACTTATATATTGACTTACCAAATGTTATTTATATATATTTGGTTAATTGATATTATTATTGTTCTCAAACTGCTTAGACAAAACTGGCAGTAATAATATATGCTATGCAAATGCTACTTGTAATTACTTTATATCTATGTATGTTTTCATATCCTCATGTTTTATATTTTACTTATTTATTATTATTTATTTTTATTTTGACATGTCCTATATCACTGAATATGATCGAAAGGATAAATAAAGATGATTATTATTATGAATTTTTACTACTAAATGGATCATGGAAGAAAAATTTAAAGATAGGACAAAACTACACATCCTCGCTAACGTATGGATGTTTAGTGACGTTTTTAACATGTTACAGAGTTGGTAGCAGTGGCCTGAACGAGGTTGTATGAGAGACAACACGTCTTGTCGCTGTACTACTCCTGAGTTCGAGTCTCAGTTGCAGCAATATCGTAGGGAATGGTCATTGTGTAATTGTCTACACGTATGTGTCATGATGGAATAGCAAATACTAAACTCCTACAAGGACGTTCAAATAACTAAGACGATTAAATTTTTTTAAAAATAGAAGTTATCTCAGAAGAGCAGAAAGGAACATGGTACAGATAATAAGACTGGGAACGACAGAAAACAGAAAAGTTAACGAGAAGGACAACAATTACAAAAAGGAAAGGAATATACGCAACGAAGTGCTAGGGACGATTCCGAATCCAACACATCCATGACAAAGTCATAATACTACAATACAATACAGTAAATAAGTATATCACAAGGCAGAAGACTCGCAATCCATATCACAAACATCTACTCTACCCATCCTGCGTTCCTGTACCATAATTATATGACTCTCGCCGCTGCCATCAAGTAAGACCTGAGTGACAGCAGTGCCTACCGTTCACTGGTAAATCAAATCTAAATGGACTTTCTCTGGACTGTCAAATTATTAATAAGCTTCTACCCAGCATAGGAGTTCCAAATAATGTAACAACCCATGAGACTAATTAATATTTCAATTCCTTTATAAGTAATAGAGTGCTACTCCATAGATAATTACTCAGGTTCGAGCTGTTTCTAGAATCGTAAAAGAAACTTCGTGTGGATTATTTGTTCCTGTCAAAACAAAGGACTGTTAGAGAATAATCATTTAAGTCTAGACGAGAATGGGACTCGCACAGCGTAATAATGGAGTTCTTTGAAAGTTTTATATTTATTTATGAGTTTCGTTTCTTTAAAATCAATATTAGGTGTATGCTAAAAAAAGTAACCCACTTAAAAAAAATCTTTTGTTACTTTTTGCCAGTATTTATTTGTAAGGATCTTATCAGTACTAGATGTTGTTCAGACACAAAGAGCTTCCTAAAACTAATTTATTATCATGGTATATAAGTAAATATAACGTAAATTGCTTTCGAATCTCAGCCACTCTCTCATCCACTTTTATTATACAGTGTAAAAATTCTAAAAGGAATAAAAGTAAATGTGAAGGCTAGGGTAATTTGGTGATAATGGGGCCATTTTCTTCAACAATAAACTTAATAAATTAACGTAGGTTAACTTATAGATGATTTTCTCTACCAATTTTCGTGTGATCTGACACTAATTCCTTATTTATTTATTATGATATCGCACTCTCTTATCTTCAAACGATCATCGGAGCCGCTTCTAGTTACGACCTTTTTTGATTTTACTTTCCCGTTTTAATGCCCAAGTAATCTACCTAAATATCCAAATGCCATCTTCCCTGGTATCGGCGCTCCATTTCTTTAATGTCTTGGTGAAATCGTTCACATTACTCTTCAGTATAATCCTTTACATTTCTGAAATAATCAACATGAGAATGTGGAAAGTGCAATTTTGGATTCATCAAGAATCCAAATTGTTCAAAATTATCACGCTACTATCTGTGGTTTATACTTATACTTCTCATTTCTAAGACTTGCAAAGTACTTAAAATAAGTTGCTAATTTAATTTCTAGAGTCTTTCTTATATTCGGGGCATACTCTGCTTTCTTTTCACAATTGGTGAAAATCATACGATGCTATTATAAAACTAAATATGGTGTAGATCGGTTTGGTGAAGAGCATTGCACAATCTCTTATTAAAAATACAGGTATTAAATCTGAGCCCATAGTCAAATTTCCTTTCATTTTCTTGATGGCATTAATTATTTCATTCTTACTAATTTCAGGTAAATATGGAGTATTGCTGTTTTGTTTTTCTTCAAGTTGACCACCTGGAGCATTGCTTTTGTTTTTTGTGTTTAAAATACATCAGAAAAATAACCAGCCAAAGCGTTGACAATTTCCATCCGCTGTTAAAAATCCATTTTTTGGAGAATTAATATTTATAGAAATATTTTTTAATAAACTCAATAAACTTGTATTTTGTTTAATTATTTTGATCATTAGTGTTTGTAAATGCCACATTATTTTTTAAACAATTACAAGAGAGAAAAATAAATTCATAGAATATAGATTACCAAGATATTGATGTAACAACTTGTATAACAAGCGCAAATCAAAATACATCCAATACGTGGTAAAGTTATTTGTTTGCAGATTAAACGAGATTATAACATTTTATTGTTGTTTCTGTAAACTTAGACTGCAATCATACTGTCAGGTGCACCACTTATGGAATAACTATGTAATAAATGGAGCAATGAAGATGTCAAGTCGGTTTAATAATTCCAGCAATTTTATAATTTCTGTATGAGTGTAGCAGCATTTATTAATTCAACTTCAACTTGCCGGCCGTCATTCCACATAGCAGCATTCTTTAATAATAAATAGAATACCAGACGTTCGTGCGTGCTCGCTGCACCTCATATTACTTTTATTCCCTTATTATTTATAAACTTTTAAAGTATTTTCGTGGCTCTGTATATCATTTTTTATGCAATGGATCTTCTAATTTCTCTAATTAATTCAGCATCGTCAAATTTACCTACCAGAAGTTGAAACAAGGTATTAATTAGAAATATATAAGGTGATTCAAAAGTGAGCCACATCTTTTCATGGAGAAATTTCTCTCATGCAAATAAGTAGTTTAGATACTCCGGAGAGGTTCCATTGATCTTAGGAGGTCGAGACATTTTATACTCGATTCTAAAAAATTCTGTAAGAGAAGGAGCACTAGGGATGGTATTAACAATGAGAAGGTTGTATTTAATATCAAATTATTAACAAGGACTGATTTTTATAATACAATTAATATTAGAACTTGTAGTGTTGGTGCGGATATTATTTCTATTAAAGATCTTGTGTGTGTTGTTATCAGTATTGAGCTATATCCCTAAAAACCAATTTCAAAGCAAATTTCAACTCCTCTTGTATTATTGTGAAGATGGATAGCACATGCCTAAATATATAGACGTAAAAAATTAATGAAAAGGCTAAAAGGTGAACGTTCTCACACTACCACTTACCGAGTATATCGACGAGGCATACAGAATGTATTTTCAATATAATCAAGGGTCGTCTATTGATAGAAATTTTAAAAATGTGCTCTCTGAGCGAAGCACTTTTATCCTGCGCCCTTTAACAATAATATTATCTTCCAACCAATCTAAAGCAGCGTCAGCACAGCATACCTGCAGTGTATTGTAAACGGGTCCGCTTGAACGCGAATACTTCCGCACGTAAGTGGGTTTCTCAATATTTTATGCAACTTATTCTTAATAAAAGTTTCACGACCTCTCAAAGAATGATTATGGACCCAACTCCAGTAATAACTCACGCCAAATATGGCTGACTTCCGTTGAAAATATCGGAAGCGGCGTATATGTATAAATTTATAGTGGTGTTATTATTGTTGAGGATATGCTTGGAGAAAGTCTCATTTCCCGTTAGCTCTGTTTAAATCTTGACTGCTACTACTGGCTTGGTATTATGTTTGCGATTCAGCCCAAAATTATTTTAACTTCATATACGTCAATCGATATTTGCTGGAGGGATGTATGGCCGATATTCTACGATATGAACTTGCCTAGGGCATATTGCTTTTTGGATATATGTAACCGAAAAAACGCTACCTCAGGATAGACGGTTTATTGGGGTTGAGATACAGAAACTGATGAATTTGTCCTTTCTGATGTTCCGCCAATTACCTTTTTAATATTCATAAGCATTTGAAAATAAATGGATATTGATCCCTTGTCGTATGTTGTGAATGAATAGTAAATTTACGATGTGATAAGGGGCCGTAAAATTATGAAATTGATTGGATTTGTGATGACGCGATCCAATTTATTAAACATTGCCTATACCGGGTGACACAAGAATGGGGAAGCATTTTTGAACATGTGTGGTGATTCTTATTAATTTCTGACCACTTGTGTTTTTTTATAAGTAGTTATAAATTTTGATCTAGACAGCTATGAAATAAAAAACTTGCTTTGTTTAGTTTTTATTCAGAAAAAAATAATGCATAATTATCATTAATCATGGTGTATGACTGGTGGTCGAGAGGTGAGCGCACATGCCTCTCACCCGAAAGTTCCGGGTTCGATCCCTGGTCGTGGCAGAGGAAAATACTGTGAGAGGGACTTTTCCAGTATACACGGATATTGGGTGTGTGTCCCTTGTCTCTAAATGTGTAGCCCCCTCTCACACAAGGCTCTTCTAGAGCCTTCCGGGGTAAAGGGGGTTGTAATTACCTGTGGTGTTATTTATTTATTTATTTATTATTATTTTGCAGGCCTTTTAATGTAGGTATCTTCCTTTTTCTTTTTTCAAATTGAACAGTGGTGGCTCCGTGTTGTTAAAAAAAAAAAACAACAAAAACAGATTTTATTTGTAATATCTTAAATCTATAGTGATTATTATATGGTTAGCAAAAAATTTCGCATTGAAAGAAAAACAAAAGTATGTTTATTATTATTTAAAATTCTAATAGTGGAGTAATATTAAACGAATAATTTTTGAAAATGGTTGTAACTGAGAAAAGCGGTTTTTCTAAATCATTAGTCGGCCCCATGTGTTACGAAAATGCTATTCGTTGTGGCCGGAAGTCGCCGCTCCACTATCTAGGTTCACTTTTATACAAAATGGATTATGGATTTTTTAAATATCTCCGATTCTATTGATCCTATCAGAACGGGTAAGGTCTCAAACTCTTTGTTTTTAAACGGGCAACAAAACTAGAGGAGTTAGAAAACCCAAAAGATTAACATAACCTCAAAAATCAACAAACATGCATAACGAGCCATTTTGCAACTTTCTTCTAATCCTCCGGTTCTAGTAAACCAATTTTGGTGAAAGGCTATCAGTACTGAAGTGTACCTAAAATTAGTGATACGTTAACATTGATGCCAGCAGCTCAGCGAGTATGGCTATTTCTCTTCTCTTCTATCTTAAGTAGTCTTCGATGTAATGTTTTTGCCTGCGAATACTGCATAACATTTATAACAAAAAAATACAAAATTATTCTTTGGTGTACACTAGTATATAATAATAATTATCATTTATGTAGCACTTTCCTACACAATACATTTTACAAAATAATACCAAATGAGAACTGAAAAAATAATATAAATTTACATATTCTAGTCTACACATAAAATAATTAACATATTTTCTCATTAATCTATTGTATATATATTCTTAATTATTCTTTTGAAATAAGTTATGTTACGAGCCTCCTTAGCTTCTTTACTGAGGAAACTGTATTTATTTATTTATTTAACTTACACCATTCAAGAGTATAACACCAATTTTCCTTCGATAAAGATTTATCTTTGGACAGAGGCTGTATTTACACATTGTAGCACAAAATTATTTCTACCTCTTGTGTTATAATCATGCAAATCTTCAAATATTTGCACATTGCCTTGCAAATAAGGAGGTACTACATTCATTCTTATTTTATGTATGAAAACCAGTGCACTGAATTCAACGTAATTTCGTACATTCATCCATCCTAGAACTTTTAGCACATCATTCACTCTAGTATAAATACTGCATCTCAATATAACCCTCATGGCCCTATTCTGCAAGTTTTGCGAACGATCCAAGTCACCATCGATTGTAAGATACAGAACAGTGCTACAATAATTAAAATGAGATAATATAATAGTATTATATACCAATTATGTACTTGTAGACAGATACCTCTTTTTAATACACCAATTTTTTAAGCTATTTTCTTACACAATTAATTAATATGACTACTAAGTTTAAGATTATCATTTATGATTACACCTAAGTATATAATTTGATTAAAAACCTGAATTGATTCGGCACAAACTCTAAATTCAAGTACCTCCTGTCATATTTCATCTTTAAATTTCTTTTTTCCTACAATCTTAACTTTTGTTTTAGATATATTTAGCTTCAATTTATTTACTTTTAACAAATCACTCACTTCTTTCAAGGGTTCATTCATTCGACTCACTAATAACGCACTATTTTTCTCTGTTATATAAATAACTTCATCATCTGCGAATAAGTGATAACCGCAGTTATTAAACAGAGTTTCAATACCGTTAATATATAAAATAAATAAAAGCGGCCCTAAAATACTTCCTTGCGGTATTTCAACATTTGTGCTCCTTGTACTAGATATATACTCATCATGCATTCTACCTCTCAAATACTTATTACTTATCCACATATGTATCACTTCCTCAAGCCCATATCCTTTCAATTTATCTAATAATCTATCTCTATCTACGGTTTCAAAAGCTCTCTTTAGATCTAAGAAAATTATGCCAGTTATTTTGCCTATATCACTTGCCTTTTTCCATTCATTAATAACGTATTGTAAAGCGCTTTTCACAACTATATCCTTCTCTGAAACCTGATTCTTGCATAGTAATTTGCTTTCCTTCACAAACTCTAAGATTTGTACGTATACAACTTTCAAACAGTATTCATTATTTCCTTTTATTTTGATCACAAGGAATCATAGGTTTCAATTAACATAGAGAAACAAACGTTATATTTAATATCTGAACGAATATAAAAAATTACCGCACCAGTGTGTCTACTTTCAGAATTTACTCTTTCAATATTATAATTTTTAATGGCTATTTCAAAGTCACATATCTCTAATGTTACATGAGTTTCAGTTAAGCACATAGCCAATGGATTATTTACAGGTACAAAATATTTTATTTCATCGTAATGTTTAATCAAACTGCGAATTTAAGACAAAAACACATCCTTCTAATTGCTATTGTATTAATTTTATTGCTATTTTTTCAATTTAAATTTTTATTTGCAGTACAGGGCAAGACAAGTCATATATATAATGGTTATAATTTAGATTAAGTTGAGGATTACCTTCATTTGCTACTAAACAATTTCTGTACTTACATTCAGTAGAATTACAGACTTTTTCTTTATGGAATTAGCCATATATAAAAATCTCAACACGTTAAGTTCGGGAACCAGGCAGGCTACCTTATGGGACCATGAATTACTATCATTTGTTTGCTATATACCTTAGTGTCGTCAATTCTGGTATTGTGCGGAGCAGCACATTATTGTTGAAAGTACAGGTTTCAAAATTGAGCTAACGGTGGACCACCAACTTCTTCCCATATCTTTTGTAGGAACTCAAGGTATATTTCACCTGTTAACGTTCCTTGAAACAAAATAAACCCAATTATTTCGTGTCCAGAAATTGCCTGGCCTATACATTTATACCAAAACGTCCTTGAAAGTTATTGGTTGAGGCTAATCCTTGATTTTCTTCAGATTAGTATCTAATCTTCTCTCGATTAAACATTCCATTATTAGTAAATTTATATTAATCTGAGAATAACACATTTTCTAAAAATATGTTATCTATATCTCTATAATTAAAAGAACGCCAATTGTGTATTTTAAAATACGTCTAAGAGTTTTCAGTATCTTGCTTATTTTTTGTTTCATATTTTTGCTTAGATAAAGCATTTTTCGCTATTTTCCTAACTTCCTTAGAAAAGGCTATTTAAGGCAGATATATATAGATTTCCGCTTGTCCCTGAGAAAAGTAATTATCTATTTACTGAATCTGCAAAAACTTCACTTCAAGAAGCAGATTTTTCATGAACATCTCAGATTGAAAATAATTCGTTTGTAGCGAGCATGAAAATAATATTTTGTAATTTGTCATATGCAACTACAACCGGAACTCAAATGTTTATCATCCTGGAAGCCAAAAACATCCGAAACAATCGTAATTGTGATTCAGTTAATACTCAGATACGTAGTTGGTGGCATTGCAGAGCTTATAAGACGATAATATTCGCCAAGCGTACAATGCATTCGGCGTTTCCTTGATCATTACAGTTCTATAATGGAGCCAGGTGCGGTGAAACGCAAATATAAACTTACAATAGAATGTTTGCTTTCTTATCCCGTAGCTGCCATTGTTTCGTTCCTCAGGTAAACCCCATATCTGTATTGAGTCGTTTAGGAGATTCTAATGCGTTCTGACGTTATTTGCTTTCTTACATCTGCCCTCTTTTGTTAAGATCAATATTTGGATATACAGATCAAATAATTTGAAAGTTTAATTACCGTAAAATATTGCAATATCAGCAGCAAAAGTTCCTTGTGTGTTATTGTATTATGGCTCCCTTTCGGCTCCGATAACTCTCCAAAATGAATGAACCTCAACAAATGCTAGGGAATTGTTGAATTTTAATAACCGGTGAATTTATTAGCAATAGGGGTGAGATGATTCATTTTTTAATTGTTTGCTCAAGCTAGCTGAGAACGTCATAAAGTACTTTCTTACACTGTGAAACTCGGCATTCTTTTTTACTGCGACAAGGCAAATAAACTTGTTAGTCATAATTTTGATATTCATAAATATTCGTTGGTGAAGTGGTTTATTTTGATTAAATAATAAACTTGCGTTATGTTGTCTTCTATACAGGGTAAATTACAAAGAGTGAGAAATGAGTAACTGGAGATTCTTTGGCTTAAAATAGGAAAACTTCCAAATACATGTTAAAATTAACAAGACATTGTGTTGAAAAGCTTGAAAAAATATCCGAAATTTCTGAAAATGCCTGAACTCAGTATCCCCAGAAATTAAATATATATATGGTGGTATGCTGGGGATCATATGATCGGTTCATTTTTCATTGATGATACACTATACGGCCTTAAATACTTAGATTTATTGCAGCAGTACATTGTTCCCGAAATTAGACGGCTGGCAGGGCGGAGATTTAACGAGATCTGGTGTCAACAAGATGGTTGTCGTTCTCATGATTGTGCCGCAACTCAGGATTCTCTGAACATTGCATTTCCAGGTCGTTAATTGAGTGGACGGGAACCATCTTGTGACCAGCTAGATCTCTTGATCTAGCTCGAATCGACTTTTTTATGGGGCTACATAAAATCTCAAATTTATGGCTGCCAGGAGAATGGAGGAAATAATCTCGAGGAATTGCGGTTGAAAATCTCAAACGCTTTCGTCCAAATTAGCCTGATATAATAAATAATAATAATAATAAATAAACACCACAGAAATTAGACAACCCCCAATTCCTGAAGCCAGCACTTGTGCGGAAGGGGTTACAAATTGAAAAAACGCGGACATACAACCATTTCCTCCGACAGTGCCATTGCCGGAGCCAGGATTCGAATCCGGTGGTGCGATGTCCGTGTGATTAATCGCGATTGCCACCTTGCGCCTTAACCCACTCGGCTATCGACCAGACGATGTTATTAAATAACAGAAAAAGTTTTTATGATTGCTTAAATTATTGTTCAGGTCAAGGCGTCCTACTGAACATTTATTATAATTCTTTATTTTTCGTTTCAAAATTTTTTTTTTATTTTAAGAGTGTATTTCATATTAAAAACATTCTCTTATAACGCTTCTTAGGGTCGACTTATTCAGCCCTTTATAAACTGTATGAGAATAATTTTAGTTTTTAGATATTATGACATCGTGAATTGAATAATTGAACATGCGTCCACCCCCAACGAACAACAACGTAATACTGAGAGTGCGACAACTGCGATTGCCTGATTAATAAATAAATAAATAATATTTTATAAATATGGTCCCACTACGAAACGACTCAGAAATGCTCACGGAATAACTTCTGATACTTAAAAAAGTGAAAAAATATTACTAAATGTGCTTTTTTGTACTTCAAACGTGACGAAAATTGCCTGTTTGCTGAAAATTAAAAATCAACCGCATTTTCAATCGTCAGTTTCTTATCGCTACTTATTGAAAATCATACACGAAAAAGTGTTTTTTGTAGGGAATTTTGTAAGCTTTCATTTAGGTCTTATGAAATTTTGTCGTAAAGTCAAAAGAAATGATGATATATACAAAAAAAAGGAATTAAAAATAATAATGATTTAATTTTTCTAAACAAAAACAGTTTTAAAGAACTTTTTTAAAACAAAATATACCTTGCGAACGACTTATGCTTTGCATTACTTTCATATGTATATAAACTAATAAAAATAGGTCAAAATCAATTTTTAAAGAATTGTTATGCACAGTTCTTGCAGGAAAATCTTAATTTATAATTTTTCTCCCTAATGGGGACTTTTCATATGTTAAAAACTACCACAAGATAAGCCTGTTCCTAAAATTTCAGCCCTCTCTGAATTATTTCATCGAAATTTTCCAATTTTATTGATCTATTACTATTATTATCTGATATTTTTGTGCATTAAAAATTCCGTAGATATTCTTAAATAAGGCAGAAAATATCCTGTATTAATAATATTTTAGGTCGACATGCATTACATGTATATAAAAATCATCAAAATGCAAAAATACAATAAGTTGATAACAACATAGTCAGTATATAAATAATAAACAATATGTAAAACATATATAAGGGACAAACAATGTAGAGATAAAATATAAGGGATACTTAAAAAAGTAGATAGAGTGTTAAACTCAACGTTAAATGGTATTACCAAATAATTCATCTATAGAGTAAAACGATTAGTAATAGTAATTCTTTTCACTTTAATTTAAACAGTTTTGCTGTAGGCATTTCATTTCGATAATTAGGTAGATAATTATATATTTTAATAGACATAATAGTCACACCATTACTAACTGCAGATAAGTTATGTTGAGGAAGCAAAATGTTTGTTGTGTTTCTCAGGGTTTATTGTATATTGCGATCTGAAAAATGAGTAAACAACATGACAGAATATAAGAAGATAGAAGCTGGTAGTGTTAATATTTTAAGTGAGACAGGCAAGTCCCTACATGAGTAGATGGAATTCTTGAACATCATAGTTCTAGTTATTTTTTTCTGGACTACGATTAGATCATTAAGTCTATACTAGAGTTTCCCCAGCAAAGAATTCCATAATTTATTAATGATTCTACGTGCAAAGTAGTAAATTCTAAGCAGTTTTAAACTTACATAAGCATGAAGTTGACAAACATATAGCATTTAGCAGATATTTTTTTCGATACCGATTCAATATATTTAAACCAGTTTAAGTTTTGATCAACCGTTATCCCTAATAATTTCACGTATTCACTTTTTTTTTATAGGCCGATTGTTGATTCTTATCAGTAGGCTACATTGGAAGTATTTTTGGTAAGCATAAGCATTTGAGTCTTTCAGCTATTAAGTTTTAAACCGAATTTATTACAGTAGTTGTTCATTAATGTAGTACATATATTTGCGTTAAGTGAAAGATCCTGTAAATTGTCGGCTGCCACGTTATCGGCAAATTGAGTGACTTGAAAATCATGTGTTACTGTAAAACTACTTTGCGGATTATTGATAAAGCTTTAAGAAATAATTGGACCTAATGTACTAACTTGGGGAACACCTGTTGGTACCAAATGAGCATTAGATTGATACAATTTGCCACACACTTTTATTTCAACTCTCTGAGTACAGAAGTGATTGCATCTTGGATAGAGTGACCTTCTCTAAAATTATATTGACTAGATGAAAGAATATTATTTTTATTTAAATAAATTTTGAGGTGACTGGCATATGTAAGTTCAAATAGCTTGGAAAATACAGATAGTAATGAATTCGCTTTTCAATTCACTGACTATTTTTTCTTAATTTTAATCAGTTCGTTCAATTCTTGTTCCATATTTAATGCTTCCTCCAATAATGCTTTATTCTCGTATTTTAATTTAGTTATTGTTTGTTTCTAGCTAAACTGTCCTCTGTGAGATCATTAACTGTTTTTTTTTTCTAAGATACTTCTTTCTTCGTCGTCGTCACTGAACACATACCTTTCGTCAGGAAATTTACAACACATAATTTTGTTTTCCTTTACAAAACGTATTTTTTCTTTCATTTTATGAATACAGCACTTATGAATGACACTGAAATAATACTTAATACAAACATAATGTAAGAAAGGTGTCGTTTTACAATATTTAAAATTAATTAACTGAGAGCTCCTAGAGCTAACACTACTACCGCTTGCCTTTGTAGAAGAAATGGTATGTATTCCTAGAAGGCCTTTAAAATTATGCTCTTTTCAAATACATATATTTCATCAAAATATCCCTTATTACTATACTAAACCAAGAGCTACCGAGTTTTCAATGAGAACCTCCTTCAAGATCAATAAGTTTGGTGTGTAAAAACTACTTTTACAAAACGTCGAAATATTTGAACACTACACTAGAATACGCTACTCAGGTTCTTGATCTATATTGGCTTATCGTAAATAACGATTATTCAGTATCTTTCGCGTAAAATACTCCTTAAAATCATTGTCTTCTTCAGAGTAGTTACCAAACGGCCTTTGCGGCTAGATGCATAGAAACGTTTGCTTACCATTTACATTAAACATGTACCGAGTTACATCTCAACAGTTTAATTTTCCAGATTTGAAATTAAGAATATGCCACGTCAGCGCTTGATCTATTCTTAGTTTTTGTCTAACTGTATCTGGCGGACCTTCCCCAATATTTTACTCGTACATTATGTATTATGTGCCGGTTGAGCCGGATTTTATTAAAATTTGTTTTGTGTCACCATAAAAGTTTTATTCGAGAAATTTTGCTTCGACATCGAAAATCTTATGCGGCTGTGTAGTAAACGTTACGTTTTATTCAAGGCAGCTTTCAACTGGTCTAATAAATTCTGTATGTATTTCAAAATCCTCATGTTATATTGAAAAAGTTGCCAATACTTCAGACGTACAGCATATTGTGTAGACAATTTTCTTTATTGTAAGAAAGTAAATTGAAACTTAACTAAGTCTGTCTTATTTATACAAAAAAACTGAAATTTCATTTCTACTCTCACTATTAACATGAGAGTTTGGATTGAATTATGTCAAAGGAAACATTCATAATGTAAATCATAAAAAGTTGAAAGTTAAGTTTTTACTCCTGTTAATATTATTACCTGTTAGAAACTAGTTGCCATTTATTAATCTTAGTATGGAGAATACGAAAATTTCAATTACATAAAAGTTGCTAATGTGAAAGTTACGCGCATTAATAGAGAAAACAGTTGAGAATAAAGAGGAAGTATAAATTTATTACGTATAATATAAAGACACAAACCTTGAGAGGGAAATGTTAAAATTTCTTTGAAGGAAATCAACTTTGGCATACCACAAAGACCGTCTTTGGGCCTATCTTATTTATAATGCATATCAAGGAAATGCTATTTCTTAATATAAGAACGAAGAGGATACCGTGCTGAGGACACAGTGAGTGGTTGACGGGCACAACTAACACCAAAGCGTCCATTTTGTCGATGTATGACCTGTTGGACCGGAAGCCTACTTGCTCAGATCTCAGTAGGGATTCAAGTATAGGGGTCAGTCTTTCAAGTATTATGTGGGCGAAAATCTTTTGAAGGGTGTTAAATTGTTATTCCTCTTCAGTTTTGGCACTCACTTAGATCTCCTTTCTTTGGTACCTTTACTATCATCCCATCGCTCCATTCATTTATGAGTTGTTCCAGATGTCTCTTAATATTGGATGTAATAGGCCATTTCATAAATTCTGCTGGGATGTCATCTGGTCCTGGACACTTACTATTTTTCATCGTCTTTATTGCTTGTTTGATTTCTGCTTTACTTGGGGTATTGACGCTTATATCGCCTATTACGTTTTCTTTAACACCAATTTCGGCGATCTCTTGATCTTCTTCTTCTTTATTCATTTCACCAGCGGCTTAGTTGCTCCTGCTACGATGTAAGTGGTGAGCCAGCCTTGCTCTTGACCAGTAGTGATTGTCAGTTGTTTTGTTGGAGAGTTTTCGGGTCATCTGCTCTGTTAGCCAGTTCTGCGTCCCAGTTTTTTTGTCTCTTCTAGCACTCTTTTTAACTTCTAGATTTAGCTGTGGGTATTTTCTCGTTAAGAGCTATTTCTTGGAGGGAGTTTGCTCTATTTATTTTATCTTGGTGCTCTTTTATTTTAACAATTTGATTCCATATGCTGTTACTGATCCATTATTTTTTACTTTTCGGTTTTTTCCCCAAGTACTGTTATCGATGTTTCTAGTAGGAACTCTTAAGGCGATCCCACCTTTGCTGCGAATTTGATCTTTTCTCTCAAGGCGCCTCGGAAGTTCTCCTTTTTCTCCGTTATTAATTCCAGGTTAAAATTATTTCGTGTGCTTGCTGTAGTTGGCTTTTCTTGGGTACTGCCAGTCTTAGCTTTAGCTTTGCTACATCTGTTTCACGGTTTGTGCATACATCTAGTGGAAGGCTCTCAATTTTCTAGAAGTCATGATGTGGTCGATCTGGTTCTCTGTTACATGGTCCGGTGAAATCCACGTTACTTTATGTCTGCTTTTATGAGGGTAAAGCGTTACCCCTATTTTGAGATCGTATTGTGTACTTAGTTCAGCTAATTTCCCCATTTTCATTCATTGTTCCCATTCCGTGATACCCCACCATATCGTGTTCCAGATTCGTATTATCATTTCTGACCGTTCCATTTAGATTCCCCCATCACTATTATGATGTATCCTTTACAGATCTGTTGTAAGGTATAGAAATGTTCTTTTTCGTTGGGCTCCGCACTTTCGGTTGGTGCATAGCATTGTATTACGCTAATGTTTCTAATATTAGAGCACAATCTTGTCCATATAATTCTCTTTATTGTTGGACGCCATGTCATTAGGCTTTCTTTAATTTTTCTACTAATGAGCAGTCCAATACCATACTCTTTACTTTCTCCTTCTGGCTTTCCTGAGTACATGCGAGTATCTCCTGTTTTAACATCAAGTTAACCATATTCTGACTATCTTGTTTCGCAAAGCGCCAGAATTTCAATCTTATAGTTCCTCATTTCACGTATTATATGAGCTAGTCGAGATAGTTCCAACATTGTTCGTACGTTCTATGTTCCCATTATTGTTCTTGTTCTTGCTATATTCCCGGTCCGGCGTTCATTCGTTGAGTTTTCTTTAATAGGAAGCTTTAAAGCGAGCAGGTGATTGACCTACTGCACCCGATTCTGGTTTGAAGCTACCACATTCGGTATCCAGATCTAACAGTTGGGAGTAACATTTTCTCATAGTCAGTTCTTGGGATTATACCGTCAATACTCGGTGCCAAAGCATTGTTGGTTCAAATCAGGGTATGCCGCCGCCTTCGAATTATTTAAAACATTTTTCTAAAATCATAATTATCATACATTAATCAATTTCCATCTATAATTTGATCCCTGTAGCATTTTTAGTTTTAGAAATATATTAGTTATATTTAATGCCAATGGTAGCCATGTTGATATATTTAGTTGCAGTCTTAATGATATTAAAATGTATTATTTAAAATGAGCTTTGTTCTTTTACTTTGTTTTTTCTTACTATTTTGTAGAGTCGTGTATAGTTTTTGTATTTATTTTAACCGTCTGTATGTTATATACAGGGTGTTGCATCATGAGAGGGACATAGCTTAATAGGAGGTAGAGAACGTCAGTGGTAACCGGAACCTCCCATAGAAATGTCTCATTGGGCCTTCATTACGAAGTTACAGGGTGTTAAATAATTTTTGGCCAAACCTGTTTTTTGTCATAACTTTGACAGGGAATGAAATAACGGATTCATATTTGGTACGGCTAATGTACTAACGAGCCCCAAGAGGTACATGTATAAAAAAAATATATCCAGGTCCGGACTCACTATAATTTATGTTTCTTCTTTGCATCAATAAAACATCACCCTGTATATATTTTTTTGAAATTTCGATACGATATTTGAAAAGAGCAAGAAAAAACAAACAAAATGGCCTATTTCATTTTTTTGTTACACCTTCGTGGTTATTTAAATACGTTGTTAAATGTGCAAGAAAATGGATTACAGAACCCTATTAAATGAGAGGCACGTGAAATAAATAGTTTCATAACTAAAATTTGCAAAAATTCTATTGAGCCTAGGTGGTCTGGGTGAATCCTAATTCCGGCACGTTTTAAAGGTCCATTTTGGTAAAAACTGTGGTCCTAATAAGTAATCGGGTATGAAATAACAAAATTTGTAATCAATCACAGTAGGCTTGTTCAAAGAATAAAAGTGACAGATAATTTAAACCATTTAGGCCTAAGCAACCAGTTACTTTGATCAAGAAAATCATCAACATTTTATACTTAATAAAAATTGGAAAAGAGAACAAACTAAAATCTAAATAAATAAAATATTTTCCATTCAATTAACAATAAATAACAAAACAATAACTAAATGTGTTTAAAAATAAAACGTAATTGACACTAAAGTAAATTTTCAAAATGTCCTCCCCACATTCTGTTTATTTTCTTGCGCGTTTAGAAAGGTCACCAATTGCTCGACGTATCATTTCTGGATTATTCCGTATTTCGTCGCAGGTTGTAACGATGCGCTGGATTAAATGTTGTCTACTTTCAATTTCAATGCTATAAACCTCGTTTTTTAAGTGACCCCATAAAAAGTAATCACAAGGGTTACAATCAGGAGATCTTGGTGGCCATTCATGTGGACCCCCGCGTCCAATCCATCTATTAGGATACACATTGTTTAAGTGTTCTCTTACTTGAAGGTTAAAATGTGGTGGGGCCCCATCATGCTGAAACAACATGCCTCTTATACCGATATTTTCTAACATATTCGGTAAAATGTTTTGAAGAAAATCAAAGTAAATTTCACCATTCCATCTTTCTTCAAAAAAATGTGGCCCTATCAAATGTCTATTCACAAGTCCGACCCAAACATTTACAGAAAACCTGTGTTGCGAACGGCGTTGGCGTACCGCATGTGGGTTTTCCTGTGCCCATTTATGATTATTTCGTGAATTGTTTACTCCATCCCTTGTAAATTGTGCCTCATCCGTAAATAAGGTTCTGTAAATGACTGGGCGATGGTTAGACAACCAATGACAAAATGCCAGGCGGGGGATATCGTCGCCTTGTTGAAGACGCTGTACCTGCTGGATATGATATGGATGGTAACGTTCTCTTTTTAGGGTTCTCCATACTCGCCAATGAGGAATACCAGTTGCCAAACTGATTCGTCTAGTGCTCATATTTGGGTTTTCTTGAACTACGTTTATAATATTGTTTTGTTCCTGCACACCTTGTTGTAAAACACGCTCCACAACTGCAGAATTAGGAAACTTTCCGTGTTGTCTTGCATACTGGAACACCGTACTAAAGGTTTTATGATTAGGGCATCGACGACCAGGAAAACGCAGCCGATATTCTCTTTCCGCCGACCTACCATTTCCATTACAGAAACCATAGATGAATATTATGTCAGCATATTCCACGTTTGTAAATTTTACTGGCATAGTTAAAATATTTTCACAAGTTTTCACTAACTAAATGCGGATTATTGACACATTAAATTACTAACAAACAATTATTCAACTGTTTAGGAGATTTCTTTTTATTATCTGTCACTTTGAACAAGCCTACTGTGATTGATTAAAAATTTTGTTATTTCATACCCGATTACTTATTAGGACCACAGTTTTTTACTAAAATGGACCTTTAAAACGTGCCTGAATTAGGATTCACCCAGACCACCTAGGCTCAATAGAATTTTTGCAAATTTTAGTTATAAAACTATTTATTTCACGTGCCTCTCATTTAATAGGGTTCTGTAATCCATTTTCTTGCACATTTAACAACGTATTTAAATAACCACGAAGGTGTAACAAAAAAATGAAATAGGCCATTTTGTTTGTTTTTTCTTGCTCTTTTCGAATATCGTATCGAAATTTCAAAAAAATATATACAGGGTGATGTTTTATTGATGCAAAGAAGAAACATAAATTATAGTGAGTCCGGACCTGGATATATTTTTTTTATACATGTACCTCTTGGGGCTCGTTAGTACATTAGCCGCACCAAATATGAATCCGTTATTTCATTCCCTGTCAAAGTTATGACAAAAAACAGGTTTGGCCAAAAATTATTTAACACCCTGTAACTTCGTAATGAAGGCCCAATGAGACATTTCTATGAGAGGTTCCGGTTACCACTGATGTTATCTACCTCCTATTAAGCTATGTCCCTCTCATGATGCAACACCCTGTATAATCGTACTAATCTGTATCCTTGTTCTTTTAATGCATAGTTGATATTTGACATGTTTAATATTTTACTTTCTTATTGTACAGAAGCTTATTTATTAGTGTTTTTGTTTATCTTACCTTCCTGTTCTGCAATTGAGTTTTTTTACCAGTAGAACAGTATACTATTATAAATAAATAAATAAAAAAGTACAAATACCGTGCATCACTGAAAAGGGGTGAAAAATTTATGTAAGGGATGAACACAAGTCCAAATCGCTTTGCACTTTTCCAGAAATTGATTGAAAAGAAAATTATACATAATGTAAACCTAATTTTTTAGTGTTCAAATAAAGAAATTAGCGGAAAATAGGGTAGTGGATCTCTGAAGTTCTTATTGAAATTCAGAATAGTATTTCATATTATTTCATCTATTTTATTTATTTTTTAGTTATTTAGTCAATATTTTATCTAGAGGGTATTTAAATTTGTAATATTTACTGTACCAAAAGCACAATATATAAATTGCAATATACGTTCATAGAAGTTATCAATTAAATTAATTTTCATCTAATACAATTTTTTTTTTTTCAGGACTTCCATCTACGAACTGTCGCTGTCGCTGTGAATGGTACGTATATAAAATTATCATTTAAATGAAGAAATCCAATCTAACAATAAGAGGTTGTAATTAATTTCGCCAGCCTTATCCACAACAAAGCCGTGGGATTTTGATAAACGGTCTTGATTCGGTTGTATTAGTTGCACCAAGAGACGTTCCATAAATTTAATAAAACGCAATTACTGCAACGCTTCAACCATAAATACAACTATAAACGCATTATTACGAGACACAGTCAGAATTTCATACGTCGACTAGTCCAGGGTGCCGGCGGGGCACTTGAAAAATTGCACCATTAAAATATGAAACAAAGGAGAATATGAATCTCTGCCGAGTTTCTAGGGAGTATTTACATAACTGCAAGGTAATCTTCAATAGACGTCTGGAAATTCTGAAACAATGAGGATTGAATAAAGTAAATATAGGAATACGCAAGCGTTGTTGAGTGGCAGAACGTTCACAGTTAATATTGTAGTTATAAATGGAAATTCTGAAAATATATGTTTAAGGGCGGGATCATAACCGGCATATATTAATTTTGTCAACTTTGTATTATATTAATATTAGTACCTGAGTTCTAAATTCACCACTTTAATGTCACCTAACAGAGCAGGAGTGTATTAATCTTGAATTATTATAATTATATATAATTAAATATACCCCATTGGGTCGATTAAGTCTTGAACAGCTAAAAATTACTATAAAACTGTTCATATTGTCTTTATGTTTATAGTACAGGAGTCAGTGGTTTCATTACCATTTTGTCACCGACTGAGCTATGATGACAACAAATGATGTAACTTATTACGATCTAAAGTCAGGTAGAAATAAACGAGGTCCCAGATCTTACGAATAATTATAGTGAGAGCGAGCAATAAAAAGAACAAGCAAAAACAAATACAATGTATTATAAAAATAAGCAAAGTACAGTGCAAAAATTTAAAGGCAAAAAAAAACTTACAAGAAAATATATAAACGCATATCCAGTCTATGGTTATTAAGCTAACGCTAGGTAGAATATTTATTAATTTAAGCAATTTTACAATTAATAGAATAATATTCTGAATTACTTAGTTAATTTGGAGAGTTTTCAGGCGTTCCAGACTTGCTGGTTGTAGAAATCGTCACGAATAATTAAATAAGTTTTACAGAAATCTTCACCAATATTAAATAAAGCTTTTCAGAAATCCAAATAATCCAAAAATAGAGCAGTTGGCAAGTTCTAACTGTGTTCAAAATCTAGCTATATCAAATCGTCTATAACTAAATTTACAAAATTAGTCTCAAAATTAACCTCCAATGTGAACACGTGTCTACAGAGTCAACCATTAATAATAGGCGATAGTTCAGGGGTAGATTTTTTGGGCCAAAATATGAGGATATAACCAAATATGCTTTAATAAAATGTTGCTGTGGAAAAAGATACAGGGTGTCAAAGTTCAAATTAGTTATTCGTTTTTTTTGCAGTAACTTAAGAGCCTTTTGACTAATCTTCGCCAAATTTGCTAGAGGACTTTTTTTCATTCTAAGAAACAATAATTTATGTATTACATCACGTTAGATCATAGAGGGCGCCGTAGGACCTGTATCTGATGATGAATTTTTTTCATTTTTTTTGCGAAACGTTGTGGTACTTCTGACCAGAAAATCTGATGAGACCGTCATTTCCACGTATAAAAGGTACACTTGGTAGAACTTGATAACTTCAACCGTTTTCGAGGAAAATGTCTGGTCGATAGCCGAGTGGGTCAAGGCGCGAGATGGCAATCGCGATTAATCACACGGACATCGTACCACCGGGTTCGAATCCTGGCTTCGGCACTGGCATTGTCGGAGGAAATGGTTGTATGTCTGCCTTTTTTCAATGTGTAACCCCCTTCCGCACAAGCCCTGGCTTCTGGAATTGGGGGTTGTCTAATTTCTGTGGTGTTTATTTATTTATTATTTTCCTAATAATCTGTTGACTGAAAGCTTAAATTAGGGTGGTAATTTGGATAGGAAATTAGAGCGTGATGATATCTATCGCTGAATGTATAATTTATTACGAGGATAATACATTGGTTAATGAATTTTGTGAGAGAGAATAAGAGTAATATGTTTAATAGAGTTGAACACTTTTACGTCGATAGCGTCGTACCTTTTAATATTTTTTAGATTTTAAATTATATCCAATACTTGATTGTATGATACCTCAAATAAATTTAATTTCTCGTCACCGCTTAAAGTAGAACTATTTAAAAAATATTCAGTGTTAACATTAGAGCATGAAAGAGTGGTTATTATATTTTGAGCAATACTACCAAAATAAGAATTATTAAAATCATTTGGGACAATGGTTAAAGATCGGTTATATTTGTTTTAACATTTCTGGTTGTATTAAGTTCCACATAGTTCTCTTCTTTCAGAGTATATAATTGTCTTCTCCTATTTTTTTTTTTGCTTCTGATAGCTCGTATACTAAGTTTGCTAGTTTTAAAAAATAATTCTTTCAAATCACTAGAAGGATCTGTTTTAATCATGAAGAAAATTCTGTATACTCTGTATATGTTACAATATCGATTTACGAAGTTAAAGGTCTTGGAACTTCTAATCTCTTATACTTTGCCAGTGGAAACTTGGTGACTTATACGTACCTCTTATAATCGTATAAATCAAGCCATTATCTTTGGAAAACTTGAGAGGTCTGATATTAGTTCATCACTGTTAATGCTATTTTGATCATATCTAATAGATAGATTGCAGTTTCTAGTTTCTCAAGTTTGACCTATATGTTGCCTCTTCAGGAATACCACAAGTGTCGAATCTTGGACCACTAATTTTTATACTGTAAATCATATTGTCCGATCATCGAAAGTGAGAAATTATTATATGCTGATAATTTCAGCTGAATAGAATAATGGAGTCCATAAGTTTTTATGAACCATTTTTAACTGTAGTATTATGAGTTATTTGAGCAGAAAGTATCCTAATTTGCAGAATTCTTAATCTAGAGGATGTGACTCAGTTATAGACGGATAATATTTTTCATGCTGATCTGCCTTTCATTATAGATACTGAAACATTAGTATTAATTTTGTTAGGACTCTAGTAAATCATTTTTCAGTTTACTGGTATTGGACACTTTATACTATTCGTAAATTTAACCAAAATTAAAGTATTGCTGACAAGTTATTTGTCCTATTTGCTATAATTGTATGAGCTAGATGTTTACATAACAAATATTTTTGAATTTCAGGGGCAATCGAAGGATTACCATGAAACGGTTCACTGAGGAATTATTATTGGGGATGGGCATGTTATTTAGTTATTAATGTATTGAAAAATTCTGTATTCTATCAGCTTTTAATTCAAACTACATAACAGAGTGCCCGCCATTTAATAAAACAAACTGCATTCTCCGCCTTAACTGAAGGTAAAATAACGCTTTTATTGGTTCTATATCTGGATCAATATTTTTATAATACTGTAAATATTTTTCTTGTGAGTAATTTGGTAAATTTAATTCAGTTATTTAGAATCTAGAGTTCGCGTCATAGCCCTTAAAAAATGTTATTGTTAGTATATGTGTACTGTGTATCTAAATGCGAGTAATCGTTTTACAAGTTACTATCATCATGAAACTGATCACCATGAAGTGTTAAAAAAATGTGTTATTGGTGACCTTTTTTCTCAGATCTGTCTGAAATTAGGTTTGATATAAATTTTACATTTCCATAAGAAAAATATCACGTTAGATTAGATGTGCACTTCTAGCAGGTTTCACTAGCAGACAGCCAGCGTCTTCTTCGTGTCTTGTAAATTAACATCGAAGCAGTTGTTGTCTAACACATTCCATTTTTAAGTATCCAAATATTGTTAGAGGTAATGTTTAAATCTAAATTGTTTAATATTACTATTTCTTTAACTTCTCAGATTGTAATATATTGAAAATTTAGGTACTAATATTTACGCCTCATTCTTACGTGATATTGGAATCAAAGTAGCATTTAAATTCGCTACATAACCATACACAAATGTCGTGACTACACGTGATATTTCAAACTTGCGAATAATTTTCCTAGGTTCCGTAACTGAAGCTTAGAGCGAAGTAATTCAATTTAATAAGCGACAGTTTGTTATATACTATTTATAACCTCATTCGTAGAAAATTGAATGATTCACGTGCAAATAACTGAGGATTATAAATTTAAATGAGATAGATGGTATTCTAGTAAAGCCTGCCAGTGCTCAAATTATAGTTATTGCAGGAGAAGTCATGGAGAGTCATGTATTGACAGAATATCTATATTGCATAAACATAAATAATTTAAAAGTTCAATCATCAATTAGCGTACATATTAGATATATAGGACGTATATCGTATATTATTGAACATCGATTAATGCAAGGAGACATTAGGATATCAGCGACTAAAAATACGTGGATAAATCAATTGGTGATATTTCAAAGCAAATGCATTGAAATTAGTAATAGTTCAATCAAAAGGGAATATTACTCCATTAAAATATTAAAATAGGATAATGGTTACGCTAAAATCAGAGTATTATTTGCCTTTTCAAAAGTTTTTCCTTTTCTAAATAACATTTTTTTAAAAATCATTATTCACAGAAAAATGTGTGTTGAGGAAGCTGATAAAATACTATTTAATTAATAATAATAATAATTTTATTGATCCATTTGCCATTAATACAATGGATAGAACGGGTCAAAATCTTAAGTAACATAAAGAGTACATACAGTAAACATAATCAGTTAGTTAAAACGTTGACGAATTACAATTATAAAAATCGCAGAATAAAATTTATAACATAATACAAAGATACATTATTACACAATCTTGCTGTCAATAACCTCATTCAATGAACGTACGGAAGTAGCCTCAAAATTTATGAGCCGCACGATATTCACGCACGCTATAATAGTACTTTTCAAGCAATAATTTTTTTTCCTTTATACTTAAAAGCTTGTATGGAGTTTTTCTCTCGAATTGATTGAGGTAGATAGATTATTCAATAATTTTGGACCCATATAATGAGGCGATCTTTCAAACAGAGTTGTTTTATACTGAGGGAGCTTTATCAAAGAACCACAGCGAGTGGGATATTTGTGGGAGTCATGATTTTTCTTATAAATTTCGCATAGTTTTATTTTACATATGTTAAGGATTTTAAAATAAATATACACGGTACAGTTAAGATGGAATATTATATAATTATGACTGGTGGTCGAGAGGTGAGCGCACTCGCCTCTCACCCAAATGTTCCGGGTTCGATCCCCGGTCGTGTGGCAGTGGAAAATACTGTGAGAGGGATTTTTTCACTATTCACGGATACTGGGTGTGTGTCCCTTGTCTCTAAATGTGTAGCCTCCTCCCGCACAAGGCTCTTCTAGAGTCTTCCGGGATAAAGGGAGTCGTTATTGCCTGTGGTGTTATTTATTTATATATAATTGAATATTATAGCTAATGTGGCTATAGCCTAGGGCATAGTAAACATTCATTAGGAATTTTCTTTCAAGGCGCCTTTTTAAATTGGAAATGGCAAAGTAACAACTATTTAATTTTTTTTGCTAAATTATTGACGTGTTCTGCCGAGTTTAATTGCTGATCAAGATGAGTACCCAAGTATTTCAATATTTTACAAAATTCGATTTTTCCACCATCCACCATTAGATTTATATTTATATCTGACTCAAGTTGCTTTTTATTGTAAAAAGTTATACAAACTGTATTCTCAGCATTTAGAATTGAAGAAGCATATTCCCGCCTTGTTGCTAAAATCATAGTAAGTTAATTTGTTCATGAGAATTTCATGCATTGAACATTAAACGTCAAATTGTCAATTTAACGTTTGTGAAATATTGTCGATTTATTTTAAATAAACTTCATAGTTACAAACGAAAGTATTCGTTTCCATGGACACAGAGCGTATTTTCAGTATGCTACAAAATGCATTGCAATATACATTGTTGTTTATGTCATTTCTATCTAAAAATTTTATTCTTAATAGCACGCGTGATTGTATCGGTAATCGATGTAAAATATTTTGTTTCATGAGTCAAAGATGCACATACATTTTTTACACTCGCAATTGTACTTGAATGATCAGTGACTGTTATATTTAAAGTATCTACTAATAAGTATAAACATTTTTTCTGATATTTTTATGTGCTTATTGCATATTAATACAGCTATTTCGATAAAAGAATGTCCATTCCAAAATTCTTCATTTATTTATTTATTTTATTTATTTATTTGGATACAGTTAACCATTTACAGGGTGGAAGCATTACAATGAAGAATATGTAAACATTATAATAAACAGGTATTAAAAGATAACAACATACATTACAATAATAAAAAAAATAATATAAAGAACACATTAAAGCAGAACTACAGCAGACTAGTATAGAAAGCGAAACTTATAAATTATAAATCAAGTTAATAATAATTTAATTGAACGAATGCTACAGATGAATATATTAATCTAATCTTGCAGTATAATTTTTACACGTAAGATATAGAGAGGAAAATTTTAATAAATTAGTTCGAGGTGTAGGAAGATAAAATGTTTCACAATTCCGACTTGTTACGAGGTATATCAGTTGTTCCAAAATGAGAGGGCAATCAAACATGTTATGCATAATTTTGTAAAGAAAAATTATTGAATGTACTATTCTTCTGTTTTCCAAATTATACATGTAAAATCTTTCCAACATAATGTCTTGCGGATATCCAATTATTGGATAAATATTATCTTCAATAAAGCACAAATATTTAACAAAACGGCGCTGAATATTCTCAACACTATTTATGTAAATAGCATATCCTGGGGACCATATCAACGGGCAGTATTCCAATTTTGAACGTACAAATGAATAGTATAGCAGTATTACTGAACCCTTTGCAATTTCTAATTATAAAACCTAAACTTTTTAAAGCCGATGAGATGGTAAAATTAATATGTGCCTTAAAACTTAGACACTTATCAAATATAACTCCAAGATCCTTTACTGTATCCGGTCTCTGCAAAATTTGATCGTTTATATGATAATCGTAATTGACAAGGTTACGCATTTTAGAGAAAGTGAATGAGTTACATTTAGATATGTTGAGATTCAGGTTATTAGATAGTCACCAGTCATTTACCATGTTTAGGTTATTCTGAAAATTTTCACAATCTTGTTCGTTTTCTATTACAAAATATATTTTCAGATCATCGGCATATAAGACGCTCTAAATATTAAGATTATCTGAAACATCAACTGTAAAAACAACAAACCTAAGCGGGCCCAGTACAGAACCTTGTGGTGCACCGGAGGTGGCTAAGATGTCAAACGACTTGTAACCACGGTATTCAACATACTGACGCCTATTATCTAGATATGAATGGAAGAATTCTAACTTCATCCCTGACAATCCAAAACTTACCCAATTTTTCTAATAGAGTACAGTGATCCAGGCAATCAAAGACCTGGGAAAAATCAATGTAGATAATATCGACTTGCCTGTTTGCATCAAATTCCTTAGAAATGAATTGAGTGATACATGCAAGGTTAGTTTCAGTAGATCTACCGGGAACAAACCCATGTTGGTTACAAATAATTTTGCCATGTATGTGACTGAAAAATGACATATGCAAAGTGATTTCAAAGACTTTAGTGAATTTGCAGATAATAGTAATGAGTCTATAATTTTCGGCCACGCACGGGACATAAGCGCGAATATTTCCACACATCAGGAAATGTACACGTTTTTAGTGGTAAATTAAATATTGTTGTGAGATAGCCGGCGAAGATGGCTGCACAGTCTTTGACAATAAATGCGGGAATGTTATCAGGTCCTGTAGTAAGCTTAATTTTCTTCTATGACTTAAATAGTTCTGTTTCAGAAAATGATGTTACTGGAGTTTTCGTAGAAATGATATTTATCTTCGTTATTGTTAGGTTTTAAATATGCAGTTTGAAAAAAGGTAGAGAAGACATTAACAATATCCTGGGGATTACATTGAGTATCATTATATGTAATATTATCGGGAATGGAACCGAATGTAATATTACCATTAAGACCAGAGTTTTTGCGGATCCCTTTTTATGTTTCCTTGTGTTTTCGACAGATAGTTTTCATGCGCCTATCTTCACTCATCCTTTATCTTTTTCCTTATGCAATTAAATTCCATGTAGATATTGGTATTCTTTGTTTGTTCATATTTTTTCCAGAGAATACGTTTTTTGTTTATGTCTCGTACTTTGTTATTTGTGTACCATGGTGGATATTTAGATTGTCTGGGGACATATTTGGGATATTTTCCATCGGGATATTGTCCAGAACCGTCATTATGGTCACTTTTATGCATTATAGGTATATACAGTACATTACATGAAAAGAAGTTGTCAGTTTATGTTTAAAAGAAGGGAGAAAATATGTATTGAATTGAAAGTATAACTAAGAGATTTATTTTCTGTTTGTTAGTTTGTAACGTAATCTGTGAAAAAGATCCAAAAGTAGTTTTGTTTCTGTATTGTATTCGCTCTGAAATACTTTGTGTGACACAATTATCAAATTATGCTGCAATGATTTCAAGAAGGCGTTTATATCGGAAATAAAATCTTAATGAATAGAGCCGAAAGTTTTGCAAAAGAATAATAAATTTTTTATAGCCAAAAGCTCTTACAAGCAATCAAAGCAGCGGGAACTTGAAAGTATTGGAAACATCGAACTCTACACAATAAAATGTTCTCTGGTCCATTAGACGGTCGTGGAAATTCAAATAAATCAATATAAGGAATTTAGCAGAGAACTTCTCTGACAAATTTATATATAGTTATCATTATGACCAATATAGTTGAGGGTTATTTGCGGGTCCGCCGGTGTCAGTGTCAACATCAATATTGCAAAAATTGCTTCATTCACAATATTCGTTCTCCATTTTAGATTTAAATTCCGTTAGTTCAGTTTTATGTTTACTGCTAAAATCACACAAAAACTTTATATCATGTGAGATACAATCGCACATCACTAGTTGAAAGCCAATTAAATTAAATTTTATATATGGAATGGAAGCCCTAAAAAATTTTACGGGCTTGAATGAATGGTGTAATTGAATTTTGCATGAAACTAAGGCACTCAAAATTGTTTCCGTTAATTTGTTAAACTGCAAAAAGTAAAAACTAGAAAATAGCTTAAATCTATCTTTATATTTGTTTTATTAAAAATATAATAATAATCCTTTATTTAGCACTTTGGTGTACAATACATTTTACAAAATACGATCAAAAGAGAAAAGAAAAAAATAACATAAATTTATATATTCTAATTACACTTAAAATAACTAGCACAGCTTCTCATTACTCTAGCCAATATATGGGAAAAATCTGTGTAAATAAATATGGCAATGTCATCTAGACCATGTTTGCTTGCTAATGAAAGAATTATATCTTTAAGCTCGTTTCTTGCAATAATTTAAAACTAGAAAATTTGCTATGATGATGCCTTAATTGGTGGTGTCTATTATTTCTAGGTATACCATTGACTATTTCACTCACACTATTTATGAAAAAAACTCATTAAATCTTTCTACTATAACATTCATATCATCTAACAACTCGTTACCAAACATTATCTCATTCACAACCTCCTTACCTTTACAAGATATTATATTTTTTGGAGATTTTCACATCATTTTTGAGTTGCCTCTAGAAAGATCAATGTACCCTCAAAGTACGTACATTTCTCAGTTCTCAGTTCTTATAACGTCTACTACTTTCAACTTATGGATCTTCCAATCAGTTTGGTTATTTGTTGCTTTATATATTTTATAACTTTAGTCTCTTTGCTTGATGACTTCAAGAACTTTATATCATTAATCATCCTTTGTCTCTGTTATGTACCATAACTTCTTTCTTAGACACGAATTCATCCACATTTTTTTTAAATTCGTCACAAATAAATCATATTTCTGATTAAAATCGCTAACTTTATAGTCAAAATTGCCTACAACTTTATTCATTTCTGTTTGAAACAAGACTACATCTTTAAGTTTACTTCTAATTGTACTTGATTTCTTTTTGTTTATTTTAAGAAGACTTATTTCTATAATATTATGATCACTTATATTTGGCACACCATCTTTATTATTAGTGATGAATAAATCAATAACACTACCACCAGTTCCAAACATATTTTATATGAGTTAACCGTTTGCTTAAAACAATTACATTTTTAAAGCAATTTCAATGTCCTAGGTTAGAGTTCCAATTAATGTTAAAATATCCCACCATTATTAAAAATGTGTAAGGTATATTTAACATATTTTGATCTAACCATCCACATGTGAATGATTTGGTGAATGGTAAACTCCTGCCATCGTAAAGTATTCATTATTCACTTTTATTTTGATTGCAAGGAACAATAGATTCTTTAGAGAAACAAACGTTATATTTAATAGCTGAATTACCCATCTTCACCACCAGTGTGTCTACCTTCAGAATTTACTCTTTCAATATTATGATTTGTAATGGCTATTTCAAAATCATCTATCTCTGATGTTGCATGAGTTTCAGTTAAGCACATAACCAATGGATTATTTGCAGATACAATATATTTGATTTCGTCGTAATGTTTAATCAAACTTTGCAAATTTAAGACAAAAGCGCATCCTTCTAATTGCTATTGTGTTGATTTAACTGCTCTTTTTCAATTTCAATTTTTCTTTGCAGTACAGGGCAAGACGAATCATATGTATAATGGTTATAATTTAAATTAAATTCAGGGTTACCTTGATTTTCCACTAAGCAATTTCGGCACTTACATTCAGTAGAATTACAGCCTTCTTTTTTATGGTTACCAACACACTTTTTACATTTCACACTTAATTCCCAATTACTTGTCATGTGGGTAAAAGCCTCCACATTGGAAGCATCGAAAAACTCTCACGTGTTCAAACACTCTGCAACTTCCCCATATAATGCTCACTTTTTTCTTTGACAGTATCAAACTGAAAGTTAACGGATCACATTCAATAATGACTATATAGACAGTCTTCATTTTCTTAATTAATTATACTTGTAGTTCAACATTGTCATGTTCTAGAAATGCATTTTGTTTCATTATGGCTTGCTTCAGTTCCTTTTCGTTATAATTTTCGTCTGTATCTATAAATTTAAAGATGGATTTTTTTACTTGATACCTTTACCACATAATTTTGTTGTAATGTTCGTTCGGCAGCTGTTTTCATTTTCTCAACATCGTCAACTGTGTTGCATTTTATTAATATTCCTCCTTCTTTAGTTGCCTTAATACCAGAAATTCCTACTTCTAATTCGAAAGGTTTTAAGGATTTCTGAATAATCTCTTTCGTTTTTTCGCTTTCTTGTCTCGATTTTGGTTTAATGACCACTACTTCTCCTGTAACCTCTACGTAGCTTTTCCTTTTTTGTTTCCTTCCAAACTACTACTTGTTTCTTTTCCGTTTTTTATATCTTTAATTTCATTTATAACACTTGTTTTTATTTCTTCTAATTGTATTTTGGCATCTTTCAATTGGTGCTCTCCATTTTGCCTATTGACCACTGTTAGTTTTTCTTTTAATTCGTTCATTGCATCTTGTTTAAATACTCTCATTTCATTGACGATATCTTTAAACTCTCCATATCCTCTGTTATCTTGCTGACAGTACCACTTCACCTGTTGCTTATTTAATATAAAATTGCATTCCTTGGCACTTATCTCCATGCATTTTGCATGAAAATATTGACTATATGTTCCACTACATTCTAGTGCTGACTCACTCCCTTTTAATTTGCTATTGTAATGACCACACTCTGTTACTGTTAAGTACCTCTTATTAAATCAAAATATCATGCCAAATTTGTCAATAATATGCTAGTGTGACCAGATTTAGATCAACAGATCTAAAAGGTTTTCATTAGATCTTGAATGAATGATAGTGATCTGCTAGGTACCCAAAAAAAACCATATTTTATATTTAATATTATTTCTATATTTACAAAACTTGTTTTAGCCATTTTATTACATATATTCACGCGCACTAAATAATACTTAAGTTATATAAGTAGTTGAAAGTTGAATAAATCCGTAAAAGTATTTAACAGAGACTTATTTAACAAAATCGCAGTTACTTATTGTCTATACCATAAACTAGAAACAAAAGAAACATTTAATAACCTTCCGCTTCTTTTGTACGCTCAAATTAGACGTTTGTTTTTAATTTAAATCTCCAGAGTAAAGGAAATTGTGTTTTTGTTGAATTTTTAATAAAATATCGCAAAGCTCCTTTTGTCTGCTGTGGTTGACAGTATAAAGCCAATATTAACGGCAAACGTTCACTTCTAACAACAGAACGATTGAAACACTGTTATTAATAAAATATCGCTGAAATATTCGTTGTTTTAAATTATTCTTTCACGTTTGTATCTGCTAAATTTATTTTATATCAAGTTCAAAGGGAATCGTAGACTTTAATAAAGACGATTCTTTCTTTCGTGAAACAAAATTTTTAATGGAATGCGAATTCAAATTGTTGTTAATCGAGTGCACAATGTAAGTTAGATTATCCTCTTTCTTACGTCTCCGGTTGAATTTTGATGTAGGCAGTGCCATGGAATAATACTTATTGTCAGTAAATAGTTTACTAAATCTTATTACGAAATAATAAATAAATACCTAATCTAGGGCACCACATTTACAACAGGCTCTCTTTGTCTACATGTTTCGATCTTTTTTATACTATCATCACTGAAAATTGACAACATGAATTTTGGACATCCTATAAATATATGTGCCTTTTCCCTAGTAATTTAACTAAAGATTTGGGACCGCCCATTATAACACTAATGTTATGACAAACAAATGTATATCTTGAATATGCCGCTTTGAAACAAACCTCCCCATAAGAAAATCTCCTCAGACACAGTTCGATTTAAAGCATAATTTTTTAATTATTGATTATCTAACGTATTCGTTAATCCTGGCTCCTCCGGCAAAACTTTGAATAATTTCAGTAAGATCAGACTTGTCACAAATTCTACAAAAAGGTAACAAAATTAACCGGTATATTAAAAAATAATATTTACGCTTGTGACGTTTATGTCAAAGGAACAGTTAGAGGGTAGTTTTCGCTAATGCAAATTATTACAAAAATAAGGAAAAAGTATTTCCCCGACGTTATTAGTAATTTGTTAATGACCCGGGGCCCCTGTTTTAAAGTGATTACGAACAGGCTGAATTTTCGTGAGAGAAGTAAAACACCAATAAATCTTTTAAAGTACGTCCTGTGAATTTTCTGATGAAGTACCTTCGTCTCCTATATTAAAAATAACAGTTCTACAGTAACGTCAATAAGATTGTCAAGCTCCTACATTTTCGCCCTTTTTTTATCACGCCATCCGGCGATTTCACCTTTTACCTCAGCCCATACCGATTCGATGGGGTTAGGTTCAGAGTGGTAGGGTGGTCGTAGTATTTTTATTTGCTACTTTTTAAATTCCAGCTATAGGGTCAAATTTATCGCAGAATAAGTTTTCCAGAGATTGGCGTTAATGCATTACAAATAATTATGGCCCCATACCACACACACGGCATTGATTTGTATTACTGGTTGCTGGAAAATAAAACAAGTGATGGATGTGAAGTTTATGACGTATAATTAATTTTTTTCACTATTTTTTAAGAACAATAACTAAATTTTAATTAACATGCGTTAAACGTTACTTCACTTTATTAAGTAAGCAATGTATGAATATCACACGATACTTTAATTTAGTAACGAGTAGTTAAGCATGTAATAGTATAGCGACTTGTTTCTACATCCTACAAAGTCTAATTTCGCGGAGGCCCTAAATATTCACCACTACAGCATGGCCCAGTACGTGTGATCTAATTTATACTCTGGTTTGTAACATATTTCAATTTGTAATGCTTATCAGAAATCAAAAGTGCCTACAAAATAACGAATTTTAGACCAAAAATTAGTTTTAAGATGGACATCAAGCATCTGTAATCACAAATTAGAAATTGAATTACGGAGGTTGTAAAAAAATAATTAAGGGTTTAAACTGCGAAAAAATTTTTTTTGCAAACATTATAGACAAAAAAATTCTGTGTAAAAAATTACTTAACATTTTTTTTCTATAAATAATTGGCAAACTGTAAGATTCGATTCAAGTTTTCAACGATTTAAACAGTCAAATACACTGCTGGCGCGTATGGCCCCTACTCGCTGCCAGAAAGAGAAGCGTATGGAGCGTGTATAGAGTGAGAACGACAAACGTCATGATGCTTCTCTCTCTGTTGGTCAGAAGAGGACATACGCGCCAATGCCAGTGGTGTATTTGACTGTTTAAATTGTTGAAAAATTTGAACCAAATCTCACGGCTCTCCGATCATTTATAGAAGAGAAAAGTTGAGTAAGTTTTTACATAGAATTTATTCCTCTACAACTTTTTTCTAAAACTTTTTCTTGAAAATTTTTCCATTCTTGACATCGCGGTTTCAACTGTTAATTATTTTTTTAATAACCCCTGCAATTCAATTTCTACTTTGTGACTTGTGCTTGATGTACATCTTAAAACTAATTTCTGGTAAAAAAATTCAGCCATGGAGTACGAATGGACAATTAATAGTCCCCTTTATTAGACTATTATGATTAATACTAACAGTAGGTACTTATTATAAAATACAGTGATATTGCATACACAATTTTTTTTTACTTATTTTCATTTAGTTTATATTCTATATATATCCTTTTTTAATAAATATTTGCTTGTCAAATATATGTGGTTATACTCATTAGCTCTCTAAATTTAGCAGTCAAATGTAGGATTAAGTACCATATTCATAAGTTATGTTTTGTATTCCGTGACTTCAAAAAACATAACAATAATTCTTTTTAAGTCACGTGGCGCCCAGGCATCTATTTTTTTTAATTTTGCATCGAATACTTCCCACGACGCCCTACCGACGCAGAGCTGCCGTCTGCAAGTGAGGGTTGCCACCTCTCCCAAAAAAATAAAAAAATCTATATATAAATTTATTACATATTACATATTATACATTTATTATTATCCGGTGACCCTGCATGGTAGCCATAATACAGTTACTTGATGACGCATCATGTACGTTTAATATGAGTATCTTCTCATTCTAGAAAGATGCACATTTGTTCACAGGTTTACCAGGAAGATAATCTGACAGGGTTGCCATTTTCTAAAACTAAGTTGCTCTGTTAACTGGTGCACTGGTCACTGCGTAACAATATAGTCAAGATCAGTGAGTGCTTCCCGGCACTCAAAAAATGCAACAAAAATTTTACGACCTCGTTAAAATACCGGTACTCTCTGTACTGCTGTTCGTAAATTGGTTCGCTTACCTTTATAGATATTTAATATGCGTCGGCTTGTTTGATGATAGCATGCCGCTTGGCCCAAGGGCGATAATAATTATGTCGTAAAACTTTTGTTGCGTTTTTTTAGTACCGAAAATAGATAAACTCGTCTATACTAATATCGAAGTGTTCTTACTGTACCTCATTAGCACGTCTAGTCAGATTCAGTTTTAGAACTGCAATGATATCCAGTACTATGGGCAAACTACATTCGAATATAGCTCCTCATTCACACAACCTAAGATCATGAGGCAATCGATCGACTTATTATATAATGCATAATTACGTTGAATGTGAAAAAAATAGTAGTACGCCCATCGCCAGTTCATACCATTGTTTCATTACTCTCTCCCATTTCAAAGAGGCTGTAGTTCTTAATTTATTTTTATCAAGAAATTGAAATTTTAAAAAGAAACCGTACCATCAAGAAAGCGACATACATAATTTTTAAAGAACTTTCTTGTTATATTTAAACATTATCCAATATTTTTATATATTATGACAAAAAAGCTTCAAAGAAAGAAAGTATCATACAGTTCCTTTGTCGAAAAACTTTATATATTATCATAAATGCCTATTTGAATAATATATGAGAAAAGTTTTCTTTCACATAAGCCGAATAAAAATACATATTATGCAATATTCTCGTACTTAAAAACTCTTTTAAAGTAATATTATGTACTTATAATCCAATTACATTAATTCGGAAAAGCAAAGGAAGTTGACTTACAAGGCAGTTTTCTTCATAAATATCAGGTTACTAATGGAATTACTTGAGAGGGCCGTACTATACGGTGTTATGGCTTTATTACATTTGAAAATGAAAATACTATTTAAGAGAAATACTAAATAGAGGAAAAATTCTAAAAATTGAGAAACAGAGTCTGCATAGTTTTTCTTACTTAATTAATTCGCAATTAGTTTCAGGATGGCATTTCCAGCATTGAACAAATACATAAAATAGTTAAAAATGTACGATAATATAAAATGAATCTTCCATTAAAATTCCTTCGCAGAAAGAGACTCAACAATTCGGAGGAGCATCAAATAAAATGTGCCATTCTCTTTTATAGGACTTTTTTATTGGAAAAGTTGAAACTGGGTCATACGAATGTTTTTAATTTTGATGTAGCAGTTGTGCAAAAGATAATATTCGGCTAAGATTAATTATTGATCTCAAAATTTTTAAATAGTAGTTTTGCAATGTTGCAAAATCAAGTCTGTTTATAAAACTGTACACAAGACGAAGAAGACTGTTTTATTTGCCAGGCACTTTTCCAATAATTTCCAGATTATATCACCTTCTGTCATTTACTGGAATACCGTGGAACACATTTTTCGTATGATATTTGCATTTGTATACAAATTCACTTCATATAACATTAATGTAGAAACCTAAATCCATGCATATTAGTTGGAAAGTTGTTTTCAGATTTTTTGTAATTCTTGTAATTTAGTCCTAAACAAAAATAGCATGCCAAATTTTAATTTAAAATATTCGCCCAACAGCATTATTACAAATTATAAATTTGAAAATTCGACTGTTACTTTGAATTTAATGGGATACACTATAAGGATGTATTCTACGTTTTCCTGTTACTAGTTTTGCAGCAAAAAATAAATGTTGCTCCTAATTCCGGTATAATCCACATAAATGTTCATAGTATATTAAAGGGCCAGAATATATCAATCAATAATTTGTTTATTTGTTATTTATTAAACTGCTAAATCCTCTATACAGCCGTGCCTACTCTAAATGGTGTGCTACTCTGAGTAAATACTGGCCTTATCTGATACTGTTCACGAATGGCAATGTCTAAGTGTTCGTGAATAGCTGCAGTGTGCTCTATCTTGGAGGCACCACATTCTCTCCCTAATATCCCTGGGGACATCCTCCAGTAATTCTTCCAAACTGTCTTTGCAAAAATTCCAACCAATCACACGTCCATCAAAAAAATGTGGTCCTATCACATAATCCCCAACAGTTCCTCCCCAAACATTCAACGACCATCTTGTTTGGCTATTTGTTCGTGAGATGTAAGAATTGGTTGTGGCGTAATAATGAAAATTATGACGATTAACATGTCCATTTTTATGAAATGTTGCTACGTCGGCAAACAATACAGTCAAAAAAATGTTTTTGATGTCCTATTTCTTGTTTTGCAAATTGACAAAATTGTAATCGGTTTTCATAATCCCTATCAGTCAGTTCCTGCATTAGTTGAACGTGGTATGGATAAAATTTGTTTTGTTTTTGTAGGATTCGATGGGATGAAGATCGGCTTATATCGTTTTCTCTTGCCCATTCTCTTATAATGCGATGGGGATCTTCAATCACGCTCAAAAGTATGACCTCAGTTTTCTTTCTTTACTTCCTTTTTCTCATAAGTATTCAATTTTCGCCGTATTGACAAATCGTTCCATCAACCTCTCAAATGATATTTTAGATGGCTGTCTTCTTTCCGAATATCGCTCCTTATAAATTCGAGTTGATAGCAAAAAATTTTTATCACTCGCACCCAGAACATAAACCATATCGACCATTTCTTTTCCCGAAAAATTCATTATTGGAATGTGCGAATTTTAAACTAATTTATAACTTAAAATAAGTGTAAATACTTTGCCATAATAATTAATAATTAAACGTCAATAAAATAACTTTCACTTTCAATTATTCTCACTTTATATCAAAATTATGGCTACTAGATCAGTTCGAAATGAAAAGTATTATAATTTAAGACCCCTCGGCCGAATTTTAAGGATGCAAGATGTCGAGATATCCTTATTCTTGCCTTAAATTGTCTTTATTTTTTACTTTAAAATTTGGAAGAGGGGGCTTGGGAGACTAGCATGACTTGTAACATGATTTGGGAAACATACTGTATATTGCAGTTTATATGTCATATATTAACAAACATTTCTGGTCCAGGGAAGCTTTTCTTTATATTTCCGGATATAGAATCAGTTCCCAATAACATTACTAATATAATGAAACATGTATAGTGAATTAAGTATACCTCCTCCCAATTTTATTTACCACATATTTATATCATTACATATAACATATACCAATATAAAAAGGGTCTTTGGTCGCGTTAAAATCATAACATCCTCTTACAAGGTCCTGAAGAATTCTTTAATATCTTTACTAACCAAGCAATAGTAATTAATAGTGGTCCTAGATGTTAAGGATAGCGCTATCATTGCCTACATTGAGGTATACAAGAGATATGTGATCCTCTGACGACGGCTGAAGTCGGTATTGCTGCATAAGTTACAACACAGGGTAGTCTTAAACACTACAGCTATCTAAAAAATAGACAAAATATTAATTAACACCAAGCTAAAGAACCCGCAGCACAATAGTAGGTTTTATAGCATTTTACATCCATCCACTAAAAAAATAACAGTTCAATGCTCCTTTTCATAAACTAAAGACCATAAAAATCTCAGGCAGGTAAAATAATTGTTGATCGGCATCAAGATAAGGCAGGTAGATCGCAATTGTTCATCATCATAAAGATAAGGCAGGTAAAATAATTTTTGTTGCAATTGTTGATCGACATAAAGATAAAGTAGGTAGGTTGTAATGTTCATCTCATAAATCAGTACAAGATAAGGCAGGTAAAATGATTTTGTAACTTTAGGTTTATAATCAAGAGTGAATGTTTGTTTTGTCATTGTAAAAAAATACAAAGTGCAATATGACAATGCAATGAGCAGGTGGGCAGACAAATGAACAGATGAGCAAACGGGCAGACGGATGGGCGGACATAATTGCTTTAATCACCATTATTTTTACTGCAATTATGCTTATTGTTACTGCAATTACGCTTATTGTTAATGGAATTGCCCTTATTGTTACTGTAATTACCATTATTGTTATTGTAATTACTCTTATTGTTACTGTAATTACCCTTAGTGTTACTGCGATTACCCTTAATTGTTATTATTGTCACTGCAACTATCCTTATTGTTACTGTAATTACCCGCAATGTTACTGAAATTACCCCATTGTTACTGCATTTGCCCCCATGTTACTGCAATTGCCCCCATGTTACAGCAATTACCCTTAATCGTCCTTATGTTTGCTGCATTTACCCCTTCTGTTACTGCAATTACATTTAATTATACTTAAATTGCCCCCATCACGCTAATTACCACCCACTACGCCAATTGCCACGTCACTTCAATTACCTCCCACCACTCTCATTACCCCCCACCCCTAAACTGAACACTGCACCGTGCACCGAGCCGACCCTCTCTCAGTTCCATACTAACTTTTTCGCAATATTTTTTTAAAAGATACATGCCTTTCGTAGATCACTCAGATTTATTTCGTACAGTTTTAACAGCTCGATAACAGCAAATTTTCTCCAATTTATGCCACGTTTGTGTTCTTTGCTCAACAAGCTTAAGGTCCATTATAATTTTTTATTTAAATTCATTTTTTTATATTTTCGTTAATTTGCCATAAATAAGAAATAACGAAATGAAAATTGTTACTAAACTAATATTAAAACATGTATAATTACTTAGGCACACCTACCTAACTAGCGAGCGAAGCATAATAATTTATAACAGCGTTTATCATTCTAGTGTGCTGAACGGTAATATATTTAAAAGTTTAAAATCGTCAAGAATTTTCAATTTAATATAATCGGATTATATATCCTCTTTATGTTGGGAAATTAGCCCGCAATTTTCTGCAATTTAAATTGAAGGATATATGGTCCATTAGTTGAACATTTTTCTAGTTCCAAACTTTTCTCACCCTCATACATTTCCTGTTCTTTCTGAAGCAGTCGCGAGGCAGTAATGATAAATTACGGCATACCTTTCAGAAGGTGGTGCAAAGTGAATTCCAGCTGTGAGTTCTAAAACTCCTAAACTGTTTATAATATATCCGCTTCTCTCCACAAAGACGTGTCATGTTAACCATTTTAACTTAAAAGTTTTCATGAGTTAGGGCGCTTCTCTATGTTCACAAACCCCTTGTCATTGATATTCAGCTTTTTGGTCAGTTTCGTTATGCAAAGATTGGGATATAGGGAACATGGGTAAATTGCAGGCTCGTTCAAAGTTATTGCGGAACCCAAAATGTCTGTATTAATTTGAAGCCACATTTTTTAAATTTAATCAAGAGGTCATTCAAATTACTAATCTCTATGTTACAAATCGGTATATATGAATGTATGCTTAATATGTCAAATTATAAACGTGTCCTATTAGCATAGTCAAAATACGTATAATTATGGATTTTTTTTCTACATGTGTCTCATTTAAAAACTGCGTTATACCGTGTAAGGTAAAATGAAGACACCCGGATATTTTCGTAATTTTTTGAAATCCGGATTTGTGCTTTGGCACAATTAATTGTAGTTTTATATAAGACATATATTTCGCGGTAAACCAACTTAACTATAATTTACAAAAAGATATATATATATAAATAAATAGATATAAATACATTTATTCTGGTCTGGTCGATAGCCGCGTGGGTTAAGGCGCGAGGTGGCAATCGCGATTAATCACACGGGCATCGCACCCCCGGGTTCGAATCCTGGCTCCGGCACTATCGGAGGAAATGGTTGTATGTCCGCGTTTTTTCAATGTGTAACCCCACCCTCTTCCACATAAGCCACTGGCTTCTGGAATTGGGGTTGTCTAATTTCTGTGGTGTTTATTTATTTATTCATCATTTGTAATGATACATGTTATGTATATATGGTAAGTCACTCAACATAGATACAAGCGGTAGACAAAAAGTTTAAAGCTATATAGACGATTTTAAACTCACAAGATAAACATAGCGATAATTATAAATAAAACAAAAGATTTATCAAGAATGATAAATCAACCGGACTCAATAAAAACATATTTAATACATACACCTATAAATAGCAATTATAATGAGGAAGATGCATGAATTTAAAAACTGCTTGAATTCAACATTAAAATTCGAGCTTTTATGTAAACGAAACCACGTGACTGAAAATACTATGTTATTGCCTTGACGTCATTTTGACGTCACTGATTTGCCCTAAATTTGCTAATTCACGTTATGCTTAACGTATTATTCTATATCCACAGCATTCCTTTTAGCTGTTTCGACATTTCAACAATAACGATGTGACGTCACCGGGCACGAGTGAGGTCACCCGGCACGGACACAGCGTTTCAATGATTTTATATTCAGCCAAAATAAGTAATTTTTTCCGCCCTCAATTTTAACAAAAATAAAAAAGGAAAAATACGAGGAAGCATATTTTTCTGTCATCTATCTATTTGTGATATAAAAAAAAACATGCAACTTCCTCATTTAAAGAAAATTATTGACAAATTATCAATTGTGTAGTATTCTTTTTCTACATGAATTTTTTGCTTACTAATCACAATCACCTTGTTCAAGACTAATGAAAGCAGCTTAACTAACAATACTCAATAATCGGTAACAAAAGAAATACAAAAAAAGATAATACAAAAAGTGTTAAGAATTAAAAACTAAGTGCCGCTAAATTATTAAAAGTTCATATACAATAAACGTCGGTACACACTATAGTTTTAGGTTTTTTATCAAGGATACATTGCAGTTGAACAGATCAAACTTAACATTAATATGGGGTGTTTGGAGATTGAAAGTAGAAGATTGGCGTAAGATTACATGGGGAATTGAGATATTCAATTGGCTGAGAATCTCTTCACTGTCAATGGCATTCGTTATTAGATTGCGCAAGAAAACTAGTTGGGTAATAATACGACGATTTTCAGAAGCGTCGAATACGTGTCTAGACAGTAATTCTTTATGCGGAAATCTGGATATAGATTATCATCCTTGAAGCTGAGATATCTTAAGAAAACTTTCTGAACTCTTTCTATATTTTGCACATGAATATTGTAGTGAGGACACCATACGATGAAGGCATATTCAACGCGAGGTCTAACAAGAGCGCAACTTGATGGTATTAATATCTTTAAATTCGCGTGTATTCCGTATCACAAAGCCAGGAGATCTGAAGGAATTTGTTACTATATCGTTTATATGGTCAGTAAGGAATAGGTTAGAATCGAAAATTACGCCAAGGTCACGGATAGTGTGGGCTCTATGCAGTGAAACTTCAATAGAATATAGTCATATTTTATGATATTGTGTTTCAGATAAAAGGACATTACGTTACATTTGGAAGGATTTAGAGGCAGACTGTTTGATGTACATCAGTTATTAATTTTGTTTAATGCCATTTGTAGCTTATTACAGTCATCAGAGCATTTAACAGCTGTGTAAATTTTCATATCATCCGCGTATAATAAGCAATTTGCTTCCACCTCATCAATATCATTAATGTATATATTAAATAATATGGCCCCAGTATAGACCCTTGGGGGGACTCCAGAAATGACAGATATCTCAGTAGATTGTTGACCGCAACATTTTACAAACTATTTTCTGTCTTCAAGGTAAGATTTGAAAAAATATAGCAGATTTTTGGACAGGCCAAAAAGCTCTAATTTGTTAAGGAAAACACCATGATTGAGTCTATCAAATGCCTTCCAGAAATCAGTGTATATGACGTCTACCTGCAGACCGGTGTCAAATATATCAGCTATGAATTGCGTTATACAGAATAAGTTCGTAGTTGTGGATCGTTCCTTCATGAAACCGTGTTGTTTAGGTGTGATTTTGTTTTTTAAATCAAAATAGAGGAAATCATGTAGAAGCATTTCAAGACACTTAAATAGGTCTATGATTTTCAATTTGGTTTTCCCTCCTTTCTTGCATAGGTGCGGGTGCCTTTATTACAGGTATTACTATAAGTTTTATATCTAATTAATAAAATAACATGTGTATGCATTAAATAATCGTACGAAACATTCATTCACTGAAATTGGCTACTAGATCATTAAAACCGAATGTATCTGAATTCGGGTAACTGTACAAGAGTGGTTCTAAAAATCCTATATAATAAAAAGACTTTTTATACTATCTTTGTATTTTGAACCACACCAAATCAAAAAAGGTTTTTATTGCATTTAGATAAAATGTATAAAAATCAACAGCGTTTGTGGGTGAAGACCCATATTTCCTACCATTCCACCTATCGTTACAGGTAGTTTGCAAACAATTATTCAGGTGTTGGGATTTGCCGGAAGTTTCGTGTTATTTGCTGAATAGCATTAAAACGATCCATTCTTGTGTTCAAACGTACGGCATTAAACTGTAGCATTGCACAGTTAATAGAGGTTACAAGACCAATCTAAAAAAATAGATTATACTATTTCTATTATTGAAAATACAGGAAGTGGATGCATTATATTGACATTTGTAATTATTCAGCATAGTCAGTGCAAACAGTTTTTATCAATAAATCATTTTTACGCATTCGGACATATTTTTTAATTTATTGGCTTTTATGTATCCAAACAGCAACTGTGGAGTAATTTATATTGCATGAGATTGAATATTTAACGTTGGACTAACAAAGTGGAAGGAAATAGAAACAAAAATCAGGAATATGTTTGTTGCATCGATATTTGTATTGACATTTAATATAAAGAATTTATGAATGACGTAAACTGGAAATTAAAACTAGTTCTTTATGCATAATGTCATCGAGCGAAAATGTAATTTTTTAAAAATAGTTTGCGTTTTCTGAAGTTATTAAAAATTTGGAAAGAAGTTGATTAATTTATTTTCGCAGGATCCATTTGTAAATAGCCAGTGCAAATTTCAAAGCAAAACGATAATTTGTTTATTAACAGAATGGGAAAGTCCAAACTTAAAAGTATCTCGGCAAATATGCATCAGAGAAAAACTTTATTTTCTCCAATTGTTGTCTGTGTGTTATTATTTTTCCATGTACTTCTAAACTGTATAAAAACATTTCCCATTTGAAGTTTGTCTGCATGTCAAAATTTAATTTGCTTATAACCAATTTTTTTGGCATGCAAAGAATGGTCAATAATTGAAATATTTTTTCTCTCCGTTATCTTTAAGCACTCTTAAAATGCCACAGTTTGAGCTATCACACATAAATTTTGGCTATTTGTAACATTAAGAGAAATGCACCTGGTATTTCTACGTGTATGAGTTATGAGAATACAGTTATCAGTGACGAGAAAAGTATTGCTAATGCATTTGCTGAGTTTTTCCAAAGTTCATTTACACAGCCCGATCAACAACAATATAATAATAGCAACAATAATTCATAGAATAATTTCGATATGAATAGTTTTACAGAAGCAAAGATGTTTTAAATGTATTAAAAAAATTATACCTAAATTCACTGCTGGCCTGGACAAAATACCTGCATTTTTTAGTAAAGGACTGTGCACGTATTTTAGCTTTCCCGTTATGTTTACTTCTTAATATAGTTATCAGTACATCCACATTTACAGATTTATGGAAAGTGTCGAGAATTGTTCCTGTTTTCAAAAAAGGTGATTGTGCAAATATTCAAAATTATAGGTCGATTACAATTATTAATAATTTTGCTAAAGCTTTGGAAATATTCTTGCATAGGTATGTATATATGCATAATCGTTTAAGTCAGCATTAAATGGATTTGTTAAGGGTAGAACCACTGTTACAAATTTGTTCTGTATTACGCAATATATTGCAGATTCGATTGACCTGGGACTCCAGATTGATGTCACTACACTGATTTTTCCAAGGCCTTCGACAGGCTGGATTATAACATTCTTATTATGAAACTTCAGGCCCATGATTTTTCGATAAACATGCTTAATTTTTTCTCTTCATATCCTACTAATGGTAAGCAGTATGTTGAATGCTCTGGTTATCAGTCGGTGGAGATCTTGGCGACGCCCGGCGTCCCACAGGGATCAAACCTGGATCCACTACTCGTTGATATATTCATTAACGATATAACTTGTGACTTAAATGTTAACTGTCTAATTTTCGCAGATGATTTGAAAATATAGTGCAAAATTAAAAACAATGAGAATTGTATAATTCTCCAAAATAATCTTGATAAAATTAATGAATGGTGTTATACTGACAAATTACCATTGAATGCAGCTAGGTGCAATGTGCTGACATATTCTAATAGACTACCTTCAACTCTTCTCAGGATAACATACTTTTAAATAGGCCTGAAACTCTTCAGGATATAGGTGTGACCTTTGATCGAAAGTTCTCATTTACTCATCATATTAGCAATTCAGATTGCTTTGAAGCTCTGGGGTTTATTATTATAAGCTCAGCTGATTTTACTAGCATTAGTACCTTGAAGTTGCTATTCCTTGCATTTGTGAGACCCCGACTTGAGTATGCCTCAAATATTTGGTGTCTTCCTTATAATATTTTGGAAAGAGTTCAGCGAAGATTTATAAAATTTTGCTGTTATAACGAAGATAGTATACCCACCGGTAGGTGTGCCTAACTCAAATTTGCTTGACAGATTTCCCTAGATAGCCTGCAGATTAGGAGAGAGAAATCTCAAATTATACTTTTGTATAAATTATTAAACAACATCATAGACTGTCCCCAAATGGACAACTTTTCATCTAGATACCTCCAGAACTAATGTAAAAAGGTTTTCCCCATTAGACGGAATGTGTACGTCTTACCACAATTGGCAAGATGCTATAGACCTTTTTCACTACAGTATAGTTCACATTAAGAAATCATAATTTTATTTACGATATTCACGGTACTGTATCTCTTTTATTGTATTACATTCATATTTTATTCGTTTAATTAGTGTTATTCCTGTTATATTGTTATATTAGCGTTTATATTTTTCTACGCCTTCTATTAAGGTATTCTTTTTTCCCCATTCTGTAACCGGATTATTGTAATCTGTTGAATGGTTGCAGATTAAATAAATAAATAAATATTTTTCGGTTTTCATGGCAAGATTTCACAAGGGCGTGTAGTTTTTGCAACAAATACGGTTTTCAGCTGTTGCAATGCCTATTCGGATTTCAGATTTTAATTGCAAATATTTGATTCGATGGAATTAAAACTTATTGCGGCAGCAGGGCATCTTTATCGGTCAAAATTTATTTATTTCCAAATGGGAAAGTTCGTCCGAATTGTCTTGGACCTATTTCTTTAATTAATATTTTCAATCACTGCTTAATTTTAGAAACCAGGCCAAAAAACTAAGAAATAACTTTTCACTTTAGACCTTTCTAGTTCTCTAAATGACGTTATAAGCGCTACGTTTTTACATTTTTGTTCTATTGTATTAAATCGGTTTATCCTTCTTTGTTTCGCCCTGTAATCCCTGCAGTTTCATATAAAATCCTCACAACTAAAATCCAGTTATGTCCTCTATGCCCACAGGATTTAAGGTATTGTGTAGTCAGGACAGCAATAAAAAATAGGAACAGGATTTATCTTTCATTTATATTTTACGGCTTAACGGATATGACGCAAAAGCACAAAAGCAGTCAAGATAATACATTTGAAAATAGAGGGTAATTATTTACCTTGGATTATTTAATATGTGCAACTTATTATCGTGAAATAAGATTAGGCATTTTCAATTTCTTTTAATTTTGATTTTCGATAGATTTTTGTGTGATATTGTTTGAATTTGGACATAAAATAAGAGCCCAGACATAATCTGAACAATAATAATAATGTTCGTTCTCACTCAGCTGTTTATGAGAATTAAGAAAAATTATTCGGTTCGAAAATATACAAAAAAATAATCTATACATCTGTGAATTTATTTTTCTTCTTTTTTATTTTATTCTTTTTTAAATTTATTATGTATATTATCAACAGTGGAATTCAAAAAATAAAACTAAGTGGAGTTCTATTAATGAGTTCTATTAGCGCATATTTCTGCAAAAAATGAATTTCTCCAATAACTGAATTTTCACAGTGAGTTTTTTGAACCACTACAGGTCAGCCGCTGACTGCACGCGAATCAAGTCTGATTCTCCACTGCTGCGCCGACGCCGTTAGGTAAACTAATATGTTGCATGTCGTTTGAGAAATGTGTAAGTGATAGCCATATATACGATTATAATAGAATTTTCAATATTAAAAATTAAAAGTGTACGTTAAAAATTTAAAAAAATATATTATTTTTTTAAATTTTTAACGTACAGACTACAATGATTTGAGGGATGCTGTAAGAGAGGTATAGAAGTTTACAATATTACGACTACAAGCTGTTTCAAACATCACAGTTTTGTGAAAAGGTGAAGGGAGTCTTTTAGTTTATGACTAACAGAATTTTACTTTCTGATACCATTTACAAACCTAATAGAGAACTTTTACCTAATTTTTTTACTAGTATATTAATATTATTGATTCTGAGATCTTGTAAGTGATGTGATCTGTCAGTTTATCTGCCAAAAAATATTGCTGCACACTTGTTTGGAATAATTTAAGCTGAGAGAATGTTCTAGAGACATTTTATAAAGCATTTTTTCTAAATCACTATTACTAATAGTACAATTATCCTGCAGGTCTTTTGGTTCAAAAGTATAGAAAAGTTGGCTACCGTCTGCATATATGTATACATGTATTCTACAATTATTTCAAAATGTTGGAGAAGTTACTGTGTAAATTGTAAACTGAACTGGTCCTAATACAGAACCCTGAGACACCCCGCCTAACATATCTGTAGGATTAGAATCGTTTTTATGGGTAAAACTTTCTTGCTTCCCACGTAAATAATTATTAATAAAATTCACTGTAGTCGCCTCAAATCTATATATCAAACGTTTTGAGTAGTCGAGCAACCAGTATCAATTGAGCTAAGCTGATAGTCAGTGATCTATAAGGCAGTAGCACAGCTATGCCTCTCCCTAAACCCGGACTGCTCATCCGGAAGTATTTCATTAATACATAAGTGGTCAGTAATTTGAACCTTCATTATACTTATATTATTTAATAATTTTTTACAAAATAGACAAAATGCTTATCGGAATCAATTCATGAAAACGTTTGAGATTAATGATTTTAGGAAGGAAAATATCATTTGCTCTTTTCCATATAATGGGGTAAACCGAATTAATGAAGCATTTACAATATGGCAAATATATTTTAAAATAAAAGGATAACATAAGTGAATGAAATCAAATTTTTATGCCATCTAACGGAACAGCTTTGCGTTTGATTTTAAATTAGTATTTATAAATGTCTAAGAAATCTACAGTTTTAGTAACGTCACTCATTTCGCGGCGCCCTCCACTAATAAGAACACAAATTTTATTAATAATATTTAAAGTTATGGCAGGGCCATCTGTCGACTTCCTGACAGTGTAAGTATATTCGCAAAAAACTCTTACCCCTACTTTTATTTCTCCCTTAACAAAGTCACCCCGTATGGTTCCCACCAGAATCAAAACCACAGGAAATGAAACGCTCTTGCAGTGCAGGAAATGGCTTGAAAACTTGCCATCTCAGCCTTTATCTTAAAGCCTTTCGTTGCCTTTCATTTTTATTCGGAGGCGGTTTAAATAATGGCTTCAAATCAAAGTCGTTATACGCTAGGATATATATGTCCTACTAGCTCGATATTTCACATTTCTTATTAATACCTATTTTTCTTTTATTTTGATGGTAAGGGATCTATTGAACTAACAGTTTGCAATATTAAATATACCATACAAGTTATAATTGATCCTATAGTTTCTCTGATAATCAAGTTCTAACTTTATAGAATTTTTAATGACGATCTTTTGTATTTATATATTTTTTAATTACACTTTCATTGCAAAACTGCTAACTTGAAAATTCTTCTGCTCTGAATTTATTGGGAACGTGTTTACGAAGTGCGCCAAAAGTAATTCATATTATTTTCTCTCCTTTCCAAGTAGTAAATAAAAAATCGTTCTATTGCAAAGTTATTGTGCAATCCTTCCTGATTACTATGACACTTCATGCATATCTTTAATGTTTATAATAAGCGAGATACAGTAATTAGTAGGAAGCAATGACAACATTACTTATTTCGTCTATCGCTTAATTGTCGATGTTCCCATTTCATCCTCGTATACGTCTAGCCTATAAGTTGATTGATATACTTCAATTGCAATTTCATTATATATTAAATAATAATGCAAAATATAACTACTATATAAAATAATTATTTTGTTAATTATTGTAAGATTTGCTTGTAGGGCATCACTCTTGTACAAAATATTCCAAGATTTTTGAAAAAAAAATCACCATTGATATCTTATCATCCGTGGAAATTACTAAAAATGCAAGTACACATGAAATTGGAAGTGCTCTTGATATTAGCCGATAATCTATTACAAAAGTATTGAAAAAACATAGATACAAATCATATAAATATCAACTGATGCAAGTAGGAGAGTTCATTATCGTAACTGGTTAATTGAAAATGGAAACATTGTTCCCAGAATCCTGTTCATAGATGAAAATCGCTTTATTAACAACGGCTTGTTTAACCGAAATAATTTGCGTTACTGATTATACGAATTTAAGGAAGGAAATCACCAGGAGGTCTTTGGGGTGAATGTGAGGGCGGAAATTGTGGGTATTAGGATCATAGGTCCTATTCAATGTCTATTATATATATATATATATATATATATATATATATATATGTAAATGGAATTAAGTAATTGAACTTTTTGGAAAATGAAATTGAGGACTTTTTAGGAGAGTTACCCTTGAATTTGAGAAAAAACATTTATCACTAACAGGATTGGTCTCCGTCACATAACTTTCGATATGTATATAATTATTTAGAACACAGATATAGTCACACAAAATGACCTACCAAATCCACTGACCTAACCCCTATGGATTTTTCCCATGGGGATATGTCAAATAACGAATTCCTTCATCTTCATCAAGAAACCTCCAGGAGTTGGAAATCAAAATTCGCTATACAAATGAAATTCTGAAAAATTTATTCCAACCGAGAAATTGGAAAGGAAAAGTTTCTGAATGGTGGTTCCAATATTAATGAAAAATAGCATTTGAGACAACTAGTTAGTTATAGTAACAATATGAAGTGTAAAGGCGTATATTGTTTTGGTCAATTTTTTTGTTTCTAATGTTAGAGAAACAAACGAAAAATAATTTGGTAGCTTAATTAATGATCTTTAATGGTTTCCGAGATATTTCACATTCAAATCAAACACTCAGCCTTATAAATGTTCCGACGCCATATTTAAACATCCATGTCTAAAAATATATAAATCCTATGGAAAAAAATTAAACCGCAATAATCACTAATTTATAAACCTTTATTTTTCTCTAGAAATTTTTTACTAGAGGTGCTACTATTTCAATTTGTCAACGAAAACTGTGCTGCCATTTCTGTTTTCTCATGCAAGTCGCATTTTTCAACTACCTATAACTGTAAAAACTATTAAATAATATAAGAGAGATCGAGATACGATACTCCATCAATTTATGGTGTGGTTTAATTAGAAACACTCTAATTGGGCCCAAACTCATAGAGAATTTAAATAGTGTAAAATACCTAAATTTATTAGAAGAAATTGTTGACGAATTGCCTCGTGCATTTTTTCAAAATTCTAATTGGTTTAACTTGGATGGATGTGGGCCACATAATTTAACAGTCGTCCGGACATATTTGAATATGCGGTTTCTTCGAAGGTGGTTGGGCACCAATGGACCTGCAAGGTGGTCACCTCGCTCTTCTTGTTTAAACTCCTTGGACTATTTTTTATGGGGGTTCTTAAAAAATAAAGTTTACTACGAAGCCGCAGAGGTGATGTAGACCAATTGCGTCAAAGAATTATTGACGCTTTTAATGACATAACTCCAGATATGGTAGCTAATGCCACAGCACAAATGTTAGCCAGAACACTAAATTAAACAAGTGTTAGTTATATTGCGTTATTATTGTCGAAGTAAATAATCCCTGTCGTCCCTGCTCGGGCGCCAAAATGTGATGCTTATTTTGCTCGGATAGCTGGTTTGGAGATTATTCCAGTGTTCAATGTTAATATTAATTAAAATCCAGATCCAAAATAAGACATTTATTTTCCTAATAATTATATGTACAGTGTGGCCATATCTTTTATGGCTTAGTGTTACCTCCTTTCTCTTATTATTTATTTTTGAGAAAGAATTGAGGCAACATGTGCGGACGACTAGCTGGTTTAAGCCGGAGCAGAGAGCCGTGGGTCCAGAGCATTCGTAAGAGTGGAGAAACTTACCCTTTCTGACATGTACAGCATAAGCGACAGATTTCTGTTTATTTCGAGAAAAGGAGCCAAAGAAAAACTGATCTTAAATTGGGCACCATCTATAGTAAAATAAGCAAAATAGTCTCTTTTTCTCGAATAACCAGTCTGCTATAGATCAGACTGAAATTGTTGGTAAGAGAAATAAAAAGATGTTTAAAATGAATGACAAAATATATTACAAAAAAATTAGACAAATCGGTTTGAGACAAATTGAAATGTGAAAAAAATATATATATATAAAAAACAAATTGATACCAGTATCCTAGGTGGTTTATGGGTCAGGTGGCTGGTTCTGGGACAGCAATCCAGGCCCACAATTGTCTCTTATTGCAAGAATTCTAAATTTTTCTTGGCAATTTACGTCTCTCAATGAATGGGGTGAAAATTGTAGGAAATTTAACCAAATATAAGCACATACAAAATTTATGCAAGTTTAAGCAATGTTAGCTATGCAAATATAAGCTAGTTAGCTGTACAAAATATATTTAAATTAGCTGCACGAAATATTAAGCTAGCTATACAAAACTGCAGGAAATTAATTTAAGCTATACAAAAGTAAGCTGATGCTGATTAGCAGTACAAAAGTAATTTTAGCTATGCAATAGTAATTATTAGCTATGCACGTGTAATTATTAGCTATGCACGAATTATTATTAGCTATGCACGAGTTATTATTAGCTATGCACGAGTTATTATTAGCTATGCACTAGTAATTATTAGCTATGCACTAGTTATTATTAGCTATGCACTAGTTATTATTAGCTATGCACTAGTAAGCTGATTTCTTAGACTATAAATTGCCAAAAAATTAAAAGGAAAGAGAAAAATATTTTTACAACCATGTGGTACATATAGCATTTTAACTACTTATTAAATTAAAAAGAATTGACTTTGAATTCAAAATTTATTTTAAAAATAATTGAAATTATATCAAAGGCAAAATTTGAAGATTAATTAAAATATTTTAATGAGTATAATGAAATGAAATTACCTGTATGTTCAACACTTTGTAACTGGGATATAAAAATTGTAATATCAATTACTGAAGTCCACAGTTAAAAATTATAATGTTTGAATCAGTACAAAGGCTGCAAGCAAATGACTTCCTGGTGAGTTTTACTGATAAGGTAAACTTTTTATCCTGTTTACTGGAAAACAACGCTACCAAAAAAATGTGAGAAATCTAATTCCCTATTGAAATTGAAAGCTATAAAATATAAAAATCGTACAAGTATGGCCATCTGTCAGTGGTTAATTTAAGCGCACCAACTTGCCTTGTAGATTCCCATACTCAACTAAAGTAGTGGCATATAATCGATAAAAGGAATCTATAATAATAGTTTATTTTCCATGCCAGCTGATTTGCCTTTGCAATTTCTATTTTATACATAACAACAAATATTAACAGATGTAAATAAGTAGTAAAACGTATTGATATTATTGATAAATCAGTAACATATTACATGTTATAGGATTTACTATATATAGAATGAGAGAAGGTAAGGAAAATAACCATATGTACTCCATAGTAAACAAAAATATACAAATTGAAAAATAGATATCTGATGTAACTAAATTTTGTTTCCTGGGATAATAATGCTGTATTACAACGGATATGAGATACATAATAGTGTTAATAGAAAAACAGGACTAAGTTCCTAAGATATAAAATTAAGTACATAAAACAGTGTGAAATGGTTTAGCAGTTATACATGTAAAATTCTGTTAGTTGAAAACAGTTTCACCTGCAAAAACTGAATCCAAAAAATATACAGGTCGTGCTAACTATCCACAAAACACTAGTTTTTAAATAAAACTGTTAAATGGACATAGGCCATGTAACAGAATGCCTCCCTTCTGGCGAAAAAAATTTTTTTAAGGTACGTATAAAAATTTTTGCTTTGCTTTACTCGTAAACATATTATGAAAGTAAACAATACTTTAATATTATTAATTCCTCGTAGGGAACATAAAATACAAAATTGAGAAAGCGAGCGAAGGATGAGTGACAAAATACATTCTCTACCAGAAGTTCTACGTACAGAGAGCAAGTGTTTGACCTAAACTGGAGAAATCTTCGGAACTAAGTAATGAAAAAAATGTGAAAAGTTAAGTGTTGCGAAATTTAAAAATAGACAAAAAAATGGATAAAATTAATTTTAAGGAAGACGACTTAATGTCGAAATCCTACAGACATTATAACGTCTGAGCAACTGTGAAGCCGTTGCTAGTACTAAAATTGGTAGAGTTTTATAAAACTAATACCACGATACATATAATGTAATATTATATGCCAATATAGGTTAGCAAGAAGTGAAAACTTGTGGTATTGTTAACCTACAATTCAAGTGTATAGCCGTTGAGTGCTAAAACTGATAGTTCAAAACAAATCAGATAGTACATGTAAGATGTACTATAGTTAAATGAGAAAAATTGTTCTCAAAAATCAAAGTTAAAATCGTGATGCGAAGTAGAGAAGCTAGAAAAAAATTAAATTTACCTAGGTAGGAGAATTTTATTAATTACGGTAAATAGAAGAAACATAAACAAGAAAGAAAAGAAAGAGGAAAGTACTGAATACCCATAAGGCTGGTTTTCAGAAAGGTGATTAATATAATCTAGTGAAAATATAAAACTTATGGTTTTAAAGTTTTAGTTGTCAAATTTTTGAGGTTATGGCTTCTTATCCAAGGTGGTAGGAAAAGATTAAACCAAATTGAAGTAAAGAATCGTATAGGTATTCACAGAAAGCACAAAAAGAAAGAAGAAAAATACAAACACAAAAGAAGAGAAGAGACGGTGTTGTTGTCTATCGTTATGAGAATCCACAAGTAAAATTATAAGTAGAGGTAAGTACTCCTGTCCAGAAAGTTGAACAAAGGAAAAAGAAATAATTATAATATTTTTACATTTGTAGGTTCCCATCATCTGGTAACGTAAGCTACCGGATGTTATTTTGTTCCCACCCCTGAACCTTCGTGGATCTGAAGAAAGTAGAAATAGAAAGTTATAGATCCAGCCGGAAAATACATAAAAGACAAATAACTTTTTACTAAAGTTACCGCTGTACGATAATAATGACCACTGTACGTTATGCAAAAGGTTGACTCGCGTATTCTCACTGGAGAAAAAGTCTGGCTAGCAAGCGATGGTGAGGAAACGTACTTATTAAAGGTTAGTATTTGAGAAAATTTTCTCAACGTTAAAGAAAATATTTACATAATAACAATTTAGAGCAGTGTATCTCACAAGTAAGATAACTTATAGGTAAGATATGAAAAAGAAATCTTTTTGATAAACAGATCTCAAAAAATTGTTAGTGGGAGAAATATTTTTAGAAAATATTTCCAGAAAAATATAGCTAAATATTTTTACTAATTTACAACTTAATTAAACTAATATTTACAATAATATGTACAGTACTTAAGCAATGAATGATAAACATATGTGATATATGATATAATTCAGTGATACTTAAATTAAGGAGTGCATGAATTATTAGTGAATAAAATGCACGAAGGACTTAATGAATAATGCATCAAGGACTTAAAGAGTAATGGATAGGGGACTTAACTTAATAATGCTTAAGGACTTAAAAATAATGGCCATTTTATATACAAAATTTACAAGAGAATCATCCTCGAAAGAGGAGCGGGAGGAAATTTTTTTTAATTTCCGGATGAGTGAAACAATTCACTCAAAAAAATGAAGTATGTAGAAATGGTAGCATGCCATGTCTACAGATATAGTTAACCTTGAAAGTTAATCCAATACATCCCTTCGTTAGAGATTTACGAAGAAAAAAATATCGACAAACGATGGTACATACTAGTACCAAAAAGAAATTGCGTAAGCTTCGCTTACTGGTATACCAAAAAAATTGTTTTTGGTGGCTTTGCACCAAAAAAAATTATTATACTTCTTGTATAATTTAAAGAAATTTGCCAAAAATAGACACTCAAAAAAATCAAGAGACATAAAATAGGTATTTAAGTAAATCGTTATGTTTACTTTGTTTTGATGATCCGATTTTAAGAAAAACATTCATTTCCTTATTCTGGTATCACTGAAACTAGAGTTTGAACCAAAGTATGGTTTCAACTTTGAAATATGGTAATTTCCAGCGGGACTACCATCCATATGTTCCAATTCATATGAAACATTGGAAATGACGTTTCGGACTGTACATAAAACATAACGATTAGCCAATTTAGCGGAAAAATCATTTTCTTTATCGCTTTTCACAAAGTTTCGCCTCCAGACTATGTCACCAATTTGAAAAACGCGATCTTTTCGTCTTAAGTTATAGTAGTTACAACTTCGTTGGTAAGCTTTGTTAAGTCTTTCTTGGACCAATTTATAAATTTCTGGCAATTTGTCCAGCTCATTGGCAAAAAGTTTGCGATTATTATCAAGATCTGGTAAAGTTATGTCGGAATCTTTATCACCATAACTGCCTCGAATAGGTAGCTTTCTACCAAAATTAAGAAATGCTGGCGTGAAACCAGTAACCTCGTGTACAGCTGTATTGATGGCAAATTGAATTTCAGGAATTTGTAAATCCCATTTTTTATGTGAGTCTTTAATGAAACACCTTATAGCTGTACCGATCGTCCTGTTTACACGCTCGACTGGGTTAACTTGGGGGTGGTAGAATAAGTTGAAAAATACCTGAGGAATACTAAATTTCGCTACAAATTTATCGAATTCTTTGCTTTTATGAGCTGAAGCATTGTCTAAAAGTAATGTCCTTGGGACACCATATGTTAAAAATACTGATTCCAAGAAAGAAACAATAGCTTGAGACGTTGCACGCCGTACAGGCTTCATTATAACGTACTTAGTAAAATAATCTACCGCAACTAATAAAAATCGGTTACCTTTCGAACTAGGCGGAAAAGGACCTTTTGTGTCGTAACAAACAAGTTCAAAGGGAAACGTAGCTTTTTTCTCAGCACCCATTAAACCACATTTTTGATCGTTCGGAGGTTTTTCTCGTCCGCAAATATGACACTTACGAACATATTTTAAAATATCTTGACGCATCTTAGGCCAATAAAAACTTTCTGCGACTTTTTTAAGTGTTTTATAAAAACCCATGTGTGCACTTGTAGGTACATCATGGCTATCTTGAATTACTTGACGTCGCTGGTCAAGAGGAACTACTAATTTCCAGTCAGAAATATTAGTTTTTAAAATTAATTTCCTTTTCGTATGTTTAAAAATATACCCATCTTTAACCATCCACTGTGGATATTTTTCTGGCCTCTTATTGATGTTCTCTCGCATTTTTATGTACCAAGGTTCAAGATTATCGAGTGAAATATCTAACAGGTTGATATTTACATCAGGTATATTTGCTAAAGTAGGTGAAATTTCAGAAAAGTTATTTTTATAAAATTTACGAACTGTATTTTTCCAATTCTCCCAATCAAAAATGTCAGTTTTAGGTTTAACTTTGAAACTTGAGAAAATATGTCTATTTGAGTCATTTCTGGAATGCTTTTTAAACTTAGAATTAAAAATTACTCGGCCTCTAGGGTTATTTTTCTGCCGTGGGCCTGATAAAACAGCAGAAAACCTTTCTAGTTTTTTGGATTGCACTTTGGGCAAGTCTTAGAAGTAAAATTAGGTTTTCCACATCGGAAACAAAACCTATTTCGAGCTTGTCTACACTCGTGAAAGCTATGACCTTTCTTTTGACAATTCCAACAAGAAATAGAAAATTTATTATTATTTGATGTACCCGGAACAGCATTTTCTTGATTCAAATTATTATTTAGACTAATATTTTTGTTACTTTTGCTTTTAGAATTGAAATTATTTTTATTTTTAGGTGATGGAAGATTTTCTACATATGCCAAGTCAGTTTCGAGGACACATGCTTTAGGAGTTGGAGAATAATAATTATTTTTCATTTGTGTGGCCAAATCTATTTTCTTGCATAAAGTTAATAGTTCGGCTGTATTTTTAATATCTGTTAAAGCTAATGCATGAATATATTTAGGCAAAATGTTACGTCTAATTATTTTTAACTTCTCCTCTTCACTTAAAACAGTATCTAAACGATTAAATAAATTTTGCATTGTAGCAACAAAAATATTTATGGACTCTGACTGTCCTTGTCTACGAGATTTTATCTCATCTAACAATTTTTCATCATAATCGCATACTAAAAAAGCGATTTTAAGCTGTTCTTCAAGCTCTTGCCAATTGGATACAACAGATCTGATTGACCGATAAACAATTAAGGCCTTGTCAGTAAATAAATCAATACTAGACTCAAATAATTGTTGTTCCGATACATTCCTAGCGGCAGCAAGTTCCTTGACTCGTTCGAGAAAAGCTTTTAAATTTGACTTTCCGTCAAACTGAATTCCCCATTTATAAACTGGGACATATTTCTTGTCAATTGGGTAATTAATAGGTGAAATATTTTCTAATTTAGGAATAATTTTAATTTCTAACCTTGCATCAATTTCCTCGCAAGATGCGATAGCGTCATCTTTAAACTCCTGCAAGTTAATATTTAACTCTGTCGGTTCTTCCGGAACCACGAATCTATGCACTCGATTTGTTAGGCATATTAAACGATTTGAAATTATTAAATAGGATGTGTCCTCTTTGCATGCTGAAAAATCGTAAACTAAAGCAAGTAGTTCAGCGATAGTGTTGGTGATTTCAGTTTTTTCTGTTTCAACATCGAAGCTAGGATCTTTTAATGATTGAAATTCGCGTTTTTGCTTTTTTAATAAATTGTCTAATATCATCCGTTTTGTATCTAAAGTTTTATTAGATGCCTTAACATTTCGAATACGTAGTTCATAATCTACCTCAGATTCCGTTAAATATCTTACACAAAATGGAAGTTCCATGTTAACAAGAAATTTAAAGAAATAAATTAAAAGTTTTTATTAAGAACCCAACTGGCAATAAATTGTATGTTTTAAATAGCAAATGAATGTAGTCTTATCTGTTGTCAAGAGATAAAAAAAACACAAACAATTTTATCTATCAAATAAAAAAACTGTTGTTTCAATTTTAACTTTCCAGAAATAAATCAAATTAAACACTTTAAGCAGCAAAATAATATTTCAGGTAGGTATAATTCCACAACTTCACTTTCACTAATAAAGAATATTTTAAGAAAATATTTGGACTTGTAAAATATTTGATATTTAAGGACGCAAATTTTCTGTATACCATAGAATTCAATTGTTGTAAGCAAAAATATATTCAAAAATATATAATAAAAATTTTTAGACAAAATGAAATATAAGGCAAAATATGACTGGACTTAAGAAAAAATTATTTTCTTACCAAAAATTTAAAAATTTGTCTCATATACAATACATTCAAAAATTGGGGTTTCACCTCTCTTACTACTCTTACTATATAAATATGTTTATTGAATTGAGCTCTACGCATTTGTCGCCAATTATATTGTTTCGGGCCCCACACGTTGGTCGCCAATTATGTTACCTCCTTTCTCTTATTATTTATTTTTGAGAAAGAATTGAGGCAACATGTGCGGACGACTAGCTGGTTTAAGCCGGAGCAGAGAGCCGTGGGTCCAGAGCATTCGTAAGAGTGGAGAAACTTACCCTTTCTGACATGTACAGCATAAGCGACAGATTTCTGTTTATTTCGAGAAAAGGAGCCAAAGAAAAACTGATCTTAAATTGGGCACCATCTATAGTAAAATAAGCAAAATAGTCTTTTTTTCTCGAATAACCAGTCTGCTATAGATCAGACTGAAATTGTTGGTAAGAGAAATAAAAAGATGTTTAAAATGAATGACAAAATATATTACAAAAAAATTAGACAAATCGGTTTGAGACAAATTGAAATGTGAAAAAAATATATATATATAAAAAACAAATTGATACCAGTATCCTAGGTGGTTTATGGGTCAGGTGGCTGGTTCTGGGACAGCAATCCAGGCCCACAATTGTCTCTTATTGCAAGAATTCTAAATTTTTCTTGGCAATTTACGTCTCTCAATGAATGGGGTGAAAATTGTAGGAAATTTAACCAAATATAAGCACATACAAAATTTATGCAAGTTTAAGCAATGTTAGCTATGCAAATATAAGCTAGTTAGCTGTACAAAATATATTTAAATTAGCTGCACGAAATATTAAGCTAGCTATACAAAACTGCAGGAAATTAATTTAAGCTATACAAAAGTAAGCTGATGCTGATTAGCAGTACAAAAGTAATTTTAGCTATGCAATAGTAATTATTAGCTATGCACGTGTAATTATTAGCTATGCACGAATTATTATTAGCTATGCACGAGTTATTATTAGCTATGCACGAGTTATTATTAGCTATGCACTAGTAATTATTAGCTATGCACTAGTTATTATTAGCTATGCACTAGTTATTATTAGCTATGCACTAGTAAGCTGATTTCTTAGACTATAAATTGCCAAAAAATTAAAAGGAAAGAGAAAAATATTTTTACAACCATGTGGTACATATAGCATTTTAACTACTTATTAAATTAAAAAGAATTGACTTTGAATTCAAAATTTATTTTAAAAATAATTGAAATTATATCAAAGGCAAAATTTGAAGATTAATTAAAATATTTTAATGAGTATAATGAAATGAAATTACCTGTATGTTCAACACTTTGTAACTGGGATATAAAAATTGTAATATCAATTACTGAAGTCCACAGTTAAAAATTATAATGTTTGAATCAGTACAAAGGCTGCAAGCAAATGACTTCCTGGTGAGTTTTACTGATAAGGTAAACTTTTTATCCTGTTTACTGGAAAACAACGCTACCAAAAAAATGTGAGAAATCTAATTCCCTATTGAAATTGAAAGCTATAAAATATAAAAATCGTACAAGTATGGCCATCTGTCAGTGGTTAATTTAAGCGCACCAACTTGCCTTGTAGATTCCCATACTCAACTAAAGTAGTGGCATATAATCGATAAAAGGAATCTATAATAATAGTTTATTTTCCATGCCAGCTGATTTGCCTTTGCAATTTCTATTTTATACATAACAACAAATATTAACAGATGTAAATAAGTAGTAAAACGTATTGATATTATTGATAAATCAGTAACATATTACATGTTATAGGATTTACTATATATAGAATGAGAGAAGGTAAGGAAAATAACCATATGTACTCCATAGTAAACAAAAATATACAAATTGAAAAATAGATATCTGATGTAACTAAATTTTGTAGACAAATTGTTTCCTGGGATAATAATGCTGTATTACAACGGATATGAGATACATAATAGTGTTAATAGAAAAACAGGACTAAGTTCCTAAGATATAAAATTAAGTACATAAAACAGTGTGAAATGGTTTAGCAGTTATACATGTAAAATTCTGTTAGTTGAAAACAGTTTCACCTGCAAAAACTGAATCCAAAAAATATACAGGTCGTGCTAACTATCCACAAAACACTAGTTTTTAAATAAAACTGTTAAATGGACATAGGCCATGTAACATTAGGTTGCGACAATCTTGTTATTACATAAGTACATCATAGTAATCGGAGAGAGAGAGAGAGAGAGAGAGTGTAACATATTTCCTCTATGTACGTCGTCGTAACCCCAATTCTCTAATCGAAGTTCCAGTACATAACAGACGCGACTAAGAAATCTGTTTCAGGAGGGATCCAGTTCAACACACTTGAATCAATCTGGCAAGAGGTCCAGTTCAACGCACTCGGATCCTCCCTAACAGATACTTGGCCAGCGGCTGCCACGACGCCGGAGAAACTTGAGCTTCCGTTATCCCAGTTCAACACACTCGAGAAAGGTGAAAGTCAAGCTCTGAATTTACTGGTTTCTGGCTAGCTATTTTATACCCAAATATCACGGTCACGTGGTTTTGCACCCGGCACGAAATGCATACGGCACGCAAGTTGCGGCCTGGTGAAGTTAGAATTAAAAGTTAACAAAAGAACTAATCAGGTATTGAACTAATCTAAAACTGAACTTGATCCATGCATGATTAAAATAAGTTAAACTGGAATGAAAGTATACAGTATTCCTGTAGTATTGTATACTTCATTACACATATTATTAATTCAAATGTTCCTTTTTGTGGTAATCCAGGGCCGTATTCAGCCAAATAGGTTATTAATGGTTTAAAAGTAGCACACGCTTTATTTTCAATATTTTTCATGATAGCCGCATTGGCAATGATAAATCATAAACAAAATTTAAATACAGGGCTGTATTTAAAAAAAAGTTGCTGGTGGCCAAGCTTAAACAAAACTTTTATTTAATATCTGATCATACAGAGTTATAGCTACATTAACACCTAATAAGAGACCTAAATGAATTTTTTTGATATTTTGTTAAATAAGGACAAAAAAGTGAAATAACGAAACGATTTTTTAAGATATCTCGAAAATTATAAAAGATATTAGAAACCTCAAGAGGTCGTTTTATTTGTCCCGAAATTGCGCAACTTTTCCCCCACTTTATTTAACCTTTCCTGTATCTTATATACTTTATGAAATAACAATACTATCCCTGTGAATTAATTGGGACCCTGTAGAACATTTTTTTCAATGGAGAGCATAAACACATAAATTAAACGTTTGTCATTACTTTATGACGTATTAATGTTATCGCAAAATTTACAACCAGCAGTCACACTTTAAACTTCAAAACGTGTATTATGAACGCAAATCATTAACACATTTAACTAAATTTTAATCAGCTCGATAACTACTCCACATTCAATTCAATTTAGATTGCCTCAACAAAACCATTATGATTATTGTTGTTGCGAATATTAAGATTGATTACGAATTAGCGAGTTGGAATGGTTTCGAAAACAATGTTCAGATTAATTCAAATCAAGTCTGAACCTCGTTTGTATCCATTTTAATTCCGAAATTAAGTAAAACCTCAAGATACCAGATTAATCGAATTATATACAGAGAATAACTGATTTTGTTTTTAGAGGGAACTCACAAAGCGACTGTTATGGATTAGAGGAACGAGAAAACTTAAGTACAGGGTTGAACTGCACATTTTCTTTTTCCCTTTTTGCGTCAATGCTTTTAGGTGAGTGGTTTCGAATATAAATTTACCAACAACAAATCGGCTTTATTCTCTATTTTGGTAAGTTAAGTTGAAGAATTTAGGTATAATATAAGAAGGAATCAAGTGTTTAATATTATACTGGTTTAAATAAAACGATTTCACAGAGCAATTTCAATGACATTTTCGCCAAAGTTGTCTCTCAATATGATATTAATATAATTTAAATTTTAACTTTTGATACACGGTAAAAGTGATTTTCTCAATTAAAATATTTACTTCTTAAGTTGATGTAATGCCACTTTATCAGAGACATAAAATGTACAAAATATATTTTTTGGAATGTCAATACTATTAGTGTCAGTTGCACAAACAAATGGCATATGCAATTCGATAAAGTCAAGAACTATTAATTATAACAAATTGAATAGAATGCTATGGACATGAATGAAAATTATTTGGATGATGTTTTACAAACAATCGATCCAGACAAATCATACAATATGTTTATTAATAAACCTTCTAACAACATTAATTTAATTCTGAAAAATATTCATATACACACATAACAAAACAATAAAGCCATGGATAACACAAGAATTACTAATTCAATAACATTTACTTAAAAATAGGTAGCCTTACAAACTAGATATAAACAGTACCGAAATTTCCTTAACAATTTAATTAAAAAAAACTAAAAATGGATACTACACAAAAAGATTATAAAATAATTTAGCATGTAATCAATAAATAATAACTTCTATGAAAGAAATTATAAAAACCCTAACAACATAATATAGTCCATTTAGAGAGTCGGGATTTATGAAGAAATTACCGAATGTTTGCGCCTCGGGCTAGACAATGCCCTCCCCGTTTTCGAGGGTGCTGAATCAATTTCCGGGGTCAAACCAAATTTTCCTCCTCGGCAACGCCCTCAAATTGGCCAAAAACTAACCTAAAGTCCCCCTTTCCGTGAGCCCATTTATTTTCCCCAGTTTTTTTACAATTGTTGTTCCCTCGAGTAGAACGGAAGGTCCCTTGAGGGATTTGACCTCAGCCACACCTACTCCAGGCTCCCGATCTTTATAGGGGGTAGAAAGTTGATATTTGTTTTTGTGACAATAAAAATTGTAATTGTTACACAATCAACTCAATCACTCAAAGAATCACCTCCTACAAAATTTTAATTTTCTTCTCACAAAAATAAATATCAACTACATGGGTTGAAACCCTGGGGTAGGGGGTGACTGAGATCAAATTCCTCGTGGGACCTTCCGTTCTACTCGAGGGAACCATAATTAGTCGAAAAACTGGGGAAAGTACACGGGTTCACGGAAAAGGATACTTTGAGGATGATTTTTGGCCAATCTGAGGGAGTTGCCGAGATGAAAAAATTGGTTTGACCCCGGTAATCGATTTAGCATTCTCGAAAATCCCATACCCACGATTAGTTTTCTACATTGCACCCAAATAATACAATATATTACCTATAAGTATTAAAAATATAGCGAACAAAATTAAATTTTAAAAAAAGGACTAAAAACCTGTGTTCATCACAATTTTAACAGCGTGAAAATAGTTTTCTTATAATTGGTAGGTTCTTTTCTTTTATCTTAAGATTTTACTCTTTTATTTCTAAGGGTGGCCTAAATATAATGAATGACCCTGTACATTAAATTCTGAAATAATCACTTGAAGCAAATACTGGTAACTCTTTACGCCTTGGGCTCGAGGCGCCAGCTTTAAGATATGTATTGGTAGGGAATCTAATGTTTGTCTTTTGTGAAACATGCATAGGTATAGAATTCAGCATGCAGCTTTCTATTAATTTATTAACACATGTTCACCAACCAATTCGGCAAGGAACTGACACACCGACAATAATTTATCAGACCTCATGTCATCAGGCTTGTCTCTTAGTTTGTAAATTTATCATATTATTTAAATCTTTTAACATATGTTTCTAATCAGATCGGTAGGAAATATTCATCAATCTGGAGCTTAAGTATTTAAGCGCCTTTACGTAGTGAAAAATTGTATTTCAATAATGAATTAGTGGGCGTAGAATGTGTCATATTTTTTAAACTGATGCATTAATTGGAACAGTATTTTTTGAATTTCCTCATATTTTCTCTTTTCTAAAATTTTTGTCCGTGATTATGAGTATAAATAAATATGAGTAATTAATTTGCATATATTTTATCAATTAATTAATCAATCAATCATTAAATTTGATTTGTGTTAACATAAGTTTACACAAGTCAATACATACACTATGTTATAATCTAATTATGCAATTATCATTTACAATATATAGGACAGTACAAAAAAGAAATATAACTTTCAGTGATATATCACATTGTGAACACGACGGTTTAGCTAAAATCTTAAGAATATTTTGACTGATTAAGTTCATTGTCAAGGTTGCACTTCAAATATTCGCTCATATCGCAAAAGGCTTAAAGGTTAAGAAAGTTCTTTTAATGTTATTGAAAAATATTCTTCTGGCGACTTCTAACGTGCATAGCCAGTTTATTAAAGAATTTTGGACCAAACAAATTGGATCAGTTTTTACTAACTATAGCCATGCAGCTGAAAACAACATGGAGCACGATCCTTCTCAACTGTGGAGTTATATTAATGCTAGAAAAGGTACCACAAGGATACCTGGATAGATGGTGTATAAGGGCAGATAATATACTGCTGCTCATGACATCGCAAATGCCTTTTCTTCTTACTTCAGCTCGGTGTATTAAGATCATCAACTGGAGATATTCATGCTGATTCACAGTGTTTAATGATAATGTGCTTTCTGTTAGTGAAGTAAGTGTTAGTGACATCCTTGAAGCAACGAAGAAGCTTAAACCTAAATTAACTATGGGTCCAAATTTAGTTCCGGCCTTTATTGTAAAGGACTGTATTTCATGTTTTGTTAAGTCTCTCTGTTGTATCTATAACCTTTGTCTCAAATCTGCCACATTTCCAGATAAATGGAAATTACCGAAAGTAGTTCCTCGCGCCTAAATTATTATTTGCAGTTAACCTCAAAGTTTTTAATATCCTAGATAACTTCGAGAGCTATCTGTCACTACAGAATGATCTTAATGAAGCAGTTCAGTGGTGTGCTAATAATAACATGAAAATCATCATAGGAAAGTGTACAGTAATGCCTTTTACTCCCAAATTAACCCTTACTGAGTTTAACTATCAAATTAGTGACCAAAATGTAACCAGATTAACTGTAGTTAAGGATTTGGGTGTTATATTTGACTAAAAGTTATCTTTCATTCATCACATAGAACAGGTTTCTAGCCAGGCGATGAAGATGTTGGGTTTTGTAATCAGGAGCACCAAGGACTTTCATAACATTAAAACTTTGAAAACATTATATTATGTTTATGTGCGTAGTAAACTAAAGTATACTTGTGCTGTATGGGCTCCATATTACAATTCTCACATCCTGTCTCTGGAACGCATATAATGCAAATATTGTAGATATTTACATTATACCGGATTTGGTTTATACCCTGGCAGAGACGTTTCATACCGTCATGCTTAGTTTATTTGGCCTCATTAGCATGGAAATGAGATGGAAAAATTGTCAGGTTACATATGTTTACAAAATGTTACATGGTTAGATCGATGACATAAATTTCCTTTCTCAGGTAAAGATTCATGTACCCAGATTTTCTGCTAGAAATTGCCTTACGTTTACTTATATATTGCCCGGTACTAATCAGCACCTGTTTTCTCCACTTATTGCTGTGTTGTACTTACAACCACATTCAACTCTTCTGGTTTCTAATGATCTTTAGGCGTTTTGCCTCAGATGTCAAGCTTTGACACACCATAATTTTTTTCAATTATTTAAATGTTTATTTAGGTATCTATATTTTAGATAATCGTATTTCTTGTCAATTTTTAGCAATTTATTAAGTTTATTTCGATACTGTTTTAAATTTATTATATCATATTCGCGAAGATATTTTTTTTTAAAATAATTTAATTATTTACTGCTTTAAGACCATGTTATCCAATTTGATATTTTTTTTAGGACTTTTTGGTTTAATTGTTTCTTTTTGTAAATCTCGATGTATTTTTCAAATTTAATTATAAACAAATTTATGGCAGTTCGTACATCAGAACATCCATATAAATCCACCTAGAGTTACTAGTTTAATTCATCAACAAGCTTTATCTCACCTATTAATTTGTATAATGTACACATAAACTAAACCTTATCAAGAATAACATAAATAAACCACGAAATCTAACAGAAATGATAGCAGGCAAGAGACTTATTTCTGGTGACATATCCATGGAAGTCTGAGCGAGTTTTAAGTCGTGTGCATTTTTGAAATGTCATAATTATACTCGTTTACAATGGTTAGTATACCGAGACTATTAAAGAGCGGCCTGCAAGTGTATTGTGGTTTTAGTTCCATAAGCATACGAATAGCCCCTTTTTGGCTTATTAAAATTTTTTGTGATAAGTTATTTCCACCCCAAAACTCCAGACCATACTGTAATAAGCTATGGATATATGCATAGTAAACATTAAATTCACATTGGTAGTCTAATTCACATTTTATTTTGAATATAGCGTAAATAGCTTTAGATAACCTGTTATTTAAATCAGAAATATAAATCATTTGTAGAGCTGATGATACCATTTGTAGTTCTTATGTCTGTGTTCCTTTCTGTCGAAGATTGAAATAGCATGTTGAAAGCTTTTTCTACATTCAACAACAATTTATTTGCACCAAACCAATTAATAATTCTGTTCATTGGTATTTCACTAAGTCTTATTAAGTCCTCGTAATTTTTATTATTTAAGATGATATCATCGTGATCGTCAGCAGATAAAGAAATATATAAGTAAGGAAAGCTATGGACAATGTCGTTTATGTAAATCAGAAAGAAAATTGGGCCCAATATGGAACCTTATGGAACATCCCATTTTGCTACCCGTTAAGTAAGACCCAAACACTGCAGTGGTGTCTCTCTTATAGAGTAGTTATTAAGTTTTCATGATCCACGCAGTCAAATGCCTTTGACAGATCATAAAAAATACGTAGAGTAACTTGCTTTTTCTCCAGCGTCTCAGATATATATATTTTTTTAATGAGGGTATGCGTCTCTAGTATTTTTCCTTTTTTAAAAGCCAAATTGCGTGATACTCAATGTACTGTATTTGTATAAATAATTTACCAATTCCTCCTCCACAGCCTTTTCCAAAATTTTGGAAAAAGTCGGTCTCTAGTTATTTATTTCAAATTTTCCACCTTTTTAAAAAATGTTTTAAGAACTGCTAATTTAAATTTATCGGGAAACTGGCGAATACTTAATGACAAATTAATAAGGTTTCTTTAATAAATGAATATTTTTTTTATCATTGTAACGGGAATACCATCAGAACCGCAAGAATTCTTTGGTTTTAATTGTAAAATAATGTATATAATTAAAATAAGTAAGTTGGTAATAAGTTTATTGTATTGCAAAGTTGGCAATACTGCCTTATAAAGGAGAGGTGCACTGGTATAACCGGTCTCTCGTTCTCTGACTGCTTGTACAGAACAACATATAAGATTGTAATAAAGAAATTAAGAAGGATCGTTGTTTAAATGATACGACTCCAGAATCTACCATCATACATATTACATTAATATCTTTACAATTCTCGATGTATCGTTTTCAGTGACGGGATGAAAAAAAAAAAGGAAGATGTGATTAAATTTTGAATTTGCCAGATAATTTTTAAAGGATGAATTACTTTTTAATGATGCGGTTAATTTTGTAGCTTACGTAATGTAGAAAATTTGTTTGCGACAGATTCTGAATCTGTTAATAATCCATTGTTTTCCATAACTGAAATATTTTGTATTATTTTTTAATAATGAGTTTAAAATGTTCCAGGTTGTTTTTTTTTATTATATATATATTATTTTATTATATGACCGATTTATCTCATAAAATCAAGTGATTATTGTTTGTTTTTCCAGTTGCAGTTCTTTGACGATGTTTTTTATAAACTGGCGTCAGAAGAAAAAACATAACTTTTTATTTAAATTGACCGAAATTTGAAGAACCTACACATCGGTTAATTTATACATTTCTGTAGGCAGACACAACTCTACAGATAATATTGTTTACGTCCATACAATATTACTATAACAACCTTTATTTCCCAGTTCAGCGACTACATCCCTGTTTTTTTATTCTCCAACTTGTTAACAAATTCTTTATTATTTCCGTTTCCCTTAAGGACTTCTCCTTCACGCGCCCATGTTCTCCAGCGGTGTTCCTCGAATATCATACATAGCTGGTAGTTCACCCTCATGTAATACGATACTTTAACTGCCAATTTAAATTCCGCAATAAATACATTATCTTTATTGCCCCACGAGGTGTAAAATGTCAAGAGGATATGTGGATTGGCTTACATATGTATTAACCTTAGAGGATAATTTATGTTATTATGTAGCAATAAATAATAAGTTTATTTAAATCAAATTTCCATTCCAGTACGTCATAATCGTGTTTATATAAACGTGGTAATTATTCAATGTTATTTTTTTCATTGCTGATATGAGATCACGTTATAAAATATTAGGAGAGCAATGCTAACCGTTACCTTATTAATACTGAAGTAGGCGTAGGTAGCCTAGCTGTTTCTAGCAGTTCACTCTATTTTGTTTCCTCGCAAACTCACAAGGAAAAATTGAAAATTGTTGCAATTATTTAAAAGATTGGCTCGCAAACTTGAACGAATCTTAATGAATTAAATGAAAGAAAAACAATTTATTAATCCTTTATGCAAATTACAAAGTAGTGGATAGAACATGTCAATAATAAAATTGTAACAACACAACATGTTACATATAAAGTTAACAACAAAAACATATAAATACAAGACAATATAAACACAGGACAAAATATACTTATACATACAACATAACATTTTTCTACAAAGAGTAAAAAGAGAAATAAAACATATAGCTTCTTATTTGTTATTTTAGACATAAAATTCAAAAAATTTTCATATAGTGTCATTCTTATTGCCATTGTCTGATGCTTTCGCAAGTTCCGGATGATTATCTTAGTCTTAGATTTTTCAAAAGCATTCACACACTGGTATGTGCGAAGTTAAACTTTTATGGTTTGACAACACATCGGTAAATTTCTTTTCGTCCTATCTTGCAAATCGGAAACAAATGGTATTTCTAAATAATGAATATCCTGACAGAACAAATATCACTTCTGGCGTACCACAGGGTCCAGTTTTGGGGTCTCTTCTATATTTAATATATACAGCCGATGTTTTAAATGTTCTGAATATACGAATATGCAAGCCTTCGCTGAAGATACACAGTTGTTTCATTCTTTCAAAGTGAACGAAGTAAACCAAACATTACGACAAATTAATGGAGATCTTTCCACAGTATCAAGTTTTGCTAATCGCAATAACTTACAACTAAACCCAAGTATGTGTTTGTTCATTTTATACTGTTCTGATAAGTATAGGCAAAACTTGACATCAAAATTGAATTTGAAAATTGAAGATAGGCCTTCAGTGGCTGTAAAATCTGCCAAGAATTTGGGCTTATTATTTGACACTAATTTGAGATTTTAAAATCATGTATCATCTGTAATTTAAAAAAATTATGTTAGTCTAAAACTGTTATATGCTAAATATTAGCATCTTAAACTTTAAAATGAGAAAAAAGCTCTGCAAAAGTCTAGTCTTACCTATTTTAAACTACTATAACATAGTTTACTACTCATGCTAGATCAGCTTACTAAATATGGTTTACAAAAAGTAATGAATAATTGTTGTAGATATGTATTCAGATTTAAAAAGTTCGACCATATATCTCATAAAATAAAGGAACTAAATTGGCTTGAAGCTCATGTTCACCAGCCGAAAGACTGACCCTACTTAAAGGAGCTCTCGTGCCAGTCGTCCCATACCACTTGCAGACTGCAGTTTCGAGCTGTTGGCTCTCGTCAGTCGTTTTCATCAAATTTTTCATAGCCATATCCCGAAATTCTTTATATTGACTATATGAATCTGTTCTTGTCTCTTGTAGCGCATCCCTTGTTTCGCGATAATCATTTATTCCATTGCTTCTTTAGCGCAAATGAAGCAATTTTTTAAAGTCGAAAAATTAAATTGCAATCAATTCCAACGACGGCGACGTTTCAGAAGTCGATGTTGAAGGAACCCAGGTGACGGATGTACTTGAGCGATGCGCAGTTGACGCTCGTCGTAAACTTGCTTGGATCATTTTCTCACTTATGTGACATAACGTAATACGTGTGCACACTTAGTCTCAACTTGTTCAAGAATATGGCGATGCTCTTCTTTTCCTCTCTTAAGAACTGTCGCCAAAAGAGTTTAGACGTCCCTCGATTTGTTATATTAAGGGATTTAGACTCCTTATATAACATTTTTAAATTTTTTTTTTATTTGAAATATTAATAAAATATACTTCCCTTACCCTAGATATTGCATGATTCATCCTATGTCGCAATTGCTTACAATTGTAGCAATTTATTTTATTTCAGAATTGAAGTGAGCCGAAATATATATTACTCATTTCATTATTAAGGATCAGTTCATGCCCTTCGTTAAGATGTAGTCGGTATCCACCTCCAAGAGCAGAGACCACATCAGATTTAATTAGTTCAGCAAATATATCCTCAAGAAATAATGGTCTTTAAATGCAGTGGTTCATTTATTACACATCTGCAAATTTGTTAAAGGGACCGAAACCCTCAAGTAACGCCCTTGTGAATATTCAAAAGGGCGGCCGACGTCTTTGGGTAAACGTCAATTATCGACCGGTCAACCGACCGTGGCAATTTTCTTATTACGTTGCAGGTTCACTGGCTCCGATATTTTTATGACTTTTAACACTTTTTAATTAAACTCACTTTACAAAAATAATTTAACGTGCTCTTGTCTACAAAATCTTTTACTTATAATTAAGTGCGTGATTAAAGACAGGGCGGCAGCCAAAATTGATTTCATTTATCTATGCACGCGTTAAAGGACTTCCTAAATTATTTCACCTTTAGTCCGATTTTTCTACCCCGCACAATAAGTAGGTACGTTAATATATGCATAAACAGTTGAAGTCGTCAAGGATTACAATTTTATTCCTATGATTCGTGCACATACTATAAACTATAAGAATTGTACATTTTAATTACCTCTAATGAGAATCAGGGCGTTGTTTAGGATTATTCACTATATATTGACCCCCTTTATTTCTGTTATTATTGAAAATAGAAAAAAAATCGTATAAAAGTTGTACGTGATAAAAGAAACAATTTCACGTGATTCGAAATAGATATATGTTTTTTAAATAGAACACCCTATATATTACTGCATTTCCGGAAGCCCTTTTTACCCTGATTTCAAATATATAATATTGTATAAGTCTATCTTAAATACTTTTTGACATATTTGACATTCAAATTGCAAATGAGCTGCTTTATTGCAAGAAGAGTGAGCCATGCGTGTCAAAACACAAGTGAAACAAAAATAACAAGGTAGGCCACGAAAAAAAATTATTTTATTGTTTATTCGATTTTGACATTTCAAACCGTCATTATTAACATTTATTTAATCAAAATGGATTATAGTGAGGCTGAAAAGACCGAAATATTTTATTTTATATTTATTTTTATGTGAAAAATAATAAAAATAACTGTGCCGCAAGAATAGAATACATGACGTTGTATCCGAATCGAGCGATTCCTAGTGTAAACACGTTTTTGAATGTTTATCGTCATGTAAATAAGACCCATAGTTTTTCAAGAAAACGACGTAACGTTACAGCACACGAGGAAGATCTAGATATATTATTATATTTTGAACGTATAAAAAAATAATTTATTATAAAAATAGTTCGATACCTCATTTTAATATTGGTTTTAGAAAATTCGGTCAATAGTTTATTAAATGCTTATCGTGAAATGGAAGAAAGTCATTCCAAGATTCAAAGAACTTTGAAAAAGCATCAATATAGGCCTTACAAAATATTACCCGTCCAGGAACCGAATGAAGACCAAAAACATAGAAGATTGGAGTTTTGTCAGGTCAAGATCCATGAATTAGATGAAAGCCCTGATTTGTTTAAAGAAATTATGTGGACAGGTGAGTGAATTTTTTCTACGGCTAGAGTTTTTAATAGAAAAAACCGACGTTCCTAGGAGAATAAAAACCAAAGACAGAGAAAAATCAAGCAAATAAAAAAATCGGGCAGAAAATCAATCCACGTTTGATGTGGAATTATTCAAAACAATGTAGTTGAGCCTATATTTTATGATTTTACTTTGACACGACAAACATATCTCGAAATAATTTTATCAGGGGTATATTGTCTAATTCAATAATTCTCTATATAATAGACGTATTGTCTATAATGATTTGGCTTCAGGACGGAGCGAATCCAAATAGCATTTTAGATAGCTTTTTATGGGGGTTTTTAAATGACAAAGTCAATTTTAATCATAACCACAATCTTCAGACCATTAAAGCAAAAATTCAAGAAGAAATTAACAACTTAAACAGCAACCATAATAACGCTATTTGCAATATTTTCCTAAACTTAAGAAAACGCTATAAGCTTTGCATTGAAAATAATGGTGGCCACTTTAAACAAATTCTTTAATTGATTCACGTATTGTTAGCGTGCGTAGTTAATAGCACTTTTCAAAGCAATCGTAGAAAAAACTTTTTATTTTACTAGTGAATAAACAACTATTTACGGTTGTTGCTAATAATGACGGTTTGAAATGCCAAAATTGAATAAACAATAAAATAATTATTTTTGAGGCCTTGTTGCGGACCTCTAGCGTATGCGACCCACCATACGTCTTAGCGTTTTGTGGGTCGCATAATAACAACTGCTACGTCCATAACACATTTCGCTATTCTCCACGGGAGAGCGATACCCTTGTGGCACGTGGTCAGCAGAGAGAGCGGAAGACCGGTAGGCAACCATTTTTGTTGGCGTGGTAGGTAGCTGATAATTCTGTGAACCTCGGTTTTATCCAAGGCATCCTGGTGGATTTTGGAATTATCAACACAAAAAATTTTTCTCAATCTGTTGTTCCGTTTAGCGGAATATTTTGTTGTTGTGAGTAAATTTTAACTGCGGAAGCAGGATATTTAATTACACAAGGTAAGCTAACCTCTTCACGCCATCTTACCCGTTCTCTACCCACGTGTTTCGCAAATTTGCAGGCTCTCCTTTGGAAATACCGTATCAACTTGAGAGGCGGACTCGACCCCATTCATCCGACTGTGGCTTTCGAGGAGTATTGGTGGATTGTTCCCTCATCAGTGGGGTAAATTATGTTTCTTTTGTAGGTTATGTCAGAATTGCTCACATTAGGCACGCTTCACGTGCATTTCTGACTTTGCAAATTAAATCGTGATATCTTTAGGGTTCCACGGACGGGGCTTCTACACACGTCAGTGAAGTTCCACGGACGGGGCATCCACATACAGTGGAAAATTCCGGGGCTGGAGAGGCTACAATCAACCCCATCCTTGGGTCCATTTCTTTTGTCCCGAAGACATCTCCATAGGGCTACAGGTTTTTCCACGTCGAAGTCGGTATCGTACCACCCTAAATAAGTGTGCTGTTACTTTTACTTACCGGGGACCACCTTCAGTGGTTCGACTCGGTTATATTCCATTCATACTTACTTTTGTATGCAACTTGTACATATTTAAAGATTGTATGCATTTATATTTATTTAAGGAGGTTCTCTAAATCAGACCCATTGTGGCAGAATTTATGACCATTTATGAGGACATTGTAAACCGATGTGTAGCTACACGAGGCATTTTATTAATATTGTAACTTATTAATCGAGAAATTTGCCACACCTTTTGAACATCGCCAGATTACATGCTAGAGAACCAATATCTGTAAATTGTATAATATAGTGCATTTCATTTTTATAGAAAGTGTCATTATTTCGTCTGCGACCACTACGTATGGAAGCCTGAGTGATTTGTTAAGTAAGTAAACTAATAATTTGTCATAGTTTATGTAAACTTGGGCTTAACGCCCTAAGATAGTCTGAGCTAGAGAAATTTTATCGTAGGCACGCACATCACTTATCCGGGTTAAGTAGTTCCTGCGATATCTGCTACGCTACAGTAGCCCAAGTGATTTCGTTATGTAATATCTTATAATCATTAATATCCAACGTATGTATTTGTTTATGTACGTGTAAATCCGTAGCAGCCTATCTTGTTAGATATGTTTCACTTGTGATTTGACAAGCATGACTCACTCTTCTTGCAATAAAGTAGCTCAATTGCATTTTGAATGTCAAATATGTCAAGAAGTATTTGAGATAGACTTCTACAATATTATATATTTGAAATCAGGGGAAAAAGGTGCTTCTCGAAATGCAATAATATATAGTGTTCCATTTAAAAAAACATATATTTATTTCGTATCATTTAACCTATACATGATATTGTTTTTTTATCACGTTTCAATAAAATATCGGTAAGATTCTACAACTTTTATGCGAAACTTTTTTCTATTTTCAATAATAACAGAAATAAAGGGGGACAATATATAGTGAATAATCCTGTACATGTTCCTCTACATGTTCCTCTGAACTAATAGTACTAAGTTCGTAGCAATAAGATGGCATTGAAATTATTATTTAGTTAAGTATGTCAAAACATGATTAAGAAATATATACTTTATTTTCACCTATCCATCCATAAATAAGTCTCCGTTAAAAATCAATAACGATTAAGGATAAAGTTAATTAAATTTAAGGAACTCCTTCCTATCGTTAATTAAATACCAGATAGACAAAGCATATGACACCTATCTCACAAAAATTCAGAATTCTGTATCTTCAGACTAAACAATTTTGGTCGTTTGTACATTCAAGGATACAAACAACAAACAAAAATATCAGGTAAAATGAAATATATGGATAAAACTTATGAAAATTCGGAGGAAATTGTTGACAAATTTAGTAAGTTCTTTAGCTCAGTATTTGCAAAATCACACGATAATTTAGACATTAACAACAATAGAATCAAAAACCTTTTTGAGAACTTAATATAGCGCACCTAACATTAATGGAAATTGAAAAAAAAATTAAAAAACAAATTTACATCAGGTCCGGACTTAATACCATCCTTTGTGTTCAAAGACTGTGCTATCAGTTTCGTTGCATATAATATTCAATTTATCGTTAAAAACATCGACATTCCCGAAAGACTGGAAAATAGCAAAGGCGTATCCAATTTTTAAAGCGGTAAATCCAGCTAATGTAAACAACTACAGACAAATCTCTATTCTGAGTAACTTTGCGAAGGTTTTTGAAATGATCTTGTATAACCACATCTATTTGTCTACCAAAACAATTATATCATCATATCAACATGGTTTTATGGCTAACAGATGGATCATTACAAATTTAGTTCTGTTTACTCAAAATGTGTTAAATATCATCGATGATCAAGGACAGGTTGATGCATTGTACATAGTCTTCTCTAAGGCTTTCGACAGAATTGACCATAAAATATTGCTGAATAAATTAGAGAACTTTGGTTTTAATAAATAACCAGCTGTTAATGTTCTTTGGATCGTATCTGCAGAATAGATATCAGTGTGTATTCTACAATGGTTTTAGATTATCTTGGATCTTTGCTATTTCTATTATTTATTACTGACTTATGTGAAACTCTTGAATGTGACAAACTTATATATGCAGATGATCTGAAACTCTTTCAAAATATAAAATCTGAAGATGACTGCAGAAAACTTCTAAAGGAACTTAAGAAAATCAGTCGGTGGTGTTCACTTAACAAACTAGATCTGAATGTCGGCAAATATAAAGTTGTTTCATGTACGAAAAAGAAGAACAGATTTTTCAGTCATACAGATTGGCGTCAGCAACTAGCCGTATAGGAAAATTCGATACACTTATGTACATGTGCAATACGGGTGAGAATCACGAGATGATATGAAATGGATGATGTGGCATAGGTATGACAGCTGGTCGAGCTCGATCCGCTGCGACCGCTGCAGTAGCAAATGTATTCGTTCGTCAAATAATGAATTTACGAATTACAACGTATCATCCCAAAATATTTTTTGTTAAAATTAATTATGGTGGTCAATAAATTACCAAAATAAACAAAAGTATCCTTCTCAAGATAAGTGAGAGTGGGTCGATTTTCGTACGCTACATTCAATAAATTTACTGTATCGCCCAGTGAATGCCCACCATACTACAATTTAATTATTTGTACTTTCTCTTCTGTTAAATAAATATCCATTTTAACAGGCTAATATTATTTTGAGTACAATAATACTTAAATTTCGTAAGTTTACCTTAGATCTGAACCCAACGGACTCTAGTAAATAATAATAATTCCATAACATTGACAATCACACCAGCGCTAGCGTACTATAGCCCATTGGATCGCCCCACTCCAATCACATACCATTAGGTGAAATTCTCATCCGTATTGCACATGTACATAAGTGTATAGGATTCTCCTATACGGCTAGTTGCTGACACCAATCTGTATTATAAGTTTTATGTTATAGAATTTTGCTATATTATAAGTTTGTCATATAATTTCGTCTACAAATAATTTATGATTATAGAATTGTGCATAATTTTTACCCTGTAATTGGGTTGTACCTGTTGGGCAAATAGTGTTTATTTATTAATACGCTTTTATTAGCATCAACTGTATGTTTGTTTGTAAAGGAATCTTTGAACGTGATTCTCCCCACTTCAGAACGTCAGATTAAACTGAAACTTTGCACACTTATCAAGGACCGACGACAATATAATAATTAGACAACTTTGTCCTAATGTGGACATTAGGACAAAATAAAATTGAAAAAAATGACTAATATATTGTCGAGATTTTGGCGGGGAAGCCTCTGTCATTAATATATATTTTATTATTGGTTAGAAACGTGCCGAGAGATGAATAGCAATAGGGCGACTAAAAAAAAATATTTTAAAAAACTAAAAAAACGCTTTAATAGCAAACCGAACTAAAAAGTAAAAAATAATGCTTAAATATTAAGATTCTTATTTTATTGTAAAAAGCGTGGGGTTTATAACAATTGAGATCAAGCACTCCACGCTTTTTACAATAAAATAAGAATCTTAATATTTAAACATTATTTTTTACTTTTTAGTTCGGTTTGCTATTAAAGCGTGTTTTTTTAAACTATAATTTTATTTATTATGTTTAAATCATGTGTATTTTTAGGGTGCATAATCACAGAAATATACAGTAATTATGAAACTTATTGGACTAGCGTACTCCTTAATTCACAAATAATTAAGTTATCCGTTTGATGTATGTAAAAGATTCTCCTCTATCAGTCAAACAAAAATAAATGTAAAATTCCGAATATAGAAGGTACCAGAATTACATGTGGTGGTTTTATGATTATTCAACAAGTTTCCGGTGTGTATTACGTTAACTAAAAGGAAAAGTTGTAATGTACATAAAATAAATTGTAAAGTGTAATGTTAATCGCAAAGTTGTAGAGAGTTGCCCGAACAACTCTGTATCTAAAATGTAAATGTGACTTTAGTAAAAAAAAGTTTTTGCGAGTATTTTCTAGGGTCACGCATAAATATGAAGTTTTTCCAAAAGCTGTTAAATGTAGAAACTGACCTACGTAGTTAAAAATAACTCTCCATTTAACTACATCAACGAGGCATTATACTGACAAATAAATTAACTTAGAGAGAATGTACCATGTAAAAAAGCTACATAGACCTCTTGAAGGCTATTCTGAAAATACCGTCCCTTAATCCTTGTCGGATTTATATGAGAATGTCTTATTACTGCAAATAGCTGCGTTATATCTAAGGTTTCATTTTCTTTTTGATATACATTATTTGCTTTGGGTAAACAGATTTTTTTTTGTTTATATGAATAAAATATCTCACATGTTCCTTACCCGGAAAACCGGTCCCTATTAAAATACTCCACTAAGCACTGCTGATGAATGATTAATCAAAATTGCAGTTTTTTTATTGGTTTCTCAACTGCTGTGTCACAACGCTTAAAAGATTACGTGCAAGCGTAAGGGAGAAATTGACATGACATGTTCAAATTTCTAGCTTTAACATAGCTTTATATAACTACTAAAGGGTACATAAACTCACAATTTTTCCGTTTATTTTTGTGGTTTAAAATATTGTGTATACTTTTTTCACTTTTTAAAGTAATAAGATTGAGGTTACATGACGCTTCTGTTGAACCTCCTACAATGGTGCACGCAATGTGACGAAGACAAACTAAGTCAACTAAAATATTTTCTTCCTTCTTTCGAGCAATCTAGCCAGCGCAAATTGACTAGCAGTCAATGTCTTAAAATCTGAACCGTGGAACATGAATTATACATTTCTAACATATTATAGAGTCTTCTTTTATATGTGATGGATGTACGTGTGCTTATCTATACTCGCACAACTGTCTGTAAATGACCCACCAAAACCAGTACACTCGTGTTTATATCACTTTAACCCAATTTTAGATAAATCACAACAGGTCGATCTTTATGTTCCATTTAGAAACTTAAATTCACTATTTTCATTGGCACCACCACATCAAAAGACAGAAATTAAACGGCGAAAAAGATCATTTTAAAAGTAATATCGTTTATATTACATAAAAGACTCTACGATGAGGAGAAAAAGAAATATAATAAGAATAATATAAAAAACCGCTGCCCAAGTAATCACTACTTCCACATCCAGATTTTGTATCCAAGAGTGGTAGAGGGGGTGGCTAATGCCAAAATAAATTTTAAAGGTCCTTGGTTCTCGTACACACACTAAATCCCAATTTAATTGTTTACTCCCTTTAATAATAGTGTGGGGGTGGCAATAGGGGTGGTAGAAGGGGTATCTAACGCCAAAAAATTTTTTTGAGACGTTTCGTTCGTGTATATACACTAAATCACAGTTTAATTTTTTTTACTTCCTTTCATAATAGCGTGTTTTGGGGGTGATAGTGGGGGTGACTGATGCCAAAGAGAATTTTGAGACCCTAACTTTTCGTACATGCCCTAAATTGCAATTTTATGGACTCTTACTTGCTTACTTGCTTGCTTTGCCTATTTATCCTTATTTACCCCGTTTACTCCCGAACCCTTCAACGGAATTGGATCAAAATATAATCTCGTTATAGTACATAAATGTACCAAATTTCAAGTCAATATCATAAAAGGTTACAAAGTAAAAATGCACACAAAAAATTACAGACATACAGACAGACCGACAGACAGGAGATTTTTTTTTTGCTCAAATTTAAAATCTCGACGTTTCATGACATTCTAAACCTATTTCAACAAAAACAATCGGCAGCTACTGGAACCTCGCCACCCGGTGGATCTTTGAAGCCGAAAAGAGCATTAAATTGTGTGCCAAAACACCACTAAACGTAATCCGATCTCAACCAGAACCTTTTCAGATCTTCTGGAGCACTAAACTCATGCAAATTTTTATCCAAATCCTTTCAGTAGTTTGGGCGCTATCGTACCTGTCGGCTGTTCAGGTTTATACGGTGAGTGTAAGTAAGTATAGATTTTAAAAGTTAACAAATCAAAAGAAATTGGTTTATGGCTTTCTATTTGCTAACAGGACACTTTCAGTGATCAATTTGACAAAAAGAAATTAAATATTTGAATTTGATTGATTCCAGTTAACACAAAATTAACGCTATGACATAAGATAGCGTTGGATGCCACGCAACCAATATAAATATTAGTTGCGAATTTAAACTGCTAAATTCAATAAATCAAGATTAAAGTAATTTGAATATGATTGGTGGTTTAAACTCTGAAATTTCAGACTCACAAATAGAGAAATAAAACTAGACTGTCTCAAAACAAACAATATATTATAACAATCAAATGTGGAACAAATATCACAGCAGTTTAAAGTATGTAAATATATTAAAAATAAAAGTTTGACAAAAAGACAGAAACCCCCATTCAAAGTTTCATTCAAATCCATCAGTAGTTTCGGCGCTATCGTGCTAACACACATACACACACAGACATTTTTCAAAAACCACTTTTTTGGGTTAATGGGACCTCAAAACGTAAAGATTTGATGTTATCTCAATTTTTGTTTTTGGACCAATTTTGGTAACCTCTCACAATTTTATTGTGGTGGGGTTAAAAAACAAATGACTAAACTATTGTCGACATTTTGCCGGAGGCGCCGCTGTTAATATTATAGATTTTATAAATTATAGTTTATAAAAAATAGCAAACCGAACTAAAAAGTAAAAAATAATCTTTAAATATTATTGACAAAAAAAATTCATTTTATTGTAAAAAGCGTGGAGTGTTTTTTACTATATTTTTATAATTCTATTTTTATCAATAGCTACCAATAAAATATTTATAACAATTGATATCAAGCACCCCACGCTTTTTACAATAAAATGAATTTTTTTTTGTCAATAATATTTAAACATTATTTTTTACTCTTTAGTTCGGTTTGTTATTAAAGCGTGTCTTTTTTTTAGTTTTTTTTAACTATATTTTTTTTTCATTATTGCATCAGTCTATTTATTTATAAAAATCTTAGATGTGCCTATGAGCATATCACTATGGAAATAGAATTAATAGATTATATTAGGTTCTTTATTGACCGAAGTGACAGAGTTGGTTGAAGATGACTGAATTGAATTTTATCGCATATATTTTGCGTCATTTGTAGATAAATAAATCAATTCACGCAAAATCGAGCAAAAATGTGGGGGACCACTAGTTATATTCAATTGCATCATGTACATGAACTCCCTTCGTTAACTGACAATTTCAACAAACTAATGTAAATATAAAATATATAAATCCAAACCGAAAGTGCAGATTTATTGTCCATGCTGTAACCGATGAAAAGTTAAAGCAAATAAATTTGTCGACTAGTATCAAATAACGATCTCTACAGTGAAAAATGTGTAATTTTAAAACTAGATCGGTGATTAACGATCCTCTAGCCTGAGCTTAATGAAAACAAAATAGAAACTGGATTTCCACTAAACATATACATTTTCGATCATGAGCAATGGGACAGTTAAATAGTTAATTATTCAGCTGAGGAGAGAGTATTTCAATTTTTCTATAATTATAGACCATTTTGGATAAAATTATAGGGAGCATGAAGTAAAATACATTACAGAGATATATTCTCTAAGAAATAGATTTGTAAATAACATATATTTCTACTGCGGTAAGTATAGGACACAATCTGAGTGGTAAAGAATTTTACGAGAAAACCCTGTTATTATACCCTTGAGCAGACCAGAGCAAGGAGAGGTGCCGGCACAGTTCCCATGGTGGTTATTATCCAATAATTTGTTACTAGAATTTCTTTCTCTAAGCATATTGGTTTCGACAGGTAGATAAAAAAGGTAAGCGTACTTCGTAAATAATAAGATGCAAGACATTTTATGTTTTTTGTTCGCGTAGAAAAATTCGTTTATTTATTTTCCGTTCAGTTGACGGACAGCTGAAGAATGGTCTTGAAATAATAATGTCATAACGAGAAATTTCATTCGGACGTTGGCGTTTACGAATACTTATTTCAATAACAATTTGATATGATACAGCACAATTCACTTGCACTTTTATTTATCTAAATATAGTTCGTCAATTGATAACATCACCTGATTTGCTACCTCTTGATATCCATATAAGCTTGAACAATTTTATGAATGAACGACTATTACTTAACAATATTTTTTATTCCATTATTGTTTTGATAGAATTCTGCCATATAAATCCATAATTATTCTTCGTTGTTGTCATTCATTATTAAACAATAATGTGCATTAAAATATGCAGATGGGCATAAATACGTTAAAAGTTTAATTACCATATGATGTGATGTTGGGGTAGTTGATGCTCAAATTTCTGTTCATTTTTTAGTTCATTGTACAATAATGTTTAATATCACTGAAGGACCTGCAAAGGATTTTTAAATACAAAGCGTTACAGCATACTAATTTTGAAAACTTTCAATTAGATTTAGAATCTATATCTTGGAATAATATTGTTTATTACATCAATAATATTGATGATAAAATTGAAATCATGGAAAATTCCTCAATCGAAGAAGAACTGCAAGATGAGGTAGATGTTCATTCAAAAACTGCCAATAAGTTGGAAATGTTATGCTTGAAAAGAGCTTTAACAGCTGACAAAAAATACACTGTGTCAAGGAAAATTGAAAGTTTCTTCTGGCACCTAAACTAAATGGGGAAATTAATATTTGTTCATCACGAGATGCTGAAAAACAGGAATTTTTCGAACTTAGTTAATAAATAATCCAAAATTCAATGTGTCATATGCGTATATGTAGCATATTCCTGAAAATACATAAATAAATAAATAATTGTATACTGAATATACTTAATACCTAAAACAATGTGTTTCTCTACTATCTACTCTATCATATTTATCACTTACTACCCATTATCTAATAGTACTGTTATGTGCCGCCCTCTTGCGGGGAGAGGTTTTAATCCCTGGTACCAGAGTGAAAGGAGGCCTGCCTAATTAGCTACTAGTAAAACGACGTCTGGGCCAACTACAGGAAAATGGGATTTACCGTACGTTGTTTAAAACTTTGTTAAATTTTTATGAAAAGATCTAATTGGTTTTAATACGTTAAATTTATTAACTAGAAAGATTTAAATTGTAACTAAACCAAATTTAGCAGCAAGGGCTCGAGATGAGTGATAAAAGATTTTTAGTTTTAAGATACACATTCATATGTGTACTTACAGATTTCCTGATACATACTTCGGTATGCGATGTAAAGCAACGACAGGCACAGTTAATACTTGGATGGGTGACCATTCCAACGGAAACCGCGTCCTCGCCTCACACATCTTCCAGCGGCTTGTATATCAGTGTATGCGCGGAAGCTATACAACCTTAGGCGAGGGTTGTATAGGAGATATTCCATCCTTCGGAGGGGATGTAAAGCCGTCGGTCCCTTGTCTATTAAATGTTAGGCAAGTAAAAGATCCCTACTCTTCTTAAGGGAAGAGGTTCGGCAAAAGTCCTGGTTGGGGGTAGCTCGTCTACAGGCGTCGGTGTTATGCCTCAGTAGCGGAAATAGGCCGACGTTAAATAAATGTATAAAAAAAAAGATTTCCTGAAAAGTTAATATAGTTTGGTTGGTAGAGTCCATTAGAATTTTATTTCAAATCTTAATAACAACTAAAAATATAAGTTTTTTTGAACCCACTACCCTGACATAAATAATGATCAAAAGGTATATAAATTTTTTTTATTGTCAAATTGTACATAACATACATAACAATTTTTAGTTATTATTAAAATTTGAAATAAAATGTATTAAAATAAAACTTCCAATATTGAATATTATAACATTTTATAAGAAGCGGATCCAACGCAATCCTTCAAAATGTTTCTGCTGCTGCTCTCTTTGATACACATACATTTTGTCCATTGATAAATATCCATTGTTCTCTTATATCTGTATACTTTTATTTTTTACTTACGAATTTAAAACAAACGCAATAATTAAAATCAATCATTTATAACTCGCTTTAATCAATTACCTTGGAATTGAGAAAAGTTAACTTCAAATTAAAAATAAATCATCAATTTAATATCAGCGGAACTTGTATTAATTTAAAATGATGTTCTTCAAATTAAATTTAGGAAGGTGTTAAATAAGTATAAAACTTGTGCAACTTGTTCTATGTTAGTGGATGGTCTATCTCACTTTTAATACGTCGCGTCGTCTAATGACTGGCTTCACTGCAAATGTTTATATTTCCGTTTAAATCCTTAAAATTGGGTACAATTATTGTGGTATCTGTACAGTAATCATCGAAGAAAAATTCTAAAGAAATATTTTATAACACCCTAAACTGTAACGCCGGCGTAGCTACGTCGGTGTTGCAACTTGTATCTGTAGTAGAATACAGGTTTTCACGGCCGTTGTCTAATGAAGTAGATTCTTCCGGGTCTTGCCGTGGTCGTCGAACTTGACTTGACGTTTCGCTGATCATCCTGTCAGCTTCTTCAGAAGGATTCTAAAGGCTGAATCTGTTGTGTTCTTCTTCTGTAGTTCTCCTCTGGTTATTTACTACTCGTTGTATATTGTTTTGACTGTATCCGTTCATCCCTAAAGCTTGTTGGACATTGTGTAGTTCCTCGGGTTTGTTCTCGTCGTCGCATATTGTGTTGGCTCTGTGGACCAAGGTTCTAATTAACGCTCTCTTTTGTTGTGGATGGTGGTGAGATGTCGCATGTAGATAACGATCGGTGTGCGTTTTCTTTCTGTAGACACCATGGGCCAGCTTGCCATTGTGTGACCTTTTCAGTAATACATCTAAGAAAGGTAAAGCTCCATCTTGCTCGGTCTCCATTGTAAATTTGATACTTGGATGCTGTTTATTCAAGTGGTCGAAGAAAACAGATAAAGATGATTCTCCATGTGGCCATATGATGAACGTATCGTCTGCGTAGCGCAGCCAGCACTTTGGTTTATTCTCACTGCAGCGTATGGCTTCCTCTTCGAAAGCTTCCATGAATAGGTTGGCTATCACAGGTGAAAGTGGTGATCCCATGGCTGCTCCTTGTTTCTGCTCGCAGAAGTCTCCAGTCCATAGAAAGTATGTTGTAGACAGGCACAATCGGGCCAGATCAGGTATGTCTTCTCTTAATCCTTTAGGTACAAGTTGTTGACGAATCAGGTTAACTGTTTCCTCAATTGGTACATTGGTGAACAAAGATTCGACGTCAAAACTAGCCATGATATCATTACTCGTTATTTCCAAGTTTTCCAAAATTTCTACGAAGTGTCCGGAGTTCTTTACGTGGCTACTAGTCTTACCTATATAGGGTTGCAGTGTGTCTGCGACGTATCTGGCCAACTCATAAGTTGGTGATCCACATGTGCTGACGATTGGTCTTAAAGGATTACCTGGTTTATGAATTTTAGGGAGGCCGTAGAGTCGTGGTGGTAAGGTTTCACTTGGCAGCAGGCGGCGTTGTTCTTCTACTGGGATTAATGAATTCTTGATAGCTGTCCTCGTTTGTCTTTCAACTCTTGATGTCGGATTCTTTTTTAATTTTGTGTACTGCTCTGGAGCTAATAATGATTGTAATTTTTCCTCATATTCTTCTTTCTTCATTACGACTGTGGCATTGCCTTTATCTGCTCTTAAAACGATGATGTCTTTATTATTGCGAATATCTCTGAGAGCTTCACTTTCCTCTCTAGTAATGTTCCTCCTAGGTGGTTTTGATTTGCGCAGTATTCGGCATGTTTCGTGTCTCACTTCCTCAGCTTCTTCAACTGGCAACCCTCTAGTTAGTTTTGACGTCGAATCTTTGTTCACCAATGTACCAATTGAGGAAACAGTTAACCTGATTCGTCAACAACTTGTACCTAAAGGATTAAGAGAAGACATACCTGATCTGGCCCGGTTGTGCCTGTCTACAACATACTTTCTATGGAATGGAGACTTCTACGAGCAGAAACAAGGAGCAGCCATGGGATCACCACTTTCACCTGTGATAGCCAACCTATTCATGGAAGCTTTCGAAGAGGAAGCCATACGCTGCAGTGAGAATAAACCAAAGTGCTGGCTACGCTACGTAGACGATACGTTCATCATATGGCCACATGGAGAATCATCTTTATCTGTTTTCTTCGACCACTTGAATAAACAGCATCCAAGTATCAAATTTACAATGGAGACCAAGCAAGATGGAGCTTTACCTTTCTTAGATGTATTAGTGAAAAGGTCACACAATGGCAAGCTGGCCCATGGTGTCTACAGAAAGAAAACGCACACCGATCGTTATCTACATGCGACAACTCACCACCATCCACAACAAAAGAGAGCGTTAATTAGAACCTTAGTCCACAGAGCCAACACAATATGCGACGACGAGAACAAACCCGAGGAACTACACAATGTCCAACAAGCTTTAAAGATGAACGGATACAGTCAAAGCAATATACAACGAGTAGTAAATAACCAGAGGAGAACTACAGAAGAAGAACAGCAACAACCAACAACGTATGCATGCCTACCCTACGTCGCGGGAGTCACAGATAGGCTGAAGAAGATTTTATTCAAAAAGAAAGTAGGTGTACGGTTTCGAACAGTGAAGAAAATACAGCAGATGCTTCCCTCAGTCAAAGACCCTGTCCCCAAACTGTTATCAAAAGGTGTTTACCAGTTGAAGTGCACATGTGGTAAGAGCTACATCGGACAAACAGGACGGAGTATCCAGTACAGAATCAAAGAACACCAGAGATATACTAGATTTGGATACACGGATAGGTCGGCGATAGCAGAACATGGCCATAATAACGAGAACCATAAAATCGACTACGAGGACATCATTATATTAGACAGGAATACGCGCTATTATCCGCGAATCATTAGGGAATCACTGGAAATTATGAAAAACGTGAACAACTTTAACAGAGAGGATGGGTATCGAGTTAGTAACACGTGGAGACTGGTATTGCCAAGTACCAGCACCGTAGTAAGTCACGGTCAACCAAACACGACGAATGAGCAGCGAAGCGAGCCAAGCGTGACCGATGACCAGCGAAGCGAAACGGCGCCTAGGTATATAACGAGGAGTGTAACACAACAGATTCAGTCTTTAGAATCCTTCTGAAGAAGCTGACAGGATGATCAGCGAAACGTCAAGTCAAGTTCGACGACCACGGCAAGACCCGGAAGAATCTACTTCATCAACTTGTATCTGGTTAAAATACAAGTGAGTTTGAGTGAACTTACACCTGGTTAAAATGCAAGTAGCCGTAAGTGCTAGTTTCTGAATTTAAATGCAGATACTCACTATTTCCTTGCCAGTAGTATGACTAGGGCGCAGAGTTGCTACAGTGAAGACAGTTATTCTTCGATTCTCCTGGGGTAGATAGCTGTAATAGAATGTAACACTTTTGCAATAGTTGGAAATCCAAACGTCATTAGAAATAGAACTCAAAATGAAAAAACACACAATATGTGTACACTGTACAGTCTAACGTATATTTGTCTGATATAGTATACAAGTTGATGCTCAAATTTCAATTTAATTCTTAATTAAATCTCTTTTGCCATGAGGTCTTAAAGCAATTTTGGCTTGCGTAACAGTATTAACTGAGTACTGTTCAGGTTTGATTAAATTTTGATTTGTAATTTCTTCGGTTGGATTGTTTAAACATTCAATGTACTCATCAATAGTAATTTTATGTTTTAATTCGCATTGAAAGAAAACCAAACAAATATTTTTCTCACAAAATTCTATAATACCTGCTGGTTTCGTAAACAATTTTGTCTGATATCTTCAAGCAACTGGACTACAACTTAAAAAAATATGTATGAGCATAATAATCGGAAAATGACAAATAAGTTAAATAAGTTAAGAACAAGTGTATGCGATAGATTTTGTATATTTCATACTCTTGCATACACATTTTGAAAATGTTTTAACTGCTTTTCAAGTCATCTGCATTAATCTCTTAAGTCTGCTACATTTGTCTGAGTAAAGGAGACGGAACTCTACAGTTTATAGAGGAATTCCAACCACTTATTGGTGATAATTTATAACTGAAATATATTATTTTCTTGGATTTGGGTATTTGTACCAAATTTATCTTCTAAATTATCACAGAATCTACAAAAAATGACAAAATTAACCAGTATTTTTGAAAAATTACTTTAACATTTGTGATGTTCATGTCAAAGGAACAATCAGAGTCTGTTTTTGTCGATTAGTACAAATTATAACAAAAATAATGTATTACGCTGATGTTTCGGAAACAAAATCTCTTTCATTTTTTAAGCCCAGTTTCATCATAATTGGCGATACTAGAATCTCATCTCACTGTCACAACTCTTTGTTAATACACTTTTTGTTTTAATCATTAGATATTCTAGTTGGCAGCGCCCAGTTGCAACTTTCATACTATCGTGGAGTAACAATACATCTACATTATTGTTTAAAAATAAATAATATACGTCACAATTTTATTGGAATCAGTCCCTATTTATATACAATCAAAAATGAAACGATGAGAAGGTACTGCTTAGGGTTAAAATTTTGGCTGGACTACATATGTTGCGCAAAGAGAAAACCATACATAAAGGCAGACAACATATATATTTTGATTGTTTTGGGAAAAGATTCGTGTTAGCTTTAAGGGTTTTAACAAAGGTCAAATATTTTTTCAACCGTTAAATCTACATATTACCTGCATAACATTTCAAGCCTGAATACATGAATTATAAAATTTAAAATTGCCGATAAATCATGCTCTCATACCCACAAAATTAAAATTATACATTGTGTTTGTATACATAACATTTTACAACGGTATGAAAATGATATATCGCTCTATTATTGTACCCTATAATGAAGCCTTATGGTAAGTATTATTCAACCAAATTGTGTCGTTTACTTTATAAAATTTTAAACCGTCTGTACATTATACTACAGTATATGACATTTGAAAATATTTGAAAGATCTGTTGGGTTTTATTATTTATTACTCTAAGCTATGGCTTATAACAGGATTAGATAGTTTTGCCATACACTAAAACCGAGAATTTCAAGTCGTCAAAAGTGACATAGTCCGCGCACTCTACAAACCCTGTCCCATCATATAATTTACAGTTACACTGTTTAAATTATTCGAAAACATTTTTACAGCATACAAATATGTTATCGCGTAAATTATTTGAGATGTCCAAATTAGACTTATTTTTCTAGTTTCAGCTGTACTATTAAACAAAATATATATTATTGTAACAAATAGAGGGAGGACTAGCTAAATTTTGCATAGTTTCTCACACCACGAGTATATATTTCAAATTTTAAACTAGAAATGAATGCTACGAAAAAATCTCTTTCCAACAATATCTCACTCGTGTATACCGGGTGTTAACGGAATCACTGGACAAGCCATAGCTTCTAAAGTTTTCAAGGTATGGGACTCAAACTTGATAGGAGTAATATATATCAAAAGCTATCAATTCTCCATTATTTGGGACTTCTCATCACTTCCAATTTTCCCAGAAATGACCCGAACTTTGAAATTTTATATGGAATACCCTATATATTCTTACATTATCGGACTTCGGAGACGATTTTAAGTACGACGCATAGTTTAAAAAAAATTGATAGAGTTAATTCTTAGGGACATTTTTATTTTTGCATCTAGAGTACAATGAATACACTCAAATCCATCAAATGGACCAAAACGATAAGAAAAAATATGAACATGTCATTTTTGGAACTTATTTAGTAGCTACGACCGAATTTTCGAAATCACTAATTTGTAATTATGTCAACTTTTTCAAATGGCAACATCTTTTAGACACCCAATCGTTAAATACAAATTTTCATGAAAATTCCATTGATACCTTCAAATTGAATCGGTTTGATGTTAACGCAAGTTCTTTACTGGATAATAATTAAAATATGGAGAAAATACGCTTATCAAGTAAGTATGCTGTGTAAATTGTACAAAAAGAATGTTGTTCAAATATGTATTTAAAGTTAGCATTGCTAAATGCAACTATTTATGTTTTTCATGTTGGCGGCAGTTATTTATATTATTTCATCAACGCTAGACGTTACGTTAAATGAAAATATTTTCGCATTTCTCTACTTTCTTACGCTTAAAACCAGTAAAATTTCATTGAATACATGAACTCTTATACCCTCCACCCTTTAATTGCTTTAATGAGCTTAATTAAAAATGGTTCACGACTTTGAGCGTTACAGACAATTAGATTAAATCAGCAGATGATATTTTAGAAGTTGTGATAACAGTCTGCGTGTTGGCGAAACGGGCATAGCACTGAAACGGTAATGAACAACTAAGCTGGGCAGGAGAGAAGAGGAATTAATGCAGTAGGACAAAGTAGAATACACACATAGAACATTGTAAATGACGAGTAAAACTTATTGTGGTTCGGTACTCAACCAACTTGGGTAGTTGCAATGCTCTGCATGTGTTACAATAGTTTGCCTCTAGTCAGGTTCAGATGTGATGTGAGTCATATGAGGGATTCTGGTGAATAATGCAAGGAAAGGCAGTGCAAAATAAGAAATTCAGTCTACTCATATATCGAAGTTGATTAATAAATGAAAGAATTTTCAAACAACAGAATTAGAAACTACAGGAAATGTAGCAACAGGAATTTTTACACGAATTAAGAGATGGAAAAGAAATAACAATGTTAATTTATCAAATTTGAAATTTAAAAAAATAATATATAACAATATCAAATTACATAATAGGATATAAATGCTAGATATACACAGATATATACCGGGTGTAACAGGATCATGGTACAACCCCCTTTTTTCCTTTAGTATTGAAGATAATTGATTTAAATTTAGGATATACTACATACATAATAAACGGCACTTTTTGACATGCAATTGATTTTTTTCATTTCCGGTTTTGCCGGAAGCGACACTAACTTTCGATTTTTAAAGAGAACACCCTGTGTATATTATTGCATTTTTGAATTTTGCATAAGTTTCTGAATCCAACGATGCCAAATAAGTGACATTTCAAACATCAATTTTTTTTATAACATAGTTTTTAGTTCCATTTAAGTGTGCCATGACGGTTCCAATTTATTCTAAATGACGGTGTAATGCTATAAAAATCGAAATCCCGTTAAAAACACTAAATTACGTGATTTATGAGTAAATAAAATTCACCAAAATTGTTTTTCCCTCGATTCTTCCAAATGGAACCAAATCGGTACCGTGGTACTATTTATTAATACATAAATTATGAAAAAGAAATTCTTTTAGTTCTGTGTATGATGTTATTTCACAATGATTCGTAAGTATTGTGATACTTTAATAAAAATGTTTAACATAAAACTATCTAATTTTTCAATAATTATCCTTTACGGCTTTATATTTGCTTTATTTTAGAATCGGTCGCTACTAAAATGTTCTGAAACGCAGCTGTGAATAAGGTCATCGGTATGAGCCAGTATGGATAAGGGAAGCTTCGACGGCATTTTATATATTTTTGTGCGGCGCATAATTCTTCCTATATGTATTTTACATTTGTAACTTTTGTGTTTATCAACTTCTACTAACGTAATCTCATAACTACTAATATGTCTTTACCCTTGTCATCTAAAGCCCTATAACACTTTTGAACAAAGTACTTTTTTCTTCAAAATCTATTTAAAAATGTCAGAATTTAATTGTCAATTATATAATCAAATAAAACCGTGTTTTTCTTCATTCGTCAAACAAGCATGACTTTAATAACAAGCTTAGTGAAATTTGCCCCGACACCTTATATCAGCAACACTAAAAGTTTTTTACTTCCGGTCATAAGCGGCAGTAATAGTATTTGAAAAAAAAATAGAAGTATGTATTTAATTTATGTTATTATATACATGTTCTATGTGGAGTAAAGGGGATTTTTTTGTGTCTCGGTCAATCTTGCGCACAAAAAATACAACTTTTACGCCATATCCGAAAATGTACTATTATCTGGAAGTGAAAAATTTGTTTCCTTTCCGACAAATCTTACTATAATATTTATTATAATTTATTTTTTATGCTTTCCAATATGTATACCATTTTAAATGTATATACACCTTATAATAATCCAAGCTAAGAGCAAATACGCCACTGGCTGGAAGGCAGGTAAGCAAATTTATTCAAATTATTCATTTAACCACAGCCTTCTACTGTAATATATCTACCGGAAATTCTACAACTCGAAATTAAATCGGTAAGAGTGATTTCATTTGCGGACTATCTATATAATGGCAAACTTGAACCACATACCTTCAGTGTCACATTGTTGAATGAAAAAATTAGATCTAATTAGAAATTAAAATAAATAAATAATAAATATACAATAATACTTTTGTTCACACACACAAGCAAATTTTATCATGTCAATATTACTAGTTTAATGTTTCTCTCAATGTTATCCTGTATCCTTAAGTTTGTGTTTGCACGCACCAGTCAATTGCGAATAAATTTGTAAGTAATCGAAATTACATCGTGCTGTCGAGAAAACAGAAGCCACATTAGTCTAGGCGGCGTGCAGAACAGTACGAACTGTAATCGCGACGCGATTTTATATTTATATGTACCAATTACAAACAAAATCTCGGTGATACACAGAACATCTTGAAGTATTGTGGGTTTCGCGTATTTAGTCGGCATAAAAGATGAAATATTGAAAATCACCGAATTTAGCTATCAGGAACACATAAGTGGTATAATTTGCTATAAGTATAGTTTGAATTATAAATACATAGGTAGTTAGAACACCAGGAAATGTACAGACTTTATTCATATTTGTGTGTAATACTTAACTATTTAAAGTTATTTAATATTTGAACATTATTATTTTTTATTTTTTAGTTCTGTTTTTAAAGCGTGTTTTTTTGGTTTTTTACTACAATTTTTTAAAACTTACTAAAAATCATTTAGTTAACACGCTTTTATTATTAGTTAGAATATATATCATTAACAGCAGCGCCTCCGCCAAAATTTTGACAATAAATTAGTCTTTTTTTTTATATTTTATTTTAGCCCGGTGAGGACATTAGGACAAAGTTGTCAAATTATTGTATTGTCATCGATACTTGATAAGTGTGCAAAGTTTCGGCTTAATCTGATGTTTTGAAGTGGGTGAGAATCTCGTTAAAATATTCCATTACAAGCAAACATACAGATGAAGCTAATAAAAGCGTGTTAATAAAAATTCAAAGGTTATATAAATAGCCATTACTTCATGAACCAATTTTTCGTATTGCGATAGAGATTAAAGTACTGTCAATTTTAATAAATAAAAATTAATTAATCCTAAAAATATATAATCAGCAATACTTTTAATAACAAAGGTATTTCTTAACATTAATATGAGCAGATAATTAAACCAAGTTTTAAACGATATTTCAAACACTAAAAATAACAAATTATGAACCCGATCCTGCTTTGCGACACACGAAGTAATGTCACCGCTATGCTGCTACCATTTAATAACAAAACGCCCAACTATTTTACATGAAATTTCTCATATTCGTATTCGACACAACCCTTTAATAGGAGCAAATATTATGCAGACTTTTTACTTTTTTTCATGTTATTTTATTTTGTACTATATCGTATTATATTTGAATATTTAAGTCTCTTTGTAGAATATAAAACAATTTATGGTGAATTTGGGACGAATGAGAGTACGTTTACATCAAATAATCAAGGAGGAGAAAATGTTTGAAACTTGATTTTAACTAGGATTACAATAGGTCCTTGTCTACAGTTTGCTAATTTACATAATGAAATCAATTCTGAATTCTTTTGGCTCGTTTTTAAGAAGAGTGTAAAAGAAGAATGAGGATATCTTATGCACTATTTGACCTTGATAACGCTCCCTTAAACAAATGACCCAATGGAGAAAACGCCACTGATCCATATAGTAATTCTTACTTTACAAACGGTATAGCTTTCTCATCGTATATACCACTATACCACTAATAAGTATAATGTACAAATGTTATACAGTTTTTCATCATATTTTGGCAGTGTTCTCTAAAGGCTATAAGTACACAGCATACCTACAAATTAAAAATTGACGAAGCTGAAACATCCAACAACAGTAGCACAGAACCCTTGCCAATGCAAAATGCAAATCCATTATTAACAAGCGACTTTAAACAATTATAATGGAAAACTCGTTTCGTGGACATATGGACAACAATATAAAATGAGAAGAATATGTTGCCTAAAGTTAATTAAAAGCAAATAATGTTCCATAATGATTTATAAATAACTTTTTAAGCAAACAAGTCTATGAAATTAGAGTTGTACGCACCACGTAACTAAAATGTATTTTGATTGAATATAATTTTAAAATATTGCGGTTTGTGTATGTGACAGCTAGTTTACTAAATATTGGAATTCAATTAAACGTTTATTGACAAACGAGAGCAACAAACAGAATTTATTACTTTCAATTATGTATTTTAATTCGGAAAGCAATCCGCTCACTTTATATGCTAATGCAATTTGAATTTCATTTTATACTATTTTTAATTTTATTTTGATTTATCATTAAATATGCAGGATATTTTAATTTACCGGATTGTATACCGATCTATTATTCATTTGTTGTAGTTAATTCTTGCCATGTAAAATAATTATTTGTTTTCAAGATATTTATTTGATTTGCCGTATTATATTCAATCATAAATTTAACTTGAATTATTGAAACGATATACTAATGTAGGGAAAAATGTATTTTTTTGATTTACGTCACAAACTATATTAAACTGCAGTTATAATTAAAATATTTATTCTTATATAAAATTGCTTTTACAAAATATTATATATTATTTCCAAGAGGATGTTTATAAAACTTATAGCCATTTTGCATATTGGGCAAATTTAATTCTAGAGAGCTCTGCAAATTGAAGTCTGTAGGGATTTTGAAAGTAAAAGCTGCGACCGGTTTTACTTAATAGTTCATAATTAATTATGTTTGTGTGTAAAGTTGAAAAAAAATTGTCCTGGACGTTGCTGCAATGTATTATAAGTGCTAACTACTAATATCGAAAGTAAGATAATAAAAACTTAACCCCTGAAATATGAAAAAAAGGCAGAAAATACAAAGTCCTTTTTATTCCAGCTCTCTTAAATTTAGAACAGCAACTATACATGAAATCTACCCGCATATTCCATGCTTTTACAGCATGCTATGACATGAGCTAATTTGACACCACTAGTAATTCCAAAGCAATAGATAAATTGCCGCGTTCAAAAGACAGTTTATGTTATGATATTGATCACGAGCACACTATTAAACATTAAACATTTAGCTTTAACATCAAGGCCAGTTCTGAGTATGATTACTGCGAGTATGATTGAAAACTTATAAATTCAGATATATTTCCCGTCGTCGACATCTTGTGGATGTAAAAAGGCTATTCTCACTCAAACTTTATGATTCCAAATCATCCCTACTATCTATCTAATTCTAGATTCCACACAGGAATGGTATTGCACAGCCAGACTTTCTACTATAACGTCGAAATCATGAATCATATAGATCAGGATAACGAACACAATACTTCCATAAAAGTGAAAGTAGGCGTTAGATGGCGCTGTATACCTAGCAACTAGGCGGTAAATCTGATTTGCTTTCCATGTCATTTTTGAAGTATGCCCTCCGTACATGTGTTTTAAGGGCCAAAATAAATTATTTAAAAATGAATATACGGAGCCATCTTATATTCCACAGTTGACTATCGAAACTTAGTAGCTGATACAAAAACAAAGCATATTTCTCATAGATCAGACGATTTTTTTAGTAGGAATAAATAAAAAAAATATTTTCTCCGTCGCTACTTCTACGCATAAAATAGGGACTTTATGCTTTAGCTACCCCCTCTACCACCCTCACCCTATTTTTAAAGGGGGTAAAATATTAAATTGGGAATTGAACCAAGGGCCTCTAAAATTTATTTTAGCATTAGTTACCCCCTCTACCACCCCCACCCTATTGTTTAAGGGAATAAAAAATTAAATTGGGTTTTAGTGTGTATACGAGAACCAAGGAATTCTAAATTTTTTTTTACATTAGCCACCCCCTCTACCACCCTCACTCTATTATTAAAGGGAATAAAATATTACATTGGGATTTAGTGTGCATAAGACTTGGATACAAAATCTGGATTTGGGAGTAGTGATTCCTTGGGCAGCGGTTTTTATTATACGGGATCCAAAAAGGTGTAAAAATAAAACTTATACTAAACACAGACTAGAATTGACATTCTTTTTATACTTAGCAAATCTTACAAAATGCAGTATAAATTACGTCAAGCGCACATATCTTTAAATAAAAGCTTTTAGCATAAATTTTAACAGGAAGCTATATTTTCTGTTCCTTCTTAGGTAAAGTAGTATAGACCATAACCGTAAATACATCTTTCCCCCTTTACAAGCCAAACTAAGTGGATCAAGTAGCTTAAAAATGCGTTAACAATTAACAAGGTTTCATCATCAACTCCAACAATTAACATCGTGGTATTTCGGTAATTGGTTTGAAGGACATCATATTTCAAAGTGTCTCGTTCGAGGACATCGTAATTAACAGGGCAAGCACGTCGTCGGCTTGTCTTTGGATTGAGGAATTGTCGACAAGCCCTTTAGGCAGTAGCGAGACGTATAGATTTACAGATGCTTTGCGTCCTCAAGTGTCTCAGTCAAATTATAAAACCACAGGAAGTCTAGTACAGTAGCGATAATTAATTTCACTGCTAAAGTGGGAAAAGCGGCAGCAAACTACGAAGGTGACGGAAGAAAAAAATAAAAAGGCAATCGGTTTTTCGTCTGTAAAATAAACTATTTAACACAAATTGGAAAGGATATTTAAGTACAAGGGTTCGTTTAAAAACTGATTAGTTTATTGTTGAAAAAAAATATTGTTGTAATAAATAAATAAATAACGGTAATAAATATATACAATTGATATTTGGAAAAAATATTTTCTACTTACCAATAAAAACTATTAATCGACCACTAATTACCCTAATAAAAGTTTAACATTTAAAAAGTTTGACGATTTGTTTAAACCGTTTTTGGTCTAAGAAATCTTGATTTATTTATTCGTAATATGTTATTCATAATATCTACAGGATAGAATCCCAAATGATGTAATATAATGCCTCGTATATACATACACATATAACAGACAAAAATTAAATAAACATATGTTAATATATCAGGTATCACAAAGCAAAGAATAAATTAATGACAAAAACTAATAAAATACAACAGACTAAACCAGATTGTTAACTAACGGAGATACAATTTAAAAATTTTCTAAAACAACAAAAATTGAATCAATCTTTGCTGGTAGATTATTAATAACTGAAGTGACTTTTGCAACCGGATAGTGACTACTATAGTTAGAATGAAAATTATCAGCATAGAACAAATCGTGATTTCTTGTACTAAATCTAGAAACTCTAAAATGGAATAATTGCAGAATTTCTTTAGAATCTATTTTATTATTGACAGTATTAAAACCAAATTTCTGTATACTATTGAGACGTATTTCCTTAAGGGACATAATACCCAGCAGTTGAAGCCTTTCTTCATGCGAATAATTGGTTTTATCAATACGTAACAAATAAAATGAAATTAACCATTTTGTTTTGTATACTCTTTCGAGCCTGCCTTTGTCCGACTGATAATAAGGGTCCCATATAATGCAACAATATTCCAATATCGATCTAACCAGCGAATTAAATATATTTAAGATACATGTTACATCAGTCAAATCCCTGCATTGTCTTTTGATAAAACCACATAGGCGATTTTCTCGCTTTAGAACGTTCTCCATATGCAGATGATATCTTAACCCGGGTTCCAAAGTAATGCCCAGGTCACAAATAGACTCTGCTCTCAGAAGTTTTAATATGTTTGTAGAATATTCAAATGAAATATTACTTTTCTTCTTAGATTATGTTATTATTTTGCATTTATTTACGTTAAGTTCCAAACAATTGTTTATAGTCCACTCGTAAAACCTGTCAATATCACACTGCAGTTTTTTGGCATCCTTTGTAGTATCAACGATTGGAAAAAATTTCAAATCATCTGCAAAAAGAAGGATTTTCGCAAAGTCGAAAATGTATTGAACGTCGCTAATAAAAAGTGAAAATAGGATCGGAGAAACATACTACTTTGTGGAACTCCCGAAGTCACAGTAACATTTCTTGATTTATTTTCTCCTATTCTCGCAATATGAATTCTGTCTGTCGGATACGATTTTACCCACCGCAGTAATGCACCACTTTATCACATAATGAGAGTTTTTGAAGGAGGATGTTATGATTGGCACAATCAAAGGCCTTTTTTATATCGGTATATATTGCATCAACTTGAGAGGCCTTTTGTTACCTCCTTTCCCTTGTTATTTATTTTTGAGAAAGAATTGAGGCAATATATGCGGACGACTAGCTGGTTTAAGTCGGAGCAGAGAGCCGTGGGTCCAGAGTATTCGTAAGAGTGGAGAAACTTACCCTTTCTGATATGTACAGCGTAAGCGACAGATTTCTGTTTATTTCGGAAAAGGAGACAAAGAAAAACTGATGTTAAATATATACCAGTATCCTAAATAGATAATTGTTGAGGTGACTGGTTCTGAGACAGCAATCCAGGCCCACAATTGTCTCTTGTTGCGAGAATGGATTCTAATGTTTCCTTGGCAATTTACGTATCTCAATGAAATGGGGTGAAAGTTGTAGGAAAATTAACCAACTGGGTGGTTTATGAATAAGCTATGCAGAAATGTATCAGTATATATGTGCATTATATGTACATATAAGTACATCTAAATATATATCAGCATTTAAGCCTGTAAGCATCTAAGCATGTAGATATGTAAGCATGTAAGAATTTAAGCAAGTTAGCTGTACAAAAGCTGATTTCATAAAAACTATAAATTGCCAAAAAAATGAAAAGGAAATAGAAAAATATTTTTAAAACCATGTGGTACATATAGTATTTTAACTACTTGTTAAATTAAAAAGAATTGACCTTGAATTCAAATTTATTTTAAAAAAATAATTGAAATTACATCAAAGACAAAAATTTAAGATTAATTAGATTTCTAAATCAGTAATAAATGAAATTACCTGTATGTTGTTATTAAAGCGGATGTAAAATGTAATATTAATTACTGACGTTCACAGTTAAAAATTATATACTTTCGAATCAGTACAAAGGCTGCAAGCAAATGATTTCCTGGTGAGTTTTACTGATAAGGTAAACTTTTTGTCCTGTTTATTGGAAAACAACGCTACCAAAAAAACTAACCTGACAACTTTAATTCCCTAATTAAATTGAAAGCCATAAAAATATAGAAATAGTACAGGTATGGCCATCTGTCAATGGTTGAGTTAAGCGCAACAACCTGCCTTGTAGATTCCCGTACTCACAACTAAATTAGTGGCATATGATCGATAAAAGGAATCTATAATAAAAGTTTTTATTATTTCCATAGCAACTGATTTGCTTTTACCTCAGTTTGTAATTTCTATTTTATACATAACCACAAATATGAACAGATGTAAATAAATATTAAAACGTATTTTGATAACTCAGTAAATATATTACATCTTATAGGATATACTATATATAGTAACGAGAAAAGGTAAAGAAAATAACCATATGTACTAACATAGTAAACAAAAATATAAAAATTGAAAAATAGATATCTGATGTAACCAAATTTTGTAGACAAATTGTTAATTGTTTCCTGGGATGCTGTGTAGAACGGAAATACATAATAGTTTAGAACATGACTGCGTTCCTAAGACATAAAATTAAGTACATAAAACAGTGTGGAATGGTTTAGCAGTTATACAAGTAAAATTCTGTTAGTTGAAAACAGTTTCACTTACAAAAACTGAACCGAAATATGTTATACAGATCGTGCCAAATATAGCCAAAATACTAGTTTTTATATAAAACTGTTAAATGGACATAGGCCATGTAACACTTTCTAAATGCTTCGAGTATGAATGATGTATACGAAAAGGTTTGTTTATGTATTACGACCTTTGAAAAAGCCGTGTTGACATGACATAACGTTTTTAGATGAATTAAAAAAGTTATGGGCTACAATAGATTCTAATACCTTAGGTATAACAGAACATGACGAAACACATCGATAATTTTCCATATCTGACTTGACCTGACTTGTGAATGAGTGTACTACAGGATATTTTCCAAATAGTAGGACACTCACCTTAAAAAGATGCAAGGTTATTCACTGACGAGAGCCAACAGCTTGGAGCTGCAGTCTGAAAGTGGTGTGGGACGACTGGCACGAGAGTTCCTTTAAGTAGGATCAGTCTCTCGGCTGGTGTTTGTTGCAATCGAAGCATTAGAGTTCTGTTGGTAACAATTAATAACTTATAATTCAGCGCTCGGCGGGGCACATAGTCTGGAGAGTAACTGTTGGTTGCAGTCTGGTTACGTTCCATATAGTAAAATAAGGATTTTATAGAGCAGTTTGCGACTAAAAAATATTATGTTTTAATATTCGGATGGCTTATATTTCATGCGTCAATATGATTAATATACTATATCATCAATTGAAGGGGTCTAGGTAAAAAAGGATCATAAACTCCCAAATATGCCTTAGGTTCCTTATTGACACCTCCCCCCCCCCCCCTCCCAATCTTTCAACTATTTTATTTATTTAGGTGCAGTATCTCATAAAAATCTCATCCATTAATAGGTATGTTCCGATCTACCTTCAAAGCTTAAACAATCTTACGTTTTCCCAACCGACTAATTATCATACAGTGTCCGTTTTTTTAATCCCGTTAATTTCCGAGCAGCACAAAAGCGTGTCGAGGTAAAATCTACCGGCATGCCTCGACCAGCAACATTGTAGTTTGCATATCATATAAAGCACGGAGCTTCAGAGAAAAGTTCACTGGTTGCATGTCATGAAAGCAAATATTACAGCATAATATGGCCACCTAAGCAAAAGCTTTATAGCGCATAAAGCTCGTCTGCATGGTAATATTTTTAACGAGGGCGTAATTAAAGGCTATGGCTGTGACAATTAACTGGAATTAGTAATTACTAGTCTATCTGGTAGCATGATCAACCTAAACCCGATTATTGTTGCAAACCGTATTAATACCGTTACTTGAAAGCGCATTCTGCATCACTAATGTACTTAAAATTGAGTTCAATTTAGTGACGACTTTATGAAATCGTTGCATCCCTGATAAACACATTTAACGTACATAATTAAGGCAGATTGAAATGAAGCATTAGGTTATTAATTGTTTTTGATCAACTACCAAGGGAATGTACAACAATTTCTCGATCTTCGTAATTTCTATAGAAAAATGAAATTTTAAGTGTTCCTGGTATACAAGTATACAAGTGAACATCGCTAATGTTAATAAAGGTATTAATTTATATAGGATGTCCCAAATTTAAAATGGCATAGATTAATGAGAGGTAGAGCACACTTTGCTGAGTTCAAAATACCCCCACACTTACTAAAATTCATCATATTTTTGTAATGGATGGACGTATTTGCAAAAAAACTGGTACACGTATAGTGCACTCCTAGTCCAATCATCAGCATAATTTAGTTTGTAAATTTCCAGGACAGGACTCAATTTTTATTATTTTACATTTAGGGCCAATTACATCACCCTGTATATCAGGTTTTTTTATAAATGGCGAATAACTATTGAAATGTCTATGGATTATTGTGCAAAAAACTGTCAGAATATTTGATGGCACGCCTATGGTTACTTCCTAGTAAATTTTCGAAAATAATGGTGAATGATATTTAAATTCTACAAAATTCGCAAACAACGTCGTTATTCTATTGATTTAACTTAAACACTCGTTTAATAATTATTTGATGTATTATTGTTACTTAAATTTGATTAAGTGTAATAATCGCATATTACCATCAAAACGCTAATGCTTCGATTGCAACAAACACCAGCCGAAAGACTAATCCTACTTAAGCTCTCGTGCCAGATGGCGCCTGCTGACTATTTTACATGTCGCTATCCCAAAGATACCGAAATGTACTAAATAGTCAAGTGATCCTCGTGTCGGTCGTCACATGCCTACCTTGCACTGACGAGAGCCAACAGCTCGAAACTGCAGCCTGCAAGTGGTGTGTGACGACTGGCATGAGAGCTCCTTTAAGTAAGATTAGTCTTTCGGCTGGTGTTTGTTGCAATCGAAGCATTAGCGTTTTGATGGTAATATGCAATTATTACACTTAACGCGTCAGGCTTGTAACTTGTAATTCAGTGCTCGGCGGGGCACATAGCCCGGGGAGTAGCTGTTGGTTGCTTGTTACGTTCCTTATAGTAAAATAAGGATCTTATAGTGGAGTTTGCGACTAAAAATATTGTTTTAAGGAATATACAGTAGTCACCTAATAGGTTTACACATTTTTGAAGGGAGACTAACGGGTGAAGTTTATTTAAATTTCTCTCGAAATTTCTTAATAGATGTTTACCAAATTTATTAAAAACATCAATGCCAGAGGTACGTGGTTTCAACACGATGGTACTGGACCCCATTTTTCTGTACCGATGAGGGAGCATCTTAATCTACATTACACCAACAGATGGATTGGTAGAGGGGGTTCAATTAACTGGCCACCGAGATCTCCTGATCTCACCTCCATGGATTATTTCTTATGGGGCCGCTTGAAGTCGCAGGTGTACAATGAAAATATTAATACCCGTGAACAATTACAACAATTTTTTTTTAATGCATGTGAAAATATTAGACACAACCCGGCTATGATCGACAGATCGGTGAAAACCCTTTTTAAACGTTCACAAAAATGTTATTATTATTATTAGCCTTTACTCGAGTCCGAGTATAAAAAAATGTTACAGTCGATAGATTGTGTGTAATAAAAATCAAGTAAAAGGTGCAGTCTATTGTAATTACCATTCATCTACGGTGCACACGACTATGGCTATAGAGGCCAATTCGGGAGAGCACATGTCGACCGCAATCAGGACAAACATAGACCTGGCTAGGTCTTGGATTCGATTCACAAAAATGTATTGATGCTGGGGTGTTCATTTCGAATATTTATTATAATTGTAATTAATTGTACCAGTTATAAAATAATTAGTGCCTTTTTAAAATTGGTGGTGTAAATGATGATTAAACAAACTGTTTTTCTTTATTTTTTCCTTTTTTCTGTTTCTCGTTTTCTTTTTAAGTAACAATAATTCATTCAATTATTATTAGACAAGTGTTTAAGTAAAATTAATAAAATAACGACGTTAATTAGTTGTTTGCGTATTTTGTATAATTTAAATATCATTCACCATTACTTTCTAAAATTTGTTAGGAAGTAACCATAAAAGTTCCATCAAATATTATGACAGTATTTTGCGTTTACAAAAAACTGATATACAGGGTGATGTAATTGACCCTAAATGTAGAATAATAAAAATTGAGCCCTGTCCTGGAAATTTTCCAAACTAAATTTTACTATTGATTGCACTAGGAGGGCACCATATGTGCACCAACTTTTATCCAAATATGTCTACCCATTACAAAAATATAGTGAATTTTAGTTTCAGTCAAAATTCATAAAACAACACGTATCTTGAAAACACTGACGATTCAAGGGTATGTGCGTGTTTTGAACTCAGCAAAGTGTGCTCTATCTATATTTAGTCTATGTCACTTTAAATCAGGGACACCCTGTATAACTAAACATAATATTTTTAGTCGCAAACTCCTCTATAAATCCTTATTTTACTGTAAGGAACGTAACCAGACTGCAACCAACAGCTACTCTCCGGGCTATGTGCCCCGCCGAGCACTGAATTACAAGTTACAAGTCTGGCGCGTTAAGTGTAATAATTGCATATTACCATCAAAACGCTAATGCTTCGATTATTATTACACTTAACGCGCCAGACTTGTAACTTGTAATTCAGCGCTCGGCGGGGCACATAGCCCGGAGAGTAGCTGTTGGTTGCAGTCTGGTTACGTTCCTTATAGTAAAATAAGGATTTATAGAGGAGTTTGCGACTAAAAATATTATGTTTAATATTCCGCCCTCTAAAAGCACATTTGATCTACCCTGTATAACTGTTCAACTTGTGTTCTTAATATTTATAAATAATAATTATATTTGAGAGTTGTCAATTCCGTTATCGCATTAATGTTGTGATGAAATTGACACATTGGTTTTTGCTTAAAATGGACGTAAATCAGTACAATTAGAGACAATATTTCAAATATTCATCTTGACGTATATATTTTGCCTTTAAGTTGATATTTGTATTTGCCCTTAATAAGTATATTAATTAAATATTATGTTACTCGTACCTTACACTTACTGATCAAATAAAAAATCAAATGTTCGTATCTAAACCCATAAATTATAATTTCCTTACATATTCGTCAGAAAAGTGTACATTTACATATCCACCACATCCTATACCTGTAATGTTTTTACAGCTTCATAAATTATAAACAATTTAATGGCGCGCCGTAAACTATTTGTTTTGCATAATAATAACAAACATACACGCAAATATGGTTTCTCATTAGTCCATCCCTAAAATAAACTTTATGCGGTGCTAGTATTTGACGAATGAGTGTGTAACGAGCAGTGGTGGATCTTGGAAGGTAAACATCGTCACTCGTAAATATGTTATAGCCCCTTTTAGTGGTATGGTATGTGAAATTGAATAATAAAAACTAAAAAGAATATGTGTTCTGTGAAAATTAGGGCGTATAGAACTCTATTACCTAGAAATTTTACAATCTAATCTTATCTAATACTGTGTTGCAATCAACCGCTTGTTTTTGCGTTTTGTTTCAATAATAGTAATTAATTAAATTATTTTAAAAAATTACACACAACTTTTTAAACTTAGAGCCAACATTAATATTATGGGAAAACATGATTATTTTGGCAATAGCTTTTTCCATATTTTTGAGTCTCCAAGCTTCGATTTCTTATTACGATTATGACATCTGAATTTGAGTCGCTTTTCTAGTCACTTTTCTTTGGCGTCTTCTTTTTATTAGGTTCGTTTAACGTTATTAAATGTTTGTTTTTAATATGTGCCACTACTTCAATACTAGACCTGAACAGTCTCTTACCTAATAAGTTTATCAACTACAACTATAAAAAAAAATTAATTTGTTAAGTGAAATATAATTAGGATTGAAACTCAATCAATAGATCAGGTAATGCAGCGAAGGGACTGATACGAGCCCATACAAATATTAAGCTAACCTACTTAAGCCGAATCAGCTTGACTTGACATTGAGCTACCATATTTGATGGCGAACTTAGCTTCATTTCAATATTTTCAACTAACTTTTATATCCAATTGAACCGTCAATCTCTTGTTATAGAAAATCCCAAAGAGAAACAAAAAAATTAAAAATTCTACAAATAATATTTAGACAATATACATAAACTCCTTGTTAGAGCCGGAGTTGCGCTGAATTTTACGTGTAGTTAGTTGTATTATTTTAATTTTTTTATAAAAAAATATATTTAGAAATACAAATGTAAACTTAATTACTTATTTATTTATTTATTTGGATACTACCACCCAACAGGTAACCATTTACAGGGTGGGAACATTACAATGAAAACTATGTAAACATTACAATAAACAGGTATTACAATATAAAAACACAAATTACAATAATAAAAAAATGGAATAAAGTAACATAAAAAAAACACATTAAAACAGAACTACTGCAGACTAGTATAGAGAGCGAAACTTGTAAATTATAAATCAAGCTGTTTAATTGAACGAATGCTACAGTTGAATATATCAAGCTGATCTTGCAGTAGATTATAATTTCTACACATAAAATATAGAGGGGAAAATTTTAATAAATTAGTTCGAGGTGTAGGAAGGTAAAATGTTTCACAATTCCGAATTGTTGTACGAGGTATATGAAAATTCAGTTGCTCCAAAATGAGAGGGCAATCAAACATGTTATGCATAATTTTGTAAAGAAATATTATTGAATGTACTATTCTTCTATTTTCCAAATTAGACATGTGAAATCTTTCCAACGTAACATTTTGCGGATATCCAATTATTGGATAAATATTATCTTCAATAAAGCACAAATATTTAACAAAACGGCGCTGAATATTCTTAACACTATTTAAGTAAATAGCATATCCTGGGGACCATATCAACGAGCAGTATTCCAATTTTGAGCGTACAAATGAATAGTATAGCAGTTTCATAATATCAGTATTACTAAACCCTTTGCAATTTCTAATTATAAAACCTAGACTCTTTAGAGCCGATGCGATGGTGAGATTAATATGTTCCTTAAAACTTAGACACATCAAATATAACTCCAAGATCCTTTACTGTATCCGGTCTCTGCAATATTTGATCGTTTATATGATAATCGTAATTGATAGGGTTACGCATTTTAGAGAAGGTAAATGAGTTACATTTAGATATGTTAAGAGGCAGATTATTAGATTGGCACCAGTCATTTACCAAGTTTAGGTTATTCTGAAGATTTTCACAATCTTGTTCGTTTTCTATTACACAATATATTTTCAAATCATCGGCATATAAGAGACTCTCTATATTAAGATTATCTGCAATATCATTTATAAAAACAACAAGCATAAGCGGGCCCAGTACATAACCCTGGGGTACACCGGGGGTGGCTAGGATGTCAAACGACTTGTAACCGAGGTATTCAACATACTGACGCCTATTCTCTAGATATGAAGAGAAGAATTCTAACTGCATCCCTGACAATCCAAACTTACCCAATTTTTTTAATAGAGTACAGTGATCTAGGCGATCAAAGGCCTTGGAGAAATCAGTGTAGATAATATCGACTTACCTGTTTGCATCCAATTCCAGATAATTGTAATGGGTCTATAATTTTCGGCCATGCACTTGTTGTCTTTTTTAAAAACGGGACATAAGCGCGAATATTTCCACACATCTGAAAATGTACGCGTTTTTAGTGATAAATTGAATATCGTTGTGAGAGGACTGGCGAAGATGGTTGCGCAGTCTTTGACGATAAATGCGGGAATGTTATCAGGTCCTTTAGTAAGCTTAGGCTTGATTCTCTTCAATGACTTAAATACTTCTGTTTCAGAAAAAGAAGTTAGAGACAAATTGATGCTATTAATACTGGCGTTTTCGTAGGAATGATATTTATCTTCATTACGAAATATTATTTAAAAAATAGATGAAAGCACAATGAATCGATACATAACATATTCATAAGTTACATATTTTATCGATGACCAACCCTATAGAAATATTCACACCTCGCCGCTGGCAAGTAGGATGAAACGTCTGAAGTCGTAAACATCCCTTCCTCATGCAAGACGTTGATAGTAAACATTTTATTGAGCATAAAGTAAACCGTAGGGTACAGGTCAATTTCAATCCAAGGCTTTTTATTGCTTATTTCAAATTTTACTTTAATTTACTTCTTCCTTTGAGCATTTGCCACATCCGGATCTAGACAGGAGGCATCAAACAGCTGAAAATTATTTTCAAATGTATGTAATAATATTTGGTTTACCAGGGAAGGGAAGCGACTTCATTAAATATAAATATTATTTAATTAGATTTCATTTCATCGGAACAGTTGTACGGAACATTAACGTTATATTAGTATGGGGAATGTGTATAAAAAATTCTTTAGAAATAATATGTACTTGAAATAAATGTTTTCACATTGTAAAGGACATTGCTAACAATGACTTCATTATAGTAGTATATCAGTGAGTCGCCGCAATACATAGATATAAGTTAATGTTAAACGTTTACAAAATATAAAACTAATTTTGTTGATTCTGTTGTTCAAGAAAAATAGGTGTTCTTATCTTCTCAATGTAAATCTATTAAATCTATTTAATTTAATTTTAATCTAATAAGCATGAATAATCATGTATTGCATAGTTAAAATGAGTTAAAAACTTGATATAACTAAAACTTTAGACTCATTAGATATTAATTGCTTATTGCAAAATTAAGTTATTATGGCATATCTGGAAGTACAATTTCCTAGTTTCAAAATTATCCCAATGGCAATGGAACAGTTTAATAGTTTTATTACAAAAAACTCGATACTTACACCACACAATAGATGAGTCGTATCCTGCGTTCCGCAAGGGTCTTTTCATGGACCACTTCTTTTTAATTTATTGTAGATATCTCGCGACTTCCACTACATTCAAAAATATATATGGACGTTGACAGTATTCGGCTAATATATCGTTTATCCACTTCCGAAATTCAAATGGCACAATTTTACAACAATAATGACCTGAGTCTTATACAGCACGAGAGCAGCTACTAGCCTTATAGGGAAATTTTATACACTTATGTACATGTACAATACGGGACAATACGGATGAGAATGGCATCTAATGCATCTAATGGAATGTGATTGGGGATCCAATGCGCTGTACGTTGGCGCTGCTGTGATTGTCGATGGTATGGATTTATTTATTATTTACTAGAGTCTGTTGGACATAAGCCATAGGTAACCTTACGAAATTTAGGTTCTTATGCACTCAAAATAATATTAACCTGTTAAAATGGATATTTATTTAACAGAAGAGAAAGTACAAATAATTAAATGGTACTATGGTGTTCATTAACCATCCACTTCAAATCATCTCGCGATTCTAACCCTTATTGCACTTGTACATAAGTATATAGGGCTCCCATAATACTAGTCTTCGCCGTACTGTATACCAATAGATACTTCAAAATACTCATGTATTAAATGCTAACAAAAGTCAAAATATTGTTTTTGGAACTTCTTAATAGTTACTCATTCTTGCAGAAAACTAAATGTTCAAATAAATAATGATTTCATTACATCAATCAATAACGTAAAAATTTTGATATTAACTTTGATCTTTACTAAACTTTTCTGGTTGCTTTAGCATTATTTGTAAAATAGCTTTCTGTTATCTAAAACATGGAAATAATGTACAACTTTGATCGGTAATATATTTATATCTATTTGCATATAAAATTGTGTAACAGAAGATAGTGTATATGTTTGACATATTTATCGTCCACAGGGGTTGCATCATCTATTATACATGGTTGGCGTTAAGTTAGGGAAATTTCTAGGGAATATTTCTAAAGTAATTTCTTGTTAGATGTATGATATGATCACTTTCGGTTTGTTGTTGAGAGTCTTAATTTCGGGCGAAGGTAAATTAGACCTTAAATATAGTCGACAGAGATTGTTGGGAAATTAGAAATAAAAATTAGTGGTACTTTTAAATCGTATATTAGTGCTAATCCACTACAAAGTTTCTGTTTGTTCATTATTCTTCAGAGAGAATTTTAATCCTCTAACCTCAAAATCAGCAACATAACGTAAGAAATATTTAGAATTCTGATACAAGAAATTAATATAACTTCCTTCAGTTTTCTATATGTATCTTTTATATCAAATTTTGTAACAATTTGTTGTTTCCTATTCTGGATGTCGCATATGCTTGGGTAATTGTACCATAAATAAGTAAATATATAAATACACTTCACCGAACAGGTAAAAATTATGATGTTGACATCTTCTAAACTATAGTTTTTCCGATTTACTCTTCATTATATACCAACTGAGTTCATAAAAAACGGCCGTACCGCTGCTATAATACTTTCTCCGAAAATATAAATCGTACAAATTGAACTGAATAAGCCAGAGTTGTTTGAAACAAAACATTACCAAAAGTAAATTTTCTGTAAATATTCACGGAATGAATTATTTATTCACGTTCGAACAATTTCACTTACCAACACAAATAAATATACATGAACTGTGTGGCGCACTCTTGAGGGTTGGCGTCAGAAATGCAAAGTAACACCAAAATGTAAATTAGTTCTAACAAAAATTAATTAAACGATACTATATAAATTCATGATTAAGAAAAGTTAATTTGATGTTATTTATTTCTTAATTTATATGAGCCGCGCTGAAGTGGTACACACACTGAACTCCGTCCCAATTATTAATGAGTAGGATGTGGGAAACTTAACTACCAATCTTAGTAGATTTGTTAAAACCCTCAATTTTTAAAACTGTTAGTCATTGGCTGAAGTTGAAGCAAGAGAATCACAAAACGAATTATAACAAAACTGCTAGAGACTTACAACCACTGAAACCAAATACAAATGTTTCCGTTTATAATAACCATGTTAATAAATTTTGGGAACCTGGAATGATACCTAACATACATGGATCCCCCAGATCGTATATGATTCAGGATTGTAGTGGTACTATGATTAGAAAGTCACATATTAAATTTGAAAATGAAATGAATAAGACTGAATCTTGTCAAAATCCGGTTAATTACAATTCCTCTAGCAGTAATCTTGTTGGTCTGGAAAATGACATACTTGATCAAAGTTCAACTATACACACAATTCTTATATGACTAGATCAGGTCGACATGTTAAGAAACTCCAATGGTTTAGGTTATTAACCCAGGAGGAAGAATGTAACATATATGTAGGTATCCAGGTCAACGAATAACAAAAGTCAGTTGTCATCATCTCAGAAAGTTTGAGTTTCAATGTATTGTTCAATAAAATAGATAATTAAAAACATCAATTTATTCATTTAAAGACCCTAAACTGTCCTGGCTAGCACAGATATATATATTTTCACAACCCACCATTTTGTAACAAAATTAAATCAAAATTAAAATATTTACAATTAACAGAAATTACAAGTATTTGTTTAAAGTGGTCTGCTTGATGTTCTGTCTCTCGAATAACTTTTTCCAACAGAGGTTGGAGTATAGTATTGAATGCAGCCCTTATTCTATTTTCTGGATTTCTTAATGTCAAAAGTAGTGTCCCGTACACTTTATCCTTGAGATATCCCTATAAATAAAAATCCAAACAGGTTAAGTCTAGGGACCTGGCAGGCCACCTTATAGAACCATGAGTTGCTATCACTTGTTCACCATACACCTCAGTGAGATGATTTAAAGCAATTCTGCTATTGTGCGGAGGAGCACCATCTTGTTGAAAGTATAAGTTTCTAAATTGAGCTAATGGTAACTCCACAACTTCATCCCATATCTCATTTTGTAGAAACTCAAGGTATCTTTCACGGTTCCTTGAAACAAAATAAACCCAACTATGCGGTGTCCATAAATTCCAGCCTATACATTTATGCTAAAACTGAAACTTACTTACAGTTTCCTTATTTGAACCCAATCCCTTGCAATTTGCCTAGTAGAAGCAATTGGATCATAGTTTACTGTCTAGCACATTAATTTCCATTTCCTCACTTACTACGAACATTGGGTTGCGCACCCTTGGTTCCCGCCACATTCTTCTCTCCAGCTTCTTAAAATAATGTCGGGATTGATGTATTCTTTCCGGAAATCTTTCACTATAAATTTCGTGTGCACGCTTTCCATTTTTACGACATTCCCCGTAAATAAGAAGTACGTCAACTTCCTCATTATTTGTATACACTATTGTAACAATACTTAACTGAGTTTCAATTAGAGAACTGTCATTTGGATTATTTTCTTTCTCTTTTAAAATGCAAAGGCAACTTGATGTGACGTTTTTTGATAGCCGTATAATAATAAATGTAGATTTAAAACACTGCAAGTACGAGCTTTTTTTACAGTTTTTTTATAATAAATGTCCTTAAAAACCCCAAGCATAGTGGTATCAATGGATTCGTAAAAAAGGGCAATTTGATGGATACGAGTTATTTCAAAAAAACTAAATTGCATTAAAATGCCTATAAAATAGTTAATAATAATAACTATGTATAAATATTTTTTTCCGTAGAAAATAAAATAACACAGTACGTATTTTTTTATTTCATAACAGAATAGATCAAAATTTATAATTGCTATAAAAAAATAACAACTCGTCAGATATAAAAATCACCACACATGTCCAAAAATTCATCCTGAATCCAAAAATGTTGTAATATATAAGGTGTTCCATTTGGAAATCAAAAGTTAGAGTCGTTTTCGGCTAAACCGGAAGTGGTATCAAATTAGTTCATATGGCAAAAAATGCAGTTTTCTGAATAGCTATAGATTCCGTAGCTTCATTTCGATATGTTCTATATAAAAAAGTTATAGGGACGAGGCACTGCTTTGTGGCACCCGGTATTATAACTTTATTTATGTACCTTTTATATAGCAAATATTGATTTTCTAATTTTCATTATTTGGGTCTAGCAAATGCGTTTGAAATAAGCCGTATCGTTATTTATAGATTTTGTAATTTCCGCTGTGATCTAAAGCTTTCTTCCTTTATTTTTATTATTTGTCTAATTTCTGTGGTGTTGATTTATTATTTTAGAAATTTATCTATTGATCTTTACTGTTGTTTTTATAAGGTCTCTAAATATATCGGTACATATGTCGGGATCATATATTTTATAAATTCGGTCCTATACTGTATTTTCCATTTCAAGTTGTAGTGTATTGTAATTTATTTTTTAATATTATGTGAAAAATTGGAAAAATACATTGGAAAGTGGGGAACGTAACAGACGAGAGTGATAAAGGAATTTAATTTGTTTATTTATTAAGATAAAATCCAACAGACAAGGCTGCCCATAAATAGGATACTAAACATAGCAATTTTAAAGATTACATATTATACGAAAACTAAACAACTAAAGTAAAAATATATATAAAAAACAACAATAGATAGTAAGGATGCTGTAGACAAAGCTGATCATAACATACACTAACGCACAGTAAAATACAGAATTACATAAAAAAAGAAAAAAAATTGAACAAACATTGTAAAGAATTAAGCAGATATACACACATATACAAAAATACACATTTACGCATAAATGTACACAAATATAGAAATATAATTGATACAGTAAAAAAGAGAAAAGCAAAAGGAATACACTAAAATATGGAGTTAGTTACGACAGCCTCCTTAAACGAACTAGAAAAACTAGCAAAATAATCACAGATTATATCAACAAAGTGCTACAATTCATAGACATAGTGAGTAATGGTGAATCCATGTGTTGAATGGTGTGGGGTGTATCGTATTTAAATCTTAACGACTGCCTAGCTCCAAATCTGGGTATATTCCATTGCACCTGCTCTAAGAGTTGAGGATTGTCAGCATGGCCATGAATAATTTTATACAAATATGTAATATTCCTATGCCTTATAAAATACAGATATTTGCAAAATTTACGTTGTATACGCTCGAGCATCTTAATATGAACATTATAGTACGGCCACCAAGCGACATTACAGTACTCCAAACGACTTCCAACATATACAAAATATAATATTTTTAGGCAATCAGCACTTGTAAATTGTTGTGTATTTCGAATTATAAATCCTAGCATTCTTAAACATTGATCATTAATATACTCGTAATGAGGACCGAATGATAAAGCAGGATCTAAAATAATACCTAGGTATTTTTTCCTAATGCATCGTTCCAAACGAACGTCACCTATTTTGTAATCATGCCCAATCACATTTATTTTTCTCGAGAACGTCATTGCCTCACATTTCTTAATATTTAAATTTAATTTATTATCTAAACACCATGCACATAAGGAATCGACATCATTCTGTAAATTATGGCAATCTTGTTCATTATTTATTATTCTTGCAATTTTTAAATCATCTGCATTAGGAAAAATATAGGAATCTAGAGATTTCTCCATGTCATTGACAAACATTTAAAACATAAGAGGACCCAAATTGGATCCCTGAGTTACACCACTTGTTGCACAGTACCCTTTATGTTTCCTATCTGTTAATAGTGAATAAAATAGCTCAATCAAATTTTCACACAATCCATGTTGTTTAAGTTTTTTTATGATCGTACCATGATGCACTTGATCAAAAGCTTTACTGAAATCAGTGAATATTTGTCAGAGTAGAACGACCCCTAAGAAATCCATGTTAGTTAATGAATGTCTGCCTGCAAACATGGTTATACACTACAAATGACAAAATACACTCAAAAAGCTTTGCGATATTTGGAATTATGCCAATAGACCGGTAATTAATAATGCTAGATTTGGTCCTGGTTTAAAAATTGAACAAATTTTCGAAATTTTCCAGCACATTTATCAATAATTAAGTTAAAAACCTTACATAACGATTCTTACTTCAAAGCAGCTGATGCAGTCCCTGATCAAAAATGCTGGTGAGATCCACAACCATTGTGAAATTGACTGTAGTGTTTACCACTGCTCTTCTGATGTCACTAATATCAACGGTAAAACTGTGCAGGATATTGGCACCAACAGACCTTAATAGCAAGGAAGGAAAAAATGAAGACAATGCAGTGGTGAATGAGAGAAATGGTGTTAAAGAAGGGCATATGGTAGAATGCAATGGAATAATGAAATTCAGCGAGGTAGTGAAAGTTAATTGGAAGGTGAGGGGAATGTGATGAAGCTCATGGTATAATCAAGGAAGGTGGGGTAGACTAGGGTATGTGGAAACCTCAAAGAAGTGGTGGTAAGTTGAAAATGGGTAGGGAAGATAGTAGAAAAGTCAGGCAGATGGATTACGTAATGAAGGAGGCAATAATGGGAATACGTGAAAGATCCCAAGTAAGCACAATCGCGGGTATGATCCGGTTCTTCCTATTATACAGGTAGCGTATTTAAATATCAACGAAATTACTTTTGTTCTTATCAGGCTTATTAGGAGTACTCTAATACAGCTTAATTATTCTTCTTCTTTTAAATGACGTACTTTCATATTTAGTCTTTATACACATTAGCAGACCTGAATAGAAGTATTAAGCATTTGCCAGGAGTAGTCGTTTTCACAGTAGAAGTGGTCAAGAGAAACTAGAGAAGTGTAATAAAATAGAAAAATTCAACAATTACCATTTTTATTCATTAAATAAATTTCACAAGAATTATGAATTCTGTAGTCAGAAATATTAATATTTAGATACAATTTACTATAAAACAAGATAAGCAGTGTGGTAAATTATTCGAGTTTCTGTCAGATTACTTTCACATATAATTCTACCTAGTCATGGTGAACCCTCATTGGACTTGAAGCAGAACAGTACAAACAATAGAAACAGAGAACAAAACATATGTCTATTTAAATCCTGTGTGAACAAAAGTTAATTGCGTGGCAGTTGAAAAAATCCACCGCCGCCTCGCCAGTATTAAGTTACCACCGGCGGCTAAACTTATCACTTGAAATCTAAAAAGCTAATTTCCATCATCCAATTTAAATATTCCAACTGTATGTGCGCGGTTCCGTCTCTCCTACATGTTATTTAAATGTAACCTAATACAATCTCAATCAACATCAAGTGTTCCGTGAATAATCTAACTCTCAACTAAGTTAGCATGGCATTCGGACATTATGTAAATGTACCCCGTCCCGACAGATGGCGTCGCGGCGACAAAAACCCGCATGGCCCTCTATTAAATACATATCTGTCAGCTCCCAATAATGGGTTTCCTACACTTTGTACCGACTATTTTGCCGTATAATGTCAGAGTTTCCAACACCAAGCTTTCTAAACGGCGCTAAATTGTACATTTTATTGTGTGTCTTGACATGTACACTGTCATTATATTGTAAATGAAATTATTACCTCAAATCCAATTGGTTGAATTACTGGTTTGTGTCAAGAAATATTCGATGAGGCTGATAGCAGTGTAACAAATGTTAACCACAGCTGTCTTTATACATTATTAATTTTCACCAGCAGGGCTTTTTCATAAAGGAGAAAAAGAGGAGAATTAGGTTGAAGTATACTTAGTTATTAAACTGAACGATATATTTCCATAACTTTATTCTGTAAAAATGCAGAAATATTTCTGAATTTGCAAATATGTGGTAATGACATGCTAAGAATTCAATATGTTATACCGATACAATTTTGTTTTCATTTCTTTGGATGTCAAAAGATAAATCGATTTTTTTTTCCAGAACAACAATATAAAATGCAGTCATTGTATAACCACATTTTATTATTTTTGTCTGTACGAATTGTCAGTTCCATTTTTAAATGTTTCAAAATAATATATTTAGGCTAATATTTGTTATCATGTGAGCACATGAAGTAAATAGATGTTAATAAATTTGTATGAGGAGTTAGTAAGTGAAATAGAAAATACGAGAGAGTTTGAAAAGATGATATATTGAAGTGAATATAGCTAAATAACTCGGGACAATCAAGTTTGTTAGTTACATATTTATATAAAAATAATACAGCAAAGTACACTCTTCGTGACGCCAAGCCATTCAAGTTAAACCTTGCTAACAGCTCAGATTGAGGGGTGCCAATAGCTGGATAGACACCATCAGATTTATAAGACTCGTATTTAAGATGTTTCCTCTGAACATTTTCTAACTTGGAAATATGAGTTTCATAGTTCGGACTCCAGACAACTGACGCATATTCTAACTTAGGTCTGACAAAAGTGCTAAACAGTAGAGTCGTAGTCGAAACATTTTTGAAGTGTCTCGAATTTTTCATAATGAAACTCAGATTTTTATTGGAATTAGCTGTAATACAATTAATATGAGGAACAAAAGTTAGTTTAGAATCAAACTTATAAGTTCTTAAATTCAGAACATTTGTTGCTTTTCGATATGTTTAGCGGTAACTTATTAATATCTTAAAAATGTTTCTTGTTTTCTTAACCGCCTCTCAAGTTACCGAAGTAACCCCCTGGAAGATCTCAATGATCTTGTGCTAGGCAAAGAGAGACGAGGCCCTACAGTTTAATGTGGACTCCGAACCACTCTTGGGGCAATTTTTTAATGAAAAATTGTTTCGCCTTGCGGGAATCGAACCCACTTCGCTAGGCAACTCAGTTTGCTAGCCAGTCGCTTTAACATACTGAACTATCACACCAATTATTAATTTTTACGAGATCTTGCTGTAATCTATTACAATCACTCACAGAAGTAATCGAGGCAAATAGCTTGAGGTTGTCGGCATGCATAAAAGCATTGCATGCCTCAATTTCCTGACAGATATCATTAATAAACAGTAGAACTGAACCCTCCGGTACTCCTGAAGTTGCTGAGACTTGAACAGATGTGAAACCATGACGTTTAATAGCCTATTATACAGATATGAACAAAATAAATTAATAAAGTGCGAGGTGAGTCCAAACGTTGCTAATTTTTGAAATAAAATACCATGATCATGCCTATCCAAAGCCTAGGAGAGGTCAGTATAAATTACATCAACCTGACCACTCTGATCCAATGATGTGGTCGGAAAATTAGTAATACTTATACGATTAGTGGTTGTTGATCTACCAGCTAAGAAACCATGCTGATATACTGAAATTTGAGATTTAACATGAAAAGATAAGATACCATATAAAATAACTTCAAAGAGCTTGCCAAAGCTACAGAGGATAACTATAGGTCTATAATTGTGGGAAAGTACAGTAGATTTTTATTCGTATCGAGATTTAATAAGAATTTTTAAAAAGTTCTTTGAAAATATGTTTTGCAATTTGTTTTTGATTTGCAACTCGATTAAAAGCAGATATTGACGACCGCTCCTCGAAAAGTTACCACAGAAACAATTTCTCTTAGAAAAAGCTCTTTATCGACTTACAAATACGATCATTAATGCCTTATAAAACTCAATTAGTACTTTCTCATTCGTTTACAATATTATTCAATAATCTAAATCAACTTAAATCCCATAGAATTCTAGCAACATGCGAATGTTTTTTTATTTGTAAACTTATTCAAACTTTGTTTCGCTTTACTATTCAGTTTCATCGTTTATTTAAGTGAAGTAATTATGAAAGTTATACCCAATCTAGCACAATATTATTCCGTAATTTACTGTGTAACGTCGTAACTGAAATTTATTTCACACTTCTAAACTTGCAATTCTAAATGGACAATAAACAACGCTGAATATTTTTATACACTGACTAGCGTAAATGCACAAAACACAAAATAAAATGAATATCGTGATTTCTTTTTTAGTATTTTAACTGATGTACTATTAATGATAATTATTTAAGAGGCAACTTGAAGATTGTGTTTGTTAGATGAAAAATAATTATCAAAAATTACATTTTTGTAGAGTCAAAGGGATTTCCTAACATTTGTTTTAAATAAGTAATTCTATACAAATGTTGCATTTCCTCCAACAATTTTAACGTTTTGATATGAAATGCGTTTGTTCAGATAGAAGTTTTATTCAGACTAACACTAATAAGGCGGACGGTGTAGTATTAGCAGCTAATAAATCAATTGCAATACAATTATTCAATTTTAAACGGTCTGTATCTGAAGTTGGTCCTTTCTATTTAAAATTTAGCTTGGGGCGAATATATACAGTTATTTTCATAATTCATATACCACCTAATTTAAATTCAAATAAATGAACTTTTATTTGAAGGAACAGAAGCTTCAGCTATAAGGAACAATGACAACGACAATTATTCTCGGTAATTTCAACATCTCTACTTATGCGTCCAGCATAGATAATTTACAATGCTATAGCAAATTTCTTACCCTCGGCGACCTTAATATCCCCGAATATTAGAATTTCCTGATCGGGATGTTTAGGGTTAAGGAGGGGGCAGTCTTATGTGCATGCCTACGCCACTGCCTCACTGAATTTACGAGAAGGGGTTAGAAACGCCACGAAGGATACACTGGAACGTTCGATAAGAAAATGCCTCAGATATATAGGGTGGATTCCGCGCACGGAGTGTTATGTGCATGCTTACGCCACTGTCTCATTGAATATGAAGTCTCGTTGCAAGTATTTGAACCTACGTACAGGGCGTTTACTTGAGATTGTAAACACGTAACAATAATTTGGAAGGAATACAGTGCAAATTTTTAAAATATGCTCATTTCAGAAGGGAAAGAAATATCCTCCTATAACAACATAAACTGCTCAAAAATCTTAAGTACGTTAAATTTTCATACATTCAGAGCCGAGGCAAGACAGGCAAATCTATTTTATCTGCTTTATTCCCCTTTTCACAGTATGTGTAACAATTATAACAATTTAAACTCCTCACTTGACATTGTCTCGCAATACTTCGTCAATTAAAAATCAATTTATGATTGATATATTTCGTTGCTTCTTTACTGTGGGCTATTCATACTTTTCTCCTCTATTTATATATTTATGTTTAAGTAAATTTCTTGTTAAGTTTCTTTATTATTTATTAAATGTTATTACTTTTTGTGTGTATTTCTCCTATTCTGTAATTGAATCACACAACCTGTTGAATAATGTAAATAAATAAATATGGTATTATTGTTAATTATTATATATCATTTTTATACTATTGTTTTTAATTCTACAACATATTTGTATGTTGATATTGTACATTGATCATCATTGTTGACTTATATGTAGTGATTTAGGGTTTGTTATTTTTATAATTGTAATTATTAATTAATTAATTATAATTGGAGTTTCTCTGTTTGGGTAGTGTATCACTAAATAAATAAATAAATAAATAAGAACTGCATTGTTATTGTTTCTTATAGCACATAGAACAGTCAATACTTTCCGGGCCCATATCAGGAACGCTAAGAAGAAATACTATTGAATGAAATGTTAATAGTTGTTCATTATTTAAACACTTTTATTACTTTCCAACTATTCTCGTTACAGTAGTATCAAACGTATACACAATGTTTGTAAAATACACTGCAGCATGATATATCAAAATTAAGAAACTCTCGTGTAGCGAGCACACTATCTGCAGACTGAATAATATGTTTTCTGGCTTTTAGTCGTCGCCGTATCGTGGGTGCAGAGTAGGAACATTGTTATTGTACAACGACACAACACGTAAATTTTACTCTTGAGAAACTAAAAATAGGCAACACCGGTCATGAAACAATCTTTAAATGAGCAAATGAGCTGCTAAAACTACACGAAGTAATTAGACAAAAATATCGGCTTTATAAAAGCAAAAATTTGTTTTGTATATTTAGGTATATTATCAAACCTCACGAACCTTCTTAGTGTTCTATATTTACACATTAATTTTCGCTTTGTGCGTTGAATATTCCATCTAGAACGTCTTGTACATGTCTAGTTAGAAATCATGTAAATTTTCGTCAATTACCAAACTTTCAAGAAAGGGGATGAGTGAAGGGTAACTATTCGTCGACAAAATCTTGGCTAACATCTAGTGAAAGTGAAATGAATATAGCAGAGCATTAATATTGTTTCATACGAATATACTCAATGATAAATAAATTATCGTTATTCTAACAAAAGGGTTTATAAAAAATTGTTTTAACTGTAGTTCATGAATTTAAGTCTTCAGCTGGGCGTAGGAAGAAAAATATCAAGTACCTAATTCATTTATGAATAATAATTATTATCAGCTATAGAAGGTGTAGGGAACCTCCATTGCTATACTTTAATGGACGATTGGGTACAAAAAATATTTAAAAAAGCTCGTACGAACATATAATAGATTCTCACATACTCTCTATGGGCCATTTGAAGATATCAGTTCTGTTCTAATATCATACACTACTTTATTAAATTTTTTATTTAGTACTGAGATGTGTTTTTTCCAGTCAAGGTGTTGATCAATTTAAAGTTTTTCCACCTCTGCAGACGACGAGGAGAAAAGGGTCACTTTGACACTCGAGCCTCGATAACGGTTATTCGGTACAGTACGGTTTTGCTGGGGCGCCAGTTTTAAGTGTTTAACAACACTACTCACAAGCCGAATAAGCGAGGCTAAGTAGCTCAGGTGGAGAAATGGTAATCCAGTGGGTCAATAAGGAAAACGAGACTCTTGCACACATAGCACTGAAACGCACAGTTTGGTAGATTGGTTTTTCGAATTTTGATTATTATGTACAAAACTACCCTCTCTTCTAACTATTATTACGACCTAAAGTTAGGTCAAGCAAACGAGGTTCCAGACCTTTGTAGTGAGAGCGATCAATAAAAAGAATAAGTAAAAACAAATACAATTTATTATAAAAATAAGTAAAGTACAGTACAAAAATTTAAAGATAAAAAAAATTTTACAATAAAATATATCAAGATATATCAATCTAGGGTTGTTAAGGCAACGCCAGGGAAGGAACCAGAAACTTAAACAATTTTACAAGAAAAATAATATACAGGAATTACTTAGCTTTAAAATAATTTGGAGAGGTTTCAGGTGCTCCAGACTTAAACGTTGTTGGTCGGGGTCCTTGTTGGTTGTAGAAAAATTTCACAAATACTACAATAGGGTTTTTCAGAAATCTTCACAAATAATTAAAGGAATTTTACCAAAAACCGTGTGCCAAAGAATAGCAAATGATAAGTCCAAATAATAAAAAAATAGAACATTTGGCAAGTTCTGTACCCAAAATCAAACTGTACCAATTCGAAATCTAGCCGTATCAAAATCCTAGCTGTACCAGATCAAAATGTAACCATACAAAAATCGTCTATGATTCAATCTACAAAATTAGTCTCAAATCTAACCTCTAACGTGAGCACGTGTCTATAATAATCTAACAAATTCAAACTTACTCAAAATAATACTTCTGGACGATACTGGCTAATTAAATTAGAATTAATCGAAATTTCAATTAAAATAGTCCAAAATATTAATTAAAAATATGTGACATTTAGTTTGTGATCCGGTACCAAACCGAGTAGCAACCACGCGCCTTTTAAACTAAATTAATCGCTTAGCAAAGTTTTCAGCTTAATTTCTTGATCAAAAAGGAAGTTTGAAGAAATTTGAGTAAAATTTATGACCATTTTAACTCACAGAAACAAGAGGAAATGGCTTAAAATGACAGTTCGACAATCGTTATTATTACTTTGTGGAAACCAGCGAAAAATGGTATGTCACATTATTTATACAAACGGATGAGTAAGGCGGATTAATATATTTATTTATTTTAATTAAGCAAAGTATCTTTTTTATGACGATAAATTATTTATTTCAATGTACTGAAGTATAGGGACATGTCCTTGCCTCGCATTTTCTTGCGGCTTGTATATTAGTGTATGCGCAGAATCTATGCAATCTCCTTTGTCTATTAAATGTGCGGCAAGTAAAAGATCCCTACTTTTCGAAAGAGAAAAGGTTTGGCAAAGTTCCTGGTTGGGGGTAGCTCGTCTACAGGAGTCGGTGGTAGGCTTTAGTAGCGGAAGTAGTATTAGAAAATTAATTTTACTTTAAGAACACAGGTACATAGAATTATAGTACCTGTAATTTTTATTGTTAATATGTTGTTTTCATCGTAGACATATAAGCGTGCAGCAAAATAGAACATTTATTTTTAGAGTAAAATCATATCCCATGAATAAATGAAAGTTTAAAAACGCTTAACCGTTTATCAAAAAAGTACCAATAAAGTCACTAACTATCAGCAAATCATATAATTTCTTTTTATTATCAGTTATATGAGGTTCGTTTTAACATGTCTATCGATTTAACGCTTTAAGTGCAAAATAAAAACGCAAAGTCAAAACGCAGACAGGTTTTAAAACTCTCCTTGGCAAGTCATTAACTCCCCCAAGCTAATTTCATTTTACAGGCGCCCCTATCGAGTCTTCAATAGAACAACTGTGAAAGAACTCATAAAAAAGCTTTGAAAATATTGCAGTGCCTCTGTCAATTTCAGTCCCGTTCCAATTTGAATTAATTTATCGAAAATTACACAATTATTTTTTAATTACACTTATATCCATATTCTATTTAATGATTGAAGGATAACAGCTTCTACACTGAACAATTAATTATCTGTATTGAACACATTGGCAAGCTTACATTGGGTTTAGAAGTTTCATAACCGAGTAATTTTTTTAGGACAAAATACTAATTATTGCAAATTGTTAACGTTAAGTTTTGTTGATATTAATAATAAATAATAATGTTAATAATATATAGGTTAACGGTAACAAACAATAAACCATATTATATGTGTATAAGTTATACAGGGTGTAACTTAAAAAAAATAAATAAAAATGGTCAATTTAAATTCGAAATATAATGTTCAATACGGAAAAAAAGTTTAAAAACAAAGTTTTTTCCTCCAAAGAAAGTGTAGCGTATAAATAAGTAGGTACATTTTAAGATAGGAATCATTAAACAGTTTCCTTTTTATTATAATTATAGTAGGTCTAGATAATTTGATATTTCTATGTTTTTTTATACGTTTATTTAACGTCGGACTATTTCCGCTACTGGGGCCTAACACCGACGCCTGTAGACGAGCTACCCCCAACCAGGAATTTTGCCGAACCTCTTCCCTTAAGAAGAGTAGGGTCCTTTTACCTGCTTAACATTTAATAGACAAGGGACCGAAGGCATTACCTCTCCTCCGAAGGATGGTATATCTCCTATATAACACTCGCCTAAGGTTGTATAGCTTCCGCGCATACACTGATATACAAGCCGCTGGAAGATGTGTGAGGCGACTACGCGGTCTTCATTGTGATAACCAATAAGCTCCCAAATTCGGTAGAAATAAAATATTGCTTGGAGCCTTAGAGCTTGAGAGAGACCCTGGGAGCCTTTGATGCACTTAATTTATAGATTTGAGAAGGTGGGGGGATTGCACTTGCCAAAAGCTATGCCCTGCATATTGTCCTGATGTCTGGAGTTACACTGACTCTAAATTTGAAAGTTTTGACTGCTCACTGTATTTTAAAAAATATCCGGGTGAAAACCAACACCCTGTATATTAAGCGTTTGGTGCTTTAGAAACGTTAATGTTCAGTTGGAAACTCAAAATCACGTTAATTTAAATTTGAAATTTTAAAGTGAAATTTGAACACCCTGTATATGGATTTATAACGTAGCACTGACTTTGAATGTCTAAATTGGTTTCTGAATCACTGAATTTAAATTATTTGAAAATTTGTATTTTTTGAATTTTTCTGTAGACACTTCTGAGTCATGCGGTGACTGGTTGAAAAGCACTTGGTTTTATCGGTAATGGCTGTTTTGATATATAGAAATGAAAAAGGTTCGACGGTTTAAGTTTAACAAATTTATTTCGATTTTTATTACAGTTCCCAAAATGGTAACTCTTTGACAATAATAATTCTGGCTTTTAGAATTCTTTCTCGAGTTTGTATTTCAGTCTAAAAATTACTTTTTTGTTAATGCGTAGAGGCAGGGTTGTTTGTTTGAAGAATTTTCGTAAAATTAGGGTACTAGGTGCGGATTTGATTTAGTGCGCGAGGGCAGAGAAGTCGCAGTAAAAACCGAAAAAACTAATTTCAGCATTTTCCCGGAGGTCACTAATTACAACTTTTTAAACACTAATTTGTGCAAAGAGAAACTATTTAACTCGCGATACTTTTTAAAACACTAATCACTAGCGGAACAGAACTTGCATTCGTTCTGTACGAGGGGGCTTTTATATGGTTCAGAATGGTTGCGTCTTTCGCACCCCGCGAGTCACGCATCCCGTTTTAAAGGTCTGGAAAGGGCTGTAAATCGCTCCGTGCGGGCGAGGATAACTTATCATTGCATAATATTGCGCAACATTGTGCAATCTTGTGAAATAATTAAAATATCGAAATGAAGTCTATATGACTGTGTCGGGCATAAAAAGACGAATTTTTTTGAATATGGTTTATGCGAATTGATTGGGACTAAAAAGTTATTGAAGGTTTTAATGTGACTAAATTGGAAAACATATCGCATGACAGCGTTAAAGTCACGCACATAGAATTAAAGTGGATACAATTTACGTACCCTTGTAGGTAGGCGGGATGTATTAAGAAAAGTTACAGATGTTGTATACGGGGGGCGATGAGAAAGTAAGAATAACAAGAATTAACCATGATTGCCGTATACAGGGGCGATGAGAAAATAAAATTAATTAGAATTTGTGAATGGATACGAAATGCGTATACTGGGGACGGTGAGAAGTTATCAAAGGATTGAAAAGGTTGTGAAAGTTGTATACAGGGGATGATGAGAAAATTCTGAAGAGAAACGTCGTCTAAGAATGGCGAATGTCATAAACGGGGGGCGACGAGTAAGTATGACTTATGAAAATGAAGTTTTATATACGAGGAGTGATGAGAAAGTAAAATATTTACGAAGGGAGTTAAAAATATTCTGACCGGTCGTTTAGAAAGTATATTGAAGGCGATCTTATGATATACGGGGCTGGTATCTTTAAATTTTAATGTTGGGGCTGTAAAATTAATGTTTGGAACTTTTTGATGACTTTGCTGATGGAATATGATTATTTGAGAATTATCGAGTGTCTATGAATGTTTTCAGATTTTATCTTGGGGAAATGTGGTTTTTTGATGAAATAAAAATGATCGTTACTTTTTTTTCATGGTTTGACATCGCGAGGTGATAGATTAGATCGGACTTTTAGGATTTTTTCTGATTCATTTTCTTCTAGTACAGGGAATATACGATAACAGTTGGAACGGTCATCTATCTAACTACTAACCGCGCTTGACGTTGCTTTACATCGCATATTGAAGTATGTATATAGTAAAGACGCACCTACGGTCGCCCCATATTTCTATGTTAGTTGTCATAAATATTAGAACTAGTGTACCTTTAATGGTTAACTTAGTTCTGCAAATAAGCATGCCTTATAATTTTACAAATGAGGAATATGCCGATATTATTTATGTTTATGGATTGCGTGATGGTAATGCTAGACAAGCCGCAGAGGAATACCATATTCGTTTTCCTAACAGAAGAGCACCAAATCATCAGGCATTTTCAACTGTGTATCGCTGTGCAAGGGAGCACGGCAGGTTTCCATCATCAAAAGTGGAACGAAATATTATTCAAAACGTTGAGGAGCAAGAAAATATCATTAATATTATTCAAGAACACGCTGAAGTAATTTCCGACGAATAAGTGCCCAATTAGGAGTTCCCCATGTGCGGGTTTGGAGGACTCTAAATAAAGAAAGATTACATCCACATCATATTCCTCAAGCGTAAAGGCTTCAACAAGAGTGACAATGTAAATAAGTTAGAATTTTGCCAGTGACTTATTGATAGCAGACCGACTACATATCGAACTTTATTCACAGATGAGGACCAATTTGCATGGGATGGCGTATTTAATTGAAGAAATTTGCATAACTTGGTCGAAAACAATCCTCATGCTCTAAGAGAAGCCCATTCTTAGCATAAGTTCTCGGTAAATGTTTGGTGTGGTATGATTACCAGCAACCTAATTGGCCCACTTTTTTTCCAGCAAGGCTAGCTGCAGGTGTGTATTTAAGGTCTAAAGCCGACAATACTTTCAGCATGACGTAGCTCCTCCTCATTTTGGTATTGAGGTTAGAAGTCATATGGATAATGAGTATCCAAACAGATGGATTGGACGTGGGGGACTTCATCCTTGGCCAGTTAGATCACCAGATTTCAATCCAGTCGATTATTTTCTATAGCGATATCTTAAAATTGAAGTCTACAGTGTCCCAGTAAATAGTAGAGGACATACTTGTGCTGTAGTGGCTAAATTAGTAATAATCCTGCGCAAATTAGAAAATCTATTGGCAATTTAAATAAACGCCAACAAAAATGTATGGAAGCTGGAGGATCTCATTTTGCAAATTTTCTCTAAGTATTTGTAATATTTTTAAATACACATTTGTAAATATTTATTTGTCCACTAGCAAATGAAGCTATTTTATTAAAATTCCCCATTTTGCCAAATTCAATTGCTTGTAAAAAAATCAATAAAGGTGCGACAAAAAATTTAATTACATGGGTTTATTTTGTTTATTCTGTATGGGCTAACTGAATGTTAAAAAATATATATACAGGGTGATCTTTTTTACAGGAATCCGGCCCTGAAATTAAAAAAAAATTATAATAGCAATCTATCAACTGTGATAAGTGTATAAAGTGTTTAAAATTTAAACAGAATCCAATGAATAGTAAGGACGTTCTGGCCAATATAACTTGAAACCAAAATTAGTATATCACCCTGTATCTCAGAAATTAAGAACGACAGGAAAATTTCAATGGCCATTCCTGAATACCCAAGTGATCCTCTACCGACTCTGGAAGCATGTACAGTTCCTCATGAAACACCCTCCATTAATATTTGTTTTATTTATTTTAGCTTCAAATAAATATAACAATCTCTTAGTAACTGTCCACCCACCACCCAACATCTGTACCACCTCTTAACTCCTCGAAACCACCTCGGTCTACAAGTGAATACCATGATCTCTATTAAACGAAACCAATCCTCTCCTTTACGTGGTCTAGGTATAGAAGATTTATTTTCTAAGTCACACAGATATCTCTCGAACTGACTCATTTGAATGCCTCAAATAGATAGAGCCCTCTTGAACTTCAAACAATATGAGATGTCTTGAGCTTATGACGGTCTGTTGAACCATTATCTAGTCCTTATTACAAAGTCCTAGCTTGTTTATGATTACTTAACCTCTAATGATCTTTCAATGTAATTCTCAGCATAGTTTTGGATTAGGGTTCCTTGAACAGCATTCTTGTTCTTCGTATATAACCATGACATATATGGTGATCCTTTCTCGAGCATCACCACACCCCGCACAAAATCTGACCTCATCATGAGACAAGGAGGTATTTAAAGGTCTTTCTGGTTGTCGGGGTACGAGTGTGAATATATATGCATTTTACCTGATCGATACCTGCCACAAGGCCGATAAAGTGAACATCTACATAAAATACCTTAATGTACGATCCTTGGGGTATATTCTATGGCCTCCACATTCTTCATGACAAATTTTATTAACATTGATCGAACTATTCATGCCAAGGAACTATGCCATAGGCTTTACTATTGTAACATATGAACATAAAATGTACAATTTACTACTTCAATTATGCAGCTAATGGTAGTCTACACCTTAATTAATAAAACAATCGTGAAACTGAAACTTTAAAAGCCGTTAATTCCATCAACGGCAATTATTACAAGGAGTAATAACATAGTAATTTAATTTTGCACACTTGACATTCAACCGTTATTTTCCTTTAGTAACTTTCTGGTCAATTATAGGAAGTCCATGTTATTATCTGCATAAAATTGTTTTTACAAATTACAACTTAAGACATATGGTAATGTTACTGCACAACTTCTGTTTAGTACAATAATGCAGTAATCTCTTTTTAATGGCAAGTAATTTTAAATAGCTTTTGTGGAACAATAGATGTATAACAATTTAAATGCATAGTTTTAAAACTTTTGTATTGGTATTGAGCTTTTTCATACAGTATTCATTTAAATTCATAATGGCGCTTTACCTGTCTATATCGTTCTAAATTATAGAAATTTTCGACTGTGGATTATTCGATATTGAATTATATGATAATCCTTTCTCACTTCACTAATGACTGGTATTGAAATTTTCATGTAATCTCTCAAATAGTTAAGTCTGTTTAAATAAGTGGATATTTTGAACTTAATGCTGTAGTAATTAAAATCTGCAAATTAATCCTCTTTAATAAATTAAATGCAGTTTGATATTTGAAAACAGAAACATAAGAATACTGTTCATATTAACACATAACGTGATATAATAATAAAAAGACGTACTTTTATTCTTACTTGTTTTTCTTTCTCACAATGTTTTTTTAGTTTTTACTTTTCACGTTTGTCCTCAAATGTTGCATCCTTTATTTAACACACTTCCTGACATAATCAATTGATGAAACTTTGCACAATTACTAAGAAAGGATGACAATACAGTATTCCACCATTACTTTTGCAAATATCCGCAAGTAGGGGGCGTAGGGTGGAAATTTATTAATGACAGCATCCAACCGGCACCTCCGGCAAAACGTAGAATACAAAAGGTCTTTTATTTTTCCTGATCAGAGATTTCTACGTCCGTATTTTCCCGTACAAATGGTACGATATTAATTCCGGTGACATAATGGAATGCTATTAGGTTTATATCTCGAAACCCAGCTGCAATGAATACATTTATGTAAATTGGTTCTATACGTTATAAATAATAAAGTATGACTAAAAAGTTGAATATAAATTTTTTTTTTGAACTTGTTTTTCTACAACTCGTCCTGAAAAGTAAAAAATGATTGCAAGAAAAGCAAGACGTGCGCAATATGCGTACAATCATACAAATCTCCCACACATAGCCCATTTATATTGGATTTGCAGACTTTTGGAGTAAATCCTGCCCCATCCTCCTTTTTGATCCGTCTGTGAAGATATTGATAACACCTTCGCCAGGAGGCTTGTTCTCACTATTTGTCTGTATTATGTAGAGTCTGTCAAAGACAAGCCGGTGAGAAATGCCATCGCCTGAAGAAGAGGCAACTTCCTGACAGCCTCAATCCACAGGCGACTTCTGACCTCTTCATTGCCTACATTTGGTTGTATGTCAACGAACTTTAGGCACACTATTGTTTTCAGAGCCACTTCTCCTTATCTAGTGGTGGCACACACGGCATTGCCTGCGTAGCACTCGTTGGCGTTATTCGCATAGGTCCGGTTATGATTAGGCAGGCAACTCTCTGCACTTGGGTAAGCTTGACTTTAGCTGTAGTCTCTTTGCTCACAGCTCATAGGTTATCATTGGTCTTATGACGGCAGTGTATATCCACATGACAACTTTGGGTTTCATTCCCCATGTTTTCCCCACAATCCTGCGACACTGCTCATAAGACATGTAGGCCTTCTTTAGTCTTCTATCTATGTGAAGATTCCATGTTAGCTTGGTATCGAAGTTTACCCCAAGGTATTTCCCTTCTGATGCGAAACTTAGTGTTGTATCCAGGAGGGTAGGTGCCTTCAGTGCTCCTAGTCTTTTTTTCCTTGTGAAGAGAACCATCTCCGTCTTCCTGAGATTAACAGACAGGGAGTGTTCTCTGCACCATTTTTCGATTATTCTTAGGTCCCCTTCCTGCATTCTTTCACAGAGGACTAATTCGAATTTTCCGCTAAGCATTATTGTTAAATCATCTGCATAGGCAATTGTATGGAATCCTTGTGAATTGAGGCGTCACAAGAGGCTATCAAGAACGAGGTTCCATAGTAGTGGTGATATTACACCTCCCTGCAGACAGCCTCTCGTGACCATTCCTAGTACAACCATCATCTCCCACACTGATTTGTACAGCTCTCTTCAAGATCATCATGGATATCCAGCTTTCCACCTATCTGTCTATATCTGTTTAAGCGCCAATATCCATTGGCTGGATGTCGGTCTCGATAACTAGGGCCGAGTAGGACTGTTACTCTTTGCACCTAGATTATCTCTGTAGACCTGGACCGGCCTTCGTGATAGGTGGGCCCGCTTACTTCTACCAGACCCAGCTCACAAATGTGAGATGTGTCGTGGTATTTTCTGCGGACCTCCCCTGGTCCTGGCTGTTGAACCTCGCTGGCTGAGGTCTCTTCTGGCGCTCTTCTTGTCTTGATGTTTTCTTTCTTCGCCAGCTTGTCACCCCCGGGGGTAGTCATCGGTCGAGTTGGGTTTAGGAAGTTTTGGCTGGGACTGACTGCCGGTACGTAGGACATCAATTGATATCCTACCCCGGATCGTCGAAGAGGTAAGGATGAGCTGTGTAGCTCGGGAGTGTGGAGACCTAAGTGCTTCTTTTAGCACTTTCGGTGTCCACGGAGCATCTGTTTAAGACCTGTTGAAGATCTGTTTAAAACCTGCTTGAGACTTTTTTAATGGGATACATGGGGGATACATAAAGATAGAATGATGTCATCCTACGATCTTTGGCCTTGAATACCAGAATTAACCTCCATAAGAAATAACATGGGTTTTTAGCCCAGAACATAGGTGCTTATCTGCTAAAGTTAAATCATCAACAACGAAATAAAACTAACCCTAAGTTGCCGGCCGGAGGCTTAACTCTTTTTGGAGATCCTCAGAGGGCTGCTTGTTTAAAAGGCCAGTCCCGTTGTCTCCCACCATCGGGGTGAGAATATATTGTGACTTATTGCTATTATGGAACATGTCTATATGGAGGTTTTTTGGAAAAGGTGTTAAAAGAACTCGGGATAGCAATGAACGCCTGTGTAATAACTTACACCGGGGTAGTAATAAACACTCCCATTTTTCTGAAAAATATTTTATACAATTATTATGTAAATAATATATTATATAAAAATTGTCAATTTTTATCGCTGCATATGTTTGTTGACATATCGACAGTCATATTTTAGAGTATTTAAAGAAAAAGTAAAAGTATACATATATTCTGGTATTCGGTATAGTAATGTGTTTCTCAACATTTTTTAGCTTGTGGTTTAAGGAATATGTTCCATGTAAAATTCTTGTGCTTGTATAAGCTGCGTCTAAGCTTACGCACACATACATCACAACTTAAAATAAACTATCATTATAAACCCAAAATACGAAATATGTGGGTTTACGACTGCTACTCGTATACAGTAGTGGCCCCTAGAAATTTTGCGTCGATCCCTATAATAAGATAGAGAGAAATATAAATAGCAAAGTAATGCACATGATAGAGAGCGATAGCAGCAGCTCAGCAAGCATGTTAGAGTTTAGCCCGCTAAAGACAAAAATGGCAACGGCGTAGTTTAGACATGTTTCTTTTCAGCATATTATTTATTCATTTCTCTTCTCGTCTACCTTACATTGGCAATACTCAATATTTTAAAATACCAACTGTATATTGATGTAACGCTGAAACTAGCCATAGCATTCATAGGTTTGAGGTGGTACTTTTTAATTAAAATTGTGGATTGTATCAGGTGATTTCAAGCTATAGTATTTCATTGGCTCATCTGGATAAGGCGATATTTTAAAATCATTAGGCACTAGTTGTGGCGCATATCGCGCGATATCCTGATTTTTAAAATGTTGGAGAGTGGGATTTGAGACCGGGTTACTCATACATTTCCGATTTAAAAAAATTGCCTCATTTTTGTGTCATTTCTAACAAACGAGGTGGCACTGAAATAATTATTACTTAGTGATGAAGTTTTGAAGAAATCAATCATCAAAATTACGATGTTGCATTTTCTACTTAAACCAGTTTATACACTAGAATTCTACAAAATAACCCCTAAAGCGCGAAACCTTATTACCATTCTAACTGTATGCAGACCCAAGTTCGCCAAATGCAGCGTTGTAAGCAACCAACTAAATGATCCCATAAAGTATAAACACAAGATTTGAGGATTAAGTGGTTCTCTATTATTTTAGTCAACATTAAATCCACTAATAGCCTAAGAACAGCTACTATCACCAATACGTACCAATTAAGGTCATCTTTCACAAACCCTCGTTGAAATTGCCTTTTAACCCGTTTACCGATTAACAACTCATTAAATTTGACAGTGAGTACAAATTATGTCGTACTGAATTAGGGCATTTTATAACAGATATAATGGCGCGTGTAATCCCCATTTGTTATATATCAATTAGTGAGTTAAATGTCACAGAGTTTCGACTGTAAATTATTATTGATATACTACCAACTGACGGTTAATGTCGCAAGGCGCTCACAACAGAGATAACAAATTTTTCAGGATATTTTATTTATAAATTGTGTTACAGTCCAGCAAGAACTGTGAGGTGCTGTGGACATTTCTTGCCAGGAAAGGAGGGGATGGTAATTTTAGTAGGGGAAAAAATATTACTAAAATAAAATATTCCGTGTAATAAGAAAAGTAAATATGAAATCTTCATTAGAAGTAACGAAAATAAATTGTTTTTCTTTTAACGGTAATAAACAAAAATTCTAGTTGAGAAAATAAATATTACAAAAATTATCAATTTCTAAGAAACTTCTTAGATACTAAATAATAAATTAACAATAATTTTAAAGTAAATAAAGTAACATAGAACGAAGCAGTTTTCATAAACACTAAAACATTTGACCACTATACCTGAACAATTATTTATCTACTCGACGAGCGTGTTTAAAAAAATAAATATTGTAATTGAAATAATTATCACAGAACAACACAACAAATCATTTTCACAAACACCAAGCACTATACACTCGAACACTTTATTCGACGCGCGTTTCAAGATTGGTGTATAAATACACCACAGGCAATGACGACCCCCTTTATCTCGGAAGGCTCTAGAAGAGTCTTGTGTGGGAGGGGGCTACACATTTAAAGACAAGGGACACACACCCAATATCCGTGTATAGTGGAAAAATCCCTCTCACAGTACTTTTCACTGCCACGACCGGGGATCGAACCCGGAACTTTTCGGTGAGAGGCAAGTGCACTCACCTCTCGACCATCAGTCATAGTATTAAAAAATAAAATTATGTAAACCCTTAATCACTTTCACTATTACTGACATTTTTTAAAAAGCACTTTTTTCACTTCAGGGGGCCTGAATCGTGTGAATTCACCATACTAAAAATTGATTTTTTGCACCATCACAATACTTTCTTTATACAGAGTGATCCATAAGTAATGGTACAACACTTAACTGTAGATAGTAGAAGTCGAAATATTAAGATTTAGCCAGTAATGTCTTAATGAAATATTTATAGGTAAAAAAATACAGGGAGGGTGTTAGAGTTAAAATCATTTTTTTAATTTTCCTTTGTAATTTAATGATTTTTTAACATTTTATCATAAAAATTGGTGGGTAAGGGTTATTTGTAGTGAGAAATCATAACACACCTTCAACTCTCGTCTAGCTCCTAAAAGGAGTTACGTACGCTATGTTTAATGTGTTAAAAGGGTCGTAACTTTTCACCCGCACCTTTATGACAGATTTCGCATACAGTTTGCATTCCTCTATCATTTCTTAATAAAAAAAGGTATACTTGTTTCAAGTCTCTAAGTACAATAGGTTTTGAGAAAAATGCAAATGAGAAGTTGCATGCAAATTCATTATACAATTTGAAGTTCATTTAAAGGTGGTAACTCAATCGGCCCTACTATGCAGTCTCCATTGATAGCACACCACAGATTTATTTTAAATTCATGCTGGAAGTGTTTTTCCTTGGATAAATATCGAATGACTATTTTTTCCAATTAAATACCCTACGCCTAGTAGAAGTGGCCTCATCCGTAAACAATATCCGTTTCATAAACATAGGGTCATTATGTTGTTTGTTACGCAAAAATTATGAAAACTGCGACCCTTGTGGGAGATCATGAGGTAATAAATTTTGCACTGGAATAAAGTGATATGGTTTAAGATTTTCTTTCGTCAATAATCTATGAATTGATGACTGACTTAAACCAGTTGCTACCGAAAACCGCCGCATACTTACTTGCGGATTTTCTGCCACATAAACTAAAACGTCTTCTTCTTGATCAACAAATATCCTTTTTGGGGGACCAGCAATCTCACGTTTTGGGCGGAATGTACAATGCACCGGTTTCTCCCAACCGATCAGAAAAGTTTTTAAATAACCTATGATCAGGCCGCTCCCCGTTTCGATACCGTTCTAAGTACCTTCGAGCTGCAGCACGACCACAAAAATATACTTGCGAGCATACACAAACCATGTCTCACATTTCAGAAGTCCAAAAAAATGTATGACGAGGTATTTTTTATAAAACGATATTAGAAATAAATAACACAACACCTAATTAAATAAAACTCTCCGCAACAACTAATTATTGTTTGAAAGATACGTAGAGACTTGAAACAAGTACACCTTTTTTTATTAAGAAATGACAGAGAAATACAAACATTATGCGAAATCTGCGATAAATATGCGGGTGAAAAAGTTACGACGCTTTTGACACATTAAACATAGCGTACGTAGCGCCCTTTAGGAGCTAGACGAGAGTTGAATGTGTGATATGATTTCCCTCCACAAATAACCCCCACCCACCAATTTTCATAACGAAAGTTAAAAAATAATTAAACTACAATGGAAAACAAAATATTTAATTTTAACTCTAACACCCTGTATCTTTTTACCTATAAACATTTCATTAAGCCATTATTGGCTAAATCTTAATATTTTGACTCCTACTATCGACAGTTAAGTGTTGTACCATTACTTATGAATCACCCACCCTTTATACTAAGTATATGGGCAAGTAAAAAATAAAGGCCGTGGATATTCGTTTGACAATCGAATAAATAGCCAGGCCACTAAACATCCTAGAGTCGATTTTATTTACTTAGAGATTCACTCGCGCAGAATAATAAAATATACATTTTTAACTCTCGATATAATAAAATTAAAATGAAAATGCTAACAAGATATGAACTAGAATGTATTCCATTGTTAATTCAATTTGAGTATCTTTACACACTGAGCTACATGAGGACAACACTTTTGCTATAAAACGTGTAATATGTAAGTACTAGAAAGTTGTAATAACGTTTAGTGGTTTAACAATGTCCGTTTGTCGGATGAATATCTACTATTTAATACTGAAAATAACTTAAATATTTCATATAAAGATGAATTTAATTCCAATATGAGACTACTTTTAACCCAAATAAATAAATTCAATTATTTATATTAAGTTCAAATAATTAAAGCAGAGATATGCAATTTTTTATCAATAAAAATATATTATGGTGAACCTAGATTAATTATTTATCTTGCAGTAGTCTTAGAAATCACTCACTTGTCTTGGAAACATAAATGGTAATTCCTCGAAGATGCCATAACTTCTTACTTATAATGAAAGTGAGATAATAAACAAGTGGTTCTTGATTACTGATTAAATAGTAAATGCTGCAAGTGTTAGCGGTATTGTTGTGTCCAAAGTAAAATGTAAACTATGAAGTAAATTTCCCAGATATCAAGTAAATCCATTGTTAAATAACGACTTTCCAAGCGTAGCACGTGGCGAACTGTTAAGACAATTCTCATGGTATTTAGCAGATTTCAACTAAATTATTCTGCTCCAGCTTCTCGCTAAAGTTTCAGAACTTCTGAAACAATGATTTTGATTGCTTCTGAATTCTCTACGGACGTGTAAAAAGCTCCTATAGAGCACTCCTTGTCGTAAAACAAAAACGACAACTTACTTTATGCAAACTTACATACGGATGCTGCTGGTTCTTTCGGTCTTATTTAATTAAGGACCTACGTTCCATCTTCTCTCTGACCAAATTTAAGTAGGGGCACTTAATATGCAAACATTTTTAATACCTTATAATGTTATTATAAAAATATATCCAAGTATGCAACCCATTGAATGCACAATTTTGTTTTGTCCGATTTCGGAAGACAAGTTTAAAATCAAAATTAAAGCCACAACCATTTTATCTTTGTTATACGTAGTGTCTTGTGAACTGATAGCAATTACATGTAGACCATATCCAATATATGACGATTTAACTTAACTTACGCATGTTACAAGATCCTAATTTGGTGCACAATTTAGGCATGTTACAAACCTTAGTGCATACTGAAGCTAATTTTAAAATAGTAGAGTGTATGCCGCCTATAAACTATCTATCTATTATTCTGCATGAATTGTATTTTCGATTATGCAAAATTCTAATTATGAAACATTTTTAATCTTGAAAATGTTTATGAAAACTGAAAGTATAAAAAAAATTGCAAATAACTCTCTAACACGATCATCGGATCTCAACCCTTGTGATTTCTCTCTTTGTGAAGCACACAATGACTTCAAGATGCCATTCCAATTTACAAATGAAGAGTATGCAGATATGATTTATGTGTATGGTTTTTGCGACGGAAATGAAAGAGTTGCAGAGAGAGAATATAGAAGACGTTTTCGAAATTATCGTACACCAAATCATACAACATTTTCAGAAGTGCATAAATTTAGTAAGGAACGTGGGCAATTTCCCCCATATGCAAAACATGAACATATTCCCAAAGATTTTCAACAGCGAGAGGAAGTATTACAGATTGATTTATATGAATCCTACTCTAAGCGTTAGGAAAATCAGTCATCAATTAGAAATTCTCAGAACAAGACTATGGCGAACTGCAAAAAAAGAAAATTTACTATTTATGAATATAAATATAGGAGACTTATCGGACACTGCATTGACCTATACAAACATGATGAAAAAAAAATGGGTTTCGTTCACTAATAAATCAACCCACAAGGGAAACCGAAAACAGTTCCTCAATAATAGATCAGAGATTTGTAAATCTAAATACAAATTTAAAAACGAACTCTACGCCCATTGTACTAAAAAATAGCACAACAGACCACTATCCAATAATTCTCAATTTACAATTTAATGAAACCTCACAGCTCAAACCGGAAAAGGAGCATTTCATAAAAAAATAGACGACAATAAACTCTTAAGAACTGTAGTATTAATAAAATGAGATAAACTATACGCAGAAAGAAATCCCAAAAACGCCATTAATATATTCTATGAAAACATAAATCTAAGCATAAATGAAGCAACCAAGGTAATTAAAATAAAAAGTAAAAACACCAAACTCAAACCATGGATGACTCAAGGTATTCTAAACTTTATAAGAAAACGCGATAGACTTAAACAAAAACTACTAAAAAAGAAACATGACACTGATATTAGAAACTATTATAAAAACTATAGAAATATTGTAACGACACTAATTAAAACTTCAAAAAACAACTTCTATAAAGGGAAAATTCTCGAGGCCGGAACCAATTTCAGAAAAGTTTGGGACTGTATCAACGAAATCACAAATTGTAATAAAAAATGCAAAGACAATATAGAGCAAATAATAACAGACAACACAGTAATCACAAACAAAGACGAAATAGCGTCTAACTTTAACCAGTTCTTTATTGACATCGGCGAAAAAATATCTAGTGACATTAATAAACACGCACAAAATCTGATCTTAAACGATAACATAAGCCAAAATCTAAACTCCATGTACCTGGAAGATGTTGATGATACTGAAAAAAAAATATAATATGTTCCCTCAAAAACTCCTCCTCTTCTGGAAAAGATAGAATAACGGTAAAAACACTAAAACTGCTATCAGTTCACATCTGTAAACCTCACATATGGAAGGGGCGAGCGTAGGTGCGTCTTTACTATGTACATACTTCGGTATGCGATGTAAAGCAACGACAGGCGCAGTTAGTACTTGGATTGGTGACCATTCCAACGGAAACCGCGTTCTCGCCTCACACATCTTCCAGCGGCTTGTATATCAGTTTATGCGCGGAAGCTATACAACCTTAGGCGAGGGTTGTATAGGAGATATACCATCCTTCGGAGGGGATGTAAAGCCGTCGGTCCCTTGTCTATTAAATGTTAGGCAAGTAAAAGATCCCTACTCTTCTTAAGGGAAGAGGTTCGGCTAAATTCCTGGTTGGGGGTAGCTCGTCTACAGGCGTCGGTGTTAGGCCTCAGTAGCGGAAATAGGCCGACGTTAAATAAATGTATAAAAAAAAAACCTCACATATTATCAATCTTACCTTCAAACATGCAGACATACCTGGACAATTGAAAGAAAGCATAGTTGTCCCAATTTATAAAAGTGGTAACAAAAATTACATGACAAGCTTCCGTCCAATTTCGTTGATAAACAATATCGTAAAAATTTTCAGAAAATGTCTGAACCATATAGGCTTTGTTCATACCTTGAAAAAAAAAAAAATACTCTCAAAAAATCATTATGGATTCCAAAGAAATTTAAGCACAGAAGATCCTCAAACTTTGAAAAGAACAAAAAAGTTATAGCTATCTTTTTGCATCTACAAAAAGCCTTCGATACTGCCAGTTACTGGACAAACTAAACAAGATGAGAATTAGAGGTATTGCCCATAACTTATTAAAACAATATCTGTCAAATAGACCCCAGCAAGTAAAAATTGGCAATGCTCTTAGCACTAAGAAAATAATAAAAACTGGAGTCCCACAAGGTACAGTCTTAGGTTCTACCTTATTCCTGCTGTTTATCAACGATTTACTAGACAGAAATTTTAGGTGCAACATCATATCATATGCAGATGACACAGTACTGATATCTTCGGGAGACACCTGGAACTTAGCGGGACAAAAGGCGGCTGAGGCAATTAGTAAAGTCAAAAATTGGCTAGACACAAATTTGTTAAAACTAAATATAGTAAAGACTTAATTTATGGCCTTTTCATTCCAAAAATATGGTGAATTTTAGTTTCAATCAAAATTCATAAAACAACATCTTGAAAACGGTGAGAATTCAATGATAAGTGTGGGGGTGTTTTCAACTCAGCAAAGTGTGCTCTATCTCTCATTGGTCTATGTCAATTTAAATCTGGGACACCCTTTATGATCACTATTAATATGAAAACTGAAAAGATGTGAATTCGAGGGAAACTACCAGAAGAGTTCAACGAGAAACTAGGAACGAGATACAGTCCGGATTATTTATTAACCGATGCAAATAGGGAATCGAAAATTTGTACCACATTTTATTACTTCATACCGCTCGCACTCTTATGATTAAATTATTTTATTAGCTTTTAAATAAAATATCCGCATTCAACTGATTTAATTGAAAGATTTAGTGCAAATCATATCGTGCCGCTAAACAACCATTACATGCTTTTACAAAATTTCCCTCATATGTGATCTGCGTTCACCCGCTTTGAATAGCCTCAAGAAGGAAATAACTTCCAGTATTTTCGACGTTCAAATTCAACCATATTACAAAAAGTTCCCGCGTGTGAGTTCTGCATTCAGCTGCTTTGAATAATAATCATATACAGTTAGCTCATTAACTGGAACTCATCCACTCAAGTAGACTCGAATCAGGGCAGGCTCCTGGATGGAACTGGAGGCACCGCCGTAGCTGGTATAAAAAATTAAAATGAGAGTTATAGTATGGTATATCACGCATTATTCAAATATTTCTATAGTACTGGATCATTAGAAATATTCACGCTTAATATCAACAGAGAACTCTCAAGTGCAAAATGCAAAATAAATACATTATTATAGTACCTGTGTGCATTGGCCCGGTTGTTATTTCATTTATGCTTTGCGCTATCGCTTTCTACTGATTTCACCGATAATAAGATAAGTGAACATTAAAATGTTTTAATATGTAAGTGTCCTTTTTTCTTAGAGGTGGTACTTAATGTAATTCCCATTAATATCACCTTTTTAAGCCCAAATGATAAGTAATGTACTCACTGAAATTAAAATAGTCTCACGGTTAGTATCCCGGAATATTGTAACAAATCCGGACCTCATACCTCCTTTACAATCTCTACAACTGCTTTCAAGAAATTCTATGATATTATGAAATTAGCAACGGGAAGTTAAAAAGAAGAGTTAATAAATTGTCGAGAGACTTTATGAAATGCATTTTAGTCCTGTAGAGATAGCTTTAACAGTCACAGAGTAATATTCAAAAGATTTTAATTTATATTAAATGCTTTACTTTATTGTTTAGCTATTTAGTTACGTAATGTAGGTATGCATTGTAAATATTTGGCTTGATATTTTTTAAATAATTTTTAACTTGTCATTTTAATTACTAAATTACGATAATTCTTATCAGCATAACTGTTTTCTTTTATGTATTTTTACCTGTAATTGATACTTTATTTGGTTTCATTTATGGACATACTAGCTAAGGTTATGTTTAAAAAATTATATAAAATAAATATTTCTAAAACAAGCTTTTATTTAAATGCTTTAAAAAGTAGAAAATAAATTTTTAAGCAAATAAAACCCATCATTTTGTTACATTATATAATTCTTTTATGATATAAAAGCTTGTCGCGAGATTTTCCTGTGTACAGGAGATTGCTCGCGACAAGCTTTTATATCATAAGAAAATTATATAATGTAACAAAATGATGTGTTTGATTTAGTTCAAAATTTATTTTCTACTTTTTAGAGCATTTAAATAAAAGCTTTTTTTTTAAATATTTTTTTATATAATTTTATTTTCTACTTTTTAGTCTTTTGATATGCTGTTATCCCCAGATATCGATTTTGAGGAGAATCGGATTATAAACAGTAAAGTCGTCCGTCATCTGGAACTAAATTTTTTACTAGAAATTCGTAATCTGCGACTCCAAAAACCCCCAGGTATCGATTTTGATCGATTTGGATCTTGGGGGGTGGTTAATATGTTGAATGGTTAAATTTCATACGGCCTACCCGAATCCTGCACAAAAAACCGATACGCATGCCTACGATGAAAAAAAAACGCGAAATAGGTGTGTTTTTTCGAGTTTAGGGGTAGTTACTGAGGAGTGGGAACCTTAAAAATATCACCATCGTGTTCAGTGCTCTCGTGTTTCATCCCTGTAACAGAACTTTGTGTTTTAAGTCTTTTTTTGCAAGGTCCAACTATCCTTATTCTTAAGTCTACGTAATTTAAAATCGGATTTGTGTACACTACTTCTTTAGCCCGATCCCATAAATAGAAATCTAAAGGAGTTATTAGTTATTACAATACGATTATTGAATAAAAATTCAAATGAAATGATTATTCACAAATCACCCTTGAGGGAAAAAAATATTTATTTCAAAAAATGCCAATAACTTAAGATATACATACATATTTTTTTTCGCATTTTGACTGATAATAAGCTATTTTACTAAATACAAAATCATTTAATAAAGTGGCACTTTACCACATCCAACTGTCACTTTACTATATAGTAATGTCAGTGTTGATAAAAACAGAATATTGTTTATTTAAATATTGGAAACATTGTTATATCATTGTTATGTATATTAAAAGTGCAATTATTTAAATTTGAAAAGTTAACCACACAATATTTATTCAATATCACTTGTTCCTGAAAACTATTATGATTCTCTATCTGTGTTCTTGAATGATAAACAGAAGCGGGTAAATAGAGCATCTCCTGCCGTGACACGTCACTCATAAATGACAAGGGCAAGGGAAATTATCTATCGTAAGCAACTATACTACATCAAATAATATTAACATATTATTTAACTTAACGAACTAACCTAAAGAAATACTCGTATTACGTATTTTAGTTGTTAACAAAATGTAGTAAAAAAACCTGCAACAAAAGGATTCGAACCCTCATCACTGTACGAGATGCACGATTTACCCGCTTTTTGATAAAAAAAGCCATGTCAGTTACTAGGTTACGAAAATCCTACACAAGTACCTACTATGAAATTTTTTAAATTTCAAACTTTGTAATGCGTCCATATCTATCACTATTTGCTTATAATTACTTACTAACATAAAATGCGAATAAACAGTATAAACAAATCTCGTAAGAAAAGCAGTTTTACTAAACTCATATAGTTTTTAAGTTACTCGCTCGCTGCGCTCGCTCGTACTCAAACACTATAATCGTTTAGTAAAACATTGCTTTTCTAAATTTGTTGTTTAATGTACTATTAAGTAAATTATTAGAATTGTCATTTTTCTCCATAGCGTACTTGAAAAACCAAGCTATATCTCGGCGAGATAAGGTATTTCTTGATTTTGATTCGATAACTCCATTGAGGGTGAAGTTATGTACAGGGGATGCTTAAGCAACTCACCCTAAAATTCAATTTCCTTTCGAATGATGTCAAAACAAATTGTAGGTACCATTTGAAAATATCGACTTTTTGACGATTTTTCATTGCGACATTTGAAATTCGCCTGCGCCTATATGGTACAAGATTGGACCACCGATGGGACATGAGGTGTTAGCCTGGACTTCCAGCTAACGGCTTCATTAATTTTATTTCATAATTTTGAACGGTTTGTGATATACAACTTTGTTCATAAACTACTGCAGCAATATTTTTAAAAAATGACATGTAGCAATATCTATAACAGATAAGTTAACATTTAGGTTATCTAAACTCAGAATTGGAAGGCCAATCGAACCGTGGGAAAAAAATATAGGTTTCCATTTAAAATAAGAAAGTTGTTAACGACTTTTGGTACACGATGTACAGCTGAAGAACTAAATATATGCATGATCGACTATGGCTGCATACCAAGTTTCAAGTTTGTAATCCAATTATTGCAGGTTGAAAAACTTCTAACGAACGGCCTACATGGATAACCCTGTATAAACCCTAATTAAAAAGGCATTCGCAGTCTACCGCGCCCGACTGCAACTTGTACTCATTTTAATTTCAGCTTTGCTATTCACAGCAATTTTTAAATTTATATTTCATACGGGTCTAGTTCTCGGCAAAGACGATTAATTAAAAATGAAACGAGTTAGGTAAGAATTATCAAGAAAATGCAGGCTTACTGGAATTAAGGCAAGCATATTCTCACGTTAATTACATTTTATTAAATGTAAAGGCGTCAAATACATGAAAGGCTAAAATATTGGTTACAGCTGAAACTTTACTTTCCATTTATTTTTTATTATATCCAACGATGTTGTGACGAACAACTCAATATAGCTAAACGTTGACGTTTTAATTAAATTTTTACGCAAATTTGAAAAAGTTTAAATAGTCATTTAAAGTTTCCAGCCGATTGAAATTTATCGATTACGTCACGTAACTAATATGAAATCGGTCATAAGGTTAAACAGATTACTATACTGTAATAATAGCGATTACGAGCAAGTGACGGAGATATAGAAAAAAATAAACTATGAAAATATGTTATATAAGAGTGGGAAATACTTGTATGCTGTAGCTGTTTTCTACTTGACGTTAACAATGAAATATGGGCACTACTAATGTTTATAATATCATACAATTAACATAATTGCAGTATATAAATTAGTTTGTAATGTAATGTCCAGTTAAAGAACTTAAGTATAATATGCCACGAATATACCTGGCACAAAATCAAATTGAAATTGTGGAATCTGTATCCTGAAAGCTAACAACACTGCATATTTAAAATTTTTCACTAATTCAGGAATTAAATTATTTAATTGCCTTCCTGTTTCAATAAAGCAATTACACAACAAAAAATTTCAAAAAAAAGAAGGTAAAAAATAAATAATGATTACATGAAAACCTCTTAATATCTTTTATCTACGGTCGTGTAAAAAGTAACAGTTTTTTACATCATTTGCAGTGCAAAAAGTGGCTTTATATAAGAAACTCTGCAATAAAAATTTTTATTGCGCGCTTTTATTGCACAATTTCTAAAAAATTATTTATAATATCGTTTCCTTAGTTACTATCATCACAGATTTTCAGTCACGACAATGAAGTAACATAATTTAGAATGGAGACTCGAATAATACTAACCGTCAAAGTGACATTCTCAAAAAAATGGTAAAGTTTTACAAATATTCATGAAAAATTGCTCTAAACGTTGTAAGACACACTTGTAAAAAGCCTCTTTAATTATTGCACTCATGGCTTTTAAAAACACTCGTTTCGTTCGTATTTTTAATCTAACCATTCATGTAATGAAGAATGACTTTTTACAGTTGTATCTTAAATTACTATTATTGATCTCTATTTTTTATTTTGTATTCTCTTGTATTTTTTTCAATATTTTTCATAATAGGTAAACATTAAGTAGATGGCTAATTATTTCTTTATTGGCATTTGTATTATTAAACAAATTACCTACATTTCACATTTTATTAATATATTTCTTTTTATTTCTGTAGTTATCGATATAAAATACATTTTCTGAACATTCATTTATTAATTAGGGTGTGGTATGCACATAAAAGCTCACTAGTGAGCTTAGGTGCATAAAACAACTGTATAATTAACATAGTTTCATATATGGACGGTTTTTTCTAATAATAGAGCCACTGGCACATTGTTTCTTTCTTCTGTTGTAGGTTTCTTTAATTTATTGCATTTTTTGTCTATGGTCTTTGTAGAATATAGCCGCCTTTGCTGGTCGATCTTTTTATTGGCAGGAATGTGGATTTTCTCCTTGAGAACTTTATGGGTAGTTTTTTCTTTGACAACTGCAGCTTCTAAAATAGGTTTTATAGGTGCTACTAACTTAGCCAAAATTTGAAATTGCGCTTCTGACTCAACTGATTGCATAATCGAATCTAAACACTTCCTCATTTTTTCTTTTTTATCTTGCAAAGACTCACAATTACGTACATCATTGGAGGAATTAGTTGTTAGGCATTTGTATATGTTTTCAGCTTCTGCATTTTTGAAGTCGATATGAATGTGAAGATCATTTTTATTTGTTCATAAAAAAATGCAAATATGAGTAAACTAACAGACAAGCTAACAAGTCTAGGTTTAAAATAACATTTAGATAATATCTATAGCTTTGCACTTTACACCACATCCAAGCATGCACTAATCCAAGTCCACGCAACTGCAAGACTACTTATGGATTCAGATCTTGCAATTGGAGCAAGTCAACTGACATTCAGAATGTTCTATTTCATTTTTCTCTATTTGATAATGCTCAGGGGTTTTAAAGGAAGAAGAAAGGATCTGCCAGCCATCATCAACTTTATTTATCATGTCAACATCTAGCTCCATATTTATATGATGTCTTTTCCTCAAGTCCCTTAACTTACTACAGACCTTTCCTTTGTCCAATGTAGTTATTCAGTCAAGCAACTTATCTTTAACAAACATCATGATGCAAGTTACAGACTTATCTAACCGTTTTATATTTCTTCCTCCCAAATAAATATATTCCATAGTTTTATGCATCCTCTCTAAATGCATCTTCGTATTGACACCACTTTGTAACCCGTAAGAATACGCCCAAGATTTGACGTTTTTTTGCATAGTTTTCTTTAAAAGAAATCGAGAATTTGGAAGTGTCAGGATCTTCTCAAGAACTTTCCAAAAACTCTGCAAGCATTCTCAGAAAAGCTGCTTGATCGGTCTCTTGTTATAATGTTCGAAGGCGGTTAGAAATTTACACCTTAAACAGTTTTAATGTATAAACAATGTTAACAGGTAGCTTAAAAATAAAATACTTATTCGCTTCTCTTTTGTGTTAACTGAATTAAGATTCTTTCACCACGCCCGATTTACATGCCATGTGCAATATAAACTAGAAAGCAATAAATTGTTATATTGTGTCAAATATAGATAAAAACTTACCGAAACTCTGCTTCATTCATAACTTTTTGTCAAGCGTTATAGTAGGAGCTTGCCGTGTCTGGCATAAAAACTTTAGGACTTATTGCATAACCATTTTTTTCTTTAATGCAATTAAAAAACAAAGACATTACTTGTTTGTCAGAACGATTTGAAATTAAAAACGCTGTTGGAAAGCCTTATCACAGTTCATCTAACACGAGTAATGTATGAAGCTCAAAGTTATAGGCATTCAATTTTTCCAACATTTGAAATTGACTTTCATTCATTATAATCAAAATGAAATCTTCACTCTTAAGTTCAGGATATTCAATCATAACTGAATCTTGACATTTATAAAATAATACGCAAGAATTATGCTTCAAATCATTCACCGATGTTTCAATGCTTATTGCATCATTGGATGTCTCATTGCTTCAGACTAAAGATTAAATCTTGGAGCTATATTGTTGAGGTCTGTTTCTGTTAATAGGTGAATTCGTTGAATTGAATCTTTAGAAATTTCATCACGTACTTCATCCAAAACATCAGAATACGGAATTTTCATGGCTATTTTGCAGCAATTTTTTGCTTTTCCTCAGTACTTAGAGTTAAATTACATAATTCCATTGTATGCCCAACATGTGTTTTAAGATACATAACCTAGTAATTTAAAAATTTCAATAAAAAAAAAATAATAAAAGTGTAAATTACCTGATATTGACCTTTCCTATTAACAGTTACATTGGACAGAATCCTCCAATTTTCCAACTTCCTGGCGTTTTCAAATGCCTTTTATTATGACTTTCTGAAGTGTAATATCCGGATCTATGACATACATAATAGATTTTTCTGTGCGATTTATTAACAGTATCTCCACACCGTTTGATAAATTTTCCATAATTCAAGGTCGTCCTTTGTCGCAAAAACAAGATTGCGGTTTTCTTTGAAGTGTTTTACTGGATTTTAGACGATTCTGTGAAACTACAGAGAGGGCATTTTTTGCATTTTTTGCAACGGAATCAACTGACTCCATGAGACTTTTTATGAAATGTTAAATTTCTCTGGATTAAAATTTTTCTTGCAGATATCACAACTGAATTTGTAAGTACTATTTTTTAGTGAGGCTAGTTGATCAAGTTTTCCTTCATGGATAGTCTTTACATGTCTGCGTAAATCATATAAACGTTTAAAAACAGCGTTACACTCGCCACGTGTTGATTTATTGTCATTAATTTTTTTTGACCCTTATATAATATACACTCCTTTTATCAATTATGTACTGCGTTGTAATTTGAGAAAACAGACCCAGAGCTCGCGTAGAAAATACCGCAAAATCAGATACCAAAGGTTTGAATGCAGGAAAAGGTAGTACTAAAGTCGGGTGAAAAGGAACCGGGCGTCTGCCGTCCGTAATCGGTCACCTAACATCAGCAAACATTTTCAAATTTGGAAAAAATCATGTGTTCATCTCATAATGAATACCAGGACGGTTCATAGTTTAAAATGTTAGGAAAATGAAGTAGTTTCAGAATCTGTCTTGGCAGACGATTTTCGAAGCAGACGTTTTCAAAAATACCTAAAAAACGGCCAAAACCGCAGAAAAGATACCAGCAACAAATTTTGGAAATAGGTAGAGAATGATGTGTATATTTGAAATATGAAACGAAAATTGATGCAGACGGTCGCGTTTCGTCGGCAGACGTCGTCTAAGGTCGACCAACCCAAATACCGAAAAAAGATACCAGCATCATTTTTTGTAGGTACGAAGGGTTCGATGTATACGTTTCATAAATACAAATAAAAATGATGCAGACGGTCGCTATTTTTGAGCAGACGGTTCTAAAGTTTAAGAAACCCCTAGTGGATAATAAGTGTTAGTGTGAGTACCCATTTTCAATGTTACATAAGTAAGCACTTTTAATCTGTATAGGAATTAGAATGTATCCATAAATATATTTTCCTCTTTACAACTGTTCTATCAGCTAAGAATATTTTTGACAATTTTATTGTTCTTCGCCACGCACTCACCGCCTTCAATAATTAATTGAATTAATGTCTTAAGGACATTCTTTAGCAGTTATCTGTTACACACTTCACACAATAATTATGCAATAGGTAAAAAATTAAGTAAGAAAATTTTTTGGTGTACAGGTATTTTTTTTTTTACTTTCTTGCTTCTGGGTTTATTAAATGTTGTACCTATGCCACAATTTTTGTGGGAATAGTATTTTAAATGAAGCATTTGTTTTGCAATTTTTTTTATGTTAAACCCTCGCACGAACTACTTTAATCACTCACTTACTGGATAAATTACATTTGAGTGGTAGTGAGGATGTTTCAAATGATCTACGTAACCACAGAATTAAAAAAAACAATGTTTCGTTAACCGAACTGGTTCAGAAAATTGTAGATACAGCTAACTCTTTTGATCAAGCTCTTGAAAAGAACTCACTTATAAATCTAAGCACCGGAAAAAATGCTAATGAAAGTACAAGGAAATATTTGTTAGGCATAGTAGAACTTGGAGAAAAACTGCGCGATACATTTATTGCTGAATGCATGGAAGATCCGTTGAGGTTTGAAAAACCTATAAAAAGGCAAGTAATACACACCTTTGCCAATGACAACAAAGCAGAAATAAAGAAAAACGATGGAAGAATATTGGAATTGAAAACGGAGAGAAATTTGTTTGGAAGAATTTTAGTACTGGCGGTTCAGCAAAAAATAGAGTTGTACAACGTTTTATCGTTCCCTATAACAGCAGTTCCTCTGTCCATGTGTTACATTGATGGTAGCATCAACAAAACCGACAAATCGGCACTGCTAAAAATAATTGAACGTAGAGTTTGCGATACCCCTGTTCCAGACAGAATAGACTGCGTAATAATAGACGGATACTTTTTTTACATCTGTTGAGAGAAGCACCTACAACCTTTGGAAAATTAGCTATTTATATTCTCCAAAAAGCATTAAAAGGAAATAGTACCAGAGTTGATTTGATATTTGATAAATATGTGTCACCATCAATAAAGGATTGCGAAATGGAAAAACGTGCGGGAGATGTAGAAGGGACAACCAGTTCGCTGTCATTGGAGTGGAACAGAAAAGACCTGCAGATTTTATAAAGGTTTTAAGAAGTGATGCTTTCAAATCAGCATGTACACAGTTTCTAATAGACTACTGGAATTCAGACATGATAGGATGTATTCTTGAAAAAAAGGTTCTACGCGTTTATTGTGGAGACATATGTTACAAATTCTACAACGAAGAAGGAAACGTAAAACGAGAAGAAGATCATGACTTATTTTGTAAACATGAGGAGGCTAACACAAGAATCATTTTCCATGCTTCTAAATTACCCGAAAATACCAATGTTGTAATACAAACGAATGACACTGATGTTGTAGTGATTGCATTGGGAAATATAAAATATCTACCAGTTGGGGTGAACATGTGGATGGAAATGGGCCTGTCTTCAAAAAATACATTACGTTATGTCGATATAAATGCAATACACAAATCTTTTGGCAATGATTTATCGAGAGTGCTACCGGCATTTCACGCTCTAACTGGATGCGACTACACAGCTTCGTTCTCTCGAAAAGAAAAAAACAGGCCATTAAAAATATTGGAAGATGACAAACAAGCAATACAAGTGTTTGGAAAATTAGGATGCAATGAAGCATTAACAGATCAGGAATTGAGATCCATAGAGGCCTATGTGTGTAAAATATATGGCAAACGGAATTCTGACAGCATAAATTCAGCGAGGTTTGATATGTTTGTTCAGACTTCCGGTCCAAAATGCAGCACGAAATATCCGCTAGACAAAACAAAAAATTTGAATGTAAATGTGTTACCACCATGCCAAGACACACTTAGATGCAAAATAAAGCGCACTAATCAAATATGCGCGATGTGGAATTTTGCCACAGCACCAGCGCCGGAATTTTTCAATCCTGAATTAAATAGCTGGAATTTGGTTCACGGTAAATACGAAATACAATGGTTTTCGGGGCCTCAGGCACCTGCCAACTTAGATGAAATAACAAAAGTTGACGAAGAAGCTTCTTCCTCCGACGAAAATGATGAGAACGTATTATACAACGAATCAAGTGATGAAGATAACTAGAGGCAGGTACAGTCTGATTTTTCTGGGCTGACCTGATTGTACGCATGATGCACACGCTTTGCTCTTCTTGCAATTATTTTTACTTTTTAGTACGACTTTAAAAAAAGCAAGTTTTTTTAAAGTTTAAATTTTTTTATTTTCTACTTTTTAGTCACACTTTATTTATTTATAACGTATAGAACCAATTTATATAAATTCATTCATTGGAGCTGGGTTCCGAGATATAAACCTAACAGCATTCTATGTCTGATCAGACAAAAAATTTTTGTATTCTACGTTTTGGCGCGGAGGTGCCGCTTGGATAATATATTTAATCAATTTTCACCCCCGCGCCCCCTACGTGCAGATATTTGCAAAAGTATACTGTATTTCTCATCCAATCTTAGTAACTATGGAAAATTTCATGAATTCATTATATCAGGAAGTGTGTTAAATAAAGGATGCAAGATGAGGGCAAACATTGTGAAAACTGAAAAATACTAAATTGTGAGTTAAAGAAAAGCAAGTAAAAAATAAATATCTACCAGTAGAGTTAACAAATAGAAATGACAGATTTTTATAATTTTACAGTTTCTGTTCGAACAGTTTATTTTTTTAGTAAATAGATAGTTGGATAAAGAAAATACAACCTTCTCTTTAGTTATATTTCCGGAAATAGTTTATTGACATTGAACTCAAACTATAATCAACATAAAGAAAATATAAAATACTTGTGCTTCTGTGAAGCCAAATGATTTCAAACATCGCCAATACGTATATAATTTGCCTAACAATGTTTAATAAAAAAATCCAGTGGGCGATATTAACTGGATGTACAATTTCAAGACCTACTTGGATAATACGAGAGCTCAACAACAATAAATAACCCATCATTATTAATAATACATGTTAAAAATAACGTAACCGATTTCTTTCATTCATAAAAAATGAGTTCGGAATTAATACATATTTTCTACCCCCTATAATAATGGCTACCTATATATATTCAAAAGCAAAATATGATGGCAGCTATAATCATATAGTTCTTTTCTGTGTCAGTTGCGCTGGTTCTCATGACACCGCGGAATCGTGACCTAAAGCCTAGTAATCATTTAAAATTCCCTCGAATTATATTTTTATTATTAGTGGGTGTAATATCGTAAATCCGTACAGAATCGGATTTAATTTTTATTAGATTAAATATTAAAAAACATTCCATGTAATCCGACTTTATTTTTAAGCATTTTTATTTTTATTGCATACAAACGCTATTTCCAGTGATATAACGTGGGAATGTGCCATGAAAATTATAACGAATACACGTATTTTATAATTACATGTTGACACATGTCGTTAAAATAGAAACGAATTAGTTAATCTGAGCCCAATTCAATTTGTAGCATTGTATCTGTCAAACAGGTGTACAACATGCAATACAAAGTCCAAGGAGATGGTTTTAATGTTTTTAAAATCGAAAATCCTGTATCTACTTATTTCGTACTGATGACGATGGAAAGGTAGAAACTAATCTGCAGATAGTATTTATTTTGTGCGCTAGCAACAAGGGGCTGATATTATATTTTTAAATCACACAAATTATTTATGCCGGGTGACAACGAAATTAGTCCGTTTCAATTTCTCGGTTGCTTTTTTAGGAATAATATATTGAAATTTTGGCATATCATTTGCGACGCAAAAAGCCACATTTTGCACTTATTAAGTAACTTTCTTCGTATAAAAGATCCTCATTTGCTTCTTGTCACATAAAAAGAACACAAGGAGAACTACGTTCTACAATTGAAATAAATTCAATAATATCATACCAAGTGTTCCGTTTTTCCCGTTACATTTTGTTAACTTCAAACCGCGAAACTTGTTTAGGTCAAATGGAACACCTGTATTTTTTTACGTCAAATTGTGTAAAATTGAATTCCCTTTTTTCTGACATTAGCATTGTGGGGGTTAAAGTTACAACTTTTTGAAATATTTGCGATTTTATTAGAAATTCATGAATTGTTGTAATCATTTCATCAAAATAGCCATGATTAGAAACAATCAGTCATTATCTTATGTCAAAAAATGCCAGCACGTTTAAATTACACCCACGAAGACTTTTCAAATTTGTTTATTATTTATGGAGAATATGATAAAAGTAATATCAAGAACTTGCAGCACATTTGCTACTCGATATCCAGAAAAACGGAAACCGTCACCAAACACTGTAAAACGCATACTGGAAAATTTTAAAAATTATCGCTTTGTTAAGGCAAAAATGCAAAGAAGAAAGCCTTATTATTGATGACGAAAACATTGAAATAGTCATTCTAGGATATTTTCATGCATTTTCAAGGATGTCATTAAGACAAGCTGCTCTGGAATCGGGACTATGCAAGGATTCAATTCACAGAATCTTATTAAAACATAAGTTTCACCCATTTTCATTCCATATGGTTCAAGGATTAAAAGAAACAGATTTCCTAAGAAGACAGAATTTTTGTGAGTTTATTCTAATAAGGTCTGAGGGTCACGATTCTTATTTGGGAAATATTATATGGACAGATGAAGCAAAATTTACTAAAAATTTACTTTTTAATAGACACAATTCGCATTATTGGAGTGACTTAAATTCTCATATGTTCAGAGAGCGAAACTTTCAGGTAAGTTGGCAGTTCAGTGTTTAATGTGCCATAATAAACGATAGACTGGTGGCATTGCAATTTTATCAGGAAAATTTAAACGGTAAATTAAATTTTCTCTTCTGCTAGCATGTATAGGTAAATTTTTGTTTTTTTTTAGGTGAAAGCTACCTCAATATCTTACAATATTTGAATAATAACTATTTAAAAAAATTACCTCTCGCTGAACATAGAAACATTTTTTATCAGCACGACGGTACTCCCCCACATAACGCATATTTAATTAATAATTATTTACAAGAAACTTTTTATGATCAATGGGTTGCCAATAATGGACCTTTCTTATGGCTTCCTCGCTCACCCGATTTATCAGTTCTGGATTAATTCATTTGGGGACTATTAAAAATAAAGTTTATGAGAGCCCATTAACAACCATTGAAGATTGTAAGCAAAGAGTAAGAAATGCATTTCAAAACATATCACAGGATTCAATTAGAAGAGCTAGCCATGAGGAACTAATCCGAAGGTGCGAAAAATGTGTCGAGGTTCGAGGGCGGAATTTTGAGCAATTATTAAATTAAAATGAAATCATATTTTAAATTGATCTTATCTTTGCTATTTTAGTTCATGCCATATCTTCAATTCGATTAATGCGCATGTTACAGTGTTAGTGTTATTTTGCGTTTTTGTGGATATCGAGTAACAAATGTGCTGCAAGTTCTTGATATTACTTTATCACATTCTCCATAGATAATAAACAAATTTAAAAAGTTTTCGTTGGTATGATTTAAACGTGCTAGCATTTTTTGACATAAGATAATAATTGGTTGTTTCTAATCATGGCTATTTTGATGAAATGATTACAACAATTCATGAATTTCTAATAAAATCGCAAATATTTCAAAAAGTTGCAACTTTAACTCCCACAATGCTAATATCAGAAAAAAGGTAATTCAATTTTACACAACTTGACATAAGAAATACAAGGTGTTCTATTTGACCTAAACAAGTTTTCGCGGTTTGAAGTTGACAAAATGTAACGCGAAAAACGGAACACTTGGTATGATATTATTGAATTTACTTCAGTTGTAGAACATAGTTCTCCTTGTGTTCTTTTTACGCGGCAAGAAGCAAATGAGGATCTTTTACACAAAGAAAGTTATAACGGTTCTTGCAAACCGTTGCACCTGTCAAATTTTCTATAAAATGTCAAATATCTCTGAAACGGCTAGGTTTAGGTATAGAATATGCTACATATTTTCGACTCAGAATTTTATGCTCTTTTCGAAAACCCTAAAATATATAGGGTGTTCTATTTGAAATAAGCAAGTTGGTATCGACTTCCGGTATAAGCGGAAGTGCCAGCTGCCTGTAATTATTTTAGTTGGATTGGCCACACCGACATTAGTAATTATCTAAATTTTCAAAATTTTCTGATGCGTACTTTTCACTATATCGATCGATTCAGTTCCCGGTGAGACACCCTGTATACATATATTTTCATATTTAAATTCAACATAAAATACTTTACAACGTCTTAAAAACTTTTTAAGACTCTTTATAATGGTCGCAAGGCCGAAACATATGTCAGAGAAACCTGAACAAAATTAATGAAACAATAAACCAAGTGCGTATTGTAATTATTCTTTTGAATATTTATAATTACTCTATTGTATATAAATATTGCTATTTAAAAATCAAAAGTTGTTGCTACTTCAGGTTGGATCGGAAGTGACATTTTTCACTTAATAAGTGCAAAATGTGGCTCTTTGTATCGCAAATGATATGCCAAAATTTCAAAATATTATTCCTAAAAGCAACCGAGAAATTGGAATGTGACTAATATCGTTATCACCCGGACAAAAAATAGTGTATTATATTACTAGGAGTAGAACGCACTCTTTTTTTGTGTTGAGCCCAGGGCGAAATACAAAAAAGGCGTTCTACTCCGTGTAATACATACTATTTTTCTTCAAGCGTATTAAAATGCAAACATTTCTTTATTTTATTATAAATGTACAATTATTCAAATTGCAGTGTTGCATGTTGAAACCACTGGTCAATGTTTCATTGTCTATATTCATAATTTTATTGTTAGTTAGTTCCAAGTTGTTTGTTATGGTGTATTCTTCATTTGGAATAAGTTCATTAGGGGTGTTCGAATTTGTGTCTTTAGAAGTACTAGGTTTATTATAATCGACTGGGGCTAGAATTCTTTTGGCTGTCTCCATTTTATTCGTTATAGATTCATCTATATAACCCTCAGCTACGGAACTTGACTTCCAGCCCCCATGTCTTTTTAAACAAGAAATATCTCCACCATTGTCTACAAGAATTGTTGCTGACGTTCGTCGTAAACAGTGACCTGTATATTCGGATGGATTTGACAAATTTAAATACAGAGCGACTTCTTTTGCCGTATTTGAAATTTTATGTATGCCCATTACTACTTTGTGACATTTTCCTTTTTGATACTTGATAAAAAATCGGGATAGTTGGAAATCTTTCTGGCGAAGTTTGGTATACTGGCGGCACAAATCCAAGTAAAAGTCACCGACAATAGTAAACGGCCGTGGCTTTTTAGTTTTTGTATTTATAATTTTTACTAAAATTAATATTCCACAATCCTCGACATCTTCTACATTTAATTTTAATAGCTCATCACAGCGACAGGCGTCTATGACTCCGAATATCAACATAACCTACAATCGATCGACAATTACCAATTTGTTCATTAGTAAAGGATACTAAATTTCTTACCTTTGTTGCTAAATAAGTGTCATTTGGTGCATTTTGTAGAAAACCGTCGAACTCTTGTTTTGTTAACACTTTGGATTTTTTCGGATTGTAACCTTCCCCTTGACGTTTTAAAAAAGCATTGAGTTTTGCATATTTTGCAATATTTACATTATTTTTCAAGTTTAATTCAGCTTTAAGCATTGAATACTGTGCCCAGAGAGTTGAACTTTTCAATTTATGTTTTTCGGCCAAATTCGAGAAATACGCCAACATAACGTTTTCGGAATAACATTTTCCTCTTGGGCCCATTTCATTAGTCGCTCGTATGCAAATTCATAAATCTTGCGAGATTTCGTAGGAATTAGATTTTCTACAGCAGAATTAGCAATTTTCACTAATTTTGGTGGTGTATACTGTATTTCTTCAGACATCTTTTACATTTCACACAACCACATATGATTCGAATGCAATCGCGGACCATACTAATGACATAATATATGACAGATGGTTTGTAGATAGCGCGTCACCGACCGCTGTGGTGGCTTTCCGTAGTAACATTATGTTACTAGTAAAAGAATGTCCACCACGATGGCGTTCGGTATTAACATTTTGTTATTAGTAAAACAATGTCCTATTTCTAATCCTATTTTTGGTAGCACAATTTAGACATTTTAATGCGTTTGAAGAAAAAATATTTTTTTCTTATTCGATTTTCTTTTATCACACAACAAATAAAAATATCTTGAGATTCTCTTTAATCATGTCTTCTTAATCGATTTCAGTCTTTCCAATAATTTGAAATAATAATAAATAAATAAATACGCTTTTAGAATAATTTAATATTGGATTAGGCTTGCAAATAATACAGAATTTAATTTAAAGTCTTAGCAGTTTCGGATATATGTAAAGAAAGTATCAGTTATCTAGAAAGCAATTTATCACCACAGCGATTATATAACAATAAAAATCAACAGGAACCAAGAAGTTAAATTGACTGTGAGTCCCGAAACTTATTCCAAATTGGATTAACCTCTCACCGCCAATACTTGAAAGTTTGTTTTAACTAGATTCCATACTTCGTATATATAATTATGAGAACGTTTGTCACAGAGGGGTTTGTTGTTGTTTTGGCATAACAACATACAAGAGGGATAATTCAATAAAACCAAGAAGTCTTGCTTAGTTTCAGATATGTACAAGCGCACAGACCTAATTGAGGGTGGACCGCTGTTTCAAAATAGCTAACGAGGCAAACGGAGAGAACCTGAATTTATCTCGTCATTCGTAAATTATATTTTACTGGGCAAGATTTTCTTGTTATATTTCAGTTTTTATTCGCGCGACTTGCAGTTAAAAATTTACATATTGATTTTAATTACTGTTTTGTATGTTAATATATATATTTTTCATTGAAAATTTATTTTTTGCTTACACAACAGTACGATCGACCCAATTGCAGAACAAGAAAAATATGTACACTAAGGGCCAGTTTATCAATACAGGGTTAACACTTAACTATAGGATAACTGTCAAACAAAACAATGAGTATCCATTATTTTGTTTGACAGCTACCCTTTGGTTACGAGTTAACCTTACATTGATAAACCGGCCCTTAATCAATAAAATAATAGTTAACAGAATAAATACCATCGAAACCGAAATTTAAGAGGTATTCGGATTCAGGAATTGTACAGCAAGCAGGTCAAAACATAGTATATTTTAAAAATCTACGATGAATACTTGGCAATATATGTTACATAATTAGAGCACCAAAAGGATGAATGGCTGAATTAAGATGAACAAAGATGATATATTGTTGTTGTTGTTAATAGTCAAGCGGAGTCAAATCGGGTGAACGAGCAAGCCAATTAATTCACCGCGTCTACCGATCAACCTATTGGGAAAAACTTAATGGAAATATGCTCTTACTTCCAATGCAAAATGTGATGTAGCTCCATCCTGCTGATACCAAATACTTCTATCAATTTCATTAGGGTTATCATCATCTGAGAAAAGCGTTCTTAACTCTAGAAGTAATAAATTTTGCAAGAAATCCAAGTAATGCGCACCAGTTAGTGCTATCAAAGAAATACGGTCCAATAATTTGAGAATTTATAATTCCAGCCCAAACGTTCACCTTCCCAGGATATTGAGTAGTGGCCTCCATCATCCAATGTGGATTTTCTGTACTCCATTATCTACAGATCTGTTTGTTGACTGTTTCATTTAAGACGAATGTTGCTTCATCAGAAAAAAGAATGTTTTTTTATAAATAACGGATCTTCTTGGCATTGATTTGCCAAGATTTCGCAAAATTCCACGATCATGGTCATCGTCGTTAAGTTCTTGAACCCAATGAATTTTATATGGGTGGTATTTTTCATTTTGTAGAAGACGAAATATGGACGTTTTACTAACATCATTATCTGCGGCAACTTATCTTGTAGGTTTATGTGAATTATCTTGAATATCTAACAATATATCCAATTCCTTTTCACCGTCTAAAATGCATTTCCTACCAGATTTAGGAATATCTGTGACATTTTCTTGTTTTATCACCACATCCTAATAATATCAAAATTTCAATTCTTTGGGTAACCAAAAGACTCACTGTTAAAATAATTATCAACTTGACATCAGCATAACTAGAATCATAAGTTTGCCCAGATGTAGCAAATAAAGAAATTAAAATTTTTTCTGATATGTAAAAAGAAACTCTTTTTATATCTTTCTTTTTGTTGGGTATTTTGCCACCTGGTATTTAAATTGAATGTTATGACACAAAATTAATTATAAAAGACAGATTTGGCAGATATTTGGTACATAAAATAATTTAGGATACATTTGATTGTATACATTTCAAAATTTTCAAACTTAATTTTCTTGATGAAGAATATGCAAAATTCAAAAAAATCTTATATTGCTGGATAGAGAATTAAAAACCCTTTCAAATGAGCTAAAGGGGTAGCTGTCACTCCAAGGAGTGAAAGGAAATGATATAAAATTATGCAAAAAATGTCATTTTAGAATAAAAAATTGACGTGTTTTAGGATTTTACTCATAAATTGTTAATTACGTAGATAATGAGTTTATCCGTTACTTATAGACCCCACTGTATATAGAATTAAATATATTCCTCACTGATTTACTAAAGATTTTGTATAATGGCCCAATGGCCGATTACTCTATAAGATGCTCTTCGCAGTTGCTTAAATAGATATAATTGCTATATTTTAAATTTTAATCATCCTCGATGATGCCAACTTAGTTGGTGAAGCCCATAAGATTTTTCATGGCTAATTAATAATCTGTCAAAATACATACTTAATTAGCTCGTTGGCTTATATCGTCGCCATTTTGATAAAATAAGTCAAAAATAATAAAACCATTTTTAAGCTCGTCACTTTAAACGAATTGATATATTTATATTTTAAAATAATTCACTGCGATGCCACGAGAGTAAATGAGAAGATGGAATATATTGGTATGAGGGATACTAGGCCCATGTAATGTCATTAACTCTTCATTTATGAGTCACGTAGTTGACATCCTGTTAATTTCATGATATTTAACTTCATATTACTGCGATATTACCCAGTTTCATGAGTATTAGTAAGTTTCAGAAACTATTAGGGACATTATTGAAATTATGATTTGACATACACGTCAACCAAATTCGCAATGCCAATGGTGAAAACTATAATTTGATCAAGGTATTAATTTGAGATTGATGAACTTCTCTTATTTCTTTAAAATATTTTTTAAAACTACGTTTTCATTTATTTTATATTATATTAAAAATCTTATCCCATAATCTATATTAATTTTGTAATTTCGGTATTACTAAAACAATTTTCTTTCCTATTATTTGGGTATTCTACCACATATATTATTATCCTCTTCAAAACAAATCACCGAATCTACAAAATAATAGAATTATTGGAAAAAACCTCTGCGCCCACGTTTACGCCAAAGGAAAAGTCAGAGGTTATGTTTTGCAAATAATATAAATCGGAATAAACACAGAAATAATGTATTTTGCTGACGTTTCGGAAAGTAATCTCTTTCCGTTTTCAAAGCTATTTTTTGGAAGAACTCTTATTTTGCTGTGTATGTCAAATACACAGCTTTAAGATTCTGTTTATGTTATTTCCATAGATACTTACTACTTACACAGAACATAGAACTGATGATATTTTCTGTTAGATAATGTTGAGTTTGTTAAGTTCTTCTTTTAACATTGGTAGCCAGGTTGTACAAATATCTACAGAACAATTCGATACGCACTTATCTTCATTTAATAAGATTATTGCTGATTCTTTAATTTTTCTTTTTTTGGTATCTGTTTCTTTTGTTAAAATTTTTGCCGAGTCCCAGTTTATTCTATGTCCGTTTTCCCAAGCATGTTCACAAATCTTTGATTTCTGAATTTCATTCTTTCTAATGTAATTCTTGTGCTCATCCAACCTCACACTGAAAGGTCTGGATGACTCACCCACATAACATTTATCACATTCGCACGGGATATTGTAAATCCAGTTTTTTGAATTCTGCTCCCTGTTTATCGGTTTTGTTTTTGTTAAAATAGATCTTAAAGTGTTCCCCGTTTGAAATATCGTCCTAACATCAAATTTGTCACCTATACGGGCGTAGCTTTTCCGATAGTCCGTACACATAAGGAATTATTGCTGTATAATGACGTTCAGGTTTTTGTCGTACCTGATTGTCCCTATTTTCAACATTTATGAAAACTCTATCAACAAAGGCTTCAGAATATTGATTTTGTACTAGAACCTCTTTGATAAATTTTTTCTCGTTATTTAATATTTCATTATTAGATGAAATTATTTTGGCCCTATCGTATAAACATTTTACAACACCTCTTTTAACATTTATTGACTGATTGGAGTTAAAATTTAGATATCTATTAGTATGTGTTGGTTTTCTATAAACGCTTGTTTCAATTGTATTATTTACCCTTCTAATTAAAACATCTAAAAACAGTAGTTCATTCCTACTTTCTACTTCTAATGTGAATTTAATAGACGGTTCCTTACTATTTATATTTTCTACAAAACTATCTAATAAATCGACACCATGAGGCCAAATTGCAAAGATGTCGTCAACATATCTCCACCAGACAACCGGTTTGTTTATACAATTTTGAACATGTGTATTCTCAAAGTTCTCCATAAATTTTCATTGTATATTTCTTGGTCAAGAATAAAAAGAGGCAGTACAAAAATATACATTTTTTATTGTCATTTATTTCATAGAAATATGTAGTATTATACATATATAGTATTAGTATAATTTAAGGTGAAATACTTTTAATTTTCTAATAAAAAATAAATTCCTATACATTTTTCTTTAGCAATTAGAATAAATCGTTACATTTTGGCATTCAAATTACTGATAATAAAACACTGTATCTGAGTGAATACAAGCACAGGTATCTACTTCTGATGCAGTATTATTCTCAGAGATATCCCACAGAAAAAGTTCAAGGATAATTTCCAAACATTTATAATGGTCAATTTATTAATCGTTGGCATCGCTTATATCAAAAATGGAACCAAGAATAAGATGCTTTATCTTAAATTTGTACATCATTTTATATACTTATTTGTTTAATCTATTTATGCAGAAAATATGTATGTAAAAAAATATATGAAGACATCAACCTGCTCGGCATAAACAAAACTATGCACAATTAAATCAGTGAGTGTATTTTTGGACTGCTGGTATTTGTTAAACCTTCATGATATTTTACTATTTAAACTACTCGCGCATAGTGATTTACTTCAATATGCATGTTACATTATGTAATTATGTTTCAACCTGTAATTAGAATTATTAACAATGCAACCTATATTTTAACAAAATTTTCTTATGTACAACATTAAAAAATCAATACTACTGCTGCATAATATTTCTATAATTGCACAAGGTATTAGACCAAAAGCTACCCAATTTTTTAGTGAACGTCTAAGAACACCCTTTCAACCTCTATGGTGCATAGTCGCGTAGCTTTGTTTCAGGGCACAACCCTGCATGTCCGTAGGTGTCCTGGCGTTGGTTGCATTTTCGTGTGGCAGCTGTTTTTCACAAATCAATATCTTTTTTTGAAAACGCCAAAATATTTGAACACTACACTATAATCATCGGGAGACGAATAAGTTTTCAGTTTTAATCATCTTCTGATGATGCTAAGATGGTGAGCAAAATGCGCGTCAAGTAGTTTGTTCGAGTGTAGTGCACCGTCTGTCTATTTTACGAGAACTACACCAAATATCTCGCTTAATATCTATTGTAGAAGAATAAAGTTTTAGAAACAGTTATCCCATTTTTTGTGAGCTATATTTCAGTAAAAAAAAAATTAAATCCATAGAATACTTTGTGAGATATATTACAAAAACCTGAAAAATAGGAAAACCACAAACGGTTATATCTTCCTTATTTGAGGAGATACGAAAAAGTTAAAGGGATGAAAATTGACGGCAAAGACAATAAGAATAATAATGTATATCAAAAAATTCGAAAAACACAGTTGGCTTTGACATACGCTCTTGTGCAAAAATGAAAAGAACAAATCTCAAAATAGGCCAGGATACCATTAATTCCGTTTATTCTTTCTCTTTCTAACGCTATAAAACATGTCAAAAAAATGTTAACTGATAAGGTCACTATTAAATATTTTACGAAAATCACAATTCATATCATTGAGTCGTACAGTTTCATGTGGACTCCGGACCACTCTTGGGGCAATTTTTTTAATGATTTGTGGGTTTCGAACCCACTTCGCTAGGCAACTCAGTTTGTTAGCCAGACGCTTTAGCACACTGAGCTACCGTCCCCGTTCCTTTCTTCGACAATAGATATTAAGCGGGATATTTGGTATGGCCCTCGTAAAATAGGCAGACGGTATGTGTTTTAGACACTAAAAGATTTGTTAGAAATAGCTCTCATAAGAAATGGCCCCACACCCAATGTTGGGTTATCTCCTTGAACAGGATTAGGCTCCATAAAAGTTGAAGGAGGTTCTCAATTGCTCTTGGTCTATAACAGATACCGCTGAAACATTAGGCACTATGGTGGCTATAAAGCTATTTTTATCACCACCTATTAACATTTATCTTTAATTAATGTTATTGTTTCAGGTGAGTTCAACATCCAGATTTTCACATCGATCTATGTAGGGAGGTATGTTTAATCAATTCCTTCTTCTATGTATACTAGACAATCATTTGTCTTTGCAACTACGCTTGAATTTGAATATGAATTTTTTGAAAGTTGATCTGAAAATAATACTGAGTACAGATAAATATTTTATGCAATTAATTCAGGCAATAGATAATGTAGATGTATAGATATTACGGCAATCTAAACCATATTAACTTTAAGAACTCCGTATTAAAACTAAATCATTCAATATTTTTAGAGGAGAATATTATTGTCAATGCCTTGTGCAGAACAGACACCATCTAATTAAATGCAATATACTTCATAAATATACGTTGAACGTACTCAATCTGTTGGATATATGTATTATAATAAGGTGACCATATTAAAAAGCAGTTCTCAAATTGGGATCGAACATAGCAATCCTTATTTTTAAAATCTTTACAACTACTGAATATAAAACCAAATACCCGGGTGGCCGATGATATGATTTTGTTAATGTGGAGTGAGAAGCTGAATTTTTTATCAAACCCAATTCCAAGATCTTTGATTTTATGTTCGCAGTGCAGAGGAATAGTTATTTATTGAGTAGTTGAAGTGGATGAAATAATTTTTTTTATATAGGTTATATATTTGCATTGATATATACTCAAGGGTAAATTGTTAGACAGACACCACACATTCAACGAGTCAACATCCTTCTGTAGGAGTTCGCAGTCATTTGGAGTTTCTCAAATCATCTGCAAACAGGAGTGTTGCTCTTAATATGATCACCTATATCGTTGATAAAAATGGAGAAAAGTAGGGGTGCCAGATTACTTCCCTGCCGGTGCACCACTAGTAGCAGTGAATTGAAACGATTTGTGCCCTTTGTCTTCCACATATTGAGATCGATCACTTAAATAAGATTGAAAAGATATTAAGATATTTCTTAAAAGATGTTTTACCAAATGTATTAGAAAACATCTATGCCAGAGGTATGTGGTTTCAACACGATGCATGGTGCTGGACCTCATTTTGCTGTACCGGTGAGGGAGCATCTCAATCAACGTTACACCAACAGGTGGATTGGTAGAGGGGGTCCAGTTAACTGGCCACCGATATCTCCTGATCTCACCCCCATGGATTATTTTTATGGGGCCATCTAAAGTCACAGGTGTACAGTGAAGATATTAATACCCGTGAGCGATTACAACAACAAAATTTTAATGTATGTGACAATATTATACATAACGCGGCTATGATCGATAGATCGGTGAAAACCCTTTTTAAACGTTCACAAAAATGTATTGACGCTGGGGGTTTATTATAATTTTAATTAATTGTACCAGTGTATAAAATAATTAGTGTGTTTTTAAAATTTGTGCTGTAAATTATGATTAAGTAAGCTGTTTTTCTTTATTTTTCTGTTTTCTGTTTTTCGTTTTTCTTTTTAAGTAACAATAATACATTAAATAATTATTAAACAAGTGTTTAATAAAATTATTCATTTCAAAAATATGGTGAATTTTAGTTTCAGTCAAAATTCATGAAACAACATGTATCTTGAAAACACTCAGGATTCGACGATAAGTGTGGAGGTGTTTTGGACTCAACCAAAGTGTGCTCTATCTCTCATTAGTCTACGTCACTTTAAATCTGGGACATCCTGCAGAAAAGAATTTGGTCAGAAAAAATTTTGCTATTCAACAGGATTATAGATTAAATTTTTTGGCCATTCTCTATTTCCCTATGTTTTAGTTAAAAATGTTGCAGACAAAACTTATAGGCTTTATAGAAAACGCTTAAATTATCAGAACTGTCACGTCGTCGGTCAAACATTGACATTTTTGTTTGTAGCGTTAATAGTGTTGTATTTTGAGTAATCTTAAATTAATATTTAGTGCATAAGATACTGTTAACTTATATTACCCATTTACTTACTTTTGTTTTTCGTCCTACATTTGCCTATTTCCTAATTTTTAAAGTAATATGTTCATATACTTTGGAAATTGTTTATTATAAAGCTTGCCATTGTCTATTGTGTACATTATACCGGGTGTTAGAAAAGTGTGGGAACGGTGGAAAATCTCGAACAGTTTGCAACAAATCAAAAAATAAAAAATACGTGTCAAAAATTTTTCAAAAAACTATCTACTGATATCAAAATGACCTCCCCAGCCACCACCCTGTGGGTGGGGCGAGGGGAAACTTTAAAATTTCAAATAGAAACCACTATTTTTTATTGCGGAACCGGATTCTACGGCAAAAAATACGTAAATTGTCCGGAATAAAATTTACGTATTTTTTGCCGTAGAATTCGATTCCGCAATAAAAAATAGTGGTTTCTATTTGAAATTTTGAAGTTTCCCCTCGCCCCACCCACAGGGTGGTGGCTGGGGAGGTCATTTTGGTATCAGTAGATAGTTTTTTGAAATATTTTTGACACGTATTTCTTTATTTTTCGATTTGATGCAAACTGTTCGAGATTTTCCACCGTTCCCACACTTTTCTAACACCCGGTATACATTTACTTGTACGTTTCGTGCTCTCTAATTGAATGCTTACTTATCTCGGCAGCTGTATTTTTAAATAAATAATAATTTCGAGTTTTCCTATATAAAATCAGGTGACTCAACTTACGTAACATTCTCCATTCATTTTCTAAAACTATCCATTTCCTTTATAGTTTTTCCTGTCATCTATTATCCTGAGCCGCTTACCCCACATAATAAAACAGCAATTCGTCCCGAGATAATCAACAGAGATTGATTTGCCTATTAATCAAAATAGAACATGAAAAGAATCTTATCTAGCCCCAATATCACTAAAAAATGATCTAATTATACATGTTTGGTGAATAACGAATTACCACGATTTATCTGCCACGCTAACGGCAAATCGAAACCCTCTTATAAAAATTACTTCAAATTTATTTTACGATAACGATAAGCTGACTGAACAAATTTATTTTTTGTTCGTTTTTTTTTAGCATTGATCCGAACAAATCAGACTCTATGAAAGAAACTTTGATGATTAATTTGAGTTATAGATTAGGACAGAAAAAAATAGGCGGAATTATTTGTTCAAGTGCCCGTTTGACTAGCAGAAATGATTGATTCTGAAGGCAATGTATTGTGATGAAAACAAAAACAGTGTCTTGCTTTAATCTATGGCGATACCAGTAATAAAAATAAAAATGAATGAATATGTGAAACAAATAATGTTAAGTTAATTAACCTATAATTGATGAAAAATATTACAATTAACAAGATATGATATTCTGTACTTCAAAAGGACTAAATAAAAATGAAATTACATGTTCACTACTTTCAATGATATTCTAAATATGGCACGATTGGTTTTTTGCCTAAAACTCTTCTGTGACAGATCATATTTCATTCTGATGAGAAACAATAAATTCGAAACACTGCTATCAGCGCTTATAGCATCTTCCGATAGTATCTAGCACCAATTCCTCATCACATTTGTGATAGATACAAAAGGAGATTACAATAGAAATGGCAAACATAATAGTGCCATATCTTCCAGAATCGATGTATGCCTTTGACGCAGAATTATTTTTATTTACTCCGTATATATATATACACACACGCGCGCGCGCGCGGAGTGTTGTAGAGGCATCTGGCAAGTTGCATGTGTAATTGGCGGTATTCTGGAAGCATCTGTCGTGATAAATTCCATGTAATTTTATTGACAACATATTATTGAAACTATACCTCATCATAATCTGCATAAATTCCATTTTAAATTATGAATACTGACTCAAGTACTGATGGCATTTTATGGAATTTATCCTACCACCGAGTGCCATCGAAGCAGCAAATAACAACGTTAAACACATTACCCGCAACGTCTTACAGATTTGAGTGATTTCTCACACATATTCCAACTCGTCTGCTATGTTTCACTTTCCGTGCAAAGTTATATAATATACTGCTTTCCCCTCCTTGCTATTTATTACCGTTAAGGATCTGTTACTACTCTTGATGTGTTGGATGTAGTAAATACAAGTAGTTTAGATATTTACGGTATGAATAACAAAATTATTAAAAATACAATAGATGTTATTATTGATCCATTAATAATTCTAATAGATTTATGCTTTAGTGAAGGATCTTTTCCAGACGTCTTTAAGGTAACGAGAGTAGTGCCTATATTTAAAAAAGCAGATCCTGATAATCCAGATAATCATCTCCCCATATCTATTATCCCAGTATTCGGTAAGATAATTGAGATCATTTTAAAACTACTCCTAACGAGATACTTTGAAATCATTCTATCATTCATAAGTACCAATTTGGCTTCAGGAAATCGTGTTCCACAGTCGATGCAGTCTGTAAAATTGTGGGTGACATTGTTGAGGGTTTTGAAGAGGGTAAATATACGACGATTACGCTAGTAGACCTTAGCAAGGCATTCGACTACGTCTCCCACAGCCTTCTCATTAAAAACTTAGCTTTTATGGTATAATGGGCCTTCCATTAAATCTATTAGAATCGTATCTACCTAATCGTAAACAATGTGTAAATAATGATAATCAAATGTCGAAACTCAGGACAGTGAAACCGGGGTACCCCAAGGTTTGATATTGGGCCCTCTATCATTTTTATTAACGATCTTTTTTTCTATATTTTCCCAAATAAAACAGTTATGTATGCAGATGATGCTACCTTAATAAATAAAAATGACAATTTAATAGTCCTACAAGCATCTATACATGAAACTCAACAGTCAGCTGAACATTGGTATAACATGTTAAAGTTATACACAGATAAAACTCAAAATTTATTTTTTCGACCAACAACGCGATTATCAAAGGCGAAAGTGTTAAGCTGTTTGGAATTGCCCTAGATGACTTAAGTGGGATGCTCAGCAAAATTTCTAGTTACATTTTGTACTACGGCAATTGGAAAAGTATACAAATATTAGAACATTACTATCTGCGTACGGGATTGTACTTAAAATATTTATTTTACCAAAGCGCTCAATTAGAATAGTTGTTGGTGCTAATTATTGGAGCTATTGTAAACAATTATTCCTCAAATGTGGCATAATGCCCTTTCCGAGCTTATATATATTATTCGGTGCTAGAGATTCATAAAATAAAAATACCTTTTCTACTCACTCAGACTTTCATCACTATGAGACTAGGTCATCAAATGAATTAAAAGCATCAAGATATCGTCTTACAAAATCTCAAACTCTCCAATAAAATTCCAGAAAATGTGAGAAACTCAGATTCAAAGCATAAAAGGTCATCTCTTAAAATTCTGTTCTTATTCTGTGTTTTGTTCCGTTTTCTGTTTTTAGTTCTGTTTTTATTCTGTTGAGAAGTATGAGTTTCTCTATGGTGAGCTAACCATATTTGATAAACCTATTTCTTGCACGGAATATACTCACACCGTTTTATTTATCTCTCTTTTATACTGTGCTGTTTTGTGTGTAATGAAAAATATTTCACTTCTCATTAGACGTGTTTAAATTTTAATGTTTTAAACTTATGTACACTTTTTTTAATAATCAATTTTATTTGCTATGTTTTACAGTTAATGTTAGATCTAAATAGTCTAGCTTCTAGTCTGTAAAGAGGCAGTTTTTTGTTATTGTAAATTAATATATGCAATACCTAAGGTAATAGCTATTAGGACTTGCTACAAATGTAACAATTTTATATAATGTAGTCAATACATTTCTATTCTGTTCTATAGTGAATTTTGTAAAAAAAAAAAAAAATTAAATTAAACGATATAGATTTCGTGAACCTTGTGTCGTTCGTCATGTTAGTTCCCCACTTTTTGAGATCTTCCCTGTATTGTCTGAGTTATAAAAATATCTTGATCAACACCAAGTTGATAAGTGTATATCCCCATCATGTCTTCTCATTTTTATTCACATTCAGCCTTATTTATTATTAGTAGCCAATATTTATTATTTATTTGGATTAGCTAAAAATACATTTTACTTTAGATTGAGCAGCTGTTTATTTTTTATGTTCGTACTATTATATTGTGCTTAATACCCTTCCAGTTTATATTTTCCCTCACTTCACTTTAAGATGTGGAAACACGTAAGATAAAAATTCTTAATGGTAACAAGTGTTTGAATGTTCCTAGTAGCCTTCTAATCCTTAATAAAATTAAATACTTTTATTAAAGATTATACACGCAATTGAACGTAAAATTTAATCCTGTAAGTCCCTCGCACTGAGTTCCGAATTTATTCGAATGGAAATTCCATAGTGAGCAGCTCCTTCTTAGTTTTGATCTACTCAGCCATGTCAAAGACACAACGGCCGTTCCCGTACTCTTCCTCTTGAAGTGGTACATTTTGTCGTCGGCTTAATAAGCTCGAAGGACGTAAATTTAGGGTGGACCGCTATTTGAAACGGGGTAACAAGGCGAAACGGTGATCTCAAACTTAGTCCACAGCGGTCTAATTGCGCTGCTTACATACGGAGAGATCGAGTGTGAGTTCATGCATAAACAAGGAGATAAGTGGATATGCCACACCGCCGCCTCCATTAGACTTAGGAGCCACCCGCTAACCCCTGGAGGCCCTCGGCCCGGTCAGCCAACTTTGACAGATGTAGTAAGGTTTTGCCTCTGTGATTCTACTTTATAAATCTAACAAACCACAACCCGGACCTTTCTATTAGGCCGTTTCCAAAGCTCCGGGGAGTTTATGTTTTGCATTAATGCAATTATAATTATTTTAAGTAGTGTAAGTGAATGAATTCGCTATTAACAAAGAGAGGGAATAACAAAGGGAATCCATTTTAGTCGCCAACTTGAGAAATATATTAGAAGTAAAACAAACAAAAATCTACCTAACTTTCTGTATGGTAGTTCCAGTTAATTTATCTCTAATGCCATTATGATTGTGCCAAGTAATAGCAGATAATGAATTTGTCATTTGGGATATCTCGAATATGAAAGATATTAATTACTCTCGATTTTACTGTGAAAGTTCTGCACGTCTAGATCCTAAACAGAAAACGTACTGCTTAATTGCCTTGATATTATATTTAAATATTAAAGACTAACTCTACGAAAATATTGCTTAAATATTGAATTTTTGAATATAGATAGACAGATAGATGTGTAGTCTTTATTTCAGCACTATATGTAATTTTGCGGCCGGCTAACGCTTATGCGTTAGGTTTCAGACCAAGCAGTCCCGGGTTCAAGTCGTGGCTAGGGTGCGGATGTTTAGTGGCGTTTTTCACGTGTTACGAATTAGTAGCATTAGATTAAACGGGGTTGTATGAGAGACAACAAGACTAGTCGCTGTACCGCTCCTGAGTTCGAGTCTCAGCTGCGGCAAATGTCAATGCCGTGGAGAATAGTTGTTGTGTATTTAATTATCTGTGTACATATATCCTGGTTGAGTGGTAGAATAACCGATGTTAAACTTCGCCAGCATCAAAATTCTAATAAGCCGATACAATAAAAAAAGGTAAATAAATCCCCTATCTTGAACAAAGGTGACTATCAAGCGAAATAGACTTAGGAAATCTCAGAGGAATAATATTATTTAATGCTGATCAATGTGAGCCACATCCAGAGTCTTTCCAGAGACTCACAGAAGAAAAATCTACTCAATCCTAAATAAAGGCAACTACACTATGAGAGAGAATCTCAGAAGAAAAGGCTGCTCAATCCTGACCAAAAGGAGCCACACCAAGGCAGGCTTAAAGAATATCAGAAGAAAAGACTACTCGATCCTAGACAAAAGAGAGACGTCGAAGGTCGCTTCTTTCGAAATCTAGGATAATACACCTGAAACGATTCTCATGTCTCATGTCTTCTCATTCTCCGACGTGTTACAAAATTTCGAAGAGCATGAGCACAAGAGAAAGAAAACCAATGGCATAACATTCTCTTACTTTAATTCCTTGAAAATGGTTCCTGCATCTGGATGTGCTTCTTACTGTCGAATATGGTTTAAAACACCTTTCAAATCCTTCAAGATAGATAGTCTCCGTTGCACCTGAGTCTATACAGATGCAACAACGTAGGACGTACTGGATATCATTAATGTGGATGTTTATGAAATAATTGCGAAAAAGTAATTAAGAGCTACAACGCCAACATCTTCATGTTCAACGAAAGGCTAATCTTCCCGATAATACTCAACGAAATTAGTAAATTAACTGATTTCAGTGAATCAGAATCGTCTTTATGATAATCATAGCCGTCGCCATTGACCAACATTATGTTGTGAAGGGGTGGGCTGTTTAATGTTCCAAAAAACTTTAAAAGTTCCACAAATGTACTGATTCGAATAACCTCGAAAATTACAGTCATCTTCATCTGGGAGAAAGAACTACACCCTCTCAAGATGCGACAGAAAAAATCACTTGTCCTTGAGCAAGATAATTGGTTTGTGTACTGAAATAGTTGGAAGTCTTTTATAGTATTTGTTGTTATAAAAAACATTTTCTGTTATAATTCATTTTGTTCTAAATAAATGTTAAATACAATCAGAAGAAAACACAAATTTACCTTAACTAGAAACAAAGACACCGCATATAATTTTAGATACAACTGCAATCTACTTGCGCTTCAGCACAGTGTGTCAATGTCTACAAAAGGACTATTGATTATGGCAACTAAATTATTCAATAATTTGCCTACTTCCTTACAGTATATACCAAACTATAATGTGTACACAATATATTGCAAGAGCACAATTTTTATAGTCAGTGAGTTTGTAAAACTCAATGAGTTCTAACATAAATGTAACTGTTTTATAGAATAATTATTATAATACACACTTGGTTTATGGTTTCATGAGTTTTGTTCAGTTTTGCCTGACATATATTTCAGTCTGGCGACCATTATCAATGAGCCTTAAATACTCTTTTATAATGATCGCAAGACCGAAATATATGTCAGGCAAAACTGAACAAAACTCATGAAACAGTAAACCAAGTGTGTTTATAATTATTCTATTGAATATGTTTCATCAACAACCTACCGGAGATTCAGTTCAATTAACTGTTTTATGTTTAAGTTATTTGTTTTTTGTATTTTACACTTTTAACAAATCAGCGTTCAATATAAAATATGACACAGTGTAATTTGGTGTGTATGTAATGTCTCATTTACTTAATATTTATTTTAATTTTAGTCTATTAGACAGATTTAGGTGGCATTATTAAGTTGTTTCATCGTGTAATTATTAGTCATGACATCGTTTTTTAAAATATTAATATCTCCTATTAAAATTTTTGTATATATAATTAGATCAATCAAAAAATCAATCAAAACAACAATTAAAAGTAGTTTTCTTTGACATTCTGTTACATGGAGACCTGTAGATGCTATTTAGGGCAACAGTTTTGTTTTGATGTTACATATTTCTTGTAAAAGTTAATATATTATTTATGAGAAGTAAAAAGTGACAATTTTTTATTAATCAACGGCACATTACCGGAAGTACTGTTGTAAACGTGATGTCGCTACTATAATAATTATAATTTTTCAATAATTGCGCCATTATATACATTCAAGACAGAATTTAATCGAATAAAGCAATTTTCAGTTTACGAGACATAGCCATTTGCCGGCAGAACTTTTTATTTTCGTTACTAAAATAACCGACATAAAACCATAAATTTCCTGCAAGTTTTTCTTTATTGATTCCGTTCCTCGTCTCTAATAAAATTCAAACTTTATGAACTTTATAATAAATTTTTAAAATTTTCTGCTGTCAAACTTTAAATGATGTAGTTTTATAATATATCGCTGCACCCCGCAGAGAAATGCATTAAACCGGATAAAGAAACTTCCAAGGTGTAGCCTAATAATTAGCAGCATACGCGAGAGGCATTTTATTTAAATGTAAACTTATAAATGAAGATATATAACCTAACCAAGCGAAGTCCTCACTACTTTAGGCATTAATCTTGTTTATTCCCTACTACTCCTGCTAAATAGATATTTATTCAAGAGATGCTTTTTATTTCAATTCAATTTTTATCCAAGTACTCACCCAACTTCCGAGTCCATTATGCTAAGTATATAGTTCCCAGTTTTTGTCACTTTTTGTTGTGCATTCTGTCGACTGATATTACTTAGCCAAATCCCAGAGGTATTTATGCCTGTATCCGATATAGAGATTCCCCAACAAAGTTATATACTGTCATGAAATTTCGATTGTAACAGTTTCTTGCTCGATAGTAGGGGCACTGCTAGAAACACTGGCCAGCACTAAAAACACAATTCGATAATTTGCCCGCTTTAGTCAGTGTTTCTTGTTTAGTTACAGCTTATTTGTTTTTTTTTACTTCTCTCGGAAATGGTTACCATTATAGACACTTAATAAATGTAGCTTCTTTCATTATAGTATAGTATTATAATAGTATATAAGTAATTGATATTATATAGAAGGCACAGTGTTCCCAAATTTCCAGGTTTAAAAACTTGAAGCACATATGAAAATTAGACAAATAATTACACGCAGTCGAAAACGACCAACTGCACTTTTTACTCACTACTTACCCATTACAAACCTTTGAAGTAAATATGCTTCTAAATTATGTGAACTAGACTCTGTATCGATGTTATTAGTCCGGAGGATAAGAGAATCCACCTTGCATTTTATGCTCTCCCGCGGGGGCCCTGTTATTGCACTTTCAGGAGCAAATCCGCATTTTCGCTTATTTCGGAGCCAAAAATAAATATCTGATGGATCTGAAAGGTGCTGTACTCGCTGAAGCGACTGTCTCCATATTTGGCTTTAGAGGACAGCGCGCCTGGCATGCTGTTCTAGAGCATCCCTTGCTGGTGGAATCGATTCCAGCTGACGATCGTTTTTGGTAAATAGCACTCTCCGGCATTCGTTCATAGTGTCACAAGACACGATTCTGGAAAAATAACAGTTTTTCATTTGATGTGATTTATAATATGTAGTTTTTAAAATTGCTCGTGCTGTACGTTAAAACTGCAAATTTTTCCAGGGTTTCCGTTGCTTTTTCAACATTTCCAGTCTGCAGGGCTGTGAATGGTTCTGTAGCTCCAGGATACTGTTGCCAGGCATTAATAGCCGTGAGCTTTCTAATTCCACGGAAAAAATACAGTATCGCATTCGGTAACTGCGTGAAATTCTATTATGGACTGAGACTTTTCAGGATCTGAGAACAAAATCAATACATCTTACCAACCGTGTTCTAAAATGACTAAAATATAGACTTACTAACAAGCACCCTTGTAAATTCATGGGCAAAAATAATTTGACGTGCCTTTCCATACCAAATAGCATCCAAAGCTCCTTGAGGTTAGGCAAGTGTTGCATACAAAAAACCACAAGCACCAGTACATCCGTATCGCATGTCCTTATCATAATTTTTTCACAACCATTAGTCACAGCGTCTGCCAGATTAACAAATAAGTCTGTATCTGCCTCCTCATGGTTGCATGGCGCCAGAGAGGAACAATCAGCATCGTGCGGGCTTTTAATGACATTCTCTTACAAAGTGGCAAAAAATAGTTTTCCTGGGATGTTCAAATTGGCAATGCTGGTGGGGAGCAGGTAAAACAACACCGTCTTGTTGTAAGCATGCCGAAGAAAATTTTCCCATCCTTTTGGCACTTGCTCAACGGGCAAATCTTAGGCCCGCAGGAAGACGATTCGCGCGTGGAACTTCGAATCGCGCTTATTAAATTACATGGCTAAATAGCCACAGCGCAGTATTCATCGACCGCAAGTACTCAAAACATGATTCTTCGAAATCAGTGACTTTTCGTAAATATGTGAAACGAGACCTTACTCGAAAAAATGCGGTAGAGTAAACTTTTTCGGGAAATAACGTTATTTTATGCATATTCCCCGCCGCCATTTTGAAAAATAGGGCCGTGGGCTTCGGAACACTTGCTTGTGGCCTTAAACATCCCAAGTGCCGCATGTGCACCAAATTACAGCCCTCTACGACACATTTCAGCTACCATCTAGACTATTTTATTGACACGGATATATATAACCACTGATTCATTTATGAATCTATAAATTATTTGATCCAATATCAGTAACTATCGTCTCTTTTGCACAGATATATATAAAAAGTCGATAATGAATCCTTAAAATGTGTTTCAGTATTATAGGCTGAATGATTGTTAGTATGAAAAAGTTATGAATTTAATTGCATACAATCAAATTTTGCTACTATTTTGATAAAAAAAATAATAGTATGCCTTTACAAATCCTTTGTTATACAAAATAACTTCTACTCTATTTATTATTTTTGTTAATAGATTTGAACATTTGTATTGTTAGCATTAACATATTAACACATCAATTTGATTGACAGTTCAGCTCAAACTATCTTAAATTGAGGTCTTAACAGTTTTAACAGATGCTAGAACCGCGACATCTTTGATTGATGTATACCATTTATGGACGACTCTCCGAAGTTTATTTGCCGACTGTCTGTCACTTTAATTGATTACCTACGGAGATTCTTCCTTTTTTATTCTCAACACTAGAAGCAGTAAAATATAAAAAAAACTTATTGATAATCGTTCGTTATTTAAAGTAATGCACAGAAAATAAATACCCAGGTCTCAATTATTAATGAAACAAACACACGTTAAAAGTGCCCAACAATATACATCCAAAAATGTTAATAATTATATTGTTTTTTATGGTAAATAAAGAGGAAATATAATATTTGTCAATGTCCGAGTTACTAATCGCTGTTTCATGATTTTCTCTTTAACGATTTCTGGGAAGTACTTGATAACGTACCTACTGGTTTTAAAAGCTTAATACTAATGAACGGTGTTCCAGCTTACTACTCAATATTATCTCGAAATTGGCTAAATGTTAATTATCTAAAGTGATGGATAGCCTCCTAACGAGTATCAATGGGAGAAGACTATAAATAACATGGTCGCTGAGACTGCTAGATTAAAAACCCCTTGAATTTTGTCTATTGGATACAAGAATTTCACTTTAACAATCATTTAAAGCATAACTTTCCTGTAAATTATAGTAATTCGTGCAATTTTAAGAATACCAATCATTTACTGCTATATGAATCTATTTCTAACATCGATTGGGGTTTTCGGCCTACTTTTTACGCCGTTGAGGATGCTTGTGCCTAGTTCTACGTTAAGTTATATAATATTTCTAATCTGTATGTTCCTAAATTTGCTTCGCAACATAAAAAACGATATCCGCCATTGTTTGCATATCAGATAATTATAAATATCAAACTGAAAGCTAAACTCCTATCTAATTATAAGCATGATAATGACCCTAATACCTTAGAGGAATTTAAGTGACATATTATCATGTCGGTCATTTGAGAATTTATAATAATAAAATACCTATATCTATTACAGATGTCTTTCTTGTATACGTGTGTTAATACTTCGTACTTCCTTTCTCCCAAGCACTTGCGGGAGATAAAAGTATCAAAAATAGTTCGAAAACGTTTAAAAGTAATTCGGTACACTCTCCTAATGTCATTAGAACCATCCACTCTGTTTATTTTTTGGACGACATCGCGAACTAAAAGCGTTTAACTTAATTACGGACTGGAGGCAAAACCATTTATTTGAAGTATACCTTCCCTAAGGCAGTAGCGGAGTCGAACGTTTTTTTGTATTGGAAAATCGCACAATATTTTAATTCAACGGAGGAAAAAGGAGAATAGGAAGGTATAGAAAAGAATTAATTGATAGTAAAACTTAAATTGAAAATTTAATGAAAATATGCCAATAAGTAAACGGAAGACTACAATTTTGATCTACTTTACGTACATGTATTTGACACTGCTGACGCTTACAGAGATCTGACAAACTCTTACATAGTTCAAGCATTTAATAGTGATAAAAATACAAACGAAAAAAGTCTGTATATAATATAACAACAATAATAATTTCTGGGGCCTAAAAAATTACAACTGTCATCAACATATTATACAATAATGTATAGAATATGAAATAAAATAAATTAAACTAGTCAATACTGAATACATAGAAAAACAAATATAATAAAATTACAAATCAAAAAAATAATTAAAAAAAATAATATATGTATTTTTTTCTTTTTCTCTTCAGGAATGCAAACCTCCTGTGATTTTAAAGTGTGTGATTTAGATACTCCTCATATGAATAAAAACAGTTTTCCAAAAGCAGAGCCTTTATCCTATTTGTATATTATTTTACATGTAGGGCATTAGATCATAGATCAGCATATATGCAGAAGTATAAGAGAGCAGAGTATCCTCGGTCCCTTACTCTTCACCATATACACTAGCGACCTTCCAACAGTGCTAACAGCCAACTGTAAAATGCATATGTATGCAGATGATGGAATGGTATGGTAATTAACCCCTCTAAAACAAAGGTCTTGTGCGTAGGCAGTTCCACCTTATGTGCGAGAGTCAAGTTCAACGTGACCTGTGATATAGTTTTAAATGGAAATGTAATCAGTTTTAGTGATGATGCAAAAAACCTTGGTGTAACCTTTGACGAAAATTTTGAAAAACATGTAACATCGAAATGTAAGATAGCTTATTCTAAAATTAAGTATCTTTATAAATATAAACATATCTTGCCTAGTAAAACAAAATGGACCCTAGTTGAATCGTTAATTTTGAGCCATTTTGACTACACCAGTAGTGTGTATTATAGTTTTCTAACTAAACAATTCAACACAAGCCGAAAGACTGATCCTTCTTAAAGGAGTTCTCTTGCCAGCCGTCACACACCACTTGCAGACTGCAGTTTCGAGCTGTTGGCTCTCGTCAGTGCAAGGTAGGCATGTGACGACCGGCACGAGGATTCTTTGACTATTTGGTACATCCGGTATTTTTACAATAGCGACATATAAAATAGTCAGCAGGCGCCATCTAGCATCTCTTGCAATCGAAGCATTAGCGTTTTGATGGTAATATGCAATTATTACACTTAACGCGCTAGACTTGTAACATGTAATTCAGCGCTCGGCGGGGCACATAGCCCGGAGAGTAGCTGTTGGTTGCAGTCTGGTTACGTTCCTTATAGTAAAATAAGGATTTTATAGAGGAGTTTGCGACTAAAAATATTATGTTTAATATTCCGCCCTCTAAAAGTACATTTGAACTATAATAATTTATTGTTTGAGTTTTTTCGACTGAAATAATTGCTCTAAACCAACCAGCTAGTCAATTTTAATTGCACTTCACTCAGGAGAGATTCAGATAATATGAGATCCTTTGACTTGACTATGAGAGAGGTATCGTCTGTATAGATAGCATATAGGATATATACTTTTATTTAAACAGAGTGACGTATCATTTAAATAAATTATGGAGAGAAGTCCTAACACCGAGCCTTGAGGTACTCCATCCGAAACTGAATGTGATCAGGAGATATCATCATTTCTTTCAGTTATTTGTTCCTCTTATCTAAATATGACCTAACAAGCTCAATACTATTGCCCCTAATGCCATTAATAGTAAAGTTTTAACAATAGTAAATGATGTTTAACCATGTCAAATGCCTTTGGAAAATCATATAAGTTAGCTAAACAAGTTTCCCGCTCCTTTAACATACAATATATTAGAGCCTTTGTTATTGATCTACCAGGTAAGTAGCCAAATTGGTCTTCATTTAAGTAGTTGTTTTTAATAAGATAGGATGCGTTCTAATGCTATCTCAAAAATTTTACTAATTATAGGAATAATAGAAATGGGCCTATAATTAGAAGTTATATCACTGTGATCAGCATTTTTGACTAGTGAATATTGGTTTACAAGAAAAATCTTAAGACTATCAGGATACGACAAACTGGAAACTATAGTTAATTTCCATGCTTAAATCACTAATGTTGCATTCAAACTATAGATTGGTGTCTCAAGATTTTACAACAATTTATTTTGACATTAATTCAGTTTTTCTTAGAATTCAGATAAATAAAAATGACCAAAGAACATGTTTTTTCTGCTATCATGATATTTTCAGGCTTAAGTAACTGAAGATAAAAGCGTGAGGTATCAAACTATTGAATAATGGTTCAAGATTTTACTTTTAATTGTTTAAACCTGAAAATATTAAGATAGCAAAAACAAAACACATAAGCAGGATTGAAAAATGCCTTTGCCAATATCCTGTTCTTTTGCATATACACGGTATATATTTTAATACATGTGTTATATATATTTACATTTATTATTGCAGTTATATTTTTTTATTGTTCTTGATATATATCTCCAAATAAATATTTCTATTCTATTTTCCTTTTTATATAATCCTTAATAAAAGTGTGCTTTAAAAAACCGGTTCTTATTTTATTTCATTCTCCTTAATCATAAAGATATAGCGCAAATTTGGTAGCAAAATTCTTATGTCAACAACCACCAGAACCCGAATACAAAGTCCTGAGCTATTTACATAAAAATGTAAGCGACAAAAGGTTGCATCGTTTGCTGATGCATCAACTGACATTTTTTCAGATCTTTAAAAATAGATTTATGTTCTCGAAACGTCCCTTCTTATTATAGTGATTTAACATTCTATAAATTTTTGAGATATTATAATTTAACAACACAATTTTGCACAATAATTGATATATTTTCAAGTATCCTTCTTTTAAAAAGTTCGGTAAATTATATGTACTTTTTTTTATTGCTAACAAAGTAAATAATTATTATATCCTGACATGTATGTAACACTTGCATCGTTTAGAATATTTAAAACGATTTCCTGATACCTGATATCCTATTGCAATTCGCTTAATGCGCCAATGGACATTTCATGTCAAAGCTGCATCGGTTGCCTAGCTGCGGGGCTCCACGTCCTTCTTGTAGTCTCGTCTAAACCACAAGCAGGTGTGTCTGAAGGTATCTGTGTGTACACGAGGCAGGTGCATTTTAGCTCGGTTTTGATTAGATCACTTATTTTTTCTCCAGGTTATTGAATTACCAGCTTAAGATCTCTATCTAATATTTATTGCAGCTTTTAAAAAAGGGATCCCCTAACTATCCTCAATTCTTTATAGTTTGGCGTTGGAGCTCAGGTTTGTGAACGACAAAGATAATTATGTCGGTATTTATTTCGGGAAATAATCTGACAAACGAAATAAATGTTTGGTTTTGATTAAACCTCATCTTTTTTAATTGGATCTTGAATTAAAATATTAATAATATATTTATTCAGCGTCAAGTGACATGATTTATACCGAGTGTTTTTTTAGTTGGTACAGCACCTTTTTCTCGCTTATTATTAAAGATAGAGTTTTGAAATTATGCAGGCATACTTAGACATTTTTTGCATCCACTTTTTTCAAGTTTAATTTTTTTTTTCTTGTTTACCATCATATAAAGTGCATAATAAAACCCACATTAAGAAAAAGGAACCTCATACGATGCGATGCAAAAAACATTATTGGCCAATCCCTTTTAAAATTTGACGTCCATTTTTGAGTCTTGTATTAGATATTTTGACTTTAAATTTTAGCCAGTTATTGCTTACATTAGAAAGTATAATTTCTGAAAATTTCATCAAATTTCACTTTTTTTTATACATTTATTTAACGTCGGCCTATTTCCGCTACTGAGGCCTAACACCGAAGCCTGTAGACGAGCTACCTCCAACCAGGAATTTTGCCGAACTTCTTCCCTTAAGAAGAGTAGGGATCTTTTACTTGCCTAACATTTAATAGACAAGGGACCGACGGCTTTACATCCCCTCCGAAGGATGGTATATCTCCTATACAACCCTCGCGTAAGGTTGTATAGCTTCCGCGCATACACTGATATACAAGCCGATGGAAGATGTGTGAGGCGAGGACGCGGTCTTCGTTGGAACGGTCACCCATCCAACTACTAACCACGCCTAACGTTGCTTTACATCGCATATCGAAGTTTGTAAATAGTAAATACGCACCTACGCTCGCCCCCTCAAATTTCACTTAAAACATCCGAAGTTATAACCAAAAAACCAAAATTTAGCAGTTTTTTCAGTTTTTTTTTGAGGTTATGTGCAGATAAACATTTAATATTGTAACCGCTGATAGAATATATCCTAACGAATAGCCTCAATTTTTCGCTTTTTTTGGACCTACGCATACCGACATATACCCATCTATATTTGGAAAGAACGACCAAAATGGTCGATTTTTCACAAAATGGCCTATAACTTGCGTATCGGCACCGGCGGTTGCTAGAGGTAGAAAATGCCTATTTCGTATATATCTTGAGACTGGAAACAATCCCTTTCTCACTAAAATTTGATACTTGTCTGACTACATCTTTTTCCGTGTAATCAACTGGCATGTTTTAGCATTTTAAAATTAATTTACGTTGTACGGCTTATTGTTATCGGTATTGTGGATAAATTTGATTAATTAACGGTTTCATTTGATTTAATTTGAATCGGTGTGACGTGATGTATTCCCCACATCGTTATTCGAATGTGGTTTCTATTTTTTTATTGTCATACCGCCAATATTTCATATATAGTACCAATAAAATTTATTTATTAAATTATTCATTAGTTAATGCGTGTCCTATATAAATTTGTAAAGGTATTTCTTCGCAATTCCTAGAATGCTGTTTCATTTATCTTTTCTTTTGCGGTTGAACTTCTTTATTAACCCATTAGGTGCGACATCGTGATGGTGTATTTGCAGCTGTTGTACCATATAAAGCTATTTTGTCAAATAAAAGGCAACAATGGAACATATTGTCACCTTTATTAGCTTTAAATTCGAAAGTAACAAATCCCCAAATAATGCCAATAAAAGAGTTGGTGGGCCATAAAAAGTATTCATTTGGATGTGATGTGTGTGTCACCTAGTCATTTCGACTTGACTGATTTCTGATTGGACAAAACTCGTTCGGCAGTAAAATTGCTAACACGACATGACTCTCTACCGTGCAAGTACCTGCGACCTGGCGATCCCTTTGGCAAACTGGCAATGTTTTCAGTAGCGGCACAAATCGGCTTTACTAAAAGATTTGACTTATCATTTTAATTAATCACATTAGAACAAGAATTGTATTGGAGAAATTAAGCAAACATAAGACTTATTCTGAACAAATTACACGGTTCTGGATACATAAAATGAAGGCAGTGCCCAGCAGGAATAATGCTGAAAATAATAGAATAGAATATTTATTTGCCAATTTGTTGATACAAGTATTACGTAGATTTGGAAAGTCTAAAGTAACATTAGGATATATGAATTCATATGAAAGTTATGCATAATTAATTATATCTTGTATTGTTATCAAAAGTATATGATAAAATATATAACATATACGGGGTAATTAAAAAAACACATAAAACAACATATATAAACTGTAAAGAAACATACATAAAAGTTGCAGCATTATTTTACACGATTGTCAAAAACGAGCTAACAGAATTCAGAATTAATTTCATTATGTAAACTAGCAAACTTAAGACAAGTACTTATTTATTATATTTTATATTGTAATCCTAGTTAAAATTATGTTTCCAAAATTTTTTCCTGCTTGATTATTGAACATAAACGTATCACTCATTCGTCCCAAATTCACCATAAATTGTTTTATGTTCTACAAAGGGACTTAAATTTTCAAATAAAATATCATAGGATGTAGTATAAAATACCATGAAAAAGAGTGAAAAGTCTGCATAATATTTGCTCCTATTAAAGTATTGTGTCGAATACGAATATGTTAAATTTCGTGTAAAATAGTTGGGCGTTTTACTACTACATGTCAGCAGCATTGCTTCGCGTGCAGCAAAGCAGAGCCGGGCTCATAATTTGTCATTTTTAGTGTTTGAAATAGCGCTTAAAACTTACTTTAATTATTTGCTCATATTAAAGTTAAGAAATGACATTGTCATGAAAAGTATTGCTGATTATATATTTCTGGGATTAATTACGTTTTATTTAAGATTGACAGTACTTTGATCTCTACCACAATACGAAAAAACCTGTCCAAATGAAGTAATGACTATTTATGTATCCTTTTATTTTTCCCTGTTTCTCTGAAGAAAAGTAGATAGTTACTATGTTTTGTTATGACACTGCTATTAAATATTACTACCATTACTATACACATTGTACTATAATTATACCAAGGGACTAAATGTATTTTTGATCACCGAGTGTGAAGGATCGTTTACAGGAGGAATTAAAAAGCACTTTCACTTTGTGGTATATTGGTACCAACTATTTAATCTTTTGCATTTTTTCCACAGTCTAACAGTGCGCTAGTGCTATTGTAATAATCATTTTCAAGAAAGATCTCTTTTACTTCTCGAGGAACCGAACCCACTTTCTACACTTTAGTCCTGGAGCACTCTTAGATCACAGAATCATTTTTAAGCAATTTTTTTATTTTCCATTGTGGTACAGATTCTTATTAAGGGTGTATGGACAAGTTTGTACATGGCTTACTAATTTCGTCTTTATTAAATAACTACCAACATTTAAGTATTACACACAAACATGAATAAAGTCTGTGCATTTCCTGGTGTTCTAAATATCTACGTAATTATTATTCAAACTATACTTATATTATAGGTAAAAAAAATATACTATGTGTTCCTGATAGCTAAATTCGGTGATTTACTAATATTTCGTCTTTTATAACAACTAAATACGCGCAACCCACAATACTTCAAGATGTTCTACCGAGGTTTTGCAAAAATTTGTTGTAAGTGGTACATATAAACATAAAATCGCGTCGCGATTATAGTTCGTACGGTCCTGTACGCCGCCTAGACTGGCGTGTTATCGACACTCTAAATAATATAATTATAGTGCTAGCGAGTTTCGAAATGTAGCTGTTTTATGCACTGTTATCAACAACAGATCTTTATACCTTGTATTATACACGTGTTTTCTGCCGGAGTTGAGAATGTATACAAATTAATTTTTGAAAATACAAGACAATTATAGTTATAAATACTAGAGACTGTAAAAAGTTTATTTATAGTTACCTCTATTCTTTATGTTAAAAATTACTCTCGGTAATCTTTTCTATAAAACAAAGACCCGTACATGGGTCGAATGTCCCCAGGTTAATATATTTAACGACAAACGTGAATAGGCTACAGCATAGTACACATTTAGTAGACCCATCTAGGCAATTGTATCGTTTTCCTGCAATATAGGGAAGTGGGCGTTGTTAAGCAATTTACAAATGTGCCCGATGTATCCTTCCCATATTAACTAGCTGTCTATCAAGGTATCGAGGAATTTTGTTGAACCGCTGTAACGCCACGTTGAATATAATTTTGCAAATCATTAATGTAAATCAAGAATAATAGAGGCCCTAACATTGAGCCTTGGGGAACACCTAGTTTACATTATGGACATCCGATTGAAGTCCATTACATTTTACTACTTATATTCTATCTCCCATATAGGAGTTAATACAACTTAACAGGCTTCCTCGAGTACCGATGGTTCTAATTTTTGGATAAAATATATCTATCCACAAAAACCAAAGCTTTCGATAAATCAAAAAACAGCGACACGGACATATTGCCCTTGTCTAATTCTTTACAGATATATTTAAAGAAATGTGCGGATGCCGTTTCCGCTGATTTTTTGGCTTGAATTCATGTTGCCACATATTTTATTTTTTTCTATAAATGACACAATATGGTTGTTGGTAATTTTTTTCTATTATTTTTGAAAACACGATTAGGAGAGAAATCTGCAATTACTTTTCAATATTATTTTTACAACCTTTCTTGAAAATCGGGATTATTGGCTATTTTAAGGAACTTATGTAATTCATCTTTGCAAAATAACATATTTATGAGGTGCAATACTGGTGGTATTTTGTTATCAGATATACGTATTTTTTAAGTTGTGTATTATATTTACTAATTGTTTTTCGTTCACAGAATAAAAAACTATTGAATTTTGTGATGCTTGTTTTGCTCGGGTAGCTGGTTTGGAGATTATTCCAGGGTTCAATGTTAATATTAATTAAAATCCAGATCCAAAATAAGACATTTATTTTCCTAATAATTATATGTACAGTGTGGCCATATCTTTTATGGCTTAGACTGCGACAATCTTGTTATTACATAAGTGCATCATAGTAATCGGGGAGAGAGAGAGAGAGAGAAAGAGAGTGTAACATATTTCCTCTATGTACGTCGTCGTAACCCCAATTCTCTAATCGAAGTTCCAGGACATAACAGACGCGACTAACAAATCTGTTTCAGGAGAGATCCAGTTCAACACACTTGAATCAATCTGGCAGGAGGTCCAGTTCAACGCACTCGGATCCTCCCTAACAGATACTTGGCCAGCGGCTGCCACGACGCCGGAGAAACTTGAGCTTCCGTTATCCCAGTTCAACACACTCGAGAAAGGTGAAAGTCAAGCTCTGAATTTACTGGTTTCTGGCTAGCTATTTTATACCCAAAAATCACGGTCACGTGGTTTTGCACCCGGCACGAAATGCACACGGCACGCAAGTTGCGGCCTGGTGAAGTTAGAATTAAAAGTTAACAAAAGAACTAATCAGGTATTGAACTAATCTAAAACTGAACTACTTGATCCATGCATGATTAAAATAAGTTAAACTGGAATGAAAGTATACAGTATTCCTGTAGTATTGTATACTTCATTACAATTTAATCTACATTCCGATAGCGCGTAAGACAGAGATAAACTATATCCAAAATATTCATTTATATTATCGGGTACAATATTAGAAAAAATGATGGAAGGTAATTTGACAATTGACGCTTCTTTGGTTTTGTTTTCCTCGTTTATTATTTTGTTGTTGTAATACTCTTCCTATACTTTCTTTGTATTCATTGCAAAACAATTTTTTTTCCGGACAATTACAATTGCTCATTTCATTTGTGTGAATAAAAATAAACTAGAATTATTCTGTAGACATCAGTTTTACTAAAATCGACAATCGTACATAATTTATAACCTTAATTCCTTCCAAGATTTATATATTTTTCACATATTAATTCGGGAATTGTGCAGTAAGTTTGAATGAAATTGCAGTGTTCTAATATAACGTATACAACTGGTGCAGCTTTTGTAGTTTTTTTATTATAAAATGTTTTAATCATAAAATATATAATAACTACCTACTTTATTTCACAGAAACAGGGAAAAGTTTAAAAAGGTTATATAAATAGCCATTATTTCATTTGAACGGGTTTTTTCGTATTGTGGTAGAGATCAAACTACTGTCAATCGTAATAAATAAAAAGTAATTAATCCCCAAAATATATAATCAGTAATAGTCTTAATGATAATGTCATTTCTTAACATTAAAATGAGCAAGTAATTAAACCAAGTTGTAAACGCTATTTCAAACACTAAAAATGACAAATTATGAGCCCGGCTCTGTTTTATCGCACACGAAGCAATGTTATCGCTATGCTGCTGCCATGTAGTAGCAAAACATACGAAAAACATATTCGTATTCGACACAATACTTTAGTAAGAGCAAATATTATGCACTTTTTTCATGTTATTTTATTTTATACTACATTGTATTATATTTTATTTAAATATTTAAGTCACTTTGTAGAATATAAAACAATTTATGGTGAATTTGGGACGAAAAAGAGGTACGTTCGCGTTGAATAATCAAGGAGAATTATAATATAAAATATAATAGGTCCTCGTCTTAAGTTTGCTAGTTTACATAATGAAATAAGTTCTGAATTCTGTTGGCTCGTTTTTAAGATTTGTGTAATATAAGAATGAGGATATTTTACGCACTATTCGATCTTGGTAACGTACCCTTAATTCTTGAATGTTATGAATTTCACATTTTCAATATTTCAAGACTGATCGAATAAATTAGCGTAGTAAATGTAATAAAACTACAATTAAATCGATTGTTATAGTTCAATTAGGTACTGTGAAATAATTTTTAACTAACTTTACAAGAGTTTGTTTTTTAAAAGGAAAATATAAATTATTTTAAATCTGGTTTTGATTTTATGCATTTTCTGATTTAATAACCAGCGATTAATTAATAAAAATTATGGTTAATTATATAAAGAAAATTAACAATAAGCAAACCCAAATAATAATATAGGTAATTTGTGACGCGACAACACTGTCTTCGCACAGCTAACCCAGATGCAAGGGCAAAATCCAATTTAAAACTGCATCCAAAAATCTATTTCACGATCTTTTACTACAGCGATTTTCTCGTTAATTTAAAATCATATCAGATCGAATACATAGAAGGCATTTACCTAAATATCGTGCCAATTTTAATGGGTGGATGACCTGAACGTATTGAATGTTTGAACATGAAACTTTACTGTGAGTATGCTTGGCGGAAAATGAAAATTTCCAAAGTTATGAGACGTTCGGTAACAAACGAAGATATATACATGCACAGAGGGTGGATATATATTTAATAGAGTACTGAAATATGTATATACAATGTGTCCAAAGCACAACTATGTATTCTCTTGTTTCGCCCAAAATATCTTTCAAACATGTTAGGATAAAAAAAACCGTTCAAACTACTAAATCTACTAAAAACTTGATATGCAGAGGAAGCGTCTCATTGTCAGTAGCTGTCAACGTTGTGCCACTAGGATAGTTGGAAAATATTTGAAGAAAAATAACTTAAAGAAAAAGATCACTAAAAATTATATAAAAAAGTTCCACCCATTAATTGGAACACGTTTGGATTATCGTTCTATATACAGGGTGTTCCATAAGTGGACGATCGAATGAAGTGGGGTGATGGGGAGGTCATTTCCAATCAAAATAACCATATATGTGGTTAAATGATTGTTGATGGTTCAGAAGTAATTTATTTTATTTTTTTTCCCCTGAAATCGCTAGTACACCCACTAAAAAATTAATTAAAACTAAAATGATGGTTTTTTTGTTTTCTTTTTTAATTGAATTTTAAATAGGTGTATTTTTACGATAAAGGCATTTCCACCGCCTTTATTATCATCTGCCATTTAAAAAAAAAACGGTTTTCTGAGCACTTTTTGTTCATAAAGGAGTTTAGTTAATTTTTAAGTGACGCTGACGGATAACAAATGTACTATTAAAAGTTGCCCGACTGTCAGAAAAAGTTGTCCATTTAATGCAGATTAACATGGCATAACATATACGGTTGTCCAGGACAGATTTTTCATCAATATTTTTTTACAAGTTATTCGTGTTTGTTAAAAATTACGTTTTACAAAATTTCAAGCTATGTTGTCAGAAATAAAACAAAAGAAGTAAAATAAATATTTTAATACTTTCTAAATTTCTACAATAACTGTTAGAAATTTCTGCCAGTTGCTCTAATACATAATCGGCATCGCCGGATAAAATTTCTTTTAATTAATAGGATGCCAAGTTCGTTATTCTTAATAACATTGATCCCTTCTCTTTTTGCCGTAATTCTTGTCCGGTTTGGTTCTCATTGACGTAAACAAGTTCTTTCAAATAACCCCATAAAAAAGGGTAAAGGAGTTAGGTCAGGTGACCTTGGTGGCCACTGTATGGTCCTTCCCCTCCCAATCCAGCGATTTTCGTATTGTGAATTGAGGTACCGTCTTAGTTCTAGGGCATAATGATTAGAGGCACCATCACACGGTAACCACATTTCTTGGCGTGTTTCCAGGGACACGTCGTCAAGTAAGCCACCCATTCATTTTGTAGAAAATTTAGGTACTCTTTACTATTGAGCCTTCTTGGCAGCTCAAAAGGTGCCATTAATTTCCCTTCAACTATTCCTGCCCATATTTAGTTTAATAATATCAATTTGACAAATGGCTACTTGATCGATTAACATGTTGCATGAAACGACATGAATCAAGTAAGCCTTAAGGTGCACCTATTTGTTCCCTTTGCCCGCATCTAACCCTCTCACACACTACCATTTATGGAAGAAAGTATCGAATTTTTAAAAATTAAATTCATCACAAACACAAATTACGTGTAAAAAAACATTGATAAAAAATCTGTTCTGAATAACCGTATGTGTTATAAATACTATGTTAGAATCTGCATTAATTGAACAACTTTTTCGGATAGTTGGTCAACTTTTAGTAGTACATTTTTTATCCGTCAGCGTCACTTAAAAATTAACTAAACTTCTTTATGGACAAAAAATGTTCAGAAAACCGCTTTTTTAAATGGCAGATGATAGTAAAGGAGCACCTATTTAAAATCCAATTAAAAAAAAAAGAAAACAACACAAAAAGTCATAATTTTATTTTTAGTTAATTTTTCAGTGGGCGTACTAGCGATTTCAGGGGAAAATAAAACAATTGAAGTAACTTTTCGGCCATCAACAATTGTTTAATCACAAATATGGTTATTTTAATTGGAAATAACCTCCTCCATCACTCTACTTCGTTTGATCGTCCACTTATGGGACACCCTGTATAAATAAGAATGGACAATGAACTTTTAATCCACTTCAGTATCAATACTAGGTAATAAATCTAATTATTATTAATCGGGTGACTGGGCGAAACATTATTTCAAACATTTTAGTGTTCCTTTTTTAAAAATACAATTGAAATAATTTATTAAACTAATAGATCAAAATATAAGTTATTCCATTTTTAAAATTTCTCTTGTCAATTGCAATTAGGCTTTTACGCGGGACACCTTCAGCGAGAAATATAACTGTCAGATAACGTGAAAAACTTTCCTACTTCGATATTCATTTTAAATTAAAAATTCATAATCAGACTGAACACGGGGAATGCATTTGGAAAAATATCCTTCCGCTATTTAATAATAGTCCATTGGCACGAACTTCGTTTTCTATTGTCAGAATTTAATGTGCTGCAGAAAAGTTTCAATTCCGTTTGACCATGCTGAACGATTCAACGCGTGCTGTATCTCTCAGGCCAGAAAAAGATCCCGAATAATAAAACACAAATGGCGGTAGTATGCCAAATATTTCCGTTTTAATTATAATATTGGTTGTGGTTGAAACTGTACATTATTAAACTAGAAGTATTTGCTTTTTTACGTTTTTTGTTAATGAATACTATTCAACATAGATTAAAATTTAAAACACGCAGTGTATGTACGATGAGCAAAAATAGATAAAACTAATACCTATTGTTCTATTTGTAAATTTTTCTAAATGTCAATGTATATCGTAAGAAGATGTACAAAGGGTAAGATACCACGAACTTTTACAGTCATTGTAAATGAAAACAGTATGAATTATCTTGATATAACAACAAAAACCTTAACTCGTATGCAAACACATTAGTAAGTCTATCGCCCACATTATAAATCTTATATTTAAGAATTCCGTACTTTCTGAAATTTTTAAAGAAAGTATTGTAGTACCAATACATAAAAATGACAGTAAAAACGATGACGAACTAGCCCGACATCATTAATAAGTAATATTGCAAAATTTTTGAAAAGTGTCTAAACAATTGATTTTGGTAATTCTTAGGAAAAAATAAAATAATGTCAAAAAATCAATATGGATTCCAGAAGAATATTGGTACTGAAGGGCCTCTTCAACTGCTACCAGATACTATAGCCTGATCGGGACGTTCAGGCTTAAGGAGGGGGCAGTTATACTAAGTACCTAACTTCGAATCGAGCAAGAAAGTCTTAGCCATCTTCTTAGATTTATAAAACGTCTTTGATACAGTATCTCTTTATTTATTTATTTACCTACGTATATAAATACATTTACATGGCAGACACTAACATTAGCAATTAAAATAGTCATTATATGAAAGAGATGTGAAGGCAAATACAAATACTAAATACTAATAACAAGTATATACAGGGTGTTGCATCATGAGAGGGACATAGCTTAATAGGAGGTAGAGAACATCAGTGGTAACCGGAACCTCCCATAGAAATGGCTCATTGGGCCTTCATTACGAAGTTACAGGGTGTTAAATAATTTTTGGCCAAACCTGTTTTTTGTCATAACTTTGACAGGGAATGAAACAACGGATTCATATTTGGTACGGCTAATGTACTAACGAGCCCCAAGAGGTACATGTATAAAAAAAAATATATCCAGGTCCGGACTCACTATAATTTATGTTTCTTCTTTGCATCAATAAAACATCACCCTGTATATATTTTTTTGAAATTTCGATACGATATTCGAAAAGAGCAAGAAAAAACAAACAAAATGGCCTATTTCATTTTTTTGTTACACCTTCGTGGTTATTTAAATACGTTGTTAAATGTGCAAGAAAATGGATTACAGAACCCTATTAAATGAGAGGCACGTGAAATAAATAGTTTTATAACTAAAATTTGCAAAAATTCTATTGAGCCTAGGTGGTCTGGGTGAATCCTAATTCCGGCACGTTTTAAAGGCCCATTTTGGTAAAAAACTGTGGTCCTAATAAGTAATCGGGTATGAAATAACAAAATTTTTAATCAATCACAGTAGGCTTGTTCAAAGTGACAGATAATAAAAAGAAATCTCCTAAACAGTTGAATAATTGTTTGTTAGTAATTTAATGTGTCAATAATCCGCATTTAGTTAGTGAAAACTTGTGAAAATATTTTAACTATGTCAGTAAAATTTACAAACGTGGAATATGCTGACATAATATTCATCTATGGTTTCTGTAATGGAAATGGTAGGTCGGCGGAAAGAGAATATCGGCTGCGTTTTCCTGGTCGTCGATGCCCTAATCATAAAACCTTTAGTACGGTGTTCCAGTATGCAAGACAACACGGAAAGTTTCCTACTTCTGCAGTTGTGGAGCGTGTTTTACAACAAGGTGTGCAGGAACAAAACAATATTATAAACGTAGTTCAAGAAAACCCAAATATGAGCACTAGACGAATCAGTTTGGCAACTGGTATTCCTCATTGGCGAGTATGGAGAACTCTAAAAAGAGAACGTTACCATCCATATCATATCCAGCAGGTACAGCGTCTTCAACAAGGCGACGATATCCCCCGCCTGGCATTTTGTCATTATTTGTCTAACCATCGCCCAGTCATTTACAGAACCTTATTTACGGATGAGGCACAATTTACAAGGGATGGAGTAAACAATTCACGAAATAATCATAAATGGGCACAGGAAAACCCACATGCGGTACGCCAACGCCGTTCGCAACACAGGTTTTCTGTAAATGTTTGGGTCGGACTTGTGAATAGACATTTGATAGGGCCACATTTTTTTGAAGAAAGATTGAATGGTGAAATTTACTTTGATTTTCTTCAAAACATTTTACCGAATATGTTAGAAAATATCGGTATAAGAGGCGTGTTGTTTCAGCATGATGGGGCCCCACCACATTTTAACCTACAAGTAAGAGAACACTTAAACAATGTGTATCCTAATAGATGGATTGGACGCGGGGGCCCACATGAATGGCCACCAAGATCTCCTGATTGTAACCCTTGTGATTACTTTTTATGGGGCCACTTAAAAAACGAGGTTTATAGCATTGAAATTGAAAGTAGACAACATTTAATCCAGCGCATCGTTACAACCTGCGACGAAATACGGAATAATCCAGAAATGATACGTCGAGCAATTGGTGACCTTTCTAAACGCGCAAGAAAATGCACAGAATGTGGGGGAGGACATTTTGAAAATTTACTTTGGTGTCAATTACGTTTTATTTTTAAACACATTTAGTTATTGTTTTGTTGTTTATTGTTAATTGAATGGAAAATATTTTATTTATTTAGATTTTAGTTTGTTCTCTTTTCCAATTTTTATTAAGTATAAAATGTTGATGATTTTCTTGATCAAAGTAACTGGTTGCTTAGGCCTAAATGGTTTAAATTATCTGTCACTTTTATTCTTTGAACAAGCCTACTGTGATTGATTAAAAATTTTGTTATTTCATACCCGATTACTTATTAGGACCACAATTTTTTACCAAAATGGACCTTTAACACGTGCCGGAATTAGGATTCACCCAGACCACCTAGGCTCAATAGAATTTTTGCAAATTTTAGTTATAAAACTATTTATTTCACGTGCCTCTCATTTAATAGGGTTCTGTAATCCATTTTCTTGCACATTTAACAACATATTTAAATAACCACGAAGGTGTAACAAAAAAATGAAATAGGCCATTTTGTTTGTTTCTTCTTGCTCTTTTCGAATATCGTATCGAAATTTCAAAAAAATATATACAGGGTGATGTTTTATTGATGCAAAGAAGAAACATAAATTATAGTGAGTCCGGACCTGGATATATTTTTTTTATACATGTACCTCTTGGGGCTCGTTAGTACATTAGCCGTACCAAATATCAATCCGTTATTTCATTCCCTGTCAAAGTTATGACAAAAAACAGGTTTGGCCAAAAATTATTTAACACCCTGTAACTTCGTAATGAAGGCCCAATGAGACATTTCTATGGGAGGTTCCGGTTACCACTGACGTTCTCTACCTCCTATTAAGCTATGTCCCTCTCATGATGCAACACCCTGTATATAATATATAAATAAAAATATGATTATTTATAACGATTACTGCAGTATAGCACGTTTTGCCTGATTTTTAAAACCATCAAGAGATTTCTTAAATAATTCAAGTTCGTTGTAGAATTTGTTCACGATTGAAGTTATTCTATTTACAGGACTGAACATTGCATATGTTGTTCTACAATAAGGTACAGATAAAATTGACACATTTCTAGCGTTGAAAGATGGTACCCTAAAACACATAGACTCCAGGCAATCAGGAGAACTGATGTAATTGTTGATAATTTTGAATGCGAAACAAACATCGTAATATTAAAACGCCTGCTATGTAAGGAATTGATATCCAAATATAATTTCGTTTCCTCGCAGTTTAAACAAATTCCCCTTGTCCCAAGCTTAGAGCACATGAATCGAATGAATTTATTTTGAACAGGTTCGAGTCTATTGATATACAGGGTGGGGCAATAATGCGTCGCACCTCGATATCTCGAGTTCTACGATAACTAGAAATTTTTTAAAAAATTGCAAGTAAACTAGATAAAGAAAATCTATAACTGGAAATTATTTTCGAACATACAGGGCGAACCAAGACGAAATTACAGTGCCTCTTTTCAAAATGGAATGCTATGTACATCAGTACATTTTTTGAAAAATCTTTTTAGGCTCTATTCATTCCTATATTAGCATTGAATGGATGTAATGAATTATTTCGTTGATATAATGCAATCTGCAGATGGATATTTAAAAAATCACCACAGTCAAACTTATGTGAATACCAGTTACGAGACATCTAATTAATGTTTTTAATCATTTTCATTTTCTAAAAATGAAAGGGTGGTCAAAAATTACTTTTCAATTAAGAACATTTTAAATTGAATTTTCTCAATTTTTTCAAATGGAACACCCTGTATATTTTTCGTCGACGTGATGTAGAAATGAAAAACGGACATTTTTTGTAAGTACTTCTATATGGCTAATTGCAACAATTTTCGTTTTATAAATAAATAAGTGTCAAATTCAAGAATAAATTTAAATAAAGTGGTTCCCTCAAATAATTCATTAGAAAAATTATAATAGATGCTCGACGTATTGCTCATTTAGATTGACACACGTCTTTATGCAATTTTGAAATGAGGCCATTTAGTGGGACCATTTCTTCCAATCCATTGAAATGAGTAAATAGTATTTGGCCGGTCCTTTATTGTAATGTTTTTTTGTGCATTTTTTTGCTGTTTTCATTATTCAACAAGCAATAAAACCTCAGTTTGATATAAATTGTCGTGTACAAAGGAGCATTTATCACACTTATCAGTCGTTACAATTTGTGTTGAATTTAAAATATGAATTTTAATAAAGCGGAACTTGCAGACATGACTTTTGTTTTGGGCGAGTCAGACAGAAATTGTTTACTTGCCAATAGAATTTATCACCAACCTTATCCTGAAAGAAGGATTCCTGCTGTTAGCAGCTTCCAAAACCTTCTCGATAGATTTGTGGAAACTGGAAATGTCGAATATAAAAAAAGTGAAACAATAAAAAAATGAGTTTTCTGTGGTGCTGGCAACGGTTGAGAATCCCCATGTTAGTCAAAGAGAAGTGAGCTCATTAATAGGAATAATTAGACGGTCTGTGGATCGAATCTTAAAAACAAATAACTTGCATTCGTATCATATTCAAATGCACCAGGAATCATCTGATGATGATTTTCAAAAGCGTCTATAATTTTGTAATTGGCTCAGAGGTGAAATGCAACATGACATCAACTTCTTCAATACTGTTTATTCAGTGATGAGGAAACTTTTCATAAAAATGGATTTGTTAATAGGCATAATTTCCATTATTATGCTTCGGAAAATTCTCACTTTTTTATGCAAGTTGATAACCAACACAAATGGTCTATAAACGTTTGGGAAGGAATTATTGGAGAACATTGACATTGACTGGAGCTATTTATCTTCATTTTTTGGAAAACTATCTGCCACAATTATTGGTAAATCTCCCCGAAAGAATTCGAAATAGGATGTGGTTTCAGCAAGATGGTGCTCCATCACATTATTTAAATGCAGTTAGAGACCACTTAAATTAAATAACACCTACCCTAATCAATGGATTGGAAGAAATGGACCCACTAAATAGCCTGCTAGATCTCCAGATATTAAAAAATTGAATTTCTTTTTATATACATTCGGATCGCCTGATTTCTTAAACTCCTTATCTGTTTTCTTTTTTTTCACGTATTAAACGTTTCAATTCGGAACTAAAACAGACAGGAGAATTTCATATTCAGTTTTTAAGCAAACTAGACAAAATAGGTATCAGTGTGAAAGTATATGCTTTATTTAAAGACTGTCTAGCCAACAGACCACAGCAGGTCAAAATAGATAACGCTCACTGCGCCACACAAATAATAGTATATTAATTAGATTTAGTGATCCAAATTTTTAATTGTTTGACGAGTTTGGTGCGTGTTGAGATCAACGTTTGGTCAAAAAACACAATTTTTAATTTGTCGACGTTTCGTTTATTAGTATAAACATCCTCAGGACAATTTAATTTGTGTTTTGATGTCATATAAAATTCCTAACTTATATCACTAGATACCAGTTCTTAAAAACATTCAATATTGTAAAGAAACGAAAAGTATAACAGTAGTCCTACTACTGTTGTACTAGACTAGACTATTAGACTAGACTACTACGGATGACACAGAACTACATCCTTAGATTAATTTAACAAAATCAGAGAAAGCTGCAACAACAACTTTACTGAAAATCAATTACTGGATGTGGCGGATGTATACATGCGTTCTGCTATGGCCTATGCACATAGTAAGAAGGAAACTCTTGGATCCATTATTGAATATCATGAAACAAAAACTAGGGCAAACACCGTGTATAAGGTACCATTTTATAATAAAAAAAATCTCTCAGAAATGCATAAAATGCAGCGGAATCAAGTTATTTAATAAACTTCCGCCACATAAAAAAAATGAGAAAAACTGGAACTGGTTTCAGGATAGAAACTAAAAATAATCTGATAGACAACTACACCACACTTTTCTACCCATATTATCATCATGTAACACAAACGCGACACACTTCTTATACTATAGTCAAACCTTCTAGAATGTTATATTTAATTTTAGGTAATAAATAAAACTGTATTCTTACCATACACCATCTCAGATTATTTATATACACTTTGTACCCAAAAACCGGATGCAGAAAACCGACTTCTTGTTCTCAATTCAAAGTAATTATAATATTTTTTAAATCTTACGTTTTTATCAGCTACGATAGAATTATTTACACATTCATTTTAAGTGTTCATATTTAATAACATTTTCCCCTATAATTCAGCGCAGCGACATATTTTACTATAAGTACTTTTTCTTTTTCAAACACAACGTGGTGGTTACATTTTTTACGTTGTATAATATCGGAAATACTACTGTCACTGAACTTACGTTAATGACTATATCTTTTAATAATATTTTATTTTGTTTAAGTATATTGAAATAATCGTTTTTGTTTCAGGCATTGCGATGAATAAAATCTGGATCTAATAACTGAAACCGTAGGCTGAATGTAAGTAGGAAATTATTATTATTATTGACATCTCTCTCTGCAATATTCGCCAGCTAAAATTGGAAGAGTGCTAAAACCCCAAGGGCTCTTTACAAGAACCCTTATTTCTCTCCCTTATTTGTTAAATATTATATGAATACCAACCAAGCTTAGAGTTCTTTTTTAATTATACAATATCACTGGAAGGGAAGTCTAGGGTAGCAGACCGTCTCGGGAAATATCGAGGGTTAGTAATAATGCCATATGCACTGTTTCGCATTTTACAAAGGGGTTTGTAAAACGCAAGTTAACTTTTAAAAAGCTTTTAATTCTCCAACGTTGGGTTAAATATTAGCAATATTGGAGTTTGCGTTGCAAAATTAATTCTTTGGCATCTATGGAATATAGGAAATGTACTATTATTTTTTTAAATATCACTTTTGTCAGCCGCGGCTTCGTAGAAATATTTTAATCGTTTATATAGTAATTGCATCATAATTTATATAATACTTCACATTTTTAACTACTCGTAATTAATGATGTACTTGTTTTCTTTGAATTATTTCTTTAATCTCTACAATACATACTAAGAAAGGACATTAAAAGTGATTTAAGATGTTAAATGAGACTTTATCAAAGCTCAGATCCATCAAGGGAGCCATTCGGCGTTTGCATAGATGCAAAACCTGAAAATTCCTTGAAGTGAAACCAGAAAAATCTTGAAGATAAATAGGCCAATCTTTACGTGTCACGACCCTAGGCATGAGGTGAAAACTGGTGTTGTGTAGAATAAAACCGGTATAAAATTGATTATAATAACAAATAGTTTAATATTACATGAGCTCCAAAAAGTACCTTAAGGGTTTTAATTTTTAATAAATAGTTATTTACTTTTTTTGTACAAAATGATTCTGAATTTGTGGTATGATTTAGACTTCACTCTTCTGATTAAAAGTATCATCTACGCAACTTAATTCTGTAACTAGTTTTGGAGATAAAGGGTGTTAAAGTTAAAAAGTAGCTATTTTTATTTGAAAAATATTTAAGGCAATTGAATAAATCGACTGATTTTCTTTGCACGTATGTTTTTCCTTTAAATCCAATAATCCATGAGCCAGTCAGGATGTCACTACCATTAGGTGGGACTAAACGGCATCTATGTATTTAGATTGTCCAATATGTGAGTTAAAAGGGATCACCTTCTGGACATTTCAGATTCCCAACTAAATACGGTTTTTAGTGGCCATTTTAAAAATATTTCAACTTCTTGACTCAATTATGCCTGTATCTCAGAAATCGTTGATCCAAAATGAAAAATACCTCTTAGTAAAGTTGTTCAGAATGAAATTTTAACCTATAACAGAGACATTTTTATGCCGGTTTTAAGGCAGTTTAAGACAGAAATTGTAAATAAAATGATTTTTTTATAAATTACGATTCCCCATTATTTGGTTTCATTCCAGATTTGTCGGAATTTAGTGAAAAAATAATTTGAAGTGTAAGAAAAATGAATAGAAGGAAGCTGGAGGAAAAACTGATGGGAAGCTGTATTATATGCGGGAAAGAGTCGAATTTGAATGAAATAACCAGCCCTCGAGACAACCGTTGCTGGGAAATGCCTTGTGAGGCTGCAGCAGTGAGACAGTTTATCCCTATTTTAACATCTCAAGGTGATCCTCAATGTGTAAGAATTTCTGGATGGTGATGGAATTTCGTAAAATTTCTTGCACATTTCAGTGCAGAGGCAATGGTTGTTGGAAGATATTCTACCGTGTCGAATATTTCGCTGAAGAGCATTGAGAGCTACATGACCCAATGTAGTGCAAAGATCAGCTGGAACTTGACACTTCCGTTGGGTTTAGGTGCGGCACATGAGAAGGATATGAAATGAACAATTATGCAATTGACACGATGAAACGTTCCTATGCCACTGAGTACCTCTTCTTGTCTGTCAATATTATCCTACGCCAGTACTGTAGAGGATCCGACTTCATAACATAAAAAAAAAATCGAAAAAAACGAGTCCGTTTGCAAATCCAGATCGACCCCACTATTAAGGGTTCACGACTATTTGCCCCTTTCATATACCTACTTAGATTTTTTCGTGCAAAATATGCAAGTCTTATCACAAACTTTGGACTGTATGGCAAAATTTGGAGCTTGCCTCGTAGAGTACCTTGGTTCTATAGTAGTTTTTTTCCGCGGAAGTTTGTTCCTCTTCTTTTGAAGGCGACCTGTTGTAGTTGTAATTTTTACCAGGGATTTTATTTTTATTGCAGCTGCCAATTTTTCAAATTTCCAGCAATTATTCGATTACAACTTTTCAAGATTATAAATGAAGTGACTTTCTCTTTTAAAATACGGCAGCCCGTAACCAACATTTTCGACTTATCGCTTTATGTCCGTTTACTATTTCTTGGTGTTAACAAATATGCATAGTTTGGGGAAAACATGGAAACCAACAACATTTTATTTCATTTTTGGTCAATTTTGTGGAAGGTTTAAAATGTGTCCTCATAAACGTTTTTTTAGAACAAAAGATATTTACGCTGTTTCTTAGTTTTAAGAAAAATATATACATTAAGAAAATGTTTAGAATACGTTTTTGCATAAGAATACAGAATTTTAAAAATACTAATCCTTAACCCTTCCGTTCTGTCCTAGTAGGTAATCATGGTAGTTAAATTACATTTTCTAAACGCGAATTGACTTTTACCCCATCAAGAGGAAAAGAAATTATTAGAATACCATTTTGTATCAGAATACAAATTTTGGAACTACCATCAATTAACCCTTTCATGTTATCGTCTTGAATCGCTTTTTTCGTTTTAAAGGATTCATATAAAAACGCGATTTGCGGCGTTTTTATTGATTTTCATGAAAAATGCCTAAAGTAAAAAAGTGTTTAGACTACGATTTTGCATAAGAGAAAAGATTTTCCTCATCAGTGTGTAGTAAAAATTTAGGAAAAATTGTATTTTTTATGGGGTCACTCTATGTTCACCCCCAGTAAAGGGTTGAAAGGATTAATTATCAAACTATAATAAAAAATTTGAAAAAAAGTTACACGGAATCATTTTTTCAACCAAAAAGAAATCGATTCGCGCTTTGATATTCATAAAAATCCCGCTTTTATTTTAACGGACGGAAAATCGTTTTACCAGCTACTGCATCGTTATGGGAGTTTTTGTCAGAGGAAAATCGATTTTGTATTGTAATAAACTATTAGCCTCTTGATCGAAATTAGCATAAGGTGATAACAGTTGATCTTGTTCACGGGCTGCCGTACTATTAATAATTTTAACCGGATCTAATAAAAACAGTATTTTCTAAATTTCACAGCAGTTACAAGAAATAAATAAAATTTCTATACAGTTATGAATTTAATTTTTCCAAATTTACGCCTCGGTAACAGACTTTTCGAGGTACTTTCCAATTTTAGTTTTGAATGCTGTTTTCAAAAATAGAAATTTTCTTGAAAAATCTAAAATCATATATTTAATTCAAAAGCATAACATTTCACAGTTCTAATTTTATCTTGTTAAAATGTTTATTTTCGAAAACACCTACTATAATTCATTGCAGTTTCTATCTAAGTGGATGTAATCGGAAGCTTTTGTTCAATTTGACGAATTCAACGGAGACTTACGTTCTTTTTATTGCTTGTACTTCAGTGCAACCTGTTTAAACATAACTCAAATTTGTAAAAATCAGAAATCCTTTAAAATCTTACAATCTATTGGATCATTCTATTAATCAGGATAGTGAAGTTTATATCATACACTATAAATTCAAAAAATTTCATCGAGAAACATTTCATACAAGAATAAGTCTGGGGTCCTTTGTTAAATAAATATACAATAATTGTTTTCTTCTAATTTTTCAAAATATTCAAAAGCCTTAAATGCACAAACTTTTGTCAGGCAATATCATAAAAGTAGTTTTTTTGATTATCGTTTTACTATATATCTTACAAATCAAGTAATACTTCTGAAAATGTATCTCGAAATTACACTTTCCTTATATAATAACTTCGTTCTAATTATCACAAATAAGTGGTAAACGGAAACAATTTCTAATACAAATTAAACTCTAGTATTTACTTTGTTCTCGAAGTACGACTTTAAGGACAATAACCCACCCAATTTCATTCGGTTTCGACATTTTCCTTTTATCATGCCTTCTTCTCTTTTTGTTACAATACTGACATTTCTGTGTAATGCGCTGCACGTACAGTGGCTTTACGTTTGGGATTGTACAGATCTGCCCTTCTTACTTCCAATCAGAAATTATCATCAAGTTCACTAATAAATTACGTTTCTCTATTTCTAACAACTTTTTACACTAAATATACACATACAGTGTGTGCAATTTAATACAGCAATACCCTGTTATTTTGGAAAGTGCTGCCCGATTTTTTTTTTTTAACATAGTACTCGATGAGTTCTATTTGAATATTTTTAAAAACAATTCATTTTCATATTTTCAAGGCCTACTAAGGTCCTATAAATGGGTCCATAAACTTCAAGATCGACCATTAGGCATTTTTTTTTATTGGAAAAGTGGATAACGTATTCGACTCGCAGTTGTCTCAAATAGGCTTATGCAAAATTTTAGCCCGATACCTCATATAGGGTGTTTGTTACTCAATCGCCAAATTTTTCAATTTTTCAGTTTTCGACTGGACCTGTATAAAAATCTGTTATGATCTAATGAAACAAACGATTGAAAAACGGTGTTTTTAATAACATGAACAACATGAAATAATGCAACGACAGTGAACACTAATTTAAAAACGGATAAATAATGATTGGATAAAATAGGAATTGGGCCAACAAACGGATGGAATAACATAAAAATCTAACAAAGTATTTCAACCTTTTGTGTTCTCAATATAAACCTCCTTCACACCTTGAGCATTTTTCATAACGGCGTTTCAAATTTTGACGGATCTTTATTAATTGTTGTGGTGCTATTTCCCTGTACTCTCGTTCAATTCTTTCTCTTAATTAGTCGCGGTAAATTTTTTCTTTTAAAATTACCCACAAAAAAATCTTAAGGTGTGATCTGGCGAACCTGGCAGCCAATGAGGGCTATTTCATCATATCTATCTGTTTTATAAATTTTCATTCAGCCATCTACGTACATATGAAGCCCTTGTAGCCTGCCTCAAGCTAGCTGTTGGATTTTTTCGAAATATTGTAGAATAACATTTGATGAATCATTTTCATTTTTATTTTATCCAGTCGTTACCCGACCGATATTCTCAATAACTATTCCATGAGAGTTAGGTAAAAAACGCTTTTAAATATTATCCTAATGATTACTACAATGATTGGCAATTTATTGACAAGTTCATCTAATGGTTCACTATCTGAGGTTTGTCGACTAAATTTTTCAACAGTTTTTCTCATTTGCCAAGTACGTTTCCAACTAAATGAATAATTACACTTAATTCTACAAAATTCAATGTCTCGATACCAATCATAGTTAGTGACCTGCTAAAAGAGTTTGATGTTGAGCCGTTATTCGTACGGCGTAGATTAGCGAATATCACATATTTGTATAAAACTATTCATGGTCATGTTGACAATCCTCAACTCTTAGAGCAAGTGCAATGGAATATGCCCACATTTGGGAATGGGCTGTCGTTAACATTTAAATACGATACACCCCACACCATTCAGCACATGAATTCACCCATACCCACTCCTTTTGTTAATATATTCTGTGATAATTTTACTAGTTTTTCTCGTTCGCTTAAAGAGACTGTCTTAACTAACTTTATATTTTAGTGTGTATATGCGTATTTTTGTCTTATACAGTGTAACCCATTTCAAACCTTAATACCCTCATAAAAGTTGTATTTATAAATCGATTTTGACCGGTTTTTTTTAATACAACACCAAAACTACACTTTTGGACAGAACGTCATATTTTATTTTTTAAAATCATGGCTTACCGCGATTTTTCTAGGGGCTAACATTTAAAAAGTCGTATTGGCGATTTTTTTACGTAAAATCTGAATACATTCCTGTATTCGGCTCCCTCCTAAATGGGTCCAAATTTCATAAAAAATACGAATTAATAAAATTTTTACAGATAAATTTAAAAATAATAATAATAATAAAATTTATCGAAAAAATATATAAATAAATATACAATTTCAAAAGGGGAAGGCATTGAAAGAATGCATTTTTCAGCCCCCTTATAAATCTAAATCTAACATAGACATAAATAAATAGGTGAATAGAAAACAAAATACAAGTAGCCTATTTTATATAGCACATTGCTGTGTCAATAGTTTTTGTTTAATTTCTTGTTTAAATTGATACATTGAAGGACAGGAAACAAAAATATCATGAAATTCGTTTAGAATTTTGGGTGCCATATAGGAGTAACAAGACTCAAACTTTTTAGTGCGATGCATAGGAATGCTGTAAGTGTCAGAAGAACGAATAATCGCGTTATGTGCTTGAGTTCGACTCTCAAGAAGATTATATAAATATAATGGTGAACGTTGATGAACAATCTTATAAAGTAAACATGAGAACAACAGAGTGAAACGATTTTCAATTTTTAATAAATTTAGGCTATGATGTGGTGCGTTTCACTGATATTGTATGCGTACCTTAAGCAACTATTTTGTAAAATTTATATTTTGTTTTGAAAAACTTAGCCAAATGCCAATAATATACACCACTGCAGTAATCAAAATTGCTTAGAATTACCGAATTTACAAGTTTCCACTTAACATCTGATGATAGAACATATTTGAATTTATAAAGGGTTTTTAATTTTGCATAGGATTGCCGACATTTTGCAGCTAGATGATTTTCGAAGCACAGATGATTTCCAAAGATTACACCAAGATTTTTAACACTGAATTTCAAAGTTGACACATTCTGATTCAACGTTAAATCACAATTTAAATGATGGGAAGCATTATCACACATAGAACTGGTCCCTACACACATCGCCATTGACTTCGCTGGAATAATAATAACACCATTGTCATTAGACCACTTAACGATTACTGTCAAATTTTCATTTAAAACTCGTACTGCTTCACTGGACTGCACTGGATTGCATGATATATAGATTTGAGTATCATCCGCGTAAAGATGGACTCCACAGTTTGGGGATAATATTGTGGGAAGATCTGCAGTGAAAACTGTAAACGTTAATGGTACCAAAATGCTTCCCTGAGGAACACCACAAACTGTTTTTTGTTCAAAAATGAAAATATTAGTACGTATTTATTATTGCAGACATAGTAAGTCATAAAATAAACATCAAAAACAGACAACAAAATGAAATATAATAAGCAATGACAATATAATGACGCTAATCACGCCGCAAAATTAACATGGAACCAATAACAATGACATAATATGATTGTAACAAGGAAACTAAAAAAATGTTATTAACAACAATAAATGTAACGTAATAAATGAAGATTGTAAAGAAACAATTAAATTTTTGAAGCTTCCACCAAACCAATGTAATACACTTTTCAATTTTTAAAAATATTATTTGACACTTTTCTTAATTGTGTAGGGGTAATTTCTAGACTCCTTATTCTAGATAGGAGGTCTTCACTTGTCTGGGGCCTCGATTTATATACCTTTTCCTTAATAGTGCTCCAAAGAAAAAAGTCGATTGGTGTTTAATCCGGTGACCTAGGTGGAAATTCAATTAGAGGGGTGTTGGGACCTATCCACTGATTTCGAAAATGATTATTTAACCACTGTCTCACTATCCCTGCATTATGTACAGGCCACCCATCTAACTGAAATTTTAAATTAATTCGGTCACGAATGGGTAAACTGTCTAGTGCTTCCGAAAATTGATTCCTCAAAAAATCCAAAAATTGGAATCTATTTGAATTTCCTTCAACAATATTATTATGGAGTATCCAGCATCAAACATTTACTTTTATTGAATATTGTCTTTTACAATTGATAACCCAGTTTGGATTTTCTGCTGGCCAGTAGCTAGAATTTTGGGATGAAACCGTACTGTTGGTGGTGAAAGTGACTTCGTCGGTATATAATATTTCTTTAACGAAATTAAAATTATTGAGGTTTTGTCCTTGAGTTCATAAACAAAATTCCAGTCTTCTACCTTCATCTCCGGGCTCTAAAGTATTCAAAAACGTTGGTTTGTATGGTTCTTTACAAGACATCTTCTAACAGTTTCTTTTGGAATATTTAAATCTAGACTGGCACTTCTTAAGCAGGAATTAGGAATATTACGAAAATATTCCAAAATTTGATCATTATGTCTACCTACAAAATATTCGTGATCTCTGCCTCTGATAATATGGCACCTGTGTCATTGAAAACTTTATTTATATTGTATACAGTGGTACTACTGACGTTTGGTCTATTGTGATGTCTAACAATAAACTCATCAGCTACTTCTCTTATCTAACGAGCATTATCACCAACCAGACGAACTATTTCAATTTTGTGCCTCAAATTTATGCGTACTAATATTTTCATTTTTAAATTTATCTGCAAAAATTTTATTAATAAATATTTTGTTATGAAATTTGGTATATACCCATTTAGGAGGGAGCTGAATACAGGGATGTATTCAGATTTTACGTAAAAAAATCGCTAATACGATTTCTTAAATTTTAGCCCCTACATAAATCGTTGTAGGCCATGATTAAAAAAAAATAAAATATGACTTTTTGTCCAAAGGTGCAGTTTTTGGTATTGTATCTTAAAAAAAAATCCGGTTAAAATCGACTAATGAATACAACTTTTATGAGGGTGTTAAGGTTTGAAATAGGTCACACTGTATGTGTATATCTGCTTAATTTTTTACAATATTTGTTCAATTTTTTTTTTCTTTTTTAAGTAATTCTGTATTTTACTTCGTACTTTACTATGTGTTAGTGTATGTCATGATCAGCTCTGTCTGCAGCATCCTTACTATCTGTTGTTTTTGTTTATATACATTTTTACTTTAATTGTACTTTTTTGTATAATATGTAATATTTAAAATTGTTATGTTTTGGTATCCTATTTATCGACAGTCTTGTGTGTTGGATTTTATCTTGATAAATAAGTAAATAAAGAAATTACCGAAAATGTGAATTTTCTACACAGTAGGCTTTGTAAAAATCTTGTTTGTTTTTCTATTGTGTTGTATTGTCAAGTCGAGATTGTTGACAGATATTGTTTATTAAATAAGCTCTCCAGAACAGGAACTTAATTAAAAAGTAAAGAATTAACGGTAATTTGAACTTAGGTGAGAGAATACAGGTTATTCGTATAATTGGTGATACTGCTCGATCAATGAGGGAAGCTGCTGAAGAATTCAATAGAAGAAATCCAGATCGTGAACCAATCCATCTAACAACAGTCTTCAGGATAATCGAAAATTCTGTCTGTCCTCTGCGTCTATGGTTGCAAATAGAGCCCAATGTACTCGATCGATTTTGCTCGAGTTTTGTATGCGTATTGAAGAACAGCCGCACTTCGCAATAGCAAAATCGATTCTAGCTCAAATGTGGGAGGAGTCAACCCCTAAGAGTTAACCCCTAATAATAATGTACATTTATTCTAGTGTCAAAAAAGAATTATAATAGTGTTCTTTGCAGAAATGTTCAGTATTCACCTAATTTTCTCCTTTGTTCCCGGACACCCTGAATATCAACAAATACCTTTCATTTCGTACATTTTTACTGACACAAGCTGTATTAAAATCTCTTACAACTAAATGAGATATATTAAACATTTAACGCATTTATGCTTAATTTTGCCCACCATGTAAAAAACAGGATTAAAATAGCGAGAGAACATTTTCAATAAAAATAACGTGGTGCCCGGAGCTTGGATCACCCCGAGAATATCTAATTATAGCTAAGAAAACCGCATAAAATCGCCCCATTCTCGTTTTTTCGCGTTTAAGTGCCAATAAACCGAGATAAATCTTCCTAAGGAATTGAATCCTTCAGTAGCGAACTGGACATATATTCCGCCGTAAAAGAATAATAAATAGCGAGTTGGCGGCAGTGAACAAGTCTATTACAACAAAAATATCAATACTAAGAGACATCCCATGTATCATTCTACATATATTAGGAATATAGGAGCATTTCCTCAATATAAGTTATTTATAACTCCCGAGTTAAAAAGAGTTGCCCGATGTCTGACATATGTTTTTGATGGTTGAGATTTTGATATGTGTTATGCGGGATTTCTTTAAAATATTTCCGCCCAAAACATTCCTCCAACACTTTGCGGTTTTATCTTGTCAAACCGCAACGGTATCCGACTGTTGGGTGTTATTTATGGAAATTCTTTGTTCACTAGTCAAAACATTGTTTTACGCTATATGTATAATTTAACTAGGTTATCTATACAGAGCGGCTAAACACGGAGGAAACCGTTGATAAAACAGGTAAGTACATTAATGTTTGTAATAAACTGTTAAAATATATTATTCTAGCGTCAATAAAAGATATTTAACTGTTTGGAATGCTATTATTTTACAGTTATATTTGATATTAAATAATTTAATCAGTAACCAGTTAATTAAATTATTGGTTGTAAAATCATTTTCAATTTAATCAATACCCTTTACCGGGTGGCCACGAGTCAATATGTACGCCGCCTATTTTTCTGGTTTTTAATTTAAAAATTTCGTTTTTGCTACATATAAATTAAACGAAAGTGCTGCTTTTAAATTAACAGGACTGAAAATATCACTTCCGATTGAAACGGAAATGAGATCAACTTCTTTTCTTAAATAGAGTTACTGTATTTTTTATTTCTCATTAACCATAAAATTCTAAGTGTAACAGTTCTTTCCAACATAGGAAATTTCAAAAAATTAGTGATACTAACATTTAAAAAAAAAATTTTTTAATAGCTGCATCTGGTTAATCTAATTTAAGGAATATTGTCTGAGAGTTATTTGCGGTATTCTACGAATATTCTTTCTTTTGTTTGGGTTTTCTACCACATATATTATCCTCTTCAAAAACAAATCACCGAATCTACAAAATAATAGAATGATTGGAAAAAAGCCTGTGATGTTTAAGTCAAAGGAAACGTCAGAGGTTATTTTTTACAAATAATATAAATCGGAAGTGGCTAAAGGATCAGACTCAGCATGAAAAATATATACAGGGTTACTGGTAATTCGATACATTCCTTTGGAGATATGATGGGGCATGATCTAAGAAGTAAATTTAGCCCTAACATATATTATGCAAAACTCAATAGTTTTTGAGATATTTAATTTTTTGTTTTTCTCAAAAAGTAGATCTTAATGTCCCAAAAGTTAATTTTCGAAAAATCTATTTGACATTTTTTTATTTTTTTTTACTGAATTACTTGTCCAATATTATAGATATCCGTTTGGAATGAAAAATACCTGTAAACATTTCGATCATATGAACATCTGAAATAAAAACTTAAAAAATTTTTTTTAAATCAGCTATGAAATTTACCTATTAGGTTTTTTCAAAAAAATATTAACGTAACACGCGTATAAATTATTATAAAAACTGCCTTATTTCAATAGCTATCTAACAAGGTACAAATGTTCAATGTACCCTTAATAGTTCTAAGAAAATACTAGTAAAAATAACGCAAGTAGTACGAATTTTATTTTTAGATAAACAGTAAAAAACATTTTAAAAGTAGAGTTGAATTCTTCATTAATTTCAAAGTTGTACTTTATTTTTCATATGTCTTGCTCAAAATGGGAGCCCCTATTCTGTATACAGACACGGCAGCGTCTTCTTATTTCCATCCTTGTTACTCTGGTTGTCAGATTATGCCTTATGTGTTGGGCAGCATCGACTATCCTTTGTCTAAGGTTTTCTATAGTATTGTCTGGTGTGGCATAGACCATCTCTTTCATATGACCCCATACGTAATAATCGCGCTGGTATCGGGCCCGCTCTTCCAATCCAACGGTTAGGGAAACGCTGATCAAGTAACTGTCGTACTGTCAGCCGATAATGTGCTGGACAGCCGTCGTTCTGAAACATCATTCGCTGTCTGACGACGAGAGGAACATCTTCTAAAATCACCGCCAGATCATTTCTTAAAAAATTTTCATAGATTTCCCCGTTTAAATTTTGAGGAAGAAAGTGTGGCCCTATTAAATAGTGGCCAATAACTTCCATCCACACATTAATAGAAAACTTAATTTGTAAGCTAGTTTCACGTGTTAACTTGGGATTTTCCTCTGCCCAATAATATAGGTTGTGGAAATTTGTTATACCCTCGCGATTAAATTTCGACTCGTCCTCCATAAAATACTTGTTAAAAAATTTGCACTTTCTGCATCTGAATTTAACATAAAGCGGCAGAATTTCACTCTCCTTCCAGGATCACCTTCCTCCAAGCCTTAGACAGGGGTGTAGTAGTAAGGATGACATCCAACTCTACGTATCGTAGACCAAACTTTCCATTGTGACGCTCCGGTTAGTCTTGCGACTTTATTAGTTGAAATAGTTTGGGTCTTCCTCAAAATACCTCAATATTTCTTCCTCATCATCTGGTTCATAAACGGGAGGAGCACCAGCGTCACTTCTTCTACATTTCACGGAGCCAGTTTCAGCGATATTTCGGTATGCCGTACTGAATACACGTGCATTTGGTAAGCGGCGGTTAGGGTACCAAAGACCATATTCTCGGCGAGCTTCAGCAGCGTTGCCGCCACAGTATCCATAGACAAACAAGATATCAGCGTATTCTGTGTTGGCATACGCGGCCATGGCACAGAAAATACAATAACAACAACTAATAACAACAACTACGAGCAAAATCAAAATCTTCGATAACTAATTTAACAAGACCAACAATCTTAAGGGACACGGAGATAAGAATGTCAGTTAATGACATACATGCACAAACGTCAAAGTCAAGGACTGACTGACTGAAATGAAAATGAACGATTAGTCGTTTAATAAATTCCGCCACCAGCATTATCTTTACTAATTTTTTATTAGAACTATCAAGGGTACATTAAACATTTCTACCTAGTTAGATAGCTATTGAAATAAGGAAGTTTTTATAATAATTTGTACGCGTGCTACATTAATATTTTTTTGAAAAAACCTAATAGGTAAATTTCATAACTGATTTAAAAAAAAAAAGTTTTTATTTTAAATGTTCACATGATTGAAATGTTTCCGGATATTTTTCATTCCAAACGGATATCTATAATATTGGACAAGTAATCCAGTAAAAAAAATTTTAAAATGTCAAGTAGATTTTTCGGAAATTAACTTTTAAGACATTAAGATCTACTTTTTTGAGAAAAACAAAAAAATTGAAATATCTCAAAAACTATTGAGTTTTACATAATGTATGTTAGGGCTAGATTTACTCCTTAGCTCACGCCCCATCACATCTCCAAAGGAATGTATCGAATTGCCAGTAACCCTGTATAAATCGGAATAAACACAGAAATAATGTATTTTGCTGACGTTTCGGAAAGTAGTCTCTTTCCGTTTTCAAAGCTTTTTCGAAGAACTCTTATCTGTTGTGTATATTAAACACACAGCTTAAGATTCAGTTTATGTTATTTCCATAGATACTTACATAGAACTGATGATATTTTCTTTTAGATAATGTTGAATTTGTTAAGTTCTTCTTTTAACATTGGTAGTCAGGTTGTACAAATATCTACAGAACAATTCGATACGCATTTATCTTCATTTAATGAGATTATTGCCGACTCTTTAATTTTTCTTTTTTGTTATCTGCCTCTGTTGTTAAAATTTTTGCCGAGTCCTAGTTTTTCTATGTTCGTTTTCCCAAGCATGTTCACAAATCTTTGATTTCTGAATTTCATTCTTTTTAATGTAATACTTGTGCTCATCCAACCTCACACTGAAAGGTCTGGATGACTCACCCACATAACATTTATCACATTCGTACGGGATATTGCAAATACAGTTTTTTGAATTCTGCTGCCGGTTTATCGGTTTTGTTCTAGATCTCAATGTGTTCCCCGTTTGAAATGCTGTCCTAACATCAAATTTGTCACGTAGTCCGTATACATAAGGAATTGTTGCTGTGTAATGACGTTCAGGTTTTTGTCATACAAATGCTTCAGGGTATTAATTTTGTACTAGAACCTCTTTGATAAATTTTTTCTCATTATTTAATACTTCATTATTAGATGATGTGATTTATATTATTTGTAAACAATAACCTCTCAATTAATTTGACGTAAACCTCACAGGCGCAGATGCTTTTTTCCAATAATTCTATTATTTTGTAGACTCGATGTTTTATTTTGAAAAGGATAATACATGTCGTAGAAAATGCAAATAAAAGTAAAGAATATGATTTAAGGAAATTACTAAGTCAGTAGTGAATGAAAATGAGTAAGGTTGTGGATTCTATTTGTTTATTTATTGATACAGTGTTCTACAGGTAAAACTCAATTATAGAACAGGAGGATAAATACAAAATAGTACATCAAAAAGTAGAAGAATATAATAAAAACTTGAATAAATACAAACATTATAACATGCGCATAAACAGACAAAATAATGTGGTTAAATACAACATGTGAACAATTAGTGTGTAGTAGTGTTGGTTTGCAACAAGAAAGAGAAAAAAGGTTAATTTTATAGAACGATGTCATTTAGGCTGCAACTGAATAAATGGAGGTGAATATATAGTACATTTGTGCGAGGTTTTGGCAGATAAAAGTTCAGTTTTGGAGTTAATCTAGGCACGATAAAATTCAACTTGGACAATAATTCTTGACAGTCGATACTATTGCGGATAATTTAAAGAAAAACACATGACAAACGTACTTGTCTTCCGAACTTGTTGAGCTGTATTTATCGAACAGCTCTTTTTTGCGGAAAACCTATAGGTGGATAAGCACCGTCCGATTGAGAATCAACGCTGTCCTGATTCTAATGTTGATATAAATATTATAGTAAGGGGATCATACAAGAGAGGTGTGCTCCAGCTTAGACCTGATGAAAGCAACGTAAAGAAGTTTAATTGCGTCAAAATAAGAGAAATCTCGATAATTTCACACCAAAAATCCATGTTTGCTAGACAGAAGGTAATGGCGTTGACATTGTGGAAAATGAAAGTCTGGTGCTAACAGTTACGCCAAGATCGTCAAATGTTGTGGGCCGTTGTCAATGTTATAAACAAAAGCAACATGAGTGGGTTTGATTGAAATAGTATATTACGTAACGAGAGTTGTAAGAAGCATATTACGCACGAATGGAAAAGTTACGCACGAAGCCGCGTAGCAGCGGGTGCGTAATTCCATGAGTGCGTAATTGCCTTACAACTCGAATTATGTACTATACTTTACCTACGATTACAGTTAATAAAATTAAAAAAACAAACTGTATATTTTTATTGTCAACGAATATTTAAAAGTAATATAAAAAAGTACTTAAGTGAACATTTTATTGTAGACTATTTGAAATATGTATTAATTAGAATTATTATTATTTATAGTAAATGTACAGTTATTAAATACAAAAGGAGTCTCGTTTGATTTGCTGCTTGATGCATATGACACAGTTATATTATTACTTGAAGTAGCTGAATCTTTATTTGCTATGGCAGATGTTATTTTTGTTGAATTGTTAGTTTTGTTATTCATAGAATTGTCCACATAACTTTCAGCTACCGTTGATGATTTCCATCCTCCGCTGCAAGTTGTTCCCATTGCTCGTCTGGAATACCGCAGGATTTTAGATTTTCATGGAGAACGTCTTTGAACCTCTTTCGTTGACCGCCACGCCTTCTTCTACCGCTTAGCAATTCATCATAAAGTGTACATTTAGGGAGGCGGTTATCATGCATACGATGAACGTGACCTGCCCATCTTCGGCGTGCTCTAGAAATAAGCACCTCAATTGGAAGGCTGATTGCTCTCCTGAGTACTTCCACGTTTGATATGTGATGGAACCAACGGATTTTCATCATACTTCTGAGATGTCTTTGCTGAAAACGTTCTAATTCTTTCACATGACGACGGTAAGTGACCCAGCTTTCACATCCATATAGCAGTGTTGGAATGACAACTGCTCTGTAGACAGCCATTTTCGTTGACAAAGCAAGGTCGTGGTTGTCAAATACTCTCTCTCTAAGTCCCCAGAGTGCTCTAGATGCAGCGTTAATTCTATTGCGAATCTCGCTGTCCATGTTTGCTTTGTCATTAACAACGTTGCCTAAGTAATTGAACTGATTCACCACTTCAAGAGAATTTCCGTTAAGTTTAATGTCTATTTGGTTCACTTGATGAGGAGTTGACATAATCTTAGTCTTTCCAATGTTGATTTTAAGTCCCAAGGAATCATAGCTCTGGGCATACACATCTAAAAGTTCTTGAAGCTCTTCCGGCGTAGAGGCTAAAAATGCACAGTCATCCGCATACTGGAGATCACAAATGAATCGTGTGCGTGTCTTCGTGAAAGCTCTAAAGCGCCCAATGTTAAAGAGACCGCGATCAAAACGGTATCTGAGACCTATTCTTCTGATTGTCAGCTTGTTGTCAACAATAATTGTTAGAGCAGTGGTAAACAAATTAAAAAGTAGGGGTGCCAGGACACATCCCTGCCTAACTCCAGTGAGGGTTTGGAAAGGTTCAGTTGCCTCATTATTATACATAACCTGGGCGTTGTTGTTTGTATGTAGACTGCGACATACTTCCACAAATTTTCTAGGAATACCTAAGCGGAACATAATTTTCCAGAGCACTTCCCTGTCCACCGAGTCAAACGCCTTGGTTAAATCAATGAAGGCCATGTGAATTTCTCCTTGATGCTCGAGTGCTTTTTTGCTTTAAAATAATATAATAATATAATATAATATATAATATAAATAAAATATGTAATATTCCCGAACAAGTTGTAAATACGAAAATAGAAGAATGTTAGGTATTATCAGTGACATTTAATTTCGATTTCAATAATTTGACAATATAATAAAGTAATAATTTTTCTATAAAGATTACTTAAAACCAACTAAATGTAATTAAAGCTTTTGATTCAAGTATAACTGTGTCGTAGAGTTACATTTCACGTCACGATGTACTGGAATGTAGAAAAAATATACCTACATCGTGTAGAAATTGATGCATATATATTATAAACAGCATTTCTTTTCCTCGAAAACAGTGACCTCACCTTAGCATCAATTACTTATTTTTCCACTTATTTCAGAATCTCGAGAAACATATGATTTGTTTGTATTTCTTTCGCACCACAACCGTAAATGCAGTAGGTCAAGATTTTCATTAAATCATAATATCAGAGAATAATCCTCATGTTACGTAGAGCAGTTTAATAACAACGCTTGTAGAGGATACCTTGTAACTTTGTTCTCAAGTTATACTAATATGTTCCTGTCCGCACAAGAACACTCAATATATTTGATACCCATACTAATACTTGGTGAGCACATTCAAGTATTGAGGTATTCCCGTTAACGCATAATGAAGTCATTAACGGCATAGCATGTTAATCAACCACCGTGAAATTTGATGGTGGCTAGGGTTACGTCCACTGTAATTTAACTCGGCATACTTGTGTACCCGGTGGCTGTAGACATATTCATATGCTAACCAAAGGAACAATAGTCCAGGCGGTTGACTCAAAAATCAGATCACATACAATACAACTCATTTGTTTAATTCGGTTTCTGTATGTTTGGGTCAAATATTTTAATCGAATTTTCATCTACCCATGTAGTTGGCCTATGTTTAAAAAAAGTCTTTAAATTTAATTACGTGAAAGATGAATATAAAGAAATACATTATTTAAGAAATCATTCGACTAAATATTCAGTTATATTTTATATCCAAATTACTCCAGAGCTACCATGAACTCTTACCTATCTACCAGTATATGTAGAATTTTTTTCTTAATCATTTATTTAACGTCAGCCTATTTCCGTTACCAAGGCCAATCACCAACGCCAGGGGATAAGCTCATCAATGTCTGTGTAGGTGTGAACGATCCATTTTTACACGTCTGAAGGACTTTTATTATACTTTCCAAAATTAATATTAAACGTTCACAAAGAAGGATTCAAAGCGACTGTTTCCGACAGAGAATAATACAAAATCTATACTTACTGTTTCGTTTTTGCTTAACTGCTTCACTGATGGTACCAATTGGACGTCGTAACACTATAAATCTAACATAGTAAATACTAACACTTTCTTAAAATTTAAACCTGAAAAGGAATTTTGAAAACACAAGAAAAAGACAATATAATGTTCAAAAATATATATTAAATCCTTTAAAAAATATATGTTTTACAAAAACGTTTAAGAAAAATGTATTGACAAACTATAGTCTGGCCCGTGTACAACACAGTGTGGAACGGAACGACTCATAATGTAACCAACTACCATCCAATGTGCGGTTTATAGCTAACGATTACACAAAAAGATTCAGTAAAAAGTTTAATGTTTATAATTTTGGTGAGCTTTTGCTTGCCTGTCTATTGACGTATTTTCAATTCAATATCAATTTAGTTCGCTCCTCGGAGCTTAAAAATGCTTCAATCGAAATGACTTTAAATTATATTCTGCAATTATAGATTCATACGTTCAGGCAAGGCGGTCCCATGCACGTTCTGAGTATGGTAACTATACTTTTTTGAGACCGAATCACCGGTTTAGGGCAAATACGCTTAAAACCCATCATTTTCCCGTCAAAATCGACTGCTAGAAAATGATAGGGCACCCTCTACGCTAAGGGCTATTTTCGCTAAAACTCTCGAAATACTTTGACTAGAGACTGGATAACTTGTCCTCATATTTAACACAACACATGCGTTGCAGTGCTGCACAACATGGATTCGTAAAAGATTTTATTTTCAAAATTTTAGTCGGTTTTCGTTATACTTTCTAAATTTTGTGGTCTGGGCGACATTACGTCTCCGTGCAGCGACATTTACTTCACTTTCTAAAATTACACTCCTTGTTGAATTTCCAAGATTTTGGCATAAACCCTTCGTAGAGCGGCTTCCAACGTCATTTTTACGTGAAGCACGCTTTCATGCGAAATGTTTCGTCGAAAATAGGATTTTGTTACAGTTTCTAAAAGTTCATCGAGGATTTTGGCGTTTTCTTTAACAAAGGCACTCCCCTAACCTGGAAATTTTGCCAAACCCCCAGTTTGTCGTGGGATAGGGTTCTTTCACGTGCTCACATCGTAAATACACGGAACCCACAGTTTTACATCTCTTTCGAAAGATGGAGACCCGGTTTGAAACCCGGACTGTCTGCGTGAGAGGACGCACCACTTTCCATCACACCACCAAGCCGACTATATGCAAATTTTAATTGATCTCATGTTGATGTTTATTCGTAAGTAAATATCGACAAGTAAATACATACTTTATGTTAACTTACACATAAATGTACTAACTCAGATACCTACAGGATATACAAGTTCACTGGCCTTATCTTCGAAATGAAACTTTTGCAAATATACTGATTTCAATTTGCTAATAAAATAAAGCCGAGATAAAACTTCCATCGCCAGCCGATTCGTCCTCTGCTAATTACTTTTAAAGCTTTAGTAATTGATGCTGAGTGCATATAAAGTGACTAAATAAAGAAATAGTTTCATCAATACGATTTTTATTCCCCTGCGGTTATCATCTAATTTCAAAGAATTACTAGTGATTATCCATCGAAAATCAGTAATTTGGAATTAGTACCTGCATTAAAGGCTCGAGTATGACAAAAGGTAACTGTGCCGTAATTGAATAATTGTGGCCTGGCCATAATTCACTGCTAATAGGAAGGGGGACATGAAATATGCATATTTGGGGTGTCGCCCTTCAACGAAAGGGTAGGAAGTGACAATGTTTTATACATCTGGTAAGAGCTATACTATCTGGGTTACTTCTAATCAGATGTTGATGATTATAACGACAATGGAATATGGCCCTTTTCACACAGATGATGTTTTGATATAAATTATAAAGGAATACGAATCGCGACCCTGAAAGGGGTAATGGAAATTTGAGGTTAATGTGTTAGAAGTAACGCAAAATTATTTATAGTTGTAATGTGTAGTGTATAGGTTTTTGTAGTCGACGGGGCAATTTATAATATCCTTCTTAGTTCGGTGTGTTACATACCATCTGACGCTCGTTCTAAATATATGCTGGGAACATACAGCGGATTATTTATTAGTCTATAAGGTCGCTGCTAATCAATATTAGTTTAAACTACTTTTACGTCGTAAATGCGCTCGGATGTAAATATAAATATGAACGTAACAGGTCCTTGGCCAATATTAAAATGATTACTTTACAGTGTCTTTCACTATAAATGGCCCTCAGTCCTCCTTGTTACTTCTGACCCAATTCGACAATTTAGAAAATCAGTTTTCTTGCAAGATTTTATACGTTATATTGAAAAAATAATGACCTCCAAATCAAATAGGTTACAGATTACAATCCTTCTTTTTTACAGCTTTCAACAATATAATATTTCATAAAGCTATCTTCCATAGATGGCCTCCTAGATGTCCCGATTTCACCCCACGTAATTTTTATGGTTTTTATGAAGTTCACGAAAAAAAATGACGGACCAATAGGACTATCCATAAAATTTAGTTTTACTTCCACGTCCAGTGGAAGTATAGTAACGCAAAAAAAAAAAATGAAACGGCACACCAAACCTTAACTTTTTTAATGCAATTTATTCTAAAATTTGGATTTTCATCTGACCAGTAGCTAGAATTTTGTGAAGAAACAACTCCGTTAGTGGTAAATGACGCTTCGTCAAGAAAAATAATATTGTTTTCAAAATTTCTTTCCGTGAGATACTTCTCTATATACATATGAGCGGGGGTCCTACAGCCTCTGCCATCTTTCTCTATTTCTCCATTCTTCCTTGTCAATAGCTCTATCTCTCATTGTCTTTACTATTCAATCCATCCATGCCAGTGCTGGTCTTCCTCTCTTTCTTTTATTTTTTGGGACATGCTTCATAGCTTTTTTTGGCCATCTATTTTCCTCCATCCTCATTGCGTGTCCATACCACAGAAGTAGGCTTGTTTCTATCCTGTCTATAGTAGTATATATTTTTTTCACGCGCCTTCTAATTTCTTGATTCGATATACGTTCCAACCTTGACACTTGCTCTCCTTAAAAAATCATTTCTACTGCCTCCACAATTTTCCTACTTCTGTCCGATAACTGCCAGCACTCTGATCCGTATCGCACTGTAGATTGTTATTTTGGTATTTATTTTAATGTGATTCGACCAAAGTAATTAGTTGAAAATTCGCACACATTTCTGACCTTGTTGAACCCTATCCTTATAGCATCACTGGATGTTCCTTCGCTTGATATCATGCTTCCTAAGTATTTATACTCTTCACATTTCTGTAATTCTCTTAGTTGTAGATCAGGATCTTCCTGCTCCTCTTCTATGTGTAAGTATTCTGTTTTTCTCCTGTTCATATTCATACCCCACTTTTCATATTCTTCTATAAATATTCTTCTATAAGTTTTCTTAGCATGTAGTCAATGTCTTCTTCACAGTTGACTATTTGATCATCAGCAAAGAAGAGAGTTGTTAAGCATTTATCCCCAATATCTATTCCCATCTCTGAACACTTCTTCCTACAGTTTTCCAAAACTTCTTGAATATGTATCTTAAATAGGGTGGATGACAGATAGTATCTCCGTTTAAGACCCTTTATGACTGTAAATGGTTTAGAGATTTTCTTTCCAACCTTTACGGTGCTTTCTGGGTTCTTATATGTGTCCAAATTGCACAAATGTACGTTTGCTGAGGCCGATCTTTATCACACCAAAAAGCTTTGTCAAGGGCACTGTATCGTAGGCTTGTTCAAAATCTATAAATACGAGGTACGTAGGTTGACTTTCGGGATTTCCGTTTTTCTATTATTTGCTTGAGGGTGAATATATTATCCAAGCATGACCTTCCTGCACGAAAACTGCTTTGCACCTCTAAATCTTCATATTTTGATTCAATTTTGTTTTTAAGCACCCTGCCGTACAATCTTCCCATTGAACTAGTGATACTTATCCCCTATAATTTACACATTTTTTTTTGTTTCCCTTCTTATACATTGAAATGATATATGCTAAATTCCAGTCCGCTCCTCTAATCAAATAGGCATTAAAAAACTCTGCTAGAATTTCCAACAAAATATCTGGTCCATGTTTTATTAGTTCAATGCGAATGTTTCCCGGTTCCGGAGCTTTGCCGTTTTTTATGTCTATTTATTGCTTCTTTAATTTAAATTATTTTTATTTCTTCCTTCGTGTTGTCATCTACTTCGATCTCGTCTGGTTTTTCTTGAAATTTTTCTCTATTTGCCATTAATAATGCCCTATAATGTTCTTGCCATTCTTCCCCTCTTATCAAGTTTATATTTCTTGTCTCTCTTCTGTCTTTTCTTAATTTTTTTTTCTGGCTTTCCATGCCTGCGTTATTCTAGTTCCTCCTAAACATCTCTCGATCTCTTCACGCTTTTTCTCCAAAATTTCGTTCTTCCCTTTTACCACCATCCCTATTTCATTTTTCTGTCTTCCGGGTCCTTGGTGAGCAACCACATTTGGTAAGCTTTCTCCTTACTTTCTATTAGATGTTTCATCTCTCCTGACCACCACTCCGGATTTTGCTTTTGGTCCGGTTCTTGATATCCTAAAGCTTCTTTGGCTGCTTGATGTATGTATTCTTTAATAATTTGGTATTTGCTTTCTGTATCTACTTCTTCATTTATTATTCATTGAAGCTTCGTGGTCAATCTTAACTGTATAGATTCTCGTTTAAGGCTTTCTAAATTATATTTTTCAGCTTCTAGTTCTTTATATTTCTTGTTATTGTTTCCTTCTCTATTTGTATCATCTAATTTTCTGTAAATGACAATCACTTTTGCTATCACCAAGTAATAACCTGACCACAATTCTGCACCACGATACCCCTTTACGTCATGGGTTTTTAATCATGAATTTTGTCGCTGGATCAGGTATTCAATTAGAGATCGTAATTCTCTTATGGGTTGTACCCATGTGAATTTGTGGACGTCCTTGTGTGGAAAAAATCCATTCATTACTTGAGGGACAGATTTTTATACAGGTCTATAAGTCGTTGACCGTTATTATTTACTTTTTCTTCACCATATCTTTCTTTTCGTCGAACTCTGGCATTTAAATCTCCGAGTATGCAAATTTCCTTCTTGTTATTTATTTTCATCAATATCCACGTTAATTAATAGTAAAATTCTTCCTTTATTTTTGTTTTCCCATCCTCTCTTGGGGCGTACACACCTATTATTATTATGACTTCTCTATTTTTCTCTATCTCCAGCGTTTCACCTATTTCTTCCCAACTCTTGATATTGTTCTTATATTTCTTATGTACAGCTATAGAAACTCTCCTTTTTGCTCGTGCATTCTTGCATACTCCGCTGTAAAAATGAATATATTCTCTTATGTTCTCATTTCTTTTACCTTTTTTTTTGTTTCAGTTAAAACACAGATGTCAATATTTTTCTCTTTAAGTTCTTTAAAAACTTCCGCATGTTTTGTCCTAAGTCCTTGAATGTTCCATGTAACCAATCTCATAGTCCGTTTCCTTCCGTTCGTCGTAATTTATAACCATCCTGATTCCGAGGCATGCGATCGAAACTTTTAGCATTTCAACTTTTTTCTAAAAGATGATTTGCTAACCCATCGTTTCAATCCTCCTTTATCCGGACTTGGGATCGGCAACAGCACTGCTGAGCTATTCAATCCACCCAGGAGCACTGCAGGCAGAGTTATAGAGATAATCCATAAACAAAAATCCAATCGTTTTCTTTCATTGTTTGGTTCCAAAGTGTGACAAAATGGGGGTTTGTACGAAATTACATTATTTATCTTAAATATTTTTTGCAAATGTGATTTTGCTCACGGCAAGTTCTGCTTCCCTACGTCTTAACGAAGTTTTGCCACTTGCTCTATAGCCCAAAGCCAAAACTGTTGCCGCATCGTCTTTGTCGAATATTTTCTTCTTTTTCTTTCGATTTTCAATGGTCCCAGTTCTTGAAAATTTTTGTCGCATTACTTTTAACACTAACGTCGCTTATTGAAATCCCTGGGAACTGTTATTCAAAATGTCTGACCACTCTTTTGTAGCTAATTTGTCCCATTATTATTAGCGTCATATAATCAATAAAAATGCAATAAAATTGCAATCTAACAAACCTTCTGACACTTGACGTAAACACTAAAAATACGATAAATGAAACAATAGTTATTAAAAAATCGTTTCTTTATTCGTGCCATTACCATCTGAAAAAGAATTTCAAGCTGAATTGTGTTCTTTATGAGCTAATATGTCAGACTAAGTGAGCGTGCTTTATAATAAATAGACTTCGAGAACTTTAAAAAACTAGTTAAAATATAAAGAAACATGTATTTACTTGACCATTGAAACCCCTAAAGTAGGTCACAACAACTCGTTATGAATAATATTTCATTCGTGAACAATTTAACGATCGATAGCGCTAAATGGCATTTTCTTTTCTCCCCTACTATCTAGAGGCATCTTATAAAATATGATTAGGTCGATTGTGTATCGATTAAACAGAGCGGAACTGGCTGAAACTACTAAAAGATCATAAAATTATAGGCAGGAAAAGATAACAGGGGCTTATATAGCTTTTCTTGTGTACTTTGAAACGCTTTGTTTGATTACCCGCCAAGTGGACAGAGTTATTAATCTTTATTAAATATTAAGCCGCCCGTATTTAAATAATAACATATTTCTATCTCGATCGTGATGTAGCAGATTATTTTATTATTTTAGTGGTTTTTGTAATTGCTTCTAATTAATATAATGGATTACTCAGCTACACGGTTTAATTTTCGAATAAATGTAAACGTCTACCAAAGCAGTTAGCTTAAAGTGGATTTGACAATATAATTTAGTTCCAAATACCGCCTTTTAAGTTGAGGGCATTCTAATAAAATAGTAAACTATTAAACTGTGTGAAAACCATTAGAATTCACATATGGACCATATTACTGATATAAAAAAATATTTTAGCTGAGAAAGGTGTCATTATTTCAAATAAAATAGATATTTCTAATAAGTCTTGTAATTATTTCAACGAAACTGGACAAAAATTAGCAAGAAATATTGAAACAAAGCAAAAAGTAAATTTTCCAAAGCCTTCAAAAGAATTTTATTTGTGATTTATTTTCTGTTTGTGTTCATTAACAAGGAAAAATTAAAATTTGGTACATATATTACCACTTTAAATATAACATCGTATCGTATATATTATTGTTCTGTATGTGTTCCATTAAATTTTGTGGGCATATTTTATTGTACTATAAAGTAGAATTGAACTGAAACAATTAAACATTATTATTATTATTATGGAATTAAGCATTCACTTTCTCTGGTATCTGGTATTTCGAGCTTGGTCTTGTGTTGCTATTATCAGTCTTTCTGTTTTCCCCTTTAGGCTCTTTTGCCAACTGCTGGTCGGTTGAGTAGGTACTTCTATGTTCTTCTTTTCGATGTTGGATTTAATATTCTTCTTGCCTTTCTCGTCATGGCGGCGAGTCCCAGCAATTTTTCCTAGATTTTATGCGACTCTTTCTCATTGGAGTACAAATTTTTCTCCTGGTCATGGTCCTTAATTAGCTCTGTGAATTTGTCCTTTCACTGTCCGGTATATGCGCTCATACCTACGATAGAAGAGTTGTTCTAGCTCCATTAACCCACGACCGCCTACAGTGGCTTTTGGATGGTGAATTTCGCCCATTGCTAAGACTTTCCTGGTTTTTCTATCTAGTTTTTCGATGTCGCTTCTTATGCAGCCAACAATTCCGAAACTGTAGGCAACTACAGGGACAGCAGTTGCGTTTATAACTCCAATTTTGTTATTGGTATTTAGGTCGGTCTTAAGAACTCGCCTTATACGACGGCAGTATTACTTAGCTATTCTAGTTTTCATTTTGTTATTGTCAATTTCGGTGCACTCCTCGATTACTAGATAAATAATAAATACACCACAGGTAATGACGACCCCCTTTATCCCGGAAGGCTCTAGAAGAGCCTTGTGTGGGAGGGGGCTACACATTTAGAGACAAGGGACACACACCAAATATCCGGATATAGTGGAAAAATCCCTCTCACAGTATTTTCCACTGCCACGACCGGGGATCGAACCCGGAACTTTTGGATGAGAGGCAAGTGCGCTCACCTCTCGACCATCAGTCATACATACTTGTATGTTTGTCCTGGATTCAATAATATTTCGAATACCTTACTAAAATTACATAAAATGGGTCTATAATTACTGGCATCTTGTTTCTCATTCTTTTTGTAGACCGGACAGATTTTAGAAGTCTTCCATACGTTTTGATTGAGAGGTTAAATATGATAGAAAATACTAAAAATACTGACAGTATTATTGAATGTGTAAGGCCAATATTGATGGTAACTGATGGTGTACTGATGCAGATCCGGAAATTTTGATTTTAGAGTATCAATATTGGAGCGAGGAGGCGACTTGTCACTATTATTGGTCGTGAAATGTGAGCGCTTCAATACTGAATCAGTACTTCAGTATTTAGTTGGTGCCCCAGGTATATACAGTAATAAACGGTAATGATGAAACTGTATAGTTTGATTGTCTGGGCCAGCGACAAGACCTTTGAAATCTCATTGAATTTTTCGAAGTACTTCCGGGGTTGTGGAATTCTGCAATTTATTCTATACAAGCAAAACGAACAAACATAGTTGCTATCTAGAGGAAAATGAAATCAAGAGCCATCGTAGTTGATGCCGAGAAAAAGTCTTCGACCCAATTATAGAAAAGAAAGAAAATTACCACATCGAAACAGGGGCTGGTACTGACAATATATACTGTACTATTTTCTCGTTTATTTGCTATAGTAAACGTTAAATCAGGATTATTCATTTTTATTCTACAACATGAAGTTGTGTCGAAGGCGTAATTTAAATTCCCTGAGGAAGTAGACGTGTCATTCGCACCGAATTAGATCTGCAATGATGCCGTCATATGTCAAATTAATGCACTTGTGCACATATAGGGGCTTGGCAATTTCACTGTTTTATGGTTTTATTTTTAACCTCCCAATGACAACGTAAATTATCAGAAAATGAGGGTGAGACCATTTACCGTCGCTGTTACAGCGTTGAAAGAGAGGAGTATTAATTGAATTAAATGGTAGCAGTAACAAGGTCACTATTAACAACCTCAAGACATAATTGTCTTATATTGTAGAAGTAGGATAAAAAATATTACTTGTATATTCTGTGTGGTACTGAAGAAGAATTAGTTGTTCGTAAACATGTATTACTTTAACATCGTAAGAGCCATCATATATGAGTCGTCACTAAATCGAACCATATTTTCAACAGGGAAATCAGTTAAAATAATTGTTTTTATCGGCTGCAATAGTACATAATATTTTTAATTCAAATAATTCCTTCATTTTATGTAATGTCAGAAAATAACAAGTAAAAATTAACGTTGTTGATGATTTTCTATTACGTAACTTCTATTTGACAAATAAACCTCTTACTATTATTATCTATATTGAATGCAAAAGGAATAATTTTCGTTGTTAAAACTATTGCTAAATAAAGTTTGCGAACCCCCGGACTGTTCTGTTCGATACTATTTATGAGTATATTTTCGTATTCTTAACGCAACAGTCTCAGGAGACTGAGGGTGAAGTTGGCCTGAAGCTTGATATAAAATATTAAATCTCCCTTGTATGCCTATTACATACATAGTACAAGAAGTCATATAAATAATATCGATGTAAATCGCACTTGATGGAGAAGAATTATTATATATTTTACGACCGTCCCACTAAAATTTCATTACTTGTGGGGATCGGGGTGGCTGGCGCTGAGTGGAGAGTGGAAATTCGTTACAAGTTTACCATTTTTTGATATCTCATGGGAATCTTAAACAGAACTTAAGAGAGATGTTTCCGTAGGAAATTTTTCGCATCGAGGAAAATCTAAAATAGTTGAATTATATTTTTCATCGACAAATCTCCGGAGAGGTCAGGATATTGTTTGAAGGAAATGTGGATGTTAGAAAATGTTATAATTTGTCAATCCAACTATTTTTATATGGATTTACACTACTATTTATCAAGTATTTATGGTAAAAATTAGGGGCTTGAAATGTCTCAATATAGTGCGCTAACTTAGGATTGCTAGTCTATAAAAGATAGTGAACTTTGCTTATTAAGTCTAATACTGGGTGGTCACGAGACCGTGGTTCAAGCTTATAGCTTCAGTATTTATGAATCAATTATTATTTTGAAATTTGGAAAGTATATTTATTTTTCAACTTTCCATTTAAGTGTGTTATGACTGTTCTGATTTATTCCAATTGACCCGTGTAATGGTAAAAGAATCGAAATCTCGTCGCTAATACTAAATTATGTGATTTATGAGCAAACAAAGTTCCTCAAAATTGTTTTTTTACTACAAAACACACATTTTTCAAATGGATTATGTAATGGTACCGTGGTATAATTTATTAGTACTATTAGGAAGGAATGTATTCATATGCCTTATTAAAATGTGAAATAAATGCAATCAGCTAACAGAAAACAAGAAAATACAATTTATTTACCATATATAAGATGGCTTTGGAATACAAAAAAAAAACATAAAATATTACAACAGTTTTTCAAGTGACTCAATGCTTACGTGTTAGGCTTGTAACCATAGAGTCCTGGGTTCGAATCCTGGCTAGGATATAGATGTTTAGTTGTGTTTCTTCATGTATTATCGAGTTGGTGGCTGTGGACTAGACGATGTTGTGTGAGAGACAATGTTGTATAATTGTCTATGTGTATGTATCTACAAGTCTATAATTGGGAGCTATGATTCCTTGGGACTTAAAATCAACATTGGAAAGACTAAGATTATGTCAACTCCTCATCAAGTGAACCAAATAGACATTACACTTAACGGAAATTCTCTTGAAGTGGTGGATCAGTTCAATTACTTAGGCAACGTTGTTAATGACAAAGCAAACATGGACAGCGAGATTCGCAATAGAATTAACGCTGCATCTAGAGCACTCTGGGGACTTAGAGAGAGAGTATTTGACAACCACGACCTTGCTTTGTCAACGAAAATGGCTGTCTATAGAGCAGTTGTCATTCCAACACTGCTATATGGATGTGAAAGCTGGGTCACTTACCGTCGTCATGTGAAAGAATTAGAACGTTTTCAGCAAAGACACCTCAGAAGTATGATGAAAATCCGTTGGTTCCATCACATATCAAACGTGGAAGTACTCAGGAGAGCAAATAGCCTTCCAATTGAGGTGCTTATTTCAAGAGCACGCCTAAGATGGGCAGGTCACGTTCATCGTATGCATGATAACCGCCTTCCTAAATGCACACTTTATGGTGAATTGCTAAGCGGTAGAAGAAGGCGTGGCGGTCAACGAAAGAGGTTCAAAGACGGTCTCCATGAAAATCTAAAATCCTGCGGTATTGCAGACGAGCAATAGGAACAACTTGCAGCGGACAGAACCGAATGGCGAGGGGTTGTGGCCAGCTATCAAGGAAATGTTGCTGCAAGAAGGCCGAATCCAAGACCTAACCAGGTCTATGTTTGTCCTGATTGCGGTCGACATGTGCTCTCCCGAATTGGCCTCTATAGCCATAGTCGTGTGCACCGTAGATGAATGGGAATTACAATAGGCTACACCTTTTACTTGTTTTTATTGTACACAATTTATCGACTGTAACATTTTTATACTCGGATTCGAGTAACGGCTAATAATAATAATAATTGGGAACATCGTTCCTGTACAGTGGTGGTGATTAATAAATAAAATGCTGTCCATTAACGTCAATTCATAGCTGTATTTCTAAGGACATTTGCTAATTGCTGGGCCGTTATGCTGTTCATTTAGCATCTCACTTGTAGATCCAGGTTTTCACGGGTTGTAACATCGGTTGCGTAGACAATATTTCTTATATGGCCCCAAACAAAAATATCTAGAGTATTCAAAAATGCAGGAAAATGCAAGTAGTTTCTTAAATTAAATCTTCTAGGTGTTTACTTTCATCGATTAAGCCTACGTTAGGCTTAAAATCTCTTCTAAACCTACAAACGATCCTGTACATTAGAGTGGTAAGCAGAGAATTGAATGTATTTATGAAATAACAATAAAATAATGACACTTAGTAATTGTAATTTTCATTACTTGTATAAATGTGGCTTTGTATAAAATACACTCGGTTAATTAAATTTTTCGGTTCAGTGCATACCCTTATCATATGTAGGAGCCGCACTGGAGCGGAAGAGTATAATGAATAATAAATATCTTAATTGTTTCCAAGTAAGCAGTTGTACGTGTAAAACGATTCTAGTTAAATGTAAGTGCTCTATTGCTGAATTTAGGTATTAAAGAATAATTGTTTTCGGAAGATCCCTAATATAAATACCCATTTGACCGTTCAGTTTGGTCTGACGTATCATGTAGGAAGGATATTTACCACATACGTAATAGAGTTCATATACAACCACATATAGAAGTTTTGAGAGTAGATTGATTATCTTTCATATAGGGTGCAGATTATCCTTCAATAAAAAATATCAAAATCACAACATGGCTTTAACAACAAAAAGTCTATTATTTACTACTTGTAACTCAATACATTCCTGTACCTCGGAGTATCAGAGTCAATTTGATGTTTTACATACAAACTTCTCCGCTGACATTATTAGTTTATATTTAACAAGTCGATTGCAGTTTGTAGCATCGAATGGCCGCAGGTCTGATTTGCACGTCGCCGTACGTCGCTCCTCTGGAGTACCACAACAGTCAAATCTGGGACTGCTGATTTTTTTACTATTTATTATACCCATATTCACAGTTCATATCGCGATTGACCATAAAATTAAGTTATTCCATTTCCCAAAAGACCCAATTTTCTCGAGGGGTTAAGTGACATATTGAAACTATGTAGAAATAATTGGATAAATTAGTGGAACCAAATTGGGGTATTCACATTCTGAAGATTTTAAATAAAATGTTTCTCAATATCGCATATTAAAATATAACACTCGGTATTTACATTTTATTCTTCAGTAGTCAATTCAAGAGTTTTAAAATCTATGATTATTGTAATGGACTATTGGCAAATAAGGAATTTATAAAAATTAATTTAATAAATGAATCGAACAATACTATTGCATGATCCAACAAAGAACTGATACCATGACAATAATAGAGATCAGTAAACCATACCCCAACTGTTAATAATAAAAAAGGTATAAGAATACAAGTATTTATTCTACGTGTACAAACAATATTTTATGACAATGGAAATTTCGTTTTGGAATTATAAGTAGATTGATCTAAAAACACATCTGCGTGAAGTTAGATTAGAGCAAGCTGAAATAATTTCCTTTAAAAAAATCGTGCGTTAAGAATACTTCATATTGTACATACCAGAGAACGTCCAGTGATAGAATTAGAAAAAGTACGTTTCAATTTGTCAAATTTTGACATACATTAACTTCTGAATGAAGTAAAAAAATTCGAAATTTAACAAGTAAGATAAGTTATTGGCCCTTATTTGGCACAGTCAACGGTGATGTTTATCTGTAGGTGTTTTGGCAATCTCTTTAGTGGTACTTACATTAAAATACATTTTCCTAATGTAAATTGTCCAATTGATATAGACAGGTCTACTTGGTACTAACAAAATGGAGCTCCACCGCATTATTAGAGAGAAATTATTTAAACGAGGTTTTCCCTAACAGGTGGATTGTAAGTTTGGATTGGAACTATTAAATGGCCACCTTGGTCTCTCGATTTGACCCCTCTTAATTAATTTTTATTTAGCTATGTAAAATCAAAAGTCTATGTTAATTGACCAGGTAATATTGCAGATTTAGAAGATAGGATATGTGAAGAAATTCACAAGATAAACCCTGAGGTCATTCAAAATGTAATCAGAGAATTCAAAGATCGCCTTGCTTATTTTCAAGAGGCGACTGGCGGTCATTTTAAATATTAAATGTAATTAGCCTGTCGGCTCATCTGAGCATCATGAACATCTGTTCAATGCTTACGCATTAGGCTTGAGATCAACGAGTCCCGGGTTCGAAACGTGGCTAGGGCATGGACGTTTACTTGATGTTTTTCATGTGTTACCAAGTTGGCGGCAGTAGATTAGACAGGATTGTGTGAGAGACAACACGACTAGTCGCTGTAGCACTGCTGAGTTCGAGTCTCAGCTGAGGCAGATGGCAATAGTCGTCGTGTCATTGTCTGTGTGTGACTGTGCCGCAGTGTGTGCCAAACCATTATGTTTAATTTTCAATCTATCTCTCTAAACCTCAACATTTTCACAATGTTGGAAACAATTCAAAATCAAACCTGTCTTTAAGAAAGGTGACAGATCCTTAATTTATAATTACCGACCCATTATAATTTTTAATAATCTTGATTAAGTTCTTGAAATGTTATTGTCTGGTCGATAGCCGAGTGGGTTAAGGCGCGAGGTGGCAATCGTGATTAATCATACGGACATCGCACCACCGGGTTCAAATCCTGGCTCCGGCACTGGTACTGTCGGAGGAAATGGTTGTATGTCCGCGTTTTTTCAATGTGTAACCCCCTTCCGCACAAGCCCTGGCTTATGGAATTTGGGGTTGTCTAATTTCTGTGGTGTTTCTGTGGTTACGTATTTTGCCACGTGAAACATTAAATAATAGAATTTCAATATGGTTCTTATAAAAGTCGATCTACAGTTATAGTTCAAGTAATAAATTCCCGAGATAGAAAAAACCTAACAACAACTTTACGACATAATTATTATCGCCGCGTGCCGTGGTGCTAGTTGAAATAAATAGATCCCAGTAAATAAAAAACGCAAAAAAAACTTTACGACATAATTATATCGCCGCGGGCCATGGCGCCGAGCCTGACATGAAAAATTCCCGACGCACATTAAAAACCTATAAAGGTAAGCGAGTCAATTTGCGAACAGCACAAAAAAGAGTACCGGTATTTTAATGAGGTCGTAAAGTTTTGTTATGTTTTTTATGTCTCAGTTTCTTCCTACTCGAACTATACCAACTTGTTCTACTTAACAGAACATTTGCCTGATGCGATTTATGATGGTAGTCAAGTTGACATAATCTATACAGGCTTCTCGAAGGCCTTCGACAAGCTGAACCATAGTATCTTATTGCAAAAATTACACTTAGTTGGATTTTCAGCTGATCTTGTTAATTATTTTTCATCCTACCTTTACAACAGAACCCAGTATGTTTTATATTGTGGCCATAAGTCCGTCGAAGTTTTACCATAAGTGTTCTACAGGGGTCTAATTTGGGCCCACTTTTGTTCATTATATTTATCAACGACATTGTTACTGACATTACTCTAAACTGTCTTTTGTATCTGACGATCTTAAAATATTTTGTAGAATTACATCAATCGAAGACTGTTTAATTATGCAGCATACTTTAGATATAATAAATAATTGGTGTTTAAAAAACAAATTGCTCCTCAATCCGCTGAAGAGTAATGTCTTATCAGTAACAACGAAGTAAAATGCTATAAAATATGATTACTCGCTTGAAAACAGTGTACTTTCTAGACCAGATACAATCACTGATTTAGGTGTAGTATTTGATGAAAAGCTATCATTCACTCACCATATTAATCCAATAATTGAAAAATCCTATAAGATGCTAGGTTTTCTTATTAGAAATACTCTTCATTTCAGTAATGCTACTGGTCTTAAACTACTGTATTTCTCTATTGTGAGGTCTAACCCCGAGTATGGGTCATTGGTATGGTCTCCTTATTACCAGATGCATATAGATAAATTAGAAAACATTTAACGAAAGTTCTAAAGATTTAAAGTTTGATGGGGTATATCCACCTATTGGTTACCCCCATTCGGAACTATTATCGAGTTTCTCAGTAGTATCTATCGTTAGAAAATCGCCGTAAAGTCTCTTAACATACATTTTTTTACAGATTGATATATAACATAACCTACAGCACTATTATAATGAATATACTGCCCTTTCATGCTAACAAAACTGGATCACACTAGAACAAATATTTTAAAAAATTCCTCACTTCAAACTGCGTGTTCTACCTATAATAACATTCATGATCGCATCGATATTTTCGACTGTAACGTTGCTTCCCTAAAAGCATGCATCTATTACTAGTCGATGTCAGGAGTCGGGATTTTTTGGGGTTTTTGTTTTTTTTTGTCAGAGCGCCAATCTAGAGACTCTCCCCCGTTCTCGAGGACGCTGAACAGGATGGTGGGGCTCCCGCATTTTTTTTTCCTCGGCAACCCCCTCAAATTGGCCAAAAACCACCCCCAAAGTGCCCTTTTCCGTGAACCCGTTTATTTTCTCCAGTTTTTTGACTAACTGTTATTCCCTCGAGTAGAACAGGAAGTCCTTCGAGGGATTGGACCTCAGCCTCCCCTACACCAGGCTTCCAACCCTCTAGAGGGTTGAAAAAATTTAAAATGTTTGGTGGGCTAGTCATAATTTTATGGGGATGAGCGCGAAGGTATTATTTTCATGTTAAACCTGTAAATTTCAAATTAGAAATCGACCTGTATCGGGATTTTTCCTAAAAGTTCATAATTATGCTTAAAATGAATTTATTCGAAATGATATCCAAGGTGTTGACGAACAGCAAAGTAAATTTGCGTTAACTTCCTTAAAAACGTTCCTAACGATAAGTGTACCCAGTAAATTCAACTTTTCTTAACTTAATTTCCGCCGAATACTGAAATTATTCTCAACTACAAATTTGTTTGTGTAATAAGTAGCTATAACTAGAGGTATCAAATTATCCTAAAATATAATAAATTTCGCGAGAACTGAAACAAAATCATCATTCTAATTATTATTCAAATGCAACTCCATTCCAAATAGAAGATAATTAAGCAGATGAAACAAATGAAATTAGCATATTTTAAGTATACCGGTTAGGTATAATGAGTTGTAGTTAATTTACCTTGTGTGATAGCGAGAGCTTAGTAGGAAACTGGAAAATATCATCCAGGAACTGTAACATAACTAATTTTATGTGCTTAATACAAATCACAAGCTCCACCATGCCATTCGCAGTCACTCCCATGTCAGGTGCTCTAATTATTCAAGCTTTCAGCATATAATTAATGCCTGCGAGGAAATTGTTAATAAGTTTGTGGGGATAATTTAAACTTACTGCGACATGATTAGCTAAATAATATCACAATGATATTTTTCAATACATATTACTTCGAAAAAATATTACACATATTTCCCTGCTATACTTCTACCCGTTTGTATGTAAGTTATTACGGCACTTGCAGAAGAATATATTGCGTTTGTCAGACGGTTTTCTAAAATTGTCAATATTGTTCGAAGAGAAAAAAATTTCATATCGTTGGGTTAGTCGGGGAGTTCTGATCAATCAAAGAAGGATTGTATTGAAAGTATAGTAAGTTAGTATTAGCTAGAGAAAGAACTTTATTCGAAAGAGTCGATAGTTGCACCAATACGCAAAACACAAATGAAAAGTTATTAACATTTTATGTGCTAATTTGCCATTTAATAATTTGTCAATAATACTTTAAAGGTAACCAAAGCAAGATTAAATGAATGATTTTCTAAAGGAAAATAAAATACCAAACGAACAATTTTGTCGGCTTGGTGGTGTGATGGACAGTGGCGCGTCCTCCCACGCAGGCAGCCCGGGTTGAAAACCGGGTCATAGCAAGTCGATGAGATATAGTGGATGAACGGATCTTCTCGCGTCACCATCTTTCGAAAGAGACGTAAAACTGTGATTTCCGTGTATCTACGATGTGAGCGCGTGAAAGATCCCTACCTCACGACACACTGTGGGGGTTTGGCAAAATTTCCTGGTTAGGGGTCTCAGTGCCTATGTGAACGATCCATGTTTACACATCTGAAGGACTTTTATTATACTTTCCAAAAAGGATATTAAACGTTCACAAAGAAGGGTTCAAAACGACTGTTTCAGATGGAGAATAATACAAAATCTATACTTACTGTTCGTTTTTGCTTAACTGCTTCACTGAAGGTACCAATTGGACGTCGTAACACTATAATTTTAACACGGTAAATATTAACACTTTATTAAATTTAAACCTGAAAAGGAATTTTGAAAACACAAGAAAAAGACAATATAAAGTTCAAAAATATATATTAAATCCTTTAAAAAATTATGTTTTACAAAAACGTTCAAGAAAATATACTGACAAACTATAATATGGCCCGTATACAGCACATAGTGAGGAACGAATCGACTCGTAATGTAACCAACTACCATCCAATGTGCGGTTTATAGCTAACGACTACACAAAAAGATTCAGTAAAAAGTTCAATATTTATCATTTTGGTGGGCTTTTGCGTGCCTGTCTTTTGACGTATTTTCAGTTCAATATCAATTTTGATCGCTCGTCGGAGCTTAAAAATGCTTGAATCGCAACGACTTTAAATTATATTCTGCAATTATAGATTCAAACGTTCAGGCAAGGCGGACCCATGCACGTTCTGAGTACATGGTGACTATACTTTTCTGACATCAAATCACTGAGGAACCGGTTTAGGGCAACTACGCTTAAAACCCATCATTTTCCCGTCAAAATCGACTGCTAGAAAATGATAGGGCACCCTCGACGCTAAGGGCTATTTTCGCTAAACTCTCGAAATACTTTGACTAGAGACTGGATAACTTGTCCTCATATTTAACACAACGCATGAGTTGCAGTGCTACACAACGTGGATTCGTAAAGGATTTTTATTTTCAAAATTTTCGTAGTCGGTTTTCGTTATATTTTCTAAATTTTGTGGTCGGGACGACATAACATCCCCTTGCAGTGACGTTTACTACACTTTCTAAAATTACACTCCTTGATGAGTTTCCAAGATTTTCGCATAAAAAACGCTCCGTAGAGCGAAAATGTGAATTTATATATAAAAACCTTTTCCAACGGCAATTTTACGTGAAGCACGCTTTTCGGATTTTGTTACAGTTTCGAAAAGTTCATCAAGAGTTTTGGAGTGTTCTTTAACACATACACAGACACTGATAAGCTTATCCCCTGGCGTCGGTGATTGGCCTTGGTAGCGGAAATAGGCCGACGTTGAATAAAAGATTTTAACGAACAGTTTAGATTTGGGACAAAATGTGAGTGAGGAAAATGCAGCTATGAAGTTAATATAGTTGAAATCACGAATGTTGTCTATCATTCACGTCGACAACTTATGTGCTTATTAGTGACGATGCAAAGCGCGTAGAATGTAAATAAACGAAAGTAACGTGTGGTGGAGCTACGACAAAAGTTCCAACCATAACGATGCGTTTGACCAATGAATAATACAACCGCTGGCTGTACCCGCAAGCAATATACAGCATTGTGTCAGTTCTTTGTCATTCAGTAGCGTACAATGAACGCATATATCAAATTTATTGATTGTTCCTTTTCGTTTCCAGTGTTTCTCATTATGATGTTTTATGTTATTAGGTAAATAGTTTTTGAGTCCATTAGTTTTAGTATTTTTAAAGAAACTCACCTCAAAATGTCCGGCAAAAGACTGAATGTAGTAGCCAGAGACATGGTGATGAAATTAGATGAGTACTTAAATCAGGAACGATGTTCCAAACGTTGCTACTTCCCTGCGTGCTATGCTGTGTGACCTTGAGTTGATTTGATTCGGAAATTAAAGGATGATGACGTGAACGAACAACTTGCGTTATTTGAACCATAGCACATATTGTTTGTGGTTTAAAGAATAACAAAAAGTCACTTGGTGTACTTTTAAATTTGACCACAGCATTTGATACAGTTGATCATTAAATTTTAATAAAGGATGAAATATTAAGGATTCATCTCATAATACGTGTTATGGTTGGTCGAAGTAAGTCTATGAGGAAATGGCCCGGTAAGTTGGTCTCCTTAATTACAGGATCTAAATCTGATAAATTATTGTGTATGGGGTCACAGATTTGGTACACTTTAATGATTTTATTAGTGACGGCAACATCCGAACAGACATAGAGCAGAATTTGAAACAATCACTGAAGAATGGCACAATGGGCCACAAATTATATTGTTTGTCATGTTGAGACAAGCATTGAGCAAGAGGGAATGCATTTTGTGCATGTTTTATGGATTTTTTTATTTGAAGTTGTTCTTTTAATCATAATTCATTAAAATATTTTCACAAACAATAACTTTTCATCATTATTTAACTAGTAGTCCAGTGCTGAACCGGTTTTTAGAGTCCAAAAATCGACAAAATTCTTAGCAGTATATAGATGGTTTGAAAATCTAGGATTATTAGTTATTTAGTTATTATTAGTATATAAATGGGGAAAAATCGAATGGACTCCAACAAATAACCAGAAGTAGGGTGGGGGTGGAAAAGGGGTGTTGTTAGGGGTGAAACGTGTTTTTTTACGATTTCCGGCAAAACTAAACCTCCTATCGAAAAAATTAAATGTAAAAGTTGTAGATAATTGAAAAATACTAAACACACTAATAGTATATTATTTTATATGGAGTAAAAGTTATACTTTTTTATTGAAGTTGTGCTTGGCAGACAAGCGAAGCAAGTCTGACAAGAACAACCGTGATAGAAAAATCACTTTACGCCACATAAAACCATTTTTTCTTCAAAAGTAAAATATGAATTAAATAACTACTGTTTTCCTTCGAGTACTTTTAATGCCACTCGTGAGCGGCAATACAATACTTTTTTGACGTTTAATTTGATTTGATATTATTAATAATAAAGGAATATTATCAGATTAAAAAGAATATTGACTATCCTTGGCCGTTTGTAAATATTCGAAAAAAGACTTTCTTGCAACTCAAAACTCAACTGTAACAGCATGCTTATGAATATCAGGACATCATGTACCAACCTTACGGAGATCCCTCTCTACCCTTCACCCAAGAGAAAATTCCAAGCGTGACATAACACCCAATTATCGAATTTATAGTACCTAATGATCCTAGAAATAATAAAAATAACAACGGTTGAATGCCCGTACATAAGAAAAGTACTCTCCGTAGACACAAATAAAGTAAAAATGACATTCTAAAAAAATCTTGTTAAAGATAAGCGAAGTGATATTTTTTTGTAACTACATAGTTAGAATAGAAGACATGAACCACGCCAGACAGTATTCAGCGTGTACACGGAATATAAAGAGCAGACTTTGTAGTTTCGTGTGTTGTGTTTGTTTTTATTCTCACCCTAACATTAATAGAATCGTCGTACAAAAGGTACAAAGAAGCATTACTTATATTTTTATTTAATGAGCTAATAACGATGAAGAACAGAAAATCTCACTTTAATCCCAGTTAACGATCCCGTTTCACGAACCCGGATTTAGTTTAAATGTCTGTGGTAATTTTGTTTATTTGCGGTTTACTGCGAAATGTGGAGTTTTCTTAAAATGCTAAAAGGCATGTATATCAAGAAAAGTTGACGTAAATGCAATTAAGGTTTCCAAAATAAAACTTTATTAATATTTAATAGGTAGAATAGTTACTGTTTATTTTTTAAATCACGCACTGATGCTCCTTATTGTACAGAGTGTTTTTCTGTACGGTTCATGAACTTCGTCCGCATATTTCTTAAAACAATTTAAAATGGATCCTAATTAATACTAGATATACCAAAGGCGGAGGAGTCATGCTCAATATTAACACATATCTACACTCAGCAAATTAAGAACGATATTTACAGAATTATATTTTACCGACATCCTAGAGAATCAAATAAAGGTATAATTTTAATGCTACCATATAATTTTAATCTTTATACCACCCAATGCGACGACTTTAGTTATAGTTCCAAATTCAAAGTTATTGCTTCTTTAAATTTATTCGTAATAATAATAACCGGTCTGGTGGGACGAAGTATCCTATTTCAAAATTAATTCAATAATTACAAAAAAATAAACTTAACAAAGAGGTTCCTCAAATAATTCATTAAAAAAAGTTATAATAGGTGTTCGACGTGTTGCCCATTTTGATTGACACACGTCTTTATGCAATTTTAAAATGAGGACATTTAGTGGAACCATTTCTTCCAATTCAGTGAAATAAATAGTATTTAACCAGTCCTTTACTGTAATGTTTTTTTGTACAATTTTTTGCTATTTTCACAAATAAAACAAGTAATAAAGCAATAAAACCTCAGTTTGGTATACATTGTCGTGTATAAAGGAGCATTTATCACACTTATCGGTCGTTACAATTTGTATTGAATTTAAAATATTTGGAATTTTACAATATGAATTTTAATAAAGCGGAACTTGTAGACATGACTTTTGTTTTAGGCGAGTCAGACAGAAAGTGTTTACTTACCAATAGAATTTATCAGTAACGTTATCCTGAAAGAAGGATTCCTGATGTTAGCAGCTTCCAAAACCTTCTCGATAGATTTCTGGAAACTGGAAATGTCGAATATAAAAAAAAGTGAAAAAATAAAACGTGTGAACCAAAAAAATGAGTTTTCTGTGGTGCTGGCAACGGTTGAGAATCCCCATGTTAGTCAAAGAGAAGTGAGCTCATTACTAGGAATAAGTAGACGGTCTGTGGGTCAAATCTTAAAAACAAATAAATGCCATGCATATCATATTCAAATCCACCAGGAATTATCTCATGAAGATTTTCAAAAGCGCCTACAATTTTGTAATTGAGCCAGAGGTGTGCAACATGATGTCAACTTATTCAATGCTGTTTTATTCAGTGATGAGGTAACTTTTCATAAAAATGGACTTGTTAATAGGCACAATTTCCATTATTATGCTTTTGAAAATCCTCACATTTTTATATAAGTTGATAACCAACACAGATGGTCTATAAACGTTTAGGGAGGAATTATTGGAGAACATGTAATAGGGCCACATGTCTATGATGGTACATTGACTGGAGCTATTTATCTTCATTTTTTGGAAAACTATCTGCCACAATTATTGGTAAATCTCCCTGAAAGAATTCAAAATAGGATGTGGTTTCAGCAAGATGGTGCTCCACCACATTATTTAAATGTAGTTAGAGGCCACTTAAAAAATACCTACCCTAATCAATGGATTGGAAGAAATGGGCCCAATAAATGGTCTGCTAGATCCCCAGATCTTACAAAAATGGATTTCTTTTTATGGGGATACGTGAAGGCAATTATTTATACACAGACACACCAACAACAGTACAAAATATGAAGGAAAGAATAATAACTACCTTTACATAAAAAATCTTAGATAATTTAAATTCAAATCTAAAGTCTTGTGGAATTTTTTACGACCTGTCGCGGGCCTTTGATACAATCAATCACGAAATTCTTCTAAACAAGTTAGAAGCTTATGGAATTAGAGGACCTGCACATTTATGGCTAAAATCGTTCTTGACAAACAGATATCAACTCGTAAGTATCAGCAAAATCAACTCAAAAATATACTCTGAAAAGATTCAAGTTACCACTGGCGTCCCACAGGGCAGTGTACTGGGCCCATTATTGTTCATAATCTTTATTAACGATATTTTTAAAGTATTCAATAACACCTTCTTAACGCTATTTGCTGATGACACTTCTGCAATCTTAACGTCTAGCGATGTGAATAATCTTAGTATAGACGCAAATAATGTGTGTTGTCAAAATATGATTGATTGGTGTAAACAAAATGGTCTAGTACTAAATGTATGCAAAACAAACTTAATGACCTTCTCACCAATCAATAAAAAAATTGACTACAGCCTTTTGGTTAAAGCAGACGAAAAGAGTTTGCACCAGATCTGTAAAGTAAAGTTCTTGGGCGTGTGGCTCGACAGTAACTTAACATGGGACAGTCACATGAATACCCTATCAAAAAATCTGGCAACAAAAAATTATATGATCATACAATTAAGACCATAAAAACTTTTATTATGCATCAGTTTATTCAGTTGTTTCTTACGGTCTGATGTGCTGGGGAAATTCTATTGGGGTTTCAAAAATATTTGTTTTTCAAAAAAGAATACTCAGAAGTATGCTTGGACTACCCTATGGCACTTCCTGTAGAACTCATTTTAAGGAGCAAGGTATTCTTATGATCTATAATATGTATATTTACACAGGTAGGAAAGGGGCCTCTGATAACAGCAGTCAAATTATATAATCATCTTCCCACAAGACTCAAATACCAAAGCAGTTTCACTCAAGTTCAAATCAAAAATCAAATTTTTTTTAAAAGAAAACTGCTTTTATTCTTTAAATGAATATTTTTTGTACTGAGTAAATGCTTGTTAGTAAAATTTTCATATCTGTTCTTATACTTATATGTAGTGCATTGTCATTTCATGTTAAATGATTTTTTATATAATTCTACTTATACTCTAATGGAACCTTATTGACAATTCCCATACTGTTAAATGCCAGTCAAACGGAAATAAACGATTTTATTTTATTTATTTATTTACATCTATCACACCGCCAGTTTTAGGAACAGTGGGAACCTCATTTCAAAAGCGCATAGAGATGTATGTCAATCAAAATGGGCATCATGTGGAACATTTACTATAATTTTTTCTACTGAGTTATTTGGAGAAACCTTTCTTTTTGAGTCTATTTTTGAATTTTGTATTTATTGCTCAATAAAACGAAATTGATTGCAATTAGCCCTAGGGAAAACCAAAAAACGTTCGTTTTTCATTTGTACATCACATCGTCGAAAAATATACAGGGTGTTCCATTTGAGAAAATTGAGAAAATTTAATTTAAAATGTTCTTAATTGAAGAATAATTTTTGGCCACCCTGTACATTTGTAATAAATGAAAATTATTGAAAAACATGAATTAGATGTCTCGTAACTGGTACTCGCATAAGTTTTTCTTAAAACCCATAATTGTGACTGTGATGATTTTTTTAATATCCATCTGCAGATTGCATTATTTCAACAAAAAAATTCATTACGTCCAAGTGGTTGGGAGATATTCAATGCTAATATAGGAATGAATAGAGCCTAGAAAGACGCTTCAATCAATGTGCCGATATACATAGCATTCCATTTAAAAAAAGGCACTAGGTCCTGTCATTTCGTCTTGTCTCGCCCTGTATGTTTAAAAATAATTTCCAGTTATAGACTTTTTTATCTAGTTTACTTGCAATTTTTTTAAAAATTTCTAGCTATCGTAGAACTCGAGATATCGAGGTCCGACTCACTGTAGCTCCACCCTGTATATCATTTTTTCCCTATTACCTCAGTTTTTTGTCTACGATCTAGTCTATAAAATATTACTTCACACGTTGAAATAAGTCACAAAATAGTACTTTAAAAAGCATTGTTCATGGTGGATATAATGACTAGGATAGAGAATATTTTTTAATTCTAAAAACTGACTAGTATAATTTATTTTAATGAATAAAGCACAGGAAGAAATCCACTGAATAATTAGAGCAATCGATCTTAAATAACTGATACATGTGCTTAAATAATTGTCTAGGTGACTGACATCTACAAAACTTTTTGTTAAGTACGTTTCTAGGACAGTGGCAATATGAATTATTAGTAGCATTTCAGAACAAGAACTTTTTTGGATAGTAGTATAACAAGACCTTCCCTTTTATTGGTTAATTTTGTTTGTATCCACGATTGCGGCGTGCTTAGCAAAAACGTACTAAATAAATATTCCAAGAGTTTCAAATTAAGGAATTTTTCATACAGTATAATTGAGTGCTTTTTGAGAGTTAACATAAAAATAAAATTATCTATAAGAAAAATAAACTCAAGATAAATTCTCAAATAATTGACATAGTCTCCAGATAAAGTAAATACAGATAGCCGCAGTCAAGTACGTATGAGTAATTAGACATTTCATATTATGGTGGCCGTCCAGTACATGGAGATAGACACAATACACAATTAACCGAATCATGAGTGCGTTTCTCCTGCAATCTGTATAAAAAATAATAGCAACCATAATGAAATTAGGGAAGTAATGATTTTGGCCACGGTTAATGAGAATTCTGGTATAACAATTCCTGAGATGGTAGATTCAATACAGAACAGTAGGAAAAAATTTCAAGAAACTTGGTTACCGCTCATACAAAGAGATATTTCCCGAGGACGATATCAACGACATATTAAACGACCTTAAAGCACTTAAATCTATTGCAGTAGCAAATTGCTCTAGAAATTAGTAAATACAGAAATAAAACATCTCACGACGGCATTTCAATCGTTAATAGCATGTGGGAATTTGTTAATTAAAACAATTCAATATACAGGGTTACTGATAATTCGATACATTCCTTTGGAGATGTGATGGGGCATGATCTAAGAAGTAAATTTAGCCCTAACATATATTATGCAAAACTCAATAGTTTTTGAGATATTTAATTTTTTCTCAAAAAGTCGATCTTAATGTCTTAAAAGTTAATTTTCGAAAAATCTATTTGACATTTTTAATTTTTTTTTACTGGATTACTTGTCCAATATTATAGATATCCATTTGGAATGAAAAATATCTGGAAACATTTCGATCATATGAACATCTGAAATAAAAACTTTAATTTTTTTTTTTAAATCAGCTATGAAATTTACCTATCAGGTTTTTCAAAAAAATATTAACGTAACACGCGTATAAATTATAAAAACTGCCTTATTTCAATAGCTATCTAACAAGGTACAAATGTTCAATGTACCCTTAATAGTTCTAAGAAAATACTAGTAAAAATAACACAAGTAGTACGAATTTTATTTTTAGATAAACAGTAAAAAACATTTTAAAAGTAGAGTTTAATTCTTCATTAATTTCAAAGTTGTACTTTATTTTTTATATGTCTTGCTCAAAATGGGAGCCCCTATTTCGTATACAGACACTGCAGCGTCTTCTTATTTCCGTCCTTGTTACTCTGGTTGTCAGATTATGCCTTATGTGTTGGGCAGCATCGTCTATCCTTTGTCTAAGGTTTTCTATAGTATTGACTGGTGTGGTATAGACCATCTCTTTCATATGACCTCATACGTAATAATCAAGGGGTGTTAAGTCAGGGCTTCGCGCTGGCCAAGGTATTGGGCCCGCTCTTCCAATCCAACGGTTAGGGAAACATTGATCAAGCAACTGTCGTATTGTCAGCCGATAATGTGCTGGACAACCGTCGTTCTGAAACATCATTCGCTGTCTGACGTGGAGAGGAACATCTTCTAAAATCACCGCCAGATCATTTCTTAAAAAATATTCATAGATTTCCCCGTTTAAATTTTGAGGAAGAAAGTGTGACCCTATTAAATAGTGGCCAATGACTCCCATCCACACATTAATAGAAAACTTCATTTGGAAACTAGTTTCACGTGTTAACTTGGGATTTTCCTCTGCCCAATAATGTAGGTTGTGGAAATTTGTTATACCCTCGCGATTAAATTTCGACTCGTCCGTCCATAAAATACTTGTTAAAAAATTTGCACTTTCTGCATCTGAATTTAACATAAAGCGGCAGAATTCCACTCTCCTTCCAGGATCACGTTCCTCCAAGCCTTGGACAGGGGTATAGTGGTAAGAATGACATCCAACTCTACGTATCGTAGACCAAACTTTCCATTGTGACGCTCCGGTTAGTCTTGCGACTTTATTAGTTGAAATAGTTGGGTCTTCCTCAAAATACCTCAATATTTCTTCCTCATCATCTGGTTCATAAACGGGAGGAGCACCAGCGTCACTTCTTCTACATTTCACGGAGCCAGTTTCAGCGATATTTCGATATGCCGTACTGAATACACGTGCATTTGGTAAACGGCGGTTAGGGTACCAAAGACCATATTCTCGGCGAGCTTCAGCAGCGTTGCCGCCGCAGTATCCATAGACAAACAAGATATCAGCGTATTCTGCGTTGGCATACGCGGCCATGGCACAGAAAATCCAATAACAACAACTAATAACAACAACTACGAGCAAAATCAAAATCTTCGATAACTAATTTAACAAGACCAACAAACTTAAGGGACACGGAGATAAGAATGTCAGTTAATGCCATATATGCACAAACGTCAAAGTCAAGGGCTGACTGACTTAAATGAAAATGAACGATTAGTCGTTTAATAAATTCCGCCATCAGCATTATCTTTACTAATTTTTTATTAGAACTATCAAGGCTACATTAAACATTTCTACCTAGTTAGATAGCCATTGAAATAAGGAAGTTTTTATAATAATTTGTACGCGCGCTACATTAATATTTTTTTGAAAAAACCTAATAGGTAAATTTCATAACTGATTTAAAAAAAAAATTTTACAAGTTTTTATTTTAAATGTTCACATGATCGAAATGTTTCCGAATATTTTTCATTCCAAACGGATATCTATAATATTGGACAAGTAATCCAGTAAAAAAAAAATTAAAAATGTCAAGTAGATTTTTCGGAAATTAACTTTTAAGACATTAAGATCTACTTTTTTGAGAAAAACAAAAAAATTGAAATATCTCAAAAACTATTGAGTTTTGCATAATGTATGTTAGGGCTAGATTTACTCCTTAGCTCATGCCCCATCACATCGCCAAAGGAATGTATCGAATTACCAGTAACCCTGTATATTGCCTACCATTGGCGACTTCACCATTTCCTCGAAGACAAACATTGCTTTTCTCTACGCTGGCGCTTTAGAGATAACAAAAATTGTATACTTAATCGACGTTTTGGTTTATTTTTAAAATATTTTCAGGATTGAAAAGGACAGAACGATATGACATTCCCTGATTCTTCGTTTATCGCAAAACAAACTTTACTGTCTGACGAAAGAAATTAGAAGTGGTAGTATGTTTCGTGTTCTGAAATATTAATATTTAGAAAAATGTATATAAGACTTTTTGGTAGGTAATAAAATTACCTTTAATTTGGTTGCTGTTTGATTTTTTAGGCAAAAATTTGCAGAAAATCATTTACATATTTTGTAACTTATGTTATAAAGAGTTGTAATTATTTGAAAGTAACTCGAAAAATACTGCTTTTTCCAAAAATATTACTCTTTACTCTCTGTAGGTTACCAACTGAGTTAAACACTATTCAACATGTAGACGTCCTGTACTAGTATACATTTTTGTAATCTTTTTCTGAATCGTTCATACACAAATGAGATCACATCATCATTTATAGTGGCAACAGTAGAATAGTGTTCAACTTAGTTGAGAAGTGTTATTTTTTTAAAGAGATTTTTTCAACTAAAACAATATTAAAAACCTCTTAAAATCAAAAAGTGGTTTAACGCGGATCCATTTTTAATGGCTCTCAAGGGATTCGTGTTTAGGCACGCCATCTACTCTTATTCGATGAAATTTTGTGGATATTGACTGACCTGTACTTATATTTTATTATTACTTACACTTGTTTAACAAACTTTAAGGTATTATTTTGCAACACGCGTACGAGAATAAATCCAACGTCATTCCATAGTACAAACATTTCATCTTATAGTGTATATGCCATCAATATATTTCCGTTACATTGTTTGAGAACTGATGAATTGATATCGGCTCAGTAAACGTGAGTTTTTGTAAATTGATTGATTAATGACTGCCATAATTCACAGTCGATTGATGTTGTCCTGTTTTTATTCGACTTTTTTTTGTTTTCGCATTATACCTCTCTATTCAAATTTAACTTTCAGTCGAGTCTATACTAAACCAATTTAACTTTTTCGATGGAGTACCTATCAAGATTTTGATATGCTGGAATTTATTTTTTGACACCCGATGAAAACTTATTGCACATCCATTTAAAATACGACTTCATATTCGAGAGCTATACGTTAACATGTTGAGATAGATGATGTACATATGGGCTGCATTACATAAATAAAGTATGCTTGTAACATGTTATTTGGCGAAGTAACAGACATTATAATTTACTGAAGTCTGGGCGTTAGTTGAGGAAGGTATGTGTGGTTTAGACAATCGCATCGTATGCCCTGGATAAATCACAGATTACTAATGACAGATTATTTACTTCAAACGCTTTTATAATTATTTTTTGTGAACTGAAAAAATGCTGCTCCAATTCACTGCCTTTTAATGTAACAATAAAAAAAATATATTATTCTCTAAACGTCCCTTGATGCAGTTATTCGTTAATAACTCGAAAACTACTGCCTCTAGCGAAACAATGTTCATATACTAGATTAATCTATATAAAATTCTCAACAAAAAAGGTCCTATACACTTTTGCACTAGGGTCAATACTTAAAGAAATATGAAGGGGGAAATAGAAAATTTTAATAAACTGTTTGTATTGTTAAAAATGAAATGAAAACCCTGTGGTTGGGGCAAGGGTCAACTTTAAAATTTCAAATGGAAACCCCTATTTTTTATTGCTGAATCGGATTCTACGGCAAAAAAAACGTAAATTTTATTCGATTCTTGCATGGTGTCGCTGTAATCGCAAAAAATGAAAAGAAAACATTACTGTTTCAAGAGTAGCGTCTTGTGCCCATAAAAAACGTCCAATTCAAAAACTGAAAAACACGTATTTGTTATTTTTACGAAATCTATCCAATGACATTGGATTCGACTCTCCCACCCCTAACCCAGTGAGTGGGGCGGGGAGCAGCTTTGAAATTTGTAATGAAAATCCCTATTTTTTATAGCGGATTCGGATTCTACGGCCAAAAATACGTTAATTTTATATCGGGCATTTTTTCGATTCTCGCAGGGTGGCGCTGCAATCGCAAAAAAATGAGTGGAAACAGGAATGTTTTGAACGCATACTTAAAAAATACGAAAAGTAAAACTACTGATCTCAGAGTGAATGATTTCCCGAGCTGTTTTGAGAACAGTGATTTTACATGGTCGTGCGGAAATTACAAGAACTATTAACATTCTGAAATTTATTAGCAGCTAGTAATTTTCAATTTACATTTTTACAGGGAAATAAAAAACTCGATTTAAAAAAAAACTAACAGTGGTTTTACCTCTTAATTCAGCCACTTCAGGCAAGATCTTGATCCCAGCCAGTGAAGGCAAGGAGGTAACTCAGCCATTTAAGGCAAGGTGAGGATTTCGGTCAGTTGAGGCAATTAGTTTACAGCTTAACTGCTACACTAGCAGGTTTTAATTTCAAGATTATAGCAGGTGTTCAAAATGGTGCCCATTGACTTCTTGGCATTGTCCGAGACGAATATAAAAATTTTCAATAACACTTCTTATCATTTGAGGTGGTATTTCTGCAAAAATGTTTATTATGCGTTGCCTCAGCTCTTCCAAATCACGAGGTTTAGTGAAATAAACCTTACTCGTCACGTAGCCCCAAACAAAATAATCAAGTGCCGCGAGGTCGGGAGATCTTGCTGGCCACTCAATAGTTCCTCTTCGACCTATCCATCGATTTTCGAAAGTACCATTCAAATATCCACAATATCCCGATAGTGTGGAGGAGCCCCATCTTGCTGGAACCAAACATTATCGAACTCATCACCAGCAATCTCTTGTATTGCGGGAACTATTTAATTTGTCAACATTTCCAGGTATTTTTCTCCATTCAAATTTGATCTACACGGAAAGTTTCGTTGAATAAAATCACAACTTCATCATAGGACCTTTCTTTATCGCCCCACCCTCGCATCATTAAAAGAGAAACTCTCTCTTCCTCTGTTAAAGTAGCCATTATGCAGAAAAAACGCGAGAACTAATGAAAAATGAAATAACTTTTTTCATACAAAAGTGCGCTCCTACCTCTACAAAAGTTGGACGGAACTGAAGGTTCTCGTAGAAATTTCACAAAACAAATACTGTTATTAAGAACACTTTAATAAAACATTCATAAAAACCAAGATATCACAGATGTTACTTTTTAAACTGAATGTTTTTTTGTCAACACGAGTAGCTAGAGTTTGTAAATATTTACAAACTTATGGACGCTTAAGGTTTATTTCAATTTTGTGCGATTGCAGCGACACCTTGCGAGGGGTGGGAGAGTCGAATCCAATGTCATTGGATAGATTTCGAAAATATAACAAATACGTGCTTTTCAGTTTTTGAATTGGACGTTTTTTATGGGCACAAGACGCTACTCTTGAAACAGTAATGTTTTCTTTTCATTTTTTGCGATTACAGCGACACCATGCAAGAATCGAAAAAAATGTCTAGAATAAAATGTACGTATTTTTTGCCGTAGAATCCGATTCCGCTCCGATAAAAAATAGGGGTTTCCATTTGAAATTTTAAAGTTGCCCCTCGCTCCACCCACAGGGTGGTGGGTGGGGAGGTCATTTTGTAATCAGTAGAGATAGTTTTTTGAAAAATTTTTGACACGTATTTTTTTATTTTTCGATTTGATATAAACTGTTCGAGATTTTCCACCGTGCCCATACTTTTCTAACACTCGCTAAAAGAGATCCCGCACAAACTTCCCAAACAATCGAAATTAATCCAAAGAATTTTTATCTAACTATGTTTTCTACATGAATGTTGAATTAATATATCGTTATTGTAGTAAAAGAAAATGATTTTCTTTCTCCTAAAACATTCGAGTAACTTAATTCCAGAAAATTCAGCAACATTCGGTCACAAGTCACCTCGCCCGACCGGAATACCTTCAATTAGCTTCAAATCAAACAGAAATTGTTATACCCCGTGTTTTGAAAAACACGATGGCGGAAATATTTTCTCACCCACCCCTCCCCAACTAACCCCAAATGCAAGAATTTGTCACTTGTCAAAAATTATTACCATCCAATTTCTCGTCCACGAAAACGGGAGTATACCTACCCATTTCTGTTCAAATGCGAGCTTTATAATGGTACTGCGGTTTTGGTGTTGGGGTGGTTTCAACCCCGGGGGTCGAACGAGGTGGCTTGTGGTCAAAAGTTGCTTAATTTTCTGGAATTAAGCAAACAAAAACCGATCCGACTAGTCCTGGCACGCCTAAGCCCAGATAAGAAAATCGAGGGATGGTTTTTGCGTCTGGAGATGACTGGGGAGTGGTGTTTAAAAAAATATTGTCACCATCGTATTTCTCGCCCTCTTAAACGGGAGTATACCACTTTTTATTTGATTTGAAGCTTTTTGAAGGATAAGTCCTCGCACGCCCAGACCCAAAGGTTGGAAAGGGGGTCGTTTTTGCATAAAAATGTGGTTTGCGCTAAATTAGAGTAAAAACCATCGTCAGTATCGTATTCCTCGTCCTCGAAACGGGAAGGAGATGTCTTTCTCTGCGTTCCCAGTACTTTAACGTTTTTCGCCTTCTTCTGCAGTTCCACAGGGGATTAATGTCTTTTTCCAACATTATGAGAAAGTATAGAGTATTTACTTAAATTAATATCCTGTTTAGCACTAGCTATACGACATATACACACAGATAATTACACAACGACTATTTCCTACGACATTGCAATCTGCCGCAACTGAGACTCGAACTCAGGAGTGGTATAGTGACTAGCCGTGTTGTCTCTCACACAATCCCATCTACCACTGCTACCAACTCGGTAACACATGAAAATCATCATTAAACATGCATATACTAGCCAGGATTCGAGCCCGAAACTGAGCCACTGAGTCTGCTTTTAGTTCAATAATACCAAGCGCATATAGGTCACAGTAAATTTTTATTGTAGAAATACATTTACTATTACTATTATATTTGCAATATTACATATTTTTACGGAAGTTAAATGTATTTAACTGTTCTTGTCTTGCAGTCGTTGGTGGCATTTCAAATATCATTAAAGATCCTGTGTCACTTGAGTAAAATTAGTAAAATCTGAGCTAATGTGTTAGTTGAACGGAAGTCCATTTAAAAATAGCAAATGTTGTATATCGAACTGTCCAAATTATTCAATTTTAAAGCGAAAGGAAGTGTCAGTTGAAATTTCGTAAACTGAAAATAATAAAATACGAAAAACGATTTCCCAAAAAAGTCAACTAATTAAGAACGACCAGCGTTGTAAAATGTAACAACACAAATAATGTATGAAAGTTAGGATGAAACACGTTGTTCACTGTTTAAACAGAGAAGGTTGAAGTAAACCAATTTCGTTGTATAAAACCGAAACGAAATTTACAAAAAACCACTTAATTACAATTTTCATCGTGTAGTTGCCCGTGAACGCTCGAAAAACCACCATCATTCAGTCCACACTCTGGTATAAAAAGATGTTATATGAGGCAAACTGGCACCCACAATAATTTGTCTAGCTAGCTAGTAGAGTGACATTTCGATAAAATTAATTATAGCCCAGAATCATTATACACAAGAGAAAAATTGCCCGAGACACTCAGAGGCCTATCAGAAACACAGCTAATGGAACATACGAAAACGTCTATTTATTAATGTCACAGGCATACATAAAATATTGATGTAATTGACTGCTGCTCGAGACAACAAACCTGAATTGTTTTTCTTGGAATAGAAGGGGACACGCATCATTTGATAAAAAATTTACCTCCAACGTTAAGATACATTTTTAGCTAGATTAAGTTTATTTGTAGCTCTCGCTACTTAACCGTTCGGGTCAGATTTCAGTTAGATAGCTTTCTCGATATGGGTAATTGCAATCAAAACAACCCGTTTTTTATGTGAAACCGAGAACATGTTTTTTATTTTCTCTATTGGTAGAGAGTAGGATCGAACAAATAAATGTTAGTTCATGTGTGTAAGCTGTTGTTATTCTGTGTCTTAATACAAATTTACTTTATTAATTGATGTGAAGATGGCGACTACATAAAGATTTTGCCAAAAGCAATACTTTCACGAACGAAGTTATTTTTACGGCTCATGGGAAAACTTCAGCTAAATAATTATATATATTGTATACAGGAACATGTAACGAGGAATTGTTACATCGCTTTAATATGTGTATTCAAGCAAACGGAAGTAATTTCGGGCATCTATGGTAAATATTGTTGTCAAGATGTATTGTTCAAAACAAAAATTACCTTATTTGTTCAAATGTGCTTTTAGAGGGCGGAATATTAAACATAATATTTTTAGTCGCAAACTCCTCTATAAATCCTTATTTTACTATAAGGAACCTAACTAGACTGCAGCCAACAGCTACTCTCCGGGCTATGTGCCCCGCCGAGCGCTGAATTACAAGTTACAAGCCTGGCGCGTTAAGTGTAATAATTGCATATTACCATCAAAACGCTAATGCTTCGATTGCAACAAACACCAGCCGAAAGACTGATCCTACTTAAAGGAGCTCCCTTGCCGGTCGTCACCTTGCACTGACGAGAGCCAACAGCTCGAAACTGCAGTCTGCAAGTGGTGTGTGACGACTGGCAAGGGAGCTCCTTTAAGTAGGATCAGTCTTTCGGCTGGTGTTTGTTGCAATCGAAGCATTAGCGTTTTGATGGTAATACGCAATTATTACACTTAAGGCGCCAGGCTTGTAATTCAGCGCTCGGCGGGGTACATAGCCCGGAGAGTAGCTGTTGGTTGCAGTCTGGTTAGGTTCCTTATAGTAAAATAAGGATTTATAGAGGAGTTTGCGACTAAAAATATTATGTTTACCTTATTTGTTGTTTTTCCATTTAAATTTCTCAATTTAAAGTAATTTCCGGTAAAATCGGAAGTGCTATTAAAAAAAATTGCCACCAGTAAATAGTTCTCTCATAGCAGGCAAAAGAGTTACTAAGAACCTACATTCTAAAACCAAGACTAAAAAAGTTACGGCAATTAAAAAAAATTACAATACTTCAAATTTAGACAATAGAATTAAAATATCTCAAAAAGTTCGGCAAATTTGACTTTTTGGAGTAAGAACAATCTTTCAAATGTGCTTTTAGAGGACGGAATATTAAACATAATATTTTTAGTCGCAAACTCCTCTATAAAATCCTTATTTTACTATAAGGAACGTAACCAGACTGCAACCAACAGCTACTCTCCGGGCTATGTGCCCCGCCGAGCGCTGAATTACAAGCCTGGCGCCTTAAGTGTAATAATTGCATATTACCATCAAAACGCTAATGCTTCGATTGCATGATTGATAGTAATATGCAATTGTTACACTTAACGCGCCAGGCTTGTAACTTGTAATTCAGCGCTAGGCGGGGCACATGTCCCGGAGAGTAACTGTTGATTGCAGTCTGGTTACGTTCCTTATAGTAAAATAAGGATTTTATAGAGGAGTTTGCGACTAAAAATATTATGTTTAAGAACAATTTTGCTTGAAATTTAATTTTTAATCAAATGGCATATGTTTCAAATCTTTCTTGATCGAAAAACATTTTTAAACTGAAGTGCAATTTCTGATGATAATGCTATAATAATAAATTGTACTTCCCGAAGAAGGCATTAACCATAGAAATCTATTACCGTTTACAGAATAAAAATATATCTTTTAGTTTCCCAGACATCGACGGTGGGAATGTTAATTGAAACAACCTGTATATGGGCTATTCATTAGGGGTTCGAGGGGTATTCGCTTAGAATTTTTTTTGCGATAATTATGCAAACTAAATTAATTATCAAAACCATTCATTAAAAACACTATATTATTGGTTAAGCTGATATTTCTCGTATCTTCAATTACTCCATAAATTGTAGTTTATGCAAGATGGTAGCACTCCCGCTCTATTTTAATTTACAAGTTTGAAAGCTTAAACCAAAGATTGCAGGCAGCTGAATTGGAAGAAGATTATAATAAAATGGTCGGCTAGGTCTCCACATTTAAATCCAATGGATGAAATATGGAAAACAATAGAAAAATTAATATTTTATTATGTATGCTAAATCTAAAATTATCAGCAGTTATACCCAGACATTTGCAGATTTATACACAATATTTTAAGGCCAGAATATGATATTCTCAATATGCACTCTGGTATACAAGATTTACGTTTCAAAAGTAGTATTGTCATTTTTAAAAATAATTCTCGGTTTCTATTATAAGCCGGGATATAAGTACTTTTATATTTTTATGAAAAATACCAATAAATTCCATATTTTCCAGATACATCAGATAGCAAACATGCGGTTTAAAGCTGCGTCTATTATTGGTTTATAAATCGGTATTTCCGAAGTGCTAAACTTGGCAATTTCAATTCCGGAAATGTTTGCAACACTATGAAATATTTTGTATACTAGTTTATCTACAAGTTAAGATTGTTATTGCCGACTTTATGGTTTCGACTGCAATTTCGCTTTAGGAGCTGTTTATATCTCTATAAAATATTGATTTAATGGCAGATTTATCCTTTAATTCTTGCTGTATTGATAGTGTAGCTTCTTGGGTGACAATGGAAAATAAACAGGGCACTATTTGGACAGGGAATTGAAGCGAAATATATTTACATTTAATTAAAGTGCGGCAATAATTTGTGGAATCAGTAAACAGCCTGTTCTACTGCTGTTATACATATTCCATATACTGTGTCCCAAATTGAGGGTGCATGCATTGCTATACAATGTTACGACACTTTTTTAAAGTGCTCTTGTTGGCGTTCTCAGAAAATTTCAGTCATTGGTTTTTGAGTTAACGCCGCTAATTTTGTTTTTATGGGTGCTACATTTTATTTTTGATAGTTCAATAGTGGTCTCAATGGAGCACTAGAAGTGACGTCATAATATGGCCGCCTGACATTATTATTTATTAATTGATTATTTATTTGTTAATTTTCAAAAAAAGACTCCAAAATAATCTGTTGTGTATACAGAGTCCGAGCCATGAGGTAAACTCGAGTCACGTGGTCTTTCAGTAACCAATCACAACCCGAGGGGCCAGGGCCTCGTCGTCAGCTGCCGGTATGTCTCGATAAACTATCTCTCTCGTGCCTATGGCTACGCATAAGACTTTTTTTTTCGCATTCATTTAAAAGTTTTATTTGCATCAGGTAGTTATTAAAAACCGTTCAATTCGTCTGGCGATTTACACGTATTTTCAATATTAATTAATAAACATACTATAAAAAAATTAGAATGCCTAAAGTATATTTTTGCGTATAGTAATTAAATATATTCCGGGGGGGGGGGGGGGTGATTTTTATTTTTGGGTTGTATAAATGCTAAAATAAAAGATTAAAAAAAGTCCAAGTTGCCTAAAAAATATTTTTTTGGTTTATTCTTTGCAAATGTCATATGCTGCGTAGTAGCGAAATAACCGCAAACGCTCTGCCTGACTCACGATTCCAGATTCTGCCATTGATAAAATACTGTTTTTTTATTATTTCAACTTGCCTAAAATACATTCCCATTCGCCGTCGGTTCTCCGACTATTAATGTTGAGTGAAATAGGGGCGCACTTATTATTTGTAAATGTATAATTAGCTGCTTTATTCAAAATGATACGATTTACGATGCAATGTACACAAAATGAAAAGGTAGATTTACTTTTAATTTAAGGCGAATTTCGGAGAAATGCCCATGCGGCCGCACGTCTATATTATGAAAGATCGTCAGCCATACTGGCAATATTTAGAAGAGTCATTCCGAAATGCAGAAAATATTGAAGTGGCAGAGGACAGATTTAAGCGAAGAAAGTGAGAAAAATGTATTGGCTTACACGCATGTGTACCCAAATGTTTCTATAAGAGTGCCAAAAGAGATAGATATTGGTCGTGAGACAGTAACACGTACGTTGAAAAAACATGGTTTTAAATGCTTCATATACCAATTACATCAAGAATTATATGAAAACTACGGAAGCAGAAGATTGATCTCTCTTGTAACTGGTTTACTCAACACGTATACTTAAACAATAAAATTTTATTTAGTGATGAATCTAGTTTTACGAATAATGGCATATACAATATACATAATCTACATTATTGGTCTAAAGAAAATTTACACGAAATCTTTGAAGGTAACTATCAGGATAGGTTTGGAGTGAACGTGTGGGCTGGAATATTCGGTACAAAAATTATTGGTCCCATACTATTTCAAAGACCACTAACTACTTAAACTTTTTGCAAAATGAAATAGAAAAACGAACTGGATGAACTTCTCTTGGAAGATTTCAGAAATATGCACTTCCAACAAGATGAAGCACCGCCGCATAGTACTGGTTTTGTGCAAAGTTTAACAAGCGGTTAATATCTACTAATGGAACTATTAGGTGTCCTGCTAGGTCACCAGACTTAACTCACTTTATTTTTTCTTTGGAGTTATCAGAAGGACAAGGTATACTCAACGCCGTCTGCAATATTAGAAGAACTCCAAAACAAAATTTTAAATGCCTTTGTCATGTTACAAAATGTTATGGGAGAAACTATCCGAATAGTGTTCTGAAATAGGTGGGCGTCATTTTGAACACATGTTATCAGTTTGATATTTAGTTGTGTTGTATTGTTTTAATTATAATATTTATAAATTTAGTACGTTGCTGTCCAAATAAGTATCATAACTTATAAATTGGTTTTGATTGTGTGAATTTTTGTTTTTTTTGCTACTGATTCATCAAATTTTTTGTTATATTTATCAAAATAAATTTTCTCTATTTACAAATAACCCATATGTTTTTCATAGCTTACTGCAAGATATGGACACATAATTCGAAACTGCTTAATCAGGGTTGCCACTCAAATTTTAGAGTGAAATTCCCTGACTTTTCCAAGTTTTCCCTGACCAAATTAATATTTTTCCATACCCGCTAGAAACGCAAATATTTTAGTCCTGTAGGGGTCTGGAACCTTCGGTGTGACGCTGTCTCTCAAGAAGTAGTTTCCACAGACATCAAAACATTTGAATACAATACTCAAATACTATTATTCGACGCGCGTTGCGACAACCACGTTGTCCGCCTCTCCAGATGATGACAACTTGTTTGTCGAAATGCGCGTCGAGTAATAGTATTCAAGTGTTTTGATGTTTGTGGAAACTACTTCTTCAGAGGCAAGTATTTCATACTCAAAAAGTTTCAGTACCCTTGAAAAATAAATCATTCCTCATGGTGGTGTGAAAATGAGTTTTTGGGCCAAAACGCATGTTGGAGTAGACTGCGGCTCTCTTACGCTAAAACTATTCATTTAAAAAAAAAAGGTTATTACATAAATTATAGGAAATTTTCTCTAGTTCTATTTATTATATGACTGTTCTTATCGTAAAATGAGTCGGAAAGAAGATGATGTCAAAAAACTGTTTTTAGGCGCCATTTCTCCAATATGGCGGCGCGAGCGGCAAAGATATAAGGTGGCAGAGTAGAAATTCGGAAAGAGCACATCGATATCCATAAAATCACCAATTTTCAAAACTCCCGGAAAACTTTCCAGGTAAAAATACCGAATGACTACTAGTAGGTATAGATTTTATTTTCGATTTTATAAATAAATTTTATTCAAATTTTGAAGGAACACAAAGAAAGAAAAATATTCTCGTTACTACAAAATATTGTACTTAATACAGTAAATTATGTCTTTGTAATTTGTTCCCGTAATTTTATCAGCTCTCTATCAAGTTCAGCCTTTTCAAAGTCCGTACAATCTATGATCTTCCATTTCTTACTATCAAGAATTTTGATCTCCGGAATTGCACATTATTTTCGTTTTCGAAGCAATTGTTCTTCTATAATTTCTTTTTTCTTTGCAACGAGAGCCTCTCTATAATTATTGTCTGATCTTCTTGTGTAAGTTTTTCATTGATTTCCACCTTTAATGGTCCCTTAGAATTTTTACGCTGATTAATGACCTGATGAATTTTTATGAAGATTTTCCACTAAAAGAGCTCTTTGTTAATTGAAAACCCAGACTTTACGGCTGCATTGCCACGGGAAATGATTAACAATAATTTAATCAAGAACCATAAATCGATATAATCTTTATTTTTGACGAACATATAATAGCCTAACATATAAATCCCCCAAATTAAATTTTTCTTCAAACTTCATCAACTCGTTAATCATAGCTTCGTTTTTCAGGAACTCTTGGTACTGTTGTTGACTCCTGTTGGCTATAAAGCTATCAATTTTGCCTATGTCATGAAGCTCTTGTAACAATGTTTTAAATCTAGTAAAATCGGCTTTTCCATTGGACAATATTAAATAGGGATTTTGGGGGCGAGCGTAGGTGCGTCTTTACTATGTACATACTTCGGTATGCGATGTAAAGCAACGACAGACGCAGTTAGTACTTGGATGGTGACCATTCCAACGGAAACCGCGTTCTCACCTCACACATCTTCCAGCGACTTGTATATCAGTGTATGCGCGGAAGCTATACAACCTTAGGCGAGGGTTGTATAGGAGATATACCATCCTTCGGAGGGGATGTAAAGCTGTCGGTCCCTTGTCTATTAAATGTTAGGCAAGTAAAAGATCCCTACTCTTCTTAAGGGAAGAGGTTCGGCAAAATTCCTGGTTGGGGGTAGCTCGTCTATAGGCGTCGGTGTTAGGCCTCAGTAGCGAAAATAGGCCGACGTTAAATAAATGTATAAAAAAAAAAATTGGGATTGAAAACTGACATTCCTTTGACAATCGTATATTTCAAGCAACATCGTTCCAAGATTTTCTGTGTAACAGTAATCAACATTTTGTGCAAGCAACAAGGATAGCTAATCGAATCTTCAGCTTGCTTGGCGGACTAAACTATGCTACGAACCTTAAAACATCAATCCGTCAAATTAGAAAAGCGCGTGTTAGGTAAAGTAAATATACCCAATTTTTGCAAATTATTAAAAATTTGTAGATGAGCAGAAATTCCCTGACTTTTACAGATTTTTAGCATTTTTCCCTGACTTTTCCCTGACATTTAAAAAAAGGCGAAATTCCCTGACTTTTCCATGTTCTACAGGTTTTCCAGATTAGTGGCAACCCTGTTAATATTTATTTTAATTTATATTCAATTTTTAATCGGGAAAACCAGTCTAAAGCAAATTTACCACTCTATCTGATAAAAAGATAAAACATACAGAGTACTATTTGAAAAATTGGAGTGATGACAAATTGAATTTCCATGAAATGAAAAAATAAAAACCTTTCTAAAGCCAAGCAAATGAACAAGATAGGGCAATTTTTTAAATTTTTTCTTGAATTCCAAAGCCAACTAGAAATAGCAAATAAATGCAATTTCCAACGTTATTTTTCATCCGATTTTAAATCTGAAAAAAGCCTTGGAGGCGGAAATTACAGCTTTATGAGAAAAGTGTCTTAAATATACCGGAAGCGATTTTTTAACCAAAATATGACCATTGATACCTTTACAATTACAATTTTACATTTTCACAATTGTTTATACTCTATATACTTATTATTACATTATAATTGCATATATTATTTGTATAGGTTATGACACCTGAGGAGACCTCGTGTTGTATCTAGCAGTATAACATTTTTGCTCACATAATTTTATATTTAACTATATCTAATTTATTGCATTTATACTTAATATTACAATACTTATAATTACGTTTACTAAAGCTAGAAAGGTAGGAAGACAGGAGACAGATAATAATAAAAAGAAACACAAATAAGATAAGATAAAACGAGTTTGACTAATACTTATTTACATATTTACAAATTTACAAAGGGCGGATAGTTAAGTTTTTGATGTAACTACTTGCTTAATTAGGCTAAAAGTTGAAGATATATGGTATAATTTTTTACTAGATATTTTTTACATTGTTTTTTGAATTTCTTTTTATTCTGGGCTTTTATATGTTCTGGTAGCTGGTTGTATAGTTTGATTCCATTGTATTTGATTTGTTTCTGGCAGACTGCTTTGCTATATTTTGGAGTTTGATATTTGTTTTTGGTGTTATTTCTTGTTTCATGTCGGTGATTAATACTCGAACCAAATATATGTTTCTTGTTGTGTGTATAAACTACAGCAGCGTGCATATACAGACCTCTCACATTCAGTATTTCATTTTCTACAAATATGTTTCGGCAGCTATCTCTACTTTTCTTATTAAAAATTGTCCTTAATATATAATTTTGTGTAATTTGGAGACATTGGAGGGTTGTATTATATGCTGATCCCCAAACACTAATGCCATACCTAATTATGGATTCTGCTAGGCTGTTATACGTCACTAAAAGAGTTTTTCTATTTAGGACACTTTTCAGGTTGTAAAATTTATAAACTAGTTTCCTTAACTTCTCATTTAAGTGTTTGATATGCTTTTCCCATTTTAAATGTTTATCGAAGATAACGCCAAGGTATTTAATAGTAGTGGTGTTGTGTATGTAACTCTTTGTTTCTTCGTCAATCAGCATAGGTTCCATTGTTTGTGGCATTCCTGCCTTTGTTGGGGAGAATGTCATGAAGTTAGTTTTCGCAATATTTAGTTTTAGAGAGTTTATATCTAGCCATGTTTTAACTTTATTTATTGCGGCAGTCGCTTTTTGTCTCGCTAGACTCCAGGTTTCACCCGAACAGATTAGTGCGGTGTCATCTGCATATGATATGATTTTGCAACCAAAGTTTTTCTCAAGCAAATCATTTATGAACAGCAGAAATAGGGTCGGTCCTAAAACGGTGCCCTGTGGCACACCCGTTTTTATTGTTTTCCTTGTGCTAAAAGCGTTGTCTATTTTTACTTGCTGGGGTCTATTTGATAGGTAATGTTTCAGAAGATTATGTACATTTCCCCTAATACCCACTTTGTTTAGTTTGTCCAGTAGTTGGCTATGTGAGACCGTGTCAAACGCTTTTTGTAGGTCTAGAAAAATAGCTATCACTTTTTCGCTCCTTTCAAAATTTGTTATAATGGTGTCTGTTAATAGTTGAAGAGGATCTTCTGTACTTCGATATTTTTGGAACCCGTATTGATTTTTTGAGAGAATTTTATTTTTTTCCAGAAATGCACGGAGTCTGTAGTTTAAGCATTTTTCGAATATTTTTGCAACATTGTTTATCAGTGATATTGGGCGGTAGTTAGTCATGTGCTTTTTATTGCCGTTTTTGTATATTGGGACCACTATACTTTCTTTGAAAACTTCAGGAATATCTGCATTTTTGAAAATGAGATTAATTATATGAGCAATCGGCTTACTGATGTGACTAGATATTAGTTTTAGCGTTTTTACTGTTATTCCATCCTTTCCTGGAGATGAGTTATTTTTTAGGCAGCATATAATGTTATTTATTTCAGTATCAGTGACGTCTTCTAAGAACATGGAATTTAGATTTTGGCTTGTGTTGCTGTATTCTAATAGGTTTTGCGTGTGTTTCGGGATTTCTCCTATATTTGATTTCCAAAATTTAAGAATTTCATTTTAAAAACTGTAGAAAAAAGTGGGGAGTAGGTAGGTACTTTCTGAGACGCCCGTATTATTATTATTAGCCGTTACTCGAGTCCGAGTATAAAAATGTTACAGTCGATAGATTGTGTTCAATAAAAAACAAGTAAAAGGTGTAGTCTACTGTAATTCCCATTCATCTACGGTGCACACGACTATGGCTATAGAGGCCAATTCGGGAGAGCACATGTCGACCGCAGTCAGGACAAACATAGACCTGGTTAGGTCTTGGATTCGGCCTTCTTGCAGCAACATTTCCTTGATAGCTGGCCACAACCCCTCGCCATTCGATTCTGTCCGCTGCAAGTTGTTCCCATTGCTCGTCTGCAATACCGCAGGATTTTAGATTTTCATGGAGAGCGTCTTTGAACCTCTTTCGTTGACCGCCACGCCTTCTTCTACCGCTTAGCAATTCACCATAAAGTGTACATTTAGGAAGGCGGTTATCATGCATACGATGAACGTGACCTGCCCATCTTAGGCGTGCTCTTGAAATAAGCCATTTTCGTTGACAAAGCAAGGTCGTGGTTGTCAAATACTCTCTCTCTAAGTCCCCAGATTGCTCTAGATGCAGCGTTAATTCTATTGCGAATCTCGCTGTCCATGTTTGCTTTGTCATTAACAACGTTGCCTAAGTAATTGAACTGATCCACCACTTCAAGAGAATTTCCGTTAAGTGTAATGTCTATTTGGTTCAGTTGATGAGGAGTTGACATAATCTTAGTCTTTCCAATGTTGATTTTAAGTCCCAAGGAATCATAGCTCTGGGCATACACATCTAAAAGTTCTTGAAGCTCTTCCGGCGTAGAGGCTAAAAGTGCACTGCATACTGGAGATCACAAATGAATCGTGTGCGTGTGCGTGTGTATATCCTATCAATGCTGTTGAAAAAAAAATTGTTGTCAGGTCTGATAGTGACTTATCGTGCATAGTCTAGCATTTCCAGGCTTCGTTTAATTTAATTTATAGTTAAAATTGATAATTAAATGCGCAATAAGAAAATTAGTTTCGTGTTAGACGGATTATACGCATATGCATTCCACTTATAACAAATAGGATTATTGATGTATCCTGATCTTTATAAGAACACCGATAAAAATTGTAATTTTGTATAAATGTATGTTGATTTGAAATAGGTACAATGTAACGTTTGATTTATGTAAGTGATAGCAACTCTATAAAATTAATATCTGATGTCTCATAAAGGAATTAAAGGATTTATGGCCATGCCTACCCTTGACCAGATAGAGAATGTCACCCTAAAGAATGCTATCTTCGAATAAAAAAGGTATGTGATTATTCATCTGATAACCGCATAGAACACATTTATTTATTCGATAATATAAAAAAGCACTGATAAATTTGAGAAACTTTATTTGTCAAATAAAAGGTAACGTCTGGAAAAACTCGGGCCAATGAAAAATAGTTATTACATCCCTTCATCTTTTCCACGCATACGTTACACCCCACTGTGCTATATTTCAAAAAGAAAATATAAAAAATTTAAACCCTCGTAAATACACCGCGCTAGTTTTATAACGTATTTATCTATTTATCCTTTATGTCGTTTTTCATATTGATTCCAATCCCCCCTAAATTTCAACGAAACTAGATTATAAATTATTTCCCGGATTCAGTGTCGCACTGGAAATTACAAAAGTAACAGGGATAAGTCATAAATGATATCTTTATTTTCGATTCTGGACCCTCCAGCTGAAATATAATGGTATCTAGGCATCGAACGTTGCCACACAATGGGAAGTTATTCACTTAACTGTCGTAATATTTCTGCAATATTTGCGCTGAAAGGAATGAATAAAGTTTTATCTTAAATAGCAAACACTTTGTGAAAAGTTTTCGGCCTGTTATACGAACACAAATTATATAAAAATATGACTGGTTCTTCACATCCAGAGACTAGGTTGGGTTATTGATCTGATGCACTTAAATGGAAAATAATATAAACCGGTAGATTTTAAAAAGTTTGTATGAAAACCTATCAAGAAAATACAATGTACAGTTTGTGTTTGCAGGATTTGTACAAAAAACTGCTCTATAAATACGAGATGAAAGTAAATCTCTTACACACGGTTTCACAATCATTGGTTAACTAATAGGAAAACAAGTAATGATTTTCTATAAATATGTGTCACAACGTCTGGCTTACTTTAAGGTCGTGGTTATGTTATGGTTAAGATCGATGGCTAGGATACTGGTTAACTAAAAATATGGCAACAACTGTCAAGTCAAATATATTGTATTTTTGTTGAGTGATGAAAAAGTTAATAATATGTGTCTCGCGATTATAATGTAAATACTTACAATTGTGGTGAGGAGGTTAGAATCTATTTAATATTTGTAGTTTATTTCAGGGTCCAGGAACGGCGTCACCGAAAGGGGGTGATAGTTACTTTAAACGAGGTCGTTTCTTTATCTTGTATATATTGTAAAGAGTATGTAGAATCTAAGTTTTGGACCTCCAAACCCTTGGCAAATTTTTGTGTGGCCGAGAAAACCACGAATTTTTGGCACTTTTTTCAGTTTGTGGCGTGTAACTTAAAAACAATGCATCCAATCGAAAAGTCATCTAACAAAATTAAAGAGCATTAAATTTTGCTTCGAATGACTACCTCAAAGTTGAAATTTCATCAAGAGGTATGGGCGTAATTGGCAATCGAATAACAACAATTTTTACCAACTTATAAAAAATTCACACTGGGTGACTTTTTAAACGTCTTCAGCTCTGAAACGGTTAACTTAAATGAAAAAATTCATAGAATGAAAGATGTAGAGCGTGTAATTTCAAGTTCACAGATTACCTGGTTTTCCAATTTCGATCAATATTAAGCAAAATACACTCAAAATCCCAAATATTTTACATATAAATATATTTTTCCACGACCGGGAGTAGAAATCGATTTCTATGGCATCAAAATTGTGACAGAAGTAAAGCATTTACTCCCTAGGGACAAAATAAGATAATAATTTCCCTAGGGGAGTTTTTATTTTATTTCATTTATAAACAAATATCTGTTGCTATGATACGTTGAATGAAAATATCCCAAAGGCTTCTATATATTGTAATTTCGCTCCAATTTATTATAATTCTTTATTGATGAAATAAATGTTTCTACTCCCGATCGTGGAAAAAATAGCATATACACCTCTGGAGAGACCGCCATTTTTCCCTCGATGTATTTGTTGCTCGGGCATCGCCCTCGGGCCTCAAATTACACCTCAGGAAAAATAAGACATTTCTCTCCCTTAGTGTATAATGTACTATTATTATTTTTTAAATTCCTTTTTATTTAATGTTTCCACATTAATTTGAGAAAATTGGTTGTCGAAATAAAAGCATAATGTAAAGAAAGGCCCAAAGTTTATTAACCAAAAATAAAAATTTACCCAATAATAGTAATACAACAAAATGTAAAAAAAATAAACAAATACAAAGTGCAAGAACTAGGTGTAAGAAAAGACTGAAATGAAGTAAAAATAAGTCTTGGAAAAACCCAATTATCTGCGTGTAGTGGTTATAGTAGTCGAATCCGTTTGGATTGGGGCTGACTAATGTCCTCGTACTGCACCCTATCTTCCTAATCCATTGCAGCGGCACCACCAACTTCCTCAAGCTAGAAGCAATCTTCATCGTCGTCTTCATCTTCATCCAACTCATTCTCAGAAGCGTTCTGACATGGGAGGCCAGAGCAATGTTTACAGGTCAAAGAGCAGTTCGTGCCTGATTTACATGTACACGAAACCATTTTCAGCAGTGCATTTTTTACAAGTTGGTAAAAATGGTATTCGACTGCCAATGACGCCCATACCTCTTGATAAAATTTCAACTTTGAGGTACTCATTCGAAGTTAAATTTAATGCTCTTTAATTTTGATAGACGAACTTTTCGATTGGGTGCATTGTTTTTAAGTTATAGGCTACAAACTGAAAAAAGTGCCAAAAATTCGTGGTTTTTTCGGCCACACAAAAATTTGTCAAGGGTTTGGAGGTCTATAACTTGAATTCGAGATACTCTCTACAACATATACAAGATAAATTTAAAAAATCTACTACCCTGTTTGTTATTAAACTAAGTATATTGCACTGAAGATAAAAAAATTATTTTAATATTACACAATATATTTTGCAAAAATTCCAATAATAATAATAATTTTCTAATAATCTAATATCGTGGCACCAACATGGTTTTATGGGAGGGCGGTCCAGTATATAGAGTTTAATATGCATGTCTGAAGCGATCGACCAGTGTAAACAAATGGTCGTAATATATACCGACTTCCCTAAGGGTTTCGCCAGGCTTGATCACAATATACTGCTAAAAAAATTATCAGATTTAGGTTTGCCCCTCTCTGTAACTTTTTCAATCATATCTGCCTAATAGAAAGCAATATGGGGTGTATAAGAGGTTCCGGTCTGTTAAATACCTTACGACATTGGGTGTTCCACAGGGATCAATTCTGGGGCCTCTATAATTTGACATTTTTATGAATGATACAGTCAGTGATATTTGTGTGTCTGTTTTGATTTACGGTGACGGTTTTCAAATATTTGCAAGTGTCTCATCCTTGGAGGACTGTGCTGTTCTACAACAAAATCTCTTAAATATATCCAACTGCTGCATCAAACATAAACTAAATTTGAACGTGGCTAAATGTAACGTCATATTTTTACAATTTAAAAAAAAACTCTTATTTTTGGCTATAATGTAGATGACGCGATCCTTCGTAAACCTCCTACTCTTGTAGACCTTGGCGTAACTACAAGAACTCTCTTTTTCTTTTACCTCATATAAAGAACTTAGTTTCAGATTCCTTCAGAACACTTGGATTTCTAATCAGAACAACCAAGGATTTGGCAAATATCCATACCTTGAAAATTTTATATTTTGCTTCTGTCCCGTGTAACCCTGAGTACGTGTCTCTTATTTGGAACTCTCATTGCAAATATCAAATTGATTCACTTGAGCGAATTCAAAGACGTATTTTAAAACTATTGTGGTTTAAACAGATAGCATTTATTCGGTGGTTTCCGCAGCAAAAGCTATTGGCGAGATTGTCCATGACTGCTCTAGACACCCAGAGAGATTATTATTCTCAGGGGTTTTTTTGTATAAAATCATACATAATGGCATTCATTTTGTAACGTGCCATCTTCCACCGGTGTCCGCAAGATCATATGTACATAAATTCATCAAAATTTCCTATAGTAGAAATTACCTTTAGCGATAAATGTCACCACGCTAAATATTGGGTGCAAATTACCACTTAAGCTTTTCTCCAACAGATGGCTCTCCGTAGAGAATATATAAATTTATTAAATAATGGTATATTATTGTGTATATTTTAGGAGAATTTACAATATAGATTATTGCAATAATTAGCGTATAAAAGTTGTTTACAAAGTAATAGAGTAAAGATGGTCAATGATCGAAAGTCCATAAAAATCGATTCAGTATTTTACATTTCACAAGTTGGTACCCTGACTGTCGAACTGTCAGCTGTTGTCATTTCCTTTTGTTTTTGTGAGTGATCAAAGGTTATAAATCTCTGAAATTGCCTAAAACTTCCTCTTTTAAATCAAGAATTTGAACTGAAAACTTCGCTACGGATTTATTTAGTTAAAAGGCACGTGATTGCTAATCGGTTTAATACCGGATTAATAACTAAATTTAACCTAATACTTCAATTTATATTTTGGTTTGTTAAATTGAATTTTCGAATTATTCGGATAATTAAGCAAGTTATCGTCTAGAAGTAATATTCTAGGTAAGTTTGAATTTCTTTGATTTATTAAAGACACGTGCTCACGTTAGAAGATAAACTTGAGAATAATTTTGCAATTTAATTGTAGACGATTTGGGATAGGCCAGATTTTGACCGCAGAACTTGGCTACTGTTCGGTTATTTTTTTGGATTGTTGGATTTTTGGACTTTGGATCATTGCTATTCTTTGGTACACGAATTTTGGTAAACGATTTGGCCCTGCATTTTAATTCATACATTTCGATTAAGAGAAACATCTAACCATTGTGAAGAATTTTATGAACCCTATCAAATTGTGTTGTGAAGACTTCACCTCGACCAACCCTCACGTCTGGAGCGCCAGGAAACTCTCAATTTTGTGTGTAAAAGTTAAGTAACCCTTATATCTCATCCTTATTGTCAATTGTTTCAATTTATTAATCATTTTTTTTTCATAGCGTTAACCTTAAACCCTAGACTTGTCTGTATTATTTTATCGTAATATTTTATTGTTTAATTTTTTTTTGTACTGTTACTAATTCTTTTTATAATAAATTGTATTTGTTTTTACTTGTTCTTTTATTTTGTTGCTCTCACTACAAGGATTAGCAAGATCTGGGACCTCGTATACGTATCCCGACTATAGGTCGTAATAATTTCCAAGAATTAGTGTTTAAATTAAATGTCCATTTTCCCAATCTCAATTCTCGAAGTCCTCAATCTTTTACCTCTGAACCCACCACTCCAATGTATAACGGTCCGTTTTTATCGTATGTAAATTAAATGAATAATAATAATTTATTAATTTAATGAGTTATAGGGTCTTTAAACATTTTTTGAAAAATTTATAATGGACATATTTCGGAAAAATAATCACTAATCAAGCTGAACATTGGTACACATTTAATTTGAGGAAGTACGATTATTATGAGGGTATACGTATTTCTGTATATCATAGATGGCGCTGTCAACATATTTTTTTAACATATTTTTTTATCACAACTTTTCATTATTATTATTTTGGGTCCGAATGACTTCATATTATGATATAGAAACTAATTTGACTAAAATAAGGTTTACTAATTTCATGTCTTTAAAATGCACTGTTTTCATTGCAATCGCACTTAAGTATTTCGGCGCATGCCAATGGCTATCATGCAGCAAGATACTTGATCAAGTCAGCGTTTGTCAATTTGATATTATTGAACCAGTTTAGTGACTCAACCAAAACGTACCTTGGTCCAAAAGTGTTTTCTTATGAAATTATGCGATGTCAAATTTAAAAAAATTGTTTTGTTTTAGGTATATTTCAGAAACAGATACACATGGCTATCGGCTGGTCGATAGCCGCGTGGGTTAAGACGCGAGGTGGCAATCGCGATTAATCACACGGACATCGCACCACCGGGTTCGAATCCTGGCTCCGGCACTGGCACTGTCGGAGGAAATGGTTGTATGTCCACGTTTTTTCAATGTGTAACCCTCTTCCGCACAAGCCCTGGCTTCTGGAATTGGGGGTTGTGTAATTTCTGTGGTGTTTATTTCTGTATGGTGTTTATTTAAATCAAAACTGAATTTTTTAATTACTCTTGTTACAGTGAAATTTACAGAAGGTTCTCAAAATGTCCACCATTTTGTTCAATACATTTTTGGCACCGTCTTGCAATATTTTGTCTAACACGAAAAAATTATCTATTATTATTTCCTTCCTCTCTGATATTTTGTGACAATCCGTCTCTAGTGTAGCTTGAGTTTTGATATACATTGGATTTCGTATTACCTCAGATGAAAAAATCTAGTGGATTAAGGTCTGGGCTTCGTGGTGGCCATAAATGATCAGATCCACGTCCAATCCGCCGTTGCGGTAACTGATTATTTAAATAGTTTCGCACATTTAATTCGAAATAAACCATCATGCATAAATCATAAATTCCTTGGCAGATTTAAAGGGATGTCTTCTAGCAAGGTTGGCAAAACGTCATCAAAAAAAATTTAAATACGACTCGCCATTTAAACGAGAAGGAATTTCATAAGGTCCTATAAGTAATCGGCAACAACACCGCACCATACATTAATAGAAGATCGTGTTGAAAATGTTTGGCTCGTGTTATATGGGAAATTTCTTCACTCCATGTGTGGGAATTCCATATGCTACGGCTGGTAAAAGTTGCCTCATCAGTGAAAAGCACAAGGCCAAAAAAATTGGGTCATTATTTTGTTTGTTACGTAACCACCTGCAAAAATGTAATCTAAGTGGTAAATCATTTGGTAACAACTCCTGTACTTTTGTATGGTGATATGGATAGACTAACTGGATCCGATGAATATTATGAACGCTTGTCCGAGTACACCAGTAGCTACAGATAAACGTCGTAGACCAATCTCAGAATTTTCTGCTACTCGCTCTAAAATATCCTCTTCCTCTTCAACGGTTCGAGCAGTTGATCGTCCTGCATGGTACTTCACTCGAAAACCCCCATATTCTTTTTGCCGGTTGGAACAGAATTTCAAACAGTTTTCTGTTAGGTTGGTGACGATTTTGATGCAGGTCATTGTACCTTCTTGCTACAGCTCCTCCATTAAATTGCATTTGACAATAAACAACCGCAATCTTATCCGTCATTTCAGAATTTAAAAATAAATTGAGTCGCGGCATCTTCTCAAAATGTGATAAAATATCAAAAAAAATATTATACACCAGAAAAACAAAATCGCAAATATCTTAGTACTACAACAACTATCACTAATCTGATTGAATAATGTCAATTTGACAAACGCTAATTTGATCGAATATGATGCATGATATCTATTGGCGTGCGCTGAAATATTTAAGTGCGATTGTATTGAAAACAGTGCATTTTATCGACATGAAACAAGTAGAACTTATTTTCATCAAATTAGTTTTTGTATCATAATATGAAGTCATTTGGACCCAACATAATAATAAAAAAATCATAATATGCGGACTCGCCCAAATTATATGTGTACCAATTTTCAGCTTGATTAGTTATTTGTTTTCCGATTTACATCCATTATAGAGTTTTTTAAAAATGTTTTAAGGCTTTATAACTCTTTAAGGATTAAGGTATGTTTGGTTTAAACGGCTCCATTCTACCTCAGAAAGCTACAGTTAAGCTGGGTTCCTTCACTTTCCGAATACCCTGTATTTGATGGATTGATACCAATGAGATTGGTCTACAATTACGAAGGTGTAATCAGTCACCATATTTAAATATCACATTTATGATAGCTGTATTGAATGCCGCAGGAAAGGTGCCACTGTTGGACGTTTTACAAAAAATGAAAACTAACGGAGCTACCACATACTCCACACTTTCTTCTATTTCAGCCCAAAGGATATCTCCTCCTGGTGTTTATACTTTTATACTCTTTATGTTATTATTGTCAATTATTTTAGAATCAAAAGGAAGAAAGAGATAAAAGGACATAATGCCACTAATGTATTTGCTATGTGTAAAATTTGTAAATTTACTTTTTGAATCATTGTTCCATGACCATATCCTATAGTGGAAGATGAAATGAATAACGGATTATTTCAATGCATACTAAAAAATGTTGATGAACACTGTTACAGTTTCAGCATTTGTATAACTAGTTGTTTATGGTCTATGGCTATTTATCTACGTTTAAAGCATCACATAGTGGAATGAGGATTGGCGAAATTAAAATTCCTATTTGACAGCTTTATTTCCTTATGAGCACGCATGCCATGGTATATTTTTTGTCTGAATAAGTAGTTTCAAGCGATGGCACTATAATAGAGAATTCCACGGGCATAAAAGGCTCACGTTATATTAAGCTATTCTAGAAATAAAACCAGAACGTACCGAGAAGTGCATTTATTCAATGGCGTATAGAAGGGTGGGTAAAAATAATGAGGAAATTTTATGTATTATTATTGCACTGCATATTACAAAGGAGTCATTTTACACAAAACTGTATTCGCTTTGTTAATTCATTCGAAAACAGATCGTTAACGTAAAAAATGAATTAAAAGCGTCTGCATTCGGAGGTTGTCGATTATGATTGTATATTTATTTTATTTAAAGCAGAGATATAGCATGTCCCCTGACGGAAGATTGTTACATCATTTTTCCCCACAGAGTAATTTTGGCGAGTTTTGAAATGTCTTGAAAATAATTTATAAATGTGCTAAATTCCAACCCTACGAAATTGGTTAAATTGCCGATTTTATTATTACAGGATATGTAAAAAGTAGACAAATAATTGATAATTTTAAAATTTAGTAAACGTTAACTTGGTGTGTGTATGTACTGACACGACTTCGTTTCTTTTGCACAAAAAGTCAAAGCAATAGCCCAACTACATTGTTAACATATGCGAACAAGCTTCTCTCTCATCTAAAGAGAGGATTTATGAAATATAATATACTAGATAGAGAGAGACAAATAATATATCTTTCCATAAGTTCAGCGATTCTCAAACTCTGAAGATTTGTCAATTGTTATTATGAACTGTTATTTATTTAAGTTAAAAGTCGTCTCATATTGGGATTAAATTCGATTTAAAATATAATATATTTAAGTTATTTTCAGTATTAAATAGTGGATATACATCCAACAAATACACATTGTCAATCCACTAAACGTATTACAATTTTCTAGTACTTACATTTTACACCTTTTATAGCAGAATTGTTGTTCTCGTGTAGCTCAGTGTGTAAAGATAGTCGAATTGAATTAGTTCGATTAGTTTGGCTTCAGGAACGGCAGAAGCACAGTGCAACAAGCCGTTAGGATAGTTAACGACGTCAAAGTGCAATGCAACCTCGGGAAGAACACCATCATATATTGAGAAGGCATTCGACGCCGTCTGGGTACTCTACAAACTACACAGCTACAACTTTCCGACCAATTTCATAAAACTCATTCTCACTCGTTCTTGCTGGGCAGATCCCTGCAGGTTCGAGTGAATAACAAACTCTCAACGCGGCGGGACATTTGCGCGGGAGTTCCGCAAGGATCGTGTCTGTCGCCAAAGTTGTACAACCTGTACGTCTCCGACTTCCCAGAGTTCTCGAATACGAAGATGGCCGTGTACGCATACATGGCCCGTTCCACGGCGTATTACCACCAGTGGAAGATTCAGGTAAATGCTGAAAAGTCGGAGGCGATAGTCTTCACGCGCCGTTTCACTGAAAACAAAATCTTAACGTCAATCTCGGTCCGGGGAACAGAATTCCAACTAAGATGTGCGTGGTGTACTTAGGGGTCAGACAGGATCAGCGACTGATGTTTAACACGCATATAAATGAGACAATACGGATGGTCTATTCCCTGTCCAGGAGTCTGTATCTGCTAATGGTCAGGGGTAGCAGACTTAACAGACAAGATAAAAAGTTGTTGTACACAATGGTGGTCAGACCGTCCATCACATACGCGGCGCAGGGGTGGTGCAGCACGTCGGCCAAGACAATGAGAAACCTAAAAGTATTTGAGCACAAATGTATGCGCCTCATCTCTAATTCTGGAAGGTACACCTCCCTCAGAGACTTGTACGCACTTTGCCACGACATAACCCCAACAGCGGACTACGTCCAGGACATCTCACAAAATTCTATTGTTTCAAGCTGGGCGACAGTCCGCTAACAAGAAAGGTAACACAGATTAGACAGCATAATACCCCATTTCGAATAAAACACACCCTACCATACCACACGTTACCGATCTTCCGGCAACCTCTGTAGTCAAAATTCACCAACTATAACTTCCGCTTATCCTATCCACTTTTACTGATATTTCATACCCTTTGAATCTTTACATCTTTCCTGTCCCCCTCTTCCTTTCTGTTTGTTTCCTTTTATCCCGTTTATTTCTTGCTTTGTTTTTGTTCATTTCCATTCAAAATTCTTCAATAAAAAACCAAAATTCTAGAAAAAACCAAATTTTAAAAATCACAGTTTCAGCGTCAGTGTCAAAATTAAATGGTGAAAAGTGAAAGTTTTAAAAATGTGTAATTCTTAAGTTTTATAAAATCTGTTTTTTAGATATATGTAATTTTAACACCTTCTTTAATCTGTTTGTTAACAGAAAGTGCATAGGTCTTAAGTTTTATCTGTTTTTTAGCCAAACTAAACCCAATCCACCCAGCCCTGCAATCAGCCATCGCGAATCGCGCTGTGTTTGCACGGTCGCACCCGAAGTGAGTTCTGGGGAGGCAACTGTAATTATTATAATTGAGAATAAAGTTATATTGAATCGAACTGAATTAGCAATGGAATAAATTCGAGTTCAAATCCTGTTGGCTTTTCCATTTTTTTTTTGTAAATATTGTTATATCGAAAAAATATTTTTTTATTACCCGTGGGATAAATATTATCTTAGTGCTCGTTGTTTCGGCCGGTAAATAGCCGTTTATCTATTCTACTATTACCACATGACTTTTGCGTATGTCAAACGATTATTTGCGCGAGTAAATTACACTTGGCGCACACATATTGACAATTAAAAAAAGCAAAATTTGAATGAAGAAGGTAAACCGAAGCCAGAGTCACCACCTGACTTATTATTTAATTAATAATTGAAAAGAAAAACGCACTCAAAATATTAATTATAAAAATGTGACATTCAAGTGACAAATTAAATTTTTTATAATAAAAAGTTTTAAAAATTAGTGTGAAAATTCTATGATAATACCAGAGGCTGATGAAAGTGATAATCTTATCACCTCATTAGTAATAAAATATATTATGTGCAATTCGTGCGGTTGTCTATTGCCCACTTGAGTGCACTGATGCACACCGAGAGAAATGGAATTTGAATATTCTCATATAAAATTTTCTTCCGGCATCTTTAAAAAATGCGAAAATTGCAGGGGTAGCCTACTATTCATTTGCATGTGATATATTATTACTATGTCAGTTACCATGTATTTCATGATCCATAATTTAATTTCAATTTCAAGTAGAAGTAATCCACATTTCTTACAAATAGGCATTCTTGAATTTCGCCCACCTGTACATATAAAGTTGGACACCCTGCCAGTAAAGTAATCACCAAACAAAGTGAGATTTGTAAATGTGTACACCTCAAAGAATATTTGCACGTGCGCCATTGGATGCACTGAAATAATCAAAAGTGCTTTAATGAATTTAAAAGCACGGATAGAGGTTATACAGTTACTTCATTCAGTTAAGAATTATAATAAGTTACCGGAAGTCGAAAATTAACAAGCTGATGCCTCCTACGGAGATCAAAGTATATTTCATAGGCGGCTAGCCAGCCAGCGTCTTGTCACTTGTCTATTTGTGATATTCGTTATTACAGCAATACAAGAGGTGTCTTGAATAGGTAGTACAGAAAATGATTTTGCCTCTTCGCAAGATGCTCAGAAATGGATGGAAATTATGGATCAATTTCTGCATCTATTATTCGTTTATTTTATATAAGAAGTGGTATTAGTGGAACAAAAATTGCCCAAAATAAGGCGATGCAGAAAATTTTAGATGAAATTAACCTGCATAACCAAGAAATAGCCTGCCAAATTTTAGAAAAAATATCCAACAGTTTGACCGCAATTCCATTTTTAGTCCAAATTCCACAAAATTTTCAAAACTTTCCCCAATTTGCCCAAATGGTCCAACTAATTGCTTTTTAACCAAAATGAAGGTATTCTTGTAACTAAAAAATAACTTTTTTTTAATTTAACCGATTTTTTGTCATTTTTGGTATTTCCCTTCATTTTCCGTATTATACGTATGTGCGCACAAGTCTACGTGTAATTATTCATTATAAAAATTACAATAAAAGGTGATTGTGAGCAGGTTTTAAATACTTAGATAGAAAAAAAACTGTCGCATAGAGGGCGAATTTGGAGTGTGAGGGATGAATTTGAAAATCCCGATTTCGATTTGGAATTTGGGATTCTCATAAAATCTACTTAATAGAAAGCAATAACCCATATATACGATTGCAATAGTATTTTCAACACTAAAAAAAAAACTTTAAATAAAACAAATTGTACATTTTTCTCTTCACTATTTATGAATTCCAGATATGTAATCTGAACAACAGAACAAGATAATACCCAATCATGTAAAGCATATTATGATTTGTCGGTTGATTCCTCCTCCTCGTCTAAATTTAATATGTGGAACATTGCTCAAAGCCTGAAACACTCATACCAACCATTCAAAATTAAACTTAACCTTGCTTGTATTAGTAACTATAAAAGACATGTTATGACAAACGGATACATAGCATCATTATTTTATTAATTTTAGCTAAATACCCCGCAGAAGAGGTTGTTATTTGTTTTTGTTTTGACATTCAGTGTTTCTAAGCTTTTTTTAATTTAATTTCATCCAAAATAATACACATTCCATTTCTTTCATAAATTTATTTAGAACTTTAAATAACTGAAAAAAAAAATTAAAAAACGGTGCAAATAATTAAAACTATAACAGGTTTTGAAAATTAATGCCCCCAGCGTCAATACATTTTCGAGCACGTTTTAATATGTTTTTCACTGACCTATCAATCATTTCCGGGTTATTTCTAATGTTATCACATACAGTAATATTTTTTTTATAGGGGTGTTTTCAACTCAGCTGAGTGTGCTCTACCTTCCACTAGAGTATGTCCGTTTAAATCTGAGACACCCTGTATACGTATTAATTAAGAGTAATGAAAAACTGCAAGTGCAAGAAGGCCGGTCTTTAATGCACACCACTGTGTGCTTGCGACGGGGAGTGCTCTGAGAACTGAAGTCGCATTCTTAAAACGAATGTTCTGAACTGGCAGTATACTGTCCTAGGACTGTAAAACAGATTTTTAATGTTTTGTCTTTTAATTTTTTAATGCAATATCAAAAATGTACAGAAATGAAAAAGTATATTTGAACTTTCAAGTTCAGGTTATTTAACCAAAAAGATAACCAACGATTGTGAAACTGGCTGTTATTGTTAAGATATGACATTGTTGAACGTTTTTCAAAAAAGACATACTGGTGATGTGAAAGATTTAACTTGTTTTCTTAACGACACAATTAAATGTGATGAATAAGGCCGGAAAAAAAGCAGATACACAGTCTTTGAAAATAAAACTTGGAATTAGATCATGACCGGATGTCATCTCGTGCAGCTTCTTTATGGTATATCTTATGTCGCTCTCAGTAGCAGTGAAGTTACATGGAGTAGTGTTTACTGGAATACGATAAGTTATGATTTAAGACATTAGGCCAGGGAGATACATGCTATCGAAATAATCATTAACTAAAGAATCACAATCTTTATTCTCGTAATGTAAAACATTGGGTAATCTTAAGGTTCCTCTTTACCAAAAAATGAAGTGCACCTTGTGGCAATTATTGCTGTATACTAACAACATTGGTCTAAAGTTTACAAGAATGACTTCTTTTAACGTGGACAAATGGAAAAAGGAACATTAACGCCTTTGACCTGCTATTATTGTAAAAAATCACTTAACAACATAGACCATATCATACACTTTATATATTATGGTAAATAGAAAAAACAAATTCAGTTTAATTCTATTCAACACAAAAGGGTAAGTGAAAATAACCATTTAATAGGGCGCAAGTGGTTTCTTATGTTTTCTTTGTATTTCAATATTTTTTTCGGCTCAAGAGATTCTTTGAGGCATACTTTAAACAATTCCTTATTTTGTTTTCAATCAGAAAAATACTTGAAAAGTAAGGGAAGTAATAAAATAATACCCTGCAGCTTGCAGCTTCAATAAACCCTAATTCCGCGCTCAGGCGACCACTAAAGTGAAAATTGCACTTCACTAAAATAATATTTATTCGTCTTTTGGTCGGCCACTAAAAAATGCACCCCAAGTCTGATGGGGTGCATTATTTGGCTCCCCTCGGAGAACGATATCGCTTGGAAGTCAGTCAGACCTCCTAAAAGAAACATCGGTCCTGTACGGTGCATACTAATCTCGAACTTGCATGAGACTGGTTATTTATTATTAACATTTTTTATACAAAGTTTCTTTTATATTCTGGCGCTAAGTTGAGAAATGCTGATATTATGCTGCCACTGTCAAATTTATGAAGTAAATTATTCAGAAAACTCATTTTATATATAAAGCAGGAGCAGTTGAAACTGTAGGAATTTATTTCATCGGTTTTTCTACAATTTGCGTTATTGTGTGTATTTTTTTAAAATGAAAAGCAGTTATGGGACGTGTTCAGCAATTCATTTGTTACGTAGGTAGATTAATCCCATGGGGCTAAAGATTCATTTTTTGAAGGGAAATAAGGATCAAATCTCACAAAATCCTTTATTATGTGACCGGTTTCGTGAACACACTTCACATCATCAGACACAAAAGTTTAATAAAATAAACAAGGATTGTTAAAATATTCAATGTTTTTCAACATAGTCAAGTAATTTTATTCGTTGTTGTTTTTTAGGTTTTCGCGGGTCTTAAATGAAGTGTTATTGTACTTCCGGGTGCTCTCCCGCGTCAATGGTCGACTCCTCCAGGAGTCACGGTTGTCTGAACGACGTTTCGGCAGAATCTCATCTGCCATCTTCAGGTTCTCACTGAAAGCTACCTACTGCTGCTCCTCGTTGCTCGAACTGAACTCAGTTCCACTACTTCTACATCCAAATTTTGTATCGAAGTCTTATGCACACTAAATCCCATTGTAATATTTTATTCCCTTTAATAATAGAGTGAGGGTGGTAGTGGGGGTGGCTAATGTAAAAAAAATTAGAAGTCCTTGGTTCTCGTATACACACTAAACACCAATTTAATTTTTTATCCCCTTAAACAATAGGATGGGGGTGGAAATGGAGGTGGTAGAGGGGATAACTAATGCCAGAATAAATTTTAGAGAGCTAACGCCAAAATTTTTTCGTTCTTGAATACACACTAAATTACATTTAGTCGCCATGTTGAATGACGGGCTTCCGGTCCATTTTTCGATTTAGCAACCTGTATTTTCGGCTTCAGCGGGGTTATATAAAATGCTTCTCGCAAGCTTAAAAACGCTTTTACTCAAAAATGGTCTTAGTCTATAAATTATTAACATTATTCTCATTTCCAATTTCCAGCATGTGAGTTGGTCATTGGCATTTTGCATCTGAAAGACTCATAATACCCATTCAATAATACAATTTGTGCTTTTCAGGGTTTGCCCAACATGATCAAAGCATTTTATCCATCTAATAAACTTTTGAAATAAGCTGACACAGATATAAATCAAGAATTAGATGATCTTTTAAATTATGTTTATCTTTTTCATCTCTGTTCTGTTTATATACTAAAAAAATATATTTTGAATACGATTATTATTTTTTTTTTGCTTTACTGTGTATAAAATTTATAGAGTGACAATATTTATTTTTAGTCTGTTCCCCTCAGTTAACTAAGAATTAATACACAAATCTATAAAAAAATAAATGTTAGATATGCATGTGGGAGAATTTTATGAACATCCTGTACTTATATAAGTATTTAAAAAAATATTTCTAGATGTTCTTTGACCGTTTGCATGTAAAAACTGTATGAGTCTCCGATAGAAATCCATTAAAAATTTACAACTTGACTTGACAATTGACGATGGTTTTCAGTAACACCCAGTAGGTTCTTTGGGGTTCCACGGTAACATATAGAAAATTATGAAAATAATTCCAAAGTCAAGAACCGTAATAAGTAATAACCGTGCATTGGCTCTTTGTTACATTATACGTAATCAATCCCAAAATTTTAATAAAAACGAAAAATATTATTTTCAGTTTTAAACAGACTTGTCTACTATTACTTATAGCACTATAACTAAGTTAAACCAAATAGAAAAATTATAACTAGATCTCTGGTAATTTTTAATTTAATTAGAGAGAGAGAGAAAGTGACAATCTCATAGAAGTAGGTTTCTTGACAAAAACGTTATTTCTGTCAATTATACGGAATCGTTTAATCCCAATGGATCGTTAATAAGATAACTTACAGCTGAGGACCAAGATATTAAAAATGAAGATTTCATCAACAACCCAGTGACACAGTTGATGTGGGTTCATCCTTAGGATCTTAATCCAAAGGTCCCAAACCTATGGATTAATACGACAGAATGATATTGCATTTGGAATTGCTGTGCGTAAATGTGAGCTGCCTTCTCTATCTGGGTAATTCAAATCAAAGTCGCTTAAAACAGCCGGCATAAAGTGCAAAATGCTGTCTTAAATATGTATCTCTTCTTTATTTTATTAATATATAATAGATAATAGGAAAATAGATAATTAAAAAATAATTAATAAAAATGTGCAGTAATATTTGAACATAAAACAAGCTATTTGTTGAAGAACTTGTCCTTGACTTCTTTTATGAAGTGAAACATATCGATACTGTTTTTGACCCATGAATAGCTAGAGCAAGCTTGAAATGCTTGAGATGCCTGTAGTAATTTTGTACGAGGCGTGGTTAGATGGAATGTCTTAAGGAATCGCGATGATAGTCTTGATATATTGAGGTATATGTTATGTAAAATTTGCAAGATTAATAATCTTATGCAGAAAATGACAGAATGCATGGATCTTCTTTCTCTCGGTGATATACAACTGTACATGTTTAAAAATAGATCGTGGGGAAAACCAAAGTCTGGATAAATTCCATTGTCTTTAAAGTACATGCACTTTAAAAATGTTCTAGATGTTTTAAGTAAAATACTTTTTACTGACGGGGCTACATTCACAAGACAAGGCATGTTTAATTCTCGGAATATGCATTTCTGAACTGAGGAGAATCCTAATGCAGCAATACAAATCCATATGCAACATAGCTTCAAATTAAAGTAGGGAATCAGTTAGTTGGAGACCATAATTTCCTGGAAATTTAAATGGCGATATGTATTATGATTTTTTGGAAAACACCTTGCATAAAATATTAGGTAATATTTCATTGCAAAGAAGAAGAAATATGTTTTATGCATGACGGCGCAATACAGCATTATACCATAACATGGTTACACAATCCTAATAGATGGATTGGCCGGGGTGCAGATGGACCGATCAAGTGGCCTGCTCGTTCTCCTAACTAACTCTTCTTGATTTCTTGATGAATATGCAATTATTACACTTAACGCGCCAGACTTGTAATTTTGATTGCAGTCTGGTTACTTTCCTTATATAGCAAAATAATGATTTATAGAGGAGTTTGCGACTAACAATATTATGTTTAATATTCCGCCCTCTAAAAACACTAAGTTAAACTTTGTTATTAATTTATTTAATTTTAATTATTATATTTTATTTCATTGGAAGCAATTGTAGACTGAAATTTTGACATTATTTTTTTAAAATCAAAAACTACCTACGTCAATTTCAGACAATAACGAGCATCAGAACCACTTTACTGAAACGACCATGAAGTTAAAGCTGATATTCAAATACTCTCAAAGTGATTAGTTGAGTTTTACGTACGTAGTTCTTGATTGGTTTAGCAGTAAACGTGATTGGTTGGCTATTAGTTGAACTGGTTAATAGGGATTAGCGCAATCTCCATTGGGGTATATTCTAACAGAATTGTGTACTAAACCAGTAACTGCCCCAATTAAATCTACCAGTAAACTATAATTTTACCTACATCCTAATTAGGATTACGACTTTTCTATTTGGTTGTTAAATGAAATAAATTATGTATTTGCAACCGAGTGTGTTTGCCAAACATCAAAGGAAATTAAATTCAATTAAATATCAATATCTCACGAGTTAACTTTTGGTATACTAAACGAAACAATGATTAAGTATAGTAATGTAGTTAACATCAATGTCTTCATATATTCTTTAGTAGACATAGTTTAGCATAACCCACCACTAAAAATTTTACAATTAATATTTGATATGTTTACTTTATTATAACTACAATATTAGAAAACAACTATGTTTTTTTTACTTGATTTTCTTTAACTCACAATGTACTTTTCATAATGATTCTGTTCAAATCTTGAATACTCTATTTAACATACTTCCTGACATAATCAATTGATGAAATTTTGCACAGTTACTAAGATCGAATGACACTACAGTATTCCACCATTAGTTTTGCAAACATACATACGTAGAGGCCACGGGGGTGAAAAATTGATATATTTTCCAACTGGCACCGCCGGCAAAACGTAGAATACAAAAGGTTTTTCGACTGATCAGAGACTTCTACGTCCGTTTTCCCGTACAAATGGTACGATATTAGTTCCCTGTGACATAATGGAATGCCGTTAGGTTTATACCTTGGAAACCAGCTGCAAGGAATGAATTTATGTAAATTGGTTCTATATGTTATAAATAATTAAAATATGAATAAAAAGTAGAAAATAAAAAAAATATATTTTTTTGTAACACTTGCTTTTTTTAAAAGTCGTACTAAAAAGTAAAAAATAATTGCAAGAAAAGCAATGCGGGCGCATCATGCGTACAACCATACAAAGTGCACACGCCTTACTTTTCTTGCAATTATTTTTTACTTTTTAGTACGACTTTAAGAAAAGCAAGTTTTATAAAAAAAACATATTTTTATCTATTATGAGATTTCAACTAAATCTCTTCTAAATTACTCGAATCGGTTGAAAATACTTAGAAAAGTAATTAACAATGGGATTATCTGACATTTGAAACGTACTATACGTTTTAGTGTCCCTTAATTTTACCTTTTTCTCGATTAAGTACAAGTTTAAAAATAGGTCAGGCTGCAATGTATAACATATATCCTTTACGAAATGCAGCTCAATCGACGACAGTTAGTTCGCTATTATGGGCAGCGGAAGCAGACAAGCAATTTGAATAATAGCTGCTTATAATTTAATTTAAAAATAAGTTGTTGTGATATGTCCACGAGACAAACCGTCCATAAAGATTTGGTAAATGAAGTGTTGAAAAACACGTTTTTTGTGGTTAAATATATAAATTTCTTTCACATTAAAGAAATAATCCGAGATCTAAGATCGGTCGTAACTTCCTGTATTCTAAGATGCGTTTTGAATAAGCCGTATAATTTATTTTAAGTTGTTATGACTTCCTAGTCAAGCCAGCACGCATTGTTTATATAATAAGGTATTAGAAACAGATAATCTGGTATAATGCGATTTCAGATGATAGATAAATTTCTTATTGTTTGTTGATTTGATGTGTAGGATCTTTTATTGTCTTGCGTTTAGTAACCATCGTCAGAGAAGTAGAAACTACAGATATTATACAAAAAAACAGGAGAGATAGATATATTTTTGCAACAGTGGCTTTATCTATTAGTACAAGGTGAAGTCCAAACTTTGCTCGGTGTCATTTTGAGCTCTTCGGTATAGGCCTTCGGTACCGTTGCCGTATTAAACCAATATATCAAATGCACTAAAGTTATCAAAAGTGGTACCTGTACACAAGAAAGGCAGTATTGATGATCCTGCTAACCACAGACCAGTTGATAATATTCCTGTGTTTGCTAAAGTACTTGAAATAGTATTAAAATTACAAATTACGTTTTACTTTGAAAGCTGTAATCTTTTTAATAACTGTCAGTTTGTCTTTAGAGCAAAGAAAAGCACAACGGCATTAAAAATATATAAAAAACAAAGTAATAGATTTAATAAATAAGGGTTTCGAGGATAGCGAATTTTCATATGTGCAATTTATGGACTAGAGCAAAGCCAAATAATATTTATTATCTGGCTTGTTTTTTTATTTTATATTATTACGGACTTGTATAAACACTCCGATGTATAAACCACCAATACCTATCTATCATCTATCTATCTATACAGAACCTCTGCGTTGTAGATAGAGGTAGGGCATAGGTTTTCCGGCATTACAGTTACATTTCACTTTCTAAAAATTTTATAAAAATTATGTTTTTAAATACCATATTATGCTTATTTCGTGACTTTAAAAAGAATTTAAGATTACTAACATTTCTGTTAAATTTCAAATTAGGAAAATAGCAGCTTTGTCCGGTATTTTCAATACGTTTATGATACTTGCGTATGAGGCAAGGTTCCCGAAATTTGGTACATCTTTTCCTCATTCATATTTCAAACTGGGAGTAATATTGCTTTGTAAACTTTTATTTTGATGGATCTGGTAAAAGTGCTTCCAAGCAAATTAAGGTTATACTTTACTGATATCGCCCTGTAGGATAGAGTTAATATGATAACGCTTATATAGTGTACTGGATTAAATTTGTATGTGCGTGAAGTTTTAATTATCGATTTCCAAATTAGTTGGGAAGCATTTGAAGTTCGTATAACCAACTATATAGGCAAAGCCATAACCATTGATTTTAAAGCAGTTCATAATTAAACCATTTACTGTTTAAAACTCTATTAATCCGGTTCATTATATAGATTATATCAGTACCCGATTTACATACGGATTTACCAATTTCTCGAATAAAATAATTTCGTCCGTCTAATTCATGTAATCTTAATAGAGATTCAAAACACCCGAGCATCTAATCACGTTTAAAAAGTTCAAGGCTTCAATTTCACACCTACTTGGTCGATTTAATGGCACTTTTTGAATGTTTTAATCACATTTATTATATACTTTTAATGAAAATATAAGGCAGTCTCTGTTACTGGTTAATTAACGTTATTAATGTGATGTATAGGCGCTGTTATTCTTTGATGGACAAATATAACTTATCTCAAAACTGGCGTGTTTTGTAATTAATAAACAAATCTCACGGCTTTTCATAAAGGAAATATTTTTGGAGCAAGTTAATTAGATTTCGTAAAATGAAATTGTGTTTTAAGAAACACAATTGTTTCTTTGAATTATTTGCATTTGTTTTGAGAAAAATGACTATTCCTTAGGAATTAAAATTCAGCATACTTATTTTGAGTTCAGTAATATAATAATAGCTATAATAATAATTATTATTTATTTATATTAAATCTATACATACATAACAATACAATTCTTACTAATAACAAAGTGATTATCACGAGTCGCGATGGTGGAAGCTTGTTTCTGGGTTACTAACAATAATAAACAGTCCAGATGCATGTCTTGTAGGCAGATAAACAGAAAATAAGGATAGCTACTTGAACAAAAGATATTCATTTACGTAAAATATAATTATATAAAAAATGTGATATTCTAAAAATTGGAAATGAGAGAAAATGGAAAAAATATATTATTCGGTATACTTCCCTCCTTTATTGGATAATTATCTAATCTTGAAGATGGTCCATACATGTTCTATATACATGTGTGGTTGACTGAGTGGAAATAGAACAATTTTCAGTTTCACCGGAAATGACCCCAACTTTTGATTTTTAAATGGAACATATTATTATATTTTTGGAATCCCTGAAAAATTCGAGTACGATGATACCCCATAAATGACATTTCGACTCCACGAAAAAAAAATTGACTCGAAATTTGTTGTTGTATCTAGAGTGCCATGACCAGAAAAAATTGCTTGTAATGGACCGGTGTGATGTCAGAAAAATTAAATCGATAAAAATTTGAGAATGTATATTTCTTGGACCTAAATTATGTACAGAACTATTTATATTAACAGTATCATAGTAAGGGAGTGTGCTTACGTTTTTGCGAAACCATTTAACTTTCTCGTATCTGCCCGCTATATGAAAAGGCGAAAGGTACAAAATTGAAAAGTACCGTCCAATAACTATCATTTGTAGCTTTGCTAAGTATTTGAGATAGCCTTGTGCGAACCACTTTATTTCCACGTTCAAGAGCAACTTACACCAAGTCAACACGTTTTTGGACACGAAAGATCTACAAAGACTAACCTCTGCTGCACATCCGAACTTTTAGATGCTAATCTTCAGGTTGACCTAATCTATACCGACTTACATAACCTGAAAATTCGTTTTGCCATACTAGTGGATTCTGTGAGTCGGAAAAATAGGAAAATATTTTCTAACGCAACGAAACTAGTTACCCCCCCGTTTTCGAGGATGCTGAACACGATGGCGGTGGTTTAAACTCTTTTTGAGTTGACCGTCACCCCCAAACGGCCAAAAACAACCCGCAAAAGGGGTGAAACCCGAAAACACCGTCTTATATTGAGAAAAACTGCGTCACCCCCCGTTTTCGAGGATGCTGAGCACGATGGTGGTGGTATAGACTCTTTCTGAATTGACCGTCACCCCCAAACGGCCAAAAAACAACCCCCAAAAGGGGTGAAACGCGAGAACACCGCCGAAAAACTGCGTCACCTCCCGTTTTCGAGTATGCTGAACATGATGGGGATTCTGGATCTTCTCCCCGAAGCAAAGCAACCCCCGAACCGGACAAAAACTACCCCGTGAGACCCTGCCTTATGAAATGGATAAGAAAATTCCGATATGACAAAATGAATAACAAATATTTGAATACAAACCGGATGATGATTCCTCGTTTGTTGACTGATCTCTTATTTGGTGATTTTCAGGCGGGGAAATCTGCTGTATGGAATCAGTGGTAAATTTCATATATTTTATTATATTAACTTATGAACATGTGTATTTGACGCATACAATTACTTACTTGCTATATATATAAAAATAAAACAGGTTCCTTGACGCATACAACTACATATCCATTATATATCCATACCATACATTTTTATTGACGCAGGGATGGGGTTGACTCGGAGAAATTCAAAAGCACCGCCGTCTTGTTCAGCATGCTTGAAAACGGGAGGTGACGCAGTTTTTCGCGATATAAGACGGTGTTTTCGCGTTTCACCCCTTTTGGGGGTTGTTTTTGGTCGCTTGGGGGTGACGGTCAATTCAGAAAGAGTCTGTACCACCACCATCGTGCTCAGCATCCTCGAAAACGGGGGGTGACGCAGTTTTTCTCAATATAAGACGGTGTTTTCGCGTTTCACCCCTTTTGCGGGTTGTTTTTGGCCGTTTGGGGGTGACGGTCAACTCAAAGAGAGTTTAAACCACCGCCATCGTGTTCAGCATCCTCGAAAACGGGGGGGTAACTAGTTTCGTTGCGTTAGAAAATATTTTATTTTTTCGAGGTTTTTTCCGACTCACAGAAGCCACTATACCTGTACACATGTACTTATATGCTTTTAACATTTTGTTAAATTTGGCAAACGTTACTCCCACCACTAACTGCGATTATGAAGGTCAAAACTGAAATTTAGTGATCCCAAAAGCATATTAAATTTATAGCCCTGCATTATCAACCGTCGCCATTATTATAAATTTACCCACATACAATACACGATTATTAATAATTGACTTCCGTGTAGTTGAAAAGATTTAATTTATTCTAGGGGCCACAACTGCATGAATTTAATAACAAATTAAAAAAATAAAAACAATTTTTTTAAAACTTGCTTTTCGCTGTACTAAAAAGTAAAAAATATTTGCAAGAAAAGCAAGGCGTACGCTCTTTGTATGATTGTACGCACGATGCGCACGCCTTGCTTATCTTGCAATTATTTTTTACTTTTTAGTGCGAGTTTAAGAAAGGCTAGTTTTTAATTTTCTTTTTATTTTTTATTTTTTTACTTTTTAGTCACACTTTAATTATTTATAACGTATAGAACCAATTTACAGCATTCCATTGTGTCACCGGAATTAACATCGTACCATTTTTACGGGAAAAAACGGACGTAGAAGTCTGATCAGGAGTAAACATTTTGTATTCTACGTTTTGCCGGAGGCGCCGGTTGGATAGTATATTTAATCAATTTTCACCCTCGCGCCCCCTACGTGCGGGTATTTGCAAAAATAACATTGGAATACTGTATTGTCATCCGAACTATGCAAAATATCATCAATTAATTATGTCAGGAAGCGTGTTAAATAAAGGATGCAAGATTTGAGGCCAAAAATTATTCATTCATAAATACTACATTGTGAATTTAAAAAAAAAAGTAAAAATGCTTGTTTTAGAGTCCTCCATAACCGCTGATCGTGTCTATTTATACTTTTTAATCTTTTAGACGAAAATATTTTGGGAATCCTGCACATTTATAGTTTCTCCATTTATCTAAAGGTAAAGCAACACACAAGAACATATGCATTCTCATTTTCAAATACTAAACTATGTGTAATAAATTTAACTAAGGGCTTTTACAGACAAAATCAATATTTATTTAAAAATTTTAAAAAACCGATATAAAAGCTTTGCCGGCAATTCCCTTTTTTAAGCCCAAGTAAGACTTGTGCCTTGTGCCATGCCCTCATAAGACAGTGTTTGCCAAAGACCTTGTTTACTCAGGTGGTAGTTATGTACCCACCTGACCAACATCCTACGTGTTAAAATCAACATTTCCGTTATTAACTCCTTGTAACCCGGCAATGTTAATAGATTCCTCTATTGTCTCCATCACTTATCAGTGTTTATCAGTTCTACATGAAAAGAATTCGTAATTTCAGACAGTTTAAGGGGGTTAATGGCAGAGTTTGGGTAACTTGAACCTAATATACTCCTTGTAACGTGATGTCAATAAAATTATTTTATGAAATATCCAACACAGTAACACAGAACGGAATACACAATTGATAACCATTTGCTTAATGAATGATGGAATGGTTTATTCACATTTAAATTAAAAGTAATAGTAATAATAGTCCTTTCTGCTTAACAGAAAAAAAAGGATTCAATTACTGCTATCCTTTGCGGAAAGCATCGGTCTTTTTTAAGTTCTCAAATATACAATGGGTCTCTGCACCTGAATACTGCAATTCTTCAAATTTACTTGCGTATGTTATAATATATGTAAGTAGTAGAGAACTTCTGGATAATAGATATGTACTATATATAAACTGTGGTTTGGTTACGTTTTAGTTCTGTCGTTTACGTCATTTAATCATTTTATTTTGTTCTTGTGTTCCTCGAGCTAATTTCTTTGACTTCTTTATTTACAATGCCTAAATATAATAATTTTTCAAATAGGGAAATGGGGGATATGATATGCACTCATTGCAATATCCAAATAGAATGCAGCCAGATCATAAGATTTTCAAAGATCTGTTTCGTCGTCTGGGAGAAACGGATTCATTTCGCCATAAAAACGATGTAGGGCGACCAAAACGAATTACTCCAGATCAAGAACTAGAAATTTTAGTTCGTGTGGATGAAGATCCTCAAGTCAGCTCAAGTCGTTTAGCAGCCGCAACAGGGGTGAGTAAACAATCTCTCCTAAGAGTCTTACGTGAAAAACGCTTCTACCCATATCATCTCACTTCTGTACAAAACTTACTTCGAAGGGATCTTCCACAAAGGCTACAATTTTGTAGAGATCGAAATTTTGTTAAGAACACTTTACTTACCGACGAAGCAATTTTTACTCGCCGAGGCGTTTTTAACTGGAGAAATACCCATTACTGGGAGGTAGAAAATCCTCATGCCGTTAAAGAAAGCATTTTCATCGGCGATCAATTATTGGGACCTTTTGTCCTAAGTGTTGCAATCGAAGCATTAGCATTTTGTTGGTAATACACAGTTATTACACTTAACGCGCCAGGCTTGTAACTTGTAATTCAGCGCTCGGCAGGGCACATAGCCCGGAGAGTAGCTGTTGGTTGCCGTGTGGTTACATTCCTTATAGTAAAATAAGGATTTTATAGAGGAGTTTTGCGACTGAAATATTGTTTTAGTATTCTGACCTCTAAAAGCACATTTGAACTATGCTAAGCCCAGTCAGGCTATTTATTTCTCGATTGCAGCAGACACAGGACCGCTAGATGGCGCCTGTTGACTATTTTCCATGTCGCTATCCTAACGATACCGAGGTGTACCAACTAGTCAAAGTATCCTCGTGTGGTTCGTCACATGCCTACCTTGCACTGACGAGAGCCAACAGCTCGAAACTGCAGTCTGCAAGTGGTGTAGACGACTGGCACAAGAGCTGCTTTAAATGGGATCAGTCTTTCGGCTGGTGTTTGTTGCAATCGAAGCATTATCGTTTTGTTGGTAATACACAGTTATTACATTTAACGCGCCAGGCTTGTAACTTGTAATTCAGCACCCGGCGGGCACATAGCCCAGAGAGTAGCTGTTGGTTGCAGTCTGGTTACATTCCTTATAGTAAAATAAGGATTTCATAGAGGAGTTTTGCGACTGAAATATTGTTATAATGAGTTCATACTTTCTGAAAATTATTTATAGTGTATCTGCTATTTTTGTCAGGTATATTTCGACCAGTATTCACGTGCATAGATAAACAATCGTTAGAAATAATTTCTTCGACACACCACTCTTTCCTACATATTCATTTTTTACGTGTCACTCATTTACCGTACACAAAGCCCACCTAATTGCTCATAATAAAGACGCATACTAATGAAAACGCATATATTACTTAGTATTCAGCCATAAATGACTGTCAAAAATACTAGGTGTAATGGTCCCCCACATTGTCACATAAATTCTAATATAACAATTAAACGTATCATACTTACATTGCAGCGTGTTATAAAAATTAAAAATGACGTTATAAAAATATATATACGATCCAGTCCAGTCCACCGAAACGGAATAGAATCTGAAGAATTTAAATATTTTACTTTTGTAAAGTTTTAAGTAATTCCAGCAACTGTATTAATTAGAAGGCGTCACAAAAATATTGGTTCATTAAGTTTGTCGTACGATTTTCCCCTTTGTTTAAAATTTTTAAATACATTTCTTTCAAGTAAGGAAGTGTACGAAAAAGCTTTAATTACCCCATTTCAAGCGTTATTATTCGAGGAGCAGGGACCACGACCGTATCAGGTCCGAGGTATATTACTGTCTTATTACAGTAAAAAAGATTCGAAGAGTGAACACTTCTCGGTTATATCCCTATTTAGTCCATTTAAAGAGTCGGGATTTATGATGAAATTGACAAATGTTTCGATTAGGACTAGACAATGTCCCCTTCCCCGTTTTCGAAAATGCTGAATCGCTTCCCGGGGTCAAACCAATTTTTCCACCTCGGCAAACCCCCTCAAATTGGCGGAAAACCACCCCCAAAGTGCCCTTTTCCGTGAACCCGTTTATTTTCCCCAGTTTCTTCGACTAACTGTTATTTCCTCGAGTAGAACGGAAGGTTCGTCGAGGGATTTGACCTCAGCCACCTCTACACCAGGCTGCCACCCCTCTAGGGCGTTGGAAAACTGATATTTTACAGGAGGCATTCCTGTGAGGAAAGTGGCACGTGACCGGGGTTGTGTAACCATCCCCGAGGGTTGTTTTCACCGTTCAAAAGAGTGGAGAAAAAATATTTTTTTGGGAAAAAAATAATATTTTGTAGGAGGCGTTTCTTTGAGGAAGTTGGTAGGTGACCAGGATTGTGTAACCAACACCATTTTCACCCTTCAAAGGGGTGGATATTTGATTTCTTTTTTTTTTAAAGAAATTATTATTTTGTAGGAGGTGTTTCTTTAAGGAGGATGGCAGGTGACCAGGGTTGTATAACTAACCCCGGGGGTTGTTTTCACCCTTCAAAGGGATGGGAAAAATAATAGTTTGTAGTAGGCGTTTCTTTGAGGAAGGTTGTAGGCGACGAGGGTTGTGTAACCACCTGTAAAATATCTTTTCTTTTCACAAAAAAAAATCAATTTTCCAACTCCCTAAAGGGGTGGAAGCCTGGTGTAGGGGTGGCTGAGGTCAAATCCCTTGAGGAACCTTCCGTTCTACCCGAGGGAATAACAGTTAGTCGAAAAACTGAAGAAACAAATGGGTTCTGGGGAAGGGCACTTTGGGGGTGGTTTTTGGGCAATTTGAAGGGGTTGCCGAGGAAAAATTTGTGGGGCCCCTACCATCGTGTTCAGCGACCTCAAAAACGGGGGAGGGTCTGCAGATTGGCTCTCTGGCAAAAAAGGTGCCCCTTCCGACTTCTGACCTCGACCAACGAGCTATTGAAGTTCAAGCGAATGAGACATACGAAAATTATCTTAACAGTACTGAAATCCGTATTCAATCTAACTCCCAAAATTTTTTAGGCTTTTATTTAAAATAAAAAAGAGCATTCACGCTTTCCCGCTCTAGTAAAAGTAGACAATCTAATAACATACAATAATTCGGAATTAATACTAAATGATTTTGCAAGTTATAGTCGAGTTCCGGTTCACGGCACTCAAAAAACGCAACAAAAACTTTACAACATACTTATTATGTATAATATCATCAAACAAACTGACGCACATTAAAAACCTATAAAGGAAAGGCATGTATACAGCGTCTTTTTATTGCGTCCGGCTGCAGCATCCGACAGCAGCGTGTGTCCGCCGCGTCCAGACGCTAGGTGAGATGGCATCTATACAGCGAGAAATCAGTTGCCACAGTGACCGTCGATCAAATGAGCATCGAAAATATGGCTCTTCGTAAATATCAAAGGCAATTACTTCTGCTTTTTCAGATGGAAGAAGAGGAAATGTTGGAACTGTTGCTTCTCTGTAACTCTCGAAATGAAGTTTCAGAAATGTACAGAAGTCTAAGACTGGATATCAAGAAATTTTGTTTAAACATATTCTAATGGATAAATTTCTGGATACTCTGTCACCCACTCAACTAATCATCCTCAACAAAATGAAACTTGCTCATCATGAAATCACCTTTTAAAAACGCCTCCGAAACGCATATGTTCGGCTACAATACTGCTTTAAAATTAGTGTTGCGGTCATGAGAACTGAAGACGTTGTTTGTCTGCTCAATATAGGTGCCACTTCCATTGAGATATATTAACTAAGTAGTGCATCTGGACGGCACGGTCGGACGCTGTATACATGCCGTACCTTAAGCGAGTAAAAAGAGTACCGGTATTTTAATGAGGTCGTAAAGTTTTTGTTCCGTTTTTTGAGTGCCGGGAACTGATGAACTGGACTATACTTCAGTAGTGTATACGTAATATCAGATTCAACAAAACCAAGTAATCTTGCATCACAACAACTAACTAGTATATGTATTAATAATTTTTCTGAACAAAATATTATTCTCGCGTCAAAAAAACTTTATATCTAGCATCAACGCTGTCCGAATTCTGTAGTCAAAGTGTAGTTTCTGGAAAGTTGTTCCAATGTGTACCATCTTAAAAAAAAGCAGGCTAAGTAATTACTAACCCATTTTAATTTTTTTATTATTTTGCAAAGCTTTTCGAAACCATCATATATGTATATGGCTTCATGGAGAAAACATTGTGTATTTCTTTATCTTCTACCACTCAATACATCTGTGAAACTTTGGACAGTCAAAGTCAAGTTGATGTGATTTACATGAATTTTCAGAAGGCGTCTGATCAATTAACCATTATACAGTGTGATATTATCTTCTAGTTGGCCTTAGGGATATATTTTGATGATAAGTCATGCTTTGTGTCTGATATTGAGCGTGTTGTGTCTGCAACGTCGAGCATGTAGTATTTTCCTTTTTGCCCTTTTTTTGAAAGAGATTGCAAAGATTTCAAAAACATTTCAGCACACAGACTTTCATTTTATTCGTACGTAAGTAAGGTCACCACTTGAAGATAGAATGCTTATTTGCTATCTCATTTTCCAATATAATATCAACAGTATAAAGTCTATACAAAAAAGTTTTTGAAATTCTTATCTGATCGAGGAATTGACCACAGCGCTTTGATAGATAGATTTGATTTGTTGACATTAGAACAAATACGTGTTATGGCGTCTATTAAATTTGTAATTAATTTAGTGTATAATAAAATTGATTGTAGTTGGTTATTATTATTAATATAATAATATTTATAATGAGTAATAACTTTAATGAAATATTGCATTCATGCAATATGCACTCTAATTCTGTTAAAAGAATTCCCATTGTTGCATCTCTAAACCTATAATTTATTAATTTTGTTATCCTAAGTGTTTTATTAGATTTACTTGCCGACTTTATCGTTCTTTGACATTAACATTTACTCCTCTTGATAGTACGTACGTTTTTAAATGAATTTTGATTGCCTGTCTGTAATCTGTTTAGTGTTATTATTGTTATTATAAAATTGTTAAAAAACAGTTGTTTCGTTGTTTTATAAAAATAATGTAAAAACTGTTTCGTAGTTCTTATACTGAATTTGCAGAAACGATTAATTATTTTGTAATAGTTATATATAATAGGATTTACAAAACACCAATAGCTACTGAGGTAGTATTTTATAAGACAGTGCCAATTTTACATTTATAGCTGTCAGAACAACGTTTCGACAAAGTTTTTCTGAGAGTAAAGTTGTTTCATGAAATTTGTGTCAGAAACATAAAATATCAAATTGCGATATTCCGTTGTTAATTTTTAAAAAAGCGCATTTTATTAAAAAGCCATCCTCTCCCACATATCTACCTGAAGCACTAAGTTCATGACCAGCATTTAAAAATGTCCATTCGTTTAATTGATGCACTAATAAAGCTAATTCTGATATGACAATAGACAGCTGGCGCTGGTTACACGAGTTGAAATGTTGTAGTCCCGCATAGAGAACTAACTATGACGTCTGGGTGTGAAGAGTACCTCCTGCAGTTGCTATTATGGCCTATTGTATTCAGCTAGCCCATTACCCATAAAATACCTATTTAATTACTCCCATTCCGTCTAGTTTCTAACAAAATGAGGGTGAAATTGGAGAATTCCGACAATTCCATGATCGTGTGACTCACTGTATTGCACGTTGCACAATTTCGAATAGATGTATTATTTCAAATAATTAATCTACCCTCTTACAGCATTATGACAGAAGGACCCTAAAATACGGCACAATCGCCATCATTAAGTTCAGTTCAATTTTAAACGGTCGAGGTCTTTTAAGGGCATACTAAAAGTTTTTGTATATTAACTGACTACCAACTGTTAAACATTTCAGGGGTAATAATAAGTATAACATGTCATTATCTAGCTATATAATATTTTAATACGTGGTGACAATCTTTTAGAAGTGTCTCATTATTCATGATTTTTTTGTCGTCTTTCATCACATATGGCCAACAGTGTATATGTTTAGGAATAGGTACGAGAACATTTGTTTCGGTTGAGAGTTTAACGAATATTTAACAGAGGATTTATATAAAGACACTTTTTTTAAGCCTAATGAAATATCCTCGCCGGTGATATTTATTAATAATAACCATAAAGTAAAATCACAAAAGTAAAAAAAAGTTGTGGGAGACTGTAAAAGATATGAGCTGTAGAAAATTAAGAGAAATTTTAAAAAATAGTTAAACGAAAGATCTAAAATAATTAGAATTACAATACATGACATACACTTATTTTATAAGTATAAAGTTTCTTAATACAAATTTACTTCCTCCACTCCTTTTCTCCGTGATCCATCTAAACTATAAAAATGTGTGTCCAATATCACAATAAAAAGCAAAGAGATGAAGAAAAAGGGAAAAAATAAGTTTAATTAAAAAGAACTAAAAACAAAGTAGGTTGAGGATACAATGGGGGGTTTGATCTACTACCCCAAACTCATCCCTGAAGTCAAAAACTCTGCCGCCCTCCATCTAGTCTACACCCCCATATTGAAAAATTCGTTGGGGGAGCTTTTTCTAATAAAGGTTTTAGCGTCACTTCTCTTACGCCTGCAGACTCCAATCTTCACAGTAGTAGTTCATTATTAACCGTATCGAATGCTTTAGCTATCCAAGAATATTGCCAACTACTTTTTATTCTTAAGAGCATTATTGATATTTTTGTTGAACAACTCTACAGTACAATGGGTACTTACATTTTTTTTAAATCCAAATTGCCTGTTATTAAGAATATTCTTACTTTCCAGAAAATCTATTAGTTGTTTCTTTATACATTGTTCTAATAGTTTTGGCAAAGTGATTAATAACTGTATACAGGGTTACTGGTAATTCGATACATTCCTTTGGAGATGTGATGGGACGTGAGCTAAGGAGTAAATCTAGCCCTAACATACATTATGCAAAACTCAATAGTTTTTGAGATATTTCAATTTTTTTGTTTTTCTCAAAAAAGTAGATCTTAATGTCTTAAAAGTTAATTGCCGAAAAATCTACTTGACATTTTTAATTTTTTTTTTACTGGATTACTTGTCCAATACTATAGATATCCGTTTGGAATGAAAAATATCCGGAAACATTTCGATCATGTGAACATTTCAAATAAAAACTTGTAAATTTTTTTTTTAAATCAGTTATGAAATTTACCTATTAGGTTTTTTCAAAAAAATATTAATGTAGCACGCGTACAAATTATTATAAAAACTTCCTTATTTCAATAGCTATCTAAATAGGTAGAAATGTTTAATGTACCCTTGATAGTTCTAATAAAAAATTAGTAAAGATAATGCTGGTGGCGGAATTTATTAAACGACTAATCGTTTTTTCATTTAAGTCAGTCAGTCCTTGACTTTGACGTTTGTGCATATATGTCATTAACTGACATTCTTATCTCCGTGTCCCTTAAGTTTGTTGGTCTTGTTAAATTAGTTATCGAAGATTTTGATTTTGCTCGTAGTTGTTGTTATTGTGTTTTCTGTGCCATGGCCACCGCGTATGCCAACGCAGAATACGCTGATATCTTTTTTGTCTATGGATACTGTGGCGGCAACGCTGCTGAAGCTCGCCGAGAATATGGTCTTTGGTACCCTAATCGCCGCTTACCAAATGCACGTGTATTCAGTACGGCATATCGAAATATCGCTGAAACTGGCTCCGTGAAATGTAGAAGAAGTGACGCTGGTGCTCCTCCCGTTTATGAACCAGATGATGAGGAAGAAATATTGAGGTATTTTGAGGAAGACCCAACTATTTCAACTAATAAAGTCGCAAGACTAACCGGAGCGTCACAATGGAAAGTTTGGTCTACGATACGTAGAGTTGGATGTCATCCTTACCACTATACCCCTGTCCAAGGCTTGGAGGAAGGTGATCCTGGAAGGAGAGTGAAATTCTGCCGCTTTATGTTAAATTCAGATGCAGAAAGTGCAAATTTTTTAACAAGTATTTTATGGACGGACGAGTGGAAATTTAATCGCGAGGGTATAACAAATTTCCACAACCTACATTATTGGGCAGAGGAAAATCCCAAGTTAACACGTGAAACAAGTTTCCAAATGAAGTTTTCTATTAATGTGTGGATGGGAGTCATTGGCCACTATTTAATAGGGCCACACTTTCTTTCTCAAAATTTAAACGGGGAAATCTATGAAAATTTTTTAAGAAATGATCTGAGAAGATGTTCCTCTCGCCGTCAGACAGCGAATGATGTTTCAGAACGACGGTTGTCCAGCACATTATCGGCTGACAGTACGACAGTTACTTGATCAACGTTTCCCTAACCGTTGGATTGGAAGAGCGGGCCCAATACCTTGGCCAGCGCGAAGCCCTGACTTAACACCCCTTGTTTATTACGTATGGGGTCATATGAAGGAGATGGTCTATGCCACACCAGTCAATACTATAGAAAACCTTAGACAAATGATAGTCGATGCTGCCCAACACATAAGGCATAATCTGACAACCAGATTAACAAGGACGGAAATAAGAAGACGCTGCCGTGTCTGTATACGGAATAGGGGCTCCCATTTTGAGCAAGACATATAAAAATAAAGTACAACTTTGAAATTAATGAAGAATTAAACTCTACATTTAAAATGTTTTTTACTGTTTATCTAAAAATAAAATTCGTACTACTTGTGTTATTTTTACTAGTATTTTCTTAGAACTATTAAGGGTACATTGAACATTTGTACCTTGTTAGATAGCTATTGAAATAAGGCAGTTTTTATAATAATTTATACGCGTGTTACGTTAATATTTTTTTGAAAAACCTAATAGGTAAATTTCATAGCTGATTTAAAAAAAATATTTAAGTTTTTATTTCAGATGTTCACATGATCGAAATGTTTCCAGATATTTTTCATTCCAAACGGATATCTATAATATTGGACAAGTAATCCAGTAAAAAATAATTTAAAAATGTCAAACAGATTTTTCGAAAATTAACTTTTAGGACATTAAGATCTCCTATTTGAGAAAAACAAAAAAAATTAAATATCTCAAAAACTATTGAGTTTTGCATAATATATGTTAGGGCTAAATTTACTTCTTAGGTCATGCCCCATCACATCTCCAAAGGAATGTATCGAATTACCAGTAACCCTGTATAATAATTACAGTTTCAGAGTTTATTATATTTTTTGCTTCCTTCATAACCCACCTGTATATTGATTTATATTTTTTGTAGAAAGTGATGTCAATGAAACCTTGTACTGTTGAATATTTAAGTTTCATATTTCAGTAGACCAGAGACTAGAACACACTAAATTTGTTAATTTCCTGTACACAATTTTAAATACACTGATATCAATTTTCTTAACTCTTCTTATTTAACCCGTTAATGCAACTACAGAGTAAATTTACAGAGTGAATAGACAGATTATCATTATCTCTTCAAAAAATTCATTAACGCTACACAATGTGCAACTGCATGCATCTTGTATGTGCACGCAATGTTGTAATTGCATAAAAAATATAAAAGAAATTACTGAATTGAGTCGCCGTTACCGCAGCGAGTTACCGCAATTTTTGAACCGTAAAAATACATAACCCTTAAAAGGAAACATTTGTCATGATGTGGAAAGCTGTATATACTCCCTCCCTAAGTAATTACCTCATAATGTATAATGTTCACCTAAATATTCCCCGCGTTATGAATAATTGAAGTGAACACGCCATAAAACTCCACAATGCCAAAATATTATGTCAGCGATAGCATCACATAAAATTATTATTATAACCTACAAAACGTTTAATTAGTCTGTAGAAATAAATTATGCATTAATAATAATAGTATATTATAAAGCTAAGAAAAGCAATAATAAAAGAACTGAGTTGATGGCAACAATTAAATTAAATATCAAATTAAGTTCTAAGAACGCACTTTTCCGTCCATGCGGAAGATCTGAAATTTTTTTTAGATATATTTGCCATATTTTAAATTCAATTTTATTCTAACAAACTTCTTTTTACAACTTTCCACTAAAACAAACTACAACTTTTTATGCAAAAAACCGCTACTATAAAAAACTTTCAGATAATTTTTTACTTGAACGTATTTTGACTAAGCTATTATTGGTTTTCATAAAATGTTATTAAGGTAGTTCGCCATAGCTTTCGTTTGCTATTATCAACAAGTACCCAAGGGGCAGTTGTATAAATTCAAACATTGTTAAAAAACATCAGCGGATTGTATTTTATTTAAAATATACGACTAATAAATATATATCTCGACTTAAACCTATAAATATTCCAGCAGAATGTAGCTGTAGGATATTTTCCATATTGAACGGAAGAGAATAATCAAAATTAGCAAACTGTTTGTGTAAATAGACTAACGTACGAAATGAACTTATGCTAAACAGCTGTAAACAAACACATAGGGAATTGGCCCTGCTAACTTTTGCTAAAAAGGATTACTCTAAGTAAATATGCAAATTTAAGTAAAAGTTACGCTAAAGTTGTATTTGTTTATACGATTATGTGTTATTTCATGTAGTTTTACTTACAAATTATTTCTGACAGAATTCAGAAATTATTTTACATACATTTGAAATTAACCGTTTGAAAGACCCGACCGCAAGGTGTAGATAAGAATTTCCTGTAATTCTATTAGAAGGGTTGAGATTGTGATCTCTAATAGATTTCTGTAAACACAGGATTAGTTGTGTAGAATATCCAAAGCGTCCATTTTTGAGGAATGATTTACAGTTTCTTTGCTTATGAATAAATTTGCATGTAAATATTACACGTCAAAATATTTGTATCCTAAGATAAGCTTTTGAGAAGGGTCGAATTCGTCTCTGTATATCAAAATCTGCATTACCCGTTTGCACTAGCCTTGGTATATTACTAAGTCTCGCTAGTCGAGAAGATTTCAATCAAAATGCAGATAGTATTATGCATCCCGCAGGTCAAAATGTTTACATTTACACAGATGTGCTTAGAAAGGATTACACTGGATACTAGAATATACTGGATGAAAAATATGCCTTTATTTAGGTGACAACAGACTGTATATAATACATATCTTGTTGTGCGCTTATAAATGTCTTTGATCTTTATTAGCTCAGCTGACTAGAAATGGTTTTGCAGAATAATGTGTATCTATAATCCAGTCTGTGTATAGAAAATTGATCGATTTCACGTAAAAAAATAATACAGGTATCTGAAGGTTGTAGGTCATAGGAGAGGGACAGTAAATGCATTTTGTTACATTATATAATTTTTTTTTATATAAAAGCTTGTCACGAGCAATCTCCTTTACACAGGAAAATCTTTATTTTCTTTATATAATTTTTGTATAATTACATACACACACATGCTGCAAACTGGCTTTGTTTCCAGCATGTATATACCGGTATTTTAAATGAAAATACAACATTTTTCCTTTTCTTTTTCAAATACATTTATCATACGATTGATTTTTAAGACGATTGTAACAATTTACAAATTATTACATTAAAAATGATGATAATGAATGTCATTTATAACAAATTTAATGCAAAGAAAATCCATATAAATCGAAGAACAAAAAAGATCAATCATTTTTATATTTCATTCAAAAATTATGTAGATTTTTTTGTGATATATTCATTAATAACAAATGCAAATATTCATAAACTATCGAACCCATCTGGCTGAAATTTCGCACACTTATAAAGACCCATAGTGACCTCATTATCAAGATGTTCTGTCTCACTTACTGCCATTATTATGATTCAAAAATCACTGAAGCGAGAAATACATAAAAAGTGATCTCCAAAACTTAATTATGAAGCGAGTGAATATTGTTATGTGCACGCCTACGCCACTGCCTCATAGAAAATGCGATAACGGCCCGAAACGCCGCTAACGTTACACTGGAACATTCTAAAATAATCGAGTACATTCGACGCGGGTATATATAGAGTGGATCCAAGCGCACTGGGGACAGTTATGTATGAGATGAGCAAGTGATAAGATGAGATGGAGAACAGTAATTAATTGCAAATTATAGTAGTGAGACTACAGTAGAATAAATTTGTAATTAGTGTGTACTAATGTGTAATTGTAAGGACTAGTAATTGTAATTAAGTGAATAATAAAGTAATGGTTTATGAAAGTTCTTGTTGCAATTTATTGAACCAACATACAGGGTGTTTACTGGAGGGCGTAAACACGCAACAATATATATTATCCGGTTGGGCAGACCAGAAATAAATTACATAAAAATGAATTTATCAGTTACTTATGGACCTCACTACGTAAAGCTTCTTGCTACCCAATATTATTCGTTCTACTATGGACATTTTATTACTATTAACGATCTTATAATCATAGGAATATTTTGTACTTTTTAAGAATCACAAATTCAGATGAATTTTTGAAACTGTAATTAATACACGGTCTCTCACCCTTCCAAGAAATACCTAATGGTCTCAGGTTAGGGGCCATTACTTCCATGAAGCAAGTGATATGTAAATTAAAATACCGACAAATATTAAAAAGTAATGTAAAACGTGCCTGGGATATTAATTTTGTTTCATTTACTTCGCCCAAAATAAATTGCCTTATATTTTGCCTTCCCTTTAATAAAACTCGTCTTTCACATGACGTGATTGATGCTCTAATGCTCAAAGACCGTTAAATTTTTCCTATCACGATACTCTTAGGGCATCACTCAATATTAAAATTAAAAATACGGATGCTAAGATTCTCATCGATAAATAAAAAGGACATCGACAAATCATTATGACTGAATAATTAAGTAACCCGTTCTTTAATGAAGTGAGCGCTAAACTTATCTACAAACACTACTTACATCTACTGTAATCTCATTTGTTATGTACATATGTATATTTTTTAAATGTTGATTTATTATACCTAGTGAGTTTAATAAAGTGATAAGATCATGTTCCATTATATTAAGCATTATTCATTACTTCTTCTATTAATATTGAATATATATCTACACATATTAGTTATTCATTCTTCAAGCAGGTTTTTATGGCACCACAATATGGAGGCAATCTGAAATAGATACCAGGTTATTCAATGAAAAATGATTAAGTTATGAAGTACTGTTTGTAAATGCGATATTTATATTCTTGATTCTTGCAGGAGACGCGTTGAGTCTCTTTAATTTCTGAAACTACAAATAAAGGGAAACTGAGATTAGCCCGATTATTTGAAATTACCTGGCGTGAAAGTGATTACAGAGACATAAACGTAACGAAAAAGTTACGGCAGAACTTGGAGAAATAATTAACAATTGAATTTTTTAAAATGATGAAATACAATAGAGAAGGGACTAATTTTATCATATATTTAATTTTGGAGAGAAATCCTACAAGTAACATATTAAAGTAATATTCAGCTATTTGAATGTATCGTGTCGATGTCGGTTAATATGTCAAAGTTAAGACTTGTTTGTTTCATTAATAATTAATTTATTTTTATATTTTTTGTTCTTTAAGCTAAAAAAGAAAGAAAAAAAACGAACCCTTAAAAGACCAGGTGAGTGCTACCGCAACTTGCTTTGCTTTGATTATATATTTGCGTCAATTCAATATCACAGAAAATTAATTCATCAAAGCCAATAAACCTACGGTCCTTCTAGCCTAAACATAATACAGCCGGCAGTGACGTCATAATGTTAGTTATGAACATAGATACAGATCAAAATTAAAGGATAAGATGACAGTTTCAGACATAACCTCGACGATGACAACAAATTAGCTTCATCTGTCAAAGTTTTGACAGGAATATTGACAAAAAATTACCGTAGGTAGACTTGCATATAACAGATAGTTATAAACACAAATAAAGATAATTTTGCACCTAAGTGTATACTGTAGGTAGTGAATTAAGCTTAATATTGAGCATAAAAAATATCCACAAAAATGTAAATGTTAAAGAATATATATACACAGTAAAATTTTTATTTGTTGCCCGATTTAAACGATTTTTAAAAAAATGATAGAGCTTCAATAACAAAAAAAGTGTTAGCAATTTTTTATCTCAAATTTAACTACTTAGGATTTAGGATATTTTCAAATGAATGTAACCAAAATTTAACAAAAAAATATTGGTTTTTAACAGAAATATAGCATAATTAAAATTTATATTATGTTACTACAATAATTCGAATATTCATCATGTAATTCACAATTGTTTGAATAATATTGTTTAAAATGGTCGTTTAGGTCATTATCAGTTGAATTTTAAAAATTATAAACGTCAGTTTTTAATATTGGCAATATTTGCTTTCTTTAAATATGGTCAATATTAAGGATAATTATTTTTATAATCAAAGCTGGCGTTAGAAGATTATGACGCAAATATCTTACTGAAATGAAGCAAGAAATTTCTATGGCCGCTGCTGTGGTTCTGATTAACCTTTTTCAACCACAGTTGTAATATTGTTATTCTTGCGTAAGAATCTTTATCTTCCACTGCTTTTCATGTACATGTACAATTTTTTTGAGGACAGACTTATTCTAGAAGATGTTTACATTTAAAATCAAATTATGGCCTGAAAAATATGGAGTCATAAATGATTCAAAGCCAGCTTAATTTATTAATCAAAATCGCATTTCAAATTGGGTGGGATTCGCCTTGTAGAAGTAAGAACAGTTTAATAGCTGTACTTTGGTATTTAAATTTCATCCTCTGAATATACATGGTCGGAGTGTATAGGCGCCTCGTACCAATTATTTTATCAACATTTAAGTGAAGTACTTATCTAATTTAGGCAATTTGAGCCTGACACGGCGGATGAAGACTTGCCAAGAGATATCACATTAATATTAGCGCGCCGTTTGAATCATTTATCAGACCTCTCAGAATCTATTTATCTGTCGCGTATAAGAAAACTTAGAATACATCAGAATGTGTCGTAGCAGCTCTTCTCGAGAAATAAAATAATGTTTTTGTATATAAGGACGTTGACATCTGCGACGAGGTTTTTAAAAGTCTAGAAGATCTAAACACTTTTTTATTCAAGGGTGGCGGCGGGGCCGATTTTAAAAAGATGATTTCGTAATTCGACAATTTCTCCGATTAAAAAAAAATTGATAGGCGCTTAGAGAACATTCGATACTGGACTATTGAAAAGTCAAAAAAGAAACTATTTTTATTTTTCACACAAGAAAGTATTTTTGTTTTTCACAGAAGAAAAAATAGTGGATTACCATGAATTCTATCGAGTTTTCTCTACAAGCATATAACAAAAAATTGAATTGGTTCCGGGATATACGAGGATTTGTTGAATTACATCCACGACACCGCCCACCTTAATTACCTAAAAGAAGGTACTAATCCGGAATTATCTTTCTCTTCGCCACAAGTGACAAGGGAGGTAAATCCGGCATGAGCTTGGGGTTCACGCAGCGGCACTGACGCCCTGGGATGTCTGTGTACGTTTGTGGATGGGTATGACATCTATCCACATCTGTGGATGGGTATCACAGGTCGCAACAAGCACGTCACAGGGCTGCAGTGTTGCAGAATGGGAGGTAGCGTTACCCAACGCCCTGGAGCTATACTAGGATCAACAGCGTGGAGACTGGGACTCAGTCGCTCGGGTGCCGGAATCGTCTGATTAAGGTCGGATGGATCGGACGCGCGAGAGGCTGGAGCTCTGTCGTGGAAACCTGCCTGGTATAAACCGTGTGGAACAAGTGGGTGGTTGTTGAGGATTGCTTGATCCACGTAGGGGTCTGCCTTAACCAGCCGACAAAGTGGATGGGAGCCACAATAAAACTCCCCCCAAGTCAAAGGTGGAACAGCATAAGTATATGACTGCGTGGCTAAGATGAAGCTTAGTCGCTATTAGGCGGACTCCAGGGCACCTGACGCGCCCTGGTTTAAATAAAAGTCTGCCTGTAGTATGCGGGGAACGGCCTCAGGTAAACCGCTTTTCCTCCGCTACTCGTGGGACTGTTATGAAGCCCAATTTAATTACCAATAACATGGGCAAAAAGGGCCACAAAAATGGTTCCACGCCGTCATAATGGCCCTAAATAAAAGTCAGAATTAAGGCTAATCACAGGCCTTCTAACTGGCCACTGCCCCTTATCTCAAGAATATGGGCAAGGCGGTAGACAACAAATACAGATATTGCGATACTGCAACTGAAACTGCGGAACATATACTTTGTGAATGCAAGGTGTTAGTCCGCACTAGGCTAAAATTCCTAGAACAGGCGGAATTAATGCCTGAAGACATAGAGAAATCAGCCCATAGGAAAATCACAAGCTTTATAAAAAGTCTTGGAATCCTGGACAACAACTAGATGTAGGGTAAATCACAAAAGATCTTTTGGGTTGAAGTAAAGTCAAGATGTTCGAAGCCAAACGAACCCATAAAACAATCTGTAATCTACAATCTACCTAAAAGAAATAGGGCGTGTAAGTTTGTAATTGGGAATTTTTGGGCATGTGAAACAATGGAAGGGGAGTATTTCTTTTTCTGATTTTATTTACTTTTCTACAAACAGAGAATGTGGTGGCATCGCACAAACATTAAAATACCCGTTTAAACTGGCACTCCAATCATCAGATACATACTTTTTAGGTATTTAACTCTGGAAAGATTTTTTGTTTTGCTTAATTCTTCATTTGGGTGTCTGAAATTCTAAGTTTGTGAATTCTGCCTCGGTCGTGAACCCAGAAAAAATGTGATATTGCTCATTATTCTAAATTTAAGAAGAGAGATGAAATTTATGTTTGTACAGTGGCCAATATTTATGTTACCTCGAGTTATTTTACATCTCTTGAATTAAACGTATACGATAACTAAGCGTCATTAGCATAGGATGATAGCTTGGTGGAATTTACACATTTAACTATCTCTGCATAGTTTAAAAATTAAACTGGTCCCAGAACAGCTCTCTGGCGCACACCGGATGTTATAAATTGTATGTGAGTATCACTATATTTCAATGTAACTAGTTTTTTACTATTGCTTAGGTACAGTCTGAAAAATTAGTCTTAATATTGTTAAATACAATCAATTTGCATTTTGTTTTACCAAATTCCTTTTGAAAACCAGATTGTTATTTTTAGTGATGATCATAAACGAGAATTTACAAAAATTAGAAAATTTTTAATACCGTTGGTATCATGGTAGCAATAGGGTTAGGATCTGAATATTCAAGTGGTTCAGCTATTTTGGATAAAGGTTTTACTATAGATAGTTTCCAAAGAGACCCTCTTTTATATCGTCAACCATCATTATAGTTCAAGCAATGGGAGGTTTCTATTTGTAAATCTATTCGCAAAAGGTCGGAAAGAAATAAAATTGTTGGGATGGTAGTAGACATAGATCCCCTAATAGTACACCTCAGTTTGCGACCTCGGAGGGTTGCCGCTCGAAGGGTGGGGGGATGAAAATTTTGCGTCGCGACGTTTTTGGGGAAATAGCGCCGTTGTGGTAAGTGCTATCGAAAAAAGTACAAATGAAACAAGTAGAGAACAAAATTGTGCACAATTTTGGTGTTTGCATTTTTCGTCTGCGACCGATAGTTTCCATTCTACGGCGCGCCAAAGTTGGAGGTTGATTTGCAATTTACAACAAAATCAGAATTTCATCGCGGACTAAGACGAAGATCGCCATCAAACAATCCTGTAATATTTTTTTCTGAAAGAGTAATGTTTTCTGAATCTGCAGATGCCCGATATGATACATTTGGTTGTATACAATAAGATATGATTTTTTGAAGCGCGCCCCCACATACTCCAATATGAGCATTTTTTAATTATCATTATCTACGGTCAATATTTCCTTATACCCCAGTCATTAAGTCAAAAAAGTAATGAAAAATTGCGAAAGTTTTTAAATTTTAAGACAACATTGGGGTAGTTAAAAAATAATAAATTCGGTGGGTGGTGTGGAAATGAGTTGAAAATATTTTCTTGTATCTTGTATGCACAAAAATTATAAATTTGGCGCCTAGGTCAACAATAATAAGGAATGTTAATATAATATAAAATATTAATGTAATTCCATAATTTCCTGTACCTTTATCAAACGTAAGTTATCCGCATATAACAAAAATAAAAGGCACCTTAGTTGTCACATAATTTAGGATACAGAAAATTAAAGTTTACTACATTTTAATAGAGAGCCGCCGTTTATTAACAGTTTTACGACATCACACTAATCAACCTTTTAGAATTTATTATCTCCGACATTAGGAATCCCATCATTAAAAAGAAATTAGAGGAGTCCAAACACGTTCCACATTAATTCCTCATCAACGTTTTCTTATTACAAGCAGAACCATCTGTAGCGGCGTAGGGCATCGAAGACTGTTTCCTAAGGCCCAAGGGCAATTTTAGAACAAATTTTTGAGGGAAGATAAATTAACGCGGTATGTTCTTATCGGAAATGGATATGAACGGAACAGAAAAGCCCGGCAATAAATTTATCGGATTGCACATTCATAATTACAGTAGCGCATTTAAGTTTTGTTTCTGAGGGGGATCCGACTAAAAATGCATTGCAAAGTACATGTGGGCATTGGGAGACCTAGTGTCCTATTATTATATCGGGTGACAACGAGTTAGTCCAGTTCCAATTTCTAGATTGATTTTAGGAATACAATTTTTAAATTTTGGCATATCATTTGTGACACAATAAGCCACATTCTGCTCTTATTAAGTGAAACATATCATTTCCTGTCTATGCAAGTAGCAACAAATTTTGATATTAAAATAGCAACCTATATATATTTTTGCATATTTAAATTCCACATAAAGTTATTTTTAAATAATGATGTCTTCTCTTTTGGCTTGAGTTTCAATAAACATTTTATTTTTCTGCGCTTGATAATAATGAATCAAGAAGTGCCGTGCTTCTAAAATTTAATTTTATAATTGTTTGCAAATTATTAATATTTTTACTTCAAAATTCTGGGGTGGCAAAATATTGGGTTGTGCAATTCTGGAGTGGCGACTGCCACCCCTTGCCACCCCCAAATTACGCCACTGTCAATATATACCAAATTGTAAATATTTTTTCATTATTAAAATAGAACTAAATAATTTATAGCATACGACAATTATTATAAATAATCCTATATCACTGGAAACTGAAATTGTATTTACCAATTTTCGTCTATAATCTGATCTAATTACGTAATTTATATCCATTACTAAAAATTATTCCTGTTTTATATTAAACAATCACATAATAACAACATTATCGTTTGAAAAAGTAATGGAATATACCGCCGAAACGATTAATCATGTATTTTCCAATTTACATCCATAACCTAATCTAATTTAATGATTTATATCCGTTACTAAAATCTCTTTCTGTTATTAAACAAAATTACAATATTTCATAATTATATATTAAATATGAAACAACCTACCTCAAAATTCATCAACCATATCATGCTAAACCTACCTAATAGACAAAAGAAAAAACTATGAACATTATTACTTCAATGTAATCATTAAATCATAGGTACCTTTATTTGATGCCTTTTCCCTAAAACATTTGATGCCCACAATCACAATCGGTGAAAAATTCCACATCAACACTATAAACACTAAACTTAACAACAATAACGACACAAAATTCAGATCATCAAAAATAATTAAGCTGTCGATATTTCACGGTCAACATGATAGCATCAGATTACCCGAATAACTTCCAACTGAAAGACAAAGGAACAACACATGACGTGTAGATGCACATGTACTTGCCGTACAAAAAATGATCAACAAATACATTGCTCCGATTACTTTTTGTTCAGTACAGATACCTATACAATACTTTTTTTATGCATAAAATGCTAACCAAGAGGCACACTAGTAGGTTAATTTAGATTTTCAAGGATAATATTATATATTAAGGTTATATTGTGTAAAGCTCATTTTTACCCTTATTTATAGACTAAAATTTCTCCTATTAATGTGCATTGATGGTAGAGAATAAAATATATCCAAAATCGCTTTACTGTTACCAAACAAAATACAGATTAAACATGTGTGAAATCGTGTAGAGTTTATTTTTACCCTTATTAATTTTAACACACTAAGTTTTTTCTATTATTCCTATTAATATACAGTGATTGCTGGTAAGGAATAACGTATTACCGATCAGAAATTTCTAAAATCGTGTAGAGGCTATTTAAAACCTGATTTATTGTGAAATGCATTTTTCAAATACACAATGATAGTCAAAAGCAAAATATTGCAGGTCATCGGTTGTTGAAATCATGTACAGTTAATGGTTCAATATTGTTTTCATAACAATATAACCAAAAATAATTATTTGACGTGAAAAATGAAATGTTTAATCTCAAAAACATATTGAGTGCCAGTGTCGGGTTAGGAGCCGAATAGGTTGTAAACGCACCTTAGTGTACATAAAAATGAGGAAACTTTGCCTTGACGCTGCCGTAAACGAAATCTTGTTCTCTAGTCTCTTCTTGACCGACGTTTATAATTCGCCACGGCCGACAATAAACAACATAGTTTTGTGCCTTTCAAGCGTTATTTATTCATATTTATTTTTTCATCATTTGTATGCATTCACTTGTATTTATTTATCCACAAATTTATCCACTCTTTGAATTAAGCCACTTAACTTCCGTATCCGTTGACGTCATGCTTCCGTTTTTGAAGGGGTAATTCCGTCTAGTACACTTTTCACAAGCAAATATAACCGGAATAACAGATATCAAAATTCAAACATCAACAGCAGATGGCAAGTTAAAGACAGGTATTTATTTGAAAGAATAAAAAATAAACAACTCATTTCGCATGTAATTACCAATGTTAAATGATTATGTTTTTTTTATAAACGAAAAGAAATATCCAGATGGCGCAGAAAGTAACATCTTGCTGTATATGAACCCCGGATTCATTTCGCTTTTGCATGAGAGAGAGAAAATTAGCTGCAAAATCCGACTGGGTCTCTTGATTTAAGCCTAATAATTGACATGGACTTGAATTTAATAAATATTTAAACCTTATATAAAAAAATATTGGCAAAGAGTTCGGCTTTTCTGATAGGGTGCCTCCTTTTATGCCAATGTCTACAGGGTTAACAATTTATAACTTTCTAATATTACCCCATTACCTCTGTTGTGATTCTACGAATTTTAGTAGGTTATACTCCAAAACAAAATGATGCTATTAATATTGGGATGCAACAGGTTCTGCGCTGTTACGTTAAACTGGTTTAATATAAAAAAGTCTCTTTACTTTCAAACTATGGCTTAATTTTTTACATAATCTGAGATATTTTACCTAATTACCTTGCGATACAATTGTTGCTACTGATATACACGTCCGTATGTCCGTAATACCCAGTTGGTTAATACTAGCAACTTTTACGTTAAAAGAACTAAAAGCAGTACAATGAATAGTTTATTCCGCAAAAGAGTTGTACATTGTAACTTCTAGCCCCCGTAATTATAGTCAGCAGAATCACAATTTAAGTTTAACTTATTATATAAATAATATTTCATTTTATTTAAAATAGGAGTTGTTTGTTAATTATTTATTCATTTTCTTTCCGGATGTGTTTTATTATAATACCTTCAGTAAGACGAAGTGACATAAACATTTTTATGAGTCCGGTTCTGATTGTAAGCGTGGCATCCATTTCCAAGGAGTTTAACCGGCCCTAAAATTCAGGCAGGTGTCCGAGAGTAAAAAGAGGTCCTTTATTCAAGCCATCGGCAGACGTTGGGAACCTCACTAAAAGCAAAAGAAATCTGGGAGCAGTGGTACGGATAAAAATAGTCTTATAGGGTTTCTTTCATTTAAAATGATTATAATTCGAGATAGGCATCTTACCTACCGCAGTACAAATTTATTTGTTAGGGATGATGTCTAATTCGAACGATCTGGATTACGATATCCGAATTGAGATGTGACAATTATTAGGTAATAATTAGCATCTATCCTTACTAGCTCAGACAATTTTCCATACATATTTTACTCTAAATGTTATATACAGGGTGAATGAAATACGAGAGTAATAAGATCACGCCTCATTTTTCGAAAATAATAGTAGTTATGTACGTACAATTACCCAAAACGAGTAAATTTGCACTCATTGAATTGATACATTTTAGTTTTATTTTTGGATAGGCTATCGAATCTGTGCATACTGTGCAACTTCCTCGGTATCCTTGTGCAAGTCCAAGTTCTAATACATATTTAGAAACAAATAATAATCCCTTTAACAAAAATAGGAATAATATTGCCTTTAAGAAATAGTGACCTTGACCCCATATCTGTGTTAGAGTTAAAATTATACATATTTTTTTCCTTTGCAACTTAACTATTTCTTAACATTTTATCATAAAAATTGGTGGGTGGGGGTTATGTGCGATGGAAAATCATAACGCATCTTCAACTTTCGTTTAGCGCCTAGAGGGCGTGTAGCTTATTAGTTAGCACGCACTAATACCGCCCCATAGCCATCTCGAACTCCATTTCTTTAAGATGGCTATGGGGCGGTATTAGTGCGTGCTAACTAATACGCCACGCTATGTTTAATGTGTTAAAAGGGCCGTAACTTTTTCACCCGCACCTTTATCGCAGATGTCGCATAAAGTTTGTGTTCCACTATCATTTCTGAATAAAAAAAGATATACTTGTTTCAAGTCTCAAGTACAATAGATTTTGAGAAAAGTGCAAATCTAGAAGTTGCATGTACATTTTTTAAAAGCCTTTTCAAATAATAATTTTTAAAAGTAGGCGTTGTAACACAGTAATATCACAGCAAATAAAGAAGCATATTTATCAAGTAGACATAAACACAAAAAGCAGTTGCCAAAAGTTTTCTTTCAAACAATAATTAGTTGTTGCGGAGAGTTTTATTTAATTAAGTGTTGTGTTTTTTATTTGTTTCTAATATCGTTTTATAAAAAATGCCTCGCCCTACATTTTTTTCGACTTCTGAAATGAGAGACATGATTTGTGTATACTTGCAAGTAAATTTTTGTGGTCGTGCTGCAGTTCGAAGGTACTTAGAACTGTATCGAAACAGAAGGTTATTTAAAAACCTTTCTGATCGTTTGGGAGAAACAGGTGCATTCCGCCCAAAACGTGATATTGCTGGTCCTCCAAAAAGAATATCTGTGGATCAAGAAGAAGACGTTTTAGTTCGTGTGGCAGAAAATCCGTAAGTACGCGGCGGTTATCAGCAGCAACTGGTTTAAGTCAGTCACCAATTCATAGATTATTAAAGAAAGAAAAACTTAAACCACATCACTTTACTCCAGTGCAAAATTTGTTACCTCGTGATCTTCCCACAAAGGTCGCAGTTTTCAATCTTTCTGAAATCTTATATGATGTTCCGATAAATTTAAGAAACAATATGTGGTACACGCAGGATGGGGCCCCAACACATTATTTGGTAGAAGTACATAATCATTTAAATATGTCCTGTCCACTTCACTGAATCGGTCATGAAAGTGAATTTCCTTGGCCACCTCGTTGTCCTGACCTCAATCCTTTGGATTTTTACTTTTGGGGCTACTGTAAGTATTTAGTACAATGTTAACATAAATACCCGGGAAGAACTATGGGAAATAATGTGTGAGGCTGTGGAAACTGTTAGGGATAACAGAGAATCGTTATTTAAAGTTAGACAGTCTCTAAATAAACGTTGAAAAAATGTATTGAGGTTCATGGTGGTCATGTTTAACATTTATTGTAGTAGATATTATACATTTTAAAGTTGTTCTTATTATTGTTCTAGTTTTTATTATTTGTGATACATTATTTACCAGTATTAAATTAAATTATTTATGCCTCGATTTATGCCTACTAGCTAAAAGTGTATCTGAAAACAGCATACATGAAATAGGTATATTGGAATAACTTTTAAAACTTCTTTGTTATCAATGGTATAAGTTATGATGGAATGTTGGTACATTCGATAGGAAAGTATATACAGGGTATCCATTTTCACCTAAATTTATATAGATTTACATTTTCATTTAAACACTTTTTATATACACAGATAATATATTTAACCATTTTTATTTACTTATGTTTTTTTGTATTCTTATTTCAATTCTTAATTTATTGTAATTCAAGAAACTTCCTGTCATTGTTGCAATCTTGTAGTCTGATGATGTGAAAAAGATTTGTAGTTCACGAAACCGGTCGCCATAGAAAACTAGCATTTAGTGAGACAAGACCTTTTTGCTTTATTCATCATGGAAATTTTCTATGATACGTTTCTGTTTAACTAATTTTCTCTATTTGCTTATCTGTTGTTATAAAATGTAATCGAATTTTCACCCACTTCCCGGGTACCTAGAACCGTGGAACTCGATGCAATTGTGAGTTTTTTTAAATTTTATAATTTTTTTCATTCCTACTTTGGCTGAAAAGAAACCTAAAAAAATAGGTACCTTCTTAAATCTGACGGCTGACTGAAGTTGAACTATTATAAGCGTAAATTTCGATGTTATCTTCATTAAAAAGGAACACGATATTTCTAACAAAATCTTATGTTAACTACGCTATAAAAGCAACATCGATCTTCTACAAATTCCGCCTTAATAAATTTATTCCGATGTTATCAAATTTCTTATCCAAATATTAATTACATTCGGGTTGCCCAAAGAGAAACTCAAATGAAATATTAAAGAAATTTAGATTAATTTGTAAGATTACGTCCGGGCCACTTGTTCTACATAATGTAACATTCAAATTGATCGTTATGATATTGCAACAAAATAACGAAAAATGAATAATTGTGGACGCCCAGAATACCAACCTAGTTAAATTAAATTTTAATAGAGGCGAAATAAAACTCATAAAGAACGACTAATTAAACTCTTAATATGCGAACTACGTTGTTAGTGTTGTTATTACTTTGATCTTAAATGAAAATGCATCCAGCGGGCTCCTCTGAAAACGAGAAGAAATTTTAAAGCTGCACATAATACAGTAACAGCATCTTGGGTAATGGTTACATATAATTAACGTAATTGGATCTACGTTTGTCTCTGTTAATTAGTGAAATCGCTGGAAAAACACTTTGTTTATAAAAATAATGAGAAAGTTGCAATTAACTGCAGTTATGAGCTAGGCAGTGTCCTCAATTAAATATTATTATAATTATTTTAAAATCATTAAATTAAATTTTCATTTTATTACATATTTATTTGTAAATATGCCCAACATAAACACAATTCTCAAATCAATGAGAGAAGTGCCCCAAGGAGGTTACATTTTAAAATGCGGACACACAACTATTCCTGTACTACTGCCAAAAAACACGATATGCTATATGTGTAATTAATAACATAGAGGGCCAGAAACTAGGCAAAGAGTTATAATTCAAGTCATCCAAATATTATACTATCAAAGTGAAAATAAATTCTGGCATTATTTAATTAAATGCAACTTTGTGTACAATTTTCTTACCGAATACCACTCGACGTTAAATTAAAAACCGAAAATTTTTTCTCGGTCATCAATATTTTAACCTCTAGTGGTATTGCGAGTGAAAATTCGCAATTTATAGGCTGTTATATATTTTTAAATAAGCTGAAATAAAAAATGTAGGGGAGTTAAATCGGGTGACCTTGGAGGCCATCTGACAGGACCATGCGTCGAAACGTTTTCTCCGAATCCCTGTTGAAGGTAATCAGTGACTATTCTTGAATTATGGGAAAGAGCGCTATCTTTTTAAGAATATATTCCCTGTTACAAATCAAACCGGAAGTGAAAAAAAGACATTTATATGTCAAAAAGTGATGTTTATTAAGTATACCACAACCACCACAAATGCTTTCCTGTTAAACTCTCTCTCAGTTTGTAATACCATTCATTGCCTCATCACTTTTAACTTTAAGATCGTCCAAATTATAATCATTCACTATGATACTGGTATCATCAGTGAACAATGAAAATTGTGGCGAGGGAAAATTATCAGCAAGATCATTTATATATATTAAAAATAATATTGGACCTAATATGGGCCCCTGTGGCAGTCCAAATTTGATATATTTTGCTTCCGTAATAACAGTTTTTCCAATTTCCTGATATTCGTCATAAAACCTAACAGATGCAGATCCATGTTTTAAATACGAAGTCAACCACAGAATTTGTGTACCGCGTATTCGGTAGTAATTGAGTTTCATTAGTAAAATATGATCTACACAGTTAAAAGCCTTAGACGAATCCTAGAAGATACCCATAGGAATATGTGTATTATTAATATAATTTATTAGTTTAAATGCAGCGTCAGATGTGCTACAATCTACTACTTCTAATATTTTAGAAATTGTTGACAAACGTGAAATAAGTCTATACTTTGAAACATTATGTTTGTCGCCTTTTTTAAAAAACTGGAAATATCCCCTGGGAAAGTGATAAGTGTACGATATGTGTTAAGGGTTTCTTTAAAACTGAAATGTTTTCTTTTATTAATGTAATTGGAATTTCGTCCCATCCAAATGATTCTTTAGATTTTAACCGTTTAACAATTTCAGTTAAGTACTTCATTTTCCGTAACCGGCATAAAGTACAGAGAGTGTAGGGTATTTTTGTTTATCTTATTAATATAATATTCGGCAGAGTGTATGCTTTGTAAATCAGATGTTAGTGCCTCGGCAATGTCCACAAAAAAGTCAATAAATTTAGTGGCTACTTGACAAGGATCTTTTATTATTGTATCATTCTCAGACAGCACTACATGTTCTTTTGCCTATCAGATTTTTTTCCCTGAAAATCGTTTATGATATCCCAAGTAGTTTTTATTTTATTACTAGAGTGTAGAATTTTATTACTAAAGTATAATTTTTTTGCATCGTGTGTAACTTTCTTTAAAAATCTTACAATATAATTTAATATAGTTTATAAAATCACGACCTTTAATTACTTTATTTTGTTTTAGATAAATTAAGTCGCGCTTATGCTTGCACGAAATTCGAATACCTGTAGTTAGCCAGCTATTATTGGTTTCTTTTCCGTAGGAAATGCTTCATGAAAATAATCCAGAAAAAGATAATAGAAGGTATCGTTTGCCACGTTTCCATCAGTGTGTTCCTCTATAGTGCACCAATTTATAGACTTCAGCAAATTTTGAAACTTTATTTTATTTTTTTCGGTAATTAATCTTTTTTCTATAAATTTATTATGAATATTAGTATAAATTACTTTAGATTCGATTTACTATTAGCTTTTAATTTTCCAAATTTTTCTCTCATTCCTATGCGCTCAGAAACCTCAATGTACGCCCCTGTCTTACCTCTTACGAAGCTAGGCGTACGTTACGGCCACAATGAATTGAATGAATGAAAGAAGGAGGTCCCAAACAATAAGTCTGATTCAATGTGGATACCAAGACGTGCGAGTAAATGCCTTTAAGATTGGTTTTACATAGTCCGCCGGTCTATCCATCATTTACATTTACAATAGACAAGTATTGAACCATTATGCGACCCAGAATGTCCAGCCCTATTCACCTATTGACGGTACAATAAGGAAATTTACTTGTATTTATCTTGGAGAACGTTCAGTTCTATTACCACGTAGCTGAAACACCAACTGGACATCTAGACAAGGTATTGATAAATTCAAAGGGACAATAACGTGTATATTATATTTGTTTGACATGTAGCATTTACAACATACAAATGGTACGTCAGCAAGCTATTTGTCTTTTTTGAATGCCGAGCTGGGTGTACCAGATGCTTATGAACGAAGCTAGTGATAACAAAATTAATCACTCAAAATTGAAATAAGGATGTTGTTGATTTTACAAAGTATGCATTCTTGAGTTTTTTAAATGTTCATAGTCTTGGTACCATCGTAGCCCTTCAAAAGGAAATCAAAGAATTGAAATCAATAAAATTACCTGATAATACACAACAAATTAATGATGATTCATTCGAGGAACTTCTCCAAGAATTTGGTGAGCGTCAAAGTCGTAAATGCAACTTAGTTCTGTTTGGCGTTGCAGAGCAGCCCGCCACACTTAATAAAGAGGAACGTACATCGGCTGATATCCAAGTAGCTATTAATATAATAAACTCCATTTCACCAGCCGTACCTTGTAATGATTTACGTCCTTTACGACTTGACCGATTTGATATTAATAATTCTCGTCCGCGTCCTTTGAAAGTTCGCTTGGATGACGAAAAATATATGTATGATGTTATACGTAATGCCAAAAAATTGAAGAGATCAGAAAATTATCAAAACATTTCGATTTCCTATGACCGAACACCAAGACAAATCGAGCACTATAAGAATTTAAAAAAGGAGTTGACTACTAGGAAACAAAAAGGTGAAGTTAATATAATCATAAAATATATCAAAGGTATTCTAAAGATAGTCAATAGTGATAATTTAAACTAGATACAGCACCCAATTGCATAACCAGTAATTTGTTACGCTGCTACCAGAATGTCAGAGGACTTAATACTAAAACTACACAGTTCTACATTGCAGTCTCATTTGGTGATTTTGACTTGATCTGTCTTAGTGAAACTTGGTTGGATTATAGCCATAGTCGTGTGCACCGTAGATGAATGGGAATTACAATAGACTACACCCTTTACTTGTTTCTTATTGTACACAATCTATCGACTGTAACATTTTTCTACTCGGACTCGAGTAACGGCTAATAATAATAATAATAATAACTAATGATGTAAATAGTGAGGAATTATTTCCTGAAGCATACAGTGTTTTCCGCTGCGACAGAAACCTTGCCATCACAAATCTTACTAGGGGAGGAGGTGTGTTATTGGCAGCAAAAGTAGAACATAAGGTACTAAAATTAGATCTGTCAAATTTACTAAATTTAAATACTAATATAGACATTGTTGGTTGTAAAATATTATTTAATTATTTTAATGTTTTCATTTTTGTTATTTATATTCCGTTCGTTTCACTTGATAATTTCAATTTGTTAATGGAAAATCTGTCATCATTGGAATTTGTACAAAGCAAAAATATTATCATAATTGGAGATTTTTACTGCCCATATTTTAATCTTGACGCGAATAACTCTAAGAATCAAACGCTATGCAACTTTCAGGAATTTCTTAATTTAAAACAGTTTAATACGGTCTCAAATCTAAATAATAGATTTCTCGACTTATTGTTTAGTAACCTAAGGTGCACTGTTAGTAGAGGGTATCTACCATTGGTTGGTGAAGATGCCCATCATCCTTGTTTCAATTTTAGTATTCCGTGTACTTTGAACCATTATACCCAGTTTAATCGTAATAATTCTGCCCAGAAAACCTACAACTTTAGGAAAGCCAATTTTCCTGGCTTATATGAGTCAATAATGAACATTAACTGGACTGAATTGTATGATAACACTGACGTAAACACAGCATGTGATTTTTTCTACAGTTCACTTAATACATGTTTTGATAATCACGATCCGCAAAAAATTAAAACGTCTCGTAGATACCCGCCACGGTATAATAAAGATATCATAAACAATATTCGAAGAAAGGAATATTTTTTTTAAAAGTACAAATTGTCCAACTCTGACGAACACTTGAACGAATTCAAAACCCTCCGGGCAATTATTAAAGAACAAATTAGCGCCGCACATGTAAAATACATTAACGATACTGAGAACAATATATCTCAGGATCCATCGAACTTTTGGTCTTATATTACCAGTAAAAAAGCGCGTTCCAGAATTCCAGGAGTTATAGTAAATAACGACAACACTATTAGTGATCCTCAGTTTATTGTTCAAGCTTTTGGTGAATACTTCCAAAGTGTCCATCATATTTCGGATGTCTCATTCGCTGAAAATTATGGAGACATTTTACAAAACGACTCATCTCTATATATAAACACCATACATGGAGATGATATTATTAAAGCATCTAAGAAATTAAAAGACAAACTTACTTCAGGCATTGACGGTACTCCCTGCCTTTTTGTTAAAGATTGTTGTCGTGCCTTGTTAGAACCCCCACTTTTCATTTATAATTTAAGCTTGAGAACAGCTACATTTCCCGATATGTGAAAAATCGCTCGAATCATTCCCGTGTTAAAGAAAGGTGACCCAGCTGTACTCCAAAATTATCGGAATATTTCTATTTTATGTAATTTTGCGAAATTATTCGAAATAACAATATATAATTTTGTGTTTATCCTAATGTTAGACCATATATTTCCCTGCACCAACACGGATTCTTAGATAAAAAATCTACGATCACAAACTTAACCTGCATAACTCAGTTTGCCTCGGAAATTCTCGATAAGTAAGGACAAGTAGACACAGTATACATGGATATTCAGAAGGCCTTTGATCAAATCGATCTATATTTATTAATAATGAAATTACATAACTTTGGATTTTTCCGCAGGCTTAATTTATTTACGTCTTATTTATTTAACCGCAGGCAGTTTGTCGAGTACGAGGATTTTAGTTCGTATTACTACATTAATGCATCCGGAGTACCACAAGGCTCCAATTTAGGACCACTTCTATTTCTCATTTACATTAACAATATTAATGATGTTATTAGCTGTTCAAAATTAATGTTCGCGGATGATTTGAAAATCTATAGAGAGATAAGAACGTAAGTGATTGTAGAATGATCCAGAATGACCTTAAAACCGTATCTGATTGGTGTAGTGCGAACCATCTGTGCATTAATGTTAAAAAATGTTACGTTATCTCTTTTTCTCGGAAAAATAAACCTGAAGAATACGATTATAAAATAAATTCAGAGAGTATAACCAGATGTACAGAAATCAAAGATTTGAGTATTATCTTCGATAGCCAGTTAACATTTTGAGCCCATATTAATAGTGCTGTATCAAACTCATATAAAATACTAGGCTTCATATTAAGAAACTGCAAGTGTTTTAGCAAAACTTCTAGCCTAAGCATACGTTCGCTCAAGATTGGAACATGATGCCATCATATGGTATCCGTGGTACACATGTCACGTGAATAATATTGAGTCAGTTCAGAGGAAGTTCCAAAAATATTTGTTTTTTAAGGAGGATGGAATTTACCCGCCGAGAGGAATTAATACGTCCATTTTAAAGTACCGTTTTAAAATCGTTTCATTAGAAACTCGTCGCGAAATAATTTACATTAAATATTTATTCAGTTTAATTCACAATACTATTGATTGCCATTTTTGTTAGATAAAATTCCACATACCCAGACTTGAAATCCGCCGTCACACAACCTTCTATGTCAAGAACTATAGGACAAATATTATGGCGAGATCTCCAGTTTATGTAATGTGCAATAATTTTAATAAAATCTCCCATCTATGTGATATTAATTTTGACAGTCTAGGCAGTATATTATGTCATATAATTATTACTGAATAGTAGGTTTAATTTTGTTTGTAACTTAAGGGTCAATATTATTTTTCTTTTTTATTCGCTATTGATATATAAATGATATGTGTTTTCATGTATTTCCTGTAATTGGGTGCTTACCTGTTGGAAATAAAGAGATTATTATTATTATTAAAAAGTATATATTGGTTCAAAAATACAGTACGGGATAGTGACTTTCAACATTTAATCAATCAATCAATCAATCAAAATATACTTTATTGTCCAGAAGAATAGTCTTGTTGACAAAGCATAAAAATGAAAATAGAAATATACATATATAACTTATATAAAATATAAATATATAAAACTGTAAATGTATTTATATAAACATAAGATCATACAATAAAACGCACCACAAATCACATTTCTCAAACATTAAAAACATATGTATCTACATCAGAATGTATCGTCTAAATATTCCTTTAGTTCATAATATGGTTTATCAACAAGTACATTTTTCACTACATCTTTGAAGCCCTGATTGGAGACTATATCCCTAATATGGCTCGGTAAGTGATTATACATTTTAGGACCATTGTAAACAACAGAATCCCAGACAAGTGTAGTTCTTGGAGTTGACAATGTAATATTACCTACTTGTCGAGTGCTATATGTTGAGGTCGTATAAACATTATTTTTGTATTTATGAATTAGACTATAAAAATAGATATGACAGTCAGGATTCTGTTGGTCACAAATAGTTCCTTGCAAGAGTCGTGAGCGCTAGCCTTACACAGATATCTAATGGCACGCTTTTGTAACACAAGTATTTGTTGCAAGAGGAATTTACTACATACGCCCCAAAAGGCAATTCCTTAGCTCAAGTGTGGTTCGATTAATGAAAAATATACAGCTTTGGCAACTGAGTATCCTAATTCATTGGTATGACTGATGGTCGAGAGGTGAGCGCACTTGCCTCTCACCCAAAAGTTCCGGGTTCGATGAGAGGGATTTTTCCACTATACACGGATATTGGGTGTGTGTCCCTTGTCTCTAAATATGTAGCTCCCTCCCACACAAGGCTCTTCTAGAGCCTTCCGGAATAAAGGGGGTCGACATTACCTATGATGTATTTATTTATTATATTGTAAACCACCCTGACTGCATAGCATACAGATGCTAGTTTACTATTTAAAACAATAATATGTTCTTAATGTCGTTGCATATACTTTCATGCAGAATATATTTTTCCTTGCTATGCATGCCACAATATTGTAGTATCGTTGGCGAATAAGGTAAACTTTCCTGTGATATTAATTCTAGTCATGTTGTTATTATACAGTAAAAATAGAATTGGACCAAGAACAGAGCCTTGAGATACCCCACAGTTTATGTAAATTGGTGCTATATTGCATTAATGAGAATTGGTGAAGCTTTTGATGCTTCACATAAAACAAGCTTTAACTTATCTAATGAATAAAATATTATAAACTGGAAAATTTCCTTAAGCACTTAAAAACGCTATTGTAAAACCCTTATTTAAAAACTGTGACATTTTGGACGTAGGAAATTATCGTCCAATAATCATTAATATCAACCTAGCCAAAGTGACTGGAAAAGTAATAAGGTTAAGAATCACATCATATTTAAAGAAACACATACTACTTTTATCGGAAAAGCAATTTGATTTTAGACAAGGCAGTTCTACAGAGGGGTCCATTCTTAATCTTGCACACAATATTTATAAGGGCCTTGACAAAGATGATGCTGTGCTTTGTGTGTTTTTAGACTTAGCCAGGGCTTTCGATATAGTTCGATGATTTTAATGGGACATCCTACCCTCTATTGAACCTTAAATAACTCATTTGATTTTACCATTATTTTGATTTAGTTTTAGTTTTTTAACAGTAATTTTGCTGAAGCTTTCGTGTATTGACTTTGTGCTATGTTTTTTTATTTCTAATCTTGTTTATTTTGTTACCTACAACAGTACTTTGTTTCATTCAAATTTCTGATTGACATGCCATTTTTTTTTAGGCCTGCTATGTTTATAATTCAAATACACAAGACTAAATAAAACTGAATGCCCAATTTAAACAGAAGCTATAAGCTTGAGACTTGTCTCGTGGTCACCCTGCATGAGTATGATTTTACGCAGTTGTTTTATGTTCATAATAATTATGAAATGTATGTTATATTATTACAGCTGAACTTACAATTAGATCTTTTTTAAATTGCCTTTCAGTTTCATTTTGTAATATTTATATACATTCATACTGTAACAAAGTTACATAGGTATTTTTGTTTGTTTACGACTGTTAGCCATTTTACTAACTCTTGTTGGCCTTTTACCGAATTCTAGAGCTTAGGAAGAAATCAGTTTTTATTGAATTAATGACAATAAAAACTGTAGACTTTTATTATATTCCTCTGTTCCTAAAACTCATCTTTCAACATTATATGGAGCCGTAAAACAGTCTACCAAACACGACTAAATAAATTTAAACGAGTTTTCAAGTTTGAGAAAAACAAAACCATTTTCAAATCGACTCAAAGCACCTGCTTATTTATTATGAAACCAAGTGCATTTACATATTCGTTCGCCTCCTTTTATTCCTTCGCCGAGGTAAGATTGAGCGAGCGTCTCAGAGCCTTGAAACGCTGTGAAACAAGAAAGGTCCGATCCCCTCGTGAACTTCAGGTAAGCAGGTGTTTGTTTCTGTATATGCACCTTCAAACTAATAAACTCGCCCCTACATCCTAATATTGGTTAACAAAAGTCCACACACCACCCTGCCAAATGCACATATTAAAATTATTCGGTCTGTCATAATTATATGAAATATTAAGGGATAAAATGGCAGCAAAGCTGAGTGAACGCGGTAGCAGAACAGTTGCAGTTTTTTCTTGAATGCTTAAACTAGTTTTTGAGTAATTATTTCCGCTATTCGAATGGCATTTTAATTTAGTTAGTGACTAATTGTTTTGCTGTTGTATTTTAATTTTACTGCACATTTTTTAATTATAATTTGTTACGAAACTTGATTAAATTGCATGGAATAAAAAGTATATGCAATAATATGCATGCACCTGCTAGTACAGTTATTGACATTTTTATACCTATATGATCTAATCAATCCATCGACGCGATGTACTGAAATCAAACAAAACTTTTTATTTATATATGGCAGAATATATAAATAAATATATATGTGTGCTGTTGTTTCTTCATATCATTCGATAAAAAATTACCTTGAGTAAAGCGACCGCAGTGAGAGATGGCGCTAGTTACGCTCTACTGCGGTGGAACTTAACAGTGTCTATGAGATGCAAACTACGGGTATTGAAGGTAAACCGGTCTGCAGTTAGTGAGTGACATCCTGCGATATGAGGGAGGCTCGCATCTTCCTCGTAGCATTCGAGCATTCCAAGTCATAGCATCTTAGTGTTTAACTGCGTTTCGACAAAATACGCAAATTTTACCATATATTATAATTCCAATATTTTATATTGTTACTATTAACTTTCAAATTAGAAATATAACCTACGATACTTGCATAAGATGCAAGGTCTGTGCAATTTTTCTAATATAATTAAATAAATTAACTACCAATTGATATCTCTAATAATAAAAATCGAAAAATAGTCTTCCTAAATACTACTCGAACTAGATAGAGCATTGTTTGTCGTTGTGCGTGAAAGATTTGGATGCTCGTTAGTTAATTAAATTGATTTCGTAAACAGAAAAACAATTATTAATATTGTTAATTCTGTACTAAATTCTATAACAATTATAATAAAAGCGCAATTTGATTTTGCATTTTATAATAAATGATTTAGATTTACATACTCGCACGGACACCCACTCGACCTCGGTCGCCTAGCCAATTCAATAAAACCTGAAACAAGTAAAATTGGTTAGCAAATACACAATCTGTGTAAACGTCAACAGATTATAACAACTTAGTTGCTGCTGATTCACTGTTCTCTATGTAAACAAATAAAACTCATTAGTGAAATCATGATGAAAACACATAAATTATGACATTTAAATAATATAATGATAGGATTGAGTTGGATTTTTAGTCGAACATGCTGCAATAATATAATTATTTTATGCAAAATTTTCAATTAACTTTCAATTATATCCTGGCAGGAAAAAGCGCGAGTGTATTAGCCACAAACATAATAGGTATGTGCATTGTGCAGTAATTCATTCATATTTGTTATTGGAAACAATAGAAGTTCAATTTTAATATTTAAGGGACAGATTATTATTAGGGAATCCAGAAAAACTGTAATGAAGCTATGTTATTGAGTATTTTTTTTACAAATTCGAACATTAGGTAAGTCATACCAAACGAAATTACATAGTCAATAGTACTGTCCATATCCACATCATTTAAGGTGGGTAGTGACGAAACCCTTCACTGCTTTTACCGCCGCCCTCTATTAGAAATATTATGAAAGTTATTCAGCTAATCACTGATGTTACAGAAAAATAAATCTCAATATTTTTCTTGAACTTAATTATCCAAAATTTTGTAAAACAAAAAAATATAGGTCCAATTATTTTTAATGGATATTTTATTTTTGTACATGAAATATGAGGAAAATATCCCAATATCTGCAACAACTGAATTTTAATTTATGAAAATATGTTATCATTAATGTTATCTCGAAGAATATACAGGGTTACTGGTAATTCGATACATTCCTTTGGAGATGTGATGGGGCATGAGCTAAGGAGTAAATCTCGCCCTAACATACATTATGCAAAACTCAATAGTTTTGGAGATATTTCAATTTTTTTGTTTTTCTCAAAAAAGTAGATCTTAATGTCTTAAAAAAGTTAATTTCCGAAAAATCTACTTGACATTTTTAAAGTTTTTTTTACTGGATTACTTGTCCAATATTATAGATATCCGTTTGGAATGAAAAATATCCGGAAACATTTCGATCATGTGAACATTTAAAATAAAAACTTGTACATTTTTTTTTAAATCAGTTATGAAATTTACCTATTAGGTTTTTCAAAAAAATATTAATGTAGCACGCGTACAAATTATTATAAAAACTTCCTTATTTCAATCGTTATCTAACTAGGTAGAAATGTTTAATGTACCCTTGATAGTTCTAATAAAAAGCTAGTAAAGATAATGCTGGTGGCGGAATTTATTAAACGACTAATTGTTCATTTTCATTTAAGTCAGTCAGTCCTTGACTTTGACATTTGTGCATATATGTCATTAACTGACATTCTTATCTCCGTGTCCCTTAAATTTGTTGGTCTTGTTAAATTAGTTATCGAAGATTTTGATTTTGTTCGTAGTTGTTATTAGTTGTTGTTATTGTATTTTCTGTGCCATGGCCGCCGCGTATGCCAACGCAGAATACGCTGATATCTTGTTTGTCTATGGATACTGTGGCGGCAACGCTGCTGAAGCTCGCCGAGAATATGGTCTTTGGTACCCTAACCGCCGCTTACCAAATGCACGTGTATTCAGTACGGCATATCGAAATATCGCTGAAACTGGCTCCGTGAAATGTAGAAGAAGTGACGCTGGTGTTCCTCCCGTTTATGAACCAGATGATGAGGAAGAAATATTGAGGTATTTTGAGGAAGACCCAACTATTTCAACTAATAAAGTCGCAAGACTAACCGGAGCGTCACAATGGAAAGTTTGGTCTACAATACGTAGAGTTGGATGTCATCCTTACCACTATACCCCTGTCCAAGGCTTGGAGGAAGGTGATCCTGGAAGGAGAGTGTAATTCTGCCGCTTTATGTTAAATTCAGATGCAGAAAGTGCACATTTTTTAACAAGTATTTTATGGACGGGCGAGTCGAAATTTAATCGCGAGGGTATAACAAATTTCCACAACCTACATTATTGGGCAGAGGAAAATCCCAAGTTAACACGTGAAACTAGTTTCCAAATGAAGTTTTCTATTAATGTGTGGATGGGAGTCATTGGCCACTATTTAATAGGGCCACACTTTCTTCCTCAAAATTTAAACGGGGAAATCTATGAAAATTTTTTAAGAAATGATCGGTTGTCCAGCACATTATCGGCTGACAGTACGACAGTTACTTGATCAACGTTTCCCTAACCGTTGAATTGGAAGAGCGGGCTCAATACCTTGGCCAGCGCGAAGCTCTGACTTAACACCCCTTGATTATTACGTATGGGGTCATATGAAGGAGATGGTCTATGCTACACTAGTCAATAGTATAGAAAACCTTAGACAAAGGATAGTCGATGCTGCCCAACACATAAGGCATAATCTGACAACCAGAGTAACAAGGACGGAAATAAGAAGACGCTGCCGTGTCTGTATACGGAATAGGGGCTCCCATTTTGAGCAAGATATATAAAAAATAAAGTACAACTTTGAAATTAATGAAGAATTAAACTCTACTTTTAAAATGTTTTTTTACTGTTTATCTAAAAATAAAATTCGTACTACTTGTGTTATTTTTACTAGTATTTTCTTAGAACTATTAAGGGTACATTGAACATTTGTACCTTGTTAGATAGCTATTGAAATAAGGCAGTTTTTATAATAATTTATACGCGTGTTACGTTAATATTTTTTTGAAAAAACCTAATAGGTAAATTTCATAGCTGATTTAAAAAAAAAATTAAAGTTTTTATTTTAAATGTTCACATGATCGAAATGTTTCCAGATATTTTTCATTCCAAACAGATATCTATAATATTGGACAAGTAATCCAGTAAAAAAATTTAAAAATGTCAAATAGATTTTTCGAAAATTAACTTTTAGGACATTCAGATCTACTTTTTGAGAAAAACAAAAAAAATTAAATATCTCAAAAACTATTGAGTTTTGCATAATATATGTTAGGACTAAATTTACTTCTTAGATCATGCCCCATCACATCTCCAAAGGAATGTATCGAATTACCAGTAACCCTGTATGTCTATTGGCCCAGCCATTGTGCATTAGAAACGAAAAGGTGAAGAAATAAAAAATGACACCTTAAAACAAACATAACTATTATAATGTGAGTTGGTTTTTCTGCGTGATTTATTTACTGTCTAAAATATAGGTAAAATACGGATACTGAAAAGTCACTTTCCCGGCTTAGGTCGAAAAAGTAACTTTCTAGTACTGTTGTCTGATGGTTGCTTAGCATCGTACTAAAATATTAGAAAAAGATATTTTGGGATCTGATATTGCGCCGAGAAAGTAGACATTCTTCACAGATTTCAAAAAAAGTATTTTTCTGCAACTTCTATCTACCCGAACTATTTATTCAGTTCACAATAAAATTCATCTTTCCAGACAATTCCAATGCAAAATCTAGATCGACACTGTAATATTCATGTCATAGTCTGGAGGCGTTTACTTTCCCAAAATATTACACATTGTCTCGCCAACCTGGCACGAATACGCAATTAAACGTTATTAAAAATATATGATTAAGTTAATTTTATGGCAATACATAATGGTGCCATGTTAATCTTTTTTTTTTGTTATTAAAATTGTACGCTAATATGCAAATGTGTCTAGGGGTGGATTATATTATGCTTTCTCCATATTACTTCGAATAAAAAATAAAGTATAACACAATAACATTTTTAACTCGTGACAGTAATTAATAAATGGCATGTTCATAAAAAGAATTACTCTCTTGCTAATTTACAAACAACTGTAGCGTTATTAAAATTTTCGGTTATTACATTAAAGCTATATTTGTGATGGGTTGGACAGCCGTTATTAAACTAATATTGTAAACACCATTGACATATTTATATGTAACCAAAATATCTTTAATGCGATGCAGAGAGAATCAAATAACGTTTCCGAAACCAATTTGGCTTATCTGTTTGTACAATTTATAAAATAGAATTTACATATATGTAACTAATTATACTTTGTTAATAGTATTTTAGCTACGTTGGCGCAGAGTTACAGACTGAATACTTAAACTACGAAATATGTATTTCGTCGTCAATAGCACAACTTAATCAAAAACACTGAGATTTTAGATCCTTCACCTATAATCATGAAATCGTGTGACAGACTTTTAAAAAGTGGCATATCTAAACTTCCTATGGGTCTCTTTCTAATAAACAGTCATCGATTTATCTCAAATGCACAATTTTGCGAATGACGTATCTAGAATTCAGTGAGTTTGTCAGTTGTTATATAAACAAACAAGGTACCACAAATTATCACTTGACACTGTTACCAAAAACAAAAAAACCTGAAATAAATTGTGTCAGGGAGACAGTAAGCAGATGTGGTAAGAAATTAAAGCTGGAGTCCTATCAGGACCTGTAGTACTTTAAGTTTAACACATGGAAAAACTATTGGCAAAAGTGACATCTGGAATTAACGTTATACAGAAACAAACACATCATGGGCAGACGAGACAGAAATTCTAAGAGTTCCCACCATTATTCTAGTGTGTTCTACTACTGAATACTGCGCACCCAGTTAACCCAGTTAAGCAAATTCTAATAGAGCCATCAAAACAATACTAAACAGTGGCTACATTCAATACTCATACTAGGCTCTAAAAACTGTACAAAAACGTAGTTTTCCATTCACCATCCTACTGATGAAGACATCCGTCCATTAGAACTGCCAATTACTGACCAGTGGTCTACACCGAGGCCTTGAGAAAAGAACTCGAATACAGGAATACAACCTCATTCTAGCGATACCTGGTTTAACGCCTTCTAGAAGTGAATAATGCAACTGAAACAGAATTCTTACAGTTTATGAAATATGTAAGAAAATATTATTCACACAGGAAATCTGTGATACTACCTGGTGTAGTAGATATCTCATTCAAGAGCAGAAAATTCCCCACTTAGTATTATAAAATTCTTGGCATGGGCCACTTTTTGAAAATCGAGCCCCGGAAACGAGTTTTCAGTTTAAGCTGGGGCGCCAGTCCTAGTTTAAGTAATAGGACACACTACCCACAAGCCGCATACGAGAGGCTGAGTAGCTCAAGTGGAGGAACGGTACTCCAGTGGGTCAATTTGGGAAATTAGACGTTCACACACAAATAGTAAAACTTAGAATTCTATAAATAATATTGGTTTATTCAATTAAACCTACTAGTGGTAGTATCAGATGATTCAAATGACAGGGATAGTAAGCGGCAAAATAGTACCAGTTTACTTACTCCTCCATGGACTTACTTACTTTCTGTGGTTACAATCGGACACGTCTGCTGCGTTGGAACTGTCGGAATGGAATGAATCTGGACGGAGTAGTTGCCAGACGGATGAGTTGCTGGTCTATGACGTGGTACGGACTTTCTGCAAAATTCTGCTGCTCGGAATGATATATGACACCAACGGTACCTGGGTTCGGACCTCGGAATGGATACATCTGCTGCCGATGAGTCGCTCTGGCTTATTGCCAACATAGGATGAATTCAAATATTTCCTTCAAATACTTACAGGCGGAGGAATCGGTACTATCGGTACTAGTGGAAGTGCGGTGGATCGACAGGACGTCAAAAGGAAAGGAAATATTTCGGAATATTTTACTTTGATAGTTAGAATATTTCGAATAGATTGGTACAGGATGAAGAGCTCCACATATCTAACGCGCGAGATAGTTGGGTACGTACTGTAATATTTGCTTCTTGGCTCACGGCAATAGACAATACCCTCTTGTCGCTTTCCCGTCACCCAAGTTCATCTGTACTTACAATTGATAGGGTTATTTAGTGCGTCTATAAATTAATAATTTTCAAGCTAATTCGCTTAAGACGGTACAAAATATATACATACTAATAGATGCAAAAAGATAATTCATATAGAGAGTATAAATAAATATAAATATCCTGGGCATACTTCGGAAACAAAAATAGACTTCGTTACAAGATTAGCTCATGAATTCTAACCTGCAACTATGGATATACTAGAAGTCTTATTTATTGCTGAATTTGCGTATACCTACAGTATTATATTTTACACATGGTATACTGATGAAAACAGCGAAGACCGTATTATTAGACTTTTTCTTTCTTTGATGGCTTTGGGTGATCAGTGCTTCTTGATTTATAATAAAATGATGACATATGCAAACAAAACTAATCCAACATAAGCTGATATCATTATCCATTATAATTCAACCTAGACAGTGTTATTAAAAGTATATTCCATCTATCATCAGGATAAGCATGATTTGACGGGAAACATGGGACAGTACACAGTGGGATCTGATGTGGTGGAAGCGACAGCTATCAATATGGCGCCGATTAAGGAAGCTTCTTGCCGGGTTTACTTCTTTTTTGTGAAGATGTTAATAAGTACGGAAATATGGAATCTAAGGCTCCTTGGCTTACGCATAATCTCAAGCTTTAGGTGAAAGACAGAGATAATGCAAAGCGGAAACACGAACAATCTAAAAGCAACAAAAACTGGAACAAGCGTAAAGAGTTGCGTAACTGTATATTGACTATAATTAGGAACGCGAAATTGTTACATAAACTGATATATTTATTGAGAAAAATATTCGTAAAATTGAGTGTGCATTAGTGCCATAAACAACATCATTATGATATTGAAATAAGTGTCATATTACTCTCAATATATAACGAGAGTAGATAAAAGTAATTTATCTAATATACCAGATGAACTCTTCGAACCAAAAGTAGTTGCAGCTGTGATAGTAAAGCTGTACCTAAATGTTGTATTTTATGTAGATGAGGCTTGCTGCAATATATTATCCCCATGTGATAGGTAAGGGTCTAAAATTGCTCTAACTTTACTCTCATTTTCTAACCGTGATCGGTGATTTACGCGAAATTTTACACAAGATTATTGTTTTGTTTATGTTGACACCAAATAACTTTTTTCAGTTTTCATAAACAACCTAATGAGAGCGAAGATTTAATATAGTACAATAAAAAATTTTCTCTTTACATAATCTTAACAGTAGTAACAACGAAAACCGCCGCAAGATATTTCCATTTGGCGTGATAATCTAGTTCGTGTGGTAGGTATCTATGTGAATTTCATAACAGTCCTGCCAGTATTTACAGTTGGAATATTTATGACTAACATGTTAATCAGTTCTGAGTTTGCAAATTATACAAAGCCTGGTTATAATTTTAATGCAAACACTTGTATGCTACCCGGCCTAATTAGAATAATTGTATAATTTTTGTAATTATGTTTGCCAAAGCTAATTATCTTGATTCAAATGCAAATTTTATGACGAAACTTAATAATATAAAGGGAATTTCCACTTGGACTTTTGAATACGGTTTTGTGGAAAAATTTCAACAGCGGTGGAAAGAGTTTCATTTTATGATGTGAATAATAAGTGAAATATAGAAAAATAATAATAAAATCTTCTACATCATTATAAAATATAAGAAAAATGCAAATACATAAGCCAATTATTGTTGTAAAACAGGTAAAGTACACGAGTTTAATTTATTTATTTGCGCAAAATGGTGGAGGTTCTGCATTTTTTGTGCGCAAAGGCATTGAATGTAAAGCATTAAAAGTGATTGTTAAAGATATCACATCAACCTGCGAATGTACTAGTACGGTTATAAAGTCAAATTCTAAATTCAGTAAAATTGAACGCAAACAATATTAATTGCCAGTCTATGTTCTTAACTAATATCACCAATTATGCGAGTTTGTCACTGATAAAAGCAGTTTCAGTAAAAGATTCTGCAGGGATGGATAGTGTTCTTTGCTTGGTAATATTGCCGATATTCTAGCTCCGGTTCTCACAAATCTGGTAAATACGTCATTCAAAGAAGGTATCTTTCCTGCCAAATTTAAAAAATCGATAGTTCACAAGAAAAATGAGAAGGAATTGATCGAAGACTGCAGGCCACGCTCCTTACTTTCAGTTATTTCTAAAACGTATGAGAAAACCTTTCACTCTAGGTTACTAAACTATCTTCGTAGAAATAATATTGTCACTGATGTTCGGTTTCCGCAACGATCTCTCTACGCAAGATGCTATACTAAATTCAGTTAATTCCATAATCAGAATTCTCGATGACAAAAAATGCTGGGTTATATTTTGACTATAAACGTGCCTTTAACATGGTAAACCATAACATTCTCAATCAGAAACTTTTTATTATAGCTGGATCTCGTATTTGTCAGAGCGTTCCCAGATGGTTGTACTGCAGGAAGGTGGAAGAGGTGCCCTAAGGGAGTATACGGGGCCCCTTACTCTTTTTAACCTTCATAAATGATATCGTTCAACTCTTTCATAAGTATTACCACAGCACAATAACATTATTTGCAGACCATATATCGACAATTGTTTCAGCCGACAATGTAAGTATGCTAATGCACAAATACTGTCCTCGATTACAACACTGTGAATAATCTACAATTAAATTTCGATAAAACTGAGCTCGTACTGTTTAATACTACAGCTCCTAATTATTATAGTCTCCTGGTCCTGGTTAGTGGGTTGCAGTCAATTTTTTCGTCGTCTACGTAGAAAGAACACCGGGATTTGATACAATGCCGCAGATCGTATGTAAATGCGATAAACAGTAGGGGTCCTAAGACAAATCCCTGGGGGACCCCACTGAACACGTTTCTGCTGTCACTCACTGCAGTACTAACTTTAACAAGAAACCAAAATATTCTATATATTTCAATTTTTAACAGATAAGTTTTTAAAATTTAACAAAAAACATTCGATCGGTAAGGAAGTCTTGAATTCACATGTGCAAACTCCCGCATACGCTAAACTGTTCCAGTTTCTGTAACAAGCGGTTTTTAGGTACTTTATCAAAAGCTTTGCGGGAACCTAGGTATACGATGTCAACGCATTCACCACGATCTAACCTGAGAGACCTAGTCTAATACCCAACACAACAAGTTAGTGTCAACTGAGCGACCAGGGATGAACCTGTATTGTTCGGCAGGGATAATTTGGTGTGCAAGGAGAAAAGGTCGCATACTGTCCGCAATGATTGATTCCATCATCTTGGCAACAACGGAAGTAAGACTAATTGGATGAAAAGCTGAGCTTATCCTCTTTCTTAAAAATGGCCTTAACATATGCTTATTTCCATTCGGAAGGTAATATCCCAGAAGCGAAGGACAGTTTCATTATTATACTGAGCGCTTTAAGCAATATTGTGGACATTTCATCAATGCCAGATGCAACCAACGGGTCTAGTGCTCGAATTTTCTCAGCAATTTGCTCTTCTTGGAAATCAATATTTGTCAGATCAGCGGGTACTCGAGAAAGATGATGAATGTTGGGCAAAACATCAGAAGATTCCACTGTATAGGTATGAGAGAAAGTGTTGGCAAACAAATTAGCTACTTCGCTGTGATCACTAGAAATAGATCCATCCGCCCTTCTGAGCTGAGGCATAGCGACTGTCGAGTCCAGTTGACAGCGAACATACTTGTACAGCCTCTTGGGGTTATTTCTAACTGCCAACCTTTGTTCAAATTCATTCCTGGCTTTTCATCACTTTTGCTGCCCCTAAATCTTTGCCATAGTGCTCTTTTATACCTAGTCATTGTCGTGATATCCTCATTAATCCAGGGTTTTGATGGAACTGCCACAACATTTTGTAATTCTTATTGACAGCGTTAAAAAAGTTCTGTTTAAAAATATTCCAACATAATTCATCTATATTTAAAAGCATATCCCAGTCAACTGCTAATAAGTTGCTATCAAGAAATGTAAAATTTGTGTATTTCCTTTTTACAGCCTTTTCGAAATTTGTTTTCAACACGAATTTACTCAAAAATAATACAACTTCCAACAACAAATGTACAAACAAGGTCCAACGTATATTTACATATCGTTAAAAGCTTGTTAAGCTACCTTTATTCAATAAGCTTTTAATGTTATGGAGTGTATTTTAGAAACTGGACTATTATTTAATAAATTACAAAAATAGAGCGTAAAAATTTGATTACTTGGGTCAGAACATCCCATAAGCTCAAAATGCTCTTGGCATATTTAAACGAAAAACTGTGTTTTGGAGACATTTACGAAAATACACTTCCTTCAATCAATGGAATCGTAACTGACTAATAACAAACTGTTTTAAGTTTTGATTATATGGTACAATAACCACATACCCGTAATTCAAATTCACAACTTTGCATATTTATTTTCTGGGTGAAGTTCAAAGTCGGGACAGTCAGTAAAACATTAATACGTATAATGGTTTTCTCCTACAATATTTTCACAGCTTGATTCACCCATTTAAACCAGCTATTGTCGTACTTTTAAAACACATAAACCCTAACGTATCCATAATTTCATACCGCAGTCCCGAAACTCCCCAATATACTTGTTAACTACTTCTCATATTTTTTACCTAAGCAGGTGAATATTATGACTTAATCTTAGCTATACGAAATCAGTGGAGCGACTAACAATGGCTAATAAATTCACTTTCGGGTGACTTTAGTGTCTCTCTTATTTTTTTTTGTACCTCTTTACATATCTCACGCAGAGATTCCCTGCAGCGTCGGTCCTCAGAGATTAAAAAAAACCGTTGTTCTCTCTTCCCAGTGCTGAATTCTCGTTAAAATATCTATCAATCACGGCACATGTAGAAATACAAACGTCTTGTTTTTAATCATAACATGACAAATCACTTTTTTGTCGCTAGTATTTTTTCTTTTTCAAAACGTGTCTCTTCAGATGATAGAGTTTTATATAAAGCGATTGTTGTGTAGGGATGCCTTGAAAATAATGCAGTTGTCTCAACTACGCCTTTGTTAGAACAAAAATTCTTTGAACGTTCAAAGGGGTTTAAAGAATAATGTAATTTGTAACTACAATTTTGCAATTAACAATTAACTATTACTGATAGGACGTGAAAACCTCATAACCCATAAGATTTTACTCACACATTTATCAAGATACGCTTTTTCACCCCCTTGGAGGCAGTGGCGGTCCCAGAATGTGGGGGGCATTAAAAATGGGCAGCACAGCTGTGTACACGTAGCGTCAGTTGCAAGGGTGGGCGAATATTTTTTGAAAAATCAAAATTACTGTGACTTTCAAGTATGCCAATGTCATGATCCAGTGAACTGTTGAAAGTAAATGTATGGTAGAGAGACCTAAATAATTGGCAATCTACAGTTGCAAAGTGTCCACTGCTTGGGGATGGTTTATTATTCTTATTATCTGTGTTATTGGAAAAGTATCTTCTTTTTGAACTCCTGGCCAATCGTCGTGACTATATATTTACGATCATCTACCTGCCAACCTTCTATCGTAGGTAGGGTTAAGCTACAAAAGTAACGATCCGGTTTGAACGGCGAACACTTTTATTATATAACCTAACGATGTAATTAATATAAAATAAACTTATACTCTCTTAGCACTATAACGCACACTTATCAAATTTTCTTCTTATGCAAATTTATCGAAATATGCGACTGTTAGAATGAACCTTACGGGTTCCGTAGCTCCCCCCAATTAATTCCGAAAAAACTAATGCTTTGTTGCCTAGTGGTAGGTAAATTATTTGAGCTGTTATACTGGAAGTCCAAATACAAGAATCCAAGTCCACTTTTTGTTGCACTTTCCAAATTTATTTTCGCTGCAGTTCCTAAAAAATGCTTTTCTCATAAAGCTAGAATTTAACTTAAAGATATATATTTCACAATTCTTAATTAATATTGCTAATATATATTTACGTCACGTATGAAATCACTGTAGAAATGAATTTGCATCCCGTTTGGCCTTATAAAGAAGATTTTGTAAAACCAAAAACACCCTTGTACAGAGAAAATATTTTCCAAGAACATTTTGTTCGCTTTGAGTTGCCATATTTCAAAAAGTAACCGCATTCGTCAGTCCCCTAATCAAGTTTTAATGTGTCTATAACTGACTCTTTACTTAAAATCTACTCCAGCAAGTCAAGGACTAAGTTAGTATTTTAAACAATGTCTCAATAACTAAGAAGGCTAATTTAGTTTGCCTTTTTAATTATAGAAGCCAATTATGCAAAAAGTTTACACAGTTTATCTACCTAATACGATTTATGTTGCAAAACATATTTTAACAAAACTCAAATATTTGTTTGAATAATTAATTATATTTTCTTTCTACTTGTTTCAGGTTAAGTTTTCTCGCTTCTTGAACTGCTGCGTGACAAAAAAGGTAATAATTATAATTAATACGACTTTCTTCAGTGAGCCAGCTTTTTGTTAATAATTATTATTTTAGCGGATTCCCGTTGAATTGGACTTCGACTTTACTTTGTTAATATAATTAAGTAAAACTTTCGAGATGCTAGGGCGATTAAGGAGACAATGAAAATAAAATTTAGAAACCCAAATTAAATTGGAATTTTAAATAATTTTTAGGTAGCAAAACAAATAACAAATACAATGTGCGCAGAAGGTTTAGATATCCGAAGTTATGTCCCTATTCCGTCGAATTTTTATTTTTCCAATTTGCAGATAATTACAATTATATAGTCGAATGCTATTGGTTCTGATAACATTAATTCAAAAATGCTAAACTTGGTTTTCCCTCATTTACTATACTTTACTTACACTATAAATAAATGTTTAATTAATGGTATTTTTACAGAAGTTTGGAAAAGAGCCAACGTCTTGCCTATTCCTAAAAACGATAATCCTACCGAATTTTCTCAGTTCAGACCTATTAGCATTCTGCCTACTTTGTCGAAGGTGCGTTAGCCGACATTGCGGACGACATTCTTAGAGCCAACGATAGAAAATTTAATACTTGCTTAATTACTTCCACATCTAGTGGAAGTATAGTAACCCAAAACAATTTTTTTTTTATTGAAATAGTCTTAAAGTGTCATGAAACGTCGAGATTCTATCCTATCCTATCGTATTCAACGTCCCCGAAGCTCAAGCAATAGATCATGACATTCTTTCATTGCGTTCTCCTGATCTGAATCCCATTGAATATGTGTGGAATTTATTGGGTAAGGCACTTCAATACCATCAACCGGTTCCAAAAGATATATTATGCTTGTATTATTTCCATTTTATGGACACAGATAAAGTATGTGGTGACCACATAATCAGAAGCATGTCCAGATGTATTCTTGAAGTAATTATAGTAAGAGACCAGAATACGAGGTACGATTTGCTGGATGTATGGCCCAATAAGTATCCTATTCACAATTTTTGCCAACATTTAAGGAAAATTAGTGTTGGAAATTTGTTCTTCGAATAGCCAAGGATTTTGAACAGATTAGACATATGTGTTGCGGAATTTTTAATTCCATTTCTTATGAATAGTGCCACGCCTTAAAAAAAAAGTCTGGTAAAGTTTTATTTGCGTGTTGTCGTAAGGGCTATTCAGAAAATTGGACTCTGCGAGGGTGGTCTTCAAGCTGCAGTGCTTGACGACATTGAACATGAAAGGGGTCTTTTCTTCAATCTGAACATTTTCAGACTGTTTGGGTCTTCCTCCATGTTTCGAAAATCACCAGTATCTCTGACTTTTGAATAATAAACACGCAAAAACGTCTAACATATAACAACAAACATACTTCGACGGCACTCCACTTAAATTTGCAATATATCTACTAATTCATTATGTTCATAAATGTGTGTATATTTGTAAAACTTAACAAACTACAAATTGAAGCTATTTGATTCCGATAAAGAAAAATACCAGCCACACTAAATAAACAAGTTATTTAGTTCGTTTGTGTTCGCTTATTTTCGCCTCCGTTTACTTTTTACTACTTCCATAATTCAAGAATACTTTACATTCTCGTTTAGTTTTGTTATTGCAAATATGTGAAAAATATCTTTCCATTTTAAAATATAAGCAATTTGCATATTTTACCATCTTTTTAACATATCGTGCGGCACTGAGATATAAATTGAAATTTTATTTTGTGCAATAAAATATGAATAGTGTATAATTTATGCTGATATATATTACAGTATATTCATACACCAGATATATTTAAATATTTACCTTTGTTTATAAAACGGGTGTATGTTTTGTATTGTGATTTAGTAAGTCAATTAATTTTATTGTTTGCTTTATTATTATATTCCCTTTTATTCTCCTGACAGACGGTCACAAATTTTCCCAGGCAAATAAAAGCTTTAGAAAATAATGCGTTTTAAAACAGTTTGGAAATGTTTATTATGTATTTATTTCTAATAATGTTCTCGTTCAAGTGTACAACAATCGTAATGTATTTCTATAACACAAGGAGCAAATAAATTTAAATTTTGTTACATCTCGTCTCTGTATTGAAGTCAAATTAGGACTTTGTCCAGTGAAAGTCACAGTTCAGTTTTTCAGTTTTGGCGAGACCGCTGTATTGTTTATTTAAACAATTAAATTTTTAGAACATTCCTTCTAACTTTGCGGCGCTGCGTTAGCTGATGTATTCACTGCAGAAATTAATGAACCACATGAAAATTGTAGATTTTTCAATGATCTACAAGTTTTACATTTACATGTTGACGTAGAACTTAGGGACAATGAACTAAATGCAAAACAGTTATTGCGGTGTCATTTTATGACCCTGCATAAATACCGTTTTCTTCTCGTTTAATATTAATCTATTGCGACCCCACCAACTATTTATGTCAATAATATTTTCAACTTATTTATGCAAGTCATCACAATTTGAAGCAGATACAGTGACAGTAGTCGTCCACATACATAACTGCCATCCCTTTCTTTACATAAAGGTCATTTATGTAAAGGGAAACTAATAATGGCCCTAGAATTGAGCCTTGCGGTACGCCTAGGATCATATCATGCATATCAGACGCAGCTTCATCATATTTAACCATAAATTTTCTGTCTTTTATATATTTTCTAAATAAAACATTATTCTGTTATATATAACTCTTTCAAATAAATTTGGCAGTACATAGACACAGTAATTTGCCGGTAGTTCTCGATACCTTCTTTATTTCCTTGCTTAAATATGGGAATTATAGAGGAAATTTTGAGCTTATCTGGAAAATATCCTCCAGTATTGAGTTATTGTTTAGATGTAATAGTTGACCTATAATGCTTGAGGAGATATTTTTAGGGCAAACACAGTCATTTTATCGATACCAGCAGATTTGTTATTTTTTAGCTCATCTATGACGTTAGTAATTTCAATTTTAGACACCTCACAGAAATAGACTACCACATACAAAGTGTGTGGTAATGATAGGTTATAACTAAAATTTCTACTTATGCTTCAAGGGCTACCGTAGCGAAATATGACGCAAATTGATTTATTATTGATACATTGTCTGTTATGCTGTTGTTACCAATCTTTCATGTAATTAAATTGTTTGTCTTTCTTGTAGTTCCAAGAGCATTGTTACTAATTTTCCGTGATTCTTTAGTTTTGTTCTCAGCACTATTGATTTTGTCTCAATAAAAATTTTGTTTTAACATTTTTCTGTGTTCCCTTTTCATTCCTTTATATTCCAGTAGGTCATCAAAATCGTCACTATATTTTACTTTATTAAACATACTCTAAGCTGTTGACTATCAAGTATCAAATCATTTGTTAACCTCTGATTATTTTTATTTACTTTATTATTTATATTTTTATGCTTAACAAATAACTTTTGTTTATTTGGCAGAAACGACTTTTAAAATCTTGCTACCTATTATATTTATCTTGCATACATTTTACAATAAAAATAATACAGGGAACTGGATCAAGCAAAATCTACCACAATTCTCTGCATTGTACCACAAAACTCCCAAGTTTAAACCAACTTTTAACCAACAATTAAATAAACCTAACAAAATACAAAGCGCTTTAAAATCCGATATTTCTTTTGTAACTCGATTCTTTATAGAGCATTCAAATCCATTATAGTTGACGAACATTCCCATACATTCGGCGGTTTTGGGATGAATCTATAAAATCTCGAGTTACACTGATTGAGGTAGGTAGTCATTCATTACTTACCCATTTTATGGTTCACGCTTAAAGATAACATCTGACTGTTTATGACCGAGTGCGCCAAATGTAAAATATTTTTAGAAAATATATCAGCTTTATATGAGCTTATGTTAATTGAATTTATATTATTCAATACCTTATTTTACTCGCTTATTTTTAAACATTTGACAGTTTGTAGCAGTTATAAATATTCTGAAACTAACTTATATTTGATTCTGTTGATGTAGAGATTGATTAAATGGTTATTAAGTATCTTCTTTGTGAATAGTGACAAAATATGTAACGTCACCCTATTGTTTTACAAAAAAATCAAATAGTATATAAAAAATAATTTAACATTTTAACTTGAAAAACTACATTATAGTCCATTGAATGTGGACGTCAAAAATGCCTTGCAAAAGTTTTCAAATTTGGCAACTTGAATGAATAATAAATAACCAGAAATTTGCGACCTTAGCAAAATGGCGCTGAGGTATAATTTGTTGCAAATATCTCATTTCTATTAGCCCTTAGAATAACAAAAAAATATAGTTATTATAAATGTTGCCCACAACTTTTTTCTTAAACTGTTTCCACCGATACAGAGTGTAATTAGATTTCTGTTATTCAGAGAAACTGGTAATGGGGAACAATTAGACAGACAAAAGAATCTTATATAAGTTGGAGTCTAAAGTCCAAACGTAGCCGTGGAATGTCTTTATCCTGAAAGATTCCTCAACAGGCATCCATCGTTGTCTTCGGAAAACGGGTTTTCCAGATGGACGTGCAGGAGGATGTGATCCACAACATGAAAGCAGGCTAATTGCAACGAAAGTTAAAATTTTGAAAGTCGTAGAAAAGGATCAAAACTTCAATGCCATGTGTGAAAGTCCTATTTGATAGCATGATGTTCATGAGAAATATGGGATATAATATCATTATCAGCATATCCAAACTGTATACAACCTTAAAATTATGTAATTGAAAACACGTGCAAATGAGGACGTTTTAAACGCCCTGCATGTCTCTGATGAGTCATATTTTACCAGGAACGGGGTACTCACTTTAAAAGTATGCAATATTGATCAGACGAAAACCCGCTCTACATTTTTTTTTTATAAATTATTTATTTATTTATTTATTTAGATACATCATCCAACAGTCGTAAGACCAATTACAGGACGAGAACAATACATATTTACAATATAATGAAGAAAAAAGTTTAAGATAATAGCGAAAGCGTCAAGAAGCGTCTCTGGATACTTTCAAGCATATTCCTATATGTGAGACTTTTGTTTGCAGGCAAAACTGTGTCTTCAACATGTCTATTAAATGTCAGTTTGTTTTCAAACAGGATGCCCAGGTCTTTGAAGACTTTAACTCTTTTTAGTGATGTGAAGTCAAGTTTATAGTCATAGAGAAACGTTCCTTTTTTCCTGGAAAAAGATATCATGTTGCATTTGTCGACATTTGGAGGCAGATCATTATGATCGCACCAAATTTGTATTTTCAGATCATGAAATGTTTTACAGTCAGCTGGAGTATTTATAGCAGAAAAAAGTTTGACATCATCGGCATATAGTAAGACATTAACATTCAGGTACGAACAACAGAGGTCCCACGATAGAGCCCTGCGGCACTCCTGAGGTGGCATTAATTTCAACTGAACTATGATCGCAGTATTCCACATATCGTTTTCTACTGTTGAGATATGATTTAAAGAAGTTAATATGTAACTGAGAGAAGCCCATAGTTTGAAGTTTCTTATTAATAAACCATGATCAAGCCTGTCAAAAGCCTTTGAAAAAATCTGTATATTATACGGCAACTTGAATTTCGGTGTCGAGATATTATGATATGTGCTGCGTCATGTACATTAAATTAGTAATAGTGGATTTATTTTTTACAAAACCATGTTGACTGCATATGATCTTTCCTTTAGTTTAGTTTATTTAAAACGAGGCAAATGTTTTCGATTTTAGTTGTCACTAATATTACGTTATCAGTAACAAAAAAAAAACAAATTAAACGCGATTAGATGAGGTTAGCAACAGCTGATTTAAAGTAAATCAAGGTCAAGGGTTTTGCCATTTTTGTATCGGTTGAGATATACCGATCATTTTATCTATCAGCATTGAGGGTTTCTCATAAAAACATTCGAGTCCTTCGGTTATATTATTTGTGTCATACAAAGTTTGTTTGATATACCCAGTAACCAAAGGTATTTTTCAGGAGACATAACACTAAAACTTCAAAATCTTTGACAGGGTTATTAAGAGGGTTGCAACCATTGATGAGATCCTAAAAAATATTTCATTGCATACAGACAAATGTTTCGATAACCAAGTTGGAATCATTAGGAGTTAATTAAAACTTAAAAGTGTAGTGGTTATGGTTAAGATACTGCAGAGAGTACGTCACCTGTAAATTATTCAACAATTTTATTTGACATGGTCAAAGCAATTATCTTAGAGTTAACTCAAATTTTATTTGAAACACCATTCAGTTTATTTATTTGGATTGCTTATTTTATTGTAATCGGAATTAATTATTTCATATATTAAATATAGGAAACCCTCAAGAACTTGTCATTCGTTCGGATCCCACTATAAACTGTAGGTCCCCGTATCCTCAACTGACACAAATCTAGACCTTCTAGACTTAGAAGGTTACTTAGATGATCTGGAAGGCTGTAGAAAACATATATATTTAATGTATTTGATTGCATGCGAAACATCATAAACAAATTCCCAATATCGTGTATAGCTATTTGCAACAGCTGTTTAAAATAACGAACATTGAAAGTACATACTAATAATATGACATTAAATAGTGATTCAGGTAATGGTCACGATACGAGTTGGGTTATTTAGGGTAAATCGTTATATTTGAAATGTAAATTACACCTTTAACAAACTGTTTGAGACCATTTCAACGCTATGATTAATACATTTTTGCATCCCCTATATAATCATAGCAATTACCAACGAATCGTACTTTAACGAAAAAAATGACTCCTCCTTCTAGAGCAGTGTTTAATATAGCAAACTGATTTAAAAATATATACCAGTCCCAAATTTGATTTAGCAGGAAATATTTTCCTTTTCCCCATAGATAAAACAGATGGTTATAGGCCAATGAAAATGGTTTTAGTGCCCTGCAAAATGTGGTACTCAAAAACATCTCTTAAAAATCAACCGCTCAGAAACCTCAATCTTGCTTTTCTAAGTAGCACCTCATCATAGGAACTTATCGATTTCTTAATATTAAGGTTCTCCCTCCAGGATTCCAGGTCTAAGGAATACAGGACCCAGGATTCAAGTTGAAACCTACAAACATCCAAATTTTCATAGACTTCCTAATTTTTTCGTTTTAAAATCTATTTGTTCCGGACTTGGTCCATGGATTTATGACAAAATTACCGAATGTTTGCGACTAGGATTAGACAATGTCCCCTCCTCCTGCTTTCGAGGGTGCTGAACCGATTCCCGGGTCAAGCCAATTTTTCCACCTCGGCAACCCCCTCAAATTGGCCAAAAACCACCCCCAGAGTCCTCTTTTCCACCTTTTCCCCAGTTTTTCGACTAATTGTTTTTCCCTCGAGTAAAACCGAAGGTCCATCGAGAGATTTGACCTCAGCCGCCCCAAACTTAGGTTTCCACCCCTGTAGGGGGTTGGAAAATCGATGGTTTTTTGTGAGAAAATAATTGATATTTTATGGGAGGTGTTTTTTTGCATAAGATAGTCGGTGGTGACCAGGGTTGTGTAACCACTCCCGGAGATTGTTTTCACCCTTCAAAGGGGTGGATTTTTTCCTGAGTAAAAAATTAATATTTTGTAGGAGGCGTTTCTTTGACGAAGGTGGTAGGTGATCGAGATTGTGAAATCAATCCCGGGGGTTCAAGGGGGTGGAAATTTTTTTCCATCTATAATTGAAAAATAATATAAAAAATATGTTTACTAAAGCATTTTTATAAATTTTGTACATACAGACATGGGTGTATGAATACATGTGTAAATACATATATTTGTTTTACTGATCATAAGTCATTAACAACAGCTTTGTTCTCAAAGGGCCGGTTTATCAATGCAAGGTTAACTCTTAACCAAAGGATAAATGTCAAACAAAACAATAGATATCCATTGCTTCGTTTCACATTTTTCCTATTTAAGCGTTAACCCTGTATTGATAAACCGGCCCTAAGACAAAAAGAAGTTGGAGACAAACTCGACACTTAGAATTTATAGCACAATTCACAAATGACATACGGCACATTCAAGGTAAAAAGAATATCGTCGCTGACACTCTTTCGCGTGTAGATGATGTATCTTCTTTGAGATCATCAAATTTTTTTTAAAAAAACAGTAAACAATAATCAAATCAAAGATTTGACATGAAGCATAAATCATATTGTTTCAAATAATCTATCAAATTTTAACTTAGAAGTTCTAAAAAAGGACAGATAGGTGACAGAATTAGAAATATTATTTCGAAAACAAACTTCTGAAAATCTAAATATTAATTTAATTTTAAAGAAAGTTTATATACCAAATTCAAACAATGAAATTTGGTGTGAAGTTTCTACTTCCAATATTGGACCGTATGTGCTTAAGAAATTTAGACTGTATGAAATTTTATAATTTAACACATTCCGGTGTATCGGCAACAAAAAAGTTAATAACTAGTAAGCATTTTTGGCCTAAAATGAATACAGATTGCAAAACTTGTATTAATTATCAAACATTAAAAATTCAGACATACTAAGACTCCGATAGGTTAATTTGATATACCTGGAGGTAGAGTCGAATACATTCACATCGACATTGTAGGTCCATTACCCACTTCCGGTGGTTGTCTCACATACTCACAGTGATTCAACGATTTTCTCGTTGGTCAGAGACATATCCTTTATACAATATAACTGCAGAAACAGTAGCTAAAACATTATTTCAACAATGTTTGCCGTTTTGGGGTTTCTCTCCATACAACCACAGATCAAAGCGTGCAATTCAAATCACGATTATTTTCAGAATTTAGAAAATTCCTCGGTTGTCATAGAATACATACAACCACATATCACCCATAAAGCAATGGTATGATTGAAAGATTTCATAGAACGCTGAACTTCACGTAACTGGAAACAAGAACTTCCAATAATTTTACTGGATTTTAGAACTATTATTAAGGAACATTTAAAATGTTCCTGTGCGGAAATTTTTTTGGCCAAGCTTTACGCATTCCAGGAGATTTTTTTATTAATCCCCACGATCACATAAATGTTTCTGTTTTTGTGTTAAAATTAAAAGAATATTTTCATAACCTTAAACCAATAGGCACAAAACATCACTCGAAAAACCATTTGTCAGTCCTGACATTCAAGAATGTGAATATGTTTTTCTAAAAGTTGAAGGGTTGAAACCATCACTATCTTCACCATATGAAGGACCTTTTAAGGTAGTATCTCGTTCAGAAAAAGTAATTACGATAACCAAACAAGATAGAGATGTTACTATCAGTTTAAACAGGGTAAAACCTGCATACTTGTTAAAAGAAAGTTCAATTTGAGACAATGAGGAAGTTCCAAAAAAAGCGAGATTTGTGATAGGTTTCCAGGCTGGTTAATTTTTTTTTTTTAGGAGGGAGTATTTGTGACGTTTGTGACGTACCAACTCACTTCTTAGTATTAACTATATTACAACTAACCTACCACTATCAACTATTTTATTTTTCTCTAACTGATGTTCAAGGTAGCCAAGGAAATGGATATTGGAGAGATACACAATATTTTTTTTGATTTCTTAAGACTAATTGAATTTTATCCAGTAAATGTTTGATCTTGAAAAAAATACACAAAGATTGTTAACTGGTTTTATTAATTGTAACCTTGGTAACCACAGGAAAACTACCTAAGTAGCACTATGACAGATGTAGTGATATGAATTGTCACTCAATAAATTCAGTTGTTTGCAAAATTAGTTAATTTAAATTAAAAAATAGTGCCAACCTTCATATCTTGCAGTTTTAAATTAACTAATTTTGCAAACAACTGAAATTATTGAATGAAAATTCAGATCACTACACCTTGCATAGTTCTACTTAGGTAGTATTATACTTTATTTACTAATACATATGAAAATAAATAAAAAATTGTGTGGTGCTTTCCCGAAGCTCCATGTTAATGTCATACTTTCATTCAAAGTCATTTGTATTACATCCTTCGCAACCCAGACAAAGATTAATCGACGAAGTTCAAGTTAATTACATTTATTTGTTATCTACAGACTCAAAGTACACTCAATTCAAGTTTGTAAAAGTTATCAATGCAAATTTGAAAGATTATACGACTTTCATTTTTGTGTAGGTTATATTCCCTTACAAGCAAGGAATCGAATTTGTGACCACCCTGTAGTCGTGCAATATGCAAATATTTGCCACCAAAAATATATTGCAAACAACTTTATTTACTTAAGAGCATAGGTCACACCCAACAATAACTGTCAACGTATTTTAAAATTTTTCTGCAATACAAAGAACAAGATCTTGTGTTAGATAAAACCCAGGATCGGTTAAACTGAAGGAATCTTATGTAAGACTTCCACGTGTCGTGTCTCGAATAATTGTCCATTTGTTGAACAATTATCATCGCTTTATTAGCCCTCTTAGGTATCACCAGAATCATTTGTTTGAGTATTGTTCTCTCGAAATTTATGTCCAGAAGTCCACAAAAGGAACCCGAAAGAAACGACGTTTTCAAAGCATTTTAATGTATTTGAAATAAACCTCGAACCAAAGAGAACTTTTACAGTCCATTGGAAGGGAAAAATTATATGCGGTTTTGTCAAACCCCCCAGCTATTGTCACCGTGTCTTCAGGACAAAGAAATTTACCTTTGGACCTAAAACGGTCCCTAAGCGGGACGGCGCCGACCGCAGAAGGTAAATAAATAGCGTGTATTGTGTTTGCGCGTTCGATCACAAAACGCTTGCAGTTGCTTTAACAAAATCTACTGCAAAAGAGGAATGATTTTTATTCTATACAAGGATCCTAAATTACCATGACGGACTTCAGCAACGTATTTATGGCCTACAGCTGATAAAAAATGTCGTAATTCTTTATCGCGGGGGAAATCGCAAATATTTTTGGGTCGTACAACACGAATCTAAAATTAAATTTTCTTGTCTACACAAAAAAGAATTCTGCGCCACGTTGAAATTATTACCCACTAAAATAACACTTCGAAGTTCTTTCGAATCATCTGTTTTATCCAAATTATTTGTTTACAGTTTATACAGGGTTTCCCAATAGTGCGTCAAAGTCCAATATCGGCCTTATTAGAAGACTTTGGAAAATAATTTCTTTATGGAAGTCATGTAGTGTCAACATTTTAAAAATATTTTGAAATATACAGGGTGTCTCGCTACAGCGGAGCATACACTATATATTTTTACATTACTGAATTCAGCGTAAAATTACTTTTCTAATGACCTTCAGATTTGTTTATTTTTGACGTGGTGTTGCCGTGTTATTCGAAAAAATATGAAAATTAGGTGGAAAACAATATATATTTTATTAGTTTCATAAATAAGTTATATAAACAGGTAGCATTATAGTATATTCACTGAATAAAAGCAGTTAAACCACTCCCCATTAATTCATGTTTGCTTTGCCCAAAGTATGCAAGGGGGACGGTAGCACAGTGGTTAGCGCGTCTAGCTTTCTCTCTGAGTATACCTAGCGAAGTGGGTTCGAGCACCACTTCCTGCACAGTAATTTTCAATTATAAATTACCCCCAAGAAGTGATTCGGACGCCACTGTAAACTGTAGGTCCCCGTCCCTTTTACTCACACAAGTCTAGGCATGTGTGTTTCCTTTAGACCATTCAATGTACCGCTTACGCTATAATTGACTGTCCATTCGTATATCTTTTAATGTGCTGAAAATATTATAATATTAGACAAAGCACACGATAATGGTTTTTCCTAAATGTAATCCTACAAATTTCGTCCTATTTAAGGAAAGATCCAAGCAGTTGTTAGAGGTAAAAAAAAATCGGCAGCTACTGGAAGCGGCTGGAACCTCCCCACTCGGTGGATCTTTGAAGCCGAAAAGAGCATTAAATTGTGCGACAAAACGGCACTAAACGTAATCCGATCTCGTCCAAAACTTTTTCAGATCTTCTGGGACACAAAAAAAACCCTCAACTGAATGAATTTACAATCATCTATGCGAGTTATTACCTACATTATCGCACGTTGAATAATATACTATCAGGATATTAACAACTTTAACATCACTTGAACGACTAAGAAAGTCTAGTTATCCTAAATACTACAGACTTATAAAGCAACAAACTGAAAATTGGTAAAGTGATAAGCTATAATAAATTCACCAACGAAGGTACAGAAAGCATATGATATTGATATTGTTACATCTACCTTTTAAAGTTTGTGACCATCCACTAAAAGTTAGAAATATGCCGAAATCTTATTAATATGACATGACACCAACGTTATCGGATGACAAACGATGACAATGACAATCGTCAAAATTGGCTCATTGCAATCCGATCGCTCGCGGCTGTCTTTGTTAAATGAAACATTAGCATTTCAGTAATTTTACTACATTTTAGAGGAATATTTGTAGTTTAATTCTTCGATTTGTCTGTATATACATATAAAAATGGCACTAAACGTAATCTACTTCTAGAGCAGTGAAGAAACCCTCACACGTGAACTAACACGTGATGTGATGAGTTTCACGACGTAACGGCACGCGCATCGATCATGTGCGAAATGCGATCTATGCTTCATATTTGCTTTGTTTTAAATTTTTTTCACGGAAACCAAATCGAAAGGGTGGAAGTGTGATATATCGTTGAAATCAGAATTTTAACGGCTTTTCAATGGTTCCATTGCAAATTGAAAGTAATTTTAAATAAAAAAACTTGTTGCGCCAAAATGGCACTAAACGTAATCCAATTTCAACCAAAACCTTTTCAGTTCTTCTGGGGCACTAAAGGAATGCACATGCAAAGTTTCATTCAAATCCGTTCAGTAGTTTCGGCGCTATCGTGCTAACACACATACACACACACAGACATTTTTCAAAAACCACTTTTTTAGGTTCCTAGGACCTCAAAACGTAAAGATTTGAAGTTATCTCAATTTTTGTTTTTGAACCAATTCTAGTAACCTCTCACAATTTTATTGTGGAGAGGTTAATATATATGTTCTTAAGACATCTACGAAAATATGTCAGAAATACGTCTAATTAGGACCGAAAATGGACATATATCTCGGAGACATTAGATGCTATAAACACATCCTACTTTCAGACGATTCTGATCATATTTAGATGGTCTTTCTGACATATTTTATACATTTTTTTGATTTCTTCTAAAGGAAGTTTTTAGTTAAGGGCCATACAAATATTTTTAATGTAATAAAATCTTATTTAGACCATTGGATCTGATATAACACCATCTGCAAAGAACAGCTTGCTTTTGACGATCTTGTAAAACATATTTTTGCATATTAACCCTTTTGGCGATACATTGCTGTCAATAACATCTTAATTTCATAAAATCCACGTTTAAGCAATATCTGGATTTTAACAAAAGAGCTTCTCGTAACATTATGGCACTGGGGCCCGTTTTTTTCGGAATTTCCGGAAGTTGGACCACTAAAATTGCTGTTAAGTTTATTGTTGGAATTTTCAGGACATCTGAAAACCTGTATCACATGGACAGCAAAAAACCCTTTAAAGTTCAGATGTCAAATTTCAATTCTAATTTAATACGAAATATGATCCCTCCGATTGCTCCCAGCTATGACCCCTGCTTCCCCCTCCCTCTGCACCTACTGGCAAATAATCAGCAAATAAGCAAGTAAGAGACATTTTTGCAGCGGTATTATAATTTTTTCTGTTCAATCATTGGAAAATACCGCTAATTTTTAAAGTTTTCTTGAATCTTGTACTTATTGTTCAATAAATTGAAAATGGTTACAAATAACCATAGAGATATACATATAAAAAATATTGGTTTTTGATTCCTACATCATATGGTCGATAAATGTACAGGGTGTTGTACTCTTGGATGGTGTATTTTAAAGAAAAAATTTAAAAAATTAGCTAAAGCGTTTTTTCTACGGCACATAGAAATGCAGTGTCCCAAACTTTTTGAGTTTTCATGCTAGATAAAACCTTCAATGTAAATTTTTAATTTGTCAGTTCTAATAGTGTAGAAATTGCAAAAATATTTAAATTTTCTTCCTCAACTGTCTTTCCCTGTCTCCATTTAAAGTTTCCTAAATTTATATTATTCATAACACGTCCATATAGGTATTAATTTTATCAGTGCGCGTGTTATCTGCAGTAAAATCAACATTTTTTACTTTACTGACCTGCTGCCCCCAATTAAAAATATAACCTACTTTGGATTATTTATAAAGCAAATATTAACTTTTCAAACAAGTTGCGCAAAAGGCAAATTCATATTTACTAAAATTCCCATTGTATAAATAAGTGAATTGTGAAGGTTATTATTCAGTTTGTTTACTTCGCGTATAAGTAATTCAAAAGTTTTGTTCAACTTTCAGCTGTACATGATGGATGAAAGCTACGTTACGATTGTGGATCGTATTACAAGAAAAAATGAAAACAAAACTGTTATAAAGGGAAGGTGTTTGTTCGCATATCAATTTAATTTGCCTTTGATGTTTGGTGCATGGTGTGTGTAGACATGCAATAATAAATGCATTAAATTTTGTTTTCAGCGATATCATGTTTATTTTGTGCCCTGAAATGTGATTCGTACTTTTTATCCGACTGCACTTCACAAAGTAGGGCAATGTGTTTGGAAGAGTGTGGGTATGTATAATACTCCGTTCCTTGCTAGGACCTGAATGATTAGACCGACTATATCGAAAAGATCGTTGTATAGGCCAGTAGCGTTCAACATCCAATTCGGAAATATAAAAGGTTTTTTTGTTTTAATGGCTTCATTTGTGACTCAATATGACTATTATAGGCTTTCACCCTCGGCAGAGATGTTGTGGAAACGGGGTGGGGGGTGGGATGTGTTAAAAATGTACTCACAAAAGAGGTGTTTTGCGGTCTTTCGCTCGAAATAAAAGTAGTAGAGCATTAAATTCTGCGTCGAATGCGATCAAGGGCGACCCATTATCAAGCTATAGCAGGTGAAAGTTCGACCAATTGCCAACATCAATGAAAAAAGTTTGTTTCAATTTCAGGTTTTAGAAAATGTCTTCAAGTTGATAAATGAACCAATTGGATCGATTGCCAACATCAATTAAAATGGTTGTCTCAACTTCAGGTATATGTAGAAGTGGGTCAGAAATAGGATAACAGTAATATATGACAAAATTAGTATATTTATATTACTTAACATGAAAAATTCCCACTAAATACAAAAATAGTATCGATAAACATAAGCATTATTATTACAGGATAGACAGACATTATTACAGGATAGATGTGGTAAAACAAAATTAAATATCCCGACGTTCTTCTGCCGTTAGGCCGCTTGGCTCGTCGTATTGTTCGTCTCTGGCTCTTTATCAGCGTCAATCTTAATGTCGAGGTTTCCGTCCACATCTTCGGCATCTTCAAATAATTCGTCCGGTTGGAGGGCGCTTGTGTAGGAGGTCTCCTTGCAAGTTGCACAAATTATTAAACATTTTAAACCTGCCTTCCTGCAGCCACAAGCACTTGCACACCTTTTGGTGCACTTGCAGGAAATTTTCGTCAGAAGCAAGTCCAAAGTTGGACTGTTACCATCTCCAGTGGAGCGGATCCATCATCCCTAACCACATTTCAACTTGGAGGTAGGTTCTGAAACAATGTTGGCTAGCTGCTTCCGTGGTTGGTAGTAGGGAAGCCAAATTGAATTTTGATTTGACAAGGGATTTGGCAAACAGGTCAAACCGCAGCTTGTCCAGATTGTCCCCTGCTCTACCTCCCTAGAGGGTGGTCAAAAATCGTTGCCCAGCTTCCGCAATTGCTTCAGATTGTGTATTGCGATCAAATAAGTGTTTCATGTCCTCCAAAAGGTGCCAATTCTTGGCCACAAGTTTCACTATTTTCTTCTTGCCCAGCATGTAAAGTGCAGCAGTGGTGTGGCAACCACTTATGGCGTAGAGGAAGATGAAGACCTTTTTGAGATCGTCGGGGAGTTTACAGCTATGGTGGGCGAATATTTTTGTTGGTGTTGTTCCTCTTCCTGGTTTGAGGAAATAAATGTTGGCCGTTGGTGTTGCTAGAGCAGTAAGAATGACCAACAAATTCGTATGCTCGCCGACTAGAGAGAGCAACCTGGGCAACTAACTTTCTGATTCCTCTTCCTTTCACAGTCACTTCCTCATCCTCCTCTATTGTCTCTCCACACACAGTGCAGTGTCCGTCATGTTGTATCACACGGAAACAGGTTAATCTCTGAAGATTTACTGTTGTATAGTGAAATGAGAATGTTGGTTTATAGTTCGGCAAATCGGCAGAAAGTGGGAAAAATGTGGAAAAGTGGTCCAACTTTGACCTGCTGTAGTTTGGTAGCCAGTGGTCCAAAAAATTCCTACTTGGTCTCATTCAACGCAGAATTTAATACTCTACAACTACTATTTGATTAGTTTAGGATGTATAAGCGAGAAACAGCAAAAACACCTCTTTTGAGCATGTATTTTTACCCCCCAAGCCATTAAAACAAAAAAGCCTTTCGTAGAAATTATTTCCGAATTGGTTGATTTTGTGCCTACCGCTACTGGCCTAGTATCTGAGAACCAAAATGGCAAATAACTATTTCTTTATATGCATATTTTTTGTAACATATATTTAACGTCGGCCTATTTCCACTACCGAGACTTTTCACCGTCGCCTGTGGACGAGCTACCCCTAATCAGGAACCCTTGCCGAACCTCTTCTCGTTCGAAGAGTAGGTATCGTTTACTTGCCTAATATTTAATAGACATCTTCACATCCCCTCCGAAGGATGGTATATCCACTACACAATTCTCACCTAAGTTGCATAGGTTCTGCGCATATACTGATGCCACTAGAAGATGTGGCGTGAGAACACGTATTTTCTTGAAGCGTGCCTAACATTGCTTTACATTACATGTATTTGCAAGTATGTGCATAGTAAGGACGCACCTACGCTCGCCCCAATAATTTTTATAATGCAGAAATTATTAGGTTAATCGCGCCGTGCCTTTGAGCCACAAAAGTTATCTTGATATTCCCTTACACCACAAATACATCTTAAAGACGTCCGAGAGATGTCAGATTCAGATATTCAAGACATCTTATGGACGACTTTAAGACATCTACAAAAATATATCTTTAAGACGACTTTTTGAAGTCTTCAGGCGTTTAGATATAATATGGCCATAAAAAAGATATCTTTAAGATGTAGTATGCTGGTTAGTTCAGGATCACCTTGGTGAACGTTCCGAGTAAGTATCTAATCGAAAGCATTTTAAGGGTAAAAGAGAAAATCTTGAAAAGTGTCATAAAAAATGACATAATTCGCAGCTGATGAATCTTTTATAATGCACACATATTCGTGAACATTCGAGAAAGAGCTCCAGTCATAATCTCCTCTAAAAACCCTTGTTTTTAGTATAAGAAATATAGCTTGATTGCAACCAACAGCTATTCCTCGGTCTATATATGTCTGTCTCACAAATAAAAGACGTGTGGAAGTCGTACTAGGGAATATGTCGTTAATAAATATTAGAAATAAGCGCAGCCTCACGTTTGGTCCTCGAAGAATACCAGATGTGGTGAAAATAATGCTAGACTTGCAACTGCCGTAACTAATTACTTAATATTGTCTGAAAGTTATTTGTAGCATTCTACGAATATTCTTTCCTTTTATGTATATGTTTAATTTTGTTGCTCTTTCATCAAAGCGTCTATGATACCAGCACTGATTTTCTTCCTCACTGTTTGGATTGTTGTCATCTGTTTACACGGCGGTTTTGTGTGCGGCCGTGAGCTGTGTGAGTTCGGCAACGCAAAGTTTTAACTCGTGGAGTTCCTGCGATAATCTGTCGATTACGTGGTTTCTGCTCACCTGTGCCACTTGACTTTCGGGTCTGGTCTCATTAATCTTGTCTGCCAGATCTGCAACCTTATTGAGCTCGACACCGGTTTGTGTGGCGAGGATAGCTTGCATAGAGGGTGGAAGAGGATTTGGCCACAGTGTACGTAAAATTTCATCTGGAACCAACGTACCTGCTAGATTACGTAGATGTCTGAGAAATTGAGACGGTGTTCTGTCGCCTATCTCCTCATGTTCAAAGAGACTTTTAGTTCGCAGTTCTTGTGATTTAGATAGCATTTTGATTGCGTCATATTTCCTTGTAGCCGGAGGTGAAGTTATAATGTCTTTTACCTCCTGCGCGATTTTATTGTCCAGCTGTGATATCACATGATAGAATTTTGTCGAATCCCCCATCACGTTACTAAGTACGAATTGACCCTCGAGTTGGCAGAACCAAAGTGACGGTTCTTCTGGCCAAAAGGGTGGAATTTTTACGGACACACGATTCACTTCACGCACTGTTTCTGAAACGTTTTGTTGCTCCGTATCTGGCATTTTGTTAGTTGAGTTAAGTTTTTTTTTTACTTGCACTGCACTTAACACGACTAATACGAGTGCTCCTTCTGATCACGTCGGGGTTATCAATTATTGTGTGGGTACTACTAATTAAATGTTCTCAGAAGGAGTTATTTATTAAACAAAACTTTAACAAAAAGTGATTACGAATTTAAAGTTTAAATATGCGAAGTGAATTGTTTGAGAACAGAAATATGACTGACCTCTTTTGCCTGCATTTCGGCGGTCTCTCGTATACCTCTCGAGGGATGGGTAAATGAGCGTAATTTCCAAATTACGGTTGGCTATTGAAGTTGGCCATTACTGCCTCTAGCCTGTCGACATTTTTGCCTTAAAGGTATAACCTTTGTTAGTTTTATGATTATGGTATCTCCATGCTTAATTTTTGGAAAGTACGCTACACTGTACTTATATTAGAGTTGAAAGTTTTACGATGGATGAATGTACGAAATTATGTTGAATTCAATTTACTGGTTTTCATACATAAAATAAGAACGGAAGTACCTCTTTATTTGCAAGGCGATGTGCAAATATTTTATGATTTTCATGATTATAACACAAGAGGTAGAAATAATTTTGTGCTCCAATGTGTAAATACAACTTCTGCTCAAAGATCAATATTCGTCAAAGGACTAAACACATACAATAACCTCAGTAAATAAGCTAAGGAGACTCGTAACATAACTTCTTTCAAAAGAATAATAAAAAATATGTATTTGCAATAGATTAGTGACAAACTGTGTTAGTTATTTTATGTGTAGATTAGAATATGTACATTTATGTTCTCTTTTGGTATTATTTTGTAAAACGTATTGGGTATAGCAAAGTGCTAAATAAAAGATTATTATAATTAGTAGTTGAATAATTGTGGATTAAATATAATATATATAAAATTTATTTGTGTTGCAAATTTTAAAATATCATGTTTTATGTTGTATTTTATGGAATGAGGGCCTCCTGAGGCTTTTAATTTTATCATTTTATTTTTCATTGGATTATCCCGGTACGTCTTCTACTGAACTGAACAACTGTATGAGCAATCACTCCAACTCCCGAGTAACGCAAGGATCTGCACAAAAGCATCTACATGTTGCTGTAATGGCCAAAACCGAGCATTCCTGAACGCGTTCCGAAGATATTTAAGGCTCTGACACGAGAAACCAGCAGCTATATAATTTTTAAGGGTCACTAAACTATCGATTCGAGAAAGTATCATCTACTATAAAATGAGTTATGTTTCATGGTCAATATTTATCTAATTTGATTTGCCTAATAATAAACAGACACCGCCATTTATTTTTATATATATCGGCGTCAAGTGAACTTATGTTTAAGTAGGTAAATTAATATTGCATTATATTATGAAACATAGCCACGTTATAGGCATCAAAGAAACATACTTAATTCTGTAATCACAAGGCATCATTTCTTGCTGAATGCACTGCCATCTGAGATTCATCTTTAGTGAAATTATATTGAATATTACCGTTCATATTTTCAACAACCAACATTTTTTATATTTTGAGATTAGTCTGCATTATCGAGAATAATAATTAAATTAAATGTTTGTGATGATGAATGATCCAATTATATAAGTCAGTAATGACCTATTCAAATTAGACACGAAAGTAATTCCCCATGCAGCATGCTGCGTCTTGCTAAACCGGAAATAATGGAATGTTAAACTAAACAGTACAAATCATTCCACCTGCATATCAGCTTAAAGAGGGGGTAGAATTTATGTAGGGGTGAACTTTGGCGCACACGAAAGGGTTAAAGTATCACCATAAAGGGCTAAGTAATGCAACACGAGAAGTGAGCGCCCCATTGGAAATACATTACAACTATGCAGACCCCAATCTAGGCCTCATATCCAATACTTCAGAGCCACTAGGGAATGCCAGTGGCGGGTTCATTTTCACTTCCAAAAACTGAAAACGGAGATGTATACTTCTGCAATATTATGAACCGATTTCATATGCAAAGGGTAGCAGTGGACCTAGACTTTTATTTAACTAGATTTATATCGGGATCACTGGTAAAGAATAATTATGGGGTCATTATTATCGATAGTTTTTATACAAGACTTTTAACTGGCGTGCACAGCACATAAAACTAGTCAATTCTACCGAGGTCGGCATATTGTTCATACAAATCATAATTAAATGTCTCGTAACTGGTATTCACATGATTTAGTTGACATATCAGATTGCGAAAAATTTTCGTTTGCAGATGATTTAAAAATATTCAGTACAATAAACAACATCGAGGACTATCTAACTTTATAACAGGAGATACACGAAATAGAGTCTTGGTGTGATCATTAAAGGACTTAGGAGTATTATTCGATTTGAAATTGGAATTTGTGGAACATATTTTCTCATGCACAAACTCAGCATTAAAATTATTAAGCTTTATAGTAAGTCTTCAGAATTGATACGAATTATCCAGAGCAGGGATATCCAAACAAATTGACAAGATTACACATGACATCTTTATAAAATAGAGGGATACTAGAGTATTTTTGTACAAATTACTTAACAATTTGATCGACTGTCCAATGTTGTTCAAAAATTAATTTTAAAATCCCGAGGTTATAAGCACGTCAAAATATTCTATTTTATTGTCCCGCCAGTCGTACAAACGTCTTGAGAAAGTCTCCTATTTATTCTATGGTGGAACTGTATAATTGCCTTGGCGATCAATGTGATATATGAGGCCTAGTCAAAAAACCTGCCCTGTATATCTGTCAGTATAAAATTTAGTTTTCCTTTTTGTTATCAATATTTTTAAGAGTTTTTAATAAAAGTAAATAAACAAGGACATAATTCTTTTGATTATTTTAAAACAATAAAATTAAAAGTTTTCAAAAGCTAGTATATATTAAAATAAGGATCAACGAAATGTCAAATTTTGACATATACTGACAGGTTTCATTTTACCGCACACGTGACAGTTACCACATGTAATTTCGTGTGTTACTGCACAGTTGTAGTACTAAAAAAAATACTTAAAAGTGTTATGTCTAGGGCTCTAACGATTTAAGCTGTTAATGTTAAATTTCATTTTAAAATTGCCAATATTGACAGAAAGGGGTCGGTCGATATTGGTGGAAACAGTTTTTGCAAACGTAAACAAAGTTTTTTGAAAAAGAATAATTATTTTAATTGATGATGAAATCTGCCACAATTTTAGTGCATTTTCGTAGTACGAAAAAGTGTTGGTTTTTGTACTTTTATATCATTTCTATCAGCTCACATGTTTATGTTTTCACTTCGGTAAGATACAGATATCTAAAATCACAAACGTTAGATAAATCTCTCTTATGGTAAACACCACTAAGAAATATTTATTTAAATTTTCAATTAAGAAATTACTAGTTCTACCATAAAAGTGTCTTAGGCGTGTTATCTCACAGTTTTTGAACACAATTTTATGAAGACAGCTTAATTAGTACTATTAATTTACAACCTCTCTGATTCCCTACGTCATCTCTATCCGATTTTATTATCTGTTTTATTAAGCTTTAAAACAATTTATAATCCAATTAATTATTGAAGAGGTATAAATACCACAAATTCCTTTTTTCCACCAAAGCTTCGTTATTACCGAGTTATTACTGAACCGTCAATACATGCAACTGACGTTACTTGGCAAAGACACTTTTCGTTGCTCTGTTGTCCGGAGAACCTAAAAATAAAAAAGATTCACTTGTTTAATCCACCACTTTTTCTTAGTTGAAGTCTACTTATAAAAGAGCTTGATTGCAATGAAAGTGAAGTGGAGTGACAGTAAAATACGTTGAATACTGTGAGTCAAATAACGTGACTGGTGGACAAAGAAGTGTATCATTTGTGTTTTTGTTCTCTTTTTGTCATACAGTAAAACATCCCGAATATAATAATTGCTGTTTTAAAAATGTTCAAACTATATTTCTATTTTAATTTATCTCGTAATTAACGGAACACAAATTCAATTTACTGATGAAACGTTTCTTATCAAGTTCTGTTGAAATTGTAGACTTAAATTAATTCTATGCCTGTAAATTCTACACGACGCTCTGATACCCACCACCAGAGCCCTATGGCTTTGGTGGTGAGAGCTTTTGTCTCATGTCATGCTATTTTTGACGACCTTAGCGTATCCAAAATTGACACTCCATATTTGTGAGGTCTCCCAATTGCCAAGATTCCTGTCTTATTTTAAAAATGCAAACGTTCATCTGTTCTGGTGTCTCATTTTTATATGAAAAATACCGCGGTATCTTCAATTTATTCTCTAATTTCAAAACACAATTTGTTATCACCAGTGTTGTCCATATAATTATACAATAATAACATCCCTAGCTTTCCAGAAAAATACATTTCTTGGGGGGGTAGGGCTGAAGTTAACAATGGAAGACAAAATCTAATGTGAGTAGTTAAATATATTAGAGTTATTTGCACATTCTAAAAAGTTCCTTAGCCAAGGATCGACTCTTAAGCTCCTGATTTAGAGGTAAGGGCTTTTACCTTTCTACCAAGGGCCCACACAAGTCAGTATAATGAAATCACATCATCACATGAACATATTCAACATTTTCTTGTTCAGTTTTAAAAGTATGCACAAACTTCCACAATAAATGTGTAACAACAGAACTAAATATATATGTATTGAATTGTTGTTAAATTATTTCTATAATTATTTTTCAACCGCGGTTAAATGAAACCGTAACCAAATAATTTTATTTTAAACCTGATTAAATTGTAAAGCTTGTAATTATATACGATGTACGTATAAAATATACACTCATGTATGAGGAAACAATTCTGTTTTATATTCTCTAATTAAATATTTCTCTTTGAAAGCTCGCTATAAACTAATTGTCCAAATTTAATTGTAAATGAAATAATTTATACAATATGATTAAAATTGTAGCTGTTATCATAATGTTATATATTAAATATGATTTCAGTTGTTTGCTTTTAACTGCATCATATCAAAGAGTAGGTATATTATGCATCATAAAACTTAACAAAACACGTGGTGAATTAAAGTTACGTCGTATTTCATGATTGCATGTTTCTAAAAGTATAGCTGTTTTTGGTATGTAAAACGTCTCTTGCAAATTATACTTCTAAACTAATAGTTTATGGCCTTCGGTCAAAAAAACGTCATTTGATGATACAAGCAAACCATTTTAATCGATTTGGCCCGAGACTAGTAAACATTTTTCCCTTGGGACTCGAGATTCGGCCAATTTTTCAAAATGGCTGCCGAAAAATCACCAAAATTTATATCTGCACAAGATAGAAATTTTCAAGGGCATATGATCTTGGTTAATCTTGAAATAATTGATTTAAAGGTCAAAAATGTCATATTGCATCATTTTCTTTCAAGAACATTCTTAAATAGTAAAGTTATTGGCTTAAATATGCACAAAAAGAGATTTGAAATATGTGAAAAAGAGACTATTTACTTATTGTAAGTAAATTAGTCCGGTCAAAATAGCTTAAACTTGAAAACAATTTCAAAATTTTAATTAAATGGATGTATGCAATAAAGTACTACTATGAAAATTTAATTTCAGTAGAACCCTTTACTCAAGCTAGAAGAATTTTTGGTATTCTTTTCTAGTGACCTTGACTAATCATGACTGGAATCGAAAAATAATAAAATAGTTATTGTTTTCAAAAATTAGTACTAAAGAACACGATCACATGAAGTTACTTTATTAAAACATATATGAATTAACCCAATATCAAAAAAACCTGGTTTCTAATGACTTACATTATGACATTCACCACTACAATTATTGCATGTAGGTGTGCAAGGGAGCTGCAGTCGGCGACATGAGCATCTCATATTTCTTACAGCCGCATCTCTCCAAGCCCCTCAGCTCCGACCAAACTGGACACAGAGCTCCATTTTGATATACATTTTTTGTCGGAAAGCATCCAACCCCAATTTTTAGGTGACGGATTTTTTTCGCCGATCAATGCGCGGCCCCATGCTTGACCCGCTTGAAATGCCGCCCTCTTAATGTACTCCACAAGGCAAGCTTTAGTTGATGGTATCGTACTTATCGGTCTATCTCCACCACAAAAAAGTATTTTTCGTAATATATTAATGTCGGTGATACAGTGTTGTTGTCATATATAAGAATAGCGAATTTTTCCAATGCTTCTATGACATCATCAGGAATTTCTCTAAAACAGCTTTTCCCAAGTATTTAAAAGCAAAAGTGAACTGTTCTTACCAAGCTAGCCAAGCTCTTCGTTTTCCTCTATTTACAAAAAATGAGGCAGTATCACAGCCTTTGTAAACATAGAAACCCCGCAGTGCTACCGATTTATCAAGTCCTAAATTCAAATCTATGCTGTGTGCTGTAATATACCTTTGAGTTTTGCCCGAACCAAACAAAAACCACAACTCTTTTAGACCTAATATTTTCAGGTCATGGACAAAAGAGATTCCTATAACCAGGACATCCGTATCTGAACATCTTACTAAAGCGGATTTGGCTCCACTGACAACCCATGTCATTTACGTGAAGTAGTATTCGTCCATTAGCCTCTTCTAATGTTGTACAAGAGATTCCGTTTAATTCAGTTTCACAGTTACCTACGATTGAAAAATTGATAAGCACATAACATCACGTTCATTAAGAATAACGAATTACCACATGATGCCATTTTATCTTTAATATTGGTGACACATGGGATATCCATAAACACTAGTGTTTTTGCCAAATACGTAAATAATTCTTCTTTGTTCAAACTGTCTATAAGGTATTTCTCCCAATTCGAGGGCAGCTTATCTAAATGTACTAAAATTTTTTCTCGAAGTCTGTTGCTTTTCTCTTGCCTTGGGAACCCCCAATAATTCTGGCAATCGTTCCTTACACCACTTCGGTAGGATTAACATTTTTTTATTACAGTACGCGGAATTTTACTTTTTTACTTCGTTATCCCTTTAAAATGGTTTTCTGATCATTGATTTACAATGAAAGCCAAGATATTTTGTGAAACTGTTACGGACCTCTAGCGTATGCGACCCACCATACGCTTTAGCGTTTTGTGGGCCGCATTATAACAACTGCTACACGTCCGAAACACATTTCGCTATTCTCCACGGGAGGGCGACACATTTGTGACACGTGATCAGCAAAGACAAACGGGTAGGCAACCATTTTTGTTGACGTGGTTGCTAGTAATTAGTTGATAATTTTGTCAACCTCGGTTTTATCCAAGGCATCCTCGTGGATTTTCGAATTATCAACACAAGAAAATTTCCTCAATCTGTTGTTGTTCCGTTTAGCGGAATATTTTGTGTTTGTGAGTAAATTTTATCTGCGAAAGCAGGATATTAAATTACACAAGGTAAGCTAACCTCTTCACGCCATCTTGCCCGTTCTCTACCCACGTGTTTCGCAAATTTGCAGGCTTTCCTTTGGAAATACAGTGTCAACTTGGAAGGCGGACTCGACCCCATTTATCCGACTGTGGCTTCCCGGAGTATTGGTGGATTGTTCCCTCATCAGTGAGGTAAATTTATGTTTCATTTGTAGGTTATGTCAGAATTACTCACATTAAGCACGCTTCACGTGCATTTCTGACTATGAATTAAATCGTGATATCTTTAGGGTTCTACGGACGGGGCTTCTACACACGTCAGTGAGAGTTCCACGGACGGGGCATCCACACACAGTGGAAGGTTCCAGGGCTGGTGAGGCTACGATCAACCCCACCCTTGGGTCTATTTCTTGTGTCCCGAAGGCATCTCTGTAGGGCTTCAGTTCTTCCACGTCCGGACTCGGTATCGTACCACCCTAAACAAGTGTGTTGTGTGTTGTATTTTTTTTTTACTTACCAGGGACCACTTTCAGTGGTTCGGCTGGATGTCAATTCATAATTTGCATTTTTAACTTGTACATATTTACAGATTTTATGCATATATTTACATATATTTAAGGAGGTTCTTTAAATGAGACCTTTGTGGCAGTATTTATGAGCAATTCATGATCATATTGTAAACCGATGTGTAGCTACACGAGGCATTTTATGAAGGTTATAACTTATTAATCGTGAAATATTGGCCACAACTGTGAACATCGCCAGGTTATATTCTAGAGAACCAATTTTGTAAATTGCTTAATATAGTGCATTTCATTTTTAAAGAAAGTGTCATTATTTCGTCTGCGACCACTACATATGGAAAAACTCAGTGATTTGTTAAGTAAGTAAACTAATAATTTATCGTAGTTTGTGTAAGCTTGGGTTTAACGCCCTGAGATAGTCTGAGCTAGAGAAATTTTATCGTAGGCACGTACATCACTTTCCGGGTCAAGTTTGCCTACGATATCTGCTACGCCACAGTAGCCCAAGTGATTTCGTTACGTAATATCTGATAATCATTAAAATTCAACGTATCTATTTGTTCATGTACGTCAAACTCGTAGCAAAACCATTTTTTCAATCTAGCGGCGCAATGGCCAAACTTTTGGATTATATTATCATCCCGTACAACATGAAATATGGTTCCTCTTTATGCGAGTCTTGTGCCCCCTGTATAGAAAAATGCCATAGATATTATACTAAATGCAATATGAGAAAATAAAGAAATACTAGTATTACATTTTTCTCTGAAATTTCAGAATTTAAAATAAAACAAATACGTGGGATTGAAGTTATAATATTCCTTTGAATTATCATCTCCCTGCGCCCATGAGCCAATCGCCATATCGACTGTACTGCGTCAAACTCAAATTGCACTCTACAACTATACTACTGACAGAAATTAACCCACTGTTTGCCTATTCAATATTTCAATTATTCTGTATGCTTTCTATGCACTCATGTTTTCATACAATTTTCTATTTCTTCACTTCAGCTTACCATTTTGAGGCAATATTTACATGTTATTTTTAAACTATCTCAATAACTGTAACGATATTAGTATTCGTAAAAGCAATAAAGTATCCATTTTCAAAATTAATTCATGTCATTATATAATGAGATATAAATTCAAATCAAGTCGCTATGCTTTCGCGATAATTGAGAATTTAGACAGCTGTCAAAGTATTTGAGAGAAATACTAGTTTAGCTGTGAATATGGAGCGTTCTTTTTCGGTTGAAACTTATTTAAAAAATAATTATTCTGTTGTTTATTTCGCCGTGACTTTCATTTAAATCCACGAGATCCAATTTCTAGTCGAATAACTATTTGAGAAATGGATACACAAGTTTCGCAGTACCGCTTCATGTACCAGAGAAAAACCAAAAGGAAGAACTGTTTTGTACGCACACTTGCAAATACTGAAAAGGTAAGAGCAGCTATGTTACGAAGTCCTAACGATTTGTAAAGGCTGAAAAAAACCCGAATATCGTTGATTGCTTACTGATGTCAGATGAATCTCATTTTCATCTTTCCGGATATGTTAAGAAACGATATGTTAACAAACAGAACTCTCGCTTACTAAGAGACGGAAAATCCTCTGCAATTGCACGAAGTACCGTTTAATAGCAAAAATGTGTGCAGTATTCGCCTTTGCCATATTTTGGGCCGTTCTTCTTTGAGAAAAATGACTCAACGGTTACTGTTACATCACGACTTTATCAACAGGTTCTCTGCCGGACTCAGAAATAGAAAATAGAAGGCTCAATTTATTCCATATTGGTTTTCTATAGGTTGCTGGTTAGGGGGCATCCGATGTAAATATTACCACCTTATTAACTTTCTCTTCGATCACCCACATTTCAGAGCGATTTTGATTTAGAGTTCTATCTGGCCTATCCCATAGTAATATTTCTTCATTTTCAAGAACAGCTTGAGTTGTGTATTTATAGAAGGGTGGTCGATTAGCAACGAAGCCAAATTTTATTACCAATTATCTGTGTATATTTTCGTCACCTCCTTATTTCTTTATTCATTCATTCTTGTAGCCAAAACAGGGCAGCTACCAGTGGCACGTTCAATAGCTTCCGCTGCTTCACACTTCCTGCGTACATCGTTCACTCCTGGAAATTTAAGGACTTATTTCCTGGATTGTTTCTAGGTAGAGCATTTCATCCTTCAGCAATAGGAGCAAAGTCTCCTTGTCGATTTCCAGACTGTCTAAAGCATTCCCAACTAACAATTTAGATGACGCTACCAATTTCAATACGTGAAATATGACATAAATTTGATGTTGAATCTATAGTGTATACGACCAGAATTGAAACCATATAAAAACTAAAAGTCGGCAAAAACAGCCGGCGTCTCTTGCGGAGGTAAACAGAAATGCTTGTCATAAGAAAAGCAATAAAGAGATGCCGACTGTTTTTGCCGGCTTTTAGTTTTTATGCGGTTTCAATTCTGGTCATATACACCATATCTAAATGCTGTTTTTTGACACGTCGTCGATTGGACGTGGAAAACAAGCTGAATAGGTGTTATTTGATCTATTAGATTAGGTTGCCAGACACTTTTTAAGCAAATTTCAATGTCGAGAATACATAACGTAGCGTATTACTTATTTGCTGCCTTTCACACTGTCTTTACAACTGTTTCCTCCAAAAGGCAAAACTATATACTTATATGGTTGATAATAAGAACTACTTATTAACTACTTATGCGACATATTTTTATTTTCGATAATTGTTTATTTTGCACGCTTTATACGCAAGAATCTATTTGGAAATGAATTTTCTCTGTTGAAATGAGGCTTTGTACCTTGAAATATTATTAAGTCCCTTAAAAATATATGTTATTATAAAGAGAAAAACATATACTATACGTAAAATTTTAATTTTCAATTTTTTACTTGGTACTTTATTTTTTTGAGCTTACAATAAATTTCAGTATTACTTAATAGGACGCACAACTTAATTTCCATTAATATTTTTGACCTCATCTTTAGAGATTAATGATAAACAGGCTATTTTTGCCGTCTACTAAGTAATAAGTATTTTTGGTGGAAATATAAGTATTTTTAAAGTCCTTATTAGGTGTCTAAAAAGCCTTGTTAAAGATATACCATCACTTATTTAGTTATTTTAATACATTTCACTAATATCTCCTGTCAGGGCATATTGATGACGTCAACAAAATTACTTAATAAGTTATTTCAGGAAAATATGACTTATTAGGTCACAAATGTCCCCCTATTTACATTACCAAATTGTTTTAAATAGGTTACTTTTTACCTTTTACCTACCCCCTATTAGGTGAGAATAGTTAAAATATTTGTTATAATCTATTAGGATATTAATTTCCCTAATAATTTACCTATACCTAATAATTTACCTATACCTAATAATTTACCTATACCTAATTGGGAATATATAATTTCGACTTGCTTTGGTCGATTTTCCTTTAGTCGTCGACACCTAAATTGTTAGCTGGGTTGGGATACTTCCGTGAGCTTCTCAAGGCGCAATTACACGGCGCGTGGTTCGATGGACCAGGAACCTGGTGTGTTTCGCTATGATTAGCCTGTTTACAAGCCAAAGGTGCCAATACGGTGTATAGGTCGTTCAGACTTGGGACGCATCTGGTTCATACAAAAATGTGGAACTTTGTTTATTATTTGTCTAGTGTCTAGTCAGTACTGCATCGACGATTATGGATGCTAGGCAACAAATTATTGCGTATTCTTCCTTATGTATTATTTATTCTGGATTGTTGTTGCAAAAACAATTGAAGAAACGTAAAAAGAAATTGTGGATACTATCACATTTGAAAAGTAGATAAAGGTAGGTAAAAAATCAGGCTTTCAAGCGGTGTGAACTAGTTTGAGGTTGATTGGTGTTTTGGATTCCATGTACCCACTTCTAATTGCAGATCGTCGATAAATTCTAGAGTTCTATTTGTAGACCACAGCATAATTCGCTGAATACCAGAACAACACTGAAAAATCACAAAGCACGGCTATATTGCGGTTCGTGATCATATAAACCTGTACGAACCTTGCACGGATCAGTAGAAAGAGCTGTATCTTACCCTGCCGTTTGAAAATTTTCCTGTTATATAGCAAGTCTGGAGGATCAAACTTTTTGAATTACATCGCTTAGATTGTTTGGTAAACCTAATCGATTGATGTCACGGCTCAAGTGTTTGGCCAGTACTCCATTAACAGAAATAATTATTATTGTATCGTGTATATCATGACCCAGCAGTAAAAGTTGATAGCAAATTTGCTACAAAATAAGTTCAACAAAACTATGAGAGTTCTCACATACAAAAAATTAGACTGCAATATGAATATACACTGGAATCAGTGGGACACTCGGCGTTTTATTCAAACCGTAATAACAGATTTATGTTTGTTTTGTCCTATAAAATGCGAAAAATTGCAAAACAGTTAGGTTTTATTATTTCACGTGTAAATTGGTTCATATAAAAATTGGAAACTGGATACTAAATAAATAGTGAATTTTTATAAAAAAAACTTCATTTCAGATTTTACGAACGAACATGCATTAGGGAGAGCAATAATTTTTAAAATTCTAAAACAACAATTTACTGATCCAACTGGTTGGTACAGAATCACGTTTATACAACAAAAACAATTTTTTATTTGTTCATATTCATATCAGTTAATGTAGATTCACTTTATGTGCGTTTCTTTAATTTTAGGGATAATTCATATGCTTAATTGTAACCACAAGTTCAGCGATTCTCAAGCTCTAAAGGTTGGTTAATTTTTATTATGAACTGATATTTATTTGGGTAAAAAGTCCTTTCGTATTGGAATTCAATTCGTCTTTATATGAAATATTTAAGTTATCCTCACTGTTAAATAGTGGATATTCATCCAACAAACAGATATTGCCAAACCTCTACACGTATGACAATTTTCTACTACTTACATATTAAAACATAGTATTTCAGCCGCAAACTCCCCTATAAAATCCTTATTTTACTGTAAGGAACGTAACCAGACTGCAACTAACAGCTACTCTCCGGGCTATGTGCCCCGCCGAGCGCCGAATGACGATTTACAAGCCTGGCGAGTTAAAGTGTAATAATTACATATTACCAACAGAACGCTAATGCTTCGATTGCAACAAACACCGACTGAAAGACTAATTCCTACTTAAAGGAAGTTGCAGTCTGGTTACGTTCCTTATAGTAAAATAATGACTTTATAGAGGAGTTTGCGACTGAATTATTATGTTATAGTATTCTGCCCTCTAGAAGCACAGTTGAACTCATACTTACATATTACACGTTTTATAGCAGAATTGTTCAAGGTGACAAGTTGGTCATATCTTGAACATTAACGTAATATAAATAATGCCTGTGAACGTTTTTATGACACCATCAACAATATCTTTAATACGTGAGTACCATTATACAAACCAAAAAACAGATCATATCCACCATGGGTCAATTCGGAAATAATTAATAATATCCGTAAAAAAGATCGAGTCCACAAAACTACAAAGAATTTAATAGTAAGTACTACTTGTGGCAGTTTAAAACTTTAAAAACTCTAATTAAACAACAAATAATAGTGGCTTATGAAGCATATATACACGACATTGATAGAAACATTCACTCTGACCCTTCTAAGTTTTGGTCATCTGTACAAACTAAAAAGAATAGATCGAGAATCCCAGGCTCTGTACATTACAATAACACTACCTATGACACCAGTCAATCTGTGGTTGATGGTTTCGCTAGATTCTTTTCAGTATACCTTCGATCTGATCCTTCACACAAAATACCACTTGTCTTTAAATAATGCACATGTGAACGTTAAATCGATTACAGATCAGGATATAATTAATGCAGCAAAAAATTAAAAAATAAATTAACTTTAGATCTTATCTTACAAAACTGGTATGTATCCAGAAATTTGGAAAATAACTAAATTATGCCCCATCCTCAAAACGGGGGACCCCTCCTTAATAACTAATTACAAGCCTATTGCTATCCTTTGCAATTTTGGGAAGCTCTTGGAAATCATTATTTAAGAAAATATCTACTGCAAAATCATAAGTCACGTATCTCCTTATCAGCACAGTTTTATGGAAAAAAGATCGACCATCTCGAATCTCACTTACATTAGACAGTATATCTCCGACACAGTAGGACAAGTAGACGTTAGATATACCGACTTCGTCGTGTCACAAGTCTCGCTATCTTTGATTCATTCCTACTTATTCAATAGGAGGCGGTTTGTTGAATATGGTGGGTTTAATTCTCAGAGCTTCATCGCAACATCTGGAGTTTCTCAAGGGTCCAACTTAGGGCCACTCTTATTCTTGGTGTTTATAAACTACCCATCCCTAAGTATGAGCTCTGCACATCTACTTTTTACAACGACTTGAAAATCTATTCAGAAATAAGCAGGAGGACTGTTCTTTTTACAAAATGCATTGGACTCACTTAATGAATGGTACGAAAGCAAGTTCTTAAAGCTAAACATATCTAAATGTAAAGTCATGTTTTTTTAAAACAACAACAGTCCTATTCACTTATACAATTAATAATACAATACTAGAAAGATGCTCAAACTTTAAGGATTTAGGAGAAACATTCGGCTGCAGGCTAAGTTTTTCTAGTCATATTAGCACCAGTGTTACTTCAGCATCTAAAGTCCTCCGATATTATATTAGGAATTGGGACACTTTTACAGACATAAACACACTGAATTTATTATACGTAACATTTATAAGAAGCAAGCTTGATTATGCCATCTGTCATGTCTTCTGGTCACCTATATATCAAAATGTACAAAGAAAACTTCTGAAATACATGTTTCTTAAACAGAATGGATTCTATCCCGAAAGAGGCGTCAATCACAATATCTTACTAAATTCATTCTATTTAAACTCGCTTGAAATAAGGAGCATTACAAGTATTGTACAAAGTACTTCATAATCAGTTAGACTGTGTTCATCTGTGAAATAGTAATAAGTTTTGTGTACCAAGACTGAACTCCCATCAACACAATGCATTTTACATTGATACCAGTCAAACTAACATTCAAGTCAAGTCACCAATATTAAATATGTGTAAATTATTTAACGAAATTTCCCATTTGTGTGATGTTAATTTTGATAATGTAAATCATATTATCCGTATATACAGAGAAAACCAGTTAGTAAATTAGACATTTTATCATATAATCATTTAGGTTAAATAATTTCACATATATTTATTAGTACATCAATATTAATGTTATTAATCATGTTTCATGTTGTTATCTATTATTTTCTATAATTGGGTTTAAATATATTATTTTTATTATTATTATTACATAATACGAGATGTATATGATTTTTAAATAAATAGGTACTCCTCAATTAATCGAGAGTAGCCAAAATGTAATAATTACTTAAAATTTTAAACATAATTAATTTCATACGCTTTACACAGTGTTGTAAATTTCAGCGACACCAAATATACGTTATTATATTAATTAAAGAGATTATTATTATTTAAAAATGTAATTTTTCAATTTATTAAAATACTTGTTCAATCGTTTTCTGCGTAGATCACTACAATAAGACAAAATATACCTAAACGACCTTTAAAAACTTTCCCTTCCTGAATGAGAAATTACACAGCAATGTAAAACTTTTGTGTGACCCATTATAATGACGACTGGCGTTCAGTTTTTTTTGGTACGTGTCACTGAATTTTACAACGAAAAAAAAACGAAGCTTTTAGTAACAGGTAACATGAAATAAATAATAAAGTTCATAGTAAAACGAAAGGATTGAGATTGTAAAAGTTGGTAAAGTACATTTTTATGATGTAGCAATAAACTAATCCTAGCACCTGAACAGCGCTGGAAATCACACTTCTACAAGTTCCGAGTTGTGGCAAGTGATTTATTTCTCATTCCCGCACTGCATTATCACTTCTTAGGCCCTTTTTGCGGGCCAGTTGCAATCAACATTTCTCTTTTACCTGCTGCTTGCAGAACCATAAAAGGAGATGACACCTTCCCAGGTGTATCTTTTGAAAACTTAATTCGTGTGACTGAAGTGACAACGTTTGTCACTAGAAATATTCGTTACTTTTTATGGGGCTAAAAGCTTTATTTGTACTTCCTTTTGCAAATTGCTTTATAAAACTGTACAGAGTACAGGGTAGCGTGTACTTCCGTCACGCATGATATTTGTTCATTTTTTAAATTAAAATGAACTGAGTGTTAATGCAAAACTTCTATAAGATTTATTCTGTGTAAGTAATGGGATATCCACTATTAAACATAGTCAATGTGTCATTACAAACTGGTCGTCTGCATTCGGAACTAAAAGTTAGTGTTATTGTACCGATTGGAAAAGTGTCGTTACTATAAAACTGTACAGAGTACAGTGTCTGTTGCAATCGAAAAATAAAAAGCCTGACTGGGCTTAGCATGAATTCAAGTGTGCTCCTAGAGGACAGAATATTAAAAAAACATGATCTAGCCGATACGTTGGTTCAGGCGCGAGGTGGCAATCGCGATTAATCAACCGAGTATCGTACTACCGGATTCGAATCCTGGCTCCGGCACTGTTGGGGGATATGGTTGTATGTCCGCACGTTTTTCAATGTGTAACCCCCTTCCGCACAAGCCTCTGACTTCTGGAATTGGGGGTTGTCTAATTTCTGTGGTGTTTTATATAATATCTCAGACATTTCAGTCGCAAACTCCTCTATAAAGTTATTATTTTAATATAAGGAACGTAACCAACAGCTACTCTCCGAGCTATGTGCCCCGCCGAGCACTGAAGTACGAGTTTCAAGCCTGGCGCATTAAGTATAATAATTACATATTACCAACAGAACGCTAATGGCTCTTTTTAATATTCTGTTATTTTTCGATTGAAACAGACACTGGACCGCTAGATGTCGCCTGCTGACTGTTTTGCATGTCACTAGCCTAAGAATATCGAAATGTACCAATAGTCGAAGGATCCTCTTATCGGTCGTCACAGCCTATCTTGCACTGATGAGAGCCTACAGCCCGAAACTGCAATATGCAAGTGGCGTGGGACGATGGGCATGAGAGCTCCTTTAAGTAGGAATTAGTCTTTCGGTCGGTGTTTGTTGCAATCGAAGCGAAGAGTAGGGATCTTTTACTTGCTTAACATTTAATAGACCAGAGACCGACGGCTTTATATCCCTTCCGAAGGATGGTATATCCCGTATACAATCCTCGCCTAAGATTATATAGGTTCCACGCATACACTGCTATACAAGCCACTGGAAGCTTCTGAGGCGAGGACGCGGTCTTCCTTGCAACGGTCACCCATCTAAAAAATACTTATGGCCTCGCTTATAGCAAATAATCACAATAAAACAATGGCACAAAAACGAGCACAATAATAACAGTAAAGCGAAGTGAAATATTCACAGTAAAACGAAGTGTCGTTCCAGAGATTTATCCGCTTAATACAGTCGTTTGCAATTTTACTCTACAGATAAAAAATTCAACAAAAACTTTACGACCTCATTAAAATACCGGTACTCTTTTTTAGTGCTATTCGCAAATTGACTCACTTACCTTTATAGGTTTTTAATGTGCGTCGGGTCTCGGGCCGTTATTTGATGTCAGGCTTGCTGCCATGGTCCGCGGCGATATAATTATGTTGTAAAGTTTTTGTTGCGTTTTTTATTTACTGGGATCTATGTACTTCAACTTAGCGCCATGGCCCGCGGCGATAATAATTATGTCGTAAAGTTTTTATTACGCTTTTTCTGTCTCAGTTTATTCCTACTTGAACTATACCTTTATATGTTTTTAGTGTACGTCGACGTACTTGATAACACCATACCGAATGGTTCAACGGTGATAATAATGAGCTCGTAAATTCTTTGTTGCCTATTTTATCTGCAGAGTCAAATTGCAGACGACTATACTAGAATTACGCTGTAGAGTGGACTATTGACAGGGCATGTATTATGATTCTACTTTGAAACCTTAGCATGTCCTCCCTTACTCGGCAGTTTCTAAAAATTTAGAAAACAAAACAATGAACTAAGTATCTGTAGATTTCTTTTCTTTTTTTTTTTTTATTTTCACAGCGCATTTCCTGAAACGCTACAAAGATCCCTCACAAATCAAGTTGAAATTGGCTTCTGGTGAAATTGGCAAAATTTTGGATATGTTGTCCCTTTCAGTGTCCTGATCAAAAGTCGAAAGCTCGAAAATCTCCCCTGCGAGCAGTAACCAGCTTGGAAGGATTGAGACCGTGCTACGTTGTACAAGTGCATAAATAAATAAATAGGTTGGATGGTAACGGTTGCAAGATATTACTCAAAAGAAACTCACTTGGGTTGCTGTGGCGTAGCAGATCGCACACTACCTAGACCGGATAAGCGATGTAACGTGCCCACGATAAAATTTCATTAGCTCAGATTATCTCAGGGCGTTAAGCCCAAGTTAACATAAACTATGATAAATTATTAGCTTACTTACTTACACAAATTGCTGAGGGTTCCATTCGCAGCGGTCGCAGACGAAATAATGACACTTGAAATGCACTATAGTACAGAAATTTACAATTATTTATTGGTTCTCCAGCATGAAATCTGGCGATGTTCAAAAGGTGTGGCTAATTTTCTGATAAATAGGTTACAGCATAAATAAAGACGCCTCGTGTAGCTACACTTGGTTTACAACGTGTCGATGAATTAAAATAAATCTGGCCACAACGGGTCTGATTAGAGAACCTCCTTAAATAAATATAAATGCTTAAAATCTTTAAATACATACAAGTTAAAATGCAAAAATATAAATATATTTAACCAGGCAGAACCACTGAAGGTGTTCCCCGGTAAACAAAACAACACACTTATCTAGGGTGGTACGATACCCAGACTTCGACGATGCAGAAACTGCAGCCCTACGGTGGTGTCTTCGGGAAGAAAGGAATTGACCAGACGATGGGATCGATTACAGCCTCTCCAGCTGTGGAATTTCCTACTCATGTGGGTGATGTGTGGGCGTTCGGGGACCGTCCGTAGAACTTTCTACCCCTGGTGTATGCGTGTGGGCGTTCTAGCCCCGTTCGTGGATCCTTAAAGATATACCGATTTAATTTGCACGGTCGGAAATGCACGTGAAGCGTGCCTAATGAGAGCAATTTAAATCTGGCATACCCCATAAAACAAGTATAATTTACCTCTTACTATTGAGGAAAGTAATCCACCAAAACTCCTAGAGAAGGCTACAGTTGAATGAATGAGGTCGAGTCCGTCTTACAAACCAGCGAGATACTTCCAAAGGAAAGTCTGTAAATTTGCGAAACACGTAGATAGAGATCGGGTAAGATGGCGATAATGAGGTTAACTCACCTATACACTTAAATCCTGCACCAGCAGTTAAAATTCGCTCCCAACAACAAATTATTCTGCTCAACAGAATAACAAAAAATGATAACTCCAAAATCCACAAGGATATCTTGAATAACACAAGTTTTCAGGAATCACCAACCGTGTACATGCCAGCAAAACTTCTCTCTCTCTCTCTCTCTCTCTGAACCAGCCGGAAGACTCGCGCCGCTCGCGGACGGTAACAGAAACTCCGCATGGACGTTTCATTGGTAAGATTGCTATTATGCGGCCCACAAAACGCAAATGTCTACGTCGTTCATCCTGGGTGAAGCTGAGTGTGATATAAACAACACATGACAGTAGTTAATCTGTCCTTAAGGGTGAACAGCCGAAATGCACGCATAATCGGTTCAATGGATTCATTGGATTCATGGTATATTCATGGTATACACAGGTATATCAATATAATGGTCTCAAAAAAACCCGGATAGTTCCAAACACCGTGTCATATATCATATTCGTACCCGAGACTACAAGGGGAGAGGTGATATCAACGAAAATCGGGGATTACCAGTCTCAATCCTACCAAGCTGGTTACTGTTCGCAGGGTTTCGAGCTTCGTGCCCGTGGAGACTTTTGATGAGGACACTGAAAGGAACAACATATCCAAAATATGGCCAATTTCATCGGAAGTCAATGTCCATTTGATTTGTGAGAGGTCTTTTGAAAATTCTGTTGTAATTGTATAAATTAGCGGCATTCTGAACAAATTTAACAAGAATTTTAAGCAACCTTTAAAGGCAAGAAAAACACCAGTAAAACTACAAATGTTTGACGCGATAAATATTTCATTGTTTTCAAAGGCACGTTAATTACTTTTATCATTTAATTACAACAAAATTGTATTTTCTTATTCTCTTTTAACTGTAATTTTGATTGATGTTTATGGCACATTTTATTAAGACATATGATAAATTCCTTATCATTAGTACTAATGAATAGTACAACGGTATCAACATGGTTCCGTTTGGAAAATATGTTTTGTCCCAAAATTTTTCAATTTTGACAGCGCGTGTAGTTAATTTTATTCTAAATCGGACTCAGTTTTTGTTTGACACTGTTCTTCAATATAAACCTTCGAAAATAACACATCCACCTCGGTCTGATTATCCCTTAATTAAATCTACCAAAGGAAAACATAAGGCGCGAGAGAATGTCGTATATCCTTTCACCCGATTCTCGTTCACCGCGAATACTGCGTTAAAAGTGGCCCATTAATATTTAATTTTCTAAAATGTACAGATTTTTATTCACGAGTTCGAATTAGTGAGTAATGCCTTTCAGGCCGAAAGGCAGGTCTACCTGAAACGAGGCGCATATTTTTTGTTGTGCATTTTTTATGACCGTGGGGTAGAGAGATAAATATTTATGGGTGAAACGGAGCAGATTTCGAAGTATATTGTAGCAAATAAAATGTATTATGCTTGCTTAGATTAAGCCGATTGCGGTGATGTTACTGATGGGATGATAAAGTCGCTGGAAGCATGAAAAGTTAGCGTTAAATTCGAAACAATGAACTTGAAGGTAAAACACCTTTCATTTAATAGGTTTCGGAATGACTATTTCTCATTCTGATTAATAGGGGTTAGGGTATCAAGCGTTTATAATCTGTGGTTGAGAATTTTATACGGAGTATCATAAATCAGTCGTAAGTAATGTAAATAGTAATGACTGATGGAAGAATGGGTCAAGCATGGATTTAAGGGAGTAATGGGTAATTACCCCATATGATTAAAGTAAAGTAAATTAATTTTTATTTATCCAGAGAACAGATATTAATAAAGTATAAAATTTTAAAATACACCTATCATAATATATTTACATCTGCAAGCTTACAGACTGCATTTGTAAAGTTATAATCTAAAAAGAATGGAATATATAGAATTGATACAGTATTACACCTACGCTACTTGTACGCATTACATAAACTAGGGCCAATAATTCGAGTCAGTAAAGGAATGCTAGATGGCCCATGCTGATATAGGGTAAACTATACTCATTCTTTCCACAGAACCCTTTGTGTGCGTGTTTAATAAGGCGAAGTTTGCCTCCATGGCAAAATAAACGGTCCCATCGGCTGCACCTTTTTCGAAAATTTAAAGCAATTTAATGTGTTCATGATATTGTTGCTTATAAATGTATACAGGGTGTTCTTGGAACACATTTATATAGTTTTTTTAAGTCGGTCAGTCCTTATGTAATGTGAAGACCAATGACATATTAAATTTAAAAATTAAAGAAAAACATGTTTTGACTCCTCTTTATTGTCTCGACGCCCAAAAGCCACAGTCACCTTAAGTGCAGTTTTGCCAAGTCTGTACAAAATGATAAGATGTAAATAAGACGGAAATTAACACGCACAAATTTCAAGTGCAACTAACTGTTGTCTATACACGCTTCAACCATTTTTAACATGAAATCATCATTTTTTAAAACACATTAGGCATGTACTGGATCTGCTGTGCCACGATTTCAATGCATTGCTTAATAATTATAACAAAACACAATGCTCAGTTAATGTTTGTAAATTTAACCGTTGTTAAAAACGCTGCACAATAATTCATTATTAGCATGTACACGTAAAGTATATACGATTGGAATTGAAACTGGTCAGTTTTAAAGCACAGGACCGTGCGTACTGAACTTGATGTTTTGTCCTATATATTTGGCAATGGTATTGAGATTCGAACGATAGTTGAAACTGTGCAGGCGAGTCCGAGACTGGCAATGTAATCAGCCTGAATGAACCATCTAGGACTGCACTGGTTTAAAGGTAATAAAACGGACAGGCCTACTAGCACAAAAGAACTCGTAAATCGTTTCTTTATCTTGGAACGTGGAGGTCTAATATCGTGCTGTCTATGTGCCAGTGCAGCGCATAAATACCTATTATAATATCAAGCGTAGGAGTTTAGTTAGATACTGTTCATATTTATAAATATTTACTACTGTATAAAAGGTGAAATATTTTAATTATTTACCAATTTACCATGGCTTTCTGGTGACCATTTGAAACAGAGGATAATATAATAACGCCCGAAAATCTTATCATTTTGTTATGACAAGCATTTCTATTTACCTCCGCCCATGTACAATAAAGAGATGCCGACTGTTTTTGCCAGCTTTTAGTTTTTATACGGTTTCAATTCCAATCGTATATACTTTACATCAATAATACAGATGAAAATTATTTTTAGTTGTTAGAGCCATAAAAAAATTAGTTATAACAGAAGAAAAGCTGTAAGTAAAGTTAAAAGATGTTCAAAAATAATAAAAAAATAATATCTGGAAAACCGTGAGACTTATAGAGGTCATAGGAGCTAAATAATATGTTCCAAATGGCCTCACCTATCCACCCTTTCTGTTTGGCAAACCATCCGCCAAACACCCTATAGTATAGTACTGAAATCTAGCAATAATAAAGCGTCTCGCTGCAATCCCGAAAGCTCAAGCTAGCTAGGTGCGACTTCACCACCGTCTCGTTCGCCTCGTTTATATCAGTGCAATTTCAAACTATCGAAATTTGAAGGTTGAATTCGAAATTACGACTTTTATTTCGAAATTTCAAATTCTATCTCGACATTTTGACATTAAATTGACAGTGGCAGTGTATTAGATGAGAGACAACACATCTATTGTCACAGTTCGATCAAATTATAGAATAGTTGAGCCCTGCTGTCCTGCATCCACATGCTCCCGACATTCTTCTTGCATTTACAAGAAATTAGTTTAAGAAGAACTTCTGGAGCGGGTGCTTGGAGTGTCGTCAGAGGGACAAGAACATGTTTGTCTTTCTTCCATCCCCCATTGGTTCGCTACCAATCCATTGCTATACCTGATGATACGTTCCAAACGAATGTTGTCTTGCTGCTGCTTCTGTAGGGGGCAATGAAACGATGTATTTATTCCTGTATGCTGAGTTTATGAAGCATTGGTACCTATAAGTGTTCAGAGGTATAAACTCTTTTTTATTATAGCAGTAAAGTTTGAGAAGAAAATATTTTCCAGCTTTAGCTACAGTTTCTTTGTCGGCAACTTTTCCTTTAAATACTTTTATAACTTCGTGAAGATTAGGGTTTTTTCGCAACAAATTTGAGCTTGCCTTGATTGAAAAGAGACAATGTTGTGTCGCAGCCGCTAAATGCATGCAAGAATAGTATGTCTTCTGCAACAATTTTATCTGCTACACTGTTTGTTGAGTATATACGTTGCAAAATCTTTCCTTTTGCAGGTTTAAGGAAATAGATGTTAGCTTGTGTTGATGCGCCCGTCGGAATGACTAAGAGATCAAAATCTTTTTCCAACAACTCATAGAGAGTTAAACAAATGGGAGCAAATGGGGGCGCTTATTGGTGTGCTGATTATGAGCTTATCCGCGTCTTCCGCGGCTTGCTTTACCATGATGTTAGCAGCTTGAACTTTTTCCGTAACAGTTCAATAAAACGATTTTTATTTGTATCGTTACTTAGAAACTTTTCTTGCTATACGGTTGGGAGAAAACATAACTGTTGCCAATAGATACAAATAGGTTTCCGCGATTCCAAACAACGCGGTGCAATAAATACCCTTCGAGGACCATGTATAAGGTTTCCGAAATCAACATTAATATCACATTCTTGAAAAGCTGTATAAAGCGAAGACTTTACGTCTTTGCGTACGTATCCTTCATTAAAAAGTGATAAAGGGAACGGAGTAAGTTCGTCAATGGTCAACTGTTGCATCCGAGGGGTGTTACGTACTAGGTAAACTTTGTAATTCTCGTAAGTGAAAACGGTTAGTTTTATGAAAAAAATGATAAGGACCCATTTTGTAGAGAAAATTGTGTAGTTTAATTTATTACAAAATCATTTTTATTGTAAAATCAACCAGAAACAAGATATATACAAAAAATGGTTTCAGGCCACTTTCTTCTTTGAATAGCGACGTCAGCTGCAAAGATACGAGGTGGCAACATAAAAAATTGAATAAACCAGTTCAAAATACATAGAATCACCAAATATCAAAACTTTCGCAAATTATTCCAGGTAAATTCACGTGGTTACTGGACTATTATACTTTTTTATATTTATATAAACTTGATCTTGAAATTAAAGTAGTGCATAATGGAATCTAAATATGTATTCTGCCTTTCTAGAAAATCTTAAAAAATACAACCATAAATAAAGCAAGAAAACTTAAAATCCTCTCTGTTTGTATCTTTCCTCTCCACTATTATCCACCACATCGTCGTATTGTAGCGAAATGAAGAATGAAGCTTTGAATCGGCTCCTGCACCCCTAAACTTAACAATCGTTCAATGGGATAGGAATTGCGAAGGAATAGGGATAGGGAATACACCCGGCTAGTTCGGTTCTCAGCCGGCGCCGTTTCGAAGGCGCTGCAGCTCACACAGCTACAATCCAAGTTCAGCAACATTTCTCGCCAGTGTGTTTTGAGCGTTCGCTTAGTTCATAGTGCGTGTAGAAGCAACATTAAATCTGTGACACACACGGAGTTCTTTTTCCGAAAAATGATTTAACATTGATTAGTGGTTGATGTTACAGTTTTATTTTAAGTGTTTTGATTTGTTTGTCAACCTGTTATTCAGTTTCTTCCGGCCGATATGGATAATTTAAACCCTATTGGATACACTAACTACCAAGTATCAAGTTTTGCAACAGTAAGTTATTTGTTACTATACAACCAGGATTCTCTACCTACTACCTGATGTAATAGAGGTCGTTCCGCGGTTTTAATTATAAATAATTATCATTACCTACGTTTGACTTGGACTTGATCTTGGACTTTGTTTTATAAATACGATAATTAAACCCAGAGCATGCATAGCAACAATTAACGAGTACGAATTTCATTTTCTATTAACTCGTCTTTTTTCACGATACAGTGAGATGAAAATTTGTTCAACAGTCATTAATAGCCTTTCAAATGAATTGAAGTGGTATGAAGTAAATATAAATAGCTATGTGCCGTTGGTTTGTAGATATTATTACAGCAAAATGCTTGATGCATTGAACAACTAACTGGGGTACAAAATTTAATAAAACTGATAACGGCCAAAGCAAGTTGCGCTGTCGATTTGATTTTCACCTTGAAATATAAGTTTTATGCACTTTTAAACAATACCCTCCTACTATGTTATGACTTAAGGTTAATGTAGCTATTACCTAATATCATTGTGTAGTTGTAATAGTACTAGTTGTGGAATCCAACTTAAAAAATTTCGTAACTAAGGGCATCTTTCCCTAGGAAAATACTATACCTATCTACTAGGATATTAATGTTTATACCGAACTTTACACGCACACTTCAGTTATTAAGTAAGTATGTATTGCCTAGAATTTCCTACTCATGTAGTGTGGGAATATTTTCAAGCACTTGCTGCCAAGTTCTAAATTTTAACGTGTTTATTTTTGCGCGATTATGATAATGTGTACCTATTAAACCGAGTAATGAACATACAAAAAAAAACGAAAAACTATGTATAACAGCACTATAACTACCATACTGTACTGAAAAGAAAATGTGTGTATTTATTTTTCTAACTACAAACGCTCAAATTGTGCACCATGCATTCCTATACACAAGCCACTTCACGCATTACATTTTGGAACATTTCAGGAGTAATTGCCTCACATGCGTTTTAATTCTGGTTGTGATGTCCTCAATATTTTCAGGGGCAGTTTGAAATACCTTGTCTTTAATGTAACCCCAGACGAAAAAATCCAAGGGAGTTACATCTGGTGATCGAGCTGGCCATAGAATGGGTCCATAGGTGCCTATTCGGCTATCTGGCATAACTTGATTTAAATTATTTGTACATATTACAGCAGTGTAAAATGAACCAACCGTGCGTTTTTAAATTTTGAACTAACTTAAACATAGTTCGATTTGGCTGCGGAGCATCGGAAATCTATCTCCGTAAACCGTGACTCCGTGACTGCCATACCAGTCTTAAAATTGCACTGACAATTCAATTATATAAATTGTGGTTTTCGTAAAATATTAAATAGTGACATTATCAGTTAAAATTTTTGTAACATGTTTTATATCATTGGAAAGAGAAAAAATAAACGGAATTAATGGTGTCACGGCCTACTTTGAGATTTGTTCTTTCCATTTTTGCACAAGACTAACGTCAATCCTACCTAGGCAGCGAAAATGAGCACTTTCCTGCCTAGGCAGGGAAAGTGACATTTAGTTTCCATGGTAACCAACTAGTAACAACTGCGATTTTTAATGAATTTCTATTGAATTTATTACAACAAAAATAGAGAGATTGAGAATTGTAATAATCTAATTATTTTAAAATATATTTAAACAATCGGCGAGTTACATCTGGTGATCGAGCTGGCCGTAGAATGGGTCCATAGGTGCCTATTCGGCTATCTGGCATAACTTCATTTAAATTATTTGTACATATTACAGCAGTGTAAAATGAACCAACCATGCGTTTTTAAACTTTGAACTAATTTAAACATAGTTCGATTTGGCTGCGGAGCATCGGAAATCTATCTCCGTAAACCGTGACTCCGTGACTGCCATACCAGTCTTAAAATTGCACTGACAATTCAATTATATAAATTGTGGTTTTCGTAAAATATTAAATATTGACATTATCAGTTAAAATTTTTGTAACATGTTTTATATCATTGAAAAGAGAAAAAATAAACGGAATTAATGGTGTCACGGCCTACTTTGAGATTTGTTCTTTCCATTTATGCACAAGACTAACGTCAATCCTGCCTAGGCAGGGAAAATGAGCACTTTCCTGCCTAGGCAGGGAAAGTGACATTTAGTTTCCATGGTAACCAACTAGTAACAACTGCGATTTTTAATGAATTTCTATTGAATTTATTACAACAAAAATAAAGAGATTGAGAATTGTAATAATCTAATTATTTTAAAATATATTTAAACAATCGGCGAAAAAATGATATATATGTTCAACTCAGTAGCAAAATAGATTGACTGCCTTGGCTGAGTTTCTAGTCCAGCGTAGCGAGTTATCAGCCACGGCAGTCAATCTACTATTTTGCTGCCTAGTTAAACAAATAACTATTACTCAAGCAATTCTCCTGACTATTTTCATAGATGAAATTTTCACTCGTATTAGACTAATCCTCCTCTCTCATTAAAGTACCTCGAAAGTACCCATGCATTACTATAGTTACTATGATATCGCTTGCAGTTTTTTCCTTGCATTTTTGTTGTTTTAATGTGGATGTTGTTATTCTCGAGACGGTACTGTCTGTCCATTGTCCACGACATTCTTCTAACTCCATTAACCTGCCACATGATTTACGCCCAATTTTTTATTATTGGCAGTAATCTTAAAGAACGAATTGTTACTGGATGTGCTCCGGATTTTGCACGAGGATTTGTTATATTTTTATTAAGATTTTGATAAGCCAAAAACTCGAGCAATATATTTCTGCTTTTGTTTATATTCTGATTCTGGTATTTGTGAATTGTGTGCTTCTAAATATCGGAATGTTCTTTTTGAGAATCGTCCTTGGAATCGTCATTATCCTGGTCATCACATACATTTTCAATTGTAGTAATGAAACACCTACTTGCAGTGTGATTTCTTTTGCATGAGTATTTTCTAGCTTCAGAAACTGCATCATCTTTGGCTGTTCCAATATAGTTTTTATGTTACTGATGCTAAAGCATGAGGTTACATGTACTCTTTCCAATTAATTGTTCGGTGTATTTTTGTGGTAAAAATTTCTTGTATAGATGTATCTTTTGCCAATAGGTATATCAATTATTAATTTCAAATATCCCATCTCGTATTCTGCGTAGGTGGAACATTTTACCTTCTCGTGGACTTTTACAGAGTAGAAAAATACATTATAAAACACAATTTTACATATTTAGATGTAATTCTTCATTATTCCTAATTTACCTGATATTTGTTTTTCGTCTCTCCTTATTTTTAAGGCTGAAGTCGACAATTTTTTACTTGTGCCTTTATTTTTCTTTGGTTTATCCTAGTGTCGACTTTTAATTGTGATATCCTTATTAAAATTTTATCTACGAATTTTCCGGACTAGAAATATCTATAATATTGTGTACTTCTTTTCTAGATTTAAATATAAAATTTCCTGATGAAAATGTTACATTCGTTTCTATTATAATTTTTTCATAATTAGTTTTCTTTGTAGGTAAATTATTTTCAACTAGTTTTCCTTATCTCTTTTTCTTGATACTTTATTCTCATCATTTTCTTTCGTATCTTTATTTTTCTATTGTTTGCCGTTTTTGTGAAGCTTCCTGTTCCATATTTTCAACTTTCTCTGAGTGTTTTAGTCTTAATGGTTTTGCTTGGTCTACTTGGGCCTGGTACTCTCTTAGGAAAAAATACATAATATTTCTGTCCTTTAGGAATCATTTCCCATTTTATATATTTATTTTTATGGAACGGCAATGACTGGGATGGTAGTGACGTTTTTGATGGTTTTCTGGTTAAGTAAATTTTGAGATTAGAATTTCTTTCTCACAATAATATTTATGTGGCTTTGAGCATTTAACAATCATTTTCATTCATATTGACGAGGATATTGATAAATACAGCCATCTTCAAATTGTTCTAATTAATAGAAACAAACGTTTCTTACTTTAAAAATTTTATTTTTCTGTAAATAAAGGAACAAACTTTAATACAGCTTACTAGAGATTATTACAGCACACACAACTGTACCCAAATTCATGTAAATAAAGGTTGCTTAATGCGTGAAACATGCAATTCTGGAAATTTTTTATACTTTCTTCATTAAAATATTAATAATTAAGAACACAGACGTGCATAAGAGCATGGGATTTAACCTGAATAACCGAACAAAACGTAACCAAATTCCCGTGAAACTGACGAAAACAATGTCTCTTGCACTAAAACCGATTTATCACCCCACAGAGATCAAAAAGAAATTTTGCCTCTGTGTGTGTGAGGCTTACGTCTGTCCTAGGTCGGCTCTTTTGAGCGCGATAAGTCTCATTAAACTTAAAGTTCGGAAGAGATAAGTAAACCTAGTGTAAAATGAGCTTCCCAGGAATTAAGGTATAGGTAATAGTAATCGATACTTTTAGAATGTTAAAGCTAATGAAAGTATCGTATACATTAGCATTTTGCTTGGAGTTTTGTTTCGTTTATAGAAACATGACTTCACTAGTAACTAACTTGGTGAATTTGTAAATGACCCCAGAATTGACTGGATTATTGATACGAGTTGAATGACAACCAGTAATGAAGTTAAAGATATCCCTATTACTTTTGAAAATAATGCCGAATTCTGAAACAAATTGGAAGCAGATAATTGGGAGAAGTATTTCTCCATTATTGTTGAAATTATTGTTACATTCCTTTTGGAAATTTAAAAGCACTTTCTGAATATTTAACTCGTAAATACTTAAGGATCAATGAAGATCTCCTTGCAGAAGTATGGTTTTGCATTGCATAATCTAGATATGAAAGTTACTTGATACTGAAGAAAAAATTTCAGAGATACTGATTCATAAGCAAATAAACCTTTCATAAATGAAATATCGATAATTACTGTTTTAAAAAATTAGTATAGCAACCTATTCTTATTTCCATTCCATTTGCAATTGTCTCTGCCCATTGAATAGTAACTTTTCTGCACCATGCGTTCAACAAAGCTGCCAAAAACCCCGATCCCACCCCACTTATTTTTTTTATTAGTTACATCCATTGATATAACAAATATATATAACAGCCTACATTTAACCTCGATTTTAGCAGCTAGGATGGCATGGACAGTGGAATCCATTACTTCCGAAATATTAAATCAACAAATTAGAACGGAAATTGTATCGGAAATTGAAATTGAGCACCGTTTCGATGTCTGTCTATGAATAGGCACATGCTTATTACATTTACATGTTTCAACTGTGTTTGTATCAAATTAATATTATAAACACCATTAAACGTTGCTTTAGATTTGACACCTGCCATTTTTATTACGGAGTATGTGTTAAGGCGCGTTTACACTTATCGAATGAAAGTGAACGAACGACAATGAACGCAATATTCACATTTGTTAAGATCTGCTTTCATTAAGACGTTTCTCGTGAAATCTAGAAGGAAAAGACCTTGGAAAAGACTATAGTGAATGATTTTTGACAATCTGGAAAAAGACAAAATATTAGTAAAGCAAACTGAAATTTTTAAAAGAAAATATGAAGAAGTCTTGACACCATGCCACTCTCTCCATATAATTAAGATCGAACTTATTCTGCATGCTGTGGCTTCTTCGAGACGTGGAAAAGAATTATTTGGATTAGTCCAATCATTATAAAAGCTAAACTGTCTTACACATTAACACATTGCTGTTTGGATGGAAATTGTTATTTTATGTTTTTTTGGGTGATTTCTTCAGTATAAATATTTCAAGGATATTGTTTTGTTTTTTGAATAAAAGATGTATCGTTAACCCTGTGTTTAATTTTTCAATACGTTAATACTACTTGGTTATTTTATTCATATATGATACAGATCTCTTAAATTTTATAAACAACATACTAAAAATCTTATAGCTTCATATGCCGGCTTGATGGCATTTTGGGCGTAGGGAAGTTGTAAGTCACGTTTCGGTAGGTATGCGCAAATTTCGTCACTTGCCCAGTTCATTGGCGTGGGTAATAAACATCAGTTCAGATGATCTTGAGCAATACTTCAAGTACGAACTGGCTCCAAGACATATCTCTGTGAGGAAAACGACCAAGTGCTCCAGGAAAATAAGGAAAAAATGAGCGAACTTTTTTACTCTGAGATTTCTTTATGGGAAAGGGTAGGTTATGAGATCAGAAAACATATGTCACACACGCAACCACCAACAACATACAGCGTTTTGAAATATATACATGATTTTTCGCGTTTTTTTATCAAAAACTGCCAATATCTCAAATGAGATGCATTTTTCTAAAAAAAGTTCAAAGTTAAATTTCCTACAAAAATGCTCCTATGAAAATTTTCGATTTTTTATTTGATTTTTTTTACTTTGAATATAAAAAAAATAAAAATTTGTAATTTAATATGAAAAAATGGCTTATTTATTAATTATATATTTTTTTATTTATTTATAATTAAAACAACTTCTTTTTATTTATGATTTTTAACAATTTTGTATGGACTTGCATATTTAGGTTTTTAGGTAAAATTGCGCTTCATCGCTGTCGCATTCTTCGTCTTCTTCATTATCCTCTTGAGATTCTGTTATATCATTTTCCTTAAAGAAAAACATATCAGGCTCAATTTCAATAACTTCATCTTCAATATCAGATGTAACTATTATTTTCATATCATCATTGGATTGAATTTATTATGTTCGTCTCCACATTCAAACAGTCCATGCCTTTACAGGTTCCACAATATTTATTGCACTTTTGTTAGACTACGAATCGAACATACCTTGTATCGGTTAGTGCTAGCAGCGCTTGCGCTTGGTTTGAAATAAGTCACATGACGCGAAAAATCATGTATATATATATATATATATATATATATATATTTAAATCTCAAAACGCTGTATGTTACTGGTAGTTGCATGTGTGACATATGTTTTCTGACCGCAAAACCTACACTTTTCCATAAAAAATCGCAGAATAAAAAAGTTCGCTTATTCCATTTTTTTATGTTTAATATTCCTGGACTAAAGTCTATACTTTTGGAGAACTTCGGTTTTCCCGCTTGTATTGTTGTTTTCGTCGACCTAGGCCTATTCCGCCCGAGCCTGCAGTTCGCCAACGCGTTAATGCGGTGGTTGCACGATCGGTTCCGGAGCAAGTTCTCGTGAGGCAACTATTGTATCATTTACCATTAATACATACTTTTTGAGTGAATTGGTTTTCCTACAGATGACACAAACCCTTCACCTTCTGTAATTGTCATAGACAGCGGATATTTTCTCCGAGCCATGGTTTGGTCCAAACCATCAACATTTGAAGCTATGCTTCAATCATGCAAGCATCAAGTAGTACGACAGTACTCTCCTAGTGCAAGAAATTTGATAGTAATATTTGATGGAAATGAATGAGTGTTGCGTACCAAGGCGGAATAGCAAAGACGTCTGGCTTCACTCGCGGAAGTCATCAGCAGATATGGTTTTTAACGGCAGCACTTCAGTTTCTGATGGTCAGACTGAATTTTTAGCAAATGGAAGAAACAAATCTAGGTTAATCAGTTCCTTTGCTACCGCTTTCGTGGCTGAACTACTGTGAGTGAAACATGCAGAGACAGATGCGAATACCTTGATCGTCATCACAGTTCTGGAGAAAGCCAATACCGGTCAATAAATGATAGTAGTGGTCACAGACTTTAACATCGTACCTTGTTGTTAAATTGAGCCGACAAAGATAATAACATCCAGGTTGTCAGTTCTGTTGGGTCCGAATGAAAATTGTACAACATAAAAGAAATTCAAGATTAAGCTGGGCCCTAAGAACTACTTTGCACATACTGCGATAGGTAACATGGCGAAGCTAAAATAAATTCCGGTTTATGAGTCGATATACAACACCAGTATGGTATATAATTCCACTGATTTAATTATAGACTATATAATTTTCCTATAAACTCGCAATATGTGAACATAGGGCATGCCCTTTTTACTCGCCTTTTTACACACAAATCATCATGAAGCCGGGACAGGGGGACCTAAGAATGTTGATCTTCACATCAAATCGAACATTTACATATACCAAGTTTTAGATTTACATTTCTTTTTTCAAGGCCAAAACCTAAAATGCCTGATTTATTAACATTTACTATAACGCGATAAAAACTATGAAAACGTATAGAGAGGACAATATAGCAAGTTCAATAATTCCACAATAGGAACTTGATATTATTATCGTTAACCTCTTCTGCTGAGATGCAAATAAATGAGCCCATAGTCCTCTTTCGGGTTCTATTTCTGGAATTCTGAAATAGAAAGACGTAGTAAACTAGTACTTAAATCACGGGTTCTTGTGAATAAAATCTGTAATTGCCGACAACGATGATTCATAGTAAACAGTAAAGTAGTTCGCTTTTAAACTACAGCACGAAATAATGCCGAATAATCGCCAATAGAACACAAATAACGCGCTAAAAGTAGCTGAAATTTACTGCAAGTAAGTACCAATTTCTGCAATAACTGCTAGGCGATGCTCTGAAAATAGCAGATTTTGCATAAAATGTGTTATCTTGAAGTTCTCTTGTAACGTTACAAGGCATATAAACTCGAGCATAAACTGATTGCTAAGATTTCCTGACATAGACGTACATACATTCCTGCTACACACTTTCCAGTCTAAAGTAAATATCTTTTGCTGTAAATTGTGTGTCAACACGTAAAAGCGTATGTAAGATCCTAATATTATAAAACAAATGAACTCAATACGCTCCGCTGTTAAATTGTTATTATGTTCGTGTTTAATATTCCGTACGAAAGCTTACCACTGCTGAAAATAATAACGTTAAAAAGTTATTACCACCATTTAAGGAGTTTTGAGGGATCAAATAAAATTTTGTTACAGCTACAGACTCGCGTGTATGTAGGTCAAGAGATAGATAGATATTCGCAATGAAATGGAATTATCGTTACATCGTGTATTAGATGTACTAAGTATGTCTTCAGCCGAGTTTCAATATCCTATAAAGTAACAATTTTACATGTCCCGGATTTATGGAATCGCATGGTGTAGCCTTCCTGTTTAAAGTCGTGAAAATATACGTTTTTTGCGTTTTTTTTTCCTTTAAAATATACACTTCATACTTTCATTCTACTTCCGTTCTGTCCAGTGAAGTACTGAGATCATGAAAAGGGCACTATCTAAGATTTCCTCGGATTTTTACTTTTCACGTAATAGAACCATCGAAAATTGAGGTCTTTCTCAGGGGTCAACAGCTATATGCAGCGTGAAATACTTTGAATGCCAATATTTGAAACATTTATAATACTTGAAACATCAATAAAATATTTGAAATAACTATGAATTACTTGAAATATCCGCAGTCTATAAATACCGACACAATGAAATTGAAATATACAATTATGTATTTTAAAAAAAACATGAACAATAATATGAAATTGCCTCTCACAATAAATTGATATCATCTTTGCTTTTAACTAGTTACTGATGAAACGAATACGATGAGGATTAATCGTAACTTGCGGATGAAGGTAAATATAATTGTATTTATCTTTCACGCGACTGTCGTAAAGTTGTCGGACATAATTTAAGTTTGGCTAAAGCTCTATAGTGTTTTGTTCCTGTTGATAATGAGGAGACTCTATGCAGGGGCGTAACTACTGGCCCGCGACTGCAGGGGAGGGAGGTGGGCTAACAATCCGTATTTCACTTGAGTAAAAACATAAATAAATTCTTCAATTTCAATAATTTCGCAAACAAAAACAAGAAAGCTGGCGCGCACCGCGATAATTATATCATTGTGATATCAAGAAACTCGGTCGGGTTTCGCAGGGGTTCATACACAGCAAGACGTTGCTTTCTGCGCCATCTGGATATTTATTTTCTTTGATAAAAGAAAAAAAACAATCATTTAACATTGATTATTACATGCGAAATAAGTTGTTTTGCTGTTTATCATTTCATCTTTCAAATAAATACCTGTCTTTAACTTGCCATCTTATTACGGCATTGCTATTGATGTTTGAATTTTGAGATCTGTCATTCCGGTCATAAAAGTGTACTTACTAGACGGAAGTGACGTCGGTCCACGGATACGGATGTTAAGTTGTTTAACTCAAATAGTGGATAAATAAATATAAGTGAATGTTTGTTTTCATTTATAGAAAAAACATAACCATTTAACATTGGTAATTACATGCGAAATGAGTTGTATATCGTTTAATCCTTCAAATAAGTACCTCTGTCTTTAACTTGTCATATTACGGCATTGCTATTGATGTTTGAATTTTGAGACCTGTCAATATAATACGAAGTATTAATCACATTTGTGCAGTTTTGATTTGGATTTTTGGCTCAATCAAACACCAAAATACGAATTGTGTTAAAAATATTCAAAATAACAAATTTGTAATTATCTGAAAAATGGAAATGTTTAATCGCAAAAACACATTGAGCGTCGTGTCGGATAGGTTGTGAAATAGATGTTTTCTAAGTATTACGCATATTCAGTGCAGTTCTTTTTTACATTCGGATTTCTTTTTCATTGTCAATATGGATAAAGAATTTGTGTGTAGAGAATAATAAGTGAAATCACATCCCCCACAACACTGCCAATGTATACTACAAGCTAATTTTCTATGTGGCTTCCCCGCACCCCCTGGCCATCCATCATGTTTATATTTTTGACTATATACTAGTTTCCATAATGGCGAAGAAACGAAACTCAAAATGTCTCTTTTAGAGAACAGTTCTATGAGCATATAAAATCAAAAGCCTCTCTGCCGCTCAGTAGTGATATCTGGAATTTCAATTCGTAAATAGCAAAACAAACAGTGAGCTTCAAAGCAATTCCTTAAAGATATATCTAGACAGAATTTTGCGCCTCCGAGACGTTATAAACTGAGCAATTGTTTTAATTTATTTTAAAATATTTAACAGTGTATTTTAATTAAAATAAAGTGCTGTTTTTTATGGACTTACCATCGAAATTTAGAAAGATATACAGGGTGATCGACACCTCAAAGTTCTAACATAGTTTTGTTCAAGAATGCGTATGTCGCTAGCCGGTCGTAGTTCAACATATACGACAATTTCACCACACACCTTCTAGCGGCTAGTGTATCAGCGTATACGCAGAAGTTACGCAATTTTACGCGTTGTAAGGGAATTCGGCAAAATTTCCAGGATGGGAGTAGCTCGTCTCTTGACGTCGGTGGTTGACATTAGCCGCGAAACAGACCGACATTAAATAAATGAATAGTAGTATATTGTTTTACATGGAGTAAAAGTAACATTTTGAAGCGAGTTCGATAAAAAATCACTTTACAGCAATTATATAACATGCTATTTTTTTCTTAGAATACTTCTAGTTCCGCTCATGAGGTGGCAGTAAAAGCCTTTTACTACCGCTCAGAGCTCGTTAACGGCAATAGCAGACTAAGTAAGCCGGTCAGACCAAGCGTCAGAGAAATGAAAGTTTAAGTTCAAAAAAATTGTCATAAAGGTCATTTTCTTTTGACGTTTGAAGAAATATCCTGGTTAGCTTTACTTCAAATAAATAAATAAACACCACAGAAATTAGACAACCCCCCCCCCCCCCCATTCTAGGAGCCAGAGGCTTATGCGGAAGGGAGTTACACATTGAAAAGTGTGAGCGGCAGTAAAGGACTTCTATTTCCGAGTCTACTTCCAATTAAATGGAGTGTCAGAAAAATTACAGTTTACGTTCACAAAACTGTCATTAAAGTCGTTATTTTAACGATAGATAAATTTTTGGAAGTGCCAAATATTACTATTTTGTTTCGTGATCAAACTGCGGAAACTATAGGACACATGAATTTCCCTGATTTATTTGTATATGGCACGCAGGTTAATTTAGGTAGGTACTCTTGGGTTAAATAATTGATAAGACTGGGATACTGTATTTGATAACTTTTTCAAAGACCAAGACATTTAAAGTTTATTTGCAACAATTCGTGTCATTCTCGTCGCATGAAGTGTCGATTTCATAAAATGTTTTTGTAACCCTTCCTGTAGCCATATGCGATGGTAAAAGATAAGTGTTTAAAATAAATTCCAACTGTTAATGCACGTTTAACGTTGACAGTACCACCTTTGTACTGGACTATGTTTCACATGAATTTAGTTGAAACTAACATATTTTATAACCGATCGGAAAGTTCGTTGAACGATAGATAATTTTATCAAAGAACAAAGTATTTTAAACAAATATTGATAGAGGTAAATGTGTATATGTGTGTATGTATAATACATGAAAAACAAATTATCAGGCAATATCGTTTTACCTTTTCTGTTATTATTTGATTTCGAACTGTTATAAATGTTTAAATCATTAGTTGTTCCTTTTGATGTGAAAGCTGGAATCCTTTTTAAGACATAAATAGGAATTTTAAACAGAAATAACAGTAAAATATCGATAGATCTAAAGACTAGAAAAGTTTTATTTAATCTCTGATTTAGTGAGTTCAGTATTGAGTATTATTATTACATTTTATAGTAATAGTTTTAGTATTTGTAATTATATGCTTCTACGCAAATTATATTCTATAAAAAGAACGCAACAGTACATTTAAATTAAAAACATTAATATAGTAAAGTTCAATGTCAGAGTAATAAATAATATGTCTTTGGGTGGGTTGTAGCATGTGTATAGGAGAACGTTTTTTTTCTTTATCTAAATAATAACTGCGACTTGGGCTATAATATTAACATACATCGGGGGATATATGGACATCGATGTTTAGCGGGTTTTTTTTGAGCTGTGTGTATGTAATACTTTAAACATACAATCACTCACCTGATACTTTTCGAGTTGTTGACGAAAACAGTTTAAGGATACTTTGGATAGAGTCTATCGCATTTGGTGATACAAAAAGAAAGACTATCACTGAAATGAACCATTTCTATAGGATTTAACTTTTACAGAAAGACGTTTTCAGCAAGAATTTAAGATTAACGTTTGGTGTGGTATCATTGGCAATCAATTATAGGGACTATTTGTGCTTCCTCCCAATTTAAATGGACAGACTTATCTTTTTTTTTTTAATACTCTTGCTGATATATTATATGCTTTCATGCTAGACATACGGGATAGAATGTGATTCATGCAAGATGGAGCTCCCCCTCATTTCTTCATTGAAGTCAGGAATTATCTTGATAAGATTTTCCCACGCAAAAGGATCAGTCGAGGAAGTGAGTTTGCTTGGCCACCAAGGAGCCCTGATTATAATCCACTGGATTATTATGTGTGGGGACATATGAAGTCCTTAGTCTATGCAAATACTATCAACTCAAGAGAAGAGTTGTGGGACAAAATAGAAAACGCAGCGAATTTTATTAGAGGACAGGAAAATTTATTTTTCAATGTGAGAAAATCTTTTATGAATGGAATTAGAAAAGACATAGAAGTAAGTGGAGACCATATCGAACATTTAAGTTTCAGCAATGGGGTTTTTGCATGGGGGGAAAGTTTATAATGTCATTAAGTCAACTTTTAAGTTATTTTTTGGTATTCTAATAAGATTAGATTCTTATTTTAGACAATCTTTTGATTTATGTATTTATCTCAATACTATGAAAATAATCCATTAGTTCATAAGAAAGTGAGAAAGAGTTTACGCTGTTATTACGATTTTGTTTTCCCTGGCGTTTTGTACTTTTTGGCAATAAATACACTTTATTTCATTCAATTTTAATTTGTCTTTCAAAAAATGATTGAAATGTGTATCGGCATTTTCCTCGAAAACGGTCAGAGTTATCAAGTACTACCAAGTGTACATTGTATACGTGGAAGTGACGCCCTCATCAGATTTTCTGGTCGGAAGTACCACAACGTTTCGTCAAAAAAAAATATGGAAAAAATTCATCATCAGATACAAATCCTGCGGTGCCGTCTATGATCTAACGTGATGTAATACATAAATTATTGTTTCTTAAAATAAAAAAGTTCCCCTAGCAAATTTGGCGAAGATCAGTCAAGAGACTGTTGAGTTGTTGCTTGTCTTAAGTTTACTAGTTTACATAATGAAATCAATTCTGAATTCCGTTGGCTCGTTTTTAAAAATTATGTGAAATAAGAATGAGGATATTTTATGCACTATTTGACCTTGGTAACGCACCCTTAAATGTTAAATAATGTCTCAGAAGCTATGTCGCTCACTTCGAAAATGCAACTATTAACTAACAATACTGCAATTCGTCTTTGGGAGACCTTTCAGCCTTTTTAGGATCCTCTCGGTCGATTTATTTTATATCTATTGCGAGATCTATTACAAGATTCTAGCACCGCATTTTTCAACATGATTTTTATAACGTATCATTGCTCCGAGCCCAGCTGGCGCGGCATCTCATATTTCACATCAAATAAGAGAACCTCACCTCATTTTCCTCTATTGTTAATTTTATTTTCTACGGAGATATATTTATCAAGAATGTACGAATGTAGGACGAAATTGTGTCTCTTTGAAATTTACCCACGTAAATTAAAAAGCGGGGCATATTTGGTTAAGCCGCTGGATCTTGTACATATGTTTTTAACGTTTATTCGATGGGCATTCTTTTAATCACCGACGCGACGAGGTAAAAACACTGCTCATCGCTATGCTTATAAATGGTTTTTGCCGTTTAATTTGCGTAAAATAATAAACAAATATCGTATTTAATTTTAATACGAATGTGTGTTTAAAATGCGCCGCTAGCAATGGATTTATTTTAAATTATTTCACGAACATTCAACTCGGTTAGTGTATGTCATCAGCAGAATAACAATTTTTAGACGAAGCTCTTTAATGACATGTGGCCACGATTTGATTTTATTACACCCATTTCGTTACCGAGTGTATACAGTATATTTAAACATTCAAATTGAAATATGAACTAATATTTTGAATATTTGTGCGCCACTTTTATAGCTCTATAAAATAGGCACTCCAGCTTCCCCATAAAAAACAGACATCTTGATCTTTTTGTAGCTCCTAGAGTTGTGCTTTGTACTTTGTAGATGGAAAAAGAGTTTAGTGTCGCAATCGTACAGAAATCCAAATGGAAAATGGACCTTTAGAAGCTCGAAAATGTACAATATATTAATATACAGGATGTATCATAATGGAATGTCAGTAATGAAAGAGCTTATTCCTCCTCCAAATTTAAGAACATTTTGTCATATAGACAGTGTTATTAGATCGTACGTTTACGAAATACAGGACGTTGAAATTATCTACTCCGAAACATTAATGAACATATGGAAAATATTACCTCAATTTTCTTCGAGAATTTTTCCTTGGCCGTACGAGGATATCTCAATGAAGCCTATCCCAATCTATAGAAAAGTCGTGGAGGACCTATAGCATGACCACCCAGTTCTCCAGACCTTAACCCACTGTATTATTATTTATGGAGCCATTAAAAATCTTATGCTTATTCTGGTCCTATTCCCCATGAACAAATTCTTCTTAATAAGATCGAAGAGGATGCCAGCAAATCTACGAGAATCCAGAAATATTTAATAAAGTGAGAGAACCTTTCGAAAGGTGTATTGACACAGATGGACGTCACTGCGAGCATTTCTTGTAAAGTTGAGCAATATTTTTTTAAATATTAGGGTAGAAAGAAGTTATTAAATGTCGGGAAAGAGGAGAAAAGCCCAAAGAGCAGTTTTTCGTCGAATCTAAACGCAGCTGTCAATCCCTTCAGGAAATTAAAGCATTTGCATTGAAAAAGGACCTGAAAGTTTGTTTTTTAAACGATACACACTGAACAAACCAGCGTTTATTGTATATAGGCGAGTCGTCGAGGAGTCGAGAATGCGTAAATACCATTTGAAATCGGACAAAAGATTTTACTGTTGAAACCAGTTCATTATAGGCCTCTTTTAGACATACTAATTTTTCTCGAATCACTTGGCAACAAAATACACGTCGTAGATGGTGGACTTTTACTTCATCGAGTTGTGTGGCGTCAACAAGATACATTCACTTCTATCCTACCTAGAGTACCTAGGTATGTAGAGTATATTCACAAGTAATTTAAAGCTAATAGCTTCGTTGTCTTCGACGGGTACCCTACCGATGCCTCTGATAAAAGTACAAAATTTGCTGAGCGTCAACGACGGGCTCAGAGAAATGTTAGTACTCTAAATTTCAGTTATTATTTCATTCATGAGTTTAGTTAAAAAGTTCACATGCTGAATATTTTACTAGGAAAATTTGCGCTTACAAAATAACAAGCTTATATTCAAGAACTATATATTTTCAGCGTTTATGTAATGACAAGAAACTTTCACTTCCATTATTCTTCAGTGGTTTACTATTAAGGGCTACCGTGTGCCTAATTTTGACATTTAAATGTCGCAGGAATGTTTGTCTTTCAAATAATAATGCGAGATTTCTCACTGGTGACTATTTGGCTTTCTATGATTATTTAATAACCTTGAGCACTGCAAACTGTACAGGCCATCGGTCAGTACTGGTCAATTGGCCGTAAACTTCTTCATATTCAGAAGCGTTTACTTTTCGTTGAACCGGGACGTCTCGTCTGTTTGGATTTCATCTACCCATCTCATGTTCCGTTGTTGGACAGTCATACAAAATTTGGTAGTTACCGCTTGTTTAATTATAATTAAAGGATATTTCCTCAACATTCTATGATATTTTACATGAGTATTTAATTCTCATTTATCACTTATATTTCATGATGCACGAACATGAAATTTTATTATGTAGTATGTTTATTTTTTTTTTCTTCCTTTATCATATGCTGCCATTGCTATCTGTTTTATTTGCTGTGTATCTGTATAATTATATAATTTTATTGTTATATGTTCCGCTTTAATTGGTTTAAGTACTGTTGGATGGTGTAAAATAAAATAATTCTATAATAGTATATTACTCTATGCAGTTATGATAAAAAAAATAACATATTTCCCTATGTGCGCTTAGTCCCTTTTGGACCTCAATTCACAAGTGATGAAAGGTCCAGATCAAATACATTTTGCGGATTAGTTAATTTTAGTGTAATTCAAAGTTATGTCTCGAGTTCTGTTGCATCTACTATGAATAAAGATGGAGCCGGATAATCTCAAATTGAAAATTATTTGAAATGCTTCAATGCATAAGACTTGCAAAAACATGAAAAAATAATATACATAAAAAAGGTGCTGAAAAGTTAGAAGCAGTTAATTAATTTAATTGATAAACGTTGTTACTGATGATAAAATGTATATCTAGCCAATTAACTTGCTTTTAACGCAACACAAATTATTAGAACCCCTCCCTTGATGTAGTTGAAAGCGTCATATACATAAATAAACAGGTTTAATTGCAAAACTTTTATGCTCCTTGGTATTTTTCCACATAAAAGTTGTTTTATAATATAGTTCAAGAAAAGTATAACTTACAGCAATTAATTTAAATGAAGTACGCAATCGTATAAAGCTCCAACTAATAAAATTAACGAATATGTTTCTCAACTCTTCGTCCTCTAAGTTGAAAGCTGGGTGAAAGATCCGAAGCAGTTTTTCCTGTTCGCAACGTTAAGCAAAATGGAAACCTGTTTTGCCATACATTATTGCAAATTCATAACGATGATAAAAAGTTGAAAACCCACACAACAGGGATTTATTATTTATGCCTACACCGCATTAACTATGCCGTATTATTTTTTATAGCATAACAATTAACAGTTTATAATCGAGTTTATGGTCGGTGACAAAGACGAATTTCCTCATTTTTAATTAAGTCGATTTCGCAACCGGCTGAAATCGGCTCATTATTCATAGACCCAGACTAAAATGTCAGATTATATCTTCATTTATTTATTGTTAATAAATAATATTTTCAAATTAATTCAAGAATGAATATTTCTTTCTTAGACGACGCTTATAAATGCTTTATATACGCTCTGTATTACCTAATATTTACCTAGCTAACCTCGTTACACAAAAAGACCTGCTACATAGAATATACGACGTTTCATAAATATAAGTAGGTACTGCGAAATTGTTGTTTATGTAATGATATACAGTTGTCTAGTTAATCTCGTTATAATATAGCCAATTAATTACCACATCATTCACAGTAAATACAATAATAACTAATACCGCCTACAGCATCATAAATCGTATATTTATATAAAAAAACAACTAATGAACGTTCAAGAAGTAATGATCGATTTGACAGCTATCAGAATTATCGAAGAAAATAATACTTAGCACAAATTTATATTTCTTCTCTCAAATAGAACACGTGTAGGCTTCAAATGGTGTTAACGCCTACAGAATCAAATCCTATTTTTTCCGATTTCCATATTTAAAGTTAGCAATAGCAAATCTGAAGAAAAAAATCCCTCAACAAAGAATGTTACCTCCTTTCTCTTATTATTTATTTTTGAGAAAGAATTGAGGCAACATGTGCGGACGACTAGCTGGTTTAAGCCGGAGCAGAGAGCCGTGGGTCCAGAGCATTCGTAAGAGTGGAGAAACTTACCCTTTCTGACATGTACAGCATAAGCGACAGATTTCTGTTTATTTCGAGAAAAGGAGACGAAGAAAAATTGACGTTAAATTGGGCACCATCTATAGTGAAATAAGCAAAATTGTCCCTTTTTCTCGAATAACCAGTCTGCTATAGATCAGTCTGAAATTATTGGTAAGAGAAATAAAAAGATAGTTTAAAATGAATGACAAAATATATTACATGAAAGAAAATTAGACAAATCGGTTTTGAGACAAATTGAAATGTAAAAATATATATATATATATAAAAGACAAATTGATACCAGTATCCTAGGTGGTTTATGGTTCAGGTGGCTGGTTCTGGGACAGCAATCCAGGCCCACAATTGTCTCTTATTGCAAGAATTCTAAATTTTCCTTGGCAATTTACGTCTCTCAATGAATGGGGTGAAAATTGTAGGAAGTTTAACCAAGTATGGGGTTTAATGAAAAGGTAACCAAAGTTTATCAAATTTATGCAAGTTAGTTATGCATTAAGCAATGTTAGCTATGCAAGCTAGTTAGCTGTACAAAATATATTTAAATTAGCTGCACGACATATTAAGCTAGCTATACAAAAGCTGCAGGAAATTAATTTAAGCTATACAAAAGTAAGCTGATTAGCAGTACAAAAGTAATTTTAGCTATGCAATAGTAATTATTAGCTATGCACGAGTAATTATTAGCTATGCACGAGTTAGCTGATTTCTTAGACTATAAATTGCCAAAAAAATTAAAAGGATAGAGAAAAATATTTTTAAAACCATGTGGTACATATAGCATTTTAACTACTTATTAAATTAAAAAGAATTGACTTTGAATTCAAAATTTGTTTTAAAAATAATTGAAATTATATCAAAGGCAAAATTTGAAGATTAATTAAAATATTTTAATGAGTATAATGAAATGAAATTACCTGTATGTTCAACACTTTGTAACTGGGATATAAAAATTGTAATATCAATTACTGAAGTCCACAGTTAAAAATTATAATGTTTGAATCAGTACAAAGGCTGCAAGCAAATGACTTCCTGGTGAGTTTTACTGATAAGGTAAATTTTTTGTCCTGTTTATTGGAAAACAACGCCACCAAAAAAATGTGAGAAATCTAATTCCCTATTTAAATTGAAAGCTATCAAAATATAGAAATCGTACAAGTATGGCCATCTGTCAGTGGTTGCGTTAAACGTACCAACTTGCCTTGTAGATTCCCATACTCAACTAAAGTAGCGGCATATAATCGATAAAAGGAATCTATAATAATAGTTTATTTTCCATGCCAGTTGATTTGCCTTTGCAATTTCTATTTTATACATAACCACAGATATTAACAGATGTAAATAAGTAGTAAAACGTATTGATAAATCAGTAACATATTACATGTTATAGGATTTACTATATACAGAATGAGAGAAGGTAAGGAAACTAACCATATGTACTCCATAGTAAACAAAAATATAAAAATTGAAAAATAGATCTGATGTAACTAAATTTTGTAGACAAATTGTTTCCTGGGATAATAATGCTGTATTACAACGGATATGAGATACATAATAGTGTTAATAGAAAAACAGGACTATGTTCCTAAGATATAAAATTAAGTACATAAAACAGTGTGACATGGTTTAGCCAGTTATACATGTAAAATTCTGTTAGTTGAAAACAGTTTCACCTGCAAAAACTGCATCCAAAAAATATACAGGTCGTGCTAACTATCCACAAAACACTAGTTTTTAAATAAAACTGTTAAATGGACATAGGCCATGTAACAAGAACCAAAGTTGTAAAAACATTTGGAACCTTTATAGCAACTGTGGACATGGTAGTTAGCATTGTGAATCGCAATGGATATGTCTCTTAATGGTTACCAACATGTTTTCCTATAACAAGCAGTTGGGGATGGAAACAATTAAAAGTGCGTTTGAAGATGTTCGAATATTTAAAAGACAAACCACTCAACTCCTATCTAGGGTATTTATTAGATAGCACTGGAAATAAAACTGGTTACAGTCAAGTAAAAATGGCTGTCTTAAATGCAGTATCCAAGTATTATGAGTCATTCTCACGAAAACCTGCATTTTTGTGTTCTCGAAGAATTTTTTAAATTTTTTTGTTTGATAAAGCATGTTTTTGCTATAGAAAAAGAAGAAATTTGTTGATTAGACTTTTTAAAATCTGTTTTTGCAGAACAGAAAACAATTGTGATTAAGCTCAACCAACCTGAACACACAGGGATTTACTTCATAAATTTATAGTTATGACCTTTTTCCAAAAATTTCACAGTTAAATCGCACGTTTTCGTGAGAATGACCCTTATCCTAATATTCGTATATCTTTGCTGACTACGTGAGTGATTACCCCATCGACTAATACTGAACAGCAACAAATTAAGAAAGGAAATTATAATGTACGAAGATGGCAACAATAAAGAGGATCATTGACAAATAAGGAAAGCACCAAAAATATCGCGAACGAGTAGTAAGAATAAAATGAATAAAATAAATAAATAAATAAATAAATAACACCACAGAAATTAGACAACCCCCAATTCCAGAAGCCAGGGCTTGTGCGGAAGGAGGTTACACATTGAAAAAACGCGGACATACAACCATTTCCTCCGACAGTGCCAGTACCGGAGCCAGGATTCGAACCCGGTGGTGCGATGTCCGTGTGAGATTAATCGCGATTGCCACCTCGCGCCTTAACCCACTCGGCTATCGACCAGACAAATGCCATAAATAAATCGCAATTATAGAATCAGAACGACAGACAGACTCAGAGTCAAAAGAACCAAAAGAGGAGCATAAACACGACAGAATGTGGAAACAGCTCGCAAAATTTCCCATTATACCAGGTGACCCAGAGAGTACTTACCTCCCACTTTTTTCTACAGTTTTAAAAATAAATTTCTGAAATTTGGGGATGAAGTATAGGTATCAATTTAAGTCACTTTTCTCATATAGCTGTAATTTCTCTTTCCAACGCTTTTTTATATTTAAAATCGGATGAAAAATAACCTTGGAAATGGCATTTATTTGCTATTTCTAGTTGCCTTTGAAATTCAGGATACTACTTGAAAAATTAGAGTTATGACAAATTGAATCTCCATGAAATTGAAAAATGGAAAAACATTTCTAAATCCAAGCAAATGAACAAAATAGTCCAATTTTACATGTAATTTGTTGACAAATACCATTTTATTCAAATTCAAAGTCTGCTTCGAAACTTTTTAAAATTTGTTCCTGAATTCCAAAGTCAACTAGAAGTAGCAAATAAATGCCATTTCCAAGCTTATTTTTCATCCAATTTTAAATCTGAAAAAAGCGTTGGAAAGAGAAATTGCTTTATGAGAAAAGTGACTTAAATACACAGGATGCTATTTAAAATAAGAAAATTGTGGCAATTTCTGGCCATACCGGAAGTAATATTTTCACCACCGAATGGTCAAAATGTGTTCATTGATACCCCGATACAAGCAACAGCCATGACGCAAATTCCAGCATAAACGTAACAGCACCGATGGCGGTCTAGCGGAGTATTTATCTGAAGTGGTAGCAATACCTACTGCACGGTGTTAAATCAAATAAAAAATTTGAAATAGATTGGGTGAGAAGAAAGCAATTGAATTAATATATCTATAAGAACATTACAACAGTTCCGTTTAATACATTTATTGTTTTTCTTTTAATATTAATGTTGGATGTCTAAAATCATCAGTTAATAATGATTTTTAATCATAGGATCTAAATTGGCTCAACGCTGTCTACTTGATATAATAAAATTCACTTTTTTCCATAAATAAAATTTTCAGGAATGTCTTGAACTTGAAAGTTTAATATAGTTACTCTGCGTACCTACCGCTAAACTATGAATAATATTTCCGAGAACGAGATGCTGATAAGGCTGAAAGAATCTCATATATTCATGACGGAGAAGACAATCAAGAAAGCAGTAGAATAATCACAAATCATGGTATGTAAAGATGGCGGCCATACTGGATAAAACTAATCTAAGTTTGAAACAAGTTCTGGAGAAGTTACATACAAAATCCTTCACTATCCATAAGTTAAATTTAATAATGAAAGTGTTGACGGGTTCAGTCGATATGGTCCATCAAATACATAAAAAAGATTCCTTGAAATCTTAGAATATTACGACTGCAGATCGTCGGCTTTTATACAGAAGCATAAAGAAAATAAACTGAAATAAAATGACTTTTCTAAAGTCTCTTTAAGCCGGTGGAGGCATCCACTAACACGTTTGGTAGGAAGGACTGCCATAATATTGTTAGAGAAAGGTTTAAAAAGTCGCACACCTAGAATTGTTAACAGAAAAGACAATTCAACTCGGGCAAGCACCGAGACATTTCGTTCTCATTTATTTTTATTTTACGAGAGTCATATCATCAAAAGAGAGATAATTTTTAGTGCATGTGACATATTATTGATAGCAAGCCGGTCGTTAAAATAAGACCATAATTGATTTACTGATTAGAACTATAATAACTGACTCCTGTGAAGATAAAATTTAATTTGTTCGTAATAAACAGTTACAAACGAGCAAGTCTGTAGCAGGTTCGCCTACCAATCTTGCACCTCACCTTTATTTCTTTATTTATATTATTTGTCGTTTTTCAACGGGCGTGCATAGGTTTTTAAATGTCAGTAGTTTATTCACACATTTGATTTTTCTAGGAAACAAAGTATATTTTTATAAGTTACATCATTCAGGAATTTTGATACAATATTACGAAAAATTTCGACACTGATTAAGAACTGTTTATTTGGGTTGATAACTGTTGAATTATTCCAAGACATCGCAATGGTAAAAGTTACTATTTATAATCTCTTAAAATCTAAAGGTAATTACTATCACTTTCATTATTATTATAAGTGTTAAGTGGGTACTTCACCATTGTATAAGATATACAGTGAGGTCAGTAAGTAACAGATACATTCATTATTTACGTAAGTTATGAGTCCTAAAACACGTCAATTTTTATTCTAAAATGACATTTTTTTAGCATAATTTTATACCTCCTCCTTCAACCCCTTTGGAGTGAGAGCTACCCCTTTAAAAATTTTAATGTTGTATGTTTTTGAACGTTGTATATTCTTCATCAAGAAAATTAAATTTGAAAAGACGACTTAAAAGACAGAATAGAATTTCTATAATGCCTCCATTATTGTGAAACCTCGCTGGTTGTTGAAATAAAAAATGTTTGAGCTGAGACTTAGAGCGTAAGAGAGACTCTTGAGGCTTTTGGTGTACTTAATTTTATTTTTTAAGAGGTTCGAGGGGGTTGCTCCTAAGATATCGGACAGGGTAAAGGCTACACCCTGTATAAATCCCAGAGGTTGGATTCACTTGTATTTTAAATATCTGAGTATAGACTCAGACTTAAAGTACTTTTAAGTGTTAAAATAGTTTAAATTTTATTGTTTAATGTGTGTGAAATAGTCTAAAGCTTCACCCTGTATATCACTTCTTGAAATAATAACACTTTGTTTTAAAACGAAATTAAACCATTCATTTAAATTAAATCAACAGAGTGTGGAAAACTTCTTTAAACGTAAAATATTAATTCTAAAAATAGTTAGGGAAAAGGTAACTTTTCGACAACGGAAAGTCCGACTTGAGAAGAAATTTCTTTTAATTGTAAACGGTTTAAGATGTCTGAAAATATTCACTTTGTTTATTATGCGCGAAGGCAGAAGGTTTGGTTTAACGAGGATATTTGTTTCATGGGGTGCGGCGGTCGAAGATTTGCTTAGCTATTTTACTTGGTGCAGCCAAGGAAGTAGAACAGATACTCGAAGTACTTGAGGTACACTGAAAACTGATTTAAGAACAGATGTACACACCGAACTGACTTATGTACCAAAAACTGACTTTCTTATATACACAAACTGACTTAGCCTGGCTCGTGGTGCTCGGCCTTTTATATGGTCCGTCAGGGGCGTTCGTGCGGATTTGTCTATTCTATAGTTTATTCTTTGACAAAGGTTTAGGTATATACAGAATGGCCCATGAGTGAGTGAGTGAATTTTTTATTTGTTGACCGATTTAAATGGCTGAATTATAGAGCTTCAATAACTTGTACTGTGGTGAAATATTTCAGAATGACATTGATAATTCAAAGGCCTACTTGGATATAATATATTTTATTACAGTTACATATTATGAGCTAATTAAATATTTGGTTAAGTTGTAAGTACCGCAATCAGTATTAAATAAATGAGCATCGTAAGTTCTGGAGCCGATTAACTTTCATATACTGCCACACACTTTTTAAAAAATGTCGCTATATAGATTATAAAACAGTCTAAAGTTTTAATATTTGGCAGTGAAATATTTATGCCCTTGACTCATTAAATTTTTTTCTATATTATGATGACTAATAAAGCAATTAATTATGATTATGTTATCTACATCTAGAATATGTCTGACTTATCTGAATAATTACGCTATAATTCTGTGATTTTGGCACAGACATTGCAACACAACTTGATTTGCGTTACATATAGCCAGTATTTCTAAATTCCACAGCGATAACTTGTTGAAATATTTAATACATAGTTCGTACGCTTTTCAAACGTTTCACTAATGATTATCTAGCAGTTAACAGCTCGTGTGGTAAAAGCACTTATTTAAATATTATTTAAAAATAAACACTGGTTAACAAAACCAGAAATGTGTTCAGTAAAAGGTCAGAACTAATAAAAAATTCACATGTAGGCGACACAACATCGTGTCAATATTGAACAAGTGTTTAACATTACAGTGTTAGACCGTAGAAAGTTTTAACCTTAACAATAATAAAAATTCAAACACGTTTTTTGTGTTATTTAAAGATTAAGGTTTCTGATGTAAATAAACGTGATCGCCTCGCGGGTTGGTTCATCGTGCCCTGTAATATTGGAAATCCTAGATTGTCATTTTGTTTTGAAAAAATAATGGCAAAAGAAATGTTGTGAGAGCTGCGATCAGTGTCCACTAAAAGTACTGACAGTACTCAGTATCCGGTATCAAATTTTATTTTACTTTACTTTTAGTGATATAAGGCCGATTTATTAAACTGTTATTGAATAGATCTGTATTTGTTGTAAACTTATTTTGCAAATATTTTATATTTTAAAATTACCGTAGACTCCTGCTATATCTTATAAATACTAAGATCAGCATTTTGTCGAACTACTGGAAATTTTACAGAACACTCCACGCTAGTCCTCTGCCGCAGGAACCGATTTAGTGCTAATTCAAAGCAGGCTTTAAAGAATAGACACGATAAAATAGCTGTACTTAAGTTAAATAAAACTGTTGAAAGAACATCTTTGCCAATCAGAGAATTTCAGATGGCTCGATAGTGAACCTGGACATGGCAAAGGCGCAGTCGATGGTATAGGTGAACGCACCATCGTGATTACCGCCCTCGGAACCCCGTGAGAAACCAGTTTTCCCGTTTTTCGAGAGATTTCGGTGTTGCGAGCAGGGTAGTTTCAACCCCCGGAGGTTGCTTAGGTCAACTGTGGTTGAGTAATGGTTAGTTCCCTGATATTCTCATAAAAACCCCGACCCAATGAATTGCAAAAGATCTTACAAACGTTTGATGCCCGGGACCTCGTTAAATGGACTATATGTAGTCATGTACGAATTAGCAACTATAGACTTCCTTGCTTTGAAAAAATCATACATTCAGTTGTTAAAAGCATCAGAATCAGAGAATAAGAGATTAGATTTGGATTCTGCCTTTAACTAAAACTTACTGTCCAAATTTCAATACAATCGGATTTTTGCTTAGACGAACGTGATGGACGGACAGACAGACAGGCATACGAACATTTTAAAAGGCGTTCAAAATGCGAAAACTAACTTAAATCTAAAAAAATCATCTTGATGTACATTCTACAAAGTTAAAATGTACTTGAGTATATGAAAATGTTATTTCTGATTACAAAAAAAAAAACAATTACAGCACAAAAATTTGACGCGTTAATTGGAATCTCGTTTTAATTAAAACAATACTAGGATGTTAAATTCCGGTTTATTTCCGGGTTAAAGTCGAACGAGTTCCCAAACCTATTAATTACCGGACCCTCGAAGCCCAAAGCCCTAATCAACTAAGCCCCGGAACAATTGAAGAAAACCAGATAATATGGTAATGCCTTCAGTCTCTAATTAAGAAATTAACTATTATCTAAAACGCCTTTATTAGCCTATTACACTTGAAACTAAAAGCATAAATATATACTAGTTTACCTCCGGGCAAGTTGCCCGATAAAATCGAGCTCTAAAGCAAGGGATAAAACGAATATTAATCATATTTTAGTCATGCTTGGATTACGGGTTCAAAGCCGCGATAAGATATGGTCTTTCTAGCTCACCGAGGGGGTCCAAGTGTTTCATGTAAGCCTAGGGGAGATTGAAAATGGCGTATGTTGATGTACGCGCGTTGCTGATAACACACATTTACTATACAATGCAACTTGTACGGTTTGCGCTTTAACCAGTATTAAAATAGATCGTAAAATCTTTGAAATGTTTCCATAGCTTTGACCCTCCGTTGTAGTTTTACGACTCTGGATACACAAAATTACTTGGCAGAATTCTACTTCCTCTTTTCTTTGGATAATAACGAGGATAATAAAGTTTACTTCTTGGGACAGGAGAACGCAATGAAGTTTTTTAACAGGTACATTTGCAGAAATTAATTTTCATCCGTTTAGGGAGTTCGGCGAAATGTATCAAAACGTTCATACGTGTTTATTTGTTTGTGTACTTTGATCCTGTTTTTTAAACTGTGCTTGCGAAGTGTGCGACAACACACAGAAATGATTTTTAAATTAATAAATTCTCTTTAAAATCGCTTATAAATACTTATAAGAGGAATTACGTAATAGGTTCTTAATTCACAAAGCATCTAAAAATTACTTTGCAAATACGTTATTAAATAAAAATTTTTAAATTATCCTCCCTGCATCGTTAAAGTTTTATCTAAACCAATGACCCTGGTCCTTCGAGCCGGATTTCAACTAACAACTTATGAATATAAACACAAGCTCCATATGCCATCATAGATGCAACAATGCATCCGATAATTTCTACTCGTATAGCTCCTGAATATTATAATACAAGCCTAAAAATTCACAATACATAAGTATAAAATAAATATATAAAATGTTATAGTTGTAGTTCAAACAATATGCAATTAATCATCAACTTATTTGTTCCAAACTCGGTTCCAAATTAAAATATTATGGTTTCGATTATGATTCAGTGGCCTTTATGGTGTTCCACAGGGATCGGTCATTGGACCTCTACTATTTATATTATATACCACAGATATTCTAAAGTAAAGTATACAATTTTCCAAAGTTCAAGCATATATTATGCTGATGATTCCCAAGTCTATCTTAACTTTTCTACAGATAATGCGATTTCAGCACAGGACAGCATCAACAGTAATATAGATATGTTTTTTTTTTACTCATGCACGATAAGTATTAATTTTAGCACTCGATTTTCGCACTTCGATTTATATTAAATTCCTGTTTGAAAAAAGTTCTTTGCGATCCTCTTGTTCTATGTGTGTTTAACTACTGTGATTTCATTTATTATCTCTGTCTTACTTTGAGAAAAGCGTATCCAAAAGATTCCAAATTTCCGTGTTAATGAATTTGATCGCTAAACGTGGAAAATAGAAGATTACCTACTTCGTATTAACATATTTTTTATGAATTATTAAATTCAAATATTGTCTGTTCCTTAAATTGAAAGTTAATTAAGAGATCTCATATTCACAATGTGCATGTGTCGTATGACAATATCAGTTTTTGTTCAAATGTGCTTTTAGAGGGCGGAATATTAAACATAATATTTTTAGTCGCAAACTCCTCTATAAATCCTTATTTTACTATAAGGAAAGTAACCAGACTGCAACCAAAGTTACAAATCTGACGCGTTAAGTGTAATAATTGCATATTACCATCAAAACGCTAATGCTTCGATTGCAACAAACACCAGCCGAAAGACTGATCCTACTTAAAGGAGCTCCCTTGCCAGTCGTCACACACCACTTGCAGACTGCAGTTTCGAGCTGTTGGCTCTCGTCAGTGCAAGGTAGGTATGCAGCGACCGACATGAGAATCCTTTGACTATAGTACATCCCGGTATTTTTATAATAGCGACATGTAAAACAGCCAGCAGGCGCCATCCAGCGGTCCAGTGTCTGTTGCAATCGAAAAATAAATAGCCTGATTTGGCTTAGCATAGTTCAAATGTGCTTTTAGAGGGCGGAATATTAAACATAATATTTTTAGTCGCAAACTCCTCTATAAATCCTTATTTTACTATAAGGAAAGTAACCAGACTGCAACCAAAGTTACAAATCTGGCGCGTTAAGTGTAATAATTGCATATTACCATCAAAACGCTAATGCTTCGATTGCAACAAACACCAGCCGAAAGACTGATCCTACTTAAAGGAGCTCCCTTGCCAGTCGTCACACACCACTTGCAGACTGCAGTTTCGAGCTGTTGGCTCGAACACAGAAGAGGTAACAGCCACTAGCCGTGTTGCCTGGTCCACTGCCACCGTTTGGGCAACACATGAAAGACACTACTAAACATCCATACCTGAGCAGAATTCGAATCCGTGACTGACAGCTCAGAATCAAAAAAATCTATAACTTGACTTGACAGCGCAAGTGGCATTTCTACAAGGATATAACTGTTTAACGATGACATTAAATGAACTACTCATATACAGTATGTGTAGTTGATGATTACCTCGTAAGCTCGCCAAGTCTGCAGCTTTATCAGTCAGTATCTATTCGTCAACGAATCATTATTTGAGATTGACCTGTGTATACTTCCAAGTGGTCGACTTAATAACCTTTTCCATTATTTGTGGTACACGAAAAATGCATATCTCACGTTGAACACCTTATTAACGGACGTTAAAGTTTTTGCAACAATCCATTCAATTGCAGTTTTGAAATGTGCTTTATTAAGGCAACTTCCTTCACGTAAATAAAGTAACACGTAACCAAGTCATTATATATTGTGTGATAAAAAGTTCCCTTGCACTTCTTATCGGTTATACTTTCAAGGAATAAATCATCTAGATTTAATTAAATGCAAAAAACGGCATGCACGCCCGCTTTATTAGAATAATGTTGCATATCGCATATAATGGCGTTGCATTAAGTTGTAATTATCATTTCCTAGCATGCTTATCTATTATTGCCAGTTTTATTTTAATAGCGTTATTACATGGTATTTTTTTCTTTGTTTCCAGATCATTTTCCCTCACGACAATTTAAGAAAAACCTCGAGTATGATGGTAGGTATTTCTTTTTTAAATCATTTTAAACTCGTTTAATATTTGTCATCGCGGACATTTATGTATTTGTTTAATATTATCAGTAATAAGGCTTCATCTTTTATTAATAGTAATCACTTCTTAAGTACACGTTTTCCCATTTATCATCCTGCGTTTACAACCGTTGATTTAGTTAATAATCACTCTTTAATAAACAAATTAATTATTCATGCTAATCGCCTTCAGAAGAAGCACCACCAGTCGATAATAATTATTAAGTTTATAAGTACATAAACTCGTACTTACGTTTGTTCAATGTTACGAAGTTTTTAATATTGCGTAGTCATCCTTTCACCACAAAATGTAGTTACCAATTTGAACTAAGGTGTCACAAATTATTTAATTATAATTATTTGTTGACAATATAAGAGACGATGTTCAAACCAATTTGACACAGTCTTTGAGAATTCATATATTTTTTAATTTAATATTTGCGTTGCAATAGCTCTTATAGCACCTATAAAAACCAGAGTTGGTCTCATTTGTAATTTTCAAATTCAGGAACAATTAATCCTATAAACATATGTGCAAGAGATAACAAGGCCATTTTTATGTATAGCCGTTAGAAGATACGTTCTACGGGTAAGACCATCCGCAACGACAAACATCAGTATTACTAACAACCAGTACAATATTATCTGATCAACTAGATCACCAGATTTATCCGCTATAAAACATATATGAGATTTGATCGGAGTAAGATATTATCTCCAGGATCATCCCTCAACGACTAGAAGATAACACATTTTATATCCTAATTCGATCCGACTACCAAATCATTAAACATTTCAAGGAATTTTCCAAGGACATAGAGAATCCGTGAGTGTTCGGGTGTTTAGTTAGTTGTACACCTCATCAGGAAGAAAATATTTTGATGCACACTTATGAGTGGGTTTGCACCGAGTGATAAACCGTGAAGGAAGTTTGGTGTACACGTCAGAGGAAGTCTCGGGGAAAGTCCGGGGAAGCCTTGAGGAAGTCTCGGGGATGTCAGGAAGTCTCCTTCGAAAAGGAAGTCTGGTGTACAAAATTTGGCCGCGGTTTGCCCCTCAATTTTAGCACTGTTGTAAATTAAACACTCTGATTTAGAACGAAAATTAACAAGATATTTATTTACGGTTTAGACAGAGTTGAGTATTTAAATATTCGAAATTAAAATTTTATTTACACAAAGAATAGTTTAACGTATCGACACTAGAAATTTGCCTAAGTCGGAGTTGGTTTTATTTAAATGATTTATTTAAGACTGAGAAAATTCACTCTTGAATTAATGCGCGATGGCGATTTGATTTTATTTAATTTTAATGCACTGGGGCGATTTTATGACATGTACTTTTTTACTAGGATCTGCCTAGGAAGATGCACGGGCACTGGATTTAAATTTGCTAGATACACATGAAGGCACACTTGGATTTATGCGCTGGGGCGACCGAAGAGGTAACGCGGGGACTGGATTTGTTTGTCACTAGATATGCCGTAAACACAACTTGCCGGAGACTTGGCGTACTCCCTTATTTATACTGATAATGGGGACTTGAATTACTGAAGTCTGGATGAAAGCCGGATCGGGCGCCAGCCGCTCCAATGGGCTTGCATTGTAAAATATTGCGCAATAAATGCTGAAATTTTGGATTTTCGGATTGAAAATTATATCATTAAAACGGCTATGAAAAATGGAACAATTTGATATAAAAATGTCAGTGGAATCTATTTTTGTTTTAAAATTGTGAACGATAACATGGTAAATTGAATTGGTCTCACGAAGTATCGTTGCGAGTTTTACTTTAATCCATATTTGATGTTATATTAAGTCATGTTAATCCATATTTAATGTTATATTATGCTATATCGAAGGTAATGTATCGCGGTGTTAAACGGAACGAAAGTAAATTTTAGTATTTTTTTGCTAGTATTTGATGGGAACATGTAAATTGGACTATGATATTTGAACGGAGTGGAAGCCAATTGTAGGGTAATTGAAATGAAGATAGTGACGAGTTGCTAGCACTCGATGGGAAACGTGTAAACTAGACTTATTTTGGGCCGAATGTTTTTTGGGCTGGCTGGAAAGGAGACTGAAAGATGTTTTGATATATTGACGGAAAGTTGGGTTTGAAGTTGAATTGAAGAGAAATGGGCTTGTAGAAAAATTTAGGAAGTGAAATAAAATAATTTCAATTGATGTTTGGGGAGTAATTTAGTAATGATTCGAGTTATTGAGGGGGCTGTATTTCTTAGGGCGGTCTTTTGTAAAGTTTTTCTGTAATTCGTTTTAGGGGAGTAGTTTCTTCGTATACACTCGTTAAAGTTATGTACTAAAAATTGAACTATATAAGGACAGCATAAATGTATTCATGTTGAATTTAATTTATCATATCCGTACGCTTTTAATTTTATGTTTTGAATTATTTTAATATCTAAATCAGATATCTTGTTTAAAAGAAAATAAACCATCTATACACTGGTATTATAAAAATTAATTAACTCGTCCTTAAGTGTCTCATAATTATTTGATGAATTAGTTAAAAAATCATTGATGGTATCCACATTATTTAACTGTTCAAGTATCATGTCGGTTTTTACAAATATTTAGTTTTTTTAATTCACTCCATTTGTCTTTTGTGTTACAATTACTAAATTTATATCTTAAATAGGCCTTCATTTCAGCATTAATGGCAGTATTAATCAAATTTCGTAGTTGTTTATAATAAGAGCAATGACCATTTTGCCTGGTTTGTTTGAATTTAGTAAGAGCTTGTTACGTAGTTTCTGCGTAAATTTAGTATTTCAGCAAATAATGCGTTTAGTTATCGAGGTCCTGAGACCAATCGGGCAAATAACCTCGCTTCTGAAGTGAAAACGAGAATACTTCGAATTTTTACGTTATGTACTTCCCAAAATATACCCTAGGAGTAAAGATTACCATGACATGGCATGTTGTTATGTTGCTGTTGCAGTAGTGAACGACAAGCGATGATTGATGGAAAAATTCAATTAATTTTCCGCGCAGCTAGCTAAAGCCGACTCAGATCGAAGTGTGCGGATATTAACTAATTAACACAGAGCTGATAAAACAGCGCGTCTTTTATAGACATGCAAGTTTGCTTTTGCTCTTTAACAGGGAGCGTTATTTATAGTTTGTTTAATTTACATATACAAGCAAAAAAGTTGGCATCCGCTCATAAATCAAAAAAACGACATCAATATGCCAGGGAATGATGAACGGATAAGGCTTTAAAAACGGGGTATTATGGAAATGATAACAATGCTCTTAAATATTAGAGATCCTTCATCAGTGTCCCATTTCTTATCCCATAATATACGTTATTTGTAACATGATAAGCTAAAATCAACGCTGTTGGATCAATAACTCTTCCAAGTGTTACTTAACTCCTGAGGGTGCTAAGTTTGTTGATAAACATGTTTAAATAAACAGATAAGGGACAAGATACAGTAACGCCGCGCCGCCAAGAAAAACAACTTGACACACCACTTTAGTTATCTCTTTCATCTTACGGTACGAATAAGGAAAATAATATATGAATCTCCTTTAAATTCAACATTTTGTCTTTTGGATTGAATCGTACTGAAATTAATCTTTCACTTTCTTAACCTGTTGTTCTATTTCCATTTACATCAATTATCTGCTCACATGTATGTTTTAATGAAATGAAATAGGTGAATTTATAACATAATAGGATTTTTTTACTATCCACGACTATAATACTAGTCCGTAGGTGGGTTGTTATTGTAATATTAGGTAATAACTCATGTTTATTTCGAAACTATTATAAACTGGAGAACAATGTTACACAAATAACTATAAATGTATTATAGTATATGTGTCAGTTTTATCTTAGCCTATTTCCACCTCAGTGAAGGTATGATACAGATTTTTTTAATTCCACGAGCTAAGGCAATCTCGGCAACACTCGAAAATTCTCGCACCAAATTTTGTGCAGGTCTTATTGAAAAAATCGTATTTTGTACGATACTACATTGAAACGATCATATACAGGGACTTAAGAGAAACTTCTTATTTTGCGAATATCAAATACCCTCGTATATAATTTTTTCAAAATACATTTTTTTACCAAATCTGCACAATGCTATGAACTTTTCGCCATTATCTAAAATATGTCACAATTTTGATAATTTTTGTTCAATTATTGATATTTTTCACACCAACCCTAAAACATTGAAATCACTTGGTCTATTAAAGTAATGTATAAATTCTCTTTTTCTACTTCTATGATTTATATTAAGTACTCTATATTGTTATATATGTTATATGTGGTAGAGATTGTAGATTGTTTTATGGGATCGTTTGGCTTCGAACAGCCTTAGTAGTTACTCTATGCGGGTTCTGGACCACTGAGTAGAGGAACACTGGGGGTTCTTAATGACGTCATGAACTGGATGGCATGTGTCCATCAGGATATAAAACGGATTTTAAACAGGTCTGTACAGGTTTTAAACAACTCTGAATAGGTTTTAAACAGATCTCGAACAACTACAAACAGTTCTGTACAAAAAATAAACCGGTCTCAAACAGGTCTGTACAGGTTTTAAACAGGTCTGAACAGGTTTTAAACAGATAAAAACAGGTCTTAACTCACAATGACTCCTGATGGACACATGCCATCCAGTTCATGACGTCATTAAGAACCCCCAGTGTTCCTCTACTCAGTGGTCCAGAACCCGCATAGAGTAACTACTAGCCTTGCTTCACTTCGACCTAAAAGATCTTTTATGATTTACCCTACATCTAGTTGTTTCCCAGGATTCCAAGACTTTTTACAAAGCTTGTGATTTTCCTGGGGGCTAATTTCCCTATGTCTTCAGGCGTTAATTCCGCCTGTTCTAGGAATTCTAGCCTAGTGTGGACTAACACCTTGCATTCACAAAGTATATGTTCAGTTTCAGTTGCAGTATCGCAATATCTGCATTTGTTGTCTACCGCTTTGCCCATATTCTTGAAATGATATCTGAAGGGGCAGTGGCCAGTTAGAAGGCCTGTGATTGGCCTTAATTCGGACAATGTGGTATTTATGTATGTTATTTATAATTTTGCGGGACTACTTCCTGCTCTGTAATTGGATTGTTGTAATCTGTAGAGCAGTGTAACTAAATAAATAAATAAATATACCGTTAATTTAAAGCATTTGAACATATTGATCGCTTTTAGTTTTTTTTTTAATACAATGGAAAGTTAAATTAAAAAAATAGACCCATTGTCGGGACTTTGTTAGCTCACAATTTTTTCTTCCTGTCTATCTGCGTTAATTATCGATTTCATTGGAACAGAGATACATTAAAGCTACAGATAAGAATTACTTTTAAGTTATTTTAACCATATAAAATGAATTATAACAGCTGAAAGGCTGAGTTTTGGGGAATTTTCACAAATAATAATAAAAAAAATATCTCGAAAATCGTGAGACTTTTTATAGAGGTCATTAGGGCTAAATATGTTCCAAATGGCGTCACCTATCCACCCTTTCCGTTTGGTAAACCATCCGTCAAACATCCTATATATATGCTATAAATACCGAAAATGAGAACGTAAATCTATAGAAACCTAGGTTATTGTTTTATTTTTTCTTGGCACCAAATAACTTTTCTGAATTTTTATAAACAGCTGAATGAGAGCAGTTAGGGTTGCCCTATCTGATAAGTCATTACATAAGGAAATGTATAAATATTCTCACTAAGATACAATACAGAAATATTTTCCCAAATTTAGTTAAGTGACAGTTTATGCAAGGTTCTTTTAATCGAAGCAAGCTTAAACTTTTAAACGACATTGACAAAAACGAGCAAAATGAAGAGGTTTAAGCCCACCCCAATTAATTATAAATGAAATCCTGGTAATGAAGTCACCAGTAAGTTAATTATTATTTATTTATCTGAAGGATAAACAAATAAGATTGGCTATTTGCGTGATCGTCTAGTTTTGTTAGTGTAGGACTCAAACTTTGTTGTGTGTGTAGTAACCCTTTTTTAATTTACCCCAGGTTCTTTTATATAAAGTTTAATATTACTTGTTTCTGTCGGATACGATCTACCTTTGAAAATTAATCACTCTGTTAATTTAAATACCTGGTAAACTTGAACACCCTGTCTATTTATTGAGATACCTAGTTAATTATATATGTTATTTAGGTAGTATCTTATCACTCAAGATTGCACTGTACATTTATAGTTGATGTTTATTTTCTATTTTGCTTTTGAAATTAAAACATTTATTTAGTTTATTACTTATATGACGAAAAGGTAAAGGTGAAAGAATAAGACAATAATTGATGGGAAAAAATAGAAAAAAAACCCATTTTATTTTATATAAATTGATGCAACAATAGTCGAACATGAAATCAAAATAATCCAAATATTTGAGACAATTGTCTAAATATTATAATAGGAAAATCTGCGTCGCTATAGTAATGGCCATACTATAGATATACTGAGTGTTTTGATGCAATAACAAGAACTTATACAAAAGTATGCTGTGTTTTAATAGTAATTAGAGTGGTGGCAATGGCCTGATAATGATAATCTGTAATAGAGCTGTTAACAATCGCTAGGTAATAATGATTTATAATTAATTAAAGTTGTTAGCAATCGCTAGATAATAATCATTTATAATTAAAGTTGTTAGCAATAGCCAAATAATGAATCGAATGCAAAACAAAGGACAAGAATCATGTCATGTTTATACATTATCGAAATTAAGTTGAGAAATGAGAATTAAATACTCATGTAAAAGATCATAGAATGTTGAGGAAAAATCCTTTGATTATACACAGTTTAATGATTGAAATTAGAGTAGGAACAATCATTCAGATAATCATATTAATCTTGCTGAGGTGAGAATTTACACTCACGTAAAATCTTTTAGAATGCTGCTGGGGAAATCTCCCTATAGTAATTAAATAGAAAAGCAACCAGAAGATTGCCTATGATTGTCAAACATACGAAGCCGCGAATCCGCGAAGGTAAGAAAGTGCGGTTGCATCACCCTTCAATCGAAACAAGTGACTAGACAACTGCCTGAAATATTGACATATCCCTCGTTGTAACTGAACCCAATTGGAGAACAGAACCAGCCAATTGACCGTAGTCAATGTTTCAAACCTTTGTAAACTCAAAGTACGCCGAATTCATATAACTATAATATCTTATTGTAGGTAAATAACAATCAGAAAACCTTGTGGTTATAGTAGGAAAATATTCCTAGTGTACTTTAAATATAAAGCATTCTTGAAAAACCTTACATGAGATGGGTTGGAAACGAAAGTCCACTATTTGTTTTATAAAAACTGCAGAATAATGATAGACATGAAGTTTGGCTAGTCTGTGATAAAGTACCTTGTTATTGCATAGCTCTTGAACATGAACTTGTTATTTTGCAAACGCAAATTTTCCTAGTGATATTTAGAAAGTGAAATTTTGTGAATTAAAATCGTGAATGAAATCATAACTGAATAACTGGTAATATAATATTATATTTTCCTGTTGAAAAGCAAAGCTAATATAAAAAAAAATCTAATATTCTTTTAGTACCACAAATGCGCCATTTAAACCTTTTTTAAACACCCCGTAACCAGAATATGAATGCAATTGCAAATAATAAAGTAGAGTCTCGAAATAAGAAAGTAATCACCTTTAGAAATTTATGTCAGCTGAATTTCTGTGCGCCCTGTATAGCGTTATATCGCCGTGAGTACTCTCCCCCAGGTTCTTCATGGTTAGCGTCCTCGTCGAGCATAACAGAGAGGTTAAATGGTACTTCATAAAGAGTACGTTCATAGCTCGGTTTTTGACAAACTAATAGGTACATATTTAATTTTCACATTAAAAACTAAGAATCCAAATGTTAAAATAAAAGGAAGAAACAAACAAACCATTATATATCATTTAGCATGTAATTGGCTGAATGCAAATTTGACTTAACAATAGACCAATCACTAATGAAATCACATTAAATGGTGTCACTAATTGGATAAGAGAATGTTTGCGCCTTTAATTTGGTCATTCGCACAAAATGATTCTACAGACGGCAAATCCCCAACATAACGCATTTTTGATAATTAGACACTGTTTGCTATTGAATATTTGTTTGCGTTTTATATCCTGCTATTACTGTATATGTCTGCATTCTCCAAGAAGCAAAGGCAGAACTTCAACTAAGAAATTGAATCTTGATACCAATCGATATTCTTAATCTGAAATTAGGATCAATAAACTTTCACCGTATGAGAGTAAGAGTGAATAGTTATATTATCATCCATCAATAAATAGTCATTGTTGCGTTAACAACAAAAAATGAATTATAGTTGTGCCCAATTAATCGGAACGAGACGGAAATGCTAGGGGATAAGAATTGACAGTCAGCAAAAATCGTTTGATGTCGACGCAATAAGGTTCTTGGCCTACATAGGCACTGGAATTTTGTGCACACTGCAGCTAAATATAATACCCTTATTAATATGTAATATTGAGTGGTAATCGACAGCCAGTATAAATATAATATGGAATTTTTCATACAACTGGATGAGGGAACGATATTGAATTGAATAAACCGTTCTTTCGGGACTATATTACATGTGTGTTTATGGATATTGATGTGGAATTTAATGTTACGTAAAAAACTAATCAAATAAATAAAGTTTGACTTAGGAAAACTATTAAAAATATCATTTATCATGAGCAAAATCATTAACAAACTATATATATATATATATATATATAACTAAAAATATCAAATAAAATTATTGAGGAATGGATATTTCAGTTTCGGGTCATGGATTCAAGGGAATTGAATATTATAAATTTTTCAAATATATTATTTAATAATTGTATTAGTACACTGCTCAAATTTTGTTTGTTTAAAATTCGCTATAAATGTTTCGGCTTATTAGGCCTTTATCAAGAGAGTACAAAGTGTATACACACAGTATATACACTTTCCATATACTACTCTACAAACATTTGTAGAGAATTTTAAACAAAGTAATTTGATACGTCTAAAGGCAGCGTTTACTTAAATACAATTTTTTTAAGATGCTTCACAAGGAACCAACCACAAACTCAGTTCAGTATATATTATTTAAAGATGTTGGCATTCTTCTGTTAAATGTTTAAAAAGTTAATGAAATAATTCGGCGCATTAAGATTGTCTCCGGGTCTATCGGTAAAATGGTGTATCATTAATGTTACAGGTAATAAGTAATTTTAATTAATTGTTTGCCGAGCAGTTTTTGATGTTTTATATGAATTTGTATAGTTCCATGCCTTCGAATTGCAATTCTTGGAAATCATGTGTCTACCGCCACTATATTCTTAAAAGAAAATAATGGCTAGGAAGTCCACAATTGTCGCGTAGAATATTTCGAAAAAAATCTGGAAATAGACATCAATTGCGTCCTTGATGGAAAGGTCAGAGGTTAATAAAGTTTGAGTAAAGTCGAATTGTACTTAATATTAAAATTTATTATTCTTCCGAACATTTCTGTTATACCTACGTAACAATATCCATGTTTCTTAATAATCCATAAAGCAACAATAAACTTATAATACTAAAAATAAATACGTGAGGAGAAAACAATAGCAATTTAGGTTATCAGTTATGTGTTTTATCTTGTACTTTACTCTTATACAATAATATTTCATTTAAGTGTTGCGAAGTAAACGAGGTTTTATTTTTATTTTATTGTTTTCATCCATAACAATATGCAGATTATAGACAAATATAACTGATTATAAATATTTGTTTATGTAGCAACATTGCGTGTCTTTTAAGTCGCAATAGTTTTTCACTTGGTTTTCCCATAGTTTATACTTAATTAATACAAAATATCGATGTATAGCTAGAACAAATTTAAAAAAATAAGACATGAGGCAAATTGAAAAGTCTCATAAAATGTATGTTGCATTTCCTAAAACGTAAACATATCCGAAAAAAACATAGCCAACTCAACACCTACGTGTTAGACTTGAGATCAAGGGGCCCCAGGTTCAAATCGTTTTTACCGAATTGGTAACAGTGGACTCGACGGCTATACCGTACCAGTCCTGAGTTCTAGTCCCAGCTCCAGTAGATGGCAATGTATGTGTGTATGTGTCCTAGTTGAATGGTGAAATAAACTCCGCCAGGACATTAATCTAAGTAAGTCGATTTAAAAAAATTTGGCAGTCGAGTCTCGTCTACTTTTAGGCATACGTAAACTTTAAAAAGAAATAAAATCTTTTCAAAAATATGATTTTGATATGAGAAAGCAGTAGAACCGTCTCGAATGAAAAGAAAAACTCTAGAATAAGGGTTATGGAGTATACATAAGTAGCAGAGCCAATGCGCAGGTGTCAGTTCAGTACAGTTCTGAGATGGGCCAAGTGATCTCTTAATTTTTTCATATTTTTACTGTATGATATATTCGTATTAACATGTTTTTATATAACTACTGAAAGTTTGAAGTAGAGCACCCCTAGAACTAGGGCAATTTCGAGCACTGATAACTTCTACAAATCTCGACCGATTTTACTTTACTTTACATCTGTTGAACTTGGATTAATGAACCATGTAATAACAATTGATTCAGAACCGTTTTCCTCAATTAAAAAAAAAACAACACAAAAATACAGATCACTAATTCCGAAAATATTTTGGAAGAATGAAGTGAGTTACCTGAAAATAGCAGAAAATGTAGTGCTTTCCAAAAAAATTGTGTTAGTGTCATATTTTGGTTCAAAACTATGTGTATTTTATTATTTGTAATCTAGACAATTTTGAATCCATTGTCTACAAGAATTTGATGAGGGTGAAATTGCGGCTGCCTTAAAAACTCAAACCTAAACTAACTTTTGATCCAATGGTTTTAAGTCTGCTGAATACACTGTAACTTCTGGTGTTCCACAGGGGTCCACCTTGGCCCCCGTTCATTATTTTTATAAACGACATTTTAGATGTGTCGGATGTGAATTGTCTCATTTATGCGAATGATTTAAAGATCTATGCTAACGTTAATAACTACAATGATTGTCTCCGCCTTCAAAGGTCTTAGACAGTGTAAACGCTGGGTGCCAGGAAAACAAGTTGTCATTAAATGCCAGCAAATACAATGTCATGTCTTTTTCTACAAAATCCACACATATAATTTTCGATTATAACCTACATATGTCAATCTGAACCGCCCCTCTACTTCGCGATCTTGGCGTAATTTTTGATACCAAGCTTTCTTTTTCCGCTCACGTTGACACCATTACCTTAGAAGTTAGTTAAGACATATAGGTTTTTGGTGCGAAATTGTCGTTATTTTACATTGTTAGACGCAATTAAACCTATCTATTTTACCTTTATTAGATCTAAGCTTGAGTACGCTTCTCTTGTATGGTCCCCATATTACATCACTTTTATGTCAATAATTTGGAATCAGCCCAACGTCGATTTTTAAAATTCCTTTGTTTTAAATCGGACGGTGTTTATACACTTTTGGGTGTTTCGCAAGAGGAACTGCTTGATAAGCACGGCATGACAAGTCTTGAGGCTAGGCGTAGATATTTTTCTCAGGCATTCCTTTTTAAAATGATTTATAATATTATTGAATGCCAAGAATGATTTTTTTTTTATATAAGGGCATCGACTACTTCGGTGATTAGCCCTACTATATTGTATTCTTATCCGTGGATACTTGGAGATATATAAATTTATTTCCCGAGGTGTAAAGAGCCTGAAAAAACAAATAATTTCACAACAAGCAAGTAAAAACAGTAGGTAATAACTTTTTCCTAATTTTGATAAATTCTTAGATTTTTTTAAATAGATTTGTTGTTTTCAAATATTGCATTATTTTCGTTCTTAGCGCAGTTTTCAATATTGTTTGGGAGGTTTATTCCTCGACGTATATTTGCATATTCTTGGCATTCCAAAAGTATATGCTTAACTGTTAAATAGTCTCCACATGTTGAGCAGATTGGTTGTCCATCTCCTGGTAGCAAATAGAGAGAAGTCATATGCGTGTAACCAATTCTTAATCTTGTTAAGGCTACTTGTTCGCGACGTGTTAATTTTGGCAGTTTCCATGTTGCGCATGATAGTTTATATGTTTTTAGTTTTGCATAGGTGCTATTCCATTCGTATTGCCACTTATTGCTGACTTTGATCTCTAACACTGTTTTCATATCATCTGGTCGGATAGGTAAGCCTTCTATTACTTCTTCTCCTGCAGCATCTCGTGCTGCAATATCAGCAATTTCATTGCATGCCCCAGTGTCCATAAAAATATCACTGCCTTTTTTGTTGTTCTAGCCATTGTAGCAAGGATATAACTATGTGGATAAGAGGGTCTGAGGTAAAAACATTTGAGATGGATTGTAGAGCACTGAGAGAGTCACTACAAATTATGAAACATCTATGGATGCTATGTTCAACAAATCTTCGCTCTTGCCAGATAGCATACACTTAGGCTGTGTAAATACTTGAGTAGGAATTTAAAGTCCATTTATGCGTACTGTTCTCACAGAAAAAAGCACTACCTACACCACGATCTGTTTTGGAGCCGTATATATAATTGTATAGTTTTCATATTTGTTGATCAGATCTCGAAATGCCATCTTGTATATAAGTGGCGGTGTGTTTGCGTTTGCTAAACGTGTTAGGTCTATGCGTATATTATTAGGAGGTATTTCCGTGCACTCTAGTTTATTCAATGTTTCTTTCACCCTGATTCCTGCTGGTCTGGTGATGGTTGGCCTATACTGAAAAATCTTGACATATTTAATTGCAGTCTTAATGATATTAAAATGTATTACTTAAGAACTTTGTTCTTTTTCTTTGTTTTTTCTTACTATTTTGTATAGTTATGTATAATTTTGTGTTTATTTTAATCTTCTTTATGTTATATTCAATTGTATTGATCTCTATTATTATTCTCTTAATGTATAGTTCATATTTGACATACCTAATACTTTATCTTTTTATTTTTCTTATTGTACAGAACTTATTTAAGTATTAATGTTTTTTCTTCTCTTCCTGTCCTGTAATTGGGTTTTTACCCGTAGAACAGTGTACTATTATAAATAACTAAATACAATAAAAAGAAAGTAAAATTAGTCCAGATGTTATCTATAGTACTATTGATAATTTAGTTCTAGTTTACCACATGTAATCAATACAATTACGTAATTGTATTTGACTTGTAGAATAGGATACTAATAAATTAAATTAAATTAAGTAGTCCTGGATTATAAAAAAGTTGATAGCGCGTTTTTTATGCTTGTGATTCATGTACAAAATGGTAACTTGCTCTCACGAATAACCGGTGCGTCGGTGCTAATGTGCGAGCAAAAAATATATCAATCCATATTTACCAAACTTAAGGGTTTGCGATAAGGAGAATATAAATCTCGACATTTATGCCAAATGTCGAAAATAAATGGATTTATTTCGCTGCTCCCATTATTTATGGTCCACAGTACACTCCCATTTAGGGTATCTGTGAAATATATACAATGACTTTCGTGCTCTATTTTGAAAAAGCATCCGTTAACATCGTACTTCAATGATTCGATTCATTTGTTACTTATCTACTACAAACACTTTGCTATTTATGTCTCCTATGCTATAAGCTATAACATAATAAATAATGTAAAGAATAGCCCGACGTTCATGGTCAAAATAATTATATTGCTGCGGAAATAAAGTAGATAGATATAGGGGTGTTGGGATTCTAAATGAAACACGAACTTAGGGGGAGTTCTACCCCACGTCGCGGGGTGTGTACGCGACAGTAGTTAGTCCAGATGGTTATCCCGAATGCGTGCGTTCAGTCGCTAGGAAATAAGTACATATTTCAGTGTTAATCTCAGACAGAAGCTTAAGTAGATTCTAGCATGTGTAAATAGATTCGTGCATCGAGAATGACTTGGGGATGAGGAATATATCATTAACGACTAGACGTTTTTATTACTGAGGGATTAAAAAATATAATCCTTTATTATGGTGATTAAGAATTATATCTCGACAATCCAATTGGAAATGCATGTTATCGTTATCAGGTGACTAATTTTTTATCAACTGTGTCATGGCAAACAATTATTCTCTGTGTATATAGCGTCATACCTCGGGTAATCATAAATAATACTATAGAAGCCTCTCATTGAAGTCCCCAAGCAAAATGAAAATAAAACCGCGCTGTAGAAAAACATACTCCGAGTTTAACAATACAAATGTAACATAATAAATCATTAATGCTATATCGATTAATATTTCATACACCTTCGGGCTGTCTAATTTCGAGACTGCTTACAATGTCCCAAATTTAATTTATGGATGTTTTGATGCGTACTATTTACTATTCATGAAACGTGTTACTCGATTGTAGATTGTGGATGTAATTAAAGAAAGTAGAGATTCGCCAGATAATTTTTCTACACCACCAGTCTACATTACGATTTAAATAGGTTTAATTCTTCTGCCCATTGCTTGATACAAGTATAACAGTTACATAACATTATTGTGGCAGATTAAAAGCTGACAGACAGTTCATAAATACAAATCAAAATATTTAACGACTGAGAAGTAGTGACAAATAGTTGAAAATTATAATTAGGGTGTTATTATAAGTACTAATTATTGTAAATTAATTCGGGGTAAATAAACCAGTGGTTTGTGACCATTCGTATTGCAATAATTCAACCCATGCTTGGGGTTTTTACTAAAGGGAGCAAACACGTAACAATTGGTGTCAATCGGAATTGCAACAGAGGATTTCTGGAGTATTCGAGGAAGTTCCAGAGTGTTCTATTCGGAAACCACTGGAGATAGGGAAGTTCTTCGAACTGAACAGTGATGTAGACCTTAGTTAAGACTTATTTGTGCTAGTTTAAGAGCATTCAACTGGAAAGAAACATTATGTAAGACCCATTTGTGATATTATGAGAAAATTTCTAGAACATTCTGTTCTGGACTTTGTGGAGACATTTGACTGGTACCTGATGTAGACTCTAAATAAGACTTATTAGTGCCATTTCGAGAACATTTGATGGAAACCAAAAGCATGGCTGCTGAAAAATTAACACAGGACTTGATTGTAAAACAAAGAAAAATGGTGTTGAATCAGGAAAACAGATGTCAAGAAAAGAAAGAAGAACAAGAAACGTCGAGAAGAGAAAGAAGAACAAGAGAGACGACGTCAAGCAGAAAAATAAGAGCAAGACAAGAAACGTCTAGGAGAGAAAGAAGAGCAAGAACGACAACGTAAAGAAGACATAGATGAATTGAAGATATTGATGGAGGACCTGGAGATAAAACTTTACGAGGAAAAACGGGAAGAAATGACACGGCAGGAAGAGTTAAGAAAAATTATAGAGTTACAACAGGGCACTATGTTAGCCACTGAAGAAATTAAAAATGAAATCAAATAGAATATAGGGTTTGTAAATGTTGAAGTTAATGACGTTGAAGAAAAAGTTGGCAAAGTCGAAGCAAAAGTCACTCCCAGTGGCGCAGCAACAGGATTTTAACGTATTGAAGGCTGCATTAGACTTATGATATGGCGACCAACATCTAGCCCAAATATATGGTCCTCAACTGAAATGATGTACACAAAAGAGTGGGGAAAACTTACAAGAATTTGACGCTGCTGTGAAGAGACGGGCACAAGGGAGTTCCAAAAGCAATTGGCAGTTGAGACCTTCATTGATGGCATAAGGGACGAGAAGATTAGGCCCTTCGAATATCTCAGCATAACTAGTAGCGAAGCTTTGACTGATGCACTGGTTCCCACACTTTCTCAGAACATAAGCATGTATTATCATCAGTAAACATTTTATTTTACTTTGTAAGTCAGGATTCGGCAAGTCGTTAGGAAATATTAAAAATAGTAGTGGCCCCAAAATGGTTCCTTGCGGTACTCCAAAAAAAAATTGTATTTAATCAATTTCACTCAAACGTATACTGTTATAGTTGTTGCCTTTTGTTCAAAAGTGTAAGTATATCATTTCCCTTTCCAGAACACTGTGTGTTAAACTTATTTGTAAATAATTTGTGAGAGGGCAATTATTCAGTAGTCAGTGGAACAAAAGAAAATGTCGTATTGTGTTCCGTGTGGCCTTGTGCAGTTATGTAGCTTTTTCTACTTCGGAGGTCTACTATTTGGACTTACTACATTTAAAGAAGAAGTTTGTACAGAAACTAGTCCTCGGAAGTCCTCCAGAATAATTATCGAAAGGAGCAATATTTGTTTTATAAAAATTTACACTTTTCCCTCTTCGTGGTCTCGTGTGGACAATAACTTGATCCTGAATTTGATTGGCTAATTCTAGTGCCTCTGTCTACGTACCTTTCAATACTCCATTCTTAATTAGGAAATACAGTATGATACTGGTTTTATACTTCTCGTTGAACGACGAGGCACTTCATTCCTGGACAAATTCAATACGTGAGTTGCAACTGGCTTATATTTGCTAGCTACATCATGCTTCGGTTTAACTGGCAAAGGATTTACTATCGGCTTCGTCGCCAAGCCGCTAGTAAATACGGCAATCAAGCGGTTCTCGCTCAAGTCACAAAACGCTTTAACAAAAAAATTAAAGAAATTGTTCTGAGTTCGTTAGGGAGAGGATGTAGGTTTCGGTTGTTAAATTCGAAAGTTTTTCGATTTTTTAAAGCGGCATTTGTTTTTAGAAGAACGTTTAAAAAATTAAATATCTGTTGATGATTAATCATTTATTAAATATCTATATTGTGTTTCATTTTGCTCAGTTCGGGGTAAAAGTGTTGCAACAAATACTGGCAAGACAAAGGCATTTGTCGAGGCGTTTTATACAATATACATAAATATTTCTTGAAAGTTGCAATTCACAATTCATGCAATAATGCTTTGTTATCTTATTCAGGAAACTCCTTATTTGTACCCAAGATTATAAAATTAAATATTAGCTTTAATTGTGTACGACTCATCACAGGATGTTGGCAATAATAACAGAAACTGTCTCTTAGGAAAACGATCTCGTCAAGTTAAGTGTCAAGGCTAGCCGTGTCTTGTACTGTAATTACTTGCCTTAATAAGCGTTCTGAATTATGTGCTAATTATATAAATGAATGCGAATTATCGTGGAAGTGGTTTTGTTTGATTTATAGAATAAAAAGTCAACATTCTGTTTTACGTTTCAGTATTCGTGACATAAAACGTTGAGGAAATTACTTGTCGTATTATTCTGTCGGCCGGCTCGCATAAAACTGGCCCTAGAGTAACGTTCACACAAGGCATAATCGTTCCACACGTGCGTGATTAACCTAGCACGTGGTCGTGTCACGCACAAAAGCGATAGTGCCACTAAGGCCCTTTTTGTTTGGACACGAATCGGCGATATGAGCGAATTTCGCCTGCTGATACTTTTCTTCCGAAATGAGCGGTCTACTCCCTTTTTATGTAATGGCATAATTTTTTACTTGTCACCGGGCCCTTAGCGGAGTTTTCACGAATGATTTAATAAGCAAATTAAGGGCCAACGCCCTTTTTTAAGGTAATCGACCGTCGGCACGAATTTGCGCTTCTTTATTATTTTAATATAATTAAAGTCTTCATTTTGTCATTTATGAGGAAATATTTAAATTTGCTGAAGTTGGCGGCGCCGTGATTAAATTCCAAAACCAAATGACATCTCTCTGGAGTCTACTCTCTCCGTATCCCGCTCAATTAGGAAGATATTAACCAATACCCCGTCATTTGAAAAATATTGAAAATTTATGTTGACGTTTACCAACGCAAATGTCAATACTACAAAACAAATTAGCGGAGATATTTAGAGAGGGATGTAACAATTTATTTCATGATAATTTATAAGGACGTGAAATAGAGTAAATAAACGTATGGAAGGCTGTGACATGTTGCCAAATTGTAAGATTCTGCAGTGTTGTCGACAATCAGATCTGTACAACTTCTTTAGATTTTCGTTTAACCTTACCCTTCAAAGTAGGTTTATGAACAAACTTTCTCACATAATTAGTCAAATAACACAGAATGGTGCCGATGAATCCTTAGACTTTGTATTCACTCATAATTGATCATATTGTATTTCAAAAATTAAATAAATATAAAAACTAAAGTGAAAGCAAATAATCAATAAAATTCTTAATAATGTTATGTGAAATAAATAAACGATGCTTTTACTTTGCTGCCTTAAATTTTAATATACTGTTTGAAATTTATACTGTAAACTTCTAGTACATTGCATCTATAACTGCTAATTAACTAACGATTTGTTAGACAATATACCCTTACAAACACGAATGTGTTTCATAATGATGATGCGCCACCTCGCTGTGGTTTTGACGTATGATACTACTGAAATTGTATCTGCTAGATAAATGAATCAGACGTGGTGCACCCACTGCACGGCCTCTTAGATCACCAGATTGAAATCCACTAGATTTCCTTGTTTGGGATTCCTGGAAGTGCTTGTTGGACAAAGTTTCGTTACTTAATGAAACTAACTGGACCAGTAGATTACGAAATAATTCGAAACTGAATAGAAACTTTCGAAGAACTACGAGGCTCAAATGTATTTTTGCTACTGAATAATGAATCAAAATACCTTTCGAGCGACTCTCTACCTAATTTAACATTTTCGAGAGGTAGTCATAATTCAGAGGGCGTAAACGAGGGGGGTCTTATTCTCATGCTAAAAAATGGCAATTTCAATTTAAAAAAAGCTATTTCAGGATTTCTCCTAAAAGTTCATAATTACGCTTAAAATGAATTTGCTAATTCAACTGGTGGGTCTTATGCTTGACATAACTTGATGTCATGCTAAAATATGAGTCAATCAGTGACGTTATGTGCTGGGAATTATCAAAATTTCTGTTGCAACTTATCACGTTCACATTAAATAAATGTGGCCCTACGACTGGTCCTTGTGGTACTCCAGATATCAATGGTTTGACCAGTAGGTGTGTACTCTGTATTTGAACTTTAGTAATAACTTTACTATTTTGGAGATAATTTAAAAACTAGTTCAATGAATTTTATTTAATTCCATAATGCTTTAATTTAGTCCGATATTTAGCTTCGCGTTCGGTGGCTGCCCGGCTTTACAGATACACGATATTTATTTGGGAACAGCTCAGCTGCGGTTGTAAAACAAAAGAAGAGAGTTATCAAACTTTATTAATTTCTTAACCTGTTTTGGCTCCACCATCAATCTATTTTTAACCCTAGAAATAGGTAGTAAATCAATTTTTTAATATATTCTTACAGTGAATATTTGAATTTAAAGCTACACATCTACAAAAATAATAGGTATGATAATTTGCATAAAAATGTGCGTCAAGAAAAATTATGATAGCGCCTCTTCGTATCAATAAATCACGAAGCATAAAACTTCCCCGAAAATAACGTTTATAATATTGCTCCTGTGCGTGTTTTCCAGCATCTAAATTTTCTTCCAGGGACCAGTTAATAAAATTTTACCGCGTTTAGTATTATCAGAAAACAGACATCGTTGGACACATAACAAGTCGTTTAGATCAAACAGCTCTACGTATTTTGTCCACGTTCACTTGAGTTACATTTTAAATTGGGTGATATAATTTAGATGGGGGCGAGCGTAGGTGCGTCTTTACTATGTACATACTTCGGTATGCGATGTAAAGCAACGACAGGCGCGGTTAGTACTTGGATTGGTGACCATTCCAACGGAAACCGCGTTCTCGCCTCACACATCTTCCAGCGGCTTGTATATCAGTGTATGCGCGGAAGCTATACAACCTTAGGCGAGGGTTGTATAGGAGATATACCATCCTTCGGAGGGGATGTAAAGCCGTCGGTCCCTTGTCTATTAAATGTTAGGCAAGTAAAAGATCCCTACGCTTCTTAAGGGAAGAGGTTCGGCAAAATTCCTGGTTGGGGGTAGCTCGTCTACAGGCGTCGGTGTTAGGCCTCAGTAGCGGAAATAGGCCGACGTTAAATAAATGTATAAAAAAAAAAAAATATAATTTAGAACAGGTTAAACGTGATCGTTTAGAGGTTTTTGTCGGTGTTTCTACTTCTCCAACTCCCTCTTCCTGTGTTTTCACATAGTGAGAGTGATGTATGGTATGATACGGTTGGTAGATTTCATATCCGTATGAATATGACGTAAGGCACAGCGGCGGAACGAGTTCTCTTTGTTTTAAATGCTCAAAGGGTTGATTGTCGAGATTTTATTTCATAAGGCGTATTAGAAAGTTGCATGTAGTAGTATATTTATTTCAGGATGTAAATATGATTTGTCCTCGTCCAAGACGATGTCGTAATGTGTATACAGGGTGTTTTGGAAATACATCCATAAATTTAGATCTATTAATTCTTACATCTTCCTGGTATACGCAAAAGTACTCATTTATAAAAATACGTAAAAATAACCGAAATAACGAACTTTTAAAATTTTAAACTATAAACTATCGTGTATGCCCATGGTGGTTGTCCCAATCTGGTGTTTGACGCGGCCTTGTTCCACGTTCTCAGTAGTATAATGTTCAGTGCTGTCGAAGCAACTAATAGTGAATTATTGTGCAGCGTTTTTACAACGGTTAAATTTACAAACATTGACTGAGGATTGTGTTTTGTTATAATTATTAAGCAATGTACGATGGCTCTGAAGGGCCATGATCAAAACATTTTTCCAAATGTCTTATTAAAATGTCGCAGTGCCTGTTAAAAAGTTGCACTGCGAATTATAAAGTCGCACTGCGAATTTTAAAAACGCACTGTGAGATTCAAAGTTGCATGGCGAAACTCAAACAATCGCGTATGCACAAGGATCCAGGGTCCAGATTGTAATCTGCGTACGCTACGAGCTGGGTGGATTTGTTGATAAGCGTCTTTGCCCAGCGGCGGAAATTAGGAAACCTAAAATATTACAATGCTTGATTTGGCCAAGTTAGCAATTCTGGACCCGATTTCATCAACTTCGTATACAGAAGTTTGCACTGCTTTGATTTTATATTTAACGATTCCTGTATTAGTAGCTTCAGCCGAGAGGTCATTGTCGAAATTGAAATTAATTAAAAACTACTTAAGGAATTTTTCATTACAAGAAAATTTGATGAATTTAGTCATAGTTTCCATTGAAAATGAAACGGCCCGAAGTATAAATATCGACAGAGATATCCAACATTTCGCCGAAACCAAAGCCAGGAAAGTAACTATTTCTTTGGCATTATTTTCCAAATCTATGTATGTTTCTTTGGCGGATGCAATTTTACGAGCCATGATGTTAATGTTGTCTGCGTACGCTATGAGCTGGAAGGATTTATTGATAAATGTGTTTGTCCCTTACGCAAACATTTATTTGCAGTGCAACTTTAAAACTCGCAGTGCGTTTTTAAAATTCGCAGTGCGACTTTATAATTCGCAGTGCAACTTTTTAACAGGCACTGCGACTTAAAATATTGCAGTGCGACATTTTAATAAGGCATTTGGAAAAATGCTTTGATCATGGCCCTTCAGAACCATCGTAGCAATGCATTGAAATCGTGGCACAGCAGATCCAGTACATGCCTAATGTGTTTTAAAAAATACGTGATTCCGTGTTAAAAATGGTTGAAGCGTGTATAGACAACAGTTAGTTGCACTTGAAATTTGTGTGTGTTAATTTCCATCTTATTTACATCTTATCATTTTGTGCAGAGTTGGCAAAACTGCACTTAAGGTGTGGCTTTTGGGCATCGAGACAATAAAGAGGAGTCAAAACATATGTTTTTCTTTAATTTCATTGGTCATTGGTCTTCACGTTACATAAGGACTGACAGACTTAAAAAAAACTATATAAATGTATTTCAAAAACACCCTGTATACATTTATAGGCAACAATATCATGCACACATTAAATTGCTTTAAATTTTCGAAAAAGGTGCAGCCGATGGGACCGTTTATTTTGCTATGGAGGCAAACTTCGCCTTATTAAACACGCACAAAGAGTTCTGTGGAAAGAATGAGTATAGTTTACCCTATACCAGCACCGTATTTCAAATTTTAAACGTGAAAGATATAAGAGAAACTGTATTAAAAAACTTTTTTCTCTCACATTTGCATAAAGTTCCTGATTTTTTTGCAAAATAACATCAGCTTCGACGTTAACTCATTGTATTACATCGTGGTATTTTTTTTTCAATATTCAGGCTGTAATAAAAGTAGAGCTAAGATTGCCTATTATATGTGGCATCCTTATAAGCTACAAACTTTAAGTGATGCTCTTTCTGATACATGAACTATTAAAATCACCAGCAGACCTGAGAGACATCGTTATATAATAATTAGATTTCAAAACGATGCCAATTCCAATGGTGAAAACGCAGATATAAATGATACTCGAGTATAGATAAATGCCAAAAGGTGGTCCCGTATGAATGATAGAATTTAGAATTCGATAAAACTCGATCCTGCTATATATTTCGTCTACGAAAATTTCCAACGTACTTAGTATAGTAATTTAATTTTCTGAGTTTTTTTGCCAAGCTGTTTTCGTTTGGTCAGCTGACCTTTGTCGCCACGCCCCTTTGCGACATGGCGGAAGGTCACAAAGGAGCGTCGTGACAATGGTCAGCTGAACAAACGAAAATAACTTGGCAAAACAATCTTAAATATTTGATAAAAAACAATTAAGCATCGTAGAGGGATATTTCTCGTATCAAAATTGTAGAGAATTTCTTTCTCTACAACGTGATATATATTTTTTAATTATTAGACGCATTTTATGGCCGTCGTACCGTGTTAAAGTCGAGTGAGGCCAATTTGTTGATACTTTTTATTTATTTACAAAATTGCTACAACACCCAATTCTTAAACATTTTAATATGTTATTCCTGACATTTTCCCCCATCGATTGATCATAAAATTATCCACTGAGAGGTAAAATCCAAAAGATGTGAAAAATTTGTCTAGATTTATTATTGTACTACTTACTACGGCAAAAATTCATTGTATGTCACAGATTGCAGTCATCAGCCTGAAGCATTAAAATCATCCACGGTGAGAATAATAGAATTGGAGACATGAAAACCATCTTGAACAAACCCGAGTATACGCACTTATACTTCACGATGCTTATTAAAGTTACAGTGCATTGCACGAACCAGTTCGCGCAGGATTTGTATTATTTTGATATGAAAATGTTTAGTAGTGTATGTACTAATGTAATAAAAAAAATTACTTATGTAATGAGAATATATAATAAAACGACTGTAGTCTTTTAATGACAGTTTTATTTATTTAACCTCATAATATAAAAACAGTAGCTTTAAATGCTATATTAAAACTACTTCAACTATTATTTGCAATAATGAATATATATTACAATAAAAATTTATATATAAATACTTTACATCTAAGCTATGACGCTTATTATACCGATTTTTTATATTTTCAATTTTCTTACGCAATTTTGAAGGTATATAAGAACTTGCAGATTTGCTTTTATTTCCTCGTATTTATATTCCCTAAATAAATATTTCCGGTTACTGCACTGGTCAACCGGTTCTAAAAACACGCTCCGTCTGGTGTAGCATACATTAATTCATGCGTTTCGTATTCTTGGCTTTTCGCTATCCATTCACACTGTCGGCGTTATGAAAATTATGATTCATTACGACCTGCTTTATTGAAATAACTCGACGTTATTTTTTCTAAATGTGTGCCACGACGACTAGAAAAAGACGTATAAAAAAAGTAACTCTCGTACTAACTGTTCATTGACGCCGTGTTATGTAAAAATGCATTTCAATTACGCTCTGAATAAACACATTGAAATGAAGAAACGGGGTTTTATTATTGGGAGCGCCTTACTAGTTCGGAAATTAAAGTCATATGAGAGTGACATTAGTGTTTTTTTCTTATCGGTTGGATTTTGTCGGATAATTTCAGTTTTATGCTAATGAGGAGCAGATTACCTCCGCGAAAGCTCATAAAACTTGGAAATTCTTCAGAGATTCATTCCCGTTGCTTTGCAAGGCTGTACGGCATTAAATCTGCACATTAAAATGACGTTCCCGTGTAGATGCTGCGTAGAAATCAATACTTACCACTTGTACTCGATTTAAAAAAGTAAAAACTTGTACTCGTTCTAGCGTTCTATTATTAGAAACTCTTGTACAAGTCTCACAGACGAGGCGATACGACGACAATAATAATTACTGTAAATGTTTGCTACTCAGTTTAAAACTATTTCTTCTTCATTAAGAACCTGCTTTCTTTTAGTAATAACATGGAACTAGGTATTAAATGTGTACAAAAAAAAACAAAAATATCCTTATAAAAGCTAACCGTTTAAATGTGTTTGTCGTTTATTTCATATGAACCTAAATGACATGGATGAACTTAGCAGAACAATTTTGCAGAATTGAATTGACCTGCGTACTATTTACCGCTAATTAGTCGCTAATTAATCGTGAAAACAAAAATAAATTTTGGGGTTTTTATTTTTTCAAAAAATTTTCGACTGTCCTGGATATTTCAAAATACATAAGTTTACCAAATTTCAAGTCACTATCATAAACGGTTCCAGAGTAAACGTGCGCACAAAAAAAAAGTTACAGACAGACCGACCGACAGACAGGAAAAAATTTTTCGCTCAAATTTAAAATCTCGACGTTTCATGGTATTTTAAGCCTATTTTGTGTAACTATACTTCCTTCCATTGGACGTGGAAGTAAAAATAAACGGAATTAATGGTGTCATGGTCTACTTTCAGATGTGTTCTTTTCATTTTTGTACAAGAGCGTATCTCAAAGGCAACTGCATTTTTCGAATTTTTTGATACACATTATTATTCTTATTGTCCACAGAAACCCCAGAAATTAGACAACTCCCAATTCTAGAAGCCAGAGGCTTGTGTGGAAGGGGATTACACATTGAAAAACGCGGATAACCATATCCTCCGACGGTGTCGGAACCGGGGCTCGAACCCGTTAGCACGATACCCATTCGATTAATGGCGATCGCCACCTCGCGCCTTAGGGTTAGTTCTCATAGCTGCGTCACTTGCGGATTTTTTTAAATTCGACATATGCGTTTCAGGAGAACTTGCTAATTTAACTTCTAGTTAAAAGTAAATGAATTGTCTTACGAACATCTCGCTACACCTGCAAGAATATTAGACTGTTTTAGAACAAATTTTTCAAAAATGCGTAACAAAAAATTCACATTCCGCATCTAACGAGGCTTTAACCAACGCGGCTATCAGCTAGAATATCTTATGCTCATTCGAAAATGGCTTTTGCAAGTCAGTTTTCTTCTCGTAATTTGATTCTTCTTCGTTCTAATAAATCATAATGTTTTTGAATTTGCTATAATGATTGTTAGGTTTTCAATAAATGTCGTTTACAAAAAAATTTTGAATGCAGCAGAATATCTTTGAATTGTCGCCGATCAATCAATTTTGGAATATATTGTACTTAGACGTTTTAATTAATCACAATTGTTTTTCCAAAGTACGTACTAAAATTATTGTTTAAGAATATTTCTTGCTTGTCACATATTTCTTCTCTCTGCATGTTATTCAGTTTTATTACAATCAACTATTTATCTTTGATTGCACGGTTTATCTATCTCTATCGCTTTATTATTGTTTTTGCTTTCAAAATCTTTAATTTAATCGTGGGTGGAGTCTTTTGTGAAGACTATGTGGTTTCTTTCGTAACTTCCAATTCCGAATTATTTTGCCAATTTTCAAAAACGATTTTTTTATAGCCTTAATTTTTATTTTTCATAAATTTCATTTGTACCATTTGCTTATGGCAAAAAAGCGGCAAATTTTAAGCTACTTCCTTTTGCTTAAAAAAAATGGTAGTTGTCCTGCTAACTTCATGCGATTTTATTTTCACGATTAATTAACTGCTAATTAGCGGTAAATAATAGGCCTATGTGGAATTCAATTCTGCAAAGTTGCTAAGTTCGTGCAAATACCTAAACGACTTTTGGTTGAAAGAAAACCTAAGGAACTGCTACGATGATGCGAAGCAGAAAAATTAAGTCAAGGGTGTGAGATTGCGGACGAAAACCGTAAAACCCATCACACCTACATATTGTTTCTTTTATTACAAGACGTTTTGTTACTTACCATTTCAGTTTCATTATTAAACTGTCACTTAACCATTACATACTGTTTAATATTGACTGAATTTCGAATTACAATAATTAATTAATGGCGTGACGAAAGAATGAATATTTCTGTATCACCAATCTATAATCAGTTATATATATAAACTTATTTTTCATCACTCTTACTATGTACTACGTCGATTTCACCACTTCTGAAAGTCGATTAATAATTCAAACATTCCATTGTTTTCTTATTCATTACCTCTTTAAATGCTACAGAAAAACTTTACAACTTGTTTGTCCTACCTCTCAACTTTAGATTAAAACGAAAGTTGTCAAGCGTCATGTTCTCCTGATATTGAACAGAATATTATCTCAACAATTATTTAAGAATTTGTGCTGGAGTGGATTGTAAACAAATCTTGACCTCATTCGAAAAATTATCTCGAATTATTTAACCTTATTTCATTAACGTCGAAGTTTAGGCGCGTGCACTGGCGTATGATTATGATGAACTTTGATCAACGAACCGTGTTTCCCCAGGATGACTTGTCGCTGACACTTTACAATTATGGATTATTTTAAAATACGTGCATGTTTACCCTTTCATGTATTCTTTGTAGTCAGCCTTCGATCCACAGTGCTTTAACAAGAAAAACACTTTCATTATTTTCATGAAATTATACTTTTTTTAAGCCGTTTTAATTGTATGTGTAACAAAGGAGGAATCTCATGGCTAGTGAATGCTTTGTGGCTGTTAATGCCGCATTTATTTCTTGAAAACAATTTTGATTCAATTTTAATTAGTTAAAACGATTTACGTTCTCTAGTGGGTTATTCGTTTAATGTTAAACGGGGTGTAATAGTCTCCCTTTGGCGGTAATCTTTTTGTATTTTTTTGTCGTATTTGCTCTAATACAAGTTTAATTTTAACAACGGGGATATGACCGATTAAACAACAGTAATATCAAGATTTAATATCAGTATTTGCGGTACCTAGAGAGGCAAAATTGGGACCTTTGCTATTTTTGGTTTGTACAAAATTGTTCTTAAGAAAATAATACTATCTTACTACTTTGATGGTCATCGAAAACACCATCAACTCTTAGAGATATTTATCCATGTATCTAAACATTGAAGTTGTCAATATCGCTATGAATTATTCTGAATATATATATTTAATGGAAATTATAATGCTTCTGGTTTCTAATGACAACATTAAAGCGATTACTTGATACGAATGTACTAACCCCTCTTGGTGGATAAACACCACCTCCCTTAACAAACAGATCCTTTAAAAATTTCATTTGAACAGAATATGCCATGTATACCAAGGATACCATAAAATAGTACCATATTTTAAGTTGGACCGAACATACGCATAAATTAAACACCAATATTGGGCTTGATATTTTACTAGAACGCTTACAATTCCTTAATAACTGTAACATTTTATACGAGCTCAAAATAACATTGTTGACATGAGTTCTAAATGCCTATCAAAGAAGATGCTTTAGTTTTTAATTTCCTCGTATCTGTTTAAACCTAACGATTTTATTGTGTGGTCATATTCTTCAAATTTCGTTATCTTTGTAAAGAGTTCTATCATCAGCAAACATTAATTTTGAGAAATTAATAACATCATTTATGTCGTTGACGACAATGGGAAAGAGAAGTGGCCCCAAGTTTGAACCTTGAGGTACTCCAGAAATATTCGTATAGTGATGCAAGCGAAAACTTTCATGGGAAACTGTTCGCGTTCAAATAAATATGAAATAAATAAAAAATCGGAAATATCCAGTTCTTTTTATTAATAAATATAGGTCAATCAAATGCTTATATTGTGTCTACTTGTAAAGGTTAAGATTTTAAGTAAATTTATGCGAAGCAAGCATAAAATTTAAAGGCAGCATTGGTAATCCCTGTTTATAAAAAAGGTGATCGAACTAAAATGGAGAATCATAGACCAATTAGTTTGCTCCCCTCCTTTGCTAAATTATTTGAAATGATGATGTATAACAGACTCATGAATCATATGATAACCCAAGATTTACTGGCTACCACTCCACTCAACATGGCTTTTTGAGGGGCAGATCGACTCACACTGCAGTCTACCAGTTTAATTTGAAAATATATTGCAAATTCTAGAAAAAAGTGATATGGCTCTAGGTCTTTTTTAGACTTATCTAAAGCATATGACTGTATTGAGCATGATATTCTATTACGTAAATTGGATAAGTATGGTGTAAAAGGTAACCTACTGCAGTGGTTTCGATCATACCTCTCGAATCGCTGTCAGAGAGAAACATCATGCCACAATTAAATCCAGTTACTTGTCTGTTAGTCTTGGAGTTCCCCAGAGCAGTATTCTAGGACCGTTACTGTTTATGGTTTTTGTCAATGACCTCGCTGTAAGCATTAGCGATCGAAATATGTGTCTATTGTCTAATATGCTGATGATACGAGTATGTTAGTTTCTGCTCCAAATTTTCCACAAATCCTTGCTAGTGCCACATATTTTTATAGAAAAATGTCAGCTTGGTTTGCTAATAATAGATTAATACTTAATGAATCCAAAACAAATGCTCCTCTATTTAAAACAAATAAAGGAAATTCTCAAACGCCTAAAGATATCACTTTTGCAAGTATTAAAACTAACCTAGTAGAACATACTAAATTTTTAGAGGATACGCTTAAGTTGGGCGGAACACATTAAAAACTTTGAAAAAAACTAAATGTAGTGTGTTACATACAGTCTGAGGATTCTGTCAAAATAACTAACTTTCATTTATAAACTACCCCCAAGAAGTGGTTCGGATTCCACTATAAACTGTAGGGCCCCCCTTTACTCACACAAATCTAGGGAGGGAGGGTCGCTCAGGTGACCTGGAAACCGGTTAAAAACATTTGTCACCCATTATAAATCCAAATCATTAACAGCCGACTACAGTTACAATTATGAGAGTACAACAGAGTGCTATTTATAAATTCCTAACTGATATCATTTATAATTACCATCAGTAGCAAGGATCCAAGAATAGATCCCTGTGAAACACCTGCATTACCAGCTTCGTCACACTTTAACCACGGTATTGTACAATAATTTTCCTGTTAGACAGATAAAAATAAAAGTTAATGTTTCGGAAAGATCATGAAAATGTAACAAAGAGTTTTTTATATTTCACATTTTTATTTTCTCACTACAACCAACTCAGGTAGACCTAAAAAATGTTTCTTTCATTGCTTGTTGTATTTATGTGTAAAGCAATCTTATCTCGAGTTCTGTTAATCGTACATAGGTAGAGCCATTTTGTACATAATTTTATGGCACAAAATGTATGCAGATGTTTTTAACCTAGTTTCCATTATTGAAAAGTTGTGAATAGCATTTTTGAAACTCAAATTAAATACATTAGTTTAGACCTTATAAAAAAATGGTTTATATACAACAACGTAGATTTTTGTGAACTATTACCAGACCTATTATGACAAGCTCTGCTTGTAAATAGTTTCCCGATGTTGATATTAGATCAAAACAATTTGTTTAACGTCTTTCGATAACATATGTTTTCGCGTATTTATATTTTGAAATTATTTACTCTATTATTTATTTTTATTTACTTTCTAACCCAAAAAGCAAGCTAAACGTGTAAAGATATTTCACTTATAATTAACAATGTGTAACATTTGCTGGAAAAATATATTTATAAACATGCTAGCAAGTGTAATAAAAACAGTTTGTTAATATCCTGAAATAAAGTGTATTTATTTCCAAACAATTTTACTCTCGTTGCATAACTTCTCGTGTCTAAACGTTTTGATAGTTTTGTGTAAAGTCTTGAATTTAATAAATTATTTCTGTCGTAGAAGGAGATACTCGATAAATTAATTAATATTTTCGAAGCTACAGATGTTAAGTATTTCATAAAAATTATTTGAATTAGTAGTAGTAAAGTATGCGTTCTTAATTAGGATTGCATAAACAACATCCAATGCGTTGTTTGGGTACAGATAAATCAAGTAAATGAGTCGGCTCTTCCGTAGTCTTTTGCTCGGGGCTTTTGGCAACATTATATTTCTCATAATTCATCAAATATTTTTTGATGCAGGAAAAAACATTTTAACTTAAAGTGGGAATATCCAAGACAGAGATCCGACAAGGAAATATTTATTATTTTTGGTCATAACTTTTTTTTAATACATACAGTAAGTAACCCATTTAAAAGCAGGGCACCTTTCTAAAATTTTTATTTGTAGACCGATTTAAATGATTTTTTTTAATTATAGGGCTTCAACAACTCTACTGTGGTGCAAAATTTCAGATCGAAATTAAAAATTACAAAGGCCTATTTCGATTTTTTTTTCAAGGCCAAAAATCAAAAAAAAGTGTTAGCAAATTTTTTTTATCTCAAATCTGACTACGCCACTGGGTCTTCCCAATATCTCAATTGAATTTCCATGAAATCGACTAAAAAGCAACTCCATAGGATCTGACAATATCTCGTTAAAGATGATAAAACTAATATCTAAATATTTACTTAACCACATTGCATTTATTCTTAACACTGCGATCGATACGAATGTTTTTCCTTTCTCTTGGAAACATGCTTATATTTTGCCCCTTGCCAAAATTTCTTCTCCCACTGAAGTCTCACATCTTAGGCCTATTAGTATCCTGCCCACTATGTCTAAAATACTTGAATACCTTATGAAGGAGCAAATTTCCGCCTATGTTTTCGCTAACAAAATTATACCTGACATTCAGTCAGGGTTTCGTGACCTACACACCACCACTACTGCTTTATTAAATGTTACTGATGACTTTTATAGGGCCATTGATAAAAATAATGTTTGCTGTCTTGTTCTATTAGACTATAGTAAGGCATTTGATACTTTAGATCACAGTGTGTTGTGTAAAAAATTATCTTTCTTTGGCTTTGATAATACATCCGTTTCTCTAATACAAAATTATCTATCAAATCGCTCACATAGCGTTCTCTTGGATTCTGAAGTGTCAGAAGCTTTGCCTGTTAATTTTGACGTTCCCCAGGGGTCAATTCTTGGGCCCCTGTTGTTCTCTTTATATATCTCGGATTTCCGTACGTTTTTAGAAAAGTGTAATATTCATCATTGTGCGGATGATACACAGTTTTACCTTGACTTTTTTCCAAGCGAATATATTCTAGCATCTGAGGCTATTAATAATGATTTGAAATCTTTATTAGATATTTCATTAGCACATAATTTAAAACTTAATGCTAACAAGTCGGCGGTAATGTATTTGGGGTCAAAAGCAAAGAGAAACACCTTGGACCAACTAAACATTAATTTAAATGGTGAACAACTACCTGTTGTTGATCATTATAAAAATTTGGGTCTTTGGAGAGATTCAGACTTAAGATTCGCCAAGCATATTAGTTATTTGTGTCAAGTTTCATACTGCACGCTGAAGAAATTATTTTCCCAAAAAGATATTTTAGATCCTAAAATTAAACTTCAATTATGTAAGAGTCTAATTTTCTCTAAGATATCTTATGCAGATGCTATCTATGGCCCTGCATTGAGAGTTTCTGATGCCAAACGACTTCAATTATTACAAAATGCCTGCCTACGATTCTCAACACGACTTCGTAGATTTGATCATGTTAGTTGTAGATATTCTGAAGTCGGCTGGCTAAAATTAGACAAGCTACGTTCTCTTTATCTTCTCTGCTTAACCCACAAGGTTCTTGATAAGCAAATTCCGACATATTTGTTTGAGAAATTGTCACGACTTAAATGTAATCAAGTGAATACACGAAAGCGGGATTTTCTGGCAATACCGAAACACTCCTCTGCCATCTTTAAACGTAGCTTTTCATATAATTCTAGCAAGTTATATAACTGTTTATCCTCTGACTTTAGGCACTACTCAATTTATAATTTTAAAAAGAGACTAAAGAGATATCTATTTTCTTCTTAATGGTCTGCGTATTATATTTACAATGCTTTGTTTAATGGTACTGTTTTTTCTTTTTTTTTACTTTTTAGTCTCCATTTCTTTATGTCACGCGTGTCATTAATTTTAAGTTGTAGTTGTATTATTAATATGTATTTGAAATCCATGTTTTTCGTAATTATATTATTTTTAAATTTATGTATTTGTTGTTGCTCTGGTTAAGTTGAAAATCAGCCTTCGGCTGACACTTCGCCATTTCTGTAGGTAGTAGTTGTTAAATATTTACTTATACCATTTATTTTTGTTAATACCTATGAATAAAGACGATTTATTATTATTATATATATATATTTTTTTTTTTTTTACAAAAAACCAGTCACCCTACTCTGTGGCTCCGACTCTCACAGAGGGGAGCTGGTAATACCAATAGCCACTCCCCACGCCCGTGGGGTGAGTGACTACCGGGTCCGCGAATCGTGTGCCCTGAGTAGACGTAATGAACCGAGGATGACAGCCTTCTGCATTCTGCCGGCTAAGATCTCTGCCGAATCTCGGCATGCCGGTATGATCTTTAGTTCTGAAAGCAGCGTCTGTCTCATTCCACCGAGGGCTCCTATAATCAGTACCACTATTTTAACAGAATGGCCTGGATAAAGCCTGCGGAGTTCGAAGAGCAAATCTCGATATTTTGTCCGTTTTTCCTCCTCTTTCAAGACAATGTTGCTCTCAGCGGGAGCTGAGAATTCCACGACATACATTGTCATGAGTTGGTGGCCGAGGAGTACTATGTCAGGCTTGTTGGCTTGTATTTGCCTGACTGACTTATTATTATTATTATTATTATTATGAAATGGAAGAATGGGGAAAACATGTCCAAATCCAATCAAATGGAAAAAAATAGGCCAATTTTACACTTAATTTGTTGAGAAATGCCCTTTTATTCAAATTCGAAGTCTTCTTCGAATTTTTTTTAACTTGTTAATGAATTCCAAAGCCAAATAGAAATAGCAAATAAATGCCATTTCCAAGGTTATTTTTCATCCGATTTTAAATCTGAAAAAGCGTTGGAGACGGAAATTACAGCTTTATGAGAAAAGTGACTTAAATGTACAGGGTGGCTATTTAAAATAAGATGTGGTAATTTTCGGACATACTGGAAGTGATTTTTTTAACACCGAGTGATCAAAATGTGGCCATTGATGCCTTATATTTGATTTCCCAAATTTCAGAATTTTATTTTTAAAACTGTAGAAAAAAGTAGGTGGGTAGGTACTTTCTGGGTTGCCCGGTATAATAATAATAATATTTTATACAGACACACGTTCTAACTATCAACAGAAAACATAATACGATAATTTCAAGTAAGGAAAAAATTGAAACATGGAAAATACCACTTACATACTTGACATCGTTTGGCAATTTGAAAATATTAATCGTGCGATTTTGTTTTTTTTGGGCATTTTACATAGCCATATTTTAAAAGAAGGTTGATTATTTCAATTAAAAAAAAAATTGATCGATATGGGGGCTACCTCTGTGCCACATTAGATCAGAATCAGAGACAATGAGATCAAATCAATGTATTGATTTTACATAGAATGACTTCCAATGTATTGTTAAAGACGAATGCGTGCAAAAGAGAATACCTGACATAATTTCTTTGTATATTACGCACATAAAAGAATAGTTTTAAAAATATACTGGACAGACGAAATATTGTATTGTAACTAGATTTAAGGGTCATACGAGCATGGCTCATCTTAATATACTAACTTAATTCTGTAGAAGATTCTTAAGAGAACACTAAAGAGATGAAATACAGGGGATAATTGCAAAGAACTTAAAACTGTCACTAAACGGGCGGAATTTTTTTTCAAAAAAATTAAACTGCCTTAAAAAGTCAGTAAAAATTATGAAATAAAATCTGTTAAAAATACGTTATTTTTTAATTTTTCAACAGACTTTATATTAATACAGATGCAAAGTAAATTTAACATTTAAAAAACAGACTGAACTATAAATGACTCATCTATAGAACATAAATAAACCCAATAGTAGGACAAGTAAGTATAATGAACTTAAAAAAGATATCTTGTAACATGCACATTATGATTATCATTATTACTCGAATGTAATGTAATATATCAACAATTTGAGATGAATAACTACCAAACATCACACACTAGACATAAATCTAGATTTTATGGCGCCTCCTTTTGTCAATATTTTTGGTACAATATCGATTTCTAAAGGCCCGTTCATTTTAAATAAGTTGTATGTGCATTTTGCCAGTTCAATCGAGGTGATTGTTTGTTTACGTGAATACTTTATCAGCGTTTTTATGCCTCGTCGACAGACAAGCAAAACGCTTTGCAAGCAAACACCGAGATTAACAGTGCCGAGCAGTCGCTTACCCGGCATTATACTATTTGTCCGGTCGAAAAAAACCACTAACTGCTACAAAAAATGAATTTATTGGCAATTAAAGTATTTTGGAATGCCATTGTGCAAGTTATTTGGCACGTTATCAACGCAGATGTATCCTAGTTGTATTTAAAGAATTGTATGTAACTAGACCGCTGGCAACGGTCATGTTTTACTATTCCATGCCATGTACAGCAAATACACTGAGTGTGAGACCCCATTAGTCGAGTCTTAAATAGGCTCTTAATAAATTTAAATTGTTTATATAAGCATTAGATTTAATCCATTCAGTACTCACAATGTCACCAGCATACAACTGAACTCTCTGACACTACCAACCATTTCTGTTACAATTTTTTGAATTGTTAGGACAGTTGGTATTAATAAATGAAATAATTGAAGGCTGTGAAGTAGTTCTTTAACAGGCGGCGTAGCGATTAAGCTGGGCTGTTACTCGTTAAAGAAGAACCTTTTCTTTGAGATATAAAGTAATGCGACCTTAACAGAAGTGTTGCGGGACTTGCCATTCGATAAAACTAAAAATTACAAGTCTTTTTATTGGTCGAGACAAAAGATACAAGCACAAATGTGAAAAAGCAGTAAAATAAATAAAACATCCATGTTTGTTTACCTCACTAAAATTCGAAACTGAATTAATCTAAAAATTTTACCATGTGTAAATATTTCTTAACAAAATGTATTAATATAAACGTTAAATTTTAATAATTGTAAAAAATATGGATTTTTTTTAAAGCTGTATAGAAACAATTTTAAAATTTACAGGTTTAGGTATAGCAAGTGGGAAACTTTTATATTTCTCGTGCCTAACACGCACGACTTTCCAATGAATTATGGCAATTTTTTTATTAAGTTATATAATTACCAACAAGTACAAATATGAAGGCAAAAGTTTAACGAAAAAAAATACCCTTTTTTGGTTATCCTTCCGCAACAGTTGAGGACCTCAATGTCGCTTTAAGTCCAAAATATCGGTGCCTGAAGCATTTGCAAGGAACGTAGCTAGCATTCTTCTAAAAGAATGTCCGGTATATTTATTTACGTCCTCAAGTTTAAAAAATTTCGCAATTTCTCTAGGAACATTTGAAATAGTGTGCTTTCCCATGAACAGGAACAAACCTTTATGGTTGAGTAAAAATATATATATCACTAGCTGAGAGCTTATATTAGACTCGTGACGGCGTTTGTACACTTATTTCTGATTAGAGAGTATTCGTTTAATTTTTGAAAATTTCTTAATTTTTTGCACTACTGTCAAAGGCTTCTTCACCCTGTGTATACAGTTGCAGCACTTAGTTTTTGTAAAAGTTCGAAAAACACTTTTAATTGTTTATGGCAGGGTACTGTTCACCACCCTGTATTACTTCTCGGAATAACACACTAGTTTTAAAACGAAATTATAATATTTATTTTTAAACACTTAACAGAGTTTGGTGCACTTAAAATGAACTTAGAGGTCGATTGTAAAATGTTAACTTTTCAACAACGAAAGTTTTGTTTTAGAAAAATAAAAAATTAACTCATTTTAAAATTTGAAAAAAATTCACGTTTTTGGCGAAGGTGCCGATTTAAGAGTTTGCTCAATTCGCTTATTAGTCGAGGAAATAAAGCACTGAACCTCCGAAATTTCCGCAGCAAGACGGATTTTAATGCGGTTTTTTGCATTCGATTCGTGAGAGCATCAGGAAAAATTGCATATTTGCATTGTAAAAATGCATTGTTCAAAGTGCATTTAGAATAATTAATTTGCAAAAATTGATTGAAATGAGTCCAAATTTGTTACTCGGGGGTTTTCGGGGTCGCTGAACATGAATATACGGCTACGAACTTCGAGGTACCTGGAGCTCAGGGTGGATACTATCTACCTCATCTCCTGGAATTTCATGTGAATTTGTAATATATTTAGTTGAAACTCATTGCTCGGGGGTTTTCGAAGTCGCTGAACACGAGTATCATGGTTTCAACGACCTCCGAGGTACCTGGAGCCCAGGGTGGACCTCATCTCCTGGAACTTCTTGTAAATTTGTAATATATTTACTTGAAATTCGTTACTCGGGGGTTTTCTGGGTCGCTGAAAACGAATATTACGGCGGCAATGTTCTCCGAGGTACTTGGAGCCCAGGGTGGACCTCATCTCCTGGAACTTCTTGTGAATTTTTAATATACTTAGTTGAAATTCGTTACTCGTGGGTTTTCGGGGTCGGTGAACACGAATATCACGGCGGCAATGGCCTCCGATGTACCTGGAGCCCAATTTCCTGATGCTCTCACGAATCGAATGCAAAAAACCACATTAAAATCCGTCTTGCTGCGGAAATTTCGGAGGTTTAGCCGTTTTTAGTGCTTTATTTTCTCGACTATATATTACATGCGCGAAGACAGAATAAATTTGTCGTTTTTTACTTGGAGCTAACAAGAAAGAATTCGCTGATACGTTTAAACGCATACCGGAATTGATTTGCGTGGGATTCGCCGCGCGCGGCCTTTCATACTATCGCTACTGTTGTGTTAATTGTGCACCACGAGTCTCGCACGATCGTTTTTTTTGTGGTCTGGAAAGCTACCCTCCATTTCGAGCGGGCACGGTCTAAAGCTGGATGTCCCCACCCATTCAGTGCGGGCACTAATTGCGCAATAACTGAAGTTGATTGACATTTGAACTGAAAGTTATATTGTTGTTTCGGTCTTAAAATTTGAATTTTTTTTCTGTTTAAATGGAATTAGAATCAGATTTACTTAAGAAGTTATTTGATAATTTTGTCCGAGTTTATTTACTACTTTTCGACTCGCCCTCGTAAAACGATTCCGCAGGCGGGCACTTATTAGGGGCTGCGGTCATACTAAGTGCCGTGGATGGCGCGAGCTGAACGAACGGAAGTAAGTTTTGATAAAATATTTGTGCTGCGGGCTGTAGAGTTGATATAAAAGAATTTGTGCATACACGCATATGTTGAATTTATTATTTAAGACGCAGAACCGAACAGATGTGTAGATTGAACGAAGAATGGCTTGTAGAAATTTTATTTAACTGAATTGGATTATATACCGGGGGTGTACAAATTGTTTTAGAAGTGGTTTGATATTATACGGGGGTTGTAATTTTAAAGTTATTGTTTTAATAAGTTTAGGCTGTGAAATGGGCATATTGAATGTTTTGACGTTTTTTTTTTTTTGGTGGGCATCTTTGGGAATTTTGTAGTGAATTTGTTAAACCTTACGTCCATCATCGTTAGATATGACAAAATTTCTTTTAATGTTATTTTTGGTTAGTAACACTCACTATTGCTAAATCATCTTTAAATTCCACGTTCATTTTTTCATTTTATGCATCTCGTCTGTTCGGCATGCACCAGCTACTCCCATTATTGTTATAACTTTCATCGCCAAGTAACTTTGATTTGGAGCTTCAAGTAAAAACTTTATAATTCCTTCTTTGGTAAAAATGTAGATTTTTTAGCTTTATGTCCGTCATTCTTTCTTTTAATAAAAGCAATTAGTCTTTTGAATTGGGAAATATCTTAATTTTTGTGAACTACAATTGTCATTTTCAGCATTGAATATACTCACCATAGTGTTCGCGATGATAATAAAACTTGCGATGATTCAAGGATATACAACATTACATTTTGGGCGATTTCCGCAATATTTTTGTCGACACACCATTTTAAAAACGCTTGATAAGTTTGCATATACCTTGCTTTGGATTTCTTGGGGTGAAGCGAGGCACAAGCAATATTGGTTACTTCTTGTGTCCCATCTTCATCCCCACCAAACAAATTTGTTTATTTTACTTTGAGACCACCAGAAATTAAAATGTTTAATATAAACGTCGATGACATATAATAATTATTTCGTTGGCATGGAAAGAATTTTCAGTCACCCAAATTTATTAAAAACGTCAAATAACTTCATGAAATAATTAGTTTTAAATTATTCACTCATTCATTAAAGTCACATAATATCTTTAGGTAGTAGAAAAAAAATTAATACACCTATACACCTAAAAGTAAACTTTCCCATCTAGTAATGTAAATAACTATTAATAGAGGCATGCGGGGATTGTGCGATCCGGGCGAAGCCACTTTACATGAGTTATACAGATTGTTAGGAAATTCCTATTTCCAACTTTGAATATAACTACTTATCAAAATATAGAGAAATGTTGCTACCGGGTCCGGACATGGTTCCTAAGGGTGCTGGGGCCCTTTGAATGTGGTATTGTGTTTATTGCTCAATAAATCGAAATGAATTACAAATAACCATAGAGATGTACATACAAAATACGTTGGTTTTTCATTCCTACATCAAAATATACAGGCCGTTGCATTTGAAAAAATTGAGAAAATTCAATTCAAAAAGTTATAAATCATTTTTGGCCACCCTGTATATTATTAAGAAGTGAAAATGATTTAAAAACATCACACCGATGTCTCGCAACTGGTATTTACGATATTTTTCTTAAAATCCGTAATGGTGACTCGGGATTTTTTCAAAATGTATCTGCAGATGGCATTATTTCATTTATTGGTGAAGTGATTCTTCTCTTCTTCACACTTCTTTATTTTTGTCTTATAAATAGTGCGTCAAAAATCCTTTGAAAAATTGTGTACACAAAAAAAGTTACTCAATTGTCAATGGTCGCGAAAATCAGTTTTTCCCTAATATCTCGTGATTTACTGGCTTTACGTTAATTTTCATTATTATGAAAAATGTTTATTGTGAATATAAGCTTCTGAACACTTCACTGTTGAGGTGGCATTACTTGATACATAAAAAAAAAATTGTGCGTTTTAAAACGGCCTAACCGCTTCACTAATTATTATTCATTAACTTCATATTATTGTTAATTCACAAACTAGGTCACTCGGAGAACCATACTTTTTTATCTGATAGAATGTGCTTTTACTAGCATCATCTCTAGTTTCGTAGTGGCAAATAACGTACTTCAATTTTTATGATTTTTGAAACAATTGAGAACACAGTTTTTGCAAATATTAAGCTCTTATTGCATATTGTTATTTTGAAGAGTAAGCAGACGGAGTTTAACGTAAAGTTTATATAACCGACTAGAGCGCGTTATGTGGCAAATTCGCTTTGGCTAGACTCTGCTGTGTTCTGGGTTCGATCCCCGGTATCGACACTGACAATGTCGGTGGGTAATGGATGTTATCTGTGTTTTTTCAAATGTTCCACCCCTCCGGGAGGCAGCCCTTGGTTTTGGATTTGAGGGTCGTCTACTATATATGTAGTGTGTGTTATATTAATGTTTAATTGTGTTGATATAAGCAAGTTTTGTAAGGTTATCTCGTTTCTCAAAAGAAAATCAGATGGTTATATTCTCAAAAAATCGAGAACGTTAACGAAAAAACAAACTAAAAATCATGTCTTTTTCTTGATGTGAGTGACTAATTTGCAGCCCTCGCTTCGTTTTAGTCGCGGTTTGCAATTTTCAAACCTTAATGTACAAATAACTAGGTACGTATTGGGTTGTGTAAAATGAAATTTAGTATCTTTAACTTTATGGCAGTCATCAAACCGAGGTATTTCTAAATTGCCAAATAAACGTGCCATATTTGGGTCGGATATTGTTTAAACCTACAGAGGGGCAAAATTCAAACGCGAAACACAACAACTCATAAGAAAAGCAATTCATTTTGATTTTTCATTTAAGTAAGTATCTTATATTAAAATCACTCCTCGCCTCACCCGATGCTCTATTTTCCTACTGAAGAAGTTCAACTATTAGAACCAGTTTTTGTTAAACCATACATTCATTTTTCCATATCGTCTTATCTTGCTGACTTAAAGCCAAGCACCAAGCTTTTAAACAATCAGTAATCGCTTTGCAGAAATTTGAAGAGTGAAATCAGTCATTTCTAGCTTTTATCAATTAAAATTGTTTATATGAATTACACTGTGCAACCCGTTCTGTCAATATTTGTCTCGTCGTGACGTCCGACCGATGAAAAAGAAAAAATACAATCAGCGATTGAGTTTATCTTCTCAGGTAGTGCCTTAGTACGAGATATAATGACCATTTCCTTGCAGAAATGTGGGCATGGAATCTGTGATGTAGAGTTTTAAAAAAAATTATAATACGCTATACTTAGCACTATGTAGGGTTTATTTATGAATGAGAAAGTTAGTCCAACTTCCCAAAAAAGCGCAGTGTACTAAAAAAGAAATATCGCGATTTTATGAGCTAAAATATACAGTCGAAAAAATCGGTGCAGTAGACTCATACCAGTGTAACATTATATTTGTTTTACATATAAATGTAGGTTCTAAATTCAGTTTAAATAACAATACAAAATGCAGTCGATACACAAAATAAAACAAAAAGGCAAATTGGTCTGTCACATAGAAATTCATACAATGCTGCAATCAATTTTATTTGAAATAGTTTTGTTAATGAATTGGATTTTACTATAGAAGTATGCATATCGCATACTGCTTCGGCATACTAGTCCAGTAGATTTCAGCAATCGGTATGTATGTGACGAAAAAGTAAGCTCAATTGCAGGAGGGTAGTTGGTTATATTTGTTCAAATAATTCGCTTATAATAGTATGGTATTTGTGTATCCATTTTTACACATTTTCATAAAACAAGTATATGACATATTTCTATAATTTTTTATCCAAATGTAATACATTATAATATACTAAGTGTAAATCTTGCCGAATAGAACAAGCTAGGAAAATATTCCTCAACATGAGGTAACTACTGACTAATCAAAGCCTTGATTTAATATTAATATATCGCGCTTTGTTTATTCCGTGTTACTATATGGAGCTGAAACAAGGACTCTTAAAGTCAAGACGCTCAATAAACTGGAAGCGTTCGAAATGTAGATTTTCAGAAGACTGTAAAGATACTCTGGTCCTCACATATCACCAACGCTGAAGCCCTGAGAAGAATTGGTCGTACTTCCCGACAGAAAGTACCAATTCCGGAAGCTAATTATGGAGGGAAGAATTGAAGGAAAGCGGGGTATAGGGACGAAGAAATATTCATGGCTCAAAAACATCAAAGACGAATCTAGACGCCCATACACTATTTAGAGCCGCACAGGAACCGAGAAGATTTCGCTGTAATTGTCGCCAACATTCACTAAAATGGATATGGCACTTTAAGAAGAAGAATCATTTAGTTTAAGCAAATTATCTTTAACTGTAGTCTGAAATGTATTTAATTCCAGTGTAAATGTTAAGATCATCCACATATAGTAGATAGTTGTGTTATACCATTAATAAATGTAACGAAAAGTAATGGCCCCAGCATTGAATCTTATGACGCTACTGGTGATTGTGAAAACTTTGCAAATTTTAATCCACGATGTTAAACAAACTGCGACCTATCATTAAGAAAGGTCTAAAGAGATTGAGCAAACTCAATCATACCGAGCGTATCTAATTTTGATAACAACTTGTGCTCGAGGCAGTTAAAAGCATTAGACCAGTCAGCATAGATAACACAAGATTCAAGGTAGTAAAACGTCCAGACATACGCCTTGCTAACATTGGGATATTAAGTGTTCTATAATAAAATATACATGGCAATATATAATAATTTCAAAAACTTCACAAAATGCACAAATTGTCGAGGTAGGTATAGCACCAATTGAGACAGACAGTGACGTCACCAAGTATGGGATCTGCACAACCGACCGCGGGAAAATCAAAAGTATGGGATCTGTATTAGCGGCCAGCCCGACCGGAGAAATTCAAACTGTATTACCGACCGCGGGAAATTCAAATCGACGCAATTCTCCTAACCACCATAGTGCTCCCGTACTGTGGGTTCCCAGCCTCGTTAGTGCCCCGTGATGTGAAATGGGCTGAGCGGGAAATTCAAACGAACTTTTGGTGGGGAATTTAAACTGTTGGGCCCCGTTTCGACATACCTCACTCCACCAATCTGGGACTAAAGCCCCACCCGACCCATAACCTAACTTCTGTTACCAACATAACCTCACTCCACCACGTGTCAATCTGAGGCCTCCGTTCAACCTCATTAGTGCCCCGTCAACCAACAGACCCCCTTCGCTCCTCACTTCACATAACTTCCCCCCCCCCCAATAATAATGAGATGTAATGATATAACTGAACGTCGAAATGTCAAGCGATATACAGAAGTTTTGGACAAAAGCAATCGAACTAACTGGTTTATTTCCATTTACCAGAATCGATGCAACAGTTTCAGGTCAGCGCCAAATTAAGATGGTGTGTGTATATAATTATTCCGTTTTCAGAGGTATATTTTTAGGCAATAAGGCAAAACAATTGTTAAGATACCAACGTGACGGTAGACAGATGTTCCAGCATCCAACGAAAGTAAAAGGAATACATTTAAAAATTTCATTATGCCACTCGTCTTCTCTGAAGTCACATAGCAGCGTACGTCTTAAATGATTTACAGAAATTGCTACCCCATGTGGTAAATTATTGTTGCAACAAATAAGGCATGCATTTCCTCATCTGCATGCATATACAATAGCCACTGGTGCAGTATCAATAAAAATATTACCGACAAAGCTCAAGACATTACATAAATGCATTCTAGTTGTGAAATATTTATTTGTATAATTATTATACAGCTTTACATGCACTTACTTCCTCTTTTTGTCCGGATTAATCACCGCTAGACAAAGACAATAGGTATTACAACAAATAACGACTGTCGTGTCGGTTAGATAGAACATAAACTGCGTTTCTATTATACCTAGTTAAACCACCGATGCGATCATCCTGGCCTTGGCAAGCCTAGCTAGGTAAAGATACAACATACCTGATTCCTACGTCTTCAACATAGCAACTAATGAAGTCGGATATGTTACGATACGTTCTTTTTTATTCTCCCAGCCGCCCGTAAATATTTCATGTTTTATTAGCAATTTAAAATGGGTACGGTATTATTTTTCCAGACACGTACGCCGTAAGACTTTAGAATTTTAAATAAAACAAAACAAACAAGAATAGAAAGCAAACAATTGAGATATTCAAGTATGAAATATAACAAGGGTCAAGTCGTAATAAAAAGTTTTTGCTTCAGTGCCCTGGAGAAATGTTTCCCCTTTGTCCGTTCGCAAAGGTAATACATACTTTATCGTTCATGGTTTTGTGGGGTTAATCTGATTATTGAATGTTGTACAATATGTAATATCTGTTAAAACTGTGCGTGCACAAGAATTACGTTTTTAGTAATAGCGAGTAAAGGTTACAACTGGGATTTGCCGAACATAGTTGATGCGTCGTCCGCCCGCCCATATTCCCTTAAAATCAGAGCGTGATACAGAAATTTCAATGTCAATTGTGGACTAAGCGAGGTTTACATTATAAAGAATACCCATTAGATCTATAAGGAGGATTGTGTTGTAGGACAGAGTAATTTTACCAAATTATGACTTGGTGAAGTAAAGATGGGTTTTAAAGGAGTGTTTTTATGTATCTTTGACAATCCGTAAAAATAAGGCTTTTGTTACGATAATTTTTGTTCTGTAATAGTGTTCCATAAACTTAAAAACGAGCCAACAGAATTCAGAATTGACTTCATTATGTAAACTAGCAAACTTAAGACAAGGACCTATTACATTGTAATCCTAGTTAAAATTAAGTTTCCAAAATTTTCTCCTATACTCATTTGTCCCAAATTCACCACAAATTGTTTTATATTCTACAAAGGTACTTAAATATTCAAATAAAATACAATACGATGTAGTATAAAATAAAATAACATGAAAAAAGTGAAAAGTACACTGATGTCTACAGAATAGTTCTAATTTATTTTTGTTCATACATTTTCTGTAACTATCTGTTGGTGACACTGCTATTAAATATTACTTTCTAATAAACGGTTGTACTGTTTATTAGAAAATACCATTATTATACATAGTGTACTATAATTATACCAAGGGACTAAGTGCATTTTTTATCACCAAGTGTGAAGAATCAATTATTACAGGAGGAATTAAAAAGCAGTATGCGATGTAAAGCAACGACAGGCGCGGTTAGTACTTGGATTGGTGACCATTCCAACGGAAACCGCGTTCTCGCCTCACACATCTTCCAGCGGCTTGTATATCAGTGTATGCGCGGAAGCTATACAACCTTAGGCGAGGGTTGTATAGGAGATATACCATCCTTCGGAGGGGATGTAAAGCCGTCGGTCCCTTGTCTATTAAATGTTAGGCAAGTAAAAGATCCCTACTCTTCTTAAGGGAAGAGGTTCGGCAAAATTCCTGGTTGGAGGTAGCTCGTCTACAGGCGTCGGTGTTAGGCCTCAGTAGCGGAAATAGGCCGACGTTAAATAAATGTATAAAAAAAAAAATTAAAAAGCACTTTCGCTTTGTGGTATACTGTCGCAGTCTACATACAAACAACAACGCCCAGGTTATGTATTGTATAATAATGAGGCAACCGAACCTTTCCAAACCCTCACTGGAGTTAGGCAGGGATGTGTCCTGGCACCCCTACTTTTTAATTTGTTTACCACTGCTCTAACAATTATTGTTGACAACAAACCGACAGTCAGAGGAATAGGTCTCAGATACCGTTCTGATGGCGGTCTCTTTAACATAGGGCGCTTTAGAGCTTTCACGAAGACACGCACACGATTCATTTGTGATCTCCAGTATGCGGATGACTGTGCACTTTTAGCCTCTACGCCGGAAGAGCTTCAAGAACATTTAGGTGTGTATGCCCAGAGCTATGATTCCTTGGGACTTAAAATCAACATTGGAAAGACTAAGATTATGTCAACTCCTCATCAAGTGAACCAAATAGACATTACACTTAACGGAAATTCTCTTGAAGTGATGGATCAGTTCAATTACTTAGGCAACGTTGTTAATGACAAAGCAAACAGAGACAGCGAGATTCGCAATAGAATTAACGCTGCATCTAGAGCACTCTGGGGACTTAGAGAGAGAGTATTTGACAACCACGACCTTGCTTTGTCAACGAAAATGGCTGTCTACAGAGCAGTTGTCATTCCAACACTGCTATATGGATGTGAAAGCTGGGTCACTTACCATCGTCATGTGAAAGAATTAGAACGTTTTCTGCAAAGACACCTCAGAAGTATGATGAAAATCCGTTGGTTCCATCACATATCAAACGTGGAAGTACTCAGGAGAGCAAACAGCCTTCCAATTGAGGTGCTTATTTCAAGAGCACGCCTAAGATGGGCAGGTCACGTTCATCGTATGCATGATAACCGCCTTCTTAAATGTACACTTTATGGTGAATTGCTAACCGGTAGAAGAAGGCGTGGCGGTCAACGAAAGAGGTTCAAAGACGTTCTCCATGAAAATCTAAAATCCTGCGGTATTCCAGACGAGCAATGAGAACAACTTGCAGCGGACAGAACCGAATGGCGAGGGGTTGTGGCCAGCTATCAAGGAAATGTTTGCAAGAAGGCCGAATCCAAGACCTAACCAGGTCTATGTTTGTCCTGACTGCAGTCGACATGTGCTCTCCCGAATTGGCCTCTATAGCCATAGTCGTGTGCACCGTAGATGAATGGGAATTACAATAGACTACACCTTTTACTTGTTTTTTATTACACACAATCTATCGACTGTAACATTTTTTTATACTCGGACTCGAGTAAAGGCTAATAATAATAATACTGGTACAAACTATTTTTTGTACTCCACGGCGCTATTGCTATTGTAATAATCATTTTCAAGGAGTGAAGTACAGATCTCTTTTACTCCTCGAGGAACAGAACCCACTTTCTACACTTTAGTCCTCGAAAGTTACAATTAAAATAGCACTTTTAGATCACAGAATACTAACATATTGTTTTTGAGATGGGAAATGCTCAAAAGTAGGTATTTTTTTATTTTCCATTGTGGCAGAGATTCTTATTAAGAATGTACAGAAAGGTTTCTACATGGCTCGCTAATTTCTTCTTTATTAAATAACTCTAAACATTTAAGTATTACACACAAACATGAATAAAGTCTGTACATTTCCTGGTGTTCTAAATTTCGTCTTTCATGCCAACTAAATACGCGAGTGGCTGTATCATAGGTAAATGGTTATGTATTCTTGATAACTAAATTCGGTGATTTACTAATATTTCGTCTTTTATGCCAACCAAATACGCGAAACCCACAATACTTCAAGATGATCTGTGTTTCACCGAAGTTTTGTAAAAAAATCCTGGTGCGTGTAAAGGCACTCTTAAACAGTGTTCAATAGATTTTCTTGAATTAAAAATATGTTCTTCATTTATAAACGTCATGGTTGTTACGTCATATATATAGGTAGACAATATTTCAAAATCCTGAATTCAAATTTTAGTAGTTTTAAACAAAATTACTTATGACTCGATACTTATGAAACTTTAATACTTATTTCTCAAAGTATATTACGGAGATTTCACGTTATGTAGAAGTCACCATATTTCAAGCGAAAGTAGGTAGGAATTTCGCTCAATACAAAATATAAATTGGGCGACGACAGCTAAATTGCATGAACTGTCTAAATAAAAATATGAAAATGTTCTGGCGATAATTATACTCCATAAATGCAGGCTAATTATCGCGACAACAGCGCGATAATGCTCGCTAAAAAACAAACAAGACCCAGCACACTAATCCTCCGAGGTGCCATCGGCTTAATTTCATTTTAAACAATTGTCTGATGGTAAAGTAGTTAGCATTATCTAGTCTGCCGTTATAATTAATATCCAGAATTCGTGTCAGAGTAAATTTTATCGCGAAAAAGTACAAAAACAAACTTTCGGCAGTGGTAAAAAGTTTCGCAACGCGGGACACATTCAAATGGCACTAAATGCCGCTGGTTATAAGAGTGGCGTGCGTGGGGTCCCGGCGCAATCTTCGTGGTCCGGGAGTAAGCTGCTTAAGGCCCCTCTGGGGGACATTAAACAGATTGCTGTTAGGCCTACACGCGAAGCCTCTTGATTTTTGTTGAGAAGTACTGCAAAATACTAGAAATAAGTTGGCTACAAGTTAAATTATTCATTTAGTATTATTTCACTCCATCATTGTTCACTGGAATTAAGTTAGGCAGCCAAGGAGAATAGAACAACAAAAAGTAATAATCACTTCAATGTTATAAATGTATGTTCAACATAATTTTGCCGACTATTATTTGTTCAATTTTACAATCAATATGCTTAAAATCACAACGGGCTTCAAATACTGCATTTTTCCGCTCGCTGGTATCGTAATAGATGCGCACGCTGCATATTCAATGAATATTCCGACAGCGCCAACTAACATTGTACATTATCCATGATACTGAGATTCAAGACATATGCTCACGCGCATATATTTCTCTATCCTTCTCTGTGTTGCAACTGGTTGCAGTTGTGTTGTGTTGACAAGAACACTAACCGCCGATTTATTTACCAACTAAATAACTAATATATATAATTACTACTCCTCACTATAAAAGTGATAACAAAGATAACATTAATAACATAATATTTAAGTATTATTAAAAACGATAAAATAAAATGAAACAATTCTCATTAAAACGCCGTCGTAAGGGATTTGCGAGGCGAGACGCTAAAAAGGCAGACTCCCAGACATTAGGATGACCTTCTCTCTCATTTTAATGCACGCGACATAAAAGACGTAAGACGTGGTGATGCATCGCCACTGCCCACCACTATTCCCCACTACGTCCGTGATTGTTTTCATTTATTGTTTTCCGCTACAATATATACATACATCTAACCATGGATCATGCTTATCGAAAATGTATGACTCTATCCTCTATTTTCTGGTATTATCAGTCGTCTTATAACTCATGTCATTAACGACTAATAATAAATCATAATTTTATATATACATTTTCCTGTAGCCTTGGGGTTTTATTGCCAGTAATTTGCATACATATGCAATTTAGCTATAATTATTACACATTTTATAGTTTTTCCAACCGCGATAACTAATATGCAATCACATAAATCATTCGACTTTGTTATTATTTTATGAATTGTTTTTGAAATAAAATAAAAAAGGCAAAACTTTTACTTAATTGATAAATATTTTACACAACAAAAAGCATCGTATTTCTTTAAAATTATTAGTCATGTTATGGCCATATAAACAAACGTATGATAAAAAGTCTGCTCGATATTTCATCACTCGACAAATCATGCGGTTTTAAAAGATCGTCTGAAGATGATCAACGAATATTTTCGAAACATTAAAAAGTCATTTAATCAGTATATTGTATAGCAGTATCTATATAATTATATAAATCATCAAGGTTTTCATCATAATTATTCTATACATGTATAATGCCATATTAAAATCCAAAAATGTTATACATCATTTTTATTATTCTTCTTCCTATGCCAGGGCCGTTCCTAGCCGCCTGCGTGCTGAGCAATTTTTCGCCGCCCCCCACCCTCACCTTGACAATTGGAAAAATATTTAAACTATAAGTGCTTTATTCAAATTTATAATAAGAAATTCAGAATACAATGAATCTGTTGTATTAACGCATTTTATAAACATATATCGCATTCGCAATTCCTAATATAAAATAATTGGCGCTTTACGAGCTTTTTTCGCAGTAAACTCGTCTATGACTTTGGCATAATCAGGCGCAATTGGCTTTGCGCCGCGTCGGCGTCTCTGTTGATGTGCTGATACTGACAAGTGACAATTCGCCCGGCGCCGCGGAGCGCGGGGTGAGCTGCTACATAGCATGGCAAGTGAGTTGGTACATATACTCCCCCGTTAAAAGACAAGAACAATCAGTCTATGGCAAAATGCACTTTTTTAATAGAAACGACTGGGACATGGCACTTGTCAACTAATAAAAATGCAGGTTTGACCCTGTGTTACAACTTTAGTCCCATTATTAAAAGCAGTCTACAGACTATCCATTTAGATCACGAAGCGAATTTTCAATAAACTTTATTTACTTTTATAGGTTTCTTGTAAAAAATGCGTTCATTGCCCACGATAAATGTTTACAAAATGAAAATAAACAGAAATTTCAAAAAAAAAATCGGCAGCTACTGGAAGCGGCTGGAACCTCCCCACTCGGTGGATCTTTGAAGCAGAAAAGAGCATTAAATTGTGTAACAAAACGGCACTAAACGTAATCCGATCTCATCCAAAACCTTTTCAGATCTCCTGGGGCACTAAAAAACCCTCAACTTAATGAATTTACAATCATCTATGCGAGTTATTACCTACATTATCGCTCGTTGAATAATATACTATTAGGATATTAACAACTTTAACATCACTTGAACGACTAAGAAAGTCTAGTTATCCTAAATACTACAGATTTGTAAAGCAACAAACTGAAAATTGGTAAAGTGATAATCTATAATAAATTCACCAACGAAGGTATAGAAAGCATATGATATTGATATTGTTACATCTACCTTTAAAGTTTGTGACAATCCACTAAAAGTTACAAATGTGCCGAAATCTTATTAACATGACATGACACCAACGTTATCGGATGACAAACGATGACAATGACAATCATCAAAATTTGCTCATTGCAATCCGATCGTTCGCGGCTGTCTTTGTTAAATCAAACATTAGCTTTACTAGATTTTAGAGGAATATTTGTAGTTTAATTCTTCGATTTGTCTGTATATATATTTAAAAACGGCACTAAACGTAATCCGCTCTACTTCTAGAGCAGTGAAGAAACCCTCACACGTGAATTGACACGTGATGTGACGAGTTTCACGATGTAACCGCTACGCGCATCGATCATGTCATGCGAAATGCGATCTATGCCATATTTGCTTTGTCTTTAATTTTTTTCACGGAAACCAAATCGAAAGGGTGGAAGTGTGATATATCGTTGAAATCAGAATTTTAACTGCTTTTCAATGGTTCCATTGCAAATTGAAAGTAAATATAAAATAAACAACTTGTTGTATCAAAATGGCACTAAACGTAATCCGATCTCAACCAAAGCCTTTTCAGATCTTCTGGGACACTAAAGAAACGCACACGCAAAGTTTCATTCAAATCCGTTCAGTAGTTTCGGCGCTATCGTGCTAACACACATACATACACACAGACATTTTTCAAAAACCACTTTTTTGGGTTCCTAGGACCTCAAAACGTAAAGATTTGATGTTATCTCAGTTTTCGTTTTTGAACCAATTTTAGTAACCTCTCACAATTTTATTGTGGAGAGGTTAATATAATAAACCTCCCAAAAAAATAAGCAGTACGTATGTATCTAGCTTTTAGTGGGATAAGGAATCGGACGTAATATTTACTCGTTGTTTTCAAGCTAATACTATATGTTAAATCTTTCTCTAACGCTGACAGTGAACTGGAATGTCCAGTATAAATATATTTTCCTCGCTTAGGGTGTGAATGATCTTCGTGTCTCGAATTCCGAGGAAACATTCGGAAATCCTCAAATCCGGGTCAACTAAGCAAAGTCTAGTAACAGTCTCAGCCAAATTGAGATCCTCATTTTCAAAATTTTTTTTTAGTTCATTTGAAACAAACAGAAGCTCTTCATAAGTAAATGTGGCTCAGCCATAACATAATGCGGAACTTTTCTGCACCACACTAAACCATCTAGACTCTAGAGACTCTTCAGCGTTCACCCGCAAACGACTCGAACGCCGTCGAATGTTAGAATTATAATCATTTTCTACTCAACGTCCGGTCCATTAAAATTGTTTTCGATTAAAAACAACGATAGAAGGCATATTACAACAGCACGATACACTAGGGTTGAATTTTCATGGTAAGTATGCCTAAGGGATGCTCGCTTTCATTTTATGCAGACATTACTGAATTGAGTGAATCTGATTATTGTATATTATACTGTATTGAACCAGCATGTTAAAAACTTTTTTCATAACCTGGCAGGTATATGTAGACTTGTAAAGTGGCAGAAACTATAACTTATGAAGAAGAAGAAATACCCTTAACAAAAGTTTTTTTAGTATTCTTATTCTATTCAGTGGCGTACTTTGATTTCCATCAGCTACCCTATTTTTCGAGATTGATGAAAAAGTGTCTATCTGATAATGTATAAATATACAGGATAATCCATCTAAAAAACTACCGATGACGTCATATCTCGAAAAATAAGGTAGCTGTTGAAAATTAACGTACGTAACTGAATAGAATAAAAATACTACAAAAACTTTTGTTAAGAGTATTTTTTATTCGAAATTATAGAGAAAGCAGGTGTGTCCACACATTTTTCCAACCCTGTATAAAGTTTAAAACTACACATCAATAGTAAATGTTCGTACTTTTCTTTGAAGGGGAAGTAAAAGAAATATCAGTTTAATTTTATCAATATTAAATGTTACAAAATGTTTATACATGGCAAACGAGATGACAAATATTAATTTTATCATTCTACCAATTTTTATTCCTGTAAAATCTTTCAGTATTAAATTAATCCGTTTTGAAATGTTTTAACCTCCATACCAAACCTAATAAGAGGTTGCACATGCATATGTAAGAGCTGTACAATATTGTAAATAAAGATATCAGTTTATAAAAGTTCTATAAAGCTTTTCCGTCGCATTTACAAAAAAGAAAAATACCCTAGTCACTCCAAACCGTGGTTTAATAACTACAAAAAATTACTTCATTAACGGGAACTATGTCATTAAACATAATGTAAAGTATTTTGTAACAAGGGCGGATGTAGGGAGGGATGTTCTGGGTGTGAGGTGGCAAACCCAAAAGTTTCGAGAGGCGGCATTTCCCGGCGTCGACGTCGGAAATAGTAATTTATTTAAAAAGGTAGGAATATTCAAATTTAGGACTTTTATGAAACGTAATTGATAGGTTGAGTACGGTAAATTTGCGTAACATACAGAGTGTTTTTGAAACACATCTCCTTCTGTGAGTCATTGTAAAATGTGAGGATCAATGCCTCTTTCGCCCACAACGAGATTACACCGTTACCGAATCTGTAGAAAAGATCAAATTATAAATAAATCTAAATGAACATAGAAAGTTCCTATTTTGTTTAGTTGAAGTAAGTGCTCGAAATGTATCCATCCGTTGTTATCAACCCATGCTTGAGCTCTTTTTAGCATGGAATCACGACCTTTTAACAATACGTTAGGCTTAAAGTTGCACAATCGACACAAAGCATCGTTAGTCAGAAACACGAGTATTGGAACATCACACCATGACGAAGCTTTGTTCCAAGTGTATACTTTAAATTACTCAATAGAAACAAATATTTGAAATTAGGCAAAGGTTATTCGCAAACTCGGCAGGTAGACCAAAGTTGCGGGTCCTAAATTCCGAAAGATGTATCCGAGATATACAATAAAGATATATATCATCGATTTACAAAGGAAATTTTATTACGCTCTGTAATATTGTCCAAATTTTACTTTGTCTGAGTAACATCACCCCGTATCGAATCGCTTTCATTTAATGAACATTCCTCAGAAAATCACTGCAAATCGATTCATGCGTTAATTGTCCCTTTTGTTTTGCAGAAGGATTTGGTATTCATTTTCCTCCCATTATCTCTGTGTAATAATCGAGAATTCGTTCATACCGGAAAGTTTTACGAATTGTTTTTTTAATTTTTTATTTAAAACAGAGACAAAATAATTTTTTAAACGTATACTCATTATAATGAAATTTAGGAAGCATTTAAAGACCCTTGTTCACTATTTTGAATATTTAAATAATGTTCATACAGAAAACTACACGTTGAACCCAAATTTAAACACTAAAATAATTTTTAAAATCATGTTTTTTAAATAGCTATATTTATATTTCATAGATCGTCTAAATATTATGCCATATTAAATAAATTAGAAACTTATACAATATTTAAGACTGTAAACCTTGGTAATTATTTCTTTCGTAATATGCTAATTAGCACCATAATGGGAGAGGATTTATAGAATTATATTATAAACAGAATGTAAACATTATGCTAATTAGGTGTATTTGTTATTAGTGTTTGTGTATAAAATGAAAATAGTTTTTTTGAATTAGTTTGTATAATGAGCATGATACTGTGTATTTATTTTCTCGTGGAAATAGTATCGGACTTTTAAGTTTTTAGACACGGCACACCATTTCTGTTTGTTGTTTCGAGTACGATTTTATACCTTAGAGCACGGAAGCAAACCATAACAATTATCGCGAAACGCGGTCATACTGATATGGGAAGCTTTAGATAAAGCAGGACCAATAATAATAAAGTTGCCTTGTGGCTGTATGTATAACATAACTTTTCCATTTAACATCTTTTATTTCAGGCATACACGTAGAATTGATTATTTTGAATGCCTGTTTCTTTAGCTATTTTCCGCGTTAATTTTATGTTCAGTGAGAACATTCAGATATATGCGAAGTTGGCACCTTATTTTAATAGCAAATAGAAAATCTAAAATGTGTTTGTAGCGTTCTCTTAAAATATTAAGAAGTTTTCGGCAAAAAATTCAAAACCCGCCTTCTTTCCTACTGCTTTCCCTCCCTCCTTCTTATTGATTTTTATTGTTATATATTTTTAGTACAAGAGGTACTAATTCACTAGGGTTAATTCTACCTGGAGGCTTTGAAGAAAAACCTTTGGGAGTGAGTTGAAGTACACTGAGGGAAATATGAGGCTTGAAATAAGTAAGAAGCTTTAGTTTTTTTAATTTAGTAAATATTGTTATCCTTTATTATATTTAATACAGACAAATAATTATTTTAACAAATTTTGTTCCGACAAGAATTTACCAAATATTCAATTAGTTGTATGATTGATGGTCGAAAGGTGAGCGCACTTGCCTCTCACCCAAAGGTTCCGGGTTCGATCCCCGGTCGTGGCAGTGGAAAATACTGTGAGAGGGATTTTTCCAATATACACGGATATTGGGTGTGTGTCCCTTGTCTCTAAATGTGTAGCCCCCTCCCACACAAGGCTCTTCTACAGCCTTCTGGGATAGAGGGGGTCGTCATTACCTGTGGTGCATTTAAAAAAAAAAGTTGACAAAACTAAATGATTTATTTCCGCTGTATTTGTTCTTCCTAAGTAAATTACTGTACGAAAATAACAGATTTAGTTGAGAGAAAGATATTTGCTTCTCCCAAATCTATTGGAATATTACATTTATTTCCTAGAAATAAATATATCAGCAAAAAATTAATCATAATACGTGAAATAAATATTTAGTTCTGTATAGTAAATATTTACTACCCATTAATAAATTTACTTATGAAAACTAAATGTTCAAATGACGCCATCTGCCGCCGAAAAATTATACTGTATACTTTATCGTTTTCGTTATAGACGCCATTAAGTGATCCCAGTTTTCTTCGCGATTCGTGGTGTTTGTTGTCAGTTTACGGTGTTTATTTTTGAGAATGGATAATAGTGATTGAATTGAGTGAATTTAATGTAATCTTGAGGCCTTGGATGCATCCAGCAAATCTTTATAGGTATGAACTAGGCTAGCTCGACTATTTGTGAGGTCGCCATTGTATTCATTCTACTATTAATTATATGTGCATTATATTATATCATATCTGATTGTCCTACGTTTACGAAAATCGGCCTACTTTGGTACTTTGATAAATTCTATCGCAGTTTTGGGACACAACGGAATATACTAAAAAAGTTAAAAGTTAATAAGTACTATAGTGGGACGTTCACAGTTTAAGATATCTTGGTTCTATAGTACACAATAATATAATTTAAAACCGACACAAACTTGATTAGTATAAAAAATCTATTAAAAACTCGTTATTCACAGCATAAAGTGGCATAACTTATGTTAAATTGATATGACACTGATTGAAATCGAAAGATAGAGTAATTTTATTGTTAAAAAAATAAAAATTGCCGTCAGCTGAATGATTGCGGGTGGAACCGTCAGATTATTTGTCAAAGCAGCATGTTTATGACGCTGCCTTCGAATCTTAGTTGCGCCAGATTCGCAAGAAATGATCATTGCGCAATTATTTGTGTGTAAGCATCCTAGTGGAGTAGACAGTGCCATCTGCCTCAGCTGAGACTCGAACTTAAGAAATAAGGACGACTAGTCGTATTGCCTCTCACAGAACCATAGTTCGCCCACTGCTGTCACGACAACATGTGAAAAATGACGCTAAAAATCCATACCGTAGCATGCCTAATAAGTATGCCGTCGTTTAAGAGCGCTCCGGAAAGTGCAATTTACTCTCATATAAATCATTATTTAAAAAAACGGCTTTCACTAAAAGACATTAAAAACATGTTACAATGTGGGACGATGAGAGAAAAAAAAGTATATATAAAAAAATATTTTTTTCTTCTATTTTCGATTTGCAAAAATAATTCTTATCATCCCACATAGGTATTATTAAAATAAACATTTTCCCTTTCGTAGAACTAAAATAAAATTAGCCCTAATGTCCTCAAGTGCACCGAGAAATTTAAAGATTAGGTATAATAAATTTGTCCAATGTCATATTCTATTACATCTCTATCACTCTCTTTCCAATCACACCGTACATTAGGCTGCGTCATTTTATTGACGTGAAGTCATTTACAATTAAAACTGGAAGCATGGATGACTAATACACTCCGAACAACTCTTAATATGTTTTTCAATTATTATTAAAGCTGTATTTGTTTTTGATGTCGTTGCCAAACCTCTGCCATATCACTGTAAAGAAGATAAGACAAGACAATCCAAACAATGTGAAAATGGTGTCCATATAAAATATTATTGATGATTGGTGGTTCCCAAAAACTGAAACATCTGAGAATTAATCTGGCTATGTAAGATTAGTCTATTTAAAAAGCCATCTAAGAAATGTTTAAAAAACTATCAAAAATGGAGAAATTATCTTAATCATATCTGTCATGAATTTTTCAAAACATCTCCGACTTATATGAACCATCTCTTAAAATAACAAACATATTCTCAGTTAATTTCACGGGTAATTTTCATCATAGGTAGCTGAGAATATGTGTGTAAATTATTTGATATTAGTCAAAAGTTATGTATCTAAAATGCTGCTGGGAATGATGTCGTTATATATTTTTCACGTGTTGGATTTTATAGCGGAAGTTGTTACCGAGGTTTACTAACAACGCCGTGCGGTAGATGAAAGTAATATTAATTCTCAAAAATGGAAGTCCGTCTCCTGAAATATTTGTCTTTCAACGCGATATTAGAATAAAAATGAAGTTACAGCAAAGTTTCCTCATAATATTCATAAAATTCAGCTCGCATATCACACTGATAAAACAAAACAGGACGTGTTCTCAACGTAACTATGATTTTTTATTATGACACGCTCCGGCTTGGAGACAATCTTTCCGAAACTCAAGCAGACTATAAAAAATCTCCAGTTAAACGTGATACCTATCTTGCATAACGTATTCATATATCTTGCGGACAGCTCCAGGCGATGCTAGATTTCCCAGGATGGCGTATTTTACTTTCAAAAACACACCAGCGGTCTGCTATCTTCTGGCCAATTTGCATTCGTTTTAGCTGGTCGAAGCCCGTCTGTTTGCTCGAAATTCCCGGCGAGACTCTTTTTGGACCTCAACACTTTCCCTGCTACAAATTCAATCACTTCGAAACCTGTGTTTAACAGGGTGACACAAAAACTGATTGGCTTACGTACTCTCCTGAGTTATTGCGTTAATATACGGGGTGTTCTATAAGTCGTCTGCTAAACTGAAAGGGTATATCAAGAAAGGAATTAATAACTATCGTGAAGTTTTTATCGTTGATGAAGCGAGAGAAATTAAATGATATTGAATAAATGTTGATGGACTTTACCGCTTGCAGTTTCAAAGTTGATGGTTTGTCTAATGATCTCTTGACATTTTAGTTCGTGTGGATGCAGATCCTCAAGTCAGCTCAAGTCGTTTAGCAGCGGCAACAGAAGTGAGTATCAATCTGTCCTAAAAGTCTTACGTAAAGAACGCTCTATATCATCTCACTCCTGTACAAAACTTACTTCGAAGAGATCTTCCACAAAAGCTACAATTTTGTCAATTTGTTCTAAATAAATACAACAGAGATCGAAATTTTGTTACACTTTATTTACCGATGAAGCAACTTTTACTCGCCGAGGCGTTTTTAACTGGAGAAATACCCTTTACGGGGAAGTAGAAAATCCTCATGCCGTTAAAGAAATATATTTTCAGCAAGAATTTAAGATCAACGTTTGGTGTGGTATCATCGGCGATCAATTATTGAGACCATTTATACTTCCTCCAAATTTAAATGGATAATCTTATCTGTTTTTTCTTCAAAATACTCTTGCTGATATATTACATGCTTTCATGCTAGACCCCCTCAGTTCTCCACTGAAGTCAGGAATTATCTTGTTGAGACTTTCCCACGCAGATGGATCGATGGAAGTGAGTTTGCTTGGCCACCAAGGAGTCCTGATTATAATCCTTTGGATTATTATGTGTGGGGACATATGAAGTCCTCCTGAAGTACAAAATATAAAACGCAGTGGATTTTATTGAGGACAGGAACATGTATTTTTTAATATAAGAATATCTTTTATAAATAGAATTAGAAAAGGCATATAAGTAGGTGGAGACCATATCGAACATTTACTTTAAATTGCAGCAATGGGGTTTTTGCAAAACAATATGAAAAAAATTATTCATGGTCTACCCTGTATAGAGTTTATTATATGAATATTTCATTAATATATCTTTTTCTCCATACGCATCCACGACACAACGCGATAATTCTTTATCTTACTAGAAATTGGGTTCCCCGAGCAATATGAAGTGAGGCAAAAATTAGATTTTGTGTGCAGTAGACGTATAAAACTTGGTGGTGTATTACCCCTTATGAGATTTTGATAAAATTTATGGCATTGCCAGTCACTGTAGCTAATTCACTATCGTATTACTCGACACGATGTTTCAAAGCAAGTAACACATTGTCTGGATATTAGTTTCGGTGTTTAGTGTTGTTCACCTGTGGTGCGACCACCAGCGTTAGCGCATTCTTAAAAATTATGTTGCAGTATTGAACACGCCCTTTTGATGCTTGCGTACATAAAAAATGATCAAAAGTGAACGACCTACGGTTACAGGTATTTACTTCATTCCATCAATTTCTTAACAGTTAAAAGAGTAAATTATTTCCAACTTTCTATAAGTGTGTTTAAAATGGTTACATTAACTACTGCACGAGTTACTGCATATTTAAGACCCTTAGAAAGGCTTTCTTATAAATAGATATTTAAGCATTAACAGATCTTTATAAATACAATTATTCTTATTTATAACTTATACCTTATACTCAAGCTTATAATTACATTGAATTTTACTATCAGTTGGGTTTAGATCCAGACTATTAAGAGGCCAGCAGTGCTAAATAAAAAATATATTGGAGCTATTAGAGTATAAAAAAATACGTTAGAAAATACAAAACACATTTTATAACCAAAATGATTCTTAATTAAAAGCAGATTTAAAAAATTGTTTGTTTTGTGTTTAAATAGTTGACTTCCAGTGAAGAATATTTCCATTTAATTTGACTCTTGACGTCTTAGTTTTCAAATACAACCTCGTTGAGAACTCTACAGGAAAAATTATTATATTACGATCGTATAAAACGTTCATTAGTGTTTGCATTCTCTCACAGGAAATCTGGGAAAATATCTGGGTAACTCGCTTTTCTACATATTTATACATTATTCATATAAATGAATATCTTGCAAAATAAAAACGAAACTAAAGTTGTCTAGTGTTGTGTATTCTAGGGGATTTGAAACTGTTGTCATGCTAAAGATAAAACTAAAGTTGAGGAGCACAAATGTTGAAACAATATTTGAATACAGCGAGCTCGATAAGCCCGTAAGGAAGTCTGTTAATAAAACTTGTGGTTTTTAAACTGTGTCACTTAAATTTAATTTCAATAAGTTGAGTAGTATGGAAATGACAGAACCTCGATTCGGGGTAATTAGAGTGGTTGGAGGTAATTAGGGGGCGGGGCTTAAGGAGCAGGACGTAAGAGGGCGGGGCCTAGGACTGGTGGTGGGAGGTAATTGAAATGGTGAGAGGTAATTAGGGTAGTGGGAGGCAATTAGAGTGTAATTAAGGGTAATTTAGTTACAAGTAAAGGTAAATAAGACTAATTAAGGATAATTGCTGTAACAATATGGGTAATTTCAGTAAAAATAATGGCGATTAAAGCAATTATGTCCGCACATCCATCTGTTCTGTCATTTCCATACTACTAAGTTGTATCCTTGAAATCCAAGGAAAATTCTGAAAAATTGAAAATGGCTGTTATATGAGTTGATGGTGGATCGCTAACAACAAAACATCAATCTACTTTTTATTTAGGATGTGGCTATTTATACATACTGTCCAGGCAATTCACGCCGCACATGCGCGATGACGTTCAAACATATTGATATAGTAAGAATTATAAGGTTAACCATCAGCAGTCTGTGGTGTAATACTTAGTGTTCCCGATTCTCACACGTGAGGTCGACGGTTCGAATCCGCTTGCTACAGTTTTTTTTTTACCACATTTTGTTAACTAAAATACGTAATACGAATATTTCTTTAGGTTAGTTCGTTGGGTTAAATATGTTAATATTTTTTGATGTAGTATAGTTGTTTATGATAGATAATGTCCCTTGCCCTCGACGGCTATACTGTATGTATAAATAGCCAATTTCTTATACATACTGTATGTATAAATAGCCAATTGCGTATACATACTGTATGTATAAATAGCCAATTGCGTATACATACAGTATGTATAAATAGCCACATCCTTTTATTTATAAACATCTTATAAAACGGTGAAAACCCAGAAAATTGCCCTCGATGAATATTTTTTTAAATCCTAATTTCTTGCTTCAAATTTAATATAAAAAATCTCGCCCTGGTTGAAAATACTTTTCCTCTCGATCTTTATCCATCGTATTTTTATGGATACGTTTTACACCCCTTTAAATTTTTAAGGGTAACTTCTGAATCACGTGCACATTAGATTGAAATAAAGAAAATAAGATTTTTCTAATTATTTGTTTTTATTCAAGACAACAATGCGGCAGTTCTTATTGAAACACCCGATATAATAGATCTGTCCTAACCCACCTCGCTCTTAAATAAACAACCCAAAACCGAACTGATCCATTTTTAAATCTCGTGAAATCTCCGACAGCACAATAAATCATCACCTAAAAACAAGTGGGAATAACCCATTTACTAATAATGTATTCTATGAGCGTGCGGAGTTAGGAAAAATTCGCCTAATAAAAAATAAAATAGTAAACCTCGCCAGGAAATAAATTCCACGGCAGCTCACAGGATCCCGTTCACAAAAAGAGTTCATATATCTCTTAGCAAGTAGTTTCCTAGATCCTGCCGACTAAAAACCGATTCGCAAAACCCTTGTATAAATACATACCAAACAGAACAATAACAGGCCCCGAAAAGATAAGCGTTATAGTTGGATCCGCGCTGCCGTCTTTTTGATAAATGTACTCTGTAATTTATGAAATGCGACGTGAATTTTTATATTATTTATAATAATAACCTGGCTGGGCCTCGGCGCTATGCTCCAGAGGTTTGTTTGTGTACACTGTAAATGCGCACCCGAACTCGCACAAATAACTAAAATAATGTAATAAAATATTTCATCCGAATAATCTCAATGCACATACGTTCGATAATTTGAAGTATAGTCTAGTATACTTTAACTTGGTGTGTGTGTATGTATGAGTTAATATTTCCGTACGATTTCATTTTCTCCCATATTGTACACAAAGTTAAAGCAATAGTCCAGAAACATTGTCTACGTGGACAATATTTCTGGATCTTTATGTACAAGAGAAAATGAAATCGTACGGAAATATTAACTCATTCATACACACGCCAAGTTAAAATAAACTAGACTATATAAACTATAATAGCAAATTGAGGGCCTACGTTAATATAAAATAACTTATAGAATATTCCGGGTGCTGACGATGGGTTGGAACTTTTGGAGTGGCACTGATGAAGTAGTAGCATGGAGATAATTAAAGCTAAATTTATGTTTTTAAAGGAATGCTGATCATGAGTAGATAGACTATGACAGTTCTGGAACCAAATCCTTCGTTGTGGAACCGGACTTTTGATAAATCGCACAATAATTTGAAATAGTGGAATTGGGAATACTAGGAATGCTTATTATTAATTTAATGAGTTTATAATGAAAAAGAGGCCAAGTAAGTATAGATAAGCTATGACTGTTCTGCGTCAAAATCCCATGTTATTTCTTATGGAGGTTCATTCTGGTTTTCAAGGTCACTTTTCGCCAAGCTCCGCCCACCTGTAGCTAACTTCACAACTTGCGCGCGCAGGAATTGGCATTAAATTCAAACGTTGCGCCCCCTATAAACCGATCTGTACAGCTTTCAAACAGGGTATGTACGAATTCCAAACAGGTCTGTACGAACATTAAATAGGTCTGTACTGTTTTCAAACAGGTCTGTACGAATAAGCAACAGGTCTGTACAGCTTTCAAACAGGTCATGACACCCCCATACCCATAACACTCCATGAACCACCCATATTTAAGACCTGTTTATTATTCGTACAGACCCTGTTTGAAAACCGTACAAATCCTGTTTGAAAGCTGTACAGACCTGTCTAGGGGGCCGCAACGTTTGAATTTCCCGCCAATTTGTCATTTTGGCGCAGAACGCCCATGACTTATTTATTCAGGTACGCATGGGCTATGGAACTGCCTACCATTGGATTATATGAAATTACTAGAGATGCCTCTTTGTAATAATATACCTACATGAACGAAACTAAATCGCATATAATTTTGCTTAATTATGATTTATATAGGCATATAATGACTTTGGTTGAGTTATATCGACTTTCATCTTCAAATACTCCCACAAATCTAAAAGAGTAAAATCTGGCGACGAAGGTGGCCATTTAATAGACGGACCTCGTCTACCTATCGAACGACCAGGAAATATATCTTTAAGAAGTCGACGGACAGTCACAGCAAATATCCATGCAAATTGACAAAGTTATCCTGAATATCAATAGCAACAAATTTCCTATGATAAAAGGTCAAATTGAATTAATAAAGCAAAACACTGAGGATTTCGACAATGGCTGTATTGCTCTCTTACAAGCGTATACTGATATAAACTAACAAATACAACAGAAGACAGAAGGTATGGAAAAGTAAGTCAATTGAAACTAAAAGAGTCATGAGAAGTATCATATCTCTAAACAGTTTACATCAAAAGAAAGAAGCGTATTGATAGTGCACAAAGGAGCTTGACGCTAAAGGCTATTCCCGAGATCATGGAAAAATATGAGCTCGATACATTGCGGGTACAGAACAAAAGAAGATCGCCAGCACATACATGTATGCTGCTCATGGGTATCTGTGCTAAGTAAAACATAGGATTGCATATCAGTTGTTCCGTTGTGTTGTTTTAGATTTTAGGGAAATGCATTTAATTTGACTATATGTTATTAAAATGTCTGTGTTTGTATGTATGCGTATGTAGACCGTCTCTTATATATTAATTAAAATTGTTTACTTTGACAGCTTGGAAATAAATTGGAATTTTCCAAAAGTGGACAATGGACGAATATTGACGGCAAGAACGATTTTAGGGAAAACTATTTTAACACAATGCTCTAGAATATCATCTTTACAGAAATCTAGAATAGAAATTATTTGTATATTAGATAGAAAACGTATCTTTTTATTAAGGGTAACGTCTCCACATTTTATGTGAGTGAGAGAACATGAGTTAATCAAATAAAACTTACAAAATCTTGTATAAAATAATATCCTAGCGCGTTCTATGATGTATGAACCTTATGCCCATTACACATAACTACCAAAATTGAATTACATAAACAGTGGTTCCATTAACATATTGTTCATGTATAAACATTTGTATTCAGGTCTAATGAATTCCACACCTGTTTCAAATATTCTGTAGTACGTAGAAATCCTTATATATTTTATGTAAGTTCGCATTTCAATGAAATGTAGAGCTATATTTCCATAGCCTTAATACGAGATATTAATTTCAATTTCTTTGTTTCAGAACCAAAAAATGTCATCTGCGATGGTATGGCTGTGTCTCCTCAGCATTCTGCTGGCAACTACATCGGCCGTGGCTGCCTTAGGATGTCCCACAGGGTGCATGTGTAACGACGACACTTACGTTGTGCAGTGCGAGAGAAGCAAGCTGGACGTGATCCCAATCACACTAAACCCCGCTATACAGAGATTAGTGTTACGAAGCAATAAAATTAAAACTGTGGACGCCTCTTTCCAGTTCTACAGGGATTTGCAGTACGTCGATTTGTCCAATAATCACCTTGTAAATATCCCAACCAAGAGTTTCCTGCACCAAGAGAAATTGCAAGAGCTGCACTTGAACAAAAACAAACTGTCTTCTATTAACAACAGGACATTTCAGGGTTTAAAATCCTTAACCGTTTTAAATTTAAGGGAGAATTTTCTGGAGGATTTAAACAGGGGCCTATTTTCGATCCTACCTAAGCTAGAGGAACTCAATCTAGGTCAGAACAGGATATCCAAGATAGACCCTCTTGCTTTCGATGGACTATTGTCTTTGAGAGTGTTATATTTAGATGACAACTTGTTAAGCTCCGTGCCCACTTCGTCTTTCTCAGTTCTAGGCAGCTTAGCAGAGTTGCACGTAGGTTTGAATGCATTCACTTCTTTGCCCGACGACGCTTTCAGTGGGCTAGGGAAGCTATCTGTGCTGGACATCAGTAGCGCCGGATTATCCAATATCAGCGTGAACGCCTTGAGAGGACTGACTGGGCTACGAAGTTTGAACTTGGCGGACAACAAATTGCAGCAGATCCCTACAGTACAACTCGCACATTTAGCACGATTAGAAGACTTAACAATCGGCCAAAACGAGTTCACATCTCTGGAAAAAGACTCATTCAAGGGGCTCACCAACCTGAGGAAAATCGATATAACTGGTGCTAATAACTTGGAACACATCGAAAAGGGTGCATTTGGCGACAACTTAAACCTCGAAACTATCATTTTAGTTAGTAATAAAAGACTGGAAAGTCTGGAGGACGGTGCTCTTGTAGGACTACCTAATTTAAAACATTTAGTGCTCAGAGAAAACTCATTCAAAACGTTATCGGAATCTGTAACGTCTTGGAATGAACTTCGCGCCTTGGAATTGACAGATAATCCCATAAATTGTGACTGTCAGTTGTTGTGGCTGTTAAATTCGATAAACTCTAAAAATATCACAAACGTGCAGTGTTCCACGCCTTTACAGCTCCGCGATAGGTCCCTGAGGACTCTAACCGCGGACGACTTGGGGTGTTCTTTTGGCGATTCCCGCCAGCAAGTGATTATAATTACGTTTTGTGTTACCGCCACAGTGGTCCTAGCATTTTTAGGGTTATTTCTTTTTCGTTATCGTCAAAGAGTGCGCGAGGCGCTCAAGGACTACAAATGGAACAAGAGGGCCATCAGCAGAAAAGAGCACGAATACCAAAAGACCTTCTCCGACGACGACTACATCACGCGATCCGGTCAGCATCATATCAAGCCCATACCTGTAACAGAGTTGTAGCTAGAGCTGAGCGCGCCACCCTCGGGGGTGTTTTGTCTTGACGGAGAGGGTAGGCGTGCTAGAGGCCCGCGCGGTCCGGGGGGCACCTTGCCCGTCACTGGCTTCACTTACATTACAGGGGACACCTGCAGGGCCCATTCCTTGAGAGCTCTCAATGAAAATCGGAACGGATTACCGAAGTGCCACGCAGACATGTACCAGCACTAGTCTGTACCTTGAGCACGGTTTTTGAGCAATAATGATTGAATCCATTCCAATGTGTGATTTTACGAAATATAGAGACTGTACAGTAGCCGCTAAGTATATTTTTTCGTCTGTAACAAAAGTACTATTCCAACATATCTGTTTCGTCTCGTAGGAAATCTGTGATATTCGATTGTTCTCCGGTGACTAATAAAACGACTGATAATTTCACGTATTCCTTATGAAACGAAATGGAAGCTAATCAGGTGACAGATATATAGGGTGTCCCGTAATAACGTCCAAAAAATTTAGACGGATTCTTCGTATACATTTTTTTCAAAATAATCCTTTCATGTCTAGCTACACCCCCTTAAAGAGGTGTGCCAAAAAACTGTTTTTAATTTCTATCTCAAAATAACGTAATAGGAAAAAGACGAAATTTGGCACATCTCGGTTAGTCATCAAAACTCATCTCACGAAATCATTTCATCCACCTAGCATAATGAAACTTTGTAAATATCTTTCTACCTGCTATTTTTTTTTTTCAAATAAAAAAATAACTAAAGATTATGATTCATTTAGAAACATTTTATCTCTTGGAGAAATTTCGTAAAATCGACCATTTTTGAGAAAAAAATTAAATTACATCTGCCTAAGTGATCAATTAAAAGCGATGAGCACAATTATTAAAAATAATTAAATTAAAAAATTTAAACATGAAGACAACGATTGTTGTTTTTGTTCAAAATGACGACCTCCAACTTGAATACACGTTTGCAAACGTTCCTAAAATTGCCATACAAGCAATTTAAAGCATGTGGAGAGTTTCGAACTTCATTGGAAGCATTAAAAATTCTCTCTCTTAAAACTTCGACGTTAACGACAGGTGTCGAGTAAACAACATTTTTCAAGTAGCCTCAAAAGTAAAAGTCCAATGGATTCATATCTGGGAACCGAGGAGGCCATTTAACTGGCTTCTCGCCTCCTTTCAACCATCGATTTCTAAATGTTGAGTGTAGCCAGTCTCGAACCTCTAAAGAATAATCCTGCATAAACAGTGTTTGACGTAATGCAAGAGAAGATTCGAAAGAATATTAGAAAAAGTACGAACAGTACAAGTATAGGGAACTTACGACGATATTGTTCTTTTGCCGCTGAAGCATTTCCTTTACATTCCCCATAAGTTAAATATATGTCTGCATATTCCTCATTACTAAAACTATGCATTTTAAAATCTGGTTAGAAAACTATTAGTATTAAGTATTAAGAAATGATTATCTTATTATTTCAAAGGCAAGAAACAATATTGTCAAATTATAATTTGACACCAGCCTAGTTTTAGTGTTTTACACTAATATAATTGTGTTCTCATCGCTTTTGATTGATCGCTTAGGCAGAAGTGATTTTTTTCTCAAAAATGGTCGATTTTACGAAATTTTTTCAAGAGATAAAAAAGTTTTTAAATGAAGGGTAGTTGATTTCACCCCTTTGTGTACACGCTAGTAACCGGGATGTGCCAAATTTCGTCTTTCCGATTACCTACGTTATTTTGAGATAGAAATTAAAAACCGTTTTTGGCACACCCCTTTAAGGGACAGGACAACTGGAGAGGAAATTGTTACTTTGAAAAATTTTATACGAAGAACCCGTCCTAATTTTCGACAGGGAGTCTACAGTTAAATTTTTTGCACGTTATTACGGGACACGCTGTAATGTAGCATACGATTAAATGTAATCGAATGATTTACAGTCGTATATCTGTCGAGTGTAAGCATTATAAATCATGTATATCCGTTATATTTATGGCCTTAACAGCCCTGGACGTACAATTTAAAAAAATATTAATTAATTTACTTTGCTCAGAAGATTTATTTATGATTTCATTATTTCTAACGCTAATGGTAAAAAATAGCAAACATTTTTTGTGGCAATAAACGGAACAAATCCTCGAAATTATTCTCATTTTACTGTTGGTTACCTGACGTGTTTTCCTAGTATCTAGCAAATTATATGATAACTGTATACGTGAGATGTAATGCGAGATGTCATTGTAACCAGTGATGTTTATCAAAAAATAAATAAATAAATGTGATATTTTATGACTGCATATTTAGTCGCTGAACTGTTGGATCTTTTCCTTAGTCTTGAGAATTCTTGTGTTCAAATGCCTTATTTATATTACGAATCTGATCCTCGTGGCGCACTGCCTAAATTATGTGGTCATAGCATAACACTTGATACTTTTTATAAGATTTTGTATTTTCAAGTACTTTGAAAATACTTAAATCGGTGTACATAATATGCAATATTTCTATATATATTTGTATATATTCTAAATCTAGCAAAGTGTAGCGGTATATATATATTTATTAATTTTTTATTGTATGAACGAATTTATAGATAGGAAATATTGCATTCCCAAAAAGGTATAATGAGTGTGATTGTGGCAGCAGATCTTGTATAAATTGTTTTGTTTTGAAATATTTATCTTTAATTTTTATTTTATGAAGGAAATGTACTATTTATTTTGGTATTTATTTCGCTCGAAATGTGTATTTCAGTGGACACAATTCTGAACTAGTCATAGTAAATTATTATAGAATGCGTGAATGATTTTTTGTTTTGTGCGCGAGGAGGAAAGTGCATTTTATATTGTACATAATAAATTTAGTGTTTTGTACATATTGACTTTATCTTAACTATCATAATTATTTACAATAAACAAATTTCTGATCTTAACCTTGAGTTTTATTAAGCCATCGAATACAAAAGCTTTCAAAGAAACATATTCAAGGACCAACAATATTCCAAGTGGGAGAGAGGGCACTCTATAATCTGCATTGCAATACTAACGGAGAGTTCTTTAAAAAAGTTTTCTGACGGCATAGCGATTATGAACTCTGTATGAAAGAATATGTTTTTTGATCCAATTAATATTATAAATACTTCTCTAACTCTGATGTTAATGTGTAAATAAATGTTTGCGCTAATTGTATTTGCTTATTTTGCATCTATTTTGCTCTCATTAATACGATCTGTCATACATCATAGAACTCTCAGTGAGTTATATATTTTGCAAATTATATTTTCCTGCAAACATGAACTCTGAATTATAATATACCAGACAACGAATCAATGAAATACAAATGGAAACTTTAATTAATTTCATGTATCTAGTGGTATGAATGAGCATATCCCAATCAGTATTTTCATATCCCTAGAAGATATATTATACAAATTGAGAAATAAAATTAACATTGCATAACTATTTGAATACGAATATGATTAAAAATAAGTTGTATAGGTACTGATTGTTTTGTCACAGGTTTTCGCATCATATTCACAAAACATTTATACGTTACTTCCCAAACCTCTAATTCTGTTCGAAATTTTATCATAAACAATTTCCAATTCTTGCAATTCAACCATTAGAAACAAATACCTAATAATATCGCCAAAAAATGCTCGTCTGTAAGAAATATTATTTTCCCGGCCGATTTGATTTTACAAAATTTTACTATAAACGAACTCAGATGTCCTGAATTGGAGGTAAAGAATAACCCAGACGAGAGAAGAGATTTAGGTATGTTGATTAGGTGGCCATGAAATCTAAACCAGAGGTAAATAATGAAACAAAATATATGGTTGTTGAAAAGTAATTATTAGATAGGTAAGTAACATCCCGGAAACACTGGTAATGCGCCGATCTGCTTATTGAAATAAATGAAAACTTTCAAAATGCACATTCTCACAGTAAAAAGAAAATAAATACACAAGCTAATCAATAATTATAATTGTTTATACTAAAGGCCGGTCGTAGGCTCTGGTCTCTTGTTGTTTGTAAATGGTACAAAATCACTTTATTGTAATAAAAAACAACCTACCTTGCCTGAATGATGTAGTATTTTCCAGAATTTATGAGGGATGCAATATCACTAAGATGACAGATTTTAAACAAATAAGTCTTAAACACAACACAACATACACGAGTGACAATTCGATTCAAACACTAATTTCACTTCGTTTGTAGACAGTATATGAATTTAAAAACAATGTGTGGGACTATAAATGTACGAATTATGAAGAACTTCTTATATTTCTTTAAACTGAATTTGGTCCCGTTACACACTATTTCAGCTAAATCAAAGACTGTGTTTAAGCTAGCACTATTTCTACAATAGCAGTTATTGTCACTGTAGTAACTTTAATCCACAATGTTGGTAATAGATTTTATCTACACGCTTACACAACGTTGCCAATTTGTCAGGAGTGAGTTCCTGCCACACCAGAATTTTGCAGGAATAACAAACACTACCTACTATAGGGATGTTGCGTTTTTCATTAATAAATCATGAATCAAGATTACTCTTTAATAAATTTTAATAATTTCAATTCGCAGCAGATGACATGATAATAATTTCTTGGTATCATCACTAGAGCGCGCCTATTTACAGTCTTTAATCTTTACTATTTATACATTGTCGTACATATACCTAACCAATATTGCAGGCTGACAGACAGTCATAACAATATTATGATAGATCCGATAAAATGAAGTGCAGTGTGAAAGTGTGAATTATTTTTAAGGTTTTGATATTAATTTAATATGTCGCAAGCAGCGCCAGTAAATTGCCAGAAATTGCAAGGAACGTAATATATAGATTTTGCAATCTAATTTCGCCAGTAATTCAATATTGACCTATTGGCAACACTGCCTAGACAAGTACAGTCATGGCCAAAAAAATAAGACAGCTATTTTCTTCTAATGTAAATCTGTCTCTATTTGAATATATAATGAGCAGAGGCAGATCAAGGGCATATTGCGCCCCAAACTGAACCAAAATTGCCCCCCCTTGCCTTATTTGTCTTTTCGTAACGTGAGCATGAAATGAACAACAAAACAATTAAACGAAAAATAAAATTGATTTTTATTCCATTTCATATGACTCAAAAAAATGAAATGTGAAATTTAAACAATAAAATAAAATGAAGTATAGTAACGCGAAAACAATTTTTATTTCTTTTTTTGTTGAAATAGACTTAAAATGTCTTGAAACGTCGAGATTTTAAATTTGAGCGAAAAAAATTTCCTGTCTGTCGGTCTGTCTAACTTGTTTTGTTCGCACGTTTACTCTGAAACCGTTTATGATAGTGACTTGAAATTCGGTACACTTATGTATTGTAACGAGGTCTGGAACTAGATTATATTTTGATCTAATTCCGTTGAAGGGTTCGGGGTTAAATGGGGAATACCACCGCCACACTATTATGAAAGGGAGTAAAAAAATTAAAATGTGATTTAGCGTGTATACAAGAACGAAACGTCTCCAAAAATTTTTTTTGGCGTTAGCTACCCCCTCTACCACCCCCATTGCCACCCCCACCCTATTATTAAAGGGAGTAAAAAATTAAATTGAGATTTAGTGTGTATATGAGAACCAAGGGACTCTAAATTTTTTTTGTCATCAGCCACCCCCTCCATCACTCCCAATACCACCCCCACATTATTATGAAAGAGAGTAAAAAAAATTAAAATGTGATTTAGTGTGTATAGGAGAACGAAATGTCTCAAAAAATTTTTTTGACGTTAGCTACCCCCTCTACCACCCCCATTGCCACCCCCACCCTATTATTAAAGGGAGTAAAAAATTAAATTGGAATTTAGTGTGTATACGAGAACCAAGGGACTCTAAATTTTTTTGGCATCAGCCACCCCCTCCCTCTCACTATCACCCCCAATATTCTAAAATGCAACCATTCTTGAGATTTTTACTATTTCATGAATTATGATCAAATAAAACCAAATAATTAAAAAAAATCGCAGGAAATTCTGCGCTCCTCAAATTCTGGCGTCCAAAGCGCTAGCTTCTTTTGCTTGCTGGTTAATCCGCGTCTGATAATGAGCAGCCGAAATAAAACAAATATGACTATTATTGTATTTTACTTCCACATCCAGTGGCAGTATAGTAACGCAATTTTTTTTTAAATAGGTTTAAAATGTCATGAAGCGTCGAGATTTTAAATTCGAGCGAAAATAATTTTTCCGTCTATCTGTCGGTCTGTAACTTTTTTTTTATGCGCACGTTTACTCTGGAACCGTTTACGATATTGACATGAAATTTGATACACTTATGTAATACTATGAGATCTGGAACTAGATTATATTTTGATCTAATACCGTTGAAGGGTTCGGGGTAAATGGGGTAAATAAGGGTAGCTAAATAGGCAAAGCAAGCAAGTAACAGTCCATAAAATTTCAATTTAGAGCATGTAAGAAAGTCAAGATCTCAATTTTTTTTTGGCTTCAGCCACCCCCTCCATCACCCCCAATACCATCCCCACACTATTATGAAAGGGAGTACAAAAATTAAAATGTGACTTAGTGTGTATACAAGAACGAAACGTCTCAAAAATTCTTTTGGCGTTAGTTACCCCCTCTACCACCCCCATTGCCACCCCCATCCCCATAATTAAAGGGAGTAAAAATTAAATTGGGATTTAGTGTATGTACGTGAACCAAGGGCCTCTAAAATTTATTTTGGCATTAGCTACACACCAACTAAATTTTAGCAAAAATACGTTATAAGACTTGTCCAATTTTATTTGTCCACGACAGTACATTACACAGTATTCTAAAGCCATGTTTTTTTGCTAGTTCGAATCTACTCTCACGAGTAATAACTTTTAGGTGCCGAAAGAACGGTTTACCAATGTTGCCACAAGCGTTTTGCGATGCTGACAGGAAGATTGCCCTCTACCGTCATTTCTATTGAATTGACTAATTGCAGCTAAACAAATCAAGGACCCTAACCTCAAAATGGTTAGTTGTGGTTTGTGACATTTGACATATAAGGAATTAAAGTAAGGTTATGTCTTATTTGTTTTCCCCCAAGACTGACTGACTGACTGAAAAATATTACATCACATACAAATGCCCTAATAGGGCGTACATAAGCAGACACTTATTTAAAAACTCTGCGAAACAAATATCATGACAGTGACAGTACACAACTGGGTCACGATTCGTTTTTAAATAAACTCAAAATGTCGTGCCCATAGAAAAACCACAACAAATGGTAAATTATTCATTTTGACATATTTTTACGCGAAAGTTATAAGGATCCTGATTTGTGTATAGAGGATATGGAACAAACAGTAAATTTCACATAGTGATGCCACAGGTCAATGATGGAAAAGTGTTGCCAAAATTATTGATTATTCCTGAAAATTATGTTACATTTCTTTTCACAATTAAATAAAAATGAGCATATTCAGAAGTTGTTTGTTTATTCTAGCGACAACTAAAATTTCACCAAAAAATCAAATAAACATCAAAATTGTCACAAGCTACAAGTATTCATAAAAAAATATAAAACAGGAAAAAACGTTTTCAAAATGAAAGTAACTAATCAATCTAAATTATTATATTCAATAAAATTGTTAAATTAGTTGTATACAATCACAGCCGCGATATAAAAAATCTTTTAATAGTGCCGAGATCGATTATATTATATATTATTGTTTAGCATAATTTTGAGAAAAAATTGTGCTACGATTCAATAATTATGTTACAAGAACTCTAGTTTCGCAGCGGCAAGATGTCATCTGCCAAATCATCAAGCTAAAGTGAAATCCAGTGTTGCCAATGTTAAAAATAACCAGATTGGGCGATTTTACATGCCCATAGAGTGCTTATATTTTATTCATCGGGCGACAATTAATAAATTGAAAAGTATCACGTGCCCAATGCCCCCCCTAGTTATTCGGCGAAAATGCCCCATTAGCGGTATCCTCTTGGGACTTTTTATGTTTACTGTTTATATGCCTGAAAGATTTCGAAATAATGCGTAAAATTCCATAAAAATCCGAAATTAGGCTCCATCTTTTAATATTATGCACACACATATTTTTGTTTCATATATTACGGTCATTAATAAGTATTATAAAAATTCACAAATGCATAAATGTATCTGCCGTTAAAAGCGCTTATTGTTACATTATTATTGCTGAAACTTTTGTTGAGGTCGTCCAACAGAACTAACTTGAAAAGCCTTTAAAGCTTAGGTATCATGCGGTTGTCGGGAGAATAAACTTTTAAACTTGGCTTTTACACGCGCATCTAAAGAATTCCTTTCCTTTCCATGTGATTAGAGAGTCATTAATATTATTTGAAGGGGAAACATTATACTATGTGAGATAGGAAATCAGATGTGCCTATCTAATAATCATTAATATATCGGTAAATATGATTAAAATTTCGATATAACAATTATAAAAATTATTTTATCTCAAAGTGTGAATTGTTGTTTCACTCAATCTTACACACCCTCCACTTTGTGAAATATTTGAATAGGGCGACAGGCAACTTTTAACTAAAGCTGAGAACTACAAAATGGCAACATTGCAAAATCATGTGTAAATACAAAAATAATAAAAATACGAAGATATTTTTTCTATAACATCACGTGATGAAAGAGGGAAGGAAATAGATGTATTGAACAGCAAGAGATTCTGATTTGAGAAGAGGCAAATGATGAAATTAAACTATACTAGATCTAGATACCGAGGCCTATACCTACTGATTTATAACAAATTTCCAGTATTATAAGTATACTATCTACTGTCTAAACACTGTACAGAACGTCCCATGAATGTTATGTCATTATGTCAATAATTTAGAAACTTGTATATGAGGTCAAAATAATACTAGTAGGTACATCATACATGTTTTTTAAAAAATAATTTTTAAATTATAATTGGATTTAAAGTAAAAGCTCACATTGAACATTTATTGTAATGGATTCTTCGTGTTTGTCTTATTTTATTTAAAATTATAACATTTACAAATAATACACATTCATAACTTTAAAATTGTACAGATGTCTCCATCTAACGGATGTAGTCTCAACTTATCCCGGATGAATCAATTTTTATTGCCTCCAATCTTGTATACAAGTGTAATATTTAAGCCCCGTTAGTATTGCCGATCGTTGATAGGAGTCACACAATATAATACCTTTTAATTAATAAAAATAGACAGACAGGTTTTGTTAAGTTTTACAACTACTGTGTTCCTTATGTGTGTAAAAAGTCTTCAAATTTGTATACTTTTTAAATCGGTACACATTGTCCACGTCGGCCTCTTTCAATGATAGGCTGGTACTAAAATTTGGTAGTGGACTTGTTTATCTGAGGTGGAATTACGAGGAGAATTATATAAACAAGGTCTCCACTTTTTGATTTTTATCGATGTTTCTGCCCTCTGTGGTCCTGTAGTCAGACTAAACAGTTTTGGGTAATTTTATAGGAAATAATTTATGTATCAAGCCTTCGTCACAAGGGGGCGACGAATGAAATTTAATCAAATCAACTGGATATATCTTTAGTTTTATTTTGACATTTCTAAGTGTTTGTCAAGAAAAATCAGCAAGTGAACGTGAAAATGGCAGACGTATTAACAGAAACTGTTCAGCCAGAGGATTTAAAGGTATTTACCTGGATTAATTTTAAAAGATTGAAAATAAGTACTAGTGAGTGGTAGTGATACGAGTCAGGTCGTAGTTTAGTAATCAATGACTCATTTTAATGTTTTTTCTTTCTAAAATATTGATTAAATTTGTTTTTCTTATGCTTCTAGAAGTTTGAAAAAATATACCACGAACAACTGTACAAAAATTATGTTACACCCAAAGCACAGTTTGAATACGGTTGGTGTTTGGTGCGAAGCAAGTACCCCGCAGACATACAAAAAGGGATAATTTTATTAGAAGAATTATACAAAACACATGGAGAAGGCCAAAGGGATTACTTATATTATCTTGCTATTGGCAACGCTAGATTGAAAGAATATTCTAAAGCTTTAAATTATGTTCGATCGTTCCTTGTTATAGAGCCAGGTAATAATTCCCTTAAATAGTCGTAATAGCAGCAGCAATTAACATATACCTGATTATAGACAATCTGTGAAATGTAATTATGCTATTTTACATCAATTTCTTAACAATATATATGTTTTTTTATGTAAATCTATCAAATATGTGCTTGTAGGTACCATAATCTTATTGATGGTATTTTTAGAGGATGAACAATTTGAAAACAGTAATATGCAGATTGGATTTTAGTTTTTGCTCAATATTGCATCATATTTAAATACAGATATATACATAATAATATCCCAGTTTACCATTTATCTCGGTGTCTGTCTATAATGTATATGAACCATAAATTCGATTAATAAGAGACTTCTGTAAATTATAGACCAGGTTTTTTTTTTGTAACTGCTTTTATTGAGTCTCCTCAAAAGGTTTGTGTATGTCATGACATGACAGGCTTTTTTCTGTGTACACTAATCAATGTATAGTGTACAACAGTATTGTAGTTCAATCCAAGTTACCTTGCGAAAATATCTTAAGCAAAGATATATCTTTCTTAGTTCGACAAAAGGGTACTCGAAGCTAAGTAATTAATCTCGTTTGAGGTTAGCAATCATTTCTCTGAAGTATAGTCTATTTTATTTAAGATTTAAATATAAATATTATTATAAAATTAGTGTATTTTGAAAGAAACCGAAAATTTAAGCTTGAATGAAAAATTGTATAGTTTTCGATCAAGAATACTTTTTAATTAGAAAATCGACTATTATTTAATCCATATTTTTATATTTTAATACTATTAAATTTACAATTTTAAGTATAAGGCTACTCTTAAAGGCAGTTTACAATTTTTTTTCCATATACCACCTCCTTCAAATATACATTGGTGAACCAAACCTCCTGCATATTAAGTAAGGCACTTTCACGTTACAATAATTCTATTAGACAATTATTGTCTAATATTATATAGTAGTGGCATTTTAAAATATTGAGTCGATGCCAATGTAAGGTAGAAGGGAAGAGTAATAGACAAATAATGAAAAGAAACAGATATAAACTCCGCCTTTGCCATTTTTCTCTTTAGCGGGCTAAACTCTAACATCGAGTCTAACGTGCTTGCTGAGCTGCTGGCATCAATGTTAATATATCGCTCTTTTTCACATCCATTACTTTGCTATTTATATTTCACTCTATCTTATTATAAGGTTCGACCCAAGATTTCTAGGTGCCACTACTGTATAATATTTCATCTGTACCAAAGGGAACTGGCTTATTTAATATTATCTTTATGATAGGATTTTGATTATAGCCATTTAATCATTTATTTGTTTTTAAAGGGAACCAACAAGTTATAAGTCTACAGCAAACTATTAAAAAGAAAATGGAAAAGGAAGGATTAGTGGGTATGGCTATGGCAGGTGGCGTTGTCCTAGCAGTTGGTGCCATCGTTGGAGTTGGTATGGCGATTGCTAGTAAAGTAAAATCATAGTTCTTCCTTTGTAATTATTTTTTTTTAAATACTTTATAGTCAGTGTTTTTAAGCACCAAATTAAATCTTTAAAATTTTCGTATTTTTGTTTTTTGTACTTCAAAGAGCATTTATTATTGTCATCCGTGTATCTGTTCTGTTTGTATTAATATGTCATAATGCCTAGTAAAAATCCCATATTAATATTTAGTTATGTTTCTAGTTTTAATAAATATATTTGAAAAAAATTAATGTTCTGTTGTTTCAACGGTAAATTTCGAAATCACTTCAACATACATAAAAAGTATTTCTAATTGCTTTTACTTATTGGCACATATCAATTCTCATAAATGTTAATATGAGCAAACAGATCTTTTTATTTTTGATATGTAACTGTCACCAAAGTTTTATTGTTGGTTGTTTTATAAATTATGTATCAAATTAAATAATGCTTTATGTATATATGTATAGACTGCTAAGATGCCTAATTTATAAATAAAAGTTATCAAAAAATTTTGCATTTCTTTGTTAATCACATCTACGAGGTGTCTACACCAATCAAATATAAGTGACGTACGGCTTTCTGTATCAGGCACTTTTAAAAAAAAAATCGTATTTTGACAAAAGTTGACATTTCACATAATTATGAAAGGACCTAATTCATTCGAAACTACTCAGGCTGCATAGCGTTCAGATGCTAGTTTACTATTTAAACCAGTAATATGTTCTCTAAACTCTAATTTGCAGTCAATATCCAATCTTAAAAATTTCAAGTATGTTTTGTTTTCCCAATATTAAATGACAGTAAGTTTGAACCACACCAGTCTTCGATTTTCTGAATGTCGTTGCATATGCTTTCATTCAGAATATTTTTTTCTTTGCTATGCCACAATATTGTGGTATCATCGGCGAATAGGGTAAACTTTCCTGTAATATTTTGGTTCTAAGGCTTTGCGGAGCTGATGATGATCCTTAGTTAGGTTTCCAGGTTCTCTTCCGCATTAATAGTTTTGAATACTTGACGTTTTGACCATCTTGTCGTGGTCTTCTTCTGAAGCGAAGTAAGCTCTGTTGGCCTGAGCTACTCTATTTATATGTATCGTCAGGAGGCGGGGCTTCGTTCCGGCGATGTCATATGGTCAATGGACAGGAACATTGATTTGCATGTCAATGGTAGCTGTAGACCGGCGTCACAGTTGAAATTAATTGGATTTTTGTGTATTTTTATAGTTTCTCTGTATCTTTTGGGCCAGTAGTGTCTCGTGCTCGCTAATCTTTTGGTTTCGTCAAATTTTATCCAGTGGTCAGTTCCCTAGTGATATTTTTCTTCTTTGTGTGCCTGATAAGTTCTTTAAGCCTGGTATTAATATGTCTTTTGATCTCTTCTATGTAAACTTCTCCATACGAAGATAGAATGCTATAAACTCCTGATGAATCGAGCTCTTCTGGTGGATCGTATTTAGGAAAGTATTGCCCGATTTTTTGTTGTGCGTTGTAGATCACTTTGATGTTCTTTTTGTTAGCATTATTTAAAACCTTGTAACAAAGAAAAGAAATATACCGCGACCATTTATCTACCATATATATGCAAGGACAGGATTGGAAGAGTGCTAAAAGAAGAACATCAAAGTGATCTACAACGTACAACAAAAAATCTAACATTTTTCTAAATACGATCCACCAGAAAAGCTCGATTGATCAGGAGTTTATAGCATTCCATGTTCGTGTGGAGAAGTTTGTATAGGAGAAACCAAGAGACATATTAATACCAGGCTTAAAGAACATATCAGGCACACAAAGAAGGAAAACATCACCAAGTCTGCAGTTGCGGAACACTCTAAGGCAACCGGCCACTGGATAAAATTTGACGAGACCAAAAGATTGGCGAGCACGAGACACTACTGACCCAGAAGATACAGAGAAGCCATAGATATACACAAAAATTCAAATAATTTCAACCGTGACGCCGGACTACAGCTACCATTGACATGGAAATCAATGTTCCAGTCCACTGAACATGTGACATCACCAGAACAAAGTCACACCCCTGACGATACATATAAATAGAGGAGCTCAGCCCAACAGAGCTCACTTCGCTTCAGAAGAAGGCCACGACAAGATGGTCGAAACGTCAAGCATTCAAAACTATCAACGTGGAAGAGAACCTGGAAACCTAACTATGGATCATTTCCTGTGATATTAATTGTAGTCAGATCATTGACATATAATTAAAATATAATTGGACCAAGAACGGAGCCTTGAGGTATTCCACAGTTTATGTTAAGCTCATTGGACCTATTTGGATTTTTAACAATTTGTTTACAGCCTGACAGATAAGATTAAAACCATTCAAGAGTACTGCCTCTGAAACCATAGTGCTCCAATTTTTGCAGCTATATCCCATATTGAACACAGTCAAGGGCTTTTAACCGGTCACAGGATATGGCAGCAGCGATCTCCCCTTCATTTAGTTTGGTGTAAACGCTATTTAGGAAGGGAAACATTGCGTCATTAGTGCTTTTATTGATTTGATAACTAAATTGATTCGCTTAGCAAATTGACAGATAAAACTCAATAATGCTTTATTTTTTTGTTAGTTTTTCTATAATTTTTGGTGTGTGGAAATTATGATATGGGCCGGTAGTTCGATGGGTTTTCTATATCCCCGCCTTTATATAGTGGGATAACTAGAGTAGTCTTTAAAAAAGTATGGGAAAACTCCCAATTGAAAAGACCTAATTATAAAACAAACTAGTACATCCAGAGCAGATTCTGGTGGATTTTTCAAATATTCCTATAAATAATTCGTCAACACCAGAAGCATTTTTATTTTTTATGTCCTTAATAATTTCTCTCGCAATTCAACTATATTAGTATCGTATAAATGTACTTGACTATTATTTATTTCTATCATATAACTCAAAGGAACTTTTAATGATAATGAATAAAGTTTCTCGACCCTTCGTCGAAGGTCAAAAATTCAGGTTATTAAAATGTTTTCTAATTGGTATGGTGTTCGGATGTAATAAAATTGAAAACAAATGTTTTTAAATTTTTTTCAAGATGGCGGATTGACCTTTGAATATTATTGTACATGTCTAGATTTCCAAAGTATTTCATTACGAATAAGCCGGTATTTTTATTTTTCCGATTTGATTACTAGAACGCAAAAGCGTATAAGAAATGTACATGTAAGTTTTGAAGCTACACCTACTCTTTGGAGAAAACATTTTAATCGTAATCAGGAGAGGTCAATCGTCAATAAAATTTCCCCTGCAAAGTTGTTGCCAAAAATAATCAATTCGATTATACTATGAATAAGAATCAGTTTTGTAATGAAGGGTAAAGTCTTGCATTATATCAAGGTATAGGAAGCACTCCTGTTTGTAGTTTATACATGACACGCCCTTTAGGATGTTGGAGTTTTCACCAAATCTTCTATTTAATTCTATCAAAATCCTTCCAATGACTAATAGCATCGGAATATTATTTTTGTGGCATCCTATAAATCTTTCTTTTCTTCTTATTGGGCCCTCTATATACCCATGAATATATTTTAATAAATTGGAGGCTGAGAAATAAAATTAACTATTTAAAATTCCCTTGATAGTCCCCTCCCCCTGGCTTCCCCTTCGATACGTCTCTTGGACATTGATAATGTCTGTTTTGCATGTTTTAAATACATGGTCAAATCGGGATTTATTAAAGAATAAAAGCTGCCATACACATTTAAAATAACCCTGTGACGAAAATATAAATACTAATATATATATAATGCTTAACGCGTTAAATAAATAAATGAATAACAATGTAAAAAATATTCCACACCATATCATCCGAAACTAATTATTTATATTGATTGGTTACTGGTTAGCATATTATGCGCAAAATACATGATATGCAACACACAACATCAGTGCGTGTATGTGTATATCATATACCATAGCGTCTTCTGTGACCGTAGACAAATTATTCTTAGTCTATGGTTTATATACAGTTCAGTTTCCATCTCATGCCACAATGGCCAATATTAATAAAAATTCAGTTAAGTAATTCTGCATTTTTGCAAAAAATTAATTGCTTGGAAAATAGAATTTTCAGAGTGGATTTTCCGAACCGCTGCAATACAAAATTAATCACAAAGTCTGTCTTAGGAACAGGCGCCCTCTACAGATTTAATATTACATGTACTAGAACGCTAGAAGGCGTGTTTTACACTCAGATTTTCTTAAGTCTGAGGTTTTACAAATAAATATCTTGTAACATTTATGCTGTGCTTTACCAATTCGTCGTCGCTTACGCTATATGACGTTATTACGTTTCCTGCCAAGTCTATGGTTTGGGGCTATCCAACATTTATTGCGCAATAAAATTAATTATTTAAAGTGAAGTGCAAAACCACCTTGGTGCCTTGGTATATTTTTATTTTTATTAAATACAACTAGAGGTACTTTAGTGATGGAAGGTAAGTAAGTATTATATTAATTTATATTTAGTTTAGTTAATTTTTCTATATTGATAATCTGCGTGTAAACATTTATCTGTAGATGACAATAGGGACAAATTAAGTGTACAGGGTTATTCACTATAGCTGCTTTCGTTCGTGCATGAACATTAATCACTGTTACGTGAACATAAATCTGTGTTTTACTAATCATGATCATGACGTCATGTAAACCGAACGAACGCATCACTACATGAACTTATGTGATTCAAATACGAGTTCAAATACTTCTTAATCTGATGACCTACAAACAATATACCTAATATAGCCTCTGAATTCTGACGTTACTACTTACGAGATATTTTGTTGTGAGATATACTTATTCCAGTAAAAAAAAGGATCGGTTCATTTTATTTTTCACACATACCTACCTATAAATTGTAATATAAATTAATTATGAATCTTCAGAAAGTGTTAATTTTATTAATCACAAACCTACTCCATTATTTCCACTTAAGTAATCATTTTTATCTTCTTTCACTTTGTGAAGAAAATAAAATATGACAAACTGATGAGAAGAGATGTACCGTGGAAAACTGTTCATATTATACCTAATCAATACGTTTTTCATTATACTTTCAAATGAAAATTTGTTTTTGTTACAGAACAAACAGAAATAAAAGTACCTATACTTAATTCTTGCAATATTTTTATTTATTTGCAGATTTTTATAAATTATCTACATACATAATGTATGCTATTGATCATGTCACCTTGTGCATTCAATTTGCTCTGCACCCGTCAATATGAAATGTCCGGTTGCCCATAAATTCATATATGTATGTACTTGGCAGCCGCTATCTCTCTGCGAATTAATGTTGTTAAATTTCTTTTATTATTTTTACAGGTGAATGGATGAATATTCCTCTAAGTACTCCCAATTGCCCACCTGGGTTGGAATACCTTACCACTATTGATCAGCTACTGGTTCGACAGAAAGTAAAACTGGAATGTAATTGAATTAATTATATCTTTTTAACACACAAGCTGCTTTACAGTTAATAAGAGCAGATAACGATTCACAGATTTTAAATAACTTGGAAAACCAAAACCTAAATATTTTCTTACTTAATTTTTGGAAAGCCTAAAATGAAACCGAAAACCTTGTAAGATATTTATTCATTTTATTGAAGGGTATATTAGTCCAGTCATCAAGTCACAAAAGAGACTTAAAAGTTTTTTGTAGAAATGCATGCCCGGGCATAATTTTGGTCCCAGTCCGCCCTGTTTATGAGGGTATTTTTTTAGATTTACATGGGTATATAAAAGTTTGCCCAAGTTTCTTTTTTCTTAAAGCTATTTTCGATGTCCCAATGAACAATTTTTGTTTTATAAATGTTCCCTAAACGTTACTATCATCAAATTATAAAACGTGGTTAGATGCATTTTTCTGTTACCTCTATAAACCCCTTGAAGGTCTTAAATGGAGCGCTCTATAAAGATTGCTGTTACTACTGTTTAGTAACCTTATATAAATCTAATTTTTGTAATAAGTAACACAGTTGTTATCATTACACCTGACCTAAATAACTTATATTTCTAGGGGCTGAATCTGATCACATGAAGTAACGAAAATTTGTTTACAATCTTTATAAACATCAAATTGTACTATTAATATTATTTGGTGATAAAAATATTACATGGTATGGTGTTTTAACAAAAATTATAACAATAAAAACTGACCTTCTCAACAAATAAGTGACATTTTAGACCACCAATCAAAATTTACAACCATTATAAAGATAGTCTGCTTCTTGAAGTGAGAAAAAATATTCAGTGCATTGAGTATGATGTCATCGTACGATTTTTAGCTTCTTTTTAAAAAAATTCTCGACTAATAAGTTAGAGTTCACAAACTCGGAATCTTTTCTCGATATCAAAATAAGGAATTTAGGAAAAATAATTAATTCCTGATTATTTCTTTACATAGATACAACCTGATGACTGGAGGTAATTGGAAATTAAATATTGTGGTTTGTTTCGCCACAAAGTATGCCAACAACGTATGTTATGGAATACCAAAAGTATTCGTTGGTATTTATATAGTAGTTCTACTAAACAGTTTTAATACTCATTTTAATTTAAATCTTTTTGGTCTACTACATATAAAAATCTTTTAGTTAAAATTATCTGAAAATATTTCACTTGTTCCTGTGACTTAAACATTATGTGTGGGCCATTGGAAACGAAACAGGTGGATTTTTGAGTAGTTCAAACGGATTTTTTTAAAAACATTACAGACTTTAACTTCATTTTTGAGAAGCACATTTTTTGCATTAAAAACTCACACCCTCATTTTTTTAAATCAAAGCGCAGAATAACCACAAAATTACACTCTGTAGTGTCTTGGAACGAAAAATCATTGGACATGAAAATGTCAGCTCCGGGGGGCGTTTATTGATACTGAATATGACCTTCACAAAAAAAAAACCTTTGAGAGGGTACATGAGTGCATGTGAACACAGCCTTACCCCGCCTAACAGTCCGGGGTTCTCATTACACCAGAAAGGATGAAGTGATTTGCAGGTGCAAATTAAGTTGCAAAATATGTGCTTCAAAATGAAGTTGACATATGTAAGAGTCTCTTCAGAAATCAATTTTAACGGCATCTGAAGGCATGTCTTGTTTAATTTTTAATGGCCCATTTGATATGTACTTTAATAAAGCATGTTTGTAATTTTAGTTTTTACTGAAGCTAAAAACAAATTCATTATTAAAAATAATGAAGGTCAAAACGTTTACTATGCTTATGAGGAGTCCGAGAGTGGTCAACGAAACTGGCATGGAGCCGATAGATCTTTTGATATGATTATATTAGATAATAATAAAAAGGAAGTTATACATGTTTATAGACCTTTGACTGCTAATTGTTGCTTTCCAGATGATACATCAGTAAGTTTATTTATAATGTCCAGTATAGAAAAATGATAATTAAATGTTAAATTTTAGATAGTTGAAGTGTTTGCCCCTCCAGGTACCTTAATAGGCAGAATTGAAGAAGAACGAACTTTTTGTTTCCCATCTTTTTTTATAAAAAATGTAAGAGGTGAAACTATTTTCAAGATAAAAGGCCCACTTGTAACAAATGGTTTTGGAAGTTCTGATTTTCGGGTAATGTCTGCTGATGGTTCTGTGCAAGTAGGAAAAATTTCAAAGCGAATGTCATTAAGCAAAATGTTTAGTATTGATGATTATTTTGGATTAACATTTCCATTGGATCTAGATGTTAGAGTGAAAGCACTTATGATTGGAGCATTATTCCTAATTGTAAGTAGTAACATCATATACATTGAAATTTATCCATTCATTTTTAGTTATTCTGAAAAATTGTTGTTTGTGACTTGATGTCTTCCACTATACTATACTGATCTGTAATCTATACTCTTACTATTTAAGAGTATACATAAATTATTTTACTGTGATATTAATATTTAATATTTTTTTTTAGGATATATTGTACTATGAAAATAAGTAAGAAGAAATTTTTCCAAATTTGCCTGATTGCATTTTTAAAGGTGCTTATCGAATCATTATACATTTATTAACTATAAGGTTAATTTTTAAAATTTATTGTTTTTTATTATTACTATTATTATTTAAGAAAAAATCTTGTTAGGGGGCAATAATATATTTTTCTGTTGTTTTACTATTGCCTCACATTTTATATAAATTTTATATTTGTTGTATCTTTTATATTCCTCTATGAGTACTTTTGTACAAAACATTTTTGTTGTGTTGACAGCAATGCAGAGTCTGGACACATGCACTGCATGACACTATAACTAAATTGTTAAGAACATAAGCCCACTATTTTAGAGGCTGCCATACATGCCTTCATTCTGTGACAGATATTCTTCTCTGTACAAACTTGAGTACAGCTATAATAGATTTATAAAGGTATTTCTTCATTGCGTCCTTTAAAATTTGAAAAATATTTAAAAAATCACTTTCGGAGAACCAGAATGAAAATATATTTGCAAGTCTCTGCTAACACTTTATTAAAAAAAAACTAATGTAGAAATACAAATCGTCGTTGGTTCTGTAAAGTCTCCTTTATCCATATTTATATGCAAGAGGTTACAGCGGTTATGAGAACACTTAGAACGTGTTAGAAATACCTTGTGTGAATTCCAATCAAATTAAATTAAATTTATTAGCATGCATCTCTTAAGTAGTGAATTACTAATCATTTGGACAGGACCAAACAATGAAATTGTTGATGCCAACGAGGAAACTTGATATACTTTTAGTGCTAAGTATACAAAGTGAAATCCTAAAACAAATTATAAAAATAAAATGAAATAACAATAACATTTGACTTGTAACGCAATCACCAAGAAAGTGATCAACATTAATAATAATTTGAAAATAATTTGGATAGTAATTGACATTATTAAGGAATAAAAGCTGAAATTTGGGTTGATTAAATAAATAGGAAGGTTTTTGTGTAAATTCTTTTACAAGTTTCCTTTATATAAGATATAATTTTACAAATGCATCTCACAAATTGTATTTGACACAGAGTATCGTCAGACAGATAATCGGCCATGTGTATTCAAGTAGTAGTGTCATGCACGTGCTGCATCTGAAATAGGAAGGCGGTCTGCAACTCACTGCCGTCCATGATGATTTCGTTCCCTTATACTCCATGTGTGTACCTATACATAGAAACAAGTGACAATAAATAAATAGTTCCATTATTTTTAATTGCCATTAATCAGAATAATATAACAGAATGTTCCCAAACACCCAAGTTTCTGATTTTGGATGTTAGATATTTTAGGAAATGATTCTTCTTATCAGAACAAAAACACAGTTCTTGTGGTTGAAAAACGTACAAGAAAAAATGGGGACCAAATATCAATTCAGTACATATTGATATAAACCATATTCACAAAACTCGCTAAGACTTTTACTTTTCTATAAAGTATCTTAAGAGAAAGCATGTTAATTTAATGGGAATGTCTTATCTTGTTTTTATGAGACGGATCATATCAGATATTTACCTCTATTCTTAAAATGCATTTTCGATAGTTATTGCTTTCTAAAATATGTGACTCTACTATAAAACATTGCCTGAATATTGTGCATGATAAATCTGTTTTTACTCCAAGTGGAAATTTTTTAGCTTGCCAGAGTGTTGGTCGAATTTGCAATATTTAAGTACATGTACTAGTTATTTGTTCTTGATTAAAATATTATATTTTTACCCGCTATATAAAAATGTATTCAAATATTGCTTCGAATATAGAATAAATATTTTTTCTTCTAATGTATTACCATTTTCAATCTTTAGTTATGGTACGTATTACCTTCGGTACGTTTGCTTCTAAAAACATATGCTAAGTACTTGATTGTAAAGTATATAACTGATATAAAAGTAAATATAGAGGGCAGTGGCCATTTCACCAATGGATCATGTTTATCAATGCCCTTAAACACAACAGCACCACTGAATTTTCTGCATTCAGGCTTTGAGCACATTGACCAAATGGCCGAAGGAGAAACTACCACTTTTGATTGTAACTACTAAAGTAGAATCTGAACAAATACCATATGTTTATATAAATTACATTTTTAAATGTTTATTTTTATGCTTAACCGTTTTTGTTATTTTTTGATAATGCGTGATAATAAAATATATTTTAAGTTATCTCTATTTCTTTCTGTTCTTACATGATCAATAAAAGTTTACGATAGAAAAGCGATAACATGTAATTATCCGTTGCGTACCTCTATGGGTGTGCAGTCCCAATGTCAGTAAATGTATATAGTTCATCACACGATAGGGATATTGCCAGGGAGTTGAAATAGAACCAACTCTCTGGATGTTGCTCAACTTATTTTCCATTAAAAGGAAGAAGAAAGGACTAAATTTTAACTAGAGGATAAAAAATGGCAAATGAAATAAAAGGTATCGTTTTATTTGACATTATCATCGTCGTACCAGAGAGTTGGGTCTATTCCAATTCTCTGATTCGTACGAGATGAATGTCTCGCGTCAGTAGTAATATCCAGGCTGACGCCAGATGTACCCAGTCATTCAGTTGACTTCGACTTGGCTGCCGACATTCAAAATCCTTCTCTATAGTATAGGGATCTTGGCCCCTTGGCCGACATCAACTTATTCGCATGGAATTGTTGGTTGTCTAATTTCAATGCGCAAGGGATTAATTCTGGAGCGCATTTCATCAGCGCCACCTAGGTGGTGTTGAATTTAGTCAACGCACAAAATATATATATGACGCACAATGTGTAGATAATGGTTGCGTTCATCACGGTGAGCGATCAGGTAAGCGCTCACTGATCACATGCTTAAATTACGCTTCTTGCGCTGTCCTCATTGGTTTCTTGCATAATGATACGTGATCGCTCAGTTAGCGCTACCGCGTGATGAACGCGACCAATGAGTGTTGAAGATAAAGTAGTGTGAAGACGAGGAAGTAGTTTTAATTGGTCATAAAATGTCACATGGTGAAAATAAAAGTTAGTTCCATATTTTCAAAGTATATTTAGTGAGGTAAATAACAACTTAACATGGCGCAGTAATCAATCTACGTTCCGATCGACAGTTTAAGCTGAATAAGATAAATCCTTTACTAATTAATTGCATAAGAATTAGTTCTATAAATAAATACTTTAACAAAAAGTAAATAGCTATTGTACTTACAGTTTTCGTCGAGGCAAAACTAATTCTTGATGAATTCTCAATGGTTTTTGTCTGATTAAGTATACCTACTTATATCAGTACTTTCATGCAGATTCTTCAGACTTTTTAGTTAATACAAGTTTTCTGACAAATATTATGATTCTATTGACTGCTAAGAATTTTTTGCTGCATGTAAATGATATACCAACTGGCAAATCAACATTTTTCATTAGGAAATTTAGCTTTCTTAGAACAGGGCCAGGAGCAAACAAATAAAAGACGGTTATCATATCCAGTAGTAATTATTTGAAGATTTCAACTCTTTGTAGTTCTTGACTATCTAAAGCAATTAAAGATTAATAATGTAAAAATCTTCATAAACTACATATGTTGGGTTAGAGCCTCCTTCGTTTAGTACCAGTATCTAGTTTCTACTCCTTTCTGTTGAGATTGCAAACGCAAACAGCTATAACTTGTTTACCAATCTTGTATTCCTTCTTCCTGGGTACCATTATCATTTCAATGGTGTCCTCTACCCTACGTTGTAAATTGATAATAACATACAGAATGAGGCTACGGGTATATAGTGTCTTCTGTGATAATAACATAAAAAACACATTTTTGTTTACAAATAAGTATAAATATTTCAGCCTCCCGTTGCTGAAATATTTGACTTTATAGTGTAATAATATAATTAGTGTTAGATTAACCATATCCAAATAAACTAATGGAGATTTAAATTTTATGTTCTTATCTGCCTGTGACAAAATTTACAATCAGGCCGCTGGTGCATCAGATAAACAAAGATGTAGCACTGAGCAAAATATCCGATATTGATTTATCTGAACGTACCCCACAACAACACACCGGAGAAGAGTAGTTCACTTGGTAGTAGCTCTAGTCTTGTGCTATAGTAGGTAATAGTGAAATGTCAAAAATGCTTTAAAGTAGTAATTAAAAAGTTAAGAGGTAAAATCTTATATTTTTAATAATATTGAGGGAAACTGTGATTATTATGGTGCAAAACACAAAGATGAATGATATTTTAGACTTTCAAAATGTCAATTATCTAACAAGATGTGTCGCATTGCTAAGAGATGTAAAATTCGAAATAAACGTAATTCGTTGACGAAAAAGTTTCAAACACTGGATGACAATTTTAATTTACCGAATGAAAATTCATAGAGCAAAGTAAGTAAAACATTGTTCTTGATCCATATTATTCTGATTTTAGTTATGACTGGTTGATAACAACGGTAAAAATTATAATTTATTATTAATCATGAATTTAGAGAAATAAATAAATAAATAAACACCATAGAAATTAGACAACCCCCATTCCAGAAGCTAGGGCTTGTGCGGAAGGGGGTTACACATTGAAAAAACGCGGACATACAACCATTTCCTCCGACAGTGCCAGAGCCAGTATTCGAACCCGGTGGTGCGATGTCCGTGTGATTAATCGCGATTACCACCAATTTCAATTCAACTCAAAAGATATTTATTCATATTAACATAGAAACAGTTGCCTCTCCAGGACCTGCTCCGGAAACGATCGTGCAACCACCGCGTCAACGCGGTGGAGGATTGCAGGATCGGGCGGAATTGGTCTGGATCGGCGAAAACGACAAGTAAAACAACTAAACTCCTTTTTGCAAAAATATAAAATTAAAATAGGTAGTAACATTGAACCATGCTTGTAAAAACAACTTTAACAAAACTTAAAACTACACTTACGTTAAAAGAACTCGCGCACAAAACACAGTATTAAAATTTGTATGTGGACACAAGCACCACAACTCAAATGAGTTAGGTGCCTTCCACGAGATACTGCAATGCGGGACTTTGATTTTAAAAATTTTGATTTCGAAAAGGTTTGCTTTCTGAAAAAGGTTGGTGACGTGAAATGAATTTAGAAACAAAAATGTACAAAAAGAAACTAAGAAAAACAAGCAAACGTGACAAAAATACACAAACAAAAAGGAAGAGGGGGGACAGAAAAGGAGTAGAGATGAGCGAAAGGTATGAAATACTAGCAAAAGGTGGATAGGGTTAGAGAAAGGTATAGTTGTTGAAATTTGGCTATAGTGGTTGCCAGAAAATCGGTATCGTCTGGTATGGTAGAGAGTGTTTAATCCGAAATGGGGCATTATGCTGTCTAATTTGTGTTATGTGTCTTGTTAGCGGACTATCGTCCAATTTGAACAAGTAGAAGTTTTGAGAGATCTGTTGGACGTAATCCGCTATCGGGGTTATATCGTTGCAACGTGTATATAGGTCTCTGAGGGATGTGTACCTTCCAGAATTTGAAATGAGGCATAATGATAGTTCCGCTGACTTGTGGAACCTATTTGCGATATTCTTCCAATTATAAAATTGTAAGGAGAACCACGAGATAACGTAAGAGGTTAAAATGAAAATAACGTTGAATCTCAAAAGTTTTTTTCATTGCAAAAGATAAGAAACAAAAAGATACCGCAGATTCTATGTTTTGCAACATATTTACCATATGCAATGAATACACTGGTACACACAAGTTGCTGTAATGGGGCAGTACACCCTCCCGAGTAGCGTCACTAACACTAAGTGGGCCCTGCATTAAACCCTGTAAAGTAGGCTCATAAAAGTGGGTCTCTCCCAGAGAATTGATTTATTGAGGGAAGAACGGGGCTCATGCATGGATATAGAAAAGTCTCAGACCGAGCAGCAGCCAACGGTCCCCATTAGCTGGTGGGCCCTGCATCATCGGTGCAGTGGTAGGTACTCGTGCCTCTCATAAGGCAGGAGACTATAGTTATTTTCTGGCTACCTCGAATGCCGATAATAGTTAGTTATTCAAGTTAAATATATCTTTATAGGCAGTATCGAAGGCTTTGGAGATGCCAAACAACATAGGTACATGTTCTCATCAAAATATAGTAGGTTATTCCGTATTAAATAAAAAGGTTTTTACTTATGCATAAATAATGTTTTCTAATCACTTTACAGTTTGAGGCTTTAAAGCACGTTGGCGCAGTGTTAAGTGTTAAGTCAAGGGTTCGAAACTGTGAGAGGTACAATTTTTTTTCAATTTCTTTTTACATTATGAAATTGAAAAAAAAGATTAAATATTAGATAGAGTAAGGAAGTAACCATATGATAAATTTGATCAAAATCGTTACAGCCGTTTTAGATAAAAAAATTATTAAATTCTTTAAACTTCACCCCCTGTAGCACCCCTCCCTGCATTTTCTGGGAGCAATTTCTTATGCCATCTTATGCTGGTACTAAGGAAGTATTTATGTGTCAAATTTAATCAAATTCGTTAGAGCCGTTTTAGAGAAAAATATTGTTTTCTATTTTGTTCCTTTCTTGAGGGGTTTACTCCCCCCACATTTGAGCTAGGATCGATTTTTGCGATTGCGCCTTGAGGTGTGGCCGTCTTGAATACACATGTAAAAATTAACAAAATCGATCCAGTAGTGTTTGCGCTCTAGATGCGACCACAGAAGACAGACAACAGACGGCAGAAAGACATTTTTTTAAAACTACTTTTTTGGGTTCAGGAGACTTGAAAATGTGTAAATCTATCAAAAACGCAAACTCGAATTTTTGCAATATCACCATACTTTCCTTATATACTACTTATATGGGAAAGTAAAAATTTTAATAAGCCAGTTCAAGGATTAATAAGATAAAATATAAAAATAATACAGTAAACAATTTCTAGATAGATTTACTGATTCAGAGCTTATCAGTTAGGTTAGAGACCAAAAGGTTCCGAGTTCCCTGGCTGATTTTGGACGTTAATGACATTTTTAATGTGTCACCGAAATGGTAACAGTGGGCTAGATGAACAGCTAATTGCTGTTGAGTCTTAACTGCGGCAGATGGTAATGCCTCAAGAAATGGTTGTTGTGTGGTTGTCGATGTGTGTGTGTCATGGTCACGTTGTGGAATAGGTAATGCTAAACTCTACCAATGCATTGATCTAAAGAAGAATTGTTTATTTCTTAGTGGCATCGGATTCCTCTGAAAAAGTTGCAAATTGACGTTTCAACCAAAAATTTGTCTCAAACGCTGTCGAGAAAATTAAGCATGACGCATTAACACAGAGAGATGTAGGAGAAGCTTATTATTATTATACCAACTGATTAATATAACTTTATAGTGTATTTTCATTGCCGATTTATTTACAGGTGAAGAGTAGATGAATCAGACTCAAAATATTCCTGATTGCCCGCCCGGATTGGAACACTTAACTACTATTGATCAGATATTGGTCCATCAACAAATAGAATTTCTTGAAGGTATTTTTAAAATATCATTACTAATACCAATTCCTGCCAATTCAATACTATGGTTTGTAATGTAATGGAAAATGTAATTAATAGTTTTGTTTATTGCATTAATCATTGTGAAATTGTTAACGATGCACATTTTTAACATTTATTGTAATAAAAAATAAAGTTCTTGCAGATTTTGTTTAATGTACATCTCAAAAATTTTATTTTTATTTTGTAATAGGGCTATCAATTTTTAGAATAAAATTTGGGGTGTTTCATTTAAAAGAATTATTGATGTTAAAGATATATATGAAAAGTGTTATTGTATTTTGCGAACATAAAACAGAAAAAAATTATATGAATATTATACATTTCTTTGGGGTACACATATACCAGTTTCAGTAGTGACCATAGTAATAAATACTATGCTACTGGTATTTGATTCTTATCAAATATAATTGGCGTCAACTTTTTAGTATTTATACTGCATTATACAATTATTGTCAGTTCATAAGATTTATAATGAGTTGTAAGAATGTTATTTACATAACAATAGTATAAAAATATTGTATGATTGTCGTTAATCATGCATACTTTATTCATAGTTAACTTGACCCTTTGTTATTGCTATTTTCGTTATTATTATTATTATTATAATTATAAATATTTGAATGCATTAAATTTTTAGTGTTCACCGGTTTCGAAACTAGAAACAGATATGTTATTAAAAATGGTAGGGGCCAGAAAATTTATTATGCTGTGGAGGAATCTGATGTCATAACTCGAAATTGTGTAGGCTCTATACGTCCTTTTGACATGATGATATTAGACAACTTCCGACATGAGGTGATACATCTGTATAGACCTTTGGCTTGTGGTGCTCGTTGTTTACCTTTTTGTTTACAAGTAAGTTTATTTACATTGCGTCGATTTAAATAAAGGATATCATTATTGTCAATATTTCAGTCTATGGAAATATATTCTCCCCCTGATACCAAAATAGGATTTATTAAACAAGAGTGGAATATTCTTTATCCTAGTTTTTCTGTAAAAAATGCAACTGGTTATACTGTCCTTAAAATAAAAGGTCCATTTTTCGTGGTAAGTTGTGGTGGAAACATCGAGTTCAGAATAATGTCTCATGATGGTTCCAACGAAGTAGGAAGAATTTCAAAACACTGGGGAGGTTTATTGAGAGAGATATTTACTGATGCTGATAATTTCGGTATAACATTTCCAATGGATTTAGATGTTAGATCTAAGGCTCTTATGCTCGGTGCATGTATCTTAATCGTAAGTAGGGTAATACATTACCATGGAAGATTTTAATTTATGTAAATACTGTTATATGTTTAGTAAACAATACAAAATGTAAATTAAAAAACTGCACACAAGGGTAACACCAACCACTTGTTTATTCACTCACAATTTACAATAATTATTTAATACTTTAGAACTATGAAAGCTCTTACCATTTTGTCTTATATAATCCATTATTTAATTAGTGTATTCGGTTTTCACTGTTGTCTCTTCAAATTTCAATATTCTACTGATTAAAGTACACCTTTTATGCTCTTTTATGGGTTTCTCGAAATGTTGTCTTGTACAAGATTCTTTATCCGCCTTGTTAGCTTGAATTAACCTGATGTACATAAACTAGTAGTTCCAATAAATTCAGCGCTTCTTGTTCTCGACAAAGGACTCGATCTCTCTGGGGACATAAGGCAGCACTGGTGTTTGATCTACATAATATGAGGTGATAGTATTAGCTTCTTGTACCTAAGGATGCATTTAGTAAATGCATGAGTGAATCCGGCATCTGACGACAGGTCCTACACTCCTACAGTTAGTGTCAGGAATCTCCACACCCACAATGCAACTGCGGTAGACTAAAGACACCATCTTCGCAAGCCACTACGACTTTAGCCCTGCTGACCGTAAAAAGTAAGGGTCAGTTTTGTTAATAAATCCAGTGTCTCTATGTTGTTATGGAATATTCCATGCATAGGTTTATCTGCATACTTCCTGAAAAATTTCTCTACTCGGCAGCTTTAATTTGGGCTGTCAGACGATTTGACGGAAACTCAGATACTAACTGTACATCAGCATCTTGCTGGTCTCCTTGCCTGAAGTCAAATACAAGGCCGAGGTCATCTGTGGCCCTCTATGCTGCCTTAAATAAACATGAGCCTATTCCTATGATTTCGTGATCTCGCATTAACTTCAGGAGAGGGTTGGAGCTCCTAAGGGTGTCATATGCCATACCCATCGCTGCTCTGCCATGCAGACACTTTAGACTCTAGAGCTCCTATGAATATGCATCATCTTGTGGCTATTTCTGCCCAATTCAAGCAGCTCCCTCTACTGCCACTTAACTACTCGGAACGAGTAGAGCAGAATCGGGACGATATTATTATTAAACATAATATTTTTAGTCGCAAACTCCTCTATAAATCCTTATTTTACTATAAGGAAAGTAACCAGACTGCAACCAAAGTTACAAATCTGGCGCGTTAAGTGTAATAATTGCATATTACCATCAAAACACTAATGCTTCGATTGCAACAAACACCAGCCAAAAGACTGATCCTACTTAAAGGAGCTCCCTTGCCAGTCGTCACACACCACTTGCAGACTGCAGTTTCGAGCTGTTGGCTCTCGTCAGTGCAAGGTAGGTATGCGACGACCGACATGAGAACCCTTTGACTATAGTACATTCCGGTATTTTCACAATAGCGACATGTAAAACAGCCAGCAGGCGCCATCTAGCGGTCCAGTGTCTGTTGCAATCGAAAAATAAATAGCCTGACTTGGCTGACTTGGCTGACTTGGTGTGTGACGACTGGCAAGGGAGCTCCTTTAAGTAGGATCAGTCTTTCGGCTGGTGTTTGTTGCAATCGAAGCATTAGTGTTTTGATGGTAATATGCAATTATTACACTTAACGCGCAAACAAACAAAACCAAGGCGATGATAATAACAACATCATACAAACATGCAAATATTGATATTAATAATATCAACTTACAAATAAATAATAGTTCAATCGAAATTGTGTCAGAGTTTAAATACCTGGGATTTATTTTGGACAATACTCTGTCATTTAAGAGTCACTTCCAGTATATTCAAAAAAAGATAAGAAAGAAACTATTTTTCTTTTTTTCTTTTATAGGGTATCTGTTAATTTATCAATGGCAAGTAGATTATTAATGTATAACACAATCATTCAACCTCATTTTAACTACTGTTCATCGTTATTATATTTATTAGACAAAAACAGCCAATCAGCACTACAAAAGCTTCAGAACCGGGGTATGAGAATAATACTACGGTGTAACAGGTATACTCCGATAAACTTGATGCTTGAGGTATTAAACTGGCAATCAGTATATCATAGGTTGTACTACTTCACCATGATATTTATATATAAAATATTAAAGGGCCTATTGCCTTCTTATTTGAAATCATTTGTCACTTTTAACCATGAAATTCACGAGTATAATACAAGGTATTGAAATAATATACATATTGAACGGACTAACTCAAAAAAGGCTATGAATTCTATGTTTTTTAAAGGGCTAAATGAATATAATTCATTGCCTCAAAAAATAAAGGATGCAGCAAATTTAGCAAATTTTAAGAGCAGTTTAATCAGTCATATAAAAATAGTGTAAAGGTTTTTTTTCTCCTCTAGTCATTCCCTTTAATAGTTGTCGCAACATTTTTAAATAGGTAAACCAGTTGTATTAATAGTTATATTTGTGCAATTTATTTTAACGTATTTATTTAACTTATATTTGTGTTTTGTTTATTGTTGTATAATAGATTCGATGTAAATTGTATAAAGTTTTGTAACTATTTATCTATTTGTAATAGGTTACGTGCCTAAATAAAGATCTTTCTTTCTTTCTTCTTTCTTTCTTCTTTCTTTCTTCTTTATAGTAAAATAAGGATTTATAGAGGAGTTTGCGACTAAAAATATTATGTTTAATATTTCGCCCTCTAAAAGCACATTTGAACTATGCTAAGCCAAGTCAGGCTATTTATTTTTCGATTGCAACAGACACTGGACCGCTAGATGGCGCCTGCTGGCTGTTTTACATGTCGCTATTGTGAAAATACCGGGATGTACTATAGTCAAAGGGTTCTCATGTCGGTCGTCGCATACCTACCTTGCACTGACGAAAGCCAACAGCTCAAAACTGCAGTCTGCAAGTGGTGTGTGACGACTGGCAAGGGAGCTCCTTTAAGTAGGACCAGTCTTTCGGCTGGTGTTTGTTGCAATCGAAGCATTAGCGTTTTGATGGTAATATGCAATTATTACACTTAACGCGCCAGATTTGTAACTTTGGTTGCAGTCTGGCTACTTTCCTTATAGTAAAATAAGGATTTATAGAGGAGTTTGCGACTAAAAATATTATGTTTAATATTCCGCCCTCTAAAAGCACATTTGAACGATATTATTATTGTCATTAATTATAAATATTGCAAACTTTTAAATAATACAAATATATTTCATAATTATCAATGTGATTGGTGTGACGTGTAATTTTAAAAAAACAATTTTTTTTAGGACTTCATGTTCTTTGAAGATGATGAGGGATACAGACGAAGACACCGAATTAATCCATGCATGGGTACACTGTAAACTGTGATTTTGTGAAATTGTGATATATATCTTTTAATTAAATACTATGTAATTAAAATTTCTAGCAAATATATATTTGTATTTTTTTAAATTAACAACGTATTATGCCTTGCGACAAACTGCAACCGTTGTCTTCCAGTCGGACATATGAAAATGCTTGCTTAGATTTCATGTCTAATAACTTCACAAGAAGGACAAGCGCTTGAAAAGCAGCGGTTTACAGTCCAACCAAACAAACATTTATACCTTTAATGTGGGCAAAATTGTTTCAGAACCTATTTACACAGTTTTTAGGTCAGGAATCAATAACCACAAATGAAACAGCTCCGATATGAAAATAGTTATTAGGTAACATTCTCGCACTCGAGAAAATCTTGAGTTGCCATAGCAACTGATAAACTTTGCAGGCTGTATTCATTGTATATTTTGTGTTCTACAAATGAAAGAAGGTATAAAAACAGCAGCAAGGCTAAACATTATTTAAACCTAAAATAAAAACCTGGAGTTTAGTTATATATTTCTTTTTAATGAACGAATGAATGAAATTCAACGTTAATGGTATTTTAAAAATTTAAATTCATGTTCATATAAGTAACTGCGCAGTTAGGCCAGTGGGTAAAGAAGGTATCGGTAAAGTTGTGATGTAAATAGTTTGAATACGATATCGCGATCAAACAAACATCAAATTGGCGTACTTATTAATAAGGTAAATTTTCATAACTAGCCTTTTTTCGTCTAACAGAATGGAACGAAATAAATACGACCCTATTCATGCATATTGTTTTAGGGACAGTTTGAGGTTATGTAAATTAAGTTTCTAGCGCTTCTTTGATTTCAGGAGTAGCGTGGAACTTTTAATGAATGCAAAATGCCTTCCTCAGTGCGGCCCAAAGGGTCAGGCAGTGGAAATAGAGCACCACCTGTGACCCCCATGTCAGAAAGGCAGCAAATGGCATTGTTGATGCAGATGACATCATCTGGTAATGAAGTTGGTTTGAGAAGTCCCAGTTCCAGTTCTCGAGCGCGGGACCGCAACGAAAGAGGTGAAACTCCATTGCATTTAGCTGCTATTAAAGGGGATGTAGAACAAGTGTGTAAATTGCTGGCACACCGTGCCGATCCTAATGTAGCTGATTTTGCGGGTAATTCCTTTAACACTATTTCGAGATAAACTCTAAAAATTAACTGACTTAAACTAAACATTATAGAAGGGAGACAACAAAGGCATCGACTGTTTAAATTTAATTTAGATCTAAAATTAGGATGGATATTTCTTTCAGGTTGGACACCACTGCACGAGGCTTGTAACCATGGCTGGTATGAGGTGGCTTTCAGATTCATACAATCAGGTGCTAACGTAAATGCTAAAGGGTTCGATAATGATACGCCACTTCATGATGCTGCCATAAATGGTCACATTAAACTTGTTAAACTTTTAGTTGAACGTGGTGCCGATATCCATGCCAAGAATTCCAAAGGTAAAACCCCCCTGGATGTGGCTCCACCAGCAGTTAAACCTTTCCTTCTCAATGCCAGCCTGCCACTACCAGGTATGATCATAATGATTCTAAAACTTCGTAGAATCTTTTCTAGACAAAGCGAATTGAGATTACAGTTTTCTTATATTTAGGCTTGCGTTTAAGTGTTTGAGCATCACAAATTTGTCTTGCACTGAGCTTAGTAATTCTTGCAGATACCTAGAGATATATGTTGAATATATGAAATATGAAAAGATTTGCTTTTTTCTGATGCATGGATTAAAATTTAAAGAATATCTTGACATTTTGTGTTAAGTATTTTTGCCAGTTCACATTATGTAACTTGTTAGTCATATTGCTATCTTAATAATTTAATTAAGTAAGATTAGCTGTATCAGTAAGCGCCGGATTATATTCATTAATTCTGCTATTGTCTTTTATTATAAGGCTTTAAGCAACTGAAAGTTTCATTTCTTCAGGAGCACAGGGCTAATAATCTCGAGCAGTTGCGGTTGAAAATCGTAAACGCCGTCATACAAATTAGCTCTGATATGTTGTTAAATGGTAGAAGAATTTTTATGATCGAGTAGGTTATTGTTTAGCTCAAGAACAGGGCCTATTCGAACATTTTATTATAACTCGTTATTTATTCGTTTCAAAATTACTTTATTATTTTAAGAATGTATTTTATGTTAAAAGCGTTCTCTTACAACACTTCTTAGGGCTTAGTGATTTGACACCCTTATTAAATTTTTTCTTCTCCCTTATGTAAATTTGCTGTTTTCCGTACAGTCTGTAGAATGGATAAGTGGGCCATTCCAGTTAGCTGAACGGATATATTTCATATACGTTCTAGGATGGATATGAAATCGACTAATCACAGTTCGTGTATTAAGTACATAGGCAACTATTCGTTTTAAACAATTCAAGTTAGTGCGTAAGCTGTCAAAGTAATTGTCAGTGTGTATTCGCGCAGTTTGAGCTAGAAACTAATTTAAAACGAGTGATTCCAGTGAAGAATCGATAAATGGTATACCACCTAAGATTTTATTGAAATTATTATATACAGACAAAATTTTAGAGATATATTATGACAAAAGAAAAAGTGGCTATATGTGGGGATTGAACCTATGATCTCTTGCATTTCGAAGCGTGCATATAACCGCTAGGCTACTGAAGCTTTAACATGTTTGCACCTAGAGCATAAGATTTAGCAGAAGCTAAGTTTGTATATTAAAATCTGATTAAAACTATTATTTGTAGTTTTTTCTTAATCCGGTCGTAGAAAACGTATACTGTACAACTCGAGTGGATTATCCATATCACACTCGAAAGATTGAGGCACTCCGCCTACGGCTTCGTGCTCAAACTTCTTTCTCGTGCGATATGGCTATCATATCCACTCTTGTTGCACAAACTACTTTATGCGAATAATTATAAATTTAAATGCCTGACACACATTATACACGACAAATTGAACAATTGAGAAGACGTAAGAATGTACTACTGACTTGGTTACTAAATTGACAGCATCTACAGTAGAGCATTTATATGTATGCATTGCAAGTCGGTTGCCCATTTATTTCGCATGTAATTCCGGCCCGATGTATGTATTTGGCTATTGGTGTGTGTTTTATATTTTTGTATATTTGTAACCTGCATATTTCTCATGATATACACCTAAAACAACACTTTTTGCATCTATGGAGTGAATATCGATAGTGTGAGTTTGATTGTCTTCAATATACAATCACATGAAGAAGAATTGTACATTTCTCGACAAATAAAAGAACAACTCTCGTGCATTGAAAAGTGTATTTTTTAGTTATGTAAATCAATCTTCATAGAGGATATTTGTGCAGCGGTGCCAGCTCTATTACATATTCCAAATCATTTTCAAAATATGTTAGAAAATTTAGACAGCAGTTTATTAAAAATATCCAAAGCAATAAATAATGTTATACACATCAAACAAACATAAAAATATCAGAATTCAATATCTAGCCATGGCCCTGTTATTATTTATTACTTCTTGCAATTTTCTGAGAATTAAATCAATTAAATTTGTAGTAAGGTCACAGATAAGGTTAATCTTCTGTGGTAAGGTTATGACTTTCTGCTAGACTTTCCCAGGTTTCCTCAATGAGATACCATAAACAATTTTTATTAGCACACTTTTATTAGCTTCACCTGTATGTTTGTTTCGATGTAACTTAATTAATTTTTGAACGTGATTCTCACCCACTTCAAAACGTCAGATTAAACTGAAACTTTGCACACTTATCAAGGATCGATGACAATACAATAATTTGGCAACTTTGTCCTAGTGTCCTCACCAGCATCATGAGGATAAAATAAAATTTAAAAAAATGACTAATCTATTCTCGACATTTTGCCGGAGGCGCCGCAGTTAATAATATATATATTCTAACTAACTCAATATAGTAGTAAAAAGCGTGTTAATTAAATGATTTTTAGTAAGTTTTAAAAAATTATAGTTTAAAAAAACTAAAAAAACACGCTTTAAAAACTGAACTAAAAAGTAAAAAATAATAATATTCAAATATTAAGATTTTGTTCAACAGCAATAGATTGTAAAAAGCGTGGGGTGCTTGATATTAATTGTTATGAATATTTTATTGGTAGCTATTGATAAAAGTAGGATTATAAAAATATAGTAAAAAGCACCCCATGCTTTTTACAATCTATCGCTGCTGAGCAAAATCTTAATATTTAAACATTATTATTTTTTACTTTTTAGTTCGGTTTTTAAAGCGTGTTTTTTTAGTTTTTTTAATTTAAGTGGATAATATTCGTGTCTGCATTATTCTAACGGACTCATGCCGGGACTTTTAGCAGCCCAAGGAAGAACCTCAACATTATTTTCACCAAAATAATTTCCCACATAAGTGGTGGTGCACATTGAACAATTATCATTAGGCAAATGTCTAACTGAAGGCAACACTATATTATCCAAAATTTCCAAATATTTCTAGAATTTAGTCTCCCATCGTTGTTCCATCAAACTCTTAAACCTTTTCATGGCATCCACGTCCAAAAGTTTACTGTAAACCTTCCAGATCTATATTTCATTAAACTTAGACCTTGGTAGTTTATACACTTGATTATTGTGGGAATGAAAAATTTTAGTCAGAAAAAATTGCACCTCCCAAAATCGGCATAATTTAATAAACGATTGAGAGCAAATATTATACGGCCTTGCATTCTTTCTTCTGTTATATTTTTTTGTGACTGTATAATTTTTAAGATCAGACTTTTCCACTCTTCTTAAAGTTTTCCTTACGGAGGTGGGGAAATTTGTTTCAAATTTGGTGTTGCATTATCAAAAGGACAATTATGTAAATGATTTATTAAAGTAATGTCCTGCTCTTCGGTGGTTTTCATGGTCTACCTCTTCCTACCTTTCTATCAACAGTTTTTTTATTTTCTCATTTTTTAAAAATCTTCAGAATAGTATTGACATTACGCAAGAAGTTTTAATGACCAACCATCCTCAATCTTCGACATAATTCGTAATTTTTTAATGATACTTAATTGTCGTGGTATCGTGGAAATTTTAAATAATAATTTCTGACAATTCAACGACTATCAAAATTGAAATGTCAAAGACTATTTTACAAAATTAAAATAAAGTGTCCTATTGTTATTTGTCGGGTAGTGCATGAAAGACATTTTTTACAAGCGCTAAAAAATAGTAATTTTTGCCCTTTTATTAACGGACAAAGAAATACATTTTGGAGTGCGTCGTACATTATACACAACCATGTAGTTCTCAAAGAACAATTTAATGATTAGAAAAACAATTTGTTACCACCCCCTTTCTCTTTACCATAGGCGTAAGTCTGGAAATATCTATCCTAGGAAAAAATCATAATGACCAAAGTTGTAGAGAATTAAATTTTCTACATTTTCGGTTATTGTCATTTTCCCTCTAAAGTAGTTTGGTTATTCTGATGTACTGTATCATACCCTTCAAGTACTAAATGCCGTGCACATCTGGTGTGAGGGGCAACAGATGTCTGGTAACCCTCACAAAATGGTAATAGTACCATTCAGTAGGAAGAGAAAGCTGAATAACTTAGAACTGCCTTCCCTTACTAGGCAAAACTATTCCATTCTTGGAGGAAGTGAAATATCTAGGTATCGCCCTAGATAGGTCACTTAACTGAAACTCCCATCTGGAGAAGGTAATCCACAAAACACGACTGTCCTTGTGGATATGCCGAAGAATTTGTGGAAAATCGTGGAGCATGGGTCATTAGACCAATGATAGCTTATGGTTCCATAGTTTGGTGGTTCAATGGGTTTCAACAAACTGTAAAAGCCAAACTCTCTGGTTTACAGAGACAAGCATGCCTGGCTGTACTTACCTGGAGAGAGAGGCTAAGTAAGATTGATGACTTAAACAGTTATAACATCCTAGGAATGCTTTCAGATGACCTTGCTAATATTGCGGTGTCATTGTTCCATAATTACTAAATGTATGCACACAGAATGTACATACCAGGCTTAGTATTTCGTCAAATGAATTAGTTACATCTGGTGTCCCACAAGGCTCTGTTTTGAGACTGTTGCTTTTTTCAATGTACACAATTGTCATTACAAGTGTGCACAATTCTCCCAGATGCTATCGTATACAGATGACACTCAATTAAAATATAGCTTCAGTCCTAATGTCTCGTCTGCATCAAGACCTTGCGGGCATTAGTAAATATTGCTAAAATCATGCGTGAAAAAGTAATCCCCACAAGTCACAGATAGTCCTTTTTTGTTCTAGAAACCTTTATAATGATGTAAAAATCTCTGCAGTACTTGAAATCGAAGATGAAATTATACCAATAGGGGGGGGGGGGGGTTATGCGAAAAATCTAGACGTCACTTTTGACAGAAATTTCAAATTTATACCGCATATAAACAATTTAATTAAAAAATCATATATAACTCAAATAATATCCTCAATGTTAAAATTGGGAAAATCTCCCTGGTAATCCTATTTTTGATTACTGCAATATTATATATTGTCCTTGCTTAGATTCAGCCACAAAATATCCTATAAATAAAATGCAAAATACTTGCTATTGCTTCGTCTGTGGGCTGCCTAAATTCGATTGTGTAAGTCTTAAAATAAAAGAATTAAAATGGTTAAAATTCGGTCTCTCTTGAAAATATCATTTTTTGGTTTTCGTTCATCATCTTATTACTGTCTCTACACCTACCTGTCTTAAAAATAAATTAGTACATCGTAACTAAATTGATGGTGCAAATGTAAGGGGAAATTACATTCTAACGATGCCACGTTTCAGAAATTCCTTACATTTAATGCTGTTAAGCAATATAATTCCTTACATAATACGTTTAAACTTATTCAATTAATTCCTTTCGTCACCACCTTAAACATTTCTTATTAAACTCGTAAGAATGTTTTATTGCAGTTTTTAGTTACCCACTCTTTATAATATTCTCCAATGATCATTGCTAGTGCATCATTTCTTTACTTTTAATGGTTATTTTGTTATTTTATAATATTTTCTTACGTTCCGTGCTTATTTTGTGCAATACGAAATTCTTACATATGTGTTATATATATTCATATTTATTTATGTGTATTTCTTTTTGTTTATAAATAATGTTATTTATTTCTATACTTGTTCATGCTTTATATCTATTATTGTTCTATTCTTGTCCTTTATAAGGTATATGTTTAATATTACACCAACTAGAACTAAGTGTTAGAATTAATACCCATATAGACTAAACTTCAACGTAAATATATGTTTCATGTATGCATATGCATTTACTAAATAAAAATGTTTATTATTATTACAATTCATTACTTTTCACTGTACTTTTTACTAGTCTATATAATCACTTTATTCTCCCTTTCAATCATCATTTTACTATTAAAACTAGAACTACAGTGCTTTTATACACTGACCCTTATTCCTGATCTTTCTCAATTGTTTTGGCTCATGATTCTCGTATAAAACCTGTAACTTTCTTGAAAACTCTAGCTATTCGCCCAGTAACGCGATCTCTGGAACGACTAGCGAACTGTAGCTAATTAGACAGGCTTCTAAAAAAAAGTCCTATTTATCAATACAAGGTTAAATCTTAACTAGAGGATAAATGTCAAATGAAACAATATGTATCTGTTGTTTTGTTTGACATTTATCCTTAGTTGCGAGTTAACCCTGCATTGATAAACCATACCTGAGAAGAACTAACTATACAGAGCCCTGTCGTGGCCTGTGTCCATAAGAAAGTCAACACATAAAAATAGTTTATATCTCGGTCACAGTTAATGGCCTTCCAGGAAAATTAAAACAGTTGCCCACTCATTTTTAAACTAATTTTATATTTCAAAACAGGGAAAAATATAGAATGATAACCTTAAACGCCCAGTTTTTCAATACTGAGTTAATCTTCGAGTTCATTAACTCTTATTCATAATTTAACTCGAGGTTAAGTTCGAGTTAATGTTGCTACAGTTTTTCATCATTACTTTTCATTTGAGTTATAGGTAACTCTAGGTTTCTGAAATATTATACCAAGTTGGTATGAGAAGTATGAATTTCATTTACATTTTCGGGATTTTGCACGACACTAATCTTAGTCTCCTCTTATCGTTCTGTGGTAATAAAATATAAAAATTAACCTAAATTTTAATATATTTGTGACATTTGTATTGGATACTATCATTGAAATAGATAAGCCCTCAATAATTTTGTACTATTTAGGCCTTTTACTGTATACCGTCAAAATTTCCCCAAATCAGAGATCTCAATATAAATTATAAGTATACGCAAAAAAATTGGACATAAAAATTCTGTTATTCCTTTTTTGAAATTATTTAAAAAATTACCGTCGTATACCGCACGTCTTGCCAAAAATCTCGGCTAAAAATAGCTATCAGGATAGGTACTAGAGACTAAAAAAATTATACATTCATTAATTTAAAATTAGCCGACGTTGTAGTTTTTAGTAAGTTGAGAAGTAACTTTGTTTGCATATCCACCTAAATTGTCTAATAAAAATGTTTAAATTGTAAATTTACGACTTAATGTGAATTTTAGCTGCATAAATCTACTAAAGTGTCGTTTGGCGAACGAATTTTCCGATTAATAATAAAAGAATGTAATTATTAGCTGTATAATATATTTATATCCACTGAGTGGTTTGTTTAAAATTAGCAATTTCCGCATTTACACAGATTATTTTCTGATTTAAAACATTTTTTGTCAAGCTCTGGGTTTTTCGACTACCCACCCAAGGAGCATTTTTTAAATACCTATATAGCCTCTTATAATTATTATTAATTATTTAAACACCTGCCAGATTAACAGTTATATTTCATCATATTTCTCTCTTACTTGTAATTACCACTTGGTGTCTGTAAGATGTATCGAATATATAAATAAATTTCAACTTTCTGGTAGGTTTACTGATATGATAAACCGAAACATTAAAAAGGCTCCAATTTTATCGAAGTGGCCAAGAAACTCAAAACTTGGCAAATGTGACAACTTTTCAGTAGAAAAAGTTTAAAAAAAAATCGATTTGAAATTCTGTTGTGGGTATTTTTCGAAAATCGATTTCCAAAACAAACATGCAAAAAAGCTTCGTGCCGTCGTCCATTGTCCATTTATTAGCGAAACTTGTAACAGGTAAAGGTAAAACACCGCTAGTTGAGAGTGCGGTGCGGACTGCGGAGTAGTTTATCGACGCCGTCAGCATACGTTTCGATGTTGCCAAATGTAAATAATTGCAGAGAAACTACTAACGAATATTTAACGTTTTGTATGATCAGCCATGTTGCTTTTGCATAACTAATGCGGTGAAATTAATGTGAAAAATTGTGCAAAAAAGTCGAAAAAACATTTTCAATCGATTTTCAAGATGCTTTATTTTGTATAATATTCAACTGTGTATGTATAAAAAAGCATTCGGTGTAAAAAAAATGTATAAAACGGTCGTTCCAAATTATTACGATTTTCTTTTAGAACAGTATAAATTAAAAGTGCGTATTTTATGCTATGCAGTAGATCATTGATAGTAATCGTAAGATGATGCCAATTTGGTAGGCGAAACGCGACTTTATGATGTTTTGATGCCTGTGCAGTGCTGGATTAACCCCAAGGCAATGAGGCATTGCCTCAGGGCCCCCACCAAGTTGCCTTGAAAATTTCCTCTATTTTGTAAAGAAAGAAATACTTACTTACCTGAGGAAAAAAAAAAGGTTCTCATGATTTATACGAAGCCTCCACCACAATTTTGCCAACAGGCCCCCGTCCATGTTAATCCGGCCCTGTGCACATGAAAACAATTTCGGTGTCAGTTTCGTATGAAAGAATTTCGAACCGCTACCTTCAATGCAGACTAATATAGTAGTATCACATCATAAGATTTTTGAAGAAAAAAATATTTTTATTAAAAAATTAGTACGTATTGAATTCCGAAAAGTGTCTAGCACATTAGGATTTTCAGAAAATAGCAGTTAAATGTAATGCAATTTTTGACACTATTATTACATCAATTCTATTCGTCTTTTAAAAACGGAGACATGATCATGAAACAGAGCGCAAAAGACAGCATGTGAAACATTTCAAAAAGTCCCCAAGGCAGTTTTATTTCAAATTTACCAAATTTAGAAGTATAGAATACCTCCACATTTCTTGTTTTGTACGTAGTAAGTAAATCTGGAAAATCCTTACTTTCTAGACAATTTTTTACAGCGAGATTTAGAAGCAGCTTTAAATAACCTATCAGAAACCACTTACGAATCCTCGAATTTGAAAAAAGCAAATTCGTTGTCAACCTGTCCAAGACAGCATAATTTTTGCAAAACATTGTTTGTTTAAATTCAAAAGAGAGGTGCATTTTTTTACTTTCTTTTTACATTATGAAATTGAAGAAAAGATTACATATTAAAGAAAGTAAGGAAGTAACCATATGTTAAATTTGATTAAAATCGTTACAACCGTAAAAAATATTAAATTCTTTAAAGCTCGCCCCTGTAGCATCCTTCCCTGTATTTTCTGGGAGCAACTGGTTATGCCATCTTATGCTGGTACTAAGGGAGTATTTATGTGTCAAATTTAATCAAAATCGTTAGAACCGCTTTAGAGATTTTTTTTTATATATACATTTATTTAACGTCGGCGTATTTCCGCTACTGAAGCCTAACACCGACGCCTGTAGACGAGCTACCCCCAACCAGGAATTTTGCCGAACCTCTTCCCTTAAGAAGAGTAGGGATCTTTTACTTGCCTAACATTTAATAGACAAGGGACCGACGGTTTTACATCCCCTCCGAAGGATGGTATGTCTCCTATACAACCCTCGCGTAAGGTTGTATAGCTTCCGCGCATACACTGATATACAAGCCGCTGGAAGATGTGTGAGGCGAGGACGCGGTTTCCGTTGGAATGGTCACCCATCCAACTACTAACTGCGCCTGACGTTGCTTTACATCGCATATCGAAGTATGTACATAGTAAAGACGCACCCACGCTCAGCCCCGAGAAAAAAAATATTTTCTATTTTTTTTCCTGTTTTTCATTAAACATACCACTTTCTTTTTTTCTTAACCTCACCACAATAAAAGTGTGAGAGGTTACTAAAATTGGTCCAAAATCGAAAATTGAGATAACATCAAATCTTTACGTTTTGAGGCCCCAGGAACCCAAAGAAGTGGTTTTTGAAAAATGTCTGTGTGTGTGTGTGTGTGTGTTTGAGCACGATAGCGCAGAAACTACTGAACGGATTTGGATGAAATTTTGCATGAGGGTTTTTTTAGTGCTCCAGAAGATCTGAAAAGACTTTGGTTGAGATCGGATTGCGTTTAGTGCCATTTTGGCACAAGTTGTTTATTTTGTAATTACTTACAATTTGCAATCGAACCATTGAACAGCAGTTAAAATTCCGATTTCAATGATATGTCACACTTGCACCTTTTCGATCTGGTTTCTGTGAAAAAAGCAAATGTGAAGCATAAGATCGTTTTGCGCGTGGCGTGGTGGATGCGCGGGGCCGTTACGTCGTGAAACCCGTCACGTGCATTCCTCGGCTTCTAAAATTCACCGGGTAGGGAGGTTCCAGCCGCTTCCAGTAGCTGCCGATTTTTGTATTTCGGAAAACTATATCTTTTCTTTATTAATTGTAATTTTAAGCAGCTTTCTTTATTGAAATTTGTATTTAAGTCTGTTGATATAATTAATATGAACGCATTTAGTCATTTATATTTGTTTCCCTCTATATTAATGCATTATTTCAAATGAATTTTTTATATGGGAAACACCCTATTGGATATCGATTTTTATCAACGCAGCTTCAGCTTCAGGTTGATGCTATTTTTAGTCCATAAATACTCTACCTCGCTTTAGATTTGGTTTTCTCTAATATAACGGTGGGCGGGGTTTCAGTCGCTTGCCGTAATCCACCAATAACGATCGAAAGAATCGCCTATTTGGGCGTATCCGATAAATGGTTTGCCATTTGCCGGACAGAGGGTTAATTTTTCTCTTAGCGAATGTATCTAATGTGACGAACGACAAATTAATTATTTTTACAACTCTGTACATTAATAGTGTCAAACTGGTTCCGGCGCTGCTGGAACAAACGTATCCACCGGTGTGGCAACGCTGTAGCTCGTCCGATAAGGATTGGTAAATCCTGTTGGATTCTTGTCACCGATTGTGGTCGAAGTAAGAGCAAGTGCACTAAAAACACAGGCTGCCAGATGCGTCGGGCATCGCAGATACACAAAGGTATGTTAACGTTAGCAAATATCCACATTGCAACGGTGTGGTTATAAAGTTTCTTCTTTCATGGCTACATCGCTGTCGATTAGGATTGTTTCGTATCGGTGTTATTGTTTGTTTGTTAGACAAACTCGGCCTACTAAACTTGACAGATAAATTAGGTATGTTGCAATGCCATTTTATTAAATATCCAACTGCTAGGCTAGAGGAATGTTTATTTTGCTGTTTACTTCGATCTAAGTGAGATTGCGTTTTGCATGAATCTTTTATGTGCCGACGGAAGCCGGATTAGTATTAATTGTAGTTCAAGTTGTGGAGCAGCTATGTTTAATAAAAAGTGTATTAGTATTTTTTAAAGGCCGGTTATTAGGTATGTACTGTATTTTGTTGTGATATAAGGTATGTGGTTTTTAAATTTGGTGTTTGGAAATTCTTGATATGATAAAAGTTTATTATTGGTAGGTATTGTTTAAATGCGGTCGGTTATTTGTTTTATGGGTTTTAAATATATGGCTTGTATTTATTCCTCTTGATATTTTTACAAACTGATTGTGATTGTATTTATTTATAAACGCGCACAATATTGACAGTTCGATAATGTTGGGTTCTAAGACAGATTCGGTCGTTAATTATTTATAGGTATAAAAAGTAATTAGGTAGGTTTACCTACTTCATATTAAATTTTTTATATGGTTACCTAATTGTCTCTCAAATATTGATATCAAACAAGTAAAACCACGAAGGTTGACACCCACTTCAGGAAAACAAATAAATCCAATCCTAACCGCAAATTGTTAAATTCAAATGTAGGTAGGTACTTAAGTAATTGCATTTTTAACGATTCTGGATAAAATTGTACACGAAAATTTGCGATTCTGGTAAGTAAAGAATTGTGAACGAAGAAAATACATTTTTAATTTTTTCATTATGAAAACATGGAGTTGCTATAGTTTGCGCTGAATCTATAAATAATACGAATTCAGAGTTCAAGTAGTAGTCGATATTATGCTCTGAATGTTTTTGATTTTTGCTAAATTTACATCCAAGGTAGCCAGGCAACTCCCAACTTTTTAGAATTACTTGCCTGATTTGAATTTGCTAAATTGGCGAATTTTGACTTAAATTTATAATAATGGGACATTTCTACAAGTGTGTCAGAAAGTCCAAGCAGTATTTAATGCTTTAGGGGCATAAAGTTGCCCATGAAATTGAAATCGGACAACTGGAAAACAATTTACTTTTGCATAGGTAGTTATATAGTTTAAATTTGGAAAGGATTTGTCTATAGCTTATTAACTTTTTATTAAACATAATAGGTAGGTATAAACCTATCTCGAGTTCCATTATTCGTCTAGTCGAAATACGTTAAAAAATATAGGATAGAATTATAATAAAATAACGAACAAAAAGTTCTTAAAATTCCATTGAATAAGTTGCGAAAATTGTAAATATTGAAATTTTCGGATAGAAATGTAAACTAAATTTTTTTTTTTACTAAAATTCCACAGAAATGTGTTTCTCTAATAGGATGGCATTTTGTGTTTGGACAATGGGCTAAGTAGACAATAACGAAAATGACAAACGGAATAATATAGCATTATAGTATGACTCTTCAATATTAGCCCACTGCTACCAATTCGGTAACATACGGAAAACACCACTAAACGTCCATACCCTAGCCTAGGATTCGAACCCGGAACTCCTTGGTTGCAAGCCTAATACATAAACGTTGAGCCACTGAGTCGGTTATAAAAGAAAGTTGACACTAAGAAGGTGTAATGGGTAATAAAATGTCTTAAGCGGTAAAGTTGGCTTGTTATTTAAAAATCTGTTATTTTATAACTGTTATTTGTAAATAACATTAACAGATTGTTATTTGTCTTCGAAAATAACGGATATGCGAAAACTGTTATTCAGAAAACAAAAGTACGTAATATAGGGCGCGATTGTCAAACATCTATCAGTGAGTAGCAACAGGCAACAGCCGAGAGAGCGTATTGCTATGAAAAACATCGCTGCTGACGAGTGAAGGCAGCCAGTAGCATAGCAGTAGAGTAAAATAATATGTACTGCAATACCAACACTCTCTGCTAGCTGTTATTTTTAAGCTGTTATTTTAAACTGTTATTTAAAAATAACAATAACAGGTCGAACCTGTTATTGAAAAATAACAGTTTTGCCCATCACTATTAGACGGAGCGGCAACCATAAGTCGGCCATCTTACGTGATCAGATGTCGGTACGAAATAAATTTAAATCAGTAATTGAGTAGTAATAAAGCCTTTGGTGTGCCTAACTTGTTATATCTGGAATTAAGAATAGTAAATAGTTGATTTTTACATATATTCAGAACTTTTTCGCTCTGGTCAGCAGGTCAGTACTCCTACCGGCAGCCACTAAAAGGTGGCTTGCATGAATACAGTACGTTTCACATTAAAGTTCATTACTAAATTCATCACTTTGTAATCTTAATAAAATATGCGGTAGGTGCGAGGTTGAAGCTTCACCTGTATGTGTGTTTGTTTGTATGTAACGGAATATTTGAATGTGATTCTCACCCACTTCAAAACGCCAGGTTAAACTGAAATGTTGCACACTTATCAAGGAGCGATGATAATACAATAATTTGACAAGTTTGTCCTAATGTCCTCACCAGGATCATCGGGATTAAATAAAAAAAAATTACTAATCTATTGTCGAGATTTTGCCGGAGGCGCCGTTATTAATATAACGTATTTGCAGTTGTATAAGCTCTTGTTAAACGCTAGTTCCAACTTTAATACATACATTATGATGTAATATTAATTATATACTACTAGCGGATACTCAGCGGTCTCGAAAAGCAGGCGGGTATCAGCTGGTTTCTATATGTATCGGTTCATGTTGCTAATTCTAAAATTCGCCCAATCCAATATATTGGTGAGAAATTGGATATTCTGCTGAGTTATTAAAAATCAACAAATAAATCTAATACTTGGCCTCTTCCCCACAGGACGCGATCCGAACGCCTGCGATCTCGTGTCATAGTTATCACATTTGTACTCAGGGGACTTAAAATCAACATTGGAAAGACTAAGATTATGTCAACTCCTCATCAAGTGAACCAAATAGACATTACACTTAACGGAAATTCTCTTGAAGTGGTGGATCAGTTCAATTACTTAGGCAACGTTGTTAATGACAAAGCAAACATGGACAGCGAGATTCGCAATAGAATTAACGCTGCATCTAGAGCACTCTGGGGACTTAGAGAGAGAGTATTTGACAACCACGATCTTGCTTTGTCAACGAAAATGGCTGTCTACAGAGCAGTTGTCATTCCAACACTACTATATGGATGTGAAAGCTGGGTCACTTACCGTCGTCATGTGAAAGAATTAGAACGTTTTCAGCAAAGACACCTCAGAAGTATGATGAAAATCCGTTGGTTCCATCACATATCAAACGTGGAAGTACTCAGGAGAGCAAACAGCCTTCCAATTGAGGTGCTTATTTCAAGAGCACGCCTAAGATGGACAGGTCACGTTCATCGTATGCATGATAACCGCCTTCCTAAATGCACACTTTATGGTGAATTGCTAAGCGGTAGAAGAAGGCGTGGCGGTCAACGAAAGAGGTTCAAAGACGTTCTCCATGAAAATCTAAAATCCTGCGGTATTGCAGACGAGCAATGGGAACAACTTGCAGTGGACAGAACCGAATGGCGAGGGGTTGTGGCCAGCTATCAAGGAAATGTTGCTGCAAGAAGGCCGAATCCAAGACCTAACCAGGTCTATGTTTGTCCTGACTGCGGTCGACATGTGCTCTCCCGAATTGGCCTCTATAGCCATAGTCGTGTGCACCGTAGATGAATGGGAATTACAATAGACTACACCTTTAACTTGTTTTTATTGTACACAATTTATCGACTGTAACATTTTTTATACTCGGACTCGAGTAACGGCTAATAATAATCCCCTCCGCACAGAGCGCATTCTACATTTTCGTTCCACCGGGATCGTCACGATCAGTTTAGAACCTTTTTGATGTGATATACTGAATACAAATGTGATAATTATAACTCGATCGCGCCCTGTGTGGAAGAGGCCTAAATAGTCTATTGAAAACATAATAGTATAGTGACTTGTCGTCCAAAAGTAGCTTGAGACTTCGGTTTTTGAGTAAAAACAAATCCTTTCTAGGGTGGACAGAGGGTATCAACGTTAGTAGATTTTTGAACAGACCCATCTCAAAAAGTCATGATAGAGACACATGTCGGTCAATATCTTTAAAACCAATTAAAAAACAAAAAAAGAAGATACGAAAGTTTTAGATTAGAGTTTTCTCTATCGATTGGTATATACACTTTTATCTTTTAAAATAAAGACACCAGTGGGGTACAAAAAAAGTAGCTGAGCAGGAGGAATGCCTAAAAATTAATGTTTTTTATTATATTCTCTTAAAATATGACTTTGAGAAGGGTCTGTTCAAAAATCTACTAATGTTGACACACTCTATCTACCCTAGAAAGGATTTACTTTTACTCAAAAACCCTCAAGTCACTATACTATAACGAAAGTAGCTAATCACGTCAACAAGTAGTATAGCAAAGCGGGTACGAGCTCACTGAGAGTAGAGATTGCTGGTGGGCAAATGACGTCATGAACTGGATGGCATGTTTCCTTCAGGATATAAAACAGATTTTACACAGCTCTGAACAGAATTTAAACAGGTCTCAAGCAACTAGAAACATGTTTTAAATATATACGAATAGGTCTTAAATCACAAAGACTCCTGATGGACACATATCATCCAGTTCATGACGTCATTTGCCCACCAGCAACCTGCACCCTCAGTGAGCCCGCACCCGCTTCGCTATGCTACTATTCAATAAATATAAATATATTGCTGTGTGTTCTAAATTGTAACGTCCGGCATCGTCATGTAAACGGGAGACACGCGAAGCTTCGGTGAATGATATAGTCATCCAATTAAGTAGCGTTTAATAATATAACCATTCCGCCATTCTGTTAGAATTGTGTTACCTTTTTTCTGGTATCAATTCCAATTTTAAGAATGCGTATCTCCTTAAATTTTTCTGAATCGCCATGTATACGCACTTTTTTCGTCCGCTTGGAAATAAAGTTATCATTTATCATCAAAAACGTAAAAAGTGCGTCTTTTTGGGTTATTATCGTGTTTTTGAGGTCACCTTTAATCGTGTACATCTCTATTTCTATTTATAAGATAAGGCAACTACCATATTACGCACAATTTAATAGAGTAAAAAAATAAATAATAGAACAACTTTCAACCTATTTCACAGGAGACGAGACCCGACAGTTTATAGTGGAATCCGAACCACTTCTGGGATAATTTGTAATTGAAAATTCCTTCGCAGTAGGTGGGGGTCGAACCCACTTCGCTAGGGAGAAAGCTAGAATAATAATTTACAATTTAAAAAGCTTTATTCATTAATATGTACATATCATTCTGTTTTATTATTTCATTTATTCATATAGTATACAATATATATGTTCTCCCGCCGCGTTACAGTAAGCATATAGCTTAGGAACGAAGCAGGCGGCCGATTTTATGCCAAATAAATTTAAAAAACAGAATTAAAAATTAATCAACTAAAAAAACGTTCTCCAACAAAGATTGAACTAATTATCCATTTAAAATACAGAAGTTTAAAAAAGTAAATATTAATGCGATTCTGTCTGATGAATAAAATTATCATATCAACTCGCAGGAAACTCATTCCGAGAAAAAACCTGCTTAAAAAATTTGTATCTACAATTAAAAATACACCGATGGTGTGAGTGTTATGAAAAATAATAAGAAAAATAAAACAACATATTTTTATTTAAACAAGTATGTATGAAATGCTCCAGGGACACATCAAATCATCGCAGTTCCACTAGTACCTGTAAGAAATTATAAGTTTTAAAAATTTGTTATCTTTCCGGATAAATCGGAAGATTTTCATGTATGAGCTTATGGGTGTGCTCAAAATTATGATGTTCCCGTATGTCTACCATATTAGTGGTAAGCGGGGAATTATGTATCTTTGTTTTAAAGAATTTTTGGGAAGTTTCTATAATATAATCCCTGATTAGAGGGATGTTATACTCTCTAGAGAAAGCTAGACGTGCTAACCCACCGAGCTACCGTATCCGTTCTGAATACCCCGCGGTTCTTGACAACTCAGATTTCTGTGTTCTGTAAACGCCTAAAATTTTTTTTTAATCGGTTGTGGGACGTAGGAGAAATTGTCGAATTACGAAATCATTTACATGTAAAGATAGGAAAAATCAGTTTTTTCGGATATAACTCACTTAATTTAATTCGGATCGAAAAAGGGTAAAGGTAAAATGAAGGGCTCGCGAAAGCGCGTAAACTGAATTTTGACTCATCGAAATCGGTCCAGCGGTTATCGAGATATAGCGATTTGAAGGTACGGATTTGTATACGGACCTTTCGCTGTGGGGGGAACGTACCGAGAGCCGTTTTCGCGTTTTTTTTTCAGAGAGGAAAGTGACTTGGGGACTTTTTTTCTTCACAGGTTGCATATTTGCTCCTATTAAAGTATTGTGTCGAATGCGAATATGTTAAGTTCGTGTAAAATAATTGAGCGTTTTGCTACTACATGGCAGCAGCATAGCCATGACATTGCTTCGTGTGCGATAAAGCAGGGTCGGCCTCATAATTTGTCATTTTTAGTGTTTGAAATAGCGTTTAAAACTTGGTTTAAATATTTGCTCATATTAATGTTAAAAAATAACATTGTCATTAAAAGTATTGCTGATTATAACAACTTTTTATTTTTTCCCTGTTTCTCTGAAGAAAAGTAGGTTGTTACTACGTTTTTTATGATTAAAAATTGTATAATAAAAAAATTGCAAAAGATACACCAGTTGTATTCATTATGTTACACTAGAATTTCATTCTTACTGCACAATTCCCGAATTAATACGTGAATAATATATTAAATCTTGAAAGGAATTAAGGTTATAAATTATTTACGATTGTCGATTTTAATAAAACTGATGTCTGCAAAATAGTTATAATTTATTTTTATTCACTTATTTTCAGTAACTCTGTTGGTGACACTTATTAAATGCTGCTTTCTAATAAACGGTTGTACCATTTATTAGAAAATACCATTACTGTACATAGTGTACTAAGTGCATTTTTTATCACCGAATGATCGAATGTGAAGGATCAATTACAGGAGGACTTAAAAAGCACTTTCGGTTTGTAGTATATTGGTACACACTATTTAATTTTTTTCACTCTACGGTCTAATAGTGCGCTATTGCTATTGTAATAATCATTTTCAAGGATTAAAGTATAGTTCAAGTAGGAATAAACTGAGACAGAAAAAAACGCAACAAAAACTTTACGACATAATTATTATCGCCGCGGGCCATAGCGCAAAGTTAAAGTAAATAGATCCCAGTAAATAAAAAACGCAACAAAAACTTTACAACATAATTATATCGCGCGGGCCATGGCGCCAAACCTGACATCAAATAACGACCCGAGACCCGTCGCACATTAAAAACCTATAAAAGTAAGCGAATCAATTTGCGAACAGCACTAAAAAAGAATACCGGTATTTTAATGAGGTCGAAGTTTTTGTTGGGTTTCTTATGTCTCAGGATTTTCCTACTTGAACTATACATATCTCTTTTACTCCTCGAGGGACCGAAGCCACTTTCTACACTTTAGTCCTCGAAAATGACAATTAAAATAGCACTCTTAGATCACAGAATACTATAACATTATTTTTGAGATAGGAAATGCTCAAAAAGTATTTTTTTTTTTTTTATTTTCCATTGTACAGATTCTTATTAAGGGTGTACAGAAAAGTTTCTACATGGCTCACTAATTTCCTCTTTATTAAATAACTAGAAACATTTAAGTATTACTCACAAACATGAATAGAGTCTGTACATTTCCTGGTGTTCTAAATTTCGTCTTTTATGCCAACTAAATATGCGATTGGCGGTATCATACGTTAATATATATGCATCTGTTCCTGATAGCTAAATTCGGTGATTTACTAATATTTCGTCTTTTATGCCAACTGAATACGCGCAACCCACAATACTTCAAAATGTTCTGTGCGTCACCGAGGTTTTGCAAAAATTTGTTGTGACTGGTACATATAAACAAAATCGCGTCGCGATTACAGTTCGTACGGTCCTGTACGCCCAATCTGGTCCTAGACTGTGTCGCTTCTGTGTTATCGACAGGAAAATGTAATTCGATTACTTGCAAATTTATTCGCGATTGACTGGTGCATGCAAACGCACTCTTAAGGAATTGACAGGAACACAAATTACTGCCCCAGTGTTTTCGACATTTAATTGTGCAGAAGGCAGTATTTTTATTTTTTGAATATAACAAAGGCAACCTAAGATATTCGATAGAAAAGGAGGGGAAAACTAAATAAAAAAATAAATTATTTTAAAAAGATGTCCGTAGGGTCAGCATTCTACAAAAAAATATTTTCCCACAACTTCCACCTGCCGGAAATATTAATTTCATTAATAAAATTTATCTTTCCAGACAGTTCTATTCAAACTCTAAATGAACTCTAATTTGAATTAGTAGATCTCTGATACATTTTAAATTTATCTAAAGAGGTATGAGAATTCTTTTACAATTTCCAGGAAATTTAAATTATATTATCATTATTAGATTGCAAATAAATAAGTACCTACCTACCTACCTGGTTATTTTTATTAAATTTACCAAATTGAATACCTCGATAATAACTAAGGAAGTTAAGTATTTTTAATAAATTTAATGTCAATTTAATGATGATGAAAAATAAAAACTGATTATAATATACTTATATACAACTATAGTTATATAATAAAATAAACAATACCTATAAAAGCTCCAATCTTATATTACATACTTTTTAGTTTTTACCATAAAAAAACTGTTATTGAGTTAGTGTTAATGACAATAATTGACAACCCCAAAGGACAAATAAAATCTTGAAATCGTATAGTTATTTAAATTCAACCTCCAAAAATGTAGTTCAAGGTCAGAGCAAACAATTCAATCGCATGAGTGAGTGCGTTCAACGATTTTCGTCGTGAATAAAAATGGAGGTCTGGAAATAAAGCAGTGCTACTGTCAGAAACTTGTTAGGTAATTTTTTAGCCAGAATCAGCCAGAAGGAAGGAAGAAAAGTGATATAATATTTTTCAACTGCTTCTGATGAACGTTACTTAGTGGCGGCGACTTTTAGCAGCGCGACAGCCGTGTACACAAACAAAAAACAATAGATACCTGTTGTTTCATTTGACATTTATTGTCTAGTTAACAGTTAATCCTGTATTGATAAACCGAACCTTGATCTATGTTAAAGTAGTAGGTGCTTTGGATACTGCTTACCGAGCATTTATGTTGTTATGTGCATAGTAGGTATGACGCCGGTTGAGCCAGACAGTGACGTCACCGCTACCAAGTATGGGGAGGTGGGTTCATAGGTGGTTCATGAGGTGTCATGGATGGTTTATGGGGTGTCATGACCTGTTTGAAAGCTGTACAGACCTGTTTGAAAACCTTACAGGTCTTTACGAAAAATAAACTGGTCTGTACGAAAAATAAACAGGTCTGTACGGTTTTCAGACAGGTCTGTACAGCGTTCAAACAGGTCATGACACCTCCAGGAACCGTCCATGACACGTCATGAACCCACCTCCGCGGCCGGTAATGCAGATCCCGTACTTGGTGGCGGTGACGTCACTGTTAGGCTCAACCGGCGCCATACTACTGTGCACGTCCAGTGCACGAAGAGAGGTTTAATCTCATGCTAGAAAGAAGCTAGCCATAGGATGATAATTCGTCAGTTATCCCAGAGATGACGCTACCGAGTTTATTTGGGGAATTCTAGACTGCTATAGAATAATTAACCAGAATATAAGAGAAGACTCTGGAGTAGGGTCACGGTGTAAGAAGCGAGACCAGCGCATCAGTAGTTAGTTCAGTACAGTTCTGAGAGAGTAAAGAGTTCAGATCAAGATCAGTGAGTTTATAGTAGATAAAAGTTATGATTGGTGTGTTATTATAAGGACTAATTATTGTAAGGAATTTAGTGATAAATGAATCAGTGGTTAGTGACAATTCGTATTGCAATTATTGGACTTATGTTTGGGGGGGAGGTTTACTGAAGGTATTTGATGTTGTTGAGGATTCACTTCCCCCACTTTCGGTGCGATATCGATACTGATGCTATTTTCAAACGTGATTTTTAAACATATATTGCGTGAAAACGGCGGTAGGTGGAGGACCCTTCGGTACCGTATTGGAAAAAAGAAGTATGGCATTTTATGCGCGTCGTGGATTACACTCACGGAGTCAAAAATTATACGAACTCCACGAAAAGGGACATTTTTTGACGTTTCATCGGATCGCTTTCACGTCTCACACACTTAGGCTATATAAGTTTTTCATGTAATTATTTTGAATCTACCAAATATAGTTTAAGACTTATAACTTTGTGAATATTTTGTGTAGGAGCATAACATTTCACAAACTAAATTGCTCTTATGAAAGAAGTGACATTTTTAGAACAAAATCTTATTATTTTTTTAATATATTGTTACGTGTTTACATCCTGTAGTAAACGCTTCCAAGCTTAGGCTCAATAATTACAACACGAATTTTCACTAACCACACACTAAATTACAACAATCCATATAATTACTCACTACTTTTAACTCTTAACTACACTATAAATTTCACTACTTAGTGCCACTATACTAATTTTATCTTACTTTTTACTTTGTACTGTTCTTAAATATCACTCGTTCATCTAATGCATAACTGACTCCGTGCGTTGGATCCGCTTCTTATATATCCGTGGCACTTATTCTCGTTTCGTTCATTTTCCTCCCGATCATTCCGAACAACTTCTCGATCCTTTTCTATCTGTTTTCTATCCACCCGTGGTAATGGTAGTTTGCTAGTTGGTCCAGAGATGGCTCCATTTTACTTGTAGCTAATTAGAAGGGCCTCCTTTTTTATTTTCCGACTTTACGTGTCACTGACCAGAGACACATTTAAAAACATCAACAAGCAGTTGGTTATTTTCATCTCGAAGAAAGTTATTCAATTTTGATTAAAGACTTTGGCAACTCCATCTCCTATTTCAATCTTTTGTTGGTTTCATGAGCCACAAGAAAGAGTAAGAACCTATCTGAAACTCCTTGTTAAATAAAGCACTTTTTAAAATTACCATTACTAATTTTCAGAGTCCACTGTATCCACCAGATTGCAACCTCGAACAAGGGATGACAAAAAAATCACAGAGTCCAGCAAGCAGAAGGGCTCAACGGACGAGACGATGGATGCAAAAAATTCAGCTACCGCGGAGGACGTATACGAGTTCAAGTCCGTGAAAGACGCGGACTCGTCGCCCGATCAAAAGAACACCGACGCCTTGGAAATGGACGCCGACGCCACGGACCCGTTGAGCATCACAACTCCTCAGAGCGACGACTCGTCTAAGAGGAATATTTCCGAATTGACGGATCCTTTGGAAGATACCACAGGAAACGACGAGGAGTCTCGCAGGAAGAAACGCAAGGACGAAACGGCAAAAGAGGGGAAGTCCACTACTCAAAGGAATGCAGGTCAGAAACTTAACGTTAATGGTGCCTAATGAACCATTTTATTTGTGATGTCGAGGCTAGTAAAAGTGCCTGAAAGTATGCCCATAACATTGGTGGAAACTGTAAACAATTGAACCTCTAGTTTAGGTTGAATTTAGGAGTATGAAAATATAGCTTTACAGTTTATTGAAATGAAAACTTGCACAAAATACAGGGTGCCATTAGTTTCATGTCAGTAAAAAAACTGGTAATGGGGAACGACCAGACAAACAAAAAACCTATATAACTTTTCCTCTAGGAGCACTTTGGAAAAAACTGACCTGGGTCAATAGTTTCTAAAACAAAGGCAACAAATGGTAACTTACGAGTGTTTTTTACTCACATAAGTTGTTCGAAATGTCCTCCATCTACATTAATACACTTTTCAGCACGACGCAGTAAAGTCATGCGCATTCTGTTCAACACATTGGGTAAATTAGGATCATTTTTTATGGTCTATATGCCAATTAAAATGCGTTGCCGCAATTGTTCCAAAGTGTCAATTGGATCATGGTAAACAAGCGATTTAAGATGCTTCCAAAAATAAAAATCCATTGGATTTAAGTCGCGAGCTCTTGATGCCATAATGTCCAAAATTCACTTTTAAATACAGCTTTTTAAAATATTCCACTAAACTAAAGTAAGTCAATAAAATATGACAAAAGAACCATGTGATTGTACGTAATCAAATAACCAACACGAACTAAATTAAAGTAGATTTTTTTTATAATAACAGTTTGGAACATTTTGTCTTTTCTATTTTTTAAAGTGTCTTTTATTGGTTCTTAGTCGACGTTAGCTGATGCTATTGGCTAATTTAAATTGGAAGGAATAAAATCGCAAAAGTAAAAAACAAAAGGTAGCCGCCGGCGCCGCTACTTTATCGGCGGCAGGCCTTTAAAATTTTTATGCAATTAGGGAGATGTACAGCCGGCAAAGCATACAATAAAGTTGAACTTGGTTGAACTGTCACTTCTATTCTGGAATACTTTGCCTACCTCAATATTCCAGAAGTTCTCAACTGATTTTATTAACGATTAATTAATTTTTTAAATATTTTTTTTCTCCAAACTATGGAATTTAGACTCTATGTTATATAAGACTTTTTTGTTTGTCTGGTCGTTCCCCATTACCAGTTTTTTTTTAATGACATGGAACTAATTACACCCTATATATCATCTTTCAAGTCCCAGTATATTCCAAACATAAAGTATTTATTCTGCGTTTCACTGGTTAGCAGTTCTTTAATGCTGCTATCAGCATCTTTAAATTTTGTTTGTTTTGTTATAAAGTATTTTTTTTCTGATGTAATGTACGTTTTTATTCTATAAAAGTAAAGCCCAGATCTTTCTACCCACAGCGATTTCTTCACCATTATTCTCTCCATAAAATTTCTGAACAGGACCTCTTGTATTTTTATGATGTCACTGTTTTAAATTCCTCTTTCTCCTTTTTGTCGTTTGTTAAGTTGATAATATGTTTCATTTTGGTTAGCTGCCTCTAACTGCCTTAGATTACTTTCTCCATCATCTTCTGACACCCCGCAGTTTGTTGATAAGTTTGAAATTCCCTCATTTAGTGGTTCTGTATTTATTTGGTGGACATCTGTTACATGGTTATTGAACTGTAGGACTCATTTTTTTTTTGTTTTATCATTAATATTTTTATTTACTACTTTTTTTGGTTTAATTTCAGGCTCTTTCATTAACAATTAAACTTTTTCTTCCATTAGTTGTTTGTTCTCTAGTAGTTTATTATTACTTTCTAAGAATTAATTTTTTATTTCAGATTCTTGCAAGAATCTTTTTAACATTTCATTCTCTGTTTTTAATTTCACTAATTCATTATTTGTGCGTGCTTCCTTAGATATTCCTCGACTGTGATCATTTACTGAATCCAATGTTGGGTTAGATGCACAACACTTAACTATTGCGTCACTTATAACTTGAATATTATTTAGTCTCTGTATACAGGACCTATGAAAAACAACTCCATAGCTTGTACACACTGCAATAGAATATTTTTTCATTTTATGGCAGGTGAAAATAACATTTTTCTGGCTATCAGAATCTGACTGCGCCTCATTGGGAGCCATCATCATCATGACACTTTTTATTGAGATATTTACCTATGTTAATGGCAAATGTTTGTTTTTATTAATTGATACAGTTTTAATCATTTGCTAAGGTCCTTTTCCTGCAGGTCAGACCAAGGGACAAAGTGGAAAACAATCAGGGGGAGGCCAAAGCAAGGCTAACGCTTCCAGTTCTGGTAAGAACAGTGGTGATAAAAAGAGTCCCTGCTCAAGTCCCAAGCCAGCTGTTTCAGATGCCGAGGTCGATGATGGGAAAACAGATTTGAAGGTAATCTTATGAATTATTTTATTGCAGATTAAAGGTTAGGCCAATTTAGATCAACAGCTGTACATATATGTTAAATATATTTTCTTATTGTTAATTAGTTTTAACAATTTGAAAAAGATAATTACAATTTTCTCAGTAGAGTTTTCGCTATGCTTTATCAGTCTGTGCTAAAACCTGACATGACAAAATGGAAAACTAACGCCCTAAATAGTTTGAATTCAAATTTACCCAAGCATTTCAGGTAAGTCTATTGTCTGTGGGTTTTAATATCTCATTGAAATTGATATATAGATTTGTATCATTGACACCAGGTGTTAAATTCACTCATTATATTAGCAACTGCAGATTCTGGTTTTTGAGGAATATCGGCTGCTACAGTAATAGTAGTATCATCCGTAAACATTGTAATCAACCCATTGGTAATATGGTCCGATAAATCGTTTAGAGATATCAAAAATAAAAGGGGACCCAGGACAGAACCTTGAGGAACACAAAGTTTTACATCATGTGCCTCAGGTCTGGTCCCATTGACATGAATGATAAAACTTTACCTTTCCATATATGCTAGCTTTTAGCATTTTGAGACCCATGGAATCAACTTTTAAGCGATTTTGGTTCAATTTTATTTATTTAAATTAACTGATGTCAGAGTAAAGTTATTACTTTAAATATGCTTTCTATGTTAAATATCCATGACTGATAAACAAAAAAAATATGTCCACTTATTTTTTATGGAAATTCATTTTTTTTTAACTTAAAAATATGGTTAACAATTCGGTGAGTATGTATGTATGTATTTTTGCTCTCGAGTTTCTCCGGAACTATTGGACATCTTTTGATGAAACCTGTTGAGTTTAGCTTTGCATTCTTCAACTTAGAAAACAAATGAAATCAAAATCCGTTGAATAATTTTGAATTCATGGCATTTCTGATATTGTAATATTTAAAATATTGGTGAATATACTAGCTAAACTTCGCCCTTTACTCAAGTTACTGTGTATGTTATACCTGTATCTTAGTATAATAAAGACGTTTATTATTATTATTATTATATAAAGCTGTTTAAAATGTTAGTTTTTAATTTTTTATCAAATTATAGCATATTATTTAACTAGGCAAAAGATAACTAAGAGGGCTGGAATTCATTTTTAGGTGCCTCCTCTGAAAATCGTAATTCCCCAAACAACTAGTAACGAGCAGGAATCTGGAATTGGGAGAAATGGCAAAAATAGTTCGCAGAGGACTCACCAGGCCCTACCATATGTGGTAGCCAGTTCTAATAGCAGTGAATCCAACGATAAAGATACAGCAGCCGCTACAGCTAGTCCTGAAACTTCTACAGTCCCCAAGGGGGATGACAAAAAAGATTCATCGGCTGCTGGGCCAACCGAAGAGGTAATAGAAATATTATTCCTTTATTTCAGTATCGATTCTTAATTTATTGAAAACTAAGTTCTGATTATGAAGTGGTTCGAATTCCACTATAAACTGTAGGTCCTTCCTCCTTGCTCATATATCTAAATCTAGATCTGATATTTGTTTATCATTGAGATTCCTAGAGGGTGATTTAAAAAACGATATAGAGTCATTGGTTAATGAAAATTATCCAGAGAAAGTGTTATTTACTCACCATTTATTAATGATTGTTTTTCTAAAATATTTTATATAGCGACGTCTGATTGAAAATTGAAGTTTTTTTGAATGCCTTCTATTTCAAAGGGCCCGCCTGTCATCGAAAAATTTCTTCACAGCACGACGATTTCAATCTAACAATTGGCTTTTGCTGAACTGAAATATTTATATTATATTCTGAAATATTATACCTAGAAGTTTTTATTGGTGCACAGTCAACAAATGTTTTATATAGATACGTACACGTATGCGACAAACTACAACACTAAAATGTGTAAATAAAAATACAATTTCTTGTTTGATGAGAGCCCCGAGGGTTCTCTTGTATAGCAGCCGAGGTGACAACTATCCGCTTTTTTCCTGTTAACTCTGCCAATCTGCTAGACCGTTAAATGTCTCTTTAATGTCGCCTACTACAGATATCCTGAAATTCGTAAATAAGAGTGCTATAACAACATGAAAAAGTTGCAAAAAAGGAGTTAAAACACAAAAGTTCTGTGAGAGGGATGAAAAATGGTTATCCTTCCATTTTCGAGGGCGCTGAACATGATATTGCTATTTTTAAGGTTCCCATCCCTAAACTCGAAAAACCCTATTTCGGGTTTTTGGGCTAGATTCAGGTAAACCTTATAAAATTTAACCGTCCAACATCTTATACACCCCCGGGGTTGAAAGTACCCCCTTCCCTAATACTAAAATATCCCGAAAAAAACAAAATGCACGATAATCTGTTTATCCTCTTTTCGAGGGTGTTTGACATGCTGGTAACATTTATTTCTCCCTCACCCTCCACTCCTAAAACCGCCCCCTTTCCATATTTATTGATACTGGGCTGGTGAGGACTTGTTGGATCGGGATTTTTAAAGAGATTTCGACATTGTAAACATTAAAACCTCGATCCAACGAGTCCCCACATGTCCAGTATCAAGAAATATGAGAACAGGTTGTTTTAAGGGTGTTTGGTGGGGTATAAATGAATATTACCATCGCGTTGAGCACCCTCAAAAACGGGGATTAACAAGTTTTCATGCATTTTGATTTTTTGGGGATATTTTAGTATTAGGGGAGGGGGTAGTTTCAACCCCGGGGATGGATAAGATGTTGCATGATTAAATTTCATACAGCCTACCCGGATCCTGCCCAAAAAGCCGGTCCGCATGCCTACGATGGAAAAAACGCGAAATAGGGGTGGTTTTTCGAATTTAAGGGTAGTTGCTGAGGGGTGGGAACCTTAAAAATATCACCCATATTGTTCAGCGTGCTCGAAAATGGGGGGGTTTCATCCCTGTTACAGAACTTTTGGGGTTTTTTCAGCTTTTTCAGGAACTACAAGTTATTTGTCAATATTTCTTAATTTTTTTTCTCATTTTGCCGCTCGGGGCGCTTGCTCCCTTTTCATGAAATCTTCTCTTCATCCCTTTCTAAATATAAGGTATTTTGATGAATTTCTATTGAATTGTTATATTGATCTAATTATCCAACCCTAAAGTAATTAAAGGTAATACAGTTTATAGCTAGCTTAAGGATTTGGGATAACCCAATTATTAGATTCTTGGAACTTGGAACTTCCTGATTGGGTCTTATACCACATTATAAGACCCAATCAGGAAGTTCCAAGTTCCAAGAATCTAATAATTGGGTTATCCCAAATCCTTAAGCTAGCTATAAACTGTATTACCTTTAATTACTTTAGGGTTGGACAATTAGATCAATATAACAATTCAATAGATGTTAAAGAGTTTAGTTTATTTATATTTCTCATCAAGAGTGGATGTGTTTAGTAAGACAAATCTCTCTGCAAGTTACTATGGCTCCAAGAAAAGTAAGTTAATTCAATTTCCTACTATACCTTGTATTCTTGAATGGACTATTTTCAATATATGTGATACTAGGTTTTAGTAGGCTTGTGCTGGAAAGATGTTCCAGTAGAAACATGTCTTAGTTCTTGAAGACATTCTCAAATTATGAAATTTTGTGTACTTAGACATTTCCAAATTTGACTGTACTAACACTGTAATAATTCTGTTTTATTCCTTTAAAAGTTGAATAAAAGATATTGAATATCTGCCAATTCCAAAATTTCAGCAGTATATTTCGTTTTTTTTGCTAGAGCACTATAATTTTGCTGATGACTAGGTCATATGCAATGGTCTCTATGATAACGTCAAACAAGTCGTTATTAGGCAATCCAATCCACATCACCGGACATTCCGATCGACACCATAAGAAAACCACTTATATTTATTGTTGCACTGTGATATTTTTTAATATTGTGAGTATTTAATTAACCCTTTGTCTTTTTTCTAACTCCCCTCACTTATCCAATCCCCTCGTCTTGCAATACCATTATGTGGCTTTGGAACAGCTTGGGAACTTGTCCCATATTCAGTTGAGGAATCCATTTAGGATGGTTTACGTCTTCTAAAGAAGCAGATTTGCTTATTTCCATAAAAGGCCATCGCAAAATAATTTCAGGTTTTCAATGCAGGTGTGATGTATTGAAAGATTTACATCTTATAAAAGGTTTTGTGGCAGGCATTCTAGTACTTGATTTTTAGATTCTATGGGATCGTATTGCTTTGTCGCAGCTAGTTATATAAGGTTCTCTGCTTCTGTGGTTTGAAAACGTAGGTACTGAGTAAAAATATGCTTGGCCCTGTTTGAATACAGATAAGTCTCAATAAACTATAACTACAATTTGAAACACACAAAATCATAAAATCAATTAGGTCAAAAATTGTAAATCACTCTTCTTTAGGTATTTTTCTTTCGCCTAAACTAGTATTTAAAATAGGTCTCATTCTTTTGCACAAGAAGTGTGACATTAATTTTGAGTGACAGAGATGACATCAATATGAATATCATGTTAAAGAGAGATAAAGTTATACCAGTGCAGCTCAGTGTTACACTTTTAGTGCAAAGGAATAGACCTATTATGTCATGCACCTGCACCAAACACGAGTGTAGTAGTGAAAGAAAAGTATAGTTCAAGTAGGAAAATCCTGAGACATAAGAAACCCAACAAAAACTTTATTAATACATATACTAGTTAGTTGTTGTGATGCAAGATTACTTGGTTTTGTTGAATCTGATATTACGTATACACTACTGAAGTATAGTCCAGTTCATCAGTTCCCGGCACTCAAAAAACGGAACAAAAACTTTACGACCTCATTAAAATACGGGTACTCTTTTTTAGTGCTGTTCGCAAATTGACTCGCTTACCTTTATAGGATGTGCGTCGGGTCTCAGGTCGTTATTTGATGTCAGGCTTGGCGCCATGGCCCGCGGCCATAATAATTATGTCGTAAAATTTTTGTTACGTTTTTTCTGTCTCAGTTTATTCCTACTTGAACTATACCTTATTGGCATTTGACATTTCTATAATAATAATAATACTTTATTTGTCCTTTAGATCATTAAACATGATATAGGATAAGTCAAAATATAAGCATAAAATACACATTATACTCATTTACTAAAATACAGTAAGAATTTGTTAAAATAAGTGTTTACAATAAAAGAATATACTTAAATATAAAATACGTAAATAAATATAAAATAGAATTAAAAAAACATAGATATATAAAACTTTATCTATTTAAAAATGCAGCGATGCTATAAAAATACCCTCTGTTAAAAGATTTCTTGAGTTTTTAAATTTAAACGAATTAAAATTGTTCACGTTTCTTAATTGGTCAGGCAGAGAATTATACAGTTTAATACCTGAGTAGTATGGTGATTTCTCATACAGAAAGGAATTGTGTGGTGGTACCACAAGATCATTTCTTCTTGCACTATAATTATGATAAGAAGAGGTAGTTTTGAATAGCTGTAAATTTTTTTTACAAAGCACTTATAAGTATGTATTGAGGGTGTTGTGAGTAATTTATTACTTGTAAAATTTTCAACACAACTATCTCCTAACCTATAAATTTGAAATTCGGCTTATGATTGAGTTCCTCGAGATTTTTAATTTTTTTTTTAACCTCAAAATTTTGTGCATGATAAAATACTAAAACTGTGGTTATGCATAAAGCCATTATTTGATGTTTTATGTGCAATACAGATTTTCCACCAGCAGAACTAGGCTGGGGCCGTTACGGATTGTTAATGCTGAAAAAAAAAAATTAATAGCAGGCAACGGCCGGCTGGAAGATACAGTTGAGATCATAAACAATGAAGAAAAAAAAACTTTGGAACTTGAGATGAAGGGAAGTAGTGAAATGGGGTGCTATTTAAGGGTTGAAAGCAGTTTTTCCTGATTTGTGGCGAAACGTGACCTCCTAGAGAAAAGTGTTTCATACAAAAGTTGTAGATAATAAAAAAATCTAAAACTTTTATTCTATATATTTTTACATAACCTCAAAGTTTGCGAGAAAATGATGAAAAACCGATTTTTCTGTTTTTATTTTTTTTTCTCGCGTGAAAATTATTTAATTTAAATGAAACTTTGTGAAAGTACGTAATTATTTGCATATAATAAGCATGAATTTTTTCAATTATGGGAAATAAATATTTTTCGAGATCTTACCATTTTTCCGAAAAAACACCCCTATCTTCGGCGAACAACTTTATTGATTTTTTTTTGGATTTTGATGTTCTACTAGTGCTCATTTTTTTCGTCGAGATGTCTACTTTCAAATTGTACGTCGATGTTAGTGATTTATTGTCATTTAGCAGCATAAAATTAAGAAAAACCGAAAATAAAATTTTTCGAATCCCGAATTGTCGATTTTTTTCATTATTTTCAATTTTTTCCCATTGTTTTAAACACGAACCATACACAAGTGTAATAGCGTTTCTTCATGCTTTCTCTGGGTGTGATACAACTTCAAGTTTTGCTGGAAAAGGGAAAAAAAACAATAGTAAGATCTTTATTGGACAATAAAAATTTATTAAACCTAGCCAGTGTTTATTATCAAAAAGATGCAGACCACATAACCATAGCAAAAAATGGATCTCAACTAGTACAGCTAGTATTTACAAAAGTAAGAAAATTTATAACTCATTAAATCAATTACGATTTGAGCTGTATCAGCAAGCTACAAACAAATCCACTTTTAAATTGGAAAAATCCCTCCAACTGAAGAAGCAGCTGCACAACACTCCTACAGAGTCTATTACCAATTGAAAACTTGGTTGGGTAATTTTGACAACGATCAGGACAACAAAAAAGCAAAGGACTGGGGCTGGAACGAAAATGTAGGAAGACTCGTGCCGAAATACATCTCCAACAGTTCCGACTTGATTCCCGGAAAGTTGTTAAAAAGCATTAGCTGTACTTGTGAAAGTGGATGCAATAATCAAAGGTGTGATTGCCGAAAGCACGGCTTAAAATGTACCAATCTATGCAATACATGCACTGAGAACTGTTCAAATAGAGACAGAGAAGTATTTGTAGATTTAAGTGATTCTGAAGATATTGATGAAGAGCCCCAGCAAAGAACAATGACATCGAAATTGAAGAGCCTGAAAATGCCAATGATTTTGAAGATAATATAGAATTTGAGAGTTTGATCGATGAAGAAAACGAACCACAACAAAAAAGGCCTAAAATTGATTAGATTTTAACAATTATTTTATTGATTTTTCTTTTTATAAGCTATACACAACCAATATTAATAAAGTAAATATTTGTAAATAAAGTAAAGAATTCGTTGCCAATATAAATAAATTGTATGTTGTATTTTATCATATGTATTTAGAATAATTTAATATGCATATAAAGTTTTCGAAACTTAACTGTAGCTTATGAAAATTAATAAAGTACTATTGATTTCCATGTAAATGTTAAGTTTCATGAAGTTTTCCCTACCTTTCCGTGATGAAATTCATTCAACTTTATTTATTTTATACCAAAGTAAGTTTTTGCATTAAAATATTATGAATTATTAACATAAATATGCTAAAAAATTGAAAATAATGAAAAAAATCGACAAATTCGAGATTCGAACATTTTTTTTTGTTTTTCTTAATTTTAAGCTGCTAAATGACAATAAATCACTAACATCGACGTACCATTTGAAAGTAGACATCTCGACGAAATAAATGAGCACTAGTAGAACATCAAAATCCAAAAAAAAATCAAAAAAGTTGTTAGCCGAAAATAGGGGTGTTTTCTCGAAAAAATGGTAAAATCTCGAAAAATGTTTATTACCCATAGTTGAAAAAATTCATGCTTGTATGCAAACATTTACGTACTTTCACAAAGTTTCATTTAAATTAAATAATTTTCACGCGAGAAAAAAAATAAAAACAGAAAAATCGGTTTTTCGTCATTTTCTCGCAAACTTTGAGGTTATGTCGAAAAATATATAGAATAAGTTTTAGATTTTTTTTATTATCTACAACTTTTGTATGAAACACTTTTCTCTAGGAGGTCACGTTTCGCCACAAATAACGAAAAACGGTTTTCATCCCTTAAATAGCACCCCATTTCACTACTTCCCTTCATCTCAAGTTCCAAAGTTTTTTTTTTCATTTTTTATAACCTCAACTATATATTCCAGCCGGCCGTTGCCTGCTATTAATTTTTTCATTTCAAAAAGGTAACGGCCCCAGCCTAAACAGTGCAGAAAGTGTTACAATTGTTACCATTCAGTGCAAATACATCACTGAAAGAAAAGGTAAAGTGCAGAAGGATTAAGTTACACTTGCAAAAGGTGCTGTGGTGTTGCATTGGTGCCGAAAGTTAAATAGTGGAGGTGAAAGAAAATCACTGGTTGCGTTCATCACGGGGAGCGATCAGGTAGCTCTCACTGATCACATACTTAAACTAAGCTTCTTGCGCTGTCCTCATTGGCTTCTTGCATAATGATACGTGATCGCTCAGTTAGCGCTACCGCGTGATGAACGCGACCACTGGTTGTATGTCAACAGCCACCATACTGAATGTTATTTTGACAGATCGTTGGATTGCCAAATGTTATGTTTTTACTGAATATTTAATTTTGACTATAGAAATGGCCATGACTATCAAACATTATTAAAATAAAACAATGTGTCTCATTATATATGAGGGATGGTAAAAAGTTCTGGCTGGCACCATTTTTTTTCCAACGTGTTCAAGGGCACAATAATATTGTTATGTGCTGCCCTCTAACAAGGAAAGATGTGATTAAGTTCATGTTCAAAGTTTTCCTCAGAAGCTTAGTTACTTCCCTGACTAGTAGGGTGGCGCCGTCTATGAGCCAATTGACGAACAATCATCTATTACATGATAGAAAACTATGGAGAATTCTAGAAAAGAGTTCTAGAAGGATTCCAAGTGTGTATATAAAGAGGTGACTCCAGCAGATAGAACAGTAACAGTACAGTTTAGTGAAGGATAAACAGTTCAGTTTAGTATCCAGTACAGTTCTGGGTAATCTGTGGTTCTGGTTACAGAAACAGTTTGTAGAAGAAGAGTTCAGTTGAGTGAAGTATGCAGTTCAGTGAAGTAAACAGACAAGAGAGTTTTTAGGTTAGACAAGAGTTGACAAGTTTAAGAAGAAAAGTAAAGTGCTTAGTGTTTTAAAAGTAGTGAAATTATATTAGATTAAGTTATTATTAGTTGTGTGATTTTTAAGTATTTGCTAGTGTAATTTTAGTGATTAAATAAATCAGTGGTTTGTGAAAATTCTTGTTGCAAGTTATTTAAACCCACGGAGTGTTTACTGAAAAGTGTAAGCACGTAACAATTGGTGTCAGAAGCGGAATTGCAACAGAATTTTTGAAGAATTCGACAAAGTTCCATAGTGTTCTATTTGGAAACCACTGGAGATAGTGAAGTGAGTCGAACTGGAAAGTGATATCGATATTGGACAAGACTTATTTGTGCTAGTGTGAGGATTTTGTGGACATATTTGACGTATACCAGATATAGACTTTAAATAAGACTTGTTAGTGTTGTTTGTTAGTTTTTGAATGGAAACAAGAAGCATGGCCGCTGAAAAACAAATGCAAGACATGTTCGCCGCATTTAGAAAAATGATGCTAGAGGAAAAAGAAGAACAAGAGAAACGACGTCAAGAAGAAAAGGAAGAGCAAGAGAAACGACGCCAAGAAGAAAAAGAAGAACAAGAGAGACGTCAAGAAGAATTGAGAAAAATTATACAGGTGCAACAAGATGCTATCCCGTCAGCCACTAATGAGGTCAAGGAAAAAGTAGATAAAGTTGAACAAAAAGTGACTGGCGTGGAAGGAAAAGTGACCGCAGTCGAAGAAGAAGTAGGTGATGTCAAAGGAAAAGTAAATAAGGTTGAAGAGGAAGTAACTGAAGTCAAAGGAAAAGTTACTGGTGTCGAAGGGGAAGTTAGTGGAGTTAAAGGGAAAGTTACTGATATGGAAGAAAAATTTCGTGCAGTTGAAGGAGAGGTAGAGCGACTTAAGCGACTGTTAAGAGAACAAGGAGGTCAGCTGGTATTATCATCGTCAGGTCCTCGATTACAACCGCCTTCCTTTGATGGTCAAACTTCTTGGTCAACCTATAAAAGACAATTTGAGGCAGCGGCATACGCAAACAATTGGAGTAACGAAGACAAAGCTATGGCATTGGTTCTAGCATTAAGAGGTCAAGCCTCAGAGTTGCTTCAGAGTATCCCAGTGACGCAGCAACGGGATTTTAAAGTTTTGGAAGCTGCACTAGATCTAAGATATGGCGACCAACACCTCGCCCAAGTATACAGGACTCAGCTCAAATCACGCACACAAAAGGTTGGGGAAAGTTTACAAGATTTTGAAGCAGCTGTTGAGCGACTGACGTACCTGGCTTACCCGGATGCACCCAAAGAATTCCAGGAACAGTTAACAGTTGATACTTTCATTGATGGCATAAGAGACGAGGAGATCAGGCGAGTCCTTAGATTATCTCGAGCTAAGACTGGTAGCGAAGCCTTGATCCATGCCCTCGAAGTTGAAGCCGCTTATGAAGAGACTCTACATCCGAGAGTACGAGCCATGAAAGTAGAAGAAGGGAACCATTTAGAAAAATCAAATATGGAATCTTTGATGGCTGACCTGCACAAAATGATAAGCCAGTTGATGAACAAACCAGATGCTCCAAGGAAGCAGGAAAGAGAACAGAGCGATGGACAGCCAAGGAAGGTGATTCGGTGTTATCAGTGCAGCAAACCAGGACATATGATGCGGCAGTGTCGAGAACGGAATCCTGGGGAAGTAAACACTGCAAAGAAAGAGGAAGTTCGCTCTGATAAGAGGAGATTGATTGTTATGTTAACAGACATACAGAAAATGGTCGCACAATTACTAAACGAATTAAGTTCGCGACCGGAGCTGAAACAGGAATCGCAACCGCCGAAACAGGAGCCGAAGCAGCAGCGAAGTGCTGGAGGTCCGACAAAAGTAATCCGCTGTTATAATTGCGGCAAATTGGGGCATGTCAAGAGGTACTGTCGCCAGAGGAGCCCTAATGAAGTGAATGCCGAGAATGTAAAAACGCAGCAGGATATAGCAGAAGTGAAGGCAGTTAAGATAGAGGTTCCGAAGGACTGGTCAAAGAAAGTTCTAAGAGAGGAACAACTGAACGACGATGAAATTGGACCAATGTTGAAGGCGAAAGAAAAAGGAATCCGCCCGGAATGGAAGGACGTTTCCAGTAAAAGTGTTGGACTGAAGGCTTTATGGGCGCAATGGGATTCACTTAAGGTTATAGATGGACTATTACGGAGAGCATGGGAGAGCCCGGATGGGAAAGAAGTTACCATGCGGTTGCTGATACCCAGGTGCCGAGTACCAAAAGTACTTCGGGAAGTGCACGAGGGAATATCCAGGGAGCACTTTAGCAGAAATAAGACTTTGGCTAGAGTACGGGAGCGATTTTACTGGGTAAATAGCTGTCAGGATGTAGAGGCTTGGTGTCGCAGTTGCAAGGTTTGTGCGAATGTGGCTGCCAAGAGGTCACCTACAGGGAGTGGTGATCGAATGAAGGCTAGATATGACCGCAATGCCAGTTCAGCAGGATTCAAGGTGAGAGACTCGGTTTGGCTGTATAACCCACAGCGGAGTGAAGAAGGATTCTCGAAGCCTCGCTCACCTTGGGAAGGACCGTATTCTGTCATCACTCGGATCAACGACGTTGTTTATAGGATTCAACGTAGAAAGAAGTCCAAGATGAAGATCGTGCACCTGGACAGGTTGGCAAAGTATATTGGGGAATCTGAATTGCCTGACCGGGACGTTCAGGCTTAAGGAGGGGGCAGTGTTATGTGCTGCCCTCTAACAAGGAAAGATGTGATTAAGTTCATGTTCAAAGTTTTCCTCAGAAGCTTAGTTACTTCCCTGACTAGTAGGGTGGCGCCGTCTATGAGCCAATTGACGAACAATCATCTATTACATGATAGAAAACTATGGAGAATTCTAGAAAGGAGTTCTAGAAGGATTCCAAGTGTGTATATAAAGAGGTGACTCCAGCAGATAGAACAGTAACAGTACAGTTTAGTGAAGGATAAACAGTTCAGTTTAGTATCCAGTACAGTTCTGGGTAATCTGTGGTTCTGGTTACAGAAACAGTTTGTAGAAGAAGAGTTCAGTTGAGTGAAGTATGCAGTTCAGTGAAGTAAACAGACAAGAGAGTTTTTAGGTTAGACAAGAGTTGACAAGTTTAAGAAGAAAAGTAAAGTGCTTAGTGTTTTAAAAGTAGTGAAATTATATTAGATTAAGTTATTATTAGTTGTGTGATTTTTAAGTATTTGCTAGTGTAATTTTAGTGATTAAATAAATCAGTGGTTTGTGAAAATTCTTGTTGCAAGTTATTTAAACCCACGGAGTGTTTACTGAAAAGTGTAAGCACGTAACAATATATAGTTTGAACTCTTACACACAAAAAACGACAGTCTTACAATCAGAACTTACAATCAGTGTTCTGCTATTATTAAAGGAGGTAAAAATTTTTTTTTTTTGTTTCTCCTGAAATCTGCACACTACTGTACTTTTGATAGCATTTTAACAAAATTCAGTCATAACTTTTATTTAAAACTTTTTTCCTATAGGCAATAATAACGATGATAAGGGGTGAGTAATTTATAATGAGTAATCCTGTACCCTTTATGCATCAGTTGAAAATTAGCCATAGGGAGTGAAGAATGCAATATTAAGTTACTGACTGCGATCTTGTCGCATGTCTCGCCTTACTTTAAACTTTGTGGCTAATCAACTATACACAGGGTATTTTACATAAAAAATTCACGACATACCACCGAATCTCGAATGTTTATTATTTTTCCTGAATTTATTTAAAAAGGCAGTATGAGGGTGGAAAACGATTAGTTATAGTTTGATATATTTCACACTTTGATGAATCTATTTTAGAGGGGTGGATCAAGCCAGCAAAGAGTCTTACGTAGTTCCCACCGTTCGGGAACTACTCAGGGCACAGACCGTGGAAGTAATAATTCCTCACCTCAATTGCAGAGGTCCCACTCCCCCTCCCCTTCGGCGTCGCCAGCAGCACAGCCCCCAAATGCAGCTGATCCACCTACTTCTAGCGCTGCTCAGACTAATACCACCTCTAAATCTTCAGATTCACAGGTAACTTGATGATTTTCTTCGCTTTTTTCCTTGTGTTTGTCATCATGTTTTTTTGTTAATGTTTTTCATTGCTATCTGCATTCATGGCTTTGCTTGTCACTAACCTTTTTTTATAATTTTTTCATCCATAAATTTAAAATGCTTTACATTTATACTTTAAGCTGTTTATAGAACTAAGTTTTGAAAAATTTATTTGAAGTTACAAACTTGCGTCAATATATTTCCTGTGCTCCTTATGTTGAATCAGGTTATCTAGATCAAAATAGTTACCAACTTTCTGAACTTATTAACTCCAACGAATACCAAGGAAAAACTAGAGTTTTCACAGTATTGTTGTATTTTTTGGTCTTTATAACATTAGTTTCTGACCCTTCCTAAGGCTGTGTCCTGTTCATATAATAGCTTCAAGAAACAGTGTATCCTGAATATCTCATTTTATTCTTAATATTAAATAGAATTAAAGTCATCACAGCTTACATATATTTTCCAAACCCAAGATTATATCTGGTACATAATAAACATTGTTTTTGTTTTACTTAGCTGCTTGGGGGATCCATAATAGTGAATTTAAACTTTCTTCATTGTACTTTTCAAATGAACTATGTGTTCCTAGTCTATCTGTATAAAAATAATATTGTGCAGTAAGGTTTTTACTTGGGAATAAAAGAAAAAGCAGTACATTCAATGGAAAACTAATATTCCACAAAAAATATAATCAATTAAAAATAAAAACTGTATTATTTCTTGTTAATTTGTAGTATAACATGCTCAATTTTTTAAGGATTCCTAAAACCCTTATTTTAAAAAGTAAAAGTACTGTCTTAAATCAATATTTTGCGATTTAATTGTAGTTTGTACATTAAATTCCAACTGACAGTTTGAACCAGTTTTGATTTGGCAAATCAAACTGATTAAACAGAGATCAACAACGTATTTTTTAGACCAACAAACAAGTTTTAAAATCCAAAGTAAGTAAATTGGAAGTATTTTGCTATGCAATAAGGGTACCCCCCCTGTCTTCGAGGATGCTGAGTATGATAGTAGAATTTCTCTTGGGAGTTGCGCATGTTTTTTTACCTCCTCCAACCCAGCTAACACCCCCCCTGTCTTCGAGGATGCTGAGTATGATAGTAGAATTTCTCTTGGGAGTTGCGCATGTTTTTTTACCTCCTCCAACCCAGCTAACGGCGAATAAATACCCTCGAAAGAGCCGAAATTTTTTTTGTAAAATATCGGCGGCAAATTCATTGGAAGATGCTGAGCATGGTGGTGATGATGATTGTACTGTCCATTTAGAAGAATATCAACCATGCAATTCTACTTGTAAGAGACATAGGTTAAATTAATGTAGATAAGGTATGAATGGACAAAAATATGTATTGTAGGCATGTTTTATCTTTATGTATAACGTCTATTACTTTTCATGTAAGGAAAGTGACTGTAGCAATTTGTATGCGTCATTACAAATTTTTTTATCATTTTTTGTAATAAAATAAATTGTATGAATCAATGATTGAATAGACCTGTATTTGTATGTACTCGATTATCTTTTTTAGCTAAAGGGTAAAGAAAGACGATTATAATCACATGAGAAGTATGATAATTTTTCCCGTGCTCCTCGAAAATGGACGGTATATACATTTTGTCAGTTGATATATATAAAAAAAAAGATTTTCACCCCTTTTCGGGGTGTTTATGAGCAGTTGAGGGTTTGGAGGGGCTGAGAAAAAATATTGAGCATCACCACCGTGTTCAGCATCCTCGAAAATGGAGGTACGCTAAGTTCAACCGGCGGAAAAGAAGCGTTTAATCCCTTTCGGGGGTGGTTTTTGACCGTTTGGGTTTTTTTACCGTTTGGGGGTTGTTTGGACTCCAAAGAGAAATTCTACCAGCATCATCGTGTTCAGCATCCTCGAAAACGGGAGGTTACTCTCGTTGCGTAGCAAAATATTTACAAGTTCGTCGGACTCACGCTCCACTAACTAAAAGCATTTAGGGTTTCATAGTTATTGTATCATTAAACGAACATTTAGAAATATTCATGGCACGATCAAAAGAATGACTATATAATTGTTACCTGCATTTAAAATACATTTACAAGCTTTTCGCTGGTGTCAAAATTGAAGTGGGGACTATAAATTATAATGTTACTTTCTCTGTTATAGCCCCAGCTGATCCATCATCATAGTACAGAGGCCTCGACTACTACTTCCTCATCTGTCGCTGCTACTTCCACACCAGCTCCGGTAGATCTACATCCCCGCAAACGGAAAATGAAGCAGAATAAGGAACAGGCCGCTCCATCACAAGAGCCTTCCGAGACACTCGCCGAGGCGCAGGGGCATCCACTTGAGCAACCCATCACAAACTGCTATCAGCTCTTTTTGGATATTCGTAAACAGGTAATTTTTGAATGGATATTCTAGAGTTGCTTATGTCCGTGGCTACACCTGCATGGATTCTTCATCTTTCTCCCTTCGCCTACATCGTCCCCCAATTTCCACTTTCCTGATATTCGGTTCGCAGGACCATAAAATGTGTATTACACAGTTTTATTCATTTGTATTTGATTTCAACACATTGCTCATTTTACTCTTCTAGTGCTTAAAGATCATAACGTCTTTTATTGTCTCCAGATTGCCAAGCGTCGTAGGGGACTTTTTCCGGTACAGCCGAAGCCGCCTCAAGGCTTTAAGGATTATTTAATGAACAGGTGTACATACGTTTTGGCCGGTACTGCCCCTACCACACCCAACATTACTTATCCGCAGAATTTACCACCTCCGATGAAGGATTTGTTCACTGTGCAAGAAAAGGAGAGGTATAGACTGAGGACGCAGGTAAGGCACATCACCATTTTAAACAGTCAAAAGTACGGTCATTGATTTTGAAAATGATGTGAATTTTATTTTTAGCATGTAATTGAAAAAGAAAAGCTGGTTCTGTCGGTGGAACAGGAGATATTACGAGTGCATGGAAAGGCAGCCAGGGCCTTGGCTAACCAATCATTGCCTTTTTCTGTTTGCACCATTTTGATGGATGAAGAGGTGTATAATTTTATAACTCCTGAACAAGAGGAGAAAGACAGGAATGCTCGCTCCCGATATAATGGTATGTTGTTTGAAATTGTTTAAACTTTGATGAATTGAAATTAATATTGTCACGTGTTTACAATCTCCAGTAGAACTCCCTGTACGTAGGTTAAATAAATTGCAACAAGAATCTTCACAAACCATTGATTTATTAATCACTTAATTACAATACTGATTCGTACACACTAACTACAGGTTTCATCTACTATAGTATCACTACTATAATAATTCACAACTTGTTATTGTTCTTTATCTGATCTCTCATATCAGAACTGGTCTGTACTCTATACTCAACTGAACTGTCCATCTCTATATAACTCTACTGTTCGTGTGCGCCGGATTAATCTCCTACATACCGTGGCAAAGGTTCTCAAATTCTCTAGAATCATAGCGTTGTTCGCGCATTTCTGGCCATTCTTGTATATTCTATGCTAATGGCAGTTCGCTCAGAGATGGCTCACCTACCGACTGTCAATTAAACAGGTTTCCCTTCACTCTGTTCCAGGGACTAATTACATCTCTCTCCGTCAGAGCACAACAATACTTCGTATAAGTTCTTAGTTCTATACCTAATTTGTCAAATAGAATGGGTGAAATTCACAATAAACTTGAAAATGATATTTATCTTATATTTTTATAACAATATGGATGGCTATATCTTAAACTTTGTACTTTAATTTATTTCTCTTACACTTAAAATGGCCTTATTTGTTGATTGTTTAGATGTAAACGATTAGACAGCAGCTCAATTGACTGCAGTACATTATCATTGCTCATTCATACACTCGCCAGCGCTGATAGGAAGTGTACATAAATAAACATTAACACAAATCCACATTTGTGCCTTTTTTGAATATTTTACTAAATCAAGCATGCAATTTACTTTGAGGTTATCCATATTATAAAACATAATTGTAGAAAATAAAAAACAGAGTTCTAAAATGATTTATCAATTTCTAATTATCTTTTGTTATCTTGGTACCACAAAAGAACCCGAATATTGTCTACAATTTTTTTAAAATTAAACTGGTTAAGTTTCTGTGGTCCTTGATTTTGTACATTTTGAAAAACTTCCAGTTAAAATAGATTAAATTCCTTAATGTGGAAACAAATACAATGATGACGTCTCCTGGCACTCTAGCAGTTCTCCGCCGCGGAGCGGCACGCCAATCTTGTCATTGGATGAAAAGGAAATATAAAACTAAGGTTAGAAATCGTTAGAACAGACACTCGCCAATCTCCACAGGCATTCTCCTACGCAATCGCTCCGTTTCGTCAAAAGCGTGTTGTCTTACTATCGTGCAATGTGAACGATCACTTGCATACAAGAATACGGTTTCAGACATTTCAGAAGAACCATGCCCGTCTCATGAGAAAGCTGTTCCTCGATTTCGGGACATAGGCCTCTCGTATCATCCTCTTTGTATTGATTAATTGTCCTGCCACCTCCAAAGCAACTTTGTCGTTTGCGACGACAATCATTTTTTCAAAATGGCTGGAATAGCACAATTGACTGATGCCTTTGGTATATTAGGAAAGGAGCACTTGTGTTAAAATTACCTTTATCTGTTACTCTTGCTCGACACCATGTGATTTTTTAGTTTACAGATAGATACTGTAAAAGCCACGAGTGTTGGCAAACGGTGGGGACCATAGGGGAATATAGTCGACCTATCGGAGAACAGCACGGTCACATGCTGTAATAATTTATCACCGACAGTAGCATCCAATCATGATAGCGATACATGCGCTGGGTCCATACCACTATCTACATACAGATTCCCCTACCCTCGCCAACACTCGTGGCGTTTGCTGTACATTTCGAAACAAAGAAAACCATGTTTATTTTCTACAGGGCGCCTCTTTCTCAGCTGGTTGCAGGATGTTGACGATAAGTGGGAAAAAATCAAAGAGCACATGCTGCTTCGTCATCACAACGAAGCAGAATCTTTGCATGCAGTACAAAAAATGGACTGGGAGTGGAAGATGAAAGAATTGAGTTTGTGTGATAGAAAAACCACCCCTAAAATTGAGGATGCTCATGTACCGATGGTACATGTTTCAGATGATTTTGATCTCTTACCTGCCTAAATGTAAATATTATTGTTAACCTTTTTTACGTTTCGTATGACTTGTATATTGCTAAAGTAGGTCTAAGTTTGTAATAAACTTAATATTTAGAAATCACCGAATTTTGATTTATTTGAGTATAAAATTATTATTATTACTTGTCTAAGGCTCTAATAAAACTCGACAGATTTATTTACTATACAGGATGTAGTGTCTTATCGACAGTGTTTGGTTTTATCTTATAAGTATATATACTCCATATTGCAATAGTTCAGCCGAAGCTTGAAGTGACATTACTATATGTGGCTCGTTAAATTCAAATTCGTTTATATTGCTTAAGAACAATTACAAATTATGTGGCAATAGTCAGTGATTAAAACAAAGAGAGATAAAGAGATAAAATGATCAGTAAGAACATAAAGTTTATAATTCAGTGTTTGGAATTTCAACATTTGATAATATTCCACTAGCGATACGTCAATGAAAGCTATGTTGGTAAGTACAAGATATTATGCCATTGTTCAATATGTGGCAATAGTAACGATTTGATATCATGGATTCATTGTTAAAACGTTCTATTTTTTTGTTGTTGAGTTGATAAGAAGTATAAAAATACAAGTCCTTGCGATCCTTTTATAGTAAAGAAATTCGACACTGATCTGATATAAATTTAGAATACTTTGTTAGACTTATTGCTATAGTTTTTATGTCCCTATTAAGCTTACATGGTTAGTGAAACGCAGGTAGAGTAGTATATTCGAGTGTAGTGTTCAAATGTGGTGTTTGTAGAAAGTAAATCAAAGTTAATGTCACACCAAATGTTCCAACTCTTTCCGGGATCAAGATTTGTGATAGCATGAACAGACAAGCTTACTCATCTGTGGCGCCACAGAATGACTTTTCTGTGGTTCCCATTTAAAAAGTATTTTAAAAAAATTTGGTTCAAGCAAGCATGAGAATGTCGATATCCCCTTAAAACCCCCCCCGATTCAAGGGAGCCCCCGCATGCCCAGTATCAAGAAATATGAAAAGGGAGTGATTTTAGGGGTGGTTGATGGAGGGTGGGGGAGAAATTAATATTACCATCGTGTTCAGCACCCTCGAAAACGGGGATAAACAAATTTTCATGCATTTTGTTTTTTTTTTTGGGGGGGGGGGGGATATTTTAGTATTACGGGAGGAGGAAGTTCAACCCCGAGAATGCATAAGGTGTATGGTTGAATTTCATACGGCCTAAGCGAATCCTCCCGAAAAAACCGATCCGCATGCCTACGACGGGAAAAGAGCTAAATAGGGATGGTTTGTCGAGCTTACGGGTAGTTGCTGAGGGGTAGTAATCTTAAAAGTATCATCATCGTGCTTAACGCCCTCGAAAACGGGGTTATTTATACCTGTGTCATCCATTTCACAGAACATTTGTGTTTTAAGCGTTTTCTGCAACTTTTTTATGGACTAGTTCGAGAACAGAAGGCTAGTTTACGGGATATCTATCACAGACACACACCCAGTACCTATGCCACAGAGATTATACATACTATCACTGTGGAACATGCACATATTATTATTGTTCATGCATGTAAAAATTTTATTATTACTGTTACTCTGTTTTTATATTTTTTACCGCCTTTTCTGTATTTTTATAGCATTGAAACGATTGTTTCATTATGTAATACAGCAAAATTATTTGTGTAGAGTGTTTATCAAATTGTAAGAAATATTTAAATCCAGCCCACATGTGACATTCGGAACACGCCTTCTCGAGAAGAAGAGGAAGAAGCTGGTCAACTAGATGTATGAATGAATTATGCAACCCGCAAATAGTGTATATCGGCCGCCAACGATTAATGTTTCAAATGTTTTATTAGTTTTTTTACTGTTAAATTTAACATTAATAGAAGAGAAAACCGTTTATACAAATTTATGATTTGTTTAGTGAATGATTTGCAAAATAATTCATCCTTCAAAACGCGCCTATTCACAGACCGGTCGTAAAGTGGATATTCGAATTATTTTAGAATTTGTGTGAGAAATCATTGAATATTTAGTTTGAGATTAATTTTGTGTTTGTAAATTTTCCTGGATAATGGAAAGCCAGACATATTTAATTTAAAAGTGTAACTAGTAAGTGAAGTTTGTAGGAGTTTTTGGAGGAGTTTGTTCTGTGGTGTATATCAAAGGATATTCGGTAAGTGAAAAAGCTTTTGTAAAATGCCCGCCAGATGCGTTATACCCAAATTATACATTCTTGATTGATTACTTTATATTTACATTCTGGAAAATTCACTACCTTATGCATAAAGTTCCATGCAATATATGTTCCTTTATTTTTCATAGGTATTCAAAACATTGAAAAACAAATTTAAAATATTTGCCGTTTGTAAAAGCGAAGATCTCGAGACAATTTCAATTGGTTTCAGTGCATGCACTCTTGTGAAACGGCTATTTTGTTTATTCGATGATTATTGAAAACTTATGCCAACAAATGCATCAATTTAAAAAATGTTTTAACTTATTATTTTGTGCCATATAGGTTGAGAATATACTATAGGGCATTCATAAAATAAGAAAATTTTACTTCGTAAAATTTCAACTTGGCACTGTGCGAATGGTTACGCTACCCTAGCCAAGTTCTTGAGTATTGATAGATAGATAGATAAAATTCGAACTTTCGAACATTTATTTATTTATTTTGGTTACGACTGCCCAGACAGAAATCCAATTATAGGGCAGGAATTTTACAAACATAAAAAGAAAACTAAATAATAACTAAAACTAAATAACTTAACTAAAGGTAAACAATTGAATGATAATAAAAATTAACAAAATAAATCTATGATTAGTATAGTCCTAAAAGTTGTAATCTAATAGTTTAGAAGCTACAGTTGTTGTGCAGAATTGAGAACCACATTTCGCATTTTGGATATACACTAGTATTACAAATATCTATATTATTATATAAAGAATCATATGTGGAACACATATGGTGCAGGGGAGAAAATAACAGCAAATTTGTTCTTGGTGCAGGCAAATAGAATAGAGACAAATGCGAGCGAGTCTGCAAATTAGGAACATGAATATGAAATCTAATGCAACTAAGAATTTCAGGGCAGTCAACAGTGCCATTTAAAATCTTAAAAAGGAATACAAGAGAGTGATACGCCTGACATAGTTGAAGATCACTCGTGTTGAATCTATGTAATAAGTCACAATGTCACAATGTGGAAAACCTCTCTCTAGATAATTTCCAGATCTTTTAAACCAGAGGTTTTTCAATGCTATATTTATGATTTTCATAACCAGGACTCCAAACTATTGAAGCATATTCAAGTCTTGACCTCACAAAGTTTCAGTGTATTTTCGTTAAATTCTTTACAATTACGGATAATGTAGCCTAAATTTTTGAAGGAATTAGCGGTGATTTGATTGATATGGCTAATAAAAGATAACTTTGGATCGAATATTACTCCTAGATCTTTGGAATGACCACAGCTCTTCAGTTCTTCATCATTAATTGTATAGATAAATTTTATTGGATTTTGTGCACGAGTGTATGTCATAAAGCTACACTTTGAGATATTTAACTGTAAATTGTTTACGCTACACGAAGACCATAGTTGTACAAGATCGTTTTGCAAATCAACACAGTCTTCTGCACTAGTGATAGATGTACAAAATTTTAGGTCATCGGCATAAAGTAATGTTTTGCAGTGTAAGCCAATGACGATATCATATAAAACTGTAAATAATTTATGTAAACGAAACAACGTGACTGAAAACACTTTAGCTGCTTTCGTTTGTCTTGAACAAAGCGATTGTGATTAGTAGCAACCAATAGAAATCAAGAATTTGAAAAATATCTCAACTCAATTGGCTGTTTAGTGATTGTGTTCAGTTTCTTCAAGACGAACGAAAGTACCTTATATAGCCACATTTTCGCGGATTAGACGCGGCAAGCGATATCATTCGAGCGAATGACGTCACGCTTGCAGCGGTATCGCGTGGCAAGAGTGCGCTAGAAAATAAGCAGAACAGAAGACAGTGGGAATATGACATTTTTGAAATACCTCTGCTCATCCTAAATAGCTGCAATCCCCTAATAAACTCGTCATGATAAATTGAATGAATGTGATATTTTCTCTAATTCTTAATCTATAGGTATATCCAAAGCTAAAATACATAATTTCCTCTTGCCGAGGTCATATTTCTTATTAAAAAAGGCTTAATTTTCCTTTCTCTTTCTCTCACTCCATGAGTAGAATCATCAGAAATACATATAGGTTAGAAAAAATAAAAAAACTGTCATGTTAGGTTAGGTTTTAAGATTTCCATTTTTGCGACCTAATATTTCAACATAAATGCCGTGATGTAGTACACACTAATTATAAGTTTCTATTATAGTCTCTACTATAAATCACAACTTATTACTGTTCTTTAATTCATGTGATCACTTGTCATCTCATATATAACTGTCCTCCGTACGCGTGGATCCACTCTATATATACCCGCGTCGAATGTACTCGAACCCTCTAGAATCATCCATCGTTGTTCGCAGCGTCTTCGGCTCTTTCTCGCACATTCTATGAGGCAGTGGCGTAGGCGTGCACATAACATTATTTAATAAAGAGGAAATTAGTGAGCCATGTAGAAACTTTTCTGTACATCCTTAATAAGAATTTGTACTTACCACAATGGAAAATAAAAAAAATGCTTTTGAGCATTCCCCATTTCAAAAACAATGTTTTAGTATTCTGTGATCTAAGAGTGCTATTTAATTGTTATTTTTGAGGACTAAAATGTAGAAAGTGGGTTCTGTCCCTCGAGGAGTAAAAGAGATCTGTACTTTACTCCTTGAAAACGATTATTACAACAAATGACAAATAATAATAATAATAAATGTTCTTTATTGGAAAAATCCAAAGGGCTATCGACCGAAGTCCTTCTGCCCATGTATTAGTACATTATTTACATGGTTTTTATGATTAATTATTAGATAAGTACTATTTGTGACATGTATATGATTATGTATATATATATATATATATATATAGTTATATATAAAAAAAAAAAAATAACAAATATTATATATATCTATGGCTTATGTTGTTTTCTAAACCAGTTGCTGCATCTTCTCAACAGTTTTTGTTGCGTTTTTTATGTCTCGGGAATTTATTACTTGAACTATACCTAAATTTTCTTATCTATGCAACTAACCTAACCTGATCTCTAATTTGACTAAACTGTTTAATGCAGTTTATCACAATAAAAACAATTAATACTCAACCGATTACAATATAAAATATAATGGGTCCTTGTCTTAAGTTTGCTAGTTTACATAATGAAATTAATTCTGAATTCTGTTGGCTCGTTTCTAAGAATTATGTAAAATAAGAATGAGGACATTTAATGCACTATTTGACCTTGGTAACGTACCTTTAAAAAACCCTAAACATTAATCTAGGATTATCTTACTTGCTTACTTATAACTTTTAATAATAAATTTAACCGTTTAAAAAATATTTCGGATGGTAATTCTGAAAATGCTGCCAATAACTACATGCATGTGACGAATTATACGACATTGTATATATTCCTAGTTGTTTAGCTCACCCCGTACAAAATTTTTGATTGCGCCACTGCTGTGGAGGCAAAATTTACAACATATCTTGGCCCTGTTTTGAGCAATGAGCACAGATCCATAATGATCACGACTTGACATACAAACAGAGGAAACGATCCGAATGCTCAAATGAGGACGCCACTGAGAGCACGCACACACGAACGCGAGCCGATGACATTCGGTTCTAGGGTCGTGCTCAAAGGAATTATACGTGCTCGTGCGCGCTGCGTGAACAGTATTGGTTATAGATATTCTGTTTGCGTTCGCATTATGCATTCGTAAATATTGTTGTGTGTTATATTCCATTAGGTATTCCGATTAATATTTACTTTTACTTGCGATCCCTTTAATTATGGAATGGAACAGTGAGGTTTCATTGCGGCTTATTGATGAATATCAGAAACATCCAGTGTTGTGGAATAGCAAAGATGCAAGTTACTATTCGAAAAGTAAGAAACAGGACGCCTGGGAAGCAATCTCCGCAAATTTAAAAGTCGACATTGTCGAGGTTAGACAGAAAATGAATAGTTTGCTTGGTTCTTTTCGAAGAGAGAAATCCAGAGGGCGGAGGAGCATTATTGCAAGCGGTGAAGGTATGAGAAATATATACAGGGTGATTGATAAGTAAGGCTACAACACTTAACTGTAGATAGTAGGAGTCGAAATATTAAGATGTAGCCAATAATGCCTTAATGAATTGTTTATAGGTAAAAAGATACAGGGTGTTGGAGTTTAAATTATATTTTTTATTTTTCTTTGTAATTTGATGATTATCTAACATTTTATCATGAAAATTGCTGAGTAAGGGTTATTTGTGATGGGAAATCATATCGCACTTTCAACTTTCGTCTAGCTACTAGAGGGCGCTATGTACACTATGTTTAATGTGTTAAAAGGGCCGTAACTTTTTCACCCGCACCTTCATAGCAAATTTTGCATAAAGTTCGTATTCCTCTATCATTTCTTAATAAGAAAGGTATACTTGTTTCAAGTCTCTAAATACAACAGGTTTTGAGAAATGTGCAAATGAAAAGTTGCATGCAAATTCATTATACAATTTGAAAAATTATTTTGGCGGCAAAATTCGACACTCTTTAGTTGTAAATATTTTTTCCTGTGTAGCTAATACCGCTTATGTGGTAATTGTTTGTATGGCGTTTAACAACTTCAAAATTTCAGACATTAAAACAAAAGAAGTAATGATACACTTTTAACTAGTAGGCATAAATAATTTAATTCAAAATGATAAACAACGTATCACAAATAAAAAGAACTAGAACAATAATAAGAACAACTTTAAAATGTATAATACCTACTACAATAAATGTTCAACATGACCACCATTAACCTCATTACATTTTTAAACGTTTATTTAGAAACTGTCTAACTTTAAATAACGATTCTCTGTTATCCCTAATAGTTTCCACAGCTTCACAAATTTTTTCACATAGTTTTTCCCGGGTATTTATATTATCATTGTACTAAATACTTACAGTAGCCCCAAAAGCAAAAATCCAAAGGGTTGAGGTCAGGACTACTAGGTGGCCAACAAAATTCACTTCCTCGACCGATCCAGTGATGTGGATGGTGCATATTTAAATGATTACGTACTTCTACCCGAATAATGTGCTGGGCCCCATCCTGCATGTACCATATATTGTTTCTTAAATTTATCGGAACATCATATAAGATTTCAGGAAGAATATTTTCTAAAAAGTCCAGATAGGATGAACCATTTAAATTTGGTGGTAACTCAATCGGCCCTAGTATGCAGTCTCCAATGATGGCATACCACAAATTCGTTCTGGAAGTGTTTTTCCTTGGATAAATAGGGATTGTCAAGTTGTCAGGAATGACTATTATCACGACCTGCGTGACGGGCAGTTAGGTGTTGTACCATTACTTATGAATTACCTTGTATAGTTACATACAGGGTGGCCCACTTGTGTGATATATTTTATTATCTAAGAATTCGTTGAACCGTGAATATTATTATATTGCCTATGATTTTCTATTAATGAATAAAAAGTAAGTACTTATAATTTTAAAAAAAATTGAAAATCAGACTGAAATGTATTTTTGAAAATAATTAGATTTTGGATCAGTGGTAGAATAGAATAAAGAATAATTATTGTCTTGTTGGTTTCCATGTTAAATATTAGATTTTGAATATTTGATAACCATCTGCTAAATATGCAAATACATTTTTTTCAATAATTATAAAACCAAAAATGAAAAATAATTTGATAGTATAAAAAAAACAAAATACCCATTATTTTTTTTGTGTTTTGCTAAAAGTATCTTACTAATGTTAATTACGTCAAAAATTAAATTTTTATCAAATATTCGAAGTAGCAGAGAAATTATATAATAGGCATGGGATTACTTATTCAAAGAGTGAACCTAGAATTTTAAAAACAATCCCCTTTGTAATGGCTACTCTGTATTACAGATTTAACATTTAATACTTTTTTACTTGCAGGCAGTGACAAAATTTATGTTTCTAGATGGTTCGCCTTTGAGCGAATGCGTTTTTTACTGCATAAGGACGACCCTGTAGTAGAAACCTTCGATTCAGTCGGTGTAAGTATATATATAAATCTATTATCATAATAATATATTAAATATTTTTTGTAAGATTCCACCGTTCGTTTTGTTAGAAAGAAGGAAAGAACTTTATTTTCCCATTCAGACCTCGTATAAGACATTGGATGTGTCAAAAACTACTTACAAACTAATAACTACATCTAACATAATAATAAAAGTACAATAAAATATAAAACTAAAATATAAGTGTAGTATTATTATAAAAACAGTTCAGTTGGCACAAACTACACATCACTCTTAGTAAAATAATTTAAAAAGAAATAAATGTATATAATACAGATAAAATGGCCTGGCAATTAAATACATAAAAATTCCTCACTGCTGTAAAATCCATTTTCAAGAATGTAATTCTTTAAGTGATTTTTGAATTTCCCGATGGAGCTACATTGTTTTGTATTCTTTGACAATTTCTTATAAAATAAGGCACCCTGATGGTATAATATGAGCTCATCTTGTAAAGCCCGAGTCTATGAATGTCATACTGTAAGTATTAAGTTTTTGATTTGACTCCTGTACTAAATCTGCATAGTTGTTTGAGTGCGAGATTAGGGAGATATCATCAGCATACTCAATCACAGTACCCAAGATATAGTGTGGTCAAGATCATTAATGAAAATAACGAATAAGACAGGACCCAGGATGGAGCCTTGTGAAACACCATGGTTGTTAGTCATAGTTTTTGATTCTTTACCATTACACATAACATACTGTTGCCTTTCCAGTAGATAAGATTTAAACCATTGATTGCGGGTTCCTCTTATACCAAGAATTTCCAATTTGAGTAGCAACTTACCATGGTTGACACAATCAAAAACCTTGGATAAATCGATATAGCTTGCTAATATGTTATTGCCTAAGTCAAGATTTTTATATATCTCCGTTATAAATTATACTAGGGCAGACATCGTTGATTTTCCTTTTGTAAGGCCGTGTAATTCTGGATACAATCTAGATCTACTGTACCATTTATTATTATAAATTTAGAGAGGCGACCCTTTTGAATATGTTCTTGCAAAATGTTTTAGTTGCAGTCTCAAGTCTTTCCTTCCTAATTCTTCGAATTTCTAATAATTTTGTGTCCTGTGACATTCCACATCCGTCAAATGAACTTATAGTCATCGTCAGCTAAAGCGAATAAAGCTGTAGTGAAAAATGGCTTGTAATTGTCGCTTCCACTGTTTATTGCATCTACGTACGAAGAAAAATTAAAATAACTATTGAACAGGCAAAAAGCTCCCTAGTTTGGTAAAATTTCGGCAGAGCGTTGAGCCTTAGAGCTTGATAGAGATTCTGGGAGCCTTTCTTGCACTTAATTTTTTGGTTGAAGAAGGGTGGGGGGATCACTCGTAAAACGTTGGATAGGGTCAAATGCTACATCCTGTATAAGCCCTGGAGTTGGCTGATGCACTTGTAATAGATTAATTATCACTTGTATTTATGTTATTGTTTATGGCAGGGTTCAAAGCTTTACCCTGTATATGCTTTTCTTGAAATAAAACACTTTTTTTTAAAACGAACAAGAAATGATATATTTAATAACTGAACAAAACTTTAAAAAGGTTTAACCCAAATATTTAATTCACAAAATTATATAATATATAACTAAACTTTTCGAACACTGAAATTCCGTCTGTTGAAATATTAAAATTTAAATGTAAAATGTATTAACACGATTTTTATAGTCTGAAAAAAAATCACTTTTATGTTTGATGTGCAAGGGCAGAATATAATTAGGTTGAAAAACTATTTTTTACTTGGTTATGGCCAAGTAGCTGTAGTGGCTCGTTCGCGGCGCACGTATCGAATTGGACTTAGCTCGAGCTCATCGTGCTCGGCTTTTTATATGGTTCGCCGGGGACTCGGCGTGCGGAGGTCTGGAAATGTCCTCGCCCATTCCATGCCGGCACGTAAAGATGATAAATTCGGACATAAAAATTACATGACCGTATCGGCATTAAAATGGGAAATTTATTGATACATGAACGAGGTTCGAATCGATTTGAATTCAGAAGTTATTAACAAAAATTAGTTGAAAATGTTTATTAAATTTGAAACGACCCCGGAAAGTCGTCCCGTTAATTTGATACGTAGCTTATGTTTTCGGAAGTAAGTTTTGATATTAATGAACCAGCAAGCGGAACATACGAAATGGAAATAAGTTTTGATGTCAATCGGAACATGCGAAATGGAAAGAAGTTTTGATGAATGCTGGCACATCGGGAAAGTATTTTGATGTGTGAATTGAGACTTGAATGAGAAGTTGAAATTTGTTGAAGTGTAACATAACATTGTGGCTGAGGTGTGGACAGTGGTTATGATGCGAATCGAGATAGTGAGGGGACTGTATTTTTTAGGACCGTTGTTTGTAACTTTCGAGCTGTAATTCGGTTAATATGATGTTTGAATGGTGTTGTTGATGAATTAGAATTATTTGTGAATTATCGGTGTTATGCGAATTTTTTCAGACTTTTTCATAGAGAATTGTAGTTTTTCATGAAATTAAGCGTCTTAAGGACTTTTTTTGTTATAGTTTGACTAGGTGATGTGAAAGAGTTGATTTCTTGACAAATTTTGAGACTTTACAATTTTTTCTGTCTCTTGTTTATGGATTAAACTATAACAATATCCACTCCTCTGGGTTTTAGGAAACTGCAATTATATATGAAACTACAGTTATTCATTGTAAACAGTTTTTTAAGAATTAATATTTAATTACAGTCAAATTCCCACGAAGAGGATATTGAACGTGGAGCAGAGATATTTTTAAATGAAGACTCGCATCATGAATCAAATCTATTCCCACCGCAGCAGAATACAGACAACCTAAATGTGGCAGGAGTTCATCCATTTCCGTCTCCCCAACCACAACGGAAGAAGCGAATAAAAAAATCGTTACCAACACCAACAGTAGATCCCCGAATCAAAGAAGCCATTAATATTTTACAATCCGTAGTAGCAACACCCGAAGATAGCTGTTCTTCATTTGGAAAATATATAGGCGAAAAATTACGCCTCTATGATAGCAGAACGCGAGCGCTTGTACAGCATTCAATAAATAATATAATTTTTGATGCAGACATGGGAAAATTCGAAAACACCCCTCAGCAAGATTATCCAGAACCGTTTCTAATGCCTTCGCCGTCCGTTTCCCCAGCTCTTTCAAATTCCTTATATTCACCTCAACGTCAAGAATCTCCTTCACCTGATATAAAAATTGACTTCACTAGCCTGTGAAATATTTTTTTCGGCAGGCGTCCCGAAAATATCCACTTTTGTGACACTTTCTTGTTTCAAAAGTAGCATTTGCCGGGCTAGTCCGGAAAGTGATAGGTTGTTTTTGACAGGTTATTAACGTGTCAAAATTAATCGAATAATCAAAGAAATGGGAATCTTGTCTACTCGTACAGAAAAATATCATTTTCCGGACTTGTTAATAATTGTTTATATTTATTTCTTCTTTTTGTGAAATTTTCTGCTATATATTTTCTGATCACAAATTCTACAAAAATAGCAAAATTAATCAGTATATTGGAAAAATAACCCATTTCCCCCAGATTTTTTTATGCAAAGTTTGGTATTACTTGTTTCTAATTTTGATTTGATGTGCCTATGTCTTTAGAAAATTAATGACTCTTTCAATTTAAGCATCTTGTAATATTTAATGTACTGTCTGTTAATTGAAGAATATATTTAATAATTTATTTTATTTTAATTCTAATTTATTACCCAATATTGCACTATTTTGTTTACTTATTGAATTATCTGAAAAGTCAAAGTTGAAAGAAAAGTGGTATTTATAGTGTACCCCCTAAGAATCATAGTAAGGCACCAGACCATAGGCCCTGTGGACTGACCGTTGGCCTGTCTGTTTTATAATATGTCGAATGTAGTAATTTATTTGCAGTTGGAGTTATAATCGGATGTATATTTACTGGGCAGTCAAAACATGCAGGCAAACTTTACGAGCTAATTATTAATGCCGGTGAACCATTCGGCACGGTCTTATCACACATTAAAAACCTATAAAATAAATGATTCAATTTGCAGGCGAGATAGTACAGTGAGTAACGGTATTTTAATGAGGTCGTAAATTTTTTGTAGCGTTTTTTGACTGCCTAGTAAATATACAGCCGACTATAAGTATATGTACAGGACGTTCATAAAAAACCTGCTACGTTGCCTGGGAAGATCATCACAGAGTAGTTTGAAAGGCAAATATTTTTTGCGAAATCTGACATGATATCAGAAGGCACACTGGAGCCGTTTATCTTTATTTAAGTGAAGTAATAGACTTTATTCTACTTTCTTACTTAATCCAAATAATATCTTTTATTAAAATCTAAATATCTTAGGTTATCTTGATACCACAAAAGAAACCGAATAATTTATGATCGGACAGTAGATATAAAGTCGTATTAAAAATTTATCAATTGTGGTTCATAGTTGCTCAACTCATTAAAATTGAGCAAAAAAATTCCGATTCGCAAGCCTCTCACGCCCAGGTCCGAAAAGGGGGTGGTTTTTTGCATAAAGGGGTGGTTTGTGCTAAATTGGGATGTAAAACATGGTCACCATTGCATTAGTCTCCCTCGAACACGGAAGATGTTTTTTTATGTGTTCCCAGTACTTTAACGGTACTTGCATTTCCATAAGGGACTTTACATTAACTAAGTGTTGCAGTTTTTGATTGTTAATAAAATACGATAATATTTAAACATGTTTTACTCAAAAATTTTTACAAAAACTGTTAAGATCGAACAAGTTGCGCTGCCAACTTCTAATATCTAACTGATACAACATTTCTTTCATTAACAAATTAACTAATAACTAAGTAACAATTGAAACTAAATGAAACAAATATTTTTACTACAATATTAACCTAAAATTATAACAACTGTTTAATTCAAGACAACACATAATTTTATTGTGTCAAAATTGGAATTAATATTTACATAATTTTCTACTTTAGGATTATTTAGTGCTGGCTCATATTGATCATATATATTTTGTTTTATTTGAGGTGAGTATTAAAATGCCTTAGGCGATAAGTATTTAGGTACTATTTTTTACAAAGAAAGACTGTGAAGCTTCATGTCTAGGTATTATTTTTCCTTGCCCCCAACATTTATAAATTTGCTTCTTCACTAAACTTTGTACTTTGAACATGAGAGTTATACTTTTCTTAATTTATTTGTAATTTAGGTTTTACATAATTTTGAATTTTTTGCATTAATTTAAGTATTGTTTGCAGTAGATAATCTAGTATTTAGTAATTGCCTTAGTAAAATTTCTGATGAAGACACATTTAAACTGTTCTTAATAAAAAATTGCATTTGGCTGACGTACTAAAAAAAATACATATACGCAATGTTGTTTCGTGTTCGCAGGAATATTAGTGCAAGTCCCAAATCACTATGGGTATCCAAAATAAACTTAACTTCTTCGTATAAATTTCACTTTTAGAGTATCTGATTTGGTCTTTAATATCATGTCATTAACGAGAACAACGTTCTCGGGAGTATCCACAGGTTCCAATATAAAATTTCGTAAAATTCCACATAGTGTTGCTTTCAATTCCAGATTAGCAAATTTTTGACCTACAAAAACAAAATATTCGATCATTTTTTAAATTTACCTCAGTTGTGGAATAGAAAAATACATCAAGATAATAGAAAAATACAAATAATGCGACAGAAAGTTGTATGATTAAAAGTTTTCACATGAATGTATGAATGAAGTTTGTACAAGATTTGGAGATGTTTTATAAATAACAGGTTTTACGAGCATTCTAAGAAATTGAAAAGAGCAAGTATTTTACAAGAGTTTACCAGCTTTTACAAGTGATTTCGTGTAAAATTTTTGAAAGTTTCAAAGAGAGATTTTATGATGTTTCTGAACAGTATTTATAAGTTTTAAAAGTGCTATAAGCAAGCATTGTTTTTAACAGACTTTGTAGTTATGAGATTAAAAGTTTTCATATGAATTTATGAATGGAGTATGTATAAGATTTGGAGAGGCTTTATAATCACAGTCTTTACGAGCATTCTAAGAAATTGAATAGAGCAAATATTTTATAAGAATTTACATTAAAGAGTTTACGAGCTTTTACAAGTATTTTCATATAAGAATTTCGAAAGTTTCAAAAAAAGATTTCATGATGTTTCTTAACGGTATTTGTATGTTTTAAAAGTACTATAAGCAAACATTAAACATAATATTTTAGTCGCAAACTCCTCTATAAAATCCTTATTTTACTATAAGGAACGTAACCAGACTGCAACCAACAGCTACTCTCCGGGTTATGTGCCCCGCCGAGCGCTGAATTACAAGTTACAAGTCTGGCGCGTTAAGTGTAATAATTGCATATTACCATCAAAACGCTAATGCTTCGATTGCAACAAACACCAGCCGAAAGACTGATCCTATTTAAAGGAGCTCTCTTGCCAGCCGTCACACACCACTTGCAAACTGCAGTTTCGAGCTGTTGGCTCTCGTCAGTGCAAGGTAGGCATGTGGCGACCGGCACGAGGATCCTTTGACTACTTGGTACATCCCGGTATTTTTACAATGGCGACATGTAAAATAGTCAGCAGGCGCCATCTAGCGGTCCAGTGTCTGTTGCAATCGAAAAATAAATAGCCTGACTGGGCTGAGCATAGTTCAAATGTTCTTTTAGAGGGCGGAATATTAAACGTAATATTTTTAGTCGCAAACTCTTCTATAAAATCCTTATTTTACTATAAGGAACGTAACCAGACTGCAACCAACAGCTACTCTCCGGGCTATGTGCTCCGCCGAGCGCTGAATTACAAGTTACAAGTCTGGCGCGTTAAGTGTAATAATTGCATATTACCATCAAAACGCTAATGCTTCGATTGTAACAAATACCAGCCGAAAGACTGATCCTACTTAAAGGAGCTCTCTAATAAGCAAACATGTTTTTTAAGAGATTTTGCAGTTATAGGATTAAAAGCTTTTACATGAATTTATAAATGAAGTTTGTATGCGATTTGTAGAGATTTTATAATTACAGTTTTTAGAAGCACTCTAAGCAATTGAAAAGACCAAATTTTTTACAAAAATTTACTGCCAAGAGTTCACGACAATTTACGAGTACCTTTGTGTAAAATTTTCGAAAGTTTCAAAGAGAGAATCCATATTTTTTAGCAGTTTTTGTAAATTTTAAAAGTGCTATAAGTAAAAATTGTGTTTAAAGATTGTTGTAGTTATGTGGTTAAGTTTTCACATGAATGTGTGAATGAAGTTTGTATGAGATTTGGAGAGGTTTTGTATTAACAGTTTTTATGAGCATTCTGAGGAATTGAATATAAAACCTCTCCAAATCTCATACTAATTTCATTCATAAATTAATACGACAGTTTTTAAGCACATAACTGCAAAATGTTTACTTATAGTACTTGTAACACTTACAAATACTGTTAAGAAACATATTGCAATTTTTCTTTGAAACTTTCGAACATTTGATACGAAAATATTTGTAAAAACTCGTAAACTCTTGACTGTAAATTATTGTAACATACTTGCTTTCTTCAATCCTTTAAAATGCTCGTAAAAACTGTGATTATAGAACCTCTCCAAAACTCATACAAACTTCATTCTTAAATGGATGTTAAAACTTTTATTTACATAACTGCAAAATCTCTTAAAAACCACGGTTACTTATAGTATCTTAAAACTTACAAATACTGTTAAGACACATCATGGAATCTCTCCTTGAAACTTTCGAACATTTTATACGAAAATACTTGTAAAAGCTCGTACGCTCACAAATGTCAATTTTTGTAAAATACTTGCCCTTTTTATTCCTTAGAATGCTCGTAAAAAAGCCAAAAATTGTAAATATTTTACTATGCAATAAGAGTACCTCCCCCACTTTCGAGGATGCTGAGTACGGTGGTGTTAGTATAGTTTCTCTTTGGAGTTGCGCAACCCCACAAACGACCAAAAACAGGGGTTAAACGCTTATCACACCTTTTCCAACGGTGAAACTTGGCCGTTTTTGAGGATGCTGAACACGGTGGTGATGCTGAATATTTCATCCGACCCCCTCCAACCCCTCTACAGGCTAATAAGCACCCCCGAATGGGGTGAAAATCTTTTTTTATATCACCGGCCAGATGCATGTAACGCCCATTTCCGAGGATGCTGAGCACGGTGGTCATGGTCAACATTTCTTCCGACCTCCTCCAGCCCCTCTAACGACTAACGAACAACCCCGAAAGGGGTGAAAATCCCTAGGGTGTTTATTAGCCTTTAGAGGGGTTGGAAGGTGTGAGAAAAAATATTGAGCATCACCACCGTGTTCAACATCCTCGAAAACGGAGGGTACGTTAAGCTTCACCGGTGGAAAATATGTGATAAGCGTTTACCCCTTTCGGGGGTGACTTTTGGACGTTTGGCGGGTTGCGCAACTCCAAGAGAATTTCTACCAGCATTGTCGTGTTCAGCATCCTCGAAAATGGGGTGAGGTACTCTCGTTCCATAGCAAAATATTTACAAGTTCGTCCGACTCACACACTCCACTAGAGAGGGGTTTTAGTCAGTAAATGTCTGACACTTCCATACTATGGGACCCATGTGGTTTTTCCCTCCTCGTAAAAAAAAAGTTTGTACTAAAAATATATTAGAATCTTTAATTATTTTGTCATATAAAGTTGGTGATAATTAACTTTTACTCTTCGCAAATGCAGCGTTTACGACCACATTAAAATATACTACTATATCGACAGCAAATTGACTCTCTTACCTTTATAGGTTTTAAATGTGCGTCGGCTTGTTTCATGAAAACAAGCCGCTTGGCCCACGGCGATAATAATTAATATGCCGTAAAGTTTTTGTTGCGTTTTTTGAGTACTGATAATAAATGAACTGAACTATACCTATGCAGTTTCTAGGTCCAGCCCCATAAGGCACGTAGGAGAATGGATGTCTATCTTGACTGTTTTCTGGCAAAAATCTGTCCGGGTCGAACTTTTCTGGATCGGGCCATTGCCTTGGATCCCTGTGTATGTCAAAAATATGGACCATGACAACCGTTCCTTTTGCCAAGGTGTATCCGTTACTAGTCACAACGTCTTCGTGTAATATTCTCGATACCAAGGGAGCAATTGGGTAAATTCTTAAACATTCTTTAATACATCTTTCCATGAATTTTAGTTCCTGTAAGTCGTTAAAGGTGGGTTGTGATTTTGTATCACCGAGAACATGATTTATTTCTTCTAACATCGATTCCTAAAATAAATTCAAATGAATGTCGTATTTAAATGTAGTAAAGCTATTTTTAAATAAGGATTTCTAACATTAAGTATTCACTGTAGACGTTTTCTCCATTTAATTAATGCTTCCTTCTCATTAAATCTTTTTGCCCCAGTTACTGAAGTAAATGCAATAAAGTGCAACAATATAATAATAAATTACAATTTTTTAAATAAGAAATTCCGCCCCGGTGGGTATACAGGGTGTGGCAATAGTGCGTTGGACGTCGATATCTCGAGTTCTACGATAGCTAGAAATTTTTTAAAAAATTGCAAGTAAACTAGATAAAAAGTCTATAACTGGAAATTATAGGGAAGTACTCACAAAAAATGTTCGTTTTTCATTTCTACACATCACCGTCGAAAAATATACCGGGTGTTCCATTTGAAAAAAATGAAAAAATCCAATTTAAAATGTTCTTAATTGAAAAATAATTTTTGGCCACCCTGAAAATGATTCAAAAATATTAATTAGATGTCTCGTAGCTGGTATTCACATAAGTTTTTCTTAAAACTCATAATTGTGACTGTGGTGATTTTTTTAATGTCCATCTGCAGATTGCATTATTTCAACAAATGCATTACACCCAAGTGGTTGGGAGATATTCAATGCTAATATAGGAATGAATAGAGCCTAGAACGAGGCTTCAAGAAATGTACTGATATACAGTGTGTTTCACTTCTCTTGAAGACACCCCTGTATCTCCTTTATTTGTGGCCGAATTCATTTCTAATTTTTATCAGATATACAACTCTATAAGGCGACTTTACATGACACAAAAATGTCGTCTAGATCTAAAACGCCGGCCTACTGCGATAAAAAGAAAATCGCAATTTTCGAGAAATCATAGTAGGCTTAGAAATAGACAAACATTTTTTTAATAAAAGTTGTTCAGAATCACGAGATATGCCCCCTATAAAATTTGGTGAAAATCGGATAACTTAAAAAAAAATGTTTGTTTTACTTCTCGTGAAGACACCCCTGTATCTCCTTTATTTGTGGCCGAATTTCAAGACTAATTCATGGAGTTATACAGCTCCATAAAGCGACTTTGTCCAACACATAGATATAACTTTTTCCAACAAATGAAAGTTGTGAACAAAAACCATGATTCAATAAAACACTAAAAGAGTCACTTTTTATTATTACACATCAAGGTAACAATGTAATACAGTTTTTTTGTTGTCACTGTTCTTGAGAAGTAACGCTCCATCATATCCTTCCTCCTTATCTGCTCATAGATTTAGGAGCGGTCTTTTTGTTTTAAATGTTAAGAATGCCGTGAAATTAACTGTCAATATTATTACTTTTATGACAGAAGTGATTGTTGTTATCTATTGTTGAGTTTGTTAGTTTCCTTATTTGATTTTTTTACTCATAATGGCTAGAATACTTTTAAATGCCGATGAAAAAGTAGAAATAATAAAGATAGTCGGTGAACATGTACGGTCTTCGAGAGAAGCAGCAGAAGAATTTAATTTAAGGAATCCTCTAAGACAATCAATACACCATGATACCATAGCAAGAATATGTCACTTGTTCAACACAACTGGTAATGTGCTTAAACCGAGAGTACATCTTAATCGATGGCATGAAGATGATAATGTTATATTGGCGGCGTTTAACGCCAATCCTACTACCAGCCTTAGAAATATGGCTCGTGACCTGAATTTGTCGGTGTCAAAAATTTGGAGATGTTTAAAACGCCATAAACTACAACCGTTTAAACCAAAGCTGTTGCACGCTTTGGAGGAAGATGGTGAAGAGAGAGGACTGGAATATTGTTTATGGATTCAAGGTGATTATTTAAACGATCGAGACTTCTTGAAGAAAATAATTTTCACGGATGAAGCAACTTTCTCCACCAACGGGGTGGTATCATCACAAAACTCTAGGTACTGGACAGTAGAAAATCCTGATTGGGTAATATATTGTAAAAGACAATATTCCCAGAAGGTAAATGTGTGGTGCGGAATTTTAAACGAAACAATAATAGGACCGTTCTTCTTTTTTCAAAATATAAATGCGTTAACATTTGCGACAATTTTTAAATAATGATATGTGGAATGCAATAGTCGATTTTCCTTTGGAACAATTGTATTTCCACCTCGATGGAGCATCTATCCATAATTCCGTAGTAGTAAGAGCATGGATGAATGAACATTTTCCCCAAAGATGGATAGGACGAAATAGCCCTCTAATACATTGGCCACCCAGATCTCCTGATTTCACTCCCATGGATTTTTATTTTTGGGGTCATATTACAAAGCAAAGTTTATAAGACCTGACCTCAAAATGTGGAGCAGCTTTGTGAGAGGATAAGGCAAGCGTGTTTAGAAGTTACAGCTCAAGAATTGCGAAGAGTTGTAATAAATAACAGAAAGCGGATTGAGAAGTGTATTACACTTGAGGGTGGGTTAGTAGAAAGGGGCCGAATATAATAATATAGTCATTCATTGTAAACACTTACTTCATCTTTTATTTAATAAATAATGTTAATAATAGTTGTGCACGACTTTCATTTGTTGGAAAAAGTTATATCTATGTGTTGGACAAAGTCGCTTTATGGAGCTGTATAACTCCATGAACTAGTCTTGAAATTCGGCCACAAATAAAGGAAATACAGGGGTGTCTTCACGAGAAGTGAAACAATAATTTTTTTTTCAAGTTTTCCGATTTTCACCAAATTTTATAGGAGAGCATATCTCGTGATTCTGAACAACTTTTATTAAAAAAGTTTTTGTCTATTTCTAAGCCTACTATGATTTCTCGAAAATTGCGATTTTCTTTTTATCGCAGTAGGCCGGCGTTTTAGATCTAGACGACATTTATGTGTCGTGTAAAGTCGCCTTATAGAATTGTATATCTGATAAAAATTTGAAATGAATTCGGCCACAAATAAAGGAGATACAGGGGTGTCTTCACGAGAAGTGAAACACACTGTACATAGCATTCCGTTTTAAAGAAAGGCACTTGGCCCTGTAATTTTGTCTTGGCCCGCCCTGTATGTTCGAAAATAATTTCCAGTTATAGACTTTTTGATCTAGTTTACTTGCAATTTTTTAAAAAATATCTAGCTATCGTAGAACTCGAGATATCGAGATCCGACGCATATTGCCCCACCTTGTATATGTAAATTGGCCCCTACGCCCTGCCTATTCCCCAAAAAAGATTAATAATTTTACGGATATATAGAAATCATACACTTAAACTAGGATGACTGAGGGTACTTCTGCCGAGGAGTAGGACTCCTTTAATTCAAACGTAGTTGCCTTCACCGGCATTTATTATAAACAATTTATTGCGCTCATGTTATTGATAACTAAAATATTGTTATGTGTATACACTATACACCCTTTCAGACAGAGGTCTCTGTAGGTACTGTTATAGTATATTTCATATGTGAGAGACAGAAATAATTGCAAAAATCTCAAAATTTGCCAAAAAATCTAAGGCTCTCAGACACTTAATTTCACGAAAAACTACAATTTTCTACGAAGAAATCTGAAAAAATTCAGTAATCAATGATAATTCCCAAACAATCCAAATTCATCAATAGAAACACTCAATCTTTCAAATTAATCATTTTATTGCTCAAACATCACAAACTAACGACCTAAAAAATACCGCCCCCACATGAACTTAAAATACATCAAAACCACTTTCTATACCTGCAGTCAAAATATTTTATTTTACTCACAAATTTTTTATAAATTATCTTTGCTTTCGATTCCACAGTTCATTCGATTTCGCATCTTAGATATCAAAACACAATCAATCTCCATTTATAATATTCCGATAGAGTACCGGTACTTTCGTTTCTCATTATCATCAAAACTTATTTCATTCACCGCGGACTTATCGGAACATTCTCATATATCATTTCACGTGCAGAACTTTCGGGACGACTTTACGGGGTCGTTTCAAAAATCAAATCGATTCAAACTTCATTTATACATCAAACAATTCCTTATTTTAATACCGAAACGGTCATATAATTTTCATCTTCGAATATGCACATTTTCTGATGCAATATTGGGCAATCAAGCCGAGATGAATGATGGGGACCTTTCCAGACCTCATAAAAAAGGCTAAAAAAACGCGCGAGTTCAAAGTCCCCGTTCAAACAGAACGTTACCCAAAAATGTGAAAAGCCGAGCTCAGCACGCTCGAGCCAAGTCCAGTTCGATAAGTGCGCCGCGAAAGTTGAATCTACAACCGAGCCGCTGCAGCTGCTTCTTGGCTGTACCTAGTAAAAAAGATCAAAACTATTTGGCCATCGCACATTTAACAAAAAAGTGATTTTTTTCAGACTCTTTAACTCGTGTTAATTAATTTTTATATTTTAATCATAATATTCCCAAGACGAAATTTCAGTGTACGAAAAGTTATCGTTTCACAATCTCTGTCAATTATATATTTAAGTTAAAACCGTTTTACCAATTCTGGTCAGTTACCTTAAATAAATTAGTCTTGTTCGTTTTAAACAAAGTGATTGTAATACAAGACAAGCATATACGGAGTAAAGCTTTGGACTCTAACATAGACAGCAAATTAAATCCAAGTGAATACTAAACTATTTCAACCAATTACAAGTACAACTCCAGGGTTTATACAGGGTGTAGCATTTGACCATATACAACGTTTTATGAGTGACCCCCATTCCCAAACTCAAGATTAAGTGCATAAAGGGCTCCCAGGATCTCTATCAAGGTCTATTAATCTAAACTCCAAGCACATTTTTTATTTTTCAAAAAACCTGGAGCTCCTTCGTGTTCAGTAGTCATCTTAGTAGAGAGAAGCTAGCAATAGAGTAGTATTTAACCAGTCGGCCTAGACATGGCGGTACTAGCAATCTTGATACCTCCTACCATAGATATACTAGATAAGACGAAACCCGTCTACTATCACGGATTAGAATGATATGGAAGAATCTGGAATAAGAGTCATGGAGTGTAAAAGAAGGGGAACCAACGCACTGGACTAGTTCCAATTCAGATAGCAAAGTAATCAAATCAAGAGAAAACAGACTAGTAAAAAGTGCAGTGACAAGTAGTGAGTTATAGTAGTTAAAAGTTGTAATTAGTGTTGTAATTATAAGGAGTAATTATTATAAGTCAGTTTAGTGTTAAATAAATTAGTGGTTAGTGTTATTTGTGTTGCAATTATTGAATTCACGTTAGGGGTGTTTACTAAAGGGAGTAAATAAAATCATCATTTAGAACGCACGTCGTAATAAAAATATCAGGAAATTATGAGGAATACAGCGAAACCTGCCGTGTGCATTGTCCATCTCTTTCCTCTAGTTGACTTTGTTTGCTTTTCCCGGAGTGCATTCGTTCGTTTGTTTTATTCCCATTTGAAACTTGCGCACGATTCGCTAACATTACATTTGAAATCTTCGAGTGTTTATCGTTTGAAAGTCGATGGTATTACGAATAAGTTAATGCGATTATTTACAAAAAGATTATTTTAACACGAACAATTAGTTTCATATAATTTTTACCTGCACATCTCTGTGGGAAGCTAATAGCATTAATGTAAAGCTTAATGCTGTTCCACTGGTTTCATGTCCCTGAAAAATAAAATACACATATTAGTAATTGCACCAATCGAACGCGTGTGAATCACATGACTATTCATAGCATTTTAAAACCAATTAATTGTATCCCTATCATTCACAAAATGTTCAGACCCAAACCACTCACTCCTTAGATTTTCAAGTTATATACAAGCACATTGACACGGTAACGTGATACTTATAAAGTTCCTCTTTCAACCAAGAGATGTCGTAGTATAGACAAATTGTATTTTTTTAATACATTTATTTAACGTCGGCCTATTTCCGCTACTGAGGCCTAACACCGACGCCTGTAGACGAGCTACCCCCAACCAGGAATTTTGCCGAACCTCTTCCCTTAAGAAGAGTAGGGATCTTTTACTTGCCTAACATTTAATAGACAAGGGACCGACGGCTTTACATCCCCTCCGAAGGATGGTATATCTCCTATACAACCCTCGCCTAAGGTTGTATAGCTTCCGCGCATACACTGATATACAAGCCGCTGGAAGATGTGTGAGGCGAGAACGCGGTTTCCGTTGGAATGGTCACCCAACCAAGTACTAACTGCGCCTGTCGTTGCTTTACATCGCATACCGAAGTATGTACATAGTAAAGACGCACCTACGCTCGCCCCAGACAAATTGTAGTAATAATATTATTGGCAATGTCGCTATTGTTAGTCAATGTGTTCTATTATGTGTCAAAATGTCGATTAAATTAATTTTGTCCATCTACACGTGGCATTATTTCAACAACAAAAAAAGTCACTACATCCAAATGGTTGGGAGATAGTCAATAATAATACGAGTGAATGGAGTCTAGAAATACACTTCTAAAATTGTACTGATATTTATGCATTCCTTTAAAAAAATGGTCCTGGGTCCTGTACAATCATCTTGGTTTATCCTGTATATTCGAAAATTATCTCCAGTTATAGAATTTGTTTTTTAATATAATTTACCTATATTTTTAGATAGATTTCTAATATACCTTTGCAGAGTACAGCATGTCACGACTTCGGAAAAATTTCACTATAGTTTCTTCGATTATGGTCCCCAGATCCCAAAAATGCAATCCGATCAACAAAAAAAGTGATATTTACAACAAACCGATAAACTTTTAACTTGCTGACTTAAAAATAGTAACAATGGTAACAATCACATCAATTGTCAGCCAAATGTGTAAATTAACTAACCAATAATATACATATTCAAAAATTTACAATATAATTCATAATATGAATTGAGAATAATGAAAAAACAATCTCATCTCAAATACTAACATATTTACATATAGCATAAAATATAGACACATATATACGTATATACATACATACATACATACATACATAGATATTACTTAATTACCTAAAATGCATCTACTGATCTTACAAACATTACAGTTAAAAATATCCAAGTTAGCATGATATTGGTTATAATGTGAGCACATGAAGTAAATAGGTGAAAATTTTAAAAAAATTGTACGAGGAGTTGGTAAGTAAAATAGAGAATACGAGCGCGTTTGAAAACATGGTATATTGAAGTGAATATAGTTAAATAAAGTCAATTTTGTTAGTTAAAAGTTTATGTAAAAATAATACAGCAAAGTACACTCTTCGTGACGCCAAGTTATTCAAGTTAAACCTTGCTAGCAGCTCAAATTGAGGGGTGCCAATAGCTGGATAGACACCATCAGATTTATAAGAAACGTATTTAAAATGCTTCCTCTGAACATTTTCTAAGTTGGAAATACGGGTTTCATAGTTTGGACTCCAGACAACTGAAACGTATTCTAACTAGGTCTAAAAAAGCGCTAAATAGTAGAGTGATAGTTGAAACACTTTTGAAGTGTCTCGAATTTCTCATAGTGAAACCCAGATTTTTATTGAAATTAGCTAAATACAATCAATATGAGGAACAAAAGTTAGTTTAGAATCAAAAACAACTCCTAAGCCCTTAAATTCAGAACATCTGTTAACCGTTTTAGTACCTACCTATATTATACAGAAAAGTTATTGAATTAGTTTTCCTTGTAAAGGACATAGCGTTGCATTTCGATATGATTAGCGGTAACTTATTGAATCATACCAATTATTAATTTTTGCGAGATTTTGCTGTAATCTATTACAATCGCTTACAGAGTATAGGTAAATAGCTTGAGATCGTCGGCATACATAAGAGCATTACATGTTGCATCTCTCAATTTTCTGACAGATCTCATTAATAAATAGTATACAAAGTAAGGGTCCAAGAACTGAACTCTGCGGTATTCCTGAAGTTGTCGAGACTTGAGCAGATGTGAAACCATGATAACACGCATTTAATAGTCTATTAGACAGATATGTATAAAAGGAATTAATAAAGTGTGAGATTAGTCCAAACGTTACCCATCAAAGGCTTGGAGAGGTCAGTATAAATTACATCAACCTGACCACCCTGATCCAATGATGTGGAGAGAAAATTGGTTATAAGATTAGTGGTTGTTGATCTACCAGCTAAGAAACCATGTTAATAAACTGAAATTTGAGATTTAACATGAAAAGATAAAATATAATGTAAAATAACTTTAAAGAGCTTGCCAAAGTTACAGAGGATAACCATAGGTCTACAATTCTCAACTGCATTCTTGTCGCTTTTTTAAATATAGGACAGATTTTCGACTTACACCAAATTTGAGGAAATATTTCAGATTGAAGCGCTAAATTAAAAATAGTAGTCAGTGGTACACCAAAGATAATGGCGCAATCTCTTTAACAAAAATGATGGAATTCCATCAGGACTCGTGGTTAATTTGTTTTTAAATTTTTTTAAAGCTAATGATCACATCTTCACTTCTAATCAGTGGTATATTAAGCTGTGACGTTGACTATATCTACTTAATTAAAATATATATATTTTTAAAAACAGTCCATGCAAACGATATATTATATACAGATATATTTAATTAAAGCTCTTACCGCAAACAAAAAAGTATTGACTTCATCATGTATTCCTTCATCGTCGATTTGACCACCCCTCAGTTTTGCGTTAAGTAGTATATCCAACATAACCAATTTTTTCCTCTTGGAATAATTGAATTCTTCACTATCACTTACTTCGAATGTTTCGAAATTTTTCTCCCTTTCTTTTATTACCTTACTTGTAAACTGGTGTAAAGTTTTTACTAACTTCTTTTCTTCATATCCACCGAATGATAGATTGTAATAAAGTGCCTTGAAATACAACCAAGGTCTCATTAGTCTGTAATAGAGTACTTCCCCAATTTTGTTACAGCAGGAGATGAAAATTTTATCTTCTTCGTTGTCTAGGTTTAGTTTATTGCCCATTGCAGTTTCTAACAAATAAATATATTGAAGGAGAAATATTAAATTAACTGATTTTTAGATGCTTACCACTAATAACGTTAAGAGTGAATTGTTTTATGTATGGCATGACATTAATGTAAGGTTTATGAGCCTCCTTTTTTAAAACTTCCACCAACTTATCAACTTCATTATTAAATGTGGCCACAAATTGTTGCAGAATACTGAAATGGAAGGCGGGTGTTAACATTTTCCTTCTACTCCGCCATTTCGAACCTAAAGGAAAAAATAATGTAGTTTTTTAAAATTAGTTAATTTTTTAATCTTATACAGTATGCACCTCGATATTTGTCTTCTTTCCTTTTTTTTTAATAAAGAAGTAGTTACTTTTCGTATTGAAATTATTGACAAATTTCGCTAAGGAAAGTTGTTCATAATGACAATAAGCCTGGGGATTTAGGTTTTGACCTTGAAAACATAATGTAAATCTGAGAATTGGTAGAAATATTCTATGTGGTGTGATGAACAACATACTAAAACTCCTAAGCCCTCCTTTACCAGCTTCATAATGATTTGTGTTTAAATAGGGCATACATTCTGCTTTTCGTATATTTCAAGTTTATGAGGTCTATAAGTATAAACGCTGTAGTCAATTGTTGATTCAATAGAATTATGTACTATGTAGTCCGTGTGCCAGTCGATATTTTGAATATTTGATATAATTTGAGGGGGGGGATAATATTTGAAGGGATTATCAACTAGCTCTTGATAGTCACTGAATGGCTGCGTATCTGTCTCTAAAGTTGAGGGTTTCAATGTGGCAGCTATTTCAAATTGGCGGATTGACAACAACGGTAAATTAGGAACTGCAATTAAGTGATTCTTTTATGAATTGTTGAATTTGTTGAAAGACTGTCGGAGGAAATGGTTGTATGTCCGCGTTTCTTCAATGTGTAACCCCCTTCCGTACAAGCCTCTGGCCTCTGGAATTGTGTTTTGTCTAATTTCTTTGGTGTTTATTACAATGAAGGTTAGATCATGATATTAATTCTTATGTTATGATTAAGGATTTGCTATAAAATTAATGCTGTTAAAATTTTGTATCTGAATCGAATATTAAGCAAAGGCGGTTTTTAAAATAAAGTTAGTGAGTTTTTTAGGTGAACTAGTAAATAACTATGGATTTCTGTTAATTTAGCTGAGAAGTTGGTTTTTTTATTATATACTGAATATGGTAAGTTATAATATGAAAAGAATAGTTACAATACGCACTTGGTTTATTGTTTCATTAGTTTTGTTCAGATTTCTCTGACATATGTTTTGGCCTTGCGAACATTATCAAAGAGTCAGTTTTAGATCACATAAATAATCCGTTAACTAATACTAATATCAATCTCAACATTAGTATCAATATTAATATCGATGTCAATATCGATGTCAATATCAAATATCAATACTAATAGTAATAAATAACAGAATATGTGATCGTACGATCGTAGTGTAGTAAAGAGATATTAAACGTACCTGTACTCGTGAAAAGTCCACCTCCTAACCATAGCCTAAAAAGTATATAGAGCGGTCCTTTTCGGACATTATTGGTGGAGCAAATTAGCTAAAAAATAACAGTACATCTGTTAGATCGATGGTGAACAGCTGTAACGCATATGTAATTTTCTGATTTTTTGTTGGCATTTGGTAAGCACTTAAAATGAGATACCATAAAAATAAAATTATACTAAGTCCATAAAGATAAGACAGTACAGAAATGCGAGGTAAATCTACCAAGAGTGTCGCGGCAGTCCAGCATGACAGCTGATGCTCACTGTTACACGCATTCTAACCCGGCAAACTTTTTCACAAAATATTTGTCAAAAATACTTAATTTTATATGAATATTTAGAGTAATAGCGTCAGCAATGCGTACTTTACTAACGTATTTTCTGAACAAATTAGCAATATAATTCAAAATAGAATTATAACATTTTCAGAGCTTTAAAGAGAAAAGTGTGAAGTGAATTCATATTTTATTATACTTGGAATGGTTATTAATATGCTAATTATTCGTAACGGTTCCGACCCAAACAAACAGTAAGTTTTTGTAATAACGCATGCAGATGACTACGATTAATGCGTTATATGTGTTTCAAAGTTAAAGGTACATATGTTACTTGTGGATAGAGGGCACTTTGACGGTTCCAAATTACCCGGCATTAATGCATCCATCCCTTCCTTACTGAGATACAGGATGTTTTATTGATGTTGGTCAAATCTTTCTTGGGTCATGACTATTAAACCACCCTGTATAATCAGTTCATACTTAGAATATATGTTTCATTTATTTTACTTGATAGAACTTCATAATAAACCAAAATAGAAATCCAGGTCCGGCTTAATAAAAAACTAACAATATGTTGTATGTCAAAATCAACACACCCTGTATGAAAAGATTTTGTAGATCTGTTTCGATATTCGAAAAGAGCGGAAAAAAATTGAATAGAATAGCTCTAGAATTTGTTTGCACATTTTATCATCAACCTTGATTACTTGCCGTAAATTCAATTTCATTAAAATGGTCGAGACAGTTGGAACTTGAATATTTATTTGAGGGTTTAATTAACAAAAAAATAAAATTAACTTGCAGCAGTGACAATTCTTACACTTCTAGACTAGGTAAGTGAACTATTTTAAAATAATTTTATAAACAGGGTTATCAAATGATTGTTGAAAATGTTAAAGAACACGCCAAATCCCTCGATAAAATTTTGGAAACTATAATAAAATCCAAAACATTTTGCATGAAAAGCCTGCTTCATGTAAAAACTCCATTGGAAGAGGTTTTTATATATAAATTAACATTTTCGCTCTACGGAGCGTTTTTTATGCCAAAATATCAGAAACTCACCAAGGAGTGTAATTTTAGAAAGTATAATAAATGTCGCTGCGCAGGGACGTAATGTCGCCCCGACCACAAAATTTTAGAAAGTATCATGAAAACCGACCGACCCTTTTACGAATCCACGTCGTGCAGCAATGCAACTCATGCGTTATGTTAAATATGAGGACACGTTTTCTAGTCAAAGTTTTTTGAAATAAATTCTATCATGTAAAATCAGTAACGTATGTACCTTTAACTTTGAAGCACCCTGTGTATTTGCTTATAGTTACGTACAATATTTTTATTATTTTGAAAATGGTTTTGAAGCATAACAATTCTTAACGTGCACATTCTTTCACTGTCTTATCTTTACGCATCCAGTACAGAACGAAATTGATTTTTTTACAATTACCCTAAAATCTTCTGGGCCTGATATATTAGCACAGGCAGTAACTACTACGGATAAACTGTAAACAGGATAATATTGCTGGCTCCATTTCCGCATATTTTGAAATAGCTTTGCTAAAAATAAAAGGTTTATAATAAGTAAAAATTATGCATTGGATTAAACTAGGATATGTATTTGTTTGGAACAAATCGTGTAAGTGACGGTTTTGTATTTATAAGTTTAAATAACAGCATAAAAAAATCATACCATTGTCAGACATAAGATCTACTACATTCCCAAAGAAGAGTTTATGTTTTGGGCCAGGCAGTGAACTGATCGATCCGCTATATCCGAGGTACTTTTTCAAATTAACCAGACTGAAAATAGCTGCCGCAAATCCAATTAATGATAAGATAAATATTACGAAGAACATGGTTCTAAAAAAAAATATTTTATTAATAAAATCTTGGTTTGTTAATATAATATATATAGAATAATTTTCTTATATTTTCTTCAATTTACAAAGTAGGAATATAAAGTCAAAATTCTATTTTAATCTCATTTTTTTTTTTTGAAAGCTGCACTACATCATCAGATTCAACTTCGTCAAGGTTCTCAAGTTCATCACGGAAATACAGCAAATTATATGTGATGAGAAACACATAAACTTAATATTGAAAATTACGATCAACAAATATTCGTGCCAGTTTTGGACGCGCGGAAAGGCAGGGACAAGTGGGTTATGTGCGAGCTAGCAGAAACGAACAAAAATGAACTGCGCGCGCGGTCGAGACCGCGTAGCATAAGAACTGCACCGCCATAGTTTTTTAAATTTCAATCATTTAAAATATTTATTTTAATGACATTATTTTCAATTTATTTTTGTTCATGAAGCATAAAAAAAATTTTCCTTGCACACGGTCATTTTTAGCCATTTTTTTATGTAAGATTATTGTTTAAATAATTTGTTGTTCAACAGCTCAAACCCTAAACGGTTAATCAAAGTTCCCTTATTTGATATTACATTGAAGTTACCATTTTGCATCACTCTTAACACGAAATAAACAATGAAGAATTCGTGACATTTACGGAAAAGTCGATCATGAAAAAATTATTGTTTTGGTTTATCGCCTCTTTGACAACGTTTTTCCATAGTAACAGTGTGATTTTTTACACAGTATTAAAGTAGAGGTTTTAACGAAAAAAAATCTGTCTTGAAATTTTCAAAAATCAAAATTTTGTTAATAAACTTTTTTTATTGAAAATTAGGCTTCTTTCAAATTAAATTCTCATAAAATCAAAAAATAAATATTTCGCTTTAAAAAAATTACAGCCTATTTCAGATATAAAAATGTGCATTTCCACCAAATTTCATTAAAATTGAATCATTTTTGTGGGAAATAAAAATTAAAAATCAATAGTTTTGAGGTTATGTTGGAAAATAATAGAAATAAAAGTTTTAGATATATCAGTTATCTATAACTTTTGTATTAAACTTTTTTTCGACTTCTGGTTATTTGTTGGAGTCCAATCGATTTTTCTCCATTTATATACCATTAATCCTAAATTTTCCGACCATCCTTATACTGCTAAGAATTTTATCGATTTTGCGCCTTTAAAAACCGATTCGGCACTGGACTATAGTGACGCAAGCACATAAAAAAGTGTCATTTACTACTGGAGTAGCCGACAGATTGTTAACTGAAAACATTGGAGCCACCATATCTATGTATTTTGATTGCTAAAGCCAAATTCACCATCAGATTTGCTCCACCGAGCAATTTAATTCAACAATTCTTTATTCAAGTTAAAATTTAAACAATTGCCTCCCCAGAACTCACTCCGGGACTGACCGTGCAACCATCGCGTGATTCGTGATGGCGGATTGCAGGGTCGGGCAGATTAGGTTTAGTTTGGCTAAAAACAATTAAAACTTAAACTTAAACTGCTTCTGTTAACTAACAGATTTAAAAACATGTTAAAATTCATATCTGAATGAACAGATTTTTTTTAAACTTAAAAACTACACATTTTTTAAAAACATTTACTTTACTTTTTAAAGTTTTGTTACTAACGCAGACACCTCAACCTAAACGAGAAGCCTTCCGCGAAATGTGAAAATTCCGGGCCGCGCATAGGCATAAACTTTGATTTCAATAATTTCGGTTTTCCGAAAATTTTGGTTTTTGTTAGAATTTTGGTGGAAAATGATAGAGATAAAAAAATGTGCGAAAAGAAAACAAGAAACAAACGGAACAAATAGAAATAATGACTCATTGGACTTTCACTTTTAGGGCCACTTGAAAAATGTTGTTTACTCGACACTTGGCCCATGTCTTAAATAGCTTGTATGGCAATTTTAGGAAACGGTTGCAAAAGTGTATTCAAGTTGGAGGTCGTCATTTTGAACAAAGAATCCGTCTTAATTTTTGACAGGGAATCTACAGTTAAATTTGTTACACGTTATTACGGGACACCCTGTATACCATATCCGACCTCGTCGCATGAAAGTCAGTACTATGCACTGCAGACGACATCTCGCTAAGTACACAAATGTTTACAACTATGGAAGTAAGTGACCGGCGTCTGACCGACTCGAATTTTTATTCCTCATTTCGGTTTAAAAACGTTTCGGAAAGTGATAGCATTGCCGACGTCGGGTCGTTCACAACAACGTTGGCTCGACGTACAAATGCTATTTGGGTGAGAAAGTGTGAAGCTTAATTCAGTAATAGTAATATTAATAACTTATTTCCAAAGTAACCCAAATGACATTTTGTAGTTTGCATTACAACTGTATAAATTGCCCTTTCATTTAAACTGGTAAATTATCAATATATAAAATTATGAAATTAATCCACTTACCTTTTATTTGTAAATAATAATTAAATTAAAAAGTTATTTTTTATGAAACAAAATTCATATCACTAAGTTCTTTCTTTTAATGTGCTTACCGCAAAAAATATTTTTTTAAATAGATAATTATGAATTTCCGATAAATAACAACTATGACATCTTATTTACATATTTTAAAGTAATTTAAATCTAACATGCCATAACAAATGAAGTTTAAGAGTAGCCATGACCTATAATAACATATATAAATATGTATGATATATTTTTTTATCTATTTAATTTAGTCAAATAGGCGCATTATTACCGGTCAAATTTTTTTAATAATCATAACAGGAAAAGAATTGCCCAGACATCCGTTTTATAGTTCAAATGTGCTTTTAGAGGGCGGAATATTAAACATAATATTTTTAGTCGCAAACTCCTCTATAAATCCTTATTTTACTATAAGGAACCTAACCAGACTGCAACCAACAGCTACTCTCCGGGCTATGTTCCCCGCCGAGCGCTGAATTACGCCAGGCTTGTAACTTGTAATTCAGCGCTCGGCGGGGCACATAGCCCGGAGAGTAGCTGTTGGTTGCAGTCTGGTTAGGTTCCTTATAGTAAAATAAGGATTTATAGAGGAGTTTGCGACTAAAAATATTATGTTTAATCCGTTTTGTAACTCGCTAAACTCAAACATCGAATAAAATATGTTTCTGTGTCTCTGTACGTAGGTACGTATTTATGTGTATACAGTGCGTTTCAATGAAAACTAACCATCCTAAATAAATTAGAATATAAGTATTGATTTTTGCAAAAAAATATAAAAACAAATCAGAAAGATATATTCAAATCGAAAATTCTTATAGACAAATATTTGTGTACGAAAAGTGACGAACAGAAAAAGGAATTCCGAAACAAGTCGATTTTGGATTCTGAAAAGACATCCTGCGACGTACAAATTTCATCCCTAAATTCACCCTTGGTGGCAAATACAACCCCTAAATTTTTTAATGGGAAATAGGGGCTTGTGATATCTCATTTAAAATGTCTTTTTATTCTCTATTCAAAAATGCTATGGTTTTAATATTTATTGCAAAAATTAACGGTCTGCTACGATATTTGTTACAACAGACGAAAAACTTACAGCGTTTTGTTCTTGCAGGCTAACAAAAACAATTTCAGTGTTCTTTTTCAATATTATCAAATAAAAAGAAGACATAGAAACATCAAAATTCTTCATAGTTGGCATTGCCAGTTTTATTGAAAACGCAGTAGCGATTGACCAATAAATAATTGTCGGTGTTTTGCGTATTGTTTGAGTTTTGTTAATACATAAACGAATAATTTTATGTCCGACCACGTTATAAATTACTGTCTATGATATAGTTTAGTGGCTGTAAAGCACCTCTTTTTTGTACTAGTAAAATAAAGTTACTTTATTTTACTATTATGTCGGGTTTAGACGTTTTCAAATTAATATGAACAACTATCAATGGCAACATAAGTTTATTTAAATTAACATTGCAACTAAACCTAACTAAATATTAAATAATAACATAACCAAACAATACTTAAAAAAAGCACACTTTGCTAGTTTCTCATAGAATAAATATAAAATTTATTAAATGAATTCTTTCCAATAATGAGCCGATGTCAGATTTTGACATTTTTAACTAAATATGTACAACAGTCATAAAAATGTCAAAGATGTCATCGAATTAATTGTTTTCGTTAATAAACCAAATTTAACAGTCGGTCATAAAGCTTTGTATGCAACTCGACCGTAATAAGCTTCATTGAACTCGCCCTTGCTCTATGCTCACTCTGCCAAAAACCGGACTTGTTCAATAAAGCCTTGTATTATGGACTTTATACATAAATAGCTATTACAGATGGTTGGTTACGGAGATAGAATGCGATCGCAGAAAAAAGTTGCTCGACTATTTCAAGAAAAATTTCCTGATTTGCCGCCTATATCCCAAGGTACAATTAGCAAAATTGAGCAGTTTCGCGAAAATGGACATATACGGTGTTATAGTACCTTCCTTCTATCAGTACTATAAAGAAATGGAAAAAGTTTCAAAATTTCAAAAATAAATCAAACTTCATGTGTACCATGTCAAAAGTATAAAAAAAAGTAATTACTATACTCAAATTAATCAAAATAATTCTGAAAAAATTCACGTTCATTCGATAATTCTCAATTAACATGCATTCACCATCAAATACCACCAAACATTCAAAATTACCATTTTAAGACGCGAACCCGTTCAAAAAACCACCTTAAAAATATTGGCACCAAATAATCTTAAAATATATCAAAACTACTTTCGCTACCTATAGTCACAACATTTCATCTCGATTCGTTAATTTTTTATAAACAGATTTTATATTTTAAATTGCACTATTTTTCAACCGCCCCTCGTACACACCAAACTACTCTGCTTACTTCTAACAACAACGTTCTGTTTCGGTTCATCAATTTCTACAACCCGTTTTCTATTTCAATTCTCATTATTTATTGATCGCCCCTCGTATTACTATATAAAATATCGGAATTCCCCTTGCAACCGATATCGTAACTTATTTTCGTTTCATTTACCTCAAACGTATCGGGAACATTTTCAAAATTTATTATTCACCGCGCTTCTATCGGGAATATTGTCATATCTTATTCATATCTTTGCAACCGTGAAACGTCGGACCTTCGTCATTCTGAAAACATTTAATTTCCAGACAATAAAACCTTAACTTCTAAACCCGAATAGATTCAAAATCCTTTTTTATATCAACATTTTTCCTTTTCAACGCCGATTTTTCCATATAATTTTTATTTCGAAATTTCATACTTTTGCAAAACTATTGCGCAATGTTGTGCAATATTACGCAATCGTGCCGATCCAGACTAGATGGTACAATTTCCAGCTCTAAAACGGGGGTATTATACATCAAATAAAAGATTAATATTTTGGGCTTTGTTTGGGTTTGAATTTTGGTCGTACGGGAATAAAGAAGATAACAGATTGCAGGTAATTATATCTTCTATCGAAAAGATAAAATGCAATTGTTTCAAACGATGCACCATTATTTAATAAATCGCAAAAATTGCTCTCAAAAAGTAGCCTCTTTCCAAAGGGATGAAGAATTGCCAAATTTTGAATTTTCGTTAATTTCTTGGCCAAAAATATGCCAAAGATCAATATGTCGGGCTTCAAAGTACCCTGGTTGAGTAGTGGAATAGCTGATGCTAAACTAAGCTAGGACGTTAATCTAAATAATGCGAAAAAAAATTGTTATACTTAATAATTTTCAAAGAAATTAACTGGTTTCGAGAAAAATGCGAAATTTGAATTTGAGGATGAATTCCCAAAGATATTTGCTCAACCATTTTTTGGATATATAAATACCTAAAATACTACAATTTAAAACGAAATAATCTGAGGTCCTCAAAAAGCAGTTTTGCAAATGTTATTATTAATTTACTAGGCTAAACAACTCTTTAGAATTTTATTATTTCTTTTTTCTGTGACTTTTCGAGACTGTATATCCATATTTTATATAAGTAACTTTGAATTTTTTTTATAATATTCTTTGCTATTTTTTTGGTTATGTCTTATTATTAATTAATTTATAATCCTTCTGTATTTATATTTTTTCAGAGTATTATATTGATGGATATAAAATAATTTAATTTAAATTAGTCATTTATATTGTGTTTTTGTTTATAGACCATCATGAACGTCACGAATTTAATAAATACAAAAACATGTTTAGATTGCCACAAAATTAATGCTGTTTATTATTATTTAAAGATGACCTAGGTATAGATATTTAAAAAAATGCAGATTATGCAAACGATTTTACCCAACGGAAACCGGAAACATATCGTCAATAAATAACCATACGAAGTGCACAGGACAACTAATTCCTGTACTGATCATATATTTCTTAAAGTTAATCTAAATCTACAACACGTTTTGATCTTGATTATGATTATACACACAACAGTAACAAGTAACAGGCCGCTATATAACTACTGCAAAAGTAAAGGACTCTTGAATCTGAAGTGTCTGCATCACAGAGTAGCGATGTGCACGGCATAGCTCTATCAAAGGGGTATTTTGTGAGACATTTGGGATAAAATGAAATATAATACTAAAGTTGGAAACCACTACAAATGACACTTGCCAAATTCTACAGGCAAATCATCGCATTCTCCTATGCGATTGATCCGTTCCCTAAAAAAATAGAAGGAGAAGAGTTGTTCTTTTACTATCGTGTGGTGTGAGTGATCAATTTTGTTCGAGAATACGGCCCTAGGCATTTTAGAAAAACCATGCCCATTTATCTCATGAGAACATTATTCCCCGAATTCGAGAATTAGGACACAGAAAAGCCCTGTAAACAGAATTAATCTAAGGAGTATGGCTTATCTCCGACGTAGGGCATGATTCACTAACTAAACGCTGTGAAAAACATTAAATAATAATTATAATAATAATAAGGCAGCGCGAAGGGTCGCAGATGATCACTAACAGAGCTTTCGCCACATCGTCTGACAGGCCAAATTAAAGCTGCCAACAGGGAAGTTGTTCAGGCTGCATGTCAATTAATCTATGCACGCTGTATTCTATAATACAGACTAACCCTAGGTTACTAGCAAAGCTAGCTTTCGCTTTTTTACCGTCAGCAGGACTAAACTTGGAGAGGTCGGTAAATGATACGAGATATGATTGACAAGATAAATTAACATGTTTTATTACTTGGCTTCAAAAAAACAGGTTAGATTTAAATGTTTGAAAAACTATATTTATTAACTTTACTCCAAGAGCAACTAATATATTGCAAAGAAATTTGATAAGAATCAATAAAAAAATGTAGATAAGTACTTTCTTATTTATTAAATACATGCGATGTACGCCACTGTTCCGTAATAAAATCTATTCGACAGGTAATTTCCTATTCTTTACTATACGCCCTCTATGCCCCTCTTACAGACCTACAATTGTTTTTGTCCTATATAGTACTTTAAAAGCGTTATACTGAATAGCTACAGAGCATAAAATTTAATCGACAACTTTAAATTAGGAAACTAAATATCTACCACAAGATACATTCTTTAACTACTTTTGTACCAAAGAATTTAATCGAACCAGGAGGAATAACTAAGAGTACTCAGAATTTTTCAAGAATTCCAAAAATACAATAATATACAGAGTATTCCATTTAAAAATCAAAAGTTGGGGTCATGGGAAAAAATGACAGTTGTGCCACAAAATGTCTTCTTGGTGATATATCTACCAAGTTTCATTCTGATATTCTTAAAAATAAGGAAAAAAGGGGAGTCTGCCATGATCCGTTGACACCCCGTATAGTAAATAAGTAATTTTATGGGTCAATAAAGTATGCACCCCTTTTTTTTCAGCTGAACAGTCAATCAAGATACCTGTAATCATCATCCGGTACATATTCAATGATCTGGGAACTTACTCACTTACTTCAGAAAACCCCGTATCAAAGGGGTAGTTTTTGTTCGTTTGAGGGGTCGGTTGGCCTCGGGGAGAAGATCCAATATCACTATCGTGCTCAGTATCCTCAAAAACGGGGGTAACACAGGTTTGGCTGATAGAAGACGGAGGATACGCGGTTTAGCCCTTTCGGGGGTGGATTTTGGGGGGTGGGGTGACCTCGGAGAGAGATTTAAACACCGCTATCATGTTCAGTATCCACAATCAGTATCCTCGAAAACGAAGGGAGACATGTCTCGTTAGGCTAGGAAAAATTCATATTCCTGTCCGACTTACAGAATGCACTAAGTGTCTTTAGTACAATAAATCAAAGTTTAATGAGAAAAGAAAAAGGAAGGAAAAAGGAAATTACAACAGATAAAACCATGACGTAAGAGAGACTGACCAGCATCCGTCTTTTTGCATAGGCGATAAGAATTAAAAACTGTTACCGACTCAATCTTGCAAACAGATTTTGCTTTCGTTTGTTCTTTTTGGATTTTGGAATTTTTTGGATAAGTTAATTTTTTTTAATTGATTTTAGTGTTTTATACTCGCATATGTATGATCTTAATTTCATGCTTTGCATGTAAGTTCGTAAACAAACATTTTTATTCGCTTATTAATTTCTTTTTTCACCAAAATACACGGTTTCTAATAAATAATTGTCAATTTTTGGCTTAAACATGAAAATTTTGATCTTTCTACCTATTAAAGATTTATTGGACATTTAGTTTCAGGCTCTAGGCAAAATCCAAAAAATCTGATATTCCAAGAATGCCAGTAGATAGAACTATTCATTTTGCTCTTCCAAAGTAAAATTTAAAGTCTTCATAAATCAAATATTTTATTCTTGTACTATTTGAAACGTACGTCCAGCATACCCTACTGTGATCTTGTAAAAATTGAACTTAAGTTTTTGGTGGCTTTACACGTTTCAAGTCACCTGACTCCCAAGAACCTAAAAAAACTGAAAACATTCTCTATGGTCCATGTGCTTACACCTACAGTCTAAACCACAGTTGTGGACAAAATACACCTATACTTACATGTAATGACTACTATCTACTAGGATGATTTCAGATTTACTTCATTCTTGTGAATAATAAACATCATTAGAGAAAATTTAATATGATAATTGAAAATAGATATTAGATAGATATTCTTTTATTTTTTCAATGAAAAAGTTACATTTTATGGTTAAATTAAATAACGAACTAGGTAATATAAGTTTAACTCCTTGGTATAAATTTTACTCTTATAATCTCTTTTTCGGCCCTTAATACCATATCAGGAACTAATACAATGCTATCAGGAGTATCCACAGGTTTCAATATAAAATTTCTTAAAATTCCAGATAACACCGTTTTTAATTCCAGTATAGCAAATTTTTGACCTGTAAAAATAAAATTTAATTAGATTTTTTTTTATTTGTCATACGCGTGAAATGTTACAATAAGAAATTACAATGCGCTATGGCCTTGCATAGACGCCATGCAGCATAATAAATAAAATAAATAGAATAGTATATATTCTATGTATAGAATTACCCCATCTACAATTATGGAAAGTTAATCCATGAGTAGCTGTTTTTGTTATTTAAACAAATTATCCTAACAAGATAATCTGGCTTTCATCCACACCATAGTACAGCTAAAGCACTGTTAAACCTGAGTTATGATTTATTAAGGCCCATATGATGATAATAAAAGTACTTGTTTCATTTGAATATTTAGAATTTCAACTTTTATTTGTGAATTTCTTTAACTTTAGGATTTATTTATTTATTTTTTTTTTAATAACGACCCCCTTTATCCCGGAAGGCTCTAGAAGAGCCTTGTGTGGGAGGGAGCTACACATTTATAGACAAAGGACAGACACCCAATATCCGTGTATAGTGGAAAAATCCCTCTCACAGTATTTTCCACTGCCACGACCGGAGATCGAACCCGGAACTTTTGGGTGAGAGGCAAGTGCGCTCACCTCTCGACCACCAGTCATACAACTTACTTACTTTATGTATTAAAATATATAAGTACTTGAAAATACATAACAATTATCTTTAATAGTAGAATGCAGGTTTTCACGGCCGTTGTCTAATGAAGTAGATTCTTCCGGGTCTTGCCGTAGTCGTCGAACTTGACTTGACGTTTCGCTGATCATCCTGTCAGCTTCTTCAGAAGGAATCTAAAGAAGGTTATCGCCGATGTGGATACACGGATAGGTCGGCGATAGCAGAACATGTCCATAATAACGAGAACCATAAAATCGACTACGAGGACGTCAATATATTAGACAGGAATACGCGCTATTATCCGCGAATCATTAGGGAATCACTGGAAATTATGAAAAACGTGAATAACTTTAACAGAGAATGGATATCGACTTAGTAACACGTGGAGACTGGTATTGCCAAGTACCAACACCGTAGTAAGTCACGGTCAACCAAACACGACGAGCGAGGCGAAGCGGCGCCTAGGTATATAACGAGGAGTGTAACACAACAGATTCAGTCTTTAGATTTCTTCTGAAGAAGCTGACAGGATGATCAGCGAAACGTCAAGTCAAGTTCGACGACTACGGCAAGACCCGGAAGAATCTACTTCAATTATCTTTAACTTTAGTAAAACTTTTGATACTTTGAATTATATGCCACATTGTGCGCTAATTTAAGCTCTTTTGAAGTCAGAAATCAGCTATGCTATTTCTTAGGGATTATTCAATTGGAAGGAAACAAGAAGTAGTGATAAATACTTTCTTTTTGGAGTCTATAGATATGGAATATGGAGTGCCACAAAGTGGTATTTTTGGACCTTTGTTGGTTTAAATTGAAACAGGCGATTTTCATAAATTTTTCAGCTTCTACCAATCCCCCCACTATGCTGATAGCACTCGAATAGACCAATACTGTCCTATAGTTGATTTAATTATTGTTAACCAGCCACTCTGTCAATGCCAATGTTTTAATTGAGAAGGTAGTAGGGAAGATCAACTGCGACCTGGCGTCCTAGCTAAATCCCATCAAGTCTACAAGTTTCCATAAGAAGGCCAACACTATCCAATAGTCCACAAAATTGGACTAAAGGCCAAAAACACAAAAATCGATCAAGATGATGATCGATTAATAAACGTATTTTATGACCGACCCTACTATACCACCATGTTTTCTTTCTTCCAACTTCCGACTTCTCCCTATCCACCTATTAGAACCTCCCCAACCACACATTAGAATTCGAATCTATCAGGTTTGAGACTTCGCTCCTTAATTTCTGGAGCCAGTAGCGAATGAAATATGACCCCTTTTATAACTCGCATAATTTTAGAATTGAGTTAAGAGAAGACACTACCGACAACAACGGATTTTGTTTCAAGCCATAACTACAATTTCAAACCCTAAGTATCCAGAATAACGATAAAATTCAGTAAAGGAAAGGGCACACCCAAAACGAAACCAATGCTCCATTATACTTTCATGATTATACCAAGAAGGTGCATAATGGACACTACATAATGTAACTAAATGATCAATGTGATGAAAATGACACGTAACACAAGATTGTTTAATCATCATTCCTCTATCAATATATTTACCTATGCAATTTCTAGGTCCAGCACTAAAAGGCACGTAAGAGAATGGATGCCGATCTAGACAATTTTCTGGCAAGAACCTGTCTGGATCGAATTTTTCTGGATCAGGCCAGAGCTTCGGATTCCTGTGTATGTCAAAAATATGGACATTGGCAACTGTATTTTTTGGCAAAATGTACCCGTTACTAGTCATTACGTCTTCTTCTAATATTCTTGATATAAAGGGAACACTTGGGTAAAGTCTTAAGCTTTCTTTGATACATCTTTCCATTAATTTTAGTTCTTGTAAATCGTTGTAAGTGGGTTGTGATTTTCTATCACCGAGAACTTGATTTATTTCTTCTAATATAGATACCTAAAAATAATTTATTCACCAAAATGTAGAACACTGCAGTGCAATTAGTACATCTGTCGTCAAATAAAAGTGTTAAGGTTTCCTCTGTTTGACTCATGCTTTTTTTGATAAATCTATTTATTATCATCTCGCCTACTGGCAATGCAAGTCTTGTTTTATGGCCGTGAAAAGAGAATGAAAAGCAATTTGTTTTAAATATAATTGACCTTGTAATTCTTATTATACTGACCACCCGAACAACGTCTTATAACGCCATTGAAATACAAGCACGAGTTTCATATGATTTTATATAATTTACTATTTGTTTACCTGCACATCATTGTGACATGCTAATAGCATTAGTGTGAAGCAAATTGCCATGGAAGTGGTATCATGTCCCTAAAATAGAAAAAGAAATCTTTATCATAAGCATATATTAATGGGAGTACCTCAGGAGTCAAATTGAATTACAGATCATTAATATAGATGATAGACATCACAAGACCTAGGACGGAACCCTGTGGTACTCCATAATTAACATTGGAAAGTTTTCACACGTTACCGTTAAATTTAATACATTGTTGACAATCTGCAAAATAGGACGTAAATATACTTTAAGGCATTTCCTCTGATCCAGTAATCATCTAATTTTTATATTAGGACACTGTGGTTCATAGTATCAAGCGCCTTGGACATGTCATAAAATTAGCATAGTTTAGCTCTTCAAAAATCTCATACATACCGCATACATTTGCGATGCCAAAAAAAAAATTGAGACCTTGATTTTTCGTACATGCCCTATATTGCAATTTTATGGACTCTTACCTGCTTGCTTTGCCTATTTACTCTTATTCACTGCCGAAATATAATCTAGTTCCAGATCTTGTTACCATACATAAGTGTACCAAATTTCAAGTCAATATCATAAACGGTTCCAGAGTAAACGTGCGCACAAAAAAATTACAGACAGACCGACAGACAGGAATTTTTTTTACTTAACTTTAAAATCTCGACGTTTCATGACATTTTAAGCCTATTTTACCAAAAAAATAATAATTTTTTTTTGCGTTATTATACTTCCACTGGACGTGAGTTACGTTGATGGCCGTAACAACCTTGTTTTTAAAAACAATTTACAATTTGTAGGGCTAAGTTTAGCCCACAAAGAATGATGCAAGTTGAATTTAAATTGACTTTATTATAACGAAATTACAATGAAAAGTAAATCTTATTCTACTCTCACATATATTTATAACATTTTATAATCTTCGCTGAATAAGAGCTTCCTTATCCTCATTGGAACTAGGTCGCTGCTAACTCGTGGAAGTAATAAATTGCTAAATATGCAGAACGAAATAGAAATTTTGTAAGCAATTATCTAGCATTTAACATTTTTATAAATTATTTTTTTGTAATATAAGTACCCTTTTATCTCCTCTCCCTCCCCCCTCTCTCGTATCTCTTGTCTCTGAATACTTTAATTTAGTTTAAGTTTAGTCTAGTTTAAGTTAGGTTAAGTATATACAGTCTGTAATTGGCTTGTGAAAGCTGTAGACTTGTACCAATAAATAAATAAATAAATATGGACAGTGTCCGAGGTGCCCGTTGATTTTTGTATATCATTATCAAAAATAAAATCGTTATTATCTAACTTGGATTTTTTTATTAGTTTCTCCCGAAAACATTGACTATAAAATTCTGATAAAATGTCAACTAAGAAGTTTGCAGATTCATCAGGACTTTTATTTCGTACAAAAGTATGCCAATTTACATTATTTACACATTTAATAAACTGTTGTTTACTCTTTTTAGTTCACATTTGCATTATTTACATGAAGCAGTATAAAAACAGCTAATGATCAAGTTCTACCGTATGTATGCATGTACATTTACCTCAAACATAAAAGTATTGACTTCATCTTGAATCCCTTTATCGTCAATAAGTCCATCACTCAGCTTCGCATTTAGTAATAAATCCAACATAGCCAACTTTTTCCTCTTAGAATAGTTGAATTCTTCATTATAACTTAATTCGAATTTCTCAAAATTTTTTGCTTTTTCATTTATTACCTTATTTGTAAAGTGATGTAAAATGTTTACCAATTTCTTTTCTTTATATCCAGCCGATGATAAATTATAAAAAATTGTTTTAAAATACAACCAAGGTCTCACTATTCTATAGTAGAATAGTTTCCCTATTTGGTGGGTGCTCGATATATATGTTTTATCCTCTTCGTTGTCTAAATTTAATTTAGTGCCCATGGAAGTTTCTAACAAATAACGATATTGGCGAAAAATACACAAATTATTTTCAATCACTTACCATTAATGGTTTTAAGAGTCAATTGATTTACATATGGCACGACATTGATGTGAGGTTTATGACATTCTTTTTTTAAAATATCCACCAAATTATTAGTTTCGTTATTAAATATAGTCACGAACTGCTGTAAAATGGTGAAATGAAAGGCCGGTGTTAATATTTTTCTCCTACTCTGCCATTTTGAACCTAGAACAAAAAATAAAATTAACAGTACTGCTGAAGCTTAATATTCTCTGGTACAACGCTTAATATTCTATGGTACAAACGCCATGGCGCGCAGGCGGAAAAATATTACTTCCTTGCCTTATTTTATTTGCTGCTAGACCAGTAACTATGAACATTGAACCCAAGACTCGAATAGTTTTTTTTTTCATTTATTAAACGTCGGCCTATTTCCGCTACTGAGGCCTAACACCGACGCCTGTAGACGATCTACCCCCAACCAGAAATTTTGCCGAACCTCTTTTCTTTCGAAGAGTAGGAACTTTTTACTTGCCTAACATTTAACTGACAGCTTTACATCTCCTCTGAAGGATGGTATATCCACTACACAATCCTCGCCTAAGATTGCATAGTTTCCACGTACACACTGATATACAAGCCGCTGGAAGATGTGAGGCGAGGACACGGTCTTCCTTGTGAAGTCACGAGAGCTCCCTAGTTTTGAAAAATAAAAAAGTTTCGGTAGAGCTTGGAGCTTTAGAACTTAATAGAGACCCTGGGAGCCCTTTGTGCACTTTATTTTTTGAATTTGAGAAGTTTGGGGGTGTTCCGAATCTGCTGGTCAGAGTCAAATGCTACACTCTGTATATGATTTGTTTAATGTATTGTTCACTGATTGTTTAGTTTAAGAGTTTGTTTTTAGCACGGAATGTTGAACAAGGTCAAAGGCTGTATTGTATGTATTCTTCTTGGAATAATAACACTTTGAATTAAAACGAATGAAAGTAATTTATTTAAATATAAGAACAAAGTTCGTGAAGTGTAAAGTATTAATAAAATTGTTAAAATTAACAGGGTAATGAAAAGTAACTTGTCGACAATAGAAATTCTGACTTGGGAATAGATTTAGTACTGTAACGAATAGTAAAGAGAAAAATCGTATTTTGAAAATTTGTTTCGGAAAAAAATCACTTTTATGTAATGCGCGAGGGCAATGTGGTTTAATAAATCTGTTTTACTTGGTTTCGGCCAAGGAAGTAGCACGGCCACTCGATTTTATTAACTTAAGCATTGGACGAAGAAATATTTAAACACTTAGGTTTTTTGAGACTTCAGTCACGGAAGCACAGGAACTAATTTTGAGGTACACCGGAAAGTAACTTAGCCAGAGCTCGTCAGACTCGGCTTTTTATATGGTTTGTCGGGGTCGCGCAGACGTCATCATCATCATCATTAAGTGTTAACAGTAGTTAAGTTATGTTTTTTTAGGATGAAGCCGACTGGAAGAACTGGGAACTGTATAAAAATAAAAATGATAAAATGAAATAAAATATAACTAATGTATGATTAATATACAAAACTTAACTAAAGTATGGTATTAACAATAATAATACAAAATAGTTATACATTATGTTAACAAATAGTTGTCACCTTCAATGGATTTCAGCTACAAATATCCACATATGTGTATACAGGGCGTGTTAAGCATAAAGGATATGGGAAAATTCGAGTAAATGATGAATTTGATTATTCAAATGTTACGAACTATCGAAAGAATAAAATTTGGAAATGGTCCCGTAATGGATTTCGAAGGTCTGTTAAGCTATGTTGATTTCATACGAGAACGTTCCTATAGGTCTGCGTTGAAATGAATTGGAAGTAAGTTTTGATATTAATGAGCCAGCAAACGGAACATGCGAAAGGGAAATAAGTTTTGATGTCGAGCGGAACATGCGAAATTTATAAAATTTCTTAGTTCCCATTGGTGCTAAATCAATTTTCAAAAAACCATTTTGTATGTTTCGAAATTTCATACAACTTTGCCTCTAGGATCATTACCGTAGCATTAATATTTTTTAGTAATGGATCTCGAAAAGTGAGAATCATAAAAGAAAATTGCATTTCGATATCCTTAAGTCCTTCATCAAACAGTATATGCAGAACTTGTAGAACACTGAAAAATCTAGGATCTTCATCTGACACATCAATTTCTGCAATGAATTTTTAGCTAGCAACTCTTGTCAAGAAGATATTAAAAAAATATCACAAAGAACAACTATGTATTCTAAGCAGAACGACTATTGATAGAGAGTCTTCCCTACTAGATATTCCTCCTTCTTTTAAAGAAGGTAAATGCATGCAAAATACATAAAATGTGTAGTTTGTTCGGGAAAAGTCTGAAAGAAAACTACACATGGTTGTCACCATGTTTTGAGCCATATCGAATTAGTTGAATAATTGAACTAAGAATTTGGATCCACCTTCTTGGTAAACGAGAACGCGAATAACCCCATTTAACGAGTAGTTTATCTGAAAGTAAACTTGCTTCGAAATGGCAAAATACTTCTTGCTGCAGGTTGAATGTGTAGTACAGACCATGATTTTAATGAAACGTAATATTTTAATCATAATCTCCTCTATAAAATCCTTATTTTACTATAAGGAACATAACCAGACTGCAACCTACAGCTGCAATAATTATTGCACTGAACGCGCCAGGCTTGTAACTTGTAATTCAGCGCTCGGCGGGGCACATAGCCCGGAGAGTAGCTATTACGTTTTAATATTCGGCCCTCTAGAAGCACATTTGAATTATGTTTTTAATAATCACAAGTGTTTAATGTTATATCGTGGCGTATAAAATTGCATGAAATATTAAACTTACCAGTACTCGTCAAAAGTCCTTCTCCTAACCATAAATCAAGAAATGAATAAAACCACCCTTTCTGAATATTCTTGAACTTGGAGGCGATAAGCTGAATAATAACAAAAATGTCATAGATCTGTGTAAAAAGCCACAACATGTACTTTATTAATTTAAACAACAACCGATGGGCACTTAAAGTCAAAAACATTAATTAAAAGAAAAATTCTTGTTTATATTTACCTCAAAATCTTCTGGGCCAGATATATTAACGTAGGAGAAAAGTGCTGCGGATATATTGTAAACAGGATAATATTCCTGGCTCCATTTCCTTAGCCTTTGGAATAAAGTTGCTTAAATAGAAACGGTTTATGGTAAATAAAAAATACCAGATTAAACTAAGTTAACTACTCGACTACAACAATTAAATAAAGTTTTAAAATTCATACCGTCATCACATATTATATCTTGTAAGTTGCCAAATAAAGGAAGACGTTTTGGGCCAGGCAACAAATTCATTAACCTCCTATATCTAATATACTCTTTCATATAACTCAGGCTATAATACACTGCCAAAAATGCAATTAACAATAAAATGGAAGTTAGGAGGAGCATGGTTCTAAAAAATATATTATGTTAGTAAATATAATATTGAATTTATTAATGCACTATAATTATTACACACATTACATTTGGCCGACTATAGGTTTACTGTTTACTGGTTTCATATTTTTTTATATATAAATAATAATAAATAAATAACACCGAAGGTAATTACGACCCCCTTTATCCCGGAAGGCTCTAGAAGATTATTGTGTGGGAGGGGGCTACACATTTAGAGACAAGGGACACACACCAATATCCGTGTATAGTGGAAAAATCCCTCTCACAGTATTTTCCACTGCCGCGACCGGGATCGAACCCGGAACTTTTGGGTGAGAGGCAAGTGCGCTCACCTCTCGACCATGTCATGTATGAACAGAATGTTAACACAGTAGTTAAGATGCTGATGTAAAATACTTAAAAATACAGCCGTTAAATTAAATATACAGCGTGTCCCTTTTGCTTGGAACCACCCTTATAAAAAGTTTGTTTAATGTCCAATTTAGATATATTTTTTAAAACTTTGAAATTCGCATCTTTGTGCAACATTAAATTTTATAAAACGTAATGCGTGGCCTACTATGATTTTTTTTTCGGGTCAGAAAATAGTGATATCTTATTAGCAATTTTTTAATTACAAATCTAATTGCGCCACTGGATTCAGCAATCCCCCAAATATGTTTGTACCAAATTTTGCTGAAAAAGTCGTATTTTTGGATTTTTCCTGAGAGAAATAAAAATTCACAAATTTCCGAAAAAATTTAACTTGCATGGGATTGTGTATTTATGCAAAGAATGCCTTGCCTTGACTGAAATAACTGTCAAATGAATGATTCATTGTTAATGAGTAGATATTGCTTATTTATATTCCTGCTAATTATCATAATTATGCCCACGCAAAGGTTAACTTTTCAAGAAAAAATAGGGTTTACTAAAATTGTTGGTGATAATGCGAGATCGTCGGCCTCCACTTAACGACAGCACCGTTCGAAAAATAATAAAATATAATGATCGGGTAGTGTGTCAGAAACAAATTCTAGAGGACCTGGCCACCAGAGGCAGCTTAAGATCTCGCTATTTTGACATATTTTGACGAAAACCTTCGTTCAAGCTTGAGGAATGCTGCTATAAATTTAAACAAGTCTCGAAATACCATTTGCAGGTGCCTTAAAAATCACGACCGAAAACCACACAAACATAAATTTTCTCATACTTTGCAAGTAGGTGATGAAGAAAGAAGGTTTGATTATTGCTTGTGGGCTCAAGGAGAGTATTTTAATGGCCCAGTCATCTATAGCGATGAAGCTATATTTACCACAGACGGTGTGGTTTCAGTGTGCGTCACAGAATTGTAGATTTTGGGCAGAGGAAAATCCCAATTGGGTAATCAATTGCAAAAGCCAATTTATACAAAAAATCATTGTCTGGTGTGGTATTTTGAACGGGCGCTTAATTGATCCCTATTTTTTAAATGAAAATTTAAACAGTTTAAATCTTCTGGGGTTCTTGAGATATCAGTTTTGGAACGTGATTCAAAACCTGCAGGGAAGAGAACAGTTATATTTACCCCACACCATGCAGTAATTGCCAGGACGTGGCTCAACCAAAACTTTCCCGGTAGGTGGATTGGACGTAGTAATCCATTGATAGCCTGGCCGCCAAGATCGCCGGATTTAACATCCTTTGATTTTTATTTGAGGGGTACTCTTAAAAGCAAAGTTTGTAAATCTCGATCACAAAATAGGCAGGGGAAGAACTTTGAAATGTCGTTCGTAATAATCGTGAGAGGATAGATAAATGTATAGAAATTGAAGGTGTCTAGTAGAGAGGACCTACATTTAATTGTTCTGTTTATTTATTTATCTATTTTGTAATATTTTTAGGTAAACTTTTTTGTGTCGCTTCTTTTTAATTTGTTTGTTAGTCATTATATTGTGAAAGGATAATAGCCCAGGTGCCAGGGGTTTTAAGTCGGAAATAATTGTTACCTCGGTAATTTTTTCATGAAAGGCTAGTTTTTTGCTAGTAGAAAGTGACTCAAAAAAGTTTACCAAAAATTTACCCCTGCGAACTCTTATAAACAACCCTCTGAAACGGAAAAAATCAGTTTCTTGCTAATATCTCGAAAAAGAAAAAAATTAGCACTACGTGAAAGAGCGGGAAATTTTACAAAAAATAGTATAAAAGTTTTTTTTATAAATTTTTCTCTTAACAAGATTATTTTTCCCTAAATTGTCGATATATTTAACTATGAACTAACTTAACTTACCTCTGAATTAAAATTCGTATTATTAATTTTTCTTATTTCTTTTAATTTGTTAAGTTGAAGTGAATTTTCCACCGATAATAACTGTTACGGACTTAAACATTTGTTGGTTCATGTTAACTAAGTTATTTTTATATAATATCCACCATAAACCTTTGAGCTGTAAAAAATCCAAGCAAGAAAATAAGTGATTAAATCCATTGGCGCTCTTATGGGAGGAGAGAGGGATCATAATCTAGAAATTTTAAATTAGAATTTTCAAATAATTTGAAAAATACTCCCATCTACTACTTAAAATATTTGTAAAATCAATATCGTTTATTTTCATGTAAAAATGTCCCATAGCTGTCAACATATCTTTACTGGTGGTCTAACAGTAAAAGTATGTTGTGTAACAAGGAGGAAAATTGATACATGCCTGTACATGGATTTCGCAGCTAGCTGTGGTAGCTGCAGTTAACGTAACTATGGATAATTTAGTTATTTAGTTATTTACAAACGTCAAATCCGAATTCAAACGTTACAAAATTCTCAAAATGTATCTGAACAGGACTATATTCCTTCTCCAAGGCGGTAAATCGAATTCCGCACAGATATTTCTTGTCATCTAGCAGCGAAAGTTATTTTGTTACAGTTATTTCTTGTTTCTTGCGACGACATAACATTTCATTGCATTCTATGGGGTGAAAATACGTCGGATAGGCATCATTTCCCCCCGACGTTGATGTAGTACGCGTCCCTACCTCTTGGCAAGGCTCTTAGCCAATTCTAAACGAAGTTTGTGTGTGTAATAATTAATTATTGCAACGTATAAAACGAAGAATCGTTATATACTTACAACTGTCTGTCCTTCTGTGTGTATGAACGCTAATCTTGGGAACCACTGAACCAACTTTGATGCTGATACCACCAGCTTGTTATTTGAGGTACGTAAAACGTTTAAATATATATAATCTCCACTGCATGTTTAGTGGACTGAGCTAAAACACAATGCAAATCAGAAAAATTGCTCATAAAGAGAAAATTGCGTGCTTGGCAGTAAATCCAGTAATTTTTTCGTCGAAAAACTTACAAAAGATTGAGATAAACTCCATGCCAACCAAGTAGTGAGTGAGGACAGAATAAGCTGGGCGATACAGAGCCTCTCCCCTGTTAAGTCGCCAGGCATTGACGGTATCTATCCGGCCCTACTGCAATGGGGATTGGACGAATTACTGTCGCACCTAGTTGGAGTATTTAGGGCGTGCTTAGTTTATATGCCAGAAATATGAGGAGAAGTGAAAGTTGTCTGGACTATACCACCTCTAAAGCATATAGACCTAGCTTAGCCTCGCGTTCCTGCTCAAGGCGATGGAGAAGTTATATGAACCTCGTTCTTGACAGCCTCTTGTGCCGCCTCAATTCATAAGGATTCGACACAATTGCCTACGCAGATGATCTAACAATTAATACTGCTTAGTGGAAAATTCGAAGTCCTCTGTGAAAGAATGCAGGGGCCTCTAGTAATAATCGAAACATGGTGCAGAAAACCCTCCATGTGTACCAATCCCAGGAAGATCGAGATGGTTCTCTTCATAAGGAAAAGGAAACTAGGAGCACTGAAGGCTCCTGCCCTCCTGGATACAACACTAAGTTTCGCATCAGAACACCTTGGGGTAACCTTCGATGCCAAACTAACATGGAATCTTCACATAGATAGAAGACTTAAGAAGGCTTACATTTTTTATGAGCAGTGCCGCAGGACCGTGGTGAAAACCTAGGAAATGAAACCCAGTGTGGTCATGTGGATGTATACTGCCGTCATAAGACCAATAATAACCTATGGAGCTGTGGTTTGGTGGCCTAAGAGCAAACAGACGACAGCTAAGGTCAAGCTCAGCAAAGTGCAAAGAGTTGCCCGTCTAAGCATAACCAGAGCTATGCGACCAACGCCAATGAGAGCTATGGAGGTAATGCTATGTCTGCCATCACTAGATATATATCTAGGAGAAGTCGCTCTGATAACAATGGTACGCCTCAAATCCGTTGGCATACAACCAAATGTAGGCTGTGGAGAGGCCAGAAGTCGCCTGTGGAATGAGGCTGTCAGGAAGACGCCTCTTCTACAGATGTGCACAGATGGCATTTCTCCCCGATTTGTCTTTGACAGGCCCAACATAATACAGACGAATAGTGAGAACGAGACTGCTGGCGAAGGTGTGATCAACATCTTCACAGACGGATCAAAAAGAAGGATGGGACAGGATGTAGAATATACTCCAGAAGTCTGCAAATGTAATATAAATGGGCTATGGACAGGCAAACCAGCGTAGTACAGACCGAACTGGCGGACATAACCATAGCCGCAAAAGAGATTGTCTGTAGACAAACTACGGGCAAAACAATCAGGATCTATGCAGATTGCAGACAATCATTACTAGCCCTGAGAAATTACAAAATTACCATAGGAGCAGTATGGGAATGTCACTAAGTACTTGTGGGTGCCTCCAGCATGAATAACATACTGGTATGCTGGGTAAAAGGACACGCACAGTGTAGTGGCAACAGAGTAGCTGACAGACTGGCCAAGAAGGCAGCAGGCCTAAGTATCTTTGGACCAGGCCCGGCCAGTCTGTTACCAATCACGGCAATAACACAAATAATTAAAGAGAAGCTATGGGATGAAACAAACAGCTGTAAGCTTGTTAGGGAACTACTAAAATATCCTAACAAGAGCACAGCAATGGACTACCTGGCAATGTCCAGAAGGAACCTACGTTTTATAACGGGAATCCAGACTGGGCAAGATTAGATTGGTTGGAGGTCTAGACGAGGGTCTGCCTACAGGGAGGAAGTACAAGGGGCCCAATGGGGCCTAAGTACTGTGGTTCAATAATTTTGATTCACTACCCTCCCAACCAATTCCAATAAACTCCATCTTACCGAGGCCAATATTAATATTGAGTGTTCACGCGAGACACTGTTGCAATAAACATGAGAAACAATATTTTATCAATATGAATGATTAAGTTTAATTACATATGTTTTTTTTCTAATAATATTTAAAATATTACTTACACCTATATAATTGTTGTAATTAAATCATTTTTAAATACAATTTATTTGCAAAAAATTATATGAAAATTAAGTTAATGATACCGTAGAAAATTTTAAATATGTAAAGAAAGTGCGAAGAAACATCAACAGGAAAAACCAACAAGCTGTGTAAACATTATTCATATTAAATTTACTAAAATTTATAATGGACAAGCAGAACAAATCAAAAATTGTTCTGATCTTGCGCGTTCGTTGCCACTTTATCTTTCCATCGTCTCCGTGATTCCCTCTTTTGTTCTTCTGTCTTCCATCCTACTATCAAGAGTTCGTTTCGGTAGTCTTCCATCCTCATTATATGCCCTACCTAGCGAAGTCTTTGGAGCTCGGCATTTCTTTGAATAGTTTGTAAAGTTCATAGTCGAGTTCATGGTTGTTTCTGATGTCCCTCTGATGTTTCTGATGTCGCTGTCCTGAAATACTAAAAGTAATGGGAGAATTGAAAGCTAATGTCTTAAATAGCTTCTTCATATTTGTACAAAAATTGTCCTGTTCATAATTTTGAATTAAATGAATGGATACCTAACCGGCATAATTTTTTTATAGTTTGCCAAATTTTGGAAATTGTATCTGTGACTATTTGATGTAATAAAATTTTAAATTTAAAAAATTTGGAAGTAGACTTTGAATAAAAGGGTATTTCTCAACAAATTAAATGTAACACGGGTCTATCTTGTTCATTTGGTTGGATTTAGAAATGTTTTTCCCATTTTTCCATTTCACGAAAATTCAATTTGTCATCACGCCAATTTTTCAAATAGTACCCTGTATGTTTTATTTTTTTTATCAGATAGAGTGGTAAATTTGCTTAAGACTGGTTTTTCCCGATTAAAAAATGAATATAAATTAAAACAAATATTAAGCTTTTTGTAGAAGCGTTTCGAATTATGTGACATTTATTTTGAGAACTATAACAAAAATTTGAATCATTAGCAAAAAAAACAAAAATTCACGCAATCAATACCATTATAAGTTTTGATACCTATCTGGACAGCAACTTACTAAATTTATAAATATTATAATTAGAATAATACAACTAAATACCAAACTTATAAAGATGCTTGAAATGACGCCCACCCATTTCAGAACATTTGTTCACTCTTCGAATAGCTCCTTTCATAACGCTTTGTAACATGACTGGCGTTATGGATTCAAAGGCATATAAAATTTTATTTTGGAGTTCTTTTAATGTTGCAGACGGCGTTGAGTATACTTTGTCTTTCAGATAGCCCTAAATAAAAAAGTCAAGTGGAGTTACGTCTGGTGACCTAGCAGGCCACCTAATAGTTCCATTAGTAGATATCATCCCGTTGTCAAACTTTGCACTAAGAAAATTTCTCACAAAAACCGCATTATATGCGGCGGTGCTCTATCTTGTTGGAAGTACATATTTCTGAAATCTTCCAAGGAAAGTTCATCCAATAGATTATGACTATTGTATATGCCATTATTCATAAAACGATCAATCTTCTGTTTCCGTCGTTTTCATATAATTCTTGATGTAATTGGTATTTATAGCACTTAAAACCATGTCTTTTTAATATACTTCTTACTGCCTTACGACCAGTATGCACATCTATTTTGCCTTTGTCTCAATTTCTTCGCTTACTATATGTTTATCCTCTGCCACCTCAACATTTTCTGCATTTCGGGTTCACTCTCTTAGAATTTTAAAATACTGCTGATATGGCTGACGACAATCGGGATATCTTTCATAATATAGACGTGCGGGCGTGTGGACAGTCGCCGTAAATTAAAAGTAAATCTACCTTTTCATTTTGTGTATATTGCATCGTAAATCGTATCTTATTTTGAATAAAGCACCTAATTATAAAGCTACAAATAACAAATACGCCTCTATTTCACTCAACAATAACATTTTGACAGATGCTGGGCCAACTAGCAAACTACCATTACCACAGATACAAGAAAACTATGGAATATAGTAGACGGACTAGAAAGACTTCGAACCAAGGACTGGAAAGATCGAGAATAAACCGCCACGGTTATATAAGAAGTGGATCCCGTGCACAGAGTATAGTTTTATATTAGACGAACAAGTGAACAAATAAAATAAAGAACAGTAATAAGTTGTGAATTATATTAGTGTCTATAGCAGATCAAAGTTGTAATTAATGTTATGATAACGATTAATTATTGTAACTAAGCATTAAATAAAATAGTGGTTAGTGAAAATTCTTGTACATATTTGAACATACGCTGGAAGTGTTTATTGGAGATTGTAAACAAGTAACAATATTTATGTAAACAAAATGAGTGAAGGTGATGTTACAAACAATGACAGTAAAATGATTAAAATGTGTATCCACTTTATCAAAATTTGTTTCTTTTTCATCCTAGCCTCTTTGCATATTTCAAATCGATAACGTTCAGTAGTTTTTTAAATGATTTTATAAAAATAGCAAGTTTAAAAAATAACTTCCTGCTTATGTTGAAATAAAATTAATGACAATAATTGTTCATATTAGTTGTAATAGGTGTACTAATTGGTAGCAAATCAAGTTTATTAACATTGTATGTGCATAATTAAAAATATTGGTAAGTACATTATGTATGTACATGAAAAATAAATTATATTATTTATTCCATTCGTAGTTTTGCATTGTTACAAAGTATTGGGTGAAAATATAGTGCGTTTTTTAATAAACATGAAAACAGTATAAGAATGCTCAATAAACTTCTACAATTCTAAATAGAATGTTTATAAATAAATGTTTATTAACCACCTTCCAAGTTACCTGAGTAATCCTCTTAAGTATAGGAGATCTAGATTTGTCTGAGTGAAGGAGATGGGGCTCTACAGTTTATAGAGTGATGCGAACCACTTCGCTAGGTAAGCACAAAGAGAAAACTAGACGTGCTAACCCACTGAGCTTCCATGTTTTAATTAAATAAGTAAACAAATACCATAGCCCCTCTGGAATCTGGAATTGGTTGGGAGGGTGGTCAATAAAAATTATTGAACCACAGCACTTAGGCCCCATTGGGCCCCTTGTACTTATAAATGAAACCATTAGACGAATAGAACGGTGGTTAAATGGAATGCAATCAGAACTGGTCCCAAAGAGAATAGAGTGCATCGTCATTTTCAGGAAAAGAATTCTACTACCCTTCACAGTAAGAATAGGGCAGGTGGAGATTAGACCTAGCAGAGGCATAAAGTATTTAGGAATATGGTTAGACCCGCGGCTAACCTATGGGTTACATGCATTGAAGACAGCAGAAAAGGTGGGGAGAGGCGCCTCTACCTTAGGGGAGCTTATAAGTAACACGTATGGGCCCAAGGCTAGCAAAAGTGGGTTACTATGCAGTGTGGTGCATTCTATTTTACTGTATGCGGCCCCAGTATGCTAAAGTTCGTTGGCGGTACAGAGCACTATGTTATGTTACCTCCTTTTCCTTGGGAAAGAATTGAGGCAACATATGCGGACGACTAGCTGGTTTAAGCCGGAGCAAAGAGTCGTAGATCCGGAGTATTCGTAAGAGTGTAGAAACTTACCCTTTTCGAATGTAGACAAAGAGAAACTGATGTTAATTGGGCACCATCTATAGTGAAAATTAGTAGAGTTGTCTCTTTTTCTCGAATAACCAGTCTCCTATACATTAGACTGAAATTATTGGTAAGAGAAATAAAGAGATTGTGTAAAATGAATGATAAATATGTTACATGAATAAATAAATCAATTGCATAATGGGAAATATGAAATTTTAAGTTATTTAATAATATCGGCAAACAAAGACTATTTAATGCTAAAATACTAAATCAATAACAAATTTATACCTGGATCCTAGATTCCGGAATTGAGTATCGTTGAGGTGAAGGGTTTTGGAACAACAATTCAGGCCCACATTTGTCCCTTGCAAAAATGGAATCTAAGAGCTTTCTTGGCAATTTAATTTACGTCTCTCAAATAGAACACAAAAAGTCTATTTTATATAATAAAAAATCAACTGGTTTAACCCAACAAGAGCAAAATCACTTTTTTAACGGTAGTAGTGTTAAACTTTCGCATAATGCAAACAAAGGAAAAATCCTAGACATGCTTGAAATTTTAGAAATTAAGAAGGCCCTAAGAAACCATAAAAACGTTACAAATCCACAAACAGAATTTATGAATAACCCTGTACTAGGCACCGTAATATAATTAAAATTAAATTCGTAGTTCTGGCCTGTATTGTTAAATTTAAAGAAATAGCAAATCAAGTTATTATCCCCCTCTAAGTAGGTAGAATATTTCTAAGATATTACTGTGAACCACCACTTTCTGGTCAGTTTTTAAGACTCCTTGATAATGGTCGCAAGGCGTAAACATATGTCAGACAAAACTAAATAAAACTCATGAAACAATAAACCAAGTGCGTATTGTAACTATTCTTTTGAATATTTATAATTATTCTAATAATGGAGATAAGCCCCTTAAAAGGGGGGTAATAAATTTCAGTTTTTCTACAATATCTTCCAACTCCCTTAAAATATTAAATTTATATTTTAAAATTAGTCATGGCCATCCGGATACTAGTTTACATGGTACCAGTCAAACCCTATCTTTTGCTTAACGGGTAGTTTTAGGGGGCGACTGTCAGTATTTTCCCCATAACTTTTTAAATTTTTTCATAGTTCTAAAAATTATTATAAAAAACTAATTTTCATATCATTAGAAATAAAAAAGGTATTCTTATTGGATTTCGATAAACAGCCGTTCTTGAGTAATTTATGTTAAAAACACAACGTGGGTTTACAATATATTAATAAATTCTTTTTTAAAAATTTCATTGCCGAAATGTGCTTCGTTGATCAATGTTACGCAAAAAAGTCCTTGTTGGTTGCCAACCGTTTTATATACCGGTTTAAAACTGTTGTTGCTGGGTCAGCTCTGCAATAACTATTTTAAGGTGGGCACATCTAAGAGAGAGAGAGAGAGCGAGAGAAAGATTCGATAAGCAAATAGTTATTATTTTTGGCCATAACTTTTTTTTAAATACATAGATCCGTCGACTGCACCTGGCATTGATGAAATATCCACCATATCGCTTAAAGTTTGCATTAATTTCATCTTCAAACCACTCAATATAATAATGAAACTGCACTTCACTTCTGGGCTATTACTTTCTGAGTGGTAACAAGCATGTGTTAAAGCCATTTTTAAGAAAGGGAGTAAGTTCAGTTCTGATAATTTTCGTTCAATTAGTCTTACTTCCGTTGTTGTCAAGATGATGGAATCAATTATTGTGGACAGTGTGCGAACTTTTCTCCTTGCACATCAAACTATCCCTACCGAACAACACGGGTTCATCCTAGGTTGCTCAGTTGACACTAACTTGCTGTGTTGTGTATCAGACTGGTCTCTCAGGTTAGGTCGTGGTTAATGTGTTGACATTGTTTACCTAGATTTCCGTAAAGCCTTTGATAAAGTGCCCAAAAATCGCTTGTTACGGAAACTGGAACAGTTTGGTATACGTGAGATTTTGCACATGTGGATTCAAGATTTCCCTACCGACCGAATGTTTTTGTTAAAGTTGGTATTGCAGTAAGTGACACCAGAAACGTGCTCAGCGAGTCCCCCAGGGATTTGTCTTGGGACCCCTTCTGTTTACCGTATATACATCCGATCTGCGGCATTGTATCAAATCCTGGTGTTCCTTTCATGCAGACGGCACAAAAATTTACTGCAACCCACTAACGGATCACGTACGGATGCAAGGAGATCTAGATCTCATTCAGAAGTGAGTGAATTATGTTTACTTCCGTTAAACATCCAAAACACAATCCACGTTTGGGGTACAATATTAACGGCAAACAGCTGGTTTCGCGCCGGATTGTCTGACAAATTAAAAAGCCAACATCAAATTATTCTGAATAAAACTTTCGTCCACTTGAGTCCTACCACCTTATCCAAACTATATAAAACATATGTTCGTCCAGTACTTGAATTCGCAAACAGGGTATGGTTTCCTACCTTAATACGTACTTCAAATCTTTTAGACAATGTTCATCGCCGCATAACCCGGATACCATTTGGACGTATCCGCCCATGTTACGAAGGTCGGCTTGCACAATTTAAACTCGCCTCTCTGGCTGCCAGAAGACGCCTCGCCGGCGCCGGGTCGACCTCATCACGACGTCAAAGGGATACAAAATGAGTTATCTCCAATTTGATCCAGTCACCTTAGGGGTTTCACCTCGGAATGAGAGATACTAAACTTACATAACCTTTATTTTGGTATTCTAAAAGTTGTCTCAAATGTCTCATAAAATCTTGTGTCTGTCTGCGTCTTAAGATATTCAACGTCAAAAGTCATAAAAATCGGTTTTTCGCAAATATCTCGCTTCCTATGGTTTTAATGATATTTGCGTCTATTATGAAAATTCTAGAGCATGAAATTCTCTACAAATTTTGTTTCAAATATTTTTTTACACGCCTAACCGTTTTTGAGATAGAGCGCGCATAGCTTAGACATACATAGCATAATGCAAGATCAACCGTGGATCCCCCCGGTAAATAATACGTCGTTTAAAGTTAATTAATTACTAGAAAATCCATAATTATGAATAATTTGTATTATTTATTAATTTCAGAAAATCCAGTACTATAATTTAATAATATACATGAATTTAAGAAATTTAGTCATAATAGGTAAATGTAAAATAATCAAAAATAAAACATTTGAAAAAATATATGAATAAGTAATATACAGTCCTAGTACACACATAGTTTTATAAATATAAATTATAAAATCTATTATAACATACAAGATAGATTAAAATACATAAAAATACAAATATTTATACCATACAAAAAAACAGAAAATACAGAACATATTTTATTTTAAAAACAAACAACTATTAATTAAAAAACTCATTCACTGTATAACAATTTTTCATTAAAAGTAGTTTTTTAATTTTACTTTTAAATTGATGTGTACTATTCACACATTTAATATCTTCCGATAGAGCATTTTTCATTTATCAAATATATTCGTTTAATAATACTTACCTACTTCGGGTAATTAAAAAATTGTTAAGTGAATAACTTTAAATATATTTCAAGTATATTTCCCCTGCTCTTTTTGTATAATAAATAAATAAACATATTGGTAAAAAAGTATAAGACTACGTAAGTAGAACTATGACAGGTGTAGTGATATGAATTTCCACTCAATAATTTCAGATGTTTGCAAAATTAGCTAATTTAAAACTACAAGAAATGAAGATTGGCACTATTTTTAATTTACTACTGAAATTATTGGGTAAAAATTCATATCACTATGCTGTCATAGTTCTACTTAGGAAGTCTTATACTTTTTTTACCAATATATTGTTATCTATAAAAGTTATGGCCAAAAATAATAAATATTTCCTTATCGAATCTTTCCCCCTCGCTCTTGGATATGTCCACCTTCATTTATTATTAATTTGTAATATTATGCAATTTTTCGCAAATTACTGCAATGAAATCTTATTCACGTTACACAAATAATTTGATGGAAAACATTAATATGCAAATGAAAGGAGGATAATAAATCGGATATCATTGTTTAATTTTATTTTATTTTATTCTATAAATAAAAGAATTACATTTTATGATAAAACAATCAGTTCCAAATATGATCTACATAGTGTAAACTTAATTCCTTGGAATAAATTTTACTCTTACAATCTCTTTTTCAGCTCTTAATACGATGTCAGGAACTAGTACAATGGTCTGTGGTGTGTCCACAGGTTCCAATATAAAATTTCTTAAAATTCCACATAGCACTGCTTTTAATTCCAGAATAGCAAATCTTTGACCTGCAAAGACAAATACAAATTTTGTTACAACCTCATTAATATCGTAATAGTTATTATTTTTGTGGTGGTATCACGAATGCTTCCTTGTGGTTGGATGTTAGTAGCGTAAGCACGAGCTCTATTTCCAAGCGCAGGAAATATGAGTAATACCATCACAAAAATGATCTGCAAACTTTGACTACGAATGGTATTCCGAAGACTATTTCAAGAGTTAAACTATTTCTTCAAATTAGTTTTCGGTGACTCAAGTAATAAGTCACGTAGTTTTCATAGAAACGAGTAAACAAACTTCTGTCAATTTGAAAAATCAAATTTAATAAGAATTATTTGCATTCTTTTTGACGGATAATAGGGAAATAAATTATGTTCTGATATGGAAACTAGTTCAAAAAGTTTGGTGACAAATCAGAATGTGAAATTGATATTAATTATTGTTTTAGATAATTGTAAGAATGAACAGAAAATTTTAGACCACTGGAATAGTTATTTACGTTACTAGTCCGGAAAGTGATGTGTTACGGTACGAGTTAGATGTCTAAACGAGTACTGTAACATCACTTAACGGATGTGTAACGTACAACATTTTATTTCATACTGTGCTTTCGACATTCAGCGATTTAACTAAAGTCTCATCATACCTTATTTTTATTTGATTATTCAAAGAAACGTCAAAATGCAAATTCAAGATATTTTGACATTTTGAACGTCTTTATTTAATATTTTTCAGTAACTTTAAATATTAAGAAAACAGTCCGGAAAGTTGCCTAGCAACCTTTCTCCGGCTCTGATCCCGTATTAACCCATTTTCCGGACTCAAATTAATGACGTAATCAAGCAATTACATGACAGTATGAAATAAAGAATATTACGCCACTATTTTGAATCAGAAAAGTGCTGTTGATCGCTCAGTAATCGAATTAATACTCCAATATGACAGGAGCAACGTACTTGATGATTTCATCTCTATAGAAGATACATCAAGAGCTCTGTCTCAAATGAAGAATAATAAATCGGCCGGAAAGATGGCATAGTAGCTGAAATCTTAATGGCACTGGATTCGGAAATAATACCGCATCTAAAAATTATCTTTGATATAATCTGGGAACAGGAAGAAATGCCTCAGTTCTTTCGAGATGCCCTAATAAACCTTAAGAACAAAGGTGACACTGCAGACTGTAATAACTGCAGGGGAATTTCGCTATTGGTTGTTGCCGGTAAAGTCCTCACCAGGATAATGGCAAACAGACTCCTGCCGCACAGCGAGAAAATTCTGCCCCAAATGCAAAGTGACTTTAGGCCCAACAGATCTACTACGGATATTATCTTTAACCTCCGCCAACTACAAGAAAAAACAATTGAACGACAAGATAATCTGCATATCGCCTTCATTTATATAAGAAAAGCTATGGAATATAGAGGAGTTTGCGACTAAAAACATTATGTTTTAATATTCCGCCCTCTAAAAGCACATTTGAACTATGCTAAGCCCGGTCAGGCTATTTATTTTTCGATTGCAACAGGCACTGGACCGCTAGATGGCGCCTGGTGACTATTTTACATATCGCTATCCCAAAGATACCGAAATGTACTAAATAGTCAAGTGATCGTCACATGCCTACCTTGCACTGACGAGAGCCAACAGTTCGAAACTGCAGTCTGCAAGTGGTGTGTGACTACTGGCACGAGAGCTCCTTTAAGTAGGATCAGTCTTTCGGTTGGTGTTTGTTGCAATCGAAGCATTAGCGTTTTGATGGTAATATGTAATTATTACACTTAACGCGCCAGGCTTGTAACTTGAAAGTCGCTCGGCGAGGCACATAGCCCGGAGAGTCGCTGTTGGTTGCAGTCCTTATAGTAAAGTAAGGATTTTATAGAGGACTAAAAATATTATGTTTTAATATGGAATGTCCTGTCACGGTTTGGTGTTTCCCCTAAATTCATAGCCATCTGCAAAAGTTTGCATGAAGAAAATTATGCGTGTGTTCTTCACAACGGGAAAACCACAAACCCATTTCAAACTTATACGGGTGTAAGGCAGGGCTGTATATTAGCACCGCTTCTGTTCAATATGTACATGGCTGCGCTTTCTATAGTCGTAGATAGATTTGTGTATGTTACATTACGGAGCTCATGTACGTAGACGACTGTGCTCTAATAGGCCGATCACCGGAACAACTACAGAGAATCCTCGAAGTTTATTCTGAAACCTATAGAGCTATTGGGCTTGAATTGAATAACAACTACACTCCTGGACACTTCCAATGCCCCAAATGGGGTGGCATAATCACATCTAGAATTGGGCTCTATAGCCACAGACGCATTCATAGTTGGATTATGAATTTTGAATGTAATGCTCGGATACGAGTTATGGCTGTTATTATTATGTATGTTTACTTTTATTTTCCTTAAATTCAAAGATAGTCTTGTAGAACAGTCATGCCTTCTAATATTTTGTAAATATTATTTTTATTCAACATATTCACCTATACAGTTTCTAGGTCCAGCGCTAAAAGGCACATAGGAGAATGGATGCCTATCTTGACAATTTTCTGGCAAGAACCTGTCTGGATCGAATTTTTCTGGATCAGGCCAGAGTTTCGGATTCCTGTGTATGTCAAAAATATGGACATTGATAGTTGTGTCTTTTGATAAGGTGTATCCGGTACTAGTCACAATGTCTTCTTCTAGTACTCTTGATATAAAGGGAACACTGGGGTAAAGTCTTAAGCTTTCTTTAATGAACCTTTCCATTAATTTTAGTTCTTGTAAATCGTTGTAGGTAGGTTGTGATTTTTTGTCACCCAGAACTTGATTTATTTCTTCCAGTACTGATACCTGAAAGTAATATATTCATCAAAATATAGAAACTATAGTGAGAATAGCGCAGTCTTGGTCAGATAAGGGTTGCCGAACTAAAATATTTGTTGTAAGCGTTTTTTTTTTGGTTCTTTCACACAGTTTCATGTCATTTTTACTAATTGACTAAGTTTTACCTGTACATCTTTGTGGTATGCCAATAGCATTAGTGTGAAGCAAATTGACATTGAAGTGGTATCATGTCCCTGAAAAGTTAAAAAAAATATTTATTTTACACAAGTTAGCGTACATCTTCAAGTTATATAGGTAGGAAAATATAACATCGAAAATAAAAATCTAAAACCAATTCTTAAAAAATTACTCTTAGGCGGTACCCTGCCAGTAACCCTGTACATTCTAATACATACAAGTTTTAAGTACGGCTCTGTACATTGGCTTGTTTGATGACACTATACCGAATGGTTCAACGGCTTTAATAATGAGCTTGTAACGTTTTTATTTCGTTTTTTATGAGCAGGGAAGCTTTGAATTATACTTTTTTATACAATGGTATCGAATTGTAGTGTCTCCTGTTTATCGTTTCTAAGATACAAATTGTTTTGTTCTAATTTAATAGACATTTCTTTTATTTTCACCCAACAAAAAAATTAAAAAATTAAATAATCTGTTTGTGACTGAAACAGGTAAATTAATGTCTAATAAAATATGTTTAACTCTTAAAAGAAATGTATTCTAATACGAACAGCATTCCAAATAAAAACAATTGACACATCTTTAAACCAATTAATTCTGTTAGTATTACTGTCAAGTTTGAGCTTTTACGTCTCGATTTGGTTTCATTTTTAAGAAATCCAAAAGATTTCTGAAAAATACTTTTCTAATTAGACCTAAAGTGCTCTAAAAAAATATTTGGAAGGTGCAATTTTGATTACAGATATTTACCTCGAACATAAAAGTATTGACTTCATCCCGTATTCCTTTATCATCAATGAGACCGCTACTCAGTTTCGCATTAAGCAATAAATCCAACATAGCCAACTTTTTCCTCTTAGAGTAATTGAATTCTTCATTGTCACTTACTTCAAATTTTTCGAAGTTATTCGCCCTTTCTTTTATTACTTTATTAGTAAAACGATGTAAAATGTTTACCAACTTTTTTTCTTTATATCCAGTCGATGTGAAATTATAATATATCGGTTTAAAATACAACCAAGGCCTTAACAATCTATAGTAGAATAATTTGCCAATTTGGTGAATGCTGGAAATATAAGTTTTATCTTCTTCCTTGTCTAAGTTTAGTTTAGTACCCATTGAAGTTTCTAAGAGAGAACGATATTGAATAAGAACGGGGCAAATGAACTAATCCTTAACCACTTACCGTTAATAGTGTACAAAGTGAATTGAGTTACATATGGCACGACATTAATATGAGGTTTGTGACACTCCTTTTTTAAAATTTCTACCAAATTATCAGTCTCATTGTTAAATATAGTCACAAATTGTTGCAAAATGCTGAAATGAAAGGCCGGTGTTAATATTTTTCTCCTACTCTGCCATTTCGAACCTAAAGGAAAAAATTAATTTAATAACTTTTAAATTGTTAGTATATTGTTTTATATGGAGTTAAAGTGATAATTTTGTATCGAGGATGTACTTGACAGACGAGCAAATTTATCAAAATCATCCAATACACAGTTCAAACATACAGGATGTCCCAATAGTGCCCTTATTAGAAAACTTTGGAAAATTATTTTTTGATGGAAGTGGTATAGCGTCAAAAGGCGTACATTTTCAAAATATTTTTAAATATACAGGGTGACTCGTTACAGCGGAGCATCTTCGAGGTCATTTTTTTAAATACAACACTCTGTATACTTTTAGATTTATGAATTCAGCGTAAAATTACCTTTCCAATGACCTTCAGAGTTTTTGTTTTTGACGTGGCGTTGCCGAGTTAGAATTAATTCGCTGTGTGTATATTACTATTAATTTAAGAGCATTTGAAACAATTGATAGAAACTTGTTACTAAAAAAATTAGAATATTATGGTATTAATGGAATTAGATCAAATGTGCTTTTAGAGGGCGGAATATTAAACATAATATTTTTAGTCGCAAACTCCTCTATAAATCCTTATTTTACTATAAGGAAAGTAATCTGCCTGCAACCAAAGTTTCAAATCTGGCGCGTTAAGTGTAATAATTGCATATTGCAATCGAAGCATTAGCGTTTTGATGGTAATATGCAATTATTACGCCAGATTTGTAACTTTGGTTGCAGTCTGGTTACTTTCCTTATAGTAAAATAAGGATTTATAGAGGAGTTTGCGACTAAAAATATTATGTTTAATATTCCGCCCTCTAAAAGCACATTTGATCTATGCTAAGCCAAGTCAGGCTATTTATTTTTCGATTGCAACAGACATTGGACCGCTAGATGGCGCCTGCTGGCTGTTTTACATGTCGCTATTGTGAAAATACCGGGATGTACTATAATCAAAGGATTCTCATGTCGGTCGTCGCATACCTACCTTGCACTGACGAGAGCCAACAGCTCGAAACTGCAGTCTGCAAGTGGTGTGTGACGACTGGCAAGGGAGCTCTTTTAAGTAGGATCAGTCTTTCGGCTGGTGTTTGTTGCAATCGAAGCATTAGCGTTTTGATGGTAATATGCAATTATTACACTTAACGCGCCAGATTTGTAACTTTGGTTGCAGTCTGGTTACTTTCCTTATAGTAAAATAAGGATTTATAGAGGAGTTTGCGACTAAAAATATTATGTTTATTAATGGAATTGTACTTCGCTGGTTTGAAAATTATCTGGCAAAGCGTTTCCAAGTCACAAAAGTAAATAATTTCTTTTCATTACCCTTAGAAACCGTAGAAAATGATGTACATGCTGCTGTAGATAAAATGAACCACGAACTTGTTAATGTTGAAGAATACCTAAATGCTTTTTTTTATATACATCGGCCTATTTCCGCTACTGAGGCCTAACACCGACGCCTGTAGACGAGCTACCCCCAACCAGAAATTTTGCCGAACCTCTTCCCTTAAGAAGAGTAGGGATCTTTTACTTGCCTAACATTTAATAGACAAGGGACCGACGGCTTTACATCCCCTCCGAAGGATGGTATATCTCTTATACAACCCTCGCCCAAGGTTGTATAGCTTCCGCGCATACACTGATATACAAGCCGCTGGAAGATGTGTGAGGCGAGGACGTGGTCTTCGTTGTGAACACGAACAGGAGTGAGTGGTTATGGCGACCTTTGCTTCTTGTTTCGGGACTTCTTGTAGCTTCTGAGCAGTCTTATGGCCCCACGTTGGGCGCCATGAACACGAACGGGACCCTCGTTTTTGTAAAATAAAATTTTGTAACTGCGGGGGGTTAGAGCTGAGACCCTCGAGGGCGTTCGTGCACTTTATTTTGTTGTGAGAAGTCTTCTGGTTTGTTTCTGCGGTGAAGGTTAGGGTCAACGCTACACCCTGTATAGTTGTATTCTGGAACAGTCGAAGCACTGCAGTGACAACCTTATCGTTGTTGAACACTGTTTAATTAAAATGTTTAATTATGTATAATAATTCTTCGAAAAAATAACACTTTATTTAAAACGGAACGAACAAATATTTTTTTTTTTTGTTTTTTGATTAACAGAGTTCGGAAAGAGTTATTTATTTTTACAAAGTTTCTGTTTGGTTGAAACTATTCGACAACATAAATTCTGTCAATAGAATTTATTTCACTGCTTTTAGAATTAATTAAAATAGTAATTAAATCCGAGAAAATTCACTGGGAACATATTTTTAACTTGGCCGTATCGGCGGGAATAAATTGTCGCTTTGGACGAAAATAGAAATATTAAAATAGAATAAAAATAGGGCACTGAAGGCGATTACTTAAAACTAACTCTTTTTAACCAGGTTTCGGCCTGGGAAGCTAGATCGGAACAGCTAGTCACGAGAAGTTGCTAGGATGGGTGGTTAAGAAAGCCTGTCTAGACGGTGGGTATTTAAATATTAACCGGACCGAAGCACTAGTACACACTTATTACACTACAAGGAAACTTGTCCCACTTTATCACGTCGCGAAAACTAAACTTTGGAGTCACTGCCGAAACTGAACTTGGCTACGGCTTGCGATGCACCGGTATTTATACTAAATTAGAAATGTTTCGTTTTTCTCGCCCCATCGAGTATCGCGGAGAGCTGGAAAGGCGTGAAATCGCTCCGCGCGGGCAAGGATGAGTCATCGATTGCATCATGTTGTGCAATACTTAAAAATTTTTGATTTTGAAAATAATTTTTATATGGACAGATCGGTTATGTGAAGGGGAATCGATTAAAATTTGACTGTAGGTCGGATCATTTTTTGTTTGGGAGTAATTTGAAGTTTTGTGGGCGAAATCCGGCTCGACCCCGTAAGGTATCACGAAGGTCCGCTGTTAACAGGCTGTAACTCCGTTAAAAGGTATCCAGTTCGTGCGTCAGATAATAAGATATTAACAAGGTACAATACGGGTATGAATCGAGCTGAACGTAGATATAGTATGGGTGTCTGCTATTATACAGGGGCGATTGAAAAGAGGAAAGTTTATAATAGCAGTTGTATTGGGCAAATTCGGAGAAACGATATTTGGACTTTTGGGACTCGAGGCACGGAACGTGAATTAACGTATACAGGGGCTGATTGAAAAGTAAAAATGGAAAATTTTTGAAATGGGGTTTTTAACGTGGGGAAACGGACTCGATGGTTGAATTTAAGATAGTTACATATACGAGGGGTGGTCAAGAAGTTCGAATTTTTTTGAAAGGGGAATTGCTTATAAAATCGGGACGTATTGGAGTTCGATGATGAGAATTGGAGTTTGGATGAAGAATTCGACTAAGTTAAAGAATATACGGGGCTGTATTTTTGAATTTTGTTTTTCGTGATGATTTGGTTACGGATGAGTGGAAATGAACGTTTTATGTTAGAATTTGATGAATTTTGGTTATTTGTGAATTATCGATGATTGGCTAATTTTCTCGGATATTTTTGAGTTGAACTACAGTTTTTTGATGAGATTGATGTCTTATTGATTTTTTTTATGTAGTTTGCCAGGTGGCATAAGATTATTTGATTTTTTTGTGTTTTTTGGAATTTTTTGTTTTTGAATTGTGACTTGTAGGGTGAACACGAATTATAGCCCTCGATTTGGTAAATAAAAAATTGGAACTGCTGGGATTTAGAGCTGAGACCCTCGAGGGCGTTCGTGCACTTTATTTTGTTGTGAGAAGTCTTCTGGTTTGTTTCTGTGGTGAAGGTTTGGGTCAATGCTACACCCTGTATAGATGTAATCAGGAACAGTCGAAGCACTGAATTATTAAAAATGTTTTTGTTAAGGATCATTGACTGCACCCTGTATAATAATTTCTTGAAAAAATTAACACTTTGTTTAAACGGTACGAACAATTATTTTTATTTCAGGTTTTTAAATTAACAGAGTTGGAAAAAATAATGTATTTTACAAAGCTTCTTTTGGGTAGAAACTATTCGACACATAAATTCTGTCAGTATAATTTAATTAAACTGCTTTTAGAATTATTTAAAATCGTAGATAAATCTGAGAAAATGCACTGAAGAATATCCTTTTAACGTAGCCGGATCGGTAAGAATTGGAATGTCGCTTTGGACGGAAATAGAGATTAAAATAAATTAAAAATTGGAGCACTAAAGGCGATACTTAAAACTAACTCTTTTTAACCAGGTTTCGGCCTGGGCAGCTAGAATCGGAACAGTTAGTCACGAGAAGTTGCTAGGATGGGTGGTTAAGAAAGCCTGTCTAGACGGTGGGTATTTAATTATTAACCGGACCGAAGCACTAGTACACACTTATTACACTACAAGGAAACTTGTCCCACTTTATCACGTCGCGAAACTAAACTTTGGAGTTACTGTCGAAAACTGAACTTGTCTACGGCTTGCGATGCACCGGTATTTATACTAAATTGGAAAGGTTTCGTTTTTCTCGCCCCGTCGAGTCTCGCAGAGAGCTGGAAAGGCGTGAAATCGCTCAGTGCGGGCACGGATGAGTCAACGATTGCATCATGTTGTGCAATACTTGAAAATTTTTGATTCGGTTATGTGAAGGGGAATCGATTAAAATTTGACTGAAGGTCGGATCATTTTTCGTTTGGGAGTTATTTGAAGTTTTGTGGGGAAATTTGGCTCGACCCCGTAAGGTATCACGAAGGTCCGCTGTTAACAGGCTGTAACTCCGTTAACAGATATCCAGTTCGTGCGTCAGATAAAAAGATACGATATTAACAAGGTACAATACGGGTATGAATCGAGCTGAACGTAGATATAGTATGGGTGTCTGCTATTATACAGGGGTGATTGAAAAGAGGAAAGTTTATAATAGCAGTTGTATTGGGCAAATTCGGTGAAACGATATTTGGACTTTTGGGACTCGAGGCACGGAACGTGAATTAACGTATACAGGGGCTGATTGAAAAGTAAAAATGGAAAATTTTTGAAATGGGATTTTTAACGTGGGGAAACGGACTCGATGGTTGAATTTAAGATAGTTACATATACGAGGGGTGGTCAAGAGGTTCGAATTTTTTTGAAAGGGGAATTGCTTATAAAATCTGGACGTATTGGAGCTCGATGATGAGAATTGGAGTTTGGATGAAGAATTCGACTAAGTTAAAGAATATACGGGGGCTGTATTTTTGAATTTTGTTTTTCGTGATGATTTGGTTACGGATGAGTGGAAATGAACGTTTTATGTTAGAATTTGATGAATTTTGGTTATTTGTGAATTATCGATGATTGGCTAATTTTCTCGGATATTTTTGAGTTGAACTACAGTTTTTTGATGAGATTGATGTCTTATTGACTTTTTTTATATAGTTTGCCAGGCGGCATAGGATTATTTGATATTTTAGTGTTTTTCGGAATTTTTTGTTTTTAAATTGTGACGTGTAGGGGACATACCCTACAACAGTTGAAACGGTCACCCATCCAACTACTAACCGCGCCTTACGTTGCTTTACATCGCATATCGAAGTATGTACATAGTAAAGACGCACCCACGCTGGCCCCTGTAAATCTCCTTAATTAATAGTAATACACACACATCGAATTAATTTGTTTAGCCTTGTTCCGATTAAAATTTTCATATTTTTTCGAATAACTCGGCAACGCCACGTCAAAAACAATAAATCTGGGGGTCGTTGGAAAGGTAATTTTTCGCTGAATTCATAAATGTAAAAATATATAATATAGGGTGTTCCATTTAAAAAAATTACCTTGAAGATGCTCCGCTGTAGCGGGTCACCCTGTATATTTCCAAATATTTTTAAAATGTGTGCCTTTTAACACTATACCACTTCCAAAAAAAAAAAATTCCAAAGTCTTCTAATAAGGCCGATATTGGACTTTGACGCTCTATTGGGAAACCTTGCACATTGTGATGCTGACAGTTCACTTTTAAATACATTGTTTACAATTGAAATTGTTTTTATTGAAGGTAATTAATGTTGCCATGATATCAAAACGTTTTCGTAAACTGGAAAATCGCATTTTATAGATTTTATAACAATACACGCACCATGACCGCCCCACCAGTATATTTCTTAATATATTTTTGAGTTAACGTACCAGCACTCGTTAAAAGTCCATCTCCTAACCATAAATCAAAAAGTAAATAGATCGGCCCCTTCTCAATATTTTTAATAGTGGAGGCGATTGTCTGAAAAATAAATGTTTTAGATTTGTGATGAAAAGTCATAACATAATGTGGGTACTTTGCCCATGTTTAAAGTAATATGAGGTGAGCAGCTATTATCAAATTCTTTCGAAATATCTCCTACCTCAAAATCTTCTGGACCGGATATGTTAGCACTGGTGTAAAGGAATGCGGATACTTTGTAAACTGGATAATATTCCTGGCTCCATTTTCTCAATCGTCGAAAGAAAGTTGCTGAAATAGGAATAGATTTGTTTATAATATAATTAAATTTTGCATTGTTTGTCGAGAATTAGTTATACTATACAGTGTGAACCATTAATAATAGCCCATAGTTCAGGAGTAGATTCTTTGAACCAAAATATGAGGAAATAATCAAATATTATGCTTTAGTAAAATATTGCTATGGAAAAAGATGCAGGGTGTCAAAGTTCAAATTATTTTTTCGTTTTTTTGCAATAACTCAACAGCTTCTTGACTGATCTTCGCCAAATTTGCTAGAGCAACTTTTTTATTCTAAGAAACAATAATTTATGTATTACATCAAGTTAGATCATAGAGGGCGCCGCAGGACCTGTGCCCGAAGATGATTTTTTTTCATATTTTTTTTTGACGAAGCGTTGTGGTACTCTGACCAGAAAATCTGATGAGGGCGTCATTTCCACGTATAAAAGGTACACTTAGTAGTACTTGATAAGTCCAACCGTTTTCAAGGAAAGTGCCGTTAAACATTTCAATATTTTTTTAAAGACAAATTCAAATTTAATGAAATAAAGTGTATTTTTGAAAAGTGTGCTTTGGTTACGTTTTAGTGCTGTCATTTACGTCATCTAGTCATTTTATTTTGTTCTTGTGTTCCTCGAGCTAATTTCTTTAACTTCTTTATACAATGTCTAGACATAATAATTTTTCAATGAGGGATATTATATGTGCTTAAGCACAAAATAATTTTAGTGGACGTGCTGCAGCGAGGAGATACTCATTGCAATATCCAGATAGAATACAGCCACACCATAAGATTTTCAAAGATCTGTTTCGTCGTTTGAGAGAAACGGGTTCATTTCGCTATAAAAACGATGTAGGACCACCAAAACGAATTACTCCAGATCAAGAACTAGAAATTTTAGTTCGTGGGGATGAAGATCCTCAAGTCAGCTCAAGTCGTTTAGCAGCGGCAACAGGGGTGAGTAAACAATCTGCCCTAAGAGTCTTACGTAAAGAACGCTTCTACTCATATCATCTCACTCCTGTACAAAACATACTTCGAAAGGATTTTCCACAAAGGCTACAATTTTGTCAATTTGTTCTAAAGAAACAACAGGGATCGAAATTTTGTTAAGAACACTTTATTTACCGACGAAGCAACTTTTACTCGCCGGGGCGTTTTTAACTGGAGAAATACCCATTACTGGGAAGTAGAAAATCCTCATGCCGTTAAAGAAAGGCATTTTCAGCAAGAATTTAAGATTAACGTTTGGTGTGGTATCATTAGCGATTAATTATTGGGACCATATTTGTCCTTCCTCCAAATTTAAATGGACAGTCTTATCTGTTTTTTCTTCAAAATACTCTTGCTGATATATTACATGCTTTGATGCTAGACATACGGAACAGAATGTGGTTCATGCAAGATGGAGCTCCCCCTCATTTCTCCATTGAAGCCAGGAATTATCTTGATGAGACTTTCCCACGCAGATGGATCAATGGAAGTGAATTTGCTTGGCCACCAAGGAATCCTGATTATAATCGTTCGGATTATTATGTGTGGGGACATATGGAGTCTTTAGTCTATGTAAGTACTATCAACTCAAGAGAAGAACTGTGGGGCAAAATACAAAACTTAAATACTTATACTTAAATATTAAAATGAACTGCCTAAGCTAATGCAATTAGCTTGTTTGCATATTCAAAATAATTTTAATATAATAATGCAGTACCCGTAGCACATGTAGGTATAATGTATAATATAAATAACACAAAAATTTAGTAATTAATTTAAGGAATAGAGGACAAGGCAAGCCGAAAAGAAGGGTGATATTTAGTTAAAATTTTTCAGGTGCTTTAATCAAGTATATTTTGGAATATTTGAGGATTATTTTTTATATAAATATTAATTTCTTTTTTAAATTCATTGGATTTGGTTTTAGCTTTTATAGATGGTGGTAAAATATTTAAGAATTTTGGACCTAGGTAATAAAAAAATCTTTGGGTACGACTCTTTTTATAAAACGGTGTTATAACATTCCTATTTACTTCTGATCTACTATTATATAAAGAGGTTACATTTGAAATTTCCGGTGACTTATATGTCCACAGTAAATACTGAAAGATATACAACTGTCTAATATTTAATATATTAGTTTCTTTAAATAAAAACTCTGTGGAATATCTGCGGTGCTTCTTTAAGATTATTTTTAAAATATAGTTTTGTGTGATCTGTAATTTATGTAGATAATTTTTGTATATACCACCCCAAATTATTATGCAATATCTCAGTATAGACTCTACCAAGGAATTATATATCATTAACATGATTTTAGCATTCAAGATATCTCTGAGTTGATGTAGTTTATATATTAATTTTCTATTTTTTTTTTGTGACAGGGACAACATGCTCATCCCATCTAAGATGTTGATCAACTTCGATACCTAAATATTTAGTGCCAATTTTTTTCGAGATCGGTGCACAGTTACATTGTTGTTGTGGACAACCTATATCATGTATTGTCAACGTATTTTGTTGTGGTTGATCAGTATTAAAATATGAGAAAGTAATAAAGTTTGTTTTCTGGACATTTAAACTTAGCAGACTTGAATTTAGCCAGTCGTAAATGAGTTTCAAGTTGCGTTCTGCCTTATCGTAGACTTCCACCCAGGAATCACCCTCCAGAACAACTGCTGTGTCATCTGCATATGATATTATACGTCCGGTTAAGTTATTTATTCTAGTTAAGTTATTTATGTATATAAGGAACAGTATTGGACCCAGAACAGTCCCTTGCGGTACGCCTGTGTTAACTTTTAGAGATTCACTTAAAGTGTTGCAGATTTTGACACATTGCAATCTATCTGATAGGTAATTCCTAAATAAAGTTAGAGATGCCTCTTACTCCCACATTTTCAAGCCTTCTTATTAATATATCATGAGATACCGAGTCGAAGGCCTTGGCTAAATCTATAAATATATCAAGATATTTTTTATTATTTTCTAAACTGTTTACTACGTATTTAATTAAATCGATAACGGCGTCTTCCGTACATAACTGTTTTCTAAAACCATATTGCCTATCTGTTAGAATTTTATGTTTATCTAAAAATTCTATTAGTCTATTTTTTAGACAATGTTCAAATATTTTTGCCAAGTTACTTATCACGGATATTGGTCGATAATTTGTACACAATTTTTTATCTCCCGATTTATAAATAGGGGTTACTATGGATGCTTTCCATTGACACACTTTTTATAATACTAACAGATATTCCATCAGGTCCTGATGCCGACTAATTTTTTAACTTAGATATACTCGTTATAATTTCGTTTTTTGTTACAGGGGCAAGAAAAAACGATTCATTTATGATAATTTCCTCGGATGTTAAAGTAGGATTATTAGCGTGTTTATTTTTGATAGAATCTGCCATTTCTTTACCAATATTAATAAAAAAATTATTCATAAGGTTTGCTTTTTCTCTATTTTCTTTTATTTCAATATTATTACTATTATACAAAGAATTTATATTATCATCTTTATTTCTCTTAGAGTTTGAAATATCATTGATTATGTCCCATATCTTTTTATAGTCTATTTGCGACTCGTTTATTTTATTTTGGAAGTAATAATTTTTTGCTTTTTTTATGAGTTTATTTAAGTTATTTCTATATGCAGTAAATTCAGCTTTAAGATGATATGAAAAATTTCTTATAAGTTCTTTTTTTAGCTTGTCCCTATGGTGAATATAGTAGAGTTAATTAACCCTGCAGCGATCCAGGGTTTTAATTTACGAAATTTATTAGATTTAATATTAGTTTTAGTTGTGGCAGCGTTGAGAATGCTTCTAAATTTTGAGATAAAACGCTCATAACCTAACTCCACATCAGAGCACTGGGTTACGTCATCCCAAGATTCCTTCTGTAATAATTTATTTAATTTAGGAAAGTTAACTTTAGTAATAAAATCTCTATTCTTTTCATCATTTTTATTATTGTGTTGATTATTTTCCAAAATTATTTGTAGGCTTATTGTATAATGACCAGTAAAAGAAGTTTTAATTATTAGAGATTTCAATTCTATATAGTTTTGCTTTCCTTTGTTTGCATTTTTTATAAAAATGTGATCTAAGCAAGAGCTTGAAAGCTCTGTTGCTCTAGTAGGTTTATTTATGTAAGAGAGATACCCATTTGCTGTTGATATATTTAGATAATTGTTTACATCATTATTAAAGTGATTTAAAATATCTATATTTATGTCACCAATAAAAATTTCAATATTATCATCTTGTAAATTTGTTAGATAATTTTTTAGTTCAGATAAATAGGTGTTTATACATATTGAGGGTGGCCTGTAAGAGGCAGTTAAGCTAAAGTTAATATTATTAAATTTAAAGCATAGTCTTAGTAAATTTGTTTCTGTTTGGTTATGTAGTTTTACATTTGCTAATATAGAGTTTCTCAGAAAAACTACTACACCATCATTTTGACTGTATGTAGAGTTATTACAATATATATTAAAATCAGGTATTAAAAAATTTCCTACATTTTCTAGGTTCCACGTCTCTGACAGTACAATAATATCTATATTATTCAAGCAAAATGACTGTAAATAAATTAATAATTCCTCAAAATTTTTTCTCAAACTTCGTATATTGAAGTGAATTACATTCAAAGACACCTTACCTGCTGTATCCTCAAGTGCATTTGTTATACTATCTACCACAATCGTTTCGGCCCGCCCCTGTTCCTCTATTGTCCTAAATAAATCTGTTATCATTTACCTATCTAGAACTAAAATATTGTATTTAAATCTCAAAAATATACGGAAAATAAACCTAAAAAAAAATAACAATACATTTGCCCCGAATACAACAAACAATCCTGAATAAATAAATAATTTAATTATCCTACCCAGTAAATCGAATTTTGGTAATAAACGAATAAGCCATTTAATTTATTTTAATTAGAAATGTGCAATTGTGAATTCATATATTATGCTATGTGTTCTCTTGTACGAATTTGCTTATTTCTCCCATCCATTTTAGTATAAATGTGTCCATTTGATGACCACACATTTTTCTTACCATATTTGGTTTTCGCTTCCTGCAAAAGTTCCAGTCTATTTTTTGTCAGATCTTCCATTATAAATATATGCGAGTTTTTCAATTTTTTACAATTTCTAAGTATGGTAAGTTTCGTATTGTAATGTTTGTATTTCACTATAACAGGCCGTACTTTATCAGCGTTTTCGATTTGTTGTCCAACTCTGTAACAATTTTCTAGTTCCTCAGGATTTATGTTTATATTCATTTTTTCCTTAAATATTTGCGATAAAGTTTGTTCCAAGTTTTCATTTTGATTTTCTTGAATGCCATATATGCATAAATTATTTGTCTTTTGAGTTTGTTCTAGATTATCTAGTTTAAGCATAATCGTTTTTGTTTTTTCTTCGTTGGATTGTATTTTATCGTCTAGTTTTTGTAAATTTCTTTCAATCTTATCATTTATTTTTTTCATTACCATTTGTACGAAGTCGTTATCAGCAAACAATTCTTTAATGGTTTCCTGAACAATTTGTTTAATTTCAATTGTATCTTTTTCTTGCTTATTACGTATTGGTGGAGCCATTTTTTTGTGTCTATCACTTTACTACGCTTAACTAACTATATCACAGTAAAAAATACCACTATTTTACTCGGTTTATTACTGATTTTCTGCTTGTTTTACGGAGCAAATTTAGAACGTGTGCTAAGCGTACTGCGCCATCTGCGAATTCAAAACGCAGCGAATTATTATTATTAGAGGACAGGAAAATGTATTTTTCAATGTAAGAAAATCTATTATGAATGAATGAATGAATCTTTTGATTTATGTATAATTATCTAAACACCATGAACATAATCCATTAGTTCATAAGAAAGTGAGAAAGAGCTTACGCTGTTATAACGATTTTGTTTTCCCTTACGTCTTGTGCTTTTTATTAAATTTGAATTTGTCTTTCAAAAAATTATTGAAACGTTTAACGGCACTTTCCTCGAAAACGGTTTTAGTTATCAAGTTCTACCAAGTGTACCTTTTATACGTGGATTTTCTAATCAGAAGTACCACAATGTTTTGTGAAAAAACAATATGAAAAAAATTCATAATCATATATAGGTCCTGCGACGCCCTCTATGATCTAACGTAATGTAATCTATATATTATTGTTTCTTAGAATGAAAAAAGTTGCTCTAGTAAATTTGGCGAAGATCGGCCAAGAGACTGCTGAGTTATTGCAAAACAACGAAAAAAATATTTTGAACTTTGACACCCTGTATCTTTTTTCACAACATTTTACTAAAACATATTTGGTTATATCCTCATATTTTGGATTATGACCTATTATTAATAGTCCACCCTGTATAAAGAAAAATAGCATTAATTTAAGTTTTTTATTTACAAACACACATACCATCGTCACAAAGAAGATCTCGTAAATTTCCAAAGAAAAGAAAGGGTTTCGGGCCAGGCAGCGAACTGATTAACCTTCTATATCTGATAAACTCTTTCAAATAGCTTAGATTGTAAAACGCTGCCAAAAATCCAATTAATAATATGATGATAGTTACGAAGAACATGGTTCTAAAAAAGTGAGAAATTTAAAATTATTAATAATTTTTTTAGACTTATTTCATATAATTTCTAACTTAATTATACCAACGCACAGTTGTCAAATATTTTAAAACCGTTTGGTAGGTTAATAACATCCACCTTTCCAGATAATTCTATTCCAAATCTAGATTGACTTCACTAGAACTACTTTCAATTGAGGTACATAGGTCAACGTTTTTTCTATAATTTACTTTATTAGGTATAAAAGAAGTTGCCATAATAGTAAAGATAAAGTGGCCCAGTCGGCTTACTGGACAAAAAAAGATAAAACAATTAACCTGCCTTTCACCAACTGAGATTGCAGAACGTATTACTACTGTATCTTGCCTCTGTATTTTTGGTCCAACTTTGTCGAGAATGAATTCGAAATCAGAAGTACACATTCGAAGAAAATTTTTATAATATTCTGTGACTTGCAACCTAAGGTCAACTAGCAATTGAGAATATGCGCCTAACTTATTTCTATTTGCAACCCACTCTTTAACCCAGCACGTTCGCGGTTTTTAATAATAAGTGCTAATAAAGTGTCCAATATACACTGCAAAACTAATATCGTAAGGATACAATCGTAGAGAAGTCTAGGAACTCCAATGTACTGAGTTACTCCCGACTAGTCTAGATATCTGTCTATAGTACAATAAATCTAGACCAATTTTTTACATCTTTTGAATTTTATTTAAAAAAGGAAACAAAACCATGATGTACTGGGGTTTCATCCAATTTACTACCAAATATTGATATTAACTGAATCAGTTCTCTAGTTAGTGATAATGAGTGCCAAAATAATAAAGTGAAAATGATAATTTTTGGAAAAACAAAATTCTACCCAAATTAGCAACTTTTTCAAGAAATGCCTCATACCGAAGTTGGTAGATCCATGCTATATAAAGGGTTTGGAAACAAGAAATCCAGATCGAGAAAAAAAATAATATCTACTTTACCTTTATGTTTTTTATTGACGCGCAAATGATAGGATTTAGAGAAACATTTTTAGATAAAAGTTGAGTGTTGTTCCGTTGCTTATTTAAAATTCTCAAATTTACAATTGCACCATTTCGACGCTAGGCACCGCGACGTCCAACTTTGGTTTTCCTTATGAATGGTTATCCTTTTTCAAGGAAATTGAATTGGCAGCATATTATTCAATACATAATATTATTATAATAGAGAAGTACTACAAAAAATGTTCGTTTTTTATTTCGACATCAAATTGCCGAAAAATATACAGCGTGTTCCATTTGAAAAACTTGAGAAAAGTTCTTAACTGAAAAATAATTTTTAGCCGCCCTGTACGTATTTAGGAAATAAAAATGGTTCAAAATCATTAATTAGATGTCTCGTAACTAGTATTCACATAAGTTTTTCTTAAATCCCATACTTGTGACTGTTGATTTTTTCAATATGCAGATATTGTTATTATTATTATTATCTTCAGATGGCATTATTTCAACAAAAAAATTCATTACATCCAAGTGGTTTGGAGATAGTCACTTCGTAGAATGCCACAAATAACTTTCAGACAATATTTAGATAACAGGTATGGGCCTAATATAAAGGCAATGTTTCAGATTTTTAGAAAAATGTTAAAAGAAACTAGCCAAATCAGAAAATAGCGTAACCTTTTTGTGTAAATGTCGAGAACATGACATAATTCCGAAGTTTTTACGGCTAAAAGTACCTTTCCAAAATTCGAAAACCAGAAAAATTTTGGACAAGGCAAGCAAGTCCATGGTTAGGGAAAGAATTTAATATCATAGGTACCAAAAAGAACGAACTATTGGCGACATTACTTACACGGAGAATGAAGTTAGCAGGAACATTATAGAACAGGATTATCAGTTTATAATCCGGAATGTCAGGTTGAGTTACGAAAAATATTTTAATCTGCAAAAAGGTACGCATTTACATAAAATTAGAAACTTAATAAGGGAAAAACAGATTAGGCAATTACAAAATATAAATAATAATCCTTTAATTGACAGGACTGTCATTAATATGTCAAAAAGACTTTTGTCCATTTCAGACAGGCTTGTCCTATCAAAAGTTTTAAATTTTGCAATAAACCCGAAAATTTGATATAGTAGCGGCAATAGAAAAAACGGCTCAAGTAGAAAGTAGGAATGAACTGCCGTTTTTAGATGTTTTAATTAGAAGGGTAAATAATACAATTGAAACAAGCGTTTATAGCAAACCAACACATACTAATAGATATCTAAATTTTAACTCAAATCAGTCAATAAATGTTAAAGGTGTTGTAAAATGTTTATACGTTAGGGCCAAAATAATTTCATCTAATAATGAAATATTAAATGACGAGAAAAAATTTATCAATGAGGTTCTAGTACAAAATCAATATCCTCAAGCCTTTGTTGATAAAGTTTTCATAAATGTTGAAAATAGGGACAACCAGATACGACAAAAACCTGAACGTCATTATACAGCAATAATTCCTTATGTATACGGACTATCGGAAAAGCTACGCCGGCCGTGTAGGTGATAAATTTGATGTTAGGACGGTATTTCAAACGGGGAACACTTTAAGATCTATTTTAACAAAAACAAAACCGATAAACAGGGAGCAGAATTCAAAAAACTGTATTTACAATATCCCGTGCGAATGAGATAAATGTTATGTGGGTGAGTCATCCAGACCTTTCAGTGTGAGGTTGGATGAGCACAAGAATTACATCAGAAAGAATGAAATTCAGAAATCAAAGATCTGTGAACATGCTTGGGAAAACGGACATAGAATAAACTGGGACTCGGCAAAAACTTTAACAAAAGAAACAGATACCAAAAAAAGAAAAATTAAGGAATCAGCAATAATCTTATTAAATGAAGATAAGTGCGTATCGAATTGTTCTGTAGATATTTGTACAACCTGGCTACCAATGTTAAAAGAAGAACTTAATCAACTCAACATTATCTAAAAGAAAATATCATCAGTTCTATGTTCTGTGTAAGTAGTAAGTATCTATTGAAATAACATAAACAGAATCTTAAAGCTGGGTATTTGACATACACAGCAAAATATGAGTTCTTCCAAAAAAAAGCTTTGAAAACGGAAAGAGATTACTTTCCGAAACGTCAGCTAAATACATTATTGTGTTTATTCCGATTTATATTATTTGCAAAACATAACCTCTGACTTTTCCTTTGGCGTAAACGTCACGGGCGCAGAGGCTTTTTTCCAATAATTCTATTATTTTGTAGATTCGGTGATATGTTTTGAAGAGGATAATAATACATGTGGTAGAAAACCCAAATAATAGGAAAAAGTATTCGAAGAATGCCACAAATAACTTTCAGACAATAGTCACTAATAATATAGGAATGAATAGAGTTTAGAAGGAGGCTCGCATAATGTACTGATGATATATAGCATTCCATTTTAAAAAGCCATTTGATCCTGTAATTTCGTCTTGGCTCGCCCAGTATATTGTAAAATAATTTTCGGTTTTAGACTTTTTATCTAGTCTGCTTATATTTTTTTTTAATCTCTAGCCATTGTAGAACTCGAGAAACTGAATTCCGACGCACTATTGTCCCACCTTGTATATACTTCTCTATTATAATAATATTATGTATTAAATAATATGCTGCCAAGTCAGTTTTCTTTAAAAAAAGATAGCCGTTAATAAGGAAAACCATAGTTGGGCGTCACGACGTCTAGCGTTGAAATGATACAAATGTAAATATAAGATTTGTAAAGAAGCAACCGAATGCCATTCAAATTTTATTTATAGATTTTTTTTCTAAATTATCTGCATCATTTGAGAAAATTAAATATCGCGATTTTTTCTGAAATTTCTCAACATTTTTCAAATCTCAAAATCCGTTTTAACAAACTTTATTTATATTTCAGAACTTTTCTCTAATTTAACCAACCTCCTATCTGTTACAGTTTAGAAGCTATTAATTAATACAATCCCATTTAAAAAGTGAACACCCTGCATATAACCCTATTCTATTTTCATTTTTCATGTATTTTTAAGTACTTATAATAGCAAAACTTTTAAAGAAAAGTATTATGTATGTCTCGCCCGTTTCACGCTAACAATAAAAATACAAATTTTACTAATTCTTTAATTGCTCTATTTAATTTACTTCAACGTTGACTATCAATAATGATAATTCGACTAAAATGCATTAATACATTTTCTATAAAGTATTGCGCGCCTATGACTTATTTAAAACGGAAGGTCAAGTATACAAGCAACGCATGAGGGTTGTATTAGTAACTTTGTGGCCGTGAAGTCTATTACAATTAAAACTATGACGCATACACTCCGAAATCCTCTTAATAAATTGATTAGCTTAGTGAAAATATTTTTTTCATCGACTAGCTCGATACCTGAATGGGGGTCCCTTTTTTAACCTCTTTAGATACAGTTGGCGGGGGTTCTGCAAGGTTGGCGGATTAGAAACCGCAGGGCCATTTTGCAGGGAAAATTGCGCTCTAAAACATGGTGCAAATATCGGTATCGAAATCGATACCTGGAAAAATCGCATTTTTTATGCTCCCAAAAAGCGTACGCACTAAAATTGTCTACACATTCTTCATGTTATGTAGGTTTTATCGATTAAATCGATACCTGAATGGGACCTACAGCGGAATCCCATACTATTTCGCCTATCTACGCCGTTGACTGCGTTTGTTATCAAAACATTCCCCTTCCTCTCCACTATTCCCCTCATCCATCGTAATAATTATCATTGGTATATTGAGATTTGTGTATTTTAAATGGTGTTTATTTATTTATCTTTATCTTTATAGCCCAATAAAGTGGAACGAAATTTGTCGATTTGGGTAGTCAGAACGGGCTGAAGTTTTGGGAACAGGCTTATTTTGTGGTACTTTTTAATATATCAAAAGTCCCCTCTCGTAGACCCCAGTGGAGGGGCGGGGGGTGGAGAAAATAGTTTAAAAAATAGGTTTTTCGCAAAAACTCGGAAAGTATAAATTTTACTGTAAAATATGTAATGAAAATTATAAACATTAAAAATCCGCACAATTTATGTTTTTTTTACTTCGTACGACCTATTGGAGCCGAGATACATTTTTTGAAATTTTGATAGTTTTGCGACGCAACGGAAAAGCGCGCGGTCTTCGCTGAAATATCAAAAATTGTCGTTCGAATCGCAAAATGTTTCAAATGAAAATTGTAAAGAATTCGATTACGAACAATTTTCTTTTATTTTTCAGTTCCATTCGATCATTATTGGCAGAGATAAGAATTTTTAAATATCTTTATAGCGCGCTATCGGAACACTTGTTTCATGATAAAATCGATAAAACTCTAATGAAAGTTAAAGAGAATCAAATTTTGAATATGTTTATGTATATACAAAATCGTTTTGATAACGAGTGAATGGAGATAAAAGGGAAAAACATGAAAAATTGCCATTTTCAAGTGTATTTAGACAAATAGCTATTTTTTGATTGGCTTTAGCCAATAATGACACTAAAGGTTTTTTGAAAAAAAAAAATTATATGTTAAAAAGTGTAACAAGATAAGCCTATTTCCAAAATTTTAGCCGACTCTGTATTATTTCATCAAAATTTTCCCATTTTATTGGGCTATATTCGATCATATGTTGAAAGCACTGGGTTGGTTTATTTTGCCTGCTTGTTGGGTGGGTTTATGCTGTTTTCACTATATTTAACTAAGTTCATAATTACAATTTTTTCTTAATTATTGGTTTGGTCGAGAAAGGCTAGAATGCTGGGAAGCTTGGTTTATTAATTAATTAAGGAAGACCGACGTCTTATCCCAATTCAATAATTTATTTCTTTATTTAAATGAAATGGTAAGGTGTCAATTTATTTTGCTATTAAAATAAACTCACTTACCTTTTATACGTAATAAAATAACTAAATTCAAAACTTCTTTATTCTTTATGAAACAAAATTCACATCACTATTTCTTAACTTTATTTAATTTTAATATTAATTTGATCACTAGAAGTATGTGTTGATTATTTGAATTTCTGAGCGATTGTCTCAAACGCAACTTATAATTAGTGTTGTACAATGTATATCATATCATATTGCTTTTTAATTAGTTATCTAAAGTTCAATAAAAGTGTTCTAATAGATAAATGGATATTTACATTGGCGGCCTTATGGGAGAGCATGGTAGTGAGACTACTATGTAAATAATTGTTTTTTTCTTAACTATTAAAATATTTTTTCTCGGAGCTTTATTAATACTAATAATAATTACGTCCGTTATATCTCCCGCAACACCGGGGAGACCACGGACTTTTGAACTTGGAGCCTCCATAACAGTATGGTTCTGAATGGATCTTTTAAGTTCATCATGAGTTTGGATCCTCTTCTTCGCATAATCGTGAAAATGCAGAGGTAGGAGCTTTTTTTATTTAAGGCAGCATGGATAGCAGCTGATAAAATTGGTCTCTTCTTCGACGTCTAGGGGGTAAATCACAACCGAGTTGGAATCTGATATTGGACATATTGGATATTAAATCTTGGTTGCAATGACAAGTGTCTCGGCTCCCGTGGAGAACAATACCGTCTTGTACCAGTAGTGACTAATCCGATTTTACCATTAAAAATATGGATAATTTACATTTACTTCCCTATACCCAACTATAACGGTTTTTAAGATATTTACGAAAGTTTAGAAATAAGAATCCTATTATTTTGTAAGAATTCTTTATCTAAGTCGTGTAAACAGTGTACTAGTAGTTGTTCCTTATAAATTTAATCGCATTATGGCTCGTCTGGATTATTCCAACGAAGACTGTTTAAATGTATTAATTGATAGTCTTGTCGATAGCCGCGTGGGGTAAGGCGCGAGGTGACAATTGCGATTAATTACACGGGCATCGCGACCGGGTTCGAATCCCCGCTCCGGTACTGTCGGAGGAACTGGTTGTATGTCCGCGTTTTTTCAATGTGTAACCCCCTTCCGCACAAGCCCCTGGCTTCTGGAATTGGGGGTTGTCTAATTTAGTGGTGTTTATTTATTTTATTATAGAGAATGCGACAAGTATTAACAAGAACGTGTGCTATATTTGTCTTTAAGATATCCTGCTAAACCCAAGCCATCATGTGACACATAGAAACCATTTTCAGGCCCCCTGAAGGGAAGAAGTGGTTTTTAAAAACGTCTTTGGTCTGTCGTCGTACCTAGAGCCGAAATAACTGGATCAATTTTGCCCAAATCTTGTATGTGTATTTAGGCGGCGACACCTCGAGGTGAAATCGCAAAATCGAACTTAGGTCAAATATAAGGGGGAGTTAACCCCTAAAACCGATAAAAAAATCAAAATAATTTTTTTCTCAAATACGACTCTAATGATATTGATCAAATTTGTCACATGAATACTCGCTTAATATTAGTATGAGTGGACATGACTAGTTATCCCTTAAAAGTGCAGGGACGGAGGCTGTGGGGGCTAAGGTTATAAGAAATAAATCTTTTTTTTATCTAAAACAGTGATAACGATTGTGATCAAATTTAGCACACAGGTAGTTCCTTGGTATTAGTACAAGATGGCATGATTAGTTGTTTCGAGAACATTCAGGGAGAGATGTTGGAGATGTTGCAATGGGTGTAGTTTAAAAAATTTAATATTTTGCGGTGACAGATTTGAAATAAATTTATATCAGCAAACTATATATTTATTATTATTTTTGAATGCCAATACCAAGATATATTGGCTGTTGGAGGGAAGATACTCACTAAAGCGATGGCAAATAGGCTAACACCTGTTATGGAAAAGTTACTTCCTGAAACACAGAGTGGCTTTAGACCAAACCGAGGCACATCGGATCTAATCTTCACACTTAAACAGCTTCAAGAAAAAGCACTCGAACATCAAGGAGAAATTCACATGGCCTTCATTGATTTAACCAAGGCGTTTGACTCGGTGGACAGGGAAGTGCTCTGGAAAATTATGCTTCGCTTAGGTATCCCTAGAAAATTTGTGGAAGTATGTCGCAGTCTACATACAAACAACAACGCCCAGGTTATGTATAATAATCAGGCAACCGAACCTTTCCAAACCCTCACTGGAGTTAGGCAACAACAAACTGACAGTCAGAGGAATAGGTCTCAGATACCGTTTTGATGGCGGTCTCTTTAACATAGGGCGCTTTAGAGCTTTCACGAAGACACGCACACGATTCATTTGTGATCTCCAGTATGCGGATGACTGTGCATTTTTAGCCTCTACGCCGGAAGAGCTTCAAGAACTTTTAGATGTGCATGCCCAGAGCTATGATTCCTTGGGACTTAAAATCAACATTGGAAAGACTAAGATTATGTCAACCCCTCATCAAGTGAACCAAATAGACATTACACTTAACGGAAATTCTCTTGAAGTGGTGGATCAGTTCAATTACTTAGGCAACGTTGTTAATGATAAAGCAAACATGGACAGCGAGATTCGCAATAGAATTAACGCTGCATCTAGAGCACTCTGGGGACTTAGAGAGAGAGAGTATTTGACAACCACGACCTTGCTTTGTCAACGAAAATGGCTGTCTACAGAGCAGTTGTCATTCCCACACTGCTATATGGATGTGAAAGCTGGGTCACTTACCGTCGTCATGTGAAAGAATTAGAACGTTTTCAGCAAAGACACCTCAGAAGTATGATGAAAATTCGTTGGTTCCATCACATATCAAACGTGGAAGTACTCAGGAGAGCAAACAGCCTTCCAATTGAGGTGCTTATTTCAAGAGCACGCCTAAGATGGACAGGTCACGTTCATCGTATGCATGATAACCGCCTTCCTAAATGTACACTTTATGGTGAATTGTTAAGCGGTAGAAGAAGGCGTGGCGGTCAACGAAAGAGGTTCAAAGACGTTCTCCATGAAAATCTAAAATCCTGCGGTATTCCAGACGAGCAATGGGAACAACTTGCAGCGGACAGAACCGAATGGCGAGGGGTTGTGGCCAGCTATCAAGGAAATGTTGCTGCAAGAAGGCCGAATCCAAGACCTAACCAGGTTTATGTTTGTCCTGACTGCGGTCGACATGTGCTCTCCCGAATTGGCCTCTATAGCCATAGTCGTGTGCACCGTAGATGAATGGGAATTACAATAGACTGCACCTTTTACTTGTTTTTTATTACACACAATCCATCGACTGTAACATTTTTTTTTATACTCGGACTCGAGTAAAGGCTAATAATAATAATAAATAATAATAATAATAAATAATATTGGTACCATCCGATTCGGACCGATTTTTTGTACAACGAATGATCTTAACTGTTGTAAAATACCCTCTAAAAGAGGCCTTTTATCAGATACGTTAATGGTTGCATAGTTTGCATATCACGCAAAGATTTTCCTACAGAAATTTTGTGGAAAAATTGAAGACGACAAATTAAAAAAAGAGAACCATAATTTTATCTTATTTTATTTTTTAAATAAAAAAAAATCGATTTTATAAAACAGTCAATGTTGATCTAAGTAATATAAACTTAACTCCTTGGAATAAATTTAATTCTTATAGTATCTTTTTGTGTCCTTAATATGATGTCAGGAACTAATACGATGCTCTCAGGAGTATCCACAGGTTCCAATATAAAGTTTCTTAAAATTCCACACAGCACAGCTTTTAATTCCACAATAGCAAATCGCTGACCTACAAAGATAAAACTTTCTTTAAATTCTATACTCTTCTGAAACGTAGTATAATTAAGACCATAGATACATGTAATCTAATTTCTGTGGTGTTCATTTTTTTATTATTATTTAATAGTAATAATACATTAATGTTGAAAACATACGTATAAGCAAAAAATAAACGGCATCTTAAAAACACAGATTTTAAAAAAGATAAGTTCATTAATATTATAAACTAATTTTTCCTTAAATATTGTACTGAACTGAGTTTGTGGTTGGTTCCTTGTGAAACATCTTAAAAATAATTGTTTTTAAGTAAACACTGCTTTTAGATGTATCAAATTACTTTGTTTAAAATTCTCTACAAATGTTTCGGCTTATTAGGCATTTATCAAAAGAGTACAAAGTGTGTACTAAAGTAATAGAAGTGGTTGTTCTAAAATATAGGAAAAAGGAATTTTTCAACGCACCGAACAAATCAACAAAATATAGTTTTATTAATTATATTCCAAAATATAGTGACAACATCTAAATAAGCCGAAACATTCGTATAGAAAATAATTTGATACATCTAAAAGCAGTGTTTACTTAAAAACAATTATTAAATATTGTGTTAAAAGTGTTTTAAAGCTGTTACTAAAATATTAGCAGTTAATATATAATGCACTGGGCTTTGTTAGGTATGCATTTTCATGTTGTAAACATATTTTACTAGTAGTAAGTAGCACTACCTCATACGCTATACCATTACATTACAAACATTGGATTCATGTTATTTAGGTAGGCAGGTGTTATGTCTTTTAATAGATGCTGCTTTCGTTCGTGCTGATCATGGTAATCATGATTACCAAAAGGGCCAATAAAAAATGGGTATTTTAAAAAACTTATTTTCTATTGGCATATTCTGTAATCATGATTACCATGTTCAGCACGAACGAAAGCAGCTAAACAAACAATAGTCAAAGCTGTATACGGATCCTGTGAATTAAGATGTAATTCTAGACGTGTGATAAGTTTAACAGATTTAAAGAAACCTGTTATTATTCTGTGGAAATTTCCCAAAAATTGTTGTCTTTCGGGAATTATATACGATAGGTCTTGGTAATATTAAAAATTGAATAGTTTTATAAACAGCATACTTTAAAGCTATGTGTTAGTTCATTTACAATCACCTGTTGTTACAAAAGGTCTGTTACTGATATTATGTCACCTCTATATATGGAAATTGAGCCATTTATTTAAATAATAAATTAATGTACATATAGCCCTACATAAAGCCTTCAGGAATTTCATTAGAAATTTATCCAGACAGCCAACAACAATGTGTTATATATGTGGCATTGATATACAGGGTGTCTCACCGAGAACTAAATCGATCGATATAAAGAAAAGTATGCATCGGAAAATTTTGAAAATTTAGATAATTACTAATGTCGGGGTGGCCAATCCAACTAAAATAATTAATAATTACAAGCAGCTGACACTTCCGCTTATACCGGAAGTCGATACCAACTTGCTTATTTCAAATGGAACACCCTACATATTTTAGGGTTCTCGAAAAGAGCATAAAATTCTGAGTCGAGAATATGTAGCATATCCTATGCCTAAACCTAGTCGTTTCAGAGATATTTGACATTTTATAGAAAATTTGACAGGTGCAACGGTTTGCAAGAACCGTTATAACTTTCTTCGTGTAAAAGATCCTCATTTGCTTCTTGCCACGTAAAAAGAACACAAGGAGAACTACGTTCTACAACTGAAATAAATTCAATAATATCATACCAAGTGTTCCGTTTTTCGCGTTACATTTTGTCAACTTCAAACCGCGAAAACTTGTTTAGGTCAAATGGAACACCCTGTATAATTTTTTACGTCAAGTTGTGTAAAATTGAATTCCCTTTTTCCTGATATTAGCATTGTGGGGTTAAAGTTACAACTTTTTGAAATATTTGCGATTTTATTAGAAATTCGTGAATTGTTGTAATCATTTCACCAAAATAGCCATGATTAGAAACAATCAGTCATTATCTTATGTCAAAAAATGTCAGCATGTTTAAATTATACCAACGAAAACTTTTTAAATTTGTTTATTATTTATGGAGAATGTGATAAAGTAATATCAAGAACTTGCAGCACATTTGCTACTCGATATCCACAAAAACGCAAAATAACACTAACACTGTAACATGCGTATTAATCGAATTGAAGATATGGCATGAACTAAAATAGCAGAAATAAGACCAATTATTTAAAATATGATTTCATTTTAATTTAATAATTGCTCAATATTCCGCCCTAGAACCTCGACACATTTTTCGCACCTTCGGATTAGTTCCTCATGGGTAGCTTCTCTAATTGAATCCTGTGATATGTTTTGAAATGCATTTCTTACTCTTTGCATACAATCTTCAATGGTTGTTAAGGGGTCTCATAAACTTTATTTTTAATAGTTCCCCAAATGAAATAATCCAGAACTGATAAATCGGGCGAGCGAGGAGGCCATAAGAAAGGTCCATTATTGGCAATCCATTGATCATAAAAAGTTTCTTGTAAATAATTATAATTAAATATGCGTTATGTGGGGGAGCATCGTCGTGCTGATAAAAAATGTTTCTACGTTCAGCGAGAGGTAAATTTTCTAAATAGTTATTATTCAAATTTTCTAAGATATTCAGATATCTTTCACCTAAAAAAAAAAACAAAAATTTACCTATACATATTAGCAGAAGAGAAAATTTAATTTGCCGTTTAAATTTTCCGGATAAAATTGTAATGCCACCACTCTATCGTTTCTTATGGCACAGTAAACATTGAAGTGCCAACTTTCCTGAAAGTTTCGCTGTCTGAACATATGAGGATTTGAGTCACTCCAATAATGCGAATTGTGTCTATTAAAAAGTTCATTTTTAGTAAATTTTGCTTCATCTGTTCATATAATATTTCCCAAATAAGAATCGTGACCCTCAGACCTTATTAGAATAAACTCACAAAAATTCTGTCTTCTTAGGAAATCTGTTTCTTTTAATCCTTGAACCATATGGAATGAAAACGGGTGAAACTTATGTTTTAATAAGATTCTGTGAATTGAATCCTTGCATAGTCCCGATTCCAGGGCAGCTTGTCTTAATGACATCCTTGGAAATTCATGAAATTATCCCAGAATGACTATTTCAATGTTTTCGTCATCAACAATAGGCATTCTTCTTTGCATTTTTGCCTTGACAGAGCCATAATTTTTAAAATTTTCCAGTATGCGTTTTACAGTGTTTGGTGACGGTTTCCGTTTTTCTGGATATCGAGTAGCAAATCTGCTGCAAGTTCTTGATATTACTTTATCACATTCTCCATAAATAATAAACAAATTTAAAAAGTGTTCGTGGGTGTAATTTAAACGTGCTGACATTTTTTGACATAAGATAATGACTGGTTGTTTCTAATCATGGCTATTTTGATGAAATGATTACAACAATTCATGAATTTCTAATAAAATCGCAAATATTTCAAAAAGTTGTAATTTTAACCCCCACAATGCTAATATAAGAAAAAAGTGAATTAAATTTTACACAACTTGATGTGAAAAAATACAGAGTGTTCCGTTTGACCTAAACAAGTTTTCGCTGTTTGAAGTTGACAAAATATAACGCGAAAACGGAACACTTGGTATGATGTTATTGAATTTATTTTATTTGTAGAACGTAGTTTTCTTTGTGCTCTTTTCATGTGACAAGAAGCAAAAGAGGATCTTTTACACGAAGAAAGTTATAACGGTTCTTGCAAGCCGTTGTACCTGTCAAATTTTCTATAAAATGTCAAATACCTCTGAAACGGCTAGGTTTAGGTATAGGATATGCTACATATTCTCGACTCGGAATTTTATGCTCTTTTCAAAAACCTTAAAATATATAGGGTATTCCATTTGAAATAAGCAAGTTGGTATCGACTTCCGGTATAAGCGGAAGTACCAGCTGCTTGTAATTATTTTAATTGGATTGGCCACACCGACATTAGTAGTTATCTAAATTTTCAAAATTTTCTGATGCGTACTTTTCTCTATATCGATCGATTCAGTTCCCGGTGAGATACCCTGTATACACTCGCACAAACTTCCACACTCCACACGTCTTCGACATAGTACCCTAAATCTATGCCAAACGAAAAATTCTACAGAAAGCCCAAGGGAGGGAAAATAATATTATTTCTACATATTCACCTATACAGTTTCTAGGTCCAGCACTAAAGGGCACATAAGAGAATGGGTGCCTATCTAGGCAGTTTTCTGGCAAAAATCTGTCCGGGTCGAATTTTTCTGGATCTGGCCATAGCTTCGGATTCCTATGTATATCAAAAATATGGACATTGACTAGTGTATTTTTTGCTAAGGTATACCCATTGGTAGTCACAAAATCTTCTTCTAGTACTCTTGCTATAAAGGGAACACTTGGGTAAAGTCTTAAGCTTTCTTTGATGCATCTCTCCATTAATTTTAGTTCTTGTAAATCATTGTAGGTGGGATGTGATCTTGTATCACCGAGAACTTGATTTATTTCTTCTAATACTGATTCCTAAAAATAATAATAATATATAAACATGAAAATAAACTCATCGTACATAGCTTACAACTCCCAAATCTAAAACGTTAAAAGAAAACTCAGATAAAAATACATTACCCACCGACATTGCCAGTATCAGAGGTGAGAATCGAAGCGAGTACACGATAAATAATGTGACCAAGAGTATTTACCGGACAACATGCTCAAGGCCGCTAAACTGCTACGCCTTTTTCATTTAATTATCCAAATATAGGAAAATATAGAGACGGAAATGCAGGTGTTGCTGACGTTTCCCCTGTTTGATTCTCGCTTCTGATGATAATTTATTTTCGCCCCAGCTACTGGCAGAGTAATGTATGTGATCGCGTTAAAAAAGAGAAAATAAAAAATATGTATATATAAAACAAGGTGTATATAATATACTAATTAAGGTAGCTGAGGTGAAGTCTACAATAATAAATATAAATAAAATAAAACACCAATGAAATTAGACAATCCCTAATTCCATGAGCCAGAGTTCTCTACGGAAGGAGGTTACACTATGAAAAAACGTGGACATACAACCGTCTCCTCCGACAGTGTCAGTACCGGAGCGGGAATTCGAACCCGGTAGCGCGATACCCGTGTGATTAATCGCGATTGCCACCTCGTGCCTTAATCAACGCGGCTATCGGCTAAACGTAGTTAAGGATTGACTCTAAGTATCTTCACATGGGGGCAGATTTTCCGAATCCACAGATCCCTTGTTCCCACGGAACATTTGATACCGCTGAACATTTACCTTCTTAACACTTGTATTTTGGCAATATAGTTGGCGAGTGAACTATTCTAGGACAGAAAAGACGTCAGGAGTTAGAGCCCAGTTGGATCCCAACAATTTTCTAAAAGCATCTACATAAGCAGGATTTTTTTGTGAGAAGTCTCAAACCCTTTATTTTGCCTAATCCAGAAAAAGGACTTGTCGTGTCGCAGCCTGTATAACTATGATATGTCTTATAGCAGCAGCCACAGCATAACCTACAGAAAGTCGAAGCTTGCTGATATTGACAAATCGAATGCTGTTTCTACAACCACGTCTCACGAAGAGGTTACTCGTAAAATGTTCACTGAACGCAAGACATAATATCTGGACATCTGTGTCATCTGAAATACAAATTATATTTTTGTAATTTTTCATGGCATGTTTAATGTGGGATAATAAACGGCTCACTTCATGAGAATAAATTAGTTCCTCCATGTCTTCAGAACCATTACTGCAAATTTTGATGCACCGGTCTTCGTATGTTGCATAAAAAATCTTGTGACCATGCTTATGTCTCAGCTTTCCTTCCTTCCAGCTTCAACAAGGTAGTTTATCAATTTTGTCTTTGACTCAGAACTTCTCAGCAATCTTTTCCAGTTAACTATTTTATGATCATTTCCGAAAATACAATACCATCATGTGCACCGCGATTCATTCTTTCCGCAGATTTTATTGAGTTCTGTTTATATATGTCAATAACAATATCAATTCTTTCACTGAATCTAGGTGAATTCAAAGCTTGAGCAAGGATGCAATGCGAAAGTTCTTCAGAAGTTCGATTTTCACCATGAAGCTTTTGTATTAATGCCATGCCATCTATAATACAAGCAGATGTTGAAGACGTGATTTCTTCCTGAGTTGAAGGTGTAACTTTATCTCCCAAATATTTCCCCAGGGAAGCATTGTTGAATTTTCCTAACAATTATATTTATTCACCTTCCACGACTAGACGCATGGGAACATTGACTTTTTCTTCCAGTTGTATCAAAAATGTGAATATTTGTAAACGATTTGCGGAAAATAAGATTGTGATACAGTAACGGTTTTTCCCTCCAAAACCGACGTTGGTAACATAACCATCAGAGGCAGACCATTGAAAATATTTCTAGGAGTAAAACTTTACTTTTACATTACCTACCATTATTATTTACTAAATTCTTCTTCCTCAATTTGTATGACCCGTAGTTCTGTTTAAAGGGACAACCCTACGCTGTGTCCTGGTCTTAGCGGCGCGGCGGGGGCGTTTTCCTATGCCGACCATTGTAAAATTTTATATTTTAGCGTCTGTGAACTACTTAAAAATTTGTAAAGAATTATTGGTCAGCCAACGGGGAGTAGCGATCTGTCATTTGAAGGAAAATTCGAGGGGGCAGCGTATTGGGGAGTCTAAATTCTCTCATGTTCTCGATTATTTGGCATCACAGTAGTCACACTTTATTTCGTATACCCCGATGTCGTATATATAGGTCAGAGTGGCCGTAGCATAGTTGTGAGGTTAAGAGAACACAAAAAGTCTATTTTATACAATAAAAAATCAACTGGTTTCGTCGAATATCGCATTGACCAAATTTTTTTTTATCGATAGTAGTGTTAAACTTTTACATAACTTTTACAAAGGAAAAATCCTAGACATGCTTGAAATTTCAGAGATTAAGAAGGCCCTAAGAAACCATAAATACGTTACAAACACATAAACAGAAATTAAATTCGTAGTACCGGCTGTATTGTTAAATTTAAAGAAATAGCAAATCAAGTTATTATCCCCCACTAAGTAGAAAGAATACTTCAAATATATATTTTGTGAACCATCACTTTCAGGTCAGTTTTTAAGACTCTTTGATAATGATTGCAAGGGCGAAACATATGTCAGACACAACTGAACAAAATTCATGAAACAATAAACCAAGTGCGTATTGTAACTATTCTTTTCAATATTTATAATCATTCTATTGAATATGTTTCATCAAGAACCTACCGCAGATTCAATCCAATTAATTAAAATAATTATTTACCTGTATATCTTTGTGGCATGCTATTAGCATTAGTGTGAAGCAAATTGCCATTGAAGTGGTATCATGTCCCTGAAAAAGAAAAATAGTGTCTTTATACGTATTAATAACTAATAAAATTACATTTCTTTGGGAAGTTGTAAAGGTATGAACAGAAAAATTTCGATGATTCACATTATTTAAATCTACTCATTTACAACATCGTAGCCGAAAATAACTTAACTTAGTATATATACCTCTCATGGACATATTACAAAGCTCTTATGTGTTGGTGAATTAATGGAATTTCCAAAATTGGCCTTAGGCCAGTCATTTAAAACACCGTAGGTTGCAGAAAATTGCACTATTCTGAATTTTTTGGGGTGTAAAACCAAGTTCGAAAGACCTGTTCTAACTGCGTGGTGCTCGAAAAATCTTGAAAATTTCGGATTTTTACTTCAGTTTTTGGCTTATAAATTCGAAAGGATGCATCCTATGCCTTGTACACTTTTAAAGTAGACAAAATTAGCTACAATTTGAGCGTAACCGTAGGTCCAATAGGTCCCGAGATACACTACTTCAGAAATTGGCAATTTTTTTCAAAAAGTTCGTTTTAGCTGCCTTCCGAGCAGGATATCGGCTAAAACACTCATCTTACGAGGAAAATCATAGGAAATGAAGTTGTAGAGCAGTTATTTTGCTTTAGTTCATGCACAAGCGGAACCCTGTAGGGCCAATAGTTCCCTTGTTCTCCGGAAAGAACGAGAAATTAAGGAAATCGAATTTTTCAAGAAATGCAGCTCCCAATGTAAATTGTTATTAATATTGCACAGTTACCTATAGAATGTTATAAAAATGGCATTATTTTTGTAAATTTGATTTATTTATTGTATCACACCTACATATTTATATGAGTCGTACTTGGAAATAACCTAGGCCTCATCTTTTGGGTAGGAACAAAATCATAGTTCTACTCTCCCTTCACGCCTCTTCCAGAACACGTCGCTGTTGAAGAAAGCATGTTTATTCTAGTGGACGGAGGGTACTTGCTTCACAAGGTTATATGGCAATCATTTAGGGAAAAATGCGTCAGTTGTATTCGATGGCTACTCAGAAGAGGGGGCTGCTAGGAGCACAAAAACAGCAGAGCGGCAACGTCGTAATGCAGCCTCAGCGTGTAGGGACATCATTCTTGAAGAATCGTCACTGATCAAAGTGCACCAAGAAAAGTTACTGTCGGTACTGGACTAGATAGCCAAGGGATCGAAACGAAACAAGCCCTACAAGACGCCGACCACCTCACTGTGAGGACAGTATTGGAGAAGAGCGAGGAGTACGAGCACGTCATAATCGTTGGAGAGAATGTCGACCTCTTGGTGCTTCTTAATGGATTGAACTCCAGCATACCAAATGTATTTCTTCCAGACAAGTGACAGGGGTGAAACAGATTATGAGCAGTGCTCTTCAACATCGTTCACTCGAGGAGAGCTCTCATTCCCTCCTGGAATAGAGTTGTTCCTTCACGCCTTCACTCGTTGCGACTCGTTGGAAGGGGAAAACGAAGATGTTAGACGTCCTTTAAAAATAGCCAGATCTTCTTGACGTGGCTACCATGTTACTGAACCATGGCGCCACTCATGAGGAGATAGCCTTTGCTGGCAGCAAATATCTCGTGGCACTCTATGGTGGGGGAGGAGATGACTATCTTGACGCCCTGCGTTACGGGATATCCGTCCGATCTGCTGCCAACGCCAAAGTCCCACTCGTCTGATCCCAACCGAAGAGGCTGCTGCCCAGCATTCCTACAGAACTTACCATCAGGTACAGAAGTGGTTGGGAGTAGAGAAAGAGCCCACCAACTGGGGGTGGACAAGGAGCCAGCATGGGCTGACACCGGTGACTTCAACCAAGGAACCAGCGCCGCTAACCCTGCTGAAATTCCTGTCATGCAGCTGCTAGAATGGGTGCGGAGGAGGAAGCTTATCCTGCCAGAGAGCAGGGCTGAAATGTGTAAAGTTTGTCAGGGGAAGACCTGCCTGAATACTCCTCCTTTAGCGAGTCGGATGAAGAAGACCACGTTGACGACACTTTATCACTAGTATCTAGTAGTAGATCTAATCGGACAATAGAGGAGTCTGTGGAGTACTAAGAAGAATAGTCTGACGAACCTGAGTGTTCCAAAAGAACACGACTCTCTCGGTGAGTGCGTAAAGGTAAGTCTAATATTACATACTTACTCCTTCCCTGTAATTTATTATAAAATTGATTACGCATTTCATAAATACTTATTTACATTGTGTTGTCTATTTTTATCGCAGGAGTCAGCTGAGGGGTCCCGCCATTATTTCACGTCCCAGGTCCCCCAAACTATCAAAATAATTTTTAATTGAATTTTCCTCGTCGGTGTAGGACAATAAACACAGAAATTTTACACTGTGTGTAAAAAACTAAAAAACCCTAAGGATACGAAATAGATAATAAAATAATGTTTATACTATTTTGATAAATTTATACCTTATTATTAATTGTACTCAACTTCATTTTGCTTGATATAAACCATTTTCTACGGAGTTATGTCTTTCTTATCCTTTACAAAAGTCCTGCAATTCGTCAGGATTTCTTTCGTGAAAAATCCGATTTCCTTATTTTTCGTCCTTTCTAGATCCCTACAGGGTTCCGCTTGTGCTTAACTTGAAGCAAAATAACTGCTGTACAACTTCATTTCTAGGGGCGAGCGTAGGTGTGTCTTTACTATGTACACACTTCGGTATGCGATGTAAAGCAACGACAGGCGCAGTTAGTACTTGGATGGGTGACCATTCCAACGGAGACCGCGTTCTCGCCTCACACATCTTCCAGCGGCTTGTATATCAGCGTATGCGCGGAAGCTATACAACCTTAGGCGAGGGTTGTATAGAAGATATACCATCCTTCGGAGGGGATGTAAAGCCGTCGGTCCCTTGTCTATTAAATGTTAGGCAAGTAAAAGATCCCTACTCTTCTTAAGGGAAGAGGTTCTGATTTTCGAACAAACACCAAAAAACACTCAACTTTTGCAACATTATGTATATTTCCTTAAAAGCCTTTACCTCAAACATAAATGTGTTGACCTCATCTTGTATCCCTTTATCATCAATGAGACCACCACTTAGCTTCGCATTAAGCAATAAATCCAACATAGCCAATTTTTTTCCCTTAGAATAATTGAATTCGTCATCATCACTAGTTTCGAATTTTTCGAAATTGTTTTCTCTTTCTTTTATTACCCTATTTGTAAAATCATGTAAAACCTTTACCAACTCCTTTTCTCTATATCCAGCGGATGATAGATAATAAAAAATTGGTTTAGGGTAAATCCAAGGTCTTACTATTCTGTAGTAGATTAATTTTCCAATTTGATGAATACTCGAAATATAAGCTTTATCTTCTTTGTTGTCTAAGTTCAGCTTGGTGCCCATTGAAGTTTCTAACAAATAAAGAGATTTGAGAGCAAACTAAAAAAAACACTGGTTTTCAATCTCTTACCGTTGATAGTGTACAAAGTAAATTGATTTACATGTGGTAGGATATTAATGTAAGGTTTATGACATTGTTTTTTAAAAACTTCCACCAAGTTATCAGTTTCATTATTAAATATGGTCACAAATTGCTGCAAAATACTAAAATGAAATGCTGGGGTTAATATTTTTCTTCTACTCTGCCATTTCGAACCTAAAGAAAAAAAATGCAATTAATGATATTGCTGGAACTAAACCCGTACAATGATTCTTGTTGTTAGGTTTAATAATTATTTTATCGTGTTATATTCGTTTCATTTTCATTTAAGTTCTTAATTGTATAAAACATATAAGCGTGGTTATCTGCCCCCACTCGTTTTCTGTTTGAGAATTTACCGTTCGACTTGTTTGATTTAATCGTGATGTGCAAAATTTTTTCCAAAATTGTTTATCGCCATTAATAAACAATATATCTCGAATCCACGGAATCTCAGCTAGACAACCGAGTTTCGCGCTTTGGAAATTGTTTTTTCGACTCACTTTCTGCCTAGGAATTTGCCGTTCGACTCGCTCGATTTATTCGTGGATAATATGATTTTTTCGGAGATTTTGTATCGACAAAATAAACAATCCACGGAATCTAAGCAACGCAACCCCTTTATCCGCCGGTATAACTAAATTTCATCGGGCAAACTCTAATTCTGAAATTTCAACGACGAAATACGTTAACTTATTTTTTTTCAGTGTATAAATCTGTCTCAAACGTAATTCTTCAGGGACTAAAAATGGCAAATTTTAAGCTACCTCAATTTTTTTATATAATTTCTTATACATATGACCTGCTAACTTCATATAAAGTTAGCGGGACATCTAATATTTTTTAAAAAACCAAAGCGGCAAAATGTTTTCTTCCACGGCTAATTAACGGCTAAGAAACGGAAAAAGTTCATGCTGTACTGAGACCGATTCGCAAAAGTTGACCTACTAACTTGATATACATCGCAGGAGGTAAGTTTTGACCAGTCTCGTACTCTGTTGCTAGCCCTCGCTACTCTCGGACGCAAAATCGTCCTTGACTGGTAAAACCTACTTACCTCCTCCTTTGTAGTGTAATATACTATTAATAAGTATAAAAAAAACATGACTATTTTTTACAAAAACTTAGAGAACTATTATATTTGGTTAAGGAACAAATAAGTGCTGGCATACAATAATTATATTGAAAATGTCCAGTTCTCAATTTCCAACGATCCCCAATATTTCTGGTCATATTCTAAAAATGGAACCTCTAGAAATCCCGGTAAGATATCATAATATAATAATACATTTACATTAATACAGCTGAAACAGATGATGAAAAACATACCGAATTGCCAAATATTCATGAAAATATTACTTTTCAAAATATATCTGAGAATAACAAAAAAATTAAAAAACAAATTGACGTCAGGTCCCGATAATATACCATCATTTATTATAAAATATTGTATAGGTGTTCTAACTGTTCCATTGCGCACACTATTCAATCTTGCATTAAAAACATTTCCTAGTCGCTGGGAAATGGCCAAAGTTTGTCCAGTGTTTAAGAGCGGTGATAGGGCACTGCTATTTCAATTCTATCAAATTTATCGAAGGTCTTCGAAATTGTTTTGTATAATCCCTTATATCCCTCTGTTCGTAACCAAATATCTCTCCTGATCAACATGGGTTTATAAGTAATAGATCAACGATTACAACCTTAGCGGTTTTAAGCCAATATGTCTCAAATATATTAGATAGACAGAGATAAGTAGATGTCGTTTATACAGATTTTTCAAAGGCCTTCGACAGGATAGATCACGCCGTCTTACTTAGGAAGCTGACACAATTTGGTTTCCATCCCAGCGCTATAGAATTTCTTAGATCTTACAATAACAGTATGTCGCATACAATGGTTAGACCAAAATCAGTTTATCACCGTGTATCTCAGAAATTAAGAGCGACAGAAAAATTTCAATGGCCGTTCCTGAATCCACAATTGGTCCTCTACTGCTCGGGGGAGTATGTACAGTTCCTCATGAAACACCCTGTATATTTAATATAAAATCGCAGTAAAAAATGCTAAGCTTACCAGTGCTCGTTAAAAGTCCATCTCCTAACCATAAGTCAAAAAATGTATACATCTCTCCTTTCTCAATGTTTTTAATTGAGGAGGCAATTAACTAAAAAATAAGGATATTTCATTGTGATAAGTAATAAATACATTGTAGACACTTAAAATCAAAATCAAAAAAAAAACGCAGTGGTATTCGCAATCGGTCAGGCCCAAATGCAAGTTTTACTTGTATATACAAAGTTTATTTTGAATTGTGATGAGCTTGCGTAAAGATTTTCAATTATGAAGATAAGGTTAAATACGGAGTTTAGTTGCAAAATAAGGGAACACCTCCTTACAAAAAATTATATTTTATTCAACAAAGTTCAACGCTATTCAACCTACTATTAGTATACATTCTTCTAATCTTTTTCGAAATTCCTCATACACATATGTTGTAGGGCCCTAAATGAACCCACAATAACTGTTTTCAATTAATTTCAGTAACCTTGCATGAGTCAACAGATTTTTTCAATCTTCATTTACACCGTTTACAAACTTTAATATGAAATATACTAACACAGACATTGACATACCACATCTCTTCAAAGATTAGTCAAATAGATGCATTAAAATCACTTAAAACAACAGAAAAGCTTACACCGGATGTAACTGCGGGTCTAGAGGGAATACTTTTTTTTACCCTTACCTCAAAATCTTCTGGACCAGATACATTGGCAGAAGCGTAAAGTGTAGCTAATCGGTAAACAGGATAATATTCTTGGCTCCATTCCCTCAGTCTTCGAAATAAAGTTGCTAAAATACGAACGACATATAATAAATAAAAAATATTCGATGGGTTAAACTAGGATCTAACAGTTTTAAATTTTGGGTTAAAGTTTTTTGTTCATAAGTTTTAGTAAAAGTTAAAAAATCCATACCATCATCACAAATAAGATCTCGTACATTCCCAAAAAAAATCATAGGTTTTGGGCCTGGCAGCAAACCGATTAACCTTCTATATCTAATATACTCTATCAAATAGCTCAGACCGTAAAGCGCTGCCAAAATTCCAATTAATAATAAGACGAAATATGCGAAGAGCATGGTTCTGAAAAAATGGTGTATTAATAGAATGTTAAAATTGCTGTTGTTTTTTTATGTTCCGTAAATTTTTCGACTTTGTTGAGTGGGCGGCATCTACATTTTGACAATATAAAATCTTGAACAGTAAATAACAAATTAGCTTATTAATGGAAGCTTTATTTTGATGACATGATAATTACCCAACTTCCGTGATTTTTCAAATATTTTGTTGAACTAGTTTTATGGATAAAAGGATGTAAACTGTTCATAAAAGTAGTCCCTTGAAATTGAGGTTTTGTTTTGTTTCTCAGTGTTCTAGCTATACCACTAAAGGCATTTGCTTTTATTTATTTTTTCCGGAATATCCAAAGTGGAAAGATATGTTGAAAATTAGAAAGGCGATTAGCAAATTTGTTCATGTTCATTACAAGTAAACTGATCGTCAAATAGACCAAAATTTTATATTCTTTACTACGAAGCGTAACTAACTTTTCTTAACTAATCTTTCTGACCAAGAATATAATCTGTTTTAGAAAGTTTAAAAAATTCTCCATATAACATATAACACCAATAAAAAAGATTTTAAACTTCTCGCCGTCAACCCAGAGCTACCTATCATCTCAACAGAAAATATTTCGAATTTTGAAAAACATGGTTTAACTAATGTTTAATTCGATTGAATCTGCGGTAGGTTCTTAATGAAACATTCAATAGAATAATTATAATACACACTTGGTTTACTGTTTCATGAGTTTTGTTCAGTTTTATCTGATATATGTTTGCATAAAAAAACCTTTAGAGCTTGTGACCAAATTGGAAAACATGACTTTACCCGAAAATGCCACATTAGTTTCCTTTGATATGAAAAGTTTATTTACCTCTATCCCTATTCACGAACTTAAGGATATATGTATTACGTCTTCTCTCGAATAGTGAATTAAATCAAAATGATCAAGAAGATTTACAAACATTAGTCAGTATGTGTGTTAAACAAAATTATTTTAAATTCAACAATAAGATGTATACACAAGTAAATGGCTTACCTATGGGTAGTCCGTTAAGTCCATTATTAGCTGAAATATTCATGACAAATTTAGAAAACAATTTTTTTACCACAAACAATAATCTCCTTAAATACATACATTTTTGATTGAGATATGTCGACTATGTGTTTTGTATATTGCTCGGTATTGAGAGACAATTGCTACATTTCATTCATTTTATTAATTCTCTAAACAACAAAATTTAGTTTACAATTGAAATGAAAACAGAACAGCCAATAAATCTTTTAGATATTACACTGATAAAGAACATGGTCTAGAGTTAAATATTTACAGAAAACCAACTTTTACTGACACACATGCAAATTGTAATCAATCTTGGAAGATAAAAATGTCACCGTCCACAGACTATTGTCTCTGAATTTAAATAGGATTAACTTCGAAAAAGAAGTTATAAATCTTAAAACATTAGCAGAAAACAATGGCTATGATGAGTTACTTGTTAACAAATTAATAAAAAATAAACAAAGAAAACTGTTAAAAAACATTTTTATAACGTACCAAATATGGCATATTAAAACATAATATTTTTAGTCGCAAACTCCTCTACACAATCCTTATTTTACTACACTGCAACCAACAGCTACTCTCCAGGCTATGTGCCCCCGCGAGCGCTGAATTACAAGTTACAAGCCTGGCGCGTTAAGTGTAATAATTGCATATTACCATCAAAACGCTAATGCTTCGATTGCAACAAACAGCAGCCGAAAGACTGATCCTACTTAAAGGAGCTCTCTTGCCAGCCGTCACACACCACTTGCAGACTGCAGTTTCGAGCTGTTGGCTCTCGTCAGTGCAAGGTAGGCATGCGACGACCGGCACGAGGATCCTTTGACTATTTGGTACATCCCGGTATTTTTACAATAGCGACATGTAAAATAGTCAGCAGGCGCCATCTAGCAGTCCAGTGTCTGTTGCAATCGAAAAATAAATAGCCTGACTGGGCTTAGCATAGTTCAAATGTGCTTTTAGAGGGCTGCAGTTGAGGGTTTGCGACTAAAAATATTATGTTTTAATATTCCGCCCCTGATCTTTTGAAAGGTCTTTCAATTCACTATATAACTGTGTACTTTTTAAAACTTTTATCGATTCGTTCCTGAGAAATAAATTGTTTCATTATTTTAGGTTCGGGAAATAAAAATAAAAGAAGCAGTTTAAATTATCGTACTTATTGTTTAAAGTGACCTCCCCCGACTTCCATACAGTAGTATAATCTGTTTTGAAATTCTGTACAAACATTTCTGAACACATCTGGAGTCAATAAACGGCATTCTCGAACAATTATTTCACGTAACTCTTCCAAAGATGCGGGTTTTATTGCAAATACCTTCGATTTCAAATATCCTCACAGAAAGAAATCCAAGGGAGTTAAATCGGATGACCTAGCGGGCCACTCCGCAGCACCTCTTCTTCCAATCCATCGCTCAGGAAACCGATTATCCAAAAATTGACGGACTGCTATAGCAAAATGTGGGGGTGCCTCATCCTGTTGAAAAAACAATTCGCCCTCTAAAAGATTATCGTCTTCTCCAAGGATTTGGTAATCACTGGGTCGATGTTATTTTCTAACAGGTCGAGGTACCTTTCGCCATTTAAATTGTCAGGAATAAAAAACGGCCCGACAATGTGATCCCCTAAGATGCCAGTCCAAACATTTAACTTCTGAGGCCTTTGGGTATGAATTTCCATGAACAAATGTGGATTGATTTCACTCCAATACCTACAATTGTTCCTGTTTGCCTCCCCATTTAAGTAAAATGTCGAAATGTTCATCAGAGAAACACGTAATGTACAGTAGATTGGCATTACCGTTTAATTGTTCACTAAAAATCTCAGAGAATTCAAGCCGACAATCGGGATCACCTTCGTTTAATTCGTGTAGCAATTTAAATTTATGTGACTGAAATTTGTGGACCTTCAGAATTCGATGGACAATGCTCAGCCTCAGCTACTTTCCTGATCAATTGAGTGTTATCCAACTGCAAATAACCCAGAACTGCCACTTCGACTGCTTCATTCCTAATCGATCGCTGAGGTTCATGCTTTTTGTTTCCTACAGAACCTTTCTACCTGGGTAATTTCTATTGAATATGCGCTCCGTAGTTCTAGCACGATTTTTTTTCTTTATATAAGTAGCGATTCGATTTGGTACCTTTAATTTTATTAAGATTTCGCTGCACCTGCTGTTTTGGACGTTTTACTTATTTTTTTGTGTATATATTGTTTATCTATGTATTTCCTGTTTTATTTGAGTGAGTGTATATTATAGTTTTTTTTAAATTTTTTGACAAAATATTTCTTTTTTATTTTTTTATTTATATTTACACTTTTTATATAATATGTTTGATCTGTGTTATACATCAATAAAAAAAATCTCTTTATAATTTCGAATTTATTCAATATACAATATAACTGTTCTATACCCAATAACGCAAAACTAGTCTCCTTCGATATTAAAAGTCTCAGTCCCGCTCATAAAACTTAGATTACTTTAAATAATTTAATAAATATTATTTTACAAATCAGTTTTATAGAAAAACAGAATTAAAAAATCTTTCTAAACTTTATAGTAAAACTCATTTCAAGATTGAATCCGGGGTAAATAATCAAATAAACAGTTTCGATAGTGGTATTAAAAAGCATTTTAATCAGTTATTATTTACCATTCCCCACCCCACCCACTACCACGGACATGGATCTGTCCCATGTTTTATAATTTATTTACGACTCCGCCCTAAATCCTTCTCAACCGTAACAGAAATGAGGTGATGTACAAAAAAATAGCCAACAGTAATCTTACTGTTTCTTTATTTAAGCGGTAAGTTGTCAATTTTTATTTTAAAATAAATTCACTTACTTTTTTATGTAAATAATTAAATTCAAAAAGTGTTTTTCAGGAATAAATATTCATATAGCTAGTTTTTCACAAAATATTTCTTTTAATTTATCGAACGCTAAAAATATTTGTTAAATATTTAAATGTCCGATCGATGTCACATCGCAAACAAAACATTTGCAATTTAAGGTTATTTTTATATAAATCCCATCCCATCCTAATCATTTTTAATCAGCTATCTAAAGTTCACTTAAAAGTGCTCTGCACAAATAAATTAATATTTAATTGGCGGTCTTTGGCAGGTCATAATAACAAACAGCGACGTATTTTGCTAAGGGCGTAGGGGGCGGCCGGTTAAAGAGAAACTCCCCCGATCGTCTCCGGCGACTGACTCATATCATATAAAAAAATATTTTGGTATAATAAAACCGGGTACGGTACTGGGGCGGCCGATCATATTCGCCCAGGGCGCAAAATTTAGAAATACATCCCTGATAATAAGGCTCAGGGCCTAAACTTCTTGACACAATCCAAAAAATAGCATACTTTACTGCAATCTAATACAAACCAAGTACATACCTATAAAGTTTCATTGCAAAATTTATATTTTTAACTTTTTTGTCAATTATCTGCAACACCCCGTTCCTCCCTGTCGGTATCATCACTCGTTCCACTAGTAGAAGAACACATTTGATTACATTTGAGTGGAACGTAGACAGAAAAAGCTGCAATCCTCCGGGATATTTTATAACAGCTAATCCTATTTTTTAGCCGATCTTCCTCGAATTCACTTTTTATTAAAATATACATGGGTAGGGGGTAGGGGAGTCAATAAGAAGAATGCTACAAATAACATTCAGACAATAATTAAGTATCATGTCCGGAAGACTCCGAAAGAAATGCTGTACTGATAATCCGTATGGGGTTAATTAATAAGAATACTTATAGATATTTTTTTAAGGGACAACATACAATAAATCATAAATACCGCCTGTCGGCAGCTGTATCTTGCCTTTATGGGCAACTAGTTAACTTCTCAGTCAGGGCCGCAAATAAGTTTGATCAGCGGTCGAGTGGGGGGGGGGGGGGTCACACAAATCAAAATACAATTTGGGAGATGACAATGGAGATTTATATTTTAACAAAATCTATGAAAAAAGCTGTACCGTTGTATCTTCAAACGAAATTCCATTAGATATAGATAGTAATATTCACCAACTACACCAACAACCATCCCTAAAACCACCCCGTTTTCATATTAATGATACTGGATATGTCATATCGAGATACTCCTGTGAGGTGTACTCAGCCATTTTTATTACTGAATGACATACGCCTACTTTGAAAAATAAATAATGCGCATTTAGCAAACGAATACGCATTATTTCGTTTAGGCCGCTTTTACTCGAAAACAGCTTGCCATATGGCTAATTATAAACAAGACATTTTTTGCAGAATTAACCAGGGAATCATAATCAGGGATTAAAATACTAAAAATGTCAAATGGAAAAATAAATATGTACAAACAAAAACACCGCCCCTGGATAAACTTAATTTTGGCTAATACTGTCAAACAATAACCTTTAATAATCGAAAATACTTAACCAAGTTTCATACATTTTTCCCAAATCATTTCCGAAATAATTAGTAAAAACACCCATTTTTGCGCCATCCTTAGAGGGCCGTAGCTCCCTTAGGAAGCATTTCCGGACACATGTTTATAGGAAATTTTCTTACTATTTTTGCATGGAAAATTAGCACCTAAAGGGGAAGGCGGGAGTTTCGGAACACCCTGTATACTTGCAATATACAGTGTGTCCGCGGATTGAATTTTCGATGGATGTAATATACCAAAAAGAAATGGTACGGCTTTTATTTTCTGCAGTCTCGGTCTGTTTGATCTAAAATGGATTTTCACCAAATTACAGTTTAAATGGGATCTAACTCGCGAAGTTAACTTAAGAAGAAAATGAATCACCGGAGGTAAACTAGCCTTGTCATCAAATCTTGCATCCTTTATTTAACACACTTCCTGACATAATCAATTGATGAAATTTTGCGCAGTTACTAAGATCGGATGACAATAATACAGTATTCCACCGTTATTTTTGCAAATATCCGCACGTAGGGGGCGCGGGGATGAAAATTATTTAAATATACTACCCAACCTGCACCTCCGGCAAAACGTAGAATACAAAAGATTTTTCACCTGATCAGAGACTTCTTTTTTTCCGTACAAATGGTACGATATTAGTTCCGGTGACATAATGGAATACCGTTAGGTTTATACCTCAGAATCCAGCTCCAATGAACGAATTTATGTAAATTGGTTCTATACGTTATAAATAATTAAAGTATGAATAAAAAGTAGAAAATAAAAAAATATATTGCTTGCTTTTCTTAAAAGTCGTACTAAAAAGCAAAAAATAGTTGCAGAAAAATAAGACGTGCACCCTTTGTATGGCTGACGCATGATGTGCACGCCTTGCTTTCCTTACAATTATTTTTTACTTTTTAGCACGACTTAAAGAAAAGCAAGTGTTAAAAAAATTAATATTTTTTAACTAGCAGCACACTGCGTGCTAGCTTATTACAGGGGCCCAAAAATACGTTTACTGTTCTTTACAACTTGAAACTGACCCCCACCATCATTACTGTTAAAAATGGTTTAATTACAGTGCTTGAAATCCTGAAAGTGGCTTAGAAGCATTTTACCTGTGTGATTCACTATATTGTACTAAATCTCGATGAATTAGATGATAATTTGTCATGGCTTTTACATAACTCTTCAATTAAAATATAATGTATTATTACGTTTTGGTATAATTATACAAATTTGTTCTCAAATCCTTCTAATTATGAGTAACGACAAAGAAATTAATAAAGATACTTATATAACATGTTAATAATCTGAGTTTTTAAGAGTCCTCGAAGTCTAGCATATCTGCTCTCACACGACTGTTTATGAAAATTACAAAAAAATGTTTGGTACCAATATAACCAAAACAATAATCTACGTCTGTATGGGTTTCTTTTTATTTATTTTTTTCTGATTTTCATATAAACTATATACGCCAAAATTCAAAAAAAATATTCCTTCTATATTAGTGAGTTTTATTAACATTCATTTTTGTAAAAAATTAATTGTCCGAAAAATAGAAGTTTCAGAGCAGATTTTCAGAAATTCCGCAGTACCAAAATTATCTTAATTCTACATGTACTCATAGTCGTGGTTTATAAATATCTTACAAAGAGATTTTGTAAACATTATTATGTTTTGTATGTAGTTCTATTGGATTTGATTTACGAAAACATGTTTTTCTTCAAATATCAGAAGAACATCACTTAACAAGTTTTGCGAACTTAAACTGCCATTTCTCTGATACCCCATCTAAACGAAAGTAGAAGTCTTTTACCTCCGCGCACATCAATCTGAGCGGCACTAAAAGTATTTGAAGAAAAATAACAGTATTCATTTAATTCGATGTTTGAAGAATAAATAGCATATTCTATGAGGCGTAAAGTGATTTTTGTGTATCTGCTATTGAAGTATATCCTCGGCACAAAAATATCACTTTTGCTCCATATAAAACAACATACTATTACTTTTAGCAAGCACTTGAAAAGAGTCTTGTAAACACAAGCTATCCACGTGTGCTTAACGCCATGTTTCGATAACAATCTTCGCGTCTTTCCACCATAAAAATATTTATTTATACTAAAAGTTTATTGAATTATTATCACATCTGCTTTAATGCGAAGTTTTTCAGTCGCACTTTCACTCATTTTTTGAATTTTTCTTGCACTTTTGACCGGCTTTTTTTGCGATTTTATCAGGACAATTCCGCTTGCGCGTGTATTCTTCTCGACTGCCGCACTCGACCTATATGTAGTAATGTAGTTCCAATTAACGTATTTAAATTTAATATTGGCAACCACTCGTTTCAATGGTCACAAGAGCCAATTGACATTAATATGAGAGGTATTAGGTTGTAAGAAATTATTCCATAACCATATGGTTGAATCCTGTTGGGGAGGTGCTCAAGAGTACGCCAAAAAAATTTATACTTCAAAGGCCTTGTGCTCCAATTGTTATTAACAATTTAATACTTTTTAACGCGTTTCAACTTAAAAATATGAATAATTCGAGATATAAGTCCGATTGGGACAAAAAAAAAAATAAAATCTTAGTAATTAAATTTTCTACAAATCTACGTTTAGTGTAGGTCTTAGGAGCGGCAACCATTACCTACAAAAGTGAAAAATCTGGTCAAATATAGCTTTTCTTTAATTTTGCTGCCCAGAGGAGCTGGGTGAACCAATCAGCTTCAAACTTTTGCTGTAATAAAAACACCCTGGAAATTTGGTGCAAAAATATTAAACCCAGTGTGTGCAATTGAATTTATTGAAAATTTGAATTGGCCACCATTTTATGTCATTAACTCCAAAACGGATCATTTTTTTCCAAAAGTTAGGTCTCGACGCCAGTTTCTTAATGCCATCAAAAAAAAAAAATTTAAACCTATTTCGGCCATTTTTGCATTTGTTTAAAACCCAATTAACAAAAAATTAATTTTTTCGGCCTTTTGAAAAAATTTTGAAATTTTTTTATCAGATCAGAAAGAAAATTTTACCCAATACCTTTATTTTAATAGAAAAAAGATTATTTTGGTCAAACTAGACTCAAGATATTCAATTTTTTGCGTTTTAGGCAATTGTTAATAATTAACAAATGTACATTTTCGGCAAAAATTTGAACTCTATCATTTTGAAACATATTCAGTTCAACATATTGAAAAAAATTTCTCTTTTCATAAAAACAAATTTGAATATATTTAAATGTAGTTGTTGTTAATTTACCTGAAAACAACTTTTTCATTTATTTATCGATTTTAGTTGCAAAATGCAATAACTTCTTTGTTTTTGAACCTTTTTACGACTTTTTTTTTCAAAAATATGTTATTTTTTCCCAAGCAATGGAACAAGCAACTTACTTTTTTTAAGACCCATTATTTAATTTTTATAACATAATATTCTTCATGAATTTGATGGTTTGGGATGGTTAGGAACTAAGAACAAATAAACGCAATTATTGTTAATATATATTTTTTATTTAAAGTAAAAAAGTTTAAAATTCCTGAATGCATTGTATTTTATTGACGCTCCAATTTCTTGCGTGGTTGTTCAATTATTTGTGACGTAGACCCTTCACTTTCTGAGTCTTCAAATAAGATATCAGTATCAGAAAATTCTTGTGTGATAAAACATTAAAGCAGGTACGAATAAAATTATTGTAGAGATTAAGCTTACCCACATCAAGGGTAGTAAATTTAATTTCAAAAAAGAACTTATGTACTTACTTTATTAAAGCTTTGTAGTTAAAATATAAGTTTTTATTCGTTATTTAAAATATTTGAAAAAATGGCTCCGGAAAAGGTTTATTAAAAACAAGGGAATTTGCATTTTACAAGTAAGTTCGATAGAAAAATTAATTCATAAATAATATAATTAAAATAAAATTAAGTGATGGATCATAACAGGAAAGCAAGTCCAAATGTGCTTTTAGAGGGCGGAATATTAAAGCATAATATCTTTAGTCGCAAACTCCTCTATAAAATCCTTATCTTACTATAAGGAACGTAACCAGACTGCAACCAACAGCTACTCTCCGGACTATGTGCCCCGCCGAGTGCTGAATTACAAGTTGCAAGCCTGGCGCATTAAGTGTAATAATTGCATATTACCATCAAAACGCTAATGCTTCGATTGTAACAAACACCAGCCGAAAGACTGATCCTACTTAAAGGAGCTCCCTTGCCAGTCGTCACACACCACTTGCAGACTGCAGTTTTGAGCTGTTGGCTCTCGTCAGTGCAAGGTAGGCATGTGACGACCGACACGAGGATCACTACCAGAATGTACTAAATGGTCAAGTGATCCTCGTGTCGGTCGTCTCATGCCTACTTTGCACTGACGAGAGCCAACAGCTCGAAACTGCAGTCTGCAAGTGGTGTGTGACGACTGGCACGAGAGCTCCTTTTAGCAGGATTAGTCTTTCGGCTGGTGTTTGTTACAATCGAAGCATTAGCGTTTTGATGGTAATATGCAATTATTACACTTAACGCGCCAGGCTTGTAACTTGTAATTCAGCACTCGGCGGGGCACTTAGTCCGGAGAGTAGCTGTTGGTTGCAGTCTGGTTACGTTCCTTATAGTAAAATAAGGATTTTATAGAGGAGTTTGCGACTAAAAATATTATGTTTTAGAAAAGTAAGTCGCTCATTGCATTGCATGGGAAAAAATAACATATTTAAAGGAAAAAGTCCTGAAAAGGTCCAAAAACAAGGAAGTTATTGAAAGTCCTTTTCAAGTAAATTAACAACAATTAATTTAAATGTATGCAAATTTGTTTTTATGAAAAGTAATTTTTTTTTGAATATGTTGTATGAACTGAATATGTTTCAAAATGATACAGTTAAAATTTTGGCCAAAAATATGCATTTGTTATTTAACAATTGGGTAAAATGAAAAAAGTTGAATATCTTTAGTCTAATTTGACCAGATAAACTTTTTCTTTAATTAAAATAAAAGTATTAAAATTTCTTTCTGCTCTGATAAAAAAAAATATTTTTTTTTTCAAAATGGCCGAAAAAATTCAATTTTTGTTAATTGGGCTTTAATCAAGTGCAAAAAATGACCAAAATAGGTTTAAACAAATTTTTTTGGCAGCATCAAAAAACTGGCGTCAATACCCAACTTTTGCAAAAATATGATACGTTTTGGACTTTTGGCTATTTCAAATTTTAAATAACAAATTCAATTTTGCACATTGGGTTTAAAATTTTTGCACCAAATTTTGAGGGTGTCTTTATTAGAGTAGAAGGCAGATTTTCTGAAAGTTTGGAGCTGATCGGTTCACTCAGCGGCTCTGGGTATCAAAATGAAAAGAAAACAACGATTTTTGCCAGTTTTTTCATTTTTGTAGGTTATGTTTGCGCTCCTAAAACCCACACTAAATGTAGATTTGTAGAGAACTTAATTACAAAGATTTGGTTTTTTTATTCCGATCGGACTTATATATCTCGAGTTATTCACATTGTTATGTTGAAAAACGCGGTTAAAAAAATTAAATTGTTAATAAGAATTGAACCACAGGGTGTTTACAAAAATATTTTGGGTACTCCTTAGCACCTTCGCAACAGGATCCAACCATAAAATTGCTTATGGAAAAAGTTCCACTTCAATTCATATTTTGACTGCATAAATATACTAAATAGCAGGAAAGTACAATCAACAATAAAAAATGATATTAAAAATCGAGACGTAGTTGAAATCTAGAATATCTGCGCACATCATTCTACTATTTATGAAAGTTAAGAAAAGTTATTTGGTGCGGAATATCTTATTGTTTTCCATTTCTCAAAATTTGTTATGCAAGTTATAAAGACTGAAATTCAAAAACTGAGTCGAAATAGTAGTTCTATTACAGAGTTTTATTAACATATTTTTGTAAAGAATTAATTACCAGGTAAATATAATTTTCATAGCGGATTTTCTGTATCGCTCCAGGAAAATCGGCAAAATATGAGGAAAACTCTATACAGGGTGTTCGCTAATTAGTGGTAGTTCTTATAATGGTGGATAGTAATCGATTAATTGAACAACTTTTCTGCAAGTATTGTATTTTTCTTAAAAAGGCAATTGAAAACGAGGGTTAAAATTAGAAAACCATTAGTGCGGCAACATTGCAAAAGTCCAAGCCAACATTGTTGTTGAAAGTTTTATGTTTCGCAAAGTTAACTAATTATTAATCAGTTAGACCTCTTTATGGTCTTACTTTTTGAGATTCGATGTGTTAACTTATACAAAAATTAAGAAAATGAATCCACATAAACCTAGTTTATTCATTTATTTATCTTAATACCATATAATTTTTCTTAATTTTCATAAGCAGCCGAGTGAGATCGAATATGCTAGATTTCGATGACGTCTGTACTAAGAAAAAATACATGAGAAAATCTTACCATAAGCACATGATGAGGAGAGATGTCTCACGTCAAGAAGTTTATACTGGATTCCTCATTTATTTTCGATTGCCGAATATTTATATTCTCAATAAATGGTTGATCGCCAGGTTATATAATAATATATAGATAGGATGTAGAGTTCATACAAGTTTATTGTTTTTGCCTAATGTTATAATTAATAACAATTAAATTATAATTAATAATTGCCATAATCTCGGCCATAGTTTTACATTCTCTATATTTGTTCGAGAGATTACTTATATGTTGTGTGTTTTAGTTTTATGATAGACGGATTTAGCACACTGAATTCAGCTTATTTTTTATTCCTATGCAACTTTTGAACATACTTTTAAAATAGGTTAATATTGTGTAAAATTTTCTGCTGAATCTATTTTATTGAGTTCATCCCCTATATTAATTTTTCGCCCCTCTTCGGTGGTGCACGATATTGGTACTCGTGATTCTTGAATGCTGAAAAAGCTGCAAGTACCAAATTTTATGCGGAGATGGAATAATGTATAGTAATTACGATGGATATGTTAAGAGTTGTTCGGAGTGTATTAGTCATCCATGCTTTCAATTTTAATTGTAAATGACTTCACGTCAATAAAATGACGCAGCCTAATGTACGGTGTGCTTGGAAAGAGAGTGATAGAGATGTAATTGAATATGACATTGGACAAATTTATTATACCTAATCTTTAAATTTCTCGGTGCATTTGAGGACATTAGGGCTAATTTTATTTTAGTTCTACAAAAGGGAAAATGTTTATTTTAATAATACCTATGTGGGATGATAAGAATTATTTTTGCAAATCGAAAATAGAAAAAAAAATATTTTTTTATATATACTTTTTTTCCTCTCATCGTCCCACATTGTAACATGTTTTTAATGTCTTTTAGTGAAAGCCGTTTTTTAAAATAATGATTTATATGAGAGTAAATTGCACCGTCTTTCCCGCTTATATCCGGAGCGCTATTAAAAAGGTGTTTGAATCAGTCATCTTTCAGCAAAATAATACATAACTCAAATGTAATGAAATATTGTAGAGAGAAATGAGGTTACTTTTGTGTTTTTGAAAATATTATCTAAGTTGTGTAACCAGTATTGCAACAGAAACTTCAGATTTAATTTTAGTAAAAGAGTTTTTACAATCGGAGAGACACTTTTTTCATGTAGCACATCTACGGTAAAACGAGCACAGGACCGGCACTTGCTTCGTCCGACGTCAAAAAATATTCGAATAGTGTCCGTAAAAAATATACAGGGTGTTCCTTAATAACGTGATAATATTTCAGGGTGTGGTTCCTTAGGTAATTTTATGAAAAAAAGTTCATATGAACATATGTCCGCAACGGTTTCAATTTTTTGCTATAGGGCGTTGATTTTTTTAATTGTTATTTTTTCGTGTTTCAGAAAATACTATTATTTTCAATTTTGGTATATGTTAAAATACATGTAAATTTTGAGATGCGTACTCTTGATAGGGTTAGGAATAGATACCCGAAAAGTTCTCACCCCATTCAGAAACGAAAAGTTCCCTTTTTTTGCAAGAAACCACCCCTAACGGGGACTTTTTCCGCCGGTTTTTCACTTTTATCTTGTAAACCGTTGGCTAGAAAAGAAAAAGTATAGGAAAAAAAATTTGTCATTGAATACTGTATAAGGAATGTCCTATCGACTGTGTAGCTTCTCCCCACCTAGTTCGCAATAACAGCGTCCAAACTGAAGGGTAGTTTGTGCCGCATACCGGTTACTTTAAGGAGAAAAAAAAATGCCCACGAATAATTTGTCCACTAAGGCAGGCGTCTTGGCAGAAAAAAAGGGCCTGTAAGGTTATTACCAATAATTCCTACCCACACATTAAGCGGACATTGCTCTTGGAAATGGGTTTTGGTTATGGCATGGGAGTATTTGCCCGCCCACACATGATTATCATGGAAATTTTGTATATAGCATTGCTAGAAAAATTTGCTTTGTCTGCTAACATGATTTGTGACTCAAACTGCGGATTTAGTGTAACATTCTGAAGATACCACAGACAGAAGTTCATACGCTGTTTAAAATCCTTTCATAATATGATTCATAGTGTGCAAATTTTTTTTAAAAAATCTCAATATGACCGACCATTATACGCTTCTTGATGGCTGCAAATAATGGCAAATTTACGTATAAACCTTACTAATTGTGAATAATTCTGCTTTGAACATGTTTTGTTTTTAAAATGTCTATTAAATTACCATCTGCTCCGTAAGTATGCCTATTTGTTCTTATGGAAGTATATTTTAGGCCTCATTCTTGTTGAAACTTGTAGAGCTAACATAAAACGTATTTACAACCCTTTGAGCATGTAACACCTTCAATTTAAAATCTACAGGATTTATGGTGCTCTGATAACATAACCTAGAAATTTAGTTTGTTGGTAATGGTAATGTTATATAGTATAGATAATTGTAAGAAAGTTTTAGATACATTATTATGAAGTATAAGTATAACAAAAATGTGTGGAGGTATGTAGCTGACGAACACGGTAAAATTCTGCAAAATATATATATTTTTGTCTGGGTATTTTTATAGTATTCTGTTAGTTAGTTGCTTTTCAAAGTATTAAACATTTTTTTTCCTTTACTGCCAATGATAAAGATTTGTAAAGATATGCCGCTTTATAATACAAAGAAATTTTATGGTGTGTACTCACGTACGTCTACAAGCTTACGCTGGGTGCGGGACCTGGCGGTGGAGGCGTTCTCGTAGGAAGGCTATTCTTCACAAATCAATACCTTTGTTGTCTATAATTAACTTTTACAAAATGCCAAAACGTTTAAATACTACACTCGAATACACTACTCGACGTATGTGTCGCTAACCATGTTAGCATCATCAGGAGATGATTGAAATTGATAATCACCAGGATCAGAACCCAGCGTAGGGTCGCCTCCTTAAACAAGACTCTGCGCCATAAAAGTTGAATGAAGCTCTCAGACACTCATTGAGGAATTTCGTAGGTCTTGACTTTTTAACATGTAATTAATTTTAATAGATCTACATAATATTTAGTTTTCATTGTAAATAATATAGGTATGGATACAAAATATCCACTGCTTTGTAGGTTATGGCAATATAAAATAATACCCTATTGTCAGACATTTACCGACCAATGCAAAAAATATTAATATTATATAATACGCTGATATCAATCAACTGTGAATAGAAAAGATAGAATGGTGTTAATCATCAATAATAAAATCTAATTTTTTTTTAAGAGATTTTTCTTTATCTTGCACGTATACTCCCATATTTAGGTTTTTTTCTTCATAAATGAAAAAAAAATTATTAAATAAAATTTTCGTTAAAAATATAAAAAAGGTTTTCATATTTTTTCATTCTTAGAACGCCCTGTAGAGTTTATCTTAAATTTGGCAAATGCTTATAACTTCCTAAGACAAGCTAAGCTTCTTATAAAGAACTACTTTTTTCGGCGAATTAAAAATTACAAAGTTTACAAGAGTGAGGTACTTCATCCGCGGACACACTGTACAAAAGGGACCTCAGGTTGCATTTTTATTGAAGCCAATTTTAAAGTTCAGCTAAGCTCTAGGTCATAAACGACATGATATAGCTAAACATAATTGAGTCGCATAATATGATTTTAGCTTTTTCATTGAGACGTAAAGATTTTTTAATAAACAATATGATTTTCTGACTATATAATTTGCACATCGAAGATGAACATCAATATTTAAACTTAAACGATTTATTTGTTCTTTCTATTTTAACTTGTCTTCTATTAGTAAGGAAATGCTAGTTATGCCCTTCTGGCGATCTCTGGATTTGCCGTTATTAATAGATTTGTATTTCTTCGATAATTTGCTTTGATTTTCAATGATTGTATTTTACCATCAGTAGTCCATACATTTTTAGTTCCATATTTTGCAACTGCAGCCTTAATAGCTCTACTTCGAAATATTATGAAATCCTCCTTGATTACATATTGTCTGTGTTTAAGCTTTGCCTTTTAATTGTATACTCTTTGTTTTATCTCATGCGTTTTAAAGACTAAAAGCACATTATCATTAATTCGATAAGTGTGTTCTAAATTGGTTTCTCTAATATTAATTTTTAATTCATCACTGATAAAATTACTTATAGTTACATTGGCGTTTTCTATGTATGCACAAGTTACAGCATTTTGCACACTCTTCTCGACGATCGACCAAAGGGTTGATTGTCTAGAACAGTTTAATTGCGATTTTAAATATTTTTAATTTGTTTTATATAGCATCCAACTGTTTACTAATACTGCAGAAATGTTAGCAGAAACGTGTTTAATTAATTGTATTGTATAACTTCTGTAATTAATATTGCCCATGGTCACATCGTTGATTCCTTCATTCCAGCTTTAACGCTGTTGTTTCCACTGGACATTTTGTGTAACTGATTAATATTGACTGTATTGATAGCGCATTTTTATTACACACTACGTTGCAGCGAGCCGATAGAAAGAGTTATTTCTTTTAATATTGTGATAAACTATCCAGGTTTATAACAAGTATTTTTACAAAAATGTCACCAACTGAATTGTTTGAAATGCGCCAGTGGTTACACATGAGTTAATACTTTTCAAGAGACACTGTTGTAGTTTAATTCGTAAAATAGATTTTTAGCCAGAGGTGGTTTATTATGCTACTCTCTTGCCACTATCGCTCAATCAGGATGAAAAGAATTAAAAAATTATAAGGAAAATACTGACAGTCACCCCCTAAAACTAAAAACTACCCCTTAAGCAGAAGAGAAGATTTGACTGATACCATTAAACTAGTGTCTGGATGGCCTTTGGCTGAGTTTAAAATATGAATTTTATGTTTTAAGGTAGTCGGAGGATATTGCAAAAAAGGTTGAGGTTTATTATCCCTTCTAAGGGGCATATCTCTCTTATTTATTTTCGGAAATAAGTTTATATAAAATACTACCATTATTTTTGGATGTACTATCAACCATAGAAATATTGGGAAGCAATTTTGGACCACCTTGTGTATATATATTATATGAAGTGTTTCGGCAGAGTCCCATCTGCCACCTTTAGGTTCTCGCTGAAAGCTGTCTACTTCTGGTCCTCGTTGCTCGAACTAAACTCGGTGTATATACAGGGTGTCTCACCAGGAACTGAATTGATCGATATAGAGAAAAGTACGCATCAGAAAATTTTGAAAATTGAGATAATTATAAATGTCGGTGTGGCCAATCCAACTAAAAGAACTACAAGCAGCTGGCACTTCCGCTTATACCGGAAGTCGATACCAACTTGCTTATTTCAAATGGAACATCCTATGTATTTTAGGGTTTTCGAAAAGAGCATAAAATTCTGAGTCGAAAATATGTAGCATATCCTATACCTAAACCTAGCCGTTTCAGAGTTATTTGACATTTTATAGAAAATTTGACAGGTGCAACGGTTTGCAAGAACCGTTATAACTTTCTTCGTGTAAAAGATCCTCATTTGCTTCTTGTCACATAGAAAGAACACAAGGAGAACTACGTTCTACAACTGAAATAAATTCAATAATATCATACCAAGTGTTCCGTTTTTCGCGTTACATTTTGTCAATTTCAAACCGCGAAAATTTGTTTAGGTCAAATGGAATACCCTATATTTTTTTACGTTGTGTAAAATTGAATTCCCTTTTTTCTAATATTAGCATTGTGGAGGTTAAAGTTACAATTTTTTGAAATATTTGCGATTTTATTAGAAATTCATGAATTGTTGTAATCATTTCATCAAAATAGCCATGATTAGAAACAATCAGTCATTATCTTATGTCAAAAAATGTCAGCACGTTTAAATTACACCCACGAACACTTTTTAAATTTGTTTATTATTTATGGAGAATGTGATAAAGTAATATCAAGAACTTGCAGCAGATTTGCTACTCGATATCCAGAAAAACGGAAACCGTCACCAAACACTGTAAAACGCATACTGGAAAATTTTAAAAATTATGGCTCTGTCAAGGCAAAAATGCAAAGAAGAATGCCTATTGTTGATGACGAAAACATTGAAATAGTCATTCTGGGATAATTTCATGAATTTCCAAGGATGTCATTAAGACAAGCTGCCCTGGAATCGGGACTATGCAAGGATTCAATTCACAGAATCTTATTAAAACATAACTTTCATTCCATATGGTTCAAGGATTAAAAGAAACAGATTTCCTAAGAAGACAGAATTTTTGTGTGTTTATTCTAATAAGGTCTGAGGGTCACGATTCTTATTTGGGAAATATTATATGAACAGATGAAGCAAAATTTACTAAAAATGAACTTTTTAATAGACACAATTCGCATTATTGGAGTGACTCAAATCCTCATATGTTCAGACAGCGAAACTTTCAGGAAAGTTGGCAGTTCAATGTTTACTGTGCCATAAGAAACGATAGAGTGGTGGCATTACAATTTTATCCGGAAAATTTAAACGGCAAATTAAATTTTCTCTTCTGCTAATATGTATACGTAAATTTTTGTTTTTTTTTAGGTGAAAGATATCTGAATATCTTAGAAAATTTGAATAATAACTATTTAGAAAATTTACCTCTCGCCGAACGTAGAAACATTTTTTATCAGCACGACGGTGCTCCCCCACATAACGCATATTTAATTATAATTATTTACAAGAAACTTTTTATGATCAATGGATTGCCAATAATGGACCTTTCTTATGGCCTCCTCGCTCGCCCGATTTATCAGTTCTGGATTATTTCATTTGGGGAACTATTAAAAATAAAGTCTATGAGACCCCATTAACAACCATTGAAGATTGTATGCAAAGAGTAAGAAATGCATTTCAAAACATATCACAGGATTCCATTAGAGAAGCTACCCATGAGGAACTAATCCGAAGGTGCGAAAAATGTGTCGAGGTTCTAGGGCGGAATTTTGAGCAATTGTTAAATTAAAATGAAATCATATTTTAAATAATTGGTCTTATTTCTGCTATTTTAGTTCATGCCATATCTTCAATTCGATTAATACGCATGTTACAGTGTTAGTGTTATTTTGCATTTTTGTGGATATCGAGTAGCAAATGTGCTGCAAGTTCTTGATATTACTTTATCACATTCTCCATAAATAATAAACAAATTTAAAAAGTTTTCGTTGGTATAATTTAAACATGCTGACATTTTTTGACATAAGATAATGACTGATTGTTTCTAATCATGGCTATTTTGGTGAAATGATTACAACAATTCGTGAATTTCTAATAAAATCGCAAATATTTCAAAAAGTTGTAACTTTAACCCCACATTGCTAATATCAGGAAAAAGGGAATTCAATTTTACACAACTTGACGTAAAAAAAATACAGGGTGTTCCATTTGACCTAAACAAGTTTTCGCGGTTTGAAATTGACAAAATGTAACGCGAAAAATGAACACTTGGTATGATGTTATTGAATTTATTTCAGTTATAGAACATAGTTCTCCTTGTGTTCTTTTTACGTGACAAAAAGCAAATAAGGATCTTTTACACGAAGATAGTTATAACGGTTCTTGCAAACCGTTGCACCTGTCAAATTTTCTATAAAATGTCAAATATCTCTGAAACGGCTAGGTTTAGGTATAGGATATGCTATATAATTTCGACTCAGAATTTTATGCTCTTTACGAAAACCCTAAAATATATAGGGTATTCCATTTGAAATAAGCAAGTTGGCATTGACTTCCGGTATAAGCGGAAGTACCAGCTGCTTGTAATTATTTTAGTTCAATTGGCCACACCGACATTAGTAATTATCTAAATTTTCAAAACTTTCTGATGTGTACTTTTCTTTATATCGATCGATTCATTTCCCGGTGAGACACCCTGTATAAAATTTACTAATTAGGTCTTGTTTTGGTCTTTTTACATCTTACTGTATATTGATCACGTAAGGCAATAGCGAAGAATTATCAATGGATTGATCGACTTGTAAGAATACTCGATTCAAATTATTCGGGCTGTTGTTCGTAATGATAATTATGTCCTACCCTAACACTTGTCCTCTCACGATCTGATTAATCAAAGTGATATAATGACTCTGATATAGCGAGTTCTAAGAGTATCTCAGACGCCTCAAATATGGCAATGAATCTTCTTATCTCTGTTTAAAGATAAGAGCCTGTGCTTGTCTCCATATTTTAATGCATACTATTATGTAATAATCATTACAGACAATAGCTCGAATAATTTGGGTCCATCATCCTTCCATTAATTTTACCAAATTATTGACGTCTTCTGTCATAACTATCATCTATCGTCTGCCTCACCTAAAAGGGTACTCTTTGAGGTTACTAAACTTTTAAACAAATTTTACGCAATCAAGATATACCATCACGTAAATACTTCTCAGTGGTTTGTTTTTTAAAAATTAAGGTGATTGACCAAAGAAAGATAATACACTATCTCAAGTATTCTATTTTTAAATAATAAATTTATGCCTTATCATAACATAAGCAAACAAATATTGACCTATACTAGGTAATATGTATTTAACTCCTTGGTACAAATTTCACTCGTAGAGCACTTTCGGTTCTTAATATCATGTCAGGAACTAACACAATGCTTTCGGGTGTGTCGACAGGTTCCAATATAAAATTCCTTAAAATTCCACATAGTACAGCTTTTAATTCCAGGATAGCAAATCTTTGACCTACAAAAACATAGAACAGAGAATCAGTCTACCAACATTTCTCTTATTGCGTGGTCGATTTTGTGAATTATCAAGTTTGCTTCACTGCTTCCCGTGTCTGAAGATGTGAAGGAAATGATAGTGACTCAGTTTTTAAGAACCAAGAAATTGGTACCCTTTGTCTCCAGTGTTAATCCAAGCCGCGAGTGCCGACACTGGCCGACACATAAGCCTTTTTCCACTTTTATGATTTTTTAAAACTAAGTGATAAACTTCGTTGATTGCCCCATAAGGAAGAAGTTCTCAAACTTTTTTTTAGAAACTAGTAACCTAGGTCAGTTTTTTCTAAATTATTCCTAGAGGAAAAGTTATACAGGTTTTTTGTTTGTCTGGTCGTTCTCCATGACCAGTTTTTTTTTAATGACATGAAACTAATGGCACTTTGTTATAATGAGGGCTCCGCAAAATATAAATTCACCTCCATTTTTGCTGAACAGGTACATGAGAATCTATGTTTTTGTAAAATTCATGTATCTGCACCTATACAATTAATATGCCTCTTATATGAAGAACAAATTGATTTATATACTGAGTGTTTTTAAATATATACACATATTGTCACTTCCCTATTCGCGTAAAAATGGGGCGTGTAATGGGGTAGTGAAGCGCAAGTTATAGCCTCTCCTACTCAATTGTTAACCTCACCTTCGCGATGAGTTCAATTTGAACTTGGTGCACCCTGTTTTCACTAACGAGGCTCTAACGACCGAGTAAGGGCGGAATAACCCTTACCTTTTGCCGTGAGCACATCCACCTTCTCACGAAGAGTGCGATAAAAATAACCCACCGCACACAAAGGTTGCTTTTGGAATCGTTTGGTTACCCCATCGTCGCAGTCTCCTTCTGTGCCATGGGACCACACCACTCGCCTTCCGCAACCGAGCTGGTCAGTTGCATACCTGCCCCAGCTAAAACTTCAAATGCAGCTTCGTTTTCAGTCGATTAAGGCTTTTAAAAAATGATGGAGCGTTCAAGTGGGACAAAATCATCCGGAGGTAAAATACCCTCCCGATCGGATCTCCGGGGGAGGGTGCCCACAGGGACACCTCATCGAATGTCGAAAAAACACCGACAAGTTAAATCCAACAAAACTAATTCTTTCATCTACGGCGCTTGGAATGTTCGTACTTTGAACGACAGCACTCGCACCCATCGGCCTGAAAGAAGAACTGCTCTAATAGATAGAGAACTTCACCGACTCAATGTTGACGTTGCAGCTCTCAGCGAAACTCGATTTTTGGAGGAAGGCTCTCTCACAGAAAAGTACTACACCTTCTATTGGAAAGGTCTTCCCACCAATTCAAGAAGATAACATGGAGTAGGATTTGCCGTTCGGAATCAACTTGTATCCAACTTAACACAAGTACCACAAGGCCTATCCGAGCGTCTAATGTTGCTACGTTATGAGCTATCAGATGGCAACGCGGTAAATCTAATAAGCGCCTACGCTCCCACTCTGGATGCAAGTCACGAAACCAAGGAAAGCTTCTATCAACAGCTGGAAGAAACCCTCTGTAGAATACCTAAAACGGAACGACTCGTTATTCTTGGCGATTTTAACGCTAGAGTAGGGAGAGATGCAGACACCTGGCCAGGCATCATAGGCAAGAACGGTTTGGGCAACATGAACGCTAACGGTCAATTACTCCTAACTAAATGCGCCGAACATGATCTAGTTATAACAAACACCATTTTCCGACAAAAGGATAAATTTAAAGGCACCTGGCGTCACCCCAGATCAGGTCACTGGCATCTACTGGACTATGTTATCGTACGTAGGAAGCATCTCAAGGACGTCCAAATTACAAAGGCGCGCATTGATAGCGAATGTTGGACCGATCATCGTCCTGTTGTCTCTAAAATGAAAATTGTTATGAGACCCAAACACCGAAGAACTCAAGTAAAACGCAGACTCCGTCTCTGTATTAGTAAATTGCGTGACCAACAAACCGTCGAACAGCTAAAGCAAAAAGTTCAAGAGAATTTGAGTGCACTAGAAGAAACCAATTCTGTCGCTGCTACCTGGACACAAATTAAAGACAGTTTAAAAAGTGCGAGTGAGGAAATTCTTGGCACTGCAGCAAGTAAAAAACAGGAGGACTGGTTCAATGATAATGAAGCTTTTATACAAGAACTTCTTGACCGCAAACATACTGCCTTCCAAAACGCTATCAACCACCCCAACGACTCATCAAAAGCAGAAGCTTTTACCCAATCTAAGTATGAAACGCAACGCGAAATCAGAAGAATAAAGAACGAGTGGTGGGCAAGCAAGGCCAGAGAAATTCAAAGGTACGCCGATTCACACGACTACAGGAATTTCTTTCAAGGAGTAAAAGCAGTGTACGGCCCCAGTCGGAAAAATATGTGCCCTATTAAAGATTTAAATGGAAATCTCCTCAAAGAAGACCAGGAAATAAGAGCCCGATGGAAAGAACACTACTCTAGCATTCTTAACCAGCAAAGTCAAGCCGATCACGATATTATAAATCTTATCCCTCAATATGACACCTTCGAAGACTTAGATAAACCACTAACAACGGAAGAGATCTTAACCGCCATTGGGCAGCTAAAAAATAACAAATCTCCCGGCGCCGACTCACTCCCAGCTGAGATCTTTAAAGCTGTGTCGTCAGAGCTCATACCCTACCTCAAAAAACTGTTTGATATCGTGTGGGAAAGTGGTCAAGCTCCGCAGGAGTTTCGTGATACACTTTTAATCAACCTCTTCAAAAACAAAGGGAGCGCTGCGGACTGTGGAAATTACAGGGGTATAGCTCTCCTGGCTGTTGGAGGGAAGATACTCACGAAAGCGATGGCAAATAGGCTAACACCTGTTATGGAAAAGTTACTTCCTGAAACACAGAGTGGCTTTAGACCAAACCGAGGCACATCGGATTTAATCTTCACACTTAAACAGCTTCAAGAAAAAGCACTCGAACATCAAGGAGAAATTCACATGGCCTTCATTGATTTAACCAAGGCGTTTGACTCGGTGGACAGGGAAGTGCTCTGGAAAATTATGTTCCGCTTAGGTATCCCTAGAAAATTTGTGGAAGTATGTCGCAGTCTACATACAAACAACAACGCCCAGGTTATGTATAATAATGAGGCAACCGAACCTTTCCAAACCCTCACTGGAGTTAGGCAGGGATGTGTCCTGGCACCCCTACTCTTTAATTTGTTTACCACTGCTCTAACAATTATTGTTGACAACAAACTGACAGTCAGAGGAATAGGTCTCAGATACCGTTTTGATGGCGGTCTTTTTAACATAGGGCGCTTTAGAGCTTTCACGAAGACACGCACACGATTCATTTGTGATCTCCAGTATGCGGATGACTGTGCACTTTTAGCCTCTACGCCGGAAGAGCTTCAAGAACTTTTAGATGTGTATGCCCAAAGCTATGATTCTTTGGGACTTAAAATCAACATTGGAAAGACTAAGATTATGTCAACTCCTCATCAAGTGAACCAAATAGACATTACACTTAACGGAAATTCTCTTGAAGTGGTGGATCAGTTCAATTACTTAGGCAACGTTGTTAATGACAAAGCAAACATGGACAGCGAGATTCGCAATAGAATTAACGCTGCATCTAGAGCATTCTGGGGACTTAGAGAGAGAGTATTTGACAACCACGACCTTGCTTTGTCAACGAAAATGGCTGTCTACAGAGCAGTTGTCATTCCAACACTGCTATATGGATGTGAAAGCTGGGTCACTTACCGTCGTCATGTGAAAGAATTAGAACGTTTTCAGCAAAGACACCTCAGAAGTATGATGAAAATCCGTTGGTTCCATCACATATCAAACGTGGAAGTGCTCAGGAGAGCAAACAGCCTTCCGATTGAAGTGCTTATTTCAAGAGCACGCCTAAGATGGGCAGGTCATGTTCATCGTATGCATGATAACCGCCTTCCTAAATGTACACTTTATGGTGAATTGCTAAGCGGTAGAAGAAAGCGTGGCGGTCAACGAAAGAGGTTCAAAGACGCTCTCCATGAAAATTTAAAATCCTGCGGTATTGCAGACGAGCAATGGGAACAACTTGCAGCGGACAGAACCGAATGGCGAGGGGTTGTGGCCAGCTATCAAGGAAATGTTGCTGCAAGAAGGCCGAATCCAAGACCTAACCAGGTCTATGTTTGTCCTGATTGCGGTCGACATGTGCTCTCCCGAATTGGCCTCTATAGCCATAGTCGTGTGCACCGTAGATGAATGGGAATTACAATAGACTACATCTTTTACTTGTTTTTTATTGTACGCAATTTATCGACTGTAACATTTCTATACTCGGACTCGAGTAACGGCTAATAATAATTAAAAAATATTTATTCATGAAACTGTTAAAAAATAACCGCAAAAGTAAATCTTAAAAATTGCAAATTTGCAGATCAGAAAAGTATCTAGTGTGCACCAGTGCACCTCAGTATTATTTCCATATGGTGCTCTGCATTTGAAAAATTATATTGGAATGCTTTAACATACAAAATCGATGGTATTTATTTTTATTACTGTCTTTATTACTGTGTTTATATTCTAATTTTTTGTAAATATTAATCTTATGTCAACATATTCACCTATGCAGTTTCTAGGTCCAGCGCTGAAGGGCACATATGCGAATGGATGTCTATCTTGACAATTCTCTGGCAAAAATCTGTCCGGGTCGAATTTTTCTGGATCAGGCCACAGTTTCGGGTTCCTGTGTATATCAAAAATGTGGATGTTGACAGTTGCGTCTTTTGGTAAGGTATACCCATTGCTCGTCACAACGTCTTGTTCTAATATTCTTGCTATAAAAGGAACACTTGGGTAAAGTCTTAAGCATTCTTTAATACATCTTTCCATAAATTTTAGTTCCTGTAAGTCGTTGTAGGTGGGTTGTGATTTTGTATCACCGAGAACTTGATTTAATTCTTCTAATATCGATTCCTAAAAATAATTTATTTGCCCAAATAAAAATGTATCAAACTTCAGCTGACACTTCTCAGAGCGGCATTAAAAGTTTCTTTACCGCCGCTCACCACCTCTGAGCGGCACTAAAGTATTTTACTGCCTTTCACGAGCGGCACTAAAAGCATTTGGGGAAAAAATAACAGTATTTATTTAATTCATATTCACCATTTGAAGAAAATGTTATATGAAGAGTAAAGTGATTTTTGTTTGTCGTCTGTTCTCAAGTGCATGCTCGACAAAAAAATGCCACTTCTACTCCATATAACTCCAATACACTATTATTTTAATTTTTATTATCTAGAAATAATATAGTAGAATAAAATTCAAACTAAAACTGAACAATGTTATTTATTTCCAACGTTTCTAAATCCATGGAAAATTTATAACGTCATTCAGGGAAACATTTTAGAAAAAAAAAATTACCTGCACATGTCTATGACATGCTAATAACATTAATGTAAAGCAAATTGCCATTGAAGTGGTGTCATGTCCCTGAAAAGAAAAAAATATGTTTTTACTTAAGTTACTAATTATTAAGTGCATTACATTTTCTTAGAAAGGTATGCAGCTATAGACCGACAAATTAAATATTCAAAATAAAAATTTAAAACAGTCCTCGTTAAAAGAACTTTGGAAAATTTCTTCGTCAAGGAAATATTTAACATTACTTTATAAAAATATACGAAGACATTTTTGGAATTAGAGAACGTCTGCCTCTTTCATAATAGTTCTAATTTCGTTATACGTATGTTCCGAATTTTATTAATTTATTTATTCATTTATTCACTTATTCGTTTAGCCATTTATTCATTTTTCTATTTACCCTTTGATACCCTGACCTATTTATCCGTATAATAACGTAAGCAATATTACGCAGTTCAATGCAGACATGATGTTACTTTTTCAATTTAATTATTTGTAATTTTGGACTCGGTATGCATTGCGTATGTATTGTATACATACTAATAATTTATATTATTGCTTATTACAAACAGATTGAAAAGTAGATTGTAATAAACCTATTTTGAAATGGTAAAATCCATAAATTGTTTTTGCTGTATTTTAATAGTTCATAAATCAGGGACAATGTATTTTTCGTGAAAATTACTCATTGAGGACGCTATTTAAGTGGGACACTTTAATTACGGCATTTTTTATTTATTTTGGCTTGAATTTAGATTGTTTTTCGTGAAAACTACTCGTTGGTGACGCTGCCTTTAAGTGGGATACTCCAATTGAGACGTGCAGCAATTTTCATTCTATTTTAGCTTGAATTCGGGTTATTTTTCGTGAAACATACCCACTGGGGAGGCTGTCTTTAAGTGTTTTACCGTAATTAGTAAACTAATTTTGAACGTAAAATGTTACTGCAATATAAAAGTCATTATCAACCGCGATAATTTAGAATCATTTATTCATCAGTCCGTCTAGTCCTAAAACTGGTTAATAATTGTTTCAAACTGGGATTATTTTTTATTTCTAACATCGGGTACTTTAGGTATAGACTCATACATATACAGATTGTAATATCTTGTTTAATTTTACCATGTGTTTTTTTTTTTTTTGAGCAGCCCCTAATAATATCTTTAGGATTGAATTTAATCATCATTGTAAAAATGTTACAGGCGTTACAGCTGGCCTTTGCACGAGAACTACGGCTACAGTTTAAAGTCCTGGCAATAAGCCGTCTCTACTTAACCTGGAACCTCTATCATACTGCTGATAGAGAAAGTGGCGTTTCTTCACATTAGAACAAAAGGTGATAGGGGCGAGCATAGGTGCGTCTTTACTATGTACATACTTCGGTATGCGATGTAAAGCAACGACAGGCGCAGTTAGTAGTTGGATGGGTGACCGTTCCAACGGAAACCGCGTCCTCGCCTCACACATCGTCCAGCGGCTTGTATATCAGTGTATACGCGAAAGGTATACAACCTTAGGCGAGAGTTGTATAGGAGATATACCATCCTTCGGAGGGGATGTAAAGCCGTCGGTCCCTTGTCTATTAAATGTTAGGCAAGTAAAAGATCCCTACTCTTCTTAAGGGAAGAGGTTCGGCAAAATTCCTGGTTGGGGGTAGCTCGTCTACAGGCGTCGGTGTTAGGCCTCAGTAGCGCAAATAGGCCGACGTTAAATAAATGTATAAAAAAAACAAATGCCCAGCAAATCAAATTACAATTGATATAAACCCAATCGTAAAATTGAAACAATTAACAATTTATACGACAGGCCTTTATTCTAATCAAGTTACGTGAATGTTATAAATACAAACGAAATTAAATTTCTACACTGCCGGTATACGGTATACGTACGCTAACGCTATACTTATGTTTTTTGAAGTTATGTTCTTACTAAACTGCGCACTGGTTTTAAGATTTCAAAACCCAAAAACGGATGCAGTTGACTCGTCCCAGAAGCTATTAGGGAACAACTGAGAATAGTATAGCAATACTTTTCTCGTTAAAAAAAAGATAGTTAATGCATGAATAAGTTACACTTTTTTTGGTTGCGTTTGTATTTAGAAATTATTTACTTTTTACTTCAATGTATATATGTATTTTTTTCCTTTGCTTTTGTATTGTATTGTTTTCGTACAGGTACTTAAGAACATAAATTAAATGTTGACGAATAAAAACAAGCAAAAAAATTAAATATTAAACACATTTACCTCAAACATGAAAGTATTGACTTCATCTTGAATGCCTTTATCGTCAATGAGACCACCACTTTGCTTAGCGTTAAGCAATAAATCCAGCATAGCCAACTTTTTCCTCTTAGAATAATTGAAATCTGTATTATCACTGACTTCGAATTTCTCGAAATTATTCGCTCTCTCTTTTATTACCTTATTTGTAAAATTGTGTAAAATTTTTACAATTTTTTTTTCTTGATGTCCAGCAGATGACAGGTTATAGAAAATTGCATTAAAATAAAGCCAAGGTCTCATTACTCTGTAGTAAAATAATTTTCCAATTTGATGAGTAGCGGAAATGTAAGTTTTATCTTCTTCGTTCTGTAAGTTTAGTTTAGTGCCCATTGAAGTTTCTAAAAAAAATATTGAGGAAGAAATTAAAAAAATAACTTATTTTCAATAACTTACCATTAATAGTGTTCAAAGTAAATTGAGTCACATATGGTATGACATTAATGTGTGGTTCATGACAATCTTTTTTTAAAACTTCCACCAAATTATCAGTCTCATTATTAAATATAGTCACAAATTGCTGCAAAATACTGAAATGAAAAGCGGGTGTTAATATTTTTCTTCTACTCTGCCATTTTGAACCTGGAAGAAAAATTAAATTAGTACTAGATATTGTATAATATTTTTAATCTAGTTATCTATTATCGAACTAATAAAAATTATAAAGTCGTGGATTTTCTTATATGCGTAGAAATAGATAAAAGCTCTTATGGGGCTTGTTGTTACAATATTGTATTTGTGTAATATAAGATCTTCAACGCAAATTGCTAAACATACAAAAAAAAAAATATGGAATCGGTCTTGAAATATCATTTTAATACAGAGTGTTTTAGTTTTAGTTGAAAAATAATTTAACTCATCATTCAAAAGAACAAATCATGGTACGCAATTTTTCGCATAAATGTAAGTATATTTTTTTAGTTTAATTCTGGAAAGGCACAATAAAAAATCAGGAATTGCTGTTTTTGAGAAAAATACCTCAATAATGTCCCCTAACACTTGTAATTTTTCGCTACAAAAAAGTTATTTCTGCAAAATAGAGTAAAAAAGTAAGCTACATATGGATATTAATTTATTTGGTAATGCACTCAACAGGCAAGCCCTATTACAAAGTGATATGGTACATTTGATATTTACATTAACCTAAAACTAACTTAATATTAGCTTAATATTTAGTTTAATTAATATTTGGTTTATTAATTTCGTTAATAATATTATTATAATCATAGTAAACAAATGCTACACATACCAGTGCTGGTTAACAATCCATCTCCTAACCATAAGTCTAAAAATGCATACATCATTCCTTTCTGAATATTTTTAGTAGTCGAGGCAACTAGCTAAAAAATAATAAATATGTTTTAGATCTGTGGTGAAAAGCCATAACATACTGTCTGTCTGTTTTACGAGGGCCACACTAAATATTTCGCTTAATATCTATTGTAGAAGAATAAAGTTTTAGAAACAGTTATCCCATTTTTTGTGAGTTGTTTTTCAGTAAAAATAAATTTAAAATCCATAGCCTACTTTGTGAAATATATTACATAAACCTGAAAAATAGGTAAACTACAAACGGTTATATATTCCTTATTTGAGGAGATACGAAAAAAGTTAAAGGGATGAAAGTTGACGGCAAGGACAATAAGAATAATAATGTGTATCAAAAAATTCGAAAAACGTGGTTGGCTTTGACATACGCTCTTGTTCAAAAATGAAAAGAACAAATCTCAAGGTAGGCCATGACACCATCAATTCCGTTTATTTTTTCCCTTTCCAACGATATAAAACATGTCACAAAATTTTAATTGATAGTGTGATATTTAATATTTTACGAAAACCAAAATTCATATCATTGAATCGTAAAAATCAGCTATGCTACAATAGTAAAAATTCACTTTATAATAATTATAATTCAGTAATTATTTTTTACAATTTAATACAAACAAATATCTCATAAATAAAAATACAAGTACAAAATAAACATAAAAAAAATATATATAATAGTACTACCTACTATCATACTGAAATAAAAATGTATGTATCATTGTGCACCATGCATTCATTCTAATACGAACGTGCTCTACGAGACACCTCATGCATTACATTTTGGAGCATTTCAGGAGTTATTGTCTCACATGCGTTTCTAATTCTGGTTTTGATGTCCTTAATATTTTCAGGGGCAGTTTGAAATACTTTGTCTTTAATGTAACCCAGACGAAAAAATCCAAGGGAGTAATATCTGGTGATCGAACTGGCCATAGAATGGGATCATAGGTGCCTATCCAACTATGTGGCATAACTAGATTTAAATAATTGTGCACATTACAGCAGTGTGAGGTGGGGCTCCATCTTGTTGAAAATATGAATAATTTAGTCTTTCTGCCACTATTAATGCATAAAGAAAATCTTGAAATTTGTTTTGCAAAAAATTAAGGTATCTACGAACGGTTAATTTGCCATCATAAAAATAATGTCCCTGAAAGACCCACCCAAACATTCATAGAAAATCTCTGCATCAGTGTGTATTTTCTCGTGTCCACTTATAATGCATATTATTTCTATTGAAAAATTTGATTCGTCCGATCAAAGAATTTTGCGACATGTCAGTGGGTCATTCCTTTTTTTTTACTTAACAACCATCTACAAAATCTTACTCTCCTCGGCTTATCTCCCTCATTTAAATGTTAAACTTTCCTCATTTTGTAGCATCAAAATCAGTTTTTTTTTTTAATGTTTCTTGCATTGTCTTTTTTTATGCGACATTTCATTTCATTCGGTTAACATAATTCAATACTCTATTCACTTTTCTTACATTATCCGCAACATGCCCGCGGCTTACCACTTTTTTTGAAAATTAACCGTGGTTTTTAGATTTTGAACTAAAGGTGCGGCATGTATACAGCGGCTTTAATTGTGCCCGGCCGCAACGTCCGACTGTGCCGCCCACATACATTACTTATAATAGTTAAGAGTTGGTCGGAGTGTATTAGTCATCCATGCTTCCAATTTTAATTGTAAATGACTTCACGTCAATAAAATGACGCAGCTGAATGTACGGTGTGCTTGGAAGGCGAGAGATAGAGATGTAGTAGAATATGACATTGGACAAATTTATTATACCTAATCTTTAAATTTCTCTGTGCATTTGAGGACATTAGGGCTAATATTATTTTAGTTCTACAAAAGGGAAAATGTTTATTTTAATGATACCTATGCGGGACGATAAAAATTATTTTTGCAAATCGATAATAGAAGAAAAAAAATTATTTTTTTATATATACTTTTTTTTCTCTCATCGTCCCACATTGTAACATGTTTTTAATGCCTTTTAGTGAAAGCCGTTTTTTAAAATAATGATTTATATGAGAGTAATTTGCACCGTCTTTCCGGATTACATCCGGAGCGCACTTAATGTTTTTCAATGGAAGTGGCATCTATATTGCGCAGACAAACAACGTCTTCAGTTGTCATGACCGCAACACTAGTTTCAAAGAAGTATTGCAGCCGAACGTACGCGTTTCGGAGGTGTTTTTAAAAGATGATTTCATGATCATTTTTTAATCTTGTTGAAGATAAAATATTAGTCGCGTGGGTGGCACAGCATCCATTATCCATTAGAACATGTTTAAACAAAAGTTCTTGATATCTATGTGTCTTACGATTTCCGTACTGAAACTTCATTTCGAGAGTTACAGAGTAACAACAGCTCCAACATTTCCTCTTCTTTCTTTGATATTTACGAAGAGCCATATTTTCTATGTTCACTTGATCGAAGTTCACTGGCAATTGATTTCTCGCTGTATAGATGCCATCTCACAGTACGGGGGCCATGAACCTTCCCGTGGCCCTTTGAGGTCGCGACGAGTAAATAGGTGTTTTCGACGTAGTTTTTCATGCTGAATCCAAATATGCAACTCAATTTTACGGAATCATGCAAGAAAGATTGTTATTAACATTTTAATTGTTTATAAGGCTATAACTTCAAAGTTAACAATGGAAGGGAGAATTTTCAAATTTTTTATGATTTCTGATACAAAAACAAAGGAAACTCTTTTTGAAAAATTAAAATCGGCTGATTAGAACCGGAGATATTGCACATTTATTATTAACAAATTGCATAATTACGATTTTTCCGCACTATTTCACTCATAACTCGGCTCCTATTCAACGTAGAAAGTTCTACCAGGTCTCATTTTAAAGCTAAAGCTTCAAGCTTCAAAATCTTTTGTAATGACATATCCCACCATGCTCTTGAAAAATTTTACAAGTGATGAAAACCTGAAATTTTTGCGGAAAAAAGATAAGTAATTTGTTTATACGCATTTTGAGGAAAGCTAATCTATAAATATCAGCAATTGAGTTATACATTATTATTGTACATCTCAAAACGAACATTTTCTGACTTGCTGAATGTATTTTGATTGATTTTTCGCCGAGTAATATTAATTTGTAGTTGAAGCGCTTTCGCGCGCAATGCGCGCACTGAGTACGCTTTACATGTAGCGACTACCGTTTTATTCCTGGCTTTACTTAATAAATAATTTTTGAAATATTTACATTAATAAATAATTTGTAAATAATAATAAACAAATACATAATTTTTTCCAAAGTGTAATAATAAAAAAAAATTCGGGCACACGCTGCTGTCGGATGCCGCAGCTGGACGCAATTAAAGGACACTGTGGACATGCCTTTCTTTAACTTTCTAAACATAATTCGATTTGGCTGCGGAACATCCGGAAATCTATCTCCGTAAACCGTGACCGCCATCTCAGCGTCAAATTTGCACTGACAATAAATGTTAATCATATCGAATTTGTTATTATTGGTGTACAGCATAATTACTGATATAAAACTTGTCTTAGAACTGGACAACGCAACATACAATATACAACAGTGACAATCTGTCAAATTTGTTAATAACTGTATACATTGTTTTTCAATAACCATGGCATAGCTGATTTTTACGATTCAATGACATGAATTGTGGTTTTCATAAAATATTAAATATGACACTATCAGTTAAAATTTTTGTGACATGTTTTATATCGTTGGAAAGAGAAAAAACAAACGAAATTAATGATGCCTACTTTGAGGTTTGTTCTTTTCATTTTTGCACAAGAGCGTATGTCAAAGTCAACTTCGTCTTTCGAATTTGCTACGCCCGCAGATGGTAACTAGAAAAACAAAATGGTTTACTAAAATTTATATTCTTATTTCGTAATTAATGAGAGGTCTTGATGGGCACCTCTCAGGGACTCGTAGCAAATATTTATTATAGTGTGCAGTTCGTGATTAAAGTAGAAACCACACACTTGCTAGCCCGGTGGGGGGGGGGGGGTAGTGGGTAAGACAGCTAGGTGGTGAACACACAAACAATGAATTGGAAAGGGGGAAAGAAATAATGAATCACCGGTTAACAGTTTATTACAAAGTCTGGCAACAATAATTATTATAATCCAAAATGAGCCCGGATAAGAATTAAAATATATTTACAAAAAGGCAAAATTAACATAAAATAGGGCTACTCATATATACCTATATAACTAACACATGTTACGTATGACTAAAAATATATATGTATATTTTTTTTTAATGAACCAATCCGGATATATATATATATATAGGAATTACATAAGTGTGGGAAAAATATAAACATATGTACCTTTTCCCCTTCTTTTCTATGCCAGTCTATTTAGATGTAATGATAAATTAATTAATCAGGTATAATAATTATATAGATTAGGAATATCACTTACGTAACGTCGCGGTAGTGCAAATATACGAACCACTGCTGCAATGGTGTGAATATCCAGATGATAGGCGTCGGGACGCTGTGCCTCTCTCTTAGCTATGCCTGGAATCGAGCTGGTGGTTATATGATGACAGCACAAACACCTAGAGCCCCCTGGACGGCACGAACCTCGTCCAAAAATTACTCATCGGGACGGTGTAACAACGAGTAGGCCTGTCGATTAACAAGACGACTGCAGGAAAGGTGAAGCAGATAAAAGATTCTAGCTGTTAGATAGAGGAAATTTCTAGCTAAATAGAAGAACCCTGTAAGGAGATAAAAATATCCCAATAAAAAAACATTGCCCATAAGGGAAGAAAATACTAAGTAACTCACGCATAAACTACGGTTCTTCTGCGACAGTATTGAAATGCCCCTGGAGGTTTCCTGGTTCCAGGGAAGGACACTGGGCACACTATAAGGAAGTTTATGTAAGACACCAGCAAAACAAATGAGGAATGTGTGGACTTACCAACAGATTGAGTCTGAACCCACAAATCCGACTACACGGTCGACTAAATGATCCGTACACAAAATACAAAACGGATATCACTAAAGACACCCCGAGGTATAAATCCCAAAAAAAATACTTGGACGTTCATACAAAAGAAAATAACGTTTACCTTCGAAGGTGATTAGGTTTAAACTAAATTCTGAAGATGGCCACCGGATCTTCCAGGATTTAAGTAGAAGCTTCCAGAACAGAACATTGCAGGGAAATAGAGACAGAAAGTATAAGCGGCTCATGCGTAGAAAATGGAGTACATTTTCCTTGTAAGGAAAAGTAATAAAATTACATTAAAAATACATCCTGAGACTACCGATATGACAAAACAACATCCACCTTACATAACTGTGAGTTTTTCTCGAACACTCGAACAGTAATTTCGCGATCGAGCATAGCATTTTCTCTCTTTAGTTGGCTATCGGCGCAGTCATATTTTCAGAACACGATCGTGTTAAACCTTGACGTTGTACGGCACTCTGCTCGCGAGGCGAATTATAGGCAGTCAAAATATTGACCGTGTGGGTACCGATATTACTTACTGATGAATGAGTGCATACAATCCGGACAACCACGACTCTCGCACACCGAACCTAGCAGGAGTATACTATGACAACCATAATTTTTGGTTTTGACAGAAAACAAACTGTCGTATGATGGTTCATAATATAAATTTCATTGTAAATTACTCTGTGAAATTTTCAAGTGTAACAACTTTTTTGATACACATTTTATTCTTATTCTCTTTGCCGTCAACTTTCATTTCTTTAACTTTTTTCGTATTGCCTCAAATAAGGAAGCTATAACCGTTTGTGGTTTCTTATTTTTCAGGTTTTTGTAATATATCTCACAGCTATGGATTTCAAATTTAATTTATTTTTACTAAAATATAGCTCATAAAAAATGGGATAACAGTTTCTAAAACTTTATTCTTCTACGATAGATATTAATCGAGATATTTGGTGTGGCCCTCATAAAATAGACAGACGGTATATAGGCACTTCTTTCATGTTCAAAGTAACCTAACCTAAAATCGAATTTCACAAAAATAAAATTAGTGTTCTTTCCACCCTTACCTCAAAATCTTCCGGACCTGTTATATTAGCAGCAGGTTGAAGTCCTGTGGATACATTGTAAACAGGATAATATTCCTGGCTCCATTTTCTTAGCCTTCTAAATAAAGTTGCTAAAAATTAACAAATGATTTGTAATAAATATAAAATATATGCTAGATTAAACTTTTACATCTATTTGACTGTACCAGTTTTAAATTTTGCCTGCTTTGTTCTGTTTATATGCGAAGCAATAAATAGCATAAATTAAAGTTATGTGCTTATAAATTTAAAAGCTTAAAAGTTCATACCATCTTCACAGATGAGTTCTCGTAGATTTCCAAAGAAAAGAAATTGTTTTGGCCCAGGTAGCAAGCCGATTAACCTTCTATATCTAATACACTCTTTTAAATAGCTTAGGCTGTAGTACACTGCCAAAAATCCAATCAATAATAAAACAAGATGTATGTAGAACATGGTTCTAAAAGAAAATTATGCATTAATAGAAACTGGAAATTGTTAAGAACCCAGACGTCAACGAGATCTTTGCATGTCTGCTATCACACGCTATTTATGAAAATTAAGAAAAAATATTTGGCACGAAGAAAAACAGATTTGTTTTATGTATGTAATTTACAGACACTAAAAATCAAAAAATAAAACAAAGGAGAGGTCTATTAATGAGTTTTATTAACAAATGTTTCAGCAAAAGATTAATTCTCCGAAAAATAGAATGAGTACAGATATGCTAAGACTCCAACGAATATATTTAGATACCGCTGTAATGAATTATAACTTCTTGCTATTCTAACAGGAGGTGACTTTAGTTCATATTTTCTTGTTGGTGTAATATAAGAAAAAGTTCTATGAAAAGGTATTATTTCGTCTGGAACAGTGACTGTTATTTTACTTAAGGTAGTTACATCATATGAAAGATTGTGTATAAGTTTATACAAATAAGCAATGTCAAAGTAAGTTCTTCTGTTATTTAGTATCATTAAATTATATGTAGAAAGATGATCTAAGTAAGAGGAGTTACTAGTATACCTCTTCTGTAATATGAAATTAATATGCAACATTTCTTGTTTTGTAGTAGAGCTTGATATTTCGATTTTAATGTATTTGGGATATAGGATGTTAACAAAATATATTCAACCAAAAGAGACTAATCATAATCCTTAATAAGTTGAAAGTTAACTGAAACTAAGACCGCACGGATAATTAAACTGGCCGTGTAAGAGGGTCTTTAATTTTTAAGCACAAATATGTGTTTCATTTTATTGTCATTAATAGCGTAGTCAATATTAAATAATAATAATTTAGGGAATGGAATAGACGCAATTTATGTTAATTAAATCACATAATTTTTATTAACGCATAATTGCAATTTTTTTATTAACCTAATTTATTCCTTTTACTAGATAAAGAGTCATCAGATTGATTGTCTGTGTCGCTCTCGATTTGAAGGTCAGTCTCACTTTCGTAAAATATTTAATTTCTGTTTCTATGTTGTTTAAATAATCAGTAGTAATTTCGCAATCACTTTCCGTTTCCGAAGCAGCAGTCATTGCAACTTATTTATCTCTCTGACTTCGTCAGATAAGTTTCCACCTTGTTCTTCTTGAACTATTTCTGTTTGAAACAATTAATTCAATTGTAATATTTACATCAATTCGTGCATATCATCCCTAATTTTTTGTTTTGCAACTTGGCATACATTTACATGAAATAATTTCCAATAATTCAGTAGCAATAGGATTTCTCTGTGGTAACTGACATTAAACTATTTATTGTTTTCCCAACCGTACTCCTCAGAACATAATAATATATGCGCATCTCTTAACCATTTTTGAATTTACAAAAGCACTCTAAAGAATGTTCGTTTGCAGCTTCCAGGGAGAAGAGCCAATTGGCAAACACTTTTTAATGTACATTAATGTAAAACACAATGCATTTAAACATGTGTGTTTTACTGATAGATTGAAATCCGTACATCCCTTTGGTGCAATTTAAATAGCATAATCCCAAATCTTGGCTACTAATTAACGTAAAACGTTTTTTAATGTTTCTTTTTTTGTGCACTTTTCAACTATATTAGAACTTTATAACATAGGAATGATAAAAAAAAATAGAGTCCCTTGGTTGTCGTATACACACTAAATCCCAATTTAATTTTTTACTCCCTTTAATAATAGGTTGAGGGTGGCAATGGGGGTGGTAGAGGGGCAGCTAACACTAAAAAAATTGCTTGAGACGTTTCGTTCTTGTATACACACTAAATCACATTTTAATTTTTTTTACTGCCTTTTATAATAGTGCGGGGGGGGGGGGGGGGTAGTATTGGAGGTGATAGTGGGGGGTGGCTGATGCAAAAAAAATTTTGAGACCTTGACTTTTCGTACATGTCCTAAAATTGCAATTTTATGGACTTTTACCTGCTTGCTTTGCCTATTTACCCTTATTTACCCCATTTACCCCAGAACCCTTCAAAGGAATTAGCTTGACCTAATATCACAAACGGTTCCAGAGTAATCGTGCGCACAAAAAAAAACCTTACACCGACAGACAGACAGACAGAAATTTTTTCGCTCAAATTTCAGCCTATTTCAACAAATAATAATAATAATAATAATGATTTTTTGCGTTACTATACTTCCACTGGACGCGGAAGTAAAAACTGGGCGTTAAAGGTTAAAATACTACAGTATTCCGTATTTTGTAATTTAAAAACATTTAAAAAATAACAGATATTTATATTTTCTCTAGTTGGTCGTCAAGTGTGAGTGTGTCATAAACTATTTATTAATAGTCTAGGTCCTTTGCTTTTATAACAAAGTGTGTGCGGTGTTGTCATTGTAATGATATAATTTAACATAATGACTGATGGTCGAGAAGTGAGCGCACTTCCCTCTCACCCAGAAGTTCCGGGTTCGATCCCCGGTCGTCGCAGTGGAAAATACCGTGGGAGGGATTTTTCCACTATACACGGATATTGGGTGTGTGTACCTTGTCTCTAAATGTGTAGCCCCCTCCCACACAAGGCTTTTCTAGAGCCTTCTGGGATAAAGGGGGTCGTCATTACCTGTGGTTTTATTTATTATTATTTATAAGACGAAAAATACGAAAATAATTATTTTTATGCCGAGGCTATGAAATCTCCTTCTGGAGTACACAGAGGACAAAAAACGAAAGTCAACAATCCCACTATGTTCAGTGATCTGAGATCCATCCTACCTGTTTTGACAAAATAGTGCAATTAACGAGGTCCCGAACATCAAAAGTTTGTAAGATCTCCCCCCCCCCCCACACGTTTTCGAGAGTGAGAAAAGCGATGATGATGGTTTCGAGTTCTGAAACTCTTACGTACCACTCCAATTTCCGAGTTTTCGGCCTTAGGCTTGCGAGAGCTGAGAGAGAGAATATTCCGGAGCGATCCCTGAGGGTTGAACGTACCCTCCCCCCCCACCCGTAATAGCAGTATCCCAATAAATAAAAAAATACGGACTCAACACGGTTTTTTTATGGGTCTTCGAAAACAGAGATCACGATGGTGGTGTTATTTTTTATCCTACCGTCCCACAACTACCCCCACGTATAAAAACCACCCCTTCTTCCATGCTGTCGGTCCTAGGCTACGGGCATTTGTCGGATCGGGGTTTTAATAGGAATATCAAGGAAACGAACTATTACTAAACCACAATTGACCTCCGGGGGTTGAAACTACCCTGCTCGCAACACCAAAATCACTCGAAAAATGGGCTTCTCACGGGTTTTCGAGGACGGGAATCACGGTGGTGGTGTTTTTTCACCCTACATATACATATAATTTGCATACACCATTGTAACAATAGGTGTAGTCTAGTATACTTTAACTTGGCGTGTGTATGTATGAGTTAATATTTCCGTACGATTTCATTTTCTCCCATATTGTACACAAAGTTAAAGCAATAGTCCAGAAACATTGTCAACGTGGAGAATATTTCTCTATACATACACACGCCAAGTTAAAGTATACTAGACTATACTATTTTTTGATAGCCGTATAATAATAACTGTAGATTTAAAATGCTACAAGTACAAGCTAACTTTACAGTTTTTTAAAACAAATGACCATAAAAGAAAACCCAAGCATAGTTGTATCAATGCATTCGTAAAAAAAGGGCAATTTAATGGTCACAAGGAGCCACCACCGACCCATTTGAAGAAAATTGTAGCGGTAGCTCTGGGAGTGAGGAGGTAGAGCCAATCGTCCTAGGGTAAAAAAAATGCTGGCGTCGAGACCTAGCTTTTGAAAAAAAACTGATCCGTTTTGGACTTAATGGCATAAAATAGCAGCCGATTCAAATTTTAAATAACAAATTCAATTGCGCACACTCTGTTTAATATATTTGCACCAAATTTTCAGGGTGTTTTTGTTAGAGCGAAATGCAGATTTTCTGAAGGTTTGAAGCTGATCGATTCACCTAGCGGCTCTGGGCAGCAAAATGAAAAGAAAACCATTTTTGGCCAGTTTTCTCACTTTGTAGGTTATGGTTGTGCTCGTAAGACCTACACTAAACGTAGATTTGTAGAAAATTTTATTACAAGGATTTTTTTTGTCTCAATCTACCATATTCAACCATAAAATTGCTTATGGAAAAAGTTCCACTTCAAATCCTATTTTGACTGCATTAATATACCTAAATTTTTTGTCGCGGGTCTTTATTTGAAATACACTGCACAATATGCCTCACTCCAATGATAAAATTTTTACAGTTGTCGCGCCGCCTGTAATTGCAGGAATTTCACTCATTTATCAGTTAAAGAAAAAGAACCAAAACTTCTTATTCGACGTCGCGTCGGTCGCGTCGTATTAAAATTCTATAATTTCATTGAAATCACATTGTCGATTACTTAATTATCACATTAAATTCACTTACCTTTTTATATACGTAAATAACTAAATTCAAAAGTTGTCTTTCATAAATCGTTCACATTGCTAGTCAGCACGAAAATTATGCCCTAAATATTAATATTTCTGATCGATGTCATGCCACGAACGAAATATCTGTCGGTTCACGTTAAAATAATTTAAAATAATTTTTAAATTATTTCAATCTCAATAATTTTTTATCAGTTAACCAAAGTTCAGTTAAAAGTGATTTGGACAGATAAATTAATATTTACAGTGACGGTCTCGTAAAGGGTCATGATGGCAAGGATCCGGATTTCTCATCACATTTAAAAATAAATGGTAGAAAACTTTTCCATATAGTAGATTATATCAACTGGACTAATACATCCTGTTTCCCGTCATCGAATTTAATATCATAGTCTCCGTTATTTCGCAATCGATCTTGATGAAAGAAGCATCCAGTTTTTCGATGCATTTTCGTTTTCAAATTTACTCTTTGTAGTGTTTGATAACTATTCAAGATTTTTGGATATTTTATACCACTAGTATTATAAAAAAGGTAAATTGCTAACTGTTAGTATTAATCTATAAGGCATTTATGGTAAAAATTAGATTTGTAAGTAGTAGATAAGTTTCTAGTTATAGTTAATTGAAAATACAAAAAGAAAATAGTTAAAGACTAATATACGTTATAGCATATACAAACATCTAAGGTGTTTAGGTGCTACATTAACCAAAGAGCATATTAAAACTAACTCTGTTAAAGTGCAATGCACTTGTAAATGCATGTATAAACAATAAACTATTATAATTCTTTAGCCCTAACCGCACGGTGCATTCTTTAGGAGGAACTAGACACAGACATGCAATCTAAAAGAATAGTCAGTCAATTTTAGTATCGTGAGACCTATTTTTCTACATTTAATTCCTTAAGCCCAGCCTCTCATAGCCTCCTCCTGAATCTTCTAGGAGCAATTACACCATCTTATACTGGCATACTGCTGTGCTTTAGGTTCGGTCCCCGGCGTCGACACTGGCAATGTCGGTGGATAATAGATGTTGACTGCATTTTTTCAAATGTGTTCTTCCGGACAATCTTTGGCTTTGTATTTGGGGGTTGTCTACTATATGTGATGTGTTTATGTGGTGTGTTTTATGGAAATGATATATAAATGTAGTCACCCTGTATTAGGTTTTTGGCCTTATTGATATGATGAATTTCTTCTCTTGTCAAATTAGATTGTTTTGTATTTAGATCAATCTGATATCAGAATAATGTGATAACAATGTTTTACATTCATTGGTTTCAATAAAAAATGCAACACCATAATTGTATTGAGTAACTTTATTGAAATCCTTTAAATAAGAAAAATTATATAACGAAAAATATAAAAAAATACATAATAATGCATAAGTTTAGTTTACAAATCATCAAATTATGTGTAACGAAAATAATTTAAGTTAATTATTTATATTATAGAGTAGTAGACATGGACAGATTTGAACGAAAATTAATGAAGTAAGTAGATAAGCTATAGGCGTATGATATTAAAATTCTATGTATTTTTTATGGAGGTTCGTTCTGGTTTTCAAGGTCATTCTTGTCCAGAGCCGACTGAAGTCAGCTGCGGATTATGTTCGTGTTAGCGTTCAAATAAGTCATAAGCAGCTATAAATAGGTCTCAAAGAAATTTTTGCCGTCAACTTATCCGCAGCTAACTTCAGCCGACTCTTTACAGGAATGACCTTGAAAACCAAAATGAATCTCATGAGAAAATGTATGAGATTTTGGTCCCATACGCCTATAGCTTATCTACCTAATTCTTCAACCATTGGTATTCGAAACTTTTATTACCTAGAGAACAGTTAGTTTAATTAATAACCTGAGTATTACAAACTAAAGTGCCCTTGATATAAATTTTACTCTTACAATCTCATTTCCGGCCCTCAATAACATGTCAGGAACTAACACAATGCTCTTGGGGGTATCCACAGGTTCCAATATAAAATTCCTTATAATTCCACATAACACGGCCTTTAATTCCAGAATAGCAAATCTTTGACCTACAAAAACAAACTACTGTATTATTTTTAAATGTTATCACAGATGCATCATTTTAAGATAATAAAGAAATATACGTATATAAATTAATACTAGCATTGTTTTTAAAACTCTTTAATACTGTAATCTTATTTTCGGTTACTAAAAATGTGTTAAACTAATCAAAGGCCGTAGCCTGTATCATTTTAGGGGATCCTTATCTGAATAACATTAAATTTGACCAAAAATATTAGTTTAGAAATATTCCGTCAAGAGATTTGTCATGGTTTCTTCATCACGACGCTGGATCACTGGAAGAAAGAAGGACATAGGACACAAACAGGACAGGAAGTTATAGTTGTAATATTACAAAGTTATGTATTATTATCTATATCGTAATCATGGCATATTACAAAAAAATAAGTAATGCGGCTTTCAATTTAATGGTTTCGCTATCTGGTCGTGTAAAAATAACGCCAAGAAATAAAAAAATACGGACTCGACAAATTTTTGTATGGGTTTTCGAGGGCATGAATCACGATGGTTTTGGTATTTTTCACCCTACCCTCCCGTAACTACCCGCAACGTATAGAAACCACCACCTCTTCCATGCTGTCTGTTCTAGACATGCGAGGATTCGTCGGATCGGGATTTTTATGGGAATATTTGGGAAACTAACCGTTATTAATTCACAGTTGACCTAAGCAATCCCTGGGGGTTGAAACTACCCTGTTCGCAACACCGAAATCACTCGGATAGGCTTCTCACAGGTCTTCGAGGGCGGAAATCACGATGGTTGTGTTTTTTTTTCACCCTACTCTCCTCTAACTACCCCCAACGTATAAAAATACCCTTTTGTCTATAAAGTATATGCGTATTTATATTTATATATACGTATCGATACAAATTACGACGTAAATGAAGAACGTAACGAACTAGACGATAATGTAAATGTTGATTGTGAAATTCGTTTGTAATGTAACTATAAGCGTCAAATAGTAGATTAGTCTACTATCGTAATTACGTAATATGAATTAATATCATTAAATAATTTTTAATAAGAATATCATTTGAGCATATAAATTCTTTAATAATTATTTATATAAAAAAAATATTTTTCCCAATAAATCAATCCATGAACTCAACAAAAAGCGTCGGGCATTGATGCAGCCATTGGTAACTTATTCCATCTCAGGTAAGTGATTTAGTTGATATTTTCTTTAAAAACCTGATCGAACAAAGCTGCACATACCTAGGAGCGACAGCATGAAAGATGTGGTAGTTTATATTCGCCGGAGTAGTTATGGGAGGGCAGGTTGAAAAAAACACCACCAACGTGATTCCCGCCCTCAAAAACCCGTGAGACGCCCGTTTTCCCGTTTTTCAAATAATTTCGGTGTTACAAGCAGGGTAGTTTCAGCCCCTGAGGGTTGCTTAGGTCAACTGTGGTTTAATAATGGTTAGTTTTCCTGATACTCCCATAAAAATCCCGATCCGATGAATCCTCGTATATCTACGACAGATAGCATGGAAGTGGTGGTGGTTTTTATACGTTGCGGGTAGTTGCAGGAGTTTAGGGTAAAAAATAACACCACCATCGTGATTCATGCCCTCGAAAACCCATACAAAAAATTGTCTTGGGGATATTACTATTACGGGCGGGGGTAGGTTCAACCCCCGGAGGTCCGGGGCATTCTAGTGTAAATTAACACTAAATAGTCTAAACAAATAGGTTAAAACAATAAGACGAGTTATAACAATACCACTGAATAATTATTATAAAAAGGAACTAACGGTCCGCCACCCGCTCTAGCCCTTACAATTAAATATGTCTCAATATTACAACGGCCTAACGCACTCTGGCCCTTTTTCATCATGGGCTAGCTGGGTATCATTCCGTTCGCTCCCTTGAGCGTGTTCCTATATGTCCATGCAATTCTTAGAAACTTAAAAGCTAATTGGTTACCAATGTTCATCTTAATAAACAATAAACAGACACTATGCTGGTAAAGTACCCAAGAACCATGGGCGTTCGTTGGCGGCGCCGACATGTTTTGCAAAAGATCCTACAAACTTTTTAGTGGGGAACCGAGCCGTCTGAGAAATGTCTTTAAAAAGAGGTCTATACCAGTCGAGGAACTAAAAAAACTGAAAATGTTTTCCCGTAGAAAATCATCTGTCGCATTCCAATTTTGAGATTGCGTTGAAATTCGAAATTGCGAACATCTCCTAAGTCTATTTTACCCCAAAATCAAGAAATCGGTTATGTATGTACAAAATCGTTTTGATAACGAGTGAAGGGAGATAAAAGGGATAAACATGAAAAATTGTCATTTTCAATTTCATTTTGACAGATAGCTATTTTTGATTGGCTTTAGGCAATAATGACACTAAAGGTTTTTTGAAGAGAATTAAATTATCTATAAAATGAGCTCCAAGTGACCTTCATACGATGAATGGTTCACGAGTTACAGCTGTTTGAAGGTACGAGAGATTTTCCCGCAAGCACTGTGCATAACAATCTTTTAAAAATTGGTTTTGAACTATTTTTATTAGTTTATATACATATGAAAGTAATGCAATAGCATGTCGTTCGCAAGGTATATTTTCTTATAAAAAAAAGGTTCTTGAAAACTGTTTTTGTTCAGAAAAATTGAACCAATATTATTTTGAATTCCTTTTTTTGTATATATCATCGTTTCTTTTGACTTTACGGCAAAATTTCATAAGACCTAAATCAAAGCTTATAAAATTGCCTACAAAAAACACTTTTTCGTGTATGATTTTCAATAAGTAGCGACAAGGAACTAACGATTGAAAATGAGGTTGATTTTTAATTTTTAGCAAACAGGCAATTTTCGTCACGTTTGAAGTACAAAAAAGTACATTTAATAATATTTTTTCACTTTTGAAGTATCAGAAGTTATTCTGTAAGCATTTCTGAGTCGTTTCATACTGGGTCCATATTTAAAAAAAGTTTTGGCAGGAAAATCTTAATTTATAATAAAAAAAAATATTTGCTCATAGCTTTAAAAAGCTGTAACTTGTGAACCATTCATCGTATGAAGGTCACTTGGAGCTCATTTTACAGGCAATTTAATTCTCTTCAAAAAACCTTTAGTGTCATTATTGCCTAAAGCCAACCAATAAATAATTATTTGTCAAACTGCAGTTGAAAATGACAATTTCTCATGTTTTATCCTTTTATCTCCATTCACTCGTTATCAAAACGACTTTGTACATACATGAAAATATTCAAAATTTGATTCTCTTTAACTTTCATACACTATATGCGTACGATCTATCGTTTTCGAGTTTTTATCGATTTTATCATGAAAGAAGTGTTCTGATAGCGCGCTATAAAGTTGTTTAAAAATTCATATCTCTGCCAGCATTGATCGAATGGAAATGAAAAATAAAAGGAAATTGTTCGTAATGGATTTCTGTATAACTTTTATTTGAAACATTATGCGATCCGAACGACCATTTTTGAGATTTTAGCAAAGAACGTGCGCGTTTCCGTTGCGTCGCAAAACTGTCAAAATTTCCAAAAAATTTATCTCGGCTCCAATAGGTCGTACGAAGTTAAAAAGAATGAAATTGTGCGGATTTTTATTACCTATAATTTTCATGTGTACATATTTTTCAGTGAAATTGATACTTTCCGAGTTTTCTGCGAAAAACCGATTTTTTTACCTATTTTCTCCCCCGTCCTCTCCGCCGGCTTCTACGGGTGGGGACTTTTGATATGTTAAAAACTACCACAAAATAAGCCTGTTCCCAAAGTTTCAGCTCGTTCTGAATTATTTCATCTAAATCGACATATTTCGTCCAATTTTATTGGGCTATAGTACATTTATTAATGTCTGCAGATTTATTCATGGGAAAATTATTTTGGTAATACATTATGGATATTGTTAAGTAATTATTATATGGGAAAAGTAATATGTATATTATAATATCATACATTAGACAAAATAAATATTCTTGTGCAAAATTTGATTATAAACTACGTCAAACCTTGGAAAACAAAAGCTTAGGTTGCAGTTTATTTAAATTACATTAAAACTATCAAATTAGATATAAAGATATTATTGTCCTCGATCTTAAAAATTATAACGTTGCATCCAAATTTTTATTTTGATCTGAATTTAATAATAAGCACGTATCTATCTACTTTTAAATGCATACTCAAATTGTTATTGGCTGCATGGTTTACGACCCAAAGCCATTGAGAAAAAAAAATCTACTTTTAAGGGTAATTTAGGTGATATTGATGACGCGACGCATCAGAACTAATGCGATAGGCGAGTGCGCAAATACACGGTACGGTCTCTTTAACAACTCAGTTCTCGAAAACTAAGCAAAATTTAAAAAAAATGTTTTAATAAAAAAACTTCTTTGATTCATCGGCTACAACTTTGTCGCTTATAGTACCTAGTTATCTTTAATAATAGTGCAGTTAAGAGCGCTCCGGATATAAGCCGGAAAGACGGTTCAATTTACCCTCATATAAATCATTATTTTAAAAAACGGCTTTCACTAAAAGACATTAGAAACATGTTACAATGTGGGACGATGAGAGAAAAAAAAGTATATATAAGAAAATATTTTGTTTTTTTTCTATTTTCGGTTTGCAAAAATAATTCTTATCATCCCGCATAGATATTATTAAAATAAACAATTTCCCTTTTGTAGAAGTAAAATAAAATTAGCCCTAATGTCCTCAAGTGCACCGAGAAATTTAAAGATTAGGTATAATAAATTTGTCCAATGTCATATTCTATTACATCTCTATCACTCTCTTTCCAAGCACACCGTACATTAGGCTGCGTCATTTTATTGACGTGAAGTCATTTACAATTAAAATTGGAAGCATGGATGACTAATACACTCCGAACAACTCTTAACAAGCGACTACATTTTGTATTGCAAATAACAGAAACCTAAGTTATTTTCTCTTTTCTTCCGTTAATAGGGCATTAACTACCTTGATTTTTTTAACTTTGGTCATTTTAACGTGATTGGAAATATTTCAATACTACCTGTTTCAAATTTAAGATCAATAAACTTACTAATAAAAAAGATATGACAACTTAAACAAATAATCCCAAAAAATTTAAAATTTTAGAAAAAGGTCGAAAAACCCACATATCACTGATTTCGCAATTCCAAAATAATTCGCGACCAAAAAATTCGGACGTATCAGGTCATTTTACATAAATTTCAATGTTCAGTTTTGTAGGTCCTCGAGCGGTATACAAGGTGTGAAATTCAGATGTCTCGGTTTCCTACTATAGACGCTATTAGTGTGACGTTTCATCCCCACCTCAATGTTTCCATACTGAATTAATAGTGAATCTTATTGCCTCTTAACATACACACATAAAAATATATTTCCAATTTTCTTACTCAATAAAAATATTTAAGTATTGAAATATTTTTTTAAATTATTGCCAGTGAAATTTATTTTAATTTAAGATTTAACAATATTGTAATTTTACTACGCATGCGTTTATCAATTCGGATGTGACTCGAAGCTTGTTCACGTTGTTTTCTGACGCGGACACTATGGAAAAGTTGTTATTTAACTTGTTTACTGTAATTCATCGACTTATTATCGTCAATACTGTAATTGTTTTGAATATTAAAATGGCAGAGAAACATGTTATAAAGCCATCTACTATAATGCAGTTTTCTAAAGAGTACACAAAGGCAAAGATTAGTCTACGAAAGAAGTTTAACCTCAAATACTGTAAATATTGACAAGAGTTTACAGACAGAAACAAAATAAGCTAAGACGGGCGTTCGGTCGTACACATGCGTAGTCCATTTGAAATATAAATAATTATTTTAATTATTATTCCAACGAATTAAAACATTTTTAACTGGTGGAGTATTTGTATCAATTAGTTATAATTATATAAAAACATGTGTCAATAGTTAAATATGAAAAATAACGCCAAAATAACCATATTTAGAAAGGTGCTCCTAATTTTGACCCTAATTGCAGCAGTACATAAGGATCGCTCTTAAATGGCTTGGAACGAAAATTGTCAAAAAATACATTTATTTTGAGAAATCTAGCTAATGAAGTAGGTAAAGAGGCTTTAAAAAATGCATACTTTGCACTATGCCACTCTGTGCTTTCCTACGCTGTTCTAGTATGGGGACAAGCGTCAAATTGGAACACAATATTTGCTCAACAAAGACGAGCAATACGTATAGTAGCCAACTTAAATTATCGGGCTGATTGTAGAGAACAATTTCGTGAGTTAAATATACTTACATTTCCATCAATATATATATATATATATATATATATATATATATATATATATATATATATATATATTGTTATTATACATGATTTGCAGGAAACAACTACTCAGCGGGCAAATACCCCGACCTGCATTGAATTATACCTTACAAATCATGAAAGATTGGTAGCCAATGTCATTTGTCAATTCCCCGACCAGGCATAGACCGGTTTCGAACTTATTAGTTCTCATCAGTATGCCATAGGTCATGGAACAGACAAATGACAGTGGCCAACCTGTTAGTTTTATACAAACTTAAGTAAATGGTGTACCGGTGAGAGGTAAGTGAATACCCTCATGTGGTCAAATGCTACTATACACCAGACATCATAGATGACACCCGAAAATGTTTTTAAAATTAACAACGGTAAAATTGTTACTTTCACGATTAATTAGCGGCTAATTAGCGGTAAATAATAGGCCTATAGTTTTTTAATTCTTCAAAGTTGTTCTGCTAAGTTCACACAAATCAAAAAATGGATATTGGCAATTATATCTTTTGGCAACTTGTACCGTTACTGATCACAACGTCTTCCTCTAATGTTCTCGATATAAAGGGAACACTAGGGTAAAGTCTTAAGCGTTCCTTAATACATCTTTCCATTCATTTTAGTTTTTTGTAAATCATTGTAGGTGGGTTGTGGTTTTCTATCACCGATAACTTGCTTTATTTCTTCAAATATTGATTCTTGAAAATAACTTATTTATTCAATTGTAGGAAATTACCGCATAGGTCAACCAGTCATATATTATTTTGAAAGTCTGAGTATGAGTAATGACTTTTCACGATAAGCAAAACTTTTTATGAAGAATGACTTAAAATGCTCTAAACTCTTAAAATGCGAAATAAGGAAAATTACAAGTATAGTTAGGTCCATCCGGGGACACACTGTATATAAGGCTAAGATATAAGTCAAGTTTAATATTAGTCATCCCTCTACCGGCACATAAACAAAAATAATACCGCTCTGTTGCTACTTGTTTTATTATTCTATCACATATAGAAAACGTCTTGAACACCACAGAAGCTTATGTTGAACGCCTTAGATTATTTACTACTTTCTACAAGAGGGCTCCACATTGAAAGTTTAAGAGTTCTTGTAGCGCTAATTGAACATGTACAGAAATCCAGAAGAAGGCAGGAGCATACGCATATCCGGATAATGTGCAGATGGCGCGACCAGCAATCCTCTCACATCTCACTCTGTTTACGCTACCGCACCGTACAATTTTCATTTGTGTCCGATCGTTTCGTCGTGAGTACGGGTTCTTTGAAGTCTTATGTCAAGAATTTTTTATTTTGTGTCAAATCCGTCCACAAAATATGTACAAAAACCGGAATATATGTTAACTATATGAATTAATTAGTTCCTCGAATTGCCTACTAGTTCCTAATCAGTGTTTTTTGTGTATTTTTAGTGTGAAATAGAGAAATAATTGGATAAATTACATTGCTTTGCTTGAAAAGGTAAGTCCAACATTTTGTTTATATTCATAGGTATGCAGATTTAATCTTTATCTGTAAACTATAATTATTGTATTAATGAAACCGGAAGGTATTTGAAGTACCGAGATAAATTTTATTGTACTCTGCTTGTTTAAAGTGATCTTTTGAAGTAGGTAGGCTTAGTTCAGCACAGTGATTTCTATAAATACATCGTTTCTACAATTTTAAACATGTAGGTCTTTTTTCTTTTACCTACTGTTAAAATTAAATGATTTTAAATAGTACCTCCGTCATTTTAACACAAAATATGTTCAGTCTCTATTATTTTTAATTCAAATAAACAAAATAACTATTGTTAATTTTATTACGTTTCTTAAAACCACAAAATCTATATTAAGAAGGTAACCATAAATGGAATTTATTTGTTTTATGTCCCAATAATATATCTACCTATATTATGTATACTGTTTAGCACGTTATTCTACTATAATGTTTACCTGAATGGTTTGTGATTGTAGGAGGGGCTCTTTCCTTTTACGGTGTCTCCAAGTGTGTCTGTGGGATCGTGGGCATTTTCATGCATCAGAGCTTTATCAATGAATTTACGACATCACGTTAACGTTAAAATTTAAGAAAATAATGTGTTTAATAGTAGAGAAAGTACATAAATGTTTTATCAAAGTGTCTGTTCTTTTAAATTCTGAAAATAACTAGGTAGAGGTAGTCCGAAGGAAAACATAAAATGTGTAGAAGTTGCAGTCGGGCGTAGCCAACTGCGAATACTAGTACCTATCCTATTTGATATATAACAATTTTCCTGCATTTTATTCGAATATAGCATATGAGTAATAGCAGTGCCGAGACCAGTGCAGTAAATTCTCATATCAGTTGATCTTGGGACAAGCAATGTCTGTGAAGCTAGCAGCTTTTATAAAATTGTGCAATTTTAGTAAATTATTTGAAAACATAATATACGATATTCTCTTTAATAACGTCAAATTTCAAATTTGCCTCAATCAACACGGATTCATGCAAAATCGCTCTACCACCAGCAATTTGGAGGCCAAGTAGATGTCTTTTATACAGATTTTTCTAAAGCCTTCGACAGACTGGGCCACGGAGTTTTACTGAACAAATTGTCCGAATGTGGACTAACTGAGCACTTCCTAAACTTTTCTGAATCCTACTTAGTAAATAGACGACTAAATGCACAATACCGTGGATTTTGGTCTATAGATATTTCAGAGGGGGCGAGCGTAGGTGCGTCTTTACTATGTACATACTTCGGTATGCGATGTAAAGCAACGACAGGCGCAGTTAGTACTTGGATTGGTGACCATTCCAACGGAAACCGCGTTCTCGCCTCACACATCTTCCAGTCTGTTTTATCTATGCATCTTCCAGTGGCTTGTATATCAGTGTATGCACGGAAGCTATACAACCTTAGGCGAGGGTTTTATAGGAGATATACCATCCTTCGGAGGGGATGTAAAGCCGTCGGTCCCTTGTCTATTAAATGTTAGGCAAGTAAAAGATCCCTACTCTTCTTAAGGGAAGAGGTTCGGCAAAATTCCTGGTTGGGGGTAGTTCGTCTACAGGCGTCGGTGATAGGCCTCAGTAGCGGAAATAGGCCGACGTTAAATAAATGTATAAAAAAAAAAAAAAAAAAAAAAAAAAAAAGATATTTCAGCGACATCACGTATTCTCCAAGGTTCTGTTCTTGGGTCTTTGACCTTTAACATTTTTATAAATGATATCGTCATTGGTTTACACTGCAAAACATTACTTTATGCCGATGGCTTAAATTTTTTTACATCTATGACTAATGTAGAAGACTGCGCTGATTTGCAAAACATTCTTGAACAGCTATGGTCTTGGCGCACCTAGCCTAAACAATTTACAATTAAATATCTCAAAGTGTTGCTCTATGGCATACAGTCGTGCACAAAATCCAATAAAATTTGTCTATACAGTCAGTAATGAAGAATTGAAGAGCTGTAGTCATCTCAAAGATCTAGTTATATCCGATCCAAAGTTATCTTTTGTTGTTAGCCATATCAATCGAATCAACGCTAATTCCTTCAAAAATTTAGGCTACGTTATCCGTAATTGTAAAATATTTAACGAAAATACACTAAAACTTCCCTTTAATTCATTTGTGAGGTCAAGACCTTAAATGCTTCATTAGTATTGAGTCTTGGTTATGAAAATCATAAATATATAGCATTGACAAACCTTAGAGACGTTTTCTTTAATACCTTTGGTTCAAAAGTTCTGGAAATTATCCAGAGAGAGGTTTTGTACATTGTGACTTATTCATAGACCCAACACAAGTGATCTTCAACCGAGTCTTCAACTACATCGGGTGTATCACTCTCTTGTATTCCTTTTTAAGATTTCAAATTGGACTGTTGACTGCCCTGAAATTCTTGGTTGCATTAGATTTCATGTTCCTAATTTGTAGACTGGCTCGCATTCGTCTCTATTCTATTTGCCTGCTCCAAGAACAAATTTGCTGTTATTTTCTGCCCTGCACCGTATGTGTTCTAACTATGATTCACTATATAATAATCTCGATAATAATATAGATATTTTTAATACCGCTATAACTAAAATGCGAAATGTTGTTCTCATCTCTGCACAATAACTGTAGCTTCTAAAATAGTAGATTACAGTTTTTAGGATTATAGTAATCATCTATTTATTTTGTTAATTTTTATTATCATTTAATTGTTTACTTTAGTTAAGTTATTTAGTTAAAATTATTATTTAGTTTCCTTTTTATGTTTGTAAAATTCCTGCGCCCTATAACTGGATTTCTGTCTGGGCAGTCGTAACCAAAATAAGTAAATAAATAAAATAGTGAAAACAAAAATGGTATTAGTTTTTTGGGTTTTTTAAATTACATACGTCATAATAAATTAAAAATCTTAGCCTGTTACTGGGAGCCGGTGGCCTGTGTCTCCTGAAAGTGGTGATATGGAAAACTATCATTTCATTTGATTTTACAGTCATACACAGGAGTCATATTTAACTCTACTCGATGTTGTCGTTGATTTTATTGCAGCTCCCTTTAAAATATTTAGCAAGTCATGATCATCAAGCAAAGCGATTTTTGACGAAGAAAGTCCACCTGGAGTCCACCCCTGCCTGCCGAAAATACTGTTCAGTGTGTTCAATATATCGCACTTTATCATAGGGCTGTTCTCTACTAAATTTCGAGCATCCTTTAAAACGGTAAAAAAAATCGGTTATTTTTGTTTAGTTTTTGTTTACCGCAGTAACACTCGATATTCTGTTTCTACGTTGCTTCCGAATATTGGAACGAACGCACAGTGGATGGAAACATATTCTCTGGGATTTTCTAGTTTTAGATATTCTGCAACAATTTTCGGAACACTACTGATGGTATGGCGTAACACCTGCTGTTTCTATATGCAACAAATGATCTTCTGCTGTTCATATTTTTAGGTCGTAAAGCTGCATATTTACGATAAAGTGTGCAGGGTTCAAATGTACATCTTTCATTGGTAATGGTGAAACTTCTTGATGTATAAGTTTTTCCATCTCGGAAAAACGCGACAAGAAGCGCTCGTTATCTACCACATCGTCTGAATTTAAACGTATTAAATCATCTCTTCGTTACGCACCAAAGATCCCAAACACGAACATTGTTTTTGCTAGTAGATATTGTTCATCTGGAGCTTCATATAAAAACTTAGTTACTTGTTCTGCTGTTAAAACTCTAGATTTTCAGTGTATATCCTACAGCTTGACGCTGCATGAAAGCAATAGTTTTTGGATATTTGTTGGTCACCATTTTCTTTTATTGCCAAACAACTTTTTAGCATTGAGAATCGACTCCATAACATGGAAGATTTCATAGACTTTGCTTTTTCGAAAAAGTAAACTAAAAGGATATCGTCACTTACAGTTTTGATTTTGTTCACATTTCGCCATTCGGTAAAAAGTTGATATTCGTGTTCATATCTTGACCTGGATTTTATTGGTAATAAATTCGCGCTCGCTTGTGCCGCTTGCTCTAGGATGTTATCGGGAATTTCGGGATTTTCTTCTGAGTACATTTTATCGGCATAAATTTAATTGACAGAAAATAAACAACGCCGACAATGCAATTTTTGGTATAGCGTTTCCATGATTACTCTCAAATTATTTCAATGGTGATTTGTTTTAAATTAGTCTGTCAAATAATGTTGACAAAACGTCAAAAAATATTGCAGAAGTTCATCCAAATATTTACGAATTAAAATACAAAATAGATACATGTTAAATATCAGGTAGCATATAGACTTTTTAAATTTAGTTTAATTTGCTGTATATTTCTATTTTCAAGCCATATATTCGGTATTCGGAAAAAATTGGAGATCGGGAAAACTTTTTCCGTGTGCTAGTCTGAAAAAGCCCATCTTACATTATTACTAATACAGATGAAAATAAGGTGTTTTCAAAGAAGTATAATAAAAATAAATTTATTTGAAATTAGGTCCTTATATTATGCGCATTATACTGCGTTACAAACCATAATGCTTGTTAGGTAACATTTAAATTGGTAAGTCTCCCATCGTGATTCTGATTGAAGATATTTGATATATTCGTCATGATAATTTACTTTGTCGTATGTAATTACTTTTAAACCTTGAAATAGAGATAACTGTGAGAAAAACGCTATGATATTTTATGTTATAAAGTCATCTTACTTGCATATTCCATTTCTAAACCTGTCGTGTCCTGACAAAAGTTAGGTACTTATACTTTTAAATTTCTTTTTTGTCCTTTGGTAACTTTTTGCCTTTCCATCTACTTTTAAGCTGTTTTTGAATTTTTTGTAACGCATCGACTCTACTTATAATAGCCCACTATTTTTATTTTTAAATATAAGTACACGAAACATACGTATATTTATACGTCTTTTGTAGCACATTTCTTAGATAAATAGTAAGAAAACAGTAATGAGGTCAATGTATGATTTTCGTGAATTAGTCAAGTATATCGGTTTAAGTCAAAATAGTGTAATATTTATGAAATAATTTAATTTCGAAAAAACCTCAATGAGACTAGTTCAAATCGCATAATATACATTTTTAATGCTTGCAATCGGGGTTATTGGCTGTAACTACCATAAAAGAAGCAAGTACAATTGTAGAGACTAGAACAATATCATTTAATTAACATTTTTAGATTTCATGAAAAAAAAACAATTTGTTTAAGAATACCTAATTTTGCAATTTGAAATATTCTTTCCATCAGAGAAATGGTTTTGTTTTAGCAAAGTATCGCAAAAATTTCTAGGGATCGACCGATATAGATATTTTTGCCGATACCGATAATCGGCCGATAACAATATACCAATTGCCGATACCGATACTATCGGCAATATAAATTCATAGGTGTTTGCGCGTTCTGCCACAGAAGACCTATACCAAAATGGACACATAGTTTCCCACCAAAATTGAATTTTTATGAGGCGGCCATTATTCTGTGGATTTTATTGTCTACCTAAAAATTACTACTACTTTGTTGTGATCTTATGTTTTTCACTGTGCTGGATTCAAAGTTATAAATCACCTTCGCCTTACAAGACATATGCTACAATACTGCATAAAAAACAACAAACCGTTTAGGAAGTACCGCCATTATTGTTTATGTTAATAGAAAAATCCTAAAAATATTTGAAATATAAAAATGTTTTGTCATGATATATTATTTATATGTACGACTATTTGTTTTCGAAGGTTTTCTCATTTCTTATAGTTGCTAATTAGCAACAATTAAACAGTTCCGAAGTTTCAATATTTGAATAAGAAGATGCCAATGTTTCTTAAATTGTATACTGAAGAAACTTTTTCATTTTTTTCGTCGAGATCTTTCAATTTTCTATACGAATCACCTGAAAGAGATGATAAAGTCCTTCTCATTACCAATGAAACATCAAAAGTTCAATACTTTGTTTCATTTAAGTGTAAGTACCATGCTCAAATCCCTAATTTTTGGTGATCAACTTGAACCAAACATTATTGACGTAGATCACGGTTCATATTCAAGCGATGATGAAATGCCATTAGCCGAAATTGTTGAAAGTGTCTCCCCATCACCCGCGAAAATGAGTAAACCCAGTGCCCACACAGTATTTTGGGCATCTTATGAAGATATTGCAGGAACCGGTTCCAGCTGCAAAAGATCGCCAAAGAATTCAAAGGATGGTTCTCAGGAACCACTGTCAAACATTTTTAATAAAGTGGTTAAGGATTATATAGCTCTGTCAATTAATCTTCGAACAGCAAATCCTTTTATATGGTGGGAAATTTAAATTAAAAAATAGTACCAATCTTCATAGTACCAATCTTCATATCTTGTAGTAATTAACTAATTTTGCAAGTAACTGAAATTATTGAGTGAAAATTCATATCACTACAACTGTCATAGTTCCACTTAGGCAGTCTTATACTTTTTTTTACCAATATATGTTCTAAAAAAAAGGTATGGCCAAAAATAAGAAATATTTGCTTATCGCACTTCTCTTGGACATTAAATGTTAAGATACTACCATTCTACGCAGAACCTATGGCTTGCCTAATGGCATTCAGTATGCATATACATTTTTACAAGATAGTTCCTCGCATACTGAAGTTTTGAATGCACGGATATGGGAAGCGGAATGTAGAGCTGATTTTCTTCTCGGAAAGGTCTTAGGTTTTGAAAAGTTACATTTATTTGGTCTTTTGAATAATTGTCGAAAATTTCCAGGTCGTAACACAACACATTTATTTAAGAACACACGATATGTTCTTAATTACACACTTTTTTGAATTAATTCTCCGGCGGGAAAAAAATGATTTTGCAAAATACGGATAGCAAAAATTATGCCCTGCAAGATTGGTGAAGGTCCCATTTAGTTATATCTTAAAAAATAAATAAGCGAGATTACTACACTGTTGTTGACTATATTTTATATTGCAAGTATGTGTCTTAATTTTTTTCTTTATACGTAAGCAGGTCACAATTTTTACACTATCGAGTTAATAAACTGCAATATGGTGTATATGTCAGTATAACTTTTGGATTTAATTTAGAGTGCTTATCTGGAGGCGTTCCTTTAGGAAGTATTGGAAACCAGAGCTCTTCAAATGTATAACTTTTTTAAGGGCATGCAGACCTAAAATTGTAAATACCGTACTCGATACCGTACGTATGCAATTTATAACAAAAATAAACAATTCGCTAGGACGTCCATTTATTTTCTCGATGTTTCTAGGGTTCGTCTAGGTAACTATTTCCAGGCCATCTCTATTTTATTCTTCTACTCTATTTTTGTTTATTCATTTTGTAAATATGTTTAGCCATTTTTTACATTTAGGTCTTTTGAATTGAGTAATTGATCCGGCTTTTGCGGTCATCCCTAAGTTTGTCAATAAATATTTACATTTTAAACCATCATTGATAATAATATTTTGTTTAAACAAGGCGCTTTTAATGTAAATGAATGTTTGTCTCGATGTTTGTCAAGTTCTATGTCTTGGCTAGCCTAGGGTACGGCCTTGTACATATTGTGCTGACACCCCAAAATGAGTTTTACTATTAGGGTGTAAATAAAGTCAAATCAATTCCCGTCAACGCGTTAGCATTCCGTGTGCTTAATGATAGTTTTGATAGTTATTATAAATGGTCTGTCTATATTATATCGCATACGAAGTGGTTGCTGAAAACAACTAAGCGTGTGAAATTTACTTAACAATTTTATCGTAATTTTCTGTTATTATTTTCAAAAATAGTTAAAAATTAATCGATGTTGCTTGTTTACAACAGAGTTTCGGATAGACAATGTTGGAATTTTTCGTAGTTGACAATTTCTACACAATTTTACTTCCACGTCCAGTGGAAGTATAGTAACGCAAATAATTTTTTTTTTAAATACGCTTAAAATGTCATGAAACGTCGAGATTTTAAATTTGAGCGAAAAAAATTTCCTGTCTGTCGGTCGGTCTGTCTGTAACTTTTTTGTGCGCACGTTTACTCTGGAACCCTTTTATGATATTGACTTGAAATTTGGTACACTTATGTGTTATAACGAGATCCGGAACTAGATTATATTTTGATCTAATTCCGTTGAGGGGTAAATGGGGTAAATAGGCAAAGCAAGCAAGTAAGAGTCCATAAAATTGCAATTTAGGGCATGTACGAAAAGTGAAGGTCTCAAAATTTTTTTTGACATCAGTGAAAGGGAATAAATAAAATGTGTTGCAGTGTGTGTACAAGAACGAATCGTCTCAATAAAATTTTTGACGTTAGCCACCCCCATTGCCACCCCCAGCCTATTATTAAAGGGAGCAACAATTAAATTGAGATTTAGTGTGTGTACGAGAACCAAGGGCCTCTAAAATTTATTTTGGCATTAGCTACCACCCCCATTGCCACCCCCACCCTATTCTTTAAGGGAATAAAAAATTAAATCGGGATTTAGTGGGTATACGAGAACCAAGGGCTTCTAATCTTTTTTTACATTTGCCACCCCCTCTATCACCCCCACTCTATTATTAAAGGGAATAAAATATTACATTGGGATTTAGTGTGTATAAGACTTGGTTACAAAATCTGGATGTGAAAGTAGTGATTCCTTGGGCAGCGGTTTTTAACATTGTGAATGTTTCAAGGTTCATATTTCACAAAACCATACCATCTCCTTCGAGGGGGTAATCATTCGTGATGTTGACCATCTTTTTGTGAAGTATTATATAGTATTCTTGTAGTACTAATGTAGTTTCGTGAAGTGCTAATGTAGTATCATGAAGTGTACGGATAAAGTATCATGTAGTACGCTGTAGTATTATGTAGTATAATAGGTACCATACCTCGTACCATACATAATACAGTGATATAAAGAAGCTCGCAAAAAACGTAAAGGCGACCGAACGCATATTAGTTTCAGTTTAGTATATAAAAGGCCATAAAGCAGGTATTCGGCTTCTTTCGAGAATATTTTCTATTTTGAGGACGTAAGTTCTCCTATGTAATTGCTTGAAATTTGTGCTACCGAATTGATAATTCGTGAAATAAACTTATCAGGGGTGGACTAGCTGTTGCTTTGCCATGGTAGTTGAATGAAAAATGTTATTGACTTTTCACATTTGGTATTATTGAAGTAAATAATTTATCTTGAAAATGAACAGTAAAACTAAGGTTTACAAGAAAATCAATTCTTAAAAATCGGTCCGACACAACTCGGACAAAATTTTCTATTTAGGAGTAAGAACAGTTTTGGAGAAAATATTTTTTAATTCTATAAATCCTTCCCTCCACAGCATTTCTCCCTATTCTAGGAGCAACTAGTAATACCATCGTATACTGATACTGAGGGAGTGTTCAAGTATTACATTTAATCAAAATTGTTAGAGCCGTTTTAGAGGAAAAAAGAAAAATTCTTTAAACTTGAATAGGAAGTTGAAGTTGAGAGAAAAATGATTCATAAAAATTTGTAGAAGTGAAACAACATTGTGGCTGGGGTTGTGGAAAGTGGAAGATAGTGAGGGGTTGTATTTTTTAGGGCCGTAGTTTGTAACTTTTGAGCTGTAATTTGGTTAACATTAATGTTTGAGTGGTGTTGTTGATGAATTCGGACTATTTATTAATCATTGATGAATTGTGATTTTTTTCAGATTTGTTTATAAAGAATTGTAGTTTTTTCGTAAATTTAAGGGTCTGAAGTCCTGTCCTGTGTACTGCTACCATATAACGCCAGCGGTATAATAATCACAGGCGGTCAGCTCCCTTTATGCATTCTTGCGAGCTTTTTTATATCATTGAAGCTGAATTACGTTTGGGACAAACTATATATGGTCATATATTTTATAAATTAACAAATTGTATACTTAAACATAATATTTTTAGTCGCAAACTCCTCTATAAATCCTTATTTTACTATAAGGAACCTAACCAGACTGCAACCAACAGCTACTCTCCGGGCTATGTGCCCCGCCGAGCGCTGAATTACAAGTTACAAGCCTGGCGCGTTAAGTGTAATAATTGCATATTACCATCAAAACGCTAATGCTTCGATTGCAACAAACACCAGCCGAAAGACTGATCCTACTTAAAGGAGCTCCCTTGCCAGTCGTCACACACCACTTGCAGACTGCAGTTTCGAGCTGTTGGCTCTCGTCAGTGCAAGGTAGGTATGCGACGACCGACATGAGAATCCTTTGACTATAGTACATCCCGGTATTTTCACAATAGCGACATGTAAAACAGCCAGCAGGCGCCATCTAGCGGTCCAGTGTCTGTTGCAATCGAAAAATAAATAGCCTAATATACCTACCTTGCACTGACGAGAGCCAACAGCTCGAAACTGCAGTCTGCAAGTGGTGTGTGACGACTGGCAAGGGAGCTCCTTTAAGTAGGATCAGTCTTTCGGCTGGTGTTTGTTGCAATCGAAGCATTAGCGTTTTGATGGTAATATGCAATTATTACACTTAACGCGCCAGGCTTGTAACTTGTAATTCAGCGCTCGGCGGGGCACATAGCCCGGAGAGTAGCTGTTGGTTGCAGTCTGGTTAGGTTCCTTATAGTAAAATAAGGATTTATAGAGGAGTTTGCGACTAAAAATATTATGTTTAATATTCCGCCCTCTAAAAGCACATTTGAACTAAATTGTATACTTTTACGGTTGGTGCCCCGTGAAACATACTTGCATAGGTATAATAAAATTAAGAAAGATAAATAAAAAGTTAAATCCAAGTCCAATGTTTTTAAATTTTGTTATAAATTACTTTTGCTTTTTTTGCAACACAATTATAAAATAAATTATTGTCTAGGATTCTACAAGCAAATATTATTTGTTCGATAGCAAGTATAAGTTTTTATATGGATATCATGTAGAGAAGTATACATACATGAAAGACAAATATATAGAACAATAAATTTCACCCACATTTTTAAATTGCACGTAGTATTTTATCGAAGTTAAAAACGACATCTCGTCGTGTGTAAATCTAAATATAGCAAACATTAATTAAATTTTTTTGCGAAAATGTCACTTCAAAGCGTGCGTTGCAATTGGCCAATTGACTTTCTGTGCACACATCTCGACGCAGGTGCATCTTAAAGCAAGTCCGTTGCCCTTTACCACACATTTTTGGCAGCTTTTATGGCATTGAAAGCGTAAAAATAAAACTAACGTATACACCAACACTAGTACACCTAACAGTTTGTTAGTTAATTGTCGTCGTAGTATATTTACTTAATATGAAGTCGTTTACTCTATTTTGTGCATACGCGGGGTCCTTATCGGGTCCTTTATTAATTAAATATCCAATCCCACAAAAATGTTTTATCTTTATTGGACAAAATGTGATATTAGTTAAGAACTTGTAAAAAATGTTTATTGATCGTGTTGACCTGAAGCAAAATTGCTTTAAATTTAACACTTTCTTCAAGCAAATTAAATTTCCTAAATCTTCCATTATCAGAACTTTACCAAAAGATATGAACCAAAATGTGATATTAGTTAAGAACTTGTAAAAAATGTTTATTGATCGTGTTGACCTGAAGCAAAATTGCTTTAAATTTAACACTTTCTTCAAGCAAATTAAATTTCCTAAATCTTCCATATCAGAACTTTACCAAAAGATATGAACAACATTATTTCAGTAAAAGTTAATTGAGAAGTTGGAAACAATGAAGAGCTACCATTTTAAATATATGACTAGTTAGAAGTAATCAAAATATGATGTAGGTATATTGTGTGGGAAACTCTCTCGGTCAACTGTCTATCGGGTACTGGGTTCGATCACCAGCTCCGACACTAGTAATACTGTGAACGATCCATGCTTAAATTTTAATTTTAAAAAAATTAATTTTCTTTTTCCTCAACCTTTTCTTAATTCTAAATAATAAATATTACGTTCACAAAATTTTTAGGGTTCAACACGACTGTTTCAAACGGAGAATAATATAATAAATCATACTTACTGTCGTTTATGCTTAACTGCTGCTCTGATGGTATCAATTGGACGACGTCGTAACACTATAAATCTAACACTGTCTGTATCACACTCTCTTAAAATTAAACCTGAAAAGGAATTTTGTTAGAAAACACAACTAAAAGACAATATAAAGTTCAAAATGTATATATTAAATCTTTAAAAACTTTATGTTTTTACAACAACTTCTTTCAAGAGAAAATGTTAACAAACAATGGTCTGACCCGTGTACAACACATGGTGAGGAACGGGACGATTCATACGGTACCAACTACCATCCAATATGCAGTTTGATAAGCTAACGATGCACAAAAAGATTCAAGAAAAGTTTCATGTAACTGAAATTTTGGTGGGTTTTTGCTTGCCTGTCTTATAAACGTATGATTAAATTCACATTAATTTTGGTCGCTCCTCGGAGCTTAAAATTGCTTGAAGCGTCTCTACTTCGATAGTATTTTACAATAACAACTTTTTACGTTCAGGCAAGGCGGATCCCATGCACGTGTGAGTACATGGTATAGATACTTTTTTGACTCCGAATCACTGAGGAACCGGTTTAGGGCAAACCCCGTCAAAAGACATCATTTCCTCGTCAAATCCGACTGCTAGGAAATGATGGGGGTCCCATGTCGCTAAGGGCTATTTTCGCTATAACTTCCGATATACTTTGAATAGTCGTTGGACTAACTTGTCCTCATATTCAATACCTCGTAAGAGTTGCAGTGCTTGACAACGTGGATTCGTAAAAGGGTTTTTAATCTTGGAAATTTTGAAGTTCAAGTCCAATTTTAGTATACTTTCTAAAATTGGATGGTCGGGGCGACATTACGTCCCTGTGCAGCGACATTTACTACACTTTCTAAATTAACGCTCCTTGAAGAGCTAGCGAAAATTTGGCATAAAAAATGCTCCGAAGAGCAAAAATATGTTTCCAAGAATTAAAAACCTCTTCCACGGCGTTTTTACGTGAAGCACGCTTTTCTTACGAAGTATTTCCTAAGTCGGATTTTGTTACAACGTCGAAAAGTATATCGGGGTTATAGCGTTCTTTAACAATACTAGCATGGATGTGTGTCTACGTTTTTTCAAATGTGTAACCGCCTTTCGGACAGCCTTGGCTTTGAATTTGTGGGGTGTCTTTATATTTATATTTCGAATTAACCCTATTCAATTCTTCGTCTTCATAGGGGCAGTATTTTATCTTTACGAACAACATCTTTTTATAGTAAAATGCTTGACTCAGAAAGGACTTGGTCTTTTTTTCCTGTAAAAAAAATATATTTTACATTTCTATCCTAATTTTCAATATATTTTAATATTGTGATGAAACTACCGGGAAATATACGCGAATTTCTAGGTTAGGATTCGCTAGACATCTTGAATGAGTTATTTAAGAGTACCTGTTTTTATCAACATTTTTCTTGAAGGAGTCAGTTAATCAATGAATCGATTGTTCGTTTGATTGAGAGATTTCCCGGTGCTGTCGTAACCGTTGTCGTATTTATTATTCCAGTCAAAAATAGCCGCGCGTGATAAGACAAATCCTAAAATATCATATCGTTCTGTAAATATGATGAAGATTTCATCTAGACACCCATAAATTTTATCAGAATTCGGTTGAGATGTTTTGTCTAATCATGCCATTGAGCATGTCGACAAACGGATCACACACACACGCATGCCTTGTTTTAATTGTTTTCCCACAATGATTTCGTAGGCTATATAAACAAAATTGTGTTAAATAAAACGTCATGATATAATCTGTCGTTGTAAATATTATTATTTGACTAAGAAAACTAAACTTGGGAACAATTTCATTGGAAAAACTGAGGAAGAAAGGCGAAGGAAAATTTGAAATTAATATTTGTCATGTCATTAGATCTTCTCAGATACCATTTCCGCCTACACATCACCACCTTATATTAATAATCATTTATGGCAAGCTTAGTCCAATATACTATAATATTTTTTTATAGAGAGGACCCAAGACTCGAATAAAGTTGATGAAACGTATTTCATGTTGTAGATGATGGCAAAATAAGCATAAATCCCAGTTTGCAAAAACCGGTAGTTTGGCGTTACGCTGCCATATTAAAAAAAATAGTATCAAAATTCATCAAACAGCAGTCTATTCTCTATTTTATTCTAATTTTTTTTCTCTTCAATTTTCTTGTTATTTTTCGATCCCCTGGCGGCCTCCAATTTTCAATTTTTTCACAATCTCCTTTATATTTTCCTCAAATAAAGTCACAAATACCGACTTGAAACTTGACATAAACTTAACAAAACAAATTGGTTTCTTGTCTTTTCATTCAATCATCACGTGATATTGGTCGACGCGGCGTCTGCGACATCTCTGCTGTGAACACAGATGATTATTTTCTTTTTTTAAACAGTGAATGATAGATTTTTGTTATGTATCAGGGAAAGGTTCACAATTTATAGTATTATTTTTTTCTTAATAATTTTCTGGATAAGCTCCTTTTTGAATTTTAAGTGGGTGTTATATATTTATTTTGCATGAACAATCTTACTGTCAACATACCTGAGTTATTTTGAGCCTTGTATGTTTTCCTCAAGTTTCTTAAGTTTTCCTTCCTTGTCTCTCGAATTTAACATTTATTTTCTTGGTTGAATATTCATTTTAAGTCCAGTGCTCAAGTCACATATTGACGAGTTATATCATAGCTATTTTTGTGCTTGACTAAAAATCATCGTTTGTTTATGACACATTGTGAAATATTTAAATTTATACCTATTTATATTTTCATAATACTAAAACTGCATAATAAATATATACAATTATTTATTGTCTGTAAATAGTATCATATAAATCTATGCTATCTAGAACATGCCTGCCTTGCCAGTAACCGCAGAAAGCACACGAATGGTAAACAAAAATATAGTGGGCGGCACAATGAGTTTGTTTGATTTATGCGTGATATTTTTTTTGTTGAACTTCAGTTTCTCTACTTGGTAAATGTACATTTTTCGTGTCTGTGTGATATTCAGAGCAAGAATTCAAAATAATGCCAGTACTTCATACAATTTTTTTTCGGCAGGCCTTCGTTACTAAGTTACGGGCCGCTAAAGTAGTGGGGTGACAATTCTGTTTTATTTGTAACTTTTAAATTATCATCTCAAGCATTTTGCGTTCCAATGATATTATAGAAATACGCATAAATCATCTGAATTATTCAAATATGGTTATGTAATATATAATAATACGAACAGTTTCATAATTAGAGTTTATAGTTATTTTCTTTTTCTTTGGGTCGTTGATATGAAGATGTATTAGGCTCTATTTTAGCAAAGTTACGATTTATGCATATAGAAAGTATATATTGCATATATCTTATGTAATTATAGGATCTTATTAACATTAAAAAATTCCTTTCAACTAACCCGAACTAGTTGAAAATTTATATAAATAATTATAACTTTATGGTATTTAATATGCTCGACCATCAAATAATGTTAATTATTTACAACCAGTTGAAAATGAAAGTTGTTAAACTTCTTCAGTTTATATCTTTTGGACCGGTAGTGGACGTATTTAAGTTTCTTTTTGATTACCATTACAGCTGTAGGCTTTCAGTAAGTATGCATAATAATGATTCGCGAAGATAATTGAAGCAGTAGAAGGTTTAATTGAATTTTCATTCATTTGCTTAACGTATTTTAAAATTAAGAATATTAAGAAATCGTGTTACAGGCAACATTAATGTTACCACTGTGATAACTACAAAATGTGTGGCGTATATGTATGTCAAATACATTTGCTGTCCACACAAACAAACCATCATTGAGAGTTTCGCCCATATATGACAATTTTATTACATAAAAAGCTTAAAATATAATTTTTAATTGTGCTATAAAATTCAATTTAATAAAAAGATGTACGCATACATGACATATTACTTGTTTAAAGAGATAAACTGAAGCCATCATATTTAATAGCTATAATTTATTGCATCTTAACATGTTATCATTCATACAGGGTGCGTACAAAAGTGGATGAACAGTTTTTATGCAAATGATCCTAAACCAAAAATCGGTGCTGCCACGCAATTGCAATGCAATTTAAATCAGGCGTTCGAAATGTCTGACAGCACGGCCTACAACAGTATTATAATACTGGCATGCAGGTATGAAAACGAAGGAAAAACATCAACCGCAAAACCATTCAGTAGCAAAACTGAAAACACATTGATAACATCAAAGTTATTGGATAAATACCATCTTCAATACAACATAAATATTAAAACGGCGCTAGACATTCTCAACATTATTTATATACCATATTAGAGATCAGTATTCCAATTTTGATGGTACAAATGAGTAGTACAACAGTTTCATAGTAAATACTAAGTAAGTAGTAAGTAAGTTCTTTATTCATCATGTTAAGTTACACAATAGTGAAACTTATAAGACTAGTCAAAACAAATAAATACAGTTAAAAAGAGTAGTGAATATCTTAAGAGTAATGATACCAATAATAAAGTCATAAATACTAAGATTGTCCATACTCGTCTAAGGAATAAAAAGCATTGTTAAGTAAGTACTTTAACAAAGTATTTTTAAAAGTATTAAAATTGTTAAAATGACCAAAGCGTCGGGTAAATTTATTAAAACAGTAGATTTCCTGAAAAACATGTGAATTTTGGCCCACACTTAATCTAGAAAATGGCATCCTAAGTTCAGTGTCGCTGCGTGTGTGGTAATTGTGAACATCATTATTTCTTAAAAACAGAGTCTCTTTCTTTTTTATATTTGTAACAATTAGATATATATAAAGTGAAGGTAGAGTTAAGATAGATAGTACAATAAATGCCTCTTTACAGTGTGCCTGATAAGAAAGACCAACCATACAACGAATGATTTTCTTTTGTGCGATGAATACTTTGTAAGTGTGTGAAGAGTTTCCCCAAAAAATTAAACCTTAGGACAATATAGATTGAACTAATCCAAAGTATGCTAATCTTAACACATTAAGGGAGACGGAGGATTTCAGGTATCTAATAACAAAACAAGATTTACTCAATTTCTTCAATAGATTTTCAGTATGAGTTTCCCATGTCTTATGATCTGCCTTGATTAAAATGCTTGAACGATGAACATAGTTTTTTGGCAAAAATGACATAAAAACGGTTTTGTCAACATTCAGTGCAAGACCATTGTTTGAACACCATTTGGAAAACTCCTTTACAGATGTATTAGCTTTAGTGATTGTGGTCTCAGAAGAGTTACGAGAAATCAAAAAGTTTATATCGTCTGCATAGACAATTGCTGCATTGGGTGTTGTACAAGAGTGTGGCATATCATTTATAAAGATTAAGAAAAGCAAAGGACCTAGAATAGAGCCCTGTGGCACGCCAGTGGTCACATGCCTGAAATCTGATTTAAAGCGATCAATTATTACGGCTTGCTTTCTGTTAGTGAGATAGGAGTTAATCCAGTCGTGAGCAGGTCCATGTACACCCAATCTAGATAGTTTCTCTAAAAGCAGAAGTGTCAGTATTGCCGAACCCTTTGCAGTTTCTTATTACAAAGCTTAAGTTTTTTACCGCGGAGGCAATTAACATGTTCTTTGAAACTCAGGCACTTATCAAAGATAACTCCAAGATCCTTTATTGTGTCTGGCCTCTGCAATATTGACCGTTTACATGACAATTGTTCTTGATAGTGTTACGCATTTTAGAAAAGATAAATGTATTACATTTAGATATATTGAGAGGTAAATGATTAGACAGGCACCAGTCATTAACCATATTCAAGTTGTTGTGAAGATTTTCGCAGCCTCGTTCGCTTTCTATTATACAATATATTTTCAAGTCATCAGCATATGAGACCAACTATAAAAACAACAAACATAAGCGGGCCTAGTACGAATCCCTGGGGAACGCCAGAAGTGGCCAGGACGTCAAATGATCTGAAACCACGGTATTGCACGTCTAGGTATGAATAGAAAAAAAATTTAATTGGGACACTGATAACCCAAATTTATTCAATTTCTCTAATAGAATATCATGATCCAGCGATCGAGCGCCTTGGAAAAGTCTGTGTAAATGGTATCAATTTGTTTGTTTGCGTCAAGTTCTTTAGAAATATATTGTGTGATGCATGCGAGGTTAGTCTCAGTAGATCTGTCCGGAACAAATCCATGTTGGTTATGTACAATTTGACCCTTTACATGATTGGATAACGACGTATTCAACGTGATTTCGAATACTTTAGCGAAATTGCAGATAATTGTAATGGGCCTATAATGTTAAGCTGCGGTCTTGCCTTGTTTAAGAATAGGGCATAGACGAGAATATTTCCATCATCAGGAAATATCTACGGTTTTAATGATACATTAAATATTATTGTGGGAAGACCGGCAAATATTGGCTGGTAAATTTAGGTTTGATTTTCATTAAGGATTTAAGTACTTCTATTTCTGAAAACTCTGTAAATGATAAACTGGTGCTATTACTGGTATCTTTATACGAATTATATTTATTTTTATTTATGCTATTATTAGGTTTTAAATATGCAAATTGAAAGAAGATAGTAAAGGCATTGACAATTTCCTGGGGATTTGTATATTGAACATCATTATATAGAATATTATTTGGAATGGAACCACTTCTTCTTTTACTTAATGTAAGCCCAGAGTTTCTTAGGGATCATTTTTTTACATTTTCTTGTATTTCTTGTAAATAATTTTCATACAAGTGTTTTAACTCATCGTTTACCTTATATAACCATAACCTCAAAGGTGGGACAAGTTGCGTGATCAACGATCTGTGTTGTAGTTATTTGCCTTTCGGCGGTGAACGAAGACTCTAGTTGTTACATTCGGCTCGGCTACATGGAAAAGAAGCTTCACTAATTTCAAGATTAATGCATTTTATCCAATAATATCTTAGTTTTACTATTCCTCAAGTAAAATAATACTCTTTTCTAGTATTGTCTTAATCTTATAAAATGAAATCAGCTTTTGCTCTATATAGAAACCTATTATTGAAATCAAGAAAAACATGGTGGTTGTTTTAAGGTATAGATAGATCTCATTGTAAGTATATTTTATCCTTATTCGAATAATACCACATATTAGTATGACTGATGGTCGAGAGGTAAGCGCACTTGCCTCTCACCCAAAAGTTCTGGGTTCGATCTCCGGTCGTAGCAGTGGAAAATACTGTGAGAGGGATTTTTCCACTATACACGGATGGATATTGGATGTGTGTCCCTTGTCTCTAAATGTGTAGCCCCCTCCAACACAAGGCTCTTCTAGAGCCTTCCGGGATAAAGGGGGTCGTCATTACCTGTGGTGTATTTATTTATTTATTACAAACGGGTGCACGCAGCACGGTCACGAGTTATTGTGTTATATTGTTAGTATTGTGTCGTTATTAGAAATTCTAATAGATTCATACATCTATGGGGCTTAAAACTCTTACTTTTTCCAGAAAAATAGTTGTGTACATAAATAAATCATCCGCTCGCTGTTATGTTATAATCAAACAAGTTTTTATCTTGTTTTTAATATGCCAAAGCTAATCATCAGTAATAAGAATCGGAGTTCTCTAATTGGACATGCTTGTCTCTTTAACTTCCTCAATCAATCATATTTACAAACAAAAACAATACTCGAGAATTATGAACTTGTGCTAATTACACATTGTATACCCCAGAGAGATAAACTCTGTAAAAAGGTCATTCCATATGAATTCATTCAATTTATAATTAATGGTCGTATGATTTTTTTGGAAATAAATTTTGCCGCACATGATTCATATAAAATAATTGTTTTAAACTCCATTTACATTATTATTTTAGACTTCCATAATACGTACAAAGACGATAAGTATACAACACGCAATTTAGTTCATTAACACATTGAAGTTAATGTAAATTAATAAACATGCTACAGGCAAAAGACTTGGAAAAGGAAAAACGTGCCTCACAATTCACAGAAAAATAGATGTCATTTGGTAACATGTTTTTTTGAGTAATAAGGAATGCCTATACACAATCCTTCATATAAGTCTGACCTTGTAAACGATTAGTTTATCTGTTTTAATAGGCATATTTTAAATTTCATTAATCTAATATTGATGTCAAATTTAATTTAGTTGATAAAGAAACTCTGGGAAAATGCCATAGAAGACTTCAAATCGATGCATGTGTTAATTTGAATACGCATAATACTTGTTTGTGTAATAACTCTTTCTTATTGCAAACTCATTACAATTTGAGAGAAACAACATTTTAATATTGTCTACAAGCTAGCTAATAATGTTAATAAATGTATGTAAAATTACGTGTACACAGTAAAAAGGAAAATGTGAAAATTTTTGAAAGTATCCGGCTAGGGATCGGAAAATGGGGTTAAAATTACAAGCTGTAACTTGATACATTTGACATTGATAAAGAAGTAAATGATTGTAACCTAGTTAAATTTTTTTGTAGAGTACTCTTATCATTACATTAAAAGATAAAAAAAATGTAAAAACTTAAAAATTTGCTTTTCTTACAAATAATCCAGATCAGATAGCAAAGGAGAATGCATTTTTTCGAAAAATTCCTCAGTGCATTTTGTGAACGTGATAATTAGGAGAAAAATAGTGGGAATTAGATGTATATGTTTTTGAAAACAAATTTTATTTGGAATCTGTTAAAAAAAGGGCGTGAAAATGCCGAAAACAAGTTTTTTCACGTTTTGGATGCGAATGAAAAATTTTTTTATATACAAAAAATACTACGAAATAACTCGTAAGAAGACGAAAAAAAATGAGTTTTTGACAATTGAAATCGGTCAATAACTTTTTACACCAAAAATTAAAAGCCTCTAAATATGACCATTTTTTGTCATTTAACTACAGGGACTGTAATTACCATAGGAAGTTGTTGCCAAGCCTAAATTGTAGCTTAACCTACCTTAACTAAAAAGTTCATGCAAAAATATTAATAACTTTTAACAGAAATGTAAAAAAGGTGTTTCCGAAAAACGGCGTGGAAATGGTCAAAAATAGTCATAGATTAATTTTTCAAAAAGCTGTTTGTTTCTGATGAAATTCTCTACAATCCTATTATCTTTAAATTTTCGTAAGGTTTCGTTTAGTACCTACCTTAAAAACTTGAAAATCGGACTATTTCTGAACTGGACGTTCGGGCGCTCGAGCGGGGGGAGGTGACGAGTGGTGGGGGAAGTTCCCCACAGGGCGCGATCCGAACGCTTGCGATCTCGTGTTATAGTTATCACATCTGTACTCAGTATATCCCCTCCACACAGAGGGCAATCTGCGTTTTCATTCCACCGAGATCGTTACGATCAGTTTCGAATCTTTTAGAGGGGATAGGCTGAGTACAAATGCGATAATTATAACACAAGATCGCTAGCGTTCGGATCGTGCGACTAGATCGCGTCCTGTGGGGAAGAGGCCTAAATGATCGCGGTTCTCTCCACCACGCGTCACTTTGCTACTATTTACACGTACATAAGCAAATAAATACGTTGGATATTAATGATTATAAGATATTACATAACGAAATCACTTGGGCTACTGTAGCGTAGCAGATATCGCAGGAACTACTTAACCCGGATAAGTGATGTGCGTGCCTACGATAAAATTTCTCTAGCTCAGACTATCTCAGGGCGTTAAGCCCTAGTTTACACAAACTATGACAAATTATTAGTTTACTTACTTAACAAATCACTGAGGCTTCCATACGTAGTGGTCGCAGACGAAATAATGACACTTTCTTTAAAAATGAAATGCACTATATTAAACAATTTACAGATATTGGTTCTCTAGCATGTAACCTGGCGATGTTCAAAAGGTGTGGCAAATTTCTCGATTAATAAGTTACAACATTAATAAAAAGCCTCGTGTAGCTACACATCGGTTTACAAAGTCCTCATAAATGGTCATAAATTCTGCCACAAAGGTCTGATTTAAAGAATAAATGCATAAAATCTTTAAATATGTATAAGTTAAAATGCAAACGTATGAATCGATATAACCGAGCCGAACCACTGTAGGTGGTTCCCGGTAAGTAAAAAAAACAACACACTTATTTAGGGTGGTACGATACCGACTTCGACGTGGAAGAACTGTAGCCCTACGGAGATGTCTTCTGGACAAAAGAAATGGACCCAAGGATGGGGTTGATTGTAGCCTCTCCGTCCGTGGAACTTCACTGACGTGTGTAGAAGCCCCGTCCGTAGAACCCTCACTGATGAGGGAACAATCCACCAATACTCCTCGAAAGCCACAGTCGGATGAATGGGGTCGAGTCCGCCTTTCAAGTTGACACGGTATTTCCAAAGGAGAGCCTTGTGTAATTAAATATCCTGCTTCAGCAGTTAAAATTTACTCACAACAACAAAATATTCCGCTAAACGGAACAACAACAGATTGAGAATTTTTTTTTGTGTTGATAATTCCAAAATCCACCAGGATGCCTTGGATAAAACCGAGGTTCACAGAATTATCAACTACCTACCACCCAACAAAAATGGTTGCCTACCCGTCTTCCGCTCTCTCTGCTGATCACGTGCTACAAGGGTATCGCCCTCCCGTGGAGAATAGCGAAATGTGTTACAGACGTAGCAGTTGTTATTATGCGGCCCACAAAACGCTAAGGCAGGTATGGTGGGTCGCATACGCTAGAGGTCCGCAACAACTTCCTCTCCGCTCGAACACCCGAACGTCAAAAATTCAGAAATAACCCGATGTTCAAATGCGTTTTTAGGTGCTAAACGAAACCTTTTGAAAATTTAAAGATAATAGGGTTGTAGAGAATTTCATCAGAAACAAATAGCTTTTTGAAAAATAGTTCTATGATCATTTTTGACTATTTCCACGCCGTTTTTTGGAAACACCTTTTTTTACATTTCCGCTAAAAGTTATTAATATTTTTGCACGAAATTTTTAGAGTAGGTAGGTACCAACAAAAGCTACAATTTAAGCTCCGAAACAACTTCCTACGATAATTACAGTCCCTGTAATTAAATGGCAAAAAATGGCCATATTTAGCGGTTCTTAATTTTTTGTGCAAAAAGTTATTGACCTATTTCAATTATCAAAAACTCATTTTTTTCTTCTTTTTACGAGCTATTTCGTAGTATTTTTTGTACACAAAAAAAAAATTCTTTCGCATCGAAAACGTGAAAAAACCTGTTTTCGGCACTTTCATTCATGCCCTTCAAGCAAGGCGTGCACACTTTGTATTTCCCCTTCCATATAAACATGCGTACAATCATACAAAGTCGTACATGAAATCAAGCGGAAAAAAACAAAAACCTTTTGTATTCCACGTTGTGCCGAAGGTGCCGGTTGGATACTATATTTAATCAATTTTCGCCCCGCGCCCTTTACATGCGGATATTTACAAAAGTAACGGTGGAATACTGTATTGCCATCCGATCTTAGTAACTTTGCAAAATTTCATCAATTGATTGTCAGGAAGTGTGTTAAATAAAGGATGGAAGATCTGGACAAATAAATTGATTTTTTTTTTCTGGGGAAAAATTTATATTTTATAGGAGGCGTTTCTTTGAGGAAGGTGGTAGGTGATCGGGGTTGTGTAACCGGTCTCGGGGGTTGTTTTCACCCTTCAATGGGGTGGAAAATTAATTTACAAAAACACTTAACCAATATATTTTTTATACTATTTTTCAACTATAGATGAAAAAAAATTCCACTTTTTTGAAGGATCAAAACATCCTCCGGGGTGGTTACACAATCCTGGTCACCTATCACCTTCCTCAAAGAAACGTCTCCTTCAAAATATTAATTTTTCCCCTCCGTTCTACTCAAGGGAACAACAATTAGTTAAAAAACTGGGGAAAATAAGGGGGTTCATGGAAAAGGGCACTTTTATGGTGGTTTTTGGCCTATTTGAGGGGGTCGCCGAGGTTTAAAAATTGGTTTGACTCCGGGAATCGATTCAGCACCCTCGAAAACGGGGGGGGAGGGGGGGATGTTGTCTGGCCCGAGGCGCAAACATTCGTTAGTTCGCCCGACTCCTTCAATGGACTTATAGGCATTGCATTAATTTGATTTCATTATTGTAAATCACCTCAAATTTCCCATAAATCTAAGGTTAAAATTAATTATGGGCAATGTAACATCCAGTAACCTACGCATTGTGTTGGGAGTTACTGAACAGGTGTTAACTGATTTTTTATGAATAATAAATCTTAGATTAGCATTTGACTCTATAACCCACCCATTAAGATTAAATTACTTAAAAGTCTAACAGTTAGAGTAGAATTTCTATAACTCTGTATAATCTATTATTCTTTGAGAATAAAATTCTGTATAATCCATTATTTTTTTTAGAATATCACTCCCATTTTTGCGTTTATGATGTATTTTTTAAGTTGGTTTCAGTTTTTAAATTCAGAAAATATTTATGAGATCGATCAGGATCAGGAATAAACATGTGAATATCTCGAATATGTGTTTCAGCAAATTAAAACGCGTAGAAATATCTGTCTGAAATGATTTCCCACAATTTTTAAACTTTTCTGTGACCCACATTTTTTATTACAATCCAAACAAACCGTCCTCTCGTAATCAAATATGACAACATTGTTTATAGCAGTTTTGTGTTAATATCATTCCAGATTACCCGAGTTTAAAGTTGTAATGTAATTAATTACACGTTTTTATCGTAGACTTCTTATCAATTGTAAATTATTTGAAATTTAAATAATCGCCATACTTTAGAATAAAATTCTTGATGATAAAATGTGTCAAACTAAATGTAGAGCGATTTTTAAAATAGTGTGTAATTATCCAAAATTATTAAGAAGTAATCACGGACCTTGTCGATTGGTAATGGTTACTCTCAATCTTTATCTGACAGAGAATTTGTAGGGAGAGAATAATCTTTTTAATATTAATTCGACGATAATAACATTTTTTTGTCATTACAGAAGAAGCATTATTCTGTATTTATGATATTGATTTTTTCTTCTTTGGAACAATACATCAATCGATGAATATTAATTCAAGTTGGCGGTAGTAGCGTCCATGCCTAAGCAGTGGTATAGCCAGAATTTTTTTCAAGAGGGTATGTCATAATTTTTTCTATAACTAGATGTCAACCGCTGAGAAAGAATTGCACACCATATTTCGTGTGCTTTATTTCTAATTTGTGGTGTTTTTTTCTTTTCATAAGTATTTAAAGTACTTTGTCATATTATTTGTATACTATACTACACAACAATTAATCCCTCGGTCTATACTCGTAAAAATTAGTAATATTCAATCTCTCCCTTAATATTGATCGCCTTATTTGGTGCCACAGAAATGTTCCAGTGAATTGAAATCATGACGAGCGAAGTCTCTCATTTTATTACGTAAGTAAAGCTTTCACTCTTATCATTACAGAAAATAATCTCTCAGAACTAGCAGCTGTTTTTAGTAATGCAGGCAAAATAGTAAAGATACGAACATGCCGAAGATGCTTCTATGCTCGAGGTAGGGGTCATAATGTTCCAATGTTTCGAACTTGATTTATTTCGTTCCATTAAGTTGCGTGACATTGATAAGTTGATTTATTTCTCTTGAAATTATCTGTAAACAATAGTGTGTTACAAAATTGAAAACATTCATACATGTCTTTAATGGCCAAATTAAAATATCAGGAGTCCTAAGTGAAAGCCTTGAGGCACGCCAGATGTACATATGAAGACGTGATAAATGGCCATTATTTGTCATCTGGAGACTTCTATTTAATAAGTGTGTGGGTAAAAAACAAAACACATTTAAAAGGAGTACTGGAATACATTTTAACTCTTGGAACTGAACATTGGAAGTTACGTTTATGGGTATGTAGTCTACATAGAGTTGAATTATCTACGTTCATTTGGGGTTAGAAATTACTATTATTTCGATTTTTTTAGATTTCGGGGGCTTCAGCTCTCCGAGCTTTCTCTTAACTACATCTCTGTCAACTAAGCAGTATCATACAAATATATGTTTTTTTTTGTGTATTAGACAGTTCTGATTTTAATTGTTTTTAGTTTCTTGTGATAGTCCTTTTTTATGTTTTTTTTTCTGTTATATGTTTGTCAGTTCAGTTGTTTACTGTATTTCGGAGGAATTTAGATAGGTAGATATTGAGGGTGGTGCTGAGCCGGTACGATCTTTTGTTTGTTCTTTATAGGGTTGGTAGGTGTTGGTTCACAACTTTCCCTTGTCGTAAAGCAAAATGTGACTTTTACCTATTAACATTTATGCTATAATAATAATTTAGAAATAACTTAACGTTCATCTTAGGCTGATTTCCATTGGTAATTAGGTGAATGATCTCTATAGATAAATACATGAAATAATATTTTACGCAAAGAACATGTTCTTAATAATGAATGATATTTTTTGATAAAAGCAATATGTTTTCTCCTGAAGGATCAATATCTAACAAACACGTATAACATTAAGTTTTTTATACCTGACATCTGAAGATGTTTCAAGACTGATGATTTGTTTTCTTATGTCCAATCCCCCTATTGAATGGCTGTAAATATTCATTACACGTCGAGTATCCCACATCATTAATTTTGAAAATATATACGAGATAAATAGTTTTTATAATATTGATCAACTTGCTCATCGACTTCCTTTCTTTGAAGTGATTTCCCCATATTCCCAGCTTTGGTGTTATTAAAGCTTTACTAAATATATGTTTCTCCGATTATTACCTTTACATTTTTTAAATAAATTTTGCAATAAATTTTCCTTTAATAGCAGACGATTGTTGGATAACAATTATAAGGTAATAATGGAAACAACCTTGTGAGTTAATTGTGTGAAAAGTGTTAATTTCATCTTTGTAGTTTGCTCATATGTCAGATAGTGATGCTAGCTATAATTTTTTTACGGAATAAAATGAAATGCTTTACCAGGGAATAGTAATAAATTATTTTAACATTTACATAAACGTGTATATTTCTAAATAGCTACTTTCCCGACTATACAGTGTGCCACACTTAAGTGTGTAACTCCCTTATAACTTTTCTTTTTCACTTTCAACCAAATTTTACTCAAATATACTCGAATATAGGAAAAAGTAGGATCTACTTATGGCCAGAAGAACATTCGCTCCTTACAAATTCAAAGTCTCCTGCGGTACCAGATTAATAGAAATTTTTTTAAAAAATCACATAAGGCTGCGTTTGCGGACTTTCCACCAAATAATGTTTTGCAAGAAGCTTTATTTTTCTAAAATATTCCCTGACAATTCTCATCCTACCAATACACATGATTTTGTTTGATTGTGACGCACATAAAATTAAATACGGAATTAAATTAATTTAGCATATAGTTAGCCGACCAAAAGGTTGAAGGATTTACTTGTTCGATTGAAGGGTGATGCAACACAAACAACCCATTCGCGAAATGGCGTCTTGTATTATTGACAGTCATCCACAATTTTTTGGTTGCCGTATTGTTCTTAAACTTAAGGAGATTGCCCAGCTTCTGCTATATTTAACGTCAATGCCTAAGCTTTCACTTACAGCTTGATTTAGATTTTCTACTACTATATTTGACGATTGTCGCAACTTTAACTTAAACAAAATTACACGGAAATTCTATTGCATAATATGATTCTTGTTACTTACATAACATCTCTAAATGGTAACGATATGATCATTTTCTAAAGCAACGTTAACTTTCCTACAGTTAAGTTTTTTGCGCCAACAATTGTTATATAAAATAAAATTATAAATATATATTAAAACTGTTTAAAACTAATTTTTCAGGAAATTCAATAAGTAAACTAAATAAACTCCTTATAAGTCTTTCAAATAAATTAAATAAACAAAAACAAGCTAATAATACAAACAAATTTTAAACATAAATTTATAGTACAATATTTCGTAATAAAATAGAACTAAAGTAAAATAAATGATTAAATAAAATTCTCAAATAGAAAACAGTGTCCTAAAATTTTACAGTGTTTAAATTGACAAAGCGGTTAATTTTCTAAAATCATAGATAAATCAAATCAGAATATAGAAACAGGTAGTATCAAACTTTGTATAAAGGAAACCTGATGAAATTAATAATAAACTTGGCTTACTACAAACCTAACAAGACGATGGGCAATTGCCAATTTGTTTATCATTGCATAAAATCAAGAAAATTATAGGGGGGTATTTTAACTACAAACAATTAAAAGATGGGGGAATTGTTTCAATAGTGGTGCATAATCGAGTTCATCTGTTCCCAGCACTCAAAAAAAAACGCAACAAAAGCTTTACAACCTCATTAAAATACCGATACTCTCTACACTATTTCGTTCGCAAATTGACTCGCTTACCTGTATAGATTTTTAATGTGCGGCGTCTTGTTTGATGACAGCATGCCGCTTGGCTCAATGACGATAATAATTATGTCGTAAAGTTTTTGTTGCGTTTTGTGAGTGTCGGGAACAGATGAATTCAAGAATCTTTAATGGCCTTACAATATGTTTTCATATTTCAATGGTCACCTCGTAAATAGATCCCACATGATACACGTTTCGAATAAAAAAATATTTACTATAAGGAATTAACTAAAGGATAAATTGAAATCCGGGATCTACGGTCTCAAACAGCACTTAGTTTAAACAGTGTAAGCAATCATTTAGACTCATTTGCCTATGAAATTTTATTGGTCATAAAATCAGCCTACGTTTAACACTTGACCCGATAAATTGACGCCCATATGCCAGGAGAAGAAGAAGACAGTATGCGCGGTGCATTGGTCTGCATGGTGAGGCTATTCGAAAACCCGTACACATCTGTCAATGTTATATTACAGTAACTGGGTGGTGTTGCGTAATGTACAAATATTTAGAACGCTGCAAATGAAATTAAATCCTATATAGAATTGATGACCGTATCCGTTATTACACAAAGATATGTGGAAGCATTTATCGACTGATTCAATTTCAAAGTTAAGTGTTAAAAATAAACCTATACATGTGTTTCAGAAATGACTTTTGTGATTTGAAATTAGGAGTAGGCAGGTTTTTGCGTCGTGTTTCTTTTCGTTTAAATTCATACGGAGACCCCCTTTCACGTATTACAAGGTGTTGGCTGAGATACGGGGAAGCGTTTAGTGTTGAGAAATAAGTATTTTGTTTCAAGAAACCAATTGAGTATATATTTTTTAATGTGGGTAGGCAGTACATAAACTGTTTCCAAAAAAAGTAATTTCACTTTAAGCGACTCCTACATAGATAATAATTAACAACTGATCGAGAGAAGAATGTATCCACGATTCATTAAATAGATTACTGTTCATATTTTTTAAAATAAGTTTCGATAGAACCCAGATAAATGTTATGTTGTGTAAATTGAAACACTGTTGATCCTATTATTTAAAGCTAAGAATTTAGTTACGTAAAAATTAAGTAACCACTCTGGGCATATGCAAGATGGTTAGATAATATGCTAATAATAGCTAGATATATACCACATTTACAAATACAGTTTCATATTCAGTTTTAAGTTACGTTCACACTTGAACTTGACACCTGAGATTTGCATCCGACATTAGTATTATAATCCATGGTAGACACGCGACAATTATTGCTAAGGTAGGTATACAAGGCGCCTGCAATAAATAAGGTATATTATATGTATGTGTAATAGTCAGAATTATGGTAGTCATATGTTTCGACTACGAAATTGTAATTCAACGATTATTTGCACAGTGTACTCCGTCTGCCGACAGGAGTAAAATATTCTAAAATTACAAACATTTTTCATCGATACAGAGGCAACTAGAGTCGGTGACATGAGGGAATTTTTTTATTCAAGCCATCTAGTAAAGTAATTATCCAACAGTTTGTTGTAAAATCATCCGGAAATTAAAGATATCGCAACCATTTTGACGGACTCGAACTGAGAAACGTTCTATAGATGTATGAATAATACACTACAGGTAATGACGACCCCCTTTATCCCGGAAGGCTCTAGAAGAGCCTTGTGTGGGAGGGGGCTACACATTTAGAGACAAGGGACACACACCCAATATCTGTGTATAGTGAAAAAATCCCTGTCACAGTATTTTCCACTGCCACTACCGGGGATCGAACCCGGAACTTTTGGATGAGAGGCAAGTGTCCTCACTTCTCGACCATCAGTCATACTAACATATTTCGTGACTACTGTTGAAATCTCGATATTGTTGTTTTGAAACAGGACATATACTCTTGAACTCATCTTCCGTGTGTCAGAGACACTTGCAGCTCTCCTTCTCTAAGATGATGGGGATAAATATATCGTAAAGTTAGTATTAAGTCTTGCCAAAGTAATTCGCGATGATTTAAGTGTTGATTACAGCACCGAACGCATGAGAGAATGTAAATATTTTGTTTAACAAGTTCGACTTTTGGTAGAAAGTTGCGCATTCTGTTCCACATTGCATATCATGCAGATTCTACCTGGAGTTTGAAATAAAACATTTAGGCGTAAAGAATCGGGATTATCTTCCAGTTCTTGAATCTTCTGATTAATTAGCTGATTACAGTTCATATAGTATCGGCTGCCCGATGTCCATAATATCCAAGGGAGGATGGTGAAGTTCGTGGCGTCTACGGGTGGCAATCTCCACTTCTCCATTAATTCGCACCATTATTTGAGGGCGACAGGGAATATTACATACATAGCAACTTACACGATTGCGAAATCATATATTATTGCAAGATGGGGGTAAGTTGACATAATATAAATAACAAAAATAAACGATTAACTTGTCGCAACTCTTAATAATTACGATCAAACTGACAATTCATAAGATTAATCTCATTTTTTTTTATTGCATAGCCTACCTTACATATCATCAATTAAGAAATCTGATTATTTATGTACATGAACTAAAATCTCAGTTGAATCAAATTTTCTTGAAAACTGTTCATTTTTCGAGATTGGGCTTAAGGAAACTTGGTCAATTGGCCGTAAACTACATCACACACAAAATTCACCGAGAGCCGTTTTTATATAGGTATAGTCCGTCTGTAATTTCATATTATTATGTAGTATAATTATAATAAATCCTGGTTTGGAGGAATTAAAATGTCGCTTTCGCAGGTTTGTGGTCCCAAGATAACAAGAGATAAGTTATACATTGACAAAACATTTTATTTGAGTTAAATAGGAAATTAGGATTCATTTTACTGCATTAACAATTATTTTCAGTCAGAATGATGAAAAGGAGGGACACTTCAATATCGATGGAAGAAATATTCCGGTAAAAACATTTTATTCCGATATTACTGATCGAAAATGCATGTTGTAAAGTATTTTATATATCTTATTTAAACATGAAATTGTACAACGAAATTCTATGCGTTGAAATGGGTTTGTAGAAAAACGTTTAAAAAACGTCAAATTACTTTTCAATGACTACGATGTTTTAAATGCCTTCATTAAGCGTAGGCATGCCCATTGGGAAGTAATATGAAACTTTCTAAAATAATCCGTTGTCGACTTATCATACTTTTAAATCTGACTTCTAAAAGACTAGACGTTTTTTCTCAAAAATGTTTGAGCGGGCCGAGTGCGCCATTCCAATAGAAATACACATTTTGATAAATAATTAATGTTATATATCTATGTAAAGTTAAAAATGTTATATAGGATTAAAAATATTATTATGGTAAATCGAATTTTATTTTTGCCACATGATTTACAATTTAATGCCTGTTTGACTTTCCGTAATGCCCTAATACGTAACTTGTGCTTCTATAACAGCGTTATAATTATATTAAGTAATATGTCCGTGCGTTTCATTAAATTTCTTAAAAAAATCATGTATATTCATGCAGCAATTATCATCAGAACAATATGGGCCATTGAACCGCCACGTTGTCCAACAGAAAGACACTTCTTGCCTGATGTTTCGAGTGCATTTATTCCTATTTATAATTTTCTACTATTAGACTAGGAAGTCAAGTATTAACCAACATGTGAACGTAAATTTAGCAATGCGACTAGAATTGATACACACCAGTGTTTCTTTGGCTGACGCTTCATCCAATAAATCCAAAGTTGTAGATGTAAAACGAAATTTTATTATATAAAGTGTATACGACCGGAATTGAAACCGTATGAAAACTAAAAACCGGCAAAAACAGTCGGTATCTCTTTATTGTACATGGGCGAAGATAAATAGAAATGATTGTCATAATAAAATGTTAAAATTGTATTCATTTTTATTATTTTTTTGTTTATTAGGTTCATTTCGCCAATAACATATTTTTGAGGTATTATATCAGTTTTAGATATAAAGTCTAAATATTTAAATTTATTGGTTTTAGTTTTAAAGTTAACCCATATTATATTGAAATATGTTATTGCTCAGCAAGGACCAACGAGAAGGTATGAACATATCTTGCCAGGAGGGGATGGGACAGGTTAGATTAACGAGGGGCAACGATTTTAGTCAAAAATAAAATAAAAATTTTAAGTTTCTTCTAAAATAAAAAAGCAAGTTTCTTGAACAAAGCAAAGAATTATTATATGAAAACAAAAATAAATATTTGTATATATATATAAAACATAAATAAAAACAAAATTAAAATATTTCTCTAGAATGAAGTAACTTAAATTTAAATTTCTTGTCAACTAAATAAAATATATTCCCCGAAATGTAACAATAAAAAAGTGAATGAAAAAATGAAGAAAAGTTAAATGTTAATTGACGCGTCCGAATCTTCACTTTCTGAGGAGGAATCATTATCCAGTTGAATTAAAATCGGCGCACTAGGGGGTAGCGTTGGATATCGATTTTCTTCTCCAATTACATGCCTAACGCAATTTTTCCATAAATCAGTATTATTGTCAATGTCATTTATTACTTCTCTTATATGATCAACTACTATCGCGCTTAACGTTGGAGAGTTATTACATTTTCGTAAACGTACTTTTAGTGTTCCCCAAACCATCTCGATAGGATTAAATATGCAATAGTATGGAGGTAACCGCAAAAGTGTATGACCGTGTATATTGGATGAGTTATCAATAACATATTCCTTTTTGAAATTCTGTTCTTTTATTCTTTTCAGTAATTCGCGTTTTATTGGAACTTTTACAGGAATTTCCATTTTTTTTCTCACGAATTTTAAAATGTCTTCCTTTTTTGTGCTGTTATTTGGTATTTTATTTAATATACGTGAGTGATAAGAAGCATTATCTATTACAATTACCGAATTTGGCGGAATATTTGGTAGAAGCTGTTGAGAAAACCATTTTTCGAATAGATCGGCTGTCATGTCTTCGTGATAGTCTGCAGAAGACTGCGATATTTTTTTGGCCGACAAGAGGAACGCATTGGGTACAAACCCATTTTCACTTCCCGCATGAAGTATGATAACGCGTTTTCCTCTAGAACACGGAGTATTTAAAACACAATTGTGCGAACTATCTACCCAACCATACTGAACAACATCATGCCTGTCAAACCACGTCTCGTCTAGATACACTATATACCTGTTTAGTTTACGATATTCTCTAATTTTTTCCAAATAATCTACTCGAAGTGAAACTATACGTCGCGATTCCATAATTACCATACGACTGTCAAGTTTTTTATGTTTAAAACCGCATTCTAATAAGACATTTCGTAGTGTATCTAAAGACCTATAATTATAATCAGGATAATCGCTCAATTTTTCTAGAATCATTTTTAACGTAGGAACTATATTTTCTTCATACATATTATAAATTATACGCCGTATTACATCTCTAGTTGCATCATCAATATTTTTTAATTTCGTATTTTTCCGTTTCCTCTTTGCGCTGTGATCTATAACATCGCTTTCATGAATTACGCGATAAATTGTTGATTTTGATATTTTAGTTAATTCGTCAATACGTCGTATTATTTCTTTCTCACATTGTTCAGGATTTTCGCTTTTCAAACATTCATGTATATTTAAAATAATACATTACTTTGTACGTGTAAATCTTGGTTTTTAAACTCTAAATTTATTTCGGCTTTTTCGACATTAACTATTTCGGGATTTTCGGGCGTTATTATATTATCCTCTGTTTCAAATGGTCTCCAGAAAGCCATGGTAAATTAGTAAATAATTAAAATATTTTACCTTTTATACAGTTGTAAATATTTATAAATATGAACAGTAACTAACTAATCTCCTACGCTTGATATTATAATAGGTATTTATGCACTGCACTGGCACATAGACAGCACATCTTACAAGTTCCACGCTGACTGATAAGAAACGATTTACGAGTTTTTTTGTGCTAGTAGGCCTGTCCGTTTTATTATCTTTAAACCAGTGCAGTCGTAGATGGTTCATTCAGGCTGATTACATTGCCAGTCTCGGACTTGCCTGCACAGTTTCAACTACGGTTCGAATCTCGATACCATTGCCAAATATATAGGACAAAATATCAAGTTCAGTGCGCATGGTCCTGTGCTTTAAAACTGACCAGTTTCAATTTTGGCCGTATTTACTATACAATCATGTTTATCCAAACACAATTAAATTTTTTGCAAGTTTTTACACAAACTGCATTGTAAATCGCATGAACTGAATTTTGTATGATTGAATGATAATTTCTAATTAATCTGATAAAACGTATATTTGGAATTACTGCTGCTAATTGTTAAATTTTTATTTCACTTCCAGTATTTATAAACAGGGTTTTAACAAACCTTTGGAGTTGTTGATTGTTTAACAGCAGAATTTTAATTAATTGCACCCAATTAGTTGAAATTTTATCGTTTAAATATGTTAAAAATCTGTTTGTGTGTGTTTGTTCTATATATAACACTGGTTTCATATGTGTTACCTACCTAATTTTTAATTGATATATCAGAAAGTAATAGGATGTATTGGAAAAATACCTTAAATCGCCATTAAACAGTAGGTTTACAAATTTGGTTGTTAATATCATTTTGCTCGAAATTGTTCATAAAAATGTTGTTTGAAATTCCATTACATGGCCCCATCTAAATTTTGCTGATATGAATTATTATTTAATTATAATAACCTCCAGAATTACGGTGCAAATAAATAATAATGACAATAAAAACTTTACGTCGGTGAACCATTCGGTATAGTATCACTTTTTTCGATAAGCACTTTGTTTAATTAAAATATTCCAATTTAAACAAGAGTTATGATGTTATAACGAAGCGCTCGCTGCCTTGCTCCCCACCATGCCAGAGTTATACGTTATAAACATTTCGATTTTCCACGCTTAATAATAATTTATGCTTTTTTTACAAATAAACAAGGACATCGTTGTTTAGAAAAAAAGCACTCACAATTTAGAAAATTTTCACTTGAACAAATTGTGCTCTTACCTCCAAGAAAGTTGGAAGAGGAATAAACATTGAAAAATAAAAATAATGAAACTACATGCAATACTTCGCAGAAATGTTTTTAACAACAATTCAGGGAAATAGAACCAAACAGACTTTTTTACAAATAAACATGTTTTTTCTCCGAACACCTTTCTTCTTCCAACTTTCTTGGAAGCAAGAGCGCAATTTGTTCAAGTGAACGTTTTCTAAATTGTGAGTGCTTTTTTTCTAATCAACGTTGTCCTTGTTTATTTGTAAAGAAAGTATTATTTGTAAAAAGGAATTCGTTTTTCAAATTTGCGAAGAACGCAAATTCGAAATAAAAAATGTTCCCATTTAACTTTTCAAAGTTGCCCCCACCTGCTAAGCCCAGTCAGGCTATTTATTTTTCGATTGCAACAGACACCGGGATGTACCAAGTAGTCAAAGGATCCTCGTGCCGGTCGTCACATGCCTACCTTGCACTGACGAGAGCCAACAGCTCGAAACTGCAGTCTGCAAGTGGTGTGTGACGGCTGGCAAGAGAGCTCCTTTAAGTAGGATCAGTCTTTCGGCTGGTGTTTGTTGCAATCGAAGCATTAGCGTTTTGATGGTAATATGTAATTATTACACTTAACGCGACTTGTAACTTGTAATTCAGCGCTCGGCGGGGCAGTCTGGTTACGTTCCTTATAGTAAAATGAGGATTTTATAGAGGAGTTTGCGACTAAAAATATTATGTATTACGTGTTTTCTTGTTTTCTGAAAGGATTAGTAGTTTGCGATATATTTGACCGTTCCGGAACTTTTGGGGCACCCCGTATATACAACGACCATTCCCTACGGCATTGCCATCTGCCGCAGCTGAGACTCGAACTCTCTCACACAACCTCCTCTAGCCCACTGCTACCAACTCGGTAACACATGAAAAACGCCATTAAACTCGCACTAAACATCCATACCCCAGCCAGGATTCGTACCCGGGACTCCTTGGTTGCAAGACTAACACATAATCGTTGAGCCACTGAGCAGCATGGCTATGGAATAGCTGTAGTTAAACTCCGCCAGGATCTTAATATGTCACTAAAAATAAATAGCAAAAAAATTGATGACCTGGTGTGCTAATTTTTGGACAGAATTGCAAATACCATTCAATCACGTATTGTCACTTTTTTAAAACATGTTCCTTCCTTGTGAAAGTTGTCTGAATTGCAATAAATTACAGGATCAGAAACAATACTAATTACTGTATCATTGTTACATTTACGGTTCACGGACGGTGATACGGCACAAACTTCGTAGACCATTGTCGGATTAATTAATTAATTAATTCACGACAGCGCCAGCGTCGCGACGATCCTGACAAAGAATAATCTCTCAACACGTAAAACAGCTATAATTTTAACTTCCTTTCCATTAACCTACACGTCTATCAGTACTGCTGCTAAAGCTGTATGTTTATTTTAGTTGTGAAGAAAAGTTTACAATTACGACTAATATAAAATGAAAAATATTGATAAGTCGTCTACCACCCGACTTTAATATATTTAAATACATACTTTCATCATTATCTGGATATTTTGTTATTAATATAAGGAATTGTGTAAAATGTTCACCTTTTGCTTGCGTTTATTGTGAAAGTTTTAACGTATTACAAATCGATTATTGTAGCTCTATGCATTAGAGTAAGTGAAAAGTGGTGCCGACCACAGAATTGCTTTTTTCACTTTTGTTTCTTCCCTATTCCTATAAACGTAACACGTTTAAAAATTTAACATCGCGAATAGTTATTCCCGACAAATATTGTTTTACCGGACAAAAACTCTCAGCATAGTCTGACACAATTTTCATTTTATTAATACACCTGTTCACTTATGAAAGGTCGTTTTAATAAAAAATAAAAAGAACTGGTTGTATGAAACATTAAAGCCTTTTATTAGATAGCGTGTAAACAAAGAAAAGGCGCTACGATTTACAAAATCGAGGTAAGATATAATGCAAAGCGTAATTCCAGACCAACTAAATATATAATTTTAAGAAAAACACTGGTGGGCAGTTGTCCAACGTTTTGTATAACATATATAGCCTTTACGTACGTTAAATTCCTTTGTTGATTTCGAACTTTTGCGTGTAACTACTTTGAAAATCAATGATGTTCTTTGTCAAAACTCACGTATCCTGCTTTTTTTAAATTAGTACCTAGTATCCTTGTGTTTGTAATATTATCGATATTCGAGCTATGACCTCAACTGCAGTTTTTTTAAATGATGTTGCTTTTTTGCATGTTTCTAGCTCTCGAGTAAGTATATGCTTGATTAATTTAATCGCTGACATTTCCATACTAGTGTGGATGTGTAATTTAAAAAAAAGTTTTACTAATTTGGTAAAATACAGACTTAATAATGATCAAAACAAATGAGAATATTCAAGCATCATGGCAAAAAAGCAAAGCATTCCAATGCTTAGAAAAATCTAGCATTGAACAAGGAACCTTTGCTGCTATGGCTGAAAGTAGGAATGCCGGACTGTACGTAGTTGAAACTATGATAAATGATGTTCTCAAACTTCCCGGAATGAATGATGTATGCAGGAAGTACAAAGCATCAGGCAAAACTATTGAACATGTCACTGGAGGCTGCCCTGCTTTCACAGGAATATATTTAGGAAGACACAACGAAGTAGCGAGGATCATACAGGAGTTAACACTGAAAGAGGCTTGTTACTAATCCCCACACTTGTACAAATACACACCTGAAGTCATTCTTGAAAATGAAGAAAGCAATACTGAGACAGACCAGAGAACTCTAGATCACAACGACCTGACGTCTTCGTGAAGGAAAAAGAAGAAGCTGACCATTATTGAAATCGGATGTACCCCTAACTACCAACCTGCAGAAAATGAAGATGGTAAAGAAGAGATATCTACATCTTCGACACGTATGCGCATGGCGATTAGAAGTGTGGAACGTTCTGGTGATATTAGCAGCTATAAGCGTAATGATGTTCATTAGTACGCCTTGAAATATATTGAAATACATGTACATAAGTATATTGGATTTCCCTATACGTCTACAGCGATCACTGTACTGTAATAATTGATTTTATTAAATCTATCGGTCAAATTCAGTAATTCAAATCTAACAATTATTTTGTTGTTATTGTTTTTTATCCATGGTTACTGAACTCAAAGTATTATTTTTAGTTGGCCATCAAGTGACTAGTATATGTTAGGTAGGTGTGTACGCCACAAACCGCTGTTCCAGGTTCTGAAGAGATCTCCACATTGTATAACCGAATGAACTGGAATTATACGTAGTTATTCTCTATCAATGCCGTTACCTTGAAAAGTAGTATCAAACACATTTTTGTAATTAGTATAATAACAAAATGATCTCTTTCACTATTGGGTACATACAGAAAGGCGTTTATAAAAATAATAACCAGCTGTGCCAGTATGGTCCATTTAAAAAAAATAGCCACCTAAAGAAACTACTTGCTCTCGTTGAAATCTTCTGTTAAGTAAATATTGATGTTAAAATAATTGTTTTATTTTTAAGCTAGCATATGGTTCATATTTAAAGTAATCTTTCTACGTGGATTCCCACTCCCACTTTATATAAAAATATAAATTTATTTAAGTAAATTACCTAATTCTATCAAAATACACCAAGTCTATATACTCGATCATACTCATCAATAGAATGTCGAGCTTCATCATGTTTAAAATTGAAAAGTATGTCAGATTTCGTTTTGGGTTGAGATTTTGCAAGTGGGCAGAAGATATATACTTATTTTTGATCTTATTTTTGATTAATTATAAATACTTAAAATACCAAACGTGGGGCATAATCCTTAAAACGGTGCCAGGCATTTATTACTTTTCTTATACTGTAAATGCTAATAAATATTTTTCTGTCTCATTTTGACTAGGACGTTAAGGAAGCAAAATGAAATAAAAACACTTTGTCAGCCCGAACAGCAGTAGAAAAAGGGCTTAAAATAATGAAACATTTTCACTTGTCATCGAATCATGGTATAGAATAGAATATATTTCTCTCTTTTTCACAGAATGTGTATACAGTCGTCAACATAAATCTAGTAGCATACAAATATACTAAGTTTTATATATATATATATATATATATATATATATATATATATATATATATTAAAAAAATCAAGAAAACAATGTATATAATAAAAACAGTTAAGTAAAGAACATGCAACAATTAAACAAATAACATACATAAGTAAAACACAAACAAATCTATAACAAACAAAGAAATAAAAAACTGGCTAGGCTAGAAGACAGATTGATAATGAATTGCAATACTGAAAGTATTCTTCACTACTATAAAAACAATTTTTAAGTAGTAATGCCCTAACATTTTTTTTGAAACTTTTTATACCTGTATTTTCATTTTGTAAATGTCGTGGCAAAGCATTATAAAATTTACTGGACATATATAAAAAGGAGTTTTTTGTCTTTGTCAAGCGTACACTTTTCAGACATAAGCTTTTCTTCTCTCTAGTATTATAACCATGAACATCCTCCTGGGTTAGAATAGAACCCAGCATACTTCTCTTTTTAATGTACAGCAAACAATAATAAATAAAACATGAAGGTAGAGTCATAATACACATATCCTTAAAAAAAGGTCTACAAGAGTCAGTAGGCTTGGCTTTAGCTAAAACACGTATTGCTCTCTTTTGTAATATGAAGAATATAATAGCATACACCATTACACTATGAAAAATAGAAAAATATGAAATCTGTAAGTAATTAGCACTAAGTTCACTTTGTAATTGCCTTAGAAGAAATATTATAGTTGATAGTCGCTTACACAGTTCATTAGTATGATGTGAAAAAGTTAAAGAACTATCAAGAAAGACACCTAATGACTTTACAGGATTGTTATTTATATTAGAAGGTACCACTGCAAAGTCAAGTGTATTAGTTTTATCCAAGTTCAAACTTAGGAAGTTGGTAGAACACCATTTTTGTAACAGATTTTCAGACCGTTTAATGTCATTCATTATTTCATTTGAAGATTTACTTTTAAATAACAAAGTTGTATCATCAGCATAGGCAACTGGAAGAATGTCAATATTTGAGAAGAAATCATTGACATAAATAATAAAAAGAACAGGTCCTAAAACCGATCCTTGAGGAACACCAAATTTAACATACTTCTGGTTAGATACTACATTATTCCATTTAACAAGCTGAGATCTGTTATATAAATATGATGCAAAAAGATTTAGTGCAATGTCTCGTACACCATAACCTCTTTAAGAGCGGCATGACTTTACGAAAAAGAGCAATTTTGAACGTTATGGAAATTGCTCTGACATCTTAGAATTTTTTTAAGCATAGCTGAATTTAATTAATTACACGAAACCTGAAAAAAATCCATCAGCCAAATATAGCCCTGTAACCGTCTAGTTGCAAGAAAAGCTTAAAAAAACTTATTTAAAATTAGTCCGTACCTCCCGACTTTAGATGACTTATAAAGGGCTGTGAGTCCTCGTTCTGCTAGATTAATGACAGACTCGTATAGTACTTTTCACTACCCCAACGATCCAAAAAAATATGGCCCTGATGAAAATAAAACAGAATAATTCACTAGCTCTTTACGAATATACCTAATTGCATTTTGAGGCCTTGTGTTACTCCTGAAGTGGCTACGAAAACATTGACAAATCTATAATGATATTGAAAGCCTTCGGGAAGTTTGCAGCCACCTATTAGTATCCAAGTTTATTAATACAATCAAATATAAAGACTATGTAAACACAGTTAAATTTCTATTATAAATTTTTTTCAGCTAACATTTTATGAATTTTGGAAATAACATTTATTTAAGTAATAATATTTTATTCTTTATACATTGACGATGAATAAACAATTGTTAAGCAATGTTAGTGTTGACAATATGTTGATATAGAAATAATAAATTGCATTAGTGTTTACACTAAATGTGTGTAATGGTAATATATTGCCATAGTTTTGGTACGAGAGAATTACGTGCTGGTTTGCATCTTTTATTATATGAAGGAAAAGGTGGGAATGCTGTTAATATTGTAATATAAGAATTTTCCGATATTTCAATAAATATTAAAAGCATACGCACAAGGGAAAATTGGAAATAGCAAATTGAGCTTCGTAAAAACTTTATCAGTTATAACAAACAAAAATAAAATGGAATAAAAGCAGACATAATATGAAATCAAATAAACAATAATTGACAACAAATTCATTAAACATAGAACCTGCCAAAAATTATGCTAGTAAAATTAACATTCCTACTAGTTACGTCGAAAATAAGACGGCTTTGAAAAATTTTTCTTTCACACGTTCAGAAGCATTAAAAGAATCGTAAACATTGAACCGGCTCAGTGGTTCGATGCTTACGTGAGACCGAGGACTCCTGGGTTCGAATCCTGGCTAGGGTATGGATGTTTAGTGGCATTTTTACAGTGTCACCCAGGTGGTAGCAGTGGACTAGACGAGATTGTGTGAGAGACAACACGACTAGTCGCTGTACCACTCCTGAGTTGGAATCCCGGCTGCGGTAGATGGCAATGTCGTGGGGAATGTTTGTTGTGTAATTGTTTATGTGTGTTTCATGGTTGAGTGGTGGAATAGGTAATGCAAAACTCCGCCAGAATGTTGAAATAAATTTGGCGAAACAGGCACGTTCCTAAAGTATCTAAAAGTGGGAATAATTAGATCGCTCAATCCGTCACTTTGAAATATAGGAAACATTTTGAACGAGCTATTATGTTTAGGTTGGCAATTTTGTTGGGAAAATACAAAATGGCAGATCTACCCAAGATGCTATACGTTTTTTAACCGACTGTGTTTGATTAGAAAATACCAAGCTTATGAATCTTTGTAGACCTCGCAAAAGCCTTGTATACCGTCAGCCATAGGCTACTATTACGTAAACTCGAAAACTGATATTAGAAGGCCAGTTTTAAAAGTCCTAGAAAGTTGATCTATATCTGAGAGAAAGCAAAATGTTCAAATAAGTGATGTCATCAGCGAAACTAAAATAGTCACTTTTAGAATCCCTCAAGGAACAGTTTCTGGACCCATTTTATTCAATATTTAGGGCCACATCAAAGCTAAAATTTAAATATAACCTGACAACCGTAAATTTTAATATCCAAAATCTTCTACATCTTACCCGAATTACTTACCTTATTTCTAATCCTACTTGTTCTTGATCATTTATTAATAATATGCGTAATATATCTGCGATCCCTAATTCAATGTCTTATGATAACGTCCCCCTAAATGATCGGCAAAGCATAGTCAACGCATTTGCTAGTTATTTCCAGTCCGCTTTTACTTCATCATCTACATACGTTAAAGCAGATGACAACGCACTCAATATCCCACAGCTTAATATACCTCTAATTAGAGAGGAAGGTGTGCTCATAGCTTTGAAAAAGTTTAAAAACAAATTAACCGTGGGTGATGATGGAATTCCATAATTTTTGTTAAGAGATTGCGCCATTATCTTTGCTGTACCATTGAGTACTATTTTTAATTTAGCGCTTCGGACTGAAACATTTCCTCAAATTTAGTGTAGGTCGAAAATCTGTCCTATATTTAAAAAAGACGACAAGAATGCAGTTGAGAACTATAAATAGACCTCTGTAACTTTGGCAAGCTCTTTGAAGTTATTTTACATGATATTTTATCTTTTCATGTTAAATCTCAAATATCAGTTTATCAACATGATTTCTTAGCTGGTAGATCAACAATCACTAATCTTTATAAGTATTATTTTCTCGCCACATCATTGGATCAGGGTGGTCAGGTTGATGTAATTTATACTGACCTCTCTAAGGCTTTTGATGGGCTTGATCATGGTATTTTATTGAAAAAATTAGCAGCGTTTGGACTAACCTCGCACTTTATTAATTTCTTTTGCTCATATCTGTCTAATAGGCTATTAAATGTCATCATGGTTTCACATCTGTTCAAGTCTCGGGAACTTCAGGAGTACCGCAGGGGTTATATTATAGGTACTGAAACGGTTAACAGATGTTCTGAATTTAAGGACTTTGGAGTTATTTTTTATTCTAAACTAACTTTTGTTCCTCATATTAATTGTATTATAGCTAATTCCAATAAAAATCTGGATTTCATTATGAGAAATTCGAGACACTTCAAAAATGTTTCAGCTATCACTCTACTCTTTAGCGCTTTTGTCAGACCTAAGTTAGAATAGTTGTCGGGAGTCCGAACTATGAAATTAATATTTTCAACTTAGCAAACGTTCAGAGTATCTTAAATACGTGTCTTATAAATCTCATGCTGTCAATCCAGCTATTGGCACCCCTGAATCTGAGCTGTTAGCTAGGTGTAGCTTGAATGACTTGCCGTCACGAAGAGTGTACTTTGGTGTATTATTTTTATATAAATTTGACTGTCCCGAGTTATTTAACTATATTCACTTCAATATACCAACCATCTTTTCAAACTCGCTCGTATTCTCTATTTTACTGACCACTGTGCTCACATTATAACCAATATCAGGCTAACTAACTTGAATTAATTAATTTAGTAAATTAATAATTTAAAAGTTTCTTGGTTTGTTGTAAGTATCACTTTCTTTGTTGTTTCATAATTGCTATATATGTAAGGATAATTATTGTTCTTATCTTTATTACTTGTATCTTCCTGCCCTTTAATTGGATTTTTATCTGCGGGCAATTGTACCATTAAATAATATGAAACATAATATTTTTAGTCACAAACTCCTCTATAAAATCCTTATTTTACTATAAGGAACGTAGCCAGACTGCAACCAACAGCTACTCTCCGGGCTATGTGCCCCGCCGAGTGCTAAATTACAAGTTATAAGCCTGGCGCGTTAAGTGTAATAATTGCATATTACCATCAAAACGCTAATGCTTCGATTGCAACAAACACCAGCCGAAAGACTGATCCTACTTAAATTAGCTCTCGTGCCGGTCGGTTTATTTAAAGAAAATAAAAATACATGTATTTTTAGAACTACGTAAAATTCGAGATAAAATTACTTAAAAAACTATATCCACAAAATTTTAGATGTACTGTTATTACTATTAATTTATATGACATTATCGGAAAGTTTTTGCAAAGGCAGAGTAGAAACATATTGGCATTTTATTTTATAAATCGACACCTGTATTAAGTATACCATCAGAATATGTAGAAAATATTTCTCTCTAAATTAGGTGTCGACCTACTGAACAAATAGAGCATAATTTATGTAAATTTTGCAATTTACGATATGCATAAAACTTCACTTGTGACTAAACCTAACTATAATTACCGGCATTACCAGTGCATAGTTTATAAAGAAACTTTGTATGTAGGTTAGTTTTTAAAATATAAGCGGCTTATCTTCTAAGTAAATTAAAATTACGTGGGAAAGGAAATTATCATATACTAATTTCCTTTCTATTTCCCTGAAAATATTACATAAAACTCGTCAACACGTGTAATTGTCATGTAGGCTTGTTTCCAGTGCCTCGTGACACCGGATAATTTCGTGTGAAAGTTGTGTTCTATTTTAAACCAAAAAGATTTGCATTACTTATTTGGGGTGGACCATTAATATTCCCAATGAGTATTACTTTCTTAACTTTTTTCATTATTTCGTTTGCAGAACACTCTGCCAATACAAATTAATTTAAGTAGAACAGTATACACATTACACGTTTCTAAGTAATTGTTATTTATAAAACTAAGTTACATTGCGTGTTTTATTATACACATATACGAAAACCCATTATATTGCGTTTGATAGACAGATTTATATATTTTGCCCGTGGAAAAAGAGAATTCAAATTGTGTTCGAATTCTCAAAGTTATATGACTGTCTGATTGTTCGTTTATCACGTGCAAGCACGAAACTTCTAGAAGAGTTAGAAACTAAGTACACTACACACCCAACTTAGGGTAGTCTACATATTAAATAAAATAAAATATATCCATATCATTTATTACAGTAATACATGTCCAAATACAGGGTCTCACCGGGAACTGAATCGATCGATATAGAGAAAAGTACGCATCAGAAAATTTTGAAAATTCAGATAATTACTAATGTCGGTGTGGCCAGTCCAACACTTCGGCTTATACCGGAAGTCGATACCAATTTGCTTATGTCAAATGGAATACCCTATATATTTTAGGGTTTTCGAAAAGAGCATAAAATTCTGAGTCGAAAATATGTAGCATATCCTATACCTAAACCCAGCCGTTTCAGAGATATTTGACATTTTATAGAAAATTTGACAGGTGCAACGGTTTGCAAGAACCGTTATAACTTTCTTCGTGTAAAAGATCCTCATTTGCTTGTCACATAAAAAGAACACAAGGAGAACTACGTTCTACAACTAAAATAAATTCAAAATAGTATAACCAAGTGTTCCGTTTTTCGCGTTACATTTTGTCAACTTCAAACCGCAACTTAGAATTTCAACTTCAGCAACTTCAGGAATTGTATCTGAAAAGAATGTAGAGTAGCTAGGTAAGCGAGGCGATAATAGTAGTTGTCAGGAAAACTATCCAGGGAAAACGAGAAAAACTACACATGAAACGACCTAGTGGAACAAACATCTAGAAGGCCTTAGAAATGAAGTCAGAAGGTTATTTAAATGCGACCACGGATTAGGATATCTACAAAGCAAAACCCACGCAGTACATCAAAGAAGTCCCCAAGCCGGAGGAAATTCCTTGAGAAAACCAGCGATGGCTCCGCACCCTCTAGAAACCATAGTCCTGATTGAGGATAGTTGCACTGCCAAGTAAGGTTTATGAAAAGAGAGGATGAAACCTAGAGACAGACATTAACAGAAAGCGTCCAATTGCTCCTGGGGACTCACTCTTCGAGTTAATTGATATTGACAAGATACATAGCACTTACCCCAAAAATGCCCACCTCCAAAAAGTCACACAGAAAGCAGGAATTACCCTGCGAAGGTGCAAGTAGATGTGTAGAAAAATTGATGTCTAAACCTCAAATTAACTCTTTTGTTATTACATGAATATAATAACTTATTACCCTAATCTATAATAACAAAAGTTATTTTGCTGTTTAGACTTCAATTTACATTAGTGTAATAACTTATTATTACCCAAATGTATAATTACAAAATAGTCTTTTTTTCACTCCTGATAACTTACGGATCTGTGGTATTATTGTGGACTGACATTGCAATTTAAAGCACCGAGACCGTTACGTTACAAGATCGTCGATGCTCAGAACCAGGAAAATTGAATCCACCTTAGGTTTCGCATCAGAGGGTGTCCGTGACAAGAGAACGTTTCCAAGGTGGTCCTATTACCCTTTCTGTGATATCTCGATATCTGGTTATGAAAAATTTATCTTTTGGCTCATCTGGAGTAGTATGAAGGAAGTATGTATGGAAGGATATGTAGATGATGGTATCATCCTAGTAATAAGAAAATTTGATGCGATAAATCTACACGGCATGTAGATAGATAAACCCAGTTCTATTTGTGTACCGAGGAAAGATCACTGTAGCTACATTCACAAGGAATGGAAAACTTTACCTGAAGAAATTATATCTTCCAAAGAAGACCTAACAAGAAAGCTAAATATTTGGGGCTGCTAATAGATACTACACTGTATTTCAAAGCTCGTCTAGTCTTGGTGGGCAAGAACTGAGGATTGCTGCCAAAAGTGGTGCACTGGCTGTACCACAGAATTGCGGTACTGATAAAAACTTGCGCTTCCCTGATGTGATGGGATAGGCAAAAGCTCTTTTCATAAAACTCAGCCCATTTAGGTTTCTCGATTTTTGCTGGATTTTTGCGGACAGTTGTCAGCACTTTGATTATTGGGTAATTCTACTGTAGTTTCATCAAACTACATCTGGTGTAGGGTAAACAAAAATTCAAAACAAGTTTTTTATTAACATATCATTTGGCGAAGGCGCTAGGGACAATTGAAATTTTTTATGATATATGTTTACTAACTCTAGGATATTATTTTGAAGGCGATTTATTTGATAATTCGGCATGCTAATATCACAATATTGTATTTTTTTCTGTAGAAGTATTTTCAATTAGTTTTAATTTTAAATGAGAGGCCATTAAACAAGGATTTTTTTTGTAAGACGTCCTAAAAATGAACAAATGTATTTTTAACTAACTTAAGTATGAATATTATCTAATATGCTCCATTTAACAGGACGACTAGGTGAATTTTTGTTTCATAATTGTTTTAAGTGGCCTTTAAGTGGAAAACCTCTTAAATTCGATCTTATCCTAGTTTATTCAGGTTAGGGTTAAACGGGAAGGTTTGCAATCTTTTCGATCACAAACCTTACAAACGGTATCAAAACGGCCACTAATACTGAACACTCGTATATTCATTTGTCCATTTCAAATTTCCTAAAGGATTTAAATTCCATACAAAATAGTTTATAGTGTTTTCAACAAAACCGTAACATAAAACAGGCTTATCTTTTATATCCACAGATTTATTGAAATTTTATGATTAAAATTCGAGTTAGAGCTCTTCCATCAAGCTATCTTCATGCTATGTGGGACCATTAAATACATAAAAGCAAAGATAAATTGTAGTAGTAAATCGTTGCATTTAGAATAAATTTCTAGGATAAATAAACAGCCCGCTTCTGAATGGATCTAGATAAATAAAGTTTCTAGGTGAACTGGTGATTAAAAATAGTATTCTCTAAACTTTATATCTATTGAGCACTTTTTATTTTACTGTGCCACGCAAAGGAGGGCGATGTTTTTAACAGTCGATATGTGTGATGGCGTGTATCTTCTTTTGTTCCCTGCCTAATTTACTGAACATGTTTGCACTTAATCATATTATTAGTTCAAAGGATAATGAAAACTGTTAGTTTGTAGGGTAACGGTTAGTGAGGTATTCTTTAGCTTCTATTTGAAAGAATTATAACTAGTAATATTTATTTAATTATGATGGAATTTGATTATATATAAAAGTAAAATGTAAAAGATGTCTGGAATAAAGAAGAGATGGAGTGTTGAAGTACATGTAATTAATGGACATTTCGGTTGCGTTTTATCACCAAGTATCGGTTTAGACTTCAATCAATATAAGTTTGTTAAAGTTAAAATTTACATCTGCCTCCCCAGAACCTACTCCGAGACTAACTGTGCAACCACCACGTTGTTCATGGTGGCGGATTGCAGAGTCGAGCGAAATGGGGATTGGTCCGAGCTAAATGACAATTAAAAACCTTAACCTAAACACCTTGCATCGCAGATAAATGAAATTAGATCATAAAATAGAACATATCTAAAAACAGATTCGACTAAACTGGCACTAAACTCTTTTTTTTTTAAATTTCGCTGCTAACGCAGACACCTCAACTTAAACCTTCCACGAAGTGTGAAAACGTCTGGTTGCGCATGGGCTGGGCTAAACTGTGGTTTTAAAAGTTTTGATTTTTGAAAATGAATTTAGAGACAAAAACGTACAAAAAGAAAACAAGGAACAACGGGACAATAGGATACAAACAGAAAGGAAGAGGGTGACAGGAAAGATACAAAAGGTATGAAATATCAGTAAAGATGGAGAGGATACGCGGAAGTTATAATTGGTGAAGTTTGGCTACAGAGGTTGCCGGAATATCGGTAACTTCTGATATGGTAGGATGTGTTTTATTCGAAGCGGGGCATTATGCTGTCTAATTTGTGTTATGTTCCTTGTTAGCGGGCTATCGCCCAGCTTTAAGAAATAGAATTTTTGGAAGATGTCCTGGACGTAGTCCGCTATTGGGGTTACTTAGTGGCAAAGTGCGTATAGATCTCTGAGGGAGGTATACCTTCCAGATAGAGGCGCATAAATTTGTGTTCGAGCCCTTTTATTTTTCTCATTGTCGTGGCCGACGTGCTGCACCACAATGGTGCCGCGTATGTGATAGACGGCCTGACCACCATTGTGTACAACAATTTTTTATTTTGTCGGTTAAGTCTGCTACCTCTGACCATGAGCGGATATAGACACCTGGAAAGCGAGTAGACAGTCCGTATTGTCTCATTGATGTGCGTGTTAAACGTCAGTCGCTGGCCCAGTCTAATCCTCCCCAAATACTTTACGCACCTCTTGGTTGGAATTTTGTTGCCCCGGATCGAGATTGGTGTTATTCTATTTTCAGTGAATCGGCGCATTAAGACTATCGACTTCTCAGCGTTTACCCGCTTCCACTGGTCATAATAAGCCGTGGCACGAGCCATGTGCGCCTTGAGCAGCATGTTCACTGCTTGAGCATTATGTGAATGCCATATATGGCTGTGTCGTCGTCGGTACTTGGCCAGCTTCGGAAACTCTGAGAAATACGAGACGTATAGGTTGTACAACTTTGGTGACAGGCACGATCCTTGCGGGTCTATATGTTTTTGGGCGCCGTTGATGCTAGACTATGTTCACTAATTCCAGGAAAGCCGCATTATTCCAATTAATGAACAATTTGTTTGCTTCTAATATCACTTTATTTGAAATTTACCTAAAGTATCAATTTTGAAAGATTTATGAAACCACATACTTTTTTTTATACATTTGTTTAACGTCGGCCTATGTCCGGTACTGAGGCCTAACACCGACGCCTGTAGACGAGCTACCCCCAACCAGGAATTTTGCCGAAACTCTTCCCTTAAGAAGAGTAGGGATCCCAAAAGTTCCGGGTTCGATCCCCGGTCGTGGCAGTGGAAAATACTGTGAGAGGGATTTTTCCACTATACACGGATATTGGGTGTGTGTCCCTGGTCTCTAAATGTGTAGCCCCTTTCCACACAAGGCTCTTCTAGAGCCTTCCGGGATATAGGGGGGTCGTAATTACTTGTGGTGTTATTTATTATTATATATTATATTTTACTTGCCTAACATTTAGTAGGGACCGACGGCTTTACATTCCCTCCGAAGGATGGTATATCCCCTATACAACCCTCGCCCAAGGTTGTATAGCTTCCGCGCATATACTGATATACAAGCCTCTGGAAGATGTGTTAGGCGAGGACGCGGTCTTCGTTGGAATGGTCACCCATCCAAATGCTAACCGCGCCTTACGTTACTTTACATCGCATATCGAAATATGTACATAGTAAAGACGCACCTACGCTCGCCCCAAACCACATACTTAAATCCATTAACCTGTTAAACTTGGTGATGATTGTACAACGCGCGAGCAATGTTCTGAACCCTTAGCTTAATGTTAGCTTAACATAAAACTAGACTTAAGCTTGAGTTGTACAGCAGTGCCTAAGGAATATTATTAAGAAATAATTTATAGTCCTATAATTGGTATATATGTTATGCGATTTCATTAAGAAATAAAATTGGGCTTATCTTATTTAGTTATAAATTCACCTAATTAATTTTTTTTAAATCTATAATTTGTTTCAGGATAGTTTAATGACGCCTTTTAGCAGATACTAAGGATCCAGATAAGAGCATAAAATATGTAAGTAACATTGATTTGTTAAATAATTAGTCTATACAACAATGCCGTATCCTAATAAACTTCGTGCTAAATTATCGGATAATGCCGGAAACTCAAATTTACTTCTGAATCCCAAATTTTTCAGACAATATTAAAAAAAAATTCAAGCGGCTTTATAATGAATGGGCAACGTCGTAAACATTGAAAATCAGTTCAAACCGACTAACCCTTATTTTTATCATTGTCTCGAGATAAGCGTGTCAAGTTTTTGAACTTTCTTAAGCTTTTCCTTCATAATGAACTTTAACAATGTGTTGGCGTTGCTTTTATAGAGACCACTTCAACCACTTTTCGACCATTTCTCGCTCATTGCGGTGGTTTGAAGTATCTGGTAGTAATAGCAGAGACCTGGGCCGTAAGAGAGTAGCAACTACTAGAAATAGAATTCTTTTATACGGCCTCATCACTTTGACAGCGGTTTGTTACCAGCGCTTCTCTCCAAGAACTTTTTATTGTAAACTTTGGCGGATATATGAGGCATAGTGCATGGTGGGACTAGTGCTTGAAAACCTGGCCTTCGATAAAAATAGTTACATAAAGATAAATTACGGAATCAGCAGTAATAAATGTTTAAAGATCACTCTCTTAGTAACCGATGTGTGTCCTTTGAAATCGTGGGCAACATTTTTTGTAGAGGGTCACGTGTCTTTTGCAAATATCTCAAAAATTGAACGTTTTGTCGAAAAATGCCACGAGGTTTTTTAACTTTACGAAGTTTGATATTTGAGAAAATTAAAATATACTCTATTTTCGCAATTTATTCACGAACAGTGCTCCGTGGGGCAAAAATATAAAGTTGAAACTTTTTATTTGAGACCTGCTACGTATTCTGTTATGATAGAAGGAAATTCGCCAAAATATGATCAAAATTCTCAAAAAATATACGTTCATAAAAATTAACTGTTAAGTCATTCGCTTATCTCATCCAGTAAAAAATCGAGTTAGACGTTTTTAAGGATTTTTACGAGAAATTGCGTGGCATAGTGGTCAGTGCAGTTACGGATTTTTATGGTTTGAAAAAAAAATCATCACAAAGCTGAATGTTGACTGACCAAGATAATTTTTAAAAAGTGAAAAATTGCACCTTTAGAGATAGTTTTCGGGATGTTTCGCTCATCGGAGCCTTGGGGATTAAAAACGTTTAAACAAATAAAATTTATAAATAAAATTTAAAAGCACGAGTGATATTCGGGGAGAGTATTGCACGAAATGAAGCATGACATTGCTGTTTCCACTTGCAGATAATATATTTTAAAGTATAAATTAAGCCCACGTCTGTTTCTGCTTCTGGTTGTATTGTTCATGCCTTCAGTTGTCTAAAATTAAAGATTTATCTATACACTTTTTAAATGTTAATTCTTTTTATTAAAGACTAGTATGCCAAATGATATTTTTTGCAAATATAGGTTTTTATATTCCATTGACTGCATACTAAAGTTACAATTATTTAAAATGTAATTGAAGCCGACCAGGTTTATTTGCGCATGCATGGAATAGTAGTTTTTACATTGAAAATTTAGATTTTCATTACCTACCCATATTTTTATATCAGCATTCAATGCAGCAATTGCTACCATTTGAATATTGCAAAAATGATATTATATGTACAGGTTGATAGTGACAGGAAATTTTCACTATTATGATGCATTTGCGATGTCTGTTGATCTCAATTAATTAATTTAATGAAACAAAAAACGACCGTTCACTCATTTCCAAGCAAATGCAGTACAAGTATTTTCTGCTCGACATTGTTGATGCTATGCATTTGATGTGCACCGTGTGTAATATTCCCACGTCAAACACAGCTTGTCGATCATTATTAGAAATAGAAATACTAGTCCATCATTAGGAAATAAAAATATATTACTACGTAATTTAAATCTGTCGTATCTCTCACGTGAATCACGTACTTTGCAGGTGCGCGTCCATGAGCGGAGGTATACCATATATAATCTGGAATTCGACGAGCATTTCGGCGTGAAGCGTTTAGCTGCTCCTGTAGTTCGTATTTAATTGTTTCGGATGTTCTATTCAAGAACCACAACCAATTATAGATCGGCAATAAAAGTTTTTTACTGCCGCTCAAATGAAGTGTCAGAGAAATGACAGTTTAAGTTCACGAAGTTTGTTATAAAAGTCATACTTTATTTGACGTTTCAAGAAAAATATATTATTTTGAATTAAAATATTATGGATCTAAGGGTCCCTGGTAGACAATACCTCAGTGCCTGACGGGAATTTTGTTGTGATATTTTATATAAAAAAATAACTTCTAATCCCTTATTCTGGTCATTTATTTACAAAATTCATCTCAACGTTAAATATTGATCGCTCAATTTCCGAAAGATATTAAATCACACAATTCAAAATAAAGTGGTGATTATTGCTTCAGTTATATCAACATGACATGACTTATGCGCACTTATCATTTAGATTACTCTAAAGCTTTTGATTTATTGAACCATGAAATACGGAGTTTTGCATTTCGTAGGATTTTGTGTCACTGCCTGTTATTTAATGGCCTCGTATCTTTCGAGAAGATATCAACAGGTTTCACTGAATAGTCGACAGTGAAATGTAGAGATATCCCGCAGGGGGGTATATTGAGGCTCCTGATGTACATTATCTACACATGTAATTCTCATAACTACTTAGAACACTGCAGCCACCATCTTTATGCTGATGATACCTAGTTGTACTACTCATTGTACTACTCAGTTGTACTACTCATTTAAAATGTCTGATGTTAGAGAAGCTAACGAAAATATCAATCATGATCTAATTATTTACCAACCACCTTCTCAAAATCAATGTAAAGAAATCCTGTGCTGTTTTATTTGGTAGTGACAGCCTAAGGGATATGGCATTAAATAATATGAAGCTTCAATTGTAAGAGTTTAGGGCTGATTGTTGACTTCAAACTTCGTTTCAAAAAACACGTGACTCACTTTTAAAAAAGCATCATTAAAACTTGTGTATAATCAACGATAAATATACTTATAAAAAAGTTATTAAATGATTCCTTGATTGTGGCACACTTTAATTATTGTGACAGTGTTTACGGTTCTTGTCTTGATAGTGCAGATATACGTAGAATTCATAAGATTCAAAATTGCTATTTAAGACTTATCTACAATGTTGACACACATAACGTATATCTCACAAGTTGAGAGATGTTTACTGGCTAAATATGCACAGTCAGAGAAAATTATATATGATGTGTTTCTTTAAAATATTAAAATATAAAACGCCAGCCTATCTACAGAGAAGAATATATAGAATAGGCTTGTATGGCAGAATTGATAGTATACCTAACGTTTGGCATTTTGTTTGCCCTAAACATTTTAAATGTAAATATATTTGTATAACCTTTTTTGGGGGATAAGCAATAAACGTATTATTATTATTATTATTAAAAACTGTTTGCGTATTGATTTTATAAATTGTTCAATTAATACTTTCTTTGTTTCAAGATCATTTCGTTGAATAAAGTAATCTCTTGCAGACGGCACTCAAGTTTCGAAAATGTTAATACCTGGGAATATTTTCCTCTGTGAAATTGTATCCTATAAATAACTAATTCGTTATACTGAACTATAATTTCTAAGAAATCTTCTTTTGGACAATATTCTTGATCCTGAAAAATTTTTCTTTCAAACATTTTGTGATGGATTCCTGTTTCGCTACGCTTATGATGTGATTACTGTGAAAAATGTTACTGTAGTTTGCGAATATATCTGAGGTTTATTTGAATTGCTAATAAGCAAGTAGCAGAAATTCTAGTTATTTTTGGCCTAAACTGGAGGTTAGAAATTTTATTCTCACTTTTATTTGTGTTTCAAATTTACGTTTGCGAATTCTGTCAAGGTGGCCATTTATTGGAGATTTCTGGCGAAACAAAAGAGCAACACATGGCTTTTGAGTTATTGTTACGGCTCCCTACGCAGACATTCTTAGAATACTGATTAATACCTTTAATTTAACCATTGTTCTTAGCTATTGATTGTTTTTTGTATGACTGCACTATCATTATTGGAAACAAAAATGTCGAAACAAGTTTACATTTTTCAAGTTTGTATACCTATACCAATTAATAATTAACGTAAATCAAATAAACTATTCTTTACCTAGTTAATTTTTTCAATATTTTCGGTGTTTGTACACTCGGTAGTTTAAAAAAAATCGCGGCAATAGTAGTGGATAAATTATAGTGCCGCAAAACTTCAGAAAATTCGGTGTCAAAGTATTTACTATTTATACAAAAACGTTATCGGTCGTGATAAATTTAACTTTATGAGGTAATGTTTGTGTAACAAAATTTGGATTTCACCCAACAAATAATGTATTTTTAAGAGTAGATCAGTAAAAAAAATTGAGATAATTTCTCTACCCCGATTGCGTTTTATGAAAAAGAAATATTTAATCAGGAAAATTATAATGTTTATGTAGAACCGAATACATGTATTTAAAAATATATATACAGGGTGTCCGTAAATACCAGTTACAGATTCTTGGTACTAAGATTTATTAATGACCTGAAAACGTGTAAATTCACCAAAAACTCAAAATCGATGTTTGGCATGATCACAATACATTCTAATAATATACTATATATATGGATAGGGAAGTAAAAAGATATTGGCCGTGTACTTGATCTTACTGGCATCACATGAAAGTGAATTGTGCCTGCTAGATTTAAAGTTGAGGAAAATATATATTCATCGCACAGTCCACAGTTTGTAAATTTTATAGGCAAGAATATTTTGTTCCTGCATGTATTCAGCGGTTGTGATGCAACGACTGCTTTCTTTGATAAGGGAAATATTAAATTTCCTAATATTCTAGCGAAAAACAAGTTGCATGAAATGACTGAAACCTTCCAAGATCCACACGCAGACTTCGATGCACTAGCCACTGCGGAAGAAGCATTTTTGATAATGCTGTATGGTGGATGTTACGAAACTGATACCTTGGATTCCCTGCGATACAGGAATTTCGGACGGTCGGTGGTGAAGAACAAGGTCAACATGGTCCCACTGCCTCCAACAAGAGACGCTACGCGGCAACATTGCCTACGGACTTACCACCAAGTCCAGTCATGACTCAATGCTGTGCGAAACACTAACCACCTGCTCAGGATTCCTGGCTTAAAAGTATTTCGTACAAGTGCAATACGGGCTGTGGACAAGCATGTGGGTGCCGCAAAACTTGCCTAAAATGTTCCGTCATTTGCTATTCTTGCAATGAATCTTTCTGCGAAAACAATCCCGAAGTGTTTGAGAAAGACGAGGTGAATATAGAAGTGACGAATCTCTCAGAAATATCAGATGAAAATGCTATGGAAAGTGACTATAACAGTGAAGAAGATTCAGACTACTATGCACCAGTCCTTCCACAATCAAAACGTACTTAAAAGTGTAGATTAGGCCTAAGGGAGATACCACGTTAATAAAAGCACCGTTAAGTCACTACCTTCTGAGTGGTGTGATGAAATGATAAATATCGTACCCATTTATAAAGTAGGCGTGTTTCTACAAAATATAACGCACGCAGAAAACTGTGTCAATGCGTTTGATAATAATAGATATTTATGTTGAAATTACTTTGCCCATATCACTTAGTCCACATTTAAGTAGACAGGTGTAAAAACACTTCACCGCTACATTACTTGCTTGCGTTTGACGCAACTGAAACTGTTTAATTTATTATTCTACTTTTTTTTCTATTGCCAATAGGAACGGATATATTTGCAAAAACTTATTTTGAGCGCCATCTTTCCAAGATGGCGGCGCTGACGACCTTCCCGCAAGGTCGTAAACTCAGGGTTGTGATCAGGACGGTAAATTTTACGATCCCATCAAATTTCATCTCGTTTCATCTCAAGTTCATTTGAAATTTTCTAGACTTCATTCGACTATGGATGGAACTCACTGAAATTAATTCAAATCTGTAAGAGATACAGAATTAATGTTCTATTAAAACATGACCATAAAATCAAGATGAACTCATCTATAAACCTTAGTCTGGGTAATTTAAATTTGAAATTCTTGCAAATAAGAAAATTAACTTCATGGAAAACTCGTCACTCTAGTTTAGTATCTGAATGTTTTGCATTCGCTGCCGTTTTATGCATCACCATACTTAGATTCCAGTCGGATTACACCAGCGAGTTTCCCGACTTGCAGAGATATTTGGATAGTCTATTTTCGTATAACTAACGAGGAATGTTGAGGTTACTTTTTAATAATTTCCAACGCGGTGCTTATGCTTGAACACGAACATTTACTAGAATAGTCATTGTTTACTTAAGAAGTTATATAACCATCGAGATAACCATTTAATGTTTGAGGATGATTTAACTAAATATGAACTAGAAGTAATGACTACACTTGACTATTGCCGAATGCTGTTATTATTAATCAAATAAATGATTAAATAGTTGGTTAGTGCAAGCATATACAACGTTTACGTTATTTATTATTTTGACACACAAGCACGCCCGTATTTTACTTTGTACGTCAGAAATAAATATACACATTCATATACAGGATGATTCGCGAACAATGTGCCATAGCCTAATGGCAGACAGAGAGAGAACTTCAATGTAAGTTTAGATCAAGAAGGAAAACATTTTTTGGCTAGTGGTTAGGTGTTGTATGCATTTGGTTTGAAAATTCAATGAGCTCTCTGCAACTCTGGATGTAATCGAATGAAATTTACTAGTAACATTCCCCATCTGGAACTTGTCAGAATAGCCGACTTGATTTTGAAAAATCCATGGGCGGACTCGGAAAAAATCTGCCCTCCCCGTTTTTACAAAAAAGTACATTTTTCTATCGCATTTGTGGAAAACTATTAGCGGATTCGGAAAGTTCAGAAAAAATTCTATCAGAATAGCACTTCAATTTTGACGGCACATCTAAACCGTTTCGGCCAAAAAAATCACAAAACAATTTAGCGCATCACGACTGACATTTTGACCGGGCATTAGTCATGGAACAGTTTGATAGTCTATTCAAATGCTTCAGATCCATATCCCTCTTAATCGGAACGGTTGTATCTTTACCACATCCAAAAGGTGCAGCGTTTCCAACAAGGTATAATGAAGTCGCACGTCTTACGTTCTGCCGTTGGATAATTCGTCATCCAAGAACTTTGCCCAGAATTCTTTTTACCGACCAGGCCCAATTCACTCGAGACGGAGTGTGGAATTCTAGGAATTCACACATTTGGGGCCACCCACAACAATCCTCACGCCACGCAGTTGTCTAGAAAAGTTCCCAGCACAAATTCTCCTTTAATATATAGTGTAGAGTGGTGAACGATACATTGATAGGACAGCATTTTTTGAAAACCGATTGACTGAAAAAATCTACATGGATTTCTTCCGGAACATTTTGCCCAATTTATTATTGGCGCAAAATGTCAACAGGAGAGGTCTTCATTTCCGGCATGATGGGGCACCGCCTCATTTCTCACTTCAGGTCCGGGACCATCTCAACAACGGGTTTCCTAACCGCTGGATCGGTCGCAGAGGTCCTCAAGCTTGACCAGCTAGGTCTCCTGATCTAACTGTTCTCGATCTATGTTTGGGGCCACATGAAACAATCGGTGTACAGCACAGAAGTCATCACAAGAGAGGAATTACGGCAGCGGGTAGTGGCAGCCTCTGATGATATAAAGAGCCACAGGGAAATCATTGGGAAGGCCACATGACATTTATTGGTGCGGTGCAGGAAATGCATCGAAGTTGAGGGAGGACATTTTTGAAGGTGTTAATTTTGTGGAGAATTACCTATTGTTTATTTAAAAATTTCAGAAGTACAACCCTGTATTTTTTTGCAGGTATGTTTTTTGCTATGTATTATGTGAAGTCTTAAGAGGGATATGGATTTGAAGCATTTGAACAGACTCTATCAAACTGTTCTATAAATAATGCCCGGTCAAAGTGTTAGTCATGATGCGCTAAATTGTTTTGTGATTTTTTTTCCGAAACGGTTTAGGTGTGCTGTCAAAATTGAATCGCTATTAAAAAAAAATGTTTTCTTAACCGCCTCTCAAGTTACCGAAGTAACCCCCTGGAAGATCTCAAGGATCTTGTGCTAGACAAAGAAAGAGGAGGCCCTACAGTTTAATGTGGACTCTGAACCACTCTCGGGGCAAATTTTTTTTATGAAAAATTGTTTCGCTTTGCGGGAATCGAACCCACTTCGCTAGGCAAGTCAGTTTGCTAGCCAGTCGCTTTAACACACTGAGCTACCATTCTGATGGCATTTTTTCTGAACTTTCCGAATCCGCTAATAGTTTTCCAGAAATGCTATAGAAAAACGTACTTTCTTGTAAAAAACGAAGAGGGCAGATTTTTTCGAGTTCGCGCATGGATTTTCAAAATTATCTATTGTGACAAGTCCCAGCTGAGGAATGTTGCTGGTAAATTTCATTCGATTACATCCAGCCGTTGCAGTGATATAGCTCATTGACTTTTCAGACCAAATGCATACAACACCCTGTATCTTCTTAACCACTAGCCAAAAAATGATTTCCTTCTTGATCTAGACTTACATTTAATTGCTCTGTCTGTCATTAGGCTATGGCACATTGTTCGCGAATCACCCTGTATATCAAAATAATATACAGGGTGGCCCCGCAGTAGATGTCAATAGTCAAAAATAAAATACAGGGCATTCAGCTGAGTGGCTCAACTATTACGTGGTAGGCTTTAGATCAAGGGCTTTTGGGTTCGAATCTCATCTAGGATTTAGATGTTTAGTGGCATCTTTAATGTATTACGGAGATGATATTATTCTTGAGTTCGTTCAGCTGCTGCAAATGTTGTTGGGAATAGTTGTTGTGTAGTTGTCTTTGTGTGTGTCCTGGTTGAACGGTGGTAAAAGTGTGGCTACACTCCGCCGGTACGTTAATATAAATAGAACGCTTTAATATAATTTTTCAGAATAGCCCCAATGTAGGTTATTCAATTATTTATCTTTTTCGAGAAGTTCACGTTTTCTTGACTTCTTTAGTAGCTCCTACCCGTATTATTATTGACAGAAATGACTGATAGAGATCAGTGGTGTGATGCATGGGTAGCTATAGTGAAGAAACCATCTAGGAGTCAGTGTTTTTATCACAGGAATAGACAACCTCAACCACTGTAACATTTTTGCAATAACTGTCAAGTTTAATCTTGAAAATCTAATCAGAGGAAGCTCGAAGTGTCTTATATTCATAATCATTATATTTCAATATTTTAGATAATTATATACAATAAATGATTTCAAAGAAATTCATTACTCAGACACTCCCAGAGCAATGGAGTATTTAGTTCTATATTCTGGCAATTTCTACGTGCTTTGCAGACATGCAGATTGACGAATTATATTTCAATTACAGACCAAAGTTAATTTTGCCTTTTTTAGGAAGAATTTTTAACACAATTGAAAATACTGTAAAACGGAGCAGAACTTCACTTCACGACTTCAATTGGAACGTCCCTAATCAGGCATCTCTTGCAGTAGAGTAAAATTCCCGAGAAGACGCGGTTTTAAAAATAATGAAAATTGCGGTGCGACTATAGGTAGAATGTCCCCTAATAGGTATCTCTTCCATCAGAATAAGATTTCTGAAAATATACTTCGCAGTATTTACTAGGGCGATCTGAAACCAGTAAACCAAGAGTTACTGATTTTTTAATGACCGTCTGAGAACCTCTTTCAGCTTTTAAGGTGCATAGTCACGTAGTTTAAAGAGACAACCTTACGCTGGGTCATGATCCTGGCGGTGGGGGTGTTTTGGTATGAGGGCTATTTTTTTCAGTCAGTATTATTAGTGTCAAAAAATCATTTTTACAAAGAGCTAAGACATTTGAGTACTACATTCGAATGCATTACTCGACGCTCATTTCGCAAACCATGTCAGCATCATCGGGACACGAATAATACTGGTTTTCAGTTTTTTATTCTCCTGACGGATCTATTTCTGGATTCCGTGCGTAATGTGCACTCATGTTTACAAACACTACATAATTATTCGCGCAGTATTATTTTTATTTATAACTTCGAGCGTAAATTAATATATACGATAGTTTTTAACAATATGTAACCTTCAAAATTAAGTGGCCCTAGTACAGATACGAAACGAAATAAATCGTTCATGTATATGGTTTTAATTATAAATTTAAGTAATTATGTAACAGCCAATTTAAATAATTTTTTAAATCCCGGATTATTGCTATTCTCAATTTGGGTTATATACGGGCTAATATTCCAAATCCAAAATATACGAGGTGGACGCGAAAATAACCAAATGCTAATTTTTCAGAATAATAGAACAAATTTTTGTCTTATTGCACCTACACAAAATTTCTCATTCATAATACTTTTGTAACAGTCGTAATTAACACTTAGGTCTACTTACAGGCAAACATAGTCCGACTTCTTTTTATACTATGTAGTGATTGTAATCAGTATGTTGCTGTGCATTTTTTTCTTCAAAAAATAAAATCCCCATGGCGGAAGGACCTCGGTCGATAGCCATTTGGTTTTCACAAATAAGGTACTTTATTATTATTATAAAATCCCCCCAGTTCTCATAAATTCTTCGCGTCAGGAACATGTAACATAATATATATTATGGTGTACCTTATTTGAGCTTAATTCATTCTTAAGTGTCAACGCCAATTTTTCAGAAATTCACTAAGTTCACATCCTGTCACATTGTGCTATTTGAGTTTTATCAATTGAGGTTTTCACTGACCACTAAAGGAATAAATAACAATTATATGTGCGAGAATTAACGTCGACCTGTTTTACATATTATTAGTTTGGTCATGCTTGAGTTTTAATTATAGTTGATACAACCGCTGGTATTTGCGGTATGTCGTAATTTGAATACCAATTATTTTATACCCATATATGTTGTTGCCGCCTGATTATCATAGAGTTTTAAAGATTATTATGCGAAGTATTATTATTTTATTAATATTAATTAGAAATGCATTTTCTTCTTTTTTTTTCTGGCAAAAAACATAATAATTAAGTATAATAATATTCTAAGCGGCTCAAATTTAGGCCACGTATTTTATGAATATCTGTCAATTTTCTTTAACAAAATTAATGATTATCTGAGTTTTGAAATAATTTAAATTAAAATTATTTGTTACATAGAAAAATAGAAATATTTTTATTGTTGGCGTTTTACGTGGTGTTAGGAAAATAACATTAGGAAATTTTATTTTTAATTCGATGTATCAAATTATTTCTTAATCTTCTTCAGGGCAGCATAAACGTCGACGAAATCTCTAATTGTTGTCATCTTTAGACGAGCGACAAAGGGCCAACAATAAAATTGTAAGGTCGTAGATACAGTTCAAAACATGAATGTTTTCGTTCACGTCATCATTCTTTAATTCCTTAATAAAAATCATCTCAAGGTCACACAGAATGGTACGCATGGGCGTATCAACGTATGCTAAAGACAAGTATTTTGTGATGAAAATATTTGGACATTAATAACATGCGATACAATGAATTTTAACATCCGTTGCCGCATTTAATTTTACAATTCACCTCATAGATTTCTTGCAAAAGTAAAAGGGAACATCTGTTACGTTTTTCCTGATTAAAGCACTCGTTTAATTTCACCATGTCTTTTATCCACCGCACGCTACTGAGTAGACAGAAAACTGACAGAATGCTCAACGTTGCTTGCGGCTACGACTAACGCTTGTAATATTCATTTGTCGTAGCCTCAGTAGGCATGACTTTCTGATGCGCTTTGTAGTTTTTTTAAATCATTTATTTAACGCCGGCATATTTTCGCTACCAAGGCCAATCACCGACGCCAGGGGATAAGCTCATCAGTGTCTGTGTAGGCACTGGGACCCCTAACCTGGAAATTTTGCCGAACCCCCACAGTTTGTCGTGGGGTAGGAGATCTTTAATGTGCTCACATCATAGATACACGGAACCCACAGTTTTGCATCTCTTTTGAAAGATGGTTTCGCGAGCAGATCCGCTCATCCACTATATCTCATCGACTTTCTTTGACCCGGTTTTGAACCGGGGCCGTCTGCGTGGAAGGATACAGTCCATCATACCACCAAGCCGACGCGCTTTGTAGTTACACAGATAGAAAAATCGCATATCGTTGATAAGTACATAAATTGATGACGTGAACGACAATTGGTGATTTCAATTATAGTTTTAACGTAAATTTCACAACTTCTAAAAAAAGATTCCTCTGAAGAAAATACTCTCCATCTTGCAGTAGATTTATCGGTACCTGAAAAGGAATTGTTGGCGGACTCCTTAGTTATAATTCAAGTAATAAGTTCCTGGAACATAAAAAACGCAACAGAAACTTTACGACACAATTATTATCGCCGCGGGCCATGGCGGAATGCTGCATCAAACGACCCAACGCACATTAAAAATCTATAAAGGTAAGCGAGCTGATTTCCGGTGGAGGTAGCACAAAGAGTAATGGTATTTTAATGAGATCGTAAAGTTTTTGTTGCGTTTTTTCTGTCTCGGGATATTCCTACTAGAACTATACTTGTATGATTATTATTTAATTGTGTCTGTGATTGGCAATAAAAAGTTACGATTATTATTATTATTATTAATGTAAAACTGAGATTTCTATTAAGAGTTCCATTAGATTCCTAATATTTTCCTTTATATTGCAAATTTGACAATATTTTTACTTGCTTTTCTTTAACTCACAATTAGTTCTATACGTTATAAATAATTAAAGTATGACTAAAAAGTAGGAAATAATTTTTTTAAAACTTGCATCGTACGTATAATCATGCAGTGTCCACGCCTTGCTTATCTTGCAGTTATTTTTTTCTTTTTAGCACGACTTTCAGAAAAGCAAGTTTAAAAAAAATATATTTTTTTATTATAACCGCTACTCATAAATTTTGTGATATGCTAACTCTCCACTAACATATTTTTGATCTATTGACCTACTAATGCTTCTTGTTTTCAGATTTTCATTGCGTAACCGGCCTATAGCAGAAGGAACCATGGAATTGCCCTGGCGAGGATTATCGTCAGGATATCATAACATCGTTGCACTACGCTAAAGCAAAAATAAAAATAACCATCGATAAAAACATGGCGGCAACGGCCCGCAGGAGGGACCCCGATGACGACATTGCGGCCATCGCTAAGCAGATTTCAGACCAAGCGGAGGCGATTTATCAAAATTGGAAATCAAGGGGTCTAGCGCCTGCGGATCTCATCACTTGTCATGCGGCGGGGGATACCTCCAAGTTAGGGTGAGTGTTGTTTGTCTTGTACAAAATCATTTAACTAGCTCTGAGCTACAGTTACTAGCCTCAAATTGAATAATTATTCTGTTGAACCAAATTTCAATCAAAGCTCGTAAAGATGATAACTTTTTGTAATACCTAATAATACCTTTAGACCATTTGATATAATGGACTGATAATACATTACTGAAAATTATTAATATATTATTGAAAAAGAAAATTCCAACGATATTTTTATCGGAATGAGAGTACACAAATGTCATGATAAACTCTGGTCGAGTCCTCTTTTCCGCCATTGGTCCCTATCCCTAGCCAACCTCTGCCAAATAGGTGTACCAATTTTTCTTGCATTCTCATCCACTCCATCCTTCTATCGTAATTTTGGTCTGCCTCTTCGTCGGGTTCCTCCCGGTTGTAACATGAGTATTTTTTTGGCGGGTATTTTTCATTGACTCTTGACATGTGCCCTGCGCATCTAATACGTCCAATCTTAATGTGTGTTACCACGTTCTTGCCTTTTGCTACTTTTGCATACTTGGAATATTATTCGAAGTTATACCTTCTGCGCCATGTACCATTTTCAAATACTGCGCCGAATATCTTACGAAGAATTTTTCATTCAAATATTAGTAGCAGGTTTTCATCTGATTTACTAAATGTCCACGTCTCAGATCCATAAGTCAATACGGGAAGGATTAAAGGTTTATAAATCATAATGTTAGTTTTCCATGTCAAACTACTACTAAGTCTAAAGTAGCATTTATTGGCCAACATTATTCTTCTCTTTATTTCCTCTGATATTATGTTTTCACTATTTGCCAACGATCCCATATATGTAAAATTGGTAATTTTTGTTTTGTCTTCATCAGCTCTCAAGACCATATTTTCTGCTGCATTCAATAGGGAGTAAATACTTCTTTGGCAACTAGCTCTATGTCATCTGCATAGGCCAATGTTTGAATTGACTTATTATATATGGTGCCTCTGTCATCCAATCCTGCATCTCTTACTACTTTTTCTAGGGCAATATTGAAAAGAAGGCAATTTTTTTTTTTTTTTTTTTTTTGTTGAAATAGACTTAAAATGTAATGAAACGTCGAGATTTTAAATTTGAGCGTCTGTCGGTCGGTCTGTCTAACTCTTTTTGTGCGCACGTTTACTCTGGAACCGTTTATGATATTGACTTGAAATTTGGTACATTTATGTATTATAACAAGATCTGGAACTAGATTATATTTTGATCTAATTCCGTTGGGAGGTTCGGGGGGTAAATAATGGTAAATAGGCAAAGCAAGCAAGTAAGAGTCCATAAAATTGCAATTTAGGGCATGTACGAAAAAGCAAGGTCTCAAAATTTTTTTTACATCAGCCACCCCGCTATCACCCCCAGTACCACCCCCACAAATAGTGTAGTAAGGGGAATAAAAAAAATAAAATGTGATTTAGTGTGTGTACGAGAACGAAACGTCTCAACAAATTTTTTGGCGTTAGCCAGGACACATACACGTAGACCATTCCCTACTCAACTGCCGTGGCTGAGACTCGAACCCAGGAGTGGTACAGCGAACTAAGCGTGTTGCCTCTCACATACCTCCGTGTTATGGACTAGTTATGGGTTAAACCGGAGAGGGGTTTTGTGTGTCTGTTCAGTTTTGCCATCGTCATCTCGAAAAAGAGAGGTAGTCTCTGATGTATGAGCCTTTGAGTGTGAAAAGGGTTGTCGTGTGAATTCGTGTGTCAGTTATGTGTCTCGTCAATTCCGACCGCTGAATCTTATTTTGAAAGAGTTTCCGTAAGCTGAGTTACTGAGGCGGCTTTGTAATATGCTATTCTAGGGGAACTAATGACGTCAAGGAATATAATGTTCCATTTTAAAACATTGTAGCAAGGGGTGAGGGGTGGAGCTAATCTTATGTCTATCCATGAGTGAGTGTGTTCCTCTATTTCTTTTTTACGTGTTTTTTGTAAAAATTAGTATGTCCAGATTTATTTAGGATGCAGATTTCATTGGAATTTACTCACTGTATTTAAAGTTCAACTTATTCTTTGGTGTCCTATCATCAACAATTCGAAAGCAGGCACTAAGTTATTGGTTACTCTATTTCAATATTTATTTACATTACGCGAGTTTTAAGTATTATCTAATTTTAGCTATAACCTGTTATCCGTGTTTTGACTGTAGAATGTGTAAATACATAAAGTAAATATACAAAATAAATAAATAAAATAAACAATCAGATGTTACATAAAAATAAACTTGTCGAAAATAATGAAAATCAATAATTATCAACATTAAAGGTAGAAGTAAAATTGCAATAAAATTATTTTATTCATATTTAAAATATAATTTATTGCTGTACATTCCAATATTTTGACATAATTATCTTTTCCCGTCTTTTTGAAATTAAAAATCAAACGCTAGTAAATATTTGATTGTTAATGCCGCCTATTATTAGATTATAATTTAAAATGAACATGAAACAATGCCAAGCAGTTGTTCTCATAAGTTACCGCCCAAGGTCGACAAAGTTCCACACATCAGTTGACGATTTTAATAAATTTCTAATTTCCTTATTTTGTAATTTACTGGTTATTATTGAACATAATTGACAAAGAATATTTTTTTTACTTATACATAACTTAGTAGCGATGAGATATAGTAATGGAGTTCGAGTTGATAAGCGCGCAGACGAGGATGCAGGTCTGGATAAAAGCTGTATTGTTTACTTTTCGAATTTATTATATGTGCGCTCAATTTAGCTGATAACGGTTTAAAATAGACTATTCAGGACTGTTAGCTTAAAATAAAGAGCATTAATAAAAATTAACGAGAGCGTATAACATAAAAACGATAAGCCTTGTAAGTATTAAAAAAATTAGCTTTTTTTCAGTAAGAAGAATAAAAATAAATTAAGGAGCATAAGTTATTAAATAAATTAAACTATAAATAAATGCAGAAGTTAAAAATTGTTTATTTGTCTATTAATAATAATAATGATTAATTGGCCAACAGATAAAAATTCAATTGCAGGACAAATATGAACAAAATAATATTAATAAAGTATAATTATTATAAAATAACTGTGGTAATAGTTACAAAAATATTAATAGTAAATAGTAAAATGGAAAGGATTTAAAGAGAAGAGAATTAAAATAAAAATACATAATAAAGAAAAGTTAAGCATATGGAAAATCGTTTTTTTCCGGTTTGCGTGCAATCGGGGAACCGGACAAAAAAATGTTTCAGATAAAAAAAGAAAGGTCTCCTCGAGGCGCGTAAACTGGCTTTTGGTTTTTTAAAATCGGCCAATTAGGGTCGGAGATGTGGCCGTTTGAAGGGATTGAGTTTCAGGATAGGAAAAGGGATCAGAGAGGGGTGTTTTAAGAGATAAGAGATGGGGTTAGGGGGGTAATTTTTTGTTGTGGGTGGTCATTGGAAGAGGTCGAGGCCGCGGGGGAGCTCTCTAATGCAATTACGGAAGGGATGGGAGGGGGAACGTGCAAAACGGGAAAACGGCCATATCTCCGGATCTGCTCGTGCGATTTTAAAAAATCAAATGGGATTTCTTTGTTTTTATGGCAGCTACAACTTCCATTTGGTCCGAATTGATTTTTGGCAAAAATTCAAAAATGGGAAGCAAAAGAAAAAATGACATTTTTTCAAATTCAAATTTTCCATGTTTTATGTATTGTCGAGACAAAAGATATTACTTGCGCCACATGGTTTTAAAAAGTAAATTTCTGATCAAATCTTACCCCTAAATTTTTTTATTGCTGCAGAACGTTCAAGTACTTGCGAATTTAAAGAGTAGTCAAATACAGCTTGATTAAATTTCCTTGTATAAGAACCAACTTTTGATGCACGTTTTCGCAATCATCCATGCTGCATATTTCAGAAAATCTTCATATTTATCATCGGCAAACAGTAGTTTGCCACGTTGTACTACGTTTAGGAGGTCATTTATAAACAACAACAAAAAACAGTGATCCGAGATTGGAACCTTGAGGTACACTTGAAGTTGCCGCAAATAATTCAGATTCATATCCATAATACATTACGTATTATTACTTCCACGTCCAGTGGAAGTATAATAAAGCAAACAAATATTTTTCTTGTTGAAATAGGCTTAATTTGTCATGGAACGTCGAGATTTTAAATTTGAGCGAAAAAAAAAATATTGTCCGTCTGTCGGTCTGTAACTTTTTTGTGAGCACGTTAACTCTGGAACCGTTTATGATATTGACTTGAAAATTGGTACACTTATGTATTATAACGAGATCTGGAACTAATTGATCTAATTCCGTTGAAGGGTTCGGGGGAAAATGGGGTAAATAAGCCAAGCAAGCAAGTAAGAGTCCATAAAATTATAATTTAGGGCATGTACAAAAAGTCAAGGTCTCAAATTTTTTTTGGCATCAGCTAACTCTCCAATATCACCCCCAACACCACCCCACACTATTATCAGAGGGAGTAAAAATAAATAAAATGTTATTTATGTTATCATGGTTAAGTGGAAGAGCAGGGAGTGTCTCACTCTACGGAACTTTGCCCTTTTATTATTGTATTCAATAATAAATAAAGACAACGTGCCTTAAAGCTTGGAGCGGTAAAGTGATTAGAAGGCATTAATTATGCATTAAGTAAATCACAATCCTTTTATTTAATACGGAATTACCTACTTTCTGTGTATTGCTATCTCTATCTGGTTATCTGGTGCGGCTAATATACTAGTTAAACAAATATTTGTGAGAAAGCTTGTCTGAGTTGTGTCAGACCGATTTTTTACCTGATAACCCTAATGAAAATTCATATTACAATTTGTCGACTAATATTTTAAAACAATAGATGGACGGTGTCTCCTCGGGCGGTGTATCTGGTATTTTTTTTTATACATTTATTTAACGTCGGCCTATTTCCGCTACTGAGGCCTATCACCGACGCCTGTAGACGAGCTACCCCCAACCAGGAATTTTGCAGAACCTCTTCCCTTAAGAAGAGTAGGGATCTTTTACTTGCCTAACATTTAATAGAGAAGGGACCGACGGCTTTACATCCCCTCCGAAGGATGGTATATCCCCTATACAACCCCCGCCTAAGGTTGTATAGCTTCCGCGCATACACTGATATACAAGCCGCTGGAAGATTTGTGAGGCGAGGACGCGGTCTTCGTTGGAACGGTCACCCATCCAACTACTAACTGCGCCTGACGTTGCTTTACATCGCATATCAAAGTATGTACATAGTAAAGACGCATCTACGCTCGCCCCGTATCTGGTATTACGAATATGAATATGTCGTTCACGAATGATGGAGCTCTCATATATTTTAATTTTCAACTGGGACAGTGGGTAAATACCCTTTGTCTTTATAAATGTATAGGTCGACGTGTTAACGCTTCAGTTCATTGGCCATCGTACTCACCTGACCCGAACCATTTGGATTTTATATTTGCAGATAACTTTTGAAACAAAAGGTAATAGGTATTTATAAACATTTGTTTTAGAGACGCGATTTTTACTTCACAAATTAGTATTTTAAAATGTTTTTAAAAAATAGTGGTATTGGCGTTATTTTATTCAGAAAATTTAGAGTAAACGCTTAGAACAATCCATCTCCACACTCGTTTCTAAGTTTGTTAGAATCGAAAAACCTGTTTTTCGTAAAGAATAATAGATGAAAGTATAATTACAGGAATATTACTTTTCAGTTCATATGCTACTGCAGTTTTTTTCTGGTTCTGTCGCACAGTACAGCCGTGGATAGTGGCTTTATGTCTGTATTGATTTATAATGTTTTGCCTTTCGAAAATGATTGATACGCAATCATATTAAGGACCCTAAGCATAAAATTTGGTTTCGATATCGGTATAAGTAAAACGGAACACACACACCTTCAACATCTTTATGGTATATTTTGTATACATGATACGGTATCGATCCAAGTATATGTAGACTAGTAAAAGTGTATTGAATATATCAAGCGACTTTTAACGTCTCGCCAGAGTTTTGTATTGCGAAATTAATTAATATTATTATTTAAAGAAATAGGCTACCACCAAAACTCATATTTGTAAGAGTAACTGTTTTCAATTAATAATGAATTTGTATTTTTTTAACGGGAAATATTAAATGGTTTTTGTGTTAAATTAGTACCTAGGAATCTTCCCAGCAGGACAACGACTGAAACAAATCTTTAGATACCTGAAAAAAATACTGTACAAGTGTAGTATTCTTGAAATTTTCTGGCCATATTGGCTTTAAAAGCCTTGCTTCGGAACTAGTCGTGGATTATTCCAATAAATGACCTACAAACTGAAGGAATGAATGGATGCTAAATTGGTTTTACCACGAATTTATTGATCAAAAAATATTTTCCAAATAGTATTCTATTAAGAAAACACCATTATATAGTAACTATTTTGTATGATAGAATTCTTGCCCAATCAAGATGCTTTATATCGGCAAAACTTGATTGTTATGGGCGCTACAGATATAAACCGGAAAGACAGTTCAATTTACTCTCATATAAATCATTATTTTAAAAAACGGCTTTCACTAAAAGACATAAAACATGTTATAATGTCGGATGATGAGAGAAAAGAAAGTATAAGATAAAAAAATATTTTTTTTCTTCTATTTTCGATTTGCAAAAATAATTCTTATCATCCCACATAGGTATTATTACAATAAACATTTTCCCTTTTGTATAACTAAAATAAAATTAGCCCTAATGTCCTCAAGTGTACCGAGAAATTTAAAGATTAGGTATAATAAATTTGTCCAATATCATATTCTATTACATCTCTATCTCTCTCTTTCCAAGCACACCGTACATTCGGCTGCGTCATTTTATTGACGTGAAGTCATTTACAATTAAAATTGGAAGCATGGATGACTAATACACTCCGAACAACTTTTAAATTTGCTCACATCTTCAGAACCAATGGAAATTTATGTCTTTATGTGCTATTGAATGTTTATTTCAAGATTCGATTAATAACAATAATAATAAACGTCTTTATTGAAACAAAGAAATAATATGTTTCATGCGCGAAGCTTAGCATAGGCGATTCTGCCACTTGACCTCATTAAAATTTAAGATTAAAACCAAAATACAATAAATATACATACAAATATGTGTACACTAAATCCTAATTAAATAAGCCAAGAAAAAGTACCTACCTAAATATATGTATTATCAATCGAGGTCAAACTTTCTAAATTACGGAGAAATGATTATATACAATAAAAAAAAGAAAAATTGGACGATATATAAATTTATTATTAAAAAATAATTTTTAATTGGCTATGATCGCCATTATTGGTTAAGCAACGTAAAATAATCACACCAGCATCTAAAATGTAAATGAACGTCATATCTAGCGTTAATTTAAAAGAAGAGCAAAACAGTTTCAGAATAAGATAAAATTCGTGCGTTTTTGTTCCACAAGAAGTAATCATTTTAAATTTGTTTTAAAGGAATATACCGATAGTGATTTTAATCTAGGGGGAGGGCGTTGTAAAGTTTGACAGAACAATAAAACAGCTTTGAAAAGCAGCAGTAGAATGTCACTGGATATGATACAAGTTTCCAAAGCGAATAGTCCTATTATGTATTGCAGACCTAGCACTGTGTCTACAGAAGAGATAAGATGGTGCCGATGGTGATATAACGTAGTGAATGAAGACCAAAAGTGTAGTTTCCTCAGAGATTGCATATTCAATCAGTTTAAACCAGAAAATGAGTGTTATATGTGATCATATCTTCTTAAGCTGAATATGAAACGACAATAGGACTTTTGCACTCTTTGTATTCTTCTTTTTTCTATGGTATCGATGAAATTACTATATACTACATCACAATAGTTAAAGTGAGATAGAGCCAGTGATTCACATTATATTTTTCTCAAATTGCGACTAGTGAAAAATCTACTACTATACAATAACTTTAAAGATCCAGATGCCTTAGACAGTAGAGTATTTACATGCCCTTGAACTTGGGATGCTGATCTAAATTCAATTTTGACTGCACTTTCAGGAGATAAGATCTCACCATCAATGTTGAAACTAAGGTTTTCACAAACGGAAGCTAAATCTTTCTTAGGCCCGAATAATATTAGTTTGCATTTGTTAGGATTCAATTTTAAGTTGTGTTCTTGAGATATTTTTTAATTTTACTCAAGTCACTATTTATGTTATTTTGATCTACCAATTGAATCTCTAATATGAAAGCTATTGTATGTCATCGGCATATGCTTGTATTTTACAGTTTTCTACTGAATATAATATGCCAGAAGTGTAGATACTAAACAATAACGCACCTAAGACGGCACGCCAGATAGAACTTCCACAAGAGCATCATTAAATAGTACCTTTTGTGATCCATTGTTTATATATGAGTTAAAGAACACAATACTCTTACGATCAAGACCAAAATATTTAAATTTTGCGTATATTAATTCATGACAAATCGCGTAAAAAACTTTGGAAAAGTCAAGCAGCAATACAGCAGTTCCCTTCTTTTTATCAGTGCTTATGCGATGTCATCGACAATTCTAGTGAGGGCCGTTGAAGTATTGTATCCTTTTCTAAACTGACTTCTTACGCACATTTTTTTTCCAATGTCTTCTATAAGATAGGTAAGATAATTATAGGCCTTAAGACAGACAAATAATTTACGTTATTAGTCTTAGGCCAAGGAATAATTAAAGCTTCCTTCCAGAAGTCTGGAAAATCTCCCAATTCAAGACAGCAATTTAATGAATGAAAACAATAAAAAGCCACGAGATTTGGAGAAAAATATTTTAAAATAAACTTGTAACATACATAACTTAAATACATGTTAAATAATACTAATAGCACTTGGCACAAGTCGAACAAAATCGTTTATTTTCTTCAGTCGAGTTTTTTCTTTATTGGTTTTTATGTGTGCAAATTATGTTACACATAATTATTTTTATGCGTGATTCAACCATAAGAAATACTCGTTTGAAAACAAGTTTTAAAGTACTCATTTGCAGTGACAAGTGCAGAAGCGCAAATTAAACAAAATATGTAATTACCCACAATTACTGTACACGTGGGAACGTATAGTTTTGTTGTAGAGAGTAATGATGAAACTTATTTATAAGTTAAACATGTAACAATTATTTATGTTGCTGGATGTACAATTATTAATAATGTAATAAAATGAGCCAAAATCTAATATGAAAATGATTTGCATACACTGTTGATCTAATTCTGATCACGCCAGTATACTATACAGTGTGTTAAAATATTTTAGAGGGGTATTCCATATTTAATAGTAAGAGAAAATGTCATATAAACAGGTATCCAAAAACACTTCGTTTTGGAGATACAAGACGTTGAAATTTACAAAAAATAACGATATTTATTTATATTATCATTATTATTGCAGCCATTTATACCAAATTTGGTATAGTATTTTGATAGGATGCCTTAATATTAATTCAGGAGCCACTGACCTTTTTTGATGACCAAAGGCAAGAGCTGGAATTTTTTTCTACGCTTTATTTGGCATTCCACGTAAGGGAATTTACCATCAGATTGCGCACTTGCGAAGAGTTTGGCTGCAGCAGCCTCCCATATTCTTGATGTTGAAAAGTAACTAAAAAACAATCAGCTGACTTGAGAGTGGGAGATTATGCTTCAGCTTTCCATGTAAGCATGTGAAAAATATGCGCTGAGTAAACTGATACCACAGAAGAAGGTAAGAAAGGTATGTGTATTGTGTACCATAAATTTGGTTGAAAAATTACTAGATTGTAGATTGTTTTACGGGGTCGTTTGGCTTCGAACAGCCTTACTTCACTTCGACCTAAAAGATCTACATCTAGTGGTTATCCAGGATTCCCAGACTTTTTACCAAGCTTGTGATTTTCCTGGGAGCGCTAATTTCCCTATGTCTTCAGGCGTTAATTCCGCCTGTTCTAGGAATTTTAGCCTAGTGCGGACTAACACCGCAAAGTATGTGTTCCGCAGTTTCAATCGCAGTATCGCAATATCTGCATTTATTATCTACCACCTTGCCCATATTCTTGAGATGGTGTCTCAAGGGGTAGTGGCCAGATAGAAGGCCTGTGATTAGCCTTAATTTGGACTTTTCAACGAGAAGCCTTGTGGCATTCTTTGTCGAATAAGTTATAAACTTTTTCGCTTGTCTTTGACCTGGAGTATACCTCCAGTAGGAGTTTTTCTGATCCTCTTTCCCATTCTTGGATCTCCTCCGCTATATGTCCCTTGGCTAGGCCACAAAACGGTTCGGGTCTAATGAACGGTGCTTCAGCTCCTTTTTTTTTGGAAGGCTATCAGCAAGTTCATTTCGTTGTACTCCTGGCTATCTGATAGTATATAGATCTTTGCCCTTCGGATGCCTTTATTTAGGCATACCTGGACACACATCTATGGCATAAATTTCTGCCTGAAAGATGGTTGGGGTGTTACCGAGGGCTTTGGATAGCCTACAATTCGGCCCTGCTACTCCCACTCCTACCCCTTCAGCTATCTTAGATCCATCTGTATACCAGATAAGTGTCCCTTGTTCCAATCGCAATGACTCCATCTTGCTCGTCTGACGACTTTCAATTAGCACGTCAAACGGGCAGTTAAAGTCTTATTTGACTGGAATTGAGTCAGTGGGTTTGGTTATGGACTTCAAACTGATTAACTCCAGAATCCTTAAGTGACCAACCAGATCGCCTGGTTTAAATTTATGTGCCTGGTGCAGTCGTAAGGCAATGAGTGCCGCCTTCTTCTTTACATGTAAGTGCAAGGAAGTAGGTCAAGCATAGCCTCCATAGCTGCTGCGGGACACGAGTGCATTGCTCCTGTAGTCCCTAAACAGGCAAGGCGTTGCAGTTTCTGCACCTTTCCCAGGGCTATTTTTTCTTCTGTTTTTGGCCACCATACGCATGATGCGTAGGTTACCATAGGTCTGACAACCGAAAGATAAGACCAATGTGTCATTTTCGGTCTTAGACTCCGGTCTTACGTAACAACCTACGGCACGTCCATATTGCCGCTGTTGCTTTAGTAAGAGTCCTTTCCAGATGTGAGTTCCAGGTAAGTTTTTGATCCAGGATTACTCCTAGATACTTGACTTCACTGGAAAGATTTATTATCGTTCCACTCAGTACAGGAGTTCTAAGATTGAGTTTTGCTCGGATTGACATTGAGCCCCTCTGACGAGCACTATTTGGATATTATATTTAAAGCAATTTGCATGAGGTTGGAGATCATGACCTCATTTTTGCCTCTTACAGTGACGACCAGGTCATCTGCATATCCCTGGACGTTAAAGCGTGATGTGCGTATTGTGTACCATAAATTTGGTTGAAAAATTAGTAACACCGAAGAACATTAAAAACGGTTATACACACATAAGTTAGTATCCATAACGTACAATAATATATATAGTAACCTGCGGATTTACGGTGTAGATAAAAAAGACAATAAAAACTAAAGGAGCTCCTTATTAACACCGTTGAACCATTCGGTATGGTGTCATCAAACAAGCGGACGTACATTAATAACCTATGAAGGTAAGTGATTCAATTTGTGGGCGAAATAGTACAGAGGGTAACAGTATCTTAAGAAATCGTAAGTTTTTTGTTGCCTTTTTACCTGCAGAGTAAAATTGCAAACGACTATACATACATAACTTTTCATTTATAACTTTTCACATCCTTACATTCCTACACTTTACCTATATGTGGTATACATCTATCACTGTACCTTGCGATAGGGGGTGGCTTGTTCTTCTATGACTTCGATCGTGCTTGAATGCTTTTGTAAACAATTTATTAAAATTGTGTTTTTGCACGTCTGAGAGCCGGCAACCATTTTACTCATTGTGCCCCGCACCTCCACCAATATATTGAATATTTAGGTGATCAAATAACAGGGTTTGTTTTTTTTTTAACATTGACCGAGTGAGTTTTTAAAAGAATTGGCTAGTTTCTGGTATTAGCTTTCTCTAAAAGAAATTGTTGAGAAATTCGTAAAAATGTAGCCTAGAGCGTCCCACATTTGCTATATCTTGTATCCACTTACTGTCTATATATTCTATCAATATTCATCTTAATAATGCAGTATAAGATTTAAAATATCCCTTGGGATTAGGAGAAACTAAAGAATGACATACTCCTCATACAACAGCCACTACCGTTTGCTATGAAATCCTGTTACTTTCGATTTACTACCAGAAAACTCGCGGGATAGTAGCAAAAGTAGGATCTCTTAAATGCGGCAATTTCCTGCAATTATGAAATTCACGGAAACTTGGCTTAATCCGAACGTTTTTAACATTGAATTATCAAGTAAATATTGTTTTTAGAACTTATGGAGGCTGCAATAACAGGAGCTGCCTGTGGTTGAAACGGGGGCGTTCTCATTGCTGTTGACAGTACAATTAACTCAGCAGCGATATACGTATTAACTTAAGTGCTTTATCCTCCATAGATCTGGTTGCTGTTAAATTTTATATCAATTCCATATATTTATCATACATCCCACCTAACAAATACATCGACCAATTTGTATGAAAATATATTACTTTTTCTCTCTGATATTTTCATTATGGGTGGTTCCACTATTGCAAATTTCTTATTAAACCTTGTAGACAATCATAAAATCGTACTACAACTTTTCTTAAAGGTTTCTGGTTATAGCAAAAAATGGTTGTGAAGTAGTAAAGGCCAGTAACGTATGATTTTGTGAACATTTACATCACCCAGTCTTAAAAATAGTAAAACCAAATTTTAAGAAAATAAATTTCTAGTGGAATGTGAAATAGAAAAACCATGAAACTCAGTTTTTCTCAATGAATTGATACAACTTTTACAGTATGTTTATTTAGTACGTTGTGTGTTGACAATAGTTTAAAAATCTGCTTTTTATTTATGACTGATGGTCGAGAGATGAGCGCACTTGCCTCTCGCCCAAAAGTTCCGAGTTCGATCCCCGGTCGTGGCAGCGGAAAATACTGTGAGAGGGATTTTTCCACTATACACGGATATTGGGTGTGTGTCCCTTGTCTCTAAATGTGTAGCCCCCTCCCACACAAGGCTCTTCTAGAGCCTTCCAACATAAAGGGGGTCGTAATTACCTGTGGTGTTATTTATTATTTATTTGGGGGGAGTGATCAAAAAATATCTCAACTTATAAACAACATTGTTCATCGTATACACATTTAAAAAAGAGCAACCAAAACACTTGTCATTTTCTAAAGCTTTTCTCTGCGTTATAACCACATTTTCAGGAAACACACATTTTGAGTTACTTATAAAAAACCATCTCGATTCTAAAATCGCGATATTTGGATCATTATAACTTGGAAAATGTAAATTTTCATGAGAAATTGTATGCTGCCTGTTTGTCTTGAAATTTGATTCTTTGCCAGATCCAGTGATTTGATTCTTTGCCAGATCCAGTGCGTACTTTTTACAAACATTCGACCGTTGAAATCATAAAATCGTACTTCAGAAACTGGACTTAAAGGACACCTCCAGGATGGTTTGCCTCAATTTTGAAAGTCATATTTAAGCATTAGAACCCAACTCGTGCAATATAATAGTTTAAATCTCATTAGATATTGGTCGAATACTGGAGTCTCACAAAGATCTATTTTGGGCCCCTGTTCTTCAATACATATTTTAACGACCTTACCTGAATCTCGAGTGTGACAATTTCTTTTATGCGGAGAACGTGAAAACTCTTGCAAGGAAATATCTACATAACTCAGTGGAAATTGTTTAAAATCTCCAAGAAATCATGACAGAATAAACACTTGATGTATAAACAATGAATTGCTCCTTAATGCCGTAAAATGTAATGTTCTTATTAAATGTACTAAGAGTTCCGAAATACTATGTTTAACTATAAAATTCGAATCGGGATTTTTTGCTCAATTTCAATAAATTGAGCAACTATCGACTACAAGGGGTAGCTTGTATCCAACCCGGGTTGAAACCAGTCAGCCAAAAGCCGATAATACCTCAAAAAGCTTCAAATCGAACAAAAATTGGTATACAGAGGTTTTCGAGGACGAGAAACACGATAGTGGCAATGTTTTCTCAACCACCCCCCTCTAGTAAAAACCACCCCCTCGCTTTTCTTATCTGGGCGCTGGGCGTTCGAGGACTTGTCGGATAGGCTTTTTGCTTAATTCCAGAAAATTAAGCAACTTTAGCCCACAAGCCACCGCGCCCGACCCCATTTTTGACAAGTGGCAAGTTTTTGCTTTTCTGGGTGGTTGGGTAAGATGGGCGAGAAAATATTGCCACCATCGTGTTTCTTGCCCTAGAAAACGGGGGTATGCCAATTTCTGTTCGATTTGAAGCTTTTTGAAGGTATTTCAGTTTTTGGGTGTGTGGTTTGAACCCATGGGGTCGGGCGGGGTGGCTTATAGTCGATAGTTGCTCAATTTTGATATTAAGCAAAAAAATCCCGACCCGACAAGTGCTCGCAAGGCCAGACCGGAAAAGTGGGAAAAGGGGTGATTTTTTGCATAACGGGGTGGTTTGCGCTAAATCGGGGTGTAACCACTATCATCATCGTATTCCTCACCCTCGAAAACGAGGTTGGATGGCCTTTTGCTGCGTTCCCAATACTTTAATGATCTTTGCATTTCCACAGGAGATTATAAATCAAATATCCCGATATTAAAGAAAGTATGGGAATTATCATTATAGAAGTATTGTGAACTATTACAAATACTGTTAATTACTTCAACTTATTTTGTTTCAAATAGGCATTTGAACAATTAAGTAATTCTGTATTGATGTAATGTTTGTAAGTCCTCTCCAATTAAACATATTAATGTAATTACGCAAGCCCAAGTTTAACCTATATATTAGATAAGACCATGCCAACACTTGCTCCCAATTAATTATAATTAACATAACGCTTTTAATGAACTAATAGGCTGCGGGGTATTTAAGAGTAAGACACGACTAATTAAAGATATAATGAATAAAAATGACTGCTTCTTTTATACACGATTCAAAAAGGAAATTATATCAATTTACTCATTTACGAACGAGATTAACTGCAAAGCAAAACTTATCTGGACTCATCAGTTTGTAGAAAATAAATAAATGCAATAATAAATGGATTGATTAAAAAAAAGTGAGTACAATCGCAAGTGCGTTTAAAAGCCTACTTTTAAAAAATAGTTCTATGACTTCAAGCACTTAAAAAACCAACAATCCATTTCAGATTTTGTTATAAGTTTAAATTATTATTTTAAGTTAAATATTTGCTTGCTGTTGGTTGATTGATGTTAGTTGAAGTACTTCAGGTTCAGTAATTTTTTAAATAGATTTATTTTTAGTAACCACTGCCGTTTTTGTGTTTTGTGTTAGTGCCACCACCATGTATATTTTGTTTGATAATTTTAACTACATGCCAAATTTCCCATTCCTCTATTGATAATAACTTTCTCGTTGTGACCCATCCTGTATATTTGTATCTAATTTAAGAGGTGGTCATTTACACATACGAGCAATTTTCAATGTTAATAGAATGTCTTCCAAATCTACTAAGGACTAAGTCGAGAAGATGTTAATTAAGAGTTTAAAATGTCATTGTATAATTTAAGCGCCATAAATTCATTAAAATTTATTATCGACATTATGCTTCAATTTAGACAATAAGGGTGATCCATATGATTTATGATTAAAAAATTAATTAATTAGACAAAGTATATGTTTGTTAATAATCACCCTGTATACACAATTTTATGTAAATCAATCGTATAAATCGATTTAAATAACACATATAAAAATAAACGCTATTTTGAAATATTCCTGCCATATGTTACCGACTTACAATTTTTATATTAACTTGGCGAATAACTAAGCAAAACTGCACCTTGTCATTATTTGCGTACCTCTGCTACAAGTAAATAAATCAAAACAAATTAAAGACATGTTTTTTAAAATTATATTTCTGGCGCGGCCAGTTACTTAGTAGTAGTAATGTTCCAATTCCGTTTTTTTCTTTTTTCTTCCACGCCGTATTATTAAAAGAAATCAGCATGATAGATCGAGCGCGGTATATATTTAGCTTGTGTACCTTGGATCCGAAAGAACGTCTAAAGATTTTCCAAGTTGTTAAATATTTACTAGATGTGTTTATCTAAATTCTTTCAGGAACCTCCATTCATTATGGAATTTAGAGTTGTTCCTGAGCAGCTAATTCGATCACTACTACATAGATAACCCACATGTTTTATTTTAGCTCCAGCCGTCCTAAATCTAGAATAGCCATTTCCACTTTCCTTTCAGTGCGTTTACCTTTGTTTGTTGTTCGGTTGTGACTCCCTTTTTGTCGTTTTGTGACCGAAACGTCCATTTCTGTGTGTGCAGCTTGTGAAAAAAAGCTTCAGTGTAAAAATAACAGTTTAAGAACAAGTTTATAAATACACTTAACATGAGGATGAGAGAGGTAAGACCCACCTTCTATATTTTATACGCCGCCGGTGTCTCTGGAGTGCGGTAAAATATCACGTATATCGGCCCGCTACACATATAACCTCACTTAAAAACTTAACTTATTTTACTTTTAAGTGAACTGCATGACAAGGCAAAATAAATATTTACTCCATGATGGATACGTTCATGATGGTGTTTGAGAAGGAAGATTAATTTTCTATACAATTTATACCAACGGCCTTGTGTGCATTTGCTGTGTGGGAAGCAGTCTATTATTAAAGTTAGGAAAATATACGCTTCTAAGCATGGAGTAGCGTTAGATTGTAAAGGTTAGGATTTTCGGCAATTTTCATAAATTAAATAACGTGATATTTTAAAAAGTCGTGTACAACGCGAATAAATCATGATGCACACCCTTCAGTCACTTAAGTTTTTGAAACTTAAATTATGAAATCGTAAAGATTTTATTTGAAAGGGGTTTTACCAGGGTTTTTAATTGTCTATCTAGAAATATGTGATTGTTTAAATTTTCCTTGGTTTTTTAGTGAAAAGTATTACATTTTTAATATAATTAAGTTTGTAAACAAAAGGACATGAAACAGTTTAAATCAAATGTTCGAACTGAGCGCCCGTAGCTTCTCAACAAAATTGGAGGCGTTGCTGAAATTCTTCTGAAACATTTGCTAGTAAAAAAAATGTTAATGTAATAATTTTAGGAGACTTTAATATTAACTGGAAAAATACTGACTATGTAAAGAAAAATGTTAGTAGAAAATTGTGGTCGTAAACAATTTGTAAAAGACTTCACGAAGGTTACAAATGCAACCAGTGGTTTAATATATCTTGTAATAAGTAGTGAGTTTACTCAATAATCGACTATCAATTGTACAAATTAAATTAAAGGAAACCGAAAAAAATAAAATTATGACAAAGAACATTTGAGAAAAAATAAATTATGATGAGCTGATAAACATATTGATACAAAAAGAATGGGACTATGATAGTAATGAAATGCCCTGTATATACCCCATATACAAATTTAGTTTTTCTTATTCATTTTTCAAATTCAAGCAATTATTGCAGTTAATTCATTTCATTTTTACATTTATTTAGTCATTTAATATTGAACAGAATAAAGTTACCAGAATGCATTTTAAAATTACATTCTTTTAAAGCCACGTTAAACGCTACATTTGTACGAAAGAATTTACTTAAAAAATCGAGCCTAGTCAATGCATTTGCTTACGACTGACAGATAAGCGTCAAGCACTTCGGTTACTTCCCAGAGTGTGAAATCGCCTACCCTTTTCTATCTTAACCATAGGAGGAGATAGAGAGTGGAGTTTTCAATCTTCGCTGCACAAAACCAAGCCGTATCAAATATTAATGTTGTTAACGTAGACAATTACCACGTCAGACTTGGGGGACGCGTAAATCCGGGTAAATTGTGACGTCATTTTTACCATACAAAAGAAACTGCAGTGCCCATGGAAAAGGGTAATCGGACCCGAGCTACATCGCAGGACATTGTATTCGCTGTTGCTCCCTGGAGATTACAATTGCACCGCACCTTAGGTACATCGCTGGACATTGAGTTCGCTATACTTTGGAGATTGAATTTAAGCATACTTTAGGTACACCGCTGGACTTTGAGTTCGCTGTACTTTGGAGATTGAATTTAAACATACCTAAGTTACATCGCTGGACATTGAGTTCGTTGTATTTACGGTATTATTGTGTGGTTATTTGTCTAACTGCGAGTCTAACAATATTTTGATCTATTTAGTCTTTTCACTTATTTCATCTCAGCCGTAGACAACCATTCTTTGGCGTACTCTTTATGAAGTGCCATTTTAACCTCTCTGTTATGCTCGACGAATACGTTAAACATGAAGAATCTGGAGGAGAGCATTCACGGGCGATATAACGCTATACAGGGCGCACGGAAATTCTGCAGGCATGAATTTCTAAAGATGATCGCTTGCTTATTCCAAGACTCTATTTTATTATTGGCAATTGCATTTATATTCTGATTTCGTCAGGGTGTAATGGGGAAACTTGGCGCATTTGCGGTACTAAAAGAATATTACATTTTTTTTGTGAACGATTAGCTTTGATTTTTAACTCTGGTAATATTATTATCAGCTATTCAGTTATGATTTCATTCACGAATTTCACCTTCTGAACATTTTACTAGGGAGATTTGCGTCTGAAAAATAACAAGTTTATATTCAAGAACTGTATATTTAGAGCTATGCAATAACAAGGTACTTTATCACAGACTAGACAAACTTCATGTCTATCATTATACTACAATTTTTATAAAACAATTCCACCACATCTCATGTAAAGTTTTTCAAGAATGTTTTATATTTAAGGTACACTAGAAATATTTTCCTACTGTAACCACAAGGTTGTCTGGATTGTTGACCATTTTTACTTACAATAAAATATTATAGTTACATGAATTCGGCGTTAACAAAGGTTTGAAACATTGACTACGGCCAATTGGCTGGTTCTGTTCTCAATTGGGTTCAGTTACAACGAGGGATGTCAATATTTCAGGCAGTTGTCTGGTCACTTATTTCGATTGAAGGGCGATGCAACCTCACTTTCTTACCTTCGCGAATTCGCGGCTTCGTATGTTTGACAATCATAGGCAACCTTCTGTTTGCTTCTCTATTTAATTACTATAGGGAGATTTCTCCAGCATTCTAAAAGATTTTACGTGAGTGTCAATTCTCACTTCAGCAAGGTTAATACGATTATCTGAACGATTGTTCCTACTCTAATTTCAATCAATAAACAGTGTATATAATTAAGGGCTATTTCCTCCACACTCTATGATATTTTACACGAGTATTTAACGCTCATTTTTCAACTTAATTTTGATAATGTATAAACATGACATGATTCTTGTCTTTTGTTCTGTATTCGATTCATTCTTTGGCTATTGCTAACAACTTTAATTATAAATCATTATTATCTAGCGATTGTCAACAACTTTAGTTATAAATAATTATTACCCAGCGATTGCTAATAGCTCTAATTATAAATTATTATCAGGCCATTGCCACAACTCTCATTACTATTAAAATAACACAGCATACTTTTGTATCTCAGTTCTTGTTATTGCATCAAAACACTCAGCATATCTATAGTACGGTCATTACTATAGCGACGCAAATCTTCTTATTATAATATTTAGACAATTGTCCCAAATATTTGGGATTACTTTTGATTTCATGTTTGACTATTGTTGCATCAATTTATATAAAATAAAATGGTTTTTTTTTTACTATTTTTTCCCATCAATTATTGTCTTATTCTTTCACCATTACTTTTTTCTTCATATAAGTAATAAACTAAATAAATGGTTTTGTTTCAAAGCAAAATAGAGAACAAAGTTCAACTATAAATGCAATCTTGAGTAATAAAATACTACATAAATAATATATCAAATTAACTAGGTCTCTCAATTAATAGACAGCGTGTTTACCAGGTTTTTCAATTAACAGAGTGATTAATTTAAGGTATATATAGTATCAGACAGAAACAAGTAATATCAAACTTTATATAAAACAACCTGGGGTAATTAAAAAGAGTTACTACACACAACATAATCAAGGTCCTAACTTTGTAAAAACTAGACGATCACGAAAATGGCCAATTTATTTGTTTATCCTTCAGATAAATAAAGAGTAATTAGTTTACTGGTGACATAATTACCAGGATTTCATTTGTAATTAATTGGGGTGGGATTAAATTGTTTCAGAAGCAATGTGCATGTTGTATCATCACGATTTATTAATAATATGTTTGACGCTCTTAATACTTAAACAAATCAAAGTTAAAGAAAAAAATAATTTATGGATTAGCTATGAATGTAGAAATGCAATACAAAATAAAAGTGCGACATAAAGAATTTCTACATACAAAAGAGGAAGAAGACTGGAATAGATATAAACGAGAGAGTAATGGCTTAGTAAAAAAAAATGGAAACTGCTAAATGTAATCACTATGAAAGAAGCATTGATAACACAGAAAAGAATCCTAGACAGATGTGGGTAGACTTAAAGGAATTATTAGATAATAATAAAAAAAGTCTGACCTCGCTAAATACATTAAATTGTAATGGAGTTGAATATGATAATATAGACGAAATTACTAATACACTTAACATTTATTATGTAGGCAGCATAGAGGATGTGATCATTAGCACTGGTGTAACTATTGTTGGCGAAGAGAGTGTATTAGAAACAATACCTAAAATGAACTGCAAAGTCTTGGAAAAGGTATTTTTAAGGAATGTTTTAACACGTCCACAATAGTACGGCCATGAGCAAAAAGAAATAGGACAAGTCTTATAACGGCATTTTGCTAAAATCTAATTGTGTACATCTAACTTTAATTTTTGTGACATTGTTAGTTAGTTGTCATAATTTATTGCAAATGTGCAAAAAACTAATATGCCTCATATAAGCGATTTAGTTAAATCTGGAGTTATTGCTGAAACAGAAGATGGATGGTCAATGAGGCAAATTGAACTGTGTTATAATAATGACAAAAATTTGGTGTGTAACATTTTAAGAAAGTGGAGAGAGAATAAACAGTACGATTAGTAAACATTCTGGATTAGGGCGACGAAGGATATCAACTCAACAACAAGATTTGCAATTGGTAAATGCTTTAGTAGAAAATCCATTTTACTTAGTTATTCAGGCTGCTGAAGAAACGAATTTTCCTGTATCGAGTAGTTCTGGTCGCCGGCGAGTAAGAGAATCGGAGCTACGCTGTCAGGCAGCAGCACATAAATATTTACTTAAAGCTGAACATAAAGAAGCTCGAGTAGGATTTGCGCTTGAATTTTTAGCGCATGATGTAAATTTTTGGGACAATGTAATCTTTACAGACGAAAAAATTTCGGAAAAAACTTTCCAGTCAACACACAGCGGTCGTATTCGTGTTTACCGCCCTCCGAATACTCGATTCGATGAGAAATATATCTAACAATGATAAAAGTGATAGATTTTCCGTCAATATGTGGGCTTGGATATCGGCACGTGGTCCTGGTATTTTGTGGCATATTGAGGAACAATTTAATAGTGAAACGTATATTAGGATTTTAGACAATATTATGCTCCATTGTGTGTCACAATTATTTCCTAATAATGAGTTCATATTTCAACAAGAATTGTTCAGTTCATAATGCTCATACCGTAACTAACTGGTTTCAAGATAACAACACCAATGTTCTTAACTGGCCCAGTCATAGTCCAGATCTTAACCCTGTGGAAGAAGTATGGGAACTACTCGTAAGAAGTATCCAAAAACGAAATGTGAGACCACGGAATGCCGAAGAATTACTGGAAATAGTAAATAATGCGCGGGAAAATATTATTACTAATGATTATTGTATAAGGTTATTTAATTCTATGCTAAACAGACTTATAGAAGTTATAAATAGAAATGGTGCAATAACGAAATATTAATAGTTAGTTTCTTGTTAAGTAGAATATCCTTTGTCCTTTGATCCAAGATTTCTACTAATCGTACCGTTTATTCTCCACTTTCTTCAAGTGTTACACACCAAATTTTTGTTAATGTTATAACGCAGTGCAAATTGTCTCATTAACCATCCACCATTTACCATAGCAATAACTACAGCATTAAAGTAAAAAATAGATTAAAAGTGATATCGGTTTTATTTCGGCTACTCATTACATATTCAAATAGAGACAGATTTACATTAGAAAAAAAAGTTCTTTTTTTTCTGCTCACGGCAGTACCTATGTCAAAAGTTCCAAATACTAAGTTAGCAGAGTATTTGAGACCCATAAATGTGCCTCAATCAGTTGGTGGAGACAATGAACCTGGAATTAAGCCACGTCTCAAGTAAATTCAATGAAAATAAGTTAAAAGTAAATGAAATGAAATCAAAATGGATGTTTATTGTTTCAAATTGTTTAGACAACTCTTTTAAAGAACTAAACATAAATGTCATTTTAAATAATGAAAATGTGAAACATGTAAAAAATATGAAATACTTAGGACTTGTAACTGATAGAGAACTAAAACTAAATGATCACGTTGACTGTGTCGGAAGAAAAAAGGTGGAAAAATTGGTTTCTTTGGAAGAGTCAGTCAGTGTTTATCAATTGGAAGTAAAATGACCTTATATAACTCTTTAATCCTACCACACTTTACATACTGCTGTTCATTAATCTATACCTCAAACGCTAACACGGAAAGACTACAAAAACTTCAAAATAAAGTAATGCGAATTACCTATTTTAGAATGTAATATGTATACAAACATCAATTTGATGCCAAATGTCTTAAACTGGTTTGACATTAAAAATTACCTTTACCATGATTTTCATTTATAAAATTGTTAATAATTTACTACCAAATTACGTAAAAGATCAAATATAATTTATACATGACGTCTATCAATAAAGTACTAGGCAAGAACATTACATTTATATTAATACAACCTCTAACACCAGTTCTATGAAGAATTAGTCTCATCCAATATATATTTCTTGATGAATATACAAAATTCAAAGAATCTTATATTGCTGGATAGAGAATGGGCTGCCATATGCACCCTCGTTCCTTGAAAATTTTAAAGGGATAGCTGTCAGTCACTCCAAGTTGGTTAAAGGGGGAGGTATAAAATTATGCAAAAAAAATGTCATTTAAAAATTAAAAATTTACATGTTTTAGGATTCTACTCATAAATCGTTAATTACGTAGATAAAGAATTTGTCAGTTACTTGTGGACCTCACTGTATATTTTATTCTTTAAATGGACAACGTACATAGTTTAATATGGGAGAGTATTTAATTGGATATCAGGAGTCCAGGAAATGTAGGACTTGCAAAGTACAGTCTTCAATTACAATTTCAAATCAGAATAGGCATTGAAACACCTGAACACCGTAATCGTTGATGAAACTTTACACCCTTGTAAAATCCGGTCATCTGTCAATAATTTTTTAAAATCAATTCTTATAATAATATAGAATATGCATCTAACTTTCTGATTTTAAATAACGCCCTCTATGTTTATGTGAACTTCTCATGAAGTTGTAATTTCTCTTTACAACAGTTTTTTTCATATTTAAAGTCAAATTAAAAATGACGTTAAATATGGCATTTATTTATTATATCTACCAGGCCGTGAAATTAGGAACACATTTAGAAAACATCAAGTAGGTTTTGAACTCCATTAAAAGGATACTTTCGTATTTTTAATCGAAAATTGAGCAGTAAAAGAAAAGTGGTAAGGTGGGTACTTTCCGTGTCTCCCGGTGTCTCTAGCACCTTCTTGAATAACAAAAATATCAATTCAACAATTGACTCAAATTCAAAGTGAAACGCAGGTCATCAAGAATGTGTAAGCACACGAAAAAAATGTATTTGTCCGTTTTAGAAAACAAAGCGGCATGATTATGATGGATGATGATGATTCATGTCTACCTGTTCAAAAGAGAATTCAATTTACAAAGTATAAATGACAGCTATTTTCTAGCCAAAATTATCTAAAACAATTTGTAGTTCATTACCAGGGTAATTAATCTTAAAATTGACGAAACGCTATGTTGCAAATATCTTGACGGTACTTAGACACAGAAAATATTTTCATGTGTGGGTGTACGAAGCTAAAATTTGCCGTATGGAATGAGCAAATTATTTTCTAGAAAGCGAGCACCATCTCGTAATAAAGGTCCAATGAAGGAGAGGGCTGCGTGAACGGCGGTTTAATTGAAACTATATCTTTCAATCTTTTTAATTGCAGAAAATATTGTGCTATTATTATAGTGCCCTCCCTAAAATATTATCGTTTTTTGAATATTTGGCGAAGTCGCTGGTGCCAATCCAAATTTTATGTAATTATGCGGCGAACCAAATAAAATGAACCTCTAACCAGTGACACATTAATCGCTCTATAATTTTCAATAAAGCTACTTTACATTTTGCAATTTACATTGCCGGCAAGGGATTACGAACTTGTTCTTGCAGCTGACTTTACACTTTTTTCAATTTTCCTTGCTTAAGAAACAGGTATACCATCATAGATGAATTAGATGATTTATGTAAAAATTTGAGGCTATGATTATTATTTGTCTTTCTAAAGGATGTTCACGACGAATAAACAGACTAAAATTGCAGCAGCATCATGTGTTTTGGTAATTGGCGCTGTTGGATAAAACCCTAGTTAAACATCGACAGGAGGTTTAGATTTATTTATGGCTTAAATAGACAGACAGGTAAAAAATGAAACCATCCAAATAAGGGATGAATTTAAGGGATATGTAAATGACTACGGTAGTGTTCCCTGGCATGATAATATGATATAAATTTTCGTTAGGATATAATAGGTCGTTTATTGTGTGATATAAAACAGTAAAAAATACGAATAATAACAGTAATTTTTATTCCCTATGCTAAACATAAATACCCTAAAAAATCGCTAAATTGCAGCCGCAATGCAATGCATGCAATTTCTGTAATGCAAGGAACATTGCCACATCTAATCAAGACGTAGTAGAACGCAAACGCGCAAGTGTAATTTTATTGGCGGCAATGAAAATTGCAAAGTGAGATTTATACATTTTTTCGAGTTTAAATTTGAAAAAAAATACTACACTTAACTTTAATGCATATTTTACTTTTAGACATTTTGAAATATAATAAAACTCCTGATTTAGAAAGCTAAAAATATGTTATTTAAAAAAAAACAGAATTTATTCCGGATAATACTAAAAAAACAATTTTCCGTCCTAAAAACTTTTATAGACGTAATTCGCTATTAACACGTAAAAATCTGAACGTAAACTATATCAACGGCGACAGCTGCTGCAAGATATTCTATTTTTAGACATTTTCAAACATGATAAAAACTCTCTATTTAGGGAACTAATTGAAAATATATTATTTAAAAAATAACAGGATTTATGCTCGACAGTTAGTACCAAAAAACTAAATTCTCCATCTTAAAAATGTTTACATACCGTAATTCGCTATTAGCACGTAAAAGTCTGAACGTAAACCATATCGACGGCGATGGCCACTGCTAGATTACCTGCCACTTGGCGACCACGCACTAAAAATAAGCAACAAGTTTACGGTCACCGTATGGAAACTGATAAGTGGCGTAACTCCATAATAATCGATAATTTTTTGCAATATTCAAAAATTTCCTTATTTATTTTTTGATTTTTGGATAAATATTGTTCTACGATTTTTTAAAAATATAACGAATACATAGGAATAGCCTTTGGCTAAACTTCGCCCTTTAAGTAAAGACGATTATTATTTCAAACACAATCTGTATATCGTTTCTAAGTCCTACAGTATACGGATAATTATATTACCTCTAAAATAGGGGTTTATATTATTTTTCTGTTTTACTGCTCCATTTTGAACATTCTTATATTATGTATATACAGGGTAATTCGCGTATGCCGTTCGTTAGAAGTTGGATTACAAACTTGAAACTTGATATGCAGCCATAATCGATCATGCCAATTCTGCCTAAAATATTTTCAGTCCTCCAACTATACAGGGTGTGCCAGAAATCGGTACCAACTGTTTTATTTTAAATGGAAACCTACATTTTTTTACATGGTTCAATGGCCTTCCAATTCTGAGTTGAGACAACTTAAGTTATTTTAATTTATCTGTTACAGGTTTAGATGCATTTCAATATATTTTTTTAATCACCGCTGTAGTCGTTTACGAACAAATCAGTATATCACAAACCCTTCAAAATTATGAAACCAAATTGATGAAGCAGTTAAGTGGAAGACCAGGCTAACACCTGATGTTATTCAATAAAAATCAAGAGATATTGCTTTGTTTTTCAAGTATGCCATGGAAACAAATGACAATTAGATCAATGTATTTAAAAATATGTATGCAGATCTTCGTCCGGTCGATTGCCGAGCGGGTTAAGGCGCAAGGTGGCAATCGCGATTAATCACACGGCCATCGCACCACCGGGTTCGAATCCTGACTCCGACAATGATACTGTCGGAGTAAATGGTTGTATGTCCGTGTTTTTTTCAATGTGTAACCCCCTTTCGCACAAGCCCTGGCTTCCAATGGGTTGTCTAATTTCTGTGGTGTTTGTTTATTATATCTTGAGTTATTGGCATTTTTCAAGAGAATTTTTTCTCAAGGGTAGTAAGTAGGCTTTGGAAATAATCGTTTTATTTGAATTTTTATTCAAAAATCGTATTGCAACAACAAATAATAACAAATAGTACAATAAATCTTGACCAATTTTTCACATCTTTTGGATTTGTGTACACTAATTCTTTGACCCGACTCCATAAATAAAAATCTAAAGGAGTAAGATCCGGATATCGGGCTGGCCAAAGTGATGGACCTCTGTTTCCACACCAACGTTTATTTGGCATCTACGGCTCTAGTCGAATGTGCTGAAACTCCGTCCATTTGATAACCAACCATTGATAAGTCGATTGAGCGGCATATCATCCAGATAGTTTTCCACAACTTCTCTTAAGGTTCTCAAATAACCCTCGCCCTTATAACAAATTCTTCGAAAAAGTTGATTCTGCGTACGTAGTCGCCTAGATGTAGTTTTTGTATAGCCTTATAGATTTATAAGGATGTTATTTATGAAGATAAAGAATTCTTTGCAACGAGGTATTAGAAATTCCCAAATCAGCAGATGCTGTTCTAATGGAAGCACGTGGACATACTTGAAAATATCCCAGGGCGTTAAATCCAATATCTCAATTTCCTGTGATAGGTTTAGTTCTCACAAGAGGCTTAACTACCTTTCCATAAGCAAAAAAATATATTTTTAAGCCTAAGAAATTTACCTTTTGTCATTTGCGGTAGATATAGATACTTGAAATTGAACGTGCGGCATGTTCTGTCAACTATTCTATTATTTTCACCATAAATTACAAACAAATCAAATACAACATCATTAGGATAATGTTCCATGATGAAAATTAATTGAAACAATAAGATAGCAATGACAGTAAAACACAATAGTGGCTAGGTTTGACATTTGGCATATTTTCCAAAGCCTACAAAAAAATGCCAATAACGAGCTATCCATACATATTGTCATTTGTTTCCATGGCATACTTGAAAAACCAAGCAATATCTCTGCAAGATAAGGTATTTCTTGATTTTTATTGAATAACTCGGTGGTGGTGAAGTTAGGTATAGGGAATGCTTAAGTAACACTCTAAAATTCAATTTTCTTTCGAATAATGTCAAAAAAAGTAGGTGTTATTTGAATGAATCGACTTTGACGATTTATATTTTCTAAAAAATTATCTAGTAAATCAAGACCATGAGACCAAATTGCAAAGATGTCGTCAACATATCTCCACCAAACAACCGGTTTGTTTATACAATTTTGAACATGTATGTTCTCAAAGTTCTCCATAAATATGTTGCTTAAAATTGGTGATTGGTGAAGAGGACAATACATGTGGTAGAAAACCCAAATAAAAGAAAGAATATTCGTAGAATGTCACAAATAACTTTTAGACAATACCCTGTATTTGTTTTAACACGAATTTAAATTACGTAAAAAGTGTCATTTAGTTATATTTTTGTAATCACTTGCTTATTGTTCCGTTCTGAAATATTTTTCAATTAAATTGAAGCAACAGTGAGCAACACTTCCACACACAAACTGTACTTATGTTTTTATTGTATATATTGCCATAAATCGAGAGTTATTGCCGCATCCCCTAGTTTTCTGACTTTCCGTTTTTCCTCGTTGCAGGTCGATGCTGAAGCCGCAGCCGCCGGCGAAACCGTCAATCGACTTGTTGGCTCAGGCGCCCACGATGGACAATAACCGTCTCGAAAAGCTCGTCAAGAATTTCGTGGACGAGGACAAGGCCAGAATAGCGGCGGCGAGGAACAAAGCCATGCCGTCTAGTATCCAATACGCCCTTCAGAAGTTCGAAAAGGGCTCTTCGCAAACCGACGGGGCCATGGGAGGGTATGCAAGGAAGACCGCAACGTTACCTAGTAAGAAAACGAACAGCTACGGGCCGGTTAACAATTTCACACCATCGCCTTCAGTACAGGTGAGACTTAGCAATTCCAATTTATTAATAAATCTGTTACTTATTGTAATAATTGATAAATTGCTTTTTAGATCGCTTTTAAGTACTGGTTTTGTCAGTTCCCTTACTAGAGCTATATGAATTTTCGATACCAAAAAAACTATTTTTTCCAAGTTTGCTCATATTAACTCCTGTTCTAATGGTTATTAAAAAGACAAATCACTCCACATAAATTCTCTAGCTTTCAGATCCAGAACATACGCGAGTTAATTTGAAAAAGCATTGTTATTTGTCGAACTGGAACTCAAACCTAAAAAAAAACACAACAAATATTGCTCTTTCTATCACATTAAATATTTTTGTGGGCACAGTATTATATCGACTGGTATGTATGCCTAAATATAATGTTAATTACTAATCTTGTTATTCAAAAGCATCATCACCACTAGTTTCCGTCACTGATTTCTCCCTGTCGCGAATCGAGTTCATCTAATAAATTAAAGTCATCTTTGGCTAATTTTAATGAGGAATTCAGAACGGCATTCAAGAAATCAGTCACTGTAGATTCTTTCGTATATTTTTTTTTCTGTGAATTAACTTTTTGTTTATTGCTATAACCACTATATGGTATATCAAAATATGAATACTTGAAGACTCTTCAATTGGCAAATATACTTCGCTCTAAATCAGACCCCTGTAGTACAACGGCTACCTCGACGGATTGTTAACAAGAACATTGCTTCAGTAACGTAGTAAGACTCACATAAGTCATGTTTTCAATAAAAGAACTTTGTTTCTTATGTACGTAAAGGAATCAAAATTTGATAATATAAAACAATTGCTCTGTAGTTTTCACTGCATAGTGCTTACTGAAACTTTTAATATTGCTAAAACAGCATTTTTCGATATTGAGGGACCCTGTAACAGAGGAGTATCTTAATACTATGGTAGAACATGGCTTTATATCAACAATAAATGTATATACCCGGACACAGGGAGGCTCAAAAAGTTGCATAGACCATTTGCTTGTTAACTAAATGTGAGAATTATGAAGAAATTTCCCCTGTGGTTCATAAATCCTCAATCACGGGTCATTCTTCAATACTATTGGCACTCGAATTACTTAGTGAAATAGAAAACAATGACCAACTTACAGAAAGATGGACTGTAAAATATACGGATTATGAAAAACTGAAATGCAAATTAAGCGAATATGATTAGGATGATTTATACAATACACCAGATGTGAATAAAGCAACAAAAATTACCATCAATAGAATAAAAAATAAATAGACGAATGCACAACTATTTTAAAAAAGAAAGGAACGGGAATTAAGAGGAAATGTTAGATAACTGAAGAATTGGTAAAATCAATATGCAAGAAACATAAACTATTTAAAAAACTACAAAGAAACCCAGAAAACACCGAGTTAGCAACAGAATATCGAATGTATCGAAAACTAAACGATTTATTCCAAATAACTTAAGCCAGTTACTATAAGAATAAAATAGAACGAAGCAAAGTTAACTGCAAAGTGCTATGGAAAGAAAATTGAAGGCAGCAAATCAAGAAACAAAATTTTAAAGATTATAAATACGGAAGGAACACAGGTAACACAAGAAGAGGAAATATGTGAAATTTTTAACAAATTTTTTATAAATATCGGTAAAGACTTAGCTAGCAAAATCAAGCTGGTAAAAGGAAATAAATAAGGAATACTGTAAACATCAATCTGTATTCAATTATTTTAGCGCAAGCTAATGAAGTCGAAATGAGAAAAACCATACTAAGTTTAAAAGATCACAAAGCTCCTTGAGGAACGTATCTTTACAATGGTAGCATGCTGTAAATACTCCCTAATTATAGATGATTTGTACCTCAATCTTACGAAGTCAGCTAAATAGTTCCTAAAAGTGCTAGTTCCGGAAAGGCATCGGCTCGCCTAACGTTCTTGACACTAAATGATAATAATTATTCCTCTTTCTAGTTCCTGTATACTTATTGTAACATCTCCAAAAATCTTAAGAAAATTGATCTAATACAGACATTGGCACCTTTCATCTATCAATTAAAGTCAACTGAATCTGAATAAATTAAACAAATAAATAGCTAATGGGAGTGTACATAGGTACATAAATCCAGGAGAAGGTATCGAGATTAATCCGGAACTAATTTTTATCTCAAACTTAGGGAAGTAATTTTAATTTTTTTTTCTGGTCTTCTAACGCCTTCTCCATACTTAAACTACCCTCTTTCATTGGAAAACTAATAAAAACGAAGTACTAGTACTAGTTTTCTAACTGAGTGATATAAATGAACCCACTTAAGGACTCTAAAAAGGCCAGGTACCTAAATATCTACCATTAGGAGTCCAAGTCTCTTTATAAACCATCATTGAGATAAGTAAACCTTTTTATTTGCAAGTTTTGTGAGGTTGTATAATAATAGTTAATGCTTGATGTGGTATCCTAGATCATATTGTTGGACGCTTTTTTATTGGCGGAAACCTAAATGATGAACATTATTTGGGATTACTTAGATGTGCAAATCAAATCAGATACGTGGACCAACTTCAAACGTATTCAAACAATACGGACTCATGGCTGAATAAATGAGATTATCCTTCCAAACTTCGTCTATAAATCTTTAACTACGCTCCTTCCATCTCGCCGTATTAACAAGGAACAAGATTTCTCATATTTCATGTAACTAATTAAAAGTGAATAAAGGAAGAACTCTCTCAAACATTTTGTCAATAATGACTCGTCTGTATATTCTTGCTGTTGTTTTTAGCGCTAGATTGTAGAATATGGCCAAAGAAAAAGTACATTAGCGCACTTTTGAAGTTTCCTACACTTGTGTCGATATAAAGTGTTCAATGTTTCTGCAAGAACCTGAACGAGCTTCCTTTATTAGATGAGATTAAATGTGTAATTCAAACAGGCGAGGCCCGTCTTATAACAAAAACACTTATTAAACTTTCTTCATTAAGATTTCCGTCCATTGGTCTCTGGAAAAACCCTCCAATTAACTTGAAACATGTAGTAAACAATGAGCTGATACTTTTATTTGTGCCGACTATATATAAATTGTCCTCGAGGACATTCTGTCCCCAGATGAGTTAAATACGCTTGCTCTTTTTTATAAATTCCTTCTCTTGATTTGAACTTCCTTCTGAAGCGAAATAATTCATGAAAGAAAATGTTCTGTTATTGATTTCCATGTCAAATGAAAGTAACGGAATTTGCCTCTCTGCAATATTAATGTAGGTACGCGTGAATTCTGACAGAACTTGAATGAGTCGTTGATAAAGGACGAAATTGCAAGATTTATGAATAGCGTCAACTGAACACTTTGCGCGGTGATAACAGAAAGTTTATATATTTCTGTCCAATAGCTCAAACTTAATAATTGAGGACAATATACTGGGTGTTAGGAACCGTAACCAATACCTCCCAATCTCAAAGCATATTATTATCATGTTTTAAAACAAGTTATAACCTTATAATCGTAAGAGAATATTGGAAACAATGAGGAAGGAATATAATTGAATTCTAAGGTAGTATCGCGATTTGTGTTTATATTACCTCATTCACAAATAATTGATAAAGGCTTGAAATGCATTTGTGACCATTAGTCGGCAGAGTTTCAATCCGCAACAATTTGGTTGTCAAGGAATATACCCTTGACTACAGTTCAATCACGAATTTTGTCGGTCACGTCATCATTCTCTAATTCCACGTTTGCAAAAGAAAAGTATTTAGTAATGAAAATGTGTGGAGAATAATAGCATGCAATACAATGAATTTGAATATCCTCTACCGCATTTAATTTTAAAATTCACTTCATGGATTGGTAAAAGGGGATCTCCCTTCCTGATTGAAGTACTCACCTAATTTCACCACCATGTCTCTAGCTCCTGAATTCAGTCTTTTGTCCACTGCACGCTATAAATTAAATAGTTTGCATCCACTATCAGTTATAGGGTGATATCTGCTTTAAATCATTGTCAAAGAGCTTTAACTTAATATTTGCTATTATTCTTACTTTTTTTTGTTTTGTCATATAGTTTTTTGATTACATTTATATTCGTTCCAGTACTACAATGTTCTAAAAAAAGGGAATGATTAGTTACACTTACAACTAAATCCGAGTTTTTTATGTTTGTAATTATATTGTCAATACAGCTTTTTTTTTGGTATTACCGATTATTGTTGATTCTCTGACAGTAACGCTAGAACTATGTCTATAAATTAAACATAATATTTTTAGTCGCAAACTCCTCTATAAAATTCTTATTTTACTATAAGGAACGTAACCAGACTGCAACCAACAGCTACTCTCCGGGCTATGTGCCCCGCCGAGCGCTGAACTACAAGTTACAAGTCTGGCGCGTTAAGTGTAATAATTGCATATTACCAACAAACGCTAATGCTTCGATTGCAACAAATACCAGCCGAAAGACTGATCCTATTTAAAGGAGCTCTCTTGCCAGCCGTCACACACCACTTGCAGACTGCAGTTTCGAGCTGTTGGCTCTCGTCAGTGCAAGGTAGGCATGTGACGGCTGGCACGAGGATCCTTTGACTATTTGGTACATCCCGGTATTTTTACAATAGCGACATGTAAAATAGTCAGCAGGCGCCATCTAGCGGTCCAGTGTCTGTTGCAATCGAAAAATAAATAGCCTGACTGGGCTTAGCATAGTTCAAATGTGCTTTTAGATGGCGGAATATTAAACATTATATTTTTAGTCGCAAACTCTTCTATAAAATCCTTATTTTACTATAAGGAACGTAGTATTTTTACAATAGCGACATGTAAAATAGTCAGCAGGTGCCATCAAGCGGTTGCAATCGAAGCATTAGCGTTTGTTGGTAATATGCAATTATTACACTTAACGCGCCAGACTTGTAACTTGTAATTCAGCGCTCGGCGGGGCACATAGCCCGGAGAGTAGCTGTTGGTTGCAGTCTGGTTACGTTCCTTATAGTAAAATAAGGATTTTATAGAGGAGTTTGCGACTAAAAATATTATGTTTTAATATTCCGCCCTCTAAAAGCACATTTGAACTATGTCTATAAATGTTGATAAGTTATAGTATTTTGATGGTCATTAAAATATGTTGAAATCTCCTGTTAAAACTATACTTTCATTTGAACTTTGAACTATTTCTAGCATGCATGCCAACTTTATATATATATCTGATCGATTTTCGTTGCAGTTACTAAATAATTGCCTTTCGGTGCAAAATTTACGATCAAAAATAAAACTCATACGTCTGTCAAATAAGCAGAAACTAAGTTTCGTTTACCTAGACGTTAAACGTCCCCCAGAAAAATATACGTTGGAAAATTGCTATTAACGAAAAAAAGATTTTCTTTGCACCTCCTAAAAAGTTGTTTCGACTTCTTCGCAACGATTATTCCGTTGCCAAGTCAACTTCGTTGTCGTTCCTATGAGTCGTCCAAGAAGCATCTATACGTCCCTCAACATAATTTCGTTGTATTTCCAGTTCAACTCTAGATATTGCACGCGACCACAAATTTGTGGTAGTTTTTAGGTGCCTTTTTGCGTTTTTTTGCCTTGGAAGAGATTTTGTTGCTTTTGATGGACATAATAAAAGAATCACATACGCTTCTACCCTCATTCATCGACTATAGTTTTTAATGCAGACAGAATTCTCGCGACTTCAAAATTCCTTTACTAGTATTAAATTTGAAAACGACAATTTTTCTTGCGACGTTTGTGCACACATGTTTTTATTCATTTCACGCTCAATATTGGAATATTTTTCGACGTCAAACAGTCTGAAAGCAGATACGCGGGCGTTCTACCAAGTTTTCCCGCCTGTGCGATTGATGCACGCGGTACTGTTCTCCGATATTAACTAAATGATATCTTTAGCCAGAATAATCTGATTGTAAAAAGTCTTGCGAAAATAATATTTCCATCGTAATATTTTAAAAATATATCCAAGAGATGCATAATAAAAGTAAACTCAAGATAATATGCTGGATCCTTGTCTACACTGCCAGTAGACCACTAAACACTATCATTGTCGTTGAAACAGGCGCATCATTAATTTAGGAACAAAAATCTTACTCGATTTTCTAACGTATAATTATTAGGTTCTATTTGTTTAGAATTGCGCCCAAAGTATAGACTGGGAGATTTTCTTAGTTACTAGTACACGTATATCCTGTCAACGTACTTTCGTTTATGCAAACAATACAACACACAAAAGCTGCAAGGAAATTTTATAGACTTTATATCTTGTTCCCTTTGTGAACGTTTTAATAGGAAATTTTAAAATCAATCATTTGTATACAAAGAGAGTTTTTATTCAATTTAGCACTTGTCACCAAAAATGGCAATAATTAATCAAATCGACTATGAGCTTTTATATTTGTGACAAATCAGCAGCACTTTCCAAAGAGATTACTGCAAGCATTTCCTTAAATGTGCATAGGGACATAAAGTCTTTTGATGATTATGTTTCTTGCACGAGTTCTAATAATTACTTTAACTATTTTAGTATTAACCTTCAGCGAAAAGAATCTAGATGAAAAGTGACAGTGGTGGTAAGATGGGCACTGAATATTGAGATAAATGAATGATTTAAAGGGTCATATTGTAAACTTTTGCGTAGATTTTTAATTTGAAGAGAAAATACGTTAGAAATGCCTGACGGTGACCATATCCGCAAGAATATATTTTTCCCATCAAGGAAAATGTTCAATATTCAATACAAAATTATCCTCAATAAGATTTCATTTATTCTATTGAAAAATATATAAATTTGGTTACAAGTTCCATTAAAAGCACCTTGGTTTTTTGAGTAATTGACAATTGTAAAATCGTAGGATAAGTCATTGATTTAAGAACACGATGTATGTTTTACAAAACACACTTTTTAAATCAATTCTCCGACAGAAATAGAGTTATTGTGCAAAATTCGGCCCTACCAAAAAGTTGTAAAAATCCATTTTGAATAGCCAAAATTAAGCCAAGGTCCCGTTTGGTTATACCTTAAAAAAAATTAACAGAAATAAGCGAGATAGAATAGCGATTTTACTCCATTAATAAAACCTTAACAGTAAGATAAGAATAATTCATAAAAGCCATTTAATGAAAAATAAACGATGTTAAGAACCAGTTTCTATCGAACGTACATATAACATATACATATAATTGTTTACAAAACATAGTTGTGTGTTCAGTACAATCTTGTAAAACATGTATTTATTAGTTGACTTTATTTGCCACTCTTTTGTTTTGTTTATATAGTCTAATACGTTCATTCCTGGAAATGCCGTGTTGTTAAAGCTCGCTCTTTAACTCATTTATCATTTTATTTGTACATCAACGCGGAAATAAGTGAATAGCCAGCCGAAAATTAATTGATACTACTAAAGTAACATAACAAAGGCTACCAATACGAACCGCTACTCAATTACGATGAAGGTTTTGTGTTATTTTTCCCTATGACAAGCGAGATTACTATTTAGGATTTTATTTTCCTAATATAGATTGTTGAATCGTTTGTTAAGAATACCTAGAATTAACCAAACATTTAATATGTCTGTAATATATACCTATATGAGATTATTTTTTATATTAGTTATACTGTTCCAATTAGGTTAGGTTAGGTTAGGTTAGCAAATTTTCGATTAATGAACTTTATTACTAGTGCTCATTGCTTTCGTTGAAATCTCAACTTTAATATAGAATTAAAATATAATATTGTTTATATACAAAAATATCGTTAAAAAAGCGGTAAACCGAAAAAACTACTTTTTAAAAATCGAGTTTTCGGTGAAAATCATGAATTTCTTTTTCTTTATTGTAAATAAACGTTTACATTCATAAAAAGTGTTAATTCTCATACAATACTGTTATACAAGTAATGTACATGTACCTAACTATCCTCGGTTTTCAAAGTCCCGAAAACATTTAAACTGCAATTAAATAGGTAAAAATTCAAAAAACACAAAGGCTGTGAACTGAGAAAATTAGTTAATTATTTCTTGTGATTCGTAAGTATTTACAAATTATCACGTCAAAGTCTTATATTTGATTATAAAATACAAAAATTAAAAGTAAAATAATTTTATTGAAATCTTTTTTTCTTCGTGGGCAATTCTTCATCGCCAGAATCGATCAAACTTTCGATTTCTTCACGTTCATTTTCTATATCTTCAATTTCTTGGAGTTCTTCTGGATTGTCCAGTTCAGTATCATTATTTTTATTATTATTTATTAGACAGTGGGTACTGTCTTCGTCTTCGATGTCCTCGAGATTACAATTTTTTTCGTACAACGATTTTTCGGCATTAGAACATTTATCAGAACCGTGACAATTTGAGCACAAATTTGTGCACTTTAAGCCATGCTTGCGGCAGCCACATTTGTTATTACCGCATCCTGTTTCGCAGCTGCAGCAGATAATTTTCAATAAATTTTCGGGTATTAATTCTTGTTCTGTAAATATAGGTACGATGCCATTAACATGATGTTTCCATCCCCAATCTGTAGCTGTTAATTGATTACCAAGCCTACTTTGTATTTGAAAATACACCCTGTAACAATGTTGTTTAGCTGCCCCTTCAGTTGGAGGTAATTTTTTCAAATGAAATGAGGATTTAGCAGTAGCCGTTCGGTAGAGTTCAAATCTTAAATCTTGTAGAGATGTATATATATTTTACTTTTGTAAATATAAGTTATTATTTTTAATCCATTTTCCGTAATCGTTTGTTTGTCTGCATTTGTATTGTAAAAAATTTCTGCAAGATTAGGTAAATGTTTATCGGCCAATAATGATTTTATAATTGTTTTTTTTTCCTTTCCCAGCAAAACTGGAAGTTGTATCGCAGTCAGAAAAACAATGCAAAAATGCTACAATGTTTATGTGATTTATGTTTAAAACTATTAGAGGTGTAATAAGTATCATTAATATTTCTTGCATCAGGTTTGTGAAAATAGATATTCAATTCATGTGCACTGAATTGATTTAAAAGAACTAAAAGATCTATGTCTTGACCAACAACTACCACTATTTTATCGGAGTTTTTTGCTACTTCAAGAGATGTATTGATAATTAGGAAATTTGCATCTTCTTCGGCTTGTTTGCAGACAAAACATTCCCATTGCAGTTTAAACAATGTTTTCGAGACTTTGAAAGCCGAGAATAGTTAGGTACATGTACATTACTTGTATAACAGTATTGTATGAGAATTAACACTTTTTATGAATGTAAACGTTTATTTACAATAAAGAAAAAGAAATTCATGATTTTCACCGAAAACTCGATTTTTAAAAAGTAGTTTTTTCGGTTTATCGCTTTTTTAACGATATTTTTGTATATAAACAATATTATATTTTAATTCTATATTAAAGTTGAGATTTCAACGAAAAAAATGAGCACTAGTACAGTTCATTAATCGAAATTAACCAAACTTTCCGATTGAAAATTATGTCTTTTTTTATTTTCTTCATAAAACATCGAAAACTAAATATTTCGCTTTGAAAAAATTTGGGCTTGTTTGAAACACAAAAAAGAACATTTTCACCAATTTTCATGAAAATATAAACATTTTTGCGATAGTTATAAATTAAAAACCGAAAAAACGGTTTTTTGCATATTTCTCGATAATTTTGAGGTTATGGTCAATAATGATCAATCAGAAAATTTTAGATTTTTTCATTATCTACAACTTTTACTTTCAACATTTTTCGATAGGATGCATAGTTTAGCCGCAAATCGTAAAAAACGGGTACCAACCCCTAAAAACGTATATATTACCACCCCAACCCCCTTTCCAGAACTTTTACTCAGTCTGGACGATTTTTTCTTAATTATTTACACCATTAACTACATTTTCCGACCATTCGTATACTGCTAAGAATTTATCGTCTATTACGATATTTTAAACGGTTTGGTCCTGGGTCTATCATGTGATAAAGATTTTCCCATTTTGACAAATAATTCTTTATCAGTGAATATAATCAATTCATTTAGATTGTCTGTAGATTGTCGTTTTTCTTCAACTACGGTCTAAACACTACGTTGGACTGGTTTAACTATGTCTAACATTTTGTTCATGGAAGAAGGCATAAATTTGTATCATAAAGGTTATTGGGAACATATTAAAAGGATTTTTCTCAATAATTTTTGTTTTGTCTAATTCTATCGTCAATGGGTCTACGATTTATCCACCGACTTCAATTTTTTTGCATTCAGCAGTAGGTAATGAACCCTTTAAGGAGATAATTCTACATGTGTGTAGTAAAACTTCTTAGGTCAAAATGACATTCCGTACAGTTATTTCTACAGTTATTGTGTTTTAAATTGCAAAAACATTTAGCCTGATCATTTAAAATTATCCTGTTCGTGCAACACCAGGGTGATTTATCGACCATACGAACAGTTTTAACGTTAAATAATAACTCGCTGATGTACGTGTTAGCATGTGTTTCGTGAAGTAGACAGAACTATTTGCGCTTCCAAATTACAACCGAGAAAATACAATTTACACATCAAATCAAGAGTGGAGGTGTATTTATTTAAAACGATGTTGGTGGTCCATTGAAGATAATGACAGAGCCAGACCTGAAACATGCATTTATTTTAGTAAAATGAATAAGCGGCGTAATCCGTTTGATTTTCATGTAAATAATTAATAATTTATTGGATGAAATATAAAGGTTAAAAAATGTACCTACGCAACGACACGTGCCATTTTTATAAAAATATGCATAATGTTAGATTTAGATTTATTTATTATAGTAACGTCTGACAAAATACTAATATAGGTGTAGTAAACGTCTGTAGACCAAATAGCGGTGACATTAAAATTTTTGCTAATAAACTAACTGCAGCTCTGAACTATATTTTTAATAAATTCTCTTCTATTATTTTAATAGGTGCTTTTAATATTCACTGTAATAATAAAGATGACTTGTGTATAGGCGAATTCAGATTTACGGTGCGCTCAAAAAAAGGCAATAAAAACTTTACGGCTTCGTTAGAATACCGTTAAATTAATTGCAAAATTAATTACACACTTGAAATATTTAGATTAGCAACTCGTCGTCGTTCAATTTTAATAGCACGTTACGTGCTATGGTTATGAACTATGAGGGTTGTTAGATAATACAGAAACACACTTGGGCTGCTGTGCGTAGCAGATCGCAGACACTACCTAGCCTGGATAAGTGATGTAACGTGCCCACGACAAAATTTCACTAGCTCAGAAATCTCAGGGCGTTAAGCCCAAGTTTAACATAAACTACTAGCAGTTTAACATAAAATCACTGAGGGTTCCATTCTTAGTGGTCGCAGACGAAATAATGACACTTTCTTTCAACATGAAATGTACTATATTAGAGTATTTACAAATTATGGTTCTCTAATATGAACCTGGCGATGTTCAGTTATGTAGCTATATTCTGATAAATATGTTACAGCATAAAATAAAGATAAGTACCCCTCGTTTAGTTACACTTGGTTTACAAGGGTTGACTCAAATAAAATTTGGCCGCAATAAATTGAATTAGAGAACTTACTTAATCAATATGAGTGAATAAAATCATTGTTTAAATATGTACAAAGTAAGTTAAAAGAAAACAAATATTATTACACAGAACCACTGGAGGAGGTTTCTTGGTAGAAAACACAATAACACTTATCAAAAAATTGGTACAATACCCAGACGTCAACCAGTGATGAGACTGCAGCCCTACGGTGGTGACTTTGGGACAGATGAGGGTGGTAGGTTTGGTGTCTGTGGGACTTTCTAACCTAGTCCGTGGAATGTCTAACCCAGTCCGTGGAATGTCTAACCCAGTCCGTGGAAGTTCTAAGCCAGTCCGTGGACCCTAAGATATACCCATTTAATTTGTAAGTCGGAAATGCACGTAAAACGTGCCTAATAAGAGCGATTGAAAACATATATAATCCACAAAAGAAATAATTTACAAACGTCTGACTTGTTGAAGGATACAATCCACCAAAATTCTTGGATAATGCTACAGTTCAATTGACAGCAGAGATACCCCCAAGGGAAAGTGGTCAACCAGTCTATAAATATTTGAAATACGTAGGTAAGGTCGAAAAAGGTGGCGAATAATAAGGTTACTCACGTGTGCACACATAAATCCCGCACAGATGCGGATTAAACTCCCTCCGTAGCAACAAAATATTCTAATGAACAGCAACAACTGAAAGCGAAGGAAATTTTACAGTTGCTGATAATCCAAAATGGTTCAAATAAACAAGCTTTTAGGAATTATCGGCAGCGTAACCAAGCTAAGCACTTGTCACCTCCTACCTTTTTACACCAGCTGCAAGCGCGCGACCGCCCTTAGCGGACGGTAGTCAAATCTCGGCTCGCGACTGTTGGTGATATGTGACCCGCGAAACGCAAATGTGTGATGTGGGTCGCATATGCATTAAGCATGTAACATACGGTCTAGTATTATTAACATGTACTGATATGATTTTTACTTGTACGTAAGCTAAAGAACTTGGGTCAATTTGAGTTATGTATTGTGAATGAAATGCATCTTATTTTATTCTGAGTAGAGAGTTGCATGCATGTTTTCTGTTTTATTTGTTTTGTTTGATAAAATACCAAATAATTTTACAGAAGACAGATATTTTCTATAAATACATGCAATTTTTATATCTCAACCATTAAAAACTGATAGAGATGTTTATAACATAATTTAATGATAAATAGAATCAGTTAATTTATTTAAATGCACTTAATATTGTTATACTAATTATCAAAATGTTTAAAACATTTCTAACTATTTACGCATTTAATATATTAATGTAGATACAGGATTTTTTATTTAATTTGTGCGGGAAACTGATAAAACTGAAAAAAGGCTCAATATCACGTGATGAGAATCAATTCGTTTTGTTAAGTTGATGTCACGAAAGATTCAAGTTGGTATCTACTTTTTTATATTTTGAGGAAAATATAAAGGAGACTGTGGAAAAATTGAAAATTGGAGGTTGCTATAGGATATGAAAAAATAACAAGGAAATGGTGAAAATTGAAGGGATGAAAAATTTTAGAGAAAGTAAAATATTGGAGTAAAATAGAGAAAATAGACTGTTGTTGGTTGAACTGAAGAAAAGTAAAATGAAGACGAGTAACTAAAGAATTTGGAAGAATGAAATAGAAAATCGTGTTTTTGGAGATTGTGACAAGTAGGAGAAAGGAGTATAATTATAATTTATTTTAAGGTCCAGAAAACGGTTCCTGGTGGAAACGGTATAAGTACCATTTGAAAGATAAATAAATAAATAATAAATGAACACCACAGAAATTAGACAATCCCCAATTCCAGAAGCCAGAAGCTTGTGCGGAAGGGGGTTACACATTGAAAAAACGCGGACAGCAACCATTTCCTCCGACAGTGCCGGAGCCAGGATTCGAACCCGGTGGCGCGATACCCGTCTGATTAATCGCGATTGCCACCTCACGCCTTAACCTATCGGCCAGACAAATAGCTGATAGCAGCTGAACATCGCAAATGAGTGGTACTGTGCGGCTGGAAGTTATATTGAGTTACACGGACTGAAAATTTGTAATAAACTTTATATAAATTTCTTGTTCATCATTTTATAGTTTGGAAATAATTGAGAATATTTTAAATTACAAATTTTTATAGTTTCATTTTTATTAACAAATTTTATTTTTTAAACTTATCATCTCCAAATTATTTTGTTTTAGTATCGTATTTATTTTATTGAGCTAGATAAGAAATTATATCTTTTAGTTGTATGAAATATTGTTCTCGCAGTACACTGTTCAGTTTGATTTGAATTTGTTTTATTGCTTGTTTGTGTTTCTAGAATGGCCTTTCTTTTAATGACTCCGAACTTACCACTTTGAGAATTAAATTAGAAATATATCGTGTGATATTTAACCGTCTTTCAGGCGGATATCATAGCACTACAATCTAATACATACAAATTTTAAGTACGGCTCTGCACTATTTGATTCGCAAATTGACTCGTATACCTTTAAAGGTTTTTAATGTGCGTCGGCTTGTTTGATGACACTATGCGAATGGTCCAACGGCGATAATAATGAGGTCGTAATGTTTTTGTTGCCTTTTTGAGTGCACCGTAAATCTGAGCTCGACTATACTAAGTTTTTATTTGATATATTTAGTGCAGCGACTTCCGATTCTGCAAGTACCTGAGAGCGGCGACCTTCAGTCCTATACGCCCATGAAGACATCTATGGTGTATAGTAGCAATTGATCATGAGAGGATTCACTTACCTCTCACCACTACTCAATTTACTATAGTTTGTATAAAACTAGCAGGTTGGACACTATCATTTGTCTGTTGCATGACCTATGGTATACTTATGAGAACTAATAAGTTCGAAACCGGTCTATATCTGGTCAGGAAATTGACAAATGATATTGGCTACCACTCTTTCATGATTTGTAAGGTGTAATTCAATGCAGGTCGGGGTATTTGCCCGCCGAGTAGTTGTTTCATGCAAATCATATATTATAACAGTAGGTTAAGTCCACCGAGGACTGAAAGGTCGCCGCTCTCAGGTACTTGCAGAATCGCAAGTCGCTATACGCCCATGGAGACATCTATAGTGTATAGTAGCAATTGACCATGAGAGGATTCACTTACCTCTCACCATTACGAAGACATGTTAGAAATGAAAATACTGTTACTTCATATAAAAGTCGTGATATGAGACAGTCCAATCTAAAATATTGCGTTTCTAGCGGCCTAAAATGTAAGGAAATTCTGCTGGGGAGAAGTAATTTTAATTCAAGAGCTAGTAATTAAATGGATAGAATATTGCATTGATTGAAACGTTTGCAAGTCTTAAAACAACAATAAAATAAAGCAACTACTTTATAGCAGTGGGTGGCATAAAAATTACTAATTTACAATCACCTACGATAGATTAAAAATGTATGAATGATTGTTGCTCTGAACCTTAAGAGCGGTCCCGCTTAAAATGAACCGGGCCTGTCATAATTATTATGTGTTGCTTAAACTGTACATACGGTATCCCATTTGCATGTTTTCACATTAGCGAAATTGTATGTAAACATGCAAAATACGCGTTTTCGTGCAAATTTACAAAATCAATCGTTGCTGCGTCCTTCATCGTCCACTAACGATGATGAATAGGTAGATTTTCAACCCATCGCGGTCAGAATAATTGCTTTAATTAAAATCCGCTCGAAATAGTTAATCGCCAATTTGCTTTGTGCAATTTTCAATATTGGAACACGCATCAATCTTCACTTACGTGAGGAAATATTTGGGAAATTGGGTTAATAAATTCGCGAATTTGCGATGTAATTTTTCCGAGTACTTTAAAAAATTAGATTCCATGTGACCTCTGACATTAATAACATTTAAATTGGCGTACTTGATTACATAATCTCATTGTTGTTATAATTAAGATCGTTTCGGTTTGTTTAATTTAAATTGTAAGGAAATTATTACTTTACGACTTGTATGGTATCAGTGTGTCATTGTTAGTAAAATGGTTTTTATAGTCACCAGGGTCGTGCATTGTGCAGTTAATCAAATAAAATGTGTGCGTGAAAAATATGGCATATAGTACACTCCATGGGTGTAGGCATTTGTTTACATTTACTGGGTCGAAAGCGGGGAGAATTAACTGCGGTTAAGATCAACTATAGATGCATTTGATGACTATAAATAATAATGAATAAGTAAATATTAAATTTACCTAGTTGGGCGTTGAAGGTAAATCAAAGTGTGCCAGAAAAATATTCTGATGTTTCTAGTTTTAACGGGCATCGAACCCACAAACTAGAAGAGCAGCAGGCGGTGACATTTGTACTAATATACCTGTACCTATTCGGCTATTAATTTAATTTGTATATAAATAATAATAGAAAAACGTTTTCGCATATATATTCTTCATTAATATTATAATAGCCTCATTACAAACACGTCAGCAAAATAAAAAATAAAAAACTGATATATCACCTAATCAATCTAAAATTAGTTCGAACCTAAGAGACACTCTGTATTTTATACTGTTTCGGTATCTTGCATATATTCATATTTTTGTATGCCCAACCAAAGCAAGATATAAGATTCTACAACTAAATTATCTTTTAATAATATAAGAGGTATGCAAAAATCTGACGATTAATGCAGAAAGCAAGCCACTTGGCATTTTGCTTTCGATATTCACAGTTTGATTTGCAGCACCTTGACCCTTGACGTTGTAGACCAAGATGGCGACCATTTTCAAAAAAGGCATAAAATCTAAAAAGAAAAACGAAATATATCTCCGGCGTCCATTGTGAATTTTCTACTTTTTCCCTACTTTCTTTAAAATCTTTCAGTATGCCATGAGGGGTATCATTTAAGTATAATTTCAGGAAGCTGATCCTAATGGTGATGTTAAAGAAATGAAATTCTGAAGCAATAACAAAACAAATAAAATTTTAAGGTTAGAAACATGACTTTCATTTTCTTCGTCATCGTTAATAAACTCAAATTTGTTGCTGCAAAAAAAAACAACTTTAAAAATAGGTATTTAAGTAATAAAAAATTAGATGGCCCATACCTTTCTTTACATTTGTTGTAGGCTGCTTTTTACATTTTGAGATAAAAAAGACACTGTTTCACACTCGGTGAAAGCGTGCATAACACGAAGAGCTTTGGATTTATTTTTCCCTAAGACCATTTCAATGTTATGAATTACTATGTATCTTATTTTTTCCACTGCCGTAAACAATCTACAACTGCTTTAAACCTAAAGCACGCAGGCTGTAAAAAATGATACACACCGTACAGCAACAGTTGTATATGCACACCAAATGACTACATTTTGAGACATTTTAATGTGCATGGGAGGTGAACTACCTTCCATGCACATTAAAATGTCTGCGAACGAAAATCCTTCGCATTCAGTTTTTTCGTCCACCTCACATTCCTTTTTGCTACTGGTTTTTTTCTGCCGCAGTGTACAATCTTGACAAGCACAATCGCAAATATCTAACTTCTTGAGCTATAAGATCACTTTGAGTATATAGAACTGCAAGAAACTCTGTGCCACACAAAATGCCAACATAGAACTCAATAGTATTATAAAAGTCAGGGGTTTTGAAGAGGTTCTTTTCTGGTACCTTCTCTTTTACTGTCGTGAGCAGAAAAAAATAGGACAACTTTTTTTTCTAATGTAAATCTGTCTCTATTTGAATATGTAATGAATAGCCGAAATAAAACAGATATCACTTTTAATTTATTTTTTATTTTAATGCTGTAGTTATTGCTATAGTAAATGATGGATGGTTAATGAGACAAATTGCACTGCGTTATAACATTAACAAAAATTTGGTGTGTAACATTTTAAGAAAGTGGAAAATAAACGGTACGATTAGTAGAAATCCTGGATCAAAGGACAAAGGATATCCTACTTAACAAGAAACTAACTATTAATATTTAGTTATTGCACCATTTCTAATTATAACTTCTATAAGTCTGTTTGGCATAGAATTAAATAACCTTATACAATAATCATTATTACGAGTAGTCCCCATACTTCTTCCACAGGGTTAAGATCTGGACTACGACTGGGCCAGTTAAGAACATTGATGTTGTTATCTTGAAACCAGTTAGTTACGGTATGAGCAGTATGAACGGATCAATTGTCTTGTTGAAATATTGACGGAAAATCTACCACTTTTATCATTGTTAGATATATATTTCTCATCGAATCGAGTATTCGGAGGGCGGTAAACACGAATACGACCGCTGTGTGTTAACTGAAAAGTTTTTTCGTCTGTAAAGATTACATTGTTCCAAAAATTTACATCATGCGCTAAAAATTCAAGCGCAAATCCTACTCGAGCTTCTTTATGTTCAGCTTTAAGTAAGTATTTCTGTGCTGCTGCATGATAGCGTAGCTCCGATTCTCTTACTCGCCGGCGACCAGTACTACTCGATCCAGGATAATTCGTTTCTTCAGCTGCCTGAATAACAGTAAAATGGATTTTCTACTAAAGCATTTACCAATTGCAAATCTTGTTGTTGAATTGGTATCCTTCGTCGCCCTGGTCCAGGATTTCTACTAATCGTACCGTTTAGCCCCCACTTAAAATGTTACACATCGAATTTTTGTCAATATTATAATGCAGTGCAATTTGTCTCATTACCATCCATCTTCTGCTTTAGCAATAACTCCAGATTTAACTAAATCGCTTATATGAGGCATATTAGTTTTTTGCACACTTGCAATAAATTATGACAACTAACTGACAATGTCACAAAAATTAAAGTTAGATGTACACAACTAGATTTTAGCAAAATACCGTTATAAGACTTGTCCTATTTTTTTTGCTCACGACCGTACGAATAAATTATTTTATATTTTTAGGTTTAACAATCTGAACTTTAGAGCGAGGGAAGTTTTTGGGGATAGTTCATGAGGTTGTGGGTTTGAAGTAGATGCTTCAGTATTAAAATGTTCGGGAGGTTTTCTGAGAGGTGTTTAATTACTAGATCTATTTTGTCCCCACTATAATTTAAAGCGTACTTTTGTGCCATTTTGCTTTATTATTATATTATTTCTTTATAAATCACTTCTACTATTCACTGTTTTAACCTCTCTACAATAAAATTGTGAGAGGTTACTAAAATTGGTTCAAAAACGAAAATTGAGATAACATCAAATCTTTACGTTTTGAGGTCCTAGGAACCCAAAAAAGTGATTTTTGAAAAATGTCTGTGTGTCTGTGTGTATGTGTGTTAGCACGATAGCGCCGAAACTACTGAACGGATTTGAATGATATTTTGCGTGTGCGTTTCTTTAGTGCCTCAGAAGATCTGAAAAGGTTTTGGTTGAGATCGGATTACGTTTAGTGCCATTTTGACGCAACAAATTGTTTATTTTATAATTACTTTCAATTTGCAATGGAGCCATTGAAAAGCAGTTAAAATTCTGATTTCAACGATATATCACACTTCCACCCTTTCGATTTGGTTTCCGTGAAAAAAATTAAAAACAAAGCAAATATGGCATAGATCGCATTTCGCATGATACTAGTAAAATTACTGATATGCTAATGTTTCATTTAACAAAGACAGCCGCGAGCGATCGGATTGCAATGAGCAAATTTTGACGATTGTCATTGTCATCGTTTGTCATCCGATAACGTTGGTGTGTCATGTCATGTTAATAAATTTCGGCATATTTGTAACTTTTAGTGGATTGTCACAAACTTTAAAGGTAGATATAACAATATCATATGCTTTCTGTACCTTCGTTGGTGAATTTATTATAGATTATCACTTTACCAATTTTCAAATTGTTGCTTTACAAATCTGTAGTATTTAGGATAACTAGACTTTCTTAGTCGTTCAAGTGATGTTAAAGTTGTTAATATCCTAATAGTATATTATTCAACGAGCGATAATGTAGGTAATAACTCGCATAGGTGATTGTAAATTCATTAAGTTGAGGGTTTTTTTAGTGCCCCAGAAGATCTGAAAAGGTTTTGGATGAGATCGGATTATGTTTAGTGCCGTTTTGGCCAACGAGTGGGGAGGTTCCAGTCGCTTCCAGTAGCTGCCGATTTTTTAATCTAATTTGTGTGTACTACAATGAGCAATATCAGTCAATAGATTAAGAGATAGCTGAAATGCACATAGAAGACATAGATTTCAATTTTCCACTGAAAAATCAGTACTCTCGATCTGTCTCAACCCTTCAAAATATTTTGACGATATTCGTTAGATTCAACTATAAAAAACTAAAGTTAATAAGTTATTGTAATAAAAACACATTATATATATGTTTGTAGAATAAGGCGACGTTTACTTTACATTCGTGTTATATTTACAACACAATTTTATATTGTTTAATTATATGCATGTTTGTTTAGAATTATTATCCAATTAACTTTAATTTTCCGTGCAAACTGCCTTATTGTTTGCTATAAATGAACTAGGCCTAAGCGGAACAACAAATTTAACATTATGTTTTGTTTCAGGCTCAACCAATGAAACCCGCAATAGGCCAGAAGCCCCAAATATCGCCGAAACCCCGGTTGGACACGATCGAGATGACCCTACCGCCGGACATCACCACCTCCGGTCTCCAAACGTGGCCGCTCAAAAACCGCGTCATATCTACGGATACCGTAAAAAAATCCGCCGGGGAAGTGCGGGAAAACCATCACTACGGTCCGCTACCATCAAAAACCTCTTCGGTCACAATCGACCAGGTAGCTCTAGAGGAAAAAAGGCTCATAAACGCGCTCAAAAACGGTGACATAGTCAACGAGGAACCGCCAGTAGTTATACCGTCTAAGCAAATAATCAAGGAACCTGAGAAACCGGAAGTGTCGACGAAATGGGGACTGAGAAGTACACCGCGGAGGCTTGAGCAGCAGGTCCCGCATCCAGAACTGACAACGACTCAAAGACAACACTTACGTCAAACGGCTTCGAATCCCGTAAGGCCCTTCTTAACGCGAGGCTCGGTAGCCGAGAGGGTGTTGATCTTTGAACGGTGCCCTAGTGATCTTTTGTTGGACAAGAGGGTGAGGGCGCCGTTACCGCAAATTAGTAAACCGCAGGTGAGTTATTTTTTGTAATAATATTCGACGGTTGGCGCAGGATGCATTTTGTTCTATATTTAAAAACTCTGTTCTGTACTTGGCTGAATAACGAGCAGAGCCACGCGTCTCACTTATTAAGCACAAGTAATTTATTATTTCGTCTTTTTAATAATCGCCGATAAATTAACGCAGATTAATTAATGTTGTTTGAAGATTATAAATTTTTGTAACCTATTCTATCCCAGCTCATTTAAATTAGCAGGAAGAACTTTTGGGTTTCTTACGCTTCAGATGCTAATATAAAACATATTAATTAAAAAGTGAATTGGGAAGGAACAGAATGTAAATTATTATGCCGTAATAATCTCTGGTTCGGTTTTTTTTTTCTTCAATTTCAATAGAGGAGTTTGCGACTAAAAATATTATGTTTTAATGTTCCGCCCTCATTTTCCGCACATTTGAAATAAAAACCAACATAAAATTGTTTATTCAATAATTCAATCAATTCAAACAAGGCTATGCGGTGCAATTTTTTGAAGTGAAACGAGTTACACATTCGCCACCCTCTTTATTTTTAATGGCATTTTAGACTTTTTATGTTTCTCCTTCTTACTTCAAAATAAAAACGTGGGGATATTTATTTCAATTTCTCGTCTATAGGTAGAGAGAATACTGATGCCGTGAAAAAGTCTAAATTCTAGATTATGATGAAAACTCATGTTTTGAGGCCAAAAAAGTGCAAATTTAGCCGGTGTCTGTCTGCCTGTTAGTCAGTCTGTCTGTAGGTGATACGTTTTCTCGAATACGGCTCAACGTAGAAAGCTGAAATTTTAGACATCAGACCTGGAAGGACCAAGGAAAAACTCGTTAAATATTGTTCAAATCGGTGCACCAGAGGCGGCTCTAGGCGGGGTAAAATATAATTTTTGGTTGAATCTAAAAATGTTTCAGATTAAAATTGTTTAGGATGAAAAGTTATTTCGAAGTCGTCCTTTGCTTTCTCGCCAGGAAAGAGAGAGTCCCAGGGAGGGCCTAATAATAAGTTTACGTCGAATTAAAAAAAATCTAATAAAAATTGTTCAGCAGGGAAAATTGTCGGAGTACCAAGGATGTCTCCAGGGAGGGCCCAAAAATAAGTTTTCGTTTGATTTTTGAAAGAAGATTTCTACCGTTTAAAGAATTATCTTGTGCCCAATAGAAATAGTCTAGTTTTTTGTTTTCGTCACAGTCCTTTAAACTATTCCAGTACTCACTCACATACTCACATATGGAGGTGTCTCCGTCTTACATGCGACATACTGTAGATACGTTTCTTTCATGGCATTATTTACCATCATATCGGAAGAGAGAACGAAATTTAATTCATTTGACGATTTTTCTAAATGAAAATCTGTAATTACTATATTAAAAAGGAAATGGGCCGACTGTACTGGTGAAAACATCATTTATTTGTTACCAACAATATGCCGCTCACAGTGCCGACCGCATCATTAAATTACCGTTAATTCAGTTTTACAATCCTGAAAGGGAGTGATAGAGTGATTGGTCCGGCCCGTCCATTTTCATTTTTTATGCGCTCTGAAACGTGACTGAAATAAATGATGGCAGTACCTTGAAATGTTGATGATTAAAGTTACAGTTAATTTGGTTTTGGTGGCTGACATTTATAATAATAATAATAATAATCGTTTATTTGTCCAACAGTACACAACCAATTACAGGACACAGTAATAAAGTAAAATTACTTATTAGTAAATCGATATCTATAATTATATTATTATCTAACAGATAGCACAAGAAGCCACTGTGCTATATGAATATTCAGTTAATAGAATATAAAACAAGCTGAGTAATAAGGAATTACCTATCAATGGAAGATTAGAAATTAATAGCATTCCTGAATGACGCATGCTGTTACCTCCTTTCCCTTGTTATTTATTTTTGAGAAAGAATTGAGGCAACATATGCGGACGACTAGCTGGTATAAGTCGGAGCAGAGAGCCGTGGGTTCAGAGCATTCGTAGGAATGGAGAAACTTACCCTTTTCGATATGTACAGCATAAGTGACATATTTCTGTTTAGTTCGAGAAAAGAAGACAAAGAAAAATTGATGTTAAATTGGGCACTATCTATAGTAAAATAATCAAAATTGTATCTTTTTCTCGAATAACCAGTCTACTATAGATCAGACTGAAATTGTTGGTAAGAGAAATAAAAAGATAGTTTAAAATGAATGTTAAGATATATTACATGAATAATAAACAAATCGGTTTGTAAAGATTGAAATTTAAAAAATATATATATAACAAATTTATACCAGGATCCTAGATTGATTCTTGTTGAGGTGACTGGTTCTGAGACAGCAATCCAGGCCCACAATTGTCTCTTGTTGCAAGAATGGATTCTAAAGTTTCCTTGGCAATTTACGTCTCTTAGTGAAGTGGAGTGATAATCGTAGGAAAATTAACCAACTAGGTGGTTTATGGAAAGTTAACGAAATTTTATCTTTTTGGAAGATAAGATGTGCAAAAGCTATGCAGGAATGAATAAGCTATGCAGAAGCGTAAACAGAAATGTATAAGTATATATGTGCATAAACATATAAGTATATAAGTACATAGAAATATATAAGTATTTAAGAATTTAAATATCTAAATATAAGTATCTAAGTATATAACAATTTATAAGCTGATTTCTTAGACTATAAATTGCCAAAAAATGAAAAAGAAAAAAATATTTTTAAAACCATGTGGTACATATAGTATTTTAACTACTTATTAAGCTAAAAAGAATTGACCTTGAATTCAAATTTATTTTAAAAATAATTGAAATTACATCAAAGCCAAAATTGAAGGTTAAATAAATTTTAAATAAGTAATAAATGAAATTATCTGTATGTTGTTATTAACGCGGATGTAAAATGTAATACTAATTACTGAAGTCCACAGTTAAAAATTATATACGTTCGAATCAGTACAAAGGCTGCAAGCAAATGATTTCCTGGTGAGTTTTACTCATAAGGTAAACTTTTTGTTCTGCTTACTGGGAAATAACGCTACCAAAAAATAAACTTGATAAATTTAATTCCCTAATTAAATTGAAAGCTATAAAATATAAGAATAGTACAAGTATGACCATCTGTCAATGGTTGAGTTAAGCGCATCAATTTGCCTTGTAGATTCCCGTACTCACAACTAAATTAGTGGCATATGATCGATAAAGGGAATCTATAATAAAAGTTTTTATTACTTCCATACCAGCTGATTTGCTGCCTCAGTTTGTGATTTCTATTTTGTACATAACCAACAATATGAACAACTGAAAATAAATATTAAAATATTGTGATAACTCAGTAAATATATTACATCTTATAGGATATACTATACGAGAAAAGGTAAAGAAAATAACCATATGTACTAACATAGTAAACAAAAATATAAAAATTGAAAAATAGATATCTGATGTAAATAAATTTTGTAGACAAATTGTTAATTGTTTCCTGGGATGCTGTGTGGAACGGAAATACATAATAGTTTACAAAAACATGACTGAGTTCCTAAGATATAAAACTAAGTACATAAAACTGTGTGAAATGGTTCAGCAGTTATACAAGTAAAATTCTGTTAGTTGAAAACAGTTTCACTTACAAAAACTGAATCAAAAATATTACACAGATCGTGCTAAATATACACAAGACACTAGTTTTTATATAAAACTGTTAAATGGACATAGGCCATGTAACAATGCGGGCTTTTAGGTGAACAGTTAAACATATCCGATATTGTGTTATAATTAGTGCAAATCTTATTTATCATATCATAAAAATTTAATTTACTTAATATTTCGGGGGAGTCAACCCTATTATGTAATAGCATGTATAACGACTTTAATCAGTAAAAATATTTCCTAAATTATAACGAATAGAAATTCAGTCTATTTAATAAATACTGGTTGTCACCGCCTCTGCTAGGATTCCTGCCATCAATCCGGTAAATGAGATATTTTAGAAATGGGGTTATAGACAGGAGAGCAGTATTCGAGCCTGGAACGAACATAGGCGGAGAACAGCTTAATGAGGACATCGGGTGCATGTTAAATGTATGGGAAAATATTTTTTCGATGATAACTCGGCGGCTTTTGATCTGACGAACAAAATCTTCAGACCAAAAATGAAGAACTCACGAAAATAAGCAAATTTTATTCCCAACCTCATCGAAGTCAGACCATTGATTCGCGAGATATCTTGAATCCAAGGTGCAAAAATTAAAAAATTTAAATTCATTTTTTATCATGAAGGAGTGTAACTGAGGACCCAATCTTTATTTAATAGAACGATATTGTCGGATATTCTATTGGCCGGAGGCTGGGGGCGGTGAGATAATTAGGAGGGGAGGGAGAGAGGGAAAACGAAAATATTTCACATACTGATAACTCCTCGTGTAATTGACCTATCGCGATCAGACCGACGTACATTTTTTTATTTGCTACAAGATAGCACTCGCATAAAATGATTTTTTTCGCAAACAAAGGCTTAGTGAGAGAAATAAAAATTGCACGTTTTTTCAAACAGTTTCATTGCCGTCCTAATTTGAATTTGTCTTTCAAAAAATTATTGAAATGTTTAACGGCACTTTGCTCGAAAACGGTTGGAGTTATCAAGTTCTACCAAGTCTATACGTGGAAATAACGCTCTGATCAGACTTTCTGGGCAGAAGTACCACAACGTTTCGTAAAAAATGAGAAAATTCATCATCAGAGACAGGTCCTGCGGGGTCCTCTATGATCTAACGTGATGTAATACATAAATTATTGTTTCTTAGAATAAAAAAATGTTCCTCTAGCAAATTTGGCGAAGATCAGTCAAGGGGCTGTTGAGTTGTTGCAAAAAAAACGAAAAAACTTTGACACCCGGTATCTTTTTCCACAGCAACATTTTACTAAAGCATATTTGGTTATAATCTCATATTTTGGCCCAAAGAATCTACCCCTCAACTATGGCCTATTATTAACGGTCCACTCTGTATAGATTTGTTCAAATTTAAGAAGGAACATTAGGAATTACACAATTGAGTTTAAAAGAGAAAATGGCATTTACACTTTTCAAAGATGCATGGGTTAAAACATTTGCATATATTTAAACAAATTCCCCCTCCCCTGTATTATTAAACTTATGCTTTAAAATATTTCACACAGGCCACACAGATACATATCGGTTAATTTACTTACGCTCTACCTTATATAGAGTTGTGCCTAACCAAACTGCAACATCAATTTCCTTTCTTAATTTTTTACAAACATCTGGTCATTATAAAATAATTAGTCGAATATACACGCTGTTTGCCTTTCGAATTTCCAAATGCTTGTTAAATAACAGCGTTAACAGCATAATTAAATATTGGTAGGAGGAAGAATTATTTTATAAATACACGCTTTTGAGTTCCAAGGTTAATTTCGAACTTTATTTGCATAAAATAAACAGTCGAATTAGTACAAGGTGGGCCAACAAAAGTGGTCTTAGATAAGACGGTTTATAAGCAATCAGCGAATATATGCGTATAAAGTCAGCATACTGTGACGATTAGATATTGGAAAATTGCTGAAACGAAATTTGTGTATAAATAATAATATACTAATGTAAACAAGCGGAGAATCATTCTTAAATTATATATACTGCTGCTGGGAGCTTACACAATCCATATCTCCAAAACTACTGAACAATTTTTTTTAAAATTGTGTATAGTAAACAGTGTGAGATCTATTCAATTAAAATATTTAGATAGTTTCACTTCCGCTTGTACCGGAAGTAGATGTCTACTGCGTTATTTTGAATGGAACATCCATATTTTTATTTACGGAATTAATAATAATAAGAATAATAGGTTTTTATTGGCGTCAAGAGAGTACTATAGAAAAAAAATAAAAGAGACTACAAGGACTACTGCGCCAAAAAGCAGAGTTTGGAACTAAGTTCCATTCTTCCACTCAATCCTGAAGATACCAAATTAGCAAACAAAGAATGAAAACATGTCAGTAATTACATAGGTGCAGTGTGTATCGAGTACATAAAAAGAAACGTAATATAATAACAGCATTGTAAGGTATCACGTAACACAAATAGTTCACCAACTACTGGTACACAAAAAATTACGATATTTAATATTTACAAAACACATATTTACAAAAAAAAAACTATGTAAAAACCACAATAAATCGAAACTGTACATGACATTGTAGAGTTACTAAAAAGTTAAAAAATAATATTTTTAGTCGCAAACTCCTCTATAAAATCCTTATTTTACTATAAGGAACGTAACCCCAAACTGCAACCAACAGTTACTCTCCGGGCTATGTGCCTCGCCGAGCGCTGAATTATAAGTTACAAACCTGGCGCGTTAAGTGTAATAATTGCATATTGCCATCAAAACGCTAATGCCTCGATTGCAACAAACACCAGCCGAAAGACTGATCCTACTTAAAGGAGCTCTCGTGCCAGTCGTCACACACCACTTGCAGACTGCAGTTTCGAGCTGTTGGCTCACATCAGTGCATGGTAGGCATGTGACGACCGACACGAGGATCACTTGACTACTTAGTACATTTCGGTATCTTTGGGATAGCGACATGTAAAATAACCAGCAGGCGCCATCTAGCGGTCCAGTGACTGGGCTTAGCATAGTTAAAATGTGCTTTTTGAGGGCGGAATATTAAAACATAATATTTTTAGTCGCAAACTCCTCTATAAAATCCTTATTTTACTATAAGGAACGTAACCAAACTACAACCAACAGCTGCTCTCCGAGCTATGTGCCCCGCCGAGCGCTGAATTATAATTTACAAGCCTGGCGCGTTAAGTGTAATAATTGCATATTACCATCAAAACGCTACAATTGAACTACACTAAAAAGTTATCAGACCTTCGAGCAGCGAGTGTTTTAATTTTTTCTTAAAATTGATTAAAGCCAAATCCTTTAAAACAGATGGAATTTTGTTATAATATTTCACAACTTAAAAAGTGAGGTTTTGCGTGCTGGTATTGTCAATATACGCTTATGTCTAACATTAACATTATCTGCATCTGCCCTAAACCTGATTTTACTTAGCAAATACCGCGGATCACCATTTTTAATAATTTTATGAATTAGGGAGCAAATCTGTTCTTTGTTTAACTATTAACCACTTTAATTCATGAAATTTTGCCGAAGTATGGTCATATTTTTTAAACCATATATAAATCGTATACAGGTGTTCTGTATCCGCTGCAGACGTGTATGCTCATAGTGATTTAGAAGAGGCCCGTACATATACATCTGCATAATTCAGATGTGACAAAACCAATCACTCACTCAGTATTATTAGGTTTTTAATAGACAACAAATGTCTACTGCTATATATTAATTTTAGTTTACTGAATGCATTTTTAACAATATGTGTAACATGTTGGCCAAGATTTTTAGAAATGTTGCAAAGTTGCAAGTCCTGATCATTTATTTTATATTAATATGAATACTATCAGTATACAAACCGCATGATGCTCCGCGTCCAAATAGCATTACTTTGGATTTGGTGAGATTAATAGTTAGACAATATTTTTCCGACATAGATACTAGTGCCCGTAAATCCTGATTTATTCGTACACATGCCTCAAGACAGTCAATTTTTCCAAGCGAATAATAAATGTTTGTATCATCTGCGTAGTAGTGACTAGAACAATACTGTAAACTGTGTTGGAAAGCCGATGTGTACAAAGTAAACAGTAGAGGACCTGATATGGAGCCCCGAGGAACTCCGGAGAACGCATTTAATGGATTTGAAATATTGTTACCAAATTTGACCATCTGTTGCCTATTTAACAAGTAATTTTTAATGAGTAGAAGAGAATACTAGAAGAAAGTAGAATAGAGTCTCATGATTAATCCTATCGAAGGCCTTGAAATAATAAAGCGAGATCAATATAGTTAAGTTATCTTTATCGCACTCCAATGAAATATCATCAATAATCTTCAGCAAAGTTGTAGTTCAACTGCAATTTACTCTAAATCCTGATTGGATTTGTGGCAATAGATCATACGCTTTTAAGTGATTTTTTATTTGAACATTTAGTATTTTTTCTAGGATTTTAGATCTCACAGGTAAAATACTAATGGCCTGAGGTCTCCAAGGTTTACTTATTTTTGGAAAAGACAGTATATGCGCAGACACTAGTTTCAATGCAATAATTTATCAAATGACTTATAAATGATAAAATGATTGGGCAATAATATAAAAGCATGGATAAAGAGATGTAATCAGATCCGCATGCTTTACATGTTACCGAAAGGAACGTTTTAGAAACTTCCTCTTCAGTAACCGTCGAAAAGTGAAAATCTATTACATTGGGCTTTACATTATGTCTAAGAAATGATACAATGGGTTCATCAGCGTTCTCTGTAACTTGACTAGAGGAAACTAGATATTTATTTACATCGTCAACACTCCCTAAAGCCAAAGGTATATCTCTAGAAACTTGGCGATTATAAATATTTAAATCACGAAATTATTTCCAACATTTTTTTTTCTGTTGATAGTTTACAAAATTTTACGACCACTTTGTATAACAAATTTTGTACCTAAAATTTATAGTTTTGGAGATATTAATATTTTTAACGAAAAATTGATAGTTGAAGGAATTTTTCTTGTGAATAACCCACCAAAGAAATTAAACAACTTTACTGTGGAAGTAATCAGAACAGCCGTAAGTTATTTAAAAATAATTAAAATCATTTAGTGTTATACGGGGTGAGTACAAAAGTGGTCATAACTTTAAATTCAGAAACATCGAGTATCCTTAATTTCTAAATGGAAACCCCCCATTTTTTCATTTTATCAAATTGTATGAAAAAAATATGGACAATTTACATTTCCATCCCTACTAGCTACAACGATTTTTAAGATATTTACGAAAGTTCAGAGAATCCTATTATTTTGTACGAATTGGGCTGAGTGATGGCTTGTCGCCTTAATCAATAGCTTTTAGTCTATTACACATCTCATAATAATCATAAACGCATGCTAATAAAAACTATAATTACCTTAAAATCAGATAAAACCGAAAGTATAAATGATAATTTATCGGTCGTAAAATAGAAGGTTAAACAATAACTATTATTGTTAGTCGGCAATATGAGATATATATGATGTTTACAAGTCACCACCACTGTCGTAAATTTTGTTAATTAACAATAAAATTTTCCTGTGAAATAATTTAAGAATAACTTGCCTTTGCGGCGAAAATTTTAATATAGCAGGCGCAAGGGTTAAGAGCACACCAAGTAAACAAAAGGACGCGAATTGATGACCGATCGACCAATAGCAATGCGACATTCAACAAATCACACCTAGCACTCGTTGATAGTACAGTAAATGTACCAAAAAGTCCCATGACCTGGAAAAAATTGCACACTCGAATTTGCCATGCTCAATGTTATCAGGACCACTTAGAAGGTCTAAAACAAAAAAGTAACCTCTCCCTTTTGCTTTTTGAATCGTTCTATCTCGTGTTCTATTATTGGTCACACGGAAAAGTTATTGAACAAAAAATGTCGTAAATAAAACTCTACGTATTTTTGGTAATTGCCGCGATGCCGAGAAGTTGATATTTCGAGCGGTAGAGGGCGCCGAAGTTACGAGAAAACAGTTTTTTGAAAGCAGTGTTGTGAAATTCAACTTACCAGCTGTTTAGGTAAAAATATTAGGTTCACCGGCGTTAATAATTAGCTCGTTTTTGTTGCGTTTTTTGACTGCTCAGTAAATAGACACCCGACTATAACTATGGATTTTTATTTTTTTAAATTTATTATATTTATAAACACTGAAATTCAAGAGTTAAATCGATGTAAAAGTCTTTTAACATACCGGATAGCCATGACCACCCGGTATATTTCTGCAGAAAAATATATTTCCCGAAAAATACAATTTTCTTAAGTCTATTATTTCAGCGCTGCCCTATCGTTAGATTGGAGATTAGTGCGCCACCTTTCTATGTATTGGACGATTATAAAATGAAGACGAAATTATAAAATAGTAATAAACAAAATTACATTATACAACAATCTTCACAAACCTGTGCATGCATTTTTTTTAATTACCTGGTTACTCATAATCTTTTAAATAAACTCTCTATTCCGTGGTTAATTCATTTTGTCAATAAAAACAAGAATATTAATGGCAATCATAAGCAGGTATGGTGTGTGGAAAAGAATACAGATTTACATAACAAATCCCACGTGTTACATCAGCCTCAATGAAAATAATAAATTTACCGATCATATTTTGTATGTTATGTAGGTTAGGGAAGTGACGTAACTTTAAAGTTACTGCTTTCGGCATCATTTCATGAACAATGTTGTCTTTTCCCCAGTTCGCCGCAGATATGAAAGTTTAGATATTGGATAGATGAAGTAAATGTGAAACCTCTAGGATAACAAGATATCCTCTTTTAATGAAGTCTCCGGACTCACAAATTCATACATGAAATACATTTTCTGTAGGGAATTTTGTAAATGATTTAATTGTAATATCGGATGTTATATTTTCTTTGTTTTTATTTTATTTCTGTACTAATTATGGACAAGTTTGGTAATTGTTCAAAAAATAAAATTAATGTATTTTGAGGTTATATAATTTTTAGGAAAATATAAAGTATAGGAATTATAATATTCCAACCTGTCTGCTAGTGCCTTATATAAATAAGGACTCAACACTCAACAAATTAAACCAAAACAGCTATTCTCCCTTACGAGCGTTGAATTATATGGTAAAATTTGCGTATTTTGTCTAAACACAGTTAGCACTAAAATACAATGACTTGGAATGCTCGAATGCTACGAGGAAGATGCGAGGCCTTCTTCATCTCAGGATGTCACTAACTGCAGACCGGTTTCGACCTAGTTTTGGGTCTCGTCAGTGCAGTGCAAGTGATAACTTCAATGCTTCAATGCTCGGAATTCGCATCTCATAGACACTGTTAAGTTCCACCGCAGTAGAGCGTAACTGGCGCCATCTCTCAGTATCTCCCGCGGTTTTGCTCACCATTGTTCGTGCAGTTTGCAGATAAAATAGGTTTGTCTGTCTTGCCTCAGCTCTGGGAGTATGAAAATTTAACATACATAAAATTTCTGAACAGTTTATGTTGTTGTGAATCATCTTGTATAATAAGGTCGATTGTGTTCGAGAGAGTCGAAGCCGTAATTTATAGGAAGATATTGTCACGCAGTACCTAGACAATTATTGGACCACCCGGTATATGATTTTACTCAGGAAACGATTTAGTTACAAAATTAATTTAATCCGATATCTTAAAGTAAACCAGGTTGCTTATTACAATGTACCGTGGAAATCCAGCAAACTCAGCAACGGGTGCACACGGCACGCTAGTTGCAGAAATGCTGAGAGTGCAAGTACCGGGAAACGAAATGGAAACAAGTAAATGAGTTAGTTGTCGTTTGGGTTTTTAGGGAAGCAGACCTAGGTGGTGCGTGGGGCAACTCCCTCCCAGGGGCTATGCCTCAGGGTGGCTAGATGTAGTACAATGTAAGTAGTATATTTTATTCATTTCATTGTTTGGTTTTATTCTATTACAATAAATGTTCAATCTGTTATGTTACCACTATGTTTTATTTGTGTGTTCACTTAGTAACGTAATTTACCCTCTCGACATGCCAAGCGAATAAAGTGACTTTAGCCATGGCTATCGTCGGCACTTACCCTATACAGGGTGATGCTGGCGATATCCGTGGACGTCCTGCTAACCCCCGTTGCGCAGTCGTGACACATGGTGTAGGTGCCGTATGTCAGCTCGTGACAATATACCCTTACTGTTCCTCTTTCATACAATCATGCGTACGATCATACAAAGTGCACACACGCCTTGCTTTTCTTGTAGTCGTACATGAAAAAATAATTTTTGCTTTTTAGTACGACTTTGTGAGAAAAGCGAGTTTTTAAAAGCTTTGTCTCTTTTATTTTCTGCTTTTTAGTCATACTTTAATTTACGTGACGCCCGCAGAAGTCTCTAATCAGAGCGAAATATTTTCTGTATTCTACGTTTTGGTGGAGGAGCCGGTTGGATATTATATTTAATCACTGTTTACCCCCGGGCCCCCTGCGTGCGGATATTTACAAATGTAACGGTAGAATACTGTATTATCATCCGATCTTAATAACTAATGCAAAATTTTATCAATTGATTATGCCTGAAAGTGTGTTAAATATAGGATGCAAGATCTGGACAGACAGACAGAGTTAAAGAAAAGCAAGTAAAAATTACTGCACTTTTGCAATTACAAATAGTTTAGTCGCTATTATTTTCCATGTAGCAATATGACACGCTCCTCGTACAATAAAGAAGTTATTTGTGCATCGCTGAACTTGTGATGTAATGAATCTGCATTATGAACACTCGATCGGAACATGTAATCAATCTGCCGCTATAATTACAGATCATAGATCAGTAAGGTGATTTCTGTGGTAGAGGTACGGTCGGGGTCGACACCTCTAACATTCCCTCCCTAAATGACGTCATTTCACGTACACATATTTATACATGCTGTAGACATAATAACTAAACGTGCACCCACGCACGTGCTGATCTCAAGTGCAAATCAAAGTAGGCTATCACAGGCATGATAAAAAGTGGGTGGATATTGCCAGTGGTGTAGTCAGAGATCCGCCGTATCTTGGTGGTAATGGTGGTATTAAGCAAGTTTTTCTTGTAGAAGAAAATATATTCGAAAGTGCTTTGGCTATCAATTAAACATGTATTATATTGGAATTAACTGTTATGCAGTGTATGCTAACTTGAAATATTCTGCAAATTCGTTTACTATATTTTGTGAATCATTAACATTTAGTCAAGGCATATTGGCAAATGGCTCAAGATATAATAAAAAATAATCAGAATGAAATTTTGACAGAAAATACAAAAGCTATAATAAAAGACTCTCAGAAAATGAAATCATAAATAGTCTAGAAAACAACAATGCACTGGGCCTTGATGCTATTCAGGTAAAAACAATCAAAGAATCTCTGATTTATATATTAAAACCATTGCAATCCATTATAAATTTGATATTTCAACAAAGCCGTTATTTAAACAAAGCAACGCAAATATCTCAAATTGCCGTCCCATATCTCTTATTAGTAATATTGCAAAAATTATAGAAAAATGCATTAAGAAGCGGTTTTTAGAACATCTTAATAATTATAATGTAATATCAAATTCCCAATTTGGATTTAGAGAAGGAGTGTCTACGGTCGACGCAATGTATAATGTGACAAGTTATTTATATCAAACGTTAAGTAATAATCAAAAGTCATTGGCAATGTTTTTAGATCTAGCAAAGGCTTTTGACACGATTTCTCGTCAAAAGCTGATAAAAAAAATAAGATACATATTGTTTCAGAGGCATGTCCGGTGATTTACTCAGACACTATTTAACAAATAGAAAATAGATCGTCAGCATAGATTCAGAAACAAGTGAAGAAGAACTAGTTACGTAAGGAATACCTCAAAGAATAGTTATAAGTTCAATTCTTTTTCAGATTTACATAAATGACATGCTTAATTTAGATATTTCTGGGGAAATCATCTCTTAAGCCGATGAGACAATCTTATTATTTTCCGATGTCAGTTGGAAAGAAGTTAAAATTAAATTAATTTGGTTAACAAAAAATTTATTAACTCTCAATAAAATAAAAACAAAATTTTTAACATTATCTTTAAATTCAACGGGAAATCCCATATTAGTAAATTAAAATTTCATGAATGTAAAAACCTCATAACTTGCGACATTTGTGAAGATTATATTGAATCAACTGAAAACATCAAATACTTGAGCAGTTTTTGAAATGGGACAAACACGTGGAAATATTAACAGGCAAAATTCTAAAGTTAGTATATAAATTTTATCAGCTTAGACATACATGGATTTACATTCTCTCATAAATATTTATAAAGCCTTGCTAGAGGCTGTAATTAAGCACGGTTTAATAATTTGGGGAGGGGCATATGACAGTACTCTAAATAACCTTAAAGTAATTCAAAGATACATTTTCAGAATCATTTTAAACAAACCTAGATATTATCCAACACAATTATTATTTGAAAATATTACTTAACTTGCTCGATGGCAAACAAAGAAAGTATAAAATCAAAACCAACAAACAGCCTTCTCAACGTATATAAATTATACGGGAATTAAATTGCATAACGCCTTACCTGTGTCAATAAAAGACATAAAATATTTTAAAAAATATAAGAGAGGACCTAAATTTGAACAAATTTTGAGAAATTAGTATTATTGGTCATCCTCTGTACGCGATTCATTCCACTAGTATAGGATCCTTTTTATTTTCTTTTTCTTTTTTTTTTTCTATAACATTTAGGTGTATAGATATATGTATAGACATGATGTAAAATCTAGTTAATCTATTATCGACACTCAAAAAATGTAACAAAAAGTTGACGATATAATTATTATCGCCCTTGGGTCAAGCGGCATGATCTTATCAAACAAGCCGACGCACATTAAAAACCTATAAAGGTAAGTGAGTCAATTTGCGAACAAATAGTATAGAGAGTACCGATATTTTATTGAGGTTGTAAAGTTTTTGTTGCGTTTTTTGAGTGCCAATAACAGATGAACTCATCTATACAAATATATATATTTTCAAGAATTGGCACAATATTTGAACTAATAATATTATATACTATTATGTCAATTACTTTCAAATAATTGAAATTATTTGGAAATGAAACTTTTTAAGTTATTTTTTAATACCTTTTTTATTTTTGTCTAATATTTTTAATACTCTTCGTTTTTTTTATTTATTCGAGATTTTATTTGTATATTTAAATTATCTAATTATGTTATTGAAACCAATTAAAAATATTCGTTGTCCACGTATAATGATAACTCATGATAATAAGGTATCTTAAAAAGAAAAACTTAAATGTCATAAAATATTTATATTGTTTTATCAACATTTGGCACATCAACTAACAAATTCCAGTCAGAATGACGCAAACTATTATACAGTGGTTCAAAATCAACACTTGGAATCTGGATAAATGTTGATAATTGTTGGACAGCGAATAAGATCTGAAAGCCCCCGTTGCTTACGCCACTGGAAAAATCAGATTTGTTTGAAAAAGTGGCTAGCACAGTGGATAGACAGCTTGTCGAAAGATGTTAACAGATGGTTTAGCCTGCTTGCTGGTTTTTATCGTGTAACATTGTATATTGAAGTGTATTTCTTTTATTTCTGTCAATCTCCCCAACGCCTTCGCCAAAACCAAAATAATGTAGAAATAAATAAGCGTGACGTTTCTTCCGCTCGAAATTTAAACATCGGGTATATTTTCTGAATAATATTCACATGATTCTGTTTCATAATAGCTAGAACCTGAATGTAAATAGTAGTTTGTGCAACGAGAGTGGATATGATAGCCATATCGCACGAGAAAGAATGCGAGTGCGATATGGATAATCCACTCGAGTTGTACAGTATACTTTTTCTATGACCAGATTAAGAAAAAACTACAAATAATAGCTTTAATCAAATTTTAATATACAAACTTAGCTTCTGCTTAATCTTATGCTCTAGGTGAAAACACTTTATAAAAGCGGCAGTAGCCTAGCGGTTGCATTTACGCTTCGAATGGAAGAGGTCGCATGTTCAATCCCTCCGACATACCTACTTTTTTTGCCATATATCTCTATAAAAGTTTAGGTGTATACTGTTTATCCACTCTTCACTGGAATCACTCGTTTTAAATTATTTTTTAGCTCGAACTGCGCGAATACACACTGACAATTACTTTGACAGCTTACGCACTAATTTGAATTCTTTAAAACAAAAAGTTGGCCTATGTACTTAATACACGAACTGTGATTAGTCGATTTCATATCCATCCTAGAACGTATAATCAGTTAACTGGAATGGCCCACTTATCCATTCTACAGACTGTACGGCAAACAGTAAATTTACATAAGGGAGTAGAAAAAAAGTTTTTCAACATACTGAAAAACTTGTGTGGAGACACTTTCTTATTTTTTCTTTTATTCTAGATTTGTTGACCGCTGAAGCCGTAGAAACTTTGTACTTTAGGTAAACCAGAAAACTATTACCTACTAAAACTTTAGTTCGGTAAAGAAAAAAAAGACATTACAGCCCAATCTAGTTCCCGTATCTTTTAGATACGACCTTCCCATTGAAATAATTTAGTGATACATCAACCGATTATCGACATTTTAAACCAGTGAGGATCTTCATCACCTTGCGCTTTTGATATTATATATTTATAAAAACCACAATAAAAAGATCACCGTTGCCTATTACAATTGTCGTGAAACCAATTAGTTGAGCTTTATTCAAACTTAACAAAGTCCGAGTGACATTTTCTATTCAATATTTATAATGCAAATTTTACTTTTGAACAATTTTATGTAAAACTAGAGATCATACTCGCGTAGTTACAATTCCAGTATAATTAAATATTTTAAATTGAGACATGGTGTGACTACAAGAATTTCGAGGATCTTGCATTTGAAAAGTTTAAATTATAAAGAGCCTATATCAAGAGGCAGGTTGATGTTGAATATAAATAATATTGTGGCATTGAAAGCGATATTAAAATCAATCCCAGGTTTTGACAGTTTTCAGCCACCGACAGCCAATTTGATTCAATTGAGTTACTCGCTTGGTTACAATTCCATAATAATTAAAAGTTTTAAATTGAGACATGGTGTGACTACAAGAATTTCGAGGATCTTGCATTTGAAAAGTTTAAATTATAAAGAGCCTATATCAAGAGGCAGATTGAGAATATAAAAAATATTCTGGCATTGAAAGCGATATTAAAATCTATCCCAGGTTTTGACAGTTTTCAGCCAGTACCAATTTACTGACAGCTTACAGCTTTACATTACAAGGATAATTATTATGTAGGCAACAAGAAGCTGCTAACTAATTTAGAAGTTCATATACAAAATGTCTACAACCGGGAGAAAGACGAGAATTTCTAAAAGTCACCCAGGATCTCATATGGTATAGGATAGGTAAAGAAATACTTTTATTTAGAAGAAGAATATGCCATGGAAACAAAAATAAAAGTGATCCGTCTTTGCGTGAGAATAACTTATTGTTTATATTAAAAATGTCAACTTTACAAAAAAAAGTTTATCTAGTACTATGCGAATGGCGAATCTATCATGAAAAATGTGATTTCAAAGCTTAATAAAAAGTTTCTGAATATCGTCCTAACGATACAAAAGGCATGGGTAATTGTGAAAAGATTAAAGAAAACCGGAAATGTAAATAAGCAGACTAGGCAAAAGAAACAGTACAATGAAGATGATGCAGCAACAAACATTATTAGCGATGGATTCTCTCAGAGTGAATTACCTTTAACAAAGCGCGCTAGTGATACAGGGATGGATAAATCGTTAATTTGTACAATATTCAAAGAAAATTTTACATGGAGCAACGCAACATAGAAAAAAAGTTTGTTTTGGTGAAACTAAGAATACCCTGCGTTTTCCACTTTGAGTAGGTGGGGGAACCATTTTTCTCGTGAAAAAGGGGTAAATTGATCATTTTTAAAGGTGGTTTTTCACCACGGGATAGCGACAGATAGCGACATGTAAAATAGTCAGCAGTTTTGATGGTAATATGCAATTATTACACTTAACGCGCCACGCTTGTAACTTGTAATTCAGCGCTCGGCGGGGCACATAGCCCGGAGAGTAGCTGTTGGTTACAGTCTGGTTACGTTCCTTATAGTAAAATAAGGATTTTATAGAGGAGTTTGCGACTAAAAATATTATGTTTTAATATTCCGCCCTCTAAAAGCACATTTGAATTATGCTAAGCCCAGTCGGGCTATTTATTTTTCCATTGCAACAGACACTGGACCGCTAGATGGCGCCAGCTGACTATTTTACGTATCGCTATCCTAAAGATACCGAAATGTACTGAATAGTCAAGTGATCCTCGTGTCGGTCCTCACATGCCTACCTTGCACTGACGAGAGCCAACAGCTAACTGCAGTCTGTAAGTGGTGTGGGACGGCTGGCACGAGAACTCTTTTAAGTAGGATTAGTCTTTCGGCTGGTGTTTGTTGCAATCGAAGCAGTAGCGTTTTGATGATAATATGCAATTATTACACTTAACGCGCCAGGCTTGTAACTTGTAATTCAGCGCTCGGCGGGGCACATAGTCCGGAGAGTAGTTGTTGGTTGCAGTCTGGTTACGTTCCTTATAGTAAAATAAGGATTTTATAGAGGAGTTTGCGATTAAAAATATTATGTTTTAATATTTCGCTCGCTAAAAGTGCATTTGAACTAATTTATTCATTATCAAGTACGACTGAGCATAGCTTTTGTCGTTTTATATTATTTCTATTATGTTAATAGTTGTATAAAATGGTAACTCGTTAGGAGAATACTTAGTTTATTAATGGAAAAAATTAAGCTCGCTCTCAGTTAAGCGTTTGATTTTTAATTGAAGATACAGTGTAGTAGGTACTTAATGGTATATCTACTCGTATATATCTCAGAAGGCCGAAGCACCATTTTTGGCAATCCAGCTTGTCTGAGAGTATAAGTAAAGCTGTATATGTAGCGAGAGTGTAAAATAAGTTCATTAGCAAATGTTTGCAAATGTACATTAGTTAGAACAACTTACTAAAAAGTGTTGCACTAGTTGTATGGCAACTGAATATTCATACTGCATGTACAACTTATTTCTCTAAAGGCTGACCCGTTTTAGCGGAGTTAAATAGATGTTTAGTTAACAGTTATCAAATTCCCTTCCTCCCTTGAGGGCCAATTTATCAATAAGTCTTAACTTGAGGATAAATTTTAAATAAAACATTAGATATCTATTGTTTTGTTTGACATTTATTCTCTAGTTACGACTTAACCCTGCATTGATAAACCGTACCTGAGTGTCTTATGGACAACGCTAACTGAACAATCAGTATTTATAATTCACAAAATAAATTTGGGAAAGTATTTTTTTATACCTCTTCATGTTTTATACGTATAGCGGCAGATAACATCGCCTGCCAAATTTGTTGCGCAATTTACAGGTAGCTATCAGCACGAAAAGTAATTATTCATAATTTTGCGTATATTAACAACCCTTTCTGCATGATAAAGATAAGCCTGCCGATGTTGTTGCGTAATTTACCGACCGATTTATATTGGCAATTATACTTATTTGGGCGAAGACAAACAGTACAATAAGAATAAATATTCTAACTACATAAACAGTTTCATTAGGTATGCCGGAAGAAAATTGTTTTCTTTTTCTGGGAACCTAATTAAAATATCGCAAAAGTTGATCTGTATTGTTGTGTACGTGTGTATGTACATATGCGGCGAATTTCCTGTAAACGGATGGTTTTAAGTGATTGTACATATGATAGCTTTTTATGTAAAATAGTACTATAGCTATCATCATTATTGACAATGAAAATGCCGTGCGACACGTTTCCATTTGAGTGTTATATGCCAAAAGTAAATAGTCAAGTAGCGGTATGGCAGGGAAAATCCTCCAGTTTAATTTTTATTTAGTTACTGTTTCAAACGAAGTTTCAAATTGATAGAAGGTGTCACGTACAGGGTATCACCACTAGTAAATATTTGTCAGCAAATATTAATATTAAATATGGACACTCGAAATAGCATATTTTCGACAAGAATTTATAAATAACAGAAGGTTTTCACTGTTCTTTTACACATATTTGTAGTTCATTATATTTCTAACTCCATTGTGAAATAAGTTAATTTGGCTATATCTTGTATATACCGTTGAAATATATAAATGATCTCTCTGGATCTCGTATTGTGCTCATGAATGTTTGTCACTAGAATACAATGTTCTGAGAAATGTTTTGGCACTAACTCACGTAATATTTTATAAATGAAAGGTATTTAAAGTTAATAGGGAGTTGTTGAGCAGCCAGACGTAAAATACCGTAACGCTATTTTGACATCTAGGCATGCGCAGTTTCAATTAGGAAATATGTTAACGATAATAGAAGGTTATTGGAAATTTTAAATACTGTCACGCAGTATTAAGGGACTACCTTATTTTATTAGTGCATCGTCCTTATTTCATCAATGAAATGTTAGTTATTGGAACACCTTCGTTTTTCATGTCGTTATTTCTCTGCATTTCTGACGCTTGCGCACTACATTCCCTAGGTCTAACCTCGCAAATATAATAAATAAATCATTTGATGCATTTTTATTATTTATTACTATACTTTGCGCTCTGGTGGAGTCTGGTGCTTGTGTATTGTTGTTTATTCAAAGCAGTTGTTACTTACTCAAAGCAGTAAACAAGGTTTTGTCTATGCGTCCTATCAAACTAACTTTTTTTGCTACTATGTTGGTGATATAAGTGCATGCCTTGAAGATGATAAATGTTCATCAATAATTACACCTAAATACTTTAATTCATTAACCTGCTCAATTTTATCTCTACATATGATTATTTACTGTGTTCACTTGGCTATATTTACTTTTATATATAAACTTTGTTTAATATAAGACTATGCCTTCCCAACCATGTTTCTATTTCCCTAAGCTCATTGTTTATTATGTTTACCGTTGAGTCTATATTGTCTCCAGCTAAATATATCAAGGTATCATCAGCAAGTAGTTGTATGTTGCATTTTTTTACGTATTTCACAATACCATATATTTACAGAACAAACAAATTGGGCCCCATAATAGTTCCTTGTGGCACACCGAATATTGTTTCTTTTGGTAATGATGTATCATCTTTATACTTGGTAATTTGTGTTCTGTTATTTAAATAGCTGTTCATTCATTTTACTATGTTATTTCCAAATCCATTTATTTTTTTTATTTCAATAGTAATAATTGTCTATCAATTGTCTCAAGAGCTCTGTGGAAATCTAGAAAACCACTACAACGATCAGAATATCTAGAAAATTTTATGACTAAATTAAGATTTTCTGGATTTTAGGAGAAAAAAGTCTTGCAATTTTACAAAATTATTGCTCCATGTGTCTCTAGCAGAACATTGGATATTTTTTTTCTCTTGGATATGCCCTCCTTAAGCTTTTTTTTCATTGTAGGTTTTTTGACATGCTTTAGGATGATATATTTCAACATTTTATTTTTGAAGCTCCACCCACTTTTTGGAGGAAACATTTTTTTCGTGATCGCTATTGGTACTTTGTAAAACCATGGAATAATAAGTTCATATTTAGCACATGTGCTATCATTAGCTATCCTAAATAATCACAAGAAAGTCTCCACTTGAAAAAAAATAACTCTGATCAAACTTAACAACTGTGCCAAGTTGCAGTTTGAAATATTAATTTGAATTTTCTATCCACAGCTGCTGAAAAAGTAGATTTTCATATGTCTTTTAAAAGGTAAACCATTTTTTTGCAAGTTCTGTAAAAATGTCTCAGATTCCGTAACATACTCTTAATTCTGCTACCATCTTCGCAGGTTGTTTATGTATGTAGTACGCACGCAAAAAGTCTTCATAAAGCAAAAGTCTGGCACAAGTTCAAAACGAAATGAAACTTAGGTCTGTACACGTTAAGTGGAAAGAGAGAGAGAGAGTAAGTTCTCATAAATTTCAATATTTTCTCTACACCGTAACGTGCACTGATCCTTCTATTTTTAAAGTTTCTATTTACTACATGTTTGTTATTCGACATCCTTTTATGCTCTTGCCGTCAAATGTATTAAAAAAAATTTATTCCAACAACTTTGTCGATTGATTTAATATTAAGATAATTTGATGTGTATACTTTGTTAATGGATTTTCATTTAATTTTTATAAATATTTATATTAACATTACTTAAACACTAACGGAGATCCATGATATCTATGATGTAAAGAAAAGGGAAACACTAATTTCAAAAAGAAACCCAGAACGAGCTTAAACTAACAACCAGTTAATTAAGCTGTTATGATGATAGCAATGAGGATTTCAACTTAATGTATAGAGAACAGAATTTTTATATAGGTTTTGTCACCAAGTTAAGCAAATACAACACTCATTCGAAGAGTTATATATTTATTTTTAACCATATATTTAAATCCAATGTTATTGCTTTTGTTTTCTTTCTGTACTATGTAACAAAGACATTTCTGTACCGAAAAATACTAAATAGTGATCAGAAACAAGCTGATGTTATTTTTAAATTGGTAGAATATTCTTAGGGGCACACTTAGGTATCAGTTTAGCAAGCCAGCGCAGTATTATTGTAATAATAATATACTATAGTACGTGGTATACTGTTGTTCCTTATACTTATCAATATCTAGTTGTGATGTAGTAACGTTTTGAGGAAATAATAATAATAATAATGTGCTTTATTTGGCGGTAGAATAATAAATGTATAAGTTATTTAAAATGAAGAGTTATGTTGAACTGCGTTGTTCTTCCGCATAACCCCTCCATTTCCCCATAATTTTTATGCAAGAATTTGATGGTTTACGTATTATAACAGTAACGGCCAGTTTCATAATCGTTGATTATCTTTTTGGTTGAATAACCTGAGCCTGTGACTTACTACTACATACATCAAAACAAAAACCAGCAAAAGGCAATGTGAAATCTGATTAACAGGAATAAATGCAAGCAAGATAATTCATCAGATATTATTTCCCCTAATGAATTTAATAACTATTTCGGGAACATAGCACAAAACTTAATTAACACCATACCACCTTCTAATGAGAATTTTGAAAATTATTTTAATAGCTCTATGATAACCAGGGCAGACGGGGAATTTACTTTCGAGGAAGTAACTTTTATTCAAATACTTGATGTAATTGCAAATTTGAACAACTCTAATACTAAAGACCCCTATAACATTAATCTAAAAATTCTTAAAGGTATTATCATTCCACTAACTAAACTTATCAATCAATGTATCAGAAATAATGTCTTAAATTGTCAAAGGTCTTACCTTTGAAATCTTTGAGGTAATTGTGAAAATTCAAATTAGTAATTATTTTGAAAGTTCCAACTATTTAATGTCCCATAATATTTTAGTCAGCAAATTGAAATTTTATAAATTTTCTCAGGCCAGCCAAAAATTGATTACGTCCTACTAGACTGATAGATCTCAGTCTGTTCATTTTAATAACGTCAGTTCAGATCCAACAATAAATTTGGCGTGCCCCAGGGTTCTGTTTTGGGTCCGATTTTATTTCTTACTTACCCAACAGCACTCTCTTAGCAAAGTTTACTCTGTTTGTGCAAATGACACAACATTAGCCCATACCCATAGTGATAACGAAATTTTGTTATCTGAGGCACAAAATAGTCTCTACAGTACGTGAATGGTTTTCAAGTAATCAGTTCCCTAAATAAAGATAAGACAGATATAGTTCAAGTAATAAATTCCCGAGGCAGAAAAACCCAACAAAAACTTTACGACATAATTATAGCCGCGGGCCATGGCGCTAGTTGAAATAAATAGATCCCAGTAAATAAAGAACGCAACAAAAACTTTACGACATAATTATATTGCCGCGGGCCATGGCGCCAAGCCTGACATGAAACATTCCCAACGCACATTAAAAACTTATAAATTAAAGTGAGTCAATTTGCGAACAGCACAAAAAAGAGTACCGGTATTTTAATGAGGTCGTAAAGTTTTTGTTACGTTTTTTATGTCTCAATTTCTTCCTACTTGAACTATACAATGATATTTAGTTTTTTTTTTTATACATTTATTTAACGTCGGCCTATTTCCGCTACTGAGGCCTAACACCGACGCCTGTAGACGAGCTATCCCCAACCAGGAATTTTGCCGAACCTCTTCCCTTAAGAAGAGTAGGGATCTTTTACTTGCCTAACATTTAATAGACAAGGGACAGACGGCTTTACATCCCCTCCGAAGGATGGTATATCTCCTATACAACCCTCGCCTAAGGTTGTATAGCTTCCGCGCATACACTGATATACAAGCCGCTGGAAGATGTGTGAGGCGAAAACGCGGTTTCCGTTGGAATGGTCGCCGCGCGCCAATATCCATTGGCTGGATGTCGGTCTCGATAACTAGGGCCGAGTAGGACTATTACTCTTTGCACCTAGATTATCTCTGTAGACCTGGACCGGCCTTCGTGATAGGTGGGCCCGCGTACTTCTACCAGACCCAGCTCACAAATGTGAGATGTGTCGTGGTATTTTCTGCGGACCTCCCCTGGTCCTGGCTGTTGAACCTCGCTGGCTGAGGTCTCTTCTGGCGCTCTTCTTGTCTTGATGTTTTCTTTCTTCGCCAGCTTGTCACCCCCGGGGGTAGTCATCGGTCGAGTTGGGTTTAATCCAAGTACTAACCGCGCCTGTCGTTGCTTTACATCGCATACCGAAGTATGTACATAGTAAAGACGCACCTGCGCTCGCCCCTGATATTTAGTTTAAAACATATTTCTTCACAGTCGAACTACCCTCACTCCGTAAAATTTTTGGGTGTAATCTTAGACAGTAAGTTAATATGGGATAAACACACGGTTTTTGTCTGCAAGAATGTATCCCGTAACATCTTCCTACTGCGCATTCTAAAAAATTGCTTGTCACAGCAAACTGTGTTAATGGCATATCATGCAGTAGCGTCGCTTTGAATATATTTCGCGTACATACTTATATAAAATGACAATAACCAATATTTTTACAATAATGTAGGATATACTTACTAAATATTACACAATATAAACAAATAAACATTTCTCGATCACTCACATTGGTTTATTAATTTTGTTAAAGGCACAAGAATGATGTATTTGATGGAATTTAAGATTGTGGCTATCGTATGGATCTTTACAATGTACATTGAATTATTAATTATCTGGAACATTTATGTATGTTATTTGTGCATAAATCTGCTGTTAAAAGTTTTCAGCTCTGCAATAGACCTTCATACACGAATGGGCTTTGTATCGGGTTTTGCCGGGAGGTTCATTCAAAAACTTAAATTCATCTGAATTTAACAATTAGGTTCTCATCATTTTTGACTAAATAAGTCCTCATGAATTATTATATATATTATATTATATTCATATTTCGATTTGTAACTTTGACATATTATATAAAGTTACCGCGTACGTTTTGTATCTAGTATAGAAGAAATTAATTAGCCTAATTTAAATAAACGGGTAGTGATAACATTTTTTGACTGAAATGATAATTTTTGTTTAATAAAATATCCCGGAAACCGAACTCTGACTTTAAAATATAAAAAAATGACTATCCTTAATCTTGACCTTCATTAGAAATAATATTTTTGCTTATTTTTGTGCATTTTATCTACTCTTCCACAAATATGTTCCTAAAATAAAATGCACGTTTTGCACACTTATATCCGAGGCGCTCTTCTTATCTTTATTATTTAGCTAAATTTAACTTTTATTTAATTACTTCCATTCAGTTATGATTTGCGCGACCACAAAGACGGTCAGGTTTTTCTGAACAGGAAGGAAAGTTTTGTATTAAAGTAGTGCTAAGTTTAGCGACTGCCCGGTATGAATATAAATGATAATTAGTATTATGAAATCATAACATAAGGCAGGGCTATGAACGATTGATATTTTGCGTATCTATTAACAGACATTAGTAAAGTGCCGAATTTTGTTATGAAATAAGGAAGAGTTTTCATTTGAAAAGTAAATAAAATAAGTGTAATTTGGTGTCAAGTGTAGGTAAGAGAATGGACAATCTTCGTAGTAGTTCGGCTACCTTGTTCTTAAAAATATAATTAAAAACAAAATGGGTGAACAACCTGAAGGAAAGACAACAAAGACAAATATTTGTAGTTAGTTAATCACTAATATCTTTATGTGTGTTGTTTAAACCTTTTTTTCTGGATGATATTCTTTTAAATTCACTGGGTTAACATTACCTTTTTTAATATTCGGATTAATCTAAATTAAGGGAATTTTAAATGCGTTCCAAACTTTTTCTTCTCTTCATTTACTATTTGATTGACTTTAGTCCTGTTTTATTATGTATATTTTATGTTTTTAGTATCTAAGTCGTCTTAAGGTCAATTGCTACGTTTTTATAGTTCGGCGTAATACATTAAACAATTAAATGTTAATTTTATGGAATTGTAATTATCTCAAAATAATAATTTTCTCCTCTGTGTTGAGACTTAGTAGTATTCCTGCATTCGATAGTGTATTTCTGAGTCAATAGAGATTTTTTTCGTGCAAATTACGTAACACTGTATTTAAAAAGCTTCAAAGAACATTATTGAACAGAGTTTTTAAATAACATTGTGTTGTGGCGCTGTAAAACCATCGAATAATAAGTGAGAAATCCCTGTTTTTTTTACAAAATGGTAATATTGTGTTGTGCCCTCCAGCCTCTTCCAAAGCAACCTTCGCTGCAGCATACGACACTCCAGAGGCACGTAAGGGCCCACAGGAACGTCAACATACCGAGATTCCATTTTCCAACGGGTAAACCAGGACCACCCGGCCACCTGGACGTAATTAGAGCAAAGGTAAGATCCCTGCCACTTTAATTAATGCAAATAAAAAATAAACTATTATTCCGAGCAAAATTAAAAAATTAACAGCACTAGCAACATCGAAGTAAAATCTCCGTGTGAGGCTCACCCTTACCCCCATTTACGAAATTAAAATATTTTTGATTGCGAATTGTTTGCTCACGAAGGATTGCTAGCCTCTTTTGTTTACTCAATATTTCAATATTATTTTTTCGTCGTAAATATTGACGAGCAAACATGACAACCAAACATGCCCCACCATGATAAATTCATGGTCATTGAAGAATTAGCATTCCAACATGAGACTGAGGAGTGATGTTATCAATTTCAGCCTTCTCTATAAGCAGGAATCGGCAAATCAAACGAATTGACTAACAGTCATGAGCAAATAATTTGCATTCAAGAGATTTTAATTTGGAAACTGGGAGGGTGGACATGCGATGTCTGTTTTAATGGTCTGTTAATTCTCGAGTAGGGAGTTACGTTCGGTACAATCGCAAAACCAATGCAGTACTAGTTAGTCTTTTAATGTATAAAGTAGAAATCTTTAAGTTTGTTAATAGATTCAAAAATGATCCATAGTTAGATTTTCGGGTTCTCTTCCGCGTTGACAATTTTGAATACTTGACGTTTCGACCGTCTTGTTGTAGTCTTCTTCTTCGCTTCAGAAAAAGACTACGACAAGATGGTCGAAACGTCAAATATTCAAAACTATCAACGCGGGAGAGAACCCGGAACCTAACTATAGATCATCATCAGCTCCGCGAACGCGTTAGAACCAAAAATGTTCAAAGAAAATTTAGGAGTTTTCTTGAAAAAAGAAAAATACTAGAACTACTATACTTGATACCTAAAAATATATAAAATGACAATTATTATTTGTATTATATCTAAGAATTAATCATATTTTCAATCTGAATATTTTTCAGGTCGCAGCTGCTTTCTCTAAAATCGGCGAGAGGGCTTCCAGAGAGCATTTCGGAGCAATCACCCAGGCATGCCAGCTTCCACTTTACTGGAAGACGCCCCTCTATTTGGCCGCCTGCGCTGACAAAGGCAGTTGTACCATGGACCAATTCATGACATTTTGGCAAAGGTATGAACAAATTTTACTGCAGTATGAAGACTTAAATTTTTTTGCTAGAGTTTTTCCCCGTTTAATGATTAAATATTTATTACCAGCGCCTCCGGCAAATATTAGAATGTTGCGAATATAACATTTTTAATTTTTTGGCCACCCAGATATCTCCCTTTTTCAACAAATAAAAAGAATCGTCCAAACAATCTACACATTACGAAATTATGCAGGAACATCCATAAAAAATAGAAATAAACAAGGGATGACCTTTGCTTGTATGGTCATTGTTTCAAAAAAATGCTCAATCCAATTTCATTATCAGGAAGGGCATTTTTATCGGATATTCTCGATCGCCCCACTTCAACCCTTAAGTGGTGGCAGCACCCACCTCTAAAGTTTTAAATAGTAAGTGGCACATATTTTAAAGTTCATTAAATTTTATTTGCAACGGAGCATCGTACTTTTAATATTTAGAAATAGTTTTCGAGAAATCGCGTTCTAAACCATACTCCATGAAAAAGTTGCAAAGAAGGGTAAAAACATAAAAGTTCTGTGAGAGGGATGAAACATGGGTACTCCCCCATTTTCGAGGGCGCTGAACACGATGGTGATATTTTTACGGTTCCCACCCCTCAGCAACTACCCCTAGACTCGAAAAAATCACCCCTATTTAGCGTTTATTCCGTCGTATTCATGCGGATCGGCTGTTTGGGCAGAATTCGGGTAGGCCGTATGAATTTTAACAGTACATCTTATCCACCCCCGTTGTTGAAACTACTCCCTCCCCTAATACTAAGATATACCCAAAAAAATCAAAATGCATGAAAATTTGTTTATCCCCATTTTCGAGGGTGGTCAACACGATGGTAATATTAATTTCTCCCACACCCTCCACCAACCACTCCTAAAACCAACCCCTTTTATTATTTATTGATACTGGGCATGTAAGGACTTGTTGGATCGAGGTTTTTAAGGGGATTACAACTTTGTAAGGGGAGTTGAGTGACGAGACATGCCATCAATCCCGGGGTTGAAACTACCGTAGTCCCTAACATTGAAATCCACCGAAAAATACAAAATAGTGGAAAATGTTTACTCCCCATTTTCGAGGACGCGAAACACGACGTCAATACTATTTCATCCCCCACTTTCCATCAATCACTCCCGAATTAAGAGTGGTTGGTGGAGGGTGGAAGAGAAATGAATATTACCATTGTGTTGAGCACCCTCAAAAACGGGGATAAACATTTCATGCATTTTGATATTTTGGGGGATATATTAGCATTAGGGGAGGGGGTAGTTCAACCCCAGGGTGGATAAAATGCTGTTCGGTTTAATTTCATACATTTCCTGCCCAAAAAACTGATCCGCATGCCTACGATGGAAAAAAAAAAAGCGAAATAGGGGTGGTTTTTTCGAGTTTAGGGGTAGTTACTGAGGGGTGGGAACCTTAGAAATATCACCGTCGTATTCAGCGCCCTCGAAAACGGGGAGTACCCATGTTTCATCCCTCTTACAGAACTTTTGGGGTTTTTTAACTTTTTCATGACTGTGTTCGGACAGGCAATTTTCAAATGATAATTCCGATTTATAAATGTTCGAGCGTTATCTTTAGAACCGTTCATAATAATAATAATAAACTTTATTAACCACATAAGATACATAGATTTTGAATATGTCAGGAAAACAACCCTGGCAAAACGACTGATTAATCAGATACACTAAAGGACCAATAATATTTATGTTAATATTCTTAAGAACGAAAAGAGATATATCATCAGTGCCACAGACAGGAAAATTCATTTTTAAGTGTATTAGTTATGTCTATAATTTCTTTTTCCGTAACAGGTTCTATACAAAATTCCGATATGTTATTATTTTTTATTGTAGTAGTACAAGGTAATGCCATATTTTGACCAAAATGCTCTTTAATCTTGTTTTCTGCTATTGAGGAAAAATGGGAAGCAAATAATTCAGAGACTTCGTAAGGGTCATTTACCAAGTCTAGAATTAATAATGTTCCATGTTTCCTTTGTTTTATTTGACGAATTAGTAGATAGTATAGAAAATAGTACAGTAGATGGTACAGAAATAATAATTAATACCAAAACGTTTTTTATTTTTTCTTTAAACATTAAAAGAACATCAATTTTATGACAAGTTCTTTGCACTTAAACTGTCATTTCCCTGACACTTCGTCTAACCAGCTTACTTAGTCTCTTATTGCCCCGAACGAGCTCTGAGCGGCAGTAACAGTATTTTTTATTCAATTCATATTCGATGTTTGAAGAAAAAATAGCATGTTATATTTGGGGTAAAATGATTTTTTATGTCTCAACCTAACTATCACACTACACAGTATACTATTGGAATATTCTTTTCTGTATTATACTTACCACTTTTCCATTATATTATTTACAAAAAACCGCCTCAAGGTATCAATTTTTCGGAGCTAAAATCATAATATCCACATCCTTTGATATGATATTAATTTCCGTTAAAAATTGTACATTACTTTAAAAAAAATAAAAACTTCTCTGTCAGATCCAGCGGTTACTTTTTATTCTTTTTTTATGTAGCTCCGCTTCCTCCATCCCGTAGAAGAGGCGGGAAACACCCCTCAATAAAAAGCAGTTTTTTTTATGTTCAACTTTGTTGTACATATATACCAAACACATTGTAGAAGGTATCATCCATTTACACAGAGAAAGAGAGAGTGAAACTGTTCCGAGCTAAAGTGCTGTCAGCGCTCCACTAATAAGCATGAAATGGGTTTACAAAATAATCAGTCATTTTCATAAAAATAATGGGCAGATCTCTATCTATTATTTGGGTAATAATAAAGTAATAATTAGCATCAATAAAGTCCATGAAGTAAACTTAACCACATAGATAGATGCCTTTCATCTGCAAAAGCATTAAATTATAATTATTAATCAGGAATCTGATTCCAATAATGCGCTTTAACTCGACACTCTGAAGCAATTTGCAGTATTTACAGATTAGGATTTCAAAGGCTTTAAAAGTTCAAGTACTGTACGTATATTATTGATTCATTGCAATTAGTCATCATAATATAATATTGTCTGTAGTTTAAAAGGGTTTCCCTATTTAGATTATCCGATGGGTTGCTTGACCTTTCAAACTCTTGCATTAGATCATGCTCATTTAAATCTACTTAGTAATTTAATCAAAATAATACTTCTCTACAATCATAACATTCAGGGGGAAGAAATGTGATTTGTGAACTTTAGGGCCTGCGACTGCTCTATCACTACTGTTGACAGATATTTATATGAATTTTTTAGCTATTGGTATGTATGCATGATTTATCATGATGGAATTTTCAAACAAAACTCTCCTCTGACAGAACTAGAGAGACACATAATGGTATTGTAATAGTTTAACCTGCTAGATCCTCTGATCTTAATCATATTGAATATACAGTGCGACCCATTTATTTTGGAGTAACCCAGTAAAATCTTTATTTAGTGTGCTATTTTCGCTGTTTCTTTTTAAAATTGTAGAGCTTAGAGAGTGAAATGCAGTTCAACAAACTCTACAATTAAAAAAAACAACTAAAGATTTTACAGAGTGATTCACACTGTATGTGACATGTTCATGGTTGAGCAGTTAGCGCATGGTTAAACAAATTATAAAGCTCTACAACTCTCAGATGCTTTTTTAGACAAATGATGCGATAAAATAGATTACATCAGGTTCTCTTATATACGTTAATATTAATCAAAGAAATTGCAGTGATTTTTGTTGCATTTTAACAGTATTCATTAAATATATCTTAATAAATTTTATGCCATAATCGAATTGGTCAATAAAAAAAGTAAATATGTTCGAAGCTGGACATTTTTTTTGCAGGAATTTATCAGACGATCTTAAATACATAAAGGGCCATGTTTAACAAGCTCAGCATGAGCAAAACATGCGCATATCTTCTGCATTGACCGATTCAGCTATTTTAAGTAGTCTTCGACCTGTTTAGGTAAGTACTGACTTGAGCAGATTAACTCGCATGAAAAATGTGCGCACACAAAACACATGCGTGCAAAAGACCGATAGTCGCCACTGTAATCGTCTGATCATGTTCACACGTAAACCGTTCGTGCTACTAAATTTGCTCAAGTCAGTACTTACCTTTTTATGTAAAGATGTAGCACATGTACTTTAAAAATTCTCACAATACTCATTATCTTCCAGTATGGCATCTCAGTGCCACGATGCCGCCGCTCGTTTTGTATACATTCTGACAAGGGGCCGCCGTAACTGGCTAGCCCCAGAAGACTTCATTCCCCTTGTTCAGGATGTAGTAGAAACTCACCCTGGTCTCACTTTCTTGAAAGAAGCCACAGAGTTCCATTCACGCTATGTTCACACCGTCATTGCCAGGATTTATTATTGTGTAAATAGGTAAGTGAACATATACATTTATATGTTATCTTTGTACTTTGAGCATCCCATTCAAAGGATAGAAGGGTTCTTTATCACTTAAAAGATGAATGGCATCACCATCAGAATCCTTTGTTAGTTTATCTATGTGAAAAGTTGTTTTTAGATATAAAAGAATTTGGTTTGTTTTGTCTAACTGTGATAAAAGTAGAATAAAAAGCTATGAATGAATATTTTTAACAATTACTTTCAAGATAAGTAGAAAGCAATAAAATATAAATATACCCAGTGTCACAATATATTGGTTCACTCCCATACAGGGCTCTTAGTGACATGTAATAGCCAGGGAATATGAAGTTGTTTTAAAAAAAAGTTTATTGAGAAGTCAAAAAATTGTAATTTTATAAAAAATCACAGAATGTCAACATATTGAAAATTAGAAGTTTAAGACTATAAATTGTAACTTTAGCTTTTAATTTATTTTCAGTTTTTATACCTATACAGTGTGTTCAAAATGAAATGCATAAAATCCATGACTTTTCTTCTGTTTTGCGTTCGCAAAAATATAAAACAGGTCCATTAGTATGATCGGATTACTTTATTTTATGTTTCTCTACCACATATATCTTCTGATCACAAGTTTTACAAAAATAACAAAATTAATCAGTATATTAGAAAAATAACCTTTACGCATGTGATGTTTATGTCACAAAATCAATCAGAGACTATTTAATAAACTCCCCAAATGAATAAAAAGTAGAAAATAAAAAAATTTTAAAAAAATTATAAAAACTTGCTTTTCTGTAACAAGTCGTACTAAAAAGTAAAAAATAAAAAAAAATACTAATGTACGACTGCAAGAAAAACAAGGCGTGCGCACTGAATAAATGCATGCTTTATCTCTTCCTATTTAACGGTTCGTAAATAGCTGACCTATTATGGAAACTCATATTCAAATATGGCGGATAACATGTATGGAGTACCACAAGGATCTGTGTTGGGTCCTCTGCTGTTTTTAATATACATAAATAATATAACGGAATGTGTACCCGACACAGTTGTGCTACTCTTTGCTGATGATACAACTTTCATAAACACTGAGCAAAGCGCTGAATTATTATAACGTAAATTGCGTGGGGTCAGTTTACGCGCTTTCGCAAGCCCTTCATTTTATCTCTTACACTTTTTCGATCCAAATCATACTGTGAGTTATATCCGACTACATAATATACACAAAAAAAAAATTCGAAGTCTTTACGTTGAAGTAGTAACAATTAAGACCTAAATGCATTATTAGGCAAACTATCTTTCTGAGGCATTCAGTATTTTACGAAAGCAAAATTTGTAGCACTGTTACGTGTTTACAGTCTTCAGTAAACACTTTGTGGATTCCAAGAACTTGCAACAAGAATCTTCACTAACCACTATTTTATTAATCACTAAAATTACACTAGTAAATACTTAAAAATCACACAACTAATAATAACTTAATCTAATATAAATTCACTACTTTTAAAACACTATGTACTTTACTTTTCTTCTTAAAATTGTCAACTCTCGTCTAACATAAAAACTCTCTCAACTGAACTGTTTACTTCACTGAACTGAACTCTTCCCCATCTGCTGGATTCACCTCTTTATATACATACTTGAATTGTACCAGAACCTATTCCATAATATTCTGGAATCCTCCATGGTTTTCTACTATGTACTAGATGATTGTTCGTCAATTGGCTCATAGACGGCGCCACCCTACTAGTCAGGGAGTAACAGAATAACAGGTTTCCCTTCACCTCGAACAGGGACTTAATCACATCTTTCTTTTACGTTAGAGGGCAGCACATAACAGTATTTTAATTTTCGATAGGAGATGAACTTCTTTACTTCAGTAACTGTATAAATAGTTTGATTTTAACAAATATTCAATGGATAGCTGAGCGTTAATTGATATTTGTGAAGTTGAATATAATATGATAGCGTACATAATCTTTTAGGTCATGGTCTGCGAAAATCACTATACCTGAACTTAGACGCTCGAATCTGCTCAGCATTATCCAATTATTAGAGGAAGAAGAGGATATTAACCAAATTACTCAGTATTTTAGTTACGAACATTTCTATGTTATTTATTGCAAGTTCTGGGAACTTGATAGAGATCATGATTTGTTTATAGACAAGCAAGACTTAACACGACATAACGATCATGGTAAGAACTTCACGTAAACTTTAAAATCAATACCTGTATAGTAATAACATTCTTTTATTCCAGCATTATCTTCACGTATTATAGACCGTATATTTTGTGGATGTGTGACTCGAGGTCACAAAAAACAGCACGAAGAAAAAATGTCATACACTGATTTTGTGTGGTTCCTGCTAAGTGAGGAAGACAAATTACATCCAACCGCCATCGAATATTGGTTCCGTTGTATGGATCTTGACGGTGACGGTTATTTGTCTATGTATGAATTGGAATATTTTTATGATGAACAAATGCATAGAATGGAAGCTATAGGAATTGAAACGTTGCCTTTCCAAGTAAGTATCGCAAACAATTTTTCTTTTTATCAAAATCAGTTCACAATGTGTTAACTGTAATTATCTAATAAACTTCTTTGTTTTAGGATTGCCTCTGTCAAATGTTAGATATGGTTAAACCAAAAACTGCCGGGAAGATATCCCTGGCTGATTTAAAGAAATGCAAGCTGACTCCGATTTTCTTCGACACATTCTTCAATTTAGAAAAATATCTGGACCACGAACAGAGAGATCCGTTTGCATCACAAAGAGATCATGATATTGATGGCCAAGAGGTAATAACCTAAGTAATGATAATAGCATAAAGTTGACCATTGCTTGCGCCAATATTTTCTTTGTATTAGGATTTATTTCTACCCAAATTTTGTTTTTAGAAACCTTTTTTTACACATTTCTGTTATCTTGCACTGCTTGCTAGGCCCATATTAACCACAAAAGTTAAAAAATCGACAATTCAATGGCTCGAACCGGCGCGGATCCAGGGAGGGGCTATAGCATAATATGAAATTTGCAAAAGACTTTGCTGTTACAATTCTTATTTGGGACATTTTTTAATTTGACGAAATACTGTTTTTGTGCCATCCTCGAAGTTGTGACTAGAAATTTGCAGAACTTTTCGATATAATTTTCTATAATTCAACTTATTATACAATTTTTATTTGACACATTTTTTGATTCGACGAAAAAACTGTTTTGGACCTCCATAGAGCCGCTGCTGTTGCACCGATTTCATCATTACTCAATAACATTCTACTTTGGTCAATTCAGACCTTATGTCCAAATTTTCAGTCTTCCATGTTGAGCCATATTTGAGAAAAACGCGTCATCCACCAGCAGACACAGAAAAGATATATCGATCCAGATACATTTGCTATTTTCAGGCATTTGTTTATGTCACACTCTGGAATTTAGGTTTTTGCATTTAACAATACATTCTCTTATTGATGTGAAAATAAAAGATGACTTTTTATCACTACTCTCTTTTTTAAAAATGTTGCAGCATTATACAAATTTTGGAGTATTTGATGTCACATTGACCTTAAATTTTCGAACCACCTGCTGCTTCGCAGATACAATTTTACAGCCTGTCATCTTTATTTGGAATATGTTTTTTTTTTTTTTAATATTCATTTAATTTCTGCCCATTTCCACTACTAAGGCCTGCAGACAAACTGTCTCCAAACAGGAATTTTGCTCTTCTCTTTCGAAAAGTAGGGATTTTACTCGCCTAACATTTAATAGACAAGGGACTGACTGATACGATAGTAAAAACGCACCTACTTTTGGTTCAATGGTAAATTGTCTTTGAGCCGCCATACCTGGAGTTCTGGTGAGAAATTTACAGAATTTCTCGACAATTTTCTATACTAAACAATTTTGAATTGAAGAACCATTTTTCGATTTAACGTAAAATTATTTCGGACCCTTCGGAATTAAAATTTATTTATATTTATTTATTTTTTAAAAGTACATATTTTAAACCTCCTACCTATCTATAACTACTGATATCAAGGAAAAATAATTCAATTGTATATATGTAGGTAGATAGTAATTTTTTAAAAGTATTTATTATTTGATACTAGCTTTTTTTATATTATATTAAGCTTTATCTATTCTGCGGGATTGGCTAAATACGTAAAACTATTTTATCATTTACTATTTCACCCTTGGGGATCTAGGACATTTGACAACGATAACAAAACACAACATTGTTCATAACTCTTTACTAAAATCCAAAAATAGAGTCTATTTATTATTATTATTGTTAACTATAGCGGCTTTTGGCAAGCTTCAACCAATCTTGAATCGTCTCTCTAATTTTATTGTCACTGGTCTCACCCATGCCTTGCTATGCACAGTTTTACACCTTCTGTGATAAAAAAATGCAGTTACTATGAAATCGCTCAGATAAACAATAATTCTTACCAATCACAAGTTGGTTCATTCTTGTAACTTTAACGCACTACAATGTGATAACTCAAGGATAAGGGCGGCTCATCCAACATAACCCTTATTGAATTTCAATCAAATAATACATACACAAAAACAAACAAGTAAATATTCTTTGTTTCAATCACAAGGCCACACTAATAAGGTTGACTACCACCACACGAAACAGCAATTAACACGACGATCCACGGTTGCTCACCAGCTGTACTGTTGAGACAATGAGAGAGATGCATATATTTATGAGAAATGCTTATGTATTCTGCAACAAAGGCCCGGTTGCTGGCGACTGCGCAATCGATGCAGATTGATATACGTTTAAATATCGTATATTATAAACTGTAATATTTTCATCATCATCTATCTATAACAAATTTTGATTAATGTAAATATTTTACTCATGTTTCTAGATATTGATTTAGTTGCAATTGTTTATGACATGCCTATAAAAAATGTAGCGCAAATACCTATTTATCGTATACATTTAAAAATCGTATATTAAAAACTCTAATATGGCTGAAAAAATGCACGTAGTGTCAACACCAATTTACAATTTAAACATTTGTCGGAAGTGTAGTCTCAACTCTCAATTAATTATTTCTCAAACATTCTGTGTTACTCCAAAAATTTTCGGAGAAATACATTTATAATATACATAGAAAAATCATTTATGAAATAAACGCTTTTCAGAGACGTTGATTAAATATACGATAACGAAATTTAAACCGTAATTTCATATAATAAACGTTTATTAAACCATCATGTGTTGCTTGGGCTGGGATGTAAGACAACATTTAGTATCAAGTCTACCTTTTGTGCACCACACTCATCTCCTTTCATTTATGTTGTTTCGTTTTTAGATGTCGGATTGGGATAGATACGCGGCAGAAGAATACGAATTACTCGTGGCCGAAGAAGGAGGAAACGATCAACAAGATAGCCTGTAAGTATCCCCATTTCGTTTAAATAGATAGAACACAAGATTTATTTACTTGTATTAACCTGGTTGAAAAAACGTACAATTTTAACAGATATGAAACTGTTTTTTATTTTCAATCAGTTTAATGATTAATGTTGGTAGAGGTTCATTAATATGTTTGCTTGTATCTAGGGATTACGATTGTGGCTATGATAGGGTAAGAATAGCATGGGACTTGATTTTGTGAAAGCCATCAACTTTTAACATACTGACCAACTAACTTTTGTGATGTCTCAGAATGCAACTAACCAGTATGAACTTTTAACATTAATGCTTCCATAACAAGTCGCTTAAAGTTTATATATGAATAAAAGCTAACGCTTGATAGTCTGGCTTTAGAGATTGTTACAGAATAATCGCTTCAGATTTACAGGGTGTCTATTAAAAAATGGGCCAGTCCCTTTAATAAAAATAAATAAAAACTAAACGTGCTTCCTTAAAAAGTTATGGGATGTCAAAGGTAACATTTTTGTATTTATTTTTTATTATATCTCTATCACTAATTACACGATTTGATCTAAATTTCGTACTCACGGATTTTTTGCAATGCTGAGAATAGTCGTGTTAATAATTTAGATGAATAATCTAGAGAGCGCTGGGAGCATCTGGTTTTCGTTTTTTAGAGGATAAACTCCCTAATAAAGTGTTATGTTTTTTAATGCAATCAATTTTGTATAAAAAAGGTACACTTTTTTATATCTGTAAAATGCTCCTTTTTTGACGAACACATTTCAAATTCTTGCGGCAAAACATACCCAATTATGTCAAATTTAAATTATTTTAATCTAGGAGGTACATGGTTAAATCTGACCAAAGAGGCGTATTAAAAAGACGACACTTCCCAATACCGTGTTTGATCTCAGCGTTACTGATTTGTTGGCCTTGAACAGCTGTCCCTTTAAAGTTTATTGAAGGAGTCGGACGAATGAATGAATGTTTGCGACTGGGACTAGGCAATATCCCCCCCCCCTGTTTGCGAGGGTACTGAATCAATTTCCGTAGTCAAACCAATTTTTCCTCCTCAGTAACCCTCCCAAATTGGCAAAAACCATCCCCCAAAGTCCCCTTTTCCACGAACCCGTTTATTTTCCACAATTTTTCGACTAATTGTTGTTCCCTCAAGTAGAACGGAAGGTCCCTCGAGAGATTTGATCTCAGCCACCCTTTACCCTGCGTTTCCCCCTGTAGGGGATTGGAAAATAGATACTGGAGGGAACAACAATTATTCGAAAAACTGTGAAAAATAAATGGGTTTAAGGAAAAGGGGACTTTGAGGGTGGTTTTTGGCCAACTTGAGAGGGTTGCTGAGGTGGAAAGATTAGTTTGATCCCAGGAATAGATTCAGCACCCTCAAAAACGGGGAGAGACACTGTCTAGTCTCAGTCGCAAACATTAGATAATTTCGTCATAAATTTGGACTCTTTAAATGGACCAACACAGTCATGGGACATTGCACGTGAAATTGAAAATCCTTTAGATCACAGCACGAATGAAAGCAACAGCTTGTGTTAAAACCAGGGACCAGGGTTGGCAATGCGCAGCATTTTTTAACAAACCAATCGAACCAAGCGAACCACCTTCATCTTTGAATGGACAGTGCCACGAAGGAAAATTAATCCACGCATAGTATACCAATGCACATTTAACTGTTTAACTCTCTCTCTTAGAATGCAGCTTCCTTGTCGAGTGCCATAGGCCTGACCTGACAGTAAAATAATTTAGAATGATAATTAAAATGCAGTTATTTAAAAAGGGATTAAGCAAAATTTATATAAGACATCGGGGAAGATTAATTAAAACTGCTTATATGAAAACGACATTACAAACTCTTGTTGCCCCACAAATTCAATTCACCTCAACTGCAGCCCTGTCCACTACCAATTCATCAATTTCAAGGCAATCAAATATAGCAAAATGTTTGCAAAAGGATGTTACAAAAGCAAAGTCATGTCCTGTTTAGCCATAGTTAAACTACATTTATCTAATCATGCTAATGAAGAGTATTAGACCAGGGCCAATCCTGTTTAAGGCAATAAAAATTCTTAGCAGTATACGAATGGTCGGAAAATGTAGTTAATGGTGTAAATAATTAAGGAAAAATCATCCAGACTGAGTAAAAGTTCGGGAAGGGGGGTTGGGGTGGTAATATATACGTTTTTAGGGGTTGGTACTCGTTTTTTGCGATTTGCGGTTAAACCATGCATCCTATCGAAAATTGTTGAATATAAAAGTTGTAGATAATGAAAAAATCTAAAACTTTCTAATTAATCATTATTGACCATAACCTCAAAATTATCGAGAAAAATGCAAAATACAGTTTTTTCGGTTTTTAATTTATAACTATCGCAAAAATGTTTATATTGTCATGAAAATCGGTGAAAATGTTCTCTTTTATGTTTCAAACAAGCCCAAATTTTTTCAAAGCGAAATATTTAATTTTTGATGTTTTATGAAGAAAATAAAAAAAAAGACCCAATTTTCAATCGAAAAATTTGGTTAGCAAATTTTCGATTAATGAACTTTACTAGTGCTCATTTTTTTCGTTGAAATCTCAACTTTAATATAGAATTAAAATATAATATTGTTTATATACAAAAATATCGTTAAAAAAGCGAAAAACTGAAAAACTACTTTTTAAAAATCGAGTTTTCGGTAAAAATCATGAGTTTCTTTTTCTTTATTGTAAATAAACATTTGCATTCATAAAAAGCGTTAATTCTCATACAATACTATGTTATACAAGTAATATACATGTACCTAACTATTCTCGGCTTTCAAAATCCCGAAAACATTATTTAAACTGCAATTAAATAGGTAAAAATTCAAAAAAACACAAAGGCTGTGAACTGAGAAAATTTGTTAATTATTTCTTGTGATTCGCAAGTATTTACAAATTATCACGTCAAAGTCTTATATTTGATTATAAAATACAAAAATTAAAAGTAAAATAATTTTATTGAAATCTTTTTTTCTTAGTGGGCAATTCCTCATCGCCAGAATCGATCAAACTTCCGATTTCTTCACGTTCATTTTCTATATCTTCAATTTCTTGAAGTTCTTCTGGATTGTCCAGTTCAGTATCATTATTTTTATTATTATTTATTAGACAGTGGGTACTGTCTTCATCTTCGATGTCCTCGAGATTACAATTTTATTCGTACAACGATTTTTCGGCATTAGATCATTTATCAGAACCGTGACAATTTGAGCACAAATTTGTGCACTTTAAGCCATGCTTGCGACACCCACATTTGTTATTACCGCATCCTGTTTCGCAGCTGCAGCAGATAATTTTCAATAAATTTTCAGGAATTAATTCTTGTTCTGTAAATATAGGTACGATGCCATTAACGTGATGTTTTCATCCCCAATCTGTAGCTTTTAATTGATTACCAAGCCAACTTTGTATTTGAAAATACACCCTGTAACAATGTTGCTTAGCTGCCCCTTCAATTGGTGGTAATTTTTTCAAATGAAATGAGGATTTAACAGTAGCCATTCGGTAGAGTTCAAATCTTTTGTAAATAGAAGCTATTATTTTTAATCCATTTTCAATAATCGTTTGTTTGTCTGCATTTGTATTGTAAAAAATTTCTGCAATATTAGGTAAATGTTTATCGGCCAATAATGATTTTATAATTGTTTTTTTTTTCCTTTCCCAGCAAAACTGGAAGTTGTATCGCAGCCAGAAAAACAATGCAAAAATGCTACAATATGTTTATGTGATTTATGTTTAAAACTATTAGAGGTGTAATAAGTATCATTAATATTTCCTGCATCAGGTTTGTGGAAATAGATATTCAATTCATGTGAACTGAATTGATTTAAAAGAACTAAAAGATCTATGTCTTGACCAACAACTACCACTATTTTATCGGAGTTTTTTGCTACTTCAAGGGATGTATTGATAATTAAGGAATCTGCATCTTCTTCATATAACTATTTTTTGCGTAGTTGTTTTGTACATAATGTAAATATTTTTGTGTTATTTCATTAATTGAACCTTTTTTTTGCCAGATTAATGTGTAAGAGAAACCCGCCATCAACAACGTGTACAATATTGCTCGAAGTTGGTAACGAATCGATGCTCGCAAATTCTGTATATGAATGTGACTTAACATTTTTTCTGAAGCCATTCTCTGTAAACAACGACACAGGAAATGGAGCAAGCTCGTACTGTAAATAATTTTTCATATCATCTGTGCTGCTGATATTTCGCGAAATTCACTGAAATAATAGTAATGGATGAATGTAAGCGTTTATTTACAATAAAGAAAAAGAAATTCATGATAATCACCGAAAACTCGATTTTTGAAAAGTAGTTTTTTCCGTTATTCGCTTTTTTAACGATATTTTTGTATATAAAAAATATTATATTTTAATTCAATATTAAAGTTGAGATTTTAACGAAAAAAATGAGCACTAGTAAAGTTCATTAATCGAAAATTTGCTAACCAAATTTTTCGATTGAAAATTAGGTCTTCTTTTTTTATTTTCTTCATAAAACATCGTAAATTAAATATTTCGCTTTGAAAAAATTTGGGCTTGTTTGAAACACAAAAAAAGGACATTTTCACCAATTTTCATGAAAATATAAACATTTTTGCGATAGTTATAAATTAAAAAGCGAAAAAACGGTTTTTTGCATTTTTCTCGATAATTTTGAGGTTATGGTCAATAATGATCAATCAGAAAGTTTTAGATTTTTTCATTATCTACAACTTTTACATTCAACATTTTTCGATAGTATGCATAGTTTAGCCGCAAATCGCAAAAACGAGTACCAACCCCTAAAAACGTATATATTACCACCCCAACCCCCCTTCCCGAACTTTTACTCACTCTGGACGATTTTTCCTTAATTATTTACACCATTAACTACATTTTCCGACCATTCGTATACTGCTAAGAATTTATCGTCTATTACGATATTTTAAACGGTTTGGCCCTGGTCTATATATCAAGTTATTCCTCTTGATGTTTGAGGAGGGCACAAAAAGCCAAAGATTGCCCGCTGTAACCAGAGTGACTGCAAACTGCAAATAAAATTTATATCTATTATATTTTTTTAGCTCATTCGATGAAGGGAACGAAGAAGACCTTTTATCCCAACACCTTGACGGTGCATTGGATGACGGCCCGGCTGAATTATCCGATGATAGTGATGAGTGTAGTATTTAGCATAAGTAAACATGTTTTATATAACATCACTGATTTTCTAGTCTTCACGACATTTAAGTATTTCCATACAAGTGGATATTCGATGATAGAATTGATAGAATTATTTTTTTTTATTTAGGATAAAGGTACTTGTTTTTATTTACAAAGCACCATGCTGATTCTAAAGATGTGCAGGTCAAATATTATATTGGTAGATTTAAGAAAATATACTCTAGCACAAAGTATCTAGTGTGATCTTTATATTTGATGAAAAGTATTTTGTATGTAATGAAAAATTGTTGTCTAGTATTAGCGATAGGTAATGTTTGTTATGTATTCTCGAGGTCCGGTGGCGGAGACTAAAATAAATGTTTTCGTCTAACACATCGGACTTTAATCTTATTTAAGACTAATTACTGAATCTCGGTTACATGGTACTCACGACAGAGTAACTGATTTTATTATGATTAACAAATAATTTTAGATATTTATTTGCAAATGTTTTATATATATAATTGATAGCTGACTGCGAATTATAGCTTTAGTATAAATGATATTGAAATGTTTTTATCTGGTGATTTTTTTCACTACATTAAGCAGCTAATTGTTGGAATTGTATAGTATAGTTTATTTAACAATTTATTTAACTTCATAGTATGAAATTACTAGTCATTTTTATTATATTCATACTTATTTATCAGTTGTGTAGCATTGTATAAAAGTTGTTTATTATGTAGATGACATAATATATTGGTTTTCTCTTATATCGTTTTATTTGTATTACAGTCTATAATAAAAATATAAATCCAAAGAAAAATCTGTATAATTCTAATACCATCAGACTATACCTACAAAATTACTATAATTACAGAATGTCTTTGTCCAGTTTGATCGCTCAATATTGGTCAGTGACATTGAGCTGTTCCCAAAGTGGTCCCAAAAATTCAGTTACTTTTATTTAATTTATCAATAATCATTTTATTTTTCTTACGACATAATCACAAGGAATTAAAATTTGTAAAGCCATTATCAATTTTAAATACACATTTGCATAATATTTCACTTTTCTAGTCAAATAATTTTATTTTGTACAGAAATGAATTAGTTTAAAAAGTCTCAAAAGCAATGTTAGGCTATGCTAGTTCGTCGCATTTTTAAACAGATGTTACAGAAGTTAAGAGCCATAATGAACCTTATTAGTCACGGGAGGCCGTAACTAAAATTTATCAAATGCCATTCTCAAGAAGCCCCGACATTATGTGTCCAAACGCCAGAGTCTTTCTCGTTCGCACCATACACATTTACATAGGGAGGCGTATGCATATAAAAGCGAGGCTGAAACCCTGGTGTCATTTCCCTTGACCCGTATCGAGGCCTTGTAAATGGTTACAAGAGAATTAGATCTGATTTAATTATTACCGACACTTTCCGTGTCAAGACCTTGTAGTGTGAAGAAGAGCAGCAGACTTCCAGCCACCAGATATTCTACCAGGACGTACAAAAGAATTAAAGCCGATCTAATTATTACCGATACTTCCCGTATCGAGGCCTTGTAACTAGATACAAGAGAATTAGATATAATTTAATTATTACCGACACTTTCCATGTCGAGGCCTTGTACTGTCTTGAGCAGAAAAAAATAGGACAACTTTTTTTTTTCTAATGTAAATCTGTCTCTATTTGAATATGTAATGAGTAGCCGAAATAAAATAAATATCACTTTTAATTTAATTTTTATTTTAATGCTGTAGTTATTGCTATAGTAAATGATGGATGGTTAATGAGACAAATGGCATTCCGTTATAACATTAACAAAAATTTGGTGCGTAACATTTCAAGAAAGTGGAGAATAAACGGTACGATTAGTAGAAACCCTGGATCAAAGGACAAAGGATATTCTACTTATCAAGAAACTAACTATTAATATTTCGTTATTGCATCAATTGTGACACAGAAGTGAGCATAATATTGTCTAAAATCCTAATATACGTTTCACTATTAAATCGGTCCTTAATATGCCACAAAACACCAGGACCACGTGCCGATATCCAAGCCCACATATTGACGGAAAATCTACTACTTTTATCATTGTTAGATATATATTTCTCATCAAATCGAGTATTCGGAGGGCAGTAAACACGAATACGACCGCTGTGTGTTGACTGGAAATTTTTTTTCGTCTGTAAAGATTACATTGTTCCAAAAATTTACATCATGCGCTAAAAAGTCAAGTGCAAATCCTACTCGAGCTTCTTTATGTTCAGCTTTAAGTAAGTACTTCTGTGCGGCTGCATGACAACGTAGTTCCGATGCTCTTACTCGCCGGCGACCAGTACTACTCGATCCAGGAAAATTCGTTTCTTCAGCAGCCTGAATAACTGAGTAAAATGGATTTTCTACTAAAGCATTTACCAATTGCAAATCTTGTTGTTGGGTTGATATCCTTCGTCGCCCTGATCCAGGATTCCTACTAATCGTACCGTTTATTCTCCACTTTCTCACATTTTTGTTGTCAATATTATAACGCAGTGCAATTTGTCTCATTGACCTTCCATCTTCTGTTTTAGCAATAACTCCAGATTTAACTAAATCACATATGAGGCATATTAGTTTTTTGCACACTTGCGATAAATAATGACAACTAACTGACAATGTCACAAAAATTAAAGTTAGATGTACACAACTAGATTTTAGCAAAATACCGTTATAAGACTTGACCTATTTTTTTTTCTCACGACTGTACCTTGACGTTGGACAACTGACTTCCAGCCCTGAAGTGTAATTTAATGCTGAATTATCCCATACAAACTTATTTCATTTTAAACTTATAACTCATAATAATGTGAGAGACGCTATTGATTCATTAAAAAATAAATACAGCAAAGACATTTTTGGTCTTAATATATTTCTGATAAAATCTATTAAAAATTTGATAATATCGCCATTATGTAAACTGATAAACTTGTGTATTAAAGAAGCTTGCTTTCCAGACTGCCTCAAAGAGGCTATTGTAATACCTATTTATAAAAAGGGAGACACAAATGATGCAAATAACTATAGGCCTGTGTCATTACTTCCCATCTTTTCAAAGATAGTTGAAAAATGCTTGACAGAGCAAATACTTTGAAAATAATAGCATCTTTTATAATAAACAATTTGGCTTTAGAAAATCAAAAAATACCACCTCTGCAATTCTAGATCTGCTAGAACAGATTGTGGAAGCTTTTGAGGGTCGGGAACATGTGTACACTATGTTTTGCGGCCTAAGTAAAGCATTTGACTGCGTCTCACATGAAATACTGCTAGAAAAGTTAAATAGATATAAGTTTTGCCATAACAGTGTTACACTATTAAGATCATATTTAACCAATAGATATCAAACCATTAAAATAAATAATGAATATTCAAATAAAACAAAAATAATACATGGGGTGTCCCAAGGTTCAGTACTTGGGCCCCTTCTCTTTTTAATATATGTTAATGATTTCCCAAATTCAAATGAACACTCTAGTGACATACTTTTTGCAGATGACACAACTATTTCGGTTCGAAATAATAGCATTGAACAACTTTCAGCAGTGGCGTGTGAGGTAGAGTCAAAGGCAGAGCTTTAGTTCAAAGCAAATAAACTCACATTAAATCGAGATAAAACAGTGCACATGATCTTCTCACTGCGTGATAAAATAGGACACAGTGTTCCTGATCCTCGGGAATCAACAAAGTTCTTGGGAGTTTATGTTGATAATAAATTGACCTGGCATGTACATGTAGAAAATTTATCAAAAAAATTGTCAAAAAATACATTTATTTTGAGAAATCTAGCTAATGAAGTAGGTAAAGAAGCTCTAAAATATGCATACTTTGCACTATGCCACTCTGTGCTTTCCTACGCTGTTCTAGTATGGGGACAAGCGTCAAATTGGAACAGAATATTTGCTCTACAAAGACGAGCAATACGTATAGTAGCCAACTTAAATTATAGGGCTGATTGTAGAGAACAATTTCGTGAGTTAAATATACTGACATTTCCATCAATATATATATATATATATATATATATGAGTTGCTTTTGTATGCTAGAAAGAATTTATATACTCGGGGTTTAAACAGAAAAGAACGTGACTATAATTACAATACAAGACACAAAAATATGTTAACAATACCTTATGTAAGACTAACAAAAAGTCAAAAGGGAATTCAAATTTTAGCCCCAAAATTTTTCAATAAACTACCAGTCGATATAAAATGCTTACCAGATCCGAGTTTCAAGAAAAGAATAAGGTCCATCTTGCTCGAAAAAGCTTTTTACTCGTATGATGAATTTTTATCATATAAGTTCAGTGATGATTTAAAATGAGTAAAAATGTTTGTCTAAATCTGAAGTTTGTTTTATATTTGTATGTTTTATTGTGGTATATATGATATCTGTATATATATTTTTATATTGTTATTTTTTTCTCTCTTATTGTAAATATTGACTTGTGCAAATACTACTTTTGTATATAGCATAAATAAAGTGATTTGATTTTTGCTATATTATTACTTTTGTCATTTTAGTTATTGTTATGTGCTGCCCTCTAACGGGGAAAGATGTGATTAAGTTCATGTTCAAAGTTTTCCTCAGAAGCTTAGTTACTTCCCTGACTAGTAGGGTGGCGCCGTCTATGAGCCAATTGACGAACAATCATCTAGTACATAGTAGAAAACTATGGAGGGTTCCAGAATATTGTGTTCTGGTATATTTCTATGGGTGTATATAAAGAGGTGAATCCAGCAGATGGGGGAAGACTACAGTTTAGTTAAGTGAAGTAAACAGACAGAGTTTTTAGGTTAGACAAAAGTTGACAAGTGTATAGGAAGAAAAGTACATAGTGTTTTAAAAGTAGTGAATTCATGTTAGATTAAGTTATTATTAGTTGTGTGATTTTTAAATATTTACTAGTGTAATTTTAGTGATTAAATAAATCAGTGGTTTGCGAAAAGTTATTCGAATCCACAAAGTGTTTACTAAAAACTGTAAGCATGTAACATTATTGTCTATTAAGTCCATTACCTGTGGTGTTATTTATTATTTCATTCATTTCATTTAGATCATATTTTATTGCTTAATATTGCACTGTGAATTCATGCTAAAGTTTATTTTATATTTTGGTTGATTTGAAGTCATTTTGACAAATGATTCATATCTCGAAAATGTTAAACAGATATTACATTACATATATATTGTTATTGCCATAAAATGGCAAGTCGCTATATACCATGGAGACATCTATGATGTCTGGTGTATAGTAGCATTAGACCACATGAGAGGATTCACTTACCTCTTGGCACTGCCTTATTGGGAAAAAAAAAAGAAAATAAATAATATGATAATCAACAAGTTCAAAAATTATAATATAAACAAAAGTAAATCAAGTAAATATTTACATATACAAAATTATATATTTGTAATTTCATTTATCCCATAATCCTATTTCTTTCATCTTCGTCTGGAAATACTGTTGTAAATTTTCAGCACTTCTATAATACTCGGTATCAGGTAAGTTGTACATCTTGCAATTGGTAAAGATTCTCATCATATCTGCTATGAACAATCTTCTGGAAACGTAATATCTAGATTTCAGTCTTTCGGTCATCGTTTTTAAATCTGAAAAATATAAATATAAATAAATAAATATTCGTGGAAGATGGACTTCTATCGTTCGTGTCGAAAAAAAGTGGCGATTATCATGAGGACATGTATGCGGATGTTTTCGAGGAATGTTTTGCAAAAATTTTCGCTAAGATTGAACCCGGATCTGTCGTTATTATGGATAACGCACCGTACCACAGTCGATTACTGGAAAAATTACCAACCAATGCATGGTAAAAAGGGCAAACTCAAGAATGGTTAGATGGTAAAGGTATCATATTCGGTCATGCTTCACTGAAATCCGAATAACCCTATTGAAACAGCATTCGCCGAAATATAAGAAATATATTGTGGATGAAATGGTTAAATCTAGAGGTATGAGATATTACGGCTGCCGCCTTACCACTGTGAATTCAATCCCATTGAGCTTATTTGGGCTGGTGTAAAGGGGAATGTTGCAAGAGAAAATAGAACTTTTAAATTAGAACATGTAAAAGGCCTTCTATCCAGTGCATTAAAAAGAGTTACGGCTGATTATTGGCAAAAATGCATAGGGCACGTTAATAAAGTTGAAGAAAAAATGTGGAATACGGATATTCGGATTGATGCACTGTTTGAGCCAATAATAATAAATGTAGGAGCTAGCAGTGATAGTGACAGTGGTATTTGTGATATTATGAATTATTTATTGTGGAAAATTATTGTTGGTAAGTTTTGTTTTTTATTATATTATTTTAACAAGAACGTTTATTTATGTTGTTATAGAACAGTTATTTATTTTTAACTTTAGTATGTTTTGTTTTCAATTATTCTATTTTAACAAGAAAGTTTATTTATGTTGTTAGAACAGTTATTTATTTTTAAGTTGTAAGTTTATTTATTATTTTTTTTTTTTAACCTGTTACTCCCTAATTAACAACCCTGTCACCATCCTTTCCTGGCAAAGAATATGCTCACGTCTCCACGTTGGTCATTGCTGGGCAATAAGAATAACTGGCATAAAATTTTTATAAACATCAACCATTCTTCAGTTTTAATGTCGGATTACGTAAGTATTCCACTCCTAATAAAATTATGCCTGCCATTAAAAATTTTCTTAAAAGAACTCCAGTTTTTCTTTTTGGCTGAGGAGCGTGAAAACAAATTTAATTATATTTTTTTTTATGAAACATTATTATTTTATATATACCTACACGAATACGTATGTGGCGCCACTGAGTGACCGGGATATACGATTTTTTTCTTTCTTTCCAAGTTTGCTTACGATTGAATAGTTAGTCGAGCGAATTATTAGGTATAAAGGCGGCAAGTTAAATCATTTACTCTATATGCGGTCGATTAGGTCATTAAAATTGTTTGTGGTAGTCGTTGTTTCCATTTCTACTAGGCGGATAAACCTTAATATATTTCTCTCGATTCAATGGGATTATATGGTAAAACGAGGTGCCGCTTTAGTATCAAATAAGAGCTACTATCCTTTGACGAGAGTGCTGCTTATTTTTTTGCATTACTGTCTCGAGTTTTCGGCCGAAGTATATCTTATTTGATCTATTCAAAAGCCTTTGATTCTGTAAATGATCCTGTCTTATTTAGTAAATTGGAAAATATAGGTATAAGAGGCAATATTCTCAATCTAATAAAGTCTTTTATGGATAAGAGAACCCTAATGGTTAAATACAATGAAGCATACTCTGTCCCACAAGTTATTACTCTGGGAGTACTTCAGGGATCTATCCTGGGACCTCTATTTTGAGACAATTTTTTGAGATTAAAATATGAGTAAAAAATATGCACGCAGAAACAAGTAAAATAGAACAAATACGTTAAAAATAGGCATATACAATAACATAGGTGTTAAATACAGAAGAGGTGAACTTAACTTTAATTCAATAAAATTGTTTGAACATAAATATCTCACAGAGTAGAAGCAGTTTCTTGACATAAACGATTTCAATGTACATTTAAAACAGTGGAAATTCAATGATCTCATTTTAAAAGGCAGATTATTGTATAAATCTAATTTAATGGAGTTTCTCTGTGACAACGCTAATCTAAATCAAGGCTTTTTTAATAGAAAACCAGATCTTGTCCAGTAATTATGAGAACTTGACTGTATCATAGTCATCAATGTTTTTATGGATATCTAATAAAGTGGAATAAATAAAAGCAAATGAAAGAGGCATTATGCCAAAACTGACAAAAAAGGGATGGCAATGATCCTTTATCTCAGCACCTGCCATTATTCTCACCACTTTTTTTTGCAAACGAAAAATTGTTTGTGCACTGTATGAATTTCCCCAAAGTACATACATTGTATAATAGAAATGGTTAATAAATATATTATTATATTATATCCAGTATATGGAGGGAGTTATGAGGAAGTATAGTCAAGGTGCCTTGTATCATTCGAGACCAATATTTTTTCTCTATTTTTGTCTTTTTCACTTATGGAACTCTCGGCAATTCGGTTCGTTTCCGTACATTTTCACTGCAAAAATGTACCAAAACGAATTTCGTCCATCTGTGGCTTAGTTGCCTAGTAAAGCAGTAGTATTATCTACATCTACCATCTATTCGTAGAAGAGCATTTATTCCTTATTGGATGAATTTCACAGGATCCCGGCTCAAATTTTAGGGTGCTCTTTAAGTCTTAAATTATGGTTATTAACGAACGTTTGTACAAAATTTCAACCTTCTAGGAATTATTCCTAAATTGATATGGATTTTCGGGTATAGTGACTGCAGTATATCTAATTTTGGTCACCAAATAAGTTGAGAAACTAAGAGGGAATATACTTTATACAATTTTTTAATGGAACCTTACAACATTATTTAGAAAATATTTCTTACCCATAGGATATTTTATATGGTCATAATAATCTGAAACAACATGTTTATTGACAGGTAGCTGGAAAGGCCACGATTCCTCATGATTTTTCACCTAAAAAAAAAAATTAAAACAATTATCATTCCTGGCATAAAACAAAAAAATTTAACATACAGCATTTAAAACAATTTTAAGCATTCCTGCTAAAACATCGATATCCTGAGATTCCTCAAGTTGTTGTCCTCTGGTGGTTCTAGACGCTGGTTTCCACCCAGTTTCTTCTATGCCCGGGATGGATTCTATGGTAATACTTCGCACACCTACCAGAAAAATTTATTAAGATGGGAATATCTAAGAGAGAAATCCGATAAGGAAATATTGATTATTTTTGGCCATAACTTTTTTTTAAATACATATATTGGTTTAAAAAGTATAAGACTACCTAAGTAGAACTATGACAGGTGTAGTGATATGAATTTTTCACTCAATAATTTCAGTTTGCAAAATAGTTAGATTTAATTTTAAAAATTATGCAAATTTTCGTATTTCTTAAATTTAAATCTATTTCGCATATGTTTAAAATTATTGAGTGAAAATCTATAACACTACTCTTGTTATAGTTCTACTTAGGTAGTCTTATAGCTTGTTTGCAATATGTGTTTTAAAATAATAAGTTATGGTCAAAAACAGTGAATATTTCCCTATCGAACCTCCCTCTCTTAAGTACATTTTTTATCCTAAATTGTACCATTTTAAAACTATTGCAAATGTTATTAAATCACTAAATAGGTTCAGATATGTTGCTCATTTAGTATTCATACCTTCCTTGAAGAATGTTACACCAGGATGCACCTTAGATACAGTCCTTTGCTGTTGATATATCAGCTGTTTTACAAATTTCTTCTGTCTCCTTACAATACTGGTAAATTCTGTGTAAATTATTTTGGGATTCATTTCGCAATGCATCAGAGTTGCACCTTCATAATCCTTAATATAACCTTGGTAAACAGCTCTATTTATTTTAATGTCCTTTGAGAATCCCTGTCGCTCAAAATAACCTAAAAAAAAATCTAATAGAATATCGCACGCAACAATGTCTTTAAACGAATGAACAACCTATTGCGTTTAGATCAGCAAACGTTAGAAAGTGCAATATTCCCTTAGAAATGTGATAATCCTTTAGATGATTCATCAAGTGAGTGCCATATCCCTTAATTTGCTCTCTCGAGGATACTGCGCAAAACACAATTTCAGTAAAACCCTGCGTCATAAACGGGCGGAAGCATATTCCGCCTATCGGCCGATTTTCTTTAATTAAAGCGATGGTTCTGTGCTTTCTGAAAACGAAAAACTATAATCAAATCATAAAGAACAGCTAATATCACGCGATTTATGAATAAAATGTACTTCATTATACCTGTTAGAATTAAGGGCTGGAAAAACCATTTAAAATTTAAATGCGCTGATACATTTATCTAGTTTGTTTTCAATTACAGGGTGTCTACCAAATTCCTACTCTGAAATTCCCGGTTTTTCCCTGATTTTCTTTGTGAGGTAATATAAAATAATAAATATAATAAAAAATCAAACAATATAAAGTAAATTTAAGAACAATTAAGTCAATCTATTACACGAATAAAATACAAATGGCTTCAAGCAAATCTCGTGAGACATGGAAAGTTGTCAATGAAAGACTAGGTAGATTCTGTTACAATAGGTCTGTCCACAAAAAAATTAATATATAATAAAAAGTAGTGAAAAATAAAGATTTTTACTTAATAATAACAATATTAGAACTGTGGTTGAAAAAATTTAATCAGAACAACAGCAGCGGCCATAGAAATTGCTTGCTTTCAGTATGAATAAACACGTACGACGTCAGATGCTTGAAGACTCTACGCTGCGTTAGGTTTATTACATGTCGTTCTCGTTAGAACAAATTTTGAATTCAGGGAAATAACAATGCTTTTGCTATAACGCCAAATAGAGTTTGTTTATTGTTGTCAAATGTGGAGGAGGGTCTTTACAGTTTTTTCTTTGTAAGTTTAAAACAAAGCTGGATAATAACAAATATATAACAGCCGTTTTCCTTGACCTAAATAGAGCTTTTGAAACCACTGACAGATATATTACTAGCTAAACTAAATAAATATGGAATTGAAGGTAACGCATATAAATGATTGGAGAATTATTTAAGTCGCAGGAAACAGAGAGTCAAGATAACTGATTCATTTTCAGGTGAAACTGTTAATGATTTCAGTGTACTGCAGGGCAGTGTTCTGGGACCACTGGTCTTTATACTATATTATAATGATTTAAACATCTTTATGGACTACGAGTTTATTAACTTGTTTGCAGATGATACACTATTATCCTGTAGTGATTCGAACTTGGTGTTTGCTGTGCAGAATGAAATGTATAAGAAGATGATAAGATTATTAACTTACGGGTCAAAAAGTAACTGCGTAATATATTCCTTTGGCATCCTTGGTAACTGGTGTGAAAAAACATTTTGTAATCCGATAAGCCACAACATAGTTTGCTTAGTAACAGGTTCAGTTAAACTATTTCCTATTACGTGTAACTGAATAATATTTCGTTTCTCTTCCAGTTTTGGAGCTTCATCAGTTGCCGGTGCATTTTCCGAAAACACCATCTACAAAACGAAAATCAAATTGTTAAGGTGTAACAAAATAGCAATGGCAAGTGTTAATCGCCAAGTGTACTCCAATTCACTATACACAATATGTTTGTGTTTAAAGATACAAATTTCATCATCCCAATATTTTACTAGCTTGCATACTTCACGCCACAAAATAGTGTCCAAATAATAATAATAAAAGAATCTTTATTTAAAAAAAAACTTGCACTCCACAAGATGTTTTTTTACCAATTTTATTTTTATTGTATTTATTTACATTTAGGTTTTAATCTACCTTAACCTTCTCTATTATCATACTAGTATAGTTTAGAATGGAATAAATAAAATACATTATCATGCAGTGGTAACAGTATAGGTGAGGCAGACAGGTGGCGGCACCTCAAGAGGGCGGCGGCATTTCTCATGAGACAAGTTATTATTCCGCAAAACAACAAAAGTAAGTGACAACAGTTAATAAAATTTAAGAAAACAGGCTACTTTTAATTCCTAGTATCACAATAACTGATAAAGCTTATTCTTGATATTTTATCAAGTCATTTATGGGTCTAGGCCTATTACCAAAATCCAATTTAAAATAGTTCATATAAAATTATAAAAAATATAATGAAAGAACAGTAGGTAATAGAAAATCTAAAGAAGACTTACACAAAACAAGTATAAAGGAATATTAATATAGGTATATTTATTTATAAACGATGTAAATTAACAAAGTTTCAAAAACCTTTTGTATTACTATACTTGGAGATTCCGTTAAGCAAATATAGTCATTGCAACAATTTACAGATAATCTTTTACAAGTATATCGCAGATTTGCAAAAATATTTTAGTTTTCTAGTGAATCAGTTATTTTATATCGCTTATACTTTTCCTTATAGCCCAGGCAGTGTTTGTTTTGGTTTGGATGAATCAGGTCATATGGCAGATTTTTGGCTTAATCGCTCCGAAAAATCATAAAAAATGATAATTTCACTATGCGCTGGTTTGAAAACATGGACTTAATTTTTTATTAAACAAAATGTGAAAAAATTCCTAAACATTCCGTTTTTTTCTTCCTATTTTTCCATATATCTCAGTAAGGAGAAAAGTTGTACAAGTGAAAAAGTTTTGTAATTAAATTTTAAATAAGATGCAGTTGGTTGTGAATCAAAAAATTCATTTTTACTACTTCATACTTGGCTAAAGAAAACTTTTCAAAGTTTTATCTCGAATATGTACAGCGATACATCGTTGGATAGTGCTCATCTAGCCCTACAACTTTTGTATAAAACATTTTTTGCTGAAACGCATAGGAGAAAATTTTAAAAAATGGCGGCGGTTCAAAGACAAGAAAATTCTCAAAATTTTATTTCGAATCAAATATGTACATGCGATACATCGTTGGATAGTACTCACTCATCTAGACCTATAACTTTTGTCTAAATGATTTTTTGCTAAAATACATAGAAAAAATTAAAAAAATATATTAGAGATCTAAAGCAGCACAAAACAATATAGGACGAAATAAATTGAATTCAACTTTGGTCTATCATAACACCGGTTCTAATAAACGGATCATCTTTTTTTAAAGAAGCGTCTTTCCAAGTAATTTTAAAATATATTTTAAAAATAAAAATCTGTTGAAAATTTTTGAAGTAATTGCATTTGTTTATAAGCAAAAAATTTGTCAAATTTTTAAACAATTTCCTAGGCTCTCCTAATTAACGGATTTTAATATTTCAAAATGGATTTCAAAATTTGGGTGTTCTTTTATATGTCCAAAAATTTTCAACTTTCTAAATACTTTTTTTAAAATTTTCTCCTATGCATTTCAGCAAAAAATGTTTTATACAAAAGTTGTAGGGCTAGATGAGCACTATCCAACGATGTATCGCTGTACATATTCGAAATAAAATTTTGAACAGTTTTCTTTAGCCAAGTATGAAGTAAAAATGAATGTTTGTATTCGCAACCAGCTGCATCTTATTGAAAATTTAATTACAAAACTTTTTCACTTTATAACTTTTTTCTAAAAGCGATAGTTACTGAGATATATGAAAAAATAAGAAAAATTAAGCTCACGTTTTCAAACTAGCGCATAGTGAAATTATCATTTCTTATGATTTTTAGGAGCGATTAAGCCAAAAATCTGCCATACGACCCAATTCACCCAAACATAGGTGATTTTAAGCAGATACCGCCTGGGCTATTAGCTAAGATGTGTCTTTTAAGTTCAGTACTGCACAAATGAGGAAAATTTTTTGGATGAGATTATAACATAGAAATCATCCAACCACTCTGCAAAATAAGAAATCAAGGAATACCCAGCAGAAGAAAATACTCAGAGCTAACTTTATGGGAACATATCAGTTCTATGAACAATTGGCAATGAAATATTTTTATATTTTCCATTCTAGTGTACTTGTTCTTTGTTTTTTTTTTTACATAACATGAATATAGTGTAGTTTATAAAATGTTTATATATAAAAAAATCTTTATATAGTTAATACTTTTATTATTATTATGTCTAATGCGGTGTACATTATTTTAAAAAATGTATTAACCATATCAAGAAGAGGTTTATTGCAAAATAACTCGTTCCAAGAAAACTGGCTTAAATAATCTTTAATTGCAAGTCACTATAGAAACTATCAACAAGGGTATCACTTTTTTTACAGTTAATTAGGTGCTTGAGAGTAACTCATAAAGGAGGATGATAAACATCTGGACGTATTAAGACTTCATCAGATACATGGACCATTGTCAATGGATTATGAGAGAGTACTAGACCAAGAATAACATTTCTGTCACTGAATATTGTTGACTGGAAATAGATTCAGAAAGGAATAAAGATTAAATAAAATTTCTATTGCTTCAAATTCGCTGTGAGGAGTATTTGGTGCTGGTATCGCCAATAAGGTCGCGTTATCGAAGGTCTATAAAGCATTCGGAAGATTAAAGTTTTTTAAAATTATTTTAAAAGCAAAAATCGGTCAAAGGTACGAAGTCCTTCGTCGAGAGTCCCAGCCCACGACACAGTTCTGTTCTTTATGGCAAGGCAAAGAAACAGATCGAATTAACGACTTTGTAGTGGACTTTGAGCATCATGAAGAAAATGAAAATTGGTTGTGGTTCAGTTCATATGCGCTAGTCTATAGACCAAGGATTCCTGGGTTCGAATCCTGGCTAGGGTATGGCGTTTAGTGGCGTTTTTAATGTGTTACTGAGTTGGTAACACTTGATTAGAAATAGTTGTGAGAGAGGCCACACAACTAGTCGCTGTACCACTACTGAGTTCCAGTCCCAGCTGAGATAGATGGCAATATCATAGGGGATGGTCGTTGTGTAATCGTCTGTATATGTGTCCTAGTTGAGTGGTGGAATAGTTAATGCTAAACTCTGCCAGGACGTTAATCTAAATAAGGTGAAAAAACAAACACTATATTCAATGTGGGATACTCTCGTAAGAGTGAAAATATGATTGCCAATCGAACAACAAGAAAAATAGGATAAATCTTGAATAAATATAAAATCAAATAACAGTTAATATGGGTAAATAGGGATAAAAATAAGGGTAATTACAGGTAAGTAAGGATATCCCAGTACTCATTAGTCATTTGATGTCATCGTTAAGAGTAAACCGTATGACATTAAATGGCTAATAATAAGTTCTAGGACATCATTATTTACCTCTGATTGCCTTTATTTTCTATCCCATTTACCCTAATTTGTATCTCCATATATCTTATTTACCCAACAGGAGATTAATATAGTTGAGACTGAGTGACAACTACTTTTATAGGAACAAAAATTTAATTTTTAGTCTCCAAAATAAGTAGTAGAGCTGTGCTTTTGGTCAGCCATCGTTTCTTTAAATGATTACTGCATGCGAAAAATTTACATGTTTCCTACATTTCATACAGAAAAATTATATTTGCATGTCACAAGTAGGCACGGCTATGAATAAATGTCGAAGCTCTCTCAGTGAAATAATGGGATGACGATATTTATGTGTAAAACTTTATACTTCTGAATCGCCATTTATTCTTACATCTGGGCCCGTCATGTAATTTGGATCATCTATAGTGGCAATAATTTGAGCTACTGTATCCTGATGTAGATCTTCAAACTGTTCATCTTGAGCAAGCTTTTTTCGTTTGGCTTCTCTAATAGGCGTTTCGGAGCTACGGACGGATTTGCCTAAAAATTAATACACAAAACGTTTATTTTACAGATTAATGGATACAGTAGCGAACGGACACTCTTTTGTTGTGCTGATTTGTGCAGAGGGCTCATTTCCACAAAGGCCTACAAATTAGTAAGCGAGTATCTTTTAGTAATAAGGGTCTTTGTGGTGATGACCATCATGCCATAATGGTCAGTCTGCGTCTGAATAGATGCACTGTTCTGCAATTCAAAAGATCTTTCTCCTCGTACCTTTTTTTGGTGAATCTAACATCTTTTCTAACATATGAAATATATATTTCGCTATCATTCACCAATTTTGAGAGAGGTGTGTGAATATTAACGTCTCTAAGAAATAAATGGGAACATTTTGCATCCTATATTTTAGCACAACGGTCGATTGAAAAAAATATATATATATATATATATATAGCACCTTAAAAATAGAAGATATGACAGTAAATCTGTTGTGTGGAGGTTACAATGTATTTTTCGTGTATATAACATGGACAGGCCCCTTAGTTAATGTGATATCCGCCATATATTCTCTAACAATCGGTACGTGATACAGCACAGCAATTTCCAGTTCAATGATGGGCTAAACGAGGTCCAAATTAGAAAGAATACCCATTCGTTTAATAAAGAGGATTTTGTTGCAGAACAGTGTAATCATTCTTAGTTCTATAAAAATACTTATTATCTAGAAAATGTCGAACAGTTCCAAAAAATTATAAATACAACATAGTTAAACATAAAAGACAAACATATTTAGATAAATCTATAGAACAAACATATTAAAATTAGAAGTTTGGCCTAATAGACCAGGATTAGAAGCTGCTAAATATTTCAATGGACGTCTGAGAATCTCTTATGGCACTTAGTTCTGTTTAAGGAGACAAGCCTACGCTGGTCTGGTTCCTACCAGTGAGGGCGTTTTCGTAAGAGGGTTGTTTTTCACTAATCAATATCTCTGGTGTCTAAAAACAACTTTTACAAAACGCCGAAATATTTGAACGCCCAAATACGCTACTCTAGGTGCGTTTCACCAACCATGTGAGCATCATCAAGAGATGATTAAAACCAGTCCTATTCGTCTCCCGAAAACACCCCCACCACCAGGACCCGCACCAGCATAGGGTTGTCTCCTCAAACAGGTCTGCATCATAAAAATGAGGTTCTAGACACTCTTTGAGAAATTCAGTAGCTCTTAGTCCATAAAAATTAAGCTCGTAAGATTAAAAAAAAAATGAAATACAATAAAACGAAACAGATTTAATTAGGGCAAAAATAAGAATCATGACAAAATTCTCTGAAGTAATAATCTTTATTGAGATGTTAATAGTGTTGTTTTTATCTTATTTAATAGATAGTTTCCAATTAAAACTGGCAATTTCTTTTTAAAATTTTTATAGGATATTTTACGGGTAAGTGATATTCTGCTGCCCATCACAGTTCTCAAGGAGGCCACTATTATAATAGACAAATATCACAGATTCATAAATATACATGCATGGAAGGATCAAAGGAAATCAAAAATGGTTACAAACTGCCATGATGTACATATAAAAAAATGTTGGCTTTTCATTTCTACATCATATGTTCGAAAAATAACTAAATCTAAATTGAAAAATCATTTCTGGTCACCCTGTATATTTTTAGGGAGTGAAAATGATTAAAAAATTTCACACAGATGTCTTGTAACTGATATTTACAAAACTTTTTCTGAACATTTTTTCAAAATGCATCTGCAAATGTAATATTGAAACTTTATACCTAAATATCTTGAAAACCCTCAACTTTAGGGGGTTGGGCCCATAGATACTTTTAAACAGCATGGTTTGAAGTACAACATACTCCAGTTTTATGAATTTGACTAAAATCACTTTTACATAAGAACAGATGTGGGGTTCAACAGGGATCATTATCAGGACCCCTATTATTTCCAATCTGTATTAAAGACCCAAGTTCAGTTATCACAGGTTTAAAGACAATAATGTATGCAGATCACACAAACTATTTCGGAACCTGCTTAGATCATAAGATGGCAACCGCAAGTAACCAGATTGAGCAAAACTTACAAAAATATATCAAATAGCTTATTTGCAACAAATTATTATTAAACAATAATAAAACAAAATATATAAGCCAATGCATAGTGGATAAATTATTAAAAATTATTATTAAAAATAATAAATGTGTAGTAAAGTAAAAATACCTACTACTAAAGTCTAGTATTCCACTGTTTCCTATGAAATGAAATCGATTCATTGCCACATTGTGTACCTTGATTGGTGACAACTTCCATTTAAACATGGCTTGTAACCTTGTAAAATTTCTTTTATATTGTCTTTCTGTGAAACTATACGTTCATTAAACTCGGATTTGTTTGTCTTATTATTTTATTGTCTTCAACAAATTTTCTATTTATTGTTATATGAAACAGGCTAGATTTTAACTATTTAACACATTTTAAATATATTTTATTTCTCTTCTACAACAATATGTACCATATATTTTATATAATTTTTCAGTATAAAAAAATTATGTACTCACGCAGTACATACAACCATATTTATTTTAGTGAAATAATTGACGGAATTTGGCATGCAACAAATTATAGAAAAATTTGAATGTGTCTTTATTTACCTGAACTTAAAGTAACTGTTGTGAAACCTTCCCTATCACTTTGTCCTAAAGTTACCTTTTCAAATTCGCCTTTCTTTGGTGTACTTGCACCCGCTACAAAAATAAAATAAGAAAAACAAAAATCAACCGAACTAAATCACAAAGAAAAATCAACAAATAAACCAGCAAGCTGGACACAAAAGGAACTACTTAACTGTTGTATAAAATACACCTTACTCAGTATATCTCTTTCGATATTCCTTTAAATGTGCATAAATCTGCAAAAAACAAGCTATATTTACCTTTAATTCTATTCGAGTCTAGTAAAGATTGAAACTGTAACGACTGAGCCTTGAAATTAAGATCCCATATGGGTGAATTAGGCGCATAAATTTCTTCATCTAACTGATTGAGGAATGGTGGGAAGTTGGTAAGTAGCAAAACTCTTCTTTCTTGGGGCATTGTGTCCCTCTCTCGATGGAACTGATCCATTATCTGTTTCCTTATGTATTTGAACACTGCACGTAAAAGCGTTCTCCCAAATACCATTGTGGTGTCAAAATGTTGGAGGGAGTCACAAAATGTTGGTACATGACAGAAAACCAACCATCTAAAATGGAGGAAAGCCATTGAAATAATAGCTAAATTAAGTAGTAGTAAGTATACCCAGGTAATTTATTTACTTATTACATTTCCAAAATGTTAAGGCAGGTAATTATGAGACCGTAATTGCCCGTAAAGGGCGAGCGTAGATAAGTTCTTACTATGTACAACATTTACTATATTCTGATGGAATATTTAATGTTTGTAGCTTATTTATCATTTCAAGTTGCTTTTTTTACACAAACAAACAGATGTAGATGAGCGTAGATGCGCCTTTACTATGTACATACTTCGATATGCGATATAAAGAAACGTTAGGCGCAATTAGTACTTGGATGGGCGGCCATTTCAAAGAAGACCGTGTCCTCGCCTCACATATCTTCCAGCGGCTTGTATATCAGTGTATGTGCGGAAGCTATGCAACCTTGGCCGAGGTTTGCGTAGGTGATACACCATCCTTGATATAAAGCCGTCAGTCCGTTGTCTGTTAAATGTTAGGCAAGTAAAAGATCCCTACTCTTCTTAAGAGAAGAGGTTCAGAAAAATTCCTGGTTGGGGGTAGTTCATCTACAGGCGTCAGTGATAGGCCTCAGTAGCAGAAATAGACCGAAATTAAATAAATGTTAAAAAAATAATACATGTGTTGTTTTAGGTACATGAAAAATGGAATGAAGAATATTTTATACATTGGAGAAAAGTTGCGATGAACAATTTTTACACAGTTAGAGTAAAGGTGAGATTTAATCGAGGAAAATTATAGAATTTAGGTCCTAAATAATTCACAAACTTTTTGCTTATACTCTTTCTGTTTGTTGGTATGGTTAAGTCTTGGTTTATTCTATTTCGCATTCCATAGCAGTGATTAACATAGTGTTTAACATCTGTTTTTATTTTATACACATTTATTTAACGTCGGCCTATTTCCGCTACTGAGCCCTAACACCGACGCCTATAGACAAGCTACCCCCAACCAGGAATTTTGTCGAACCTCTTCCCTTAAGAAGAGTACCTAACATTTAATAGACAAGGGACAGACGGCTTTACATTCCCTCCGAAGGATGGTATATCCCCGATAAAACCCTCGCCGCCTAAGGTTGTATAGCTTCTGCGCATACACTGATATACAAGCCGCTGGAAGATGTGCGAGGCAAGGACGTGGTCTTCGTTGGAATGGTCACACATCCAACTAATAACCGTGCCTGACGTTGCTTTACATATCATATCGAAGTAAGTATATAGTAAAGATGCACCTACGCTCAGAATTCTATCTTTCTTTAAAATTCTTTTCAGAATTAACTACCGATAGATGTTTTAAAGTATTATTGTTTAGACCTCCATAAATTATTATGCTAAAATAAGGGACTCAACTAATGTTTAATATGTTAGTAATAAGTTTTGACATAAGAACTGAGATGTTCCTCATGAGGTACTGTATTGAGAGTCTTAGTAACTTGTGTGTGTGTGCCTCGGGTTCATGACTACGGATATAAAGACTATTCGCTAAACTTCCTATTTTTTATTTATTATTATTATTTTTAGGTTATTCTTTGGATACTTAAATTTTATTGCAGTTTCTTTTATTTTTTTATCTTAGTAACTTATAAATGCATAAAAGTTAGTATCTGCATTTTCAAAAGATTTCTAAAATGTCCATATTATGATGTACAAAAGAAATCGCAGAGACAATCAGAACTTTAGAATTGCCCCCCTCAGTCTTTCGTAGATAATATTGTCACTTAAGAAAATATACACTGTACTAACACTTAATACGTACAATGCAATTTTTTGTGACTGTGACTGCAATGGTTATGAAATCGTTGGCTATAGAAATTGTCAATTGATATTCTTCTCTTTTATTTTTTAAAAGAATTACTTTTAGCTTAAGACAGGAAGTTATTTCTAAAAATCGCCATTATAGACGGCAACAAATTGCAAATTTCGAAGTTCATGCTTATTCCTTGGCCTCGAATGTGCGCCTTTAGTATTAGGAAATGAGACATTTGCCTACGATCTGGTCCCTACCAATTATGATCGTGTTATAAACGCATTCCTAAATATAATATATTATCTATACTTAATGATTGCTAAATTGAAGTCTTACATGTTTTTAATTGCCTTCCGGGTCATATTAAGAACACTCTTAAGTATTAAAACATAATATTTTTAGTCATAAATTCTTATTTTACTATAAGGAATGTAACCAGACTGCAACCAACAGCTACTCTCCGGGCTATGTGCCCCGCCGAGCGCTGAATTGCAAGTTATAAGCTTGGCACGTTAAGTGCAATAATTATATATTACCATCAAAGTTTCAATGCAACAAACACCAGCCGAAAGACTGATCCTACTTAAAGGAGCTCTCGTGCCAGTCGTCACACACTACTTGCAGACTGCAGTTTCGAGCTGTTGGCTCTCGTCAGTGCAATGTAGGCATGTGACGACCGACACAAGGACCACTAGACTATTTAGTACATTTCGGTATCTTTGGGATAGCGGCATGTAAAATAGTTAGCAGGCGCACTCTCGCGGTCCAGTGTCTGTTGCAATCAAAAAATAAATAGCCTACTGGGTTCAAATGTGCTTTTAGAGGGCGCAATATTAAAACATAATATTTTTAGTTAGTTATGTTTTAATATAGTTTATTTTTGTGCTGATGCGCAGAGAGAGTGGAGCGAAAGGCAAATTTTTATTGTAAGCATGATAGTGTTATGTGCTGCCCTCTAACAGAGAGGAGAGTTGTAATTACTCCCTGGCCAGAAGGGCGGCGCCATCTGTGGGCCAACTGACGAACCACCATTTAGTAGTGCCTAAGAAAATTCTAGAGAATTCCAGTATATTTGTGGAAAGTTCTACAATGATATTCTGGACATTCCAAGTGGGTATATAAAGAGGTGAAGCCAGCAGATGGGGGAACAGTAACAGTACAGTTTAGTGAAGGATAAACAGTTCAGTTTAGTATCCAGTACAGTTCTGGGTAATCTGTGGTTCTGGTTACAGAGACAGTTGTAGAAGAAGATTTCAGTTGAGTGAAGTAGGCAATAGAGTTCAGTTCAGTGAAGTAAACAAACAGAGAGTTTTTAGGTTAGACAAAAGTTGTCAAGTTTAGAACAGAAAAGTACATAGTGTTTTAAAAGTAGTGAAATTATATTAGATTAAGTTATTATTAGTTGTGTGATTTTTAAGTATTTGCTAGTGTAATTTTAGTGATTAAATAAATCAGTGGTTTGTGAAAATTCTTGTTGCAAGTTATTTGGAATCCACAAAGTGTTTACTGAAAATTGTGAGGACGTAACAATTGGTGTCGGAAGCGGAATTGCAACAGAATTTCTGAAGAATTCGACGAAGTTCCATAGTGTTCTATTTGGAAACCACTGGAGATAGTGAAGTGAGTCGAACTGGAAAGTAATATAGACATTAGACAAGACTAATTTGTGCCATATAGTGTGAGAAAATTTATAGAACATTCTACTTGTACCTGGCATAGACTTTAAATAAAACTTGTTAGTGTTGTTTGTTAGTTTTTGAATGGAAACAAGAAGCATGGCCGCTGAAAAACAAATGCAAGACATGTTAGCTGCATTTAGCAAAATGATGCTAGAAGAACAAGAAAAACGACGTCTAGAAGAGAAAGAAGAACAGGCGAGACGTGAAGAAGAAAAAGAAAGAAGACGTCAAGAAGAAAGGGAAGAACAAGAAAGAAAACGACAAGAAGAAAAGGAAGAATTGAGAAAAATTATACAGGTGCAACAAGATGCTATCCTGTCAGCCACTAATGAAGTCAAGGAAAAAGTAGATAAAGTTGAACAAAAAGTTGGTAACGTCGAAGGAGAAATTAGTGACATTAAGGGAAAAGTTACCGACGTTGAAGAAAAAGTTACTGGTGTCGAAGAAAAAGTTACTGGCGTTGAAGTAAAAGTTACTAAGGTTGAAGAGGAAGTAACTGAAGTCAAAGGAAAATTTCGTGCAGTTGAAGGAGAAGTAGAGCGACTTAAGCGACTGTTAAGAGAACAAGGAGGCCAGCTGGTATTATCATCATCAGGTCCTCGATTACAACCGCCTTCCTTTGATGGTCAAACTTCTTGGTCAACCTATAAAAGACAATTTGAGGCAGCGGCATACGCAAACAATTGGAGTAACGAAGACAAAGCTATGGCATTGGTGCTAGCATTAAGAGGTCAAGCCTCAGAGTTGCTTCAGACTATCCCAGTAACGCAGCAACGGGATTTTAAAGTTTTGGAGGCTGCACTAGATCTAAGATATGGCGACCAACACCTCGCCCAAGTATACAGGACTCAGCTCAAATCACGCACACAAAAGGCTGGGGAAAGTTTACAAGATTTTGAAGCAGCTGTTGAGCGACTGACATACCTGGCTTACCCGGATGCACCCAAAGAATTCCAGGAACAATTAATAGTTGGTACTTTCATCGATGGCATAAGAGATGAGGAGATCAGGCGAGTCCTTAGATTAACTCGAGCTAAGACTGGTAGAGAAGCCTTGATCCATGCCCTCGAAGTTGAGGCCGCTTATGAAGAGACTCTACATCCAAGAGTACGAGCCATGAAAGTAGAAGAAGAGAACCATTTAGAAAAGTCAAATATGGAATCTTTGATGGCTGACCTGCACAAAATGATAAGCCAGTTGATGAACAAACCAGATGCTCCAAGGAAGCAGGAAAGAGAACAGAGCGAAGGACAGCCAAGGAAGGTGATTCGGTGTTATCAGTGCAGCAAACCAGGACATATGATGCGGCACTGTCGAGAACGGAATCCTGGGGAAGTAAACACTGCAAAGAAAGAGGAAGGTCGCTCTGATAAGATGAGATTGATTGTTATGTTAACAGACATACAGAAAATGGTCGCACAATTACTAAACGAATTAAGTTCGCGACCGGAGCTGAAACAGGAACCGCAACCGCCGAAACAGGAGCCGAAGCAGCAGCGAAGTGCTGGAGGTCCGATAAAAGTAATCCGCTGTTATAATTGCGGCAAATTGGGGCATGTCAAGAGGTACTGTCGCCAGAGGAGCCCTAAGGAAGTGAATGCCGAGAATGTAAAAACGCAGCAGGATATAGCAGAAGTGAAGGCAGTTAAGATAGAGGTTCCGAAGGACTGGTCAAAGAAAGTTCTAAGAGAGGAACAACTGAACGACGATGAAATTGGACCAATGTTGAAGGCGAAAGAAAAAGGAATCCGCCCGGAATGGAAGGACGTTTCCAGTAAAAGTGTTGGACTGAAGGCTTTATGGGCGCAATGGGATTCACTTAGGGTTATAGATGGCCTATTACGGAGAGCATGGGAGAGCCCAGATGGGAAAGAAGTTACCATGCGGTTGCTGATACCCAGGTGCCGAGTACCAAAAGTACTTCGGGAAGTGCACGAGGGAATATCCAGAGAGCACTTTAGCAGAAATAAGACTTTGGCTAGAGTACGGGAGCGATTTTACTGGGTAAATAGCTGTCAGGATGTGGAGGCTTGGTGTCGCAGTTGCAAGGTTTGTGCGAATGTGGCTGCCAAGAGGTCACCTACAGGGAGTGGTGATCGAATGAAGGCTAGATATGACCGCAATGCCAGTTCAGCAGGATTCAAGGTGGGGGACTCGGTTTGGCTGTATAACCCACAGCGGAGTGAAGAAGGATTCTCGAAGCCTCGCTCACCTTGGGAAGGACCGTATTCTGTCATCACTCGGATCAACGACGTTGTTTATAGGATTCAACGTAGAAAGAAGTCCAAGATGAAGATCGTGCACCTGGACAGGTTGGCAAAGTATACTGGGGTATCTGAAGTGCCTGACCGGGACGTTCAGGCTTAAGGAGGGGGCAGTGTTATGTGCTGCCCTCTAACAGAGAGGAGAGTTGTAATTACTCCCTGGCCAGAAGGGCGGCGCCATCTGTGGGCCAACTGACGAACCACCATTTAGTAGTGCCTAAGAAAATTCTAGAGAATTCCAGTATATTTGTGGAAAGTTCTACAATGATATTCTGGACATTCCAAGTGGGTATATAAAGAGGTGAAGCCAGCAGATGGGGGAACAGTAACAGTACAGTTTAGTGAAGGATAAACAGTTCAGTTTAGTATCCAGTACAGTTCTGGGTAATCTGTGGTTCTGGTTACAGAGACAGTTGTAGAAGAAGATTTCAGTTGAGTGAAGTAGGCAATAGAGTTCAGTTCAGTGAAGTAAACAAACAGAGAGTTTTTAGGTTAGACAAAAGTTGTCAAGTTTAGAACAGAAAAGTACATAGTGTTTTAAAAGTAGTGAAATTATATTAGATTAAGTTATTATTAGTTGTGTGATTTTTAAGTATTTGCTAGTGTAATTTTAGTGATTAAATAAATCAGTGGTTTGTGAAAATTCTTGTTGCAAGTTATTTGGAATCCACAAAGTGTTTACTGAAAATTGTGAGGACGTAACAATAGTTTACATAGAGATCCTTTTGTAGGTTGAGAATGACTGCCTTTTGGGATCGTCCTTAAATCCATAAGAGTGTCTGAATAAAAGAGAAGGAACTTACAGTAGATGGTTTGAACATACATTGCTAGGTATACCCAGAAAAAGTTAGATGAGTTACCCATTGTTATCAAGGAAATAGAACCTAGTACACATTAGACAGTCAAACATACTCAGCCTACTGGACTACCAAGCTATAGAATTAATAATAAGAGGTATTCACTTTTTCTCACCTTGTATATTCAATTTTGTAGACAGTAGCTTCCTCCTGGCTAACAATATGTTTCTGGCTACTAGGGGAAGGAAAATCCCATGTATTCAAACAATGGATCAATATTTTGGCTAATTCGTACATCGTTTTTAATTCCTGTTGGCCAATGTGAGAAAACTTGTAAGCTAAAAGATTTGTCACCGCTTTGTGTATTGAAGGTTCTTCAAATGGAGGTTGCCCCAAAGGACCTTCAATTACAGGTGTGTCCAAAGTGAGCAAACATTTCCTTAATAGCTGGAAAAATGCAACAAGATAATTTGCTACAATCATACTACAATTGATGTCAGACTAACATTTGATTTCATGATCTGAATACAAATTACGAGGTAAATTGCTTTAAATTATTATTATTTTTCACAATCAGCTAATCGTGAAGTCTTGTGGAAAAATTATATCAATTTTTTTAAAATTTTAATCAGATAAAACTTCATTCATTGGAATAAAGAAAATTAAAAATACTAAATTACCTTAAATAAGTACAGATACACCCTCTTAGTTTCAGGATTTTCTTCTCTGTTCATCGCCGTATACATATTGTCAATATCAACTACCATTCCTAATAATCGATTTAATTCTTGTTCAGGTTTGTCCTTCAAATGTGATATGTGAGTCTCTAGAAAACATCGGAAATGATTTTACTAAAAACAAATATTCAAAATACTTTATTTTTTTGTGCAAACCTACCTAACAAATGTTCACATCGACAGGGATCTGTAAATGTGGGATTTTGTTGTGCACTGTCCGTCTTTTTCCATCCTTTACAATCACATTTGTCTGCCTAAAATGTAATGGTATATGTGAAATTTATTCCTGCATATTACCCAACTTAACTATGTCTATGATTTAGACCTAAAAATCTTTTCAAACATACATATGAAATGCCAATAGATGTTGCTATATAAAGAAACCAATGCTATGGTTTGAAAAAACATTAAAGTTACACAAAAATAAAACTAAAATGTAATGGTTAATTCTAATTTCACTGTTATTAGAGTATAGTTAACGACATCAATATAAGCAGCATAAAAAACGCCAGCGTCTTTGAATGTGTATGTTTCTTCAAAGACCTCCACATATTTTTTTACCTGTTGAGCAGAACTGTAGACATAATATAATATTCAACCTCTGGCAAATTATGTATTTATTAAATGACTTAAATCCTTTACCACATATAGATTTTTTTCAAAATAGTAGGTGCCTACATATCTTTTTTTTAAGTGTTAGTAGGCTTTGTTTTTAATTTGTTTAAAAATATCTTGTTGATTCTTTCTGTATGAGACTAAAAAAGGACACTGAACCATCGCGCTTTTCAGATTATATTCAATTAAAAAGTAATCTATATAATATAGAAAAATAAATGACACTGTACCTAAATGGTTAGATCCCTTTATGTCAAAATTCATGTGCATATAATCAGACAGACAGACCTAAATTTTTGAAAATGAAAAATTGTTTCTAAAAATTATTTTGAAAAAGGAAGCAATCTTTATCTACAGAATTTTGTTGATAAGCGTTAAAAAGAAGGCAAAACATTAAGACAGCAACTACCAACTGCAAATATTTGGCTACCAATGCATACATTTCTAATACAATGGTAGATTGATTCCACAGTTGTCAAATTAAGGAATAAACCCCAGTGGTTTCTGAATTATATAAATGTAGAAAATATCTATACTAAACTAGAATTTACAAAACGTTTGTAATTTGGATTTGACTATAATATTAGTAGCCAATCTCCTGCTGTGATTTTAGAGTCTCAGAAGAAGAATGATATACTGAGTGTTTTTTTAATGAAGACCATTTTAAATATACTAACATACAGTAAACGCCACGAGTGTTGGCGAGTGGAGGGGACTGTAAGGGAATATAGTTGAACTATCGTAGAATGGCACAGACCGCTGGCACTATTTAGAATTTATACTACACCAATTACGATAGCAATATGTACCTTGGTCTATACTACTTTCTATTATTTAAGTTGAACTGGCTAGACTATAGTCAACTGCTAACAATTCACACTTAAAATTTTTACCTGGCACTCTGAATAAACAGCAAGCTTCAACAGTTTCTTGTTATATGGAAAAGCTAAAACAGCTTGTTTCTTCTGCTGGATTTTTTGTAGATTGTTTAAACGTGAAGCATACTGATCTGGTTTATTAGCAACATTTGCATTACTTTTTTGTGCCTGGCTTGGATGCTCTGTGGTACTTGTAGATGAAGTCTCCATTGTTTCATTAGCCTGCTGAGACATTCTTAATTTCCTACTTATTTATAAAAAAGCCATCGCAGCGAATGCCACTTAACCTAAATTGAAGAAATAAAATTGTAAAGCGTTAGAAGTCTCTTTAATTTCCAGTTAAAATCAAACTGCTATAAAAAAGAATAATTACATATATGTTGTTTAAAAATGTTATCACAATTTTTAAACACGATAAAACTAATATCACAGGCCAAAAGAAAACGCTTACACAAAATCAAGAAATCTGAGTTGAAATGAAATCTGCAACACTGTAATTTACCAACAGATGATGCCAACGTAAGAAGAAATCGAAAAGTTCCCTAGACAATAAAACAAATGAGTGGAGCCAGTAAATCATAAATAATTTTTAAATCAAAAACTTTGTACATAATAATTTCAAATTATATTTTTTTTTACTAGAAATATAGTAATGAACCAGTGAGGATAATTAAATTTTATATTTTAGTTTCAACGTTGGCTACTCCTGAAATGGTTTTAGGCAGTGGCGTAGCTAAGATAAGGAACCCATTTCTATAGGTTTAATAATACAATGCAGATAATTTCAATGAGTGGTTGCCGGTGACACGAATTGTCTTAAATTTAAATGGGACACCCTGTATCTTTTTACATATTTATTATTTTATCTTATTCATCGTGAAATTCTGATTTCAACGATATGTCACAAGTTGGCGTTTATTTAAAAAATGGCATCGAAAATGTGAAAAAATTGAAAAGCACAATTAAGTAGGTCCCTGCGGGATTTTATTTTCGGTTCTTCTAGAAACTAGACATTGAATTTGACGCATGGTCATGTTTTTGTTACTTCATATACGCAATGTTCTAAGTTAAAGAGGCGTATTTTCTCAGCAGATTTTATGTTGTAGACAGGTTATAGAAATCAAATGAATTTTGTAAACGATGGAAACAAATTTTTGTCTTGCACCATAAGAAAGGGGATACCTTTAGCTTTCATTGGATATGATGACAATGCGGTTTTCTATTTTTAAGTAAAATAAAATGATTGACAGATGGCGTCCACGCAACTGTTATCCTAGAGACCCTATAAAGTAGAGTGGCCACTCGAGTGGGAGGCACTGATTGGACCGTATGAAAAGTGGATGCATAATGGCGGCGGTGTTGCTTTTATTTTGACAAGCATAGTGTCATTAGACTCAATGTAATAGGTAAAATTAAAATAACAGTCTGTTATGACTGATTTGGTCACGAAACAATTAATGGTAACGTTAACACACTGCTGCCACCACCACCTAGATGCTAGGTGGTGCGCTATAGAGTTCCTATACACGCGCACACTGAAGCCATCGCCGCCATGATGCATCCAGTGGCCAGTCTCTACTTTATAGGATCTCCTCTATGTTATCCCTAGAGACCTAGACCTACAAACTTTTGCTCATAGCTTTAAACAGCTGTAACTCGTGAACCATTCATCGTATGAAGGTCACTTGAGCTCATTTTACAGATAATTTAATTCTCTTCAAAAAACCTCTAGCATCATTATTGTCTAAAGCCAATCAAAAAACAGCTATTTGTCTAAATGCACTTGAAAAGCAATTTTCTGGATCATAGATAGCTGTTCCTTTACTCTCTAGTGCGCGGTAAAGAGATGTTTTCCCTCATGAAAAATATCTAATTCTATCTTTCTACATATTATATTATGCTACTTTTGTGGTTTTATTTTATAAGACTCAAGAGAATATTTCGACGATATGCTAAAAATATTTTCAAAACTTATCGAAGATAATATCCTAATAGTCTGGGATATCCCACGCCCCTTTTTTAAAGTGAGTGGCTTCGTCTTGATGAGTCTTCCAACTTTTTCCTCTGCGACATTTCTCGGTATAGGTAGATAAAGTTCTACACAGCCCCAAATCATGTTGATCGTGCAACTGACAATTTCAACGCGTAGGACTGGAAAACCTGTCAGAAAGTTTGTAGGACAGTTTGACCATTCGATTTCAAAAACATGAATTAAACGACTGTAAAAATCAGCCAAAAATTTCAGACTTAGTTATTTTGACATATTATACATATTTCTTACATATTTGCATCACTTTTTTAAGACAAGCGCAGCTCACTGGTTTTTTACACTAACAGGCTCTGATTTTTACACTACTGTTTAATTAATATTTTTAGATTTTAGATAATTTGTAATTAAAATTACAAACATTGTGCTACATGCAAAAAATTAACGTTCAGAAAGCTGAAAAGTGTGTCCCTTCTACAGAATATTCAAAATGTATGTGAGAGCTTCAAAAAACTGAAATATTAACGTTTAGTTTTTTATCAAAATTTAGAACTCCACGTCTCTTATATAACCATACGAATTTATATGAAATATGCGATTACGCAATTTAATTTTGGTCCTTATATGTAATGCACATAAGGTTCATAATAATATATGACAAATTTTCATTGAACGCATTACAAGATGGCCTACTTTCAGGGGTTTTATACGTCACACTAAAATGGTCCATTAGTGTCAGAAGCAGAATTAATACAGAGCATTTCTGAAGAATTTGTGAGGAAGTTCCAGAGTGTTCTATTTGGAAACCACTGGGGATAGTGGACTTCTTTAAACTGGAAAGTGATAGATCTTTGATAAGACTTACTTGTGTTAGTGTAATAAAATTTCCAGAACATTTTATTTAGAAATTAGTTAGTTAATTAAAGTTCTTTCAACTGAAAACTGGTATAGGCATTGACGTGGATTGACATTAAGGCGAACTTAACAATTGCTCCCCTGATAAATATGAGAATTTTGGCCTTCATTTAGTCTAGAAAATGGCACCCGAAGTTCAGTGCGTGTATGGTGATTGTGAATATCATAATTTTTTAGGAACAAACTTTCCTGCTGTTTTGTATTTGATACAATCAAAAATATATAAACCATACAACGAATAGTTTTCTTTTGGGCTGTAAATATTTTGAAAATGTGTGATGAACTTGCCCAGAAAATTAAACCATAGGACAGACCAGACTGAATTAAACCAATGTTAATTTTAATACATTAAGAGAGACAGAGGACTTCAAGTATCGAATAATAAAACATGATTTACCTACTTAATTCATTCAATAAATTATAGGTGCGCCTTTCTCATATCATTTTATAATCCAAAGTTACTTCCAGGGATTTTGTCTCTTCTGTATGGATAGGAATAATTAACTGATGATTTGCCTTAATTAAAATACTTGAATTATGGACAGCGAACTTTGGTACGATTGACTTGAAAACTGTTTTATCAGCATTTAAAACTAGACAACTGCTTAAACACCAACACCATTTACAAAACTCATCTACTGATGTGTTGGCTTGATGTCTTCAAAGAGCTGCTAGAAATTTAAACGTTTGTATCATCAGTATTGTCAGGACCCCCCCCTTTCGGGAAGCCGCGACTGACAGCCACTTGGCTTGTGAGAGAGGGAGATTGGGTAGTCAAAGTAGAAGACGAGTTTAAAACAAATATAGTTTATTAACAAAATGTAAAATAACAACAAACAGTGTCGCAATATCAACACAACAACAATAGTACCAAATTCTAAGCTCTTACCAATATCACTGATGTAGGAGATGCGTTAAGATAAGGAGTCGCACTTCTTAACATTCTTGTAGATATAGCTTGTTTGTACCTTAAACTTCAATCTAAGATTATTTTTTGTGCTCTAAAGTATCCAGGGTAAAAAAAATTAACTCAATCATTGGTATTTTTTCAATTTTTTAAGGTTAGGCTTGTACGTAAAAAAGGTAGTTTTTTTTACCTACAAGCCTTTTCTAACTGTTTTAGACAAGTTTTCAAGTGAAGATTTCCTAACCTAACCTAACTTGTTTTTTTACCCTGGATACTTTAGAGCATATAAAAATTAATCTTAGATTTAAGTTCAAGGTATAAACAAGTTATATCTACAAGGATTTTTTTTTAAATTCGTATTTTATTTAATAATATGTTTTAATATAGAGAAGCTTTTACCCAATCTAAGTATGAAACGCAACGCGAAATCAGAAGAATAAAGAACGAGTGGTGGGCAAGCAAGGCCAGAGAAATTCCAAGGTACGCCGATTCACACGACTACAGGAATTTCTTTCAAGGAGTAAAAGCTGTGTACGGCCCCAGTCGGAAAAATATGTGCCCTATTAAAAATTTAAATGGAAATCTCCTCAAAGAAGACCAGGAAATAAGAGCCCGATGGAAAGAACACTACTCTAACATTCTTAACCAGCAAAGTCAAGCCGATCACGATATTATAAATCTTATCCCTCAATATGACACCTTCGAAGACTTAGATAAACCACTAACAACGGAAGAGATCTTAACCGCCATTGGGCAGCTAAAAAATAACAAATCTCCCGGCGCCGACTCACTCCCAGCTGAGATCTTTAAAGCTGTGTCGTCAGAGCTCATACCCTACCTCAAAAAACTGTTTGATGCCGTGTGGGAAAGTGGTCAAGCTCCGCAGGAGTTTCGTGATACACTTTTAATCAACCTCTTCAAAAACAAAGGGAGCGCTGCGGACTGTGGAAATTACAGGGGTATAGCTCTCCTAGCTGTTGGAGGGAAGATACTCACTAAAGCGATGGCAAATAGGCTAACACCTGTTATGGAAAAGTTACTTCCTGAAACACAGAGTGGCTTTAGACCAAACCGAGGCACATCGGATATAATCTTCACACTTAAACAGCTTCAAGAAAAAGCACTCGAACATCAAGAAGAAATTCACATGGCCTTCATTGATTTAACCAAGGCGTTTGACTCGGTGGACAGGGAAGTGCTCTGGAAAATTATGTTCCGCTTAGGTATCCCTAGAAAATTTGTGGAAGTATGTCGCAGTCTACATACAAACAACAACGCCCAGGTTATGTATAATAATGAGGCAACCGAACCTTTCCAAACCCTCACTGGAGTTAGGCAGGGATGTGTCCTGGCACCCCTACTCTTTAATTTGTTTACCACTGCTCTAACAATTATTGTTGACAACAAACTGACAGTCAGAGGAATAGGTCTCAGATACCGTTTTGATGGCGGTCTCTTTAACATAGGGTGCTTTAGAGCTTTCACGAAGACACGCACACGATTCATTTGTGATCTCCAGTATGTGGATGACTGTGCACTTTTAGCCTCTACGCCGGAAGAGCTTCAAGAACTTTTAGATGTGTATGCCCAGAGCTATGATTCCTTGGGACTTAAAATCAACATTGGAAAGACTAAGATTATGTCAACTCCTCATCAAGTGAACCAAATAGACATTACACTTAACGGAAATTCTCTTGAAGTGGTGGATCAGTTCAATTACTTAGGCAACGTTGTTAATGACAAAGCAAACATGGACAGCGAGATTCGCAATAGAATTAACGCTGCATCTAGAGCACTCTGGGGACTTAGAGAGAGAGTATTTGACAACCACGACCTTGCTTTGTCAACGAAAATGGCTGTCTACAGAGCAGTTGTCATTCCAACACTGCTATATGAATGTGAAAGCTGGGTCACTTACCGTCGTCATGTGAAAGAATTAGAACGTTTTCAGCAAAGACACCTCAGAAGTATGATGAAAATCCGTTGGTTCCATCACATATCAAACGTGGAAGTATTCAGGAGAGCAAACAGCCTTCCAATTGAGGTGCTTATTTCAAGAGCACGCCTAAGATGGGCAGGTCACGTTCATCGTATGCATGATAACCGCCTTCCTAAATGTACACTTTATGGTGAATTGCTAAGCGGTAGAAGAAGGCGTGGCGGTCAACGAAAGAGGTTCAAAGACGTTCTCCATGAAAATCTAAAATCCTGCGGTATTGCAGACGTGCAATGGGAACAACTTGCAGCGGACAGAACCGAATGGCGAGGGGTTGTGGCCAGCTATCAAGGAAATGTTGCTGCAAGAAGGCCGAATCCAAGACCTAACCAGGTCTATGTTTGTCCTGACTGCGGTCGACATGTGCTCTCCCGAATTGGCCTCTATAGCCCTAGTCGTGTGCACCGTAGATGAATGGGAATTACAATAGACTACACCTTTTACTTGTTTTTTATTGTACACAATTTATCGACTGTAACATTTTTATACTCGGACTCGAGTAACGGCTAATAAAAAATATAGAGTGGAAAAAAAATGATAAAACTTAACTTTCATGTGCAATACGTAAGTACACCGTTGGAAAGCTTAATTCTTCCTCTTTAAAATGCTACAATTTTTTTTCCGTTTTTAATGCGTACGAATTTTCTTTATTATGTAGCGGCGGTCGAGAAATGCTTCATTTGCTTGTGTGATGCGCTTGAAATATTGAGAGAACTGTAATCATTTCTCATGCTAAGGGAAAAAATTACTATCCGTTTATTATTATTATTTTTCGAGATATTAGCAAAAATCTGATTTTTTCCGTTTCAGAGGGTTGTTTTTAAGGATTGGCGGGGGTAGATTTTGGTAAACTTTTTTGAGCCACTTTCTACTAGCAAAAAAATAGCCTTTCATGAACAAATTAGTGAGGTAACAATTAATTACGACTTGAAATCCCTGACAACTGGGCTACAATTTTTCAATATTTGTTTAATATGATTGCAAAGTATATGAACCTAACCTACTAAAGCTATTTTATAGTTTTCTCCTCAAATATGAATACTCCTCACGTAATAGTATAGACAATTGATACAGTGGATGTAAGAATGTGGAATATATTTTCACAAAGTTAAAAATAGTAAAGAACAGAGGTCTGTTGTCTCCAATCAGATTTATATGAATCAATTATTACCCCTTTCTATTTCCAGATACGATGGACCCACTGATGAGCTAGTCAACGTACTCCCAAACAAAGAAAAATTTCCAAGAACAAATTGTGGTCAACTATGTCAAAAGCTCTGAGGTGAAAAAATAAAACTACACTGGTTGTTCCTTATTATTTAGCGCATTATAAATATAAGAAACATATTTGTTAGTAGGTACCTACTAAAGCAGAATTTGCATCATTTGTAGTTGTTAGATGTTTATTATGCTTTAACTTTTTGAAACTTCCAAATTTCTCAAATTATTACTTAAAAAACAAAGGTATTACGATCTGGCTGAAGTAAATTAGGAAAACGTAGTTGGAATAACCTTTTGGCTTCATGAGAATTTCTTCTAGATTCTTCGTAAATCAAAGTAATGTTGAGTTTGTCTTGGTTAAAGTATACAGGATGTTTCATGAGGAATTATATACATACTTCTAGGGGCGGTAGAGGACCACTTGGGTATTCAAGAACGGCCATTGAAATTTTCCTGTCGCTCTTAATTTCTGAGATACAAGGTGAAAAACTGATGATTTTGGTCTAAATTTATTTTGGCCAGAATATCCTTACTATTTATCGGATTTTTTAAAAAATTTTAGACACTTATTACAGTTGATAGATTATTATTATAACTTTTTTCTAAATTCCAGGGCCGGACTTTTTAAATTTGTCTTTTTCCGATTCCTGTAAAAAAGATCACCCTGTATATGTTTTTTTTAACATTAAGTTGCCAATTATACAAGCCCATACATCACTAAACAAAACCATGTAATTAGATTTTTTGTCGCGTTGTTTTTAATGATTTTTTTTTTACAAGTGATTGTACTTGGCAAAATGGGGAATTTGAAGAAAAACAATTTCATTTGCTTACATTAATTATCCAAAATAAATAAAAGTGGTCAACTTAAACTAGGTAAATAATGTTCAATATGGAAAAAAAAAAATTAAAACCAAAGTTGTTTTTTATTCCAAAGAAAGTGTAGCGTAGCGTTATATATATAAATAGGTACCTACGTTTTAAAATAGGGACCATTAAACAGTTTTCTTTTTATTATAGCTATAGTAGGTCTAGATATTTTGATATTTCTATGTTTTCTGTCATAAACATTAGAATTAGTGTACTTTTAATGGTTAACTTGCGCAGTAAAAAGTCAAGAAAAAGACGCTTCCTTCTTGAATTTTTTTTTTGAGATATAACCATATGAAAACTTCATCACATCATTAGATAGGTCATTGAACATCCGAAAAGGATATTTACGACTTTTTTACCTTTACCGATTTTTTTTAAATAAAAAAATGTGTAAAATTTGGGATAATTAAAAAACGTACTTTTATTACTCACTTCGCCATATCTTCGAAACCGTATGAGATATTTTAATGAACTTTTTTTAGTTTGAAAGCAGCGTAAAAAAATAGGACAACTTTTTTTTTCTAATGTAAATCAGTCTCTATTTGAATATGTAATGAATAGCCGAAAGAAAACAGATATCACTTTTAATTTATTTTTTATTTTAATGCTGTAGTTATTGCTATAGTAAATGATGGTTGGTTAATGAGACAAATTGCACTGCGTTATAACATTAACAAAAATTTGGTGTGTAACATTTTAAGAAAGTGGAGAATAAACGGTACGATTAGTAGAAATCCTGGATCAAAGGACAAAGGATATCCTACTTAACAAGAAACTAACTATTAATATTTCATTATTGCACCATTTCCATTTATAACTTCTATAAGTCTGTTTGGCATAGAATTAAATAACCTTATACAATAATCATTAGTAATAATACTTTTCCATGCATTATTTACTATTTCCAGTAATTCTTCGGCATTCCGTGGTCTCACATTTCGTTTTTGGATACTTCTTACGAGTAGTCCCCATACTTCTTCCACAGGGTTAAGTTCTGGACTATGACTGGGCCAGTTAAGAACATTGATGTTGTTATCTTTAAGCCAGTTAGTTACGGTATGGGCAGTATGAACGGAACAATTTGTCTTGTTGAAATATGAACTCATTATTAGGAAATAATTGTGACACAGAAGGGAGCATAATATTGTCTAAAACCCTCATATACGTTTCACTATTAAATCTTCCTCAATATGCCACAAAACACCAGGACCACGTGCCGATATCCACGCCCACATAGTGACGGAAAATCTACCACTTTTATCATTGTTAGATATATATTTATCATCGAATCGAGTATTCGGAGGGCGGTAAACACGAATAAGACCGCTGTGTGTTGACTGGAAAGTTTTTTCGTCTGTAAAGATTACGTTGTTCCAAAAATTTACATCATGCGCTAAAAATTCAAGTGCAAATCCTACTCGAGCTTCTTTATGTTCAGCTTTAAGTAAGTATTTCTGTTCTGCTGCATGACAGCGTAGCTCCGATTCTCTTACTCGCCGGCGTCCAGTACTACTCAATCCAGGAAAATTCGTTTCTTCAGCAGCCTGAATAACTGAGTAAAATGGACTTTCTACTAAAGCATTTACCCATTTACCAATTGCAAATCTTGTTGTTGAGTTGATATCCTTCGTCGCCCTGATTCTGGATTTCTACTAATCATACCGTTTATTCTCCACTTTCTTAAAATGTTACACACCAAATTTTTGTCAATGTTATAACGCAGTGCAATTTATCTCATTGACAATCCATCTTCTGCTTTAGCAATAACTCCAGATTTAACTAAATCGCTTATATGAGGCGTATTAGTTTTTTGCACACTTGCAATAAATTATGACAACTAACTGACAGTGTCACAAAAATTAAAGTTAGGTGTACACAACTAGATTTTAGCAAAATACCGTTATAAGACTTGTCCTATTTTTTTTGCTCACGACCGTACTATACTGTTAAAAAAGTCGTAATTGGCCATTTTGGATGTATAGCGACCTATATAATGATGTTATGACGGTTTCTTTTGATTATACCTCAAAAAAATGTTTCAATTATTTTTCGTCTTATTTCGCTGTGTATTCTACTAAAACCTATCTTTAAAAAAATCGCAAAATTCTCTAGTAATTTTTTAATTCTTAGTGGACCTAAACCTAGCAAACCCAAGAATGCTTTCCAAACACATTGAGAGCGCGGCACGGTACGATATTCCATGGCGTCTCCGACAAGCATATCGCGCGCGCGAATATTAATAATTTTAATTGACGATAAGTACAAAACTATCGCTACAAAAGGTTGATTTATGTTTTAAAAACTTTTCCAATATTTTCTCTTTAATTCATACTCAGGTACCATGGCAAAATTTCTTTAAATAAAAAAGTTTTTCAATTCATGAAAAAGTCATTACCAGGTAAACGAAACTATCAGATTTTCTTTTATTTTTCTAATAAAATTTTTTTTTATATATAATTCTTAAGCTGTCACCTGCGCTTATGGGTCTGCTTTCAAACTAAAGTTCACTAAAATATGTCATACGGTTTTGAAGACATGACGAGGTGAGTAATAAAAAGTACATTTTTTTAATTTTCACAAATTTTACACATTTTTTTATTTAAAAAAATCGGTACCGTTCAACAAAGTCGTTAAATGCCCTTTTCGATCGGATGCCCAGTGACCTATTTAATGATGTCATGAAGGTCTCATCTGGTTATTCCTCAAAAAAAAATTTTTACGCAATTTTATATCGTTTTCGCTCCACTATTTAGTCTGCAAATAATCATGCCTTATAATTTTACAAATGGGGAATCTGCCGATATTATTTATGTTTATGGATTGTGTGATGGTAATGGTAGACAAGCCGCAGAGTAATACCATATTCGTTTTTCTAATAGAAGAACACCAAACCATCAGACAATTTCAACTCTGTATCGCTACGCAAGGGAGCACGGCCTACTTCTCGTCATCCCAATAGCTGCAATCAAACAATTCCTTACCTATTATACTCAACTAATCCGTAGAATAACTCCACTGTTAGTGATTATTGTCTACTTATTTATAGTAAGCGAGAAAGTTATGTTGTTAAACACATTTCATGAATAATTTTTCAGCGACACCAAGACTGGTTCGCGGTTACGTCGAGAGATGCCGATAGGGTGGGCAGGTCGGCACACTAAACATTTTCAGGTAAATCTGCGCGCGCACCGCAGCACATCTGTTGAGATCCGCGGCGGGTACCGCGGCTGACGACGAGGTTTCGGCGTTTTTCAGTTAGTTGAATTCAGCGTGTAAGAGCGTCAGTGTTGCGGAGGCGCTTGTAGGTCGGTCGGTATATCTTGCGTGTTACACTGAAAATAAAAAACAACCGAAAATGAATTTAAAAAATTGTATTTCCCTTTTTACTGTACTTGTGCTGTGTTTCTGTGTGGTGTTTGCTAAAAATGTGGATAACGTACGATCGAAAAGGACCACCGGCTTGGAGAAGAGTTGCGATAATATTAAACAGTTTTTTTCCTTGCAAAATATCACGATGTCATCTTTGGACCATGCTAAAGGTAATTTTGCTTTGTTAGTTCTCTACCAGGGTTAGGTTAGTTACAAACTTTTATTTATAGAATGATTGAGATTACAAATAAAGTAATATCTGATCTGTGCTGCGGTTTGTTGTCATTAAGTGGGTACTGAGGATTGCTTTTACAACAATAACAAAGTTGTAAAGTTTACTTTCTACTGTTTTTTTAAAATTTTATAGGTACCCAATAGTCTGGTGTTATTTTTAGAACTCAATTATTAAATGTGCATTAAAATACGGACAGTTTCTTATATAATTTATGTAATATTTTATTCCTCGGTTTTCTGTCTAGGTTATATTTATTTTTAACATCAAATATTGTGAAATTGTTATTTATAAAAACAGTTTTTTAGTTGGCTGTCGAGTAAGGTTTTTTTATTTGCTGAAGTTACAGCTCTGCGCGTTCTGTGTTTCATTTGTTTTTAAATAGCGAGGTGTATCGTGTTGTCAAAATAAACATTAACGTGTTAAAAGGTTTGACATAGTGAGTGAGAATATTTTTAAATTAAAACCCTGTGTGATAGTTTCCTAGAAAGCATACATATACATCTAATGTTCAGGTAATTTGTTGAAATTATTTATTCACAAAATTTGTAATTCCTTTAACAATGCCATGGAATTTGTTTTGCTGTTAGGTGGCCATAACTTATTTCTGTCAAATTCGGCAGGCGGCTTTGAAAGTAGAGGTATAGGTAAATGCGTACCTACCTAACACTTATATTTACCTTTTGTCTAAAAACAGGAATTACATTTCTTTAACATTTTCCTGTTTTATTTTTATACACGATAGTACAATGCAAGATGGATTTGATATTTTTTATAAAGCCACATTATAACATTATTGTATGGGTTTGTTTACATTTTACATTATAAATTCTCGCATGCACATTATTGGGGTTGTAATTCACTACCCTAAGAGAAATTGAATAGAGATATTAAAAATACAGCGGACAAACACCTAACAATGCGTTCGGCACGGGTCTTTCAAAATGTAACAATTAACCCTTACCCTAATAATATCTGACACACGAGTTTTTTTGTTCATTATATACCTAACATGTTGTGAAGAAGCACCTTGCGCTCTATTGCCCAACATAGCCGTTCATAAAAATATGTTCGGGACTTCGGGAGGATAATTTTAGCCACAAAATTAGGTACCGATAAATATTACACCTAAATAAACTGATTGACATTTTTATTCTTATTCGGTATAGTTTAAAAGTTGATACCACACATTATCCAAGATATGTTATTGTTACCAAGCGTATCTAGATTTCCATGTGTTGTAGGCACTCCTTGGTCATATTTTGTGGTATAACTGGCATATCTAATGGTTCATTGTTTATATTAATTCTCTGCGAGACCACCTGTCTACGTAAAAAAATGTAGAACCTATGAAAATATTGTTAAATTCCTATAATATACGGGGTTCGGAATATAAATGGTTCTTGAATACATCAATAGGTATGTAGATGTCGCTGGCCACTATAACAATATTTCTATGGGGGAAACTTTGAAATAAGGCTGATAATAAGAAGGAAAATCTAATGCTCGACTCGTGGACATTCTTTTTTTCCTATAAAAAAAATTTACATTTTTATACTCATTTTCAATATATTTTAATACTGTGATGAAAAAAATATACGGGAATTTTTTTGAAACTACCGGGAATATACGGGAATTTCTAGGTTAGGATTCGCTAGGCACCCTAAATATTCTCTATGATACTTAGTTTCTCAAGTTAATTTTTTAAGTACCTATAATTGCTATTTTTATTATTTAAATTCTCTGATGATGACAACTTGATTGCTGAAACTCTTGTTGGTACACTATCCAGTGATTTTATTTCTTTAGACTGTTATTAAAGGATGACACACTCTTTTTTGTTCTGAAAATGCCGCAAAACTTTTAAAAACTTTTATATTTCAGTAAGTAGGTACTTACCTCGCTAAATACTTACTGATCAATTTTAAAACAAAATATTCTTCCTCCAGCTAGCCCCTAACTGTCCCAATTTCATTACCGTCAGATTTTCTCTTCTGCAGTCACAGAAAATGTGACGAACGGACGGACGGATAGACAGACGAACATTTTAAAAATTTTCAGAATTATTTGAAATTTTCTCCGTTACGAGCGAAGAAAATAGACTCTACAAAATCAAAAATGCTGTAGGTATATTGCGCGAGCTTTTCGCGACCCAAATTGACATCATCAGAAGATGACAAAATTACAAATATCAATTTTTTAAAAAAACTGCTAAGGGTATCATATAGAATGAACGATCAACAATAGATTTTCTTCGTTGACTCAGTGTTTACATTGACTCAGTACCACCGACTGATAAACCTCATGCAAATTACTATACTCTGTGATTCAGATGCCGATAAAAAAGATAATTACCTACCCCTTAATGGGTTTCGTTGTTTAACACTGCAGCCTATAAGGCGGCACATCTGTTGAGAATCGAAATTTGGTCAGAGATATCCCAGCTAAAAATTTAGGTATCGACGACTTTAGCTGAAGAAAAATCGACCAAAGCAGGTCGAAATTAGGTAATGTTAAAGTTCAATTGGTTAAGTTGCTATATTTCCTATTAGGTACAGGTAAATTATTAGTGAAATTAATGCCCTAATATGTTATGACAAACATTTTAGTAACCTAAAAGGGGGAGTAGGTAAAAAGTGACCTATTTGAAACAATTTGGTAATGTAAATAAGAGAATATTTCTTACCTAATAAGTAATATTTTCGTTAAATAGCTTATCAAGTAATTTTTTTGACGTCATCAATATACCCTGATGGGACATATTCTCGGACATATTAATGAAATGTATTAAAATGACTAAATAGGTGATGGTATATCTTTAACAAAGCTTTTTAGACACTTAATAAGGACTCTAAAAATATTTATATTTCCAGACAAAAACACTTACTACTTAGTAAACGAAAAAATAGCCTACTTTTCACTAATGTCTAAAGATGAGGCCAAAAATATTGGTGGAAATTGTGCCAAGTAACATTGCGAGATTTATTCGAAAATACGGAACGCCAGAAACTCGCCACAAAAATTTAAACTTTGGAAATAATTTAATTAATAAATATTCATTGAACATATAGAGGGATATTGAATTATTGTAAGCACGAAAAAATAGAGTACCAAGCTCGGTACCAAGTCAAAAATTGAAAATTAAAATTTTATATAGGTACCTATACGTATATTTTTTCTCTTTATAATAATAGGGGCTTAATAATATTAAGGTATATTAAGGTATAGTCAACGTTTCCCTGCAGATAAAAAATGCAACAAAAACTTTACGAGCTCATTATTAACGCCGGCGAACCAGTCGGCGTTATCATTAAACAAGCCGACGTACATTGAAAACTAAAGTAAGTGAATAATTCAATTTACTGGCGGAATAGTACAAAGAGTAACGGTATTTTAATGAGGTCGTAAAGTTTTTGTTGCATTTTTTATTTGCAGGGAATCGTTGACTTACACTATATAAAAACTCATTTCAACAGAGAAAATTAATTTCCAATTCTCGCGTATAGACCGTGCAAATTAAACAATTGTCAAAGATAAAAATATGTCTCATAAGTAGTTAATTATTATTGTCAACCATATAAGCATATAGTTTTACTTTTTTGACGAAACAGTTTTAAAAATGAGTGTGAAAGGTAGCAAATAAGTAATCTGCTATGTTGATTTAATGTATTCTCGACATTGAAACATGTCTAATAGGTGTCTGACAACCTAACCTAATAGATCAAATAATACTTATTCAGCTTGTTTTCCACGTCCAATCGACGTGTCAAAAAACACCATTTAGGTAGATTCGACATCGATTTTATGTCATATTTCACGTATTGAAATTGGTGGCGTCACCTATTCGACATTGAATCGACGTCGAAAAGTATAGTTCAAGTATGAAGAAACTGAGACATAAAAAACATAACAAAAATTTTACGACCTCATTAAAATACCGGTACTCCTTTTTGTGCTGTTCACAAATTGACTCGCTTACCTTTATAGGGTTTTAATGTGCGTCGGGAATGTTTCATGTCAGGCTTGGCCCCATGGCCCGCGGCGATATAATTATGTCGTAAAGTTTTTGTTTTGCGTTTTTTATTTACTGGAATCTATTTATTTCAACTAGCGCCATGGCCTGCAGCGATAATAATTATGTCGTAAAGTTTTTGTTAGGTTTTTTCTGTCTCGGGAATTTATTACTTGAACTATACCTAAATTGTTAGCTGGGATTCATGTTTCTTGAGACTTTTTAAAAAGCAAACACATTTTTATATATCCTCTTAAGATCGACTGTGAATAAAGAGATTTAGAGGTATGCCAACGGCATATTTACTTATACTTGCCCATTTGAAATTCAGCCTGTATGTATTTTTCCTGAATAGTGCTGAATATCTGGAATTTTGTTGCCAACATGTGAATAAGTGTAAATATTTTTGGCGGTGATTGCAGTGAATGACTCCTCATCACCTCGCTTGTCACTAACCTTTCCACCAAAAGCAGAGAATTGAGAAAACATTGAATAGTAATTGGCTCTGTGAATCATGTTTCAAAGTACAAAAATATATTTCCAAACAATGGGTTCGCCAAACAGTTTGCCAATTTGTTGTGGTAATTTTTTGCCAATCACTTTCTACTCAGTCTAACAAAAACTTTACGGCATAATTATTATCGCCGCGGGCCATGGCGTTAAGTTGAAGTAAATAGATCCCAGTAAATAAAAATTTTACAACATAATTATATCGCTGCAGGCCATGGCGCCAAGCCTGACATGAAACATTCCCGACGCACATTAAAAACCTATAAAGTTATAGTGCAAGTAGGAATAAACTGAGACAGAAAAAATGTAACAAAAACTTTACGACCTCATTAAAATACCATTACTCTTTGTGCTACCTCGGCCGACCCTCGACCGCAAAGCATCTCGCTCGTTTTTAATGTGCGGCGATTCGTTGGATCGTTTGTTGTTAGGTTAGGATAATAATGATGTCGTAAAGTTTTTGTTTAGTTTTTTTATCTCAAGAAGTCCTTACTAAGCGAGTCAATTTGCGAACAGCACAAAAAAGAGTACCGGTATTTTAATGAGGTCGTAAAGTTTTTGTTGGGTTTCTTATGTCTCAGGATTTTCCTACTTGAACTATACATCATCTTTCGTCCAAGGTTGACTGTTTCTTCTTCAACATCAAGTTTTCATTTCACAGTTGATATCCTTCTGTAGTTATGTATTTATAACCTTTATATTTATCCTAAAAACTTCGTTAAATTGTCTATTTTATCTAAATGCCCATCATAATGTCTTAATGTCTTTGTCTATGTTTCAAATGTTGTCTTCAACTTTAAAAATTATATGTTGAACTGTATTTACGTTCGAATTCATTTTACGCATTTCAAATCAACGATAATAAATAATTCTAAAAGTGTAGCAGTGAAATAGTAAACAAGGGCTGGAGTTACGCACATCATTTGAAAAGTAACGTCATCCATTAAGCATTAAGCTGATGGATAATGGCTTTTTGTAAATATTTTGAAAGATAAGCGGTTTTGCGAAAAATTTGAAAAGATTTTTTTTAAAGTTAACAAAACCGGCATTTAAGTATATACAGGGTGTCTCACCGGGAACTGAATCGATCGATATAGAGGAAAGTAAGCATCAGAAAATTTTGAAAATTTAGATAATTACTAATGTCGGTGTGGCCAATCCAACTAAAATAATTACAAGCAGCTGGCACTTCCGCTTATACCGGAAGTCGATACCAACTTGCTTATTTCAAATGGAACACCCTATATATTTTAGGGTTTTCGAAAAGAGCGTAAAATTCTAAGTCTAAAATATGTAGCATATCCTATACCTAAACCTAGCCGTTTCAGAGATATTTGACATATTATAGAAAATTTGACAGGTGCAACGGTTTGCAAGAACCATTATAACTTTCTTCTTGTTAAAGATCCTCGTTTGCTTCTTGTCACGTAAAAAGAACACAAGGAGAACTACGTTCTGAAATAAATCCAATAATATCATATCAAGTGTTCCGTTTTTCGCGTTACATTTTGTCAACTTCAAACCGCGAAAACTTGTTTAGGTCAAATGGAACACCCTGTATTTTTTTACGTCAAGTTATGTAAAATTGAATTCCCTTTTTTCTGATATTAGCATTGTGGGGGTTAAAGTTACAACTTTTTGAAATATTTGCGATTTTATTAGAAATTCATGAATTGTTGTAATCATTTCATCAAAATAGCCATGATTAGAAACAATCAGTCATTATCTTACGTCAAAAAATGCCAGCACGTTTAAATTATACCAACGAAAACTTTTTAAATTTGTTTTATTATCTATGGAGAATGTGATAAAGTAATATCAAGAACTTGCAGCACATTTGCTACTCGATATCCACAAAAACGCAAAATAAAACTAACACTGTAACATGCGTATGAATCGAATTGAAGATATGGTATGCACTAAAATAGCAGAGATAAGATCAATTTAAAATATGATTTCATTATAATTTAATAATTGTTCAAAATTCCGCCCTCGACACGTTTTTCGCACCTTCGGATTAGTTCCTCATGGGTAGCTCTTCTAATTGAATCCTGTGATATGTTTTGAAATGCATTTCTTACTCTTTGCATACAATCTTCAATGGTTGTTAATGGGCTCTAATAAACTTTATTTTTAATAGTTCCCCAAATGAAATAATCAAGAACTGATAAATCGGGCGAGCGAGGAGGCCATAAGAAAGGTCCATTATTGGCAATCCATTGATCATAAAAAGTTTCTTGTAAATAATTATCAATTAAATATGCGTTATGTGGGGGAGCACCGTTGTGCTGATAAAAAATGTTTCTACGTTCGGCGAGAGGTAAATTTTCTAAATAGTTATTATTCAAATTTTGTAAGATATTCAGATATCTTTCACCTAAAAAAAATTTACCCATACATATTAGCAGAAGAGAAAATTTAATTTACCGTTTAAATTTTCCTGATAAAATTGTAATGCCACCACTCTATAGTTTCTTATGGCACAATTGAACTGCCAACTTTCCTGAAAGTTTCGCTCTCTGAACATATGAGGATTTGAGTCACTCCAATAATGCGAATTGTGTCTATTAAAAAGTCCAATTTTATTAAATTTTGCTTCATCTGTCCATATAATATTTCCCAAATAAGAATCGTGATCCTCAGACCTTATTAGAATAAACTCACAAAAATTCTGTCTTCTTAGGAAATCTGTTTCTTTTAATCCTTGAACCGTACGGTATGAAAACGGGTGAAACTTATGTTTTAATAAGATTCTGTGAATTGAATCCTTGCATAGTCCCGATTCCAGGGCAGCTTGTCTTAATGACATCCTTGGAAATTCATGAAATTATCCCAGAATGACTATTTCAATGTTTTCGCCATCAACAATAGGCTTTCTTCTTTGCATTTTTGCCTTGACAAAGCCACAATTTTTAAAATTTTCCAGTATGCGTTTTACAGTGTTTGGTGACGGTTTCCGTTTTTCTGGATATCGAGTAGCAAACTCGGTAGCAAATGTGCTGCAAGTTCTTGATATTACTTTATCACATTCTCCATAAATAATAAACAAATTTGAAAAGTCATCGTGGGTGTAATTCAAACGTGCTAGCATTTTTTGACATAAGATAATGACTGGTTGTTTCTAATCATGGCTATTTTGATGAAATGATTACAACAATTCATAAATTTCTAATAAAATCGCAAATATTTCAAAAAGTAGTAACTTTAACCCTCACAATGCTAATATCAGAAAAAAGGGAATTTAATTTTACACAACTTGACGTAAAAAAATACAGGGTGTTCCATTTGACATAAACAAGTTTTCGCGGTTTGAAGTTGACAAAATGTAACGCGAAAAACGGAACACTTGGTATGATATTATTGAATTTATTTCAGTTGTAGTTCTCCTTGTGTTCTTTTCACGTGACAAGCAGCAAATGAGGATCTTTTACACGAAGAAAGTTATAACGGTTCTTGCAAACCGTTGCACCTGTCAAATTTTCCATAAAATGTCAAATATCTCTGAAACGGCTAAGTTTATGTATGGGATATGCTACACATTTTCGACTCAGAATTTTGTGCTCTTTTCGAAAACCCTAAAATATATAGGGTGTTCCATTTGAAATAAGCAAGTTAGTATCGACTTCCGGTATAAGCGGAAGTTCCAGCTGCTTGTAATTATTTTAGTTGGATTGGCCACACCGACATTAGTAATTATCTAAATTTTCAAAATTTTCTGCTGCGTACTTTTCTCTATATCGATCGATTCAGTTCCCGGTGAGACACCCTGTATGTTGTAAACTCGAGTGTAGACTTGCCACATCCGTTTTTTACTCAAAAATTAACGAATATCCAGTATTTCTCTTCTTTTGCGAAATACATTAACCAAGATGTGGTCAATAGTCCTTAGACCTGGGGGTTTGGACAAGAATTGAGCACTACACGCGTTTCACTAATCAAGTTAGCATCATCGGGAGATAATTAAAACTTAACTAAACGCTCGAATAGCTTGATGCTCAAGTCAGCACACAACATCATATTTTTAATAATCATGGAGCGATAAATTTATCTTCACCGTAATAAATTAGCGATTAATCTCGCGATTAATATACCTACTTTAATTTATTACCAAATGCATTCCGTCGTGTACTACATTTACTGTGTTAACTTTATAGACTTGTTTTCTTCGTATAGATTTAGTTAGCTATATTTCTAATTGCTTTAAACTTAAAATCATAATTTTTTAACATAAAAATCGATTGAAGGGACATGCAGTGAAAGATTTTCATTTGCTATATAAGTATACGTATCTAAATATTACTCTGCTTAATTATATGTAGCAAATAAATAAAATAGCCATTCAACACGTTAACGTACTTCGGTGGGTTTTTGCATGTTCTGCAAATATCACGCAATGACCTATTTCATTACTCTCGGAAAATATAAAAGACCCGAGTACCTCCGTTATTCCATATCATTATTCAAAGTAACGTCAACCAGATTTATTAGGCGATGTGGAGGATGTGAATACATTTTGTTGTAATATAGGTACCCATACCCTTTTCTGGTAGAGTAAATTTTAGATAGTAATTCGATAAAATTTTCGACACACAAAAACCGATGAATAATAAATAAACCCAGTATCTTATATCACATGATCCGAGAATGCGGCTAGAGAGGCCCTAGAATCACCGAGCTATGAAAGAATTATTATTATAGGCTTAATTTATTTCGCAAAGGTCGGCGCCCTCTGTAGAAAATGATAATAAAAAAGGAGGACTATCGAGTCGGCAGATGTGAAACCGAGAGAAGAGCTCTTGAAAAAGATGGGGTTGACTTCATAGGCGTAGTACAGAGCTACTTCTCACGAACTTGTCAATAGTTTTGAGCGAGAAACGAGTGCAAATTTAAAAACCTTTAACATCCTTTAATATGAGTTCAGTAATATAGTATTTAACATGAATTTAAACTCTTATAGAATCATACATAGATATATTTAGGAGACAGTTGTAAATAGTTATGAGCTTGTTAATAAATACTGGTAAAAAAACTCATCATCCTTGTGTATGTCGATTTATAAACCTCGAGTGTACTATTTAGTTCAATGTTCAAGGGTGTTGGTGTTTGTGGAAACTAAATCAGTATTATTGATACTAATAAAAACTCTTTATTTGGGTGAAATTCGCTTAGAATGTGTTCTTAAACTGAATCCTCGAACACTATACACTCAAATACACTACTCGAGTAACGAACCGAGTAACAAATTCGCAATAACTCTTTTACATGCAATTCGAGGGGGGAAACGATGATTTTGATGTTGTGTGCTAGCTTGATGCTCAAGCCAGCACACAATATCACATTTTTAATAATTATGGAGCGATGAATTTATCTGCACCATAATAAATTAACGGTCAATATACTTTAATTTCTTACCATGTGCATTCCGTTGTCTGCTACATTTGCTGTGCTAACTTTATATACCTGAAGAATATACTTATCCAGCATACCTTCTTTGAGATTTCCTTTGCAGTTGCATTTTCTAAAATGTCTTTGGAAATTGTTTCATGAAACACATCTAAATTGAATTCCAACTTGATTATTATTAAAGGTAATACTTCTACATCAGTTTAGATACTGCATTTAAGATTAAGGTATCCTTTTTTTCTTTACTTCGTGGTTTATAATCAGTTTTATATAATCTAGTGAGTTCTTCGTGAGATCTAATAAACATAGATAGAGGAATGTTGTTAAGCCTGTTCATATCTTCTTCTAAAATCTTGAATTTACTCTGTCGCCTTTCAGATTGGCAAACTCAGCTTCCAGTTTTCTTCCTCTTCCTTGATTGCTTGTGTTAAAAAAGCATCTTTGTGTTGAATTTTGTTTAGCGCTATAGAAGTTTGAAAAAGTTGCCAGACATTCTTTTAAGGTAAGTGTTTGCTACCTTCTGAAGAATTATCAGATCAGTTTCATTTATAAACTTCACAAATTTAGTAATTCTGGCCATTCATTCACATAATTCAAGGTAGTCGCAAAGCAGATTTCACAAAATACCCTGCGGTAGTAACAAACAGTTTTTGCCACAATTTTCTTTGCACTTGTCAGGTGAACATTAGAAAAATTGCGACATGGACTACATCCTCCTTTACCTTTGTAATATCCAAATCTTTTGGCAGTAAACTTAGTATATGGGCAGAACAGTTCAAATCCACTGTATATAACAAAACTGGTGAACAGCGATATCCGTTTCTGCAAGTCGATGTCTATGCTTGTAAGATAATCACCGACATGTCGACATCCTGATGTAGGTATTAATAATTTCTTCCAGCAGAGAGCTGTTGTAGGTTCATGTTCAGATCCAGTATATGTAAAACCAATCTCCAAATAATCACTGTTGTATTTCCTAATTTTCACAGGAGACCTACAAATACTGCTCTTAGACGTAGAAGGGTTAGGTTCAACAGACCATGACTTAGCACTATATCACCATCAATATCACGTTTTAACGATCCACTTTCCAACGACCCATTTGCAATTGCTGTACCTTGTCGAGCAAAATAAATCTTGATAAATGATTGTGTTATAAACACACGTAAATAACACGATCTTTCACATAACTGCTACTGCAATGAATAGGCAAACATCAAAATGGCCGGCCGTCGATAGATATGTGAAACATGTAGCAGGCACCATCTAACGGAAATTGGCGGAACTACTGCTAGTACTAGTGGTCACTGCAAGTCAAGTAAAATACAAAACAATTGAATATCTCAGTGACATTTCGCTGACCCATCATACATCGTCCGCAGATTCCTAGAGGTCCGCGGACCACCTGTTGGGAATCCCTGGTCTAGCCGATAGCCGCGTTTGTGAAGGCGCCAGGTGGCAATCGCGATTAATCGAATGGATATCACGCTACCGGGTTCGAACTCCGGCACTGGCACTGTCGGAGAATGTGGTTGTATGTCCGCGTTTTTCCATGTGTAACCCCCTTCCACGCAAGCCTGACTTCTGGAATTGTCTAATTTCTGTGTTGTTTATTTATTATTATTATTAATTCTTCCGATGTGTACACTATTTGTCCCCAGCCAGCGGTTTGCTTGTTGGAAAATGACTACATATTTTATTGGCTGTTTAATGTAGGCACTTGAAAACATCAAATAAGTAAAGTTTCGGTTTAGAGTTTACAATATTCCCTCGAGAGTTATAAATATTACAGAACGAACAATCTTAGGTACTTAAGTTATTTGAACAAGTTTATTTAAATTGACGTTCCGTTCCAGATACATAATTGTTTCGCGTTTTGTTTCAACATACGTAGTATGCAAACTATTCTAGAAACTGGGTATTGGTATAGCAAAACGTTTTAGAAACAGTTGTAATATCCAACTGAAAACTGCCTCACTTTTCTAGGTGTGTACTGTAAAATCCATACCTACCGGTAACTTTGTAACATTCCCTCTCGTAATAATAATCAGATAAACGAGGCAGATAATAGCGTTGGGTACCTGAATGTTAAATCAGCTAGTAATCCTGACTATAATCTGGTTTAATCCGAAGAGCATTCGCTCACATTTTCATAGAAAATTTGACCGACGTAATTTATTTTCAATATTTGACCAAGGTATATTAATGTCTATTCGAGTCAAAGTTAAAAGCTATTAATAATTTGCGAAAGACAAAGTTGTGTACTTAGACAATATTATATCTCCTAGTGAGCATTTTACAGATCTTCGATTTGTATAATTACTGTTGCTTTATGTTTTTTATTATAAGTATAAATTATATTGTATAATGGTTAACTCCTGGAGAACATCGGGAGTACTAGTATTTTGTTGTAAAAACCATATAGCGATCCTTAAAGCCTTAGAATATAGTCAATACAACCAAGTAGATAGTGTTTTACTTGCTAAATAAGTATATGCACTGATATTCACTCAAATTTCTGTAGATATATATCCCTCGCATGCATATAGTGTAGGAAAATTAGCTTTTTTAGGAGAAAAAATTTATAAAGTTCTTAAATTTTGGTTATGAACTCTCAGTAGGAACCCAAATACAGACCCGAAGAGTTCCCACCTCTCCGGTGGGAGCTTCATCCCCTTTTGCCCAAAAAACCACCCCCAATCGTGACCTCGCGATCTTTTTCGGCGTTTTGATCGTAAACCGCAACTTCTACGAAAAAATGTTATAGGACTTTTTATATTCTCCATGAAGTTCTCTATAAAAATGTCTCTTACTGTTTTTTGCGTATCTCCCACCCAACGCTCGTAAGTGACTTTGGAAAATAAGCATAGTTCTCAGTGCGAAGAGAATAATGAGCCCAGCCCCGTTTTTTGAGGCGATTATTTTGAAAAGTCTTAGTCTGAGCAAAAAAATGTATAGAATCGAAATTAAAGAGCAGCCTTTTCTCTACAAGGTGCATATAAAATAAGATATTTATGAACAAGTGTTAGTGTTCATATGATGATTTTTTTATATTTGTGCATTCTGTACTTTGATCCCATTTTCACACCACCTTTGAGGTAGAGCTCTCGGCGCGTTTTTTTTACGTGGTTTCTCCTTTAGGCCTACTCCACTAATAAAATATATCTATCATTAATTTTCCTCTGCAAAGTCGCCCTCCTCGTCCGAATTGAAACAACTTTGCCCATGACAACTAGAACACATTGGGGAGCAGCGCAAACCAACTTTTACACAGCTACATCGCTTTCCGCACCTCTTTTTACAACCGCAGGATATAAGCTGAAGAATTGAAGTTGGAGCTGGCGCTTCAGTCATAACCACTGCATTAGAATGTTTTTAGTTTTTCTCCAGCCCCATTCAGTTGTAGTAAAGTTTTTCCTCGCCACGTATGAATTTGATGAAAAACCCGATATGAATGTTGTGCTAATGCAGCAGATATAGGTGATAGTCTGGGCAAAATGACTGCGTGACTGGATTGACAAACTAACTTATTAAATGAAATGAACCGGTAATGATTCAAAGATGTCTCATTTCGGGTGCCTTGTATAAGGCAAGCGTAAATTTCTCACCAGCTCTTGCTATGTCATCTTTCGCCGATGAAGGATTATTGAATATTGCAACCACTTCTTGTAAATCCTCTCTTGAATTTATGAAGTTTATAGTCTGCGATTTTCCTTTCCCAAAAAAGGCAGAAGTGGTGTCGCGGCCACTAAACGCATGGGCAAATACTCATACTTGGCGAGGAAAAACTTTAACTACAACTGAATGGGGCTGGAGAAAAACTAAAAACATTCTAATGCAGTGGTCTGAAGCGCCAGCTCCAACTTCAATTCTTCAGCTTATATCCTGCTGCTGTAAAAAGGGGTGTGGAAAGCGATGTAGCTGTGTAAAAGTTGGTTTGTGCTGCTCCCCAATGTGCTCTAGTTGTCATGTATTTTATTAGCGGAATAGGCCTAAGGGGGAAACCACGTAAAAAATAACGCGCCGAGAGCTCTACTTCAAAGGTGGTGTGGAAATGTGCTCAAAGTACATAATGCACAAATGTAAAAAAATCATCATATGAACACTAACACTTGTTCATAAATATCTTATTTTATATGCACCTTGTAGAGAAAAAACTGCTCTTTAATTTCGATTCTATACATTTTTTTGCTCAGACTAAGACTTTTCAAAATAATCGCCTCAAAAAACGGCGCTGGGCTCATTTTTCTCTTCGCACTGAGAACTATGCTTATTTTCTAAGGTCATTTACGAGCGTTGGGTGGGAGATACGCAAAAAACAGTAAGAGATATTTTTATAGAGAGCTTCATGGAGAATATAAAAAGTCCTATAACATTTTTTCGTAGAAGTTGCGGTTTACGATCAAAACGCCGAAAAAGATCGCGAGGTCACGATTGGGGGTGGTTTTTTGGGCAAAAGGGGATGAAGCTCCCACCGGAGAAGTGGGAACTCTTCGGATCTGTATTTGGGTCCCTACTGAGAGTTCATAACCAAAATTTAAAAACTTTATAAATTTTTTCTTCTATTCCTTGTTTTTCGAACTAACTTGCTTACACTAATATACCGCCTGTCTATTTTACTAGGGCCACACCAAAAATGGGAGAACTATTTATAAACTTTATTCTTCTGCAATAGATATTAAGTGAGAGATTTGATGTGGCCCTCGTAAAATAGACAGACTGTATATTTCTCGCATGCATATGTAAGGATGGGTTGGTCACTCATTTTGTTTGGGTTCTTGTGAAATAATTGAAACTACCCCGGCGCACAGGAGTGTCTTGCAACTTGTATAAACCTGCAAAAGCTGGACCACTTAACAGATAGTAAGGATAAGGAACTGCGGCCTTTACAATACCAGGTATGAACGTGGACCCATCTACTTATGACTAGTGGACATAGAGAAAACAGTTTTTGCAAGGTTTTATAAAAAATCATTTTAATATGGCATCGGTATTTTTTGTCATAAATTTCTAGTGATGCTAGAACAGTGTTAATTTTGGTCCTTTATTTTCATTTTAAAGAGAGAAAAAACGAGAGGGGGAGAGAGAGAGAGAGAGAGAGATTTTTGAAATAAGTTATTTTCAGATATTAAACTGAATATTTTCACTGCAATTTGATTGAGTAGACATGCTTTTAACTCCCGAATATGAATTTTAAAAATATCTAATAAATTTCTGAAACTGAATAAAGTTGCTGACATGGTTTTTAAGTTATGCGTTAGCTATATCATTATTGAAGATACACTTTATAATATAAATCTCGGTACGCTTGTTGCTTGGGCTTGTACGATGGAAGAGCAAAACAACAAATTATTTTAATAAAAATTAAGTGTCATTAACATTTCGAATCATTCTGTAGGATATTTACTATATATTCAATCTTAAGATCCCCTGGAAATTTTAAACGACCAACAGTTTTTTTAACAAACTTTCAGGTCAACATGTTAAATTTTGAATTTGCCTTGTAACTGTTATAAAAAAATGTAATCGTTTTAATTTTAGAAACACGTTGAAGCCTGTAGAAAGCACGATTATATATTGATTGAGGATGAGACGGTGAAGAGCAAGTTTTCTGGTTATGGTAATTGTGATTTGCATGAAGGCGGTACAACATTAAGGGTTAGGTTGGCATAAATAATGATACCGTAAACAATCTACATAAAAGTTTCTGCAGAATAACATCTTTAAGATTATCATTACTTTCCCGTATCATAAAACATCCACCTACTTACCCTTTGACTTCGTATTATTAAATATCCTCATCATTTGCCATTTTTTTCTTCTGTTAACTTGTCTTTGTTCCTACTCTTAGCAAGCAAATAATTTATACGAGTGTATTTATAATACAGTACTCGTGTCTAGCCGAGTGTCTAGCACGAATTGTGCACCTATACTAATGAAATATCCTCAAGATAGGTTTGAATTCTGTTACGCAGCTCGAAATATCTGACAAATATTCTAATAAAGAAATACGTTAATAGAGAATGCTTTTTATCAGCTATTTTGTGATACGCAGAATTCAATTCATGCCTTTTAGAACCATTTTTCCTTTTAACTTATATTTTAATGCCTTAAACGAAATATTTCTTTATATACTGACTTTCCTCGCTTGTCAAATAAAAGCAAAATATTGTAATTTGTAATTTTAAAAAACAAATATCTTCAGATATTTACATTATAGATTATGTAGTTCATTACGGTATACTTTATACGAGGATAATTGGAACTGGTCAGTGTTAAAGCACAGGGCCGTGCGCACTGAACTTGATATTTTGTCCTATATATTTACCAATGGTATCGAGATTCGAATGGTAGTTGAAACTGTGCAGGCGAGTCCGAGACTGGCAATGTAATCAGCCTGAATGAACCATCTACGACTGCACTGGTTTAAAGATAATAAGACGGACAGGTCTATTAGCATAAAAAAAAACTCGTAAATCGCTTCTCAATAGTCAAAGGTGGACTTCTGCTGTGCTGTTAATGTGCCAGTGCAGTGCGTATTTACGCAGGTATTTACCTGTTATAACATCAAGCGTAGGAGTTTAGTTAGTTATTGTTCATATTTATAAATATTTACTACTATATAAAAGGTAAAATATTCTAATTATTTACTAATTTACCATGGCTTTCTGGAGACCATTTGAAACAGAGGATAATATAATAATGCCCGAAAATCTTATTATTTTCTTATGACAAGCATTTCTATTTACCTCCGCCCATGTACAATAAAGAGATGCCGACTGTTTTTGCCGGCTTTTAGTTTTTATACGGTTTCAATTCCCGTCGTATACGCTCTACCTATATAAAGTCAGCACAGCAAATATGTATATAAGTATAAGTGAGATAAATTTATCGCTCCATAACAAATGACCGTGTTATTGACAATGGAACGATTGTTATAAAAAAAAAAACGTATGTGTGTGCTGGCCTGTGCATCAAGCAAGCACACAACACCAAAATCAACGTCTCTTTCCTCGAATTACATGGAAAACAATTATTTCGAATTTGTTACTAACAAATCACCCTATTATAAACAACGGAACGATTGTTTTTATTTTAACGTTTTTGTATTGGCCTGATGATTTTTTTTTTATACATTTATTTAACGTCGGCCTATTTCCGCTACTGAGGCCTAACACCGACGCCTGTAGACGAGCTAACCCCAACCAGGAATTTTGTCGAACCTCTTCCCTTAAGAAGAGTAGGGATCTTTTACTTGCCTAACATTTAATAGACAAGGGACCGACGGCTTTACATCCCCTCCGAAGGATGGTATATCTCCTATACAACCCTCGTCTAAGGTTGTATAGCTTCCGCGCATACACTGATATACAAGCCGCTGGAAGATGTGTGAGGCGAGAACGCGGTTTCCGTTGGAATGGTCACCCATCCAAGTACTAACTGCACCTGTCGTTGCTTTACATCGCATACCGAAGTATGTACATAGTAAAGACGCACCGCACCTACGCTCGCCCCGGCCTGATGATTAAAGCACGCTTCTGCTAATTCAGAGTTTTTGCTCCGAATTTGGTGAACAACGGTACCCTAGGTATACTGGGTGTCCCAACCAAAAGTAAGCACCCTGAATAACTTTGGAGATAAAAAATTTTTGAAAAATTTGTCAAACGTCAGCCTTTTTTCCAAGAGGGACATATTTTAATGTAATACCGTACACGGCCACCCCCGCAAAAAATCAAATGGCAAGGGGGGTCGAGTGATACATTTTTGACTTTTGGTTGGGACACCCTGTATTGTAAATATAGTAATTTGCAAAATAGTATTTTCTCTGTGTATATATGATTTATTTTTTATTACTCAAATATAATTAACAAATATTCATATACATGAAAATATGGGGTGTTATTTTATATGTTTCTTTGTATGTTTTGGAACTGCATGTTATGTCGTCGTATTCAATCCTATCTGTGCCTACCCTACGTCGCGGGAGTCACAGATAGGCTGAAGAAGATTTTATTCAAAAAGAAAGTAGGTGTACGGTTTCGAACAGTGAAGAGAATACAGCAGATACTTCCCTCAGTCAAAGACCCTGTTCCCAAACTGTTATCAAAAGGTGTTTACCAGTTGAAGTGCACATGCGGTAAGAGCTACATCGGACAAACAGGACGGAGTATCCAGTGCAGAATCAAAGAACACCAGAGAAATACCAAATTTGGATACACGGATAGGTCGGCGATAGCAGAACATGTCCATAATAACGAGAACCATAAAATCGACTACGAGGAAGGAATATATTAGACAAGAATAGGCGCTATTGTCCGCGAATCATTAGGGAATCACTGGAAGTTATGAAAAACGTGAACAACTTTAACAGAGAGGATGGGTATCGACTTAGTAACACGTGGAGACTGATATTGCCAAGTACCAGCAAGCCACGGTCAACCAAACACGACGAATGGGCAGCGAAGCGAACCAAGCGCGACCAATGACCAGCGAAGCGAAGCGGGGCCTAGGCATATAACGAGGAGTGTAACAACAAATTCAGTCTTTAGAATCCTTCTGAAGAAGCTGACAGGATGATCAGCGAAACGTCACGTCAAGTACGACGACCACGGCAAGACCCGGAAGAAACTATTTCAACAATTAGTGCCCATTTCTTCTTCTGTGTCTTATTATTATGTTTTATTTTAAAAATAGATTTATTTACCACGCAATATTTATATCTTACAACTGCGTTTGTATTGTAATCTTTCCACTGAACAATCTAATTCGTATATAGTAAATAATGAGGTAAATACTAAGATATACTGTATCAACAAGAGTTTATTACCGATTTTTGTTCTGATAAAATTTGCAAATCTTAGCAAACCAGATTTCTTTGGTGGGTTAAACCTGTCGATTACTATTGCCCCATCAGAGACTCCGCCCCTGGACATGTACATTTTAGGATCAAAATAATTAAGCGATTTTTCAAAACTGATAGACAACGTTGATAAGTGAAAAATGTTGTCAACCGGTTATTACTATTTTTAACAGCATATAAAAAGTAGATAAAATCTGTAAGATTATTTTATTTGATAATAATATATTCGATTTTATTAATACTAATATTGAATGCTCCCAAGGCAATTTTTAATTAAATAGAATTCAGCTATTTATTCAGCATAATGAACTGTGGACTTTACATCGGAACCGGTAAAAGGCAAATAGAAACAACGAGACCAGGTACGACAGTGCGGAAACCTGTTAGTGAAACAATTCACAATTCTGCATTAATAAATTTGTACGTGACCTTTATTAGGTACCCTCGTCTAGTAAGACTAGCGCAGTTATTCGTTATTCATCCGGCGTTTCGTCAATCAAAAATGTCAGATGCATGTCAGTGAGGAACTGAACTAGCGTAACGTCATCCCGTACAAATAAACTTCAATGGGAATTATGTTAAAATAACTAAATGTTATGCATTACAGCGTTTCTGACATGATATCATTTGCATTCTATTAATATTTGAAAATGCAGTGTGGTGCAATGTTTTGATAGATATTATTGCTATTTACATCGATACAGGGATCCATAAGATGCACAGTGATTGTTAAGTTGTAACATGTATGCTAATTTGGTAAAATTAACAACTCCCTCGGTAATAACTTCAGCTGTTTATGCACATGTTGGTGGAGTTACCTAGAATTTATGGAGCGCTTTCCACAAACTTTACTGTCTGAATATGTCCATGCGCATGACGTCTTGTCCATCTCGCAGAAGTACTATTGCCAATAACAAATAATACTTATTCAAACAACTTTCATCAAGATAATGATTATCGTATGTGTGAGTTTCTGAAAGCAATGGTACTGTCGTAAGCAGAAAAAAATTGGACAACTTTTTTTTTCTAATGTAAATCTGTCTCTATTTGAATATGTAATGAGTAGCCGAAATAAAACAGATATCACTTTTAATTTATTTTTTATTTTAATGCTGTAGTTATTGCTATAGTAAATGATGGATGGTTAATGAGACAAATTGCACTGCGTTATAACATTAACAAAAATTTGGTGTGTATCATTTTAAGAAAGTAGAAAATAAACGGTACGATTAGTAGAAATCCTGGATCAAAGGACAAAGGATATCCTACTTAACAAGCAACTAACTATTAATATTTCGTTACTGCACCATTTCTATTTATAACTTCTATAAGTCTGTTTGGCATATAATTAAACAACCTTATACAATAATCATTAGTAATAATATTTTCCCATGCATTATTTACTATTTTCAGTAATTCTTCGGCATTCCGTGGTCTCACATTTCGTTTTTGGATACTTCTTACGAGTAGTCCCCATACTTCTTCCACAGGGTTAAGATCTGGACTATGACTGGGCCAGTTAAGAACATTGATGTTGTTATCTTGAAACCAGTTAGTTACGGTATGAGCAGTATGAACGGAACAATTGTCTTGTTGAAATATGAACTTTTTTTTTATACATTTATTTAACGTCGGCCTATTTCCGCTACTGAGGCCTAACACCGACGTCTGTAGACAAGCTACCCCCAACCAGGAATTTTGCCTAACCTCTTCCCTTAAGAAGAGTAGGGATCTTTTACTTGCCTAACATTTAATAGACAAGGGACTGACGGCTTTACATCCCCTCCGAAGGATGGTATATCTCCTATACAACCCTCGCCTAAGGTTGTATAGCTTCCGCGCATGCACTGATATACAAGCCGCTGAAAGATGTGTGAGGCGAGAACGCGGTTTCCGTTGGAATGGTCACCCATCCAACTACTAACTGCGCCTGACGTTGCTTTACATCGCATACCGAAGTATGTACATAGTAAAGACGCACCTACGCTCGCCTCATTGAAATATGAACTCATTATTAGGAAATAATTGTGACACAGAAGGGAGCATAATATTGTCTAAAATCCTAATATACGTTTCACTATTAAATCGTTCCTCAATATGCTACAAAACACCAGGATCACGTGCCGATATCCAAGCCCACATATTGATGGAAAATCTACCACTTTTTATCATTGTTAGATACCTATATATTTCTCATCGAATCGAGTATTCGGAGGACGGTAAACACGAATACGACCGCTGTGTATTGACTGGAAAGTTTTTCGTCTGTAAAGATTACATTGTTCCAAAAATTTACATCATGCGCTAAAAATTCTTTATGTTCAGCTTTAAGTAAGTATTTCTGTGCTGCTGCATGACAGCGTAGCTCCGATTCTCATACTCGCCGGCGATCAGTACTACTCGATCCAGAAAAATTTGTTTCTTCAGCAGTCTGAATAACTGAGTAAAATGGATTTTCTACTAAAGCATTTACCAATTGCAAATCTTGTTGTTGAGTTGATATCCTTCGTCGCCCTGATCCAGGATTTCTACTAATCGTACCGTTTATTCTCCACTTTTTAAAAATGTTACACATCGAATTTTTGTGAATATATTATAACGCAGTGCAATTTGTCTCTTTGACCATCCATCTTCTGCTTTAGCAATAACTCCAGATTTAACTAAATCGTTTATATGAGGCATATTAGTTTTTTGCACACTTGCAATAAATTATGACAGCTAACTGACAATGTCACAAAAATTAAAGTTAGATGTACACAACTAGATTTTAGCAAAATACCGTTATAAGACTTGTCCTATTTTTTTTTTGCTCACGACCGTACTTATTATAGAATAGAAATAGAATTAAGCCTTTGGTTAATCGTCCATTCGAGCTTTGCCAAAAAGCTTCCGAGTACTATAATTTAGAAATAGGAACTTGCCATAAAATTTACAAAAAAATTCGACCCTAATGCATTCAGCAAAAACATCAAATCAGTATACACATATACTAAGCCTTATCGAGCATAACGTAAACAAACTACAAAACCCAAAACGAATGAAAGCAGGACTTTAGTTTAGTTGCACCCAAACACCAGACCTAGGAAGACATGGAATGGAAAAATCAATGTTCAATAGATTTATTTCAATTACAAATTGTAAGCAAGTAAAAAGTCAGCGTTGCATAAAAAGGATTTTTTTTGTACTGTTTATTTATCTAATTTGTAGTTCTCTGACGATGATTATAAAACCAAAACGCAAGAAAACATAATAACCTAACGAAATCCCAAGAATATACACATCAATCAGCATATTAATTTTGGTCATAACATTAACGGGATCCACACAGGTATATAAAGATAGCACAGCAAATGTAGCACAACGGAATGCAGATGGTAGTACATTAAAGTATATTAATCGCTAATTTATTACGGCGAAGATAAATTTATCACTCTATATTTATTAAAAATATGATGTTGTGTGCTGACTTGAGCATCAAGCTAGCACACAACACCAAAATCAACGTCTCTCCCCTCGAAATGAATGTAAAACAATTATTTCGAATTTGTTACTAATTTTGGTGTTGTGTGCTAGCTTGATGCTCAGGCCAGCACACACATACGTTTTTTTTAGAACAATGATTCGGTTGTTAATAACAGGGTAGTTTGTGAATAACTAATTCACAACTGTTTCACATGCAATTCGATGGGAAAACGTTGATTTTGACGTTATGTGCTAGCTTGATGCACAAGTCAGCACACACCATCATATTTTTAATAATTACGGAGCGATAAATTTATTTTCACTGTAATAAATTAGCTACTAATATACTTTAATTTGTTACCATGCATTCCGTTGTGTGCTACATTTGCTGTGCTAACTTTATATACCTGATCCACACGTTCTAAGTAAACGTATTTCATAATGTTCATAATTAAAATATTGTTTATATTTTTTAAGAACTGGTTCGGCCATGTATTTTATCTTTAAAAACTGCTTTACACCGTCATAAATTACATCTAATCTACTATTTATTGAACAACATCTATAATCGGTCACATTACAGTTTATAACTTATTTTTGTATATACCTTTATATACAATCTACATTGCATGTTCTATATTGCAAGGTCATTCACATTTATTTTTGGTAATATCTATATACTGTCTGTGACTGGCGGTACGGTTATTTTTATCCGACTTCGCCATGTAAAGAAGGTTAATGTCAAAGACTACTGAGTTATATATATATGACGGTTCATTCGTCCGTTCTATGTACACCTAACAACTGGCAGCGGGTGTTGGCTGGTGATCAGCCGCCACCAAACCTTATTACTTAATCATATTTACAATCATTACAAATGTATACTTTTGAGATAAACTTTCGTAATTACGCGTAATAGCCCTCCTATCTCAGTTCAGCGTGTTGCAACCCCGTTTCTCGCAATTGCAAAAATGCTATATTGGTACATGCCTACAAAAGATTTTATTTAAGTCAGTGCGGGAACTTATTGTTACGTGTTTTCAATCTCCAATAAACACCCTGTATGTAGGTTCACAACATAAATTTTCACAAACCACTGGTTTATTAATCACTTAATTACAATAACTAGTCCTTACAATTACACATTAGCACACACGAATTACAAGTTTATTCTACTATAGTCTCACTACCATAATTCACAACTAGTTACTGTTTCTTATTTCATCTTATCACTTGCTTGTCTAATATTCTCATCTCTTACCTTTTGATCCGAAAGTATGTCAAATTTATTTAATGAGCCGGCTAGCTTATCTGTTCCTTCAGGAGCAGGTTCAAATTCAGTTCCTGTTTTAAAATGAAATTTTATTAAAGTAAAATTTTTAATCTGATATATGTTATTTATTTTTCCTTGATATTTAGATAATTTAGCAGTTTTATAACAGGTTCGAAAGTCTAATACACTATTAAAATTTTAATATAACCTTGTCCAAAATTAAACACACAAAAACCTTCCTTCTTCGTAGCTACACTCTTCTCTTTCCAAATCCAACAATTCTCCTTTCATTAATTCTTCACCTTACCTCGTCCTTATCTCCTCTGCAATTCCTATCCACAATAACACCTCTTCCTTCTTATTTACAGTCTATTTTTACTCTTCTTCGCTGATCTCCACAATTTCTGACTTTTTAATTCAATTTCAAATTATTAGTCTTTTGTTTTTTATTTTTCTCATTTACTCCCTAATTTTCACTTGTTCTTTTTTTTCCTTAAATTTGTTTTTCCAATTTTACAACCTCTCTTTTATCTGTTGTTTGTTGTTGTATATCACTAAATATCAAAGTACCCAAAATAAACAACAAAACACCATATGAATTTTGATTAATTTCATTCCAAACATAACCTAACTTAAACCTCCTTGTCTTTCTCCAGGAAAACATATACCAACTATAAAAATAAGATTTCCTACTTAAAAGAAATGTCATAATGACTTAAATGTGAGAAATTATTTCAACTACAACTTATGCTGCTTTCGTTTGTGCTGATCATGGTAATCATGATTACCAAAAGGGCCAATGAAAAATGGGTATTTTAAAGAACTTATTTTCTATGGGCATATTCTGTAATCATGATTACCATGTTCAGCACGAACGAAAGCAGCTTTAATAACCACTAACATAGATGTCAGTATCAAACTTACTGTTGACATCAAATAAAAACTTAAAAACTGTTAAAACAACTATAAACAAGTATTAACATTCTAAAACACATACCTTTCGGATCTTTAGCTAATTTAAATAAATTTTGAAAACCATCTAAAGGAAACAAACAAATTGAAACCCTGATTCAGCAAATAATACAAACATGCAATCTTCGTAATCGTCCAATATGCGAATACATAGCATTTTATATATACCCGCGTCGAATGTACTCGAATTTTCTAGAATCATCCAGGCTTTGTTCGTAAGGCCTCCGGCCCTTTCTCGCTCATTCCATAAGGCAGTGTCGTAGTCGTGCACATAATATTATATTTTATTCTTCATACTTTGGTAACAAGATTAAGAGTCCATGTATGTTTTCAATAAAACAAACGTCAAACGGCACCTCTTAATGCTGGAAGTATCATTGTGCATTGAAAATCTAGAAAAACTAAAATGGCAGACAGATTTAAAAGATAATTGTAGATATGTAAATATTTTGGAATTTCGTAATATGAAATAAAACGAGGACGAAATGACACTGTATGCCTAACAAAAAATATATATTTTTTTAATTTTTAGCATATTTCAATAAAAGCGTGTTTTTAAAAGTTCATTTACGTTTTACATCATTAAAAATCATGCAGGTAGAGTGAAAAATTAACAATCGGAGCACAAATAGTAGATATCAATTTAATATAGTATATGCACTGCCTAGTGAGAAAACTGAACTTCAAATGTTCTATTCGAGGATTTCGCACTTATGTCTGATCTCGTTATCATTCTATCAGGGTTAAGCGACCATTGCTTTGAAAGAACAAAGAACAGTACGTTAACAAGATTGATGTAGTTGTTCCAATTTACATGTTTTATTATAATTCCTGTATTCTTGACGCCAAAGTTACATCAAAGGCCCTTACAAATATATGTCTCGGCAGAAGCAATTTTATTGGCGCGTTAGAAGTTTTTGTTTCTTTAAATTGTCATATTGTGTCCAAGAAAAACAGTATAAGTGTATGTACGATATCCGAATATTTCCCTAATATTATACTGTGTCTGGAAAAGAATTCTGAAAATAATTTTAAGGAAAAACTGGCTATATTGAACGAACTTACTACATTCTGAGCAAATATGTAAAGTTCGTATCCTATTCATCATTTTATCTAGCTGTTTCATACACAAGAAGAATTAAAAACACTATATTAATCATTTCTGTAGCATTCGAATTAGAATTAGTCAACATACTTAACACGAGGCTAAACCATACCAATAAATGGAAAGAACATAAAACGTTCGTGAATTATTTAGGGCATAAATTCTATAATAATCTTCCATTAAATATTAAACTAATAGGTAGCAAAACAAATTAGGATTATCTGTATCTTGTATATTGTACAGAATTATAACTCTTACTCAGTTTCCGAGTCAATTCTAATACACATATAAAATATATTTCATTTTCAATGCATATTGAGCTATTAACACACTTAATCTATTGTTTCTTAGCGATAATTTACATCAAAATATATTTTTAGTGAAATCCACAGATTTTTTTTAGATTGCCCCATCGTGGGCTTAAGTATCCAGCCAAACCTTTTAAAATGCTAATACTTGTCTTCCTATAATCTTTGGAACACTTTCTCTTAAAATTGTGCAGCATTGTTTATAATAATTATAATATTTAGCAGTTTTAACCTTTTCACGTCACTGTTGCCAAGATGTAATATCATGACCAGTGTCCAATTTCCCTAGTTTAGGTAGGTAGACAATAATTCGTTTTGCAATATTTTTTGATTGAATCCAAACTTGTAACAAAAGTATTTGGCACATGTTGAGATAACAGATAGCAAGGTAAGAGACTGCATCCATCCCACAGTATCCAGTGGTACCTCGGAACCACCGGCTAGTACTACTTCCGAGCTCTTTTCAACCAGTCTTATCTATTTACTGTGCGCTGCGTAAAATTTAAGACCTTAATATGAACAACGCTAATAAAATAAGAATTCTTAAAGTGTGTATGTATATAAATCAAACGTTAAAAATGGATTGATGTTCTTCAAACATTCTATTTGTTGGGAAAACTGTTTTTATTTTGGAAAAGAAGTTCCACAATGCTTAATTCTAAATTCACAGCGTAAGCGAGCGAGCCACCTCTCTCTCTTGGATAGTGGAAATGGCTTTATTAAACGTGCTACTTTCGCAAATGGACTTTTTGTGTAAATACATAATATCTAAGTGGGATTTAGAAAACTTTTAGCTCTTTAAGTTCTACTTTCCTTATGTTTCTTAAAACAATATTATAAGTATATGCAATTATCTCTTATCTCCATCGAACAATGTTAAAGTTCAAGGTTGCTCGCGCTATGTTTAACATAATTAAATCATTTTCTTTTAAATCACGAATTTTTTATGTGCTCAATTCAGTTATGTGTTATTATTATGTGGAAACTGAATCTGTTAAAAATATTTTCATAAATAGCAAACACTAATATTAATAGTTTGCACATTCCCTGTATAACAGAAAATGCGGCAGTTAAAATTTGTCTCGAGTGTGTGCATCTCGACAGTACTTTCTTATCACCCCATTTAATTTTGTAAAAAGCCTTTTCGATCCAATTTTCCATTCCAAACAATTTTAATTTAAAAAATTCGTTGATGAAACGAAAGCTTGTATTTGGTCCATCCTTGGAGGCGTTCCTGATAAACTTGTGTGTGTTAAATATGGAAGAAGACTTTTCGAAACAATTTTCCATGCTGAACAATTTTTATCCCTGGGGCCGTCCCTGTCCTCCTGACGAGAAAGGACCCCGCATAGAAACATGGGATTTGGGATCCTGGTGAAAATGGTCGAAATTGAGATATGTTGTAGTTCAGACTTTCCTGATGAAAAGTTCAAATGGAACCAAGGCTCGAGAACCTTTTATTTTGGAGTTACAGCGAAGGTAAAGCTCGAAAATTCAAATACATGGGATTTTAGATCCCGGTGAATATGGCCGAAATTAAGATATGTTGTAGTTCAGACCTTCCTGATGAAAAGTTCAAATGGGAGCAAGACTCGAGACGCTCGCAGTAACTCCAAAATAAAAGGTCCTCGAGCCTTGGTCCCATTCGAACTTTTGATCAGAAAGATCTAAACTACAACATATCTCAACATCAGCCATTTTTTTCCGAGATCCCAAACCCCATGTTTCTGTGCGGGGTACTTTACCAAGGACGACATCGATAAAATTTTCCATCCTCAACAATTTTAATTTCAAACATTTTTAGATTCAAAGAAAATATATTTTTGGCCCTGCCTAATGCTGCCCTTGGGGCACCAACTTCAGCAATATTCAATATGGTTCTTCTTCGGACCTCCCAGAACTTATGTCTAAAATTTCAGCTTTCTATGTTGAGCCGTGTTCGAGAAAAATACAGACACACACACAGACTGGCCAATTCAGATAAATCTGCTATTTTCTAGCCTCAATACGTGAACTTATAAATATGTCATAAAGAATATATTCCCTTTAATCATATTAAATCTCAAATTTGTCTCGATTAACAGGGATTCATGTCAAATCGCTCTATTACTCAGTTCTTAGCTAAGCTAAGCTTAGCTATCTGGGTGCTGGGGGTCAGGTAGATGCCATTTTACATAGAAGATTTATAACCTAATGGTCAAATTAGAGCCATGAACAATTTTCCTGACCTAGTGTTGCACAACAGAAATTGTTGCGTTACTCGTTCTATCGAACCTTTAATGATAGAAGACATGCATCACCCTGTCCTGGACATATCAATTGATATGAACACATCCAAAAATCTCAATAATTTTCCAACTTGCCATAATAACAGTTAAAATTTTCGTAAATGCGATCTTTCTAAATTGTATGATAATCTTCTTGGCATCGACTGGTTCTTTCTTTCCTCTTTTAACAACGTCAAGTCGCTAATGCACTCAATTTTATGATAAACTTGACTTTGTGTTTGCATCTTTTGTACCTAAGAAATCAGTCTCTCGTAGTGGTAAATACCCTCCCTGGTTTAATAGCATCATTATAAATAAAATCAAAGTCAAGAAAAGCCTTAGAAAGTAATATGCAAGAACTGGTGATCTCCTTATTTATGACGAGTTAAAAAATGTCAGATATGAAATAAAGTGCAATATTAATATAGCATACAGTAACTTCGTGAAAGATTCCGAAAGAACAATAAAAAGTGATCCTACAAAATTTGGGAACTGTATTTGGATGGAGTTTCATTAAAAGATCCTGAAGACATATTAAACGCTAGTATTTGCCCGCCGAGCAGTTGTTTCCTGCAAATCATATATCACAACAGTAGGTTACGTCCACCTAGGGCTAAAAGGTCGCCGCTCTTAGTACTTGCAGTATCGCAAGTCGCTATACACCATGGAGACATCTATGATGTATAGCAGCAATTGGCCACACGAAAGGATTCACTTATCTCTCACCACTACTCCATTTACTATAGTTTGTATAAAACTATCAGGTTGGACACTGTCATTTGTCTGTCCCATGACCTATGACATACTGATGAGAACTAATAAGTTCGAAACCGGTCTATGTCTGGTCAGGGAGTTGACAAATGACATTGGCTACCAATCTTTCATGATTTGTAAGTTATAATTCAATGCAGGTTCAATGCAACGAATTAAACAGGGGAATAAATTAAATATTCAGTACTTCAGACCAATCCCTGTAATCTACAACTTTTGCAAAGTTTTGGAAATCCTACTGCATGACAGAATATATTATTCAATTAACACCAAAATTTCTATTTACCAACATGGATTTATGAAGGGGCGTTCGACTACAACAAATATTTTCTGTGTCACTCAGTATATTTCTGAATTCTTAGATGAGCATAGTCAAACAGATGTCGTATATATGAACTTCTCCAAGGCATTTGACAGACTCGATCACCGGCTACTTCTCGATAAATTAGATAAAATTGGTCTCTCATATTCCCTACTTCGTTTATGTAAATCTTATGTAATGAATAGGACTCATACGTTGTCCTCAACGGATCCAAGTCAATCGAAATTGTTGCCACCTCTGGAGTTCCCCAGGGATCTATTCTGGGGCCCTTGTTATTCAATATATTTGTTAATGACGTAATAGACGAAATTGATTTGGGTTGCCTGCTATCGCTGATGACTTAAAAGTATTCATTCACAGTTATAAATAATATTGATGATTGTTTTCAACTTCATGTCTTAATAAAGTAAACAACTGGTGTATAACCAATAAATTATACTTGAATGCCTGTAAGTGCAACGTATTGTCCTTTTATTTAAAAACATCATCAATTACTTTTGAATACCATTTGGATTTAACGTCAGAGACCTTCAACGTTTCGTGACTTGGGCGTAATTTTTGACAAAAAGCCATCTTTTACTGTTCACATCGACACCATTATCTCCGACGCCTTTAAGAGCCTTGGATTCATTGTTTGCACTAGTCGTGAATTCTCGGATACGTATACATTGAAAATTCCGAGGAAAATTCTGTTAGATCGAAGCTTGAGTATGTATCACTTATATGGTGTCCGAGCTATGAGGTACATAAAACTAACCTGGAAGCAGTGCAGCGTAGATTTGTCAAATTGCTCTGGTTTAAATCAGATGGTACTTACCCTGTGATAGGTTTTCCGTAGAGAGATCAACTTGAAAGGTTTTGCATATCTACACTTGAAGACAGGCGATTATGTTTTCTTATTTAAAGTGTTACACAATAATTTTGTTTGACGCACCTAAATTTTCAAGTTCCTAGATTGGTTTTTCGCAATGCCCAAATTTTCTATATGCCCATCCCACATACCAACATTTTAAAAAACTAGCCTTTGTTTATCATGTGCAATAATACAGCTAAATTGTTCAGTGCCCTTGATATTTTAATCTGCCGTCTAAAGGATATAAAATCTCAAATTTTAAATTAATATGTAGTTGTTTGGTGGCTTGCCGACAGTTTTGTTTTTCTTAATAGTTAGCTTTGACATGACATCTTTCTGATAAATATGTTCGTGCTACAAATTAAAATTACGACGTATTCTTACAAAAACAATAACGCAATCGCTAATCGCACAGTTAATCCTCAAATTAAGCGTCTCCGACAGTCATGGGTATCACTGTCGTTCATGGCATGCACCCGTTATGGAATATTATTTATGGACCTTCCAGTGCTGCAGCCATTGTAGTAGAAATTACAAAAATGTCGCTATATGTGCAATAATAACGGCTTTCTTTATATCTATAGATAACAAGGGAGGCTTAAAGCAACAGGTTGAGCAGGTACAGGTACGTTGCTCCTTTGGCAGTCAGCCACCATTATATCGGGTGTTTAGGGTCCGGTTTTCCAATATCATGTAAACTCAGTCACAGGTTTAAAGGTACGAAAATATTTATTATAAAAATAAAACACTTCAGAGATGTTTGGCTCGATAAAAACATTTTCGCCTTAAAATAATAAAATTAATGTATTTATTTACGTAATGGGAGATAGAAATTTATCTAATCTATTAATTAGTATTAATTCACCAACAGACAATGTTATTGCCTCTCTTGAAATGAATCAAAAAGAAACTTGATGAGATTTTTTAAAAGTTGAAGTATTTGGCATAATAATTGAGAAAAAAATTAGAGGGAAATCTTAAAAATATGGGTTTTGTTTTAAATGACATAATTCGTGTAGTTTATAGAAAAAATTAAGTGTTCTAAAGGAACTAATGGCAGTTGCTGAAATTTGCAAACAGCTAAAGTAAAAAGGTCATTCCATGTCAAATCAACACACTACCCATGAAATGCCACGCCGCAACGTTTGAACGTTTAATATTCGTTTATTAATCATCTATATAGGGTGGCTACTTTTTAGAATTAAAATATACGTAGAGATATCGTCTGAGGAAAGCGAGGGGGGTAATCACTCCTTCGAAAGGTGGTCAGCATACTTCATATTTTATTAATATTTCCCCGGCTACAATATACTCTATCATACTAGTACTTCATGTCTACTTCACGAAACTTCATCATACTACACTGGCACTTCATACGCTACATGCTACTTCACGATATTTTATGCATACTTTGCGATACTTATCTTACTACAATGATACTTCATATCGAGCTTCATATACTACACTGATACTTCATATATACTTCACGATACTTCATTATGCATTTTTATATAAAAAAATTCGCAATGACTAGGTGCACTCCAGAGTGCACGCTATTTTCAGCGTTGGGTGCACTCCGGCATAGGGAAATAAATGCGGGGCTACGATTAATGAGAGCCCACAGAGCGCGGACACTCCACACTACATCAAATAACATATTTAACCTAACTAACGAACCTAAAGAAAAATTCGTATTACGTATTTTAGTTGTTAATAAAATGCCAAAGGCAAGGGAAATTATATATCATAAACAACTATACTACATCAAATAATATTAACATATTTAACCTAACGAACTAACCTAAAGAAATATTCGTATTAGTATTTTAGTTGTTAACAAAATGTAGTAAAATAAAACCGTAAAAAGTTGATTCGAACCCTCGACCTCACGTGTGAAAATCGGGCAACCTAACGATTGCTCTACGGACTGCTGATGAGGAACCTACATACTTCTTACTATATCAATGCGCGCTACCGCGTCACATCCAAGGCGTTCGTGATTTGGAGTGCATGCAACCGTGAAAATTGCGTGCATTCTAGTATTGCGAATACTCTTTCCATAATTGCTCCATGTTGCTTTCTTGATTATTATTTTGTTTTTGTTACCTGAATTTACTTTATTCTTCTTAATTGTGTTAAATGTTTTATTATAGCAAAGATTTGAACAACTTATTGAATTATTTTATCGTTTTATTTAATCATACTTCTCCACGGCAAGTATAATGCTTGTTAAAAAAAAAATTATTGGTTTTAAAAAAATGTTTTTATAATTACTAACGTAGTACCAATGAATAAATATGGTATGTGATATATCGTTGAAAAGGGAGGAAAATACTCTATTTAATGGCGTAATTTCCCGCCCGTTTCAAAATATGAAGAGTAAATCTCAAAATACAGCGGTTTTTAAAAGAAATAGATAAAACCGCGTTGAAACACTCTGTTTTGCAAAAAATTTTCGCCTTAGACTTTTTCTCGTATCTCTTCAAATAACGGAGATATTTGGCCTAGACGTTTTCCGCATTTTCGATATTTTCCGCCATAACTCTTAATGTAAGCCATGGATTTCAAATGTCTTTAAACCATTTTGTAGGTTATATAAATCGGCACAATTTTCGTAAAAATAATTTTTTTTGTACGACCGATATTAAGTGAGATATTCTCGAGGGTCCTGATAAAATGGACAGCCTGTATATGTATATTATGTTGGCACAACACCTGTTTACAGATTTCTTAAATCCCCACTAAAGCTAACTATTATAAATGTTAGATAATGTTTATCAATAATTTTATGCTTTCCGAATCAAATGGATGTGCACATTTATTCCGCGTAAAAGTGTCAAACAATTGAAATACAAATGCCTTTTGAGAATTTGCAGGCGCGCTAGTGGGAAGAGCTTTGTACCACACGTGTAATATTCTCGGATTTTACCGCTTCTCAAAATTAAGTCACTCGAGTGAGATTTGGGATTAAGTCGTCTGGAATCAACTGGATAAGTCCTGAAAATCAGTCATTCGTGTATTGAAACAAATGAAAAGCGTTAAGGATGTCGTTTTTGTTGTACATGACCCTTCCAGTTGGACGGTTTCTTATAATTCTCTATTTAATTACAGTACAAATTGTAGCATACATTTAAGTTTATATTAATAGAAAGTTTATAGACCACTTATAATAGATTGTGAAAATCTTTTGGGGTTAGGTCCAAATGTATTAAAGAAAACTACTTTATTAATTTGCCGACGTTTCGATATTTTTAATATCATCCTCAGGGCAATTAATATTTAATTTTCCGTGTGTAGTATAAAAATAAATAAATAATATACTGGAACATCACAGATACACAGAGTTTAATAAACATACAGTAAAATTACTATCTTCTTGGGTGGATAACAGTGACACGAATGATTCATTCCTACGTCACGTCCGGATAACCGCTGTTGCTGTTTAAGTGTCCTTTGCAACTGCAAGTTCCAAATAAATGATCCAGGATTACCCCTAGATACTTAACTCCACTGGAAAAGTTCAAAACTGTTCTGTTCAACATAAGAGCTTTCAAATTTAGTTTTCTCCTTTTTGTGACTATTTTTTTATTTTTAGGTTAGGATACTATATTTAAGACAATTTGCATAAGGTTTGAGATAACAGTCACGACCAAGTCATCAGCATAGCCCTGAACGTTGTAGCCAGAATTACTCAATTTGTGGAGGATATCATTGACCACCATTGGTCATAGCATGGGTGATAGAACTCCATCTTGTGGACAACCCCTGACTGCAGTCACTGTGACCGACTCATGGATTGTAGCAATTTCATTGTTGAGAGCTGTATTCTCTTTTTTCCTTGGCTCTTTTTATGGATTCATAGGAGGTGTTGTCAGTAGCACCTCATATATCTAGGAAAGTACGCATAGCCACTTTCTTTTCAATGATCAGGCCATGTGACCTTTTATTATTGTTGATTTACCAGATTGATAAGTAAATTATTTTGATTGAAGTAATGTTCCTATAAGGATTTCGCCCGTAGCACGTTAATCTAATATTTTCTCCATTGTTTTTAGGAGAAATGAGGTTAAACTAATGGTGCCATATCATTTAGTGTGTGTTGTGTATATATGGAGATATGGTTCTGTTTACCTCTGATCCAGCGGGTATTTTCGCTTCACAATAAATGTTAATATTTCTTGCAGTAGTAAAAAGGTTCACTAAAAGAGAGCACACATGGACGACAACTATGTAAAGATGCCGAATTTACAACAATTGAATGTCTGAAATGGATTTCTATCTGTATTTTTCTGAAAAATGATTTTCTTTTCTTAAAAACATGTATATATTGTATGACTGATGGTCGAGAGGTGAGCGCACTTGCCTCTCACCCAAAAGTTCCGAGTTCGATCCCCGGTCATGGCAGTGGAAAATACTGTGAGAGGGATTTTTCCACTATACACGGATATTGGGTGTGTGTCCCTTGTCTCTAAATGTATAGCCCCCTCCCACACAAGGCTCTTCTAGAGCCTTCCGGGATAAAGGGGGTCGTCATTACCTGTGGTGTAATTATTATTTATTTATATTCGAAAGTAAAATTCTATTGCAAGAAAGTCTACAAAACGGCGCAACCAGTGACGAAAATTAAATAAAGTTATGAACATTTTTAACCTTCATCAAGAAACTTCTTTCTAAAACGAACCGGGTATAACACGTTTAGAAATATGAGTTCATTGGGGGCCGATTTTGTACCTTATCGCTACCCCTTTTATTTAATATTTTCTCTCATGTATCTGTATCATTATAATTCCGTAACATTATCCGACGTTACCGTAGCACTAGAACATGAACTTTGTAAAGTTCTAGCTAACAGGCTTAATAAATATGAAAGTTTAATTTCACGACATCAAAGAGTAATTTTCATCCTCTGATAAGGTAAGGTTTAGATGTAGGTACTTAAATTCTAGTCTTACTCGAAGTGTAGTATCTGAATAATCCAAAAGTTTTTGATTTGTACAGGTTAGTCTATTGGCATTCAAATAGTCAGTCGCTGCTTTTGAACAAAGTTTGTGTTATTCCTAGAAACATATTAATACGTAGGTATATTATTTTATTTATTTATTTTATGTTACTGATTCTATACTTATTTTGCTCTATTTATTTTCGAAATAACGTACCTACCATATTTTTGTTGAAGGCGACTCTCTCTACAGGGATTTCGTATGATTTCTAATTGGGTTGTGATTTGAATTGTAATAAAATGGGCTTTTTATTTTAAATGTTGTTTATATCTTCATGGAATTACTGACTATTTTTATTTTTTTACTGTCTACCAAAGTGTATGCGTGGTTGCATATAGTCAAGCCACAAGTTGAACTTTAATTTATTTTATAATCAATTACTTTATTAAATATAAAATAAAACAATTATTTTTAAACATCATGTTTCCCCACTTTTTAGCTATTAAAGTTTATATAATTTTTAGCAATTTGAAAAGGTCTTACTTTTTACTATTCACGGTTGGTATCATCAAAAGTTACTGTTGAATATTTTACAACTATTATTACTCATGCCATAACAAAACCTTAAAATTACGGAAAGTTTGTCTTATAGTTAAGTTAATTAAACACGCTTTTGTCTTTATTTATTGTTTGTTCATACATTTAAAAATTGTCTTACTTTTTGGGATGCCCTACCTTATATTCACCATCACTTGGAATTTCTTTGTAGGTTTGTTTATTTTGTTGTTTGCAAATCTACTATATGTTTTACTCGCATCAAATTGGTATTTTTATTGTCATTTAGTTATGATTATTCCATATTTCCTTATTCTGAAAATCTACCATTAAATTCGTACCTGAAATGCATGGAACTACCATTATTTTGGAATATACATCAATCGCATACTCATGTGGGAGACCTTTTTGTTAACATAAATTCGACATAAATTATAAAGCACAATACATTGCTATGGTAAGGATTTTGCCGATTTACAATTTATGTCTAAATTTGGCTCTAATCTTTTATTTATTTACTAGTAAATACGTTTACATATAATAAAATAGACCATTCCTTATTGGACTATGTCATAATTTTTACCTCGATTTTTATGCTTTGAGTCATTCTGTATATCAAATATTTCTATTTGTCTAAAAATGTTTGCGAGCAGTTGAAGCAGTTCTCGAATTGGATTCAGTAGACATGCTGTAATTTGTAATCCTCATAATATAACACAGGGTATGTAAACAATTATTCAATAGCGCTAGAGTGAAGATTTAAGGATTTGTTCATAATTTGATGGAACCAAAAGAGCGATGCTTAGAAAACTGAGAAAGAATATGAATTTAATATGAAGATAATATCTAATTTTCCCAAACAATAAATTCTAGCTTTAGGTATGCCAACAAGCCCCCGAAAGTCAGCTTATCCCAGATAAAATTTGAAATAGAATGACAAGATCGTACTTTATATCAGCAATTTGTTAAAGTATAGGAAAAAAACCCTGTTGCAATTCTGGTGTGTCGTATATGCGATGTGATGATCGGTATGCTCTTTCTTTGCTTTTCCGTTCTGAATATATTTTAATTGTACTGCTTTTGTATGCCAATTGCAGCATTGTTAGCAATGCAACGGAAGAACGAAATTATTACGTACCAAATTACCACAAACATTCTGTTTTCTGCTAATTACGTTAATTTTGTCATCATATTGGCAATTTTGTTATTGATACGGAAATTATACAACAATAATTGTATGAATACAATACAGCGAACAGATAGTTTTTGTTAGATAGGTAATCGTACGATATGGTCATATTGCCTCGGATAAATTAAACAATAATAATAATTGCTTTTATCTTGCTGATAAAAACATGTGATAATTTTTTTTATTGACAAGCCTTATCTAAATAACAACTCATTATATAGAAACATAGCTGTTAGAATTTGTGATTTTTTCTAAATAAATAAATAAATACATGTTTCTTTAAAAGCCGTTTACTTAGCGTTAACCTCTCGGTTAACTTTACGTGTCATATCAGTTTTAATTTTCATTTTATGTGTTATATAAGAGATAAGATTCATTAAAAAATAATTTCATGAAATTTTACGATGGTTTTTATTTCAGATTTGGTCATATTTTGAAGTCGTTTTAGATTAAAGCAGTAAGTTTATTATTTAGATTCGGTTTAATGCCATTGCGTCATTAACTCATTAGTGAGCGAAGGGTAAACTCTGATAAAACATTGAGCCAAAGCGTACCCTCCAAAAGCCGAAAGACTGATCCTACTTAAAGGAGCTCCCTTGCTGGTCGTCACACACCACTTGCAGACTGCAGTTTCGAGCTGTTTGCTCTCGTCAGTGCAAGGTAGGCATGTGACGACCGACACGAGGATCACTCGACTATTTAGTACATTTCGGTGTCTGTTGCAATTCAAAAATAAATAGCCTGACTGGGCTTAGCATAGTTCAAATGTGCTTTTAGAAATACAAGCTACAACTTGTAATTCAGCGCTCGGCGAGGCACATAACCCGGAGAGTAGCTGTTGGTTGCAGTCTGGTTATGTTCCTTAGCGTAAAACAAGGATTTTATAGAGGAGTTTGCGACTAAAAATATTGTTTTAATATTCCGCCCTCTAAAAGCACATTTGATCTGTATATTCCACACCAGACGTTTGTGTTGAATCTGTGTTGGGAATTTCTCTGAAGCGTAGCATGCGGATTTTCAGTTGTCCAAAGATGTTGATTTCTGGTGTTGTTAATTCCATCACGCGTGAATTGAGCTTCATCCGTGAACAGAATTCGAGACACTGTTCGTCTGTGCGCAACTACCCATCTAACCTACAAAATGTTAAACGCGAAACGCTGTCACCGCCGTCTTCAAATTGTTGAACTACTTGAACATGAAAATGATATAAATTTTCTTTTTTAAGAGTTTGCCATACTCTTGTTCTGGGAATTTCTAATTGATGACTGATTTTCCTGACGCTTACAGTTGGATTCATATGAACAATCTGTAATACTTCCTCTCGCTGTTGAAAGTCTCTGGGAACATGTTTTGCCTATGAAGAAAATTGCCCATGATTTCGAAAACGTCTTCTGTATTCTCTCTCTGCAGCTCTTCCATTTCCGTCGCAAAAACCATACACATAAATCACATCTGCATACTCTTCATTTGTAAATTGGAATTGTCATCTTGAAATTATTATATTTGTTAATATAAAAACCTTACTTTTGACTCAGACGACTTCTCTGAATACCTTAAGCTTAAATTCTATGTATTAAACTATAGAATGACACAAGCCTAATTTAATTTTTAAGCAAACTGTTTTTCTATGGAATATTGCATATAGCCGTACAAATTTTAAGTGCAATTAGAATCAAATTAAAGTAACAATAATACATCAAATAATTATTAAACAAGTGTTTAAGTTAAATCAATAGAATAGCGACGTTGTTTGCGAATTTTGTAGAATTTAAATATCATTCACCATTATTTTCGAAAATTTACTAGGAGGTAACCATAAGCGTGCCATCAAATATTCTGACAATTTTTTGCACAATAATTCATAGACATTTCAATAATTATTCGCCATGTACAAAAAAACTGATATACAGGGTGATGTAATTGGCCCTAAATGTAAAATAATAAAAATTCAGTCCTGTCCTGGAAATTTCCAAACTAAATTACGCTCATGATTGGACTAGAAGTGCACTATACGTGTGTTTTTATGCAAATACGTCCATCCATTACAAAAATATGATGAATTTTAGTAAGTGTGACGACCGGCAAGGGAGCTCCTTTAAGTAGGATCAGTCTTTCGGCTGGTGTTTGTTGCAATCGAAGCATTAGCGTTTTGATGGTAATATGCAATTATTACACTTAACGCGCCAGATTTGTAACATTGATTGCAGTCTGGTTACTTTCCTTATAGTAAAATAAGGATTTATAGAGGAGTTTGCGACTAAAAATATTATGTTTAAATATGTGTCCTATTCTTACATCCCTCATTTTTGCATCTTGATGCTTCTTTTTTGTTATTATAGTAATGTAGAACCCCTCCTACTGCAAAATAATTTTCAAATATAAATTATCCCCAAGAAGTTGTTCAGATCCCGCTATAAACTGTAAGCCACCGTCTCCTGTACTCAGACAAATCTAGATCCCCTAGACTTAATAGTATTATTCAGGTGACCTGGAAAGCGGTTAAAAACATTTAAACTGCTCCTCCCCTCTATGCTCTATCTAATGCCTAATTTCATATATTATTTTACGCAAAAAAGATACAGATGAAAAAATAAAATAAAGGAATTTTTCGAATTTGAATACAATTTCCAGAAGTAGGACCCATCCCCATCAATTCAATGTACCATGTCTCCTCCATATCGACCCCACTAAGAAAAAAATATTAAAATTTACGATTTTTACAAAAAGAAATACTCTTTTTATAGAACATTGTTTTCTAACTCAGGTCCACAAACTGTGTTTTGTCATCCTGATGTAGGTACATAATAATTCAAACGACATCTGTAGATTTTATATGATATAAATAAACCTTTCCAAATTATTATGGAGTTCTAAGGCTAATATCAATGCTTATCAATAAGTCACAAAACTACTAATTTTGAAAGATTTACAAGTAAACACAAAAAATATGATGTAACCTCAAACGCATCTGTTCGTACGGCACCACATTGGCGTTTAAAATAAGTCTGCACTCGTCTTGTCGAACTTTTGCGCGTTCACCATCAATATAGTAACATTGAAATAAATAAATATAATAAATAACACCACAAGTAATTACGACCCCCTTTAGCCCGGAAGGCTCTAGAATAGGCTTGTGTGGGAGGGGACTACACATTTAAAGACAAGGGACACACACCCAATATCCGTGTATAGTGAAAAAATTTCTCTCACAGTATTTTCCACTGCCACGACCGGGGATCGAACCCGGAACTTTTGGGTGATAGGCAAGTACGTTCACCTCTCGACTACCAGTCGTAAATAGGATATACCTTCTGCTGTGCAAACATAGTTTATAGATATTTAAAAAATATATTTTTTTTATTTTCTACTTTTTAGTCATACTTTAATTATTTATAATGTGTAGAACCAATTCACAGCATTCCATTATGTCACCGGAACTAATATCGTACCATTTGCACAGGAAAAAACGGACGTAGAAGTCTCTGATCAGGGGAAACATTTTGTATTCTATATTTTGCCGGAGGTGCCAGTTGGATAGTTTTTAATCAATTTTTCACCCCCGCGCCCCCTACGTGGGGATATTTGCAAATGTAACGGTGAAATACTGTATTGCCTTCCGATGTCAGTAACTGTGCAAAATTTCATCAATTGATTATATCAAGAAGTTTGTTAAATAAAGGATGCAAGATTTGAGGACAAAAATAATTCATTCGTAAATACTAATAAATAATAATAATTCATTGTATATAGTTCAAGTAATAAGTTCCTCATACATAAAAAACGCAACAAAGACTTTACGACATAATTATATCGCCGCGAGCCATGGCGCCAAGCCTGACATCAAATAACGACCCGACTCACATTAAAATCCTATAAAGGTAAGTGAGTCAATTGCGGTCGAGACAACACAAAGAGTAATGATATTTTAATGAGGTCGTAAAGTTTTTGTTTCGTTTTTTATGTCTCGGGAAGTCCTTACTTGAACTATACTACTTTGTGAGTTAAAGAAAAGCATGCAAAAATTACACTGTTCATCCTCGTGTTCATCGTTTAACGCAGTAGGATTCGATTACATAATGACGGACAAAAACAGTGAAAGCGTTTTAATATACAGGGTGGCATAAAAGTACGGGAACAGCAGGGTAACTTGAAAAATACGAATCCTAGAAAAGAAGCTTTAAATACAAAAGTTGTAGGACATTCCCCTGGCTCTGGCGGTGACCTTGGCAGGGATATTCAAGGTCATAAGTCGGTTTTTCAAATGGAACCCCTTACTTTTAACCCCGGAAATGAAACGAGCGGAAAATGTTACGTTCCTATATAAACTTCGGCACCTACAAAATTGAAGTTCAATTCGAGTAAAGTAAAGATGACCTTGGAGGTTTTAAAGCATCTATCTGACCCCGAAATTGACTTACCTATATTGTTTATCATGGCCAGTGTTAACCAGAAACTCTGAAAGGAACTTTGATAACGAAATTTTTCTCCAAAAATTGACTTTCACGCTTATAACACCACTTTTTTCCTTTGAGCGTATCAGAATTTCATGAATAAGTTTGCACAGAGCCGAACTTGATTTTAACAATATTTGAACTTTATATCTTCCTTATTTTTATTGTTCTATTTACAAAAGTCACTTGAAAATTTTGTTCAAATTGCTGTGTTCTATAAACAGTTAAAAAAGTATGAACTTGGACATCGCCCTGCGTTTTTTAAATTTGGAAAACAAATTTTTGCCTCGAGTTAATTTTACCGTAGTGACTAAGACAAGTTTGTAATAAGCTTTCCAAGTAAATTCATTTCAATATCCTTAAGATTACTACTTAGTAAGTGTTATTGGACGTAAACTTTGGCATTAAACACACACCATAGAATGCTTGCTTTCAGTTCCCGATAAATTGTGCGTGACGATGCGTATCAACTGCGTAAATAGAACATTTACGTAGAGTAATTATTACAGTATTTTATACATATTAGTATTTGAACATGATCCTTCTCCTTAATTAAATAGCAGGAACGTATAAATTTGCTAAAATCCCAGATATGATACAAGCGCTCTGGGATTACAGAGATAATATTATATACCTACCCCACCCAATGCTTTTTCTCCTTTCATAAATGATTTAATATCAAACATAGAGCATGGGATAAGTGAGGTATAATTAACGATTAGTAATTATGCTTTCTAAAGACAAGGTCCTTAATTTTTTTTTAAATTTTTATAGTATTGAATGTAAAATAGTTTCTGCATTACATCTTACAACATAAAAGCAAGTATTATCGAATACAATTATATACTTATTCCATTAAAATTATATGCTCGGATAGATATCTAAGCTTTTTTGTATATGTCAACAGATGAAATTCGATTGATTGGTTCTTCAAATGTTGCTAAAATTAGTTCAAAATACGGTCACCTATTATTATTATTATTAGCCTTTACTCGAGTCCGAGTATAAAAAAAAAAATGTTACAGTCGATAGATTGTGTGTAACAAAAAACAAGTAAAAGGTGTATAGTCTATTGTAATTACCATTCATCTACGGTGCACACGACTATGGCTATAGAGGCCAATTCGGAAGAGCACATGGCGACCGCAGTCAGGACAAACATAGACCTGGTTAGGTCTTGGATTCGGCCTTCTTGCAGCAACATTTCCTTAATAGCTGGCCACAACCCCTCGTCATTCGGTTCTGTCCGCTGCAAGTTGTTCCCATTGCTCGTCTGGAATACCGCAGGATTTTAGATTTTTATGGAGAACGTCTTTGAACCTCTTTCGTTGACCGCCACGCCTTCTTCTACCGCTTAGCAATTCACCATAAAGTGTACATTTAGGAAGGCGGTTATCATGCATACGATGAACGTGACCTGCCCATCTTAGGCGTGCTCTTGAAATAAGCACCTCAATTGGAAAGCTGTTTGTTCTCCTGAGTACTTCCACGTTTGATATGTAATGGAACCAACGGATTTTCATCGTACTTCTGAGGTGTCTTTGCTGAAAACGTTCTAATTCTTTCACATGACGACGGTAAGTGACCCAGCTTTCACATCCATATAGCAGTGTTGGAATGACAACTGCTCTGTAGACAGCCATTTTTGTTGACAAAGCAAGGTCGTGGTTGTCAAATACTCTCTCTCTAAGTCCCCAGAGTGCTCTAGATGCAGCGTTAATTCTATTGCGAATCTCGCTGTCCATGTTTGCTTTGTCATTAACAACGTTGCCTAAGTAATTGAACTGATCCACCACTTCAAGAGAATTTCCGTTAAGTGTAATGTCTATTTGGTTCACTTGATGAGGAGTTGACATAATCTTAGTCTTTCCAATGTTGATTTTAAGTCCCAAGGAATCATAGTTCTGGGCATACACATCTAAAAGTTCTTGAAGCTTTTCCGGCGTAGAGGCTAAATGTACACAGTCATCCGCATACTGGAGATCATAAATGAATCGTGTGCGTGTCTTCGTGAAAGCTCTAAAGCGCCCTATGTTAAAGAGACCGCCATCAGAACGGTATCTGAGACCTATTCCTCTGACTGTCAGTTTGTTGTCAACAATAATTGTTAGAGCAGTGGTAAACAAATTAAAAAGTAGGGGTGCCAGGACACATCCCTGCCTAACTCCAGTGAGGGTTTGGAAAGGTTCGGTTGCCTCATTATTATACATAACCTGGGCGTTGTTGTTTGTATGTAGACTGCGACGGTCACCTATACCGACTAACCAAATATCTGCCGTTTAACTAAGTTAACGTAGTGAAGTTAATATTTCGAGTACCGGATTGAGAAAAGTAGCTTCATAATATGGGTATTCTTAGTCACTTGGCTCATCGGTGGGGAATCGAACCCCGGTCTAACGCGCGACAGGCGGGGATACTGATCACTATACTGGCTTGAAGGACCAAAAGTGTTTAAGATTACCCAAATTGTGAAACTCTTCCTTTTTCTCAATCTAGAACTCGAAATATGAACTTCACTACGTTAACTTAGTTAAACGGCAAATTTTTAGCTAGCCGGATTTTGGAAGTTTAACAAATTTCAATTTATATTTTGGAGAATGGCCCTGAAATAACTTCCGTCTCGGCCATTATCCATTCGACATTCGTCTTGAACGCACGCGGCCGATTTGTCGTGATTGCCATAATATTCATCAGTAGCCATCCTCGTGGGATTTGTGAATTTATGCTATCATCAGAAGTTTTCCCTTATTTTGGATAATGAGTTATTTTGTGGAACTTGCCTTGAGGATTGTCACTACTTAGTACTATTTTAGGCGACAAAACGGTAAGCATGCTTTCTCATTGTTCCTCATTGCTGACATGTGATTCTTGCTATTTTAGGCCTCTTACGTTTTCGCTTCCGCTGCCGCTTCGCGCACCCAGCACTCTGTTAACACATACGATTTTGGGTATGCTGCTGCACGTTATTTTTGAATATCACTTTTGGTTTATTTCCTTATATCCTTCTGGGTATTCGAAGAGCGTATTCGCTGCCTAGGACCACTCCACGTCCGTCACATAGGCCAGACCGACACGCTGTTAACACATACCCTCAATTAGTTTTATTGCAGTGGGCGTGTTTTTATTGCTAGAAATCGAAATATTTCATTCATTGTCTGATCGGTAGTCGCGTGGGTTAAGGCGCGAGGTGGCAATCGCGATTAACCACCGGGTTCGAATCCTGGCTCCGGCACTGCCGGAGGAAATGGTTGTATGTCCGCGTTTTTTCAATGTGTAACCCCCTTTCGCACAAGCCCCTGGCCTCTGGAATAGAATATAATTTATTTTACCAATTTTTCTGATACATATTTATATACATTTGGCACGTCAGGATAGACGTTTTACAAATATAGCATTACAACATTAATTAGTAGGCATATTTAACAGGTCTACATAATTGGGGGTTGTCTAATTTCGGTGGTGTTTATTATTCATCGAGGCATCATCAGCAAATACAACAGAATTTCAAGTTTAATCAAGCAAAAAATAAGTAAGTGTTGAAGTAAATGTAAATTTGAAGGGTAACAGGGTCGGTATTTGTAATATGCAGCAAACAGGGCTAATAATCCGTTCTTATATCTTACGATTTAATTTTAGCAAAACACTCTGAATTGGTTAATGGTGTAGAATTTAACAGGTCATTATGCCCAATTATAGTTGAGAAACTTTTGTGTTTCTACAGAGTTATGAGGGAGATACGTGGTTTTAATGTTTTCGGCATATTTAATTAGAGACCACCGGTTCTGTTGTTTTTATTTGTTTTGTCTGTCCTCTTAATTGCATGCAAATGGTTAACAAAACCCAGAACCGGTCGCTAGCTTTTTATTATAAATTTTTTAATATTTCAAATTCGCAGTACACGAGACAATACATGAAAAAGACCAAATAAGAGATACTAAGACTTTTTTTTGTTACACATTAATACAACACAAAAACAATAGATCTAATACAGACCATAGGGACGAAGGTACAGCTACTTCTGGTGTGAAAAATTGCGGGTAGCACGAATTGCCTATGGGAAAAATGAATGGTATTCTTCGAAAACATAGGAAGGACAAGATTAAATGAAACATTCAGACATTTGCAAAAAGAAATACTGTGCCATGCTTCATGTGGGTCTCATTGTTGACAATAAGCATGGTCTATAGTCTAACAGGCAAGTATCTAGAAGTAATCCTGGATCAATAACTTACCTGGAACTCACATCTGGAAAGGACTCTTACTAAAGCAACAGCGGCAATATGGACGTACCGTAGGTTGTTTGGTAAGACTTGGGGTCTAAGACCGAAAATGACACATTGGTCTTATCTTTCGGTTGTCAGACCTATGGTAGCCTACGTATCATGCGTATGGTGGCCAAAAACAGGAGAAAAAAATAGCACAGGGAAAGTTGCAGAAACTGCAACGCCTTGCCGGTATAGAGACTACAGGAGCAATGCACTCGTGTCCCACAACAGCTATGGAAGCTATGCTTGACCTACTTCCCTTGCACTTGCATGTAAGGAAGGAGGCAGCATTCAGTGCCTTATGACTGCACCAGGCACATAAATTTAAACCAGGCGATCTGGAGTCCATTTGAAGTCCATGACCAAACCCACTGACTCAATGCCAATGAAACAAGACTTTGACTGCCCGTTTGACATGCTAATTGAAATCCGTCAGACGAGCAAGATAGAGGCACTGCAATTGGAACAAGGGTCACTCATCTGGTATACAGATGGATCTAAGATGTAAGCTATCCAAAGCCCGCGGTAACACCCCAACCATCTTCCAGGCAGAAATTTACGCTATAGATCTGTGTGCCCAGGAATGCCTAAATAAAGGCATCCGAAGGGCAAAGATCTATATATTATCTGATAGTCAGGCAGCACTAAAAGCTCTAAAGTCCTATACCTTTGAGTCTAAAATTGCCTGGAAATGTAGACAATGCCTGAAGCAACTGGTCAACAACAACAAGGTTACCTTGATGTGGGTGCCAGGGCATGAGGGAGTACAAGGAAATGAACTTGCTGATAGCCTTGCAAAAAAGGATCTAAAGCACCATTCATTGGACCCGAACCGTTCAGTGGCCTGGCCAAGGGACACATGGCGGAGGAGATCCAAGAATGGGAAAAGGACCAGAAAAAGGCCTGCTGGAGGAATACTCCAGGCCAAAGACAAGCGAAAAAGTTTGTAACTTATTCGACAAAAAATGCCACGAGGCTTCTCGAACTTGAAAAGTCCGAAATTAAGGCTAATCACAGGCCTTCTAACTGACCACTGCCCCTTGAGATATCATCTCAAGAATATGGGCAAGGCGGTAGACAACAAATGCAGATATAGCGATACTGCAACTGAAACTGCGGAACATATACTTTGTGAATGCAAGGTGTTAGTCCGCACTAGGCTAAAATTCCTAGAACAGGTGGAATTGACGCCTGAAGATTAGGGAAATTAATTAGCGACCCTTTAGGTCGAAGCGAAGTAAGGCTGTTTGAAGCCAAACGACCCCATAAAACAATCTACAATCTACAATAGTCTAACCCAGTGCAGACGTAGCCGACTAGAGTGAGGGTAGCAATGCCTACCGTATGTTGAATCAAATTAAAACCAATAGTGTGATTTAAAATTTGACGATATATTTTAATTCCAAATGTAATGCATTGAATTCAGTAGGGTTTATATTTATTAAGCAGTGGTCTGTGACTGTTTTAACAAATGATTCAAAACCATTGACTGATATATATGCATTAAAGATCGTCTGGAAAAGAAAATTATAGCAAATTGGGATATCGTCTGTGTAGATATGAGGCTTTTGGTGCTGTAGACTTATTAATAGCTATTAAATTGGATGGATAAATTGAAGAGAGCAAGGGTCTAAAATTGATTCTTGTAGTATTCCCGAATTAAGACTTAAAAATAAGAACTTGCTCCATCTAAGTAGGATTTTTGTTGTAATTTTCTATTAGGTTATTCGAATTTTGAAATGTTATTTAACCTGGTTGTAGTGGTGGCAACAAATCAAATTTTACTATGAATGGGGAGTATTTTTTTTAATGGCATTTGGACATAGTCCATATAGCCAGATACACTGTCCTATTATTTTAAAAAGCTAAATCTAATTCTAACACGAGAAAGTTTTTAGAAGAACACAATGGGAATTAAAAATCTAATTTTCGAAAACGGTTTCCAATTTATTTCGAACCAAGATGTAGAAGGAACTCTCGAGCTCTAAATGTAGTGTGAACTCCACAGTAAACTGTAAGATCTCGTCTCCCTTCCCCTAACATAAAGTTGTAAATTGTCATCGATTAACTTCGGTGACTTGAGAGAAAATGAGGAGAATTTGCATAATTTAAAAATGTATCGGATTTTTTTCTCCGAATTAAAATGCAGATAATATTGTTTTCCACTTGTTGCAATTTTGTCAACTTAATATTTGACTGCCTTTATTCGAGAATGAAGTTAACACTTCACTGGTTAGAGACGGCCCTGCAGAAACGCGATCCGCCGGCCGCGTAGGTGTTGAATTATCATATTACTTAAAAGTTTCACTTAAAAAAGTACCTAATATTAAAAACGCAGTTTTAAGTGAAATCGTTTAATAACGGGAAATTAATATAATTTATTTGTCGACTTAATATGCTGCTAATTTGCATTTCTTTATTTGGACATAAAATTAAAAGCCTCGGTGATATATTCTTAAGAATAGGCGCCGGCAGGTTCAGCCTTATCATCGTTACATGTATTTTTCTAATAAATTTACATATTTATTGTTTTAGTCAACACTTGCTTTGTAATATCGTGGCATATTGATTGCTAGCTACTTCGGCAATTGATAAATTAATAAATTTTTAAAAACTCTTATGCAGTTCTTATTCGAAATGCCTTGGCAGACCTTTTGTGACCTGTGAATTATTCTAGCTGACCACAGTTAGGTCCATCAAGTTAGAAATACCATATCGAAATTTTGCAATGTCAATACATGGATTTTCTGTCGTAAATTTGTCGTGAAAAGAAAAAATTTCTCGACTTTATTAAAAAAAAAAACTCATGGTAATGCCAACGTAATACTCAAGTTAGCATTACCGCATTCCGAAACGGGTTAAAATGGCGGAAAATAGAACTCGGAGTATCAAAATAATTTGTCGTGGGCAAAGAATATGCGCAAAACCACCCCTTGATGACTTAACGGGGGTGGCAGTGTTGAGTACAGAGAAAAATGTATTGATTCTCCTATTTCTGCGTAATAGAAATTCACGACAAACAGTTCTCTGACACGACAAATTCGTAGACCCTTACGACAAATTCCTAAAAAAAGTCAGTACAAAAAACCACCCCTTGATGATTTACGGGGGTGGTAGTGCTTAGTACAAGGGGAAAAAATGTATGAATTAGGTACCCTATTTCTGCGTAATATAATTTTGCGACAAATTGTTTTTTGGTACGACAAATTCCTGAAAAAGAATAAGTCCGAAAAACCACCCCTTGATAATGTATAGGGGTGGTAATGCTGAGTGCAGAGAAAAATTTCTCTCTCTCTCTCTCTCTTTTGGATATACCTTAATTCTTTTATTTTTGTGTATTAGAAATTCGCGACAAATTCGCAAAGGCTTCGCCCACGCGGACACAAAGAATTTTTTATCTGCGTGAGCTTCAGACAACTACAAAACTCGTCAATATAATAATTATTCAGTTTTCCTAGGGCTGCTGTATTACTGACAGAAATATTGAACTTTATAATTTCCAAATTTTGTGTACGCATTTAAAATAACTCCACCTCATCAATAAGCGATAAATTCATGTATAAAAACAACACCGGTGGCTATACTGTTTTGTGTATTTCTTTGTGCATGTATATACGTACATTTTATTACAATATTTTATGGTCAAGTAATGCCAAGTTTATAAAAATCTGAATTACTAGAACAATTATTTATTATTCCGTAGATACTAGATAAAGGTAATTAATGGGTATCTTATTTCTAATTACAGGTAAAGTAACAGAGGTGCGCTTTGGCTTTTGTAGAAGGTCAACAGGATTAACTTAATACGCTAATTTTAAACCCTATCCTTGTAAGTATTTAACTATTTATATTAAACTTTTGATTGTTAGATTTGCATTTGTAAATACCTACCTACTTACAGTATGTACCAAAAGGAACGCATAAATTTTATGACTTCTTCGATTTTGCTATCGCAAAAATACAAAAACACGTCAATAAGTTCTATTTGTTACAAAAAAAATCACACTTTTACATATCTGTGACGTCATCGACAGATTTTTTTAATGTGACACTACATTGTATTCTAAAAATTGATAATCCCTTTTACAAAGGAATTCAGTGATATAATATATTTTTTTAAACACAACCTAGGAAAATTAGATTTCCTTTACAAAGCATGAGATGTACAATATTAAACAAAATTCGCAAGAACTTCATTTTTTATTACAACAAATGTTCAAAATGTGCGCCGTTAACAATTTGACAATGACCAATACAATGTTCGAAATTATTAGTTACATTTTCAATTACATCTGGTGTTGTATTTCGTCTCGGTTTTGTTGTTTCGATTCCTCTATTGTATCTGACCTATTTAACTGCTTTTATGATAACCCAACAAGAAAACTCAATGGGGTTAAATTAGGCAAACGTGGTGGCTACTTAATAAATCCTTTTCCGCCTACCCATCTCTGGAAATATTTCACCGAGATAATTTCTTATGGCAAGTCCATTTTACTGCAGTGGAGCACCATCTTGATGAAATTATCGATGTAGTGAGAGATATGTGAAAATTCAATTTTTTTTTGTTACGTGCAAATAAAGCGATCTAATATTACTAACAGAAGCGTTTATGTATTATTGCAAACGCAAATAGAAAATTATCAATTTTGTGCATTTCTTTTGGTATACATTCGGTTACAAGAGTGTGCTGTAAGTGATTGCTCTGTGAAAATAACAGCATCTTATCTTAACGACTAACCATTTGAAGAAGGCATTTTGATATAAAACTATCAGAATTTTATCCTTTAATACGAAGATAAATCGTTTTCATTATTAAAGTTGAAAGATATTTAGTGATTTAAAATTTTTGCCATTTATAACATTGCACAATCTCGTAAGAGGGATAATGGTAATTTTAATCCCCGTCGATAAGAAAGGTGAACATTTAATGTTGTCTGTCATTTCTGGTAAAAGATAGGGGATACGGTAAACTAAGTTTCACTTATTTTTTTATTGCCATGCAACTTTTGGACACATTTTCCAAATTAATATTATGTAAAATTTCTTGCTTCCCATTCCCGGAGAGTTCAAAGCGATTCGGGCTTGTGTTCATTGCCTTTATTAATTTTTATCCGTTTTCGGTGACACACAGTATTTGTACTCGCGATGGGTGACCGTTTCAAGTGAGTCCGTGCCCTCGTCTCACACCTGCCGACGGCCTGTATATCAATATATGCGCAGAAGCTATGGAATCTTAGGCGAGAATTGCGTAGTGGATATACCATCCTTCAGAGGGAATGTAAAGCTTTAGGCTCCTTGTCTATTAAATGTTAAGCAAGTAAAAGATCCCAACTCTTCGAAAGAGAAGTTCGGCAAAATTCCTGGTTGGGGTAGCTCGTCTACAGGCGTCGGTGATAGGCCTCAGTAATGGAAATAGGCCGATGTTAAATAAGTGTGTATGAGAGAAAGGATAGCGGTGCTAGGATGGACGAAATCTCCTCTAATTCATATTATAAATCTAAAATTTTATAAGCTACTTTTTTGTCCTCAGAATTAGAAGCTGAGTCATTTACAGGTTAAAGAGTATCGGTAATATGGCTCGCTCATCCTGTAATTTTTGTGGGACACCAGACACCAACCACTAACTCTCCCAATATTGAAAAATTCCATATCTACAAACATTAAATATTGTATTACAAAACGTAGATTAAAGAAACAATAATGATTTTGGGAAAATAATAATCGTATCTTTTATATGGAGGCTATTTCTATGACTAATTTGATCAAACTGACGGCGTAAAATTTGTACTAAAAAGTGTTGATTTGAAACGAAATGGTCCAGTCTTCTTCTTGGAGATAAGGGACTTATTTATATCAAACAAACAGCATTCCTGAGAGCCATCGCACATAAATGCATTATTTTACTCAACTTATTCAATTCGGGGTGTCTATAGTGAATAATGGGCCGAAAATAGATCGCTTAGGTATTTAAGACATTTTTCCATACTGAAATTCTAATAATTATTTATGCGGTGTTTTATAAATAGCTGTAAATCAGCAAATGTTTTTTATCGCTTCCTTTTTGAAAGAACTCTGTCTGTAACTGTACACTTTAATTCCAGCTATTGTATGTACAATATCTATTAATCAAACATGTAATTTCACTCACATACCGCTAACGTATACAACAAATCGTCATTCTTACTGGACATTAAAACGATAGCTGAGTATAATCATGGTTCTATTCTTCCTCTAGCACAATTGATCTGCTGCAGCATTATGTAGTATGAATAAAATGGTCTTCCCTCGTATGAGGTCAAGTTCACCAATAAGTAATAAAGCATATGAACATTCAATGGAAACAGCAAAACAGGCCATAATTTTATTCAAATGTATACATACATTAATATAAAACAAATATTAATCTGTGAAATGAAAACTTTATTTCATTAATGTAGTTTCACTTTCTGTTAATTTAGATATTTTTACAAAAATGAACTGATGTCCGTTTGAATTGCTACCAAAATTTCTTCATTTTGCTGTTTTCCTCCTTGACTGATATTGTTGGGAAATTCTGTGCAGCCGAAGGAGAAGTAGACCCACTTAAATGACAGCTGAGCGAAAAAGGTGGTTAGTTAGTAGTGTCATCAGGTCCTCGATTACAACCTTCCTCCTTGGTCGGATAAATTTCATGGTCAATACACAGTCTGTCTATTTTAGGAGGGCCATATCAAATATCTCACTGAATATCTATTGCAGAAGAATAAAGTTTTAGAAACAGTTATCCCATTTTTGGAGAGCTATATTTCAGTAAAAAGAAATTTGAAATCCATAGCCTACTTTGTGAGATATATTACAAATCCTGAAAAATAGGAAAACCAAACCAAAAATAAGGTCAGAAATCGTCAGAACTCTTCGCGTGCTACTTAGAACTCCGCTGAAAACTTAACGAAAGTCAATACTTATAAAAATGGTGTTTTTCTGCCAAAATTGAATTTTTTAATAACTTCAACAAATTGATAGAACTATTGTTAAAAATGGTCAGGAACTCCAGAACTCTTTTTTCTCTGCCGAAAAATGGCATTAGGACTCGTTTTTGACAAAAAAGTGGTTCTGCGTGAAGTTAGCACCCTTATTTAATTTTTTTAGATTTCGGGCCTTATTTTTGCAGAACTATTGTTCTTCTCGGCCAGGAACTCTAGAACTATGCTTTTTCTACTCAGAATTCTAAAGATTTACTCAATTTTCCAAATAAGTGGTGCTAACTTCACAAAGGTCACAAACGGTTATAAATTCATTGAGAATATATGAAAAAAGTTAAAGGGATGAAAGTTGACGGCAAAGACAATAAGAATAATAATGTGTATAAAAAAAATTGATCGGATGGTATAAATCTCGTTATGTTAAAGCACTGCGGTTATCATATTATTCCATACATTACTCACATAATAAACAGTTGCTTATTGTCTAATACCTTTCCTGATCAATGAAAACAAGCTTATGTAATCCCAGTCCCAAAAATTGCAAACCCCGAGTCTGCCAAAGATTTACGTCCAATTAGCATATTGCCTACTTTATCTAAAATTTTAGAGAGGGTTATTTATCTTCAATTAACAGAACATTTACAAAAATATGAAATTACGGTTGCACTACTGCACTATTGAAAGTGTCTGATGATATTTTGAAAGCTTCTGATGACAATAAAATTAGTGCTCTAGCACTATTAGATTTTACTAAGGCATTTGACACCTTGCAACATCAACTTCTCACTAGTATTTTTCACGTTATTGGTTTAGGTGCAAATGCAGTTAGTTTACTAACAAATTACATGGAAAATCGTACTCAGCGAGTAAAAATAGAAAACACACTATCAAACAGTAGTCATCTTAAAGTCGGAGTGCCTCAAGGTTCAATTTTGGGACCTTTGTTATTTTGTATTTATACACGTAATCTTTGTAGTTATTTCTAATACTGTGACTAACTGTATGCAGATGACACGCAACTGTGTTTATCATTCAGTAGGAATAATGTTGATGATGCTGTAATTAAAATGAATTCAGATCTGAAAGTTATCGAAAGGGCGTCAATGGAGCATTCTTTATTTTTGAATCCTAGTAAGTCAAAATTAATTTTATTTGGTAATAAAGGCGCTATTTCTGATATTTCTGAACATTTTCACATAACAATTAATGGCACAACTATTCCAATTGTTCAAGATGCATGTAATTTGGGCTTACTTCTTGACAACACTTTTAGATTCTTCGCACACGTTAGTAAGTGCATACAAAGGTCTTATTCAGCTCTAAAGTTGCTCTATCCAGACAGGAATTATTTATCTATAAAAATAAAAACATTATTGTGTGAAAGTCTTGTCCTGTCAAATTTCATATATTGCGCCCCTGTTTATTACCTATGTCTCGATGTATTAACAAAAAACAGATTACAAAGGACTCAAAATTCATGTATAAGGTATATATATGGAATACGGCGTAGGGAGCATATCTCGCATAAACTTAAAAGATCTAAAATGGTTAAATATGAATAATCGCCTAAAATTACAGACATTATGCCTTTATCATCAAATAATTTGTAGGAAAACTCCTAATTATCTTTATGATAAAATATCCTTTCACTCAGATGTGCACAACATTCAAACTAGGAGTAGAAACCATATAATACCACCGACCCACAAATCTAGTCTCTATGAACGATCTCTTTCTTCTAATGTTTCAAAGCTGTATAATGCAGTCCCAGATAATTTTAAAATAATGTCCACTAAACAGTTTAAAAGTAATGTTTCGAAGTACTTATACAGTAACCAGTAACAGATTAGTGACGGTTTTCCGTTGCCCGGACGACCTGGTGGAAAAACAGTCACTGTAACAAACTTGTAAATAAAAATTAATTATTTTGTAGTGTTGTACATAAATTTATTGTAAGTCTTGTTTGTTTGTTTGGCTGTACATCACAACTTAAGAAATTTAATATAGAATTAGGGCATGTGCATTTTAGTATTGGTGTTATAGTAAACTAGGTTAGTGTGTTAATCCGGGGGGCAGTACTCTGTACTGCTTGCTTGAACACAGCCTAGTGGTTTCCCTTATTTTGATATTGTTTTTTTCCTAAATTATTGTTACATGTTACTTATTTGAAGGGAAATAAATTTAGCTCACAAAAAAATGGGATAACTATTTCTAAAATGTATTCTTACCGAGAAATTTGGTGAGGCCCTCGTAAAATAGGCGGAGACAGTTTGAGGCAGCGACTGGAATAACGGGGAAAAGGCTATAGCATTAGTTTTAGCATTAAGGGGCCAAGCCTCAGAATTATCAAAGACCTTTTAAAATTGTTAAAACCAATTTCTGTGACACTTGACAGAATTCAGCAAAAATGTGCGAGATTATCCCTTGCAGTTGGGGAATGGAAAAAACAAGATTTTTTAAAATATTAATCGCTTGACTAAAACCATCAGTATACAATTTTCAATGTAATAATAAAATTAAACGCGAAAATTGGTCGGAATATATCATCTGCATTTGACATGTGGTTTATTATTTTAATCGCGTTAAGTATATTTTTTCCTCGGCGTAATTTCACTCCGCATTAAGTTGTCGGAAAATTAGGCAACCGCGTTTTTTTAACAACTCGTGGAAATTCAGTGGATTTGTTTTCTTAATGTTCCTTGCACCCATGTTTATTAGCTTTAATTAACTCGGTTTCTTATAAAATTTCTCTGTAAAAGTATTTTTTAAATAATGGAAATATCAACTACATAAAATGAAATATGGGAAAGTTCTTGGGCTATTTTTATACAGTCAAGCGCAGACTTTATAAAATCACATGTTTGCTTCAACAGAGTTGCGAACTGGGGTAAAATTTATTGAAAAATCCTGGTTATCGTCTGAAAATAAAAGCAAGCGTTCACAGATGAATAATAAAAAATTTAACGTATAACGTACGCTTTGTTTGTTCAGCTTTTAGTTTCCACGTAACTTTTTGTTAACATAATGTAATAAGTCAATATTCCGAAGCCCTTTTTCCATTTTCATCCCCTAAAATGTAATTAACATGGCAAACTGGAATATATTGACAGTATTGTGAATTTTAAACCAATTTTTATTTTCACCACTTGGGGATAGCGAGAATATTTGAAACGTAGGAAAATAAAACATTGATGATTGCACAGTATCAAATGTTATAGGCTTTATAATAAAAATTAATATGTCCGCATTATTTATTGGATTAGAATTTTCTTCAAACATTACCACAAATTACATTCACTCAGCAGCTGCTTTTGCGATTCATATTTATGGTCCTTTCCGCAATTTCCAGATATTCTTGAATTATTATCTTTGGGTGTATGTTTACTACTGTCTAATTGGACGGCATTTCCTCCAAAAACAAACAGTAGCATAACTCGGCAGTATCATCATCGTCTTTATTTAATGCTCGACAAAAGGTGGGGTCCAGAAAATTAAAAATGAAACGTTTATAAAAGAAAATTGTTACGACTTTTTGCCACTGTTTCAGTTGACATAAAATTAAATAAATGTAAATATATTCTAAAGAGATATTGCAGTTGGTGTAAAACAAAGACATCTGTTTAACTAACTTAATTAGTAAAGTTGTTTTAGAGCAATCGTGTTATAAATTAATACAGTAAGCGTTATTCGTTGATAGGAATTAACTATTTTGCAATAATATATGTTAGATAAACGCAATTGTTATTTATCTTCGTCATGAGCGCGCGTTAAAATAACCCTTTTCTTCAACAAGAGTTAAAAAATTGATGGTTTATTTACATGGGTTATACATTATTTATACAGGGCACATCAGAACTTCAGAGTAAAGGAGAATAGAGCATGTACCGCGTGTAACAAGATCATGACCCACCCCCAGAGTAGGGCTGATTTAAAATCGAGATAAAAATCATGATTAAAATTAACAGACTGAAGAAGTAATTACACAGAGAAATTGTTTTGGTTGAGACTTTGCACAGCTTTATGTGGAATCGATCGTAGAAGTCGACGCAAAACTTGTCAGGGTAGATTGTCTTTCTGTTCCTGAAAAAAGTTATTGATTTAAAAACAAATTAAATAAGATGATAAATATATTAAGACTTCAGATTTCAAAAATACCTGAAATTCTAAAATATAAAATGCCACACACTTTTTTATTTGACCCCTTTCCTTTTTGCCCCTTCAACCTACCCCAATTGATGTTAACAAAACAATGTTTAAACAATAGAAAGTTAAGATTTTTTTACCCCAGAAATCTAGAAAATATGCCCCATAATATTATTTTCACTACTTACTTTCACTTTCACTACTTTTCAATGTCAATACTTGTTCTTCACAAATTTGATGTTGTGTTCTCATCCTTTGAATAATTCCTTGTATTTCTTTCGTACATTTTTTGCAAACTGCTTTACATCCAAATTTTTTTGGGATCAGTTTTTTTATGTGAAACTACCTTATATGATCTTCTTTCTTCCAGACATATTACTATTAACACAATTCAAAAACACTCCAAATTTTCGTTTCCTGAGAACAATGGTGCTTGCCCTCGTGCGTGCCGAGTTTTATACGAACGGTAGGAAACAAGTAGCTACAAGTATTTTCTTGCATAGACATGTCGGACGACACGCAATATCCTGCTGAGAATGGCGTTTTTGTGAATTCTGTTTTATTTTAATTTTGTAATACTCAAATTCGTAAAGTATGTAACTGCCTTCGCCTTAAGTCTCAACGTCCGGGTCAGACAATCCCCAACATATTTCGCCAATCTGTCCAGGCGCAAAATTAAAATGGTTAAAAAAGTGGACATGAACGTTGCCATTAAAAAGTAATACCTACTGTGCACTAAGAAAAAAAATCATGATTTTTTTTATTGAAATCAGTGATTTCTGATTTTTTTGAATAGAAATCAAGTATTGCCCCACCCTGCAAGAAAATCAAAATTTGTTACTGGAAAATAATTATCAAGATCGATTCGATCCCAATGGCTTGGAATAATCAGTAGTATAATCATTGTTCCAATAATATTTGAGGGGCCCTTGACTGGTTCCAGATACTTAGGATCCTGCAAATGAGACTGAGGATATTCGAATATATGAATTATCTTTGGATTGAGAACAGGGAATGTATTTCGAACAAGGTGGCGTTCCTCCTCATAATTCAAGAATAGTCACTGATTACCTCCAACAGAGATTTGGAGAAAACGTCATTTTGATGAATGGTCCTGTCAGGTGACCTCCAAGGTCACCTGATTTAAGTCACTTAGGTTTTTTATTTGGGTTCATTTCAAAAATATTGTCTACGCAACCTCCCTTACAACCCGGGAAAACGTGCAAATAGCCTCCCTTTCAATTCAATGTAGAGGAATATAATGTCATTTAACCGAAAAACAGATCCCATCCTTTACGAATATAAATACCTACTAATAAAGCCAAATATTAACTTGGTATTCAAAATAAAAATAATTTATTCTTTTTCACAGTCTTGGTGTTTGACCCCTTTAAAAAGTCCTTAGCTGGCGCCCATGTCTATTACAGTTATTTCAATTTGCAGTTCTAATAAGAATTATGTTTATCCTAGCTATTTTTAATCTGCAGGTAAATCCTCGATACAAATAAACATTTAGAACTTCGTGTGGTGCTTATTTTTTGTATTTCGTTAATAAAGCTGACTCTTCTCTTCCAAGAATGAAGATTTATACATTTTTCACATCATAAACATTTATTATATTTAGAGATTGCTAAATTAAAAAACGTGCGCTAATTGCTATAAAACAAATTTAGAACGTTGGCATAATTTCAGGTTTTCAAGTCATAGAAATTTCAAAAGTTATTCAACTTTAAATTCTTATTATTGAACTCGTCAGTCATTTCACTCAGCAAATTAATCTCTCCATTAAACTGAAGCGGTTAAATGTGAATCTATTTACTTTGCAGCAAGTTAAATAAACTTGTAAGAAGATTTCCTATTTTATTAATCTTGATACGTCTGATTTAATGGATAAGTAATAAGTAAATATATATTTTCTTACCAAAAAGTTGCTTCTTTTTTAAATTGAGAAACTGATTATTAAATATTAATTCAGTTTATAATTTATTCTTATGGTAGGGGGTCTATCTACTTGTTGTTAGTGTCTTTACTTAATATAATAAAATAAATGAAATTATGCCGATGATACCAATGAAACCTAGACACCAAGTATGCATCAATTTTTTCAGTTGAACAGTCAATCAAGATACCTGTAATCAGCATCCGGCAGGTATTCAATGATATGTGAACAAATGATTTATTTTCTCTTATCCGGTGCACTTACTTCATAAAGCCGCATATCAAAGGGGTAGTTTTTGACCGTTTCAGGGATTCGCCTCGGGGAGAAGCCTGAGCATCACCATCGTGCTCAGTTAGCATCCTCGAAAACGGTGGGTGACGCAAGTTCAGCCATTATGAGACGGCGTATCTACATTTCACTCCTTTTGGGGGTGGTTTGTGGCCGTTTGGGGGGTTGGCGGGGGTCGAGGAGAGGTCTCGACGTCACCATCGTGCTCTGCATCCTCGAAAATAGGGATAACATGAGGTTGGTGGGTAGGAGACGGCAGATACGCGGATTACGCTTTCGGGGGTAATTTTTGGCCGTTTGGGGGGTTGGCAGGGGTCGAGGGGGGGTCGAGGAGTGGTCTCGGCATCATCTTGCTGGAGAGAGATTTAACCACCGCCATCATGTTCAGCATCCTCTAAAACGGGCGGGGGGGGTCATAGTCTCGTTAGGCTAGGAAAAATTCATATTCCTGCCCGACTTACAGAATGCACTAAATGTGGAAATTCTTTTTGCATCAGACACTCGGAGAGCAGTCTGTACTTGGATAATCTCCAAAGAAACGTCCGGTTGCAGGTCAGTCGGCCGATTAGATTAGGATAGTTCACTATTTAGAACAGGAAGCAATTAATAAAATTCAGTTGAAATTCTGATTCATCTAACCTGCGCGGCTCGGTTTCCAGTATCTTATTTGAAAGCTTCATATTTAATATTTGAAGCGTAGAACTAGTTATAAAGTGTTTCGCAGCTTTGAACTAAAATTTAAAGGCAATTAGCTGTGTCTGTGACATTATTAAAGTGTTTGGAACTTGTACGAGATTTACGACAAACTGGAATATTGTGCAATAAGTTATAATAAATGACGGCTTTTCGTGATGGAAATGAACCGTTATAGTTCAAGTTTTGTTTTAAATAAATATGAATACTTTTCTACTCTATGGTTGAAGCCCTAGCTTTAGGATTTGCCACTTTGATTGTTTGCCAACTGTTATATAAACTCATTTTAAGAAAATCTCTCCACATAAAATTTGAGCGTCTGCATTGGAGCTAGTGAATCGCGAACTTCAAACATGTTATTGCTTTTATTTTTAATTTAAAGAAAGAATATGATGCCATAATACGATCCGCCTTTTCGTAGTATCATTATGGTGATGCTTGAAACTGATATGGCAAACAATCTAACGTTCGCTTTATGTAAAAAATGATCACTACTCTTGAACAGCGACTTGAGATACAGCCGTTAGAAATACAACGAGTACTCTTTCTGATGTAATTTATTTGTCTATTTAATCTTACGTGTCTTTCTTTGCTATGAGATAATATAATAGCCGGTACATGTGCCTAGGTTTGTGACATCACGGGCTAGAAAAAGGTATCAGTGTACCATGTTTGGTTCTGCTTTATGCTCAGTTTACTATATAGAACTACTAGATCGATAACTGGAAATTATTTTCGGATATACAGGGCAAGTCAGTCAGTACATGTTTTGAAGCTTGTTTCTGGACTTCTTTCGCTCCTATATTGTTAATCGCTAGAAAATGTCTATTTGAATATAGATATCTTAATGTTGAATAAGATTTTTGAATACTTTTATTCATGTGTTGTTTAATGCGTAATTTATTATCTATAAATAAACCAAGATTTTTTTACAATGTCTTTGTGTTCAATCTGCTGTCCTTCGATATATATTTTAACCTGGTCCACGACTTCATCACGAAACCTATCGCTACAAAAAACTATTACAGATGATTTATTTAAATTTATTTTAAGAGAGTGATTTTATGAGACTTGTTTTAATTTGGAAATGTCTATATTTCGTCAGCATATATTATTGGGGGTACATCAGGAACCAAATTAAATGACAAACCATTAATATAGATGATAAATATCACAGGACTTAGGACAGACCCCCTGAGGTGCCCTGTAATTCACATTGAAAGTATAACCTTATAAAATTTATAATTATTTAAACCATAATGATCACATTGTGGAAAATTATACAGGGTGTTATATTTTTATGCTTACTAATCTGCTTTTTTCTTTTTATGTCTTGATATTTTCCATCTTGTAATTGGCACTTGTACTGTTGGATGGTGGATTTCTAAAATAAAATAAATAAAACGTATACAAAAATCTATCATAATTTATTTAGCAGAAATATCGGGAATTACATTCCTGCATACGTAATGTTCTATTGAACATTTAAAGTATTTTACTTTGCAGATATCGGAAACTTCATTCCTACCCTTAAAAATTGTTTGGGTTTTGCACGCAAGAGAAATTGCTGATAATGACGTGGAGTATAACAATTTTTGTTCATCTGAACTTACCCTCGTGAACACGGAAAATAAGAGCTTTTGAGAAGGAGATTGAAATTGCAATTAGTTGTGGTACAAAAGGAAAAATAACGAAATTGGATTCCTAAAACAAATCCTTTGTGAATTCTAGTTTCAAGTACGGTTTTCCATTAGTAAAGTACAGGAAACTTGGCTATTTTTGTCCCTTGCAACTCTAACTACACGAATAATATTGACCAAAACTGAACTGAGACTTAGCGTGACCCCTACAATCAAGCAGAATGCCTTTCGGGCGTATGATTTTCTGCGGCAAGGGTATCTTTCCTTACTTTTATTATATTGCTACAAATAAAACCACTTTTATTCCCTTAGATCTCTCGACCTTTTCATATTTATTTATCCAGGGCAGCTTTTGCTTCGTAGAAATGTACAACACCGGTGTTTCATCAGCTTGGAAGCATTACGAGTAAGTAATATCAGGTGGAAATAAGTAAAAGAAATACTTTGGGACGAAGAGCTGACACAAGTAAACATGCTGGAAAATAAGGTGTCATAAAAGGAACTTTACAAGACTGCAGCCAAGTGGAAACAGGCAAGTGCCACTGAACTCAGTTATCTTCGATTGTTGTGAGTTAAATCGCTTTCTAACCACAAGTACCAATTATAGAAGATACAAAAAAAAAAGTCATGAATCGTCGAGATCTTAAATTTGATCAAAAAAAATATTTCTGTCGGTCGGTCTGTAACTTTTTTTGTGCGCACGTTTACTCTGGAACAATTTTTGATATTGACTTGAAATTTGGTACACTTATGCATTGTAACGAGATCTGGAACTAGATTATATTTTGATCTAATTCCGCTGAGGGGTTCGGGAGTAGATGGGGTAAATAAGGGTAAATAGGCAAAGCAAGCAGGTAAGAGTCCATAAAATTGCAATTTAGGGCATGTACGAAAAGTCAAGGTCTCAACATTTTTTTTGGCATCAGCCACTCCCCACTGTCACCCCCAATACCACCCTCACACTATTGTGACAGGGAGTAAAAAAAATTAAAATGTGATTTAGTGTGTATATAAGAACGACACGTCTCAAAAAAATTTTTTGGCATTAGCGACCCCCTCCTCATTTTAGATGCAAACTGTATGGAGGCTTTCAAATTTCGTCGTATTTTTTCTATTGCTAGATAATTTAGGCAAATTAAAATGGAAATACCGGAAAGCAATGTATAGTCGTTTGCAATTTTACCGTGCAAATAGAAAAGGCAACAAAAACTTTACGAACTCATTAAAATACCGTTACTCTTTGTACTATTCCGCCCGCATATTGAATCATTTACCTTATAGGTTTTTAATGTATAACGGCTTGTTTGATGACACCATACCGAATGGTTCGCCGGCGTTAATAATGAGTTTGTAAAGTTTTCGTTGCATTTTTTATCTGCCCAGTATTGAAGATCACTATAATACAGGAAACTTTGCGAAAAATTCTCAATGGGGTCCTACCAAATACCAGAAAAAGAGTTATTTAATAAACGGCAACTTGCTTTGAGTACAGTGCTTCAGAATCGACAATATTTGAGAGAGCTAAATCCTAAAATAGTGCATTTTGTCAGTCGGACGAAAATGTTCATTTTTCAGAGCCTAACGAGACTTATGTTCCCCCTCCCCGTTTTTGGGAATACTGAACACTATGGCACTATGGGGGTGGTTAAAACTTTCTGCGAGCTCCCCCCTCCCCCGAGGCGAACCCGTAAAACGGCCAAAAACTTCCCCTTTGATACGCGGTTTTGGCCGTTTGGGGGGTTATCGGCGGTCGAGGAGAGGTCTCGACATCACTATCGTGCTCAGCATCCTCGAAAACGGAGGATAACACGGCTTTAGCTGGGAGAATACGGCCTATCTGCATTTTACCCCTTTCGGTGGCGATTTTTACCTTTTGGGAGGTTGACGGCAGTCGAGGAGGGGTCTCGACATCACTATCATGCTCAGCATCCTCAAAAACGGAGGGTAACATGGCTTTAGCCTGGAGAAGACGGCCTATCTGCATTTTACCTCTTTTGGGGGCGGTTTTGGCCTTTTGGGGGGTTGACGGCAGTCGAGGAGGGGTCTCGACATCACCATCGTGCTCAGCATCCTCGAAAACGGAGGATAACACAGCTTTAGTCGGGATAAGACGGCCTATCTGCATTTTATCATTTTCGGGGGCTGTTTTGGCCTTTTGGGGGGTTGATGGCGGTCGAGAAGAGGTCTCGACATCACCATCGTGCTCAGAATCCTCGAAAACGGAGAGTAACCCGGGTTTGACCGGTAGAAGACGGTGGATACGCGGTTTACCCCTTTCGGGGGTGGTTTTTGGCCGTTTGGGGGTGGGGTGAGCTCGGACAGGGTTTTAACCACCACCGCCATCGTGTTTAGCATCCTCGAAAATGCGCGCGGGGGGAGGGGGGCATAGTCTCATTAGGCTCTGAAAAATGAACATTTTTCGAGATTTTTTCCGACTTACAGAATGCCCTAAAAGCCATAACTAAGGTCGTATCTAACTATTAAAGTCCCACTCTAAATTTTATATTTTATTTCGATTTTAGGTTTAATATTGCAGCATTACAACAAAAAAACATGGAGCACATCAAGACCGGAACAACTTAAGATATTAATTTTAAACCTTTTAAAACACATATTACAAACTTAAATTTATCAAGTAATGTCGGAAATTAACATAAGTTCATTAGGACTCTATAAATACTTACATTACTACATTAAATGTTAATTTATTTAAATTTGATTTTCTCGCAGATCGATTCGACAAGTTTAAAATGAATTCTTAAACATCACCACTCAAAAAATAAATAATTCTTCATTTTCTATAATAAATAAATAAATATCCTTGTCCCACATAAGTCAAACTTTGACGTAGGTACACAACTGACTAATTTCCTACAGTTGCATAAACTGAAGAGCAAAAATTTTCCCAATATTCCGCGACAATAGTGAAACAATTGATTAGATTTGATTTAATTTACCAGATATGGTATACATTAAAAAAATATGCGTATGATACATTTGCTAATATTTTCAGCCCTCTTCGTGTTAAGTTTGAATATTGCCCCATACATTAAGTAATAATTTTCTAACGAAGATAATATGCTTTTATTGATCTTTTCGCATTACCCTTAAATAATTGCACCCTCCCCACGTTAGCTCAACTCATTCTAAATCCTATCAAATTGTTTATTTGTTAAGGCTTAACTACAAGCTATATTAAGAACCATTCTGCTATGAAATCCTGTGATAATTCCTTTCAGACGTTTTGTATCATTATTGTTGCGATGATTAATATCGCTTACTGCGCCGTCACGTTCTAAATAAACAATTAATTAAATTATCCCATTAAATCAAAACTACACTCGCATTTCGTAGAATCGCACAAATATAATATATATCTGCAACTGAACACAGTAATTGTACGAACGCAATGCCACTTTGCTAATATAATAAATCGTATTAATTAATTTAATGCATCACATTATCTAAACGATATTAGTATTTGCAACGCAATCCGTCTATCTCTATAATTACATATTTATGACGAAAAATGCCGACGTACAGCATTTCAATAAAACGTTATACTGTGTGGTAAGAATAATGTAGAAACCCATAAAAAGAGGCAATGAATTTTATCCGTCTAGCCGTCTCGCCCAATCCTGCAATCGCCGCCGAGCTTCGCGTAGTGGCTGCACGGTTAGTCCGGAGATTCAACGTTTCCTTGCAAATAAAAAATGCAACAAAACTTTACGACCTCATTAAAATACCGCTACTCTCTGTACTATTCCGCCCGTAAATTGAATAACTTACTTTTATGAGTTTTTAATGTACGTCGGCTTGTTTGATGACACCATGCCGACTGGTTTGCCAGCGTTAATAATGAGCTCGTTGCATTTTCTGGCCGATCGCTGCGTTGGTTAAGGTGCGAGGTGGCAATCGCGATTAATCACACGAGTAGCGCGTCACCGGGTTCGAATCCCGGCTCCGGCACTGGCACTGTCGGAGGAAATGGTTGTATGTCCGAGTTTTTTCAATGTGTAACCCTCAGTGTAACCCCTTTCCACACAGGCTTCTGGAATTAGGGGCTGTCTAATTTCTGTAGTGTTATCTATTTTTTTTTATTTGCAGGGAAGCGTTGAACGATACTATACACTGTTTAATTAACTATTTTGAATGCTAATCAAGCTTTGTTGAATTGAGTTGTTGAGTCCGCAACTTGAAATATATGAACTTTTTGGACTAATTGCACATACAAACTTTTGTTCGGAATGGTCCAACGAATACATTTCAGCTGGTTTTAGCTCAAAAGACTGTATATGTGGAAATATTCGGTATATATAAACAAAAATAATATCTAAAATATGGAATATTGACTTTAATTCATATAAATAGCAATTAGATCCCTTCTAAGATATCCATGACAGTAGTTTCAGACTTTTAATTGTGGATTTAAAACTAACCGGGGGTTTTCTATTAACATACATGATCGTTACTGCAAACGTATTAGTTTTCGCATAAATATAGTTTTTGCGCATTTTTTTTAGTAATAAATAACTCATTTTTATAACCTTTGATTGAAAAAAATATGGATTGTAAAAATGTATTTACCTCTTACTAAAATCCTATTGAATTTGTCATCCTTGTTAAACCCTCTGCCTGAAGTTAAAAGCTGACTAGATATTTAATGCGAAAGATATAGGTCACTTTGGAAATGTAAAGGATTCAAGTATAAGGATTTGCTCGTGCTCCGTTAAGGATGTCCAACCTGTCTCCAGTTCTTGGTTTTTGAAAATATTGGAAAGATGCCACCCCCTCACTGAAGCTCTTACTTTTTTGAATTCTTACAAGGTGGCATTTTCAAAAGACACTATAGGACAGCAGTTAACTGCAGCCCTCGGCATTCTATTGCATGCTAATTAAGGGTATAGAAACCTCATCTCTCTAATCTTATACGTGAACTGAAGACCCATTCCAAGGAAGAAAAATTGGACGATTTCTGAGTGTCTCTTTTAACAGAACTCTGACTGACAATCTTAGAAAAGTTGTCGGGTTATTTCTTACTTTCTCTCACGGTAACGCAACCCTCCAGGAAGGGTTTACGATTAAAGGTGACACCCTTGTATAAATCTTAAAAGAGAATTCCAACGTGGCAGTAATGACTGCTTTTGGTATTTTTGCTCTTGTTGTAACGAAACAAATATTTCCCTCCATGTGGAATGCCAATACCAGATGGAAGCAAGTCCTGGTCGACCGAAGAAAGTCGACTCACGATGGAACAGAAGATACCTGCAGAAAGATGTAAAGCCCGCGATCTTTCGACTGTTCAAACGGTAGCCTCCATTTTACCAATATTAATGCAAAACTAAGCTTGTTGGTAAAGTTACGCCTGTCTTTAAAATTGTTACATTGTCAAAACTGTGTGGGTAAATATACCCAATTAGATTTTGGTTTGCAGTTGATTATGGTTAGTTTTAAGTCATAACATTCATCTCATGTCTAGTATGATTTGTATGGATCAGAGCTGCCTAGAGTGCTTATATCTCTAATTTTTAGTAACCTTATTAATAGTCAACTTTAGTAGTCACTAGGAGGCTTTTAAGGAGTTTTTTTTTATTTGATATCTTGCCGCATATCCTTATTCTTAGTACTGTTCTAATTAGTGAAAATACATATTGATTACTAATAAAACATATTAAAGCGGTGTGTACAAATTTTCAGGAATACCCCGGCAATACTCCGGAATTAGTTGACAATTGAGTCAAGAAAGCAATAAGATGCGTTGGCTCGTAGTCTTAGTGGTTGTTTGTGCCTGTCTCGGTGCTTAGTGCTATTGTGTTAAAATTTCAATATGGTAATTAAATATTTTCGGTCTAAAATCTTTTTAAAATAAGCGTATGATTATACTCTATAAAATTGTTAAAGCCGTCATTGAGAAAATCGATTTCTTTTTTTTTCCTAGTGAACTTCCGAAAATTACAACAATATTCTGAGGATAATTTGAATTAACGTATTTCTGAACTTTCTGAAAAATTTTGGGATGTACTACGTTCTACAAGTGCATAAATAAATAAGTTGGATCGTAAGGGTTACAAGATATTACAGAAAAGAAACTCACTTGAGCTGCTGTGGCGTAGCAGATCGCAGACACTACCCCTAGCCCGGATAAGCCATGTAACGTGCACACGATAAAATTTCACTAGCTCAGACTATCTCAGGGCGTTAAGCCCAAGTTAACATAAACTATGATAAATTATTAATGTACTTACTTACACCAATCGCTGAGGGTTCCATTCGCAGCGGTCGCAAACGAAATAATGACACAAACTTTAAACATGAAATGCACTATATTACAGAATTTACAAAATAATGTTGGTTCTCTAGCATGAAACCTGGCGATGTTCAAAAGGGGTGGCTAATTTTCGGATTAATAAGTTACAGCATAAATAAAGATGCCTCGTGTAGCTACACTTAGTTTACAACGTAATAAATAAATTAACATAAATCTGGCCACAACATGTCTGATTAGAGAACCTCTTTAAATAAATATAATATAAATGCGTAAAACCATTAAATATATACAAGTTAAAATGCAACAGTATAAATATATTTAACCACGCAGAATCATTGAAGGTGGTCCCTGGTAAAGCAAACAACACACTTATCCAGGGTGACCCAGACTTCGACGATGCAGAAACTGCAGCCCTACGGTGGTGTCTTCGGGAAGAAAGAAATTGACCAGACGATGCGGTCGATCACAGCCTCTTCAGCTGTGGAATTTTCTACTCCTGTGGGTGTGTGTGGGGGTTTGGGCCCCGTCCGTAGAACTTTGTACTCCTGGCGTGTGCGTGTGGGCGTTCTAGCCCCGTCCGCGGAACCCTCTTACTATTGAGGGAAGCAATCCACCAAAACCCCTAGAGAAGGCTACAGCTAAATGAATGGGGTCGAGTACGTCTTACAAACCATCGGGATACTTTCAAAGGAAAGCCTATACACTTAAATCCTGCACCAGCAGTTAAAATTCGCTCCCAACAACAAAATATTCTGCTCACAGAACAACAACAAATGGAGGAAATTTTCTTGGTGTTGATAACTTCAAAATCCACAAGGATGCCTTGAATAACACAAGTTTTCAGGAATCACCAACCGTGTACATGCCAAGACCACGTCTCTCTCTCTCTGAACCAGCCGGAAGACTCGCGTCGCTCGCGGATTCAACAGGTCCGCAACAGATGCACTATGTGACTTCCAATTTAAGCACATCAGAATATTTAAAATTTCGTATTCCTGGAATACGTGTAAATTGACTATTAATAAGGCCACATGTCATCTGGAAACAAAGAGCTCGTGTCTAGGAGAAATCGTTAATAAATATCGAATATAAGAATGCCTTTAAATTTGATCCTTGTGGGATAACGGATGTGACGAATATTTTTAATTGCCTTATCCAACAAATTATGTGTCGTTAAAATGTAAAATATATTTGATAAAAATTTTCAAAATTAGACGAGGATATATTGTAAAATTCCAATTTTTTCTCTACCATTTTTTGGGTTTATTACTTTTCCTGCAGCAAAGTTAAGAACAATAAATAATACATAAACACCACAGAAATTAGACAACCCCCGATTCCAGAAGCCAGGGCTTGTGCGGAAGGGGGTTACACATTGAAAAAACGCGGACATACAACTATTTCCTGGGACAGTACCAGTGCCGGAGCTAGGATTCGAACCCGGTGGTGCAATATCCGTGTGATTAATCGCGATTGCCACCTCGCGCCTTAACCCACTCGGCTATCGACCAGATGAGAAAATGGTGCACTTAATGATATTATATCTTTCCTTTTTCTTGTAGTGTACGAGTATTTATTTAAAGTGTTGGTTTTTATGGATAAAGAAAAACTGTCGTCCATATTTTATTTGTCCTTGACCTTAAAAGCAGAAAGAAGATAGAATTCAGAGAAGACATGAATATTCCAGAGGAAATTACAAGTTTTAATTTATACATGCTTTAATTTTATTAAGATTGACTCATCACTTTTAAGAGTTGAGTTAAAATTACTTTATCTAATTTCTTTTTATTATTGGTATAAGATGTAATGCTTTCGGCCCAACTGAGGTAACATTTTTCAACCGTGTACGTGTAATCTAACTTTATTGCTTCCGAACTCTTTATAGCTTTATTATTAATTTTATGGGTTTATTGCTGGGTACTTGGCCCGCCCTCTAATTAAATGTAATTTTAGAAATATCTCCTGTAAAACAGAGGAATTTAATATTCAACACCTACACGTTTTTCACGTCTTGGGAGATATTCAGAACGGTGAAATATAATCAAATATCCTACTCAATATAATCCTTAATTGAAGCTAGATATGGAAAGTCTTGTATATTCTAAGTATTTAATACACTTAGTATTTAAAAAATATAACATATAGTTCATTAATCTGCGTAAAGTAACGTCGACAGCAATGTCAAAAGAACATATTGCATCTTCTCAAAAATTAGTATTTTCTTTATAGCATTCGGTCAAGTGAATGTGATAAATTACGGTTATATTTGAAAGGGAAAAAAATCCTGTAGGTAATTTCATCGGTTTTCACTTCTGCATAACCCAAAAATATCCAGATTTATGCAGGGTGTTCAATTTTTATTGACCGGACGTCTAGTTCGTTAATAGAACACCTGTATTTTTTTTCTTTCCCCACTTTATCTTTATAACTCTATTAGGGTGAAAATCCTATTAAATCCATGCATTCTCTAGGACAAATATCACTTATGTCATGTCATCCAGTTTCCCAGCTCAATAATTTAAAATAAATTTTTTTGACAATGTTACAATCACGATTTGGCACTGCAAATAATAGCTCAATAAATAAAATAATGTTTGTAATAAATAGTTTTTAATAAATAATTTTATTAGAATAATTATTGCAAAAAATGTTCTAAGTAAAATCCTCTCAAATAACATATAACATATAAACACCACAGAAATTAGAGAGAAAATAGCTCATAATTTTGTCACAGTTTGTTAAACGCTTTACTTAACATATCAAAGTCTCAATCGCAATCGAAGCATTAGCGTTTTGATGGTAATATGGAATTATTACACTTAACGCGCCAGACTTGTAACTTGTAATTCAGCGCTCGGCGGGGCACATAGCCCGGAGAGTAGCTGTTGGTTGCAGTCTGGTTACGTTCCTTATAGTAAAATAAGGATTTTATAGAGGAGTTTGCGACTAAAAATATTATATTTAATATAAAAATCTGTTTCTTAATTAGCAGTTTAAGAGGTTTTAGTGATATTGATACGCTGAACTTGCTTTATACTTTATACAGTACAGGGACAGGTACTAGCCGTATAGGGAAATCCTATACTCTCATGTACATGTGCAGTACGGGTGAGAATGTCATCTAATGGAATGTGATTGAGGGTGGGGTGATCCATTGCACTGCTCTCTGGCGCCCCCTGTGATTGTGATGGTATGGATTTATTTCGTACTTTATGTTATCTATGCTTCACTCATTTGAAATCCCGGTTTTGTACACGAACAGATATTAAATAGATTCGGTTTTTTTAGTCTACAAGAGTGCAGGAAACTTGGGTCTCTTTTGTTTGAACACAAATTAATTCACAATCTATTTTGAACATGCTGAATTGTCATGCCGTGCATTGAAACACGTAATCACAAAACCTTTTATCTTCCTACCCCACGGACAAACGTACTGAAATTCTCTCCCTTATACTTTATACTCACCAGCTACATGTCTATTCAGAATCAGCTTGATATATTTCATCCAAACATTGTAAATATTAAGTATATTTTTTCTAGCTATCTCTGAATATGTTGTTTAACATATACTTATTGTTCTTTCATTGTCATTGTTTATTATATTATATTCTCTACTATATCTGTAAATTGTATTTTTCCACCCATAATAATTGGTTTTTACTGTGGGACTGTGTACACAAATAAACACTCCAAAAGATGCCGCGATTATTGAGTAACACTTTGAATTACCTATTGCAACCCAGCCTAGGTCCTTAACAATTACGCAGTTTTTTTTCAGAGTAAACTTAAATTTACATAAAGCTACTTAACTACCGCAAACTATATTGTTAGTTTAAAATCTAACGAATTTATTAGCTTTTACCAGCGCATGTGTAATTAAACCATCAATTACCGACAAAGGTGATATAAAATCTGTATAGAGACTTTGTTCAGAAACCGCGCCATAAAGTTTCAAAATGGTGTAGGTGTGCCCGTTTCATCCGTATATGGCATGTCGGGTCATATCCCATCGGTTAGGTTATTATTTTTATACGGTTTTCAACATCGTTTTATTTGATGCCTCTGAGTTTCTCTTACGATTATAATCATTCATTTTAAAATATGTACATACTTATTTGCTTGACGTAAAGTACGATCGTTGATTAAAGGGGCTCATTAGGTAATTTTAGCAATAGCAAGTTGAAGAAAAACTTGTTAATCTTTAATTGTTTACATATAAAGAATTAGTGAAAGCAGTGAGAGTTTGCATCGCTTCAAAAAAGGGTCAATTGCGTTATTCAAATTTATAAAAGAGATTCCTCTCTACGTCGACCCTATCAAAGCACAGAAGTTTTATAAAAAAGGACCTCTAACAAATGTGCATCCGAATTTCATTAGGTTTTGCAAAGACGTATACTCCATTTGTATAAGGCACTCAATAAATATTACCTGTTACTGAAATTCAACTTGAACTCTCTCGAAAATATGTAATTTCAAAAGTTCCTTTGTTTGCGTTGGTATTTATTGGTGTTTAAAATGTCGAAGTAAAGTTATTTCCGGTTAAAACAGGAATATTGAAAAGTGTACTTTTATTTAAGAACATCTTTATACTGCTTGAAACTTGAAACAAGCTTCTAGAAAGTCAAATAAACGATATAGAAGTATTATACGTGGTCCTGCATTATGTTTCATAGAAAATTATCTCATCAATAGAAAACAATGCGTAAGAATTGATGAGATTTATAGTCAACATCTCACTGTCACCATGGGCGTACCACAAGGAACAGTATTGGTTCCAATTTTGTTCATTGTGTATATTAACAGTATTACGAATTTGAAACAATGACACTGCTATTGTGTTTGTAGAAGATTCATGGGACTTGGTACATAAAAATGCAGAAGAAAGTTTAGCATTAATTTTCAAGTGGTTAAAGTTTAGTTCATTAAGCTTAAACGTACAGAAAAGCAAATTTTTAACGTTTACATTATTAGCTAATGTTCAACCTTCTAAAAAAACACTAAATACATATACATGATAATGTATGCTCGCAGCAAACAAATTGTGGATGTCCCATTTTCGCTAATAATATAAAGTACTTAGAAGTTATGCTTGACCATCACCTAAGATGGAATGAGAATGTATCTGATATTGCAAAGAAAATTAGACAACCCACACACACATAAATTCTATATTTTAAGGGACATATTAAATAACAAAAATTTAATGACTATTTATAAGTCACTAATTCAGTCTATAATTAGGTACTCTATCTGGACAGGACTTTATAACAGTTTACTAAAAGTTCTACATAGAACTCAAAATTCTATTCTAAACATAATTAAGAAAAAAAACTGTATTCCTCCACACTGTTATACATAGAGGCAGATGCGTTTAATATAAAAAAATCTTTTTGCCTACCGGTGTTTAATACATATGTTTAACGAAAAGATCCCGCCAACCCATCGTAGTTATATAACTAGATTTACTGAAAATATGTCTGTAGCTTTGCCATTGGTTAGTAAAAACCATACACAAAGATCTGTCTTTATAAGGAAAAGTTGTTCAGCATTTGTTCCTCCACAACTTTTATTAAGGTCATTTTTTTGTAAAAACATGTTTGCAAGACCACCCCTGCAGCATAATGCGCAGTAACTCCTTAAGTATTAGAGATATAAAAAAAAATGTATAAGAAAAAGCTGTTCAGAATTTGATGCTCTACAACTTTTATTCAGGTCATTTTGCTCTAAAAAAATGTTTAGGAAACCACCCCTACAGCGCAAATCGTACCAGCAGTTCGAGTGTGATCTTTTGGTTGGATACTCAGGAGACAGCCCCTAAGCAACTCTGGAAAATCATCCTGTTTGGATTTTTTTTTAAATGGCATCTTCATTGGATTAAATATTCACTTTCGTGAACTCTTCAAAGAACTTAGCTTATAGTGTAAATTTAAGCGATGAAGAAATTTTTCTGGCAGGCAGGCGTGTGAATGACATCTAAAATGCATAGAGAATATTTTGAATGACATTTTAATGAATCATTTTGAATTTCCAGCTACTTAAAATTTTAATTTTGGCATTTGCCAAATAAAATATTTTTTATCTTACGGATATTGTACGGTTTTAGTCAAGCAACTTACAAAGAGCGCCATCTATCACGACTTAATGCAATCAATGATTTAAAGAATGAAATGATTTTTGGGGGGAAATAATTATTAACCTTGTCAGCTTATCCGTCGTCACTAATAGGAGAAGACTCAATCTTAGAACTCCTGTACTGAATGGAACGATAATAAATCTTTCCAGTGAAGTCAAGTATCTAGGAGTCGTCCCGGATCAAAAACTTACCTGGAACTCACATCTGGAACGGACTTTTACTAAAGCAACAGCGGCAATATGGACGTGCCGTAGGTTGTTTTGTAAAACTTGGGGTCTAAGACCGAAAATGACACATTGGTCTTATCTTTCGATTGTCAGACCTATGGTAACCTACGCATCATGCGTATGGTGGCCAAAAACAGAAGAAAAACAGCACAGGGAAGTTGCAGGAATTGCAACGCCTTGCCTGTTTAGGGACTACAGGAGCAATGCACTCGTGTCTCACAGCAGCTATAGAGGCTATGCTTGACTTACTTCCCTTGCACTTACATGTAAGGAAGGAGGCGGCACTCAGTGCCTTACGACTGCACCAAGCAATTAAATTCAAACCAAGTGATCTGGTTTGACGTGCTAATTGAAAGTCGTCAGACGAGCAAGATGAAGTCACTGCGATTGGAACAGGGGTCACTTATCTGGTATACAGATGGATCCAAGATGGCTGAAGGGGTAGGAGTGGGAGCAGCAGGGCCGAATTGTAGGCTATCCAAAGCCCTCGGTAACACCCCAACCATCTTTCAGGCAGACATTTATGCCATAGATATGTGTGCCCAGGTATGCCTACATAAAGGCATCCGAAGGGCAAACATCTACATACAATCAGATAGCCAGGTAGGCTCTAAGGTCCTATACCTTTGAATCTAAAATTGGGAATGTAGGCAATCCCTGAAAAGCAACTGGCTAATAACAACAAGGTTACCTTGATGTGGGTGCCAGGGCATGAGGGAGTACAAGAAATGAACTTGCTGATAGCCTTGCAAAAAAAGGAGCTGAAGCACCGTTCATTGGACCCGAACCGTTTTGCGGCCTAGCCAAGGGACATATAGCGGAGGAGATCCAAGAATGGGAAAAGCATCAGAAAAAGTCCTACAGGAAGGAATACTCCAGACCAAAGACAAGCGAAAAAGTTTATAACTTATTCGACAAAGAATGACACAAAGCTTCTCGAACTGGAAAAGTCCGAATTAAGGCTAACCACAGGCCTTCTAACTGGCCACTGCCCCTTGAGATAGCATCTCAAGAATATGGGCAAGGCGGTAGATAATAAATGCAGATATTGCGATACTGCAATTGAAACTGCGGAACACCTATTTTGTGAATGCAAGATGTTAGTCCGCACTAGGCTAAAATTCCTAGAACAGGCGGAATTAACGCCGGAAGACATAGGGAAAATTAGCCCCCAGGAAAATCACAAGCTTTGTAAAAAGTCTGGGAATCCTGGGATAACCACTAGATGTAGGGTAAATCACAAAAGATCTTTTAGGTTGAAGTGAAGTAAGGCTGTTCGAAGCCAAACGACCCCGTAAAACAATCTACAATCTATCCATCGTCCCCGATAGTTTGACGCAGGATGCTGTACTATTTAATACTGTTTGTGGTCGACAGCGTCCAATTGCAATTATAATAGTTTATCATTGTAAAGGATGAATTCAATTCGATATTCGATGCTGGTTGTCACATACTCACCGCACCAATTGACAGCGTAATTGTTAGTAAATTGCATTGGTAAATACGGCTTTAAGTGTTAGTGTGCCATAAAATTGGGAATTTATGGTCGACGGGTCAAGGGTATTTCTCCCTCTAGCGTAACCCAGATTTATTTAAGAGGGATTGGATTTGAAAAACAACATAACAATTGTAACTAGTTGAAAACTGGACGAAGAAATTTCTGAAACCTAATTTTTGTTTGGAATTTACGGAGCACGAACATTTGCTTTCAAATTTTTTTCATTTTGATTTATTCTGGTAGGACCAGTTTAACATGTATAAAAAGTGGATACATGCTCTTAATGGTGTTATTGTATAAGAATTATTTTGGCTATCATAATTTGGAACCGCATATTTTTATATTTATCTATTTTTTTAAGGTAGTATAAATACGGAAATGACCTCCAAATTAAACTTTACTCAAACAAATTTTAAAACCCACTCTTTGCCCTACGCCACTGGTCTCTCGAGCTATTAAATGATTGTGATGGACATTGTGTAAGGACTAAAAAGGAAAGTCATGTTAGGTCTACCCTTTTACTGTATCCAAATAAACCAAAAAACCTATTAGAATATACGCATTTGCCTCTAGAATGGCTTTATCTTTTATGGTCACTTTAATTGCCATAATACAAGCCCATAAAACGGTACAGTACAAAGTTGCTTATCTTACGGATGGATGAATTAATACAATCTGGTAATGTGTTATTGTTTTCGTATTATTGAAATGTAGCTACCAAAATTTGCCGTCTGCTTTATCTCAACGATTATATTGACGACATTATCACTTTTGTTTATTTTCTGTCATCGAGATTTGTATTCCATTTTCCAAGTTAAATTCTTTACGTACAAAGCAATCTTTGGGATTCAGTCTGCAAGGTGGTTAAGTGGGCATAAATCGGGTGTGCATTCCATATGGTCCAAATTGACACTATGCTTACTAGTTAGTGGAAATGCAATTTTCAATGTTCAAAAATTGCATTGATTTTATGTTGCACCGATACATATACGAGAAAGAAAATGAATTAAAAATAATTATTGCAGAAAAATCAGTCAGTTCGGGAAATTGAATGGTCGCTCTGAACGATTGCCTAAATCGTAAGAGAGTCAGCTCTAATCTGTAGAGCCATCTGTCGTCCGTTGTATTAACGAACTTGTAGATATTGTTGAATGTATTCAACACTGTTAGTAGTTTGCATAGAAGCACGATCACATGTTGGTAAAGTCATAACCTAACAAGTACGGCAGTTATAATAGAAATGAACTGAATTGCATTCTTTAAGTCATAAGGAGATGAGTTTGGAATGCGTATGGGAGGTGGAAGAGTCTACTACTCCTTTTGGACACTGCGATCCCAAACTCACAATGGAACCAAACGACTAATACATATCTGATATCGTTGATGAATCATCTACACTGGCTTCTAGGTCTTTGACAACTTGACCACACACAGTTTTAATGAAGTCGGACTTCATAAATCTTTCGTCAGTCATACTTTATGGGATTCTCTCAATTTATGTGGTATCGATGATTTGGAATCAACTCTTTCTTCAAACCTCAGGTGTCCCCCAAACACCAATTTTGAAACCCCTCTTTTTCGTGTCATCCATTAACGACATTGGCAATGACAGTAATGTTTGCTACTTTCTGTACTTGGATAACGTTAAATTCTTGTAAAATTTCTTCCGTCTCTGATTATGAGAGGGGAAAATACTACGTTCGACAAATGGTATTGTAATTAACAAATTAATAATAAATAGTACAATGTTATATCTTTTTATTATAAAATGCCAATGCTTTTGTATGAACATGTACTTACAAATTTATAATACTACTACTGTGTTTTTCTTAGGTAGTCTTATAGTTTATTTGCAATTTTATATATGTATTAAGAAAAAAATTAGAAATAATAGATTTAGCCCTACAGTTTGTTGTGAAATCTGTAGCACATCTAAGGTGTCGATAGCTTCGTTTCACAGCTTAGAACTCTTCGCACTCGTTGCAGATTAAAGGAAGAACTAATGTTAGCATTGGGTTTTCATCAACTCTGGTTTTAAAATGGATTGACATACCCTTCCCAAACATTCAGTTTGTTTTGTTCGACTATGGATCGTAGTTCCCTAGGGTTCTTACTCATTCGACAACGCATTGTTAATTGTTAATAAAATTTGTATATAAGGCACTTAATTTGTTTGTTAAGTATGTTACATAACAGCCCCATTTGTTGTTGTTTATTTTTGTGTTATAATCAGGACGATTTGCAGGTGTTAAGAACAAGCAATATATCTAGCAAGTAACTAGTCATTCTTTTACTTTATTGGGCCTACCTAGCAAGTATCTAACCATTTTTTAAACTTTTTTGACCCCTCGATATTACTCGATTCCTTGTATCATCCCAGGTAACAGTATCATCTGCATATAAAATGACTTTTCCCTTGATGTTCATGTGAGTTAAGGAATTGATATACACGTTGAGAAGTATTGGTTCTAGTACTGTTGTACCCTGCGGAACACTAATCTGACAGTTTTTTGGTTCACTTAATACATTTCTAATTTTAACACACTGAGTTCTGTTTGTCAAGTACTCTCAACACTATGCCCTAACTCCATAAAGATAACTGAGAAGTTGTTGTTCTTGTTTTATTTTTGTACTGATTTGTTTTGAAATTATAACAGTTCTTAATGTGCCTAATATGTCTTGCAACTTTGTTACCAAATTTTGCATGTCTAGTTCAGGAGCGTTTATATTTAACACTTTTATTTAATTTGTTTCTTTAATTATTCCTTCTAGGTCAGTTCTTATTATATTCATTCATTCGAGACTGCAAGGATTTCCGAATTTTTCCTGAGTATAGAATAATCTAATAATGTTCAAGTAATAATAAACTGAGACATAAAAAACCAAACAAAAACTTTACTACCTCATTAAAATACCGGTACTCTTTTTTGTGCTGTTCGCAAATTGACTCGCTTACCTTTATGGGCTTTTAATGTGCGTCAGGAATGTTTCATGTCAAGCTTGGCGCCATGGCCCGCAGCGATATAATAATGTTGTAAATTTTTTGTTTGCATTTTTTATTTACTGGAATCTATTTACTTCAACTTAGCGCCGTGGCCCACGGCGATAATAATTATGCCGTAAAGTTTTTGCTTAGCTTTTTTTGTCTCAGGAAGTCCTTACTTGGACTATAACAGAATTAATGTACCTAAGGTTGGAGACCACTGTTAAGTTTATATACAATGATTTAAATCGAATTTCAGTAGATGAAATGACTTTCAGAACCCGCACAGTTATTATGTTTCTAAAACCAGTACGTTTATAAATAAATCACAACCAGCACAAGCGTCATTTATAAAATGAGTTATTTCGAAACGATTTCAGTAGAAATGTGTTTTATTTTAATAAACCGATAAGCTTATAGTAAATTTTACGCTTTTTATTTGTGTAAATTGTAATTGAGCGTTTGCCCCGCATTCCTTGGCAAATACTTTTCAACAATTTACTTTATATTGTCGAAGGTCATGTATATATGCACTTTATTTGAACTTAAAATAAACAGCAAGTAATTTCTTATAGTATACATCCATACATCCATTTAGAAACAAAAAAAAGATTTACTTTTATTTTATTTGGAAAAGTTGCTCTCATTTTCCAAACTGTCTGTTAAATGAAGAGCTACTGAAGTTTTGAAAAGTTGTGTGGGTACTCCTTCAACTTATTATTCCATGAAAAAGTCCCCCCCCCCCGCGTTTTTGAGGCCGCTGAACACGATGGTGATATTTTACGGTTCCCATTCTTCAGTAAACTCGAAAAACCACCCCTATTTCGCGTTTTTTCCCATTGTAGGCATGCGGTTCGATTATCGGACAGGATTCATGTAGGGTGTATGAAATTTATCCATACAACATTTTATCCACCCCCGGGGTTAAAACTGCTCGCTCCCCCCAAGAGAATCAAAATGCATGAAAATTTGTTTATCCATTTTTGAGGGTGCTCAATACGATGGTAAAATTCATATCTCTCCCACCCTCCACCAATCACCCTTAAAACAAACCAAAGGGAGTTGAGCGATGAGATATGCCATCAACCTCGGGGTTGAAATTACCACGACCCCTAATATTTAGTAGAGGTAGAGTTGTTTGCTGCCATCCAAAATTGATAGGATTTTGGATGGCAGCAAACAACAGATAATGAACTGTTGCCGATAAAACTAAACGTTGCTCATGCAAAATAATTGGCGTTACATGCAGCAATTAATTTATGCCACAATTTAAGGAATATTTTTTGTCAAAATGCAATAAATATTGTTGACGAAGCTGTGGTTGACTAAGAGCCTGAGTAATTAGACATTAATCCTGATATTTATGATATTGAAGAATTCGAAGAAGTTGATAATTATGAAGAAGACGTTTGTACCTCAGGGAATATCTCAGATGTATACGATTTTAGCGATGACGAGGGTGAAGAAATATTCCAAACTTCAGTTACCGATCCGGAAGTAGACACTTCTTGCAGTAGCACATCTAGTACAACTACTAGAAAAATAAAACATGAATAAAATAATCAATATATGTAAAAAGTTTAACAAAAATCACGTGAATTTTCGAAAAACAAAAATTATATCATCTTCCAGAGTAGAGTTTCTTTTTTCTAAATATTTAAAACCTGCTCACAATCACTTTTTATTATTAATATTGAAATTTTTATAATGAATAATTACACATACTTATACTTGTGCGCGCATACGTATAATACTGAAAATGACGGGAAATTACCGCGCGTATATATATACACCAAAAATGGCAAAAAATCGACTAAATTACAAAAAAAAGATTTGTTAGATCACATGAAAGTACATAAAAAAATTTGAAGAATTTGGACTAAAAAATGGAATTGCAAACAAATTATTGGATATTTTTTGCCAAAATTTGGCAGGCTATTTCTTGGTTATATAAGTTACTTTCATCTAAAATGTCATCAAATTCGGTTGAATTTTGGCCAAGTTAGCAGTAATTCAATTTTTGACGTTTTTTTCGATATATATACAGGGTGTCTCACCGGGAACTGAATCGATCGATATAGAGAAAAGTACGCATCAGAAAATTTTGAAAATTTAGATAATTACTAATGTCGGTGTGGCCAATCCAACTAAAATAATTACAAGCAGCTGGCACTTCCGCTTATACCGGAAGTCGATACCAACTTGCTTATTTCAAGTGGAACACCCTATATATTTTAGGGTTTTCGAAAAGAGCATAAAATTCTGGGTCGAAAATATGTAGCATATCCTATACCTAAACCTAGCTGTTTTAGAGATATTTGACATTTTATAGAAAATTTGACAGGTGCAACGGTTTGCAAGAACCGTTATAACTTTCTTCGTGTAAAAGATTCTCATTTGCTTCTTGTCATTTAAAAAGAACACAAGGAGAACTACGTTCTACAACTGAAATAAATTCAATAATATCATACCAAGTGTTCCGTTTTTCGCGTTACATTTTGTCAACTTCATACCGCGAAAACTTGTTTAGGTCAAATGGAACACCCTGTATTTTTTTACGTCAAGTTGTGTAAAATTGAATTCCCTTTTTTCTGATATTAGCATTGTGGGGGTTAAAGTTACAACTTTTTGAAATACTTGCGATTTTATTAGAAATTCATGAATTGTTGTAATCATTTCATCAAAATAGCCATGATTAGAAACAATCAGTCATTATCTTATGTAAAAAAATGCCAGCACGTTTAAATACCAATGAAAACTTTTTAAATATGTTTATTATTTATGGAGAATGTGATAAAGTAATATCAAGAACTTGCAGCACATTTGCTACTCGATATCCACAAAAAGGCAAAATAACACCAACACTGTAACATGCGTATTAATCGAATTGAAGATATGGCATGAACTAAAGTAGCAGAGATAAGATCAATTTAAAATATGATTTCATTTTAATTTAATGATTGCTCAAAATTCCGCCCTCGAACCTCGACACATTTTTCGCACCTTCGGATTAGTTCCTCATGGGTAGCTCTTCTAACTGAATCCTGTGATATGTTTTGAAATACATTTCTTACTCTTTGCATACAATCTTCAATGGTTGTTAATGGGCTCTCAAACTTTATTTCTAATAGTTCCCCAACTGATTCCCCAATAGAACTGATAAATCGGGCGAGCGAAGATAGGTCCATTATTGGCAATCCATTGATCATAAAAAGTTTCTTGTAAATAATTATTAATTAAATATGCGTTATGTGGGGGAGCTCCGTCGTGCTAATGAAAAATGTTTCTATGTTCGACGAGAGGAAAATTTTCTAAATGGTTATTCAAATTTTGTAAGATATTCAGATATCTTTCACCTAAAAAGAAAAACAAAAATTTACCTATACATATTAGCAGAGAAGAAAATTTAATTTACCATTTAAATTTTCCTAATAAAATTGTAATGCCACCACTCTATCGTTTCTTATGGCATAGTAAACATTGAACTGCCAACTTTCCTGAAAGTTTCGCTCTCTGAACATATGAGGATTTGAGTCACTCCAATAATGCGAATTGTGTTTATTAAAAAGTCCATTTTTAGTAAATTTTGCTTCATCTGTCCATATAATATTTCCCAAATAAGAATCGTGACCCTCAGACTTTTTTAGAATAAACTCACAAAAATCCTGTCTTAGGAAATCTGTTTCTTTTAATCCTTGAACCGTATGGAATGAAAACGGGTGAAACTTATGTTTTAATAAGATTCTGTGAATTGAATCCTTGCATAGTCCCGATTCCAGGGCAGCTTGTCTTAATGACATCCTTGGAAATTCATTAAATTATCCCAGAATGACTATTTCAATGTTTTCGCCATCAACAATAGGCTTTCTTCTTTGCATTTTTGCCTTGACAAAGCCATAATTTTTAAAATTTTCCAGTATGCGTTTTACAGTGTTTGGTGACGGTTTCCGTTTTTCTGGATATCGAGTAGCAAACTCGGTAGCAAATGTGCTGCAAGTTCTTGATATTACTTTATCACATTCTCCATAAACAATAAACAAATTTGAAAAGTCATCGTGAGTGTAATTCTAACGTGCTAGCATTTTTTGACATAAGATACTTAATGACTGATTGTTTCTAATCATGGCTATTTTGATGAAATGATTACAACAATTCATAAATTTCTAATAAAATCGCAAATATTTCAAAAAGTAGTAACTTTAACCCCCACAATGCTAATATCAGAAAAAAGGGAATTTAATTTTACACAACTTGACGTAAAAAAATACAGGGTGTTCCATTTGACCTAAACAAGTTTTCGCGGTTTGAAGTTGACAAAATGTAACGCGAAAAACGGAACACTTGGTATGATATTATTGAATTTATTTCAGTTGTAGAACGTAGTTCTCCTTGTGTTCTTTTCATGTGACAAGCAGCAAATGAGGATCTTTTACACGAAGAAAGTTATAACGGTTCTTGCAAACCGTTGCACCTGTCAAATTTTCTATAAAATGTCAAATATCTCTGAAACGGCTAGGTTTAGGTATAGGATATGGTATATATTTTTGACTCAGAATTTTATGCTCTTTTCGAAAACCCTAAAATATATAGGGTGTTCCATTTGAAATAAGCAAGTTGGTATCTACTTCCGGTATAAGCGGAAGTGCCAGCTGCTTGTAATTATTTTAGTTGGATGGGCCACATCGACATTAGTAATTATCTAAATTTTCAAAATTTTCTTCTGGAGCGTGCTTTTCTCTATATCGATCGATTCAGTTCCACTACTAGTACAAAAATCAAAATGAAAAATGCGAAATGTTAGATTTTAATCATTTCAATTACTTTTTTAGTTTGACGAGTAGTTGGTAATAATTGCTTCGGTTGCTTCACTATCATAACATTTTGAAATATATGAAATAAACTCATGTGGTAATATATCAATCAGAAATTTTGCAGTGAACGTTCCCCTTATATTGCAAATATTTTATTGTCAATTCTCTTAGGATGTTCAATTGTGATGTCTAGTCGGTGATTAGTACGTTCCTTCTCGTACGATTTTCTAGGAAAATTATAAAATACAAAGACGCATCCGCAGTGTAATACGTATTGGAATATCCTGCCAAGCAATTTATTTTCGCAGTGTGTATTCACTGAATTGAGTGTTTCAGTTAAAGAAATGTTGTACAGTTAATTAAACTATACTGGCATTTTTATAAATTACACTCGTTCGGTAATGATAAAATTGACAATTTTCAGATATTTTGCCTTGTCAAACCGAGTTTTAAATCCTTGAAATTATTGTCTGTGGTCTCTCTTTGAATGTAGTTATTTATTATAATTGGAGATAATATTTTAGTATTCAGTTTGAATGTTTATTACTTCAAAAAGTTATATTTTCATTTATATGTAAATGTATTTTGTTAGAACTTCCACGTTCATAAATATTAACATTTTGGCATGAATTTTTAACATATTTTTCGTGTAATAAGCTAAAATGTGAACGTATTTTATACGTTAATTATACTTTTCGATTTTTTTATGTCGAAGTTAAAAAGCTCCACAAAATCTGTCCGCATATAAAAGAGCAAAATTATTTCTCATGAAATAAATTTGGCACAGTAACAACAGGTCTACCGTTCGATTCAATATTATCCATGTGTGAGTGGACATGACCGGGCCTGTCCTTTTAGAACTTAACTCAATGGGCGAAACGGCATTGCTTATATGAAATAACCGGTCGGTAGCTGCAGTTTTCGGTGTTTTTTGCTTTTTTTGTCAGTTACTGTAACGTTTACAAGCAACGCTCTTGAAATATATAGTTGGCGGATCGAGTCCAACATCACATCATTATACTGCACGTTTATGGGAAAATAGTATTGGTATATTTACGTCTGGGTGGTTTTATTGGTAATGCAGAATTGTCAGTTATTTTTATTGTTGTATTTGTACAGTTAATTACGAGTGATTGGCTGCAAGCTTTGTTTTCTGCATAATACATACTAAAGTCAAATTAGAATTTTTATGTGAATTGCCTGGTGAGAGTAATTTTGTATTTTAACGTGTTCAGGGAGTTATATATTCCTGTTTTGCAGTTTCACCGAGGTCGACGTATTGTTTATTTTAGCAATTAAATTTTTTAGAGCGTTTTTTACAAATATCTTGATATCTGTTATACAGTAAATATACAGGGTGTCCGATAAATCATGGATAATCCTGAAAGGACGTTTTTTGTGAAGTATAGATCAGAGAACCATATATCGGCACGAAAACTGGACCGCGCACTTAATTTTACTCCCTAAACAGGTTAAAATAAAAAATTGCCCTAAGCAGACAACTCCGAGGGGGTAATCGCTCCTTCCAACGGTGGTCAGGATACTTCATATTATATTAATACTCCACCGGTCTGCAATGTACTCCATCATACTACATAATATTTCATGCATACTTCACGATACTTCACTGTACTACAATGTTACTCACTACTCTAACATTCTTAACCAGCAAAGTCAAGCCGATCACGATATTATAAATCTTATCCCTCAATATGACACCTTCGAAGACTTAGGTAAACCACTAACAACGGAAGAGATCTTAACCGCCATTGGGCAGCTAAAAAATAACAAATCTCCCGGCGCCGACTCACTCCCAGCTGAGATCTTTAAAGCTGTGTCGTCAGAGCTCATATCCTACCTCAAAAAACTGTTTGATGTCGTGTGGGAAAGTGGTCAAGCTCCGCAGGAGTTTCGTGATACACTTTTAATCAACCTCTTCAAAAACAAAGGGAGCACTGCGGACTGTGGAAATTACAGGGGTATAGCTCTCCTGGCTGTTGGAGGGAAGATACTCACTAAAGCGATGGCAAATAGGCTAACACCTGTTATGGAAAAGTTACTTCCTGAAACACAGAGTGGTTTTAGACCAAACCGAGGCACATCGGATTTAATCTTCACACTTAAACAGCTTCAAGAAAAAGCACTCGAACATCAAGGAGAAATTCACATGGCCTTCATTGATTTAACCAAGGCGTTTGACTCGGTGGATAGGGAAGTGCTCTGGAAAATTATGTTCCGCTTAGGTATCCCTAGAAAATTTGTGGAAGTATGTCGCAGTCTACATACAAACAACAACGCCCAGGTTATGTATAATAATGAGGCAACCGAACCTTTCCAAACCCTCACTGGAGTTAGGCAGGGATGTGTCCTGGCACCCCTACTTTTTAATTTGTTTACCACTGCTCTAACAATTATTGTTGACAACAAACTGACAGTCAGAGGAATAGGTCTCAGATACCGTTTTGATGGCGGTCTCTTCAACATAGGGCGCTTTAGAGCTTTCACGAAGACACGCACACGATTCATTTGTATTTCCAGTATGCGGATGACTGTGCACTTTTAGCCTCTACGCCGGAAGAGCTTCAAGAACTTTTAGATGTGTATGCCCAGAGCTATGATTCCTTGGGACTTAAAATCAACATTGGAAAGACTAAGATTATGTCAACTCCTCATCAAGTGAACCAAATAGACATTACACTTAACGGAAATTTTCTTGAAGTGGTGGATCAGTTCAATTACTTAGGCAACGTTGTTATTGACAAAGCAGACATGGACAGCGAGATTCGCAATAGAATTAACGCTGCATCTAGAGCACTCTGGAGACTTAGAGAGAGAGTATTTGACAACCACGACCTTGCTTTGTCAACGAAAATGGCTGTCTACAGAGCAGTTGTCATTCCAACACTGCTATATGGATGTGAAAGCTGGGTCACTTACCGTCGTCATGTGAAAGAATTAGAACGTTTTCAGCAAAGACACCTCAGAAGTATGATGAAAATCCGTTGGTTCCATCACATATCAAACGTGGAAATACTCAGGAGAGCAAATAGCCTTCCAATTGAGGTGCTTATTTCAAGAGCACGCCTAAGATGGGCAGGTCACGTTCATCGTATGCATGATAACCGCCTTCCTAAATGTACACTTTATGGTGAATTGCTAAGCGGTAGAAGAAGGCGTGGCAGTCAACGAAAGAGGTTCAAGGACGCTCTCCATGAAAATCTAAAATCCTGCGGTATTGCAGACGAGCAATGGGAACAACTTGCAGCGGACAGGACCGAATGGCGAGGGGTTGTGGCCAGCTATCAAGGAAATGTTGCTGCAAGAAGGCCGAATCCAAGACCTAACCAGGTCTATGTTTGTCCTGACTGCGGTCGACATGTGCTCTCCCGAATTGGCCTCTATAGCCATAGTCGTGTGCACCGTAGATGAATGGGAATTACAATGGACTACAACTTTTACTTGTTTTTTATTGTACACAATTTATCGACTGTAACATTTTTATACTCGGACTCGAGTAACGGCTAATAATAATTCCCCATGTACCCATATGTCACGTAAATGTTAAGTTAATTTGGTTAGATTATACGGCAAAACGAAACCTAAACGAGGCCAACATTACGTAATTCCAACATAAGGTGCTGCTTGGGTTATGGGTAATTTTTCACCTCATTTTGCTTTTAAACCCAAATATAACCAAATTCTACTTTTATTTATTTATTTATTTATTTGTTTCAGGTGGGTGCATATAGAAAATGTTCGCATATAGCAGAGTTTATTTTTATCGTAAGTCATTTTATTGTAATTTCCATATTTTTAATAATAAGGTGAAGTGGACTTACCTCGAATTCGAAGTGCCAGAACCCTTTCCAATTTAGCTTGGGTAGTCAGAAGATAGGTTATAGTCGTGTGTATATTTACTGGGCAGTCAAAAAACGCAACGAGAACAAGACCTCATTATAATACCGTTACTCTATGTACTATTTTGATTGCAAATTGAATCACATCTTTATAGGTTTTCAATGTACGTTGGCTTGTTTGATAAGAGCATACCGAATGGTTCACCGATGGTAATAATTAGCCCGTAAAGTTTTTGTTGCGTTTTTTGACTGTCCATTAAATACACACCCGACTATAAAAAGTTTTGATTATCCGGCAGAATGTTTCGCATTATTGTCAGCCAAACAATTATCATCATATGGTGGTAGCCTATATTTGATTTTGACCTTATTCCGTATTTTACGCCATCAGCAAACGCAAGAGGAAAATGTGACAGGTAATAAATAGCAGTCTGAATAGTGTAATCTTAATTCTGTTAAAATTACGCACACGCGTGTTTTAATGTTTTTAATGATAATGAATTTTATAAATATTGAGTAGAAAACATTTTGTTATAGTGGGGTTGCCCAATATGTATGCTCCCTCTCAATCAACGATTTTTTTTTATCAACTGTGCATATTACCTCATGTATTTTCTAAAAGTGTACTATGATTCCTCGCTAAAAGGAGCTCAAGCATGTAATCACAATTGTCGTTTATACTTCGAGCACTTTAATTAAATAAAATATCAACTTTGAGCATTCTTTTTCAGTTTCATTTCTAATTTGATTATTTGATGCAGACTTTTTAGAAATTTATAAATTTAAGAAATGACATTAGTCCTCACATCTCATAAGAACTCACATTAAAACATGGATACATTCAAAAATATACTATGTTCCATATACAGGCTGTCCATTTTATCTCATTTAATATCGGTCGTACAAAAAAATTATTTTTACGAAAATTGTGCCGATTTATATAACCTACAAAATGGTTTAAAGTTATTTAAAATCCATGGCCCACTTTAAGAGTTATGGCGGAAAATATCGAAAATGCGGAAAACGCCTAGGCCAAATATATCCGTTATTTGAAGAGATACGAGAAAAATTCTAAGGCGAAAATTTTTTGCAAAACAGAGTGTTTCAACGAGGTTTTATCTAATTTTTCTCAAAACCGCTGTATTTTGAGATTTACTCTTCAGGCTGTTAAAAAAATTAATTTGAAACGGGCGGGAAATTAAATAGAGTATTTTCCTCCCTTTTCAACGATATATCACATGCCACATTTATTCATTAATACTACGTTAGTAATTATAAAAACATGTTTTTAAAATCAATAAATATTTTTTTAACAAGCATTATACTTGCCGTGGAGAAGTATGATTAAATAAAACGATAAAATAATTCAATAATCTTTCAAATCTTTGGTATAATAAAACATAATAAAATAATAATAATCAAGAAAGCAACATTGAGCAATTATGGAAAGAGTATTCGCAGTTATGCCAATGTATAGAGGTCCTCCATAACAGCTTCACTCCTTGCTCAGAAAGTTAAAATGTCTTTATCTTAATACTTAAACTCTCACTCAATCACACTCGTTTAAGAATTTAGAATTTTCAAGAATGATTTTCACTCACATTGATCGTTATATGTTCGTTACATATTGCCAATGCAATTTTAACTCTGGATAAGCTCAAGTAGAATATAGAAACAGATTTCCACAAGCACTACAGCCGACTAAAACTGTTCAGAAAATTAGCTACGAAACTGAAAAATAATGGTTCATGTTTAAAGAAGAAGACAAGGGTGAACAGTGTTACTGATAATGTAAATAAGGTAAACCGAGTTATTAATTATGTAAGAAATAAAAATACAGAAAATTTGGAAACACCATTAAGAGAAATTCAAATTGCTTGTCATATAAATAAAACAAGTGCTAGATAAATTTTAAAGAAAAATGGTTACCGGTGTTATAAAGTCAAAAAAGTTCACAATTTACAAGCGGGGGACAAACCAAGGAGGACGACTTTTTGTAGGTGGCTGTTGGAGGAGGGAGGAAAATACTCTATTTAATGGCGCCATTTCCCGCCCGTTTCAAAATAATTTTTTTAACAGCCTGAAGAGTAAATCTCAAAATACAACGGTTTTAAAAAAAATTATATAAAACCTCGTTGAAACACTCTGTTTTGCAAAAAAATTTCGCCTTAGAATTTTTCTCGTATCTCTTCAAATAACGGAGATATTTGGCCTAGACGTTTTACGCATTTTTGATATTTTCCGCCATAACTATTAAAGTGGGCCATGGATTTCAAATGTATTTAAACCATTTTATAGGTTATATAAATCGGCACAATTTTCATAAAAATAATTTTTTTTGTACGATCGATATTAAGTGAGATATTCTCGAGTGCCGTGATAAAGTGGACAGCCTGTATAGTATGCCGTACGGTTATGATTGTAGTGATTTTCACATTGTATATTTATTAGTTTTTTAGATTTTTTCTACAAAATTACTGGCTCTTTCTTGTCACCTAAAAATAAATGTTAAATATGGCACAAATATTGTTTATCTCATCTCATGTCATAACTGTACTGTTTTTGACTACTTAATAAAAACATAATTTAAAACAAGCTTGGGGACTGTCTATTAGCAATAATATCTCTCGTTATTATAAACATGGTCTGCATAAATAATTGACGTTGGCTTCTATAAAATTCCCGATTAACCAGTGCAGCGGGTTTCTAGATTGATATAATTTTAGCTTCTTTTCAAGTACGTATTAATCCATACCATATCAGGTTTCGTAGTTTGTCCTTTAGTGGTGTTCCTCTAATCGTAGTTTATGATGTTGTCCAGATAGCGATTCCAATTTGTTAGTCTTGATTCAAATTGAATTTATAATAACGTGGCTATAATCAAATATATATAATTTTATATACAGGGTGTTGCATCATGAGAGGAACATAGCTTAATAGGAGGTAGAGAACATCAGTGGTAACCGGAACCTCCCATAGAAATGTCTCACTGGGCCTTCACTACGAAGTTACAGGGCGTTTTATAATTTTTGGCCAAACCTGTTTTTTGTCATAACTTTGACAGGGAATGAAATAACGGATTCATATTTGGTACGGCTAATGTACTAACGAGCCCCAAGAGGTACATGTATAAAAAAAATATATCCAGGTCCGGACTCACTATAATTTATGTTTCTTCTTTGCATCAATAAAACATCACCCTGTATATATTTTTTTGAAATTTCGATACGATATTCGAAAAGAGCAAGAAAAAACAAACAAAATGGCCTATTTCATTTTTTTGTTACACCTTCGTGGTTATTTAAATACGCTATTAAACGTGCAAGAAAATGGATTACAGAACCCTATTAAATGAGAGGCACGTGAAATAAATAGTTTTATAACTAAAATTTGCAAAAATTCTATTGAGCCTAGGTGGTCTGGGTGAATCCTAATTCCGGCACGTTTTAAAGGTCCATTTTGGTAAAAAACTGTGGTCCTAATAAGTAATAGGGTATGAAATAACAAAATTTTTAATCAATCACAGTAGGCTTGTTCAAAGAATAAAAGTGACAGATAATTTAAACCATTTAGGCCTAAGCAACCAGTTACTTTGATCAAGAAAATCATCAACATTTTATACTTAATAAAAATTGGAAAAGAGAACAAACTAAAATCTAAATAAATAAAATATTTTCCATTCAATTAACAATAAATAACAAAACAATAACTAAATGTGTTTAAAAATAAAACGTAATTGACACTAAAGTAAATTTTCAAAATGTCCTCCCCCACATTCTGTGCATTTTCTTGCGCGTTTAGAAAGGTCACCAATTGCTCGACGTATCATTTCTGGATTATTCCGTATTTCGTCGCAGGTTGTAACGATGCGCTGGATTAAATGTTGTCTACTTTCAATTTCAATGCTATAAATCTCGTTTTTTAAGTGGCCCCATAAAAAGTAATCACAAGGGTTACAATCAGGAGATCTTGGTGGCCATTCATGTGGACCCCCCGCGTCCAATCCATCTATTAGGATACACATTGTTTAAGTGTTCTCTTACTTGAAGGTTAAAATGTGGTGGGGCCCCATCATGCTGAAACAACATGCCTCTTATACCGATATTTTCTAACATATTCGGTAAAATGTTTTGAAGAAAATCAAAGTAAATTTCACCATTCAATCTTTCTTCAAAAAAATGTGGCCCTATCAAATGTCTATTCACAAGTCCGACCCAAACATTTACAGAAAACCTGTGTTGCGAACGGCGTTGGCGTACCGCATGTGGGTTTTCCTGTGCCCATTTATGATTATTTCGTGAATTGTTTACTCCATCCCTTGTAAATTGTGCCTCATCCGTAAATAAGGTTCTGTAAATGACTGGGCGATGGTTAAACAACCAATGACAAAATGCCAGGCGGGGGATATCGTCGCCTTGTTGAAGACGCTGTACCTGCTGGATATGATATGGATGGTAACGTTCTCTTTTTAGGGTTCTCCATACTCGCCAATGAGGAATACCAGTTGCCAAACTGATTCGTCTAGTGCACATATTTGGGTTTTCTTGAACTACGTTTATAATATTGTTTTGTTCCTGCACACCTTGTTGTAAAACACGCTCCACAACTGCAGAATTAGGAAACGTTGTCTTGCATACTGGAACACTGTACTAAAGGTTTTATGATTAGGGCATCGACGACCAGGAAAACGCAGCCGATATTATCTTTCCGCCGACCTACCATTTCCATTACAGAAACCATAGATGAATATTATGTCAGCATATTCCACGTTTGTAAATTTTACTGGCATAGTTAAAATATTTTCACAAGTTTTCACTAACTAAATGCGGATTATTGACACATTAAATTACTAACAAACAATTATTCAACTGTTTAGGAGATTTCTTTTTATTATCTGTCACTTTGAACAAGCCTACTGTGATTGATTAAAAATTTTGTTATTTCATACCCGATTACTTATTAGGACCACAGTTTTTTACCAAAATGGACCTTTAAAACGTGCCGGAATTAGGATTCACCCAGACCACCTAGGCTCAATAGAATTTTTGCAAATTTTAGTTATAAAACTATTTATTTCACGTGCCTCTCATTTAATAGGGTTCTGTAATCCATTTTCTTGCACATTTAACAACGTATTTAAATAACCACGAAGGTGTAACAAAAAAATGAAATAGGCCATTTTGTTTGTTTTTTCTTGCTCTTTTCGAATATCGTATCGAAATTTCACATACATCACAATACAGGGTGATGTTTTATTGATGTAAAGAAGAAACATAAATTATAGTGAGTCCGGACCTGGATATATTTTTTTTTATACATGTACCTCTTGGGGTTCGTTAGTACATTAGCCGTACCAAATATGAATCCGTTATTTCATTCCCTGTCAAAGTTATGACAAAAAACAGGTTTGGCCAAAAATTATAAAATGCCCTGTAACTTCGTAGTGAAGGCCCAATGAGACATTTCTATGGGAGGTTCCGGTTACCACTGATGTTCTCTACCTCCTATTAAGCTATGTCCCTCTCATGATGCAACACCCTGTATAATGAGACCTATTTGTATTGGAGAAGCAGTCTACTAATAATCGAGTTTCTTTATTCGAAGGCAAAACCTCGCATTTTAAAATCCATCTGTCGCTACTTTTTTAGGAGTGTCATGCATGCCATCCATACCAGGTCTCGTACAAATAATAAATAGTTCTGTTTTCTCCTCTATATTTTTGATTTCATAGTTCATACGCCTTTTCACAATTCTACCTACATTCTATCTCGATGAATTTCCTACCTCCTTCGACACTCCCTTGTCTCATATTTTTTTCTTTTTTTGCTCTCCTTTTCAGTAACTTATCAGTTGTCGATTTCGATGTCTCTGTCAAGTGAACCGTTTTTTCTTTTGCTCCTCGTTCTCCTTCACTTGCTTCAGTACTATTTGTTGCGCTTTAGTAGCAAGGTTACTTAGGACTCTCTTCTACATTTTCAACATCTACTTCTTTGCTTGTGTGGAGGTCGAAGGGCTCTCCACAGATTAAACATGTTGATTATAGTATAAACTATACAAATCACAAATAATCCGCTTTCACGTGTTTACTACATCGGTTAAGGTGACATATGGCTATGACTTGCTCATTATTATTTGAAGGTTTCTTGTCTGATTCTTTTCAGCAGACTGAATCGATGTAGAAAACTATAATTAGTTTAGTTAGTAAGAAAGTTAGTAAGTAGTAGTAGTAGTAGTTAGTAAGAAAACTATAATTAGTTTTCTTTGGGTCCATAAATTGCCAAAACTCGTTGGGACTGATTTGATTTTAATATTATTTTCAATGCCACGATAAAGTGTTTTATATTCAACATCAACCCGTTCTTTCATATATTTCCTTAATATTGTCTAGAAAGGTTAGGAGAAATTAAGGCTTTCAGCACTTGTTCCCTCTTAATCAATTATAAAAAAATATATTTAAGGTAAATTTTCTCTCACTTGCGATGAATATGATGGTGAAAGCGTGATGATTAGGCTACGATATTTTCTACATGATACGTAATACATGACAATTTATAATGTTTAGCAATTTGTCCACTTCCTATATTGTCAACTTTTTCCACTTTGACTAATTCTACTGCATCACTTGACAAGAAATATTTTTCTTTTTCTTGGGCACTGCCAAAAGCATCTCATCATAACGGCGTAGGCGGTGCTTAAATTGATATTCAACGGGAAGTGAGCATTTGTTGACCCCTTCCAAATTATTCATTCAGAAACATTCCTCTGTACTCGTGTACTCATTTATCAATAAATCTTAAATTAATTAACTTATCACCGAAACCATCGGTAAAAAATACATTCGAATAGTCCCTAAGCTACAGTAATTCATCATAATTTCCATGCGGTTATCGGATCCAATTATCGCGGTAGATAATTTGAATAAAAATCTTGGAGACATTGACCTAAAAAGAGTTAGACCCCATCGCCCTGTCTAAAAATTAAATAACAGAATGCAGCGATGCACGCGAATTGTAGGAAGGTCTTGGTGTTGAGACAGGGAAGTATTTCGGCGCCGGTCGTATCGATTTGGCGCCCCGACGTTTCACACCATCCCGTCGCGATTGGGTGTTAGTTGAGGTGTTTTTATGGAATTTAAAATTGAAAGTATTTAGAAAAAAATATAATGCGGCTCCTGAACCGGGATCTTTGCAAACTATGCGTAACTTCGTCAATTGTACAGTGCCCTCATTCTGAAATTAGCGATGTTGCTCAGAAGATCGACCATTTTAAATTAAAACGGATTTCTTTCCCTCCACTTAAATTAATTTCGAAAAGACTTTATTTTAAATAAACTATATTATAATAAGGTTTTTCTGGTACCCATTCCCGGAGCGGGCCAGACATCCACGACGTATAACACCGTGGTAATTGAAGGGTTATTCTTAGTTTCATCAAAACAAACTTATTTTTCTATGTCGCGTTGCTTGCTCTATGTAAAATTTTCTCTATCGCCTTATTTTTGGTCATTTTTACTCCACTATAATTAATAATAATTATAAAAATAAGGTATCAGGAATATGCTATTAAACATGTCAATATATGTTCAGAAAATTACCCAATCCCTAGTTCCTGAGATTTTCAAACAGATACAGTAGAAAATCAAGCCTAATGCGTGTACATACTAAAGTAAAACGAAGTTTCTGGATGATTGCTCGCGAAGCTCAAGCATCTTGTTGTTTCTGAACTAATTGATGCATGTACGGGAAATGGAAGTCGTCCAAGAACAAACGGATTCCACATCGGCTGCTTCCCTAATAGCAGTCGAAGCTATTAAGGTGATTGCTGATGGCCTATAACAGATATATAGCATCTAGGATCCCGTGTTTATATCGATTCTTGAGGGAAACACCAGGATATTGAATAATCTGATCAAATTTGTCTTGGGCGTTAAAAATACCAGCACTAAATAAATAAGTCCAGAGTTAGTCGCATGTGCGTGTATTCTGGTAATAACGAGTACAGAAATTTCCATTTTTATTAATTTATTATACTATTAAAATTAAAGTAAAGTTTATTTATCAGGTAAATATCTGTACCCCGACATTTGGTGAAGTGAGTGGAGGCATTCCCCGTTCCCAGTTGACTTACTAAAGCCTTTTAAATGAATTAGGAACGAAAGTTTCTGAAAGCAACATTAAAATTTGCTTAACAATACAGTAAAATATTTTTCCGTTATACCCTTCCGAAGATACTATTTTACATACGTATTTAGCGCACGGAAAATGGGATTTTCCGCACAAGAAGAATTTTTCCGTGTGCTAATGACATTAGAAGGTATGTAAAGTGAATATAGCAAATGTCATGGTAATAAATTAAAGTAAATTAATCGCTAATTTATTACGGTGCAGATACATTTATCGCTCCATAATTATCAAAAATATGATGTTGTGTGCTGACTTGAGAATCAACCTAACACACAACATCAAAATCAACGTCTCGCCCCTCGAAGTGCATGTGACATTTACCCCTCGAAGATACACTGTATATTTAAGGTACGAAAGGGTAATAATAAGTAATTTGGGAAAAAATTTAAAATATGTAGTTTAATTCTTTCCTATTATTTGGGTTTTCTAACACATGTATTATTATCCTCTTGATAACAAATCACCGAATGCCAAAGGAAAAGTCAGAGGTTATGTTTTGCAAATAATATAAATCGGAATAAACACAGAAATAATGTATTTAGCTGACGTTTCGGAAAGTAATCTCTTTCCGTTTTCAAAGCTTTTTTTTGGAAGAACTCTTATTTTGCTGTGTATGTCAAATACACAGCTTTAAGATTCTGTTTATGTTATTTCCATAGATACTTACTACTCACACAGAACATAGAACTGATGATATTTTCTTTTATATAATGTTGAGTTTGTTAAGTTCTTCTTTTAACATTGGTAGCCAGGTTGTACAAATATCTACAGAACAATTCGATACGCACTTATCTTCATTTAATAAGATTATTGCTGATTCCTTAATTCTTCTTTTTTTGGTATCTGTTTCTTTTGTTAAAATTTTTGCCGAGTCCCAGTTTATTCTATGTCCGTTTTCCCAAGCATGTTCACAAATCTTTGATTTCTGAATTTCATTCTTTCTAATGTAATTCTTGTGCTCATCCAACCTCACACTGAAAGGTCTGGATGACTCATCCACATAACATTTATCACATTCGCATGGGATATTGTAAATACAGTTTTTTGAATTCTGTTCCCTGTTTATCGGTTTTGTTTTTGTTAAAATAGATCTCAAAGTGTTCCCCGTTTGAAATACCGTCCTAACATCAAATTTGTCACCTATACGGCGTAGCTTTTCCGATAGTCCGTATACATAAGGAATTATTGCTGTATAATGACGTTCAGGTTTTTGTCGTACCTGATTGTCCCTATTTTCAACATTTATGAAAACTCTATCAACAAAGGCTTTAGGATATTGATTTTGTACTAGAACCTCTTTGATAAATTTTTTCTCGTTATTTAATATTTCATTATTAGATGAAATTATTTTGGCCCTATCGTATAAACATTTTACTACACCCCTTTTAACATTTATCGACTGATTTGAGTTGAAATTTAGATATCTATTAGTATGTGTTGGTTTTCTATAAACGCTTGTTTCAATTGTATTATTTACCCTTCTAATTAAAACATCTAAAAACGGTAGTTCATTCCTACTTTCTACTTCTAATGTGAATTTAATAGACGGTTCCTTACTATTTATATTTTCCAAAAAACTATCTAGTAAATCGACACCATGAGGCCAAATTGCAAAGATGTCGTCAACATATCTCCACCAGACAACCGGTTTGTTTATACAATTTTGAACATGTGTGTTCTCAAAGTTCTCCATAAATATGTTGCTTAAAATTGGTGATAATGCAGATCCCATAGCCATACCAAAATCCTGCTGATAGAACTCATTGTCCAATTGAAAATAGGTTGTTTTTATACACAGTGTTAGGAGTTCCATTATGCTATTTACACTTAATTTAGTTCTAGTTTCCAAATTATTATCATTTAGTAACCTGTCTTTAACTATTTTTAAGGTTTCATCTACCGGAACATTGGTAAAAAGACTAACTACATCAAAACTAACCATCAGGTGTGATTCATGAATATCGTTTTCATAAATTTTTTCTATAAAATGTTTACTATTTTTAATATATGAATCGGTATTTCCAGATAATGGATCAATAATTTTAAGTAAAAATTTTGCCAAATTAGGACATGGTGAATTAATAGAACTAACAATTGGTCTTAAAGGAATATTTTGTTTATGTGTCTTTGGTAAGCCATAAAAATGAGGAGGCTTACTATGATGTGGTGTAAGTTTCCTTTGTTCAAAACCATTAAATTCATGTTTGTATTTAAACAAAGTTCTGTAAATTTTGGTCTCTATTGACTTTGTTGAATCTTTGTTTAGTTTTGAGTAGGGTCCCTCATTTACAAGAGTCATGATTTTTGTGTTATATATATCTTTATCTATAATGACTATGGCATTACCTTTGTCTGCTGGCAAAATTTTTATACTTTCATCGCGTTTTAAAGAATGTATCGATAACTTTTCTTCTGGAGTTATTTACCAATGTTCCGGTTCTATGTTCTGAGTAAGTAGTAAGTATCTATGGAAATAACATAAACAGAATCTTAAAGCTGTGTATTTGACATACACAGCAAAATAGGAGTTCTTCCAAAAAAAAAAGCTTTGAAAACGGAAAGAGATTACTTTCCGAAACGTCAGCTAAATACATTATTTCTGTGTTTATTCCGATTTATATTATTTGCAAAACATAACCTCTGACTTTTACTTTGGCATTCGGTGATTTGTTTTGAAGAGGATAATAATACATGTGGTAGAAAACCCAAATAATAGGAAAGAATATTCTTAGAATGCCACAAATAACTTTCAGACAATATGTAGTTTAACTTATCGCAGATTTTACAATTTAATTATGTTTACTTTTGATTATGGATTATGTATGTATATTGGATGCTAAAATTTTAACTATGTTTAATTAAGACTGTTTGTAAGGCCTACTCTCGGGCCTACCAAAATCAACTTCTTTATATGCCTTGGTCGACTGTCAGCAAAAATAACCCACTAATTAATATTATGCAGTATTTATATATTATTTAATATAAGGGTTTTCCCTTGTAATGAGACTTATTGTCTATTAGAGAAATAAATAAATGAGCGATATTTTTAAGAGCCGAAGGTGGGTAAACTATCGTGGGCGGAGAGCTGCCAACTAGGTCGGTTAGTAGGGGTTGAGTTAAAACCCTGCCAAACGCCCTCGTTGGCAGCTACCAGACTTTTATTCGACAAAAATATAAAGAGAATATATTTTTTTAAATTCAACGTTGATTGCTAAAATGGCTAGAAGCTCTTAGACAAGACAATTATATTCGCCTTTCCGTGTCTCCAAATAACATCGAAGTTTAGTGAAAAAATCAATGCACTACACCGTTCACCCCTCCAATTTCCTTCGTTTTATTTTGTCTAGACAGGAAATTAATTTGTTTTATATTTATTTAACAGGTTTTTGTGCATTCGTTTGTTTCATTGAGTAGGTATAAATCAACCTTGCACATTATGCATAAACCTTGACCATAATGTAAATCAACGCCTGCTTTTTCTCTCACTATATTAATTTGTAAAACGATCACAAATCGTTTCTGATATAGATTAGAATTTGATAAAGTGTATTTAGTTTAGAGACTTGGGTGGTCTTGAACTAAGTTAATATTGGCGCAGCCTAAATTTGTATTATAATAAATATACATATTCATATATTTAAATGTCACTTGTTTAATTTTAGACATGAGTTGTAAAATTAATAAAACGTGTTTCGTAATATTCAGCGCATCTTTTTTCCTGTTTTTAAGTATAGTTTTACACTTCCCAACAATCGAAGTAGGTCGATATATTTTGGATAGGTGATCAACTTAATATTCCACCTATTAATTTCGATATATCCAACTGTATAAAATATTAATTCGTCTGCTTTCGTCTGTTTTTCGACGTTTTAACTTGGTAACGTCTAAAAATATTAATTATTTTTTACTTTTTAGTACGACTAAGAAAAGTAAATTAAAAAAATATATATTTTTTAATTTTCTACTGTTTAGTGTGAAGTGGTTATGGGGTACCCTGTTTAATTACAAATGAAATCCTGGTAATCATGTCACCAGTAAATTCATTACTATTTATTTATCTGAAGGATAAACAAATAAGATTGGCCATTTGCGTGATCGTCTAGTTTTGTTAGTGTAGGAGCCCAATTTCGTTGTGTGTGTGGGTAGTAACCCTTTTTAATTACCCCAGGTTCTTTGATATAAAGTTTAATATTACTTGTTTCTGTCTGATACTATATAACTTAATATACCTTAGAAAATTTAATCACTCTGTTAATTTAAATACCTGGTAAACTTGAACACACTGTCTATTAATTGAGAGACCTAGTTAATTATATATGTTATTTATGTAGTATCTTATTACTCAAGATTGCACTGTACATTTATAGTTGAAGTTTGTTTTCTATTTTGCTTTTGAAATTAAAACATTTAGTTAGTTTATTACTTATATGACGAAAAGGTAAAGGTGAAAGAATAAGACAATATTTGATGGGAAAAAATAGTAAAAAAAAACCATTTTATTTTATATAAATTGATGCAACAATAGCCGAACATGAAATGAAAAGAAATCCAAATATTTGAGACAATTGTCTAATATTATAATAGGAAAATTTGCGCTGCTATAGTAATGACCATACTATCGATATACTGAGTGTTTTGATGTAATAACAAGAACTGAGATACAAAAGTATGCTGTGTTATTTTAATAGTAATTAGAGTTGCGGCAAATGCCTGAATAAACATATCACATGTCTACATTGAGAAATTAATATAGACAAGAATAAGAGCAGTGACAATAGTCTATGTACATAATAATTAAACTACACAGAAATTAGACTACCATTTTCTCCGACGGTGCCAAGGCCGGAGCCGGGATTCGAACCCAGTGGCGCGATACTCGTGTGATTAATAGCGATTGCCACCTCGCATCTCAAACAACACAGCTATCGGCCAGACAATACTTATTTTGAACAGTTGTGACAATAGTCTGGGAATGATAATAACATGAGTGAACAAACGTCAAAGATGTTACTTCGAAACAGAGAGAACGCAACTGCAGTGTCAAAGTTTACGAACATAACAGAGAATAAGTGTTTCAACCTAACAAAAGTTATTTGATATTTTCTGTAGTAGTTGGCTACGGCGCCTGGTTTCAGTGAAAACACTCACGAGCTGTGGGAATGAAACCTCCCTTTTGCAAGTAATTAATAGTTGTGGAAATTTCCAGTTTTCTTATAGTTGTGCTCTCGTCTACTGATAAGAAAGATAGCAGGATACAGTATATGGCAATTACCGACTGCACCTAATCAATCGGGTTAAATAGTATTAGAAAGAACAATCTAAACAACGCTGGAAATTTAATTTTGTGTCGATTGACTGATAAACTAAACTGCAGTAGTAAGTGTTTAGCACTAAACAGATGTTAATATGGGGTGGCCGAAAAGATTGACGACCTTACAGATTGGTGTAGACAAGTGTCCTTAAAACAGCGGACTGTTAATTTTAAATTTAGATGGAACTCCGATAGTCCGTAAGGCACCCATTTTACCGTTATGTTCTGCAAACACAGTTCACAAACAATTAGGTTCTCGTAGTCACGAGAACTTTACATCGTTGACAATTTAGTAGTTAAATAAATAAAATTGGTTGAAGTCGACAAAGACTCTTCTAACAGCTCTTATATCAGCGTAAAGCGCCTAAGAAAAAATATTTGTAAACTTGTAGTGTATGGTCTAGAGCTATAGTTCTTGAATTAAACTTGTTATTTTGCAAATGCAAACATCCCTAGTAAAACATTCAGAAAATTAAATTTTGTGAATTAAAATTGTGAATAAAATCATAACTGAATAACTGGTAATATAATATTATGATAGTTAAAAATCAAAGCTAATATTTAAAAAAATCTAATATTCTTTTAGTACCACAAATGCGTCAATTTCCCCTATTACACACCATCGAAACCAGAATATGAATGCAATTGCCAATAAAAATCGAGTCTCGAAATAAGAAAGTAATCACCTTTAGAAATTTATGTCAGCTGAATTTCTGGGCGCACTGTATAGCGTTATGTTGCCCGTGAATGCTCTCCCCCAGGATCTACATGTTTAGCGTACTCGTCGAGCATAACAGAGAGGTTATAATGGTACCTCATAATGAGTACGCCAAAGAATGGTTATCTGCGGCGTCAGTACAGCGAACTCAATGTCCAGCGATGTACCCAAGGAGTGGTGCAATTGTAATCTCCAGGGAGCAACAGCGAACCCAATGTCCTGCGATGCAGCTCGAGTCTGATTACCCCTTTTCTTGGGCCCTGCAGTTTCTTTTATATTGTAAATGACGTCACAGTTTAAGCGTCCCCCAAGTCGGACTTGGGATTTGTTTACGTTAACAATTTCAATATTTGATACGGCGTAGTTTTGTGCAGTGTTTCATATTTAAAACTTCACTCTCTATCTCCTCCTATAGTTAAGATAGAAAAGGGTAGGCGATTTCACACTATGGGAATACACGAAGTACTTGACGTTTATCTGAATATACGATAAACAAACCCTGCGACTCGACTGGATTTTATGTAAATTCTGTCTCAAAATTATAGCGTTTAACTTTGCTTTAAAAATATAATTTTAAAATGCATTCTGGTAACTTTATTGTGTTCAATATTAAATGACTAAATAAATGTAAAAATGAAATGAATTAACTGCAATATTTACTTGAATTTGGAAACTAAATAAGAAAAAATAAATTTATATATATATGGGGTATATACGGGGTACTTCAAGTGATACTTTAATTATTAAAAACGTATAGAACCAATTTACATAAATTCATTGATTGGAGCTGGGTTCCGAGATATAAACTAACGGTATTCCATTATGTCCGATGAGGCGAAAAACCTGCTGTATTCTACATTGTGCCGGAGGTGCCGCTTGGAACTATCCAAGTATACTAATATTTAATCAATTTTTCACCCCCGCGCCCCCTACGTGCGGATATTTGCAAAAGTAACGGTGGAATACTGTATTGTCTTCTGATCTCAGTAACTGTGCAAAATTTCATCAATTGATGATGTCAGGAAGTGTGTTAAATAAAGGGTGCAAGATGAGGACAAACGTGAAACTGAATAAAAATATTACATTGTGAGAAAAGCAAGTAAAAATCAACCCCACAAAACGTCTTTATTTTCCATAGACCGATTTTCTGCAGAATTTCTTGTGACGCTCCTGCTCTGTACACAAAACTAGTCCGATTATATTCAATAAATTCAAAAATTTCCGAATTTGATCTAGTAAGATTTCCAATATTCAAAATTATAACGTTCTTGTTATTATTAGTGTAATAATAAAAACTAACAGTACTTAATTTAGGTGGTTCTTTTTTCTTAAAAGAAAAGATAAACAATTTCATATTATCTAAAACAAAATATGAATTCGACAAACTACTTTTTTACGCCTAAGTAAATATTATAATTATTATTTATTTGTACATCATCTAACTGTACAAAGACCATTTATATAATAATAATAACACCACAGGTAATTACGACCCCCTTTATCCCGGAAGGCTCTAGAAGAGCCTTGTGTGGGAGGGGGCTACACATTTAGAGACAAAGGACACACACCCAATATCCGTGTATAGTGAAAAAATCCCTCTCACAGTATTTTCCACTGCCACGGCCGGAGATCGAACCCGGAACTTTTGGATGAGAGGCAAGTACGCTCACCTCTCGACCACCAGTCATACATTGTATATGATGGGAAACAACACATATTTAATATACAGTATATATATGTTACATGGCCTATGTCCATTTAACAGTTTTATGTAAAAACTAGTATTTTGGTTATATTTAGCACGATCTGTATAACATTTTTCGATTCAGTTTTTGTAAGTGAAACTGTTTTCAACTAACAGAATTTTACTTGTATAACTGCTAAACCATTTCACACTGTTTTATGTACTTAATTTTATGTCTTAGGAACGCAGTCATGTTCTAAACTATTATGTATTTCCGTTCTACACAGCATCCCAGGAAACAATTAACAATTTGTTTACAAAATTTAGTTACATCAGATATCTATTTTTCAATTTTTATATTTTTGTTTACTATGTGGGTACATTTGGTGATTTTCCTTACCTTTTTTCGTTACTATATATAGTATATCCTATAAGATGTAATATATTTACTGAGTTGTCAATACGTTTTACTATTTATTTACATCTGTTCATATTTGTGGTTATGTATAAAATAGAAATTGCGGTAAAAGCAAATCAGCTGCTATGGAAATAATAAAAACTTTTATTATAAATTCCTTTTTTCGATTATATACCACTAATTTAGTTGTCAGTACAGGAATCTACAAGGCAGGTTGTTGCGCTTAACTCAATCATTGACAGATGGCCATACTTGTACTATTTTTATATTTTATAGCTTTCAATTTAAATAGGGAATTAGATTTCTCACATTTTTTTGGTAGCGTTATTTTCCAGTAACTAGGACAAAAAGTTTACCTTATCAGTAAAACTCACCAGGAAGTCATTTGCTTGCAGCCTTTGTACTGATTCAAACGTATATAATTTTTAACTGTGTGTAATTGATATTACAATTTTTATATCCCGGTTAACAAGTGTTTAACATACAGGTAATTTAATAAGTAGTTAAAATACTATATGTACCACATGGTTTTAAAAATCTTTTTCTCTTTCCTTCTCATTTTTTTTGGCAATTTATAGTTTTTATGAAATCAGCTTTTGCACAGCTTATCTTACATATAGATGAAATTTCGTTATCTTTTCATAAACCACCTAGTTGGTTAATTTTCCTATAACTTTCACCCCATTTCATTGAGAGACGTAAATTGCCAAGGAAACATTAGAATCCATTCTCGCAAAAAGAGACAATTGTGGGCCTGGATTGCTGTCACCTCAACAATTATCAATCTAGGATACTGGTATAAATTTGTTATATATATATATTTTTTTTTTAAATTTCAATTTGTTTTTCAAACCGATTTGTCCATTATTCATGTAATATATTCTAACATTCATTTTAATCTATCTTTTTATTTCTCTCACCAACAATTTCAGTCTGATCTATAGTAGACTGGTTATTCGAGAATAAGAGACAATTTTACTTATTTTCACTATAGATGGTGCCCAATTTAACATCAGTTTTTCTTTGTCTCCTTTTCTCGAAATAAACAGAAATCTGTCGCTTATGCTGTACATATCAGAAAGGGTAAGTTTCTCCACTCTTACAAAATACACTGGACCCACGGCTCTCTGCTCCGACTTAAACCAGCTAGTCGTCCGCATATGTTGCCTCAATTCTTTCTCAAAAATAAATAACAAGGGAAAGGAGGTAACATATAGTGAGTAGCTTAAATATATATAATAAGGTGGGAGAGAAAGAATTAACATGAGTCTAAAATCTAAACTGACTAGTATTAGAGAAGCAAAAAAGATATTATAAAGACAGCTATGAAAAACTGTATAGTATAAAAATATCAATATCAAAGCCCAGAAGAAAACCAATAAGGGATATATATTTAGAGATTTGAAGTAAAGATATTTAAGAAAGTGTCGCTGCACGTTTTCTAATGTAACATGAGTATTATAGCAGGGACACCAAACAAGAGATGCATACTCTAGCTTAGCTCTTCTATTATTTTGTAGATTCGGTGATTTGTTTTGAAGAGGATAATAGTACATGTGGTAGAAAACCCAAATAATAGGAAAGAATATCTAGCTTAGATCTCAGAAATTAAAATTGTAATAACTTTAAGGTTAAAGTATTAGAGACATGACGGCCATTGCGTATGATAAAACCTAAAGTTTTGTTTACGTCACATTCGGACGTGCCGATATGGTCGACAAAAGTTATTTTTTTGTCAAAAGTTACACCAAGGTATACTCAGGTATACTCAGAATCTCTAGCTGTAAATGATATTACATTGCACTTTTGCACGTTTAACGATATATTGTTTTTAACAGACTAGGAATTCAGATTAGAGATATTATTTTGCATTATAATGCAGTCGTTTGAACCACAGATTCTGTGTAGAAGTTTTATGTCATCAGCATACATTAAGAAGTGCACATCTAAAGTATTGCCTAAGTATGTCACATGTATATGAATATATTAAAAAGCACTGATCCAAGAACAGAGCCCTGGGGAACACCTGAGGATGAGCTATAGTCATAGGACTTAAACCCATTATATGCGACATATTGAAGTCTATCAGTTAGATAAGATCTAAGGAAAGTTATGAGCAGGTCCGAAATACCAAAGTTGGACAGTTTTTCAATCAATATGTTATGATTGAGCCTATCGAAAGCTTTCGTAAAATCAAAGTATATTGCATCCGTTTGCATCTGCATGTCGATGGTGTAGTACATATGAGATTGTTAGTAGAGCGACCTTTCAAAAATCCGCGTTGCTGACTGGAAATGATCTTTTAAACATTAGGGTAAATAGAGATATGTAATAATATTTCAAAGGCTTTGCCAAAGTTGCAAATTATAGTTATTGGACGGAAGTTTATTATTTCGTTTTTATTTCCCTTTTTATAAACCGGACAGACTTCGGAGAATTTCCAAATAGGTATCCGGAAAACAGCAGCATTTAACAGATAAATTAAATAATATCATGAGTGGGTGAGCAAAGAAGCTTAGGTTTTATCTTTTTTAGTGCCAATAACACGTCATTTACTGATAATAAAACTATATTAATGCTGTTGATATTATTATTATCTAACGAGATGTTTTCTGGCTCTACAGTTGAAAATGATTGTTCAAAGAAGTCGGCATAGGCATTTACAATATCATTTGGGTTCAAATGCTCCTCCTTATAAAACATATTTTTGCTGATGTTAGTCCCGCCTTTTTTTCTATTAATGTAGGCTCAAAACTTGTTTGGATCGCTGTGAATATTAGTTTCAGCCAGATGTATATAGTTTGTCTGGCTTAATTTTGGACCGGAATCTCATAAATTCATTATAAGCAATACCATCTCCAGTTCGCTTGTAAAGTTTCAAGTGTTTTTCCTTATTTCTTATATCTCTGATAATTTCAGCATTGAACCAATACGGAAATTGTATATTATTCTTTTTTGGTGTATACATATTTGGGTACACAGGCTGTGAAAACCCCCGTTAATTTCTTATAAAAATATTGGCACACTGGGTTAATCTCGGTATAGTCATTAAAAAAAAAGATTCCAATAATAAAATCAAATTGTTTGAAAACCCAATTGAACTGAGTGTCCTATAATTTTATGACCACATCCCCAGACGATATACAATAGTGAATGGTTCTGGGAAAATCAGATGGTAAATATTAGTCTTGGGGAGCGAGCAGTAGTTAACACCATTTCATGTTACTTTGAAAAATATTTTATACGATTTACGGTACGTCCGCGGCCTTCAAACACTACATTTTTGATTTGAACGAGGGTTCAATTCCGGTGATGAAAAAAATTATTCGGACTCCTTATAAGCAGTGTGGGGAGTACCACTATGTTGATGGAAAGTTTCCCTCTGAATTCATCACTATGTAACCGATTTATGATTGGTTGGGTTGTATTCTGGCAATTATTGCTCGTTTTTTGAGGATGCAAAGCGGTTTCAAAGAATTTAAGAAAATTGATGTTAGTAATAATAGCATTTATCTGTTTTATGAATCTAGTACACAAATAGTTGGTTTATACTACCGTGTATCTTATTCAAAAAAATACAAACATACATTCACCAGGAACCGAATAAGGGACAACATACTAAAACAAATACATTTTAGTTATTCTGATTAGAGCGCACTAACAGTTCAGTAAAATTGATTAATCGTTTTTTTCCCTTACATCACCAATTATAAAAAATTTATGCAAATTAGTCGGAGTTAGAGAGCAATTAAATCATAATTCATTTAACGTAAGATGATATTGCGAATGGAAATTGAATAATTCGACTATATGAACGGATGTTTCTTTGAACTGCCAACTTTACTATACAATTTTTCCACTTTTATTTCGTTTATGAATGTTTGAAGAGATTTATAAAAAAAGCAAATATCTGCTTTGATGGATTTTCTTTGTCATCATTAATTTTCGTTTGACTGTTGAATGAGCTCCTTTTATATTTGAATAAAAACCAGGCAACAATTATTTATACTCAAGTTTTGGAGTGGTACAGTTATTTTTTATCAAAACTTTACACAACTCGTTGTGCTTCCATGATTGTAAAGGTATTAAAAAAGTTTTATTAAAAGTTTACACCAACTCAGAAGAGGAATTCTTTGTTAAAATTGTTATTAAAATGAATAGAGCAGCTGTAGGATTATTTTCAATTATTTTTCTACAAACTAACATGGCGCAATGATTGTATTTTATGTCCGCGGGGAGACACAATGGAGAAGTAATATTGCTTCTTTAAAAAAGTTTTAGTTCTCATTCCTTGACAGAAGATACTAGTGCTCCTTATTTTCCAGTTGTTCTTAGGAAACCATCCTTATTTCATAACGGTCGTTCATCTGGAAACTTCGTGTCATTTTGAAGCGTAATAATCTAAAAAAAACCGCCGTTTATTTTCAAGTTGTGTTGTACTGAAAAGTAATATTCTCTTATTTACAAGGAAACAAAGATAAACTGAATTTATGAAATTCCTTTAAAAAGTTTTAAATGCTGTTTTAAGGCACGCTCGCCTTCGGCGTGGAATTGTGGTCGTTATTAACAACCGCAATGAAAATTGGGCAAGATGTTGCATTGAGATGCCTTAAAATTTACCGGAAGGAAATTACGAGTTCCCCTTTCAAATGGCCCATTACTTTGGAGAGGATTAAGTGCACTACGTATTTAAACGAAAATTTATCCCTATAATTTCCTTATATCTCAATCCATTATTTAATAATTGACAAAGTTTTAAGCAGTAAAATTTACTGAAAACGACTTTCTAATTCTCGCGTTTTTACACAACCTACCATTACATTTTTAATCTTGTTGCAAACTTACAGATAAAAATTGTTTATGACAAAACAAATAAATACAGACAATAACATTCAAATTTTATCAACGACAGTGCTATCTGTTAATGAGAGCACACGACAGACAGTTCGTTTTTATCCATACAAACATAACATTAAGGTGGGAATATCTGAGAGAGAGAGATCCGACAAGGAAATATTTATTATTTTTGGCCATAACTTTTTATTTTAATACATACCGGGTGACTCAGAAAGTATCTACCCCCCCACTTTTTTCTACAGTTTTAAAAATAAAATTCTGAAATTTGGGAAATCAAGTATAGGTTTCAAAGGCCACATTTTGACCATTCGGTGGTAAAAAAATCACTTCCGGTATGGCCTGAAGGCCGAAATTGACACATCTTTCTTATTTTAAATAGCACCTGTGTATTTAATCACTTTTCTTATAAAGCTGTAATTTCTCTTTCCAACGCTTTTTTCAGATTTAAAATCGAATGAAAAATAACCTTGGAAATGGCATTTATTTGCTATTTCTAGTTGGCTTTGGAATTCAGGAACAAATTTTAAAAATCCGAAGTAGGCTTTGAACTTGAATAAAAGAGTATTTCTCAACAAATTAAATGTAAAATTGGCCTATTTTGTTCATTTGCTTGGATTTAGAAATTTTTTCCCATTTTTTTCTTTTCATGAAAATTCAATTTGTCATAACTCCAATTTTTCAAATAGTACCCTAGACTGTTTTTTTCCCGATTAAAAAATGAATATAAATTAAAACAAATATTAAGCTTTTTGTAGAAGCGTTTCGAATTATGTGTCCATATCTTGCAGTAAGCTATGAAAAACATAGTTATTTGTAAATAGAGAAAATTTACATTGATAAATGTAACAAAAATTTTGATGAATCATTAACAAAATAAAACATAAATTCACACAATCAAAACCAATTTATAAATTATATCTATCTGGACAGCAACTTACTACATTTATAAATATTATAATTAGAACAATACAAAACAACTAAATACCAAACCTATAACAGGTAATCAAAATAACGCCCACCCATTGCATCACACATGTTCACTCTTCGAATAGTTTATCTCATAACACTTTGTTAACATGACTGGGGTTATGGATTCAAAAGCATTAAAAATTTTATTTTGGAGTTCTTCTAATGTTACAGACGGCGTTGAGTATAGTTTTGTGCTTCAGATAACCCCAAAGAAAAAAATCAAGTGGAGTTAGGTCTGGTGACCTAGCAGGTCACCGAATAGTTCCATTAGTAAATTTAGTAAGTAAATTTTCTCTAATTACAAAATTATGTTTTCGGAGTATATTGAGGTGTCCTGATTCAATTTATATATTTTTTTGGACGTTGACAAGGGGTGCAAAAAATGCACATCCCGTCCCGCTTTCATTTTTAGATGCATCTGTGCAAGTTGAGTATAGTTTATCTAATTGGGGGGGCATAATAATACAGGTATTTCTAAATCCTTTGCACAATGGCGGCGAGTTTTTTTTACCCGATCATAATTATTTAATTGGCTGACTTTTCCAATGATTGGTGACTTTTTAATTGACTTGAGAATGAATTTTTCTTACAGATATTGGCGCCTCAACTGTAGTGGGGGTTCAAGAGCCGCCACACGCAAAGTTTCAACAGGTGTCGATACCATGGCTCCTAAGCATAATCTAAATGCCTTATTTTTTTACTATATCTAGCTTGTGCAACAGAGTATACTAGCGGATCCATATAATATGCATCCGTAATCAATGATGGCTCGGATATACGAACCTATCAAAAATTGTCGCCGTTTGTCTATACACAGTTAACGAAAGTATTTACTTAACAATCATCTTGATAGTTCCTCTGTAGTTGCGGCATTCGGCAGCTCTATAATACGACCGATTTTTGGTTTTATTTGCCTAAGTCAAACTTGTTTCCTGCAATTTGTCTACAAAATTTTACCTTTGAAGTAATTAAACTTGGCGGATGATGAGCCAAAATTGCTGGCAATTAAATTCAAAGTTTGACAACAATTTAGCATTTATTAGTTGGAGTGTTGGTACGTCGGAATTCAATATTAATTTAATGACTTTCGTCTTAAGCACTAATGAATATTTGCTACGGTGTGCATGGTATGCTATAAAAGTACATAGTTCAAATATATTTTTATGGTGCGGCGTTAAAAGATTCAGTTGAATAATAGGTAATTATCTAATGTTTATTTTATATTTGTTTCTGTATAGCTCCCGCTGTGTTAATAATAAAACTGATTTGAATATTTTACTTGCTAACCAAAATATACACATATAAATCTAGAATTTTTACGATCCGCTGAAGTTAATAACCGATTTTTGTTAACTCCGTAAAGGTTGATTGTTTAATTGTAAGGTCGGAAAATTTGCTAATTGACTGAATAGGGTCTTTCAGGATAAATTCCCGGCAACAAGCCACACCCGAAATGGAACAAAGGCACTTGTAATTTAATCAACAGAAGTATTTTTATACAAGTTAATCAGGATTACCGCTACTTTCCATTAAATGGTTGAAATGCGTATTTGAATACCTTTCGGAATACTTTTTAACTTAATAAGTTTGTCTCTAGACTAGGCAAAACAAAAACAATTTATAGTGTTTAGCGCACAGTTAAGAAGATTGTAGAGCTTAAAAAAAATAAAAATCGAATAAATGTAAAATCTGAGTATTTTGCGATAATTTATGTATCTGGTTGTACTAAATAGATTAAGCTCGCTAAGAAAATCAGTCTTTAGTCTATAGTAAGAGATACTCATAAATATTTCAAAATTTATAAAATATTTAAATAATAAATCTAGGGATACTGTTTATCAAAACGAAACTGTTGAAACTAAGTACATAGCCTTTAATAATATTTTGCATGGTTATTACAACTCAAGTTTCAAATTTGTTACAAAACATCTTGATCCAAAAAACAACAATAACTGGATTACAAATGGTATTAGGATATCAGAGACGCGCCTTAAAGTGTTATTTAAAATGCAAAAACAAAATTATGTTTATAAAGACCATTATAAATCTTACAAACAAGTGTATAAGCGAGTAATAAAACAAGCAAAAAAGATGTATTTTGATAATACTATCACAAACTCTGCAAACAAATCTAGAGAAGTATGGAACATAATAAGCAGCTGTCCAATAATAAACCGAATATACACTGTAACTGAGACTGTAATATTGGAATGGAAATAAAAACGGAAATCATCACAGATAAGGAAATAATTTCCAATGAATTTAACAACTTTTGTATCAATCTTACAAAAAAATTTAATTTCAAATAGAAACAGATCAATAGTAAATGCAATCAAACATTTCAGTATCCAGTTCTGATGACTTAATTTATCTAGAACCTGTCACTCTTTCTGAGACAAAATAACATAAAACTAACAAATTCTGTCGGTCCAGATGACTATTCCCTCGACTATTCCGCAAAAATAATTAAACGATGTGCAAGCCAAGTTGCAAACCGCTTATGCATATTATTAATGAATATTTTAAGAGTGGTTCTTTCCCAAGTCTCTTAAAACTATCAAAGATTATACCTCTGTTAAAAAGTGGAGACAGCAAGTAATTTTCCAATTATCGTCCTATTTCACTGCTATTAGTTTTCTCAAAAATATTCGAAAAATTATTTGCCAAACATTGTGTGTAAATTTAGCGAAATACAAGCAAAATGTCATAAATCTGTTCAAGCAAAGCCTATAGTGTGTGATCTAATTGTACTCATGCTCTAAGGTTATAATCGATGCATTTTCGAATCCGAGGCTCTGATTGGTTAGAGGATTTAACGCAAAATAAAGACTGTGGAAATATCTTTTGGTTAGTGCGGAACCCTTAGTGCATTAGTGGTTAATTTGTACATTTTCGAACTATACACTCTCCAAATGGGTATTTGGAAGATTGCGATCAGTGCCTAGTTAATGTCTTCAGGGACAAAGTTCAACGAGAATGTAAGTACGTTCCAATTAAGTTCCCTGAATGGTTTTCGGCTTTTTACCAAAAATATAATCCGTGGCGCTCAACGCGTTAATGTCGGACTATCTACTTGTTTTTTGTATACTCCAGATTTTGTTATGACAGTATATTAGCTTGTGTTATTATGAAAATACTGGATTTTGTTCATATTTGTAAATTACCTTTTGTTAAAATTCTCTGTATTAGTTCAGTTATTTTTCTATGACTTAATTGCGTATTCGAATACCGTAGATTTTAAAGAAGAAGAAGTCTTTGCTTTTGACATTGATGTCATTTTATGTGCCATGGCCTCAGGGTCGCCCATTTTTTGTAATATAGGATTAGATTTTACATTCTTCGTGTCTCGTTAATTCAGTTTCCCTCACTCCGTGCTCTTGAGCTAGCTAGAGCCATTTAAGTAGAGACATTTTTATAGAAAATTTATAGTTAGAATTTAAAGTTGTCTCACCGAGTAGAATTTTTGTATGTTTTTTTTTATTATATTCTTAACTTATACAGTACATATTACGGAAAAATAATAAATTTAAGCATTTTTAAAATCCATACATCTTACTCATTTTGTAACTTTATATATTTCATGATTACTATTTTTTACAAGGTACATTGTTAATTTTTCATTATGGCATATATTTTTTTAAAATTCCTGTGTTTCTAAACATTATGCCATTGTCCTTAACATTTTTCCCATATGTATCTATAGTCTCAGAAAAGAATGTTATGTACTGACGATATCTGACAATTAATTCTGTTGTTTTTTCGTATTTGCAATGCTACTAATTAATAACCCTTTTCATAGCTATTGCTGGCTATTTTCTTCTGTTCCGCTTTCTGAATCGGCAAACATAATTTTCGCGTCAAAAACAAAACTTTCCGCTTTTCCTTCGTACTTGCGAAATTAAAATTTTAAATCACACGTATTGAAATAAATTCCTTTCCTAATTAATTTCAGAGGCTTTCAGCAACTGCTCTCGAAATGTTTGAACTGAGGGTTCTCATTATTGAAATCTAGGCCGACCGCAAACGAGCGCGGATTCTCGAAATTGTTTCACATGCCTGTATACTAATTGATTTTCCTCTGGTCGATATCTATGAGGTTTATTTGGATAGATTATTTTAATTCGAGAAGTTGCACAGTATAGGTGATATTAAATTTCATCATTGTTGAGACATTTTTCATCTCTTAGAAGATTGTGGTCCGAAAGAAATAAGAAACCTTTTTAAATGTTAAATTTGTAGTTTTACAGAAAAAGTATCTTCAGCAATAATGAATTTAATGTGCCAATTTCATATAACAATATGTCAACGGAAGCTAAAGGAAGACATAATCCACCCAAGGTGAGGAAATTTGTATGTACAAATATTCTAAATCAGAATTATCTACTTATTTATTTGTATTCACCCGATACTTATATTATTACATGGGTGTGTGCTTAATTGTATTGTTATGTGACGCCCTTTAACGGAGAGAGATTTAATTATTCCCCAGTAGCAGGGAGAAAGGAAGCCTGCCTAGTTTGGCTACCGGTAAGACGGCGTCATCTCTGGGATAATTGGCGAACGGCCATTACCACAGAAACCGAAAGATAGAGATTGTGGTTAACCCGACAAATCGAGAAGTTGTCCGAATAATCTGGAATGAGATAGAGAATTCGAGTACATTCGCCACGGATATATAAAAGGCGGATCCAACTCACATGGCAGTTCAATTCTGATATGAGAGGAGGTGAATGATTAGATAAGATAAAGAACAGTAACAAGTTGTGAATTGTAGTTGTGAGACTATAGTAGATGAAACTTGTATTTAGTGTGTTATGTTAACGATTAATTATTCTAATTAAGTATTAAATAAAGTGGTGGTTAGTGAAAATTCTTGTTGCAATTATTTGAACCTACGTAATTAATTAGGTACTAATTATTAATATTCCCTAGTCACAGTTGTTTTATGCTATTTTCTAAATACTAAATACTTGCCATTCACTCATAGTGTTTATGCATGTCTCCTGCACTTTGTGTTTGAGATTTAGACACTGCAGATGCTAGCGAGGTAACTAAAACTCGTGTGTACTGTACGGCGCCGGCGGCCACTTAAGAACCATAAAAGATATAATGAGAGTTTGATTGACCGGCACGGTACTGTAGTTGGCCAGAGTGCGTTATATAGCAAATTCGTTTTGGTGTGACTCTGCTGTGTTCTGAGTTCGATCCCCAGCACCGATACTAACAATATCGCTGCTTCTGGATTTTTCAAATGTGTTACCCTCTTCCAGACAGCCCCAGAGTTGTGCATAAAATTAGATTTAGTTTCGTGGAAATGGACTTCAAGTTTTTAATGTCGATAAAAGCAGAAATTTCCAGCCAAGAGAGACAAAATGACGCGGCGCGAGAAATTTCAAAATCGTTTAATAATGATAATTATTATTATAGTAATTTATTATTATAAAAATAAAATTCACAGATCTTGCATCCTCGAGATTTTCTTGTGTAAAGGAGATTGCTCGCGACAAGCTTTTATATCATAAAACATTATATAATGTAACAAAATTATGGGTTTGATTTAAGTTTATTATCTACTTTTTAGAGCATTTTTTAAATAAAAGCTTTTTTTTTAATATATTTTTTTAAATTTAATTTTTTACTTTTTAGTCTTTTGATATGCTGTAATCCCCAGATATCGATTTTGAGACGAATCGGATCATAAACGGTAAAGTCGTCCGCCATATTGAACTAAATTTTGTACTACTAGACTAGAAATTCGTAATTCACAACTCCAAAACCTCCAGATATCGATTTGGACAATAAATGACAATAGTCGTCCGCCATATTGCTGCCGCCATTTTGAATTTCTAAATTTTGACCAAGAATTCATAATTGGCGATCTCGACCCAGATATCGATTTTGGGTCGAATCGGATCATAAACGATAAAGTCGTCCGCCATCTTGAAGCCGCCATCTTGTTTTTTCTTATATGAAAATGTCAAAGTGTTTTATATGTAAAACTAATTTTTTTGTTGAGCATTTTATAATAATTAGTTATATGTCTTAAGCACGCCTCAGTATATTATTCTGTATTTAGCAACTGACGTTTATTCGAATATTGTTTGCAATAAATACGCACCTATTTTTATTTTATTTCAAGTTAGCTTTTAATACTTTAATCTCTCTGACCATAAGTCATAAATAGTTAGTTCTTTAAGTAACTTTATCCTCCGTATTTCCTGACCTTGTCTGGCGACTGGCCTCCACAGACCTTGCAACATATGCAAGTCCCGAGCATGTCGCATGTCACGAAATGCTCGCAACGTTTTTTTAAAAACAGCTCCCATATACACATCACGCCCAGAAGTATTTTCAATACTAAAATCATATAACTATGGATTGAACAACATCAAAAGAAACAAAGTATAATTTACGTTAAAAAAATATTATAAGTAGAAAAACAATTTTGGTTTATTATATACAGTACTTTCGATCCCAAAGTTCCATGAAATGCAGTTATTACATTCGCTTAACTTAACGTTTTAACGAAATCAACCTCGAGCATTCGAGAAATGTCGGCAGTACATGTGTAATTCCTCTTCTTTGCTATTTATTACCGCATTCTGTCCGATTTCGTATAATTACTCGAGTAATTAAATTATGAACAAAGGTTTATTAAACCTATTAAAACAGAAAAAGAACACGCAAAGAATGCTAAGGCTATTATATTATATAAATGGTTAATTCATTGCCTTCTCTCATCGTCGCGTCGTTCTGGTACAAGCCTGATGTATGCGCTTTTCTTATCTAATATCATTTATTTTATACATACGGGGACAAATACCACACAGTGGCGTGGGTATTTTTATTTGATATTATACTCGATATTATATGAGTTAAGGAAATTACTATAACTTATCTTTGGGCCACTTTTACGTATAACTTTAAGAGAAATACGAATTTGGGCCAAAATTATAAAAAAATTCTAATTTTCTAGAAGGACAGATGTTGGGATATATTCCCTTTTTTATAGGCAAGTCCTGAGGAGGTTTATGTTTTATAAACGAAATGTAGGCAAGGTGGCGCTGGTGGTGGTTTGTCTTGAGACTGGCAATCAAAAATGCTTAGCTTATTGCAATAATTCATAAGTTAATAAATAATGTTAATTAATCTGACAAATAATAATTGAATATGCTTAAATAACAAAAATTATGCAAACATGCAAATACCAATTAAACGAAAGCACAATCTCGTTAAACATATAATACAAATTTTAATGGTCTTATTGTCAGTTAGAGCTGTCGTTCTCGTATAAATAAATGTCCCGCATTATCCTTCTAATGAATAAAGTAAAATAAAACACGCTCGATGAACTTGACCGCCTTCAAAGTCATCCTATTATAATGAATATTGCAGCAGTGAAGAAAAACCAATGGTCGTTTCAACCTCTTCTACCTGATCCGATCAGAATTCCATTTGTCCCTCCTACACACATTCCTTGTTTATGCGCCTTATGTAGTCACAAGCTCACTGCAATTTTGATTTGTATGTAGGTAACAATCAAGCTAAATTCTGTTGATTTAACAAAATACATTCGCAGAATATACTGTATTTAAATGTGCATGAATTTTCATAATTTCTTTTGAAAAGTCAACAGAAAACTTGAATTTCAAAACATTGTCTCTCACAGAAAAGAAACTAATTTATATATTATTTTCCCTACAAAAAGTTATTACGCAATTTTTCAAAATAAGTCTGAAAGCAAATGTGTGCACAAATATTGTCTTGCTACAATATGGAATTAAGAAACATAAACAAATCTTTCAAAGATGGATACTACGTTGTATCCAAATCACTATGATTTATCAACAATATATATACAGGGTGTCTCATCGGGAACTGAATCGATCGATATAGAGAAAAGTACGCATCAGAAAATTTTGAAAATTTAAATAATTACTAATGTCGGTGTGGCCAATCCAACTAAAATAATTACAAGCAGCTGGCACTTCCGCTGGGAAGTCGATACCAACTTGCTTATTTCAAATGGAACACCCTATATATTTTAAGGTTTTCAAAAATAGCATAAAATTCTGAGTCGAAAATATGTAGCATGTCCTATACCTAAACCTAGCCGTTTCAGAGATATTTGACATTTTATAGAAAATTTGACAGGTGCAACGGTTTGCAAGAACCGTTATAACTTTCTTCGTGTAAAAGATCCTCATTTGCTTCTTGTCACATAAAAAGAACACAAGGAGAAGTACATTCTACAACTGAAATAAATTCAATAATATCATACCAAGTGTTCCGTTTTTCGCGTTACATTTTGTCAACTTCAAACCGCGAAAACTTGTTTAGGTCCAATGGAACACCCTGTATTTTTTTACGTCAAGTTGTGTAAAATTGAATTCCCTTTTTTCTGATATAAGCATTGTGGAGGTTAAAGTTACAACTTTTTGAAATATTTGCGATTTTATTAGAAATTCATGAATTGTTGTAATCATTTCATCAAAATAGCCATGATTAGAAACAGTCAGTCATTATCTTATGTCAAACAATGCCAGCACGTTTAAATTATACCAACGAAAACTTTTTAAATTTGTTTATTATTTATGGAGAATGTGATGAAGTAATATCAAGAACTTGCAGCACATTTGCATTTGCACAAAAACGCAAAATAACACTAACACTGTAACATGTGTATTAATCGAATTGAAGATATGGCATGAACTAAAATAGCAGAGATAAGATCAATTTAAAATATGATTTCATTTTAATTTAATAATTGCTCAAAATTCCGCCCTCGAACCTCGACACATTTTTCGCACCTTCGGATTAGTTCCTCATGGGTAGCTCTTCTAATTGAATCCTGTGATATGTTTTGAAATGCATTTCTTACTCTTTGCATACAATCTTTAATGGTTGTTAATGGGCTCTCATAAACTTTATTTTTAATAGTTCCCCAAATGAAATAGTCCAGAACTGATAAATCGGGCGAGCGAGGAGGCCATAAGAAAGGTCCATTATTGGCAATCCATTGATCATAAAAAGTTTTTTGTAAATAATTATTAATTAAATATGCGTTATGTGGGGGAGCACCGTCGTGCTGATAAAAAATGTTTCTATGTTCGGCGAGAGGTAAATTTTCTAAATAGTTATTATTCAAATTTTGTAAGATATTCAGATATCTTGCACCTAAAAAAAAAAATACAAAAATTTACTTATACATATTAGCAGAAGAGAAAATTTAATTTGCCGTTTAAATTTTAGTGATAAAATTTTATTGCCACCACTTTCCTGAAAGTTTCGCTCTCTGAACATATGAGGATTTGAGTCACTCCAATAATGCGAATTGTGTCTATTGAAAAGTCCATTTTTAGTAAATTTTGCTTCATCTGTCCATATAATATTTCCCAAATAAGAATCGTGACCCTCAGACCTTATTAGAATAAACTCTGTCTTCTTAGGAAATCTGTTTCTTTTATTCCTTGAACCATATGGAATGAAAACGGGTGAAACTTATGTTTTAATAAGATTCTGTGAATTGAATCCTTGCATCGGGAGCAGCTTGTCTTAATGACATCCTTGGAAATGCATGAAAATATCCCAGAATGACTATTTCAATGTTTTCGTCATCAACAAGGCTTTCTTCTTTGCATTTTTGCCTTGACAGAGCCATAATTTTTAAAATTTTACAGTGTTTAGTGACGGTTTCAGTTTTTCTGGATATCGAGTAACAAATGTGCTGCAAGTTCTTGATATTACTTTATCACATTCTCCATCAATAATAAACAAATTTAAAAAATCTTCGTGGGTGTAATTTAAACGTGCTGGCATTTTTTGACATAAGATAATGACTGATTGTTTCTAATCATGGCTATTTTGATGAAATGATTACAACAATTCATAAATTTCTAATAAAATGGCAAATATTTCAAAAAGTTGTAACTTTAACCCCCTAATGCTAATGTCAGAAAAAAGGGAATTCAATTTTACACAACTTGACGTAAAAAAAATACAGGGTGTTCCATTTGACCTAAACAAGTTCTCGCGGTTTGAAGTTGACAAAATGTAATGCGAAAAACGGAACACTTGGTATGATATTATTGAATTTGTTTCAGTTCTAGAACGTAGTTCTCTTTGTGTTCTTTTTATGTGACAAGAAGCAAATGAGGATTTTTTACACGAAGAAAGTTATAACGGTTCTTGCAAACCGTTGCACCTGTCAAATTTTCTATAAAATGTCAAATATCTCTGAAACGACTAGGTTTAGATATAGGATATGCTACATATTTTCGACTTAAAATTTTATGCTCTTTTTGAGAACCCTAAAATATATAGAGTGTTCCATTTGAAATAAGCAAGGTGGTATCGGCTTCCGGTATAAGCGGAAGTGCCAGCTGCTTGTAATTATTTTAGTTGGATTGGCCACACCGACATTAGTAATTATCTGATTTTTTAAAATTTTCTGATGCGTAGTTTTCTCTATATCGACCGATTCAGTTCCCGGTGAGACACCCTGTATGAAGACTCTTTTAAGGGCACAAACCAAATGTCAATTGAGCAGGTATCTAACATAAAATTGTAAATCACTGTAAAAAAATTGTATGGTTTATAACTGAAAACTGAAACAATCAGCTCATTGCAAATAAAATGCAGATTTAGTAAAAAAAGTTACAAGTGAAACGTTCCTCCATTTTCTTTTTATGTACGAAATATAATTTTCGTAAAAACACTAAATAAAAATCACCAAATATTTCGTACATAAAAAGAAAATGGATGAACGTTTGACTTATAACTTTTTTATAATAAGCTGATTGTTATCGTTTTCAGTTATAAACCATATAAATTGTTTTAGAGCGATTTACAGTTCTGCTCATTGACATTTCGTTCGTGTCCTTAATCGAAATTTGTTTAATTCAATGCCAATGCTAAGGGAAGGATCGTCCCTGTTATGCAAAAAAAAAATGTTAATTTTTTTATAAGTACATATAAACTAACTGCCTACATTTAAATGTCCTCCTGTTCTTAAGAGGCTAAAAATGATTTATTTCTGTAAAATATTTTCTGCAAGGATAACTATTTACTTTACAGAGAAAAGTTTAACAAACCCACTGGGGATTATTAAATATTCAAGCCACAAATCGAGCAACTTTGCTTCATCGGCTACATTCACCTTATTCGTTTTACAAAATCACAAACTTCGCAACACTGCTACACGGATACATACATATTTTAAAATTTGATTTATCACAACTCGCAGGAGATTTAACATCGACTTGAAAACTTAATGCGAAGTTTTTGCACATGAAATAATAATTTTCGAGACGCATCACGAATTCAAGCCCGTATTTATTTGTAATACTCGCTTTTTTCGCCTTAGATATTCTGTTACACGAGTAACTGCCGTAATAAAATTGATATGTGATGTGATAAAATAGGATATATGGCAAAATATAAAATCAATGATTTTATTTCATTTAACACAGCAATGATGTAAACACTTAGAGAAAAGATATGAGCCTATTGAAGTGGCAACTTAAAAATAGAGTTTGAAAAAAATTGCGAGTGTACCTATTTTCGAAGAAATGTTTTTAAATGGATTATTATTGTTAGGCGAATTCTTCTGCAAGACTTGCAGACTATCCCCCTGGCTGTCTGCAAGTCTTGCAGAAGAATTCGCCTAACAATAATAGAAATGATAGGAATGTAGGGTTTTTCAGGCTTCAATCATCCTAAATCGTCCGTTCCACGGTTATATCTCCCACGATATCGGGGAGGCCGTAGACTCTTGAGCTTGGAGAGTCTCCATAACAGGATGGTTCTGGATGGAGCATGTAAGGTCATCAGGAGTGCGGATCCCCTCTTCTGCATGGTCCGAGACCATGAAAATGCAGAGGTAGGAGCTTTTCTCTTTAAGGCAGCACGGAGAGCAGCCAATGAACTTGGTCTCATCTTCGACGTCGAGCGGGTAAACCCCGGCTCTGTCACCGAGTTGGAACCCGTTCGACTAAAAGCCCACATTAGAGCTGCAGAACACAACATCCTTCTGCAGCTCCATAAGGATAAGCCATTGCACGGAGTCTTCTATAAAAATATAGAAGACCTTCGCCTTCTTAAGGTCAGCTGGGCTGAAGTCCGAGACCGAGGGATTCATAATGGCTTGCCAGGATGGTGTATTTAACACCCTCGTCTATCGACGTCGTGTCATGGGTATGGAAGTTCCTGATGTCAGCTGCAGGGCCTGCTGCAGGGCGCCGGAGACTGTAATGCACTTACTGTCGGCTTGCCCGACATACGCAGTCTCGGCTTATATTCACAGACGCAACGCAGCATTACGAGTGCTTTACTATTATCTAAGGCACTCGTATGGGATAGACGAAACACCAGTGCTGCCTTACGCTCCGGGGGATATTGAGTCCGTTGTGGGGAATGAGAAGTGTCTAATTTATTGGGACTACTCGTTTCCCACCGTCAGGCAAATACAAGCCAATAAGCTTGACATAGTACTCCTCGACCACCAACTCAAGACAATGTATATATGAGGAGGAAAAACGCAGAAAATATCGAGATTTGCTCTTCGAACTCCGCAGGCTTTATCCAGGCCATTCTGTTAAAATAGTGGTACTGATTATAGGTGCCCTGGTGGAATGAGACAGACGCTGCTTTCAGAACTAAAGATCATACCGGCATGCCGAGATTCGGCAGAGATTTTAGCCGGCAGAATGCAGAAGGCTGTCATCCTCGGTTCATTGCGTCTACTCAGGGTACACGATTCACGGACCCGGTAATCACTCACCCCACGGGCGTGGGGGTGGCTATTGGTATTTATTACCAGCTCCCCTCTGTGAGGGTCGGAGCCACAGAGTAGGGTGACTGGTTTTTTGTAAAAAAAAAAAAAAAAATTCAGGTTGACACCCAATTTGCAGAAAATAATGAACAAACTATATAAAAATAACAATAACGAGATAGAAATTTACAAAATTACATTAATTTACATTACATAATACATACATACATTACATTAATTTATTATTTATTAATTACAAAAAAGATTAGATAGATATTATAATTAGATTAGATTGTTATAATTAGACTTAATCAGTTAAAAGAATCTTATGAATAACGTGGTTTAGACCATTATAGTTGAGGTCGCACATATGAGCGACTTCATTAAATATCTTGCACATGTTAAATATTAGAGACTTGACCTGAATGGTAGTTCTGCTGCTATTGACGTAAAATGCATTGTGCAGACGAGCGTTCGGCCTTGGTATATGAAAGTTAATTGTATTTCCTAAGTGAATACAATCTAATTGGTTATGCAGTATTTTATATAACAATTGTAGTGCTGTGCAATTTCTTCTAAGTTCAAGCGAGTCAAAATTGAATGAATTTAGTAGTGTATTGTGATCAAAGCCCCTAACGGGATAGGACCCATTGGATTTGAAATATATATATTTAAGAAATCGTCTTTGTACGGACTCAACTTGCATTTTGGAGTTTTGATAAACAGGTGACCAGATGACAGAAGTATATTCAAGTTAAATGATATGTATATTAATTTCAGTGTCGATATCCGTAAAGCTGCCCCCAATATCCGAGTACTTTAGAAGCCGACGTAACAATTGTGCTTTATATGAGTAGAAAAACTGAGCTTGGAATCAAATGTTACTCCAAGAATTGCACATCGTTCAAGAACGGTATCATTAATCGTATATGCGAATAAAACTGGCCTTTTGTTATTGTAAAAGGACATTATCTTACATTTAGATGTATTTAGTGTTAAGTAGTTATTTTCGCACCATTCGTTAACTGAGTCTAACGCTATTTGCAAGGCAGAACAGTCGTTTGGTTTGCTTACTACAGAATAGATTTTTCAAATCGTCCGCGAAAAATAAATGTGTAGAACTCATAATGAGGGATAAATCATTAATAAATGCTAAGAATAAAAGTGGCCCTAGGTTGGATCCTTGAGGGACTCCGAATATTGCAAAAAAAGTTGCGAGAATTATATCCACCGTATTCCACGAACTGTGTTCTATTAAATAAATAGGATTCAATTAGGGATAGCAAGATATCTGACACTCCAATTGCATTGAGTTTAGAAAGGAGTAGGAAATGATCGATTTTGTCGAAAGCTGCGATAAATATATTTTTAAAGAAAATATACATTCCATTATTCGTATTTCGTCGAGATACCCCAATACCAAAAATTACCTTATTTTTTTTTTTTGTAGAAGTGCGCCGCTTAATCACTTCCTTTCTTATGTGGTATGGGTAAAAACGATTCTCGCGTATAGAGTACTTATTGAAGGGTCTTAATCTAATAATTCTAGAACTTCTTCGTCTACTTCAACAGGACGATTTACTACACGTTCTCTGTCGCCTGGTAAACAAAACCCGGTGTCACGAACTCGTTGCACTACACTTAAATTTTTTCTCTCATTAGGTTTGCGCCTTTGGGGAAATTTTCTCCCGTATTCTCGTACAGCCCCTGCAAGACTTTCATCCATTGCACCATAGGTTAATATCATGTCGCAGTACTCTTGCGACGTGAACTATGGCATAATCAATATTTGCGAATACAAAAAATGGGAAATGCTCTAAACGAAGTCGAAGAGTCACTGAACTGAACAGTGAACGCGTGGCGCACTGATCTTAGACAACTAAGACAGCTGATATTACCTGGTAAACAAACAAGCGACACGTATGTGAACGCGTCGAGATAGCATAACTCACCCGTTCAGAAGCGTATCTTTGCAGGTTTTAATTCAAAAAAATATAATAAATTACCTCGGATCGCTTTAAAATTTTACAGAGGCCATCCCACATAACATACTTGTATATCATTTTATTTTTCGCATGTTTACAAAAATCACCGTGTATATTATTAAATATATAAAGTAAAATTTATTTGTGTCATCATCTGTTGGTGAGCAACTCAATTAATTAATGTAGGAGTGTACCATAATCGGATTCCTTTTCTAGTTGAGTTTCCTTTCACAACCGAATTACAGACAAGTATAGAATCTACTAAGAAAATCATTATTATCCGTTGAGGAATGTTTAATTACAAAATATATCATAACCAAACTAGAAATTAATAAAATAAATTGTTTTCAAATTGTATTGTGAAAATCCAGTAAATACATTATATAACAGGTGTGAATGAAAGAAAGTTTAGGGGTAAGAAAAATAACTACATGTACAGAGTAAACAAAGTAAAGAAATGAAATTTAAATGAATATAAATGTTTTTTCAGGCACGGTATCGATAATAATTGGAGACTGAAGTGCTGTAGCAGAAATGCACATTACATAAATTAATGGTAAAAATACATTACTGAGTTCCTAAAATACAAAAATAACTATATATAAAATGTGAAGATATTTAGCAGTAATACAAAGATAATTCTGCTGATTTGAAGTATTCTCTCTTACAAGAACTAAATCAAAATGTTATACAGATCGTGTTAAACATAAACAAATATCGGTTATTTTAACAAAGTTGTTAAATGGACATAGGCCATGTAACAGTATATAAACCAAAACTTTCAAAAATGCTTTAATGCAATAAACTAGTATATTGAGAAGGAAGAAAATCACTAATCACTACCAGTGTTGTAGCATTTTGTTTGCAGTATTAAAAACGGCATTAGAATTAAAGGCTTTTTAAAATTTCATTTTTCCAAAGAAACATTTCTACCCATAAAGTTTCTATTTTTTCTTTTCTACGTTTAAGCTTGAAACGGAAAAAACGCGATTTTTTTAATAAAAATTACTTGACTGATGAGTGGTATACATTCGAAGTTGGCTTCTGATCCTATATTCCTCTACCATGCGTCATATGATACCCGCTGCTGACAATACGATTGACCTTAGTTCAACCAAGGGTAGACGTAACCGACTTGGCGGTGTGTTTTCTGAACATGGTAGCAAAACCTACCGTGATCTGGTAAATAAAAGCAAACTTTCAAGGTGTGTGATTACCAGCTCTCTTAACACGAGTTGCGAGTGGGCTTTGAAAGTAGAAACAAGTATGATGGTATACAAACACAAGGCACTATAACTTAGAAATCAATGTTCAGTTAAATAACTAGCAATTATTAATGTTCCTTTTCGGCTTGTTATTTTAAATATTTCAAATATTTTCTTCATATTATAGAAATTTATTTGAGATAATATCCCGTAGGTAGCGATTTATATTCTTTAGTAGACTTATTTCAGTTTATTTAAATTCCTCATACGTACGTACCTACATATAATTTTCATTTAAGAACCACACAACACGCTGGTTCACCACTGGATGAACATAATTTTTATTGCGCGGCATTAGCACTTATCAAATGTATTTAGTTGCAAGGTCAATCGAACATGATTCTCGTTTTACTGCAATATCTACAGCAATAAGCAGTGTGTTATCGAATTTATTTGAACGAATATTAAATTAAATGGTTTTCTGCTTTGACTCATCTTATTTGAATATTCAGCATTTGATAGACGACGATAAACATACGTTATGTCTTTAAAATTTACGTGAGTTAAAGGTTAAGGCGGCATTTCAAGGCATAAAACTATAAATCGCTCATAAACTTTTTATTTTATTAAGACCAACACGGATCCTGTAGTTCCATTGTCAATTGCACAATTACGTTCCTCATTTTTTATTTAGGAAAGAAGTGTAGTATGCAAGTGTAGATATCGTGGTTTCATGTTAAATGACGCCTTATCCAGTTCCGGTATTCCTCAGGAACCTGTATTAGGACCTCTTATGTTGATAGTTTTTATAAGTGTTTTGTTATGATGCTGCGTTGTTACAATTAGCGATCTTGATATTTTCGACAGACGCACAATGAGCCGAAGTCACAGAAAAGTGGACAAAACATCAGATTATGCTTTTAATGACACATGAATTACAGATTTTTGCTTTCGAACATCGCTGGTATTCCGGAATCTTCCCGATTCTTCTTCAGTATTCCGGTCTATGGTTCCGGAACAGAACTATCGTTTTCTAGTAATCGAGGAACCAGTGACGCCATCTCTGGACCTATTGCCGAATCACCATTGTAACTATGTGACTCAATTGACCTAGGCATTTATTGAGGAACTTGTAACAGTGGCAACGCGGTATAGTTTTGACAATGTACAGGCAGTCAAATACTTACTTAAAAACATCTTTAATAACTAGATATATTTTAGTCAAACTTTACATTTCCTAGTTTTCAGAGCGTCGCTCATTATAACGCCCGAGAGGATGATAGACAAACAAACGTTTTTGTGCATTGATCTTTATGAAAACCAACTCCATTTCTCCATAATACAAATTAAGCCTCTTTGCACTTTTAAAATTTAAAATAGTTCTATGTTTCCATTTAGAATCCGACATTAATCTCTTCAGATTATAAAAACAGAATCACGACAGCATATTTTTCCTCTAAAAGGATCATGACAACGTAAAAAACTCTTTAGCCTCTCTAATTAATCCAGTGTTGCCAACTGTAATCACGAAGGGCAATTAGTTATATGAATATACATGCCTGGTTTTAATTTTAAATTAAATTTAACTCAGTAGTGTAATGTTACATTCGAGTTATTTGCTTTTCATGTCTATTAATGCAGAATTAATTTAATGGTAAAAATAAGAATGAAGAGCATCCAGTGTACAGGGATTGTCCATAAGTGCCTCGCAGCTTGTTTACTTCCCACGTGGTAACTTCAAAGATCTTCTATACGGGCAAGATCGGGTGCTTCAAATATACAGTATAGAACAGAAATGCGTCAAAAACTTATTCATTTTGAAAATGTATATTGTTGCATGTCTGCGCCACTGCTTCATGGAACGTACGGGAAAGTGCCGAAGGCGCCGCGATGAGTTTAGAATGATTGAGTGAATTCGACGCGGGTATATATGTATAGGGACTGGAATCAGTGGTTTATGAAAGTACGTGTTGCGATTTATTGAACCTACATACAGGATGTTTACTGGAGTTTGTAAACACGAATATTCGCCGGCCGAGTGTCTCAGTGTTTAAGCATTAGGCTTGTAGTCACGAAGTTCCGAGTTCAAATCCTGAATAGGGTATGGATGTTTAGTGGCGTTTTCAATTTGTTACCAAGTTGGTAGCAATGAACTAGACGGGGTTGTGTGAGAGATAACACAGCTAGTTGCGAGGGGAGAGACATTAATTTTGATGTTGTGTGCTAGCTTGATTTCAGGCCAGCACACACATACGTTTTTTTCAAAAAACTGATTCGGTTGTCAATAACAGGGTGATTTAACTGTTTCACATGCAATTTGAGGGGACAAACGTTGATTTTGGGGTTGCCTGCTAGCTTGATGCTCAAATCAGCGCACATCATATTTTTAATAATTATGGAGCAATAAATTTATCTTCACCGTAATAAATTAGCGATTAATATACTTAAGTTATTACCATGTGGGCTAGTTTTGCTGTGCTAACTTTTTAGACCTTAATTTTGAATATTGCTTTACTTAGGAATATACCCTGTGCAACGGTTTCGAGAGCGGTATATATAGTAAGACGATATTAAATCTACAAAGCAGGATTAAGTAAATGTCTTTTTGTATTTCCGCATACATATCTTCGTGAATATCTGTATATAGAGAATCTGGTTTTATGGAATAGGTTACCTTACATATTTTCTATTTAAAATTGATACTTCCGATTCAGGAGGAATTCATAAAAAACAAATTCACATTTCACACTCGCACGCACTTCTATATATGTTTTGAAATACTATGCAAAAACGTAAGGGAATTAGAGAGGTATTTTTAAATTGGGATTCACTAATTTACAGACACTCCTCATCTGCCACATCTGTCACATTCGAAACCACGTATTTCTGATCTAGTTACAACATCAATCGGTAATCAAACAGGCGAGAACCGGCACGAAAACAATAAAATCCTCGTTAAGCATTCCGTGGCGTCACTGAAAGCATCGTTCAAAAATGCTGAAAAACAATCTCGGCCGTCTCCCTCTTTTTCCAGACATTTTCCATCACTGACGTATTCATAACCGCGGTAGGAAATTTACAAAGTAGAAACTTCCTAACCAAACTACCACTCGATCTCGGTCTCGAATTATGTAGAGTGGGATCTTTAAAAGATGTGTAAAGTGCACTAGACTAGAGGAAGTCCTGTTCAATTTCACACTGAATAATGAATAAATAGGGTGAAAATTAAACTTCCTTCTAAGATGGCAAATGCCACTATCTTGAATGAAAATATATTTCTTGTTTCTGCAATAATTCGAATGACAGTAAACACTGAAGAACAAAATTAAATAAATAAATATAAGTACACTGTATTATATAAAACTGGATATATTTCCGTTTATACCACTTCCAGACGATACAGTGTGGCGATATGTATACACAAATTCGAGACAGAACTACACCAAAACATATATAATTATCTACAGGTTAAACTTTCTTTTGTTAGATATGTGTTACCTACCTCAATGTTTAGTTACCGAGCTATCAGTTGTGAGAGTAAATTTATTAAACCAATCTCGTTTAATAAATTTTTATAAAGTTTGATATTACTTATTTCTGAATTCTAATGTTATTTGACTTAATTTGTAAAATTTAGTATTAAAGTTGAGTATAAATATTTCATTCATAATTTCTTTCGTCGGTTGCGCTAGAACTTTTGCTCTTGCTTTATCTACAACCATCACTTTATTTTACATTATTAATTTCCTGAAATAGTAAAATATGGAAGAAAAAAAAACGGCTTAATACGTTATATTTGGAGAGAGCCGTGTTGGTTAAGACACGAGGTAGCAACCGCGATTAATCGAACGGATATCGTGCGGATTCGAACCCCGGCTCCGACACTGTCGGAGGATATGGTTATGTCCGCATTTTTCAATGTATAAGCTCCTTCCGCACAAGCTGCAGGCTTCTGGAATTGGGGTTGTCTAATTTCTGTGGTGTTTATTTGTTATTTCATTTTACAACATTGGCAACAATCAGCTATAAAATAAAAAATCTCTTATTTTATTATCCTTAGACATTACCATCTACAATACATTTATCCACTTTCATAACCTGCCCTGTTTTATTTTATGTAAATTTGTAAATTTTATTTCTGATGTTTTTTATCGTATTTGATGTGGTTTCGCAGTCTCATATGTGAGAAATATATTTGGCAATAAATTACCTAAAACTTTCTGAGCCGTGTGGAAATCATGTCCAAGTACATTTATCATATGGAAAGAAAATGCGCTACGAGTGGAGGAAATTGAAACCATATTTTAAAAGGATGCGACATTTCTTTTCTATTTTATTTTATTTCATTTTATTTGCGGTTTTGTCTTTCTTACAATATAAATGCTAACAATGAGCGTTTGTATGTTTGTACACATACAATACTAGGCGTTATATACATAGTACTAGGAATGAAAACACATGTTATATGTTCATAGTTTGTTCTTTTCAGAGTATATTGCACTAAATCTATTTTTTAGCCTATGTTTAAAGTCAATTATAAATTATGTGTCCCTTTTAATTGCATTTTATAAGTTCATTTCATCTCATTCCACTCCTTTATCCTTACATAAGCAAGAGAATTCTAGTTATTCTCTTTTATAGCAGCAAAACGGTATTCTCCTGTTAACATATTAGTTGGCGTCACTGAATGGCTGGCTATCAATAAAGTTTCATACTACGATGTTTGCATTTAATATGCACAAAGTTATTAAGAAGACACGTAAGGCTATATAAATTTACTATTTTTCTTACTATGGTCATTATAAATGCAAATTGAATATAATTATGCAGTGTAGTCGAGTGAACAAACCGGACAATTGAAAACATATGCGTTTGTAATAAATACAGCAATAAACTGTACAGATATTTGCTGAGAAATTTGAATAAGAAAAACATATTCCATCGGTTTGCTTTAGGCTTGGAAAAATCGAAGTTTTTTTGTTTCAAATATTTGTCATCACATAGACTTTCCGTATACAGTACATTTCAGTGAGAACTATTCGCCCTTACCCAAGTAACACATGTCACTCTTTTATTACACTTAAAGCTTTATAAATAATACATTATGGCAACTTGTACAGAAAATTGGTTATATTGAAGCTTTATTCAACACTAAACTGCTTATAAAGTAACTCGGTGGAATAAGATTGCTGGTAAAATGCTTTCACAGTATAAATATAAAGCTTCTTTATTAAAGCATCTTATACAGTTTTTTAAAAATGTATAAGAGGCTTAGTAAGCTCTATTATACAGATACACACCATGTATATTTATAACAGGTGTATAAACTCCTATATAACATTTATACATCCGTTTTACAGCTTAGCAATTTCTCTATAATGGTTTTATAACACTGAGTTCTAAAGGTTTATAAAGCAAAATTATACAGCAATGTAGTTATTTAAGCCAAATACCATTTACGTCAGCCCTAATATAGATTATTTATAAATGCTTTTTATGTATAGTAGAAAGAGTATTTTATAAAGCATTTATTCAGCTGAAACTCTGTTTTGGAGCTATGTAGCTGCAATTTTCCGCCTTTATAGAACTCTTATACAGCTAAACTTACTCCATTTCATAACCTCCAATATTATTTGATTTGCTTTCGAATTTTTCTTGTTATGTATGACTGATGGTAGAGAAGTAAGCGCACTTGCCTCTCACCCAAAAGTTCCGGGTTCGATTCCCGGTCGTGGCAGTCGAAAATATTGTGAGACGGATTTTTTCACTATACTCGGATATTGGGTGTGTGTTTTGTCTCTAAATGTATAGCCTTCTCCCACACAAGGCTCTTCTAGAGCCTTCCGGGATAAAGGGGGTCGTAATTACATGTGGTGTTATTATTATTATTAAAAAAAATTATGCTGCCATTTTCTCACTACAAATTTCAAAAATCCACCAAAATCAATAAAAAGTTAGGTCTGAAATTCAAACAAAAGTGATAATATCATATCCCTCAAAAACAAAATGATGTTATCATGAATTCAATTATTACACAAAATGTGGATTTCTATCAAAGTAAATTCACCTGTGCGAGGATTTTGTCTTTAACTACTACTTTTACACAGTCAAAGTGCTGCTTTAAGAATTTGTAACTGCTTCTGTAGTGACCTTCTTTGGATACTTATAGGGAACCATATTGTATTTTCTAAAAGAAAATATGACAGGACGGCCATTGTTACCGGTTTGAGGTATAATTAACTTTTTATCACTTGAAAAGGAAAACATTGCAAAATATTCACAGCAATCGTTTATGGGATGTTTAAAATAGGTGGTTTATCATTTTAAAACAATTCTATGGAAAAAAATTAAAAAATATATTTTTTTAAATAATTTTCAACTTATCAAATTCAAGGAATTTTGGAGGCGCGTCTATTTATTTCGAAGTAGAATAGCATATTTCAACAGAAAAATTTTCTTCCCTTGGCAAATTTTATTTTCTACCAACCACAGCATACACTAAGTCGCAGGCAATATTCATTCAGTTTCCTAATAATTTGTCATAGGAAAGTTATTACATTGAAGTTGCCAGAGACACTGTGATATCGATGCTTTATAACTGCAAACAGTAACTAATATTAAGAGGAATTTTTACTGTATAAGAACTTACTTGCAACAATTATATAACAACTTCTTAGCAGTCATATAATATGATTTTTAACAGCTGGTAAGGCGAAACACAGAGGTTGCCATAATGTTACTTTAAGCATTTATGTACCTTTTACAGAGTTTACAGAGGCTGTATAGACTGTGCCTATTTTGGGTATATAGATACTTCATTAATACTGGACTATTGGTGTTAACTCTTAATTATAAAGTATTAAGCTTTATAAAAAGGTGGAGTAGATAGTCATAGAGTTTTTAAAAAGCAATTTGTGCTACTTGGAAACAACTGGAAAAAAATACAAAAAGTGGAAGAAAGCAATGATCAAAATTAGTAATTGCACATTGTGTAAGCGATGGTAAAAATGGTTTTTTAAAAATAACACTGAAACCACAACAAATCACAAGGATGCTGTCTACTATTTAACTTTTGCTACTGAAGTCATAAAAAGGCGAATCAATATTTTCGTATGAAATAAAGTCCTTTGTAAGCGATAATGAAAACTAAATGAAAAGAAAATGCATCAAGTTCTACAATTACAACAACAAACTGAACAAAATAAAGATGGTCTCAAAAATGCATGTATTCTTCCGTCCAATTTCCAATTTCGTTGATAAACAATATCCCAAAAATTCTCGAGAAATGTCTGAACCATAGGCTTCGTTCATATCTTGAAAAAAAAAAATAAAGTACTGTCAAAAAATAATTATGGATTCCAAAGAAATTTAAGCACAGAAGCCCCTCTCCAGTTACTAACAGACAAAATTACAGCAAACTTTGAAAAGAACGAAAAAGTCATAGCTATCGTTTCGGATCTAAAAAAAAGCCTTCGATACGGTGTCACATTGCCAGTTACTGAACAAACTAAACAAGGTGGGAATCAGAGGTATTGCCCGTAACCGAGTCCATAACTTATTACAACAATATCTGTCAAATGGACCCCAGCAAGTAAAAATTTTCAATGCTCTTAGCACTAAAAAAATAATAAAACTGGAGTCCCACAGGGTATAGTTTTAGGTCCTATCTTATTCCTGCTGTTTATCAACGATTTACTGGACAGAAACTTTGGGTGCAACACCATGTCATATGAAGATAAAACTGTACTGATATGTTTGGGAGACACCTGCAACTTAGCGGGACAAAAGGCGGCTAAGGCAATTAGTAAAGTCAAAAACTGGCTAGACACAAATTTGTTAAAACTAAATATACCAAAGCCTAAATTTATGGCATTTTCTCCAACGAAGGCAGGACTACCCCAAACGGTGCAACCTACTCTTATAGAAAGAGAAACGAATAGTTACATACTAAATACCACCACTATCTAATACCTCGGCGTTATTTTCCATAATCATCTAAAATGGAATAACCCTATTAAATACGGGAAGCTAAGAAAACTTATATATAAATTCTATAACCTGAAAAGTATACTAAATAGAAAGACTCTCTTAGTGACATATAACAGCCTAGCGGAATCCCTAATTAGGTATGGTATTAGCGTCTGGGGCTCAGCATACAATACAACTCTCCAGCCTCTCCAGATAACGCAAAATTATATACTACGGACAATTTTTAACAGGAAAAGTCGGGACAACTGTAGAAATATATTTATTGATAATAAATTACTGAGTGTGAAGGGATTGTATATGCATGCGGTTATAGTTTATACTCTCAACAAGAAACATACATTTGGATCGCCTGTAAACCATCAATATGAAACAAGAAATAGATCTAAAAACGCTTATCAAACTCCAAAATACAACAAAACAATCTGCCAGAAACAAATCAATTTCAATGGAATTAAATTATACAACCAACTACCTGAACACATTAAAGTCCATAATAAAAAAAAATTCAAAAGGACGTGTAAAAAGTATATAACAGACAATTATACCACACTACTCCAACTATTGGCCTGACAACAAAACAAATCTTTCCCCGTTTACTTCCTTCCGACTTTTGAATCATATCCATTTCCTATTTTCTTAAAACAATGTTTGTAATTCAGTTCTACGAATCTCTCACTTCTAACCAGTTTAAAAAAAGCTTACCGAAGACTCATATACGATTTTAGTTATCTTTATTTGTATTCAAGAATGCGAACTTTAACTCGTCTGCCATTATGACCTACTAATAAAAACTATGATTACGATAATTCGATAAATATACTGTAGAACATTTAATAACTAGAATTAGGTAATTTCTACTTGGAAGAATTTAAATGCTACATCATTATTTAATATTAACTCTGTATTTGCATATAATTCTCCAAGTAGTTCTATATTAAACCTTCTTTCACAAAACTAGTTCTGGCAACTGAAAAGTTTCAACAGAATCAGAGTTGGCTAACACGATTACATTTTTATAAAAAGTTGATAGGAAGCTAACAATATTTTAAAGTTAATTTGCCATATTCTCCCAAAGGGTGTGGCTCTCGGTTTGACTGTAATTGTTGCGAGTTGCCGACGATTATAATTACTCTAGAATGAAAATCTCATGAGACTGTCAGATTCATATTATGCATTATATTTCGCAACCTCTTATAGGTTGCAGCATAACGATAACGTTAACAAAAAGAAACGGTTTTAAGTTGGATTTTTTTTCTTGGTGACTTATTAGTCGGTGGAAAATCAACAGTTGATTGTTTCTCAAGGAAAACTTCGTAATTTCACGCATATAAGTATTGGTGGTAAATCGGGAAATAGCTCTATTAATTAATAAAATAACACTTATTTTTATAAAAGACGTTGTAAATGTCACCACTTTGTTTCAATGCTCATTAACCTTAATAATGGAATCGAAATAATTTTCTGCTTCAAAAATTACTTCAATTTTCTTTGCAATTATAATGGTCCGGTTTCAATCCCCTCACCTCCCCCACCCCGGTTTTAAAGTGATTACTAACGGCTGAATTTTCATGAGTAGCTCCGTTTTGACGAGTCTTCCAATTTTTTCATCTGTGAAAGTTCTCGGTAGAGGTAGATACAGTTCTACGCAGACGCTAAACATGTTGATCGTGTAACTGACACTTTTATGGCGTAGGACTGGAAAACTTGCCAGAAAATTTGTAGGACAATTTGACCATTCGATTTCAAAAATATTAATTTAACAATAGTGTAAAAATCAGGCCGTTAGTAATAAAGTTTCGGACTTTGTTATTTTCATATACCTATTTACATATTTCTTACATATTTACATCACTTTTGTAAGACAAGCGCAGCTCCCCGTTTTTTTACACTAATTAAATGATGAAATTTGCCAAGTTTTGTCCAAACACAGTTAGCACTAAAATACAATAACTTGGATTGCTCGAATGCTACGAGGAAGATGCGAAGCCTCCTTCATCTCTGCAACTGCAGATCGGTTTCGACCTATTTTTGGGTCTCGTAAGTGCAGTGCACTGAGCATACTTTCGATAAACTGCGGCCGCATCTCGTAGACTCTGTTGAATTCTACTACAGTAGAGCGTAACTAGCGCCATCTCTCGGTGCACTGCATTGACGATACCCAAAAATAGGTCGAAACCGGTCTGAAGTTAATGACATCCTGAGATAAAGGAGGCTTCGCATCTTCCTCATAGCATTCGAGCAATCCAAGTTATTGTGTTTTAGTGTGTAGACAAAATGTGGCAAATTTCACCATTTAATTCAGCTGTTCTGGTTTAATTTGTTTAGTCCTTGTTATATATAAAACATTTGCAGATAGGTTGGAATATTATAATTCTTATTTTTATAAATCAAAAACAGTTCGCTTTTTGAAGAGTACGCGAAAGCTCGGTAAAGTTTTTTGTGGTGATCCTCATTGGAATCTGCGGTTCGAATTCCACTATAAACTGGAGAGCCCCATCTCTTTTATCTGTAGTACCCTAAACCTCCTACATTGAAACGAGAGGTTAAAAACATTTTCAAACACATCCTATCTGTATGCGTGTTATTATTTTTTATCATTGTTTTCCCTAAATTTGCGTGTCTATTAATATTAAATAAATGATTTATTTCTTTTGCGTTTTAGATAAGACGTAAGTATTTTTCGAAAATCCGCTCGAATTGCGTTGCACTTAAGAGAAATTCCAAATTAGATTTTAATAATACCTGTCTGGTTTCGTAAAAGTTCATCCGTACCCGTGATATTTGATACACAAAAAGGTTTATTCATTAATCAAAAGTTTTAATAGCACACTCCAAAAATATTTCCTTTGAAGTTAAAATTACTTTTGTTCTTTTATTTCACGTAATCAAATGCCGATGTGGAAAGTAGGTTCAGATTTCCCAGGCGTATTTACAACAGTTTCAAGCACGGTTACTAGTAAAATTGTTCAGAAAACCCAATTTAACCGGATATGTTGCTAAGAAAATCCGTTGTAGATATTTCAATAACTACCCGTTTGTTTAACACTTTGCTGTTTTTCTGCTGTCTTGTTCTGGAAATAATATGTCAAACATACATACACAAAAATATGTATTTTATGATAATAAAAATAATATGAAAGAAACTCTCACGCTCAGGTGATTGTACTTCTCTACATTTATTTATCAATCTATTAAATATAAGGAAAATGTTTAATAAAGATAGGAATGTTTGTTTACCACCGATATATTAATTAAGGTAATGCTATACTATTAATGATTTCATTCCAATTACGTTAATATTGGCATGTTCAAAAGAAGAATATTATTAGTAAGTTGAGTAATTTCTTATTGGTGTTAATTATTTTTTAACCTGTTTGTAAAAACTAGATTTAATTTCTTAATTATATGAATAACCCTAAATAATGCATAGTGGTCTTTCAATTTTACTGGGCAGATAAAAATGCAACAAAAGCTTTACGCGCTCAAAATTAACGTCGGTGAACCATTCGGTATGGTGTCATCAAACAAGCCGACGTACAAAAACCCTATAAAGGTAAGTGATTCAATTTGCGGGCGAAATATTACAGAGAGTAACGGTATTTTAATGAGGTCGTAAAAATTTTGTTGCCTTTTTTATTTGTACGGTAAAATTGCACATGAATATATATGAGTATCTCTAGACTTGTATCTATAATTTTCAAAGACATTTCAGGTTTATGGCTGTTTGCGTAGATAGGAAAATAATTTAAAGTAAATACCCGTTGTATCTAACATAGATTAGCTATTTTGATTAGATTAGCAAACATAGAAGGACCCTTTAGTTATTGAATGAATGCGGCGTCCGTGGAGTAAATCTTTATTTCTAGTGTCATAGTGTACAACTCAAAGCCACCATAGAAATGCCAACCAAATTATAAGCATTTATTCAACATTGATCCAGTGTGAAAATATTGCCAGACAAAGAGCCTTTAAAGACTATTTTAACAAAAATTTCCCTAGTATTCAAGAATTAAGCATTACCTCAGTCTTCTGGTAGTGGCAGCAATGCCTACCGTACGCTGGTAAATAAAATTTTGCAGGCATTGTGGGACACTCAGGACAGGACTTTTGTCATATTGTATATTTAGTAATATAAGGACATATTTGGCGTAAATTAAAGTCTAACTTCGAAGTAACAATAGACCCTATACAACTTTTCAATGACATGGTTTAAAAATAGGCAACGAGGAAGTTTTTTTTAGCGGAAAAAATAATAATTGTTGCCTATATCCTTCCTTGACTTTGTCATAATACGCATAAGATATTCAATAATGCTTTTTCGCACTATGCAGCTATATTAAATGATAAATTATCTGAGTGACACACACATTATCATTCAGAAGTATAAATCCGAGTTTATCATTCTTCACTAATCCACTTGCACGAGCCGAGAGCCGGGAACAGATAAACCCTACGTCTAAATATTCCGATCAAATTTTGCGAGTGCCTGATTCTGATATATTTTATTGGCGCTATTACAAACCCTTCTATATCTGTCGGTATGTCATATATTTGTCTTTTCAAGTAATTTCCGCATCGTTGCCGCATTTGCTTCCGTCGTCGCTTCCACTGGGTTGCCAGAATATAAATCGATTAAAATAGTCTTTCGTTTGAATTGTTTTATGTCTACCATAAATAATCTGCAGTAATGGGACATTTTTGTTTGAAAAGCGTCCGCAGTTCTCGTAACAATTCATGAAAATCTGATATTACTTGTTTATGTGTTCTGATATTATTTGTCTATAATTTAAAAAAATAATCACTTAGTATAGTCGAGCTCAGATTTACCTTGCACTCAAAAAAGGCAAAAAGAACTTTACGACCTCATTAAAATACCATTAAACTAGTCGCAAAAATAATTGCGCCCCGGTACGCACTTGAAATATTTAGATCAGCAACTCAGTCGTTCAATTTTAACAGCGCGTTAGAGTCTAGTATTATTAATATGTACATTCTAATACATACGAATTTTAAGTACGGCTCTGTATTATTTCGTTTGCAAATTGACTCGCTAACCTTTATAGGTTTTTAATGTGTGTCGGCTTGTTTGGTGACACCACGCCGAATGGTTGAACGGTGATAATAATGAGGTCGTAGAGTTTTTGTTGCCTTTTTGAGTGGACCGTAAACCTGAGCTCGACTATATGGAAACATTAGAACAAAAGTTTACGATTTGAATATTTTGTTTAATTATATATATCTTCTTTGATTTTGTTGCATTGTGAACTTGTTTGGTAAAATTTGTTTTGCCTTAAAGCTTACCACCTTTATTTAATATTTAATTCCTTGAAAAATAGAAATTTAAAGAAAAGACAGAAAATCTTCTAAATTGAGAAGGTGGTCACTCACATTTATAATTAAAATATACAGGGTGTCTTACCGGGAACTGAATCGATCGATATAGAGAAAAATTTTGAAAATTTAGATAATTACTAATGTCAGTGTGGCCAATCCAATTAAAATAATTACAAGCAGCTGGCACTTCCGCTTATACCGGAAGTCGATACTAACTTGCTTATTTCAAATGGAACACCCTATATATTTTAGGGTTTTCGAAAAGAGCATAAAATTCTGAGTCGAAAATATGTAGCATATCCTATACCTAAACCTAGCCGTTTCAGAGATATTTGACATTTTATAGAAAATTTGACAGGTGCAACGGTTTGCAAGAACCGTTATAACTTTCTTCATGAAAAGATCCTCATTTGATTCTTGTCAAGTAAAAAGAGCACAAGGAAAACTACGTTCTACAACTGAAATAAATTCAAAATATCCCAGAATGACTGTTTCAATGTTTTCGTCATCAACAATAGGCTTTCTTCTTTGCATTTTTGCCTTGACAGAGCCATAATTTTTAAAATTTTCCAGTATGCGTTTTACAGTGTTTGGTGACGGTTTCCGTTTTTCAGGATATCGAATAGCAAATGTGCTGCAAGTTCTTGATATTACTTTATCACATTCTCCATAAATAATAAACAAATTTAAAAAGTTTTCGTTGGTATAATTTAAACGTGCTGGCATTTTTTGACATAAGATAATGACTGATTGTTTCTAATTATGGCTATTTTGATGAAATGATTATAACAATTCATGAATTTCTAATAAAATCGCAAATATTTCAAAAAGCTGTAACTTTAACCCCCCCGCTAATATCAGAAAGGTTTGAAATTGACAAAATGTAACGCGAAAAACGGAACACTTGGTATGATATTATTGAATTTATTTCAGTTGTAGAACGTAGTTCTCCTTGTGTTCTCTTTATGTGACAAGAAACAAAAGAGGATCTTTTACACGAAGAAAGTTATAACGGTTCTTGCAAACCGTTGCACCTGTCAAATTTTCTATAAAATGTCAAATACCTCTGAAACGGCTAGGTTTAGGTATAGGATATGCTACATATTCTCGGCTCATAATTTTATGCTCTTTTCAAAAACCTTAAAATATATAAGGTATTCCATTTGAAATAAGCAAGTTGGTATCGACTTCCGGTATAAGCTGCTTGTAATTATTTTAGTTGGATTGGCCACACACCGACATTAGTAATTATCTAAATTTTAAAAAAATTCTGATGCGTACTTTTCTCTATATCGATCGATTCAGTTCCCAGTGAGACACCCTGTATATTAAGCAATTGTCTAAACAAGTTGAATGCAAACAAAAAATTGCTGCGGAAATGTCCGTGTTGATATTGTCTAAATATTCGTTATTACTAATGGCCACCAAGTCAATGCGCAATGGCATGAATTCTTTTCTCATATTCTTATTTTGTTGCTTGGAACATGTTCAGGGACTCGTTTATTTTAGGCCAACTTGGCCAATAGAAGCTGACAGATTATTATATATTATTGTAGCCATACTCTCAGAAAAATGGGTGTGGGAGGACACGCAGAGAATTTCGGAACTCGAAAAAGCATTTTTTCTTTTCTTTTGTGCTTACAAGTTAAAAAAATAGCCTGTTCCCAAAATGATTCTTATTGACTATAATAATTTGGTAAATTCACTCCACTAATTGGATTACGGTATGAATAAGAAATAATGCAATTTTCGTAGACCAATAAATTTTTGAGAAATCCTTTTTTCTGTACTTTGAATTCAAACCTTCAAGAATGTTCCGTGTAATACATGATTTTTTTACAAACAATATTTTCAATTTCATATAACCACATTTCAGAAGCTTTTAAAAAACTAGATCCGCAATCACATCTAAATTTTCCGTAGCCGTAATTTACATAAAAACTAAACTGCACCGTTAGATGGCGCCTGTTGACTTTTGCACGTCGCTATTCTAAGGATATCGAAATGTACCAAATAGTCGAAGGATCCTCGTGTCGGTCGTCACAGCCTATGGTTGCACTGATGAGAGCCAACAGCTCGAAACGGCAGTTTGCAAGTGGTGTGGGACGACTGGCACGAGAGCTCCTTTAAGTAAGAATTAGTCTTTCGGCCGATGTTTGTTGCAATCGAAGCATTTATTTGCGACTAATGTATTATGTTTTAATATTATGCACTCTAGAAGCACATTTGGACTTACATAAAACCTGTTGCAATAATATACATGTGATATGCCGAAATGTATAAATTTAGTAATGAAGTAATAGTATTCATTAGACCATACTAAAATATATGTCACATGCACTCCGGGAAATCACTAGTAAACTGTTTGATTTAAGGAAAAATTGCTTCAAAGGAACCCTCAGTGAATATCAAAAGAAATCGTACAAGCTAAGCAACCAGATATCCCTTCAGTAAATCAATAAAACAAATTTGCTTTTAGAAGAAAAGGATTCTAATATTACGGAATATTGGAGTTCTAGATTTACGGTTTCCTCTTGAAATATAAACACACAAAAATAACGCTGTATCGAATGTTCTGTTCTAACATTTTTCTTATTTTATGCACTCTGTTTTATGTAAGCAGTCAGTGTCTGGATAAAAAATGGTTCGAAGGAATGGATGTAGTATGTCTCGTGCTGTTCATGTATTTATTGTAACTTGCATATCATTTATTATTTGCTTTGGGGTGGAATTTGTGGGTTTGATTCAAGTTCAGTGGCTATATAATTATAAAGTAATTAATATTAATTACTTTGCTAATTAATAATATTTGTTTCATCTATCTATGGTAGACATTCGTGTAAATTCGCCCACCCACCTTTCTTTAATATTCCATAAGTAAAATATTGTTATATAATTTCTTCGACAACGATTGAAAATTATTTGATATTCATTTACGGCGTATACAAATTTGTTTTTAGGTAATGTTTTGAACTTCGTTTAAAAGTTTTATCGCTTTAAAATTCCGCAATGTTAATATTCCAACAAGTCAACAGCTGGTTTTTGTACAGGATGTGATCGAAAGTTATTTGCTACCAATTTAACTTGCATGTGTAAAATTTTTGTCAAGAGTCCAGTGTAATCTAATTTTCCGATAATAAAAAATTGAGTAGCGTCAATCTGGGCTTCTTCTTAGTCTCTCAATTATTTCTCATTGATCGATGTATTTGTTTCTAAGAATTCATCTAAATATTTTCATGCTTTTACGACAAAATGTTCTGCATTTTGTTATTACTACAAGTTATTCCGATGGTCTTCGTCTAGTAAATGATAAATCAAATTATCTAAGTTGGGATTGACTCTTGAAGAATTACAAAATATCGATGTAAGTTTAATGCAAATCTATCTTAAAAATACTTTTTCATCGTAAATAACTTTGATTTAAAAGTTTTATCGAAGAACATGTTCTTTCTAACATTAAACCTGTCATGGAAACAAAATATATTTAATATGTGAATTAATTAAGGCGTTTGAACGTGTAGATAAATATCATTCACATTATTTTTCTAAAAAGTTATGTAATAATATACAATGCCTTAAATTACCATTCATAATACAAATCTACATAAAATGAACTCATACTTCACAAAGCACCAAGGAAGACATTCTCACTTATAACCCATCAGGCGTTACACACAGTAATACTTATATTTAAATTATAAATCTGATGAAATGAAAGATACATAGTGATATTACAGCGTTTAAGCCTCGCCGCAGACACTGCTAAGTAAGCATATATACATACAGTAGTTACGTGCTAGTTATATTAATACACTCTAATTAATTTTCTGTGAGATAATTAGCAATTAAATTATTGTGAACACATCCAGTTACTATGAACGTTCTCACTTGAAAATTATTTAAAATTATACTGATTGTATAATGCAATTTATCTTCTCATAGTATTTATTAAACATACAGGAATAATGGAAGATAAATCAATTTGAAGCTGTATTTTACTCAATGGATTAAAAATTCAATTACCAGATAAAAATTGATTTGGACAGTAGTTACATTGAACAAAAACGTTAAAAAAAGTTAATTGTATGTTGAAATTGTTAAGGTATTTAGGGTTATACATGGTTCTAATTTATATTTAAATTTACATAAATTATACCAATAAATCTACCTCATACACAAATCTGCTTAAAAATAACTTTAACCAAATCAGAAAGGGAAAACTACAAAAAAAATTACCCCAAGTGTAAGTTTCTTTTGAAGTAAATTTAGGTACCATAATTAGGTAACATAACATCTACCTTTTTGGGCAACTAAAAATCGTCTTTATAGTAGAATATCCTACTAAGTAGAAGTGGAAGTCCTACGTAATTTTATACTTCCCTAGTAACCTATTAGGTGACTTTAATTCGACTTTAATTACTCTCCTTTAAAGTAAGATTAGGTAGACATCGTAGAAAATTTCTACCTTGTTTATCTGCCTAATTTCAACCAACTAGTCAATTACTCTAGTTGCCCTTCAAGTCGTCCTGAAAAAATAAATGAACTTTTTTGTAGCAATTATGTGGAAAATCTACCACAAAGTAAATTTGACTATAAACCACCAATTTAAAAACTAGCCATACACAACCTATTTGTAAAATTTGTATTATTCAGGTTATTTTAAACAATTAGGTTCTTTAGTTATTGTCAGAAATAGGGTGACCGACCTACAGGTAAATTGCAAGTTAATAATACTTTAAATAAGTAAAGTTAACTAACATGTCGTAAACTTTAAGATAATTCAACTTAATAAAAAGCTACCTGTGAAATCCCTAATAGTCATATTAACTTTGAGGTCGAATTAGCCCAACGCTCTATATTTTCTTAGCATAATTAGAGTACGATTCCAAAATTCAAATTTTCAAAATGAACTTATCTAGAACAAACGAATGAAAATCCCCAAAAAACCTATGTTTTTTAAATCAAATATGCTTTTAGAGGGCGGAATATTAAACATAATATTTTTAGTCGCAAACTCCTCTATAAATCCTTAATTTACTATAAGGAACGTAACCAGACTGCAACCAACAGCTACTCTCCGGGCTATGTGCCCCGCCGAGCGCTGAATTACAAGTCACTAGTCTGGCGCGTTAAGTGTAATAATTGCATATTACCATCAAAACGCTAATGCTTCGATTGCAACAAACACCAGCCGAAAGACTGATCCTACTTAAAGGAGCTCCCTTGCCAGTCGTCACACACCACTTGTAGACTGCAGTTTCGAGCTGTTGGCTCTCGTCAGTGCAAGGTAGGTATGCGACGACCGACATGAGAATCCTTTGACTATAGTACATCCCGGTATTTTTACAATAGCGAATTTCAAACATGAAATAGTTAGATTCAAATTTAGGAAATACGAATATTGATATCATTTTTAAAATTAAATCTAACTATTTTGCAAAAAACTATTGAGTGAAAACTCATATCACTACATCTGTCATAGTTTTACTTAGGTAGTCCTATACTTTTTTTTAACAATATATGTATTAAAGAAAAAGTTATGGCCAAAAATAATAAATATTTACTTATCGGATCTATCTCTCTTGTATATGCCCATCTGAAGGCAGCAACGGTACAAATTATATAATAATCCATTATTATGATTGTCTACGTCTGGGCAAATGCAAATTATCCATCTTGGAAGAGCAGAAAAATCACAAGGAAAACCTTTTTAATTAGAACACACAGAAGGGACATTCAACTCGTTATATTGCAACTGAAATAATTGTTCCCCATTAAACAGAAATGGCAAACTGCATCTCTAATTGCAAGAACTCGAACTGTTGTTTAATTAATTAGAGCCCATTCAATTAAATTATGTTTACAGTTGAATTTGGTATGCAGATTTAACGTCACAACATCCAGCAACCTTTGATTGTTCAGTGATAGTTCGTATTTCATCGTTTCCCAATAAAATCACTGCGCTGGTTATTATTTTGCTGATGTGCCTTTGCGACGACGTTTAATAGCATTGTAATTAATTTGATTTGATTCCAGCTTTCAGTTGGAATTATGGTTGCTCTCGACATTAGCCATTCCGAATCGTATACCAGGACGAGGAACATTGTTTGAACAATGTACTACTTTGTTAAAAATGGCGAGAGTTACCGAAAATTATGATTAATTAATTATAACTAATTTTAATTCAATAAAAAATTTCTACATGCTGTAGAAGAATGTGTTGTCTGACTGCCGTGATAGATAAATTGGGGCATTACTATCCTTAGCTTTGTATGCTCGTGAAACATATGTTTTAAATGTCCACTAAAAATTAAATTATATCTGTCAGGGTGCCTAGCAACCTAGGACATATGGAAGCTGGAAAAGTCAGGTAATTAGAAACAGTCAGGGAATAGTCAGGGAAATACAAAATCAGCAAATGTCAGGGAATTTTTACTAAAATTCTGGAAACGAAGCAATTTCTTTCTCCTTTACACAGGAAAATCTCGCAACAAGTTTTAAGTCATAAAAAAAATTATATAGTGTAACAAAATGATGGGTTTGATTTACTTCAAAGTTTATTTTCTACCTTTTAGAGCATTTAAATAGTTTTTTATTAATAAATTTTTCTTATATATTTTTTTCCTACTTCCCAATGATTCTGTTCAAAGATTCTCTTGACCGTGTTATTATTCTTCAACCTCAATCACATGATCAACCTATCTGAACCTTCCCACCTTTATTAGAGTTGTTAATTGTACCCGCGTCGCTATATACCATTATCATTTATTTAACTTGCAATGTTTAACGTTAATCTGACTATCAATTAGATATTTTGTGACTGGCAGTATGGTCTTCGACCGAAAGCAAAAAAAAAAAAAACTTGCAATGTTAGTTTGTTTAGGTTTCTGGAATTGGGGTTGTCTAATTTCTGTGGTGTTTATTTATTTATATTCTTGCAATCAAAATTTCGATTAGCTCTAATTAAGCTAGAGCTTTGAAATTAAATTTAAAATCGATATCTGGGAATTTTCGGGTTCGCCGATTACGAATTTCTAGCAAAAAATTTAGCTCAGGACTTCAAGATTGCGTACGACTTTACCGTTTAAAATCCGACTCCACTCAAAATCGATATCTGGGGGTTTTCTAGGTTGCGGATTATGAATTTTTAGTCAAAATTCAGAAATTCAAAATGGCGGCGCCAATGTGGCTGACGACTTTGTCATTTAGGTCCAAATCGATCAAAATCGATATTTGGGGGGTTTTCGGGGTCGCGGATTACGAATTTCTAGTCAAAAATCTAGTTCAAGATGGCGGACGACTTTACCGTTTATGATCCGATTCGTCCCAAAATCGATATCTGGGGATGGCAGTATATAAAGGACTAAAAAAATAAAATTATATTATAAAAATATTTTTAAAAAAAGCTTTTATTTAAATGCTCTAAAAGGTAGAAAATAAACTTTGAAGTAAATAAAATCCATCATTTTGTTACATTATGTATATTTTTTTGTGATATGAAAGCTTGTCGCGAGCAATCTTCTTTACACAGGAAAATTTGTAACTTTTCACTCTATTTAAGTTCTTCAGTATCACGGCTGAATAACCCATTAGTATTTATTTCTTTCTTTTTTTTTTTCAGGAAGTATATGTGGCGGTCAGTGCTGCGACGAAAAAACCGAAGCGCTTTTAAGGAAACAGGGCCAGAAGGACTTCGCGGCGCTTTTGCGACACAATTCAAGGTCACTCCAGGGACTTCTCAGCTCCACGGCTGCGACTTTACAAAGTAAGATTTTGTTAAAATTTAATGAAATATTAATTATGCTCGGCCTATTTATTCCAATTTAACAAGGTATTTTACTGCGTCAATTAATTTTATATAGATATAAAATGGGGACCCGCTGTATGCGACATTATTTTATAATCAGCGAATTAATTAACACAGCCTTTCAAGGCGGTGTTATACTTTAATTAAATTTCGCTTTGTTAGATTGTAAAAATAAAAAAAAAAAAACTAGATGTAAAGAAAGAACGTTAATGCGCAGGTATTTAATTTCCGTCGACGGAATGAAACGGGAGAAACGTTTTCCTAATAGCACATACTTTGCAGGTCTTAGAGCGATGAAACTGAAAATTGGGGTGTTACCAGATTTTTTGTTTATTTTCTTGAATCTTGAACAACCAGTTTTATGTAAGGCATTTTTTTTTACTTATTTTTCAGTATGACCTTCTTATTTAGATTAACATCCATCACACAGGAAAGATATTGCTATGACACCCACATTTCTAGCGTTGCACCATAAAGCTGTGTAATTTTTGACATAGAGAAACCACTTCGTATGTTGAATGATATAGTCGAGTACAAAATTACTAGGCACTCAAAAAACGTAACAAAAACTTTACGACCTTGCTATTATCGCCGTAGGACTATGCGACATGTTGTCATCAAACAAGCCGATGCACATTAAAATCCTATAAAGGTAAGCGAGTCAATTTGCGAACGAAATAGTATAGAGCCGTATTTCAAATTCTTCTTAATAACATGCTGTTGAAATTGAACGACTGAGTTGCTGATCTAAATATTTCAAATGCATACCAGGACGCAATTATTTTTGCGACTAGTTTAACGGTCGTAAATAAAAGGTTTTGTTGCGTATTTGAGTGCCTGGAAGTGCTGATCTCGACTATATGCGGGAACTTCAATTTTGACTAAGGCCCAGTTATTTCATGAGTCAGTATTTAGTGCAGCATTCATTAAACTAAGCAAAAAAAGGAAACAAAAATGTAAAAATGATATCAACACATTTTATTAATGATAAGTATGTAGAAAAGTTTCGGTACAACAAACATGCTTGAGTTGTGCTGGAATATCTTCATGGGGATAATATTCCAGGATATGGATAGTGCAGTTTTCCATATCTAAAAAAATAACATAAAATTTGAACATGTTTAAAACAAAAAACATGAACTTTAAACTTAAGTTTTATTAAAACATTCATAATGAACGATTATAAATCGAGCAAAACAAATTAAAACGATTTGGGAAGTGAAAAAAATAATGCTCCGTTAAAATACGGCATTGGAAAATTTAGTAAAAATGAGCAATCATCATCAAACTTTTTGTAATGAAACTAATCAATACCTACTTAAAGATATTTTAGGCGGGAACAAACCTTAGTTTTAAGCATTTATTTAGTTTTTCTTGAAGAAAGACTATCGCCAGGAGGTGACTCTGAGTGACGGCACTGGAATTTCTAATTTTTATTTATGTGAAAACTTTCCTGATATGCTTCCTTTAGGATGAATCGAAAGAATCCCCGTTAATGAACATTTCTAGGTATAGTTGAAGAAACCCTCCATAATAGTAGGAAAATGACAATCTCAGGAACATGGTACCGAGGTGCTTAAAAATGAACATTGCAAAATTTTACTTAAATTTTGTTATAATTTATTCTCAAATGTTTAAAAGTGTGTAGTTACTGGTACTGATTATTCAGGGTGGTATATTTTATTAGTTTTAAGAGATTGTAGTAAACTTTAAGGAAATTTGTTAGCAAACCCCAAAATTTTATGAACTACAGAAAAAAACATGGTGAGGACAATTTATTTTTCAAATTCATTCTCATTTCATTTCACTTATTTATTAATATTGGGACACCATATAATATAGAAATATTCACAAACCATTACACAATGGCCATTCCTATGACATTGTCATTTGTCTCAGCTGAAACTCGAACTCAGGAGTGATGTAGCGACCAGCCGTGTTGCCTCTCGCACAACCCCGCCTAGTCCATTGCTATTAACCCGGTAACACTTTACAAATGCCACAAACATCTACACCTTTGTCGGAATTTGGACCCAGTTCAAATGTAATGTTATTTGTTTTTGAATTTAATTAACTACTGTAAATATAAGAAAATTATCCATGTAAACGTTGGTCTGTCAAAAACAGGAAGAATACAATCAACTACAGAACATGTTCCCCAGCCCCTTGGAAACCTCATGTGGGTATCAGGAAGAATGTTTTTTTAGGTAGTTGCTAATTAAAATCACCTTCTAGATTTCTTGTATTTACTGGTAAAGAATTTGTTAAGTTGAGGTTGTCAACGAATCTCTCGTTTAATTCGCAATAGAATTTAATTGTTACACGCCTAAAATCGTCAGCTAAATCAGTAATTACGATTTCAACCTTAAAACATATCTAAACACTTTTAAATTACAGTTTTTAGTTTGTTACTTTTCAAATCTGTAATGTTTAGGGTAACTAGACTTTCTTAATTATCAAAGTGATGTTAAATTTGTTAATATGATAATAGTATATTTCAACGAGCGATAATGTAGGTAATAACTCGCGTAGATGAAATTTGCAGCACGAGCCGCAGGAGAGTGTTGTAAATTCATCAAGTTGAGGGTTTCTTTAGTGCTCCAGAAGATCTAAAAAGGTTTTGGTTGAGATCGGATTATGTTTAGTGCCGTTTTGCCACAGAATTTAATGGTCTTTTCGGCTTCAAAGATCCACCGGGTGGGGAGGTTCCAGCCGCTTCCAGTAGTTGCCGATTTTTTTTTTTTGTAAATTCACTATAGAAAATTCGAAAATTTAGGTTTGCTTACCACGCATGTCAATCGTCACTAGTCGATCCCACCAAATTCCTACAAAACATCGCGCAATTGAGACAAAAGCTTTATTATTATTATTATTATTAGCCGTTACTCGAGTCCGAGTATAAAAATGTTACAGTCGATAAATTGTGTACAATAAAAAACAAGTAAAAGGTGTAGTCTATTGTAATTCCCATTCATCTACGGTGCACACGACTATGGCTATAGAGGCCAATTCGGGAGAGCACATGTCGACCGTAGTCAGGACAAACATAGACCTGGTTAGGTCTTGGATTCGGCCTTCTTGCAGCAACATTTCCTTGATAGCTGGCCACAACCCCTCGCCATTCGGTTCTGTCCGCTGCAAGTTGTTCCCATTGCTCGTCTGCAATACCGCAGGATTTTAGATTTTCATGGAGAGCGTCTTTGAACCTCTTTCGTTGACCGCCACGCCTTCTTCTACCGCTTAGCAATTCACCATAAAGTGTACATTTAGGAAGGCGATTATCATGCATACGATGAACGTGACCTGCCCATTTTAGGCGTGCTCTTGAAATAAGCACCTCAATTGGAAGGCTATTTGCTCTCCTGAGTACTTCCACGTTTGATATGAAGCTTTATACAACTTAGGTAGAGAACTAAAAAGTCAAGCAAACGAGCATTTGGAGTTCTTATGCTTAAACATCAGTCAGCAAAAAAGCAATTAAGTTCTCAAAATTTCCTATTAGTATCTATTATAAATTATTTCTACGCAAATTTCTGCAACCCTAGTTTTATAATCATTTGTAGGACATTTTTATGTTACGTTTTTAAATCAACTCGTCTCTTTAAATGACACAAAACAACGAGGACACTCATACTCTCGAACAACAGCAAGCGTGTTTTCTCACCCAAATTCCAGTTTTATTTTTCACACTTCATATATTTCGTATTCAAGGTCACCTAAATATTTGTCTTTTTTCAGGTGTAAAGCTTAATTTGTACGTATACGTTGACTAGCTCCTCAGCTACCCGCGATGATAAGCTCGAAAGTCTTTTAATAAACTCGATATGATTGCAAGCCGCATGAGACATTATTAAATTGCTAATTGCTTGTAGTTTTGTAGACATCTACAAAATGTATTTTTCCAAGTGGTTTTATTTTGCAATAATAAATCTATATAGATTTACACTTGAAAGTAAGCCACTCTTAAGAATTCCATCCCATCATCTCTAATTCATATTAACAATAAATCTACATGCATTTTTTGCCCGAAATCAAGTGGACTAAATGCATTGTTTGTTCGTTCAGTTAAGTTTAGTGTTTCTTCCCCTACAATTTGTTTCAAGTGCAGAATAACAAGATAAACATTTTCTTTAATTTTATTTCTAGAAAGAATTTCTAGACAGGTTTATTACAAAGCACAATTATTTATAAAAGGATGTGAGGTGCTAATAGTCTCTTGCGACGTTGAATTTTTCATCGTATCCTGCGCCGACACGATCAGACAAGGTATAACAATCTAATAAAAAACTCAATGAAGATGTGCGTGACATCTCACAAATGTTTTACAACGCTGGCACTTGATTGGCAATGAACGCGTTACGCGTGACGCAACGACACTTCATTTGTTCGATAACAGCTGTCTTAGATTTCCTAAGGCAATTTCCCTGGCACGGTTACAGAACGGATGGAAAAAATAGCAAAAAGCCAGAGTCGTAGAGAAACTCGCGTTTTTCTGATTTGTCCAATAAGAAATCACACGTCTCGATCACGAATACCTTTGTAACCGACATAAAAAGTGCTTGTGGTAAATTTCAGACGAATGGGTATTACTGAAGTGATTTTTTCAAACACAATTACTAGAATTGGTTCTAGGAAGATTGATTGAATAAATATTTTCGTTATGAAGACGAGAATTCATGGGCCCTCCAGTTACCAACTAACTTTATAAAATGTAGATTTGCGCGAATAGCGTAAATAGCATAATGGAACTCTTAACACTGTGTATAAAAACAACCTATTTTCAATTGGACAGTGAGTTCTATCAGCAGGATTTTGGTATGGCTATGGGGTCTGCATTATCACCAATTTTAAGCAACATATTTATGGAGAACTTTGAGAACACACATGTTCAAAATTGTATAAACAAACCGGTTGTCTGGTGGAGATATGTTGACGACATCTTTGCAATTTGGCCTCATGGTGTCGATTTACTAGATAGTTTTTTAGAAAATATAAATAGTAAGGAACCGTCTATTAAATTCACATTAGAAGTAGAAAGTAGGAATGAACTACCGTTTTTAGATGTTTTAATTAGAAGGGTAAATAATACAATTGAAACAAGCGTTTATAGAAAACCAACGCATACTAATAGATATCTAAATTTTAACTCAAATCAGTCAATAAATATTAAAAGGGGTGTTGTACAATGTTTATACGATAGGGCCAACATAATTTCATCTAATAATGAAATATTAAATAACGAGAAAAAATTTATCAAAGAGGTTCTAGTACAAAATCAATATCCTGAAGCCTTTGTTGATAGAGTTTTCATAAATGTTGAAAATAGGGACAATCAGGTACGACAAAAACCTGAACGTCATTATACAGCAATAATTCCTTATGTATATGGACTATCGGAAAAGCTACGCCGTATAGGTGACAAATTTGATGTTAGGACGATATTTCAAACGGGGAACACTTTAAGATCTATTTTAACAAAAACAAAACCGATAAACAGGGAGCAGAATTCAAAAAACTGTATTTACAATATCCCGTGCGAATGTGATAAATGTTATGTGGGTGAGTCATCCAGACATTTCAGTGTGAGGTTGGATGAGCACAAGAATTACATTAGAAAGAATGAAATTCAGAAATCAAAGATTTGTGAACATGCTTGGGAAAACGGACATAGAATAAACTGGGGCAAAAATTTTAACAAAAGAAACAGATACCAAAAAAAGAAAAATTAAAGAATCAGCAATAATCTTATTAAATGAAGATAAGTGCGTATCGAATTGTTCTGTAGATATTTGTACAACCTGGCTACCAATGTTAAAAGAAGAACTTAACAAACTCAACATTATCCAAAAGAAAATATCATCAGTTCTATGTTCTGTGTAAGTAGTAAGTATCTATGGAAATAACATAAACAGAATCTTAAAGCTGTGCATTTGACATACACAGCAAAATAAGAGTTCTTCCAAAAAATAGCTTTGAAAACGGAAAGAGATTACTTTCCGAAACGTCAGCAAAATACATTATTTCTGTGTTTATTCCGATTTATATTTGCAAAACATAACCTCTGACTTTTCCTTTGGCGTAAACGTCACGGGCGCAGAGGCTTTTTTCCAATAATTCTATTATTTTGTAGATTCGGTGATTTGTTTTGAAGAGGATAATAATACATGTGGTAGAAAACCCAAATAATAGGAAAGAATAGCGGCGGATAGAGTGTTATTAACATTGTCGTTGAAGGTGACGTTTTTTTTTTGATCTGAGAAACTGTTGTGTTGGGGTTAAAGAAAATTCGGACATCAAAAAAATTTCTGGAAATAATTCAAGTACTAGGGAGATTACAAGTGAAAATCACATTATTGCTCTGATGGTTGCTTAGCTTAAGAGCGCTCCGGATATAAGCCGGCAAGACGCTTCGATATGCTCTCATATAAATCATTATTTTAAAAAACGGCTTTCACTAAAAGCAATTAAAAATATGTTACAATGTGGAATGATGACAGAAAAAAATATATATATAAAAAAATATAATTTTTTTCTTCTATTTTCGATTTGCAAAAATAATTTATATCATCCCACATAGGTATTATTAAAATAAACATTTTCCATTTTGTAGAACTAAAATAAAATCAGCCCTAATGTCCTCAGAAATAAACAGAGATTTAAAGAGTATAATAAATTGACTAATACACCCCGGAGAGGTTTTAAAGGCTAAGCTTATGACTTTATGCGTTACACATATACATATGACCATTGTGGATAAGGGAATTCATCAGAAAAATTCCGCTAGGAAATCCAATATGACTTCACTACATTTTGCATCGCCTCAATGAAATAAATAAAATAAAATGGTACCTCATAAAATATTTGATGAGGCGCGGGATGTGTGCCGCTTTAAAGTGAAACGTAAACATAAACAGACGTTAAAAACTGTTTGTTGCATGAACCGGCAAAATTATTATTTTATTATCCACACCAGTAGGAACAGATGGCATTTAATCTATTTTGTTTAATTTAAGGTTGATTTATGAATATTAAATATTAATGTTGGTAGTTAATTAAATTTTAATACGATCAGAAAGATACGAGGTCGCTGATACACAGTGCGAAAACTACTTGCGGAACAATTTTGGTAATATGAAAATATATTTGACTAAAACTATCGCGACCAATTTTTCCAGTTAAATATTTTCCTGTGATATAAACTTATTTTTACGTCGTAAACAAAATGATCGAGCTGTGTACAATGGACGATTTTGTTTCGTATTTTTCGATAGTGCCAGTATCCCACGTGTCTTCTCAGCAAATCCGAATTTAATACCCGTATCATTAATAGCTTTTTAGATACTCACACTTTAGATTGTTTAACGAATGCTTTTAATAGCAATCATAAAAACATTTTTGCTCCAGGCAAATTAATAAATAAAAACAATTTTCATCATTAACGCACTAAAATGTTTATTATTTTACTCGTTTATTGGCAACAATCTAGTCTGTTCATGTTCTTGGCCTACCAGTAATGTACGTAGAAACTTTTGAAAAGTTATTAAGTGAAATTATGGAATTTCTTGATGTACTAGGTATACAGAGGTAATGCATTAAAAGCTTCATAGCCTTAATAGTCCAGTAAAATGAGAAAATGTGAATGGAATCATTCACAGCGGGCTAAAATTTAGGGAACAGGCTTATTTTGTGATACTTTTTAACATCAAAAGTCCTCATCCGTAAACGCCTGCGTAGGAGAGGGGGAAAGAAAATAGTTAAAAAAAATTCGGGTTTTCGCAAAAAACTTGGAAAGTGTCAATTTTACTGTAAAATATATACACATGAAAATTATAGGTAATAAAAATTCGCACAATTTCGTTTTTTTAACTTCGTACGACCTATTGGAGCCGAGATAGATTTTTATGATATTTTGACAGTTTTGCGACGCAACGGAAACGCGCGCGTTTTTCGCTAAAATCTCGAAAATGGTCATTCGGATCGTAAAATGTTTCAAATGATAGTTGTAGAGAATTCGATTACGAACACTTTCTTTTTATTTTTCATTTCCATTAGCGCGCTATCAAACACTTGTTTCATGATAAAACCGATAAAAACTCGAAAATGATAGATCGTGCGCATATAGTGTATCCAATGAAAGTTAAAGAGAATCAAATTTTGAATATGTTGGTGTATGTACAAAATCGTTTTGATAACGAGTGAATGAAGATAAAAGGGTAAAACATGAGAAATGACATTCTACTTATTGAAAATTATACACGAAAAAGTGTTTTTAAGGAAATTTTGTAAGCTTTCATTTAGGTCTTATGAAATTTTTTCGTTAAGTCAAAAGAAACGATGATATATATAAAAAAAAGGAATTAAAAAATTACACTTGCTCAATTTTTTGAACAAAAACATTATTCACGAACCTTTTTTTAAAAGAAAATATACCTTGCGAATGACTTATGCTATTACTTTTATATGTAAATAAACTAATAAAAATAGGTCAATACCAATTTTTTAAAAATTGTTATGCACAGTTCTTGCAGGAAAATCTTAATTTATAATAAAATCGAAATTTTTGCTCGTAGTTTTAAACAGCTGTACCTCTTGAACCATTCATCGTTTGAAGGTCACTTGGAGCTCATTTTACAGATGATTTAATTCTCTTCAAAAAACCTTTAGTATCATCATTGCTAAAGCCAATCAAAAAATAGCTATTTGTCAAAATGCACTTGAAAATGAATTTTTCATGTTTCTCCCTTTTATCCCATTCACTCGTTATCAAAACGATTTTGTACATACATCAACATATTCAAAATTTGATTCCCTTTAACTCTCATTAGATACACTATATGCGTATGATCTATCATTTTCGAGTTTTTATCGATTTTATCATGAAACAAGTGTTCTGATAGCGCGCTATAAAGATGTTTAAAAATTCATATCTCTGCCAATTTGATCGAATGGAAATGAAAAATAAAAGGAAATTGTTCGTACTCGAATTCTCTACAACTTACATTTAAAACATTTTGCGATTCCAATGACCATTTTCGAGATTTTAGCGAAAAACGCGCGCGTTTCCGTTGCGTCGCAAAACTGTCAAAATTTCAAAAATGTGTCTCTGCTCCAATAGGTCGTACGAAGTTAAAAAAAAACAAATTTTGCGAATTTTTATTACCTATAATTTTACAGTAAAATTGATACTTTCTAATTTAGACATACACTTTCATACATCAGTACAAATAAGACGGGTAGGTGTTTTTTTTTTCTAGTGTAACGCGTGTATTTGATCCTAGAAATTTTAATCAGGAAACTTCTTTTTAAAGCAAATTACTCCCTGTGCGACGTAAATGTAAATAAAACGGTTGATAATTCTTAATAAATAGAAACCAACACGCTGACAAACGGCATACCTATTATATCTTTTATGAACTGATAACAACTATTTATTATTAAAACACGTGCAGGCAGCAGGCATTTTTTGTTTTGTTTATGTTGATTTTTATGATCCGTCAAACGTTATCCTCACAGTACTGGCTCATTTCACCCACGTAATACCTTCCACACAGTGTTTTATAAATTAGGTACATTGTACGTTCAACCACATAATGTGTGTATTTTCTGTTCTTCATTTATTACAGCCATTCTACATGATGTTTTATCTAATTGTAATATTTCCCAAAGATTATTCGAATACTCTATGCTTTGTGTAAGATTGACTGATAATATAATATTATATTGATTAATGCCGAGATCAATATTCAGTATTAGAAATTCCCTTTACGCGTTAAGTATAAACCATATTATACTGATTAGTTTGGTTTTGAAGAGAAGCTGAAATTGATTTATTGTTGTTTTTTAAGTTTTTAATAAAAAATTGTACCCACCTTTACATAAAATGAAGTGCAGATTGTGACATAAGAATCTACAGTCACAAAGTTAAGTTCAGTTTGCCTCTGATATTTTCGACAAATATATATGGATTTTCAGAAAGCCTTTGATCAAAACGACCTATATTTATTAATAAAGAAATTAGATAACTTTGGATTTTCCGAAGACTTAATTAATTTATTTACGTCTTATTTAGTAGTAGGAGGACTTTCGTTCGGATTACTATATAATGCGCCCGGAGTGCCACAAGATTTCAATTTAGGGCCGCTTCTATTTTTCATTTACATAACGATATTGATGATGTTATTCCCAGGTAGAACATAATATTGGCTGGACCGTGGTTCAATATTGGACCAATATAGATACATTGAAATTGTAACAAAAATATTGAACTAATATTAATATACACTGGTATTAAAATATCGATGTGCCTATGTTGGTAGTATATTGTTTTAACATATTCCAATCCAGATATACGCAGGCAATATTGATAAATATCTATTAATATTAATTTTACAACATTGAAAAGTCTATATTCGCGTTATATTATTATTACATTTTTTGATAATATTGTACAAAAAATATCGATTGATAAAGATAAATATTGATTCTAAAATATTGGAAAACTCATATTTGTCAACTATGTGTAAAATTATATTGTTTAGGGAATATTTTCTAATACCAATAAATATTGATTTTCCAATATTGGAAAGTGTATATGTTATTATGTTGTTATTGAACTTTTTAGTAATATTGAACAACAAACGTCGACTGAAAACGACAAATATTAATTTTAAAATATCGGGATATTCATATTGAGATTATATTGTTAAACTCTCTTTTAAATAATATTATTTAACCGATTTATATCTATATTGGATAGTCATGCTGCGCCTAGGCCGATTGTAATAAGTTGCATAGATGGCGCTCCTTGCAATATGCTTGTACAAGCGTATAATTTCTGACTTAGAGTCTCCAGGCAATGTGATTCAATAATGACAAAGAGAAATTCACTGTGGTGATGCTCACCTAATCTGTACTAACAAAGGCCCAAGATGCCTTAGTAATTTTACAGATGATGTAGTTGAATCTATCATACACAGGTTAAATATTTCAGCTGGAGGTTTTACTACAATCTTGTTAGTGAGGTTCTTAAAATAATAATAATTATTAAAAAATTGTACTTCATGAAAATTACAAGAAATAGATTTACCATCTTTGCGCATTAGGCTAAATTTTCATTAAATATTGGGCCAATATATGATTTCAAATAACAATTTATATTGGAATAAAATATTTATATGATATGATTTTTAAATATTTATTTGTTGAATATAGCTTAACTAATATTGAGTCTATATACAAAAATGTTCACATTCTTTACTGGTTCGATGTTGCGTTTTTACATTGAGCCAACGTTTTTGTAATATTAAACCAATATTGGTTCAATATCAGTGTTCTACCTGGGTTATGTTAAAAATTAATGTTCGCGGATGATTTGAAAATCAATAGAGAGATAAGCGATTGTAGAATGATCCAGAATGACCTTAAAGCCGTATGGTGTAGTGCGAACCATCTATGCATTAATGTTCAAATATGTTACGTTGTCACTTTTTCTCGGAAAAATAAATCTAAAGAATATGATTATAAAATAAATTCAGAGAGCGTAACCAGATGTACAGAAATCACAGATTTGGGTATTATCTTCGACAGCCAGTTAACATTTCAAGCCAATATTAATAATGCTGTGTCAGATTTATATGAAATGCTTCATATTAAGAAACTGTAAGTGTTTTCGCAAAACTTCTAGCCTATATATTTGGCATATGTTCGCTCAAAATTAGAATATGGCATTATGGTATCCGTGGTATATATGTCAGGTGAATAATATTGAGTCAGTTCAGAGGAAGTTTCTAACATATTTGTTTTTTAAAGAGAATGGCCTAGAGAAATTACGTCCATTTTAACGAACCGTTTTAAAATGATTTCATTAGAAATTCGTCGCGAAATAATTTCAATTAAATATATATTCAATTTGATTCAAAATACTATTGATTCTCCCTTTTTGTGGACAAAATCAATTTCCGCATATCCGCCATCACACAACCTTCTATGTCGATAACCACAGGACAAATATTATGGCTAAACTCGTGGCTAAATCTCCAATTTATGTAATGTGCAATTATTTTAATAAAACCACCCATCTATGTGATATTAATTTTGATAGTCTAGGGAGTATATTAAGTCATATAATTAATATTGAATAGTGGGTTTAATTTTATTTGTAACTTAATTGTCAATACTATTTTTCTTTTTTATTCACTATTATAATGTTTGTTTTCATGTATTTCCTGTAATTGGGTGCTTACCTGCTTACCTGGAAATAAAGAGATTATTATTATTACTTATTATTAAAATTGTATTCCTAATGTGTTTGAATGCATTTCCAATTTATTTTGCAATCAAATTAAATGTTCAAAATGACAGCCAGTCACCTCTTGTAAGCAAGACGATTTTTGAATTCTCGAATGACGTCTTACATAACCTCAGGACCTGTTTTGTGAATGTCTTCGGTTATGTCTTATTTATGACTATTTGGTCTAGGATTGTTCAATTTGACGTTCGATTCTAGAAGCATTAGCCGGGTACATTTAAACGTAATTTTAATAGATGAAAGGTCAGATTCTACTTACACAGAATTTGCTCTGTATTTAGTTTGGTTCTTAAAAATACACCTTAAATACCGAAATGTACTTATCAAAATGTAACTTCCTGACTAGACGGTAATCCGCTTCTATTAGCAAGTCCAACTAAACTACCTACACTACCTAGTCAAATACAAAAACAACGGTAGATATATTATTTTTAAATCCCTTTTAAGAAGCTGATAATTTGCCATTGTGACCAAGTATTATTTTAGTTCTTAACTCACTGATATTGTTTTTTTATTATTTTTGTTTACTGAGGTACTAAATACTAGCTTTGAATACTTTCTTTTTCATTGCAAAATGCTGAAATAGACACTAGTTTAATAGATTTTACCTACCCTCTTTTACAACTATCATCTAATACACAGCATATGAAAACAAAGAGAATGACGTCACAATCCTGTGGTAGCCATTTGCATGACATTAGCATCTCAACCTTTTTGAAATGTGAAATTTATTTTTGATTTTATGAACTAACTGAAAATATTTAACATTATAGTGTAACAAAGACAAATCATCGGGTATTTCATCAATTCAAGTTCTTTTATTTTTACTAGTCGCGTCATTGTCAAAGAGGATCAGCGTTTTTTTGAAACTCTGTGTACATACAGGCTGTCCATTTTATCAGGGCCCTCGAGAATTTCTCACTTAATATCGGCCGTACAAAACAATTATTTTTACGCAAATTGTGCCGATTTATGTAACCTACTAAATGGTTTTAAGACATATGAAATCTATGGTCTACTTTAAGAATTATGGCGGAAAATATCGAAAATGTGGAAAACGTCTAGGCCAAATATCTCCGTTATTTGAAGAGATACGAGAAACATTCTAAGGCAAAATTTTTTTGCAAAACAGGGTGTTTCAACGAGGTTTTATCTAATTTTTTTCAAAACCGCTGTATTTTAAGATTTACTCTTCAGACTGTTACAAAAATTATTTTGAAACGGGCGGGAAATGGTGCCATTAAATAGATAGATAGATATTTATTCATTGGTGCTACGTTAGTAATTATAAAAACATTTTTTTAAACCAATAAATTTCTTTTTAACAAGCATTATACTTGCCGTGGAGAAGTATGATTAAATAAAACGATAAATTAATTCAATAAGTTGTTCAAATCTTTGTTATAATAAAACATTAACACAATTAAGAAGAATAAAGTAAATTCAGGCAACAAAAACAAATTAATAATAAAAAGGATATAGCACATAGAATATTAATATTTATCTAATCCTCAAAATAATTTTTAAGATATCACATCAAGTGTTGAAAGTGTCCACCGCGATTTCTTATGCACAATCGAGCGCGGCGGGCACTGCATTTAAAACATTACTCAGCATTTCGGGTGTAACTGTAATACATGCCTGTTGAATTCGAGTTTTTAGGTCCTTATCTAATAAATCCATTGGTACCTATCCAATGTTGAGGCAAGATTTCGTCTAAATAATCTAGGCAAATCTGGGAATTGTGGGGAGGAGCTCCATCTTGTTGAAAATATTGAAAGTTGTGTCGATTCTCTAAAGGTAGGTCGTCTAAGAATTCATTAAATTCATTTCTCAAAAAGTTTAGGTACCTTTGACCACTGAGGTGACCATCATAAAAATAAGGACCTATTAAATTGGTGCCTAAAATACCTATCCACACATTTATTGAAAAACAATTTTGAAACCCAGTCGGTCTATGCCAGTGTGTATTTTCAGAAGTCCATTTGTAATGAATATCGCGATTAAAAAATCCATTATTGGAAAAATTTGCCTCGTGAGGCCAAAGTATTTTAACTACATATTAATGGATTGGCACGCTTGTTTTCCAACAGCCACCTACAAAAAGTCGTCCTTGGTTTGTCCCCCGCTTGTAAATTGTGAACTTTTTTGGCTTTATAACACCGGTAACCATTTTTCTTTAAAATTTTTCTAGCACTTGTTTTATTTATATGACAAGCAATTTGAATTTCTCTTAATGATGTTTCCAAATTTTCTGTATTTTTATTTCTTAACATAATTAATAACTCGGTTTACCTTATTTACATTATCAGTAACACTGTTCAACCTTGTCTTCTTCTTTAAAAATTAACCATTATTTTTCAGTTTTGTAGCTAATTTTCTGAACAGAGTTTTATTCGGCTGTAGTGCTTGTGGACATCTGTTTCTATATTCTACTTGAGCTAATCCAGAGTTAAAATTGCATTGGCAATATGTAACGAACATATTATAACGATCAATGTGAGTGAAAATCATTTTTGAAAATTCTAAATTCTTAAACGAGTGTGATTGAGTGAGAGTTTAAGTATTAACTGAGATGATCTGTCAAGAAATTAAATTGTAAAGTTTGTTCATAGCCAACTATTTTAAAATAATTGAAATAATAGTGAAATCATGAAATACAAACAAATGGATATTATACTTAAATTAATTGGTAAAGGCATTTTAACTTTCTGAGCAAGGAGTGATACTTTTATGGACGACCTCTATACATTGGCATAACTGCAAATACTCTTTCCATAATTGCTCCATGTTGCTTTCTTGATTATTATTTTGTTCTTGTTACCTGAATTTACTATATTCTTCTTAATTGTGTTAATGTTTTATTATAACAAAGATTTGAACAACTTATTGAATTATTTTATCATTTTATTTAATCATACTTCTCTTCTAATCATTATTGGTTTAAAAAAAATGTTTTTATAATTACTAACGTAGTAGTACCAATGATTAAACATGTGATACATGAAAAGGAAGGAAAATACTGTATTTAATGGCGTCATTTCCCGCCCGTTTCAAAAATAATTTTTTTAACAGCCTGAAGAGTAAATCTCAAAATACAGCGGTTTTGAAAAAAATTAGATAAAACCTCGTTGAGACACCCTGTTTTGCAAAAAATTTTTGCCTTAGAATTTTTCTCGTATCTCTTCAAATAACGGAGATATTTGGCCGAGACGTTTTCCATATTTTAGATATTTTCCGCCATAACTCTTAAAGTAGGCCATGGATTTCAAATGTCTTTAAACCATTTTGTAGGTTATATAAATCGGCACAATTTTCGTAAAAATATATTTTTTTTTTACGACCGGTATTAAGTGAGATATTATCAAGTGCCCTGATAAAATGGACAGCCTGTATGTACATATCTTTTAAAAACGTATATTCTGATTATGATTATAGAAAATTTCTACCTTTGCTTATTGGCTAATAATTCTTTCATTTTTTATTAAATAGCAGAAGTACCAAACTACAAGTCGCTGTTTACACATTTTGTGCTAAAACAACATTACCATCGAAATTGTTCCTCTACGGTGCGGCGTTCAATATAAGTTATTGATGAATGCCATTTTCCTCTTGGCTATGTGTACAGCAGTTTGACCCACATCTTAGAACTTCAAATTGATTTTCTTTCTGTAATGTTCCATTATTTTAAAAATAAATATGGCTCTCCGGAAGCATCAGTAGAGACATTTTAGAGAAGCTAACAGATAAAACTACAATTTTAACTTTTCACCGCCATCAGAGAAATAATATATCCAAATATTTAAATCTACTCTGTCTACTGTTATGGTCCTACGACGCGCGGTTAACTAGTCATATTTGTATATTGTTATGTACCGCCCTCTTATTATTATAGAAACTTTATTTAGCAAAAAAATACTAATACAAAGAATGCCGGTAACATATAGTAAACATTATTTATCCTAGAAGGCAATACCAATAAACTAACATTGGTAGGTATATTAAACTACTAACTATTAAACTGCTAAATAAATCTTCACATTTTGCTTGCCAGGTATTTTTTTAGCTTTCTCTTCAAGACAAGTCAATTTCCAGCTTGTTTAGTCTCATCTGGTAAACTAAACTGCTGGCCACTCGAACTTACACATAGAGAATTTTAGGCAAAATTTAAAGTTCAATATTTTCAACAGGAATGCAAATTTTTGAACGCGGCTTGCAAATTTTAAGAGCTAGTTTTTTTCGGATTAAGCTGCATGACGTATATTTATCGTAGGACCATAAGTTTATTATATACGGGGTGATCAATGAAGTCATGCAAAAAATCAAAAAGTTTGTATGAGTGAAATTTCCGCAAAAATTTTTTTGGTCGTTGCAATATGGTTCGTTACTAAGGTAACATCAATATCTCTAGACGGTTTTGTCAGTTTTTGGATTAAGGCCCTTAGGCCTTGTACACATTACTCAACACAAAATTTGGATACCGAAATTTTTAAAATGCTATAACTTGACATTGGATTGACGGTTCTTGATGATTTTTGCGAATTTGGAATCCTTATTTCACGTAGATTTTCTATGGTCTAAGCATTTTATTTGAGGGTTGAAATTTACACATTATGCCGGGTCGATAATAAACAAAAACGTAGGGTAAGACTCTAAGGTTTGGCATTATTTAAGTTTTTGTAAAAATAAATTCTCACCTCAAGTTGTTTTTATTTAATGTTCCTCTCACTGTTCTGTCCGAAACTCACACCCCAGTTTGTTGTCTTAAAGAGTCATTCAGTTTTACAGAGTTCTTTGTCCACCCCCAAGCCCATAATTATGATCGGGTGTAATTTCTACGCGACGCGTCAATTTCACAGCAGGCATTGGAAAAACAAATTTGTTGCTATGCAATTAAAAACTGTTTACATTATTTTAGAAATAATCTGACACATTTCAATGTTATAATTTTATAAAGTTTAATTAATATGAGGCGTTTAACCACGGCAGAAAGGGAAAATTGCATTCGACTTCTCAACGAAGGAATGTCAAAACAGCAAATTGCGCACATTTACAATGTCAGCCGAAAGACAATTTATAATTTGATCCGCCGCGTCGAAACTACTGGTGATCATATTTATGGGCATGGGGGTGGACATACAAAAAAAATAAACGAAAGAACCGAAAGAATTTTAATGAGAGAAACTATGCGGAATAGAACAAAGAACTCTAGAAAATTAAATGACTCTTTAAGACAACAAACGGGGGTGAGAGTTTCGGACAGAACAGTGAGAAGAACATTAAATAAAAAGAACTTGAGGTGAGATTTTTAAAAAAAAAAAACATAACATAATGCCAAACATTTTAAATTATAGAGCCCGTCGCAGAGCAAAATGTGTGCGGTTATTACAACACCATAGAGCGAATAGGCGGGCATGGGCAAATCGGCATGCGAATTGGGGTAATGCAGAGTGGAGCCATTGTTTATTTACTGACGAAACAAGATTTAATTTGTTTCACTCCGATGGCCGAATTTTAGTTTGGAGAAGGCCAAATCAGCGATATTTGGAGGAAAATATGGACCCTCAAGAAGCATTTGGTGGCGGAGGTGTTACAGTGTGGGGAGGTATCATAAGAAATGGTAAAACCGAGCTATTCATTACCAACCAAACCATTAATGCTACTGTTTATCAGGAGGAAATTTTGGAACCTATTGTTGTTCCTTTTGCTCGACATTACGGCCCAGAACTTCTATTGGTGGATGACAACGCTCGACCTCACAGAGCGCGAAGAATCACAGAGTTTTTGCAGGCACAAAACATCAATAGGATGGACTGGCCTGCAAAGTCTCCGGATGTTAATGTCATCGAACACGTTTGGTCTTATTTAAAACTTAAAGTAAGATCTCTTGATGTACCCCCTGAAACCTTAGAAACGCTCAGTCAGGCCATTCGTGAAGAATGGGAGAATATTCCACAAGATTTTATAAATAATCTTGTGGATACTCTACCAAATCGATGTCGGGAAATAATATTACGAGCAGGAGGACCAACAAAATATTAGCTTCTCTTTTTTTTAATTAATGTACCTAATTTTAATTAGGTAATTTTAATTTAAGTTTAAATTAAATTCATTTTTAGTTTTTTAGTTAAATTTTTTTTTAATTATTAAAAATTACCAGAATTAGAATTATAATTTTTTTAAGAATTGACTTTTGGCCGTTGTTAAGCAATCTTGTACATTGTAGAATATAATGTAATAAACTTGTTCTTGTCTCTACGTTTTTGTTTATTATCGACCCGGCATAATGTGTAAATTTCAACCCTCAAATAAAATGCTTAGACCATAGAAAATCTACGTGAAATAAGGATTCCAAATCCGCAAAAATCATCAAGAACCGTCAATCCAATGTCAAGTTATAGCTTTTTAAAAATTTCGGTATCCAAATTTTATGTTGAGTAGTGTGTACAAGGCCCAAGGGCCTTAATCCAAAAACTGACAAAACCGTCTAGAGATATTGATGTTACCTTAGTAACGAACCATATTGCAACGACCAAAAAAATTTTTTGCGGAAATTTCACTCATACAAACTTTTTGATTTTTTGCATGACTTCATTGATCACCCCGTATATAATAAACTTATGGTCCTACGATAAATATACGTCATGCAGCTTAATCCGAAAAAAACTAGCTCTTAAAATTTGCAAGCCGCGTTCAAAAATTTGCATTCCTGTTGAAAATATTGAACTTTAAATTTTGCCTAAAATTCTCTATGTGTAAGTTCGAGTGGCCAGCAGTTTATTAATCTTTTACTCCATTAAAAAATATACTGTTTTTTAGCAGTTCTGTTTTAACCAAAGGTAACCGAAAATGTTTACCAGTTCTGGTGTAATGTTTATACTTTTCACAATTTGTTTTTAGCATGTGCCTTAAACCTGGTCCAGCTAAATTATTATATACTTTAAAAATGGAAACAAAAACACTCTTTTAACAAAACTGCCTCATATTCAACAATTTCAGCCTATTCAGCATATCTCTATGTGTGTATAAGGACCACACCTTAAATTAGCTCTCATTCCTCGATTCTGCAAAACTTTTACTCTGCCTAGTTCGGCGCTGTTGACCATACATAATATTGTCGAACACTGGATAAAATGTGGGAGTACTATTAATTGTATTATAATGATATTATAAATTTTTATTTTTAATGCCATGGGACTGTTAGTAGCTCGAGTCATGAAGCCAATTTTACTTCCAAATTTCCTAATCACATAGTTATGTTCCTTAAATTTTAGCTTTTTGTCAGTATTAACATCTAGGTACTTACATTCTTCAACCCACTCTAACTGCTCACCATCAATAACAGTTCGCTTATTTTCACCTTTTAACTTTGTATATTCTCTGTCTGAGGATATCACCACTGCTTTTGATTTTTTAATATTCAGCTTCAACTTATTACAGTTTAACCAACTGGAAATATTTCGTAGTTCCTCATTCATATTAATTACCAGTCCATTAATATCCTTTCCAGCAGTAAACATCAATGCATCATCCGCAAAGAGCCTAATTTCTGTGTACTTTAAAATTCCAGGTAGGTCATTGATATACAGATTAAAAAGCAGTTGTCCCAATATAGTGCCTTGAGGAACACCATGTATAATGTTTTGTTTAATAGACAATACTCCTGGCCACTTAACCATCTTACATCTAAGTTACTTTTGAACCACTCGGAAACCATATGCAGTTAGTTTCTATAGGAGTATAACTTTAGGAAGACCGCGATGGTATTTACATTCTTGCCAAACCCCAAACATGAATAATGTAAAAATTTAGCTATGACATGTTCCTCCAAAATTGTTGCAGTCTCTGCGAGAAGCAGAACCAAAGCCCGGGAGTTAATTATATTTTAGATGAGCCAAGTGATCAGATAAGACCAAACTTGTACAATGACAATAAGTAGTGAATGTATAGTAGTTAAGAGTTATAATTAATGTGTAATTATAAGGAGTAATTATTGTAACTTAAGTATTAAATAAACCAGTGGTTAGTGATAATTTGTGTTGTAATTGTTGAACTTACGCTTGGGGAGCTTACTGGAGAGTGTAAACACGTAACATTACTAAGAGTACTCTATAGTCTTAGTAGTTTCGGAAATACAGGTAGTTAAGGTCGTAGTGACACTCCCTGTATACTTAAAGACGTTTGTAAAAAAAATTGTTATTTCTCTTGAACCTATGTCTATCTCTACTTCAAGCTAACTCAAAGTGAACACTTAAAAAATGTTACTAAGCCTAAGAGGAAATTGGAACTAAGTAAGTACTTATGATATAAATTTTATGATCAATTAGAAACTTTATTCAGCAGTTTACAAGCCGTTTTACGCTTTGTCGATGGTATTTTAAGTTTTAAAGTACCTCAAGAGTAACGTTGAAAGCTTTATATTAACGGGCACTTTAAAAAATGTGTTAATAAATAAGCACACCTCATTACATGTACTTATTATTGCTCAATTGAATTTCAGTTTGTTTTCAATGTTAGTTGAATTATTCCTCCTTTCTTTGATATCTACACTCACAATATAAAAACATTTTATTTGCAGGTTTAATATGTGTATGGGTGACTTTGACAGTAAGGACATATGGGTGTTGTTTGCTGTACATTACAACATAATATAAATATTATTTTTTATTTTTATTTAAATTATTTATATACTACTTCTAGTATATCGAGAAAATATTTATAGATACAATTTAAAAGCACGAGTGGTATTTGGGGAGGATATTTCACGAATAAATTACTCAAATACGTCAAATGGATCTTTAATATTGAGTTGGTTTATAATACAATACAATACGTTTATTGAAAAAAAGCAGTACAGGTACATACATTTTTCCAAAAGGAAGTGTATCAACAATGTTGCTTTACAACACTTCCTGAGTACAGAAATATTTACACATGTAAAAAAATATTTAATTTAGAACAATTGTACATTAAAGTTTTATAATCTTGATAGGATAATGTCTTCCTTTAACTTACATTTTACAGTTGCCACTGATATGCTGTGATATTGAGCTGGCAGGTTATTAATAATATATACTACTATGAATGAAAAGGAAGACCGAAAATATGCATTTTTGTGAGCGGGAATACAAACTTTATTTTCAACATGTCATGTAGATAATTTGATTTTTCTGTTTTGAAAACGTTTAATGCGAATCCTACAATGTGTATAAATCTTCTTTCGCACATATTTAATAAGTTGAAAGCACGTAAATGTGGAGTTATATGATCAAATTGAGGCACAGTTGTAAAATATCGTACACAGCAATTTTGAATTTTTTGCAAACGGAATTTGTCTTCCTGTGAGAGACAGGGACCGTACACAGTATCTGCGTAATTTAAGTGCGATAGAACCATAGTTTCAGAAAGCAATATTTTAGTATTTGTAAACAAAAATAACATCATTTAATTATATTAACGGATATTTGGACATGACGGTTTCTATGACAACGAAGAAATAAACTTAACATCTTTGGACCTATAGCTATTGTACTATATAGAGTGGTTTAAATCAGCTGATAGTGATTTGTCTGCTTACATAATTTCATAAAGTAAAATATGACATATCAGCGGAACCATGGCATTTTTCAGCATAAAACTTATAATAGTACTTTACAGCCATAAAACTGTATGTAGGTACTGCCAAAAGCCAATCTAATCGTTTTACCACTGATAATGGCATATGATTGGTGCAAGTATTTGAAAAAAATGAGTTTTCATTGGCCACCAGGTTGATGAGTGAAATAATCAAGGTAGTATATCAAACTTATTCAACATTTGCCAGTAAAATAGTTGTACAGAATGGAAGGATAATAATACATGTTGTCAAAACATCGCGTTGAAGAGAATACAAGGCTTTATTTTATGTTGTTAACTACATGAATCATAAGAAAATAGGTAGCTTTAAAATATTTATTCAAATTTCGTTTTAAATAGTTTATAACTGTCGTATACCTGACTAAAGCTTTTGTATTTCTCATATATTTCAGTTGCATTCGTACTGCGCTATTTGTAACTCGTCATGTGAACAATAAGAGTATGATTAGTTTAAAGTGAAGGAATTTTTTTCACCCCGATCACATTGAAACGAGTAAATGATCATTGTTTTTCTTGATACGAACCGAGTATTCAATATTTTCAAGATGCACGACGGCTTCCCATTTCTAGTCTGTGAAGTGGATATCAGGGCCATCTGTTACCATATTGGCCTGTATATATTTTCGATATGAAGCAATTTAATCAAGATGAGAATAGGTTTCAAATGAAACGGTCATTTTGCAAAGTAAAATATACATTTTAGAAATAAGACACGTAGTATAAAAAAGCTAAATGGTTAATAAATACTGTTGGTTTAAGAGTGAGTTGCAATTACGTTAGTAATACGTTGAGCTCCACGAAAAAGCAACGACTCGTTACGTTTATTATGTGTAACGCTGGTATATGACAGCGTATGTAGAGAGATTTTGGCCAATTTGAGGGGGTTGCCGAGGTGGAAAAATTGGCTTAACCCCGGGAATCGATTCTGCACCCTCGAATACGGGGTGGGGGGCATTGTCTAGTCCGAATCGCAAACATATGCTGATTCGTCCTAAATGGACTAAATTTTTTTGGTTATTATAAAAATACATAATAATATATTCTCATAAAAGTGAGCTTCTTATGGTGAAAGTTTTTACTCTAAACATTTTAAGACTATTTATGTCAGTTTAAAACGTTTTAGTATTTTTTTTTTATTGAAATGTTATTTAAACGTTATTTTTTTCTGTTCTGCAATATTAAAATTCTCAATGTTGTCTTACGCGTCTATAATTATAATTTCCCAACCCATAAAATACCTATTAAAATTAAAACTCAGCCAAATATTTATTTAATAATAAAAAGACAGGAAATGCTTGTTAATAATGTGATTTATAATCTTCATAGTTTATTTCGTTCTTTTTTAAAATAAGAACTCATAAAAACAAAATTATGTCGATTTTAAATTCTTTTTATTCTGTACTTCTGATGAAACCCGATATATTTATACTTCAGTTTCATTAGAGATGCGCTCATATTAATCAGATAAATTAAAAATAAAATTTCTTGGAAGATATTCTCGTGCCATTTCCTCCCAAAGGACGCGTGGTATATTTATATGGCACAGATAATCTTGCGTAAATTTATATTTTCAACATAGTAAAAGTTATTTTTTCGTTCTTCCTGGGTCCACATAAAATGTTACTTCGATTAGACGTTTTTATGGAGCTGATTCACTTCATCTATTCAGTGGGCATCAGCAGGTGGCCAAATATTGACTTTAAAAAACATTCTCTTGTGATTTTGCAGTTAATTTTAGAAAAGTGTCCTTTTGGCATTTTTACGTCAAATGATCATATTTGGTCAGGCATTGTAAATTTTAAATAGTCATTTTCATGGAAGTGATACACTTCGCCTATTCGGTAGGCATCATCAGGTGGCGAAATATTTTTATTTATTGACATCAAATATATTCTCTTATGATGATGTTGTTCGGTTAATTTTTTAATGAATGTTAATTTTTTCGATTCATGCAATTATACATAAAAAAGAAGAAACTGCAAGAAGTATCCATTTGAATGTTCAACAATTATGAAAATTTCAATAAAAACAACCGTGTTGCTAGTTAAACTTAATAATTGTCTGCTAAATTATTAGATTTGGAAGTATTCAGATAAAAAAGTGCATAGTTTTTGAATTTAACACGTTCATGAAGCACTTTGAATTCATCAGCACCTTCTCTATTTGTCACTTCTACCAAAAAATACCAAATTCCATCACTTAATTAAGCCTACAAATTTACAGGAAGATTTGTGAGGTATCTTAATGCTCTATTTAAAAAGATTTATTACGGCATTTTAAAAATATTTCACATTTTTTTTTGTTTTTATGGCTGCTGAAGTACTATTTCACCATTTCGTATCTAATGATAGATGATTTGATACATGAAAATAATGTGTCGTGTTCGCAAGTAACAGTTATATCCACCCTCACTAATTATTCCTAAGTTTTCACCTTAAAATTAGAAATTCTTCGTGCGTGCCGAGCATAGACGTGCAGTGGAGAATTTCCAATGGGTAGTAGCAAATATTTCTTTATTTTAACTCGTTTACACATATACTTTATCTAATTTATAAATGTAAAAAATTTTCAATTTTCAACCAAAGACGTGAACGTGACTTGAAATCCATTGTTACTGATGAAATAAAAAAAAAACTTACAGATAACTGATTTTTTATGCATTTTCTATAGAAAATACATGCATGTTTAAAGTATGAATTTCCGCACTATATTATTTATAGAATAATCTATAAATCAATCTTCAAGATCAAAGTATAAATTTTGATCTTGAAGAGATTTTGATTGAAGAGAGAAATATCGATCCCGAGGTTACTGGTTAGGAAGAAGAATTTAGAGAAACGACAAGAAGGAATACGGAAAAGAGAAGAGTGGAGAATGCAAAAGTTTTCAAAGACAGAACTTAGAGTAGGAGCTAGTTTTGGTAAAGACTAAAAAATGGGCGATGCCCTGAATGACAGGGTTTGTTTAATTCGGAGGGAAGCATTATGATGTCTAATTTGTCTAATGTTAGGATGTAGTCGTCAGCGGGGTTATAAATAATATAAGTTTGTGCGTTTCATATTGAATTCACTCAGTGTATATTAACCTGTTGTTCTATCAGTTAAATCTGCAACTTCTTAGAAGCTGACAAAGACTCGTGAACATGCAATATACTGTCAAAATCGTGTTAATGTGTTGCAAAACACGTAGTACTTTACGGACCTTTTAGTCGAAATTTGGTTTCCCCTAATCATAATTCAAGCAGTAGACCGTAGGGTCTGATTTAAGGGATAATAAAGGTATATGATATCTCTGAAGTCCAAGAAAGTTCATTTTTTGCAAATTTGATAACATGCACCCTCATCTCGTTTCAGTCGACATGCAAACTTAAGAGATGTGCACACTGCACAGATAATATACCTAAGACATGATAGTCTGGGAACTGTTAATATTATGGAATACGCCTTAATTGCCTTTTTCCATTAATTTTTCCATTTAATTAGTATTTTCCCATTAGTTTTATTCGCTGATTAAATTGAGTGATTTTCATCCTTCGTAGTTATTATGAATGGTGTAAATGTCATTTTCCTTGGTCTTAGGTATTCCACATGGGAGTAGCTCCATATTTGTTCAAAACCACTCAGAGCTATTTGGAGAACAAAATGGGAGCCGGAAAGCGGTGCACACTGGGGGAAGTTGACCTGCGGGGTTCCACAGGGATCGGTTCTGGATCCGACCCTGTGGAATTTAATTTTCAACGACATTCTACAGCTGGCCCTGGCGGGCGGCGTCACAATAACAGGGATTAAATGCGGTGCAATTAGAAATAGCCCGAGAGAAAACAGTGCATCATCATTACCAGGAAAAGAATTCTCGCAGCCTTTACAGTAAGAGTAGGGCATGTGAAGATCGGACCTAGCAGGGGCTTAAAACATTTAGGAATATGGTTAGATCCGTGGCTAACATATGGGTTACATGCATTGAAGATAGCAGAAGAGGCGTGGAAGCCCGCCTCTGCCTTAGGCAGGCTTATGAGCAACACGTATGAGTCAATGGTCTGCAAAAGAAGAGTATTATTATGCAGTGTGGTATTACTGTATGCAGCCCCAGTATGGGGAGAATTCAATGGCGGTACAGAGCACGAGAAGGAAGCTAGAAAGAGTACAGCGGAGTGCTGTATTCAGGGTTTGCAGTGCATACAGAACTGTGTAGTATGAGGTGGCCTTGGCGCTGGCGGGTGTCCTCTGATAGATCTATTGTCCAAGGAGAGATGAGGAAGCAAGAAACAAGGGAAAGACTTCTCCAGAGACGGCAGACTAGCTGGAACAGCGTGGTTGGAGAGGAGGCATGGGGAGATGAGTTTTCATCTCACCCAGGCTCTCACGGGACATGGTAGCTTTGTGGAATGTCTATTTTATATAGGAAAGGTTGACACACGGATGCACATGGAAGTTTGTGTACTGTGGATAGACCGGTGGGGGACCGAGGGAGTAGGAGACCGTTGGAAGTCTTATAGCCCAATTAGGTACATACTGGAATCGGAGGGGAATTGGGAAAGTGCAGCAGATGCAATAAATCGTATAATGAGGACAAAGGAAGAGGATAGAGGAAACCTAGCCCAAAACCCCTAATCATTTTAAAGGATTGGGAATGTATGGGAAAACGTGAGAAGTTGCACTAACAATTTATGATGAATGACTCGTGGTCTGATGGAAAACGAAAGCAGTTCTAGGCCACGCGAAAACACCAGGAGGGGTAGGAGTGCGACACTACCCGGCGCGTCAGTTCCTAACGCCAGGTGTCCATGAAGAATTTCCCCTTCACCACAGAAGAAAAGGTATTCCATTCTTTATTTTTTCCTCTTAATTTCCTCCCATTGTCTATGTTTTATGGTCTTTGTGAGTCCTCGATGATGCACTAAAGACAGCGCTTGTTAGTGTTTGTGCCGATTGTGAAGAACATGAGAATTTCCATCTACTATAAGTTGTAACCTAGTTTATGGATTGTTGTTATCTATTATACATTCCGTGTGTAATTTCTTGTAGTACGTGCCGCTCCTGAGTTTTTACTATAGTTTACCTTGACGTGTTAGATTTTTCAATTATTGTTATTGTCATTAAATAAATTATTACCTCAATGGTGCTACTGTTACACCATGCATATTGTATGAGCTTCATTAGGAGTAAGCGAGGATAAATTAAGAATATTTAAATGTACCTAAATGCAAATAATATGTTTCCGTGTTAATAAAATATTTTTTAAATAAATTAAAGAATTGTTTACTCTTGGTATACATAAGTATCACAGCTTGGCATATAAACGTAAGGTTCGAGAGCATTTCTCAACTTTTATGGTGCGTATTCCTGTTTAAGGAGACAACCCTACGTTGGATATTGGTCCTAGGGTCGTATGAGTGTTGTTCTCAAATGCTCACTGAAAAATTCAATAGCCGTGATCTGTTTCGATTAGTTCATGGAAGTGAAGGAGAAAAAATCGAATTGGAGTCTTCGGCGTCTTTACACCATTCTATCAACGAATCAACACCAAATTTAAGAGTTTGTAGGGTTCTTATTTTCTTCACCAAATAAAGATAGTTTACTTACGAACGAAAGTGAACTTGCAATTTGTTAATATATGCTTTTAGTTTTTCTTAAAATTATTTCTCTAACTTTTTGATATTGTACTACGCTAACTCTTCTTATACATTTGCAGAAGTTGTCGACTAAGAGCCCTTTTGTTACAGATAGATAATATGCAGGAAAAGTATTAAGTAAACACGGTTAGACGCATATTATATTAATTGTACTGATCTAGTTGAGCATTAGGCATGAAGGACGAAAAATTTAAACATTTTACAATATTCTAATCTACTATTATATGCAATATATGGAAACTAGGTTTATTTACCTACTATTACAAGGTGGTCCAAAATGTTCTCACATCTGTTTAAAGTTTCTTTTTAAATATCTGCGGTTCTACTGGTCCTGTCAGAGCAAACAGAACAAAACTAGAGGAGTTGAAAGCTCAAAAATTTAATATAACCTTAAACCTTCAACTTTCTTCTATTACTCGGGTTTTAGTAAACCGACTTTGATGATATTTGAAGAAAAGGCATCCCTTATCAGTACTAAAGTGTACCTAGAATTTCAAAACAATATTAAGGAACAGAAAATACGTAACCTCAAAGGTTTTAAAAACATGTAACTTTGATAGACAGTCATTTTGATTCTAGATAAGATAGTGGTATCGATTTGGGTTTCGAAAAGACTCACCAACTTCCTTTCTACTACTTTTCTCTAAGTTTTTCATAACTTTGAATCACCTTTAATTTGTGGATAGGTATTTTAGGCACCAATTTAATAGGTCCTTATTTTGATGATGGTCACCTCAGTGGTCAAAGGTACCTAAACTTTTTGAGAAATGAATTTAATGAATTCTTAGATGACATACCTTTAGAGAATTGACAGAACTTTCAATATTTTCAACAAGATGGAGCTCCTTCCCACAATTCCCAGATTTGCCTAGATTATTTAGACGAAATTTTGCCTCAACATTGGATAGGTACCAATGGATTTATTCGATGGCCCCCTCGTTCTCCAGATATAACCCCAATGGAGTTTTTCTATGGGGGTATATTAAAGATAAAGTGTTTTCGACGACACCGCAAAATGTAGAGGACCTAAAAGCTCGAATTCAATAGGCATGTATTACAGTTACCCCCGAAATGCTGAGTAATTTTTTAAATGCAGTGTCTCGCCGCGCTCGATTGTGCATAACAAATCGCGGTGGACACTTTGAACACTTGATATGATATCTTAAAAATTATAGATTAAAGATTAGATAAATATTAATGTTCTGTGTGCTATATTCTTTTTATTATTAATTTGTTTTTGTTGCCTGAATTTACTTTATTCTTCTTAATTGTGTTAATGTTTTATTATAACAAAGATTTGAACAACTTATTGAATTATTTTATAGTTTTATTTAATCATACTTCTCCACGGCAAGTATAATGCTTGTTAAAAAAAAATTATTGGTTTTAAAAAAAAGTTTGTATAATTACTAACGTAGTACCAATGAATAAATATGGCATGTGATATATCGTTGAAAAGGGAGAAAAATACTCTATTTGATGGCGTCCGTTTCAAAATAATTTTTTTAACAGCCTGAAGAGTAAATCTCAAAATACAGCGGTTTTGAAAAAAAATAGATAAAACCTCGTTGAAACACTCTGTTTTGCAAAAAAATTTCCCCTTAGAATTTTTCTCGTATCTCTTCAAATAACGGAGATATTTGGCCTAGACGTTTCCCGCATTTTCGATATTTTCCGCCATAATTTTTAAAGTAGGCCATGGATTCCAAATGTGTTTAAACCATTTTGTAGGTTATATAAATCGGCACGATTTTCGTAAAAATATTTTTTTTTGTACGACCGATATTAAGTGAGATATTCTCGAGGGCCCTGATAAAATGGACAGCCTGTATAAAACAAAGAACGATTCTATTTTAAAACTTCCTATCCAAGAGCAAATATGAAGAGTAAAACAGCTTGCTACGCTCGCAGATGGTAAATAGAAAAACAAAATGGTTTACTAAAATTTAGATTCCTATTTCCTAATGAATGAGAGGTCTTGATGGGCACCTCTCAGGGACTCGTAGCAAATATTTATTATAGTGTGCAGTTCGTGATAAAAGTAGGAACCACACACTTGCTAGCTCGTCGGGGGGGGAGCGGGTAAGACAGCTAGGTGGTGAACACACAAACAATGAATTGGAAAGGGGAAAAGAAATAATGAATCACCGGTTAACAGTTTATTACAAAGTCTGGCAACAATAATTATTATAATCCAAAATGAGCCCGGATAAGAATTAAAATATATTTACAAAAAGGCAAAATTAACATAAAATAGGGCTACTCATATATACCTACATAACTAACACATATTACGTATGACTAAAAATATATATGTATATTTTTTTTTTAATGAACCAATCCGGATTTGTTACACAGTATGGCGTATCATATACAATCGTCGATGGATAGAGGTAATTACGTAAGTGTGGGAAAAATATAAACATAAGTACCTTTTCCCCTTCTTTTCTATGCCAGTCTATTTAGATGTAATGATAAATTAATTAATCAGGTATAATAATTATATAGATTAGGAATATCACTTACGTAACGTCGCGGTAGTGCAAATATACGAACCACTGCTGCAATGGTGTGAATATCCAGATGATAGGCGTCGGGACGCTGTGCCTCTCTCTTAGCTATGCCTGGAATCGAGCTGGTGGTTATATGATGACAGCACAAACACCTAGAGCCCCCTGGACGGCACGAACCTCGTCCAAAAAAAATTACTCGTCGGGACGGTGTAATAACGAGTAGGCCTGTCGATTAACAAGACGACTGCAGGAAAGGTGAAGCAGATAAAAGATTCTAGCTGTTAGATAGAGGAAATTTCTAACTAAATAGAAGAACCCTGTAAGGAGATAAAAAATGTCTCAATAAAAAAACATTGCCCATAAGGGAAGAAAACTTACGCATAAACTACGGTTCTTCTGCAACAGTATTAAAATGCCTCTGGAGGTTTCCTGGTTCCAGGGAAGGATACTGGGCACACAACAGATTGAGTCTGAACCCACAAATCCGACTACACGGTCGACTAAGTGATCCGTACACAAAATACAAAAACGGATATCACTAAAGACACCCCGAGGTATAAATCCCAAAAAAAATACTTGGACGTTCATACAAAAGAAAATAACGTTTACCTTCGAAGGTGATTAGGTTTAAACTAAACTCTGAAGATGGCCACCGGATCTTCCAGGGTTTAAGTAGAAGCTTCCAGAACAAGACATTGCAGGGAAATAGAGACAGAAAGTATAAGCGGCTCATGCGTAGAAAATGGAGTACATTTTCCTTGTAAGGAAAAGTAATAAAATTACATTAAAAATACATCCTGAGACTACCGATATGACAAAACAACATTGTCCCATCATACCATACATCCACCTTACATAACTGTGAGTTTTTCTCGAACAGTAATTTCGCGATCGAGCATAGCATTTTCTCTCTTTAGTTGGCTATCGGCGCAGTCATATTTTCAGAACACGATCGTGTTAAACCATGACGTTGTACGGCACTCTGCTCGCGAGGCGAATTGTAGGCAGTCAAAATATTGACCGTGTGGGTACCGATATTACTTATTGATGAATGAGTGCATACAATCCGGACAACCACGACTCTCGCACACCGAACCTAACAGGAGTATACTATGACAACCATAATTTTTGGTTTTGACAGAAAAGAAACTGTCGTATGATGGTTCATAATATAAATTGCATTGTAAATTACTCTGTGAAATTTTCAAGTGTAACAAGCTATTCTAAGATACTTTGCTTAAGTATAATTTAAAGATGTCAATTAACCATTAATAACTGTGATTCTTATGTGAAATATGTTTTAATGCAATGCAGTAAGTGTCCTTTGAAATAAAACAAGTCGCACCTGTATTTATTTTGTTTTGATTTGTCTTGCAGTTTGTTGAGAAAAATTCGCTATTGTCCTTAAACTTCGCTTATTACAGTCTAGACCGCAAGTGCCTCTCTCGATCATCTCAACGCTCCGCCGTTGGTTCTGGAAGTCAGACGTTTGCCAGATTGTTTTGGCATCGAATCACGTATAGGAAAATGTCGACGACCTAAAGTTAGAGATTTTTCAGACGTTTCAAAGGCTTTATCGAATGTCAACTCGCGTTATCTGGACTGTCGTTCAAATGGCTACTATAGACATCGTATAGTTCATTCAGACCCATTTCAAATGCCGGTAGAATAACGCCTTTTGGCACACTTAACTCGATTTCATACTTTTTTTTTACTTCCCTTTGGATGAGTTTGCCGTTTTCATAGGATTTATGTTTGTTTTGGTGGAGCCCGAAGGGACTGTTTATTTGTAAACTTCAGGTTTTAAGCTACGTAGAAATAAATAAAAATACTTCTCTCAACTCGGCCGATTTATCTCTTGGCCAGTAAATAATATTTGTGTTTGAGGCTGCACAGACCTTAAATCGTTTTTGTGTGCAACCAGGGATAAATATATCATACTACGGTATTATTATTTTAAAAAGTATTTGGGATACATTTCCATAGCTGGTAGGATTTAGTATAGTGAATTTTAAACTAGTGAGTGATGATACACTTGTCGCGCATATGAGGCTGTCTCAAAATAAATCACTGACATCTATAATCTCTAAATTCTGTTTTTTTTTAAATTTATATGCAACTTTTGGACATGCTATTAGAGTTAGGTTCATGTTATGTAAAATTTTTCGCTGATTCTATTTCCGGACAACACAAAGCTTGCGTCCATCCCCTATATTAATTTTCACTCCCCTTCGGTGGTGCATAATATTTTTTAAATATAACTCGTTTTACGTTAATTTTGGTTGTTATAAAATTTGTTCGTGATATAAATCTGCATAAAAAAGATCCTATACAAAATTTACGTAGAATCAATAGTTTCGAGATTCGAGATTTTATAATAACCAAAATTAACGTAAAACCGATAATTTACGAGATATTTGAGAAAAACTGGTTTTCGTGACCTTTGACCTTCTATCACTTTTGTAGCCGTTCAGTTGGCTTCATGGGCTTTTGAGAAATTATTTGTGACGCCAAAATAAAAAGAATCCCGCTGGAAAATCTTCGGTCGATTTTTTTTTAGAGGATTGGACTTTTTTTTGTATAAAGAGACTGGATTATACAAGTCAAACTCAGAAAATCGTTGGATTTTTTTAGAGGTTCATTCAAGTATAAAGTGACTGGGCTATGTAGTAGAAAGTTCACATTTAATTGCAGTAAAAGAATTTTTATAATCTGATTATTTCTGTAAAAGAGATCAGTTATTTTATACCGGAGAATAATAAGATGCACTCCATGAGTATCCGACTCAAGGAGTGGAGTCAGACATGTAGGGGAACTGTGGTAAAACACTGGATGGTACTTTGCGTCATTCGATTTCGAAATATATTCGAATAGTACACTTAAATAAAAACTATGCTCTCGACCCTTAACTTCTTATAACAGCACCTAATACTAATTAATAATAATTATGTGACATTTGTTGCGATCGGGTGTTTTGTAATCCAAACGGGAATAAAATTGTTGAGCTTTCTCCCATCAAATTTCTGAATATTAAATGATTTAGGGGGCGGATGTGTAGATTTTTTGTATAAATACTTCACTTTACACACTGGATGAAAATACTTTCTATAGGACACAACGTCTTCAACCCTATTTGATAGTTTTTAAATAAATGTACACTTAAATGATCTAAACTGTCATCTATCTTATACACATTTGAAAAGATAAGCTGCTGCTGTAAATTTAAACATATCCGTTTGCTGAGAGTTTGAAGTAGTATTCAATGGCATTAATGTTCCCCAAATTTACATATTCTCTTTTTCTCCTTTAAACGGATTACTTGTACTGTAACAACCGGTAAGTATATAAGCTGCTAAAAGCTGACTTGCGATATACGAGGACGATTTGGCAGCTTGTGTTGTTAATTCAATAATTTTGTCACAAAATATATGATTATGTGGTAACTATAATTTAATCGGATATGTTGTAGGAAAGTACAATGACAACGCGAAAAAGTTAATGTCTAATACATGTTAAACTTTAGACATATAAATAAATAACTTTTTCGTATAGTCCAAGTCAGCACTTCCCGACACTCAAAAAATGCAACAATAACTTTACTACATAATTATTATCGCCGCGGGCCATGCGACATGCCTGTCATCAAACAACCCGACGCATATTAAAAACCTATAAAGGCAAGCGAGTCGGTTTGTGGTCGAGGTAGCACAAAGAGTAGTGGTATTTTAATGAGATCGTAAAGTTTTTGTTGAGTTTTTTATGTACCGGGAAGGGCTAATCTCAACTATACCAATATATCAAGTTATAACATTATCACAATCATATTTCTAATTCGATCACCCTCTATAACTTCATTTTAAGATAAACCCAAAGTTCTAATTTTAACTCACAAATTTCGTCTACTCTTCCGTGACTTCAGTACAGATCTCGGTGAATTTTTATGTGTAAGTAGGATTTTTAATTGAAAAATTATGTTAAGACTGCACCAAAATGCCCTCATTACCAATTTTAATTAATTGTTACGCCAGCAATGTTTACACGCGGATGTTTTTAACTGCACAATAAATTTCCTTCAAAAATAAAAGTTTTAAAATATTTTTCTCTCTCATTCACCTTTGAAACGACATTCATTTATTCTGCCAGTGGCGTAACAGTTTTAAGCGATAGTTAAATTTACTTTAAACTAGACTGATTAACACGATATTGTCCGTCAAAGAAATGATTTTCAACCCTCTATATCACCACCCTCGGTTATAATTTAAATACTTTAGGTTTTTTTAAGCGTTACCTACGTTAAAACTTTCCTAGCCTCTAATGTCACCCGATCTCATCCTCTTAACTTTTTTATTAAGGGGATATACAAAGCGTAAAGTTTACATCGACTGTATATTTCTTAAATAATAAAATCCGTATATATACTACGTTTTATCATTCATAAAATAAACTTTTTAAAATTACTCACGTGTATTTTAATGATTTTTAAAAAGTAAATTCTATTCTGAAAGACCTTGTATAAGCCTGTAAAAGAAAGTAGTTTTACGTAGGTAACTTACTAAATTTACCAAATGACAACTCATTTCCGGTGACTGTGTTTTTATGGGTATTTCAGACTTTATGAGCACAAACTGAAATGACTGATGTGGTCAGCCTCTCTTCTCTGAGAGTGGAATCAGTAATAAACTATTTTGTCGAACAAGCTCAAATCTGTGTAACATTTTGTTTCTAATTTACTCTACTGAAAAATATTACATATTTAATGTATTGTCTGTTTAAAAGAGTTTGTGTCGATGGATTTAGGCTGTTAATTTTCGTAAAATCATTTTTTTTTTATTGACATCAAAACAAATATAGTAAGAATATTATATTTTCTTGCAAAAGTATAAGAATGTAAAACTGAAAATATTTTTAGTTAAAATGTAAAACATTCTATGGTTAAAATATACAGGAGTGTGAAAAATGAACCGGATTAATCTTTGAAAGAAATATAATTATTTATAATGAACAAATAGCTGATATAAATATATACTCACGAACTTAATTAAAAGGAAAGATTCTCTATACTTGCTTATAACTCATTCATATGTCAAAAGATTATATGTGTCTGTATCCATTTTTCTGGGGGGTCACCACCACTCAAACACATATCGGCCGTATTGAAAATGAAAGAAATGAAGAAAAAATGAAGTTCTTTAGCTGATGCTAGAGTTAATAGATATTTTGTATAGATGTCATTTTAAATAACAGCTTTTGCGTTTTGTTGTAAATATTTAAAACAGCTGTTCCCCTTACGAGCGCTGAATTATATGGTAACATTTGCGTATTTTGTCTAAACACAGTTAGCACTAAAATACAATGACTTGGAATGCTCGAATGCTACGAGGAAGATGCGAGGTCTCTTCATTGTTTTGGTTTAATTTGTTGAGTCCTTATTTATATAAGGCACTTGCAGATAGGTTGGAGTATTATAATTTCTATATTTTATATTTTTATAAAATTTACTTCTGCTTATAGCAGTGATGATTGTCAATTTTGCGAAAAATTTTAAAAATTTATCTAGATGACAATATATATTAGGTCAATTATTTTTAACGATACGTTATTGGTTGTTTTTACCAAAGTGAAACCTTAATTTTGTGTTACGGCCGCCTGTGTGCTCTATCCACTGGAAAGCTGGCTGGCAGCCATCCAGAAAACCACGAAACCTCTTGAGTTTTTCCCTTTAATTTCTCCTTTGTATTTTTTATCTTTGTCCTCGCTGCACAGTTCAGTTGCGACTTTACAATTTCAAGTTAAGGACTATCGACAGGAAAGACATTTTTAGTAATCGTGTTTCTCCCAAATATTCCATGCATTTTACTTAAAAGTTCAATTCACATTCCTTATATAATATATACTCTATGTAAGTAAATAAACGATAAAATGTATTCAAATAAGCGAAAATGTACTACGTAGATTGTATATCACTTCCTTTTATACAATCTTGCAACAAGTTTTCACGATGGTCTGAAATTCAAATATCGAATATCTTGATAGCGTGCGGGAAATATTTGTAATTTTTATGAAAATGTACCTGCGGCCGATAGCTGAAATATATACAATATACATAAAAGGATATACCAAATTTAACGTAAATTGTTCCAGTAACTTAAATATTTATAGAACCGTGTAAAAAATAACAAAATACTGTTAGTATTTTTGTTAGTAGACATTATAAATACAAGTAATTGCCTTAGGTATGTAATAGTACTATTAAAAAGCCAATTTACGTCTGCCATCTTACTCTTCTGCGTCATAGAACGATGATACCTAAGACTCAGATTTCTCCAGATTTACACGAAGAAGCAGATGTTCAAATTAAGCTTTATTTATCAGATCCAACTCTGCAATAAGGTGAAAGGTGATTATGATATGAACTCTGAATAAAACCCTTATTTTACTATAAGGAACGTAACCAGCTACTCGCCGGGCTATGTGTCCCGCCGAGCGCTGAATTACAAGTTACCGGCCTGGTGCTTTAAGTGTAATACACCACCACCACAGGTAATGACGACCCCCTTTATCCCGGAAGGCTCTAGAAGAGCCTTGTGTGGGAGGGGGCTACACATTTAGAGACAAGGAACACACACCCAATATCCGTGTATAGTAGAGAAATCCCTCTCACAGTATTTTCCTCTGCCACAACCGGGGATCGAACCCGGAACTTTTGGGTGAAGGGGAAGTGCGCTCACCTCTTGACCATCAGTCATCAGTAATAATTGCATATTACCAACAGAACGCTAATGTTTCGATTGCAACAAACACCAGCCGAGAGACTGACCCTACTTGAAGAAACTCTCGTGCCAGTCGTCCACACCACTTGCCAGACGCACAGATTCGGAAACTAGAAGAAGTTCTATTGAATTGACAGAATATTCACTTCAAATCAGTTATAAATATTTAGTAGTACCAGAGGTGTTGAAAGCCATTGAACTATTTATAGTTTTACTTTGTGATAAACCCAGCAATCAACATGACATTACCAATATAAGGGAAGACGGCACATTGTATTGAAAAGTATATATTACTGAAGACTAGACCTACATGATAAATCCTTGATTAACTTCTAAGGCGGATAGCATTTTAGAGAGCCTTAATCTAGGTTTGATTCCAAATCCTGAGTCCTGGAGTTGGCAGTTAGAAGATTAATTTAGGCTGTTTTGGACAAGTCTATAAGTTTCTTTGTATATACTTTAGGTGCCAAATTGTCTTCGGCATATCAAATGTTTATATGCTGGAGATGTAAAATGTACAAGTTTATCTTTATACGATGGACAGGTATGGGGATGACAATGAGCCTTTTCTGGACTTTATTTTGTAAATAATACTTATTGTTTTTTATCCGGTTACGTTTCTTTATATGAGGTATACCAGTAAAATGCAATATATAATAGCGTTCCTTTCATTATTGACCCAAATGAAAATGTTCTAATAATTTTGAATTAATCAAGTAAAATATAAGGTTAATCATAAAAATGTAATGAAGTTATTTAATAAACGCAAGTGATTGAGTTCTAGATTAGTCGCGCATTGCGTCGTAGCATGAAAATGATTAAAGATAATTATAGAATGAACAAGATAATTGTAAATACTCATTTTTTCAAGATGGCGGCTGATTTTTTTACAAATTGGCACTATATCTCATTTTATTCACCATAATTTTTTCTGTAAAATTGACAAGGACCCTTGACTTTTCTAGTTTTATAGTTTTTAGTAATATTAAATTTTTCATCACGTTCTTTGACTCAAACTTTTTAATATTTCCATTTCCAGCTAAAATAGGGAGAAAGTTCTGTATTAAGTTCACGTTTAAACCATTTGAATATGATACCTTTTGCTTTAGTACCTAAATATTCGAGTTGCGCAGGAAGATAAGTTTTATTGTGCGACAATCATGGCATAGCAGCGGGCACATATGTGTAGGCGTTTTATATTTAATACAACTATAGTTTACACGTGTACAGCGTGCTCAACTTACTGTGCCCACATTTATTATATGCAAATATTTGCCAGGAGGAAAACCGTTTTCGAAAAAGCGAAGCAAACTATATTTGTAGTATATAATCGAAGTGTAACAAACAATTAATATTCTGGAAAAGAGGCCAATAACATTAAAAAAAGTTGTAAACAAAAGAAAAAAATATTTATTAAATTATGATTAATTAGATGTAGGCCAGTGCCAATGGAAGGAAAGTCACTTTTTTCAAAAGCTAGTATTTATACACACTATTTAAAACATTTACAAAACGGAAAAATGATTTATTTTGTTTATTTAGTTAACAGTTGGATTTTAGGAAGCACTTTCTTGTAGATAAGACGCGTTATTAGTTAGTATGTCGTGGTTAAATGGTCGCGGCGGACTGAATAATGATAGGTTAAGTAAGTTGATACGTTGAACGAGCGCGGTAAACTGTTCGAACTTCACTTTTTGTTAAATGCGCCATGGCAAAATTTGTTAGAGCTTTTTACTTGGTACAGCCAAGGAAGCAGTTGCAGTGGCACGGTTATAGACTTAACTTTCTCGGTATACGTAACGAACTGGACTTAACTTGAAATTTAAGATTTAAATGAAAAATTTGTTTATTTGTTAGATGCGCGAAGACAGAATAGTATTGATTTAAAACCCTTTTTTACTTGGTCTCGGCCAAGGAAGCAGCTGTAGTGGCACGGATATAGATTTAACTTTCGTGGCGCACGTAACGAAGTGCACTTCTTTTACTTGAACTTTTTGTTAAATGCGCGATGGCAGAATTGGTTTTGTTTATTGCGCGAGGGCAAATTGATTTGTTGCTTTTTTACTTGGGCAGCCAAGGAAGCAGCGCGGCCACTCGATTTTGTTAATTTATGCGTCGGGGAAACTATATTAAATACTTGAGGTTTTCTGAGAGAGACTTCGCTAGCGAAAGCACAGAAATTAACTTGAGGTATATCGGAAACTGACTTAGCCAAAGCATGCTGAGCTTGGCTTTTATATGGTCCGTCTGAGGGGGTGCGTGCGGAGATCTGGAAATATCCCCGACCATTCCGTGCGGGCACGATTGCGCAATTTTTCATAATATTGCATCATCAATTGTAAAAATGGGAACCACCCTCCTATCACTAAAGGGGTGGAGTTTAGTCAATAAGTGACCAGTCAACCCTAAATGTTGTACAGTGAAATGCTCCATATATTTATTCGTATCCCAGTAGACCACATATTTCCAATTTTTTTCAAATTGTCGCTTTTATTTTTCCTAATTTGCGTACACTATCTATTAGCGATTGCAAATGATATGAAGGAGAAAAGGTAGAAGTCCTACGGTTGGCTTGTGTGGAACCCCTGCGAGTTTGTGCTGGACAGGAAAATTCGTTCTACAGAAGAACTCAAATGTCATTGTTATTTCCTGCAATTTAAAATGGTTTTTATTTTTCCAAATGTCAGTAGTAATATTTAATATTAACATTATTACATTGAGGGTGGACAAAATTGATAATCGTTGCTCTTACCACCAAGAATTATTAATCATTTTCTAAAAGTAACTATTTCAGTTTCTAACCAGTTATAACATGTATAATAAATATCCACCTGATGTATGTACTGTGCTAACTTAAAATACATAATGCACGACACTTTGCCAAGCAGTACTGCTCGTATGCGTGCAAGGCCAAGTTCATTTTGATGGTGGGTGTACTAATAAAAGGCCCATTATGTTGCTTTACGAAACTGATATGGAGCGATGAAACGATAACAGCTAATTTAAATTTAGTGATACTTAAAACTCGTTTTATAAGAAATGCCAGATTACGGATAAAAATTCTAAAGAATGAATTATTCCCGAACAAGCCGTACGTTATGTAGTTGGCCCCGGCTGATGTGACAGAAATAAAGTTCTTTAAGATGAGGATTACTGCGCTATTGTGCAATCTTAATATTTTTTTAAAGCGTAGATTCCGGCCAAGTTACGTTTCAAATTATCAAGTTGTGACATTTTGTCTTTGGACATGACCATGAACAGTGTCTTCTGATGCTTAGTTAATAGTAACAGTAGGCAATTTGCCATGCAATATTGTGAACCTTATGTGCATTATACGTAAGGATTAAAATTAATTCGGGTAAACTGTGGAAATATAATACATACAGGGTGATTCGAAAGAAACAAAGAAACTATATTAAATTCAATTGTAGATTGAGGCGCCCCAAAGATGAAGATTTTCCTAATAAATTTTTTTCCTATCACGCCTCCTAACCGTTTTGCAGCCCCTTAAAGTGGTTGCCTGGCAACCAGTTTTCTGCTGATAACCTTTAAGCGGATTGACGTGCGATGCTCAAATTGTGGATCCGTGTCTTTATTTTGTTGGGCTACATGCCTCATTAGAGCAAGTTCGTACTGACAAGATGTGTCCTGTATAGGGTGGTCTGGTAAAGATCAAGGAAAAATATTTTTTGTCTTATGTCAAATTAAGAATTTTGATTAATTATTGGATATCTTATTGAATTTAGAAACTTTTTTGGCTCTTGCAATTTTTCATCCAGTTAGGCCGGTTTCGAGTAAAAAACCAGAAGCATACTGAAATATTTTTCTTGACAATTTTCTTGAAAAATGTTTGTGTTTTTAGGTTGTCTAATCAAAGTAGTGTGATTTTTGCGAGTTATTCATCAAAAAATGGTGCACTATACTGCCGGAGATTATACCTATATGGTTTTTATCTTGACATCATGCCGAGGAAATGCAGTAGGTGCAGTAAGAGAATATCGTAGACGATATCCCAACCGTCGTGTTCCAAATTTAAGAACTTTTCTTGGGGTTGAAAGAAGGTTACGTGAAATGGGGCCATGGAATATCACAACCCCACAGGTTGAAGAGGCGGTATTAGAGATAATTGGGAAGGACCACGAAATTATCACTCGAAGGCTAGGTCTGCATCTGTTCGCCAATCCTCTGTGTGGCGAATATTACATGATCAGCAGTTGCATCCCTATCACCACACTTCACTTCCATTCTTGCACACTTGAGTGCATGAATTATTACCCAGAAACTTCCAACCAAGAGTAGATTTTGCCCAATGGTTGTTACAAAGCAGATTGACGTACGATGTTCAAATTGAGGGTCCAGCTCGTTATTTTAGTGGACTACGAAGTTCGTACTGTTATGCAAGATGTGTCCTATACAAGGTGGTCCGGTAAAGTTCAAAGTCAATATAAAGAATTATTGGTTCTAATTGTGTTTGCGGCGTCAAGAATTGAGTGCCGCAACTGGTCAATGTTTTATATGGGAACTGAATATACAAATTTCTTTCATACGGTCCAAAAGGAAAAGTACAGTGGAGTGACATGTGGAGTCCTGGGTGGCTATTGTTCAGGAGCATGAGGTGCTCTTCCAATCCATCCACCGGAAAATATCCTATCCAAACAATTTTTTATTGAAATTACATTATGGATTGGTGCCCCATCATGCATGCACCATATTCTTTCCTATTATTTGGGTTTTCTACCACATGTATTATTATCCTCTTCAAAACAAATCACCGAATCTACAAAATAATAGAATTATTGGAAAAAGCCTCTGCGCCCGTGACGTTTACGCCAAAGGAAAAGTCAGAGGTTATGTTTTGCAAATAATATAAATCGGAATAGACACAGAAATAATGTATTTTGCTGACGTTTCGGAAAGTCTCTTTCCGTTTTCAAAGCTTTTTTGGAAGAACTCTTATTTTGCTGTGTATGTCAAATACACAAAATGGTTGCCAGGAACTCACTTTAAGGGGCTGTAACACGGTTAGGAGACGTGGTAGGAAAAAATTGTATTAGGAAAATCTTCATCTCTGCGGCACCTCAATCTACAGTTGAATTTAATGTACTTTCTTTTGAATCACCCTGTATATCCTCTACCTGTTTAGAAATTATTAAATATTTTTTGTAAGTTCGCATTTCAATGAAATGTAGAACTGTTTAATGTTTTAACATTAAGAACTTTCACGCTTAATGTAAATCATACAGCAGCCCCTGGTCTAAAGAAGAAATCACCACTGGTTTAAATATTCAGTGTTCTCGTTCTCCTCTTGTAGATTGTGCAAAATTATATTTAAGCTCCAATGTTGTAACTAGACCACGCTCCTGTCTTTTATATTGTTCTACATCTGGTATACATGTGTACTTTTTTTGTCAGGATATACTATGGTAATGTTAATAATATGTTTAGTAGAATCACAAATATAAATCCTCATTGTTTATATTTTTGTTTTTTCTTCATATTATGTGTTTTTACTCTATAACAATTTTATTCTATGGTACCACATAATATATTAAATAATAATAGCAAATTCTTCTAATTATGTGACAATTGAAATACAGTTTTGACATGATAACTTTCTTTTAGAGCTATATAAACACAAATTTCATCTGAATATATGAATTTAACGGTACATAGGATAAATAATGATCCCATAGCGCCACAAATTAATGGAATGATTACGATCGGCGATTCATTAAATTATTATGTTAATCTGACGTTCGAAACGAATTTTATTATTAAAATTAACTTTATTATTAATGCAATTTGGATACGCCAATTGAATTTTGATGTGATTATGATTATTGGTTTTAAATTTAAGTACAAATAACGAGAATTATTATGTATCGACGTGGTTAGTAATGTTTTCGGTTACATTTATTTTAATTAGTTAATTTAGATTGTTGCCATTAATTAGAACAACTGTTACTTTTTTTAGTATAGATTTAATGATTTAGAGGAAAAATGTTAAAATTAGCAACATTTTTTTTTACAACAATTGAATTGTTTTCAAAATAAGTCACTAAAGATTATGAAAAGAAGGTATTGCCCCCGCCGCGGCAGAACAGCGCCATCTAGCGGGCAACTTCGGAACTACGGGAGAACAGAGAACTAAAGGTTTGTGTCCTGGCGGATATTTTTAAGCGATAATAGGTTATATATAGGTTATATTGGGATATATACAGATGCTATTGGGATATTTGTAGGTGATATTGGGTTGTTTTTAGGTGATATCGGGGTATTTTTAGGTGCTATTAGGATGTTCTTAGGTGATATCGGGGCATTTTTAGGTACTATTCTAATAGCACCTAAAAATATCCCAATATCACCTAAAAATACCCCAATATTACCTCTATATATCCCAATATCACCTATATATCCCATTATCGCCTAAAAATATCCGCCACGACACAAACCTTTAGTTCTCTGTTTTCCCGTAGTTCCGAAGTTGCCCGCTAGATGGCGCTGTTCGGCCGCGGCGGGGGGTTATACCTACTATGAAATAAAAGGACCTTGTTACTTAATATCGATATTAATAGCGGTTAAAAAACGTTTAGTTTCGTTGTGTTGTCATATGGAGTGTTTCTACTCCTCTTTTTATGTTTTTGCTTCTAGAGTTGTTCTTTTGGTTCTTCCATTTTTTTACATTCCCGATCACGCGTATTGCATGGTTTTATTATTGCTTGTTGTTTGTTCCTAATGTGCTTGGTCCTATCCAGTCTAGTTATCATCTCAATTGTTCTTGTGCGGTTTAGTCTCCCTATTTCTAGTTCAAAATGCAACATTATTCATGGAAAACGGTCAGAAATAGCTTTTTTATATCAATATTATAACAAAGCTAAGGTTGAAAATATAAAATATAATTCCTTGTCAAATTGCTGTTCAGATATTAATATTCTGTGGAGCGTGTCTTCCTTCGTTGGACAAAAACGACTCGTGTAAAATGAGCATGGCAAATATTCGTAAATTCATTTTATAGCATCTCATCCCTTCACCAAAATGCTCTCTGATGGCCCTGTAGTAATTATTTATATTCCATGGAGACTGTCAATAATAAAATTTATTCCGCAATCTAGGAAAGTTAGAAAAGTTCCCATTCGCTTTCACTTTCATTTTTTTCCCTCTAAACAAAACTATTTTTTGTTTCGATTTATCTGCTTGCTTTCTACAGCTTCCCTGGAGGCAGCAAAAGTTCGTCCTGGAATATTTTACTGCAAAAAGTTTGTTTGGCATTTCCGCCTACAGAACTTTCCCTGGCATCTATTCTTGTGAGTTCGGACAAAAAGTAGTTAAACTTTTCCGGTGAAATATTTTGAATCTGTGTAAGTCACTGGAGTGTCGTGCATAGGCAGACACCGATTTCTTGTTTACGTAAAAGCACAATTTAGCGAAAGTTTTCAATAATGGTAACCCTAATGTTTCTGCAAGACCGAGTCAAATCGTTGTTAAAGTCGCATCGCCTAACGATTTTAATTATTTGAATGGTCAGGGTTAGGTATATACTGGGTTATCAAAAAAATGTTGAAAGTGTGAAAGTGACGTAAGTATTTCTCGCTACTTTTACTATGAAAACCAAACCAACCAAATTGTTATGTCTTTGATTCGCGCAGGCATACCGCTGGAGGGGAGGAAACGTAGTTTTGATAACCACAATCGATCTTCGTCATCAACAGTAGGCTTTCTTCTTTGCATTTTTGCCTTGACAGAGCCATCATTTTTAAAATTTTCCAGTATGCGTTTTACAGAATTTGGTGGCGGTTTCCGTTTTTCTGGATATCGAGTAGCAAATTTGCTGCAAGTTCTTGATATTACTTTATCACATTCTCCATAAATAATAAACACATTTAAAAAGTTTTCGTTGGTATAATTTAAACATGCCGGCATTTTTGGACATAAGATAATGACTGATTGTTTCTAATCATGGCTATTTTGATGAAATGATTACAACAATTCATGAATTTCTAATAAAATCGCAAATATTTCAAAAAGTTGTAACAACCCCCACAATATCAGAAAAAAGAGAATTCAATTTTACACAACTTGACGTAAAAAAATACAGGGTGTTCCATTTGACCTAAGCAAGTTTTCGCGGTTTGAAGTTAACAAAATGTAAGGCGAAAAACGGAACACTTGGTTTGATATTATTGAATTTATTTCAGTTGTAGAACGTAGTTCTCCTTGTGTTCTTCTTACGTGACAAGAAGCAAATGAGGATCTTTTACACGAAGAAAGTTATAACGGTTCTTGCAAACCGTTGCACCTGTCAAATTTTCTATAAAATGTCAAATATCTCTGAAACGGCTAGGTGTAGTTATAAGATATGCTACATATTTTCGACTCAGAATTTTATGCTCTTTTCGAAAACCCTAAAATATATAGAGTGTTCCATTTGAAATAAGCAAGTTGGTATCAACTTCCGGTATAAGCGGAAGTGCCAGCTGCTTGTAATTATTTTAGTTGGATTGGCCACACCGACATTAGTTAGTAATTATCTAAATTTTCAAAATTTTCTGATGCGTACTTTTCTCAGTATCGATCGATTCAGTTCCCGGTGAGACATTCTGTATAACATACCGCACGGGGTCAGCGACTAGGGAAATCCTATACACTTATGTACATGTGCAATGATAGAAATTTACTTTTTTCTATATTTAAACTTAGCAGACTGTAGTTTAATCAACTGTATATTTTAGATAGACCATTTTCTCTGCCATTTTGTAGACAGATTCCCATGAGCCATCTACAAAAATCAGTGCTGTTTTATCAGCGTATGATATTAAATGACCTCCTAAGTTATCAATGTTTGCGATATTATTTATATATACAAGGAACAGTATTGGGCCCAACACTGTTCCTTGCGGCACACCTGTAGCACTTAGAAAGTTGCCTATCTTAACACGCTGAATTCAATTTGAAAGATATTTTTTTATGATACTGAAGGTGGGCCCTCTTACACCAGCATTAAAAAGTTGTTTTAAAAGAATCTCATGTGACACAGTGTCGAGAAAAATCGAGAAATACGCTAAAATATTTTTTTTCCAACTTTTAGACGGCAGAATATTAAAACATATTTCAGTCGCAAAACTCCCCTATAAAATCCTTATTTTACTATAAGGAACGTAGCTTGACTGCAACCAACAGCTACACTCCGGGCTATGTGCCCCGCCAAGCGCTGAATTACAAGTTACAAGCCTGGCGCGTTAAGTGTAATAATTGTGTATTACCAACAAAACGCTAATGCTTCGATTGCAACAAACACCAGCCGAAAGCTCTCGTGCCAGTCGTCCTACACCACTTGCAGACTGCAGTTTCGAGCTGTTGGCTCGTCAATGCAAGTTAGGCATGCGACGAACGACACGAGGATTCTTTGACTATTTAGTACAACTCGGTATCGTTAGGATAGCGACATGCAAAATAGTCGGCAGGCGCCATCTAGCTGTCCAGTGTCTGCTGCAATCGAAAAATAAATAGTCTGACTGGACTTAGCATAATTCAAATGCACTTTTAGAGGGCAGAATATTAAAATATAATATTTCAGTTGCAAAACTCCTCTAGAGGCTAGATTATGGATGTTAATTAATGTTTTTGATGTGTAACCCTGATGTTACAAGTGTGTAAATAAATACAAAACCTTATAAAATAAACCCCTTCTCGTATGGACAATTCATTTAAAGCAATTCAATCTTAATTTACAGAATTTTTTTTTATTATTGATATCGTCAATAAAAATAAAGAATAGCCATGGCCTCAGAGGAGATCCTTGTGGCATTTCTGATATAGCCTGTACTTGTCTAGGGAGTTATTTATTTTTGTATTATCTGTTCCATAGAAATATGTATATCTCTGTATAATCTTGAAATTAATAAAACTTTCGGCAAGAGAAGTATATGACAATAAAACTAATCATAATTTTTTATTATGCGCCACTGTGAGAAGTAAATCACATCGCGATTATTATCTGAATGTTACAGAATACAAATAATACCTGGCAAAGTTCAATATTACTTGATAAATCTCTTCTTTGTTATATTTTCCCAGAACAATACAAATATTATCAGTAATCTTTGAGGTGAATAACGCAGTCGCTATTAAAAGAGTTCCCTATAGATGTGCTGTTACAAATGTAAATACATAAATTTATATTTAAATACAAATACGTATTGCAATAATAAATATCCTACACATTTTTAAAAATATTTTCTTTTAACATACGAGATCCGTTTTATTATTCACTGTTTTAAGTTCGGGCAAAATAAGATATTTAGTAGCTTGATATCGAGAATTTAATATCTTTTTTAGGGTCAGTCTGTCTGTCACAACATATTAACTTCGAAACTATTACGGTAAAAATATTCTTATTTGTGGATTTTTTCAAGATTATACAGATCCTTATAAAAAAGGAAAAAGTACAACATTTCGATTTTATAAAAAAAATTGTCCTTTGTAACATATATTTTCTCTTCAAATGGTGCATCCTATGAAGTATATAATAATAATAATAATAATAATAATAATAATCTCTTTATTTCCAACAGGTAAGAACCCAGTTACAGGAAATACATGAAAACACATACCATTTATATATCAATAGCAAATAAAAAAGAAAAATAATATTGGCACTTAAGTTACAAACAAAATTAAACCTACTATTCAGTAATAATTATATGACTTAATATACTGCCTAGACTGTCAAAATTAATATCACGTAGATGGGAGATTTTATTAAAATTATTGCACATTACATAAATTGGAGATCTCGCCATAATATTTGTCCTATAGTTCTTGACATAGAAGGTTGTGTGACGGCGGATTTCAAGTCTGGGTATGTGGAAATTGATTTTATCTAACAAGAAGGGACAATCAATAGTATTGTGAATTAAACTGAATAAATATTTAATGGAAATTATTTCGCGACGAGTTTCTAATGAAACGATTTTAAAACGGTTCGTTAAAATGGACGTATTAATTCCTCTCGGTGGGTAAATGCCATCCTCTTTAAAAAACAAATATTTTAGGAACTTCCTTTGAACTGCCTCAATATTATTCATGTGACATGTGTACTTACCACGGATACCATATGATGGCACCATATTCCAGTCTTGAGCGAACGTATGCGTAATATAACACCATTAGGCTAGAAGTTTTGCTAAAACACTTGCAGTTTCTTAATATGAAGCTTAGCATTTTATATGAGTTTGATACAGCACTATTAATATGGGCTCGAAACGTTAACTGGCTATCGAAGATAATACCCAAATCTTTGATTTCTGTACATCTGGTTATACTCTCTGAATTTATTTTATAATCATATTCTTCAGGTTTATTTTTCCGAGAAAAAGAGATAACGTAACATTTTTGAACATTAATGCACAGATGGTTCGCACTACGCCAATCAGATACGGCATTAAGGTCATTCTGGATCGTTCTACAATGTCTTATCGTTCTTATCTCTCTATAGATTTTCAAATCATCCGCGAACATTAATTTTGAACAGCTAATGAGATCATTAATATCGTTAATGTAAATGAGAAATAGAAGTGGTCCTAAATTGGAGCCTTGTGGTACTCCGGATGCATTAATGTAGTAATCCGAACTAAAACCCTCGTACTCGACAAACTGCCTGCGGTTAAATAAATGAGACGTAAATAAATTAATTAAGCTTGCGGAAAATCCAAAGTTATCTAATTTCATTATTAATAAATATAGATCGATTTGATCAAAGGCTTTCTGAATATCCATGTATACTGTGTCTACTTGTCCTTGCTTATCGAGAATTTCCGAGGCAAACAGAGTTGTGCAGGTTAAGTTTGTGATCGTAGATTTTTTATCTAAGAATCCATGTTGGTGCAGGGAAATGTATGGTCTAACATTAGGATAAACGCAATTATATATTATTATTTCCAATAATTTCGCAAAATTACATAAAATAGAAATAGGCCGATAATTTTGGAGTACAGCTGGGTCACCTTTCTTTAACACGGGAGTGATTCGAGCAATTTTCCACATATCGGGAAATGTAGTTGTTCTCAAGATTAAATTATAAATGAAAAGTAAGGGTTCTAACAAGGCACGACAACAATCTTTAACAAAAAAGCAGGGAATACCATACCATATTGTAATCATTAGGTATTTTGAGAATGATTCCAGTGGTGCAACATAACCTAAAATGCGGGTTTTATTAATTTTTTAAGTTTTTGACTATGTTAATTTTTTTACAAGAATTCAATATATTTTACAAGTGTTCAAGGTTAGATATTGATATATATGAAGATAAAATATCCCGATTTGCGACTCAAATGCTTAAGGAATTCCAAAAAATCAATTTTAATTCAGATTTTTAAATAAACACAGTGAAAAGAAAAAAAACCATTTTTTTTGCCCCCCAAGAGCAGATGGTTACGTTATTTTTCATCCCAAGACTCCATATTTTCAGCTAAATTCAAAAATTCAGAAAAAAATGCATTTTACCCATCTTATCTCTTACCCTTTGCTTTTAAAACACCCCGTTTATCACCGCTTCGCATCTAATGAGAATATTAACATAATTATATTAAATGGTAATTTTTACAATAAATTTAGCACCGTCGTACCAATCTAAGTAATAATTACAATATTAATAGGAAATAATACAATATAACAAACAACACTTACTTTTGCAGGTTACGTCACAATAAAAAATTAAGTAAACTGATAATACAGACTTTTTAAGAGCGCTTCGGATATAAGCCGGAAAGACTGTGCAAATTACTCTCATATAAATCATTATTTTAAAAAACGGCTTTCACTAAAAGACATTACAAACATGTTACAATGTGGGACGATGAGAGAAAAAAAAGTATATATAAAAAAATATTTTTTTTTTCTTCTATTATCGAGTTACAAAAATATTTTTTATCGTCCCGCATAGGTATCATTAAAATAAACATTTTCCCTTTTGTAGAACTAAAATAAAATTAGCCCTAATGTCCTCAAATGCACAGAGAAATTTAAAGATTAGGTATAATAAATTTGTCCAATGTCATATTCTACTACATCTCTATCTCTCGCCTTCCAAGCACACCGTACATTCAGCTGCGCCATTTTATTGACGTGAAGTCATTTACAATTAAAATTGGAAGCATGGATGACTAATACACTCCGACCAACTCTTAACGTCCTGAGTTATGTATAAAATGCCGGAAAAGTGTAAATAAAGCTTAATATCGGCATTATCAGCTATGATTGTCATAACGAACGGAATGCAAGCGATATTGTAACAAATAGAGATCCATTTTTCCGCGAGTTGAATATAAAAAGTGCCTCTCCATGCCATAAACACTATCATTTTTTAAAATGTGTTCAGTGCCTATCATTTACATGAGTTTTCCATATAAAACGTTCAGCCGTTTGCGAAGTGCAGTTAACACTACAGCTATCTCGCGTAATAAATCTCGCGCATTGTGCTTTTGATCATTTTTAATGGAGTTTTCCGTAAAAAAAAAAAAAAATTATTTTATATTGTTGACGGGTGTAACCTCGTTAGATCGAGAAGCTTTAAAACTGACATTGTCACGATTTTTAAGCTAACGCTGGAATTTAATTATTTACAATGTAACTGATTCTGAACATGTTTCACGTCGGAAATGCCGGTCTTTTTAAACTAGTTGATTTTCTTTTTATTGTGTACGCCAGAATGAAGTTAAAAAGCTCGATTTTAGAGGGCACATCGTAATAGCTAAAATATATTCTTGTATACCTTATACAAAGATGAGTTGAGTTGTGTTCCATTAAAGTGCTCCAAGAATCGGAAGAACACCTTGACAACAATCGGAGTTTGCTGTTTAAGTTGACTTAATCTTAAAAACCTATGCAATTTGTACAACAGGAAAGCCAAGCAGCTTTAGCTTAAAATTTTAGAAGAGTAATTATAGGTATTGATAATTGTTTTTAAGTATACACTGCTTTTATATAGATGTATCAAATTACTATGTTTAAAATTCTCTACAAATGTTTCTGCTTTTTAGGCTTTTATCAAGAGAGTACGAAGTGTACAGTATACACTTTGTACTGTATTGTTTGAGAGTTTGCAAGGCTTTTCATGGTACCCCAAAGAAAAAATCCATTGCCGTTAGGTCTTGGCTTCGTGATGGACATGGATGTTCACTTCCGCGTACAATCCAACGCCTAGGGAAATGCATTACCTAAATAATTTCTTACAGAGGATACTCAATGGGTGTTAGTGTGTAAATGACGATCAAACTAAAACCGTTTATTACTGACAAAGAAATACAAGTTTTAGCTTCAAAGATTGAACATTACAATGGCATATAATTGTCAAAATCCATATGAATGTCTAATAATAATTATTACAGGAATAGAGCAATGATCTCATACAAATTATGGTACTAAAAATTTTAACCTCAAATTATATTCAGTGATGTTTTGAAAATTCTCATTGATAGTACTGTTATGTCCCTCTAACGGGGAGAGATATGATTAAGTCCCGGTCAAAGTAAGGGAAACCTGTTATTCTGTTGATGGCCAGTAGGTGGGGTAGCGCCATCTCTGGGCACATTGACGAACTGCCATCTAGCACGTACTAGAAAACTGTGGATGATTCCAATTTGTTCTAGAAGGTTGTGGAATGGGATTCTAGTACATTCTAAAGGTGTACATAAAGAAGTAAAATTGAACAGGCAGGACAGTTTTTTTTTGGTTAGATAAGATTTGACAAATGATCAGAAAAGTAAAGTACAGTTGTGATTTAAAAGTAGTGAATTTATATGAGATTAAAGTTATTATTAGTTGTGTGAGGATTAACTATTGTAATTTAAGTGATTAATAAAATAGTGGATTGTGAAAATTCTTGTTGCAAGTTATTGGAACCTACAGAGTATTTACTGACGATTGTAAACTCGAAACAGTATTAATATTCTGGTAGCTATATTTTCCCATTGTTCTTATTCTTTTGATGTCCCCGGAAAATTAATTAAACTAATTCTAACAGAATCCAATCAATCACTTTAACATCTTATCGCCATTCAGCAAGAAAACTAATTCACCCAGTGTATGCCCTTGCATTATGCAATTTTAGCAGTTTTCTGCATTTCAACATGTAAAAAGATAAATATCGCGATTCACAGCTTAGATTGCTTGCAAGCCACGAAGTTGTAAACATTTATGAGATCAAAATAAATTATTGAACGTAGATCCTCAAGGTCTATTGAATTTCATTATCACACCACTGATTTTATTTATTTCTCTGTTTATTTACATTGCATTTTGTCCTCACAGAAGAATTCAAAGAATATTATTAACGAAGAGAACTTTCTAAAAACAAAAAAATATTCAAATCGTAAATAATATGTAGTTTTCAAACCTTCGATTGTAAAAAAACTCTACTTTTTTCACAATGGTCTTTACACACAAAAATGACTAAATTCCAGTATTTTCAGCAGTCAACAATTGGATATGAAGCGCAACTATAAATTCAAGCACAAGTCTAAGCGATTTAAAGTATTAAAACATAATATTTTTAGTCGCAAACTCCTCTAAAAATCCTTATTTTACTATAAGGATTGTAACCGGACTGCAACCAACAGCTACTCTCCAGGCTATGTGCCCCGCCGAGCGCTGACTTGCAAGTTACAAGCCTGGCGCGTTAAGTGTAATAATTGCATATTATTATCAAGACGCTAGATGGCGCCTGCTGATTGTTTTACATGTTGCTATCCCAAAGATACCGAAATGTACTAAATAGTCAAGTGATCCTCGTGTCGGTCGTCACATGCCTACCTTGCACTGATGAGAGCCAACAGCTCGAAACTGCATTCTGCAAGTGGTGTGCGACGACTGGCATGAGAGCTTCTTTAAGTAGGATCAGTCTTTCGGCTGATGTTTGTTGCAATCGGAGCATTAGCGTTTTGAGGGTAATATGCAATTATTACACTTAGCGCGCCATGCTTGTAACTTGTAATTCAGCGCTCGGCGGGGCACATAGCCCGGAGAGTAGCTGTTGGTTGCAGTCTTGTTACATTCCTTATAGTAAAATAAGGATTTTATAGAGGAGTTTGCGACTAAAAATATTGTTTTAATATTCCGCTCTCTAAAAGCACATTTGAACGATTTAAAGTATGTTTGTTTTAGTGTCAAACTATTTGTGTGCAAACATAATTAAATATAAAATAGTATATTGTTTCATATGGAGTAAAAGTGACATTTTTTGTGTCGAGGATGTGGATAATAGTATAGAGTGCCTTGGTCAGATTAGAATTCATTCTTAATTTATTCATTTCTTGTTGTGAAGTAATTACCTAAATGTCTGTTTGTAAATATATTTAGTTAGTCTTCTCTATTCGCTTTAGAAGACGAAAACAAAATGATAAAAACGACAAGTATTGAAAATAATCAACGTAGAAGAAAACTAGGAAATTTTTCAACAAATTATATCCGATACATTTCCATAGGTGATAAATCTGGTAACCTGGCTGCCCAAGAGGGAAGGTCAACAGTATACTTTTGATTTTCTAGCAACTGCTGTCATAACATATCTTGTTGAATATTTTCAAGTTACCTTAGGAAGCCGAATCTTATAAATATAAATGATGTGACAAGTCTTGAGTTACGCAGGAAAACATTGGCAACCTGGTGACCGAATAATTTTGAAGTTCTTCAAGGAATTGTGTCTTGGAGATGGGGGGAATTAACACCTCAATTTTAGAAATTTAGAACAGATTTGTTTGAAAATGAACGATACTTTCTTTTGCTTATCGTTCAATAAGATAAGTTTTTAATTTTTTGTCATACTAGAAATGCATAATCTGTTACATTGCATGTAGTACCTTATGAGAAAACGCATTAATAAATGTTTCTATCAGGAAAATATTCATAATAGTACTCTCCCCAAAAGACACAAAAGAATGGATGAACAGAAACGCAGAGACAAAGATACACCAACTACTGGAGAAAAATCGATGGAAAATTAAAATCAAGAGAAAAGTGTGAGAACCTAAGTATCACTGGTCTACACTCAAACAGTTTATGTGTTTAAGTTTCATACCAAGGGCTTCCGGGCTCGGATACCGGTAGTATGGAAGTTTAGTGCCATTTTTAATGCGTTACCGAGTTGGTAGTAGTAAATTAGACGGGGTTGAGTGAGACGCAATACGACAAGTCGCTGTATCGCTCATGAGTTCGAGTCTCAGCTGTAGCAGATGGCAATGCCGTAAGGAATAGCTGTTATGTAGTTGTCTTCACGTGTGTGTCTTAGTTGAATGGTGGAATAGCTGTGCCTAATTCTGCCAGGACAATATAAATAAAACGTTTTAAAAAATATTTAAAGTTATACTAGAGCCTAATTTATCTTTATAAACAATAATTTGAAGTTAATGCCTAATAACCTATTTCAGACTACGCCCCTGCTCGTTGACAATTGATCAAGGTGTGTATTGGCATTATCACGATCGGATATTTATTGAAGCCGCTACAAAAACATGCAATATGTGTCTTTAGACGCCAGCATTCTATAAACAATCCAATAATGTATGCCATTTAAGCAAAACATTTTAAGTATCAGTATGCAGACTGCAGATGTCCTAGACACAGTGAATCACATTTTAATTTGGTAATACATATCTCGTACTGACTAAGGAACGTGATCGTCTGACTCTCTGATATGGGAAGAGGTGTCATCCTAAATTTAATTAATTAAACAAAGGAAAGTCGGAACAACCGGTTTTTGTTTTATCTCCGTGCACTCAAAGTGCAAAGTAATAAAATTTTCTAAAGGACCTTGCGAAAATTATGGACTAACTTGTGGACTAATTTTTAGTAGAATCCTAGAACAGCATTGCTTCTTTCTACCTTCTGTTTAACATGCGCATACAGACGTCTGGTGACTTTAAAAAGTTAATTAGGTGGAATACAATAACAGCACAGGGAATATCAAATTACTACATTATATAGCTCTATATTCGAATTTATTACCTGTGGTTATCAATAAGTTCAAAAATTCTTTTGTAAGTTTTAATACCGAAAAAATTATAAATGAAAATGTTCATATGTAATTATAAAATACAAATAATTACAACCAACACCAAATTAAGCCACCGTTGGATCAGTAATAACTTAGGCTTGCAATTCCTACATCTTTGAAATTTATGACTTATGGAAAGAAAATGAAAATGTAATGCCTGATAGTCATATCGCAAATGTTATAGTATACGGTTTAACTTATTGATGCTATGGGAAATCAACAATAACTTGATAATATTGAATTTTTACTTGAAAAAATATCGTAAGTAAATGTGAAAAACAGCATTTTATATTGTATTATTTGTGGCATTCTTCGAATATTCTTTCCTATTATTTGGGTTTTCTACCACATGTATTATTATCCTCTTCAAAACAAATCACCGAATCTACAAAATAATAGAATTATTGGAGAAAAGCCTCTGCGCCCGTGACATTTACGCCAAAGGAAAAGTCAGAGGTTATGTTTTGCAAATAATATAAATCGGAATAAACACAGAAATAATGTATTTTGCTGACGTTTCGGAAAGTAGTCTCTTTCCGTTTTCAAAGCTGTTTTTTGGAAGAACTCTTATTTTGCTGTATATGTCAAATACACAGCTTTAAGATTCTGTTTATGTTATCTGTTAGATACTTACTACTTACACAGAACATAGAACTGATGATATTTTCTTTTATATAATGTTGAGCTTGTTAAGTTCTTCTTTTAACATTGGTAGCCAGGTTGTACAAATATCTACAGAACAATTCGATACGCACTTATCTTCATTTAATAAGATTATTTTTTCGGGTTTATTGCAAAATTTAAACCTTTTGATAGGACAAGCCTGTCTGAAATGGACAGAAGTCTTTTTGTCATATTAATGACAGTCCTGTCAATTAAAGGATTATTATTTATATTTTGTAGTTGCAATTAATTGCAAAGTTTAAATTTTGCAATAAACCCGAAAACTGTTCCAAAATTTGATATAGTAGCGGCAATAGAAAAAACGGCTCAAAATTTACCAACAGATAATGGTAATAAATATCGCATACGGGCAAAAATTGCTTTAGAGAAGCAATACAAAATTAAAGATAATTTAACTCCAGAAGAAAAGTTATCGATATATTCTTTAAAACGCGATGAAAGTATAAAAATTTTGCCAGCAGACAAAGGTAATGCCACAGTCATTATAGATAAACATATATATATAACACAAAAATCATGACTTTTATAAATGAGGGACCCTACTCAAAACTAAACAAAGATCCAACAAACCCAATAGAGAGCAAAATTTACAGAACTTTGTTTAAATACAAACATGAATTTAATGATTTTGAACGAAGGAAACTTACACCACATCATAGTAAGCCTCCTCATTTTTATGGCTTGCCAAAGACACAAACAAAGTATTCTTTTAAGACCAATTGTTAGTTCTATTAATTCACCATGTCATAATTTGGCAAAATTTTTACTTAAAATTATTGATCCATTATCTGGAAATACCGATTCATATATTAAAAATAGTAAACATTTTATAGAAAAAATTTATGAAAACGATATTTATGAATCACACCTGATGGTTAGTTTTGATGTAGTTAGTCTTTTTACCAATGTTCCGGTAGATGAAACCTTAAAAATAGTTAAAGACAGGTTACTAAATGATAATAATTTGGAAACTAGAACTAAATTAAGTGTAAATAGCATAATGGAACTCTTAACACTGTGTATAAAAACAACCTATTTTCAATTGGACAATGAGTTCTATCAGCAGGATTTTGGTATGGCTATGGGGTCTGCATTATCACCAATTTTAAGCAACATATGTATGGAGAACTTTGAGACCACACATGTTCAAAATGGTATAAACAAACCGGTTGTCTGGTGGAGATATGTTGACGACATCTTTGCAATTTGGCCTCATGGTGTCGATTTACTAGATAGTTTTTTGGAAAATATAAATAGTAAGGAACCGTCTATTAAATTCACATTAGAAGTAGAAAGTAGGAATGAACTACCGTTTTTAGATGTTTTAATTAGAAGGGTAAATAATACAATTGAAACAAGCGTTTATAGAAAACCAACACATACTAATAGATATCTAAATTTCAACTCAAATCAGTCAATAAATGTTAAAAGGGGTGTTGTAAAATGTTTATACGATAGGGCCAAAATAATTTTATCTAATAATGAAATATTAAATAACGAGAAAAAATTTATCAAAGAGGTTCTAGTACAAAATCAATATTCTGAAGCCTTTGTTGATAGAGTTTTCATAAATGTTGAAAATAGGGACAATCAGGTACGACAAAAACCTGAACGTCATTATACAGCAATAATTCCTTATGTATACGGACTATCGGAAAAGCTACGCCGTATAGGTGACAAATTTGATGTTAGGACGGTATTTCAAACGGGGAACACTTTAAGATCTATTTTAACAAAAACAAAACCGATAAACAGAGAGCAGAATTCAAAAAACTGTATTTACAATATCCCATGCGAATGTGATAAATGTTATGTGGGTGAGTCATCCAGACCTTTCAGTGTGAGGTTGGATGAGCACAAGAATTACATTAGAAAGAATGAAATTCAGAAATCAAAGATTTGTGAACATGCTTGGGAAAACGGACATAGAATGAACTGGGACTCTGCAAAATTTTAACCAAAGAGGCAGATAACAAAAAAAGAAAAATTAAAGAATCAGCAATAATCTTATTAAATGAAGATAAGTGCGTATCGAATTGTTCTGTAGATATTTGTACAACCTGGCTACCAATGTTAAAAGAAGAACTTAACAAACTCAACATTATATAAAAGAAAATATCATCAGTTCTATGTTCAGTGTAAGTAGTAAGTATCTATGGAAATAACATGAACAGAATCTTAAAGCTGTGTATTTGACATACACAGCAAAATAATCTTCCAAATTTCCTCCTTTGAGTAGGATCAGTCTTTCGGCTGGTGTTTGTTGCAATCGAAGCATTAGCGTTTTGATGGTAATATGCAATTATTACACTTAACGCGCCAGACTTGTAACTTGTAATTCAGCGCTCGGCGGGGCACATAGCCCGGAGAGTAGCTGTTGGTTGCAGTCTGGTTACGTTCCTTATAGTAAAATAAGGACTTTATAGAGGAGTTTGCGACTCAAAATATTATGTTTAATATTCCGTCCTCTAAAAGCACATTTGAACTATGCTAAGCCCAGTCGGGCTATTTATTTTTCGATTGCAACAGACACTGGACCGCTAGATGGCGCCTGCTGACTATTTTACATGTCGCTATTGTACAAATACCGGGATGTACCAAATAGTCAAAGGATCCTCGTGCCGGTCGTCACATGCCTACCTTGCACTGACGAGAGCCAACAACTCGAAACTGCAGTCTGCAAGTGGTGTGTGACGGCTGGCAAGAGAGCTCCTTTAAGTAGGATCAGTCTTTCGGCTGGTGTTTGTTGCAATCGAAGCATTAGCGTTTTGATGGTAATATGCAATTATTGCACTTAACGCGCCAGACTTGTAACTTGTAATTCAGCGCTCGGCGGGGCACATAGCCCGGAGAGTAGCTGTTGGTTGCAGTCTGGTTACATTCCTTATAGTAAAATAAGGACTTTATAGAGGAGTTTGCGACTAAAAATATTATGTTTAATTTAGAAGAAGGGTGAAATTATATAGTGATTTAGGTGGGGCACCATTTGAATAGGTTTTTAGTTGAATTCGTTGAAATTGTTAGTGTTAAAAAATAAAAGGCTATTTACTCTAATTTTTAGTATTTTTTTGTTCAAATGGCATATGGAAATGGAAAGTTGAATACCAATAGCACTGTCTTCATAAGTCTCCCTTGAAGCTCTGTAATTATTAAATAAAGGCAAATGTATTTTTTAATAAAGGCACCTACATACACTTGATGTGCAGAAAAAAGAAACTGTTTAAAATGGAATGTGTATTTTCAAGACAATTTTTTGTTTACATTACACGTCTATGAGTTGCATTTGTAGATTATACTTACTATTTACATTGACAAATATATAATAAATATTAGGTACATCAAGTAATTACAAACGTAATTATATACAACATAGGTACATAATATAGGGATTAACTTACTGCCTTAAAATGATATACATGAATGCCAATAACAAATAAATAAATAAACACCACAGAAATTATGTTAAATAGGTAGGTACTTATGTTGCAGCTTTATATCCCCTCACCTCGGCTATGTTGAAACGGTCTCTTTTTTCATAAATACGTCCACAACTGTTAAATTTCCCGAAGTAACTTTTACAAATCCCGTATTAGCCATTTCTTTATATAATCGCACATAAAACGTAAATAATGTCGCATTTACCACTTATTTAGTATGTAGATAAGTGGTGATTTCACACCAATCACAGGGCGTTCTGCCTACCCCCTTTCTTATTCAGATTTTATGTTATTTATTTGTTGAAATTTTAATTACTACGTGATAAAATGATGTTTAGATGTAGGAAAGTGCTTTACTGTAGCAAGAACGTTTTAATAATATCAAGAAAAAACAAATTTGCATAATATAGTGAAAACACCGAATTGTCTATGTGTATGTATATACAAATTTGCAATTGGGAACTTCGTTCCTTATAGTGGTGATTAATAAATAAATAAAATAAATAAAAATGAGGTTACGAAGAAGCAGGAAGTTTTGATATATTTTGCCTTTCTGTTAAAAGTAATAAAAATAAAAATCTGCAAGAAGATAATATCAAGAGCATATCGAGACCATGCAGTAAAACTGGTATGCCGGATACTTACGGCAGTTTTTAGGTTCGCATACCAAGATATTTTTAAAGATCACATCGAAACGAACAAAATAAAAAAAGTAGTTTGCATGTGACAATGGAGAAGTTTTATCCCCTATCGTAGCCAGACAGCAAATGAAAATTAGGAACATTATTTTTTACTTTTTTTTGTAGGTAATTTTACTATAATTTATTTTATAAATATTAAAAGTCAAAAGTAAATTTAAAGTTTTTACAGTCGCGTCCGCCTCCACGAATTCTGAATTAATTCATTCATAATGATGTTTATAAACTTTTAGTAAGGAATGTGGGTTACCAAGTAGAAATTGTGACTTCACGTAAATTAATTGTGGTTTCCGTAAACATTTTAAAATATGCTAAGGTTATTACGGTTAGTATTTGTGTGTTTTCTATGAAGCTACTACCAGATGACAGACAATTTACGTTATATCAAAGTAATTTCTGTAACAGCCCAAGAAATTTTAAATATATTTAATTGACAAAGTATTTTAATTGCACCTTCTATACAATGTGAAGACTGTTCCTATTACATTATTCCAAGTTTAGACAAACATTTCGCATTTTACTCTTTATTAAACCACCTCTGCAATAGAATTTAAAAATTAAAGTCGCTCTCGGATATTTTACATGCTTTGTCCGTTTTTTACGACTGTGCATGATATTACCATTAGAGTGGATTCCTTTCGCTGATAAGGGTCAAAGAACACGAAGGTTTTCATCGAGTTTTCATTGAATGCGAGCAATCACACAGGGGCTTCGACAGAAACATAATACCTATTCACTGCGGTCTGAACTGAATAAAGGGGGGTTCCATAAATATAATCGTACCTTTCGATCGAAATGATTCATTAAAAGTATCTAAGTCAAACGATTGTTACGAAAGAATTTTATACTAGAATGCTGCGTTGTAGAAGAAGAATGATGGCCGATAACAAAACTTTGTTTTTCCTCGCATAGTCGCACGCAGTTATTATGGTGATATTTAAGTAAATATTCTTGGTTTTCCCATGTAGGTAGTATACAGGCTGTTTTACCAGGAGCAGAATTCAAAAACTGTATTTACAATATCCCGTGCGAATGCGATAAATGTTATCCAGACCTTTCAGTGTGAGATGGGATGAGCACAAGAATTACATTATAAAGAATGAAATTCTGAAATCAAAGATTTGTGAACATGCTTGGGAAAACGGACATAGAATAAACTGGGACTCGGCAAAATTTTAACCAAAGAGGCAGATAACAAAAAAGAAAAACTAAAGAATCAGCAATAATCTTATTAAATGAAGATAAGTGCGTATCGAATTGTTCTGTAGATATTTGTACAACCTGGCTACCAATGTTAAAAGAAGAACTTAACAAACTCAACATTATCTAAAAGAAAATATCATCAGTTCTGTGTATGTAGTAAGTATCTATGGAAAAATCATAAACAGAATCTTAAAGCTCTGTATTTATCATACACAGCAAATAAGAGTTCTTCGAAAAAAGCTTTGAAAACGGAAAGAGACTGTATACAAGTTGTATTTGGACTTCTTATACTCTCGTTAACTGCTGATCTTTCATAAAATAATATGCAGCGCCCTCTATAATCTAACGTGATGTAATACATAAATTATTGTTTCTTAGAATAAAAAAAGTTCCTCTAGCAAATTTGGCGAAGAACAGTGAAGAGGTTTGTTGCGTTATTGCAAAAAAACGAAAAAATAATTTGAACTTTAACTTTGAACTTTCTTTTATATAAACTTATATCCGAAAATGATTAACAATAGAGATATGCCCCATAAGGGGAGGATAATAAATTTCAGTTTTTCTGCAGTATCTTCCGACTCCCTTAAAATATCAAATTCATATTTTAAACTTAGTCATAGGCCATCTGGACATTAGTTTCATATCTAAAATTTACCACACTCAGATTTGTATATAAAAAAATATTTACGGAGCGTTTTTTTCTTTTTTTAGGTTTCAATATGTCCATGTGCCACATTTCAATGTTATTGAGCGTTTGAATCATGCAAAGATAGTACAAAACATATGTCGTGATATACGCTATAGATAGGAAATATTCCACCAACACAATGCACCCGTTATATTTTTAATTACACGCTATTTCAGGATAATTAATTAAGTCGCTAAAAAGAATGTGTTCTCGGTTATTAAGCCATATTTTAACTTAATCGAATGAGACTGCGTTCATCGCTGCAATGCTGATGATAAATTTGACTTAATTCGAAAAATTAATTTCCTCGGTTTAAATACATATCTCTTATCTTAAGAATAACAAGTAATCCAAGTAAATAATTTAATAAGGAGCCCGATAAGAAGCTGGCGCCAAATTTGCGTGATTTATAATTGCAGGATTTATTAAAATATTCCCGTTTGGTATTTAACTTTAAAGAATATAAGAATATATTTTTGGATATACGTATTCAGTATTTGCGCACTTGTATCAAATACTAAAACTGTTCTACAGCATATCAGTAGGTACTAAATTGTCCACCCCATTGACGATTAGGAAGACAATTCGAATTATTCTATGATGTGTGGCGTCTACAAACATATACAGTGATCCAGTTATTCGTACAACAAATCATACAACGTGTCCCATAACGGAACTAAGCGACACTGGTATTTTCTTATGAAGTAATTTTTTCAGGGTTTTACCACGATCGTCAAATTTACTTTGAAGTTTCACTGATACTGTTAGCTTTTCATGTCTTAGCAATACATCGAGCAAAATAGGCCTTGAACACGAACAAAGCCCTCGTGTTTGGAAAATTAATAAAGTTTTAGTCGGAGAGCGTTTGGTAGAGACCCTTAAGGGCGTTTGTGCACTTACTTTCGATTAGGCAGTATCAGCTTAATTTATGATTTTTTTTTTAGTTATATATGCAGTTGGAGCACTTGGTTTCAGTAAAAAATTCGAAAAACATTTTTAATTGAGTGTGGCAGGGTATTTTTTCACCACCCTGGATATTACTTCTTGAAATATGAATTATAATATCTATTTTTAAACACGTAACAGAGTTTAATGCACTTAAAATTAACTTAAAGGCAGATTGCAAAATATTTACTCTTCAACAACGGAAGTTTTGTCTTAGAAAAATAAAAAATTAACTCGAATTTTTAAAATGTGAAAAGTCACTTTTTGGCGAAGGTGCCGGTTATAATAGTTTGATAAATTCACTTTATATCGGATGAGCGAGAGCAGAATAGATTTGGTCGTTTCTTACTTGTAACTGCCAATGAAGAATTCACTGATAGATTTAAGTACGCGTACCTGAATTGACTTGCCTGAGATTCGCCGCGCGCGGTCTTTTATACTATCGCTACTGTTGCGTTAGTCGTGCACTGCGAGTCTCGCACAATCATTTTTTTGTGGTCTGGAAAGCTACTGCCCATTCCGTGCGGGCACGGTCTAAAGCTGGATATGCCCCCACCCACTCAGTGCGGGCTAGGATTGCGCAATATTGCATCATAAAAGAGAAATTTATTGAATTCCGAATTGAAAATTATGTTGTCATTTAGGTCTTAAAATCAGAAAGCTTTTGTTGTTTATATGCATCCGAATCAGCTTTACTTAAGAAGATATTTGATAAATTTGTCCGAATGTATTGTACTACTTTTCGACTCGCCCTCGTAAAACGATTTCGGCAGGCGAGCACTTATTATGGAGCTGCGGTCATACTAAGTGCCGTGGATGGCGCGAGCTGAACGAACGGAAGTAAGTTTTGATAATAAATTTGAACTGTGCTGCGGGCTGTAGAGTTGATGTAAAAGAATTTGTGCATATACGCATATGTTAAAGGAGCGAAAATAAATATTGATATTAATTGAGGAGCTGCAGAAAGTCGTGTATAAAAATAAATGATAATTTATTATTTAAGACGTAAAATCGAATAGATGCTTAGATTGAACGAAGAATGGCTTCTAAAAATTTTATTTAAATGAATAAGTTTTTTATACCGGGGGTATGCAAAGTGTTTTAGAAGTGGTTTGATATTATACGAGGACTGTATTTGAAAGTTATTATTTTGAGAAGTTTAAGCTGTAAAATGGGCATATTGATGTTTTGATGTTATTTTCGGTATCTTTGGGAATTGTAGTGAATTTTTTCAGAAAATATTTCGAAAAATTGCAGTTTTTTGAGTATTTAAATTATACGGATACCTTTTTTGACATAGCGAGCTGAAGGACGAATTTAATTGAAAAATTTTCATATTTTTTCTGGTTAACTTGTTAATGATACGTAGTATATACTGTACCAGCCTCCACTCTACTTTAGAAAATAAAACTGAGGATTTATGTGCTCGTTATAATAGCCCTTCCTTACGTGCCATATGCTTATTCAATTGGGTTAAATTGATAAGGGTATGATGGTAAACAAAGAACTTCGTGCCCTTTTTGTCTTAACATTTCGTCAACTACGGAAGTCTTATTGCAGTCACGCTTAATGGGTTCTATTAACTCCCATTGTTATTTTTTATTAAAATTTCGATAGTTTATTCTTCTTCTAGTTCTGTTAGTCAGCCATTTTTGTATTTGGGAGTTGTAAGGAAATTGATGGTTTATCAAATGAAATGCAAGGACCATCACTACTACACATTTCCATTTAAGCTGTGCCAATGCAGGAATAAGTTGATTTTCTATTCATTCTCCCTCTCTTATATCATAATAAATTTCGTGCAGCTTCTAATAAATTATCCAACTTAAAAAAACCTTTTTACTATATCCAGTAAGCCATGGAATTCAAATCTTGCAAATATGACGTAAATTTATCATGACTATGATAGATGCCTGCAGAGCACCGCCAAATTATGCGATACTTGCCAGATGCCTCTACAGCACTCCACGTTTCACTGTTTAACAGCGTCTCCAGGTGATGCTTTCTCAACGTACGTGTGTGTTAGGAAAATAACTCACAGTGTATTATTGTTTATTTTCTCACCTACTATGTTAAGCGAATATGAACGATTTCGAGGGGGGCAGTGGGAAAATAAACTTTATGATGATTTCGACCTTAATCTTTGAATTGCCTAATAGCTAGTATATCAGTGCAGGGTTAACTTGAAATTAGAGGATAAATGTCCAGCGATACAATAAATATTAATTTCTATATAACGTTAATCGTGCATTGATAGACAGTACTCCGGTTCGGTAATTAATTTACAGGCAGTTTATCAAAAATGATGGTAAAGGAGGATATAAATATCATAAAATTGAACTGGTACTTTATTTGTCAACGATTGTAAATTTATTAGTAATTGTGTGATTTTGTTTCAGGTAAGACTTTTGACGGCCAATAAGTATTTTAAGAAGTAAGGTAAATATTTAATTTAAGAAAATCCGTATAATTATTAATCTACAGTGTTGTCGATTGATTAAATATCAGAGAAATTATACGTTATGAATTAAAAACACTTGCCATTCACAGTATGTTTTCTTTCGTTAATTTTTAATATATTCTCAATTTTTAAATCATGTAAGGAATACAAGATTATGTCCATTCATCCCAATTATATTGACTTAATAGTGAATTTTATTTAAAGTATTTAAAAAGACACGACTAAAAATTTGGTGTTATTTTTTCGTCCGTTTATGTCTTTTGACAATTGAAACGTCAGCTTTTCAAAACGGTTACTTTTGATAAACATAATATTTTTAGTCGCAAACTCCTCTATAAATCCTTATTTTACTATAAGGAAAGTAACCAGACTGCAACCAAAGTTACAAATCTGGCGCGTTAAGTGTAATAATTGCATATTACCATCAAAACGCTAATGCTTCGATTGCAACAAACACCAGCCGAAAGACTGATCCTACTTAAAGGAGCTGGCAAGGGAGCTCCTTTAAGTAGGATCAGTCTTTCGGCTGGTGTTTGTTGCAATCGAAGCATTAGCGTTTTGATGGTAATATGCAATTATTACACTTAACGCGCCAGATTTGTAACTTTGGTTGCAGTCTGGTTACTTTCCTTATAGTAAAATAAGGATTTATAGAGGAGTTTGCGACTAAAAATATTATGTTTAATATTCCTCCCTTTAAAGGCACATTTGAACGGTTACTTTTGATGTCGCTAAAATGACTTTATGATATTTGAAAGTAAGTTCAATGCTTCACAAAAAATTTCATGTTTTAAATATATAAATACCACCCACTGAAATTGTGTTCACATAATCCCTAATATTAGTTGTTACTAAATTCGTGCACTGAGAATAAAAATATTTGCCAGCGTTGCTCGTAATGCTAATTCATACACAAAGCCGTATGTACATTTACTTGGTGTTTTTCACAGTTGCAGACGCTTGCAAATAAGCCAGAAATAGAACTGTTTATGTACTTCCTCGATGTAATTTCCTTGTAACCAGTGGTAAAGGCGTCCCAGCATTATCTGGTATCTGCCTCCTTAAGATTTGTGGATTTTGTAATTTATTATGTGGCAAGTGGAACTATTAAATTTGGAATTTAAACTACCATTTACAGATAATGAACATGTAGGATCCAATTGAAACAGCTTGCCGATTGCGATAAACATTTGCCTTGAATTCAATATCTTGCATCCTTATTAAATTTACGTATTTATTTTGTTTTACGAACCCGACATTTTCATTCTTACGGCTTGAAAAATATTTAGTAATGGTGATTACAAAATAATAAGAATTATATAATATGTGACTAATTTCCCATTACAAATGATTTCACTTACTTAATTCCATTGATTTAGAAGACTTTTGAATGTGCGAAGCTGTTAAATAAGATAGTAGCCCAGGCGGTATTTGTTTTGGGTTGGATGAATGGGGTAGTATGGCAGATTTCTGACTTAATCGCTCCTAAAAAATCATAAGAAATGATAATGTCACTATGCGCTAGTTTGAAAACGTGGGCTTAATTTTTTATTAAACAAAATGTGAAAAAATTACTAAAAATTCCATTGTTTTCTTCCTATTTTTTCATATATCTCAGTAACTATCGCTTTTAGAGAAAAGTTATAAAAGTAAAAAAGTTTTATAATTAAATTTTAAATAAGATACAGTTGGTTGCGAATCCAAAAATTCTCTCTCCTAATTAACGGATTTTAATATCTCAAAATAAATTTGAAAATTTGGGTGCTCTTTTATATGTCCAAAAATTTTCAACTTTCTAAATGCTTTAGTTTAGCCTCAGCAACATTTTGAAAATGTGCAAATTTTCAAAACGTTTAGATTGCAAAATTATTATGCAAAAACTAAAAGTCCGATCTTGATGAAATTTGGTGGGAAGATTTATTATATTAAAAGTTTTCTTTAGCCAAGTATAAAGGTCCTACGTATAAGTATTTTTTAATTCGCAACCAACGAACTGCATCTTTCGTTCAAATGTGCTTTTAGAGGGCGGAATATTAAACATAATATTTTTAGTCGCAAACTCCTCTATAAATCCTTATTTTACTAAAAGGAAAGTAACCAGACTGCAACCAAAGTTACAAGTCTGGCGCGTTAAGTGTAATAATTGCATATTACCAACAAAGCGCTAATGCTTCGATTGCAACAAACACCAGCCGAAAGACTGATCCTACTTAAAGGAGCTCTCTTGCCAATCGTCACACACCACTTGCAGACTGCAGTTTCGAGCTGTTGGCTCTCGTCAGTGCAAGGTAGGCATGCGACGACCGGCACGAGAATCCTTTGACTATTTGTTACATCCCGGTATTTTTACAATAGCGATATGTAAAATAGCCAGCAGGCGCCATCTAGCGGTCCAGTGTCTGTTACAATCAAAAAATAAATAGCCTGACTTGGCTTAGCATAGTTCAAATGTGCTTTTAGAGGGCGGAGGAATATTAAACATAATATTTTTAGTCGCAAACTCCTCTATAAATCCTTATTTTACTAAAAGGAAAGTGCATCTTATTGAAAATTTAATTACAAAACTTTTTCACTTGTATAACTTTTCTCTAAAAGGGATAGTTACTGAGATATATGAAAAAATAGGAAGAAAAACGGAGAATTTTTAGGAATTTTTTCACATTTTGTTTAATAAAAAAATACGCCCACGTTGTCAAACTAGCGCATAGTGAAATTATCATTTCTTATGATTTTTAGGAGCGATTCACTCAAAAAAAAAATTTTAACCACTTAAATGATTACTTCAGTAAATGTTCGAACTGCCAACTTCCTCACGTAAATCTTCCAATGAACCAGGTGGAGTAGAGTAAATTCTGCTTTTCAAGTGACCCCACAGAAAGAAGTCTATTAGAGCAATATCTGATGATCGCGAGGGCCATTCTGTGAAACCTCCTTCCAATCCAGTGACCCGGAAAGCGTTCATCCAAATACTGACGAACGGGTAGAGTACAGTCTAGCCCATAGCCGCGTTGGTTAAGGCACGAGAAACAATGCACCATACTGCTGTTGCTGGACATCGAGAAGGCATAGGACACAGTGTGGCATACCGGCCTCATCTACAAGCTTAAGGAGATATGCGGACTACCCCCGTATTTTCTGTTATTGTTAAAATAAACAATGAATTTTGAACTAAAAAAAAGAAGAATGTCTGCGGGAGTCCTGCAAGGGGAGATTTTATCCACTTTATTATACAACCTTTACCTTTCAGATATCTCCACCTATCCTAATACAACCCTACTCCTCTACGCGGATGATGCCGTGATCTCTGGGCAGTCGTTTTATGCACAGACTGCTGCACAGAGGATCCGGTATCATCTCGTAAAACTGACTGATTTTACAATACTTGGAAGATACGCATAAACGAGAACAAGATCGAGACTATCACGCTACACCGTGAATTTACCAACATAAAAACCATCACAAAACTTAAAATAAATGACAAGACGATTGGGGGACGGAACTCGGTCAAATATCTGGGGGTAAGCCTAGATAAGAGGCTGTGTTTCGGACCCCATATCACACAGACCATCAGCAAGACCTACGCGACGCTAAGCAAACTGTACCCTCTTGTAAACCGACGAAGCAAAATTACGACAGACAATAAGATAACCTTGTATAAGGTTATCTTAAGACCGATTGTGACATATGCCTGCGCGTCCTGGAACCTCATCTCGGACGCGCAGTGCAAAAGACTTCAGATACTCCAGAACAAATTACTCAGACTACTTATGAATGTGGACAGGTACACTCCGGTTGCTGTGTTACACGAAATTGCCAAAATTATGTTAATCAGAGACTTCATCAATGAAACGGCGCAAAAGTTTTTTGCAACCAGAATACAGCAATCGGAAATGACATAGGACATTACAGATAGACGACGGCACATCACGCACATAAACTGTTACATCAAAACTTACCTATCTACAGAGAGCGACGGTGACGATAAATTACCACACAAAACAGTTGACCACACAGAAACTGACAAAACACATAACATAGATGACTCCCCCCCCCCCCCTCCTTCCCCTTTCCTTCCTTGTCCACCACCCCCTTCACCTCCTGCACACAGTGCATATAACCCATGCCGGCAGTCAAATCTTAAAACACATAAATTTTACACAATAAAAATCATTTCGTTTTATATATTTGACATTTTAAATAGGTTTTTCTCTTTCATTTTCCTATAAAAATAACTCTGAACAAACCTTAATAAGTATAATAAATAGTCTATTGAAGATCGTTTGCATAACCAGGTTGCTGGATAACAAAAGAAAACGCGCTTTTAAATTATCAGGAGAGCAGCAATATTACTGGATTGAGGTAGAATCGGATATCTTGAATTGGCATTCCAACAGCCGGCCGGCTCGTTTCGTATTTATTTCAAATATTTGTAACGGGTCGGTGTCTTACATTCAAATGTAAACCAAGAATAATATAAATGAAATATCCTTTTAAACTCTGTTACTCAAAAAAAGAATAAAGCTATTTTAATTGCTAATTAATTGCGAGATGGCAGTCGCAATTAATCGAACGGGTATCGTGCTGCCGGGTTCGAGCCCCGGCACTGGCACTTTCGGAGGATGTGGTTGTATGTCCGCGTTTTTCAATGTGTAACGCTCTTCCGTACAAGCCTCTGGCTTTTGGAACGGTCTAATTTCTGTGGTGTTTATTTATTTATAATTTATTTATAGTGCGGACGAACGTCATTTTGTTGAAATGTCAACTAATTCTCCAAATAATTTTGGTCATTTTCAATAACGTCAGTTAACATGGGATCAGTTGTGGCTTCCGGAAGTTCTAAACACATTTTTCCTGTTAGATTGCCTAGATCCTGAGGTTTTAAGTATAAAATGAAAGCAGTTATAGTGATGGGAATATATACCTGTTGTTGGTTCCTGGGCAATACATATGTTGATTTTTTTTTACCCAAACTTAAAAACTCTTGAAATATGAATCTATTCGCCAACGTAAAGAAATTTTATCAAATGCGACAGGTGATGATCACTTATAATGGAATATGAATAATAACATATATAGAGAGAAATATATTTATAATCAATTTGAACTGTTCAATTAAATTTTTTTCTAATTTAAAATATTTCGCAGTTTTGATAAGAGTGTACGTGAATTGAATAAATATCATTAACACATGATTTTAATTTCCGCAGAACATACATATAGTATCAGTATATGATGTTTTGTTTTTGTGATGTTGATTTTAACCATTGTTTGCTTCGCTTATCTATGTATTTAGATTTTTATCAAAATGTTTGCTCTGTTTATTTTATTTGTTTAAAGCCTATTTGCAACAGAATGGTTTAAATTATTTTAATATTGTCAATTTTCTGAGTACACACGATCCATATGCATGGAGTAAATTTATTTTAAGCGCAATTATGAACTTTTAGGCCTAAACATATGTTGCTTATGTGAACTGTATACTAACAGGGTAATATGTATATATGCGGATGATATTATTAACCAGGAAGCTATTTCGCGTACTTGTTAGTTAAGTATTATTGCAGCTTTATATTTAGTGTTAACTGTTTAATATCCGTGGCAAGTGTAGGTGTAGATTTGTTTGTGTCTGAAATATACGCAATATTTATAACCTGATATAGATCTTTTAGTTTGCCAAGTGTAAATACATTCCCACATGAACAGGGAATGCTAGATTGACTCTAGCCGATACTGTAGTAAGTGCCCAGCGAGTGTATGCACCAACTGTATAGTATATGTCACTTATTTTTCATTTGGAAGTATGATTTTTCGTAACAGTTTGCAGTTGCAACTGAGTTTTATGATAGGACAGTATAAACAAACATATTTTATTTTATATTTTAGGATTAATGCTAGCAGGGCGGAAGGTACAAGCAATACAAGTGCCTGCTTGAAGCGCCGGCCTGCTAGGGCGCCAATGGTGCGAACAGAGCCGGATCTAGGGGGGAGGCAAGCGGTAATCTTGTTCCCCCCTTCAAGAAATTTCCAGATCTGACACTGGGCGCAAAACAGTTAAATTAACGAAAACATATCCTTCCCTTTATGAGCGCCACTTTTCACTGCCGCCTGTAGCAAAATTTTACCTAACGCAGGCGCTGAATTCACGACAATAGCAATATATTCTCTTAGAACGAAGATAAAATAAATATACTTTGTCTTAAAATTTCTCTCTTTATTTGTTTATGAAGAAAATCCTGACCCAGAATTATTTCTCGTACTAAAATATCTTGTTTCTATCACCACCATTTTTAAGAAAGTATTTTTGTGACTACGTGCTCCTCGTCAGCCTTAAAGAATATACTGTTAGCCTTTTAAAATTGCAGTCTTGCATCGTGTAAAATGAGAGGATGTTTAGCTGGTGGTGATTTTGCTCGCATATATTAACTGTGCTTGACATCACAGGTTTTGAGAGAGTTTTTAAAATGTAATATTTAGGAAGTAGGGTTATGTATGCATTGCTTTGTACGGCCCCAGTCGGAAAAATATGTGCCCTATTAAAGATTTAAATGGAAATCTCCTCAAAGAAGACCAGGAAATAAGAGCCCGATGGAAAGAACACTACTCTAACATTCTTAACCAGCAAAGTCAAGCCGATCACGATATTATAAATCTTATCCCTCAATATGACACCTTCGAAGACTTAGATAAACCACTAACAACGGAAGAGATCTTAACCGCCATTGGGCAGCTAAAAAATAACAAATCTCCCGGCGCCGACTCACTCCCAGCTGAAATCTTTAAAGCTGTGTCGTCAGAGCTCATACCCTACCTCAAAAAACTGTTTGATGTCGTATGGGAAAGTGGTCAAGCTCCGCAGGAGTTTCGTGATACACTTTTAATCAACCTCTTCAAAAACAAAGGGAGCGCTGCGGACTGTGGAAATTACAGGGGTATAGCCCTTCTGGCTGTTGGAGGGAAGATACTCACTAAAGCGATGGCAAATAGGCTAACACCTGTTATGGAAAAGTTACTTCCTGAAACACAGAGTGGCTTTAGACCAAACCGATGCACATCGGATCTAATCTTCACACTTAAACAGCTTCAAGAAAAAGCACTCGAACATCAAGGAGAAATTCACATGGCCTTCATTGATTTAACCAAGGCATTTGACTCGGTGGACAGGGAAGTGCTCTGGAAAATTATGCTCCGCTTAGGTATCCCTAGAAAATTTGTGGAAGCATGTCGCAGTCTACATACAAACAACAACGCCCAGGTTATGTATAATAATGAGGCAACCTAACCTTTCCAAACCCTCACTGGAGTTAGGCAGGGATGTGTCCTGGCACCCCTACTTTTAAATTTGTTTACCACTGCTCTAACAATTATTGTTGACAACAAACTGACAGTTAGAGGAATATGTCTCAGATACCGTTCTGACGGCGGTCTCTTTAACGCTTTAGAGCTTTCACGAAGACACGCACACGATTCATTTGTGATCTCCAGTATGCGGATGACTGTGCATTTTTAGCCTCTACGCCGGAAGAGCTTCAAGAACTTTTAGATGTGTATGCCCAGAGCTATGATTCCTTGGGACTTAAAATCAACATTGGAAAGACTAAGATTATGTCAACTCCTCATCAAGTGAACCAAATAGACATTACACTTAACGGAAATTCTCTTGAAGTGGTGGATCAGTTCAATTACTTAGGCAACATTGTTAATGACAAAGCAAACATGGACATCGAGATTCGCAATAGAATTAACGCTGCATCTAGAGCACTCTGCGGACTTAGAGAGAGAGTATTTGACAACCACGACCTTGCTTTGTCAACGAAAATGGCTGTCTACAGAGCAGTTGTCATTCCAACACTGCTGTATGGATGTGAAAGCTGGGTCACTTACCGTCGTCATGTGAAAGAATTAGAACGTTTTCAGCAAAGACACCTCAGAAGTATGATGAAAATCCGTTGGTTCCATCACATATCAAACGTGGAAGTACTCAGGAGAGCAAACAGCCTTCCAATTGAGGTGCTTATTTCAAGAGCACGCCTAAGATGGGCAGGTCACGTTCATCGTATGCATGATAACCGCCTTCCTAAATGTACACTTTATGGTGAATTGCTAAGCGGTGGAAGAAGGCGTGGCGGTCAACGAAAGAGGTTCAAAGACGTTCTCCATGAAAATCTAAAATCCTGCGGTATTCCAGACGAGCAATGGGAACAACTTGCAGCGGACAGAACCGAATGGCGAGGGGTTGTGGCCAACTATCAAGGAAATGTTGCTGCAAGAAGGCCGAATCCAAGACCTAACCAGATCTATGTTTGTCCTGACTGCGGTCGACATGTGCTCTCCCAAATTGGCCTCTATAGCCATAGTCGTGTGCACCGTAGATGAATGGGAATTACAATAGACTACACCTTTTACTTGTTTTTTTATTACACACAATCTATCGACTGTAACATTTTTTTATACTCGGACTCGAGTAAAGGCTAATAATAATATGTATGCAGAATTGTCTTAAACCTAATTTCTGTTTTATTTCAATTTTTACTTCGGTTTGTTTTGTCTTTCCCAACTTGTGCTAAAGGATTTTTTGCATATCTTTATGTATTAGTCGAATGCACCACTAGTTTTTGATATTCGCCCAAAAACTTTAAGAAAATCCTACCGACTGCGCCAGTTATTTGTAGATCGAACTGTTTGAATGATATAATTATTACAACAAAACTGGAGTGATTAAATGGTTACAACATAAATATTTGTAAATATTATTATTTCTTGAAGTTCTGCAATGGATGATTTCTTTATATTATATCTATAACTCGCACTTAATGCAGTGTTTGGTATTCTGGTACTTGTAAAGTTTCCACTTCTCGCTAAGTAGAAGGGTTATTGACGACGTAGTGCAAACCCCAACATTTCTTAGTGTATCTAAGAAACATTTTCGGTTTTATTTTTTTTCAATTGTCGAGTGCATTAAAATTACATCCACCTTCTTTATCTATTAAACGGAGCAACTATTTGCGTGATAAACGATTGTTTTATTTGAACAAAAATCCATGAATAATACGTATAATATATTTTATTAATGGTACAAACTAACCTGCAATATATTTTCTGGGAAGTAATGTTTAAAGCGGCGATAAAATTTGATAGCGTTCATAATTTTTAACGATAAATTCTAGAGTATTATGTCCAACAAATTCAAAATCCAACAAAAAAAGCTCATCGTCTAATTTAATCCAATTAATTCATTTCGTGTGCTATTTCCAACTGTTCGTTGATTTATTTAAAATCGATGGTAAAAAAATAACCAAACCGACGATTCTCTTACAGATTTTTGCTTTAATTCATCAATTCATAGCCCATAAAAGGATGAAATAGTGTTATTGGGCACAGGATAACAGAACAAAGTGTTATTCTTCCGGCTTCGATATTTATTTCTTTACCCACTTCAAACATTATTCATTGTTTGTTGCAGTAACGCATCGTGTTAGTATTTAATTTCTTGTCTTTGTCAGCTGTTGCATGACTCTCAAAAGGCACTTGTCAGGATTACGTGCTATTCAATGAACGACATTTGGAAGACTAAAGACGGCTTAATTCTGTTTTTGTTTAGATTTTCATTGATTTAAGACTGTGGTAGTAACGGATCTATTTCGGATAACTAAATATGCCCGATTTATGTTTAACGTTGCTCGGTGTACAAACCTGAGTTGTAATAATAATAATAAGTTTTACTAATAAAAAAATACGGTGTGAATTTTTGCAAGTGCAGATCGAAATGTGACCTTCTGTCCATGGCACTTGCGAAAATGTGAAGAAAATGATGAATTCATTGACAAAATTCTGTTTGCGCAGGAAGACTGAAAAAATTCCTTTAGGTTCATATCTCTCGAAACCGATTGGTCATACGGCGTTACAACAAGATAACCTTTTTTGGGTATGTATAGCCAAGGAATCATAATCCGATGAAACCACCATAGAAAATTCACATTAAAAAATTTAGCGGGAGAAGTAAGTCCCCCTTTCCAATCTTGTGCACACCTGGTTAAATTTACCCTTGGTGCATAACATAAGATAATTTCATATTTTTTTAATCACTCCTGGAAATGAATTACCGCATACCTGAAACGCCTTCATATTTCCATACATGTAAACATGTTTTTGATGTAAGTAAAGCGTTCTATTTTATTCTAATGTGTAATTTCTATGAATGTGAAGAAAGGTAGTCGTACTGTGGCCGGTCAGTATCTAATTACTCTATTATTCTTTCTCTCTTTTCCAAATACATTATGAATGTCCCACGTATCTAATATGGTGGAATCCTAAAAAATAAAGCCTTTCAACAACGCTTCAGTCATCATCATCACAATCGCGTAAAGCGTTTCAAGATTACATAATTTTAAACTTTTTTAAAGAAGGCACAACGATTTGACTAAACAAAGCAGAAACAGAAACGCTTGAATTTTCAGTTACAAATTACTTGTGGTCAAAATGCTTAAAATAACAGGCATACAGCTTTAAGCTTTAAATGTTTTTGAAAGCGCTAGATCTGAAAGCAAAGCCCAGTCCTGATTCAGATTTATATGTTTCACGAACTTCTATGCATTATCCAACCAGAAAACGTCCAAATTAGTGCTAGCACTCAAGAAATTCCTTTAATAACGGAGGCTAACACCTAAACGAAACTTAAATTTCAATCGATAAATTTGTCAGGATTGATATCGCTGATTATAACTTTGATTTACGAACATTTGAGTATTGGTACGTCATTCACTGTTTTTTTAATAAACAGAATGATATTAGAAATGGGTTAATTAAGTGGAATTAATTATAATTTATTACACTTCCCGATAATTAATCATCCAGTGTTTTCAATCAAAAATACTTTGTTGACGTGAAATCAATTGAACAACGAAAGTTTGAAATTTGTTTTGTCATTTCCAACGTTGAATAATAAATAAATAATGACTGGTGCGAGTGTAAAGTGGGAAATTAATTTTTTATTCTTGTCTGTCAGAACACAAAAAAAAACTTGCTATTGAAACTCAAAATGAGCTCAATATGCGATTACGGCTTTTATTATCTTTAACAGGGAGATCTAAAGTAACCTCTGGACAATAGGTTGGGAAATTTCTAAGGTAATTTTGAAATCACGTCTTCTAAACGGTTTGGAATATCGACATAAGGTTTTCGGGACTTTTTTGGAATTTCATTGACAGGAAAGAATATCAATTTTCCATTGTCCTCAGACAAGGCATATACAGGGTATAAACTAAACCCTTTACGAAAAGTCAAAATTTAATCCCTACCGAAAATTTAAGAAGACCAAAATCCAGTTGAATTTTCTATCCCAGGGTAACCCATGGACCAAATGGAAAAAAGAAATTCGGCCGAGTTTTAGTATCTCGCTTATTTTTTATTATACCGTGCTCTTTATTGAAATTGGTAAATGTGCCTCTTACTTTTTAAGAACAAAGCAAGTAAACTTGGGTACTTATAACTGCCTTAATACTCAGAATTGTAATTGCTTATATATATGATACCTGCTAAACCATTTAAGAAGCGCTATTCAAAAAAGATTTAAACAAACCCTCCTTAGAAAAATTCAACGCCCTGTATCTTGAAAGAAATATTCATAATTAAACATGGTAAAACATGGTGTTCCGCAAGGCTCAGTTCTGGGATCCATATTATTCCTATCTATATAAATGATCTTCCTATTCCAATTCCCAGTACCGAGTTCGTGCTTTTTGCAGAGACACAACCGCCACAAATATAAACAATAATTTAAAATCTCTGCTTACTGATATGACTGATAGACGTCTTGCTATTCAGTGATTTTCCGCAAATCAACTATTATTAAATGATGCAAAGACCAACATAATGTTATTCACTAAAAGAAATCTATATGGGCACCAGAATTTAGAACGTGTTAAATTATTAGGAGTCTATTTAGACCCTGGTTTAAAGTGGGACAAACATGTAAATGACCCCGCACAGAATGATAGGAAAATGGCCCGGGGTTAAATTGCACCAAATTTTAATATTTTATAGGTCTTGGCCTTCTGAACAATAGTTCTCATGGGCACAACGCTCAAAAGGCAATATGGCGCAAGCCACTACTTGTTGAAGACAGAACCATTAATAGTCCATTTAACGAGGTTCCAAAAAGCCAAAACGTCAAAAGTTTGTAGAATACATTTCCCCCTCCGTTTTCGAGGGTTGTAAAAACGATGGTGATAGTTTCGAGTTCTGAAACCCTTGACTACCCCTATCAAGGAAAAACCACCCCAATTGGCCGACTTCTCGGTCTTGGGTTTGCGAGGGCTCGTCGGATCGGGTTTTTTTGATGAATAATAATAAGTTCAGTAAATTTACACTAGAATGCCCCGGATGCGTGGCCCTCGTAAAATAGACTAAATTGGCACAGTCATATTGAGCACTTATCAAAAAAATTGAATAAGGTAGTTTACCAAATAAGGAAACTTATTGAATTAACTACTCTTGAAACAGCAATCACGTTTTATTATAGCAACTTTTATAGTCAGATCAGTTATGGCATCTTAATTTGGGGAGATTCAACAGAATTTGAGAGAATTTTTAAGATCCAAAAAAGAATAATAAGAGTATTGGCTGCTGTCGGCAATAGAGAGCATTGCAGACCATTATTTAAACATTTTAATATTATGACACTACCAGGTGTATTTATATATCAGTGCTTATTGTATATTAAGGAAAATAGGTCTCTTCCTACTAATTTTATATTCCATAATTACAATACAAGAAACAAAGATGCTCTAACTGTTCCCTATCACCGGCTGAGTATGACTCAGCAACCCATTAACTATTTGGCTATAAAATTATATAACAAACTGCCATATGATTTGAAAGATAAACGTATTAATACATTCAAGTCATCTCTTAAGAAAATTTTATCTGAAAACCCTTTTTATAGTGTTGCTGAATTTTTAGATTATGATTTTATTTTAAATTATAACTTTTAATTCTAATCTGTGATTATTTTATGTATTATATTGTGAGTGATAAGCTAGGCACTTGTGGTAATGCGTTTCTTTTCTTTTTTTACTTAATTGTATAGTATGTTTACTACAAACTTTATACATTTTATACTTACCTATATTATATACATTTATACATTATTTACTGTTGACAACCTTAAACATTACTATGTAACTTGGGCAATAAATATTATTATTATTATTATTATTATACATTATTAATAGTGTATGTTATTATTTTCTTTTTATTACTACATTTCTTGTCGTGGTTATAACAATTTATTGTTTACAGCTGAATAAAGATCTGTCTATCTTAAATTTGGAATTCAATTTTGATATCTCATTCTGTTGCACGTGTATACATTGTACAGTTTTTGATTGAATACATTTTACAATATATTATACTATTTGACTTCTCAATTACCGCCAGCCTGCTAAATTTATAAGGGTTGATAATCATAAAACATCAATGTCTTAGCCCTTTTCAAGGGTAACAACATAAAAGGGTCGATTAATACTGGGTAGTGACGTACTTTATGGTCTAAATATGAGTTAGAAATTACCGTTGATCTTCCATAAAGTATACTTTATTTTTAGTAGCAGGTATCGATTATCCATTTATATTTTTTTATATAAAACTCCCCTGAGTTCATTTATCTAGATTGTACATAACATAATTAGATGTTCGTGCAAAAGTGAAACATAAAGTGTTGTTGACAAGCAGGTTGAAAGTTAAACCACCGAATAAACTATATATATATATATAAAATGCCGTTCCTGTTTTATTATATGTCTTCCTAGATTGAAATTTAACCCTCTTTGTACCGGAAAATTATGGTTTTATTTCCCCTAACATAGATTGTTACAAATTTCAGGGAGATTTAACAATTGATATAAGGCCTCCCTAACTAGGGGTTTACAGTTGAAAGCCTTGAATGAAATGCCTAGTAAGCACAACAATTGTGATTTAGTGCTGGTTTTATACGGCAATTAATAAATGAAATTATTTTTATCTTATCTTATTACTGAAGCTTAATTCCATTGCTCTTTGTTCCAATGTTACGAGTCAGCCAAATCTATTCAGTTTTATTGGGTTGGAACAACCGCTTCAAATATAAATGTTCCTTTTATCATGTACATCAAAAAATTAGGAATTTTCAAGTTCTAGGAGGATTTTCTTTTGTTACTTAAGAGTTTTTTAACAGTACTATCGAGCGGTAATACTAGTAAAAACAAAATACAATTCGATTCTGGAATAATTTCAACGTAATTGATTTTTTCACCAAAATATTAAGTAATAAAAAAATGTCTATCCACAGAAAATTGAAGTCGAAAAAAACCTGTTGTGCTCGTGATTCCAGTGGGAATATGTCACGGGCCTACGACGAGTTGGTTACGTTCTGGGAGAAAATAATACCGCTCGACCATAGATAACCTATTATACTCTAAAGTATATAAAATCACATAATATATAAAATCACACATGCATCGCTTCAACATAGAGGACTCTGAAAGAACTTCCGTTCGGCCACGATTCATTCAATGTACGTCTCGTAGAGCACGCGGCCGCTTTGTTGACGATTACCAAGTTTATCTGTAGCCATCCTCGAGGATTTGTAAATTTAGGCAATCACCATGCCAGGGAAACGAGTCCAACTGATAATCCCGTAAGCATAGGGTACAGTTACGCTCCGAGGTACTTAGCTAATTTACTTTTTTGTCGTGAGCGCTACACCACAATTCCGCGATAACCGTGCCACGGCTATGCTACACTCTATGCCCTCTTTGAGTTTACAACTTGCCCCTTATAATATCACCTTTAAGGGAGTTTCCCCTGCCTGTAGCAAATAATATATCACCATGTTTGAAAAAAGAAACGCCGAAATTATTCAGTAAGTCCAATATGGTACGCGAGGGATCAACCACCACCGGCAGTCGCTGTACAAATTCTAGATGCAGAACGAAATAGAAATTTTGCAAGCAATTGTTTAGCACTTATCGTTTTTATAAATTATTTTTTCGTATTATAAATACTGTTACATGTTTACGCCCTCCAGTAAGCACCCTGTATGTAGATTCAATAAATTGATACTATAGATTGATACTATAGTATCACTACTATAATTCACACCAAGTTACTGTTCTCCATTATATCTTATCACTTGCTCCTCTCATACATAACTGTCCTCAGTGCGCTTGGATCCACTCTATATATACCCGCGTCGAATGTACTCGATTTTTCTAGAATGTTCCAGTGCTCATTCGAGATGTTTCTGGGCCCTTCACGAATTTTCTATGAGGCAGTGTCATAGGTGTGCACATAATAATACCCTTATCTCCTCTCTCCCTCTCTCTCTTATCTCTAAATGCTTTACTATTTAGTTTATGTTTAGTCCAGCTTAAGTTAGGTTACGTGTATACAGTCTGTAATTTGCCTGTGAAAGCTGTAGACTTGAACCAATAAAACAAAAAATTGCAAAAACTAAAGGTTATGCAGCGTTAAAGTATATACGATTGGAATTGAAACTGGTCAGCAGTTTTAAAGCACAGGACCGTGCGTACTGAACTTGATATTTTGTCCTATATATTTGGCAATGGTATTGAGATTCGAACGGTAGTTGAAACTGTGCAGGCGAGTCCGAGACTGGCAATGTAATCAGCCTGAATGAACCATCTACGACTGCACTGGTTTAAAGGTAATAAAACGGACAGGCCTACTAGCACAAAAAAACTCGTAAATCATTTCTTTATCTTGGAACGTGGAAGTCTAATATCGTGCTGTCTATGTGCCAGTGCAGCGCATAAATACCTATTATAATATCAAGCGTAGGAGTTTAGTTAGTTACTGTTCATATTTATAAATATTTACTACTGTGTAAAAGGTAAAATATTTTAATTATTTACTAATTTACCATGGCTTTCTGGAGACCATTTGAAACAGAGGATAATATAATAACGCCCGAAAATCTTATCATTTTGTTATGACAGGCATTTCTATTTACCTCCGCCCATGTACCATAAAGACTGTTTTTGCCGGCTTTTAGTTTTTATACGGTTTCAATTCCAATCGTATATACTTTACGTTTGTGTCTTGCCTTTTTAAAAGAAATTTACTTGTCACTTTCACTCAAAAGACACTTGTTATGCGTGCAGTACTTATGATACAAATAGTACTGCAAAGCTTACGTAATTTAACTGAAAGTAGTTGTAGTTTGGCGTCTTTCATTGTTTAAACCTGTAGCAACAACTGTGATACTGCGGGGTTGCTGTGTTTAGTGTGAATATTTATTTTAGGTTCTTATATACATTTAAAGAAGGGAAAATGATTCAGAGCCACATTCGAAATGTGTGCTGCTTGTGACATAATTAAACAAACATTTTGCTTCTCTTTGCTCTCCTTCCCTAAATTAGCAAATGTGCCAAGAGCAGGGTTGCCACAGTCTGTGCGATGTTACTTTGCCATGACTGTCTTTTAGGTCTAGTTTTGATATAATATAATAAACACGAAATTATTATGTGATATTTTGCTAGAAAAAATTTAGTAACCTGCTTATACAGGGTGTCTCATAATACGTGCAAAAAATTTAACTACCTATTGCTTATCGAAAATGAATGTGGGTTCTTCAAAATAATCCTTTTCTATCCAGCTACACTCCCTTAAATGGGAGTGCCAATAAAGGGTCTTTAATTTCCATTTCAAAATAACATAATCAGAAAAAGGTGAAATTTGGCACATCTCGGTTACTAATCAAAAGGCATCTAACGGAATTATTTTATCCACCTAGCGTTATGCAAAACGGTGAAATTAACTGCCCTTCTTGAAATTTTGTAAATATCTTTCTGCCTGCTTTTTCTGTAAATATAAAAAACAGCTATACATGATGATTTATATAGAAACTTTTTCAAATTTTGAAAAAATTACGTAAAATCGGCCGTTTTTGAGAAAAAAAATACATCTGCCCAAATAGGCTAGTGTCAAATTATAATTCGACAATATTACCTACCGATATGATGATTCGGTGCTTAAAGGCAGATTTATTGGTAAACTACATTACACAGAGTACACGAAAGATAAATTTAAACAGTAAAAAATTTAGCTATTTAAAGTATGGAGAGTTTCGAACTCCATTGGGGCATTAAAAATTCTCTCCGTTAAAACTTCAACGATAGGGATAGGTGTCGAGTAAACAACATTTTTCAAATTGTTCCAACGTTAAAAGTCCAATGGATCCATATATGGGGACCGAGGAGGACATTTAATCAGCAAAAATCTTTTACTGCCGCTCACGAGCGGCACTAACAGTATTAGAAGATAAGGTAACAGTATTATATACCGGGTATCAACGGATCATGGTAGACCCCCTTTTTTCCTTATTACTTCCACGTCCAGTAGAAGTATAGTAACGCAAAAAAATTTTTTTTTTTTTGTTGAAATAGGCTTAAAATGTCATGAAACGTCGAAATTTTAAATTTGAGCGAAAAATAATTTCCTGTCTGTCTGTCGGTCTGTCTGTGTCGGTCTGTCTGTCTGTAACTTTTTTGTGCGCACGTTTACTCTGGAACCGTTCATGATATTGACTTGAAATTTGGTACACTTATGTATTATAACGAGATCTGGAACTAGATTATATTTTGATCTAATTCCGTTGAAGGGTTCGGGGATAAATAAGGGTAAATAGGCAAAGCAGGCAGGTAAGAGTCCATAAAAGGTACGAAAAGTCAAGGTCTCGAAATTTTTTTTGCATCAGCCACCCCGCCCTCCTCACTAGCACCCCCAATACTCCCCCCACTATTAAGAAAGAGAATAAAAAAAAATTAAAATGTGATTTGGTGTGTATACACGAACGAAACGTCTCAAAAAATTTGTTTGGCGTTGGCTACCCCCTCTGGCACCCTATTATTAAAGGGAGTAAAAATTAAATTGGGATTTACTGAGTATACTAGAACCAAGGACTTCTAATTCTTTTTTGGCATCAGCCACCCCCTCCTCCCTCAGTATTACCCCCAATACCACCCCCACACTATTATGGAAGGGAGTAAAAAAATTAAAATGTGATTTATTGCGTATACAAGAACGAAACGTCTCAAAAAATTTTGTTGGCGTTAGCTACCACCACCCTCACCCTATTGTTGAAGGAAATAAAAAATTAAATTGGGATTTAATGTAAGAGAATCAAGGGCTTCTAATTTTTTTTTACATTAGCCACTCCTCTACCACCCCCACTTTATTATTAAAGGGAATAAAATATTACATTGGGATTTATTGTGTATAAGACTTGGATACAAAATCTAAATGTGGAAGTAGTGATTCATTGGGCAGCGGTTTTTTCTAAGTGCCTCTAAAGTTCTTCTTCGTGTAAGATTCACTGGTGCTATAAAAGAAAGGTCAAAATGTTCTAAGTTCTTAATTCTTGATTTTTGACGAGTTCTATGGTATTCTTTATTTCATTTTCCGTAGGTAAACTTGGATAAAATACCATTTCAATACCCAGTTTTTTATTATCTAACTGATCACAGCAAAATTCATTTGGTTGTAATTTGTATTTAATATATTTTTTGTACATATTTATAAATAATGTCCACTATGCTTGTAGAATGTAATATATAAGTAATACCGGTGTATTAAATAGCAACTGTTATTATTATTTTGCATTTTGCTTCCTAGAATCCGGTCAACTTACTTTAAATTATGTTATAAAAATTCTTAGATGAGGTTAAGATATATCTTAATACAAGGAAATGGTGTAAGAACTATTTTTACACGCATGTGTCGACTTCATCATATGCTACAGACATAGTTGAGACGTGTCTAGCCTACCGTATTTTTCCTACGCACGTGCGAGTTTAAGCTACCGGCTACTTAAACCTCGTTTTAAACTATCCCATAATTGCCCACCAATTATTCAGTGGAATTACGTGCTTCTAGTGTTTATGATTTTTATAGAATAGTTTTTATCTAATTTATAGTATGTAATCGTTGATATAATGTGCCCTTTTTCTAATACCCATTAGGTTAAATTGTAGGTATTTTTGTGTTAAATTGCCCATGAATAAATTGCATTATCATAATTTATCTCTCATTCATAACCATTGTGAATTGAAAGGAACCTTATTCATGCTACCCAAAGATTAATTCTAAAAGAGAATTTGCCTTTATAATTTCTTAAAATTTTCCTCTTGAATCTTCTTATTATACTTTATTGCAATATTTTTGGGTTTATTTATTTCAAGTAGATACGATTTTACGATAAGAACACAATTATTTTAGAACGGTCGTAGCAAGGCCTCCGAATATATCCTAGGATGAATTGGGGTTGTGGGCAGCTATCAAGTAAATGTTGCTGCAAGAAGGCCGAATCCAAGACCTAACCAGGTCTATGTTTGTCCCGACTGCGGTCGACATGTGCTCTCCCGAATTGGCCTCTATAGCCATAGTCGTGTGCACCGTAGATGAATGGGAATTACAATAGACTACACCTTTTACTTGTTTTTTATTGTACACAATTTATCGACTGTAACATTTTTATACTCGGACTCGAGTAACGGCTAATAATAATTAAAAAAAAAGGATTAATTCACCCCCGATATAAGCATCAATCAACCCTTTTTGCAAAAGTTATATACACAGTTAAAAAAAAACTTTTTCTTCCCTAAAATATATGTATGTGATTCTATGATAACTGGGGAACAACTCAATTTTTACATATAATTAACAATATAAGCCTAATTTGGGCGAATGTAGGTGCGTCTTTACTATGTACATATTTCGATATGCGATGTAAAGCAACGTTAGGCGTGGTTAGTAGTTGGATGGGTGACCGTCCCAACGAAGACCGCGTCCTCGCCTCACACATCTTCCAGCGGCTTGTATATCAGTGTATGCGCGGAAGCTATACGACCTTAGGCGAGGGTTGTATAGGGGATATACCATCCTTCGGAGGGGATATAAAGCCGTCAGTCCCTTGTCTATTAAATGTTAGGCAAGTAAAAGATCCCTACTCTTCCTAAGGGAAGAGGTTCGGCAAAATTCCTGTTGAGGGTAGCTCGTCTACAGGCGTCGGTGTTAGGCCTCAGTAGCGGAAATACGCCGACGTTAAATAAATGTATTTAAAAAAAGCCTAATTTAAACAAATTGAAGTTGACATTTGAGGTAAATTAAGTTCTATAATATCAATTTACCTCCTCAATGTAGATAACATTTGAAACGGGGTAATCTAATTATGCTTAACCTGTTTTTATAACCAATTTTAGTTTTTTGTGTACTATGTTAGCACAAAGCACGTCTAGTAGAACCTTCGGGATTTTGGTGTTTTGTAAACTACTTCAACATTAATATCGTGACGTCACAAAACGTGCCATTAACGATCTGACCTAATTAACAGTAAATTTGTTATTTAAAATGATTTTTAGGAACTGTATGTGTTGTTTTCAAACAACAATTTACACGGTGATATGCTGCAATATTTGCACTCGTAGCAATGGAATTATTTTATAATTTGTATTTATGTCAAAGTTGCATTCTAGCATTACCAATAACTAAATATGTGAAATGGAACAATTCTCGCATTGAGAACTTAAAATAGAATCATTTGTCTTATCAATACTTTATGCTCCGAAACAATGCGGCATATAACAATGCATGAATTTGCTTCTCACTTTATTGAGGCGGATCCGAGTCACTGTCAACTGCTCTAGAAGCCTTAGAAAAAATGCAGCGCTAGTTTGTCATTAATGCAAATAAATTAGTATACTTTAATAGTGTCTAGCGGATAGCTGCGTTGGTTAGGGCGAGGTGGCAATCGCGATTAATCAACCGGGTTCGAGCCCCGGCACTGGCACTATCGGAGGATATGATTGTATGTCCGTGTTTTTCAATATGTAACCCCCTTCCGATAAGTTGATCACGATTTCGTCATTATTTTCAAGATTTAATAACCCTAGTATTTCCCCGCGTTACTATTTAAAATTGAATTTACATTATATGAAACTGGGTAAAATTTCACAGCTTAAACATTTCATTAGGGGAATTTACGTTTGCTAAATTGCAGTTTACTCTCACAAAAATTGTGTATATTCAGAGTTATGCAATGACAAAATATTTTATAAGTGACCAGTCCATATTCATTTCATTTATTATTCTTCAGTTAATTTTTCTGGAAATCCGATAAATAAGCTTTCTACTATGTTAACAAAATAATGGATAATAAATAAATAAAATCATTTCTCCAGCGACGCACCGAACAAATTAATACAACACTTTGGTTCTAACTTGTCTCTACTGTGTACCATTTCATCTTACGAGGAGCATTCAATATATTTTGCACCCATTTTACCTCAGAGGTAATTAAAACATAAACCATCTACTGGAATCGATGGCATAACAGCGACTATGTTAAAACCTGTCAAGGATAACCTCATACAGCATTTAGTATATCCTTTTAATGTCTCAGTAAATCAAGGTCGTTTTCCTGATATATTTAAGGAAGCGAAGGTTTTACCAGTGTTGAAGAAAGGATGATCTGAGGAAATTGAGAACTGTCGACAAGTCTCTATATTAAGCGTAATTTTAAAATTATTTGAGAGAATTATCTGTGATAGAATTATATCTTTTAGCGTAAAATATAATATTCTTACGGCTTTCCAACATGGTTTTACTATTGGCAAGTCAACGGAAACAGCAATGTGTCACTTATTAAATTATTAAAACATAATATTTAGTCGCAAACTCCTCTATAATATCCTTATTTTACTATAAGGAACGTAACCAGACTGCAACCAACAGCTACTCTCCGGGCTATGTGCCCCGCCGAGCGCTGAATTACAAGTTACAGCATTTTGATCGTAATATGCAGTTATTAAACTTAACGCGCCGGGCTCGGCGGGGCAGATATCCCGAAGAGTAGTAGTTGGTTGCAGTTTGGTTACGCTCTTTATAGTAAAATAAGGATTTAATAGAGGAGTTTGCGACTAAAAATATTATGTTTTAATATTCCGCCCTCTAAAGCACATTTGAATTATTAAATTATGTTTACAGCTGTCTAGATAGTGGCAAGTACGTTATCTCAATAATGTTTGACTTATCAAAAGCTTTCGACACTGTAAACAGTTCCTGCTTAGAGCAAAAGCTTTACAGTCTCGGAATAAGAGGTGATCTGCTATATTGGATAAATAGCTATATGAAAGGGATGACACTGAAAGTCCAGCTTCACGATGCCCAGTAAAACACACATGACATCATCTTTGGAGTTCCTCAAGGCTCTGTCATAGGACCTCTTCTATTTATGTCATACATAAATAATCTTCCAGATTGCCTAACAAGCGGTCATCGGACAATGTGTGCAGCTGACATTACAATAACTGTTGCAATAGATATATTAAATGAACTTTAGTCACTTGTTACTCAAACTTTTCAAGAGGTTAGTGCCTGGGCTCCGAGAGATAAACTAATCTTAAATGTTAACAAAACAGTCATTATAGACTTTGGACTCCAAAGACTATTGCCAGACAATATAATGATGCTTTATCCAAAAATACAAAGTTGCTTGGGACTCACTTAGACAACAAATTGTCGTGGAGTAGTCATATTGAACATGTCTGTATACAGCTAAATAAGGCCTACTTTGCCATACTACAAATGAAAAGTACGCTGGATGAAGCCGGCTTACTAAACATATATTACGGTCTTGCCTGTTCTCATATGTTAATATGTGTTAATATTATCACCTGGGGAAATTCAAGGGATAGGAATAGAGTTTTTATTAACCAAAAAGGCTTATTAGACTCATATTTCAAATGCAATACAGAAAGAGTTGCAAGGATGTCCATTTAACAGTTTTATCTAAAAACTAGTATTTTGGTTATATTTAACACGATCTGTATAACATTTTTCGATTCAGTTTTTGTAAGTGAAACTGTTTTCAACTAACAGAATTTTATTTGTATAGAACTGCTAAACCATTTCACACTGTTTTATGTACATATTTTATATCTTGGGAACTCAGTCACGTTTTTTTCTAAACTATTATGTATTTCCGTTCTACACAGCATCCCAGGAAACAATTAACAATTTGTCTACAAAATTTAGTTACATCAGATATCTATTTTTCAATTTTTATATTTTTGTTTACTATGTTAGTACATATGGTTATTTTCTTTACCTTTTCTCGTTACTATATATAGTATATCCTATAAGATGTAATATATTTACTGAGTTATCAAAATACGTTTTACTATTTATTTACATCTGTTCATATTTGTGGTTATGTATAAAATAGAAATTACAAACTGAGGTAAAAGCAAATCAGCTGCTATGGAAATAATAAAAACTTTTATTATAGATTCCTTTTGTCGATTATATGCCACTAATTTAGTTGTGAGTACGGGAATCTACAAGGCAGGTTGTTGCGCTTAACTCAACCATTGACAGATGGCCATACTTGTACTATTTTTATATTTTATAGCTTTCAATTTAAATAGGGAATTAGATTTCTCACATTTTTTTGGTAGCGTTATTTTCCAGTAACTAGGACAAAAAGTTTGCCTTATCAGTAAAACTCACCAGGAAGTCATTTGCATGCAGCCTTTGTACTGATTCAAACGTATATAATTTTTAACTGTGGACTTCAGTAATTGATATTACAATTTTTATATCCCAGTTAACAAGTGTCTAACATACAGGTAATTTCAATTATTTTAAAATAAAATTGAATTCAAGGTCAATTCTTTTTAACTTAATAAGTAGTTAAAATATTATATGTACCACATGGTTTTAAAAATATTTTTCTCTTTCCTTCTAATTTTTTTGGCAATTTATAGTTTTTATGAAATCAGCTTTTGTACAGCTAACTTGCTTAAATTCTTACATGCTTAAATTGTTTTGTACATACTTACTTTTGTATATACTTGTATGCTTACATATCTACATGCTTAGATGCTGATATATATATATATATATATATATATATATATATATATATAAATATATTATCAAATAAATGTACTTATATGTTTATGCACATATATACTGATACATTTCTGCATAGCTTATTCATTCCTGCATAGCTTTTGCACAGCTTATCTTACATATAGATAAAATTTCGTTATCTTTTCATAAATCACCTAGTTGGTTAATTTTTCTACAACTTTCACCCCATTTCATTGAGAGACGTAAATTGCCAAGGAAACATTAGAATCCATTCTCGCAACAAGAGACAATTGTGGGCCTGGATTGCTGTCCCAGAACCAGTCACCTCAACCATAATCAATCTAGGATTCTGGTATAAATTTGTTATGTATATATATATTTTAAATTTCAATTTGTCTTTCAAACCGATTTGTCCATTATTCATGTAATATATTTTAACATTCATTTTAATCTATCTTTTTATTTCTCTTACCTACAAATTCAGTCTGATCTATAGCAGACTGGTTATTCAAGAAAAAGAGACAATTTTACTTATTTTACTATAGATGGTGCCCAATTTAACATCAATTTTTCTTTGTCTTCTTTTCTCGAACTAAACAGAAGGAAGATATCTTTAGATTTAAATTGAGAATCACACTGTCTACGAAAACTAGGGTGAGTTTGTGAAAAATAAAAATGTTTTTATTCGGAGACTGCAAATTTTTTAAGTTGATGGGCGCCAGCAGCCTCGAAGGTGGTGTTCTCGTAGCTCTGGTGGTTGAACGAGCTCTCAGGGTCGATTTTTGGAATTTGTAGACTGGTTAACGATTTTCTAGAGTATCGGTGGGTACAGCTACTACCCCCTTTACTGTCTCGCCGGCTGACATACACAAGCACCGCTTTTGGTGCCAGGTACCCCAACTTTTGAGTAGGTAGACAGGCGCTGTTGCCTGGTAAGAGTCGTCGATAATAAATAAAAGTCAGAGATACCAAAATATGTAACTCTAAGCAGAACTCTTGCGCTGGTCGATGCACAATTTGTTTTAATGAATTTATTCCCTAACAATACTGAGCTAACACTGGTTATTTCGAAGCGAGTTAAAAGTCGCGGCACGATTGTAGGTTGCTGTTGTCGTAGGCTGGCCTTTCTCCTCCACGCTGTAGGATGTAGATGCACTGGCAACTACGACGCCGTACAGGTCTTGGTTCGTCAGGTATGCTGAAGTTCTGGAAGCTTGTAGATGTAGTGGACTGAACTGCTTACTGATGTTGACTTGTTGCGCGCTCGGACTGAAGTGGTAGTTGTAGCGCGTGCTAAGGCTCGGAGTGAACTGCCGCTGCTGGAACCTCGCCGCGATCCTGTAACTTTTGGGACGGACGGAGCTCCGAACGTTAGGTCGGCTGGCGTTCTAGACGTTGTGTGCCGGATGAGCGGCTGGGGCCGCCTGCTGCGTCGTGTCGGACCCGCCCAGTCATGCCGAGGCGGACGGGAATCTAAACGTCGATATACCCTAAGCGCGTTTATTGCGTTGTATTTTATTAGAGCTGAGATATGAATGGATAATGATGCTAAGCTACAAATTGTGACTTTTTGATTAATTTTAACTGTTTTAAAGGGCCTTTTTTGGCCTCGACAACAACACGAACTAAGTTCATGTGATTCTCAATTTAAATCTAAAGATATCTTCCTGTTCCATTCATCCTTGGTGGGCGTTTGGGGTTGAGTGGAAGAGCGCAGTTCCTCATACTCTGGGTAACAGCGAACTCTGCCCTTTGATAGATCCACTATTATATATTTTTTTTTTATTAATTTTTACTTTGTATATTTGGTTATCTATCAATAAAATCAATTATTATTATTATTATTATTATTATTAAATATGTCGCTTATGCTGTACATATCAAAAAGGGTAAGTTTCTCCATTCTTACGAATACTCTGGACCCACGGCTCTCTACTCCGACTTAAACCAGCTAGTCGTCCGCACATGTTGCCTCAATTCTTTCTAAAAAATAAATAACAAGGGAAAGGAGGTAACAACTTACACTAAGAAAAATATGGAATTATTTATATCGAGAAATGTTTGCCATATGTATAGTATAAGACATGGAGATCTCCTCAGTATACCTACCCACCATACTCAAAATTACAAACACTCCAAAATACAACTGTATTATACTTTTTAATAGTCTACCCCCTGAAATTAGAGATATAAATTGTTATAAAACATACAAATATACCATTAAAGAATTGTTACTTACATGGGGATACTACAGTGTTCGGGACTATTTAAATAGATAAAATAAATAGATGATCTTGTAAAATAGGTATGTCGTGTATGTGTATATTATTTATACTTGAGTTGCTATTAGAATGACTGTTTTTATATATGTACCGGTGTATACTTTGTTTATAAATTATATCTTATATATATACTATACATCTATACTTATATTTTACACGTATATTATATTCTATACCTATGTATAATTACTAAAATCTTTATCTGACTTACCATATGTACGCCATATGTACGTTCAATGTGTTCAAAATGGCCAATAAACATTATCTTATACACCAAAATATCCGAATTTATTTAGGGTGCATAATTTTCATTGAGCCGAGAAGCCTGTCATATTGTTTATTCTCACCCTGTATATGTTTATCACAATAAAACTAGCGGTATCTACAGATCAATACTAAATGAATAATAAAGACGTTGTCGAAACTACATAAAATTTTTAACTTGATGGATTAATCAAGTGTCACTAACAAAGATCTGATTCTGTAATAAGGAAAACCAATTTAAAAAACAATTTAAAGTATAATAAAAGTGCTCAGATTACTCTATAAAACTATTTTATTGCTCATATTTTATGAAGAAAATGACCTTGTCAAAAACAGAGACATATCTAATCTGACCCGATGTTATCACCACTCTGTATCGTAAAAACTGAATCAGTTTTTTCCGATTGGTATTTATTAAAGCGTGACACAGGAAATGCCGTATAAAACTCCTACAATTTACGAAGTTGAATCAATAAAATTAAGGGAACAGGGCGCGGATTGATTGATGAACCTAAATGTACTTACACCCTGTTCCTAAAAACTTAAAAGATAGGAGGAACATTTTGTGCTTGCACGCGGTTAATGTTACACGAGTGTAAAAATAAGGATAATAATTTCTGGATAACGAGAAATGTCAGAAGAGTACATCTTACGATCCTATACTTCGTTTTTTCTGATGAATCGGCTTTTACAGCTTTCAACATAGTTGTCAAAATAGGTTTTTGATATCAATAATACGTTTACATCCCATCAAGTTCCATTGTTTGGCAATGCTTTTTAATACAAATTCGCATTAGGGGACAAGACAAGCGTAAATTTGTATTGAGGACATTTGTACTTCGAACTGTCTGTCTGTCTGTTTGAACGTTTGTTCCACTCGTAAACAGCACCTTATTTTGATAAAATGTTGTGTACATGTAGACGTCCAACTTTAATATAAAAATAGTGCACGAAATGTGGGAATTGCTTTTACTAATTCCCTAAGTACAGTATAAGTGACACGATAAGGCAAATAAAACACTGTTTATCATACTTTGCTCCCACAGTTTAGTTACTCTTAACCTCTTCAATCCCACATCATTTTTATGAACTAGTCGGTACTGATGAGGAACAATAACTACGAAATAGGGGTGTCCGTAGTGGCAACTGTGTTTCACGGTGTCTGTACTGTTTTAATCGATTTATTGGCCTCACTAACACTAATTGCAATTGAAGAAATGGATTTTCTATTATTTATTGTAATTCATCGTATATCTCTGAACATTAAATTTATTTAATCTTACTGTATGTATTGTTATGTGTACGCTCACGCCCTCTTACGAAGAGAGGTTTAATCTCCTTAATAGAAAGAAGCTAGCCATAGGATGATGATTCGCTGGTCGAACCAGAGATGCCGCTTGGTGTTGTTGTTCCTTACCACAGAGCATACTACTAAGATCGTCGAGAGCTACTAGATGAATCTACAATAAGCGCCACGGTGTATATAAGAAGTTCAGTTCTAACTGAGAGAGTAAGGAGTTCAGATCAAAAAAAAGAACAGTGATTAGTACAAAGTGATCAGTAACAAGTTGTCAATTATAATAGTGAGTTTATAGTAAATAAAAGTTATAACTAGTGTGTTATTTTAAAGACTAATAATTATTGTAAGTCATTTAGTGATAAATAAATCAAATATTTTCGATTAATAATTTCACAATGAATCTGAATGGAAAGAATATGTACACATTCGAAATTGTAAAGAACAGAATCGTATACACCCCCATTTTTACCTCTGCCTTTGAGCATTTGAATATTTCCTTGAAATTTGCCGTATTGGCTCTTAAAAGCAATTAAAATTGATCTCTTCCGCGGTTCTATAAATTTTGTCGATCGAGCACAAATTAGAGTTCAGAGCTTAAATCCGTTAGAATGTAATTTCCTATGAACCTTTTCCATTCGAGATGCTGTAATATGAATAGGAGCTTAACCCCATTCTTTAATATACTTCCCCTGAAGGTTTTTAAGAAGTTTAAGTTTTCTTTGAGAACTTGAGAATTGTCGTGGACTTTGGTCCTTTGGTTGGTTTGGACAATATGTCGAATCCAACGGCGGTAATAACGAGGTCATAAAGTTTTTGTTGCGTTTTTTGAGTGCCCAGAAAATGTATACTCTCTTCTACGGGAATTTCAGGTGATTCCTTTGGGTTGTGGTTCGAATTTCAATTAATGGAATTTATTTAATTTTGTTTGAACTACTGAAAGTTTTGCTTAATTCTGCTGTCTTAACAAAATATATTGTATGTATGTTTGCATACAGTCAAACCACAGATTGAAATCTAATAGCATACATTTTATGATTAATCATTTTATAGAACATGAAATGAAACAAATATTCTTACACCTTCTGTTCCCTTAAATATTTATGAACATTTTAACAATTTGTAACAATTTTGCTTTTACTGTTCACGGTTGGTATCACCAAAAGCTACCAAATAATATTTTAGAACCGATATGACTCATGTTACAACAAATCCTTAAATTTATTGAAATGTTCGTCTTAAAACTAAATTAATTTAACGATATTGTCTTTGTTTATTGTCTGTTAATAGTTTTTAAAATTACTACTACTTTATGTCTGGATCTATTTATTTTGCATTACATGGATTTTCTCTAGCAGGTTTGATTATTTTCTTGTTTACAAGTTTACTATATATCTAATTTCTGTGGTGTTTGTTTATTACTTATTATATTTATTACTTGTCGGTATTATCATTGGCATTTAATTATAATTTCGTCATATTTTCTCGTTCCGCACCTAGAAACTCACTTAAATGGTTTCTACCTTTCTAAGTTATGTTTATTTTCGATTTTTGCTTTACTACTTTAATTTTCTTCTTTAAATTGGCGTTGTTTCTTGCTTGGGAGCCTAATATCAACTGTTTTTAGATGAACTTTCAGTTTTAAGTTCCGGAAAACAGCCACCTCAATTTTTGGAAATAAAATTTTTACATTTCAGTTTTTACTTTTATTTCTCATGTCTTGTTATACCATGCAATTCGGTGCTGGAACTGAACTTCAGTTCAGTTCCAGCAAAGAGAAGCAGCAGTGAGCAGCCACTAGCGAGAACCTGAAGATGACAGATGAGATTCTGCCGAAACGTCGTTTAGGCAACCAAAATTTCGACGCATAAAAAACGTTTATAAAAGACTAAGGTTTTAATATGACATAAATTAAAACAAAAATATACTAGGTAAAAAAATGTGTATATGCTGTTGGTTATAACGTTCTATTAAATATCCTGATAATGCCAAGTTGGGAGAAGAGATGTATGCCAAGTATAGCGTGTAGTGCTTTGATGTTATTATATGCTCTGCTAGGAATAAATAATTAATAAGTATACTTACTCATTAATTTTTCTTATGGGAGTCACAAGTAGTGATTTAAAATTCCACGAATTTTAACGCAAATAAGTGTAACCACATAAAATCAACAATATTTACATTGAATTTGCATGTTAGACCGTTCAACTCTCAAGGTGACAATAAATGTGCTAATAAATAAAAACAAGTAATAAATTAAAATGTTATTACATTTTCACGTATTTGATTTGTTATTAAGGCTGTCCACAAAAAATTTGTCATCCAATTTAATATAATGTGATTGTACTCTCTTTTGTACACTTATAAGGATTTTGACCCGATGCTTTGAAGGTTAATTAATTAGCCTTGAAGTGAAATAAAAAAGTTGGGATACGTCTCGGTATTTAAATTAGTCTACTCGGAAACATATTGAGGCCATTAAACCATTTGCAATGAATAGTCCGAGAACTCGGCGTCCCTTTATTTTATTTCAGACTTTTCGATTAGTTTCTTATTATAATATTATAAACCACAGTTTGCCGACTTTTAGGCCACATTAAGGTTGAATACTAAAATTATGCCAGTTGTTTATTTCAAATATAGGTATTGAAGGCGAAGGCACATCAGAATAGAGCGCTCTGTCGATTTAGCATCGGGAATTCCGCCCAGAGCCTCTCTAGTTTCAAATATTCCGAAAACCTTAACCTTATTTCAATTCTGGTCTTAATGCTACAATGTGTTCTGCTCTGTAAGCTGGAAACAAAGACTTTTGTTCAATGTCCTCCTACGCCGCGTCGATGTACCATCGCTTGGTGGATTTTCATTTATTTTCTAGTTACTGGGTCTTCTGAAAATATTACATCTAGCAATGCTGGACTGTTAATAAGAAATCGTTTGGTATGTTGGAACAAGTCTTTTCTTAATTTTCGCTCAAAAGCTTTCTAAACTACAAATGCACGACCAGAATGACCAGATTAGGCCTCTGACTATCGACAATTTATAACTTCACAATTTTATTCATGACAGGTTTCGTGAAACCAAAAAACCATGAGATGAGGGACTGTTTCCAACAGTCGATCAGAGAGCGTGCATCATTTGGTTGGATGACTCATCAAATTACTATTTCTTAGAGCTTAGAAGTAGAAGAAACACTGCACGCAGAATAGACAAATAAACAACGGATTGACAGCATGAACCAAACAGGCTAAAGAGCAAAACTTAGACATTACTACCGGATATATCCTCACATCCTCACCAATAACTCAACTACTCCTAATAACAATAAATTTAAAGGAGTGACAATTAACTTCAAAATTAATGGAGTGAAAACATTCATCAAAGGTTGCGGAAAATAGGTCCCAACACAGCTAGAACAGAAAGCGCTAGGTATAAACAAGTGGTGAGTAGTAGAATGCAGGTTTCTTCAGGCCGTTGTCTAATGAAGTAGATTCTTCCGGGACTTGCCGTGGTCGTCGAACTTGACTTAACGTTTCGTTGATCATCCTGTCAGCTTCTTCAGAAAGATACTAAAGACTGAATCTCTTGTGTTACACTCCTCGTTATATACCTAGGCGCCGCTTCGCTTCGCTGGTCATTGGTCGTGTTTGGTTGACCGTGACTTACTACGGTGCTGGTACTTGGCAATACCAGTCTCCACGTGTTACTAAGTCGATATTCATCCTCTCTGTTAAAGTTGTTCACGTTTTTCATAATTTCCAGTGATTCCCTAATGATTCGCGGATAATAGCACGTATTCCTGTCTAATATATTGACGTCCTCGTAGTCGATTTTATGGTTCTCCTTATTATGGACATGTTCTGCCGACCTATCCGTGTATCCAAATCTGGTATTTCTCTGGTGTTCTTTGATTCTGCACTGGATACTCCGTCCTGTTTGTCCGATGTAGCTCTTACCACACGTGCACTTCAACTGGTAAACACCTTTTGATAACAGTTTGGGGACAGGGTCTTTGACTGAGGGAAGCATCTGCTGTATTTTCTTCACTGTTCGAAACCGTACACCTACTTTCTTTTTGAATAAAATCTTCTTCAGCGTATCTTTGACTCCCGCGACGTAGGGTAGGCATGGATACGTCGTTGGTTGTTACTGTTCTTCTTCTGTAGTTCTCCTCTGGTTATTCACTACTCGTTGTATATTGATTTGACTGTATCCATTCTTCTCTAAAGCTTGTTGGACATTCTGTCGTTCCTCGGGTTTGTTCTCGTCGTCGCATATTGTGTTGGCTCTGTGGACCGAGGCTTTCATTAACACTCTCTTCTGTTGTGGATGGTGGTGAGATGTCGCATGTAGGTAACGATCGGTGTGTGTTTTCTTTCTGTAAACACCATGGGCCAGCTTGCCATTGTGTGACCTTTTCACTAATACATCTAAGAAAGGTAAAGCTCCATCTTGCTCGGTCTTCATTGTAAATTTGATACTTGGATGCTGTTTATTCAAATGGTCGAAGAAAACAGATAAAGATGATTCTCCATGTGGCCATATGATGAACGTATCGTCTACGTAGCGTAGAACTTTGGTTTATTCTCACTGCAGCGTATTCAAAAGCTTACGATGGAGCTTTACCTTATACAAAAATACCAGATTTGGATACACGGATAGGTCGGCGATAGCAGAACATGTCCATAATAACGAGAACCATAAAATTGACTACGAGGACGTCAATATATTAGACAGGAATACGCGCTATTATCCTCGAATCATTAGGGAATCACTGGAAATTATGAAAAACGTGAACAACTTTAACAGAGAGGATGGATATCGACTTAGTAACACGTGGAGACTGGTATTGCCAAGTACCAGCACCGTAGTAAGTCACGGTCAACCAAACACGACGAATGAGCAGCGATGCGAACCAAGCGCGACCAATGACCAGCGAAGCGAAGCGGCGCCTAGGTATATAACCAGGAGTGTAACACAACAGATTCAGTCTTTAGAATCCTTCTGAAGAAGCTGACAGGATGATCAGCGAAACGTTAAGTCAAGTTCGACGACCACAGCAAGACCCGGAAGAATCTACTTCACAAGTGGTGAGTCTTACACCAATGGTGATCTCTCATCATGACTTACTACAAAAAAAATTGGATACAAGACGAATGAAAGTTTCTGCGGTTATAGAAATATTAATAGGAACATTGATACATTTTGTGATTTGCCAAGAAGAAAATCAGATTGAACATTATGACATGTTACGTTAATTATACGATAACATTAGGTTTTTCATTTCATTGGAATTTATTCGATCCAACATTTGACGAAATCACCAATTACCAACAGACACAGACAACGAAAAATTACATAATATTGGCTTGTTGTTCACCCAGAAAGACGCCAAGAATGATTCATTTCATCGGCTCTTTTATAAATAAGCATTCAACTAAATCGCAATCGTAAATTTATTATACTGATGCTGAATGATGTATATTCATTATGAATTGATGACTATACCTTTGTCGATTAGTAATACTTTCGTGTAGGTACATTGTTTTGTGACGTTAAGTATATTTGCAGTCAGTTGGAACCAGACGAGCGTACAAAATGTCGAGCCTTTAATATTTCCTGTTGTTGTAAAAGCTTCTCATTAGGGGCTGGAGTAGTAAATGTTTTCAGTATAATTTCATTGGTTTAAAGTAACTAAAATTAGGAAAAATATAACGAAAAGTTTTATAAACCTAAAAGTTATAGGTTAGGAAAACGTGATCAAAATTTGTTCACACTGCCAATTTGTGGGAATTGTAAAAGGATGAAAATTAGAGATTGCAAACGCGCTTTAATGATTGTAAATATTTTTTACGATTTCTTAATGTATTTAAAGGAAAAGTCGCCAGAAAAGATCAATATTCATTAATGTGATTGTGATTAATAATTCTCATGGACATAACACTCAATAATCAACGGTTCAGCTAATAAGAAATCGCGAGGTAAATCGTTTAATCTTTGAAGAAAGTTATAACATGACATTTTGAAGCCATCGAATATAAATTATTGAAAATCCGTACGATGCCGATAGAAAGAAAAACTTTAAATAGTTGCATAGGTAAAATCATACGAAAACGGACGAAATCAGAGCGTTCGATGTTGTAGTACTATTTGTGAGCGTCATCGATCCTATTATTTCTCTGAAAAGGGACCGAATTTAATCATGCAATTACCGAGAAGTCCAAAAGAGTATCTCGACGAAATATGAACTATCTATAAAACATTCACATTTTTTAATACATTTATTTGTATAAGCTTGTAGATTGTAGATTGTTTTATGGGGTCGTTTGGCTTCGAACACCCTTACTTCACTTCGACCTAAAAGATCTTTTGTGATTTACCCTACATCTAGTTGTTGCCCAGGATTCCAAGCTTTTTACAAAGCTTGTGATTTTCCTGGGGGCTAATTTCCCCATGTCTTCAGGCGTTAATTCCGCCTGTTCTAGGAATTTTAGCCTAATGCGGACTAATACCTTGCATTCACAAAGTATATGTTAAGCAGTTTCAGTTGCAGTATTACAATATCTGCATTTGTTGTCTACTGCCTTGCCCATATTCTTGAGATGATATCTCAAGGGGCAGTGGCCAGTTAGAAGGCCTGTGATTAGCCTTAATTCGGACTTTTCAAGTTCGAGAAGCCTTGTGGCATTCTTTGTCGAATAAGTTATAAACTTTTTCGCTTGTCTTTGGCCTGGAGTATTCCTCCAGTAGGACTTCTTCTGGTCCTTTTCCCATTCTTGGATCTCCTCCGCTATGTGTCCCTTGGCCAGGCCACAGAACGGTTCGGGTCCAATGAATGGTGCTTTAGATCCTTTTTTTGCAAGGCTGTCAGCAAGTTCATTTCCTTGTATTCCCTCATGCCCTGGCACCCACATCAAGGTAACCTTGTTGTTGTTGGCCAGGTGCTTCAGGGATTGTTTACATTCCCAGGCAATTTTAGACTCAAAGGTATAGGACCTTAGAGCTTTTAGTGCTGCCTGGTTATCAGATAATATATAGATCTTTGCCCTTCGGATGCCTTTATTTAGGCATTCTTAGGCACACAGATCTATAGCGTAAATTTCTGCCTGGAAGATGGTTGGGGTGTTACCGAGGCCTTTGGATAGCCTACATTTAGGCCCTGCTATGCCCACTCTTACCCCTTCAGCCATCTTAGATCCATCTGTATACCAGATGAGTGACCCTTGTTCCAATCGCAGTGCCTCTATCTTGCTTGTCTGACGGCTTTCAATTAGCACGTCAAACGGGCAGTCAAAGTCTTGTTTGATTGGCATTGAGTCAGTGGGTTTGGTCATGGACTTCAAATGGATTAACTCCACAATCCTTAAGTGACCAACCAGATCACCTGGTTTAAATTTATGTGCCTGGTGCAGTCGTAAAGCACTGAGTGCTGCCTCCTTCTTTACATGCAAGTGCAAAGGAAGTAGGTCAAACATAGCCTCCATAGCTGCTGTGGGACACGAGTGCATTGCTCCTGTAGTCCATATACAGGCAAGGCGTTGCAGTATCTGCAACTTTCCCTGTGCTATTTTTTCTTCTGTTTTTGGCCACCATACGCATGATGCGTAGGTTACCATAGGTCTGACAACCTAAAGATAAGACCAATGTGTCATTTTCGGTCTTAGACCCCAAGTCTTACCAAACAACCTACGGCACGTCCATATTGCCGCTGTTGCTTTAGTAAGAGTCCTTTCCAGATGTGAATTCCAGGAAAGTTTTTGATCCAGGACTAGATACTTGACTTCACTGGAAAAATTAGTATTGTTCCATTCAGTACAGGAGTTCTAAGATTATAAGCCTACTTAAGGCTTATTTATCGGTGCAATTTTTTTTATGTTATATGTTATAGAATAGCCTAACATTATACAATTTTTCAATCATCTTGGAAATTTTTGGTGTTCAAAACCTACAGTGACTGTACTATAAATAATATCATTTGCTATTCTTAACTTACTTTAAAATGAACTACATAATTTTACCATTACTCATAAAAGGAAATAGACGGCCCCGTTTATACCCATAACTTATAAAAAGAAAAATAGCCTTCAAATAGTTACCAACAGGTTAAAAAAAAAAACATTTTCAAACTAGTTGAACGATAAATACTGGACTATAAAAATAAACAGTAAGCTCAAAAGTCACTTCTATGAGTAATTAAAATTATGTAATTAACGCCTCTTTGTGTATTTTGTCACTCACCACTAGCTTGCAGACAATTTATTCCGTACCATCAACGCCCTGTGCTCCTCTTCACTCATTAATACCCATCCTCCCCAATATCCTTGGCATCATAAACAGAATCTTGGCGAGATGTTATTAGATTCGTCCGTCCTACAGTGATAACTTGATTATAACAGATTATGAGACCGATAATACGGAAGCAAGCATTAATGCTTATTAAGGTTCGTCCCGTCACTTTGTCTGGCCGCGCCGCCGATCCGCAGCACTTCGTTCATGGCCCACTTTAGATATCGTGAGTAGTGAACTTGAAAATGGCGACGCATAGTCTATCGTAGCCTTTGTCTAAATAGTTTCCAACAAATTTCTGGAAATTAACGCGAGATGTTTATGTTTATTATAAATATCTTTTCAACGAATTGTTGGCAGAATGAATACACAATTTGTACGTTTAATGAGGTTCAAATAAAAAGTGTAATATAATCAAGTATTAGAATTAAATAGATTGCGTGTATGGTACGTTAATTAAAATCATATTAACATTCATTTAATCGTTGAATTATGTTAAACTGATTTATTTAATAATTAAATGATGTTATATCGTAGTACTACGAAAGTCTGGCCTATACGAAATACTGTTTTATTTTTATTATCAATTATAAGGCTTGTTTTATTGTAAAGTGTCAAACGCAGGACATTAATTTGTAGCTGGGTGCTTTTCCTCGCTTGGAAAGAAAAAGTCTGGCAATTGAAACGGTTCCCATCCCCCCCTGTTAATTAATAATAAAAATTCTTGATCGTTAAGCAATCAAGAACATATTTAATCTCACCCAGTAATTATTTATTTCAATTTTATATCAATATAAATAAACAAATTGATCATTTACGTGACCGTCCAATTTTATAAAGTTAGGAACCAAATTACGTTGTGTTTGTAGTAACCTTTTACATTTACTTCAGTTCTTGATGCAAAGTTTGACATTACGGTTTCCTATCTGATATTATTTACCTTAGAAAATTAGTCACCCTTAATTTAAATACAGGGTAGATTTTAACACCTTACTAATAAATAGTTGAGAAATCTAGTTAAGCATTGATTTTATTTACTATTTTATTACTCAGGATTACACTGTGGATTTATGTTTAAAGTTTTAGATTTTATTTCATTAAAATTGAATTATTATCAGTTATTTAGTTTATTACTTGTATTGAAAGAAAAGGCAGTAATCGTTTTAATACAATACATATATAATCGTTTTAATAATAGTCACAAAAAACATTTTATGTTATAACAATTACTAGCAATAGCCAAACGTGGAGTTAAACAAACCAAATATTTAAGACAATTGTGAAAATATTGTATAGGAAAGTTTACGCTGCTATAATATGTAACAGAGATGGTTATGTAAATAACAAGAACCATGTTATGCAATAGAATTCTGTCTGTCTGTCGGCCTGTCTGTTACTTTTTTGTGGGCACGTTTACTCTGGAACCGTTTATGATATTGACTTGTAATTTGGTACACTTACGTATTATAACGAGATCTGGAACTAGATTTTATTTTGATCTAATTTCGTTGAAGGGTTCGGGGGTAAATGAGGTAAATAAGGGTAAATAGGTAAAGCAAGCAGGTAAGAGTCCATAAAATTGCAATTTAGGGCATGTACGAAAAGTCAAGGTCTCTAAATCAACCCCCCCCCCCCACTACCACCCCCACACTATTATGAAAGGGTGTAAAAATAAGTAAAATGTGATTTAGTGTGTATACAATAACGAAACGTCTCAAAAAATTTTTTTGGCATTAGCCACCTCCTCTACCTCCTTTGCCACCCCCACCCTATTATTAAAGGAATTAAAAAATTAAATTGAGATTTAGTGTGTGTACGCGAACCAAGGATCTCTAAAATTTATTTTGGCATTAGTTATTTATGTAATAGTAGTGGTTTTATTTCTTCACCATCAGATAAATTTCCTTCCAAATAATTTACTTGGAAACAATAACTTTGTCAATAGTTTTTATCGCTAAATTTATCTACTAAATGAATTTACACGGTGATGAAAAAGCGGTTTTTCTTACGGTGATAAATAAATGCACTAAATTATGAACGTAAAAATAGTTTTGTTTATTTTCCAAAATTGCGTTTTAAAAATCTTTGATTAATAGTAAGCTAATATATTATAAACTCGGCTACAAAGGATGAAGGTAAATTATTATTTTGATTATGAAAATATCTCATCTTTAAGTATTGCTTTAATAATTTTCAAATTATATGTTAGGTATTAACAATAAAACCACATTTTTTATATATTTTTTCATTCGGTGGCTGCCTGTTGTTGATTCTGTAAATAAATTAAAACTTTTAGAACTGTTGTTATTAACGATCTTTGTACATTAATTAGCTAATTAATTACGATCTTAGATTTTTTTCTGAGTTATGATTAATGAAATTTCTAATATTAAATATGTAGTATTTATATGAGGAGTGACCATAGCGGTGTGAGTTCAGATACAGCTGCGAGCACGCGTCTTTTCGCAGCGGGTTCGATTCCCGCTAGCGCCAAACTTGATAAATTTGCGGAAACAAACAGCAAAGCAAAGGAATAAAAGCGTTATCCTCTACAATAAAATTTAAAAAGGTAAAAATTTAAAAGGCGACCGCAATACTATTTGCGGGCGTAAACAGAATTACCAACAAAAAATACGAAATAATACTGAAATCAAATTTATTACAAAAAATACAGAAAAAGTTACAGATAAGAAAGAAATGGCAAACATATGTAATAAATATTACGCAAATATAGGATCTACACTAGCCGATCAAATTGAGGGACGTCCTCCTGACCTAATTAAAAACAAAATAGTGGATTCCTTTTTCATTACACCAACAAATGAATCTGAAATTAAAAATTGTATTAGCAATTTTAAGAATAACAAGGTTCCTGGAAAGGATGGCTTCAAATAGGAAATTATTAAAGATTTAAGGCATTTTATTTCAAAACCGTTATGCCATATATTTAATAAGAAAATAAGTACAGGTATATTTTCAAAACTGTTCAAGGAGGCTATTATGATACCTTTATATAAAAGTGGTGAAAAACATTTAATAGAAAATTATAGACCCATATTAAATTTTGGTAAAACATTTGAAAAAATACATAAGATTAGATTGACAATATTTCTAAAAAAACATCGGACCAGCAATATGGATTTCAAGAAAACAGATCTACACATGACGCGATAGCTAAGTTGACGTCACTCATGTATAACTCTGTAAATCTGTCAAAGCCTTCGTTATGTGTCTTTTTAGATCTAGCGAAGGCTTTTGACACGGTGTGCCATAAAAGATTAATAAAGAAATTAGAATCTATTGGTATTATGGGTGTATATAGCACTGGAATTCTTCAAGCTTCAGCTACCTAAGCGAAAGAGAACAGTTTGTTGTGTTAAGTCAGCCGGAAATTGCAACGCATGGTGTACCACAGGGAACAATATTAGGACCTGCACTTTACTCAGTCTATATAAACGACATACTTACTCTTCATACACCCGGTACTATAATCTCCTTTGCAGACGATACTGTTATATTTTATGAAGCAACCTCTTGGGATATCCTTAAAACCATTGTCGAGCATGATCTTAAACAAATAAAAAACGCATTTGATAATTTGAAATTAACGATAAATTATTGTTACGTAAGGAGTATTCATATTTGAGGAGAAATCGAGAAAATTATAAAACAGCTTTAGTAGGTTACATATTGATACAAATTATTTTTCCAAATTCTAAATTGATATACTTTGCAATAATAATAAATAAATATTAAGAACGAGGCCTGACATTGAATTAATTAAACAATTAATAAAACAAACAATAAATACGAATTCGTACTCAATAGGTAACCTGCTAAATAAGCATGTAGTAAAATTATAAATAGTAATTTTATTAACGCGGGCGACAGTCGAATTCTTAAGACAGTCCTATTTTTAAGTGTTGAGAAGTGCGACCCCTTATTTTAACGCATCTCCCCACATCAGTGATATTGGTAAGAACCCCCCCATTTGTTACTATTGTTGTTGTGTCTGTTGATACTGTAACACTGTTGTTATTTTGTTAATAAATTATATTTGTTTTAAACTCGTCTTCTACTTTGATTACCCAATCTCCCTCTCTCACAAGCCAGGTGGCCGTCAGTTTGCTACATAAATTTAAACAAATTAAATAAATATTAAAAACTCCACATTTACTTGCCATCTGTACAGTTAATTTTGAGATACGGGATAATAGGCTGGGGAGGAGTAGGAGTAACGTATTTAATAGCATCACAAAACTTACAAAAACGGTTTCTTAAAATTATCTACGGGGAAAGTGCTCTTTATCCGACAGAACTGCAATTTCAAAACTTCTAGGTTTTTAGCATACGACAACTCTATTGTTATAGCACTCTTATTTACCAGTACAATAACAAACAAAACCATGAGCATTTTACACATAAATATAGCACAAGCAGTAAACAGCAGGATGACATAAAAAAAAATGGCAAAAGTATAGGGCAAATATATTATGTATACATCACAAGAATCAATCTGGATTCAGAGAAAGCTGAATCCAGATTGATTTTCTATTAAAATGTTATTATCCATACAGTGTGTATTCAATTGTTCTTTTACTACCAATTCTAAAGTTTTTTCATATACTGGTAATGTGTTGACAGGTCTAAATTCTTTAGATATTATTGTATTCTGGATTTTTGAATGGGTGTAACTACGGTTATTAGGACAAATTTCTTTCTGTAGTGAGCTATTAATAACATCTAAAAATCTATTATTATTATTATTAGCCGTTACTCGAGTCCGAGTATAAAAATGTTACAGTCGATAGATTGTGTACAATAAAAGAACAAGTAAAAGGTGTAGTCTATTGTAATTCCCATTCATCTACGGTGCACACGACTATGGCTATAGAGGCCAATTCGGGAGAGCACATGTCGACCGCAGTCAGGACAAACATAGACCTGGTTAGGTCTTGGATTCGGCCTTCATGCAGCAACATTTCCTTGATAGCTGGCCACAACCCCTCGCCATTCGGTTCTGTCCGCTGCAAGTTGTTCCCATCGCTCGTCTGCAATACCGCAGGATTTTAGATTTTCATGGAGAGCGTCTTTGAACCTCTTTCGTTGACCGCCACGCCTTCTTCTACCGCTTAGCAATTCACCACAAAGTGTACACTTAGGAAGGCGGTTATCATGCATACGATGAATGTGACCTGCCCATCTTAGGCGTGCTCTTGAAATAAGCACCTCAATTGGAAGGCTATTTGCTCTCCTGAGTACTTCCACGTTTGATATGTGATGGAACCAACGGATTTTCATCATACTTCTGAGGTGTCTTTGCTGAAAACGTTCTAATTCTTTCACATGACGACGGTAAGTGACTCAGCTTTCACATCCATATAGCAGTGTTGGAATGACAACTGCTCTGTAGACAGCCATTTTCGTTGACAAAGCAAGGTCGTGGTTGTCAAATACTCTCTCTCTAAGTCCCCAGAGTGCTCTAGATGCAGCGTTAATTCTATTGCGAATCTCGCTGTCCATGTTTGCTTTGTCAATAACAACGTTGCCTAAGTAATTGAACTGATCCACCACTTCAAGAGAATTTCCGTTAAGTGTAATGTCTATTTGGTTCACTTGATGAGGAGTTGACATAATCTTAGTCTTTCCAATGTTGATTTTAAGTCCCAAGGAATCATAGCTCTGGGCATACACATCTAAAAGTTCTTGAAGCTCTTCCGGCGTAGAGGCTAAAAGTGCACAGTCATCCGCATACTGGAGATCACAAATGAATCGTGTGCGTGTCTTCGTGAAAGCTCTAAAGCGCCCTATGTTAAAGAGACCGCCATCAAAACGGTATCTGAGACCTATTCCTCTGACTGTCAGTTTGTTGTCAACAATAATTGTTAGAGCAGTGGTAAACAAATTAAAGAGTAGGGGTGTCAGGACACATCCCTGCCTAACTCCAGTGAGGGTTTGGAAAGGTTCGGTTGCCTCATTATTATACATAACCTGGGCGTTGTTGTTTGTATGTAGACTGCGACATACTTCCACAAATTTTCTAGGGATACCTAAGCGGAACATAATTTTCCAGAGCACTTCCCTGTCCACCGAGTCAAACGCCTTGGTTAAATCAATGAAGGCCATGTGAATTTCTCCTTGATGTTCGAGTGCTTTTTCTTGAAGCTGTTTAAGTGTGAAGATTAAATCCGATGTGCCTCAGTTTGGTCTAAAGCCACTCTGTGTTTCAGGAAGTAACTTTTCCATAACAGGTGTTAGCCTATTTGCCATCGCTTTAGTGAGTATCTTCCCTCCAACAGCCAGGAGAGCTATACCCCTGTAATTTCCACAGTCCGCAGCGCTCCCTTTGTTTTTGAAGAGGTTGATTAAAAGTGTATCACGAAACTCCTGCGGAGCTTGACCACTTTCCCACACGACATCAAACAGTTTTTTGAGGTAGGGTATGAGCTCTGACGACACAGCTTTAAAGATCTCAGCTGGGAGTGAGTCGGCGCCGGGAGATTTGTTATTTTTTAGCTGCCCAATGGCGGTTAAGATCTCTTCCGTTGTTAGTGGTTTATATAAGTCTTCGAAGGTGTCATATTGAGGGATAAGATTTATAATATCGTGATCGGCTTGACTTTGCTGGTTAAGAATGTTAGAGTAGTGTTCTTTCCATCGGGCTCTTATTTCCTGGTCTTCATTGAGGAGATTTCGATTTAAATCTTTAATAGGGCACATATTTTTCCGACTGGGGCCGTACACTGCTTTTACTCCTTGAAAGAAATTCCTGTAGTCGTGTGAATCGGCGTACCTTTGAAATTCTCTGGCCTTGCTTGCCCACCACTCGTTCTTTATTCTTCTGATTTCGCGTTGCGTTTCATACTTAGATTGGGTACAAGCTTCTGCTTTTGATGAGTCGATGGGGTGGTTGATAGCGTTTTGGAAGGCAATATGTTTGCGGTCAAGAAGTTCTTGTATAAAAGCTTCATTATCATTGAACCAGTCCTCCTGTTTTTTACTTGCTGCAGTGCCAAGAATTTCCTCACTCGCACTTTTTAAACTGTCTTTAATTTGTGTCCAGGTAGCAGCGACATCTACTGAATTGGTTTCTTCTAGTGCACTCAAATTCTCTTGAACTTTGAAAAATCTATTACCAATTATCTCAAAAGCAGTTTTTATAATTCTTGTGTATACGCCATCAATACCTCATTTATTAGGTAAGTTAGATATAATTTTTCACAGATTATGCATTTCAATTGGTTTAAATTCTGTTAATATATTTTTTACTTCTAAATTATGTATCTTATACCCATTTTGTTTAGGAATACTTTCAATAATTTCATTAATAGTGCGACAATACTCAGGAGAATTTATGTTTGTGAAATGGGAGATTCTAAAAATTAATCGTCTGTTAAGTAAACCACATTTTTCTGCATTTATGTGACTATAAAATTGGAATTTTAACAGAAATATGTTTATAAGGACCTGAAATCATCAACAGAGTTATAATAAATTCCTGATAATACATATTTTACATATTTGAAATTTCGCCCGAACAAGGTTCACTAATTTCGGTTTCATCTACATTTATTTACGTTTAGGTGAAAGCCTACAAAACACTATGTAAATCAACCGGCGCTGTATTTTATCAACGGTGAGTTTTAATGAAATCATTTATAAAGTTATAATTAAACGTCACGGCGAAGATTCGTGTAATTTAGTGTATTGTGATGCGAGCGAGAACGATAAGATAGTAGGCATGGCAATTAATTAGGTAGAAATAAAAGACAATTGACATATCCTACCTACGAACACAAGAGCGCGCTTTCCGACACGATGTGGGTACACTGAACACATGTGGGCCTCATACGGGCCCTTTTCGCCTCTCCAGACATCAAAGGAAGCCAATTGTGCAATTAACAGCCATTAACTGAACTCTCAAGGATGCAAGGACGATAGTTTGTAATTTATTTCCAAGAACACCACAGCGCAGTTTGTTGTGTCTACCGTAATGGTTGGATGACTAATTTTTATTATACCTTTAATTTGTCAAGCGCAGCAATTGTAACCATTGTGCTAAATGAAAAGAAAGAAAAGAAGAGTTACTGACTTTATTAAAAGGTGGTATGAATTTGTCCTCAATTTCTGCCACGGTCAAATCCTCTGACAATTTTTTAAAGTGTAGTCTGTCCCATATATAATTCAGTGATATAACAAAACTCGCAAGAAAGCATAATGGGATTGTGATTATTATATTGCAGGCGTTATATGGTAGCAGTACACAGGACCGGACTTAAAATATATTTTCAGTTTGAAGCCACGACTTAAAAGGATTTGAATACTCACCAAATAACAAAATTATTTAAATATGTCACACACACACATCACTAACCAGCGCACTAAAATTACATAGTTCATTATAGCCCTCTTGTAGACGTTAATTCTTCTCCCTCGCGCGCCCCCCTAAACACCCTCAGTTTTGGCGCAGTATAGCTTAAAAATCAATTCCTTGCATATATCTCGGTTCTGAATGGTCCTACAAAAAAAGATGGTTATCAAAGTTAAAGATAAGTAAATTCTCCATCGAAATGGTTCAGACACATTTTTACGTAGTATTAATAAGTTATAGGCGGGGAAGTCAAGCACCGCCTCGCATTCACTCTGTATATCGACACCTTCCTATACACTTTTCCACGCTTTCTACTTTCTATTACGTTTAATTGCTACTTTTGAAGTTTAAGTAAATATATTTATTATCAATTTTGAAATTACAATGTCTATAACTGGTGGTTACTACACTACCACACCACGTTGCGGTAGAACATTTGGCGCGTTTTTTAAAGTAATGTCCCCAATAGGCTTAATCCATTTTTGTTTATTTGGTTAACTTACTTCTAATTATTTTATTTTCTACTGCCAGTACATTATATTAGTTTGAATTTTTTTGAAGGTGAAGGTCCAAAGCGTTCCCTTGCTTCAATAGAACTGCGAGAGTCGGTTTCATTATCGTTTGCATCGACTTTTATCAAATTGATCCTCCTGTTTATCCTGTTCTAAAAAAGGTAATACATTATCTTCGGTTTCTTCGGCTTGATCTAAGTCGTCTACATATATTTCGACCGAGATTTCATATTTGTACACGTTTGTCCTTAACATCCAGAACAAATAACGGAACATCCTAGTCCAGCTTTTCTACAAGTACACTTGAGCTTATTGTTTTCAAAAGTTCTCGTGGAGCAATCTCGATTTGGTTGTTATAGGAAACAGACAATTTTTTTTCATCCAAACCCAATCTTAAGAACTTTTGGTATTGCCGTACCACTGCTTAACTTAGATTAGATTAACAAAGGAGCTTTGTCCTTTGTACTAAAGGCCCTTTTGTATAGCTGTCCGCGTTTGGTTTTTCTTCTCCGAGTACTTGGAATCTCAGCCTCGCCAGGCCATCACAGTAGCACAATACGTGAACTGAGGTTTCCTCTTCCTCTTGACAGAACTTGCATGTTGCGCCCTCTGCCAGGCCCATTAGACTCATGTGTCTATTGAGCTGGCAATTCCCAGTTAGAAGGCCTACTATTACTCTGATGGCTTTCCTATTCTGGCTCAGTAGATCTTCCGTAAATTTGGCCGAACGTTCTTAATGAATTCTTTGGCCTGTCTCTGTCTTGGGTGATTCCTCCACCATTCCAGAGATTTATTTTGCACCTATTCCTTAATGGCTGCTAGTATGCATGGCGCGTGGCTTTGCCACGCCACAAATGGACTCGGATCCTATTGGGGCTTCAAGTGCGCCTTCCTTTGCCAGTTGATCAGCCTTTTCGTTTCCTCTGTGTCCTTCGTGTCTTGGTACCCATGCTAGGGTCACTCTGTTCTGACTTCCCAGCTCTGCAAGGGCCGTCAAGCAGTCCCACACCAATCTTGATTTGATTTGCATAGAACTGATTGCTTTTATTGCCGCTTGGCTATTAGAGAAAAAGGCAATCGACTGGTTAACAGTGCCTTGTCCTATTATCTCCCTTGCGCAACAGTGTATGGCGATCACTTCAGCCTGAAACACCGTTGCGTATTTCCCTAGACTTATCGGGATACTGGCTTTTGATCTTGTCCCGTAAATGCCGGCTCCGACTCCTTGTTCTCTCTTGGAGTCGTCAGTGTACCAGACTGTTTGTGCTGTTATGGGAGGACCGTTTTTCCAGTCCTCCCTGTCTGGTATTACAGTCTGAAAGTTCGTGTTGAAATTATACCTTGGGACCATTACGTCCGTGGGCATGCCTAGAATGGGATCTGCCCTCATCTCCGAGTATAACTTCTGGTACTCCGTCCCGTGTTGCTGGCTAATTGGCGTCTGGCCTTGCATTAAACTGTGCACCACTGACCGAGCTTCGCCTTGTATGAATATGTGTAATGGTGGCAGGTCCAAGAGAACCTCAAGTGCAGCCGTAGAAGCAGTTTTTATAGCCCCCGTGGCGCACAGGCAAGCAAGCCTTTGTACGCCACTTAATAGCCTTATTGCTCCCGACTGCACCGTCTTAGTCCACCATACCACTGATCCATGGGTTATCATGGGTCTTACTACCCTGGTATATAACCACAGGTTCATTTTGGGATTTAGCCCCCAGTTTTTTCCGCACATTTGCCTACACCTTCCCAGGGCGATTGTGGCTTTCTGTGTGACTTTTTGGATGTGAGAGTTCCATGTTAATTTTTGGTCAAAAATTACTCCTAAATATTTTGCCTCTGAACTCCCTGACGACTGGCCTATAGGTGTTTAATAGTATTGAATATATTAACAAAATTATCTGAAAATCGACATCTCCTGTACATGCCGAGCTGTTTGATTATTTACGTAAGGATTCTGGAACGTTGTATTTTCAGGAATATTAACGAGGTGCCATTCGAGGTCCTGAAATGGAGAAGACAAATTCGAGTTATCCTTAATTACAGTCTTCTACAAGTTGCAATAAGTTATTGGCAAGCATAGAATTAAACTTTAATAGAAGTGTCCTGGGTAACTAACTGTCTGTTTAATTAATCATTCGAGCAAATAAACCCATTAATAAAAGCAGTTAGATGTTTAAACAATCATTCCTTTTTCAAACAATAAGCGAGTCAAAGTCTGTATAATTAATTAAAAAATGTTTTGCACTTCATTTCAAATGCCCTTGGCCAAATACAAACCGAGTTAAATGCTTTAAAATTAGCTCCAAGACAATGACTGTACAGTTTGTTTCTTTCACTACCTACAGCCAACAAAAATAGCGGACCAGATAAAAAGTTCGTCGTTATTACAGACTAAATAGATATAAATCAAATACGTACTATTTTTCGTTCAGCATAAAATGGATTGATTTGCTTTAAGGAATTATGTTAGTTTCTGCAAAGAGCCATTTTGGAACTCGAAACAGAAACTGACAAGTATTAAAGAGGAATATTTAAAAATTATCTTTTAATATACGTGATGATGTGTGAGCTGATTTGAGCATCAAGTTAGCTCACATCAAAATTAACGCCTCTCCCTTCGAATTGCATACATGTGAAACAATTATTTCGAATTTGTTACTCCACAAATCACTGTGTTGTTAACAACCGAATTGCTGTTATTTTTTTAATGTATGTGTTTGCTGGCCTGCGCATCAAGCTAGCACACAACACCAAAATCAACGCCTATCCCGTGGAATTGTATGTGAAACAGTTATTTCGAATTTGTTACTAACAAATCACTCTGTTATTAACGACGGAACAAGCTAAGAAACATATACAATAACACCCCACATTTTAATGTACTTGAATATTTGTTAAATACATTTGAGTAATAAAAAGTAAATCATATATACACAGAGAAAATACTATTTTACAGATTACTATATTCCTAATATACCTTGGGTTCCGTTGTTCACAGCACACATAAACTTTTTTTTTTAACAATGATTCGGTTAAAACATAATATTTTTAGTAGCAAACTCCTCTATAAAATCCTTATTTTACTATAAGGAACGTAACCAGACTGCAACCAACAGCTACTCTCCGGGCTATGTGCCCCGCCGAGCGCTGAATTACAAGTTACAAGCCTGGCGCGTTAAGTGTAATAATTGCATATTACCATCAAAACGCTAATGAAAAAGCGCAGATGAATTTTGAGCATTCTTCTGTCACGGCAAATTCTTAACATGCACATGGTTGTATAAAATAATTTTCAACAGCAATTGCATTAGTTATTTTGCTAACTTTATATAAAGTTAGCAGTATATACAATATTTTGTAAAAATGAAGAATGGCAAATTTTTTCTTTTCACATTTAATTTGCGGCAAATCAGCGGTAAATTATCAGTCGGTTATTTCTTTGATTCAAGTAAGTTGTTATGCACATTTTTATTTAAACAGTTTCAATGGTAATTAAATGTAAACCGTTTTGACTAGTAGACGAGTTGTTTACAATACATTGTTTTTCTCGAATAACTCGAAAATTTAAAGACAACGAGAGCTTTGGAACTATATCAAAATATTTCAACATATTTTTCTTTTACTCAAAAGTAAGGGCATTTGAAAAAAGTTAACTTCACGAAATAAACTAAGCACCCTGTATTTTGAAGTTAATAACCCCTTTCACATCCCTCAACGGTAGCGTAATGTCAACAATTTTACTTGAGAGGAAAATATTTTCACTGTTTTTCAAACCTATTTAAATTCTGACCTGAAGCTTGAGCCGCATATTTTCCCTGCGCAAAAAAATGTAATTAAATTAAAGCTCCCGTTTGCTCTAATTCCAGTTCCTGGCCTTTACAACACTGGCTTTATTAATATTTGATTTAATGCCATATCCACCTAAGCGCGTTAAAATACCGAAACTGTTTTGTTTACTCCTCTTTGAAGTATTTTCGTTTGTTTATTACTCGATTAATTTATGATTGGTAAAATTTGCTATCAAAACTGTTTTTTTTTTTGCAATAAATTCCACATCATGAATTAGTTTTTGGATACGTACAAAGTGAGTTAAGGGGAAGATTAATTATAATTACAATTCACTAATTTTTAGAAATAATTCGTAATTTAAAACCAAATTAAGTCTATTAGGTCTAATCCAGATCGCTGCTGGGCTTATAAATAAGTATAAACACTCGAAAGAATGTATCCGTTATGACCTATAATGCCTGCTTATTGAATGAGCTACAGTAATTGCTTTCAAGAGTCATACTCCACATCTATATTGTGGTGCTAGTAACAGCATTGAAGGCTAAAGACCAATAGTAATACAAAATTTTAATAAATTATTTGAAAACAATGTATCATATTCTCTTTAGTCATGTGAAATTTCAAATCTACGTTAGTCAATACGGTTCCAAATCGAATCGTTCTACCACCAACAATTTGGTATGTGTTAGTTCCTAGCGGAATACCTGGATACTGGAGACAAATTCGGTACCATTTAAACGAATTTTCTGGTACTTTTGCTACGCAAATTATCCGGATTTGAACTATATGAACACTTCCTAACCTATTTTGAATCCTACTTATTGAATAAACGACTGGATATGCAATACGGTGGATTTTGATTCATAGATATTTCAGCAACATCAGCTGTTCCTCAAGGTTCGGTGCTTGGACCATTTCTATTTAATGTCCTTGTAAATGTTATTGTCATTGGTTTACACTGCGAAACGTTTTATGTTGTAGACCTTGATTTGGCATCTAGAGAATAGTCTCAATGAACACGACTTTCAAAAATGAATAGTTTGTTAAATGTAGCCTGTCAAAACTTGACAAGTTTTGCTATTTTAAACAATGGTAATATGAATACTTTTTCAGGATTTTTCAACTTTTAATTTTCAGTAAAAAATATGTATGATCTACTGCCATATGTTAACAAAATATGACAAATTGATGGTTTAAACATAAAAAGTAGATAATGTTTGAGAATAATGGAAATTATTATCTTTGGAAATGGTATTCACTAGACTTTTGTTCTGAAGTTTACGGTCTATAACATATCAAAAATGTTAACGATTTCATCGAAGTCCCTGTCAATTAGAATTCGGTGGAATATTTATTCGCCCTGTATATAGAGTGTTTCTGCACAAGAATCATTTCCTTATGTATATGGAAACACAAGAGTACTCGCTTTCCTTATCAGTTGCGTACGATGTTTTTCTACACACTTTCAAGCCACTGTCAAACAATGGTGATAGATGTTTTTTTTTTATACATTTATTTAACGTCGGCCTATTTCCGCTACTGAGGCCTAACACCGACGCCTGTAGACGAGCTACCCCCAACCAGGAATTTTGCCAAACCTCTTCCCTTAAGAAGAGTAGGGATCTTTTACTTGCCTAACATTTAATAGACAAGGGACCGACAACTTTACATCCCCTCCGAAGGATGGTATATCTCCTATACAACCCTCGCCTAAGGTTGTATAGCTTCCGCGCATACACTGATATACAAGCCGCTGGAAGATGTGTGAGGCGAGGACGCGGTTTCCGTTGGAATGGTCACCCATCCAAGTACTAACTGCGCCTGTCGTTGCTTTACATCGCATACCGAAGTATGTAACATAGTAAAGACGCGCCTAGATGTCCGTCTTTTTAATACGGAAATTGTTAGTTCTAAACAACCTAACCTAACCTTCGATGTGACAGTGATATTGAAATAGTTGTCACAAACCAAAGCACTACGCTCGACCGATGGGTGCCTTGCCATCCAAGATTCATTATCTGGAGCTTGGTCAGCGCAATGTTTAACTACTAACTGTGTTGGTGGTCGCAAAAACTATAACATTATTGGAAACAACTGTTAATTATTTATTAATCATGTGTTTTTGTTTCAGGTAAGACTTTTAAATGAGGGCCAATCTATATTTTAAGTAAGGTAATTATACTATTGTACAATAATTATTATACAAATATCTTTTAATGTTATACCTCCTGATATTTCGTTAATTTAAGAATAGCTTTGGGGCAATTTCTGAGTAATTATATTCTCTATTTACAGTGTGTGAATCGCTTTGTTGTATTTTGCATATTATTTTAATAAGTACTGTTAATTAAACATCAAAGCCGACGAATTCCATTCCGCAATGTAGACTTATCATTAATAGAATGTGTTTATTAATATATAGGCGCGCTTGTGCAACTGAGTTAATACGAATCGAAATTACTGAGTCTGATAAATTGCCGATACGCATATTGTAACCAGACTAGTATGACTTTCGTTTTGGCAGACATTCCGGTAATTTTACAGAAATTGAAAGGTCGCGTGTGCAATCAATTTACAATAAAATAATTAAATATAAGATTGCTCAACACTCGCGTTTTTATTAATAATAATATGTTTATTAATAAAAGTAATATGTTTATTTTCAACAGCTTTACATCCAATTACAGAAAATAATAAATAACAATGTGAAATATGTTTAACAACATCAATAATATTAATGTACTGATAAGTATATGCGAAATTACTTAACCTAAATGGTTATATGATAAAAGGTTTAATTTATTAACTGATTTTCTTTGTATTCGGGTATAATATGATTTACGTTATCAAAAATTAATATCGCCCAAATGAGAGTTTTCGTTAAATAGTTTACACATATTCGCGACTTGACTTCAATGTTAGTTCGGCTCGTATGTAAAATGCATTGTGTTGACATGAGTTCAGTCTTGGCACACAAAACTTAAATCCATTTAACAGGTGGACACAGTATAACTGATTATGAAGTACTTTGCACAATATTTTTAATGCTGTGCAATTTCTTCTTATTTCAAACGAGTTTAAATCGAATGAATTACTTGATATACAGATGACCAGATGACAAATGCATATTCAAGCTTGCTTCTTATAAATGACACGTATATTAATTTCAGAGTATTGATGTCCCAATTCATAATAAATATCCGAGATGCTGAAGTAACAATATTACTCCAAGATCCTTAAAGTTTGAACATCTTTCTAGTATTGTATTATTAATTGTATATACGATTAGGATTGATTTTTGTTGTTGTAAAAGGACATGACTCTACATTGAAATATGTTTAGCTTTAAGAAGTTGCTTTCGCACCATTCATTAAGCATGTGTAGTGCAATTATTTGTAAAAAAGAGTCGTCAAGTTTGCTTATTTCTGAATAGTTCAAGTCGTCTGTAAAAAGTAGTTGTATGGAGCCCATACATAGGGATAAGTCGTTTATAAACGCTAAGCCTAAAAGTGGCCCTAGGTTGGATCCTTGAGGAACTCCAGATGTTGCGATGACGCTCTGAGAATCAAATCCACCATATTCAACAAACTGCTTTCTGTTGAGTAAGTAGGACTCGATCAAAGATAACAAGGCTTCTGACATTCCAATTGCGTTAAGTTTAGAAAGGAGTAAGTAATGATCGATTATGTCAAAAGCTTTTTGGAAATCAGTATATATGAAATCTATCTATCCTAGTAAGTCCAGTGTGTCGGTGAATGGTGATGTATTATGTAATGCAAGTCAGGTATGAGATGGTCGATCTTTTTTCCATAAAACCGTGCTGGTAAGGGGATATATGATGACTAAAACATCACGTCTAGGATTTATCCACTGAAAACTAATAGTGGGATCGATCTGGATTCCGAAATGCTTTTTTCGAAATGGATAAAATGAAGGGCTCGCGAAAGCGTGTAAACTGAATTTTGACTCATCGAAATCGGTCCAGTGGTTCCCGAGATATTGCGATTTGAAAATATGGATTTGTATATGGATCTTTCGCTGCGGCGGGAACGTACCGAGAGACGTCTTCGCGTTTTTTTCGCGGAAGAAAGTGACTTGGCGACTTTTTTTCTTTCCCCTATAGACACTCAGGACCTAAGTACTGTGTCCAAATTTCAAGTCGCTAGGTTGATTAGGGGAGGAGGGGGAAGGGTACATGTAAATGAAATTAAAACTGCTGTACCTTCCGCAATTTTTTCCGCAAATCGCGCAGCGAACGTGACATTGTGTACTAATGTGCCTACTTTGAGTTCCGCTCATGTATTTTCAATTTTCGTCATAAGTAAACAAACGGAAATAACCAATTTATTGTTGTTATTGTTTTTAGATAAAGTCATTTTTCGCCAGGAAGGAGATTTTTTTCTCCATCGAATGTTTAATGTTTTTCTCAAGGGAAAGGGTTGGGGACTTCGGGCCGGGGTCATTTTCGAGGGCAATCAATTTTCTTTCAAATTTTTTTTACCCCGAAGCTCTAACTTCATTAGGGCCTGCACGCGCGCGTGATACATAATCTAAATGTACTATAATCTAAATGTTAACACCTGCCTTTCTATTATATTTCAACTGTATTATAATTTTTTTAAATTTAGCTAATACTTGTAACAATATGTCCCTGGTTATGCGTAAGTGTATGCGTGTGGATTATGTGTGTGTGTATTATTATATTTATTCATGTAATGAGTCTCTAATAATAATACCCAGGGCCGGATTAACATGGAGGGGGGCTTCTGCAATGTCAATCATGAAGACTTTTTTTTGTCCTCACCACAGTAAGCATTGATTTCTTTCATTTGTAATAAAAATAAATTTTCAATTTGGTACTGCCTCATTGCCATGGGGTTAATCCGGCACTGATAATAACTATTTACATTATTTTGAAATAGTAACACGTTACAAATTACTAGTTCGTTTAGATGTTCTTGCTAGGTAAAGTATCTTTAATAAATAATAATAAATACACCACAGGTAATGACGACCCCCTTTATCCCGGAAGTCTCTATAAGAGCCTTGTGTGGTAGGGGGCTACACATTCGGAGACATACCCAATATCCGTGTATATTGGAAAAATCCCTCTCACAGTATTTTCCACTGCCACGACCGGGGATCGAACCCGGAACTTTTGGGTGAGAGGGAAGCGCGCTCAGCTCTCGACCATCAGTCATTTAAAAATGTTTTCTTAACCGCCTCTCAAGTTACCGAAGTAACCCCCTGGAAGATCTCAAGTATCTTGTGCTAGGCAAAGAGAGACGAGGCCCTATAGTTTAATGTGGACTCCGAACCACTCTTGGGGCAATTTTTTTTATGAAAAATTGTTTCGCCTTGCGGAAATCGAACCCATTTCACTAGGCAACTCAGTTTGCTAGCCAGTCGCTTTAACACACTGAGCTACCATGCCCCAATTGTATATTATGATTCAGTAAAGTAAACAAAAAAAATATTTCAAAAGCCTCGAATTTGAATACTCTAGTAATCATTAACACCAGAATGATGAATAAAATTGCAATTTGCAGCCTGTAAATTAATGTCTTTATTTTTAACAGGTCGTGCTTTTGTATAAAATTAACATATAAGAAACGACTAGCACTCTAATAATGTCATCTTTCTTCATACGACACAATATTTTATTTTTTATTTGTACGTAATTTCTGCAAATTAAAAATGTACAAACCGTACTTTGTTTATTTATGTCTGGGGATGTGTCTGATATTAGCCAACCTTGAAAAAAATATCATATAAAATCTGTATGAAGTTCGTTAACCCGTTAAAATATTTTCATTAACAGCGGACGAAAAGTTCAAATGGACAATATACCAAGCAAATTAAATAGTTAGAGTTAATGATGACATCTATGTTACTTGGAAATATTAATCTTGGACACCGAAGTCTCATTAGTCCGAAAATGCAGGCAAATATTTTAGGTTGGCGGGCCGGCATCATGGGATTCGGTTTGATAAATTCTACCCCATATCTCACTTCGTACAGTAATCACTGGTTTAGTTCATAATACACTTATTAATTATCTTGGTTTTATGGCACAGTGAGGTTTGAAAATAACGTCTAAAAATATCAATCATGATAGGATATGACAGAAATTAAAGTAAACACGACATTATACGAGTATTAAAGTGGAAAAACGGGAATGCAATGATAATTATTAGGAATGTAATGAATAAAATGCGTTTGTAATTAATTATTTATATATTTTGTTTCAAGAAATTTACCTCAGCAGTTTAGTATTGACTAGTAAGTTTACTATTGATTTAGTCTTTATAGTAGGTTTATTGTTATTGGCAAATTGTTGTATAATTTTATGGACGCATAAAACAGTTGTAGGCTATTTCAAACCAGTGTTGCAGCTGACAATGTTCACTGCAAGTTTTATATTTGCTGTTATGCAAATAACCCCTTCTATAAATTAGATTCTAAATGTACATATGAAGCTGCCAATGTTTAATTACTCATTTGAATGAAAAGCCTACATGTAAGATGAGATTAGGTGTGACTCACCTTTAAGGCTTTAAGATATGTTTAATTTTATTTTGACTTGTCTTACTAGCAAACCACTCCCAAAAAATATACAGCTAGGCTGGTCACTTCTACCTTATTGGATTGGGGCACTCTCATTGCCAGTTATATGAGGCATTTTACGAAAATGTAAGACGGAAAGTGTAGATGTTTGTGAGATCCATTGCCACATTATATCGTGATTATGGTTTGTTTATGCTCTTCTTTTGGGACTTCTGATTTTAGAGTCTCCTATTTCATGATTCTCCCAATTGTTGTTATCTACATTAGCATAATCTCCCTATTCTTAGTTTGTTGCTATTCAGTTTTAGAACTTTATTTAGTGTGCTAGATCCCTTATTTAGACATGCCCCTGCACGTCAGTTTTATTTTATTCTTATATTATTCATCCACCATCTACAAAACAATTTACAAGATGGAAACTATACATACGTAACCAAAATTTGAATAACATACAATGCAAAATATAAACTTATATACAAAATACAATTATATGAAGATGAACAGAAAAGTAATACATAAGCCGATGCATATTGACATGTATTTTGATATCCCATAAGATGAATAAATTAATAAAATGTAAATATAAAGTATAATAAAAAAATCTATTCTCTTAAAGCACAAATATTTAAAAAGAGATATTACACAATGCTAGACAAAATGAGCTTACATATGAGTGTGCAAGACTCAACTGCGTATCAAAAATCAGGAAAAGCAGTTGAAGTAAGAAATGAATTAATTTGGTTAATAACGTTTTAATATCTGTTAATAGTTAAATAAAAAGAGACATTTGTACTTACAAAAAGCTATGATCATACTATAAAATGTACTAAGTTCTTCAATATAACACTAATATACTTCTACATAGTGTTTCAAAAAGAGAGTTTTAAAACCCCAGTGGAAAGGAGAAGAAAACTGTCCAATAGTGATAAAACGTCAAAAATTTGACCTAAAAAGTTAATAAATTAATAATTTATAAGTCTAAGTCTAGATGTAGTAACTAGTATTTGGTGTGGTCCTCATAAAATAGACAGACAATATATATCGGTGCATATGTATTTTTTAATAAAATTGTATAGGATGTCCTGAAGGGTTCTTCAGGAATTTATTGTACTTTGTCAAAAATTCTACTCCACAATTTTTCCCTCACCGAAAGCACTTTGTAAAAGAGATGGGATGCACATTAACTGATAGAATTAATTTTGATTCCATAAAATAAACAAGTTTTTCTAATATTTTTTTTATATAAATTATATAAAGAAAGGAAAGTAAACATATATTTCAGTATGTATGGTATATGAAAATATGCTTTATGTGGTATTCAGCTTATATACACTTTGCATAATTTATTCATATTTCTTATTACATATATGTCACACCTGTTCTCATTCTAGCGTCAGACACAATCAACTTTGAAATTGTTACCACCAACTAAGGCAATATGTAAAGTAATGCAGTAATTGTTATTTATGGTACGTGAACAGGATTTTACAGTGTTAGCGCGTATATCATTCTGTGTTGTATTGTCTTTTAAATTGACAAATATATTATTATTAGTTAACGTGCTATTTTTGGGCATTTCACTTCATATTCACCTTCTAATAATTATTTTTTGTTCCCACATATTAAACTGTCAGTTTTCCATATTTTGACAAAATCTCGTGTAAAAGAAACTACTTCGTAAAAAGTATGTTTTCAAAATTAGATAAATGAAAATAATTCGTTAAAAAACAGTGGCCGAAACACTAGCTTGTTCTCTTCATAACGAAGTAGATTTGAGCTCCACCTATTGTGAAATAATTTTTAATTATATATTATCCCCAAGAATTGGCTCGGATTCCACTGTTAACTGTAGGGCCCCTTCTCCTTTATTCAGTAACTAGACTTAAGATGGTCATTGAGATGAGCTGGGAGGAGGTTTAAAAAACATAACATAATAAATGTAAATATTATTCATTATTTATATAACAGGAATTGATTGTTGCAATTGTTGCAATCGAAGCATTAGCGTTTTGATGGTAATATGCAATTATTACACTTAACGCGCCAGACTTGTAACTGGTAATTCAGCGCTCGGCGGGGCACATAGCCCGGAGAGTAGCTGTTGGTTGCAGTCTGGTTACGTTCCTTATAGTAAAATAAGGATTTTATAGAGGAGTTTGCGACTAAAAATATTATGTTTAATATTCTGCCCTCTAAAAGCATATTTGAACTATGCTAAGCCCAGTCAGGCTATTTATTTTTCGATTGCAACAGACACTGGACCGCTAGATGGCGCCTGCTGACTGTTTTACATGTCGCTATTGTAAAAATACCGGGATTTACCAAATAGTCAAAGGATCCTCGTGCCGGTCGTCGCATGCCTACCTTGCACTGACGAGAGCCAACAGCTCGAAACTGCAGTCTGCAAGTGGTGTGTGAAGGCTGGCAAGAGAGCTCCTTTAAGTAGGATCAGTCTTTCGGCTGGTGTTTGTTGCAATCGAAGCATTAGCGTTTTGATGGTAATATGCAATTATTACACTTAACGCGCCAGATTTGTAACTTGTAATTCAGCGCTCGGCGGGGCACATAGCCCGGAGAGTAGCTGTTGGTTGCAGTCTGGTTACGTTCCTTATAGTAAAATAAGGATTTTATAGAGGAGTTTGCGACTAAAAATATTATGTTTAATATTCCGCCCTCTAAAAGCACATTTGAACTAGGAATTGAATGTAGCTTTTATTTCCTCAGTAATCCGTTTGGGGAGTTTTTGCTGAATCACCCTGTATATTGATTTATAAATTATTTATCAGATGTAGTATAAAAATAAACTTTCAGCTAGCTCAAGTCTTCCTAAAAAATTAACTTTATTTCAATTTGTAGTATTTTTAAAAAGGTGGCATTTTAAAATATTTTTCATGACCTAATTATTTATCAAAAGGGCAGGATGTTTTTTGTATTAAAGTTCCATCCTTTTACATTAATTTAAAAGCAGTTACACACGCTGCAGTTTTAATTTTGGGTCATTGTGTGGCATGACTACGCCAGTAAGGACTAAAACTAAAAATGAGTGATATTCAAAATTTTTCACTAAACAAATTAGGGAATGCCTTCACGAACATTATTTTAAAAATGCTGCGAAACATCCAGCAAAATAATATAAGATTGCAAATATGTCTTACATGGAAGGAATGGAAACATTTATCATTTAAATCATACTTGTTAATGACGTCATTCAATTTGTTTAATTGTGTTTCATTCGTTTCCTGGTTTGTAATTGACTTACTTTAATAAGCTCCTGACCAATTTTCATTAAATTAGTAGTAATTAGAAGCCATAGTCGCCTACATTGAAATTGAATGGCAAATACTATTCTTAATCAACCACATCTTTTTATTTAACTCATTTGCAGCGTATCCCAAATGAGTCCTGTATAAGGAGCATTTGTTTGAATAAAATTAATTGTCTTATTAAATTATTCAGGTTATATCCAAGAAAAATTATTTTTACCGCTTTCATTTAACTCATTTCTTCTGTTTATTTGTTTGTTTGACTCATTCTCCGTGTACCTATAGCCTTAAAACTTTATACAACAATGCATTCTCGATAACGGCACAATAATCAATCATTAGTTTCAATGAATAATCAATTAATGCATATTAATTTTAATTAATTACAAGCTTTTATTGTTTGGGTCAAATCTTGCAAGCTGAATTAGAACCAGTGCCTCCTAACCGATTTTGCTGAAATTTTGTATACACCTTTAGTTCTGGTGACAATACAATACGCAGTACTCAATATTGTAATATTTTCAAAATGGCCGCCGCCACAAGATGGCGGATGATGTATATTTTGTCAACCCTGTTGGTATGGATATCATAAAATTGCCGCGGCCACAAGATGGCGGATTACATTTTTTTTGTCAACCTCCTTAATATAGGTATCAAATTAATATGGGTATCAAATGAAAGGGGTCCAAGATAGCGGATTACATTTTCTTTTCAGCCCCTTTGATCTTTGATATGTCCGAAAACTAAAAAATTAATAAATAAATTAATAGTAAAAAAACATTTTTAAAAACAAGCTTTTATTTAAATGCTTTAAAAAGAAGAAAATAAACTTTGAAGTAAATCAAACTGATCATTTTGTTACATTACCTACTTATTTTTTTTATGATATAAGTAATTAAAAGAAAGGAGATTACTTATATTCTATTTAAGAGTAGATGAAATCGCAGTCTTTAAATTAATGAAGGCGAAAAAAAAAAGATTCGCTGCTGCGATAGATCTAAATAATTGCTGTGTGGTTTCTTTTACCATTTATGTACAAATTATCGTGTCCTAAATGGACAAATGAAACAATTGGCGGCCTTTCCTCCATACAAATTTGGGCAATCTCCTTTACACAGGAAAATCCCGCGACAAGCTTTTATATCATAAAAAAAATTATATAATGTACTTCAAAGTATATTTTCTTCTTTTTAGAGCATTTAAATAAAAGCTTGTTTTTAAAAATGTTTTTTATTATGAATTTATTTTCATTTTATATCAGCAGAACCCAGTCGGAACAGGCTTCGTATAGGTGCCTGTATTTTAATATTCATTAATAGATGATTTATTTATAAAACAATTAAATTTGTTCTCTTAAATTTTCTACTCGTTCTAACTACCCTCAAACCAGAAGGTGACATAATTTTAAGGGTCTAAAATTGGATAACTGGATAACGGAAATAAGAGCAGTTTCCAAAGCTGTTACATTGACAAGTAATAAATAACAATTAAACTGCGGGGCAACGCCAAGCATGTTACAAATGTAAAACATGGATGGTTGGAATATTTCTTTGGGTTCCTCTTGTTGGCTTTCCCCCGTACGTCTACCGTGTTAAGGTGCCACAGTATAATATACCGTTCTAAATGTACCATAAAATTTGTGTGAAACCGAGATTAGATGTGGAGATTGATATAGGGGTGTGAACCAATTTGTAAACAGATATTTTTAAATGTCTCGGTATTAACACATGTTTGTATCAGAGGGATCTGAAATTAATACGTATATAGCTCTGTTCCCAATTTCGAAACGGATTATGTTTATTGCCAAATATAACATTTGCCTCCAGGTGTTGTTTTTACAAGTGGCACGTGGGTATAAACAAAATTGCAACGTCTATACTAAATGTCGTTATGAACATTATCTTAAAGTAAATTTATCTACCGATTTTTTATTAACATTTAATATGCTCAGATTTTTTAACCCTCGTTGGAATCTTAGGCTGTTTTAATCTTCCTACTTTTTTTATCACGGTTTCTGTACAAGAAAAAATTTAAATGTTTCTGTAATTCTTATATTCCTCTTTATACTTTTCAACAATTTTGATTTTGATTGGTTATTAGTTATAGATAACTGACTTAGTTATTTTGACTAGGCTATTGAGAAATTAACTCTTAGTTTATAATACCGTTTAAATTAAATTTATTTTAGTTATATGCCACCTCATAAAACCTTATATTGATATTTAGAATTTGCGTTGTTAATTTTTGCGGTTTAAAGATTCGTGATTTGACGGCGGCGTATAAGTTTTTTGTAGGTCAACTAGCATACTTTAATATTCCTTACTTCTTTTCAGCTTCGTGCTAGTTGCATGACGTGCCGAAGCTGTCTGCAACCTGTCGACAAAATATTTATGCCGCACAATATTTCTATGCTGGTAAAGTTTTAATGAGGTTTTCTAATTATTTTTACACGATCTATTATATCTGCTTCTTGCATCAGTTCTTACAATAAAACTACTGTTTAATTTGTGTAATAATAATTTTCCGTTACACGACATGCACAAATTTAACTTATACAAGAACATGAAAAGAAAATATGATTCAGGGAAAACGTATATTCTGTGTATAACTGCTGATAAGAAACGATTCTTTGGGTACTTCTAAAATTCCAAGTCCTGTTTAAACGGTCGTTGTTAATTTATACTTCAAAATGAAATGCAGGGGCTCAGATATATTATAGATTTATTGTACCAACGAGAACGAGTTCTATAAAGTTAGCACAGCAAATGTAGCACATAACGGAATTCATATTGTAATAAATTAAAGCATATTCACTAATTTAGTGCGGTGAAGATAAAGTTATCGCTCCATAATTATTAAAAGTATGATGTGTGCTGACTTGAGCATCAAGCTAGCACACAACACCAAAATCTCTCCCCTCGAATTGCATGTGGAACGATTATTTCGATTTTGTTACTCACAATTTTTTTTAACGTATGTGTGCTGGCCTAAGCATCAAGCTAGCACACAACATCAAAATCAACGTTTCCCCCCTCGAATTGCAGGAAGATTTTTGGAGTTTATTAAAATATTCCTGCCAAGATTCATTAAGGATGGATGGCAAAAAGGGAAAAGAATATAAAACACAAACGTTGACCCCGCGCATATCAAAGGGATTCTGTAGAATAAATGTACCGGCCGCTTGTCAACAATATATCCACTGGACTGATAATAAGATGGTAAAGAAATAGATAAATAAATAACGTCTCCAGAGAAAAATCGTACTATATTCCGTAAAATGACCTATTCAAATAAGAGACTAAATTACACTTCAACAACCCAATAAACTAAAAATGTACATTAATTACTTATAGTCGGGCGGTGTATATTTACTGGGCAGTCAAAAAACACAACAAAAACTGTACGAGCTAATTATTAACGCCGGTGAACCATTCGGCATGGTCTCATCAAACAAGCTGGCGTACATTATTAAAAATCTAGAAAACCGATTCAATTTGCATGCGAGATAGTACAGAGAGTAGGACTATGCCTGTCTGCACAGATATTAAAGGCTGTTTGCCTTTCTTTCCTAATTCATTACATATTAAGCACATTGTCCGAATATTGAATTTCTTTTTATTGCATCTTAACGAAGACGATGACGCATTTTCAATTTCACTGAATTGGGAAACATTTTTAAAATTTTGCAAAGTAATATAGGTTTGTCTGCAGGCTGTATGAAATTTCACTTGGACTTTTTCACATAAAATATTTTCCTTTTGTTGTAAAATATTTTCGGCACAAATGTCTTGCCTTTTTTCCGCGGCACATATAATTGTTTTGAATCCTTGCAATCTAGGATTTTATGTCGCTAATTTGTGATTTTCCTTCAAAGTTTGGCCACAAAATAAACATTTCATTGTTAAGGACTAAATAATACGTAAAAACTCAATAAAAACAAATATTACTCATTCGCATTCATATTACATAAAGAAAAGTTTATTTCCAACGGGCAATATAAGATTACTTGTACTGAATAGTCCACACACTTGCGTGGATGGAAAAACTCATAGCTTTAAATAACAAAATTTCGAAAACTATAAGTCGTAGAGAACTCGGTTTTTTTTAAAAAACTTCCTTGAGGTGTAAGCTTTATTTCATACATAGATGATATGGCAAAATTCCTTAAAATAAAAAAGTTTTTCGCTTACTGAAAAAAGTGCTGCAGGGAAAGTAAATGTTCAAGTTTTACCTAGTTTTACAGAAAAATTAGGTTTACCATAAAAACGAAATCAAATCAGCGACCTTCGCTCACAATTCCTTTATCAATTAAAAAAATATATATATATATATATATATATATATATATATATATATATATATATATAATTATCTCAATTGGTTCCGGAGAGATATCACGAGGGATGTGTGGAAAAGTATGAAAAATTAATTTTGACCAATTTATGGCATTTTTCGTAATAAAAAAAGTTTGACCTTCCCAAAAATATTGTAATTGGCCATTACAGATGGCCAAGGACCTAATCTATCATGCTGTGAAGATCCCATGTGGTTGTACCTTAAAAAAAAATTTTTTTCAAGAAGAAAGCTACTTTTCCCCCGTATTACGATGCACTAAAAAGTCTTTACGACCAATAGAAGCTGAAACAGATTTTTTTTAAATCGCTGTAGCGTTGTTTATTAATATTAAGGAATGATTCTAGCTGGAATTTACCGAGGAATGTTCAAAGAATTCAATGCAAAAGTTTTCAACTAGATTATTTAAAAATTGTTGATTCGGCTTATAACTAGAAACATTTTTTGTCAAAATCACTTCACTTTAATACTAATTGGACTGGAGTGCTCTCAGACTCGTTTCTTTCTTTTGAGATTGTAAATAATTTTTTACAGAGAATGAAAGTTGATATACATACATACCCTGGTAATAGACTCTAATATAAACTTACTAAAAGTGCAATTAATTACTCGAATTTGAGTCACCTCGTACAACTCCTTGTCAGAATGAGAATATTTATTTAATTTTCCCAGGCGTGTCTTCCATGCTAACAGCGAATAAAACTGTCAAAACGTACAACTGCTATAGGAATAAATGACTGCAATAACATGTCTCTAATATACTACACTGATAAGCCTCGCTCAATGTGAAAAATAAGCGCCTAATCTCCATTCTGCTGTTAATGTTTGTGTTAAGTATTTCCACTTTAAGATTTTATTAGAATTAGAATTATACACATGATTAGATAAACGTAATTTAATATAAATGAAGTATTTAGTATTTTATATGAGTCTAATTCTGCTACAAATTCTTTAAAAAAACTCATTCTCTATTACATAATCTTGAAAAATATAAAACCACCCACGATAATTTGCTTATATATAAGTTTTTTATGCGTTATTTTTTTACATACAGGGTGATTCGCGAGCATTGCGCCATAGCCTAAGGGCAGATAGAGCACTTGAAGGCAAATCTAGATCAAGAATTTTTTAGTCAGTGGTTAAGAAGATACAGGGTGTTTTATGCATTTGGTCTGAAAAATTCAAAGAGCTGTATCTCAGTAACGATTAGATGTAATCGAATGAAATTTACCAGTAACATTTCTCAGCTGGAACTTGTCAGATTAACCTACTTGGTTTTGAAAAATCCAGGGCTGGAGTGTGGAATTCTAGGAATTCACACATTTAGGCCCACAATAATCATCACGCCGTTGTCCAGAGAAACTCCCAGCGCAAGTTCGCACTTAATGTATGGTGTGGAGTGGTGAAGGATAAATTGGTAGGACCGCATTTTTTGAAGGCCAATTGACTGGAGAAATCTACTACATTTTGCCCAATTTATTATTGGCGCAAAATGTCGACAGGAGAGGTCTTCATTTACAACATGATGGGGCACCGCCGCATATCTCACTCCAGGTCCGGGCGCACATTAACAATGAGTTTCCTAATCTCTGGATCGGTCGCGGAGGCACTCAAGCTTGACCAGCTAGGTCTCCTGCCTTAACTGTTCTTGATTATTATGTTTGGGGTCATATGAAACAATCGGTGTACAGCCCAGAAGTCACCACTAGAGAGGAACTACGGCAGCGGGTAGTGACAGCATTTGATGATATGAACAACCAGAGACAAACCATCGGGAAGGCTACACGACATTTATTGATGCGGTGCAGGAAATGTATCGAAGTTGGGGAAGAACATTTTGAGAACCTCATATAAGATTTGGAGCATTGCTTATGTAATATTATGATGTTAAATTTGTTTGTTTGTTAAAAGGATTATGACATTTATGTGTGCTTTCTTTTTTCTTTTAGGTTATTCTCATAATCCATTCAAATTTTATCATTTTATCTAGATTACATAAAATAGTTCGGAGGTCCATGCTTGTGTTCGGCATTTGGATGGGTGACCAGTATCTCATCTCGCCGTCCTGATTAAGTGGTAGAATAGCAATTAGCTAAACTTTGCCAGGAAGTTAATATCAATAAGGCATTAAAATAAAAAAATTTAAAAAAACAAATAAACAATTTCACAATTACGACCCTGTATTTGTCTTACTAGGTATGTTATTCGCATGTATTATGTGCAGTCTTCGAAGGGATATGGATCTAAAGCATTTGAATGGACTCAAAACTCAAACTGTTCCATGAATAATGCCCGGCCAAAGTGTTAGTCGTGATGCGCTAAATTGTTTTGTGATTTTTTTGCCGAAATGGTTTAAGTGTGCCGTCAAAATTGAATCGCTATTCTTATAGCATTTTTTCTGAACTTTCCGAATCTGCTAATAGTTTTCCCGAAAGGCGACAGAAAAATGTACTTGTTGGTCAAAAACAAGGGGGGCAGATTTTTCCGAGTCCGGCCCTGGATTTTTCAAAACCAAGTAGGCTGATCTGACAAGTCCTAGCTGATAAATGTTACTGGTAAATGTCATTCGATTCCATCTAACCGTTGCAGTGATTTTTCTCTTCTTCTCTTCTCTTTGAATTTTCCGACCAAATGCTTAACCATCGGCCAAAAAATTTTTTCCTTCTTGATCTAGGCTTGCCTTGAAGTACTCTATCTGCCATTAGGCTAATGGCGCATTGCTCGCGAAACACTGTATATCGTTCTACAGGTCGACAAAAATTAAACTACAGGACAAGAGGATGTCAACATTCTCTACAACCATTTTTTAAAATTTATGACGTTATCGGCATTTTTTTAATGTCAACCCCGTTTTTAAAACGTGAAGAGAACGTTTTTCTGCGTACAGTACATTAAATAATATGGCATATTACTACAAGTGTGGGGAATGAGTCGACTACGGTGACTGCAGTCAGGGGTTGTCCACAAGGCCTGATCTCCTCCATAAAATGAGTAATTTGGGCTGTGTCGTGACTGTGTGAGGCAAAAATGATGTTGCTAAACTTTTCCAGTGAAGTCAAGCAATATGGACGTGGCGTAGGCTGTTTGGTAAGAGTTGGAGTATGAGGCCGAAAATGACACATTGGTCGTATCTTTTGGTTGTCAGACCTATTATGGTGACCTACGCATCGTGCGTTTGGTGGTCAGAAACAGAGGAAAAAAATAGCACATGGAAAGTTGCAGATACTGCAACGCCTTGCCTGTTTAGGAACTACAGAAGCAATGTACTCATGTCTCACAACACCTATGGAGGCAAAGCTTGACCTACTTCCTTTGCATTTGCATGTGAGGAAGGAGGCAGCACTTAGTACCCTGCGACTGCACCATGCACGCAAATTTAAACCAGACGATCTGGTTGGCCCCTTAAGGATTCTGGAAATAGTCCATTTGGAGTTCATGACCAAACACACTGACTCTATGCCAATCAAGTAGGACTTTGACTGTCCATTTGACGTGCTGATCGAAAACCGTCAGACGAGCAAGATGGAGGCACTACGATTGGAACAAGAGTTACTCATCTGGTATACAGATGAATCTCGGATGGATCTATTGATTGTGCAAAAACTATTCGACCATATTCCTCCCGATTTCGTATGCCTTTTCTATGTTACAAGAGCCTTCTTTTCCTGCGGTAAGAAGTGTATGAAACATGTTCTTTTATTGTTTATTAACAATTAAAAAAACAGCCATTTTAAGATTTTTGTTTGCAATGAATCATAAACAAATTAACCGATTTTGATGAAATAGGTTTCATTTTGTAGGTTTTTCCAAGGCGCATAACTTGTAAGAAACACTTTTTTTCTAAAATCAATAGGCTAGGCTTATACCTAACATTTTTTGTCAAAATCACCTCTCGTTTTCATATTTCGACTGGAGTATATATCCTGATTGGTCTATAGTCAAAAGAAAATTACCATCTATCACATATTGAGTTCTAATCGCCATTGACGATTCTTTTCCAGGAGAGGCTAATATCAGACTCTTTACGTAATTACTATTTCATTTTGTTAATTTTTTAAACTAAAATATTGAAAAATTGCACCGGCTTCCATACTCTTTGTAAATTCGATAGATATTTATTATTTTAAAATCTCTCATTTTATACAAGTTATGGTTTTGCAAGCGTACAGCGAAGTGAAACCACTAAATCAATTCCCTCGCTGCCAAAAACAAATAATACAGACACTTGGACGTTCTTCAGTCAACGACACTTGTAAATTTTGTTTATTTGTATTTCATTTATTTTTAATTAATCAAGAGGAGCATACACATACAGAATTAATAATTACGATATGAATTATAAAGCAGACCACCTCCGTCTATTTACTCACTTTCGACATAGATTTTTTAAAATGGTTTGCCCCCTTTACCACAAACTCTTGATACTTCAAAAGACGTAGTGTGAATGTTATTCGTTGATTACTAAACAAACTAACTTTTCCAAGTCTTCCCGACAACGTTATAATGTGAAACGTAAATATTTACGCTGTCTTTAGTGGAGGATAACTTGTTTAAATTAATTTACATTTTTAACTACATTTACATAGGCAGGATGGTTTTTAAAATAAATTCCCACTTACAGTTAACAGAATTAGTATAACTGAGCGTACTGTGAGGTATATCAGTCACTTTAGGGCATTAATTATCTTAATATAATTAAGCCATTTCTGATTGCCACTTAAACTTTCAATAATTTGATAATGCAATTTCCATAATATTTAGGCGTTTAACGATAAAGCTATTATCTCTCAGCACTCTCTAATCCTGTAAAATATCATGCCACCTACGTATCACTCAGCGTTTCCCCAAAGTTGATAAATAAAACTGTTTTTTTAATTTACAGCTACAAATCACGCGTATTTATATTATCTGTTCGTTAAAATATGTAAAGTAAAATACTTTAAAATATTCAAATAAAGCTACCATATGTTTAATCCTTTGATATTTTCTATTTTGCTCGCATAAATATCAGTAACTTGATAAATATGAGATATCAACTCATATTTATACATGTTCAACCCAAAACTATTTATTTCGAGCTGGACAATATTTTGTTAATCTAAATTAACGGCGTTAATATATTTTATACGCCCTAGTAATCGTAAAGTTGGTGGAAAAGAATCCATCAGAATTTCATTTTCTAATTGAAGTGAGGTTGAGAAATTGGTGATTTTGTTACATAAAATTTTTTGGGCTGCAGCCAAAAAACTTAAATTATGATAAAATCACCAAATTTCTCATTGTCTACAAATTTAAAGAATCCTAAAATGAGGAACACACTGCTATGTTTTTTACCACTATATTTACAAAGTGTTGTGACTGCAGTTTCGACCTTACGTCATTATCAAACAATGATTCGAAATAGAATGAAATACAGGAAATTTTAGAGTCTAGTTAAATAGGTTACTGAACGGGAGATCCTAACCCTTAACATAAATAGAGGTATAATTACATTTTTACCATTACCTAGAAGGGTTACATCTTTTTTGCCGCGGTAAACAGAGGTGAATATGAGATATCTAATTGATCATAGATTAAAATTGTTATTATTGTTGTGTTTATAAATTTCTAGTGCTTGCAGTAAATTAAGCTTAATTCCTTTATCTGCAAGATGTAGGAAGGACTTCTATACTGTTGAGTTCTGGGAAATTGTGGCCGCTATCTAGCAAATGTGTTGCGAATGTGGAATCTGTTTTTTGTAGCCTAAAGGATCTCTCATGTTCCAGGTATCTTGTTCTAAAATTACGCCCACTATGTCCTATATATATATGCTATTGCACTCTGCGCATTTTAGTTTGTAAACTCCAGATTTTTTACATTTGTCAGTTTATATATAATGCCAAAGACAAAACTAACAAATATAGAAAATCTGGAGTTTATCTTACAAATCATGAAAGAATGGTAGCCAATGTCATTTGTCAATTCCCTGAACAGACATAGACCGGTTTCGAACTTATTAGTTCCCATCAGTATGCCTTAGGTCATGGAACAGACAAATGATAGTGGCCAACCTGCTGAGTAGTTGTTTCCTGCAAATCTTATATTATAATAGTAGGTTAAGTCTACCTAGGACTGAAAGGTCGCCGCTCTCAGGTACTTGCAGAATCGCAAGTCGCTATACTCCAATGGAGACATCTATGGTGTATAGTAGCAATTGACCATATGAGAGGATTCACTTACCTCTCACCACTACTCAATTTACTATAGTTTGTATAAAACTAGCAGGTTGGCCACTATCATTTGTCTGTTCCGTGACCTATGGCATACTGATGAGAACTAATAAGTTCGAAACCGGTCTATGTCTGGTTAGGGAATTGACAAATGATATTGGCTACCATTCTTTCATGATTTGTAAGGTGTAATTCAATGCAGGTCGGGGTATTTGCCCGCTGAGTAGTTGTTTCCTGCAAATCATATATTATAACAGTAGGTTAAGTCCACCTAGGACTGAAAGGTCACCGCTCTCAGGTACTTTCAGAATCGCAAGTCGCTATACGCCCATGGCGACATCTATGGTGTATAGTAGCAATTGACCATATGAGAGGATTCACTTACCTCTCACCACTACTCAATAATAATAATGTTTATTTACTAAAATACATAAATACATTTTATTTTTAACAAGGCATATTACAACAGTTTTTGTATAGAAGAAAAGGGGAAAAGGAAACATTTAAATTTTACAATTTTTCACTCGTCTCATTTTGTAAATAAACATGGAAGACTCCAGGAAGTACTGGGTACTTGTATAATGATGTATATGCTAATTATTTACAGTTTATTACACAATGTATTTAGCTGTAATGGGAGTGTAATCCTTGAGGAGAACAGAGGGAAGTGTTCTAATATAATGAATACAACTAGTGTATCTTTTGCAATTTTTTGAATGATGAAATTTAACGCACTATTTGACCTTGGTAATGCACCCTTAATCTAAAAAATAGTTAATCAATGTATTTGACACACCTTTAAGAAGAAGATAATCATTCCAATTGCCATTCAGAGACATTTTTCAATTAAATTCCTCAAAGCTACAAAGGACAATTTAAATTACCTACTTTAATATATCTCTTCCTCCCCCTCTCTATTATAAGGCTTTGTCAAAGTTTTAATTTCTACGCCATAATGAACATGTAGTTTGTGTTTGGATCTAGATAACGCTGAGCAGTTTTCCAACATTTACCAACTTTCACGCGTAACATCGTCCAGACTATGAACCACCATAAAGCAATCATTACGCCTTTCGTTCTTAATCTCTCAACACTCCATGAGGGTTTGTCGTTTGAGTTGGAATTTTGTAAAATAAATACCGACGCGATGCGGCGTGTTGATTGTGTATGTTTTTATGTAATGTTTATAAATAAGGGCCTTTAAAGAAAAGCATCACCAGGGTATGTAGATATATTTCTATAAATATAAAATGTCGAGTTAAATTAATATGTATGTACCGGGAAATCAGAAAAGGTTGTCATTATCAAAACTACGTTCCCGTCCTTTCAGCAGTATGGCAGCGCGCATCAAAGGCAGAATAATTTGACTGTCTCGAAATTGAAAGCCGCACACACACGTATTCATAACCAGAAGCTTCGTTATTTCCCAAAATTTCAATAAAACTGGTTCATTCCCTGAAGGGCTCTTGATAAAAATCAAAAAAATTTAATTATATGGATTTTAGGTGACTTTAAGGTTATGTCGTTCGAATTTAAACTTGAAATCTATTCAGGGTGGTAGACAATTTTGTTACAAAGAATTTGCCGTCTGGTTTAGGCCAATAAAAACCGAAATATTTCGGAAATAGTCATGACAAAATTACAGGAATCAACCATATTGTCAGAAAAACATGCGTGGCAAAACTCGCAGAACATTATTTTGGGCAAACGCCACCAGAATCTAGAATATTATAAACAACTGAAAAATTATTCAAATCATGCCAAACAACAGGAACAATAAAGATTCCGAATTATTCTGGACAGAGGTAAATAAATTAAATTTAACAAAAAATAAAGCTAATAAAACATTCCAAATGCGCTTGCTGATCCAGAAAAATCAGTAATTACTTCATTTCGTCCAAAATCCCTGACAATGGTTCTTCAAATGAAAACATATTTTTTTATCTTTCCAATTTACATCAAAATTATAAAGATACATTTAATATTAAATTATTAACAAGAATGATGTTTACAACATGATTAGTAATGTTAGAACTTGTAGTGTTGGCGCAGATGGCGTTTCTGTTAAAGACCTTAAACTACGTTTGCCATTTTGTATAAATCATCTCATAAATATTTTAAACACTTGTATACTTGATGGTTTATTTTCATACTGCTGGAAAAAGGCAATAGTTAAGCCTCTTGCAAAAATAGCTAATCTTATAGAACTAAAAGATCTCAGACCTATTAGTATCTTATCTTCCACTTCTAAAATTTTGGAAAGACATATTCATAACCAAACATTTCCTTATTTAAATGAAAATTATTTGAATTACTCGACACAATCAGGCTTCCGTAAAAATCATAGCACTTCTACTGCATTTATAAAAGTAACCGATGACAAAATGCAGATAATATGAATAGAGCAACTTGTTTAGTTCTAAACATAATATTTTTAGTCGCAAACTCCTCTATAAATCCTTATTTTACTATAAGGAAATAACCAGACTGCAACCAAAGTTACAAATCTGGCGCGTTAAGTGTAATAATTGCATATTACCATCAAAACGCTAATGCTTCGATTGCAACAAACACCAGCCGAAAGACTGATCCTACTTAAAGGAGCTCCCTTGCCAGTCGTCACACACCACTTGCAGACTGCAGTTTCGAGCTGTTGGCTCTCGTCAGTGCAAGGTAGGTATGCAACGACCGATATGAGAATCCTTTGACTATAGTACATCCCGGTATTTTTACAATAGCGACATGTAAAACAGCCAGCAGGCGCCATCCAGCGGTCCAGTGTCTGTTGCAATCGAAAAATAAATAGCCTGACTTGGCTTAGCACAGTTCAAATGTGCTTTTAGAGGGCGGAATATTAAACATAATATTTTTAGTCGCAAACTCCTCTATAAATCCTTATTTTACTATAAGGAAATAACCAGACTGCAACCAAAGTTACAAATCTGGCGCGTTAAGTGTAATAATTGCATATTACCATCAAAACGCTAATGCTTCGATTGCAACATACCTACCTTGCACTGACGAGAGCCAACAGCTCGAAACTGCAGTCTGCAAGTGGTGTGTGACGACTGGCAAGGGAGCTCCTTTAAGTAGGATCAGTCTTTCGGCTGGTGTTTGTTGCAATCGAAGCATTAGCGTTTTGATGGTAATATGCAATTATTACACTTAACGCGCCAGATTTGTAACTTTGGTTGCAGTCTGGTTATTTCCTTATAGTAAAATAAGGATTTATAGAGGAGTTTGCGACTAAAAATATTATGTTTAATATTCCGCCCTCTAAAAGCACATTGTTTAGTTCTAATTGATTGTAGTAAACCCTTCGATATTTTGAATCCACATGTTTTGCTTTCTAAAATGCATTATTTCAGTTTCTCCAATAATCGCATTAATTTTTTAAAATCTTATTTAACTAGCGAGGACCAATGCGTAGCTTTGACAATAGATAATAAGACTGTCAAAACCAAATTTGCTTCATTACATCAATGTGTACCTCAAGGGTCCAACTTAGGACCCCTGTTATTTTTAATTTACGTTGCAGACATGAGTGGGGAAGTTCAATATTCTAGTGTAATGCAATATGCAGATGATTCTCAGTTAATTATCGATGTTTGTCCAAATAATAGAATATTTCCATAAGAAAATATTTAATTGGATGGAATCTGCGGTAGGTTCTTGATGAAACATATTCAATAGAATAATTATAAATATTCAAAAGAACAGTTACAATATGCACTTAGTTTATTGTTAGCTTAGCTTTATTCTCTGACATATGTTTCGGCCTTGCCATCATTATCAAAGAGTCCTAAAGTCTTTCAGGAAAACGCATTTTTTGTTGTCTTTGATGTTTACAAGTTAAAAAAATTATTACCCTGCCCTAAAAATTTTCCTGGTTAATTATGAAAATGTGGTGACACAGTACTTTAATCAAATTTATGTTTTATAAAATAAACACAAATATCACCAAGGAAAAACATATAAGCTTTTAATCTTCTTCTTTGAAATATAAACAGATTTATAATTGTTTTTTGAAATTTTCTCCCTATTTAAAAAAAATGCTAAGAATACCTGAGTATGCCTTAACTAATATTTCTCTAAATTTGATATTAGAAAGGGGAGGAGGAAAAATAATTAATCAAGATGCAAAGGCGCATGCTTCTCCGGCTTTGATCCACAATAGACAGGATGAAAGTTATTTTATTTTGTTATTTTTAGTTGATTCAATAAATAAAGCATATCACAAAAATAGACGTAATATTTCATTAACCATTTTCAGTTACAATGAAATTGAAATGTCGGAAATGGAAACAACTGCTTGATTGAAATGAATTATGTATTATTCAATGAAATTTAATAACATTGTTTTGATGTAAATTTTATCATATCCAAATATCTTCACACGGTTCATTCTATACACCATAATGTTACACGTTAAACTAATATTTATTTTACTCTGTTAACTTATTTCATATTTTATGTTAATTGAAAATTTCAACATCAATTACCATTTCTTTCAGTTTTAAATTTTATGATCTCTAAAATAAGATTGAAAGTGGAATGGAAACTAGTCGGGCAATTTGTCTGACAAAACATTTCGATACTTATGGAGTTTGAAATATATGTACAGGGTTACATTATATGTTGACCCTGTTAACTTGAAGTAGTCATTAATAATTTACCTAGCTTAGTTATCCATTTTTGTTTTACATAAAGGAGCCAAACTACAAGTCCATTATTTAAAAAGGAAAAAGACGGGGAATAAATTGACCCGCTGGACAAAACCGTTCTTCACTGTAGCTACCTCAAACCTCTATCATTCCGCTGATGGAGAAATGTTGTGCTTCTACATTCTAAAACAGACATTGGCATTCTAGACAATACCACCCTCTTGTATACGTCTGCAACATTGAAATTAAAGCCCGACTTAAAAATGTTGTTTAAGTACCACCCTATTCAGTCATATATGGTTTCTTAAGTTAGAAAGAGTCTTCTTCTACTTTTATTTTACCATGGTTTGTGGATATCTCGTATCTTACGGACTTTTCGAATATAAATGTGATATATATTTAAATATCCATATATATTTTTGGAAATTACATTGAGGTAAAAGGTAAATTAACAGGTTGCCTTATATGCGAGAACTAAAATAATTCCAAAATTAGAACGTGAAGAATGTTTGTAAATTTGTCTCGCATTATATTAATTACTGACGAATGCATAGCTATAATATATCACCCGCCCACATAATTTCAAAGCACAAATTACACGGCCACAATAAAAATAAACTTTATGAGAATTTTGAACTCGCAATGATGTATTTAATAGAAAATATTCAGGGAAAAACCAATTCGCTTTGATAAAGTTCTATTTAAAAGCTTTTGGCCAGTCTCTCAAGTTAGTGAATTTCAAAATATTTTGAATCTATTATTTGATTTGTTGATATAATAATGAAGGCATGGCACAGTGGGAAAAGTCTCAAATAAATTAAATGGTTTATCGGTTTTTATTTTTAAAATGTGTGATTTGAGAATAAAGATGATAATTTTAGTTCGCCAGATGTTTCAAGCGATTTTAACCAAAATAATAATTACATTAGCTCAGATACTTAGAAATCGTATGTTAAAGAGTTTTAAATGACAATTTTAGCATCTTCATTTCCAATAAGAAAATATAGCCGATCCTCAAAAGCCGATATTTAAAATTTTCCTTTTGATTCATCATTTGTATTTTGAAACCCTTTTTAATTTCTTGAATGGTTTGCACAATGACGCAAGGGTGTCGTTGCCGGCACTGCATTATTGCAACACCTGACACTGATACAACATGGCTTTGTGATCTTTATAATCAACTTTCTTACAATAAAGTTGTAAATTCAGTATTTGTTCTCAAGTATTCCATTCCTTAACGAGAAAAATCTCGCTAAGATAAAATAAAAATAAATGATGCTGCAGTCTGAATTGAAGAATAGCATTATTTTACAGACGTATACCGAATAAACTGTTATTCTGGAAATATTAGATAATGACGAAGGCAGGAGCTTTTCTAGCAAGTTTTTAATTCTTGAATGGTTTGCACAATGACGCAAGGGTGTCGTTGCCGGCACTGCATTATTGCAACACCTGACACTGATACAACATGGCTTTGTGATCTTTATAATCAACTTTCTTACAATAAAGTTGTAAATTCAGTATTTGTTCTCAAGTATTCCATTCTTTAACGAGAAAAATCTCGCTAAGATAAAATAAAAATAAATGATGCTGCAGTCTGAATTGAAGAATAGCATTATTTTACAGACGTATACCGAATAAACTGTTATTCTGGAAATATTAGATAATGACGAAGGCAGGAGCTTTTCTAGCAAGTTTTTAAATTAAATTTTTTGTTCGTTGGCAAAGGTTTTTCCACAATATTGAGAAACCCATAGTCTCTTCGCGCTTTAAAATATATGTGGTATGTTTATATAGTCTTTTTAGATTTACTCATTGAGTTTGAACATTCAAACACATTACAACGTGTCAGGGTAATGATTTTATATGAATTTTGCAGAATTGAGAATTGAAATGCAACTAAAACACGTACATGAATCGATTTTATCGCGAGCTTATTTGGCGTGACATTTCCGTTCACCTCGATTAACGTAACGCAGAAAAGGCGATGCATTTCGGTGACATTACCAGCGCACTGTTATATTTACGTCACGATCTACCTATCTAACCTAAATTTATTAAAATGAATAGCACTGAATCTATCCGTCTTTAGAGATTTAAGCTATCTAGCAAGACCAAACATAGCGTTCTCAGTAAATAATTTATTGCATTTTTAACTAAATGTTAAGGTTCTTCCATATATATATATATATATATATATATATATATGATTAATATATAGGAGAAAGTATAATATTATCGACTGCAAGTTTTTGTGCAAAAACTGAGACTAGAGAAAAAATATTAAAACTCAATAGCTACAGTGTGTTTTTATTCACTCTCCCTTTTATATAACAGGTTATGGGCCCAGATTACGTGAAAGTGTAAATATAAAACTAAGTTGGTTGTGTAATACATAATTGTGCATTAATTAATAAATAAACTTAAATAAATAATAATGGACAATAAAATTAAACAAAAGATATTCAGCCATTTAACTGAGGACGTTAAAATGCTTGTAAATTTCACCTTTTAAACCGTTAGTTGCTGAAATGGAAGTGTGACATAACATTGAAGACAAAAACCTACAAATGGTTGGAAAAAGCAGATTTAATATTGAATTACACGCTATATGCGAAAGGCGCAGCTTGTTAATACTACTTACTTAAAACATTGCTAACTTTAAAATTGCTAACACATATTTATTGCAACATTTTACGTTTCGATGACGTTGTTACTGAAATTATTACTTGCTTAGTATAAGTGTGAGTTTTAAAATACATAAAAATGAATCTTACATTAAAGTTAACTTGAGAAATAAAATTATTTAATGTCAGTTCAAATTATTACCAAACTTTGCTTGAACGTTTTGGTCAAATAAGTAATAGCAAAGGAATAAAGAAGTATTGGAAGACATTAATAAAATACAACCAAGTGATAAAAATATTTTATTCTTTCTTTTCTAGAGATCTTTTCTACAGATCTTTTCTACAGACCTATTCATCAAGAATTTCAAAACGATGTTCCGATTCAATATCGAGATATGTCTAGGGGATAGGCTGAAAACGAACACCCTGTATATTGCGCGGAAACTATCACAGCATTGAAATTCAAGTCGTTATAATTTGATTGCGGAATATCTAGTATGTAACGGTGTTTTAAGTAGGTATTGAATTTAATACACTTTTACTGATATTTTGTCCATTGATGTAATGAAGACATAAGGTTGCTGTTTTTTTGTTGACTGTATTTAGGATCATGTATATCTGTTATTTACAACTGCCTAGAAAGTTAAGTAAATGTTTATACAACCTCACAAAAATAATAATCAGTATTCTAATAATTGTTTATACAAACATACATACTCATATAAAATGTCTTGAAAAATAATCGCCCTCAAATAAAGACAGGTCATCGCTTCTCCCTATTAAAATCAAGGCAGACTCTTCCTTTATTTGATGCTCATAAGAGGATATTGATCGATAGCATCTTTTTATGTAAATAAGAGCTTAAAATGGAGTGGTGTAGTAGGATTTGCGGCTTTTGTAGCGGGATTTTGTTCGTTGTTATTAAGTAGTCGGCTTTATACATACCAATATATTAATTACAGTGTTTGTCAGGGGATTATACTCTAGGTTTGGTCTTGTGAATGGCATTTCCTAACAGGCTTTAAATCATATCTTTTCAAGCAAGCATCCACGGAATTTTAAACGTAAATTCAAATTTAATCTGTACGTCTTATCGTCCCTTAAGGGAATGATTTTAATCGGCCTGTTTTTGTACTAAAACACGGTATTGCTCCATTTACTGTAAATAATCCGTGGTTCATTGGAAGATTGATTTGAATGATTTATTAAGTGAAACTGGATTTGCTCACTGAGTCTTCATCACATCAAGTTTATACTGTTCTAACCTTTAAGTAAATGTAATCATTTTGTTGCGTGCTTATGTAGATTGCTAAATTTTTATTTAGGTAAAGATAAATAATGAGTTTGAGACGGTAGAGATTTCTCTTCTCACTCTAACATATGATCATTCACACATACACACAGACATTTTTCCTAACCTCTTTTCCAGTATCTGGTAATGATAAGAATCAGAATCTGTCAAAAACTCGAAATCGAATTTTTGGATTATTAAAATACTTCGATCACTTTGAGATTATGAGTACAGACAATTTTTGCGAATTTATTCTAATAAGGTCTCTAGGTGACTATTCTTATTTGGGAAATATTATATGGTCAGATGAAGTTATATTTACTAAAAATTGACTTTTTAGTCGAGACAATTCACATTATTGGAGTAACGCGAATCCTGGTGTCTTCAGGTAGCGAAATTTTCAAAGACAGTTGACAGTTTAATGTTTACTGTGCCATAAGAAACGATAGAGTGGTGGCATTAGAATTTTATCAGTAAGTTAAAAATATTTCTTTTTTTGCTAATATGTATACTTAATTTTTTTGTTTTTTCTTTTTTTATAGGTGAAAGATATCGAAATATTTTACAAAATTTGAATAATAACTATTTAGAAAATTTACCTCTCGCCGAACATAGAAACATTTTTCATCAGCACGACGGTGCTCCCTCAAATAACGCGTAATTCATAAATAATCTTTTACAAGAAATTTTTTACGATCAATGGATCGCCAACCTTTCCTATGACCTCCTCGCTCGTCCGTTTTAACAATTCTAGATTATTTTATGGGGGGCGAGCGTAGGTGCGTCTTTACTATGTACATACTTCGGTATGGGATGTAAAGCAACGACAGGCGCGGTTAGTACTTGGATGGGTGACCATTCCAACGGAAACCGCGTCCTCGCCTCACACATCTTCCAGCGGCTTGTATATCAGTGTATGCGCGGAAGCTATACAACCTTAGGCGAGGGTTGTATGGGAGATACACCATCCTTCGGAGGGGATGTAATGTCGTCGGTCCCTTGTCTATTAAATGTTAGGCAAGTAAAAGATCCCTACTCTTCTTAAGAGAAGAGGTTCGGCAAAATTCCTGGTTGGGGGTAGCTCGTCTACAGGCGTCGGTGTTAGGCCTCAGTAGCGGAAATAGGCCGACGTTAAATAAATGTATAAAAAAAAAAGATTATTTTATTTGGGGAACTATTAAAAATAAAGTTTATAAGAGCTCATTAATATCTATTGAAGATTGTATGCGACGAGTAAGAAATGCATTTCAAAACTTATCACAGGATTCTTAGAAGAGCTACCTATAAAGAACTAATCCAAAGGTGCGAAAAATGTGTGGAGGATTGTTGTCCTCGTGTAGCTCAGTGTGTAAATATACTCAAATTGAATTACCAATGGAATATATACCAATTCAAAATCCTGTTGGATTCTTCCATTTTTAAAATTTCGTTATATCGAAAGTTAAAAATGTTCCTTCTAAAAATTTTATTTTATTAATCTGTGTTGCAAGTTGTGTTAAACCTTTCTTTTCCAAAAATTTTTTTCTTTTATTAGACTTTAGTATGCTGGTAAGTCAAATTAGTTACAATACTTTCTTAACTTCTAATATTATCACTTGAACTTAAAAATAATGAATACTCAACTACTTCGATTTATTTCAGATTAGATTCCATCCGAACAAGTTCGGTTTAATGATTCTATACGCTTATTTTTTTGTTTACTACAAATTTCAGTCGATAGCCCATCATATATCTCATCTCTTGTTTTTCCAAGAATAACCACGCACCTTCTGCTTTTCCGTTATCTATATTGTGCTCCCACTCATTGAATAATCCTTAATCCATTTGATAAAGTCACCTTGCAAATAAAATTCTAACCGCAAATGAGGTTAAGCATTGTTGTTATATTAGCGTTGATTATATGCTATACTTTGGTATTATCATACCGCAAACCACGACTATGACATTTTGAACTGATATGTGTGTTTTTATTTGCGTTTTTTATATAACGGTAAATAACAGGTTATCACGTTATCAGATAGTCGGCCAATTATCGGAGTATTTTAATATTACGCTAATCAATGCTGGGTTGGGTACAGAAAACATCAATGCTATGTCAATATTAATTTTAGGAAATAATTTACTGTTTCTGTGTAATAATTTAAAAAATTGTTTTAAAAAATAATCATTGTTAATGAACCTAAACAACCAAAAAACACAATATGTATACATATAAAAATTACATTTCCTTTATTTAACTAAAAACTAAATCAAATTGTCTCATCAATCAAAATGGGGATTGTTATTTCAAAGATTTGTTTGCTAGCAAAAAATTACTTTCAGATAAATTGAACTTGATGTCAATAACCTTTTTTTAAAACAATTTATCTAAAAATTGTTTCGATATCATCGTTTAACATAAAAAATCAATTAAATTAGGAAAACTGTTACACAAAGTAAATGGATTTTGTCAGGCACACAAAAAAATTTGTAGATAATGTCTATTCTGTAAATATAGTCTAGTATACTTTAACTTGGCGTGTGTATGTATGAGTTAATATTTCCGTACGATTTCATTTTCTCTTGTACACAAAGATCCAGAAATATTGTCCACGTAGACAATATTTCTGGACTATTGCTTTAACTTTGTGTACAATATGGGAGAAAATGAAATCGTACGGAAATATTAACTCATACATACACACGCCAAGTTAAAGTATACTAGAGCAGTTCTTCTTTCAGGCCGATCGGTGCGAGTGCTGTCGTTCAAAGTACGAACATTCCAAGCGCCGTAGATGAAAGAATTCGTTTTGTTGGATTTAACTTGTCGGTGTTTTTTCGACATTCGATGAGGTGTCCCTGTGGGCACCCTCCCCCGGAGATCCGATCGGGAGGGTATTTTACCTCCGGATGATTTTGTCCCACTTGAACGCTCCATCATTTTTTAAAGCCTTAATCGACTGAAAACGAAGCTGCATTTGAAGTTTTAGCTGGAGCAGGTATGCAACTGACCAGCTCGGTTGCGGAAGGTGAGTGGTGTGGTCCCATGGCACAGAAGGAGACTGCGACGATGGGGTAACCAAACGATTCCAAAAGCAACCTTTGTGTGCGGTGGTTTTTTTTTACCGCACTCTTCGTGAGAAGGTAGATGTGCTCACGGCAAAAGGTAAGGGTTATTCCGCCCTTACTCGGTCGTTAGAGCCTCGTTAGTGAAAACAGGGTGCACCAAGTTCAAATTGAACTCATCGCGAAGGTGAGGTTAACAATTGAGTAGGAGAGGCTATTACTTGCGCTTCACTACCCCATTACACCCCAAAATACTAGACTATACACAGTAGGAAAAATACTCACCGAAAACGGTTCAACCAGGTTTAGTGCGTTCTTATAAAAATAAATGCTTGGACATATGTCAATTTTGTTTTTGAGAGAACACATTATTTAAGTGTTTCCACCGCTAACTCTTCAACCTTCAACCAGGGGTGACTTTCACCCTGAACATTCTAGTAGTAGTATTTAACTTTATAATGTTGAAAATTATTTAAAAAAATATATATTTTTTTTTTGTAGAATTGTTTTAAAATGATGAGCCACGTATTTTGAACACCCCATAAGTGATTGCTGTAAATATTTTGCAAAGTTTTCCTTTTCAAGTGATAAAAAGTTAACCGGTAACAATGGCCACCTGTCATATTTACTTTTAGAAAATAAAATATGGTTTCCTATAACTACCAAAGAATGTCACTTCAGAAGCAGTTATAAATTCTTAAAACAGCATTTTGGCTGTGTAGAAGTAGTAGTAAAAGACAAAATCCTCGGACAGGTGATTTCTATTTTATAAAAATTCACATTTTATGTAATGATTGAATTCATGATAACATTCATTTTGACTTTGAGGGCGATATGATATTATTTATCACTTTCGTTTAAATTGAATTGAAAATGACCTTACATAAATTTTTGCTACATAACAAAAAAAATTCGAAAGCAAACCAAATGGCATTGGAGGTTATGAAATGGAATAAGTTTAACTCTATAAGAGTTCTATAAAGACGGAAGATTGCAACAACATAGCTCCAAAACAGAATTTCAGTTGAATAAATGCTTTATAAAATACTCCTACTATACGTAAAAAGCATTTATAAATAATCTTTATTAGGGCTGACGTAAATGGCATTTGGCCTAAATAACTGCATTGCTGTAAAATTTTGCTTTAAAAACTTTTAAAAGTCAATGTTATAAAGTTATTGTAGAGAAATTACTAAGCCGTAAAACATATGTATAAATGTTATATAGAGGTGTATACACCTTTTAAATATACATGGTGTGTATCTGTATAATAGACCTTACTAATCTTCTTACAAGTTAAAAAAACTGGATAAGATGCTTTAATAAAGAAGTTTTATATTGATGCTGTGAAAGCATTTTACTAGCAATCTTATTCCGCCTAATTACTTTATAAGCAGTTTAGTGGTGAATAAAGCTTCAATACAACCAATTTTCTGTACAAGTTGCAGTAATGTACTATTTATAAGGCTTTAAGAGAAATAAGACGACGCCATGTGTTACTTGGGAGTTTATTTTTGAACTCACATTGTAGTTTTCATGTTTGTCCAGATCTTCCTCCAGATTCTTTATTTAACACACTTCCTAACGTAATTAATTGATGAAATTTTGCACAGTTACTAAGATTGGATGACAATACAGTATCCCACCGTTATTTTTGTATATATCCGCACATAGGGGGCGCGGGAGTGAAAATTGATTAAATATACTATCCAACCGGCACCTCCGGCAAAACCTAGAATACAAAATTTTTTCCGCCTGATTACAGATTTCTACGGGGGCGTCACAATATGTATGTATGATAATAATTTAATTAAAGTAGATGTATGACTAAAAAGTAGGAAATAAAAATAATTAGGAAAAACTTTAAAATTGCTTTTCTTACCAAGTCGTGCTAAAAAGTAAAAAGTAATTGTTCGTGTATGACTGCAAGAAAAGCAGGGCGTGCGCACTTTGTATTATTGTACTCATGATTGTATGAAAGAGGATACAGTTTTTAAGAGTTTTTTTTACTGTTTTTTTCTTCTATCATCTAAAAACGCACAAACCAGGTTGAACTATTTTTGGTGTGTCACCTTGTATATCCACTTCTAAAACATTACATTACGGGATTATATTTCGAAACTATAGTTATTACAGTTATTTGACCTTGTCAAATATAATGAATTCTGAATAAATGGGTACTAATTATTATATTGTTAACCCCAGAATTTCCGTATCGTCTAATTAACTGCAAGCACTTTATCTCTACTTTTTCTGTATTTTTTTATCATTAAAATGTGTTTGTAATCTTTTAAATATGAACGATTTACAAGCTATATTTAGCGTGGGTTTATCCTATATCGTATTTTTTTGTGCATAGATATCACAATATAATACTTACGAGGTATGTTTTGATATTTTGACGGTTTTTAATAAAATATTTTATGGGCCACGCAGTCTGACGGTTTATTATTAACTTGAAACGTCATAAAAGTATTAAAAATATATGAAATTGATCTGTAGCAGGAGCGGGCTTGCCACGCATTTAAGTGTATTAATAAATTAAAATATTATGCTGGCACTAAAAAGTATTTTATGAGTGAAATTTTTTACCACCCAGACAATCGCTTTTTTCATTGAATACAACATAATATAGTGTGTCCCAATTGAAAATATTCACACTAAGGTCGCCATATCCAAGAAATATTTACTGCTTTTGACCATAACTTCTTATTCTAAAACACATATTGCAAACAAACCGTAAGACTACCTACCTAAGTAGAACTATAACAAAAGTAGTGCTATAAATTTTCACTCAATAATTTCAAACATGGGGCGAGCGTAGGTGCGTCTTTACTATGTACATATTTCGATATGCGATGTAAAGCAACGTTAGGCGTGGTTAGTAGTTGGATTGGTGACCGTTCCAACGAAGACCACGTCCTCGCCTCACCCATCTTCCAGCGGCTTGTATATCAGTGTATGCGCGGAAGCTATACAATCTTAGGCGAGGGTTGTATAGGAGATATACCATCCTTCGGAGGGGATGTAAAGCCGTCGGTCCCTTGTCTATTAAATGTTAGGCAAGTAAAAGATCCCTACTCTTCTTAAGGGAAGAGGTTCGGCAAAATTCCTGGTTGGGGGTAGCTCGTCTACAGGCGTCGGTGTTAGGCCTAAGTAGCGGAAATAGGCCGACGTTAAATAAATGTATAAAAAAAAAATTTCAAACATATAGGAAATAGTTAAATTTAAATTTAGGAAATACGAAGATTAACATAATTTCTAAAACTAAATCTAGCTATTTTGCAAACAACTGAAATTATTGAGTGAAAATTCATATCGCTGCACTTGTCATAGTACTACTTCGGTAGTTCTATGCTTTTTTAACAATATATGTATTTAAAAAAAAGTTACGGCCAAAAATAATAAATATTTCCTTATCGGATCTCCTCTCTCTTTTGGATATGCCCACCTTAAAGTCGGTCTATTTTCGCGACTAGGACCAATCACTGCCCAAGGAGCATTTAAAGGCACATTTTAGACAATGCGCTGAAACAGAGTCCACAGTGTGATGGATATATGCCTAAAGTGGTGATGAAAATGTGTACTGTATTAACTTGATTACAAAATGTGCCTATAACTGTTTCCAAAATATGGCTTGTATAAGACTTAAACATGTAACTGGTTTCCAAAACTGTACTGTGATGGGACGACTATGTGTATATGTGCATCTAAGATGTTTTGCATGTTTACGAAATGTTACTGTAATGAAGCCAATATGTGACTAACATGTTTCTTATTAAACATAATATTTTTAGTCATAAAATCCTTATTTTACTATAAGGAACGTAACCAGATTGCAACCAATAGCTACTCCCCGGGCTATGTGCCCCGCCGAGCGCTGAATTACAAGTTACAAGTCTGGCGTGTTAATTGCATATTACCATCAAAACGCTAATGCTTCGATTGCAACAAACACCAGCCGAAAGACTGATCCTACTTAAAAGAGCTCTCCTGAAGAAAAAGAAAAATAATAGAGAAAAGTAATGATACCACAAAATGCCGAAGTCTAGCTGAAAGCTACGAATACTCAACCATGATCAGGCACATTAACCATTCCTATGACCTATATTCTTGATCAAGTTGTTAAAAACCAACACATTAATAATCTTGTTATATCTCCTGACGATGACAACTTGATTAACGAAACGCGCTTTTGGATTTTTATCTACCACTTAGTAAAATAATAAACACTTGATATGCACATTAAACTATCTTTTTATATCTTTTTCATTTCGCTAGAATTCGTTCGCATTATATGACGCTATATTGTAAAACGCTGCATATGCAAAACCAAAGTCGCTACAGCTCTAACTCGTCAACAAAAATTTAATCCTATAAGTACATAACTATCCCGTCCGTCTTTAAAGTCCATTGAATATAACTTCATAATAAGTAGTACCTGTATGCCGCTATGCCAGAAAACACTTTATTAAACTAGTTGAAACAAGAAACACCTCCTTCGAACAATTCAAAAAATCTACCTGTGCATTCAGCTAGCGCCGACATCAAAGACTCTTACAAGACGACAAAAGGCTAGAAAAAGGCTTCCATAGGCGTCCACAAATATAACATCAGGGAAATAATTCACGTTTACACATGAGCATACGATACGAATTGAGGATAAAAGGAAACGAAGGTCAATTTATCAAGTTAAGGTGGGCATATTCAAGAAAGAGAGAGATTTTGGCCATACCTTTTTTTAAATACATACATTGGTAAAAAAAGTATAAAACTACCTAAGTAGAACTATGATAAGGTGTAGCGATATGAATTTTCACTCAATAATGTCAGTTGTTTGCAAAATTAGTTCTAATCTCAAGAACTTCGGAATTCATTTCGAACCGGACTGCATCATTCTACAATGACTTCTATAAGAAAGATTTAAGTGTAGACAAATTTACATTTTCTTTGAGGGGCTGAGTAGATAAACATTGTGGGTATTACGCCAGATGCCATCGGAAGAGACGAAGACACGAGCCTTTATTCATTATTATCGTTAGACTTCTCATGGCAGCTGAAGAACTTCTTAAAAAGTGATAGTTTATAGTCATTGCGTTCAGAGTTTAAGAATATGTTCCATCAATGACAAACAAAAATAGATATCTAAAAAAAAAAAAATGGTTACTCAGGGTAAAGCATGCGCAGTAGAGCTCTGAGCCCTCTTGTACAACTTCTCTAACAGAGGACTCCTCCCAATCATTCTCGTCAGAGCTTATTAAGATGGACATGCTTTTGCTGAGTAGCTATCTTTGTCTTTTCTGTCACGGGAGATGCATCTTCTTAAGTTTTGATGACAATGATCAGTGGCTCAGGTCTGGTCACTCTCGATGGCATCTGAGAACTGGATGGCATGTGGCGTTGAATCTGCTTTGGCTATCTACTAATTAGTACACGCAATTTAGATTAAAAAACAGCGAATAGAAGAAATAATTTATAAAGAAATAATATTTGAGATGTGTACTTTCGATAGCATTAGAAATAGATCCGAAAATGCTCCACCCCATTCAGGAACGGAAAGTCCCTTTTCTGTAGATAACCACCCCTAACAGGAACTTAACGCTGGTTTGTCACTTTTATCTTGTATAACGTTCGTTGGAAAAGAAAAAAGTATAGGAAATAAAAAAAATTGTAGCCCACCTATTTCGCAGTAACAGCCAAACTGAGGGGGGGTAGTTTGGAGCGCGCAGGTAAAAATTCATCTTACACGAACTTTTTTAACGAACATCTCAAAACCGGTTATTTTAACGAGAAAAATACCCAAAAATGAATTTATAGAGCAGAATTTTCTCTATAAGATGCATGTCTAGCGGCATTTGACGCAAGGGATTTTTATTTATTTTCCCCTTTTTTCCACAAAGATGCGTTTTTTATTTTAATTTAAGCTCGTTTACACACCACTCTTGAGGTAGAGCTCTCGGTGCGTTTTTTACAATGGTTTCCCTTGTAGGCACATTCCACTAAAATTCTGTCCAATTTTAGTCATTAGAGGGTTCTTCATTGAACTGTTCTTCAAATTCGGAATTTAAACATTCTTGCCCATGGCAATTAGAGCACATTGTTGAGTAGTGCAGCAAAACCTTAACACAGCTGCATCGTTTTCCGCAACCCTTTTTGCAGCTGCAGGATACTATCTAAAGGGTGAAAATTGGTGCTGATAACTCCGTGGTATAAATTGGTGCTAAGATATTGCCCACTTTCTTCCAATCCATTCCATTGGTTCAAAATTTTCTCCTCGCCGAGATTGAATTGCAATATTTTGAAGCTGTTTATATTTATCATCCTGTCGAGTTTTGCTAACGCCTATTAAATTCACCAAACCTCTTTCAGCACGCACAGTTTCACTTTCTTGAAGCGCCTTTTCGCAAATGAAACAATCACCTATTCAAATGTGCTTTTAGAGGGCGGAATATTAAACATAATATTTTTAGTCGCAAACTCCTCTATAAATCCTTATTTTACTATAAGGAAATAACCAGACTGCAACCAAAGTTACAAATCTGGCGCGTTAAGTGTAATAATTGCATATTAGCATCAAAACGCTAATGCTTCGATTGCAAAAAACACCAGCCGAAAGACTGATCCTACTTAAAGGAGCTCCCTTGCCAGTCGTCACACACCACTTGCAGACTGCAGTTTCGAGCTGTTGGCTCTCGTCAGTGCAAGGTAGGTATGCGACGACCGACATGAGAATCCTTTGACTATAGTACATCCCGGTATTTTTACAATAGCGACATGTAAAACAGCCAGCAGGCGCCATCCAGCGGTCCAGTGTCTGTTGCAATCGAAAAATAAATAGTCTGACTTGGCTATTGGCTAATCACCTATTGTCTCTGTTTCTACAGCAACACTTTCACGTACATTTATGTCTATGTAGTAATAACATATCTGTATATATTTTTCTTCACAGTATTTGATTTGTTGGCTAAGTTAGAATAGCTGTAACAGGAGAATAATCTGCTGAATAAGCATCAGACCTAAGCAAATTTTATAAATGAACAATTTTCAAAATTGAAATATTTGAAAATATAAGTTGATTTGATAGTTTCTTTTGATAATGTTTCTTTCCGTTCCCACTTTTCTCTGAACAGACGGCTTCTATACCATCTTACCATCTTAATCTCTTGCGACCTGGGACATACGGTGGCCCAGAACGTCCATATTGTGATGATGTAGATTTGTAAATTTTTATATTTTTTAAATTTTAAATGTCATTTTTATATTAATGTCCCTGCGGGGTTTAACTTCAGCTATTCCACCACTCAATCAGAACATACATAAAGACAACTATGATAACTATTTCTTGCGGCAGTTATATTTACCGCAGCTGAGACTGGAACCTAGGAATGATACAGCGACTAACCGTGTTCCCTCTCACACAAATCAACAACAGATTAAAAATGAAATTAACACCTATACCCGAGCCCAGAATCCCCTGGTCTCAGGCCTAACAAGCTATGTTTTACTTTCTTCTTTTTCATTCAGCTTTCTACTCGCATTAAATCTTGCATCTTAAACACGCTTCCTGTCGAATGATAATATAGTATTCCACCGTCTCTTTTGCAATTATCCGCACGTAGGGGACGCGGTGTGAAAATTGATTAAATATACTATCCAAGCGGCGCCTCCGGCAAAACATAGAATACAAAAGGTTTTGGCCTGGTCAGATATAATGAAATGCCGTTAGGTTTATATATCGAAACCCAGCTCCAATGAATGAATTTATATAAATTGGTTTTGTTTTATACATTATAAATAATTAAAGTATGCCTAAAAAGTAGAAAAACATACACAAAACTTATTTTTATTGTAGTCTTTTTTTGTAACATATTTGGATATACATTATCTGAGACACAGTAACAAATCATTAAATGTAAAAATACATGTCTCATTTTCATCATGTCCCTGTCATAATGCCATTCCCTGTATTGCCAGGGAAATGAGAATTGGCATGGGAATGATATCAGGAAAATGATAATCTTCTATTTTGCTTTACGTTACCCATTTCAAATAAATAATTAACGGTCCACATTTTTAGGTTATGTTGGTAACATAAACGTAAGGAATAAAGAATATTCTTAAATATTTTTGATAAAATGTTACTTACCTTATTACTTCAATTACGGAGATGACATGCAATTAACACAATTCAAAAAACGTTTTACTCATGTTCTATTTTTAGTAAAAATAAGTTGTTGCTCTGGATACAAAACACAGGGGAAATGTTTGGATTGAATTGAAATTTAATATAGAAATGTTAAAAGATCTCGAGGAAGATTTAAATTTATCGCCAAGGGAACAATTAAAACTCTATCTATTTATAGTCCATATAATAGTTTTGTTCACGTTGTAGTCCTAAAAGATATGTTTATTTCGAAAGAATATAATTTAATGTAGGCAATTATAGAATTCATAATATTATTATCGATTCTCTTTAATAATCGTCGTTAAAGGAAGCTAAATTATGTTTGTTATTATGTGATATTTCTTATGTTCCTTTACTTGACTTGATCTAGGTCCAGGTTTTCTTGAAGGTTGCATTCTCTTCAAGCTCCTGATGTATATTTTAATCATAATAACCTGTAATTTATGTAAATTTATAATAGAATGTTCATAAAAGCGCACATAAATATTAATATAAAGTTATATTTATTCTTCCCCGGTAAGTTTATTTTAAGATTGCTCTTGAAATTCACAGTTTGTACATGTTTTATTGCAGCTTAAAGTTGAAATAATGTTAGAATGAAATGTGGAAAGTAATTTGTGAGACAATTTGCTTTTCTACGTTTGTAGACAGTGTATAAATTTCTAAAACTGATATGCTTCCCCACGGAACGCCTCTGCAGTCGGCAGTCTGGTGGAATGTCTAGACAAGGACCGTGAAGGCGTTCTACAGAACGTCGAACGGAGAGAGGCGCACTTTTTGAGACAGGAATGTACAAAAAGTCGTTCGTGGGAAAAAGGTTCGCACGTAGTAACACAGGTCGTTGGAGAGAGATGTGTAAATATAAAGAAGAATAATGCGGGAGGAAGATGACACGATGAGGGTGGATGGCCTAAGCAGCATTCTTTACCCACCCTGTGAATTAATTTGGTTTGAAGTAATCTTGTCCAGCTGATATGAGCTGGTGCGGCGACTTTTCGTCTAGCGTGACTCCGTTTAATGGATGCTAAAAGGCTGCTCATTATCTCTGTAATTATTCATTATAGTTGTAATTTAGTTCTTAATAATATGGGCACGGTTGGTAAATAATTGTTCATTTATTTCCGTCTTGCGTTTCATATTTAAATAAATAAATACATAATATGCCTTTGTTTAGCCTAGTGTCAGCGTCTTGAGCTGGTGTAAATGTCAACCAGGATCAGTGGTACACTAAATTATTTCTAGTCTGTCGTAGTGTAAATACGAGTAGTATCCTTTTGAATTATGAAAGAAAAAAGTAAGTTACATATACCTACAAGATAATACAGTAAACAATTCATTTGTTAGCGGTACAACTATTCATTCCCTAAAAGTGTACAAGGTAACCAAAAATTATTTTTCAATGAGGAAGATGCATGGATTTTAAAAATGCTTAATTTTATTATTTTTCCGTAATATGTACTATATAAGTTGATAATATAATAAAAGAAACTCATAGAAAAATTTCGCTTCGTAAATATGCCACATTAAAATTTGAACTTTTGTGGAAACAAAACCACGTGACTGAAAACGCTATAATATTGCTTTGACGTCACTAATTGGGTCTGAGTTTGCTAATTTACGTTGTTATTCTTAATCTTGTTATTAATTATTGGTTAATATGACGGATAATCATTTTATAACATCCCTAACGTGTTTATCTATAACCACAGTTTCCTTTTTAGATGTTTCAACGTTTTAACAATAACGACGTGACGCTACAGGTTACGAATGATACTATTCGTTAGGGATAGAGCATTTTAATGGTTTTAAATTCTCAGCCGAAATAAATATTTTTTTTCACCCTCAATTTTAACAAAAACGAAAAAGAAAAAATACGAGGAAGCATATTTTTCTGTCGTCGATCTATCTGTGATATAAAAAAAAATCATGCAACTTCCTCATTAAGAGCATTTAAAATTGAATTTTCTCAATTTTTTCAAATGGAACACCCTGTATATTTTTCGACGATGTGATGTAGAAATGAAAAACGAACATTTTTTGTAAGCACTTTCCTATGGCTAATTGCAACTATTTTCGTTTTATAAATAAATAAGTGTCAAATTCAAGAATAAACTTAAAAAAAGAGGTTCCCTCAAATAATTCATTAGAAAAATTTATAATAGGTGTTCGACGTGTTGCCCATTTTGATTGGCACACATCTCTATGTGCTTTTGAAATGAGGTTCCCACTGTTCCTAGAACTGCCGATGTGATAGATGTAAAGGCAGTTATTATTCTTTCCTTCATATTTTGTACTGTTGTTGGTTTGTCTCTATAATTTCCTTCACGTATCCCCATAAAAAGAAATCCATTTTTGTAAGATCTGGGGATCTAGCAGGCCATTTAGTGGGTCCATTTCTTCCAATCCATTGATTAGAGTAGTTATTATTTAAGTTGTCTCTAACTGCATTTAAATAATGTGGTGGAGCACCATCTTGCTGAAACCACATCCTATTTCGAATTCTTTCAGGGAGATTTACCAATAATTATGGCAGATTGTTTTCCAAAAAATGAAGATAAATAGCTCCAGTCAATGTACCATCAAGGAAATGCCGCGCTATTACAGTTCTCCAATAATACCTCCCCAAACGTTTATAGACTATCTGTGTTGGTTATCGACTTGCATAAAAAAGTGAGGATTTTCCGAAGCATAATAATGGAAATTGCGCCTATTAACAAATCCATTTTTATGAAAAGTTACCTCATCACTGAATAAAACAGTATTGAAGAAGTTGACATCATGTTGCATTTCACTTCTGGCCCAATTACAAAATTGTAGGCGTTTCTGGACATCGTCATCAGATAATTTCTGGTGCATTTGAATATGATATGCATGCAACTTATTTGTTTTTAAGATTCTACCCACAAACCGTCTACTTATTCCTACTAATAAGCTCACTTCTCTTTGACTAACATGGGGATTCTCAACCAGCACCACAGAAAACTCATTTTCTTCATTTATAACACGTTTTGTTCTTTCACTTTTTTTATATTCGACATTTCCAGTTTCCAGAAATCTATCAAGAAGGTTTTGGAAGCTGGTAACATCAGGAATCCTTCTTTCAGGATAACGTTGGTGATAAATTATATTGGCAAGTAAACAATTTATATCTGACTCGCCCAAAACAAAAGTCATGTCTACAAGTTGCGCTTTATTAAAATTCATATCGTAAAATTCCAAATATGTTAAATTCAATACGAATTGTAACGACCGATAAGTGTGATAAATGCTCCTTTGTACACGACAATTTATACCAAACTGAGATTTTATTGCTTGTCGAATAAGGAAAGCAGCAAAAAATTTTCAAAAAAACATTACAGTAAAGGACCGGTTAAATACTATTTACTCATTTCAATGGATTGGAAGAAATGGTCCCACTAAATGGCCTCATTTCAAAATTGCATAAAGACGCGCGTTTCGACAACCAAGTTGTCATTATCTGGGGGGAGGACAATATGGTTGTCGAAATGCGCGTTGAATAATAGTATTCGAGTTTTGTATGATGTCTGTAGAAACTACTTCTTGAGAGACAGCGTCACACTGAATGTTCCAGACCCCTATAAGATTTAAATACTTGCGTTTTTAGCGAATATGGAAAAATATTAGTTTGGTCGGGAAAAACCTGGAAAAGTCAGGGAATACCACTCTAGAATTTGAGTGGCAACCCTGAAATTTCCTTCGCATTAATTTCAAAAAGCGCGAACTGCAGATACGTCGCAATTATATTATATATATTTTTTTCACGGACATTTATTCATTTTGAATTTTTTCTGTGAATTAGGTATATGTTTTAGTTGTGTTGGTGACTTCCAACAATATTTCTACTGGTTATAGATAAAAATACCAAATAAGTATAAAATTATTCTTTTTGTGCACTTGGAGTAACACGTTATCTGCAAATATGTTCGCAGTTTCTATCTAAAGCTAGTTAAATCAAAGTCGAATTGACGTTAAACTGACATTAAATTTCCCTAAACAAGTATTACTAGATTTAGATGTAATTCTACCGATTTTGGTCAATATAACCAAATTTCGACGTAATCTTATTCTCCACTTATGTCGAATCCACGTCGTGCCAACGTATATTTGACTTACATATGGTTAAATCTAATTTTGCGATTAAATTTACTATACATAAGTTAGGTAGTCAGGACGTTAAATTAGACCAAAATGTTTGCTGACTGCTTACCCTAACAGATATAACTGAGGAAGTTTTAAACGCTACCAAAGAAACTAAAAGCTAATGACAATAGGACCAGACCTCATTCCTGCTTTTAGAGAAAACCAAAAATATTAGTCTACTGAACGCATGTTATTATTAATCACACAGAACAAAAGCAGAATAAATTGATGGTATTAACTTTGTCGACAATGGGCCTCTAACGGACATTTCATTAAAGATGATGATCTCTTCAAAATTTTTCACTAAAGTGTTTATTGTTCGAGATATTTGCAAAAAACAATTTTGAAAGGAGTTCCTACTGAATAGACAATAAAAATCTGGCAACACTTCAATGGTTCGCCCATTATATAATGTGTAAACGAGTGTTAGTAGATAGTAGCCCATGTTTACAAATTCCGAGGTTCGTTTGGGGGTTGTATACACATAATTACCGGGTAATTCATGAGCTACTGCCTGAGGACCAGACCGTTACTAAATTGCTTTAGTTGCAAACTGTTGCAGATTTACTTTTCGATCCCAAAATGTGTATCACGTGCGGAATTTATGGCTGAATTGGGCCGCCACATACATTTTACCGCAATGTTTGCGATGCAATGACTGAATTGCCGTCTGTGCCGGAGTCTGGGACTTTTGTTTGCATTATTTTCAAAGAGAAATAAACATAAATAGAAAGCTGTGTTTCGAGTAGACGTAAATTAAAATAGTACGAAACTAGTGTAATATAGACGCTGCCGAATGACTGTCGTAAAAGTGGAGAGCTTGTGTTATTGCTTTTAAACTAAAACTTTGTAATGTAAGGGCACTAATATATTTTTATGAATTCGCAATCCCAAGGATTGACTGAAATCGATGAATTTATGAATTTCAGCGCTATTGTTTAATACATTAGAAGCATATTAACTTTTATAGCTACCTTAGAATCTAGACTAATATTTTATTCTAATGAAGATGTATTGATTTTTTAATCAAAATAGAAAATAGGAAGAAAGGAGATCAATAATTAAACTTGAAACAGCGATTTATTTCAAGAACAAGGCATTTAGGAAGTAGTTCATCACAAACGGTTTTGAATTATTACAAGAGAAATCGATTTTTACAATATTTTTCAGACACAATACTCCAAATATTTTGGATATCCAGTTGGGAGGTTATAAATTCCCATATCAGTCAGAGGTAAAGTATTTAGGTGTGGTGTTAGACAAAAAGTTGACGTGGAAATCTTTCATTGAATCGATTATAACAAGATGTAACAAAGGAATCAATTTCTGAAAATTAGTCACTAAAACCTGGTGGGGCGCAGATGTAAAGGTTGCATTGCTTTTCTATAGAGCTTATATTAGATCAGTCATAGATTATGGATGTGTCATATATGGATCTGCAAATAAGTCTATACTAAATAGATTAGATATTACGCTGCGAAAAGCTATTCGGATTTGTCTTGGTGCGATGAATTCCACTCCTATCAATCCACTTTATGTCGAAGCTCTTGAGCCCCCTCTTGATAAAAGGAGAGAATTTCTTAGCAACAAATTTATGCTGAAACAATTTTATTTCAATACTCCACTACTAAACAAAATTTCAAGCTTAAACATCTTCGACTTATGTAATAAGTTTTGGATTAAAAAACCCTCACCTCCCTTGACTATAGCTTTTCGATACTGTTCTGAACTTACAGACCTTGAGCGGTTTTCTATTGACAATTTTAATTTCTTTGATTTATTCACCGATACGGATTTCATCATACCATCTTATACGGAAAATTATTTAATCAACTCCAACACTCTTAAAAATCTGCTGAATCAATTTGATGACCCGCTGCTTATTTACACAGATGCATCAAAAATTAATTCTCAGACTGGTGGGGCTTACTTCATTCCATCATTGAATATTGAGAACTATTTCCAACTTAACACTAATTGCTCTATCTTCACGGCGGAGGCCATAGCTATATATGAGGCATTACAATTTATAAAACAATACAACTCCCCCAATACAATAATTGTTTTATCCGATTCCTTGTCTGTAATTAATGCATTACGTAATACAAACACCTTCAGCTACAAAGTTAATCCATATATCTTCAAAATAAAAAATATCATTCATCAAATACACTTATCTGGGAAAAAAGTTACATTCGTCTGGGTCAAAGCACATATAGGAATTAAACACAACGAGCACGTAGATACATTAGCTAAAAAAGGAGCTTCATCAAGACACATTCTTGAACATAAAATCGGTTTAGCAGACACGCATAGTGTTCTTAAACTAAATTTGAGAGTCAAATGGAATTACTAATGGAAAGAGTATTGCTTTACCAACCCTACCAGGTACACGATGATTCATTCCAGTATACCTAATAAACTTTGGCATGAAGACCTTCAAGCATCGAGATTAAAATTTGGTCACGCATGTTATCCCGCACACCTATACAAAATTGGTATATATACCTCACCAAATTGTGATCAATGCAACATCATAGCAGATCTCGACCATATATTTTTTGGATGTGTGAAATATGAAAATGCCTCTAACGCATTAATCACTAATATTGCACAAAACTGCAATATATTGGCTCCCTTTAATATGCTCTTCTTATTGTCCTTAGGATCTCGTAAAGTTTATACGTATATTTTTGATTTCGTAAAAGAAACATGTATTAAGCTTTAGGTTATGTTGGCTACCGTATGTTTTTCCCCTCTGTTGTTTTCCCCTGTCAACCGTGGTCCTCCCTGTATTGTCTATTTTTAAATGTCCTGACAGACCCCAGGACGGGAAGCGTGTGTCCCTGTTGTATCCTTTTTTGTTGTCTTCAATTTATTTTCCCTTTTTTTTTTCTTCGTTTTTAGGTTAGAATTAGGTATATTTTTTTTGTCATACTGTTCGCTACCATTATCAGGATATTTAATAAATTAATTTAACGTTAATCTGACGATCAATTAGATATTTTGTGACTGGCAGTATGGTCTTCGACCGAAAGCCATTAAAAAAAAACAAGGCATTTTACAAAAAAAAGGTTGAATAATAGCTTTTTGATGTCGAGAGAGGGGGGAAACAAAGTGATGATATTGATTTTTATCTTAGGCACGTTTTCAAAGTTATTTCGAGGCCAATTTTGTTTGTTTAAATGGAAACCTATATTTTCTTTTGCCGCATCTTGTTTTTCACTAAAAAAAGGACTTCTGTCTAAAACTTTTTTGTTTGACCTCAACTTTGTAAGATTGCTCAACAAGGTTTTTGATTACTTTTGGTTGGCCAAAACCATTAACTTTAGAAAGGAGTGTAATTGAATATAAAATTTGAGAATCCATAATTCAACTGTTTATCATGAATGTGAAACAAGTACCTTTAATTTCAAATAAATTTTATTTAGAATGCTAGTAAAAAGGTCGTAATAAAGATTATATCACATTAGTTTAATAATTGTTCAAAATGATGAATAAACTTCGAAGGATAAAAGAATAAAATATTTTTTTCTGAGTCCGTTCTAACCATTTTTATCAAATGAGGCACATGGATACTTCCTTAGTACCAATATAAGATAGCTAGTTGCTATTTTCTCCAAAACCTCATTAACGTACTTTGTTAATAGCATTATGGGATGATATTCCTCCCAGAAAATGCAGAGTGAATCTGCTAAGTAAGGGGTTAAGGAATTAGTAAAAGAAAAATTTATAAGAAAATTATACTGCGTGAACAAATTCAACTTGGTGCCTTTTAAAATTGTATGTTTGATATTTTGTCAAGATTGGTTGAAATATAATTTATTGCGGGAACATGGCATGTTAGTTCAGCAGATTTATGATAATTTGGAGTAAAATGTTTAACCTCAAAATTTATTTATTCCTAAATGGGAAAAATTTGTACAAGTTGCCCTGGACAATTTTTTTTGTCAGAGATGTTACTTGATCCTTCTTCATTCGTTTACCTAGAAATTTGATATGTTGCAATTTTAATTCTAAACCAATTTATACAATCATAAAACCTATTTATATTTATAAATTTGCAATATGTACAGAGTTATTCACTATACATTGACCCCCCTTTATTTTTGTTATTATTGAAAATAGAAAAAAAAAGTTTCGAATAAAAATTGTAGGATCTTACCTATATTTTATTGAAACATGATAAAAAAAACAATATCATGTATACCAAAGTCATGTGATGCGAAATAAATATGTTTTTTTTTAAAATGGAACACCCTATGTATTATTGCATTTTCGAGAGGCTCTTTTTCTCTGATTTCAAATATATAATATTGTATAGATCCATCTTAAATACTTCTTGAGATATTTGACATTCAAACTGCAAAAATGAGCTGCTTTATTGCAAGAAAAGTGAGTCATGCATGTTGAAACACAAGTGAAACAAAAATAACAAGGTAGGCCACGAAAATAATAATTTTATTGTTTATTCAATTTTGACATTTCAAACCATCATCATTAACATTTATTTAATCAAAATGGGTTATAGTGAGGCTGAAAAGGTCAAAATATTTTCCCTTTATGTGAAAAATAATGAAAATAAGTGTGTCGCAAGAAGAGAATACATGATGTTGTATCCGAATCGAGCGATTCCTAGTGTAAACACGCTTTTGAATGTTTATCGTCATGTAAATAGGACCTATAGTTTTTCAAGAAATCGACGTAACGTTACGGCAAACGAAGAATAAGATCTAGATATATTGTTGTATTTTGAAGGTAAAAATTATAGTTTAAAGAACTAAAAAACACGCTTTAATAAATAGCAAACCGAACTAAAAAGTAAAAAATAATATTTAAATATTGACAAAAAATTCATTTTATTGTAAAAAGCGTGGGGTGCTTGATATCAATTGTTATAAATATTTTATTGGTAGCTATTGATAAAAGTAGAATTATAAAATATAGTAAAAAACACCCCACGCTTTTTACGATAAAATGAATTTGTTGTCAATAATATTTAAACATTATTTTTTACTTTTTAGTTCGGTTTGCTATTTTTTTTCAATTTAAACTACAATTTATAAAATATATATAATTAACAACGGCGCCTCCACCAAAATCTCCACAATAGGTTAGTCGCTTTTTTTTAAATTTTATTTTCGGTCCTTGATAAGTGTGCAAAGTTTCAGTTTAATCTAACGTTTTTGAAGTGGCTGAAAATCACGTTCAAAGACTCCATTACAAGCAAACAAAGTAACAAACAAACAAACATGCAGGTAAAGCTAATTAAAGCGTGTTAAAAAATAATTTCTTATAAAAATAAATCGATACCTTATTTTAATATTTGTTTTGGAAAATTCGGTTAATAGTTTATTAAATGCTTGTTGTGAAATGGGAAAAAGTTATTCCAACATTCAAAAAACTTTGAAAATCATCAATATAGGCCTTATAAAATATTACTCGTCCAGGAACTGAATGAAGAGCAAAAACATAGAAAATTGGAGTTTTGTCAGATCATGCTCCATGAATTAGATGAAAATACTGATTTTTTTAAAGAAATTATATGGACAGATGAGTCAAGTTTTTCCACGGCGGGAGTTTTTAATAGAAAAAAACGGACGTTCCTGGAAGAATAGAAACCAAAGACAGAGAAACGTCAAGCAATTAAAAAAATCGGGTAGAAAATCAATCCACGTTTGGTGCGGATTTTTCAAAACAAAATAGTTGGGTCTATAATTTATGATTGTACTTTGACACGACAAACATATCTCGAAAATAATTTTACCAGAGGTAGATCGTCTAATTCAAGAATTCCCTATGGACGTATTGTCTAGAATGATTTGGCATCAGGACTCCACATAGAATTTTAGAAGTTCGGGAAGATTTAAATAATCAATTTCCCATTTGGATAGGCAATGCTGGGACCATTCGATGGCCACCAAATAGCCCTTTTGACGCCATTAGATTGCTTTTTATGGGGGTTTTTTTAAATCAGAACCACAATCTTCAGGCCATTAAAGCAATAATTGAAGAAGAAATGAACAACTTCAACAGAAATCATAACGCTATTTACAATATTTTCCTAAACTTAAGAAGACGCTATGAGCTTTACATTGAAAATAATGGTGGCCATTTTTAACAATTTCTTTAATTGATTACTTATGTAGTATTATTTTATTATAAAGAGTTTTCTCTTGCTTTGTTAAATCTGTTTTTTAATAAATTAAATATGAAGTTAATTCCAATATCATATTAGTTACTTACACGTGATAGTTAGGCCATATATAATTTACATGTTGAAAATAGCACTTTTCGTACGTGAAAGCGTTTTCACATACTGTCAGCGTGCGTTAAAGATTTATCACATGCTATATGAAATCAATAATTTTCAATCGTAATTAGTAGTGCGTAGCTAGTAGCACTTTTCAAAGCATTTGTAGGAAAAACTTTTTATTTTACTAGTGAATAAACAATTATTTACGGTTGTTGCTATGGAGTTAATAATAACGGTTTGAAATGTCAAAATTGAATAAACAATAAAATAATTATTTTCGTGGCCTACCTTGTTATTTTTGTTTCACTTGTGTTTTGGCATGGCTCACTCTTCTTGCAATAAACAGCTCATTGGCATTTTGAATGTCATGTATTTAAGATAGATCTACAATATTATATATTGGAAATCAGGAGAAAAGAGGCTTCTCGAAAACGCAATAATATATAGGGTGTTCCATGTATCACGTGACCTATACATGATATTGTTTTTTTAATCACGTTTCAATAAAATATAGATAAGATCCTACAGCTTGTGTATGAAGCTTTTTTTTTTCTCTTTTCAATAATAACAGAAATAAAGGAGGAGATCAATATATGGTAAATAACCCTGTATTTATTTCATTTATCAAGTTAAATTAAATAAAAATACAAGCGGTGAGCTCTCATGCGTTTGGAGAGGAGACAAAATTGTCAGTTTTTCTACATTTGCAACATTCGACGATCAATAAATACTCCATTTGACATTATCGACGATAATAAATAATGTGATTGAATTTATTGAAAGTTACGAACCAAACAAGAACTGGTTACAAGTAAATTATATACCGTTACGGAATTTTCCCCAGAGTACAATACGGTACATGCAGAGAATCAGAATACATTTCGAAAATAAAAGAAGGCTGAATATAATCATTTTAAACTTTCGTGCTTTTACGAAAACAACCAATAAATTGTCTGGAAAAAGTCATATTCCTGTTTGTCTGCTGTCATGCGGTACGGCGTATTCAAGCAAAAAAATAATCATAATAAGCCTGGTTTGTAAAGAGAAAAAACTTGAATAACCATTATTATTTCTCGGCTTGCTGCGATGCTGTGCTGTTAGTGTCATGAAGGTATCCAATTTTAAATGCGCCTACTTACGTGTAATTTTTACAAGATTCTAAACGTTACGCCGGCTGTGAAAATTTATAACAATAACAAACGCTTGAGTACTCACAAATCCTTAATTGGTCAACAGCGTGTAAAAACCACTGTCTCACGGCGTGACTAAATATGTGGATTTATGTACATTTTCCTTAAATACTCTAATTTTAAGTATAATTTTTTAGTCGTGACAAAACAGGAGACTAATTAAATCAACGTACAAATTTAAATACATTGGTTAGCACACATAAAGTAACGCCCATTACATTTTAACACTTACCCAAATACACTACTAGACGAGCATTTCGCTAACAATGTCGATATCATCAGGGGATGGCCTGTCACCTTACTAAAATTTTATAGAGAGATATTAGGTCCTAACCTAACTCTCGATGGTGGTGTGTCCAAGTTCTTGAGAGAAACGTTGGCTAGCTTACAGCCGGAGCTGGCCGTGCGGTTATTTAGAACTACTCAATATACAACTGAGCAGCTCAGGGCGCCAGTAACCTAAATTGCCCTACGTTTCCAAGTAGTGGCTTAAAGTTCGGTTACAAAACTTCAAGCACCCCAAATAGAAATATATATAATTGGACCACGAAATCGATATCAGGTGTCAATTGCCTTAATTTTCTCTACTGAATATATTTTGAACGCATATTCTACAAAAATAAATGATTCCCAAAGTATAAAAAATCTACTTTAATTTTCTATCATTCTGAAATATATATAAAAAAAACATAAAGTTGTAAGCTAATAATAATGAATGCCCGCTCGTGAATGTTTAGGTTGAAATATATATAGATATATAAAAAAAAAATATATAGTGGTAAACCAATGATTAAATGTCCGCACGTGATCACGGTTGGCGCACAATATAATTTATTAAAAAAAAAAATGACGTAATAATTATATCTGCAAAATGATAGTAAATACCAAAAAAAATTAAATAAATATATTAATACAGGTCAAGATTTTGTCAAGACAAATGAATTAATCACTGAAATTTAGCGCAAGGGTCTAAAAGACGGCCATTCAATTAGTAGCAGACAAAAATGCACTACTAATATGTAATAGATTATTTGGTACACAAATGAATATGAATAAATGCAAAATATTAAAATAGTATATAGAAAATACAGAAAATTCAAAGAAATACAGCTTATCTGCTTAATGTCGTCCTCGCACGAGATTACTGCAAATGGCGGCTCCAATGGTCGATCGTCCAGGACAGCCGGTATACTGCGTCTATTTCAGAAATTCCAAAATAACGAACTGGAACGCAGGAACTTCAATAGGTCTTCTAACGGTAGCTTGATATCAGAAATATCCCAAATTAGAAACCAAAATTACTGCACCAAAAAGTGAAAGAAGCCAGGGAAAAGAAGAAAAGCCCTATAACAAGGATTCACGAAATTACCATTAACCAGTCATTTAAAAGAAGAAAAATGTAATAACTTACGTAGATGGAGGGTGGCTTGAAGTAACCAAAGCTATAGGCAAGAGCTTGGTTGATTACCACGTGTTAATTAGGGGTAACAAATGCCCTCAAATCCAGCAATACAGCCGATATTGTGCGCCGTCCAAAAACTTACATAAGCACACGGCCACAATATAAACACAATCTTTCTAATTATATCCAAAATGAACACCTCAAAGTGTTAAACATATAGAAAAATGTGGATTGCACTCATTAACACACCAGAAATACGTGGTAACTGACTCGAACGCCTGTTTTTATCCTTCGCTCACAAAAACTTCGCGATAAAATACGAAAAACTATACATGATAATGGCAGAAATATAATGGCAATACCTATTAATTATATATAATATGATGTTTATTTTTACGGATATTCCCTATATTGAGACAAGCTTGATGTATAAAATTGAAAGGATTTAAAATGACCAATACGAAATTTTAAGGTGATTATTTCCTGATTTTCCAAATATACGATTCCGTAGCGCACCGCTGGTTGCATACTTTTAGGCGCTCTAACTCGATAAAATTAACATATAAATCCAAGGAGCGGCATATACAGTGTGAGACCCATTTCAAATGGAAAACTCTCTGTAAAAAATGTATTTATAACCCTATGTTAACGCTTTTTTTTTATGATAAACCATCGAAAACTCCACTTTATGACAAAAATTTAGAGATAAATTTCAATTTTCAAGGCTTTCTATGATTTATTTTCAATATCGAAAATGGACAAATTTGATTAGCGATTTTTTTATTGAAATTTTAATTACACGACTGGATTCAGTAACCTCTCAAACGGGTAAATCCCAAGTTCCATGAAAAAATATTGAAAAATGACAGATTTATGACAAAATCAATGTAGGCTCATGTAACTTTTACTTGATTTTTTCTAAAAATCGAAGTAGCCCATGAAAAATAAACAAAAGAAAGATAAATTAAGTGAATAGTTTTAATAAATATTACATTTTTATTGAGTAATGGCAGATATTAATAGGGTGCCATGGAAAACAAATTTTATAGTCAAACGTCAAATCTTTAAAATTCGCATATTCTCATATTCATTGTTATTGAATTATAAAATTAATTGATAGTTATTATCAAGTATTAGTTTATTAGTTTGTAGTTAATTATGGATAATCTAAATGTACCGGAAAAAATTGAACTTGTGCGCCTTAGAGGAGATAATGACAGAACTTTGTAAGAGGTATGCGAGATATTCAACAACAGGCATCCGAATAGGCCCAACATTACTAAAAGTACTGTTTATAAAATAAACAAAATTTTTAATGAGTGTGGCGCTGTGACACACGGCGTATTATAAGAACAGATAATATACAAAGAAGAACCAGGTACGAGCAGACAGTTTTAAATTATTTTAACAACAATCCAAACGCCAGTGTAAGAGTAGCTAGCTTAGATTTGAATTTATCTAGAGAAAATATTCGCCGATGCCTTAAGAACAATTTGGTAAAACCATTCAAACCCAAATTTTTACACACGTTGGAACCTGGTGATGATAACAGACGGATGGAGTTTTCCTTGTGGGCGCAAGGGGAGTATCTTAATAACATACATTTTAATAAAAATATTTAATTCAGCGATGAAGCAACTTTTACAACAAACGCGGTAGTATCGTCACTAAATTCTAGGTTTTGGGCTATAGAAAACCCACAGTTTGTCATTAATTGTAAAAGACAATATTCCGAAAAAGTTAATGTTTGGTGTGGGTTGCTCAATGAAACAATCATTGGCCCTTTCTTTTTTGAAGGTAATATGAATAGCATGCAGTTTTTACAGTTTCTAAGAAATGAATTTTGGAATATTCTACGTAAACTTCCAATACAAGAAAGAGTAAATCTACATTTTCAATTAGATGGAAGCTCTGTCCATAATGCCAGAGTGGTTAGATGGCCGAATGCTAACTTTCCTAATCGATGGATAGGTCGTGGTAGCCCGTTAATTGAATGGCCACCCCGATTCCCGGACTTAACATCGATGGACTTCTTTTTATGGGGTTTAATAAAATCTAAAGTTTACAGGTCACGCCCGAGTAATAAAGAAGATTTGTGTGCAAGAATAAGACAAGCTTGTGCAGAAGTTACCCGGCAACAATTACAGAATGTCGTAAAAAATATTAAAAAACGATTCGACAAGTGCATCGAAATAAACGGCGGCCTTGTAGAGGCTACAAAAATTTAAGAAGTTTTAGTGTAATGTTGTACAATGTGTTATTTTTTTTATTTAATAGGTATCTAATTATTATTACTTTTAATTGTTCATACTTATGTTTTTAAGTCCAATATGATTAAGTTTGTTTAAATGACAATATTTATTAAAACTATTCACTTAATTTATCTTTCTTTTGTTTATTTTTCATGGGCTACTTCGATTTTTACAAAAAATCAAGTAAAAGTTACTATGAGCCTTCATTAATTTTGTCATAAATCTGTCATTTTTCAATATTTCCATTTGAAATGGGTCATACTGTATATTATAGAGGAAAACGATAAATGAAAACAATCACAGACATAGTGGGAATAGTGGTGGATAGTGCCAATGCCTCATCACGTCTTACGTCTTTTATGTCGCGTGCATTAAAATGAGGGAGAAGATCAACCATGTGGTCCGCCTTCTTAGCGTCTCACGTCCACCCCCTTCTCAATTATAGGTTTCTCGCACTATACCTTAAACCTGGAACAAATTCATGACAAGATAATTTTAGCTAAAGTTACTGAGTAAAAATCCGAATGACGGAACATAAAAGAATGCACCGCCTTCTTGAAATTTGGCTCTTTTTAGAGATAATTTTAACGAAATGCAAAAATTAAACTATAAAATTATCTAGTATGCTTCTTCATTTTCAAATTGGTAGTATGCCGTCTAAGTACTTGTGTTAACTTGTCATTTCACTGCTATATTATACACACAAGAATGATTAATAACACCAAACCTCAGTAACCTGCGATAATTTAATTTGTAAATGGCCGCTCTGACGTCGGCTTTTATCTTTTTCATACAGTGACATCGGGAAGAGGCTCTGCCGAACCTAACGAGACACGTTCTCACATGTAGTGCGAGACAATGGATAGTACCTGCTGAAACACGTTGGGGAATATACTTGTATAGTTATTACATCTCTCAAACCCTCGAACAAAACACTGGGGAGTCTACGAGTGCTATTGTGGGTTTGTTTTATCTATATAAGCTTAAACTCGGAAGAAATATGTAATGTTTACCTTAAGTCGACGCCAAATAGTTATCTGGCTGTGCACGAACAAATAAAGGATTAAAAAATACAAGAATACACGAAACAGTAGGAAATTAAAGATTCTAGTCGTCAGGTTTTATTTAGTGTTATGCCCAACGGCACTATTACCTGGAAACGTTAACCGTGAGGTTTAATGGGAGGAAGGTGCTAAGCACTTTAATAAATAACATAATAATATATACAGTGCTACATATTAATCATGGGTAATTTATTACCGCGTTATTTAATATCATAATAACAGAACCTACTATTATTTCTAAGCCCAATTGAGGTGGAAGAAGTCATTAGCGTGTGCTAGATATTAGATATAATCGAAACAGTTTTTTGCTTAAATTATTTGTTGTTTCTACCTTATATAGGGTGATGTATACTATCGCAACAAGGTGGTAAATATTTCAGAGATAATTTGGAGCCCAAATTTGGTAGCTATTTTATTTTCTTAATGTTCAAACTTATACCGTTAGCCCAATAAAATGGGACGAGATTTGTCGGTTTGGATGAAATAATTCAGAGCGGGTTGAAATTTTGAGAACAGGGTTAAGATCTGGACTATGGCTGGGCCAGTTAAGAACATTGATGTTGTTATCTTGAAACCAGTTAGTTACGGTATGAGCAGTATGAACGGAACAATTGTCTTGTTGAAATATGAACTCATTATTAGGAAATAATTGTGACACAGAAGGGAGCATAATATTGTCTAAAATACTAATATACGTTTCACTATTAAATCCTTCCTCAATATGCCACAAAACACCAGGACCACGTGCCGATATCCAAGCCCACATATTGACGGAAAATCTACCAGTTTTATCATTGTTAGATATATATTTCACATTGAATCGAATATTCGGAGGGCGGTAAACATGAATACGACTGCTATGTGTTGACTGGAAAGTTTTTTCGTCTGTAAAGATTGTTCCAAAAATGTACATCATGCGCTAAAAATTCAAGCGCGAATCCTACTCAAGCCTTCTTTATGTTCAGCTTTAAGTAAGTATTTCTGTGCTGCTGCATGACAGCGTAGCTCCGATTCTCTTACTTGCCGGCGACCAGTATTACTCGATCCAGGAAAATTCGTTTCTTCAGCAGCTTGAATAACTGAGTAAAATGAATTTTCTACTAAAGCATTTACCAATTGCAAATCTTGTTGTTGAGTTGATATCCTTCGTCGCCCTGATCCAGGATTTCTACTAATCGTACCGTTTATTCTCCATTCTCTTAAAATGTTACACACAGAATTTTTGTCAATATTATAACGCAGTGGCAATTTGTCTCATTGACCATCCATCTTCTGCTTTAGCAATAACTCCCGATTTAACTAAATCGCTTATATGAGGCATTGCGGGGAGGCAATTGCAGATGCATTCGCAAGTCACTTTAAAAGTGTATACAATGTAGATTTTCATGGAGATGACTCACACATAAAGCTAAATCCGCACATGGATGAAGTAGTTGTAAACTCTATTACACAAAATGAAATACGTGATGCTGTAAAGAGACTAAAGTCAAACAAAGCAGTTGGACCCGACAGGTTACCCTCTTACATCGTTAAAGGTTGTATCGACTTTCTTGTATACCCGCTTCACTACTTGTTTAACCTAAGTTTAAAAACCAAAGTATTTCCTGAAATCTGGAAAGAAGTCCGTCTTTGCCCAGTACACAAGAAAGATGATAAAACCAACATTAAGAATTATAGGCCTATTGCTATACTATCAGTCCCAGCAAAACTTTATGAATCGATTATCTATGACGATATCTATAGATCAGTCTCCAATAGCATATCCATTCACCAGCATGGTTTTATGAGACAAAGGTCAACTGCTAGTAACCTGATTAATATCACTCAGTTCATATCCCAAGAAATACACGAAGGAAATCAGGTGGATGTTGTTTATACCGACTTTCAAAAGGCGTTTGACTCGGTGTCGCATAATTTCCTACTTTGTAAACTTAAAAATGAATTTGGATTCCATGAGAATCTTATAGAACTCCTCACATCATATTTACATAATAGAAAACAGTATGTGTCTGTAAGTGGTTATACATCGAAACAGTTTCTTGCCATGTCCGGAGTCCCTCAGGGTTCCAATCTTGGACCACTGTTATTTCTCATGTTCATAAATAGTCTTACTGAAATAATTAGAGCCTCCAAATATCTGTTATTTGCAGATGATTTAAAGATTTACATTAAAGTTGAAAATAATATGGACTGCTTCCTGCTCCAAAATGACATTAATAATTTATATCAATGGACACTTCAAAATAAATTGTATCTTAACATTAATAAATGCTTCATTATGACCTATACTAGAAGAAAAACTCCAATTATATTCAATTACAAAATGAATAATACAGATTTGGCTAGGGTTGAAACCATGAGGGACCTAGGCGTAACATTTGACACCCAGCTCACATTTAGTAACCATATTTACACCATGATAAATAAGGCTAATAAAATGTATGGATTCATAGTACGCAATACGAAGATGTTTAACAATACAGGAGCTATTAGGCGGTTATATATTTCGTATGTAAGATCTCAGTTGGAATATTGCTCAATTGTCTGGAATCCATTTTATCAAATACACAAAAATAGCGTAGAAACAATACAAAATAAAGTTTTAAGGTTTTTAAATTATAAAGAGACTGGTTTATATAATTTCGATATAGATAAAGATATATTAAGGGAAAGATATAATCTCAAAACACTGGAGAATCGACGAAAATACGGGCATATTGTATACTTACATAAATTGTTACATGGCAATGTAGACGATAGTAGTTTCCTGTCCATGATAAGTTTAAGCGTCCCCCACTATCCTACTAGAACTTATAGAACTTTCCACTTAGACCTGGCAGGTACAAATTATCAAATCAATTCCCCTCTCCACAGAATATGTAGTAACTATAATACGATCCAAGCCAACTGTGATATATTTGATATCAGTATAAAAAAACTAAAAACCATGTTAAATTCATTGTTTTAAACCATTGCTTTCTAATATTATGTTAAAATTAAGCTAGTATTAAGTTAGTTTTAGGTTAATGTAAATATCAAATGTACCATATCACTCTGTAATAGGGCTTGCCTGTTGAGTGCATTACCAAATAAATAAATAAATAAATATTAGTTTTTTGCAGGCTTGCAATATATTATGACAACTAACTGACAATGTCACAAAAATTAAAGTTAGACGTACACAACTAGAATTTAGCAAAATACCGTTATAAGACTTGTCCTATTTTTTTTTGCTCACGACCGTACAAGTTACATTTAATAAAACTCAGATGGGAAAAAGAGGAAGAGATCCTTGTTTCAGTGCCGCTGCTTTGAAAATATGTTGGACAATTTTTTGGCTTTAGGCGGGCATTCTCTTTTACATTTTTGTCCTAATTTCCAATTTCTTGCTTCCATTGAAGAATCAAAAGCATTTTCTTTTTTATTATTAAGACAAGTTTTTTCCATAATCTGAACATTTTAAAGTCATCAAAATTATTCTAGTCATCATTTTTGATGTAGTATCGAAATTAATTTCTTCATATTTGCCAACTGATCAGCTGATGTTTAGCAGCAAGTTAGGTTGTTGGTTGGTTCGAAATGTTTTTTCGAAAAAAATAATATTGATCTTCTAGCATCCTTTTATTTCGTACGCCTATGTTTTCTTTTCTTTTTCGAGGGCTTCTCGATGATTTTTTTTGTTCATTTCTATTGTAGAATTAGCTTCCAAATTTCTGAACAGCAATTTAGAAACATCCTCCACTATGTATAAGTTTAAACAAAACTGTTAATTCAGATATCCAGTAATGATAATCTTTTATTAAATAATTCTCGTAACTTAATACATAACTTTGCTTCAGTTGTATCTCAAATTACCATTTTGGTATTAAATCTTGGAACGAATGTTCATGACCTGCCATGTAAGGTAAAATTATACAACATAATTTTTATATCTCGATTACATCCTAGAAAATATAATGCCTTATATAATTTACAGTTAATAATTGTTTATAATTTCTTAATTTCAAGAGTTGACCTCATGCCACATCTTATATTTATCTTAAGTAGCGATGTTAAATGTTAAGGAACTAATTATTTCGTCTCATAGCAATAAACAATTTGATTTAAGCGAGGTCTGTTGCATTTGTAACGCATTGCATTTTATTTTCATGTGCATGTGGTTCGTTAAAAAGCACGTGATTAATCGTGGGCATTGCATCTTCAGGAATTCGAAGGCAATAGATATTAAGAGCAATGATGAAAATTATAGGTAATATAGCTAGCTAGCTCATTGGTTATAAATACACATACCAGTTTAATTTAAGAACTGTTAGTAAATATTAGTAATGAGGAAGGAATTTTCTTCAACTTAAACAAACCCCCTAAAAGGCAATGTTTGTGTGCCAAATTTCAATCCCTCACTTTTATCGATTATTTCAGTTATAATGTTTTATCTGAAAGGGGATATTAGCTCGCTTGGAGAATATTTTTGCACATTTTTATTTCAACCACCTAACATAGAATACTTTTATGCCCCAGCAAGCTTCTAAAATTGTCTCATATTTCAAAGATACGACGTATAAGTATAGTAGTAGCATCTATCTATGATATTACAAAAACCAAATATTCTTATTTCGTTATTACGCTAAATTTTTGACAAAAAAATATAAATCATTTTAATGATAAATGAAAAATCGAAATGTTTGAAGAGATTTTTTACCTATAAATAAACATGTTTGTTGATACTCTCTGGCTTGAGTCTATTACAAAAATAACGACTTTTATCCTCTGGCTATCTTCTATGTCGTATTGGAATCAATTAAGCTTAAGCAGGTGTTATTAAACATGAAATATCTTTACATATCATGTGCACATGTAGATTATTTTTTGTTGATGAGATATTACACACATAAAATGTTTATTTCAAAGGCAAATAAAGAAATGCATTCATATGTTTTAATCTGTGAGTTCTTATATAATGTGAAGACCAATACCACTTTTTAAATTAAAAAAGTCGAAAAGAGAAAAAGTTATACTCATCTTTATCTCTCTAATCCAGCCCAAGAACATAAGTGACATGTTACATTTTCTGACGAGGTAAATAATTGTCATTGCACCAAGTATTAATAATGGCATTTAAGCAGTTTTGCAGATTAACACAATCATCAATTTAGTCAATCAATCGATACATTTTTAGATCATGTGCATACAGGAGGAAATGGGTGTTATTATCGAAGCCCTCCAAAATATCGTTAATAAACATAACAAAGAAAACTGTACCAAGTATCGACCCCTGTGGCGCGCCGGATCTTTGTAAGAACCTGCCAGATTTATAACCTCGGTACTGAGCAAATTGATATCGATCCTGCAGATATATGACAGTTGAACTACGTTCCATAAAAGCATGTTGATAGATAGCTATTGTGCAAGAAACATGAGAATATATGGGGCAGTGAAGAATTACTTCAAAAATTTTTCCAAAGTTACAAATGATAGTAATTGGTCTATAGTTTATTATCTTATCAAAGTCACCTTTTTGAAGACAGGAGAGACACACGAAGATTTCCACTTCTGAAAATAGCTTGTACTTCTTAAGATAAGTTATAGATAATTAATAGTACTTTGGCAAATACAGTCGTACAATCTTTAATAAGAAATGCAGGAATTATGCAATTTCAATAATTGTTCCAGCAAAATAAATGATGTCAATTTTGAATACACGAGGACTCTCTGGCTAGTGTTTATTTATTTACGTGCTTCGCTTCTTATTGCGTTTGGCAGTGTCGCTGTCAGATGTAAAAAGAGTACTGCATAGAAATAATACTTGTCTACGTATTAGATGTTTTAAATGTAATTTGTTATTTTCAAAATTTATTTGCTCTTTCATTTTCGGGTATTTTGATAAATAAATATTTTTACGTGATTTAAGAACAGGTAATTATTAATAGATATGAACAGATACATGTATTTCTAAAGCACCCTGTATAAAAAATAGCATAGTGGGATGCTTCCTATTCAAATTGGATCATATTCGTCACGCTGGATATAGAAGTGTATTGTTAGGTACCTGTAAGGCTTGAGACCAAGGGGTCCGGGTTCGAATCCTGGCTAGGGTATGGATATATTTAGTGGCGCTTTTCATAGGTTACCGAGTTGGTAGCAGTGCATTAGAGATGCAGGTTGTGCGAGAGACAACACGGCTAGTCGCTGTACTACTCCTCAGTTCGAGTCTCAGCTGCGGCAGATGGCAATGTCGCAGGGAATGGTTGTTGTAATTGTTGTGTAATTTAAATAAGACTATTAAAAAATAATATGTGTCTCGAACACAATTTACATAAAGTGATGTATGTTTGTTCTAAAATTGTTAAAGTATGTTAAAGTTGTAGTAGGATGCTACGATTTACACATACATAAACAAATAAATACGTTGGATATTAATGGTTATAAGATATTACATAAAGGAACTCACTTGGGCTACTGTAACGTAGCAGATATCGCAGGCACAACTTACCCCGGATAAGTGATGTAACGTGCCTACGATAAAATTTCACTAGCTCAGACTATCTCAGGGCGTTAAGCCCAAGTTTACATAAACTATGGCAAATTATTAGTTTACTGATGACTGATGGTCGAGAGGTGAGCGCACTTGCCTCTCACCTAAAAGTTCCGGGTTCGATCCCCGGTCGTGGCAGTGGAAAATACTGTGAGAGGGATTTTTTCACTATACACGGATATTGGGTGTGTGTCCCTTGTCTCTAAATGTGTAGCCCCCTCCCACACAAGGCTCTTCTAGAGCCTTCCGGGATAAAGGGGGTTGTCATTACCTGTGGTGTATTTTATTTATTTTTTTTATTTACTTACTTACACAAATCACTGAGGGTTCCATACATAGTGGTCGCAGACGAAATAATGACACTTTCTTTAAACATGAAATGCACTATATTATGGAATTTACAAATATTGGTTCTCTAGCATGTAACCTGGCGATGTTCAAAAGGTGTGGCAAATTTCTTGATTAATAAGTTACAACATTAATAAAATGCCTCGTGTAGCTACACATCGGTTTACAACGTGAGGATAAATGATAATAAATTCGGCCACAATGGGTCTGATTTAGAGAACTTCCTTAAATAAATATAAATGCATAAATTCTTTAAATATGTACAAGTTACATACAAAAGTAAGTATGAATGGAATATAACCGCGCAGAACCACTGAAGGTGGTCCCCGATAAATAAAAACAACACACTTATCTAGGGTGGTACGATACCGACTTCGACGTTGAAGAACCTGTAGCCCTACGGAAGTGTCTTCGGGACGAAAGAAATTGACCCGAGGATGGGGTTGATTATAGCCTCTCCAGCCCTGGAGCTTTCTACTGTATGTGGATGCCCAGTCCGTGGAACTTCACTACTGTGTGTGGAAGCCCCGTCCGTGGAACCCTAAAGATACCCCGATTTAATTTGCATGGTCGGAAATGCACGTGAAGCGTGCCTAATGAGAGCAATTTAAATCTGACATAACCTACAAAAAGAAATATAATTTATCTCATTGATGAGGGAACAATCCACCAATGTTCCTAGAAAGCCACAGTTGGATGAATGGAGTCGAGTCCGCCTTTCAAGTCGACATGATGCTTCCAAAGAAAAGCCTGCAAATTTGTGGAACACGTGGGTAGAGAACGGGTAAGATGGCGTGAAGAGGTTAGCTTACCTTGTATACTTAAATATCCTGCTTCCGCAGTTAAAATTTACTCACAACAACAAAATATTCCGCTAAACGGAACAACAACAGATGGAGAAAATTTTCCTGTGTTGACAATCCCAAAATCCACCAGGATGCCTCGGATAAAACGAGTCTTGTAGGATTATCAACCATATACCACCATCTCTTCTTTTCACCAACTGGAAGTATCTCGCGCCTCTCGTGGACAATAGCGAAACTCTTCTACGGACGTAGCGGTTGTTATTATGCGGCCCACAAAACGCTAAGGCGTATGGTGGGTCGCATACGCTAGAGGTCCGCAACAAGGATGTTGCCGACGGTGAATATCTACTAAAGATAAAGGAAATACAGGGTGTTGCATCATGAGAGGGACATAGCTTAATAGGAGGTAGAGAACATCAGTGGTAACCGGAACCTCCCATAGAAATGTCTCATTGGGCCTTCATTACGAGGTTGCTGGGTGTTAAATAATTTTTGGCCAAACCTGTTTTTTGTCATAACTTTGACAGGGAATGAAATAACGGATTCATATTTGGTACGGCTAATGTACTAACGAGCCCCAAGAGGTACATGTATAAAAAAAAATATATCCAGATCCGGACTCACTATAATTTATGTTTCTTCTTTGCATCAATAAAACATCACCCTGTATATATTTTTTTGAAATTTCGATATGATATTCGAAAAGAGCAAGAAAAGACAAACAAAATGGCATATTTCATTTTTTTGTTACACCTTCGTGGTTATTTAAATACGTTGTTAAATGTGCAAGAAAATGGATTACAGAACCCTATTAAATGAGAGGCACGTGAAATAAATAGTTCTATAACTAAAATTTGCAAAAATTCTATTGAGCCTAGGTGGTCTGGGTGAATCCTAATTCCGGCACGTTTTAAAGGTCCATTTTGGTAAAAAACTGTGGTCCTAATAAGTAATCGGGTATGAAATAACAAAATTTTTAATCAATCACAGTAGGCTTGTTCAAAGTGACAGATAATAAAAAGAAATCTCCTAAACAGTTGAATAATTGTTTGTTAGTAATTTAATGTGTCAATAATCCGCATTTAGTTAGTGAAAACTTGTGAAAATATTTTAACTATGCCAGTAAAATTTACAAACGTGGAATATGCTGACATAATATTCATCTATGGTTTCTGTAATGGAAATGGTAGGTCGGCGGAAAGAGAATATCGGCTGCGTTATAATTAGGATTCACCCAGACCACCTAGGCTCAATAGAATTTTTGCAAATTTTAGTTATAAAACTATTTATTTCACGTGCCTCTCATTTAATAGGGTTCTGTAATCCATTTTCTTGCACATTTAACAACGTATTTAAATAAGCACGAAGGTGTAACAAAAAAATGAAATAGGCCATTTTGTTTGTTTTTTCTTGCTCTTTTCGAATATAGTATCGAAATTTCAAAAAAATATATACAGGGTGATGTTTTATTGATGCATAGAAGAAACATAAATTATAGTGAGTCCGGACCTGGATATATATTTTTTTATACATGTACCTCTTGGGGCTCGTTAGTACATTAGCCGTACCAAATATGAATCCGTTATTTCATTCCCTGTCAAAGTTATGACAAAAAACAGGTTTGGCCAAAAATTATTTAACACCCAGCAACCTCGTAATGAAGGCCCAATGAGACATTTCTATGGGAGGTTCCGGTTACCACTGATGTTCTCTACCTCCTATTAAGCTATGTCCCTCTCATGATGCAACACCCTGTATATTAACTGTTTGCTTAATTTCAATGGCATTATATAAGAGTGAATTGTGTCATATGCAGCCAAAATTTATTAAATAGTTATTCATATTCCTCGTCCAACTGCATTTCTACTACTTTGGATCTAGTTGTACAGTATAATTTATGAGGTTCTCTATCTATTAAAATTTGACAAATATATAATAAATAATGATATATATGTCAGTTCTCCGCTTTATAATTTTTGAATATTTAATCACCACAATTATCGCGCATGAATTTTTAAATCGCTGCTAATATGCTGTAGTTATATTACTTGTTTTAATAATTATCGATTCCATTGGTGAAGCAGTTAATAATTTATTAGTGTCAATAACTTATAATTATTGTGCATTAGATAAAGCAATAAGGTCATTTTGTCACTATGTTATTTCATATCTAGTAGCCAGGCATTCATTTACAATACAGGATGATCAATATTATTTCTATCCTAAGTTCAGTCTCTCCAAAACAGGGTTATTTATAGGTATTGATAACTTCATTGATTTGAATTGCCAGCGTACGGTAGGCCTTGTCGGCAATCCCAGATAAGCACCGCGAGGGTGAGTTGCATTGAGATAATGATTTTTGCCAGCGGCGAGAACCACATGATGCATATAGAATGGGATGTGTAGGTGTTTGTGAAATTCGGTACCGCATTGTGTTTGTGCTTCTTTTTTTTTGTCTTTTTACTTCTAGAGTTGTTCAGTGCCAGCAGCTTCTACAATAGATATTCCCAGATGTTCCCAATACTTCGTCATGTACGATCCTATTATTTTTGTAATTGTTTTCCTTCATATTAAGGATGGCGGCGCCGGCGCCGTATTTAAAAAGGTGATTTGGCAATTCGACAATGTCCTACATCCAGGTTGGTATATTTTTCTCTGTTTGCAGTACACTTTCTCTCTATTTCAGTTGACTTGTGGGCTGTGTTCCTAGGAATTTCAGTTTATTACTTAATTCATTATCCTTAGGGTGTAGTCTATTTTGTACTCTCTACTGATAAGGTTCTTTTTTGTTGATAGGTGTACTATCATCAGTTAAACTCTTCTGTTGTTTATTTTGTATCCAGATCGGCATAGCAGTACGTCTTCAATGTTTCTTTTTAAAAGTTGGCGTTTCCTTTATTGTGTGATTCCCATTTCTATACCTGTGATTGTGATGAACAGTTGAGGGAGTAGTTGTATCTTTGCTTCGCTTCTATGTTCTTCTGTTTGGCAGGCCTTTATTGCCTTGTTTGTTAAGTAGCGCTGGTATAGTGTTGATTGTGGTCTTGTGGCTGATATTATCAAATAACTTCTGGAGATTTGTCGTGACTAGTTAATTTTGGAACGGATAGTTTTGTTTCTTCTATCCATATTTCTTGCAAGATCCTCCTAATAATATGATGTTCAGTTGGTGAATACTGTTTGCTAATCTTATGTGTTTCTCTAGATGTTTGAGCAGGAATTGTGCATGCTATTTATTGCAGAGCATTAGTCCTATCCTATCTTAGTTAATTTGCTTGGGGGGGCATATTTGTATGGATGTGTTCGTGTTCCGTTCCGTACGTAAAGGTGTGACTTCCATCCATGATCTGGTGATAATTTATAAGGTTTAGTCGTTTAATTTTACTGGCCCGCAGTGCATTAATTCGTTGTTTATTCTTCCTATTCCATGTGCAGTATTTCCCAGACTGTTGTTTCATGTGGCTTGAATTCTGATCTTTCTTGCGTTTCCTGCTTGCTTCAATTTCTTGATGCAGTGTTGTTATATATATCGTGTTTATTAACATTCAGTTATTTTCCCGTTTTCTTTGCGCAAATTTAACTTTTTAAAATATGTCTAAACAAAGCCATAAAATCAAAGTGTCGTTTAGCATATCTTGTGTCTAATCAGCAGTTGCAAAGAATTTATAAATATAAATGTAAAAACTTTACGATGTTTTAATACGACAAGCTTATGCTTTATATTCTAGCAAGTGTAAATTTTATTTTTCTATAGTCACGACTAGGCCTAGACGTCATCGGTATCTAGTATTGGCAATGAAGATTTGTTAAAACATAATGCCAAGGAAATAAATCGATATCAGAACAGTGGTAGATTACGAGGTAAAATTGTATTTCGTATATGTTCCTATATGGAAAAAGTCTTTCCGTTAAATTTTTTACGAACGCTGACGTGAATATTTCACTGCTAATAATGCGTTTTATTGACTCAAATGGGTCAATTGATAGCAGAAGCAATTTAGCCGAGACATAAATATAAATTGTTCGAATGCGATTGCCTTTCCCTATAGCAAATAAAATAGCGAGTGATATTCTGTGAAACGATATAATATGAATAACAATGAAACAATACACCTTTAGTTGTTAGACCTTATTTATGATAAGGTTATACGCTGCACTGATCTAATCTATTGGAATTGTAATATCGTGCCAATAAGTTACTTTTTTTTTAATGCTGCAAGGTGTTTGTTTTATTCAAATGAACCAATAGACCAATAAATCAGTTGAATGTATATAGACGGTGAATAATGCTTCACAGTTTTCAAGAAAACGTCTTTTGTCTATTGTGAAAACACAAACAGGCGGAACTGAGAAACTTGTTCATCTCAGTCCGGTTCATGGTGCAGTAAATTGCATAAAAACGCGGAACAAATTGCCAGATAAACATTTTTTTTATTGGGGGACGGCAACATAGTACAAGGTGTGTAGCACAAGTAATTGAGATATTTTTTAACCTACGCATTTAGTTTTATCCATTTATTTATACGGCCAATCACCCATTCCAGTAGACGAGCTACCTGCTACCTGGAAATTGTACCAAGACTCTTCTGAGTCGAAGAGAAGATATTTTTTTAATTGCCTAAGTAACTTTTAACAGACAAAGGACCAAATGTTTTACGTCCCCTTTGTCAGATGGCATATTCACTATAAAATCCTCGTCTAAAATTACATCAACTTCTGCAGAAGCTGATAAACAAACCACTGGACGCTATCCTGAGGTCACCTATCCAAATACTAACCAAGATTCCAGACACTTGACTTTACATGTGAAAGTACTAGATTCATCAAGACAGAGTTATGCTCGATCTTAATGAAGCTCTAAAGAAATTGTTATGGAGGCGCTACGTGCTGTAGCAACGCATATAAATTGTTAACTGTGTTAAATATAAATCAAGATATCTCTATTGTTCGGTCTATTTCCTCGCTTCACCCTCATTACAGTGCACACGTATTTCTCTTGCTTTTTTCGCTTGTAGCTGTAGAGCCCCTAGTAGTTTTGTAATATTCGTTTTAAAAGCTAAATTAAATCCATTTTTAAGTGGTCACTTAACGATAGAAATATTCCAAGAGCAAAATGTAGATGAATATGACAAGTATCTTGGGACATATAGTTGGGTACAGTTTTGCTGGACAGCCAAAAAACGCAACAAAAACATTACGACCCTATTAAAATAGCATTTCTCTTTGTGCTATCTCGACCGCAAATTGACTCGCTTACCTTTATAGGTTTCAATTATGCGTTGACATGTTTGATGGCAAGGTTCCGCATGGTCCTAATGAGGTCGTAAAGTTTTTGTTGCGTTTTTTGACTGCTCATCAAAACTGTACCTGACTGTACCGAACTGTTTTTTATAGAAAATATTTAAAAATAGCAATTAATTAAATATATAAATCACTTATAATCAAAGTTAGGAAAACTAAATCATCATTTTATAAATACTCACATGCAAATTAATCTTTATCATAAGGACCCCGCACATTTCTTATGGGAAATGGCCCCCGGTGAAATTCGCTGCAATCGATATATGTTAGTCTCGCTGCAATCGATATATGTTAGTCCTTTTGAGCTCCTGATCAAAAGTCCTCATGGCCACAAGGTCGGAGAATGTACAGTTTTCCAGATATGGGGAGGAGTTGATTTTTCGAGATTTTTTCACTAATAGTATGGGGCCATGGTCCTTCAAATGCGGCTTCGCTAGTGTTCTACGGGGTTTTTTGGGTCGCTGATTTAAAATTCGATGTCAAAAGTAGCATTTGACAGTTGACAGATGTTAGTGGCACTGTCGACTCGCCTTATTTTCTGGAGAAGATCTATCAGAATATATATTTTTGGATCGCTGATTTCAAATTCGAAGAAGGTGGCATTTGACAGTTGACAGCTGTCAGTAGCAGTGTTAGCTCCATTATCCGGAAAAGATTTATCACAGTGTTGACGGATCACGCTAAAAGTAGATGCAAACAATCCAATTAATATAACTGAGCGCCAGGTTTGTAACTTGTAATTCAGCGCTCGGCGGGGCACATAGCCCGGAGAGTAACTGTTGATTGCAGTCTGGTTACGTTCCTTATAGTAAAATAAGGATTTTATAGAGGAGTTTGCGACTAAAACTATTGTTTTAATATTCCGCTCTCTAAAAGCACCTTTGAACTGTGCTAAGCCCAGTCAGGCTATTTATTTTTCGATTGCAATAGACACTGGACCGCTAGATGGCGCCTGCTGACTATTTTACATGTCGCTATCCCAAAGATACCGAAATGTACTAAATAGTCAAGTGATCCTCGTGTCGGTCGTCACATGCCTACCTTGCACTGACGAGAGCCAACAACTCGAAACTGCAGTCTGCCAGTGGTGTGTGACGATTGGCACGAGAGCTCCTTTAAGTAGGATGAGCCTTTCGGCTGGTGTTTGTTGCAATCGAAATATTAGCGTTTTGATGGTAATATGCAATTATTACACTTAACGCGCCAGGCTTGTAGTAGTAGTAGTAATTGTTGGGGGAGGCCTAGTGCTTGGCAAGTAGGCCACAAATGGGCCCTTTTTACCTACCCCCTGATGTCCCCTCAACCGTTCACTTCTACTCGACCTCCTACTCCCTCTTGAAACCCTCCTGATCTTCCAATGAAGGTCAGGACATGTTTCCATTCGAGAGAGTCCATTTCCTCTTTTGGGAGCGTTATGGCGCCGAAGAGTTCATACCTCAGGCGCCCGAACGCTTATAGCGCTCGACGGGGCACATAGCCCGGAGAGTAGCTGTTGGTTGCAGTCTGGTTACGTTCCTTATAGTAAAATAAGGATTTTATAGAGGAGTTTTGCGACTAAAAATATTGTTTTGTTATAAATTTTGTCTACAGTTATTATAAAAACATTACTGTTACTACTATTAGCCGGACTGTATTTATTTCTCTCCATATTGTCGTTGTATATTTTTTGTGAAATTATAATTTCAAATGTATTCTTTAAATTATTATAGAAATATAGAAACTTTCACGAATGTCTATCTTATCGTGTGTATTACAATTATTTCCTACTGTTTGGCGTAGATTATTTTGATATTTATACTTAGATTATTTATCAGCGATTTATTTTAATAAATAAATGTATTTATTTGATTTCCATTTCATTTAGTATTTGAGTCATGCTATTGTCTTATTTTCGATGATTGCTGTTGAAAAAAAAAACAATCAGACAATTAAATAGAATCACACAGTCACACCTCATTTAATCATTTTGAAGGATGGTTTTCTACCTGTGAAATGAGATATTTGTTTGAATTTTAAATAATATCCTTAATAGACAGTGTTATAGTATATACTACGTACCATTAAAAAATTAACTCGAAAAATATCAAAATTTTTCAATTAAAATAATCAAAAAGCTACAATTTTTCAAAATATTTGCGGAAAAAATTCACTACAATTCGATATTTATCGGATGCCCAAAATAACGTCAAAACATTCAATTTGTCCGTTTTACAGCCCCTGTATAATATCAAACCACTTCCAAAACACTTTGCATGCTCCGGGTATAAAAATCTAATTCGTTTAAATACAATTTTTATAAACCAATTTTCGTTCAATCTAAATGTCTATTCGGTTTTACGTCTTAAATAATAAATTGCCATTTATTTTTGTACACGATATTCTACAGCTCCTCGATTAATATTTACTTCCGTTCCTTCAACGTATGTGTATATGCACAAATTCTTTTATATCAACTCTCCAGCCCTCAGCACATTTCAAACATGTTATCAAAACTTACTTCCGTTCGTTCAGCTCACGGCATCCACGGCACTTAGTATGACCGCAGCCCCATAATAAGAGCTCGCCTGCGGAATCGTTTTACGAGGGCAAGTCGAAAAGTAGTACAATAAACTCAGGCAAATTTATCAAATATCCTCTAAAGTAAAGCCGATTCAGATTTCATTTAAACAACAAAAGGTTTCTAATTTAAAGACCAAAACGACGACGTAACTTTCAATTCGGAATTCAATCAATTTTTCTTTTATGATGCAATATTTCGCAATCTTCGCCTGCACGGAATGGGTGAGGACATATCGAGCTTTAGACCGTGATTGCACGGGATGGAGGGTAGTTTTCCAGATCGTGCGAGACTCGTGGTGCACGATTAACGCAATAGTAGCGATAGTATAAAACGCCGTGCGCGGCGAATCTCAGGCAAGTCAATTCCGATCCGCGTACTTAAAATCGATCTGCGAGTTCTTTCTTGACCGCTCCAAGTAAGAACGACAATTCTATTCTGCCTTCGCGCAACTAACAAATTTTCAAATTTTCCATTTAAATCTTAATATTCCTATGATCAATTCTGGTACGCGTACTTAAACCTATCAGCGAATTCTTCCTTGGCTGCTCCAAGTAAAAAACGTCCATTTTATTCTGCCGTCGCGCATATAATATTAAATGAATTTATCAAACTATTATAATCGGCACCTTCGCCAAGAAGTATATTTTTCAAGTGTTAAAAATACGAGTTCGTTTTTCTAAAGAAAAAACTTTCATTGTTGAAAAGTTATCATTTACAATATACCTTTGAGTTAATTTTAAGGGCATTAAACTCTGTTACGTGTTTAAAAATAAATATTATAATTTCGTTCTAAAACTAGTGTGTTATTTCAAGAAGTAATATACAGGGCGCTGAAAAAATACCCTTCCAAGGACAATTAAAAGCGTTTTTCGAACGTTTACAAAATATATATCCTGCATATACAGGATGAAACCTTTGAATAAAAATTTCTTACAAATTAAACTGGTACTTCCTAATCAGAAATGTGCACGAACGCCCTCAAGGGTCTCTACCAAAGCTTTCCGACTGAAACTTTTTTAATTTTTCAAATTCGAGGGCCCCGTTCGTGTTCAACAGAAGAAGAACTACATCGAATTTGGAAGACATGTAAATCCGTTAACAAATATTGAGTTCAGAGTAGCACCTGACGTAAGAAATGAAAGAAATCTTCCAAGATGATGAAGTCAAAAGAAAAAACAGTTCTAAATCTTTAACACATGAGGAATACTTCACATTACTAAGCACCTGTACTACAATGTATTCGCATTTCAGATTCATATGATGTAAACAAATATCAGCGCGCGCCAAGGCGTGATTTGCTGTATGTCGCATTGGTATTGGTGGATCGGCCATAAAGTCGCATGCGTTTGTTTATATCGTACGGATCTGAAAAGTGCATATGCTATAAGGAAACATGATGAAATTGCGTCTAATGAATTTAGCACATCGAATCCTACAACTATGTAAAAAAGTGCTGCTCCCAGTTTTTACTATTCACTGGGCTAGTATTAGAAGACAACCAAGAAAATATATCATAATTTTGATTTATTTATTAATACATATTAAGTTCATTAAACTAATAATACCCATAAAATGCAACATAATTACATTATTTTATAACAAAATTTAGGGGAAAACACGATAGTGTAGCAGTCGCTAATAAGATTTTCAATGTTAAGTGTCTTACGCTGTAATATGTTACGTCTTTTTGTCAACATTTACTACCCTAATAAATAACTCAGTGTATAAAACGTCTTAGGCAACTTGCTCAATTTTCGTCAGACAAGGCGACGGTTCTTTACTAAAGTAACAAGAACACATTTTCATTGTATTACCGCATTAAATTGCAAGTAGTTTTCCTGGTAAAAACTTTGGATTTACTCTAAAAAAAGGTCAGCTAATTCAGCGAAATTACTGCATTGTTGGAAGTAAAGAAACATCGAGAATGAGCTTGTGAAGAAAAAATGTAATTCAAACAACACCCTTGTGAAACACAGAAAAACCGATAATGGTTCTGGAAAACCTTCAACGCTCATTTTTGTTTCAGTACAGTTAGACCGATCATGGACATCTAACCTACGTGGACAGAATAAAAACTTGATGATTTTTTTATTGGCATTTCAATAACGATCATTCGCCGTTTATATTGATAATGATAGAAGTAACTAGGAAAGTAGTTGCAATCGAGCTCTACCGACTACGAATACATATTTATTGGCTTGAATTTTACCAAATTTACTTACATCGGGTTTCTCCCTTATTATACAGCGTTTTCCAGAAGTCGTAGTCCAAAATAAAATTTATAATTATGATAAATGAAGGGTAAAGATTCAGAACTCTGAAATAACAGATTCTGCTCTTCCACCAATACTCGGTAAATTATATAATTCAATTTGTAATGATGGAGAAATAATAATAAGGAAAGACAAAAAAAAAAAGGAGAAAAAGCGGAAGGAAGAAAATATGAAAACATTGAAGAATTAATGTGATCGCTGGTTTTACAATAAATGCTTCTTAAGTTTAATTTTGACCGAATCGTCATGATAAATTAAGATCCATGTCATCAATTTTATTAGTACATTTTGCAGCGTTATACGAGAAAGGCCGTTTAAAAATTTCTTTGCGGTGTTGAGGAATGATAAAGAAGGTCATGTGAAGTTGCCGCCGATTATACATACTTAACCATTTAATATCTTGGAGTTTATGAAATACTCGGTGGCGCCTCCTAATTCCATAAATACGGCGGAAACAGGAGTTTTGAAGTTTCTGTATGCGTCGAACATGTTCTTTAATCAAAGTTTACTGTCAATTGAGAGAGAATATTCGAATAATTTGTAAACGGTATTATATCATTTCCAATAAGCAAACTGAGATCATTGTAAATATCATTTTTTATATTTTCGATATAAAATAGTACGGCACAGGATTTACTAGGATTAATCTTCAACAAATTGTTAACAGAAGTGGTAAAAAGTGCATCTAAATCTTTGTTGATCAGTTGGTTTCATTTCTCTAAATTGTTCAAATTGAAAGAGCAATATAATTGTTCAGTGATCAGTGTAAAATCGGAATTTACAACATTTTAATGATTCGCAGAAAGTTGACGTATAAACTGACTACGAAAGTGGACCGACGATAGTCCCTTGAGGAACACCTGCTAAAACATTACGTGGTTGTGATGTGCTGTTTTGAAAGTGAACTTGCTGAAAACTATCCGTTAGAAAGATGATAACATTGTTCATGCACTTTTAAAAAATCGGCAGCTACTGGAAGCGGCTGGAACCTCCCACCCGGTGGAGCTTTGAAGCCGAAAAAAGCATTAAGTTGTGTGCCAAAGCGGCACTAATCGTAATCCGATCTCAACCAAAACCTTTTCAGACTTTCTGGAGCACTAAAAAAATCCCTCAACTTGATGAATTTACAATACTCGTCTGCGGCTCGTGCTGCAAATTTCATCTGCGCGAGTTACTACCTACATTATTATCATATTAGCAAGTTTAATTTAATATCACGTGAACAGCTAGGAGAGTCTAGTTACCCTAAACATTACAGATTCGTAAAGTAACAAACTGAAAATTGGTAAAGTGATAATCTATAATAAATTCACCAATGTAGGTACAGAAAGCATATGAGATTGCTATTGTTTCACCCACCTTTAAAATTTATGACAATCCACTGTTGCATGGTCAAAAAAGTTACAAATATGCCGAAATCTTATTAACATGACATGACACCAACGTTATCGAAAACAGATCACTCATGGCTGTCTTTGTTAAATGAAACATTAGTTAGCTCGCATTTCAGTAATTTTACTAGATTTTGGAGGAATATTTGTCTATATATATATTTAAAAACGGCACTAAACGCAATCCGATCTCAACCAAAACCTTTTCGAATCTTGTAGAGCACTGAAGAAACCCTCATGCAAACTTTTATCCAAATCCGTTTTCCAATTCAAAACGTTTGAAATTAAACGCGACAGAAAAGCTGTATAGTTGTTGAATAGGAATGCACGTGACACGTGACGTGACGAGTTTCACGACGCAACGGCTACGCGCATCGACCATGCCACTCGAAATGCGATCTATGGTATGCTTATTTGCTTTGTTTTTAATTTTTTTCACGGAGACCAAATCGAAAGAGTAAAACTGTGATATTTCGTTGAAATCGGAATTTTAACTGCTTTTTAATGGTTCGATTGCAAATTGAATGCAATTATAAAATAAACAACTTGTTGCGCCAAAACGGCACTAAACGTAATTCGATCTCAACCAAAACTTCTTCTGGAGCATCAAAGAAATCCCCATGCAAACTTTCATCCAAATTCGTTCAGTAGTTTCGGCGCTATCCTGCTAACGCACACACAGACATTTTTCAAAATTCATTTTTTTGGGTCCCTAGGAACTCAAAACGTAAAGATTTGATGTTGTCTCAATTTTCGTTCTTGGACCAATTTTAGTAACGTCTCACAAGTGATGAGGTTAAAAAAATAAAGCGATAATTTTTTTCCGTGCAATCAAAAATAAGTTACTACGCCGTCTTTTGTACTTTCTCCAGATATTTCTGGTGTCAAATTTAAAGTTGCATTTTATGTAACCTTTTCAATGATTGAAATTTCTTGAAAACCATTTCACAACTAAAACGTAGTTTTCTTATCTTCACTGAAACACTCAAATATTTATTATTTCATGACAAGTACTGCATAATTACGTTCATAGTTGGTTTCTTACCGTTATGATTCTTGTCTGGTAATAGTGTTCTGCTCCTGAAAAACCCTTACATTCGTACTGAAGACGGACCTGGTTATTTCTATACAATCAGAGTATATTGTCGTAGATGTCACGGCTTGCTGACCGCACTTTCCGCAAATGTAGCTTTGATGATATCGACTCGAGTTAGCCAAGTACGTAGCAGGAAAGAAGCGCGGCGATTTATTAGACTCCTACTACAGAAACCGCAATACGTCTCGTCTGGTCTCCCCCTCGTAAATTTGTCTCTAGACCTGCAACAGCAGCACTGGCACTAGCTCGGTTTTCCGAATCGCCGTACCAACAGAACATTCTGACTAATTAATGTCTTCATCAACTCCAGCTATGGATGTAATCCGTTCACTTGCAGAAACAATACCACATAGTAAGCCTGGCCCGTTTGATTCCGTCCCTCAGATACTCGATATGTAATTACAGCGTAATCGCCAGGTTGGGCTACGATTATTAAAGTGATGTTGGTAACGATCGTAATCCAGATATTTGCTCTGAGATTAGGTGGCGGAAACAACAAATTCAATTTTCATAATCTCGTCTCAATTAATAACTTTTTAATTTGGAAACTTCATCATTTTAATCTTCTCTATCCACAGCAATTTAAAAAGTAACAATTAATACGCTTTTCTTACTACCATAATGAAATGCGACTTCCTGTACTCGTTCCTGTATTAATTTTACATAAATATTGAAAGTTAAAACAATAATAATAAAATGCACACAACACACAACTCTAATGGGATAAAAGGGCGCGGGATAATTAGTTATTTCTTGTTTTCTTTCAATTCCAGGCTTATTAGAGTTTTTTAACACAGCTTTCAGTCGCGAAACTCCTCTATAAAGCCCTTATTTTACTATAAGGAATGTAACCAGACTGCAACAAATAGCTACTCTCTGGGCTATGTGCTCCGCCGAGCGCTAAATTACAAGTTACAAGGCTGGCGCGTGTATTGCCAACAAAACGCTAATGCTTCGATTGCAACAAACACCAGCTGAAAAACTGATCATACTTAAAGGAGCTTTCGTGCCAGTCGTCCCATACCACTTGCAGACTGCAGTTTCGAGCTGTTGGCTTTCGTCAGTGTGAGGTAGGCATGTGACGAACGACTTGAGGATCCTTTGACTATTTGGTACATCTCGGTATCGTTAGGAGATGTACCAAAGAGTCAAAGGATCCTCGTGTTGTTCGTCACATGCCCAACCGTATTGAAAGGACAGTAAGTTAGTGTCACCTACAGGAGAAGAACCTCTATTGTTTTTGTAAATAATTTATCGGCAAATGTAAAAGTTATGAAATATTTAAAAACGAAAATTATACTGACGAATGTTTCGCCAAACCAAGCCGACAAATCATATAAAAGTTTCAATCAACTGGCGGGGAGTATAATATTTATACTGCTACGTGTTTACAATCTCCGGTAAACACCCTGTATGTAGGTTCAATAAATTGCAACAAAAATGTAATAAAATGGCAAACAATAAAGCTTAACATTATCCCTATTCTTTGGAATATTTCGTTAGAAAATGCATCTCGGTGTATAAATTAATTTGTTTAAGGGTGTATCTTTTACTCGGCATTTTAAAATTTATGAGGGCCAGTCCACCTTTCACTATTTGTCACATGATAATGGTTTTATTTTGTATGGGGCGTAAAAGTTTATAGCCGATCCGTCGAATTCATAGCAGTTTTCTCTTTCATAATAAAATTGGATGGAAATATACATTGATCGAATGCAAAATTATGCACGCCGGAATTTTATGTAGAACCAAATGTAAATTTAATAACCGACGTTGATATGAAAATTTATAGAAAAATTTCAGCGCTTTTGAAACTGAATAATTCCTCCTACATTTCAGCTGTTTACCAACATCCGTTCTGTTATATGTATGGTGTCACTCATATTTATATCATATTTAAATGAAAATTAAAATTGATATCAGTGAATTATTCATTTTATTTCGCTGCAAGTAAATTATTGAAATGCAATTTTGCCTTTGAAAGCTGTCACTAATTTGTGCCAATTTCCATTCAGACGCCTATTTAATGTAGTTTGAAAATTGTGTAATTATAATAAAATCCATTTTGTTGGGAAATGTTCCACATGCAAAAATGTTGCCTTTATATAAAATAAATCTCCAAATTGTTGAGCAATAGAACGGGAAGTGAATCCGTATTAAAGTCACTAACAATAATTATAGGACCATATTTTTTTTGAGGAAAGCTTAACGGGCCCTTGATATCGACAATTTCTACAAGAATTTCTATTATCACATCTAAGCAGACTAGCCAACTAGAAATGACCTATCGTTTCAACAAGATGGGGCGTTACCTCAATATGCTATTGCGGTACGGAATTATCTGAACGTTTGTTTTCGTGATGGATGGATCGTCAATTGAATGGCCACCTAGGTCTCCAGACTTAACTCCTCTCGACTTTTTCGATGGGAATATACAAAAACAAAGTACTTAACGTAGTATTGAATTATAAAATGTACAATCAAATGGTTGCAATGACATTGTTCTTGTATTTGCATTTCGTTTCTGATTATTTTCCAGTACTTTAACTACGTTTTTCCTATCTTCTTCCTTCAATAATTTACTTTTCAGGAAATAAGTTATATTAAACAGAGTGGTAGGTTGTTAGCCAAAATTATGTTTAATCGACTTCTAAAAATGAGGAGGTTCTCTATTCGACAAGTATGTATATTTATATTTTGTAGGTATATCCACACTGCCCACGCATAATTTTGCAATACGTGTACTGGTTTTGATGTTTGAGAAGGGAATATTCCCGGTAGTTCCATGCAAATTTCACCTCCATAACTTCAGTGGAATTGAAAAAATATTTTTAGATTTTTATATTCGAAAATTTAGTGAAAGCGCTATCCATTTAAGTCTGAGAAGTGAGATTCGAATCCAGGCTTGTAAGTGCAGGCAGTTAATATCAAATTTTGTGAAAAGGCCTGGTTTATTAAAATTGTTATCACAACTAAATTTGTTTAGTGTTTTTTAAGAGAAAGCTAAACAATAGAGGGGGCTATGGGTTACTGGCACTTATGAAGATTTGTTTAATTCATATTGGCTAATTATCCTATATTATTTGTTACATCTACGTCCTGACTTATAACTGCAATTTTAAAATTATATTTTTACTCGATTGCTGATAAATAGCTAAAAATTTTCTTTAAATCGGTAAGTGGGGAAAAGGAAATTTATAACACTGTTCTCATTATCTATTCGTAAACTGTTTAAAAAGCGTTTTCACCTTTGAATATCGACTTTATCTGATTGCAAATTAAAATTGCTCTCGTCCCCGCCACCATCGGCTAATAAAGTTTTAATGACGTTTCCAAAGACACTCACACTGAAATCCACCAAATGTTTCCAGTGATTCGAAAGTTAGCGGCGTTAGATCGACTTCAATGAGTTGCTAGATATTTCGTCTGAACAAGTTGGAAAAAAGCTTGTAATATTTACTAATCCGAAAAAATTTATTTTACTGAATGAGTTGATAGACTGGAATTCTGTCTAGTAAAAATGTTATTTTTGTGTACACATTTCTTCGGTGACCGTGAATATTACAGTTAAGGGAGTAAATTAGGTAAACAATAAATATGCAAATATTAAATATTAATATTATTGCTAGAGTTCCACGTCGGGGAATGGTTTATTGAAATAACATTAGCCGTGATCTGGTTTGATTCAGCAGTTTCACTATGTTGATTTTTCTCTATTTTGTGCCGTATTCTTTTGACAGTGACAATTTATTTGCCGACGAATTTTGCGAATAATAATTTTCTATATAATATTGGACTCAAAGTAAATGTTCAGTTCGGAAAAATTCCTAGATTGCAATGAAAAATAAATATTTTCTGCAAATATTCAGGTGCGTGTTACATGCTGGGAGAAGACATTAGACCACTAGACCACTTTAAACAAATGGAAGTGCTAAGAACTTTTTATGATCGTTAGAAAAGCAAATTCTAGGTTTACATTAAATTTTTAAAAAAATTTAAAAGTTTTCTTCACCTTTTATGAGCCTGTAATTTTTTAAATCTTTTGTATATAAATACCTATACTTATCAACCACTAGTTCCTTGCGTCTCGACATTTTTAAAGTACGTTAGGTACCAAAATGATCGAAAGGTGTGTCTGCAAAATAGTAATTTTTTGTATAATCCTGTCTAGAGTTAATATCCTTTACCACGCGACCAAAAAATTGAACTGCGACTGGTTTTAAACAGAAACTAATCAACCCTAAAACACGGACGCTATACTGAACAATTCACGATATTAGTTGATTGTAGACAGATATCAGACAAAAGTCATTGGCCCTCAGCTAATAAAATGCATTAAAACGTGTCGAGATGAACATAGTGTGTGGGCAAATATTAATTGGTGTTTACTATGCCAATGAAGTTGAAACTTGTTCTCCCACTTGCAGTTATTTATTTGTGGAGTCTACTTTTAGCCTAATAATAAGAACTTCGGGGTAAAGAAATTGTCGATCAACTTCTTTAAGATTTCTGGAAACTTTTAGCGTTTTGTTAATGACTTTTAACTCTGTGCGAGATTTAACAAATTACGATGTTTACCTGGTTGAAATAAAACGCTGAGTTTCGCACCTGTGAGGCTTATGTAGCAGACAACACGTAGTTATTTTAAGTAGACTGTAGAAAAACGTGGGAATGCCAAATATCAGTTACGGGAGTGGATTTATAATTGAGATTCAATTTTGTGGATTCTGCATGTTTTTACCTATTTTAAAGAGTGGTAATGTTGTCTTGTTTACTTTGATTTTTTTTACTACAGATTTGTTACGGTGGTCGCGTCCAAGTCGTGAAGGCTCAATAATGAAATATTTATTATTCTAGACCATAACTACTTTCTTAATGCATATTTTGTATGAAACTGAAATTCTCAAATTCAATATAATGTCTGGAACTTTTTTCTTCATGGAAGATCAAAGTAACAACCGAAAACAAAGTTGTACTATGTATAGTTATTATTATCAAACTTGAAAAACTTGCTAATTCAAGTGCCTACGTAGTACATAGATACATTTGGAAGCAAGGAAACATGCATTGTTACTTGCTGCTTTCTTTACGCCATTTGTAAAATATCGAATCTGTATATCTCTCAAGAGAACTTAAACGCACGTATTTGCTGTTTATACAGAGTCCACCGCCGTATGATATTTGCATAGCAGTAATCTCATTTATACTACTAATCACAGAAAGAGTGAATCACTATTTAAAACTGCATCATCGCGTTGGCGATTATAAACAAACTTTCACCACTTTGCTCAGTTTGGAGAGATTATCATTTATCGGCCACATAAACTATTAAAACTGTTTAATGAAAACCAAATTAATAAGAGGGGTAGAGTAGGTTTGTCGTACGCAGTTATACCGGATTTTAAAATCAACAGCTGCTGGGGTGGATTAATTCGCTTTCAGTTTGGTATTTATGTAAAGTTAATAGGTTGAAATTTCGTAAACATTAGATTATTTTGAGATGATTGATTCGACCTTTATTTGATGAAGATCCATGTTAACATGGAACAAAATTTTGTTTATACTGAAGCGTCACACCCAGCCCCCCTCCCCCCGTTAAATTTACTGAAGAAATATTCTTGATCGTTAAGTAATCAAGTAGTCAATTTAATCCTGTCCTGTAGTTATTTATCTCAATTTTATATCAAGGTAAATAAACAAATTAGTCATTTACTTGAACGTTGTACGTGTAATAACCTTTTATATTCACCAAAGTTCTTTATGCAACGTTTGACATTACGATTTCCTATCTGATATTACTTACCTTAGAAAATTAATTACTGTTAGTTTAAATACCTTGTAAGCGTGAACACGCTGTTTATTAATTGAAAAACCTAGTTAATCATTTACTTTATTTATTTTCTATTTTATTACTCAAGATTGCACTGTGAATTTTTGTTTCAAGTTTGCTTAGATTTTATTTGATTAAAATTAAATCATCATTTATTTAGTTTATTACTTGTATTATCAGAAAGATAAAGTTGAAGGAAAAACAGTAACTGTTTGGACAATAGTCACAGAAACCATTTTAAACAGTTGTTGCAGCGAATAGCCAAACATAAAGTTAAACAATCCAAATATTTAAGACAACTGTCTAAATATTATATAGGAAAATCTACATTGCTACAGTAATGACCATCATACAGTATATTTAGAGTTGGTTATGTAAATAACAAGAAACATGTTATGCAATAAAATTTTCGTGTTATTTGGGTTGAAATTAAATGTGCAGCAATAACTAATATAATGATGGTTTAAACATTAGTGTGGTAGCAATCTCTACAATAAAATAACACTTAATGCAAAACAGGGGACAATAATCTTGTCAATGTTTGTGTTGTGCATTATCGAATTTAAGTGGTAACGAGAATTAAATACTCATGTAAAATCTCATAGAATGTTGAGAAATATCCTTGAATTGATACACAAACGGCAACTACCAAATTGTGTATGATTGTCCAACAACATAAACCATGGTTGGTCGAAGTAATTTAAACAGAATAGACGTCCCGATTCAGAACTTTGTCGAAAAGTAACCCCCTCGAATATCAGAAAGGTGTATAGAGCCAATGGGCCCAAGCACTGACCGCTAGCCTGTAACTGTTTGGAGTTCGTAGAATAATTATAATGACGTATCGTGATTGAACAGCCATACAAATCTAGATATATCGCCGGTGATAAACCTCACACAATGATTTGAACTGCAAAACATTCTTGTGAAATCTTACGTGTCAAAGGACACACAGTAAGCCACTGGCATTACATTACTTGAAGTGTAATTGAAGTTAGAGTCGCTTGTCATTGCGAAACTCTAAACATGTACAGTTCAATGATATGAACTTGTTGTTTAGCAAACGTAAGCTCCCTAATAAAATATTTAGCATGTGCACTTCTCACTGTTTTTAGTGAACGTAATAATTGAGTAAATTGCAGTATACTTTATCCTACTTTCTTGTTAAAAATCAAAACTAATATTTCATAAGAACCTAGTGTTTCTTTTAGTACCACAAACACGAAAATTACCCATTTCCCACCCGAAACCAGAATGTAACTTCAATTTTTAAATAGTAACGCAGAGTTCGAAACAAATTTATTTGAGGCAATAAACCTCTACTTCGTTCTCCGGGGTTCTATCGACGCCGTCGTCTGTGGTTGCTAAGTTGACATTTTATAATTTTATAATAATAAAGCCGAAGAGTAGCCTCTAATGTGCGATAATGAGAGATTCTTCCCAGTTGGTACAAAAATTCGTTATGTAGAAATAACGTGTACAGCAAGTAGTTTGGTAGTAAATCTAGAGAGGAAACACTCATCAAACAGACATCTAGCTCGTCGTCCGCGTAATGAATCTAGCTCGCGCTATATCATTAGTAACATTTCTACTAGACAGACTTCGTTTTCCACACGGCCTCATACCATGCTGCCCAACTACATACCTACAACTGTTTACATTATTGAGATACGCGTTCTGGTGACGACGAACTATGCAACTTTCTCAGTCCTACATGTATTCTAATTACGTCTTATTCACTTTGTTTTAGTTTTCTCAAGGTGTCTGTCCTATGCAATGTAGGGGTCACCCCTATTTTACAAATAATGGGTCCGTCTTATTTATTTTAACACAATTTAGATAAGGCCTAACATCTCGTACTGAAGACACTTTTTAAACGTGACTTAAACTTTATATGTATCTAATAATACAATAAAATTAACCTATCGTTTGAATTTTACCTCTCAGGGGATAATTTTATGATCAATCGATGGGGAAAAATGTCAGGAGTAACATATTAAAACGTTTAAGACTTGGGTATTGTAGCAATTTTCTAAATAAATAAAAACTATCAACAAATAGGTAGACCAGGCCAAAACAGGCACATAATGAAGGCAACATAATTTAATTGGAGCTGAATGTGTTAATTTTTTAAATTTTCGTTTTTCTTTCGTTCCTGGCGCCTTTAAATTTCGATTTCGCCCGTCGAATTTACTACGCGCTTTCATTGCCATTCTCGCCCTTTCCATGTCGACACGGTACGTTGTTCCGTGAAGAGTTTTTCGTGAGATATGAGCTTTACAGATTGCATGTTTCGCGATTGCGGCGAAAAACGCAAGCCAAGTTTCTGGATGCGCGCGCAGCACGCGCCGTACCGCCATGTCACAAAGGGGCGTCGTGACAATTGTCAGCTGATCAAACAAAAACAACTTGTCAAAAAAATCTTGAAAAATTAGTAAAAAAAAAATTAACCATCGTAGAAGGGTATTTCCCGTATCAAAATTGTAGAGAATTTCTTTCTCTGCAACGTGATATTTTCTTTTTAATTATTAGAAGCATTTTATGGCCGTCATACTGGGTTAAAATCAAGTGAGGCCAATTTGTTGATAGTTTTTATTTATTTACAAAATTGCTACAACACCCAAGTCTTAAACATTTTAATATGTTTTTCCTGACATTTTTCCCCATCGATTGATCATAAAATTATCCCCTGAAAGGTCAAATCCAAAAGATGTGAAAAATTGGTCTAGATTTATTGTACTATAAACTTATGTTTCGAGATTGTATTTAAAATATTCGAGAGACTGCTTTAATTTTGCATTGAATTTAATTTCTTGATGTAATAATGATCGTTTAATCGTTGTTATAAAATAATGTTTACGTACATTTGAAACAAAAATAGGAATTATTTTCGAATAGAAGCTGCCCTAGTGTTTCAATACATTCCTTTACATACATAATACTCCAGTTATATTAGGTCGGAAAAAGCAGCATCTGCCAAAAAAATCCGAGGGAGCCTAAATTTTGTTTACACCTTTATTTTAACATTGAAAGCAATGTCTAAAAAGTCCCCATCAATATCGCGCGTGCGTTTGTAGTTATTTAAGGTCAAAGGTCACGAAAATCTTATTTTCTTAAATAAAGGCCTTTTCCGTATTTTCTAAAGGATTTTTCACGATTCGACGGTCAAACAAGTTCAACTGCGGAACCTGGGGCGACATGATAATAGAGTAAACCTTAATGAAATCTGAGGGAGGTGTTTCCAGGGGACGAAGTACACGAGAAAGTGTACTGTGCAAATGGATACATGGCATGCACGCCATGAATTCGGTCTGCGAAGAAATTGAAAATTTTGCCAGGTGTTTCTGGACACAGCTGATCAACATGTTGATGCAAGAGACTCAAGTATTAAGAGAGATAATGCAGACGTAAAAAAATTGGTTGACTGGTTTAGTTCTTATAGTCCGTTTCCAAAAACAAATCAACTTATATCGATAGCTACAGGCGTCGTCGGGACTGAAAAAATAAACTGTTACGATGCATACAAAATTGGTCTTCAGTCAATGCAAAGTATTGTTGGGTTAAAATTTAATAATATAAAATTTAAACGTACAAATAGGGTCCTTTCGCTTTTGTCAGTCAATAGTTGTATTAAAGTTCATGACGTAAATGTTGCTGTAGATCCTTTGCTGCTGTTTCAAAGAATCAGTTTATACAAGAAATTTGACGAAAACCTGAAAGAATATGTGCAGTACGAGTTAAGCCCTTATCCCACAGCACCTTTTGATAATGCAGCCATGCGAGAAACTCCTAAATAATGCTCTATAAATGCTTCGACCCTCGGTGTGATGAAATACCTGCTGGCAACGTTGCTTACGTCATTGATGGTGGGTTCCTGTTGCGCCGTGTAATATGGCAAAAAGATGATACTTTTCAGTGTATTATCAAAAGATATATTGATTATTTACAGAAACATTTCGGCTCAGACATAACAGTTGTCTTTGATGGATACAGTGACAATAGCAAGAATATAAAAGCAATGGAATAACTTCGACGAACTGCTTCAATTTCGGGATCCGTAGAGATCATGTTTGACGAAGCAATGCAAGTGACACTTAGCCAAGAAAAGTTCCTATCCAATCGCTCAAATAAAACTAGATTAATATCAATGCTAATGGACAGACTACAATCTAACAATATAGCCGTGAAACAAGCTAGAGACGACGCCGACGTTTTAGTAGTTGAAACGGCACTTGAAAAATCACAACGCAACATCACTATTATCGTTGGAGATGATGTAGATTTACTAGTTCTTCTAATAAGACGTGCTACTTCAAACCAAGATGTTTTCTTCCTTAAACCAGGGAGAGGGAAAATAAAATCAAATACATACTCCTTCCAAATTGTAAAAAGCATATGTTGTTGCTACACGCTATTACTGGCTGTGACACAACGTCTGCACTTTTTAATAAAGGAAAAATAAAAGTTTTTAAAATGATTTGCATCAATTTGCAGAAGCTTTTAAACAGGAAAATTGTAAAGTAGAAACGATTGTGGAAAATGGATTATGTATTCTTTTTGAAATCTATGGAGCTCCTAAAACAGAATTATCTATTGAAAACTATCGATACATGACATTTGCGAAGTCAACAAGACTTAATACCACAGTGAAATTGTCGTCACTTCCACCTACTGCCACAGCTGCAAGTCAACGTCTAAGTCGAGTGTATTATCAAGTACAGAATTGGCTTGGAAATAATTTAAATCCTGAACAATGGGGATGGACGATGATTAATAACATTTTGGAGCCCCTTAAGACTCTATTACCAGCTGCACCAAATGTACTTTTAAATGCTATTTTTTGCAACTGCACCAAAGGATGCAACACAAATTGCGGGTGCAGAAAAGTTGGACTGTCCTGTTCAGTACTGTGTGGCCATTGTCACTGTCAGTCATGTCTCAACACAAATGTTGATAGTAACGCCATCACAGAAATTATTCAGGATGAAGAAGATGAAGAGCTTGATCGTGCTGACCTGTTGACACAAGATATAGAAGAAAATGAAAATGTTGGAGAGGACGAAGAGAATCTGGAGGAAGGGACAAAGGATGAGAACTTGGAGGAGATGGCAGAGGACGAATACGTGGAAGAGGGGACAGATTTCGAGAATGAGGATGAGCTATAGAACAAGCAAAACCATGGATTAGGCCTACTGGGGAGACCATGTAAAAAAACGCGCCTTGTATCTTACCTCTGAGGTGGTGTGGAAACAAATACACCGCTACCCTGTGTTTTCCTGGCGTATAGTGTGAAAACGGTTGGTGTTAAGTAAAACATGTATATAACATTTTTTGAAGAGGGTTTTTTAATATTCATTCTTACATAACCAAAAAAGTCATAGGACTTATAGGAAGCAAGATATTTGCGAAAAACCCATTTCTGTGACGTTTGACCTTGAATAACTTGAAACACACACAAGATATCGGTGGGGACTTTTGTTGACATATTATTAGTATAATAGAAGTAAAAATGTATGCAAAGTTTCAGCTCACTCGGATTTTTTTAGTAGATGAACCCCTATGTGACTGTACTATAAAGACACGACAATTTTTGGCCAGCGCAGTGGCTTCATCTGATATTAGTAGACTACTTCATCACATCAATAATACATATAATAATATTAAATATAACTACTAAATAAAATTATGTTGTTAATTATCTGCAATATTCATAATAATGTATATACTATTAATTGTCTACAACTTATTTGAGACCTAAATTGATTATTTATCATTTATTTATTTCTAAAATTACAGCCTACTATCAGCAGCTTTAGCAACAAAGTGGTATTAACGTAATTAGAATGTTTTAAACCATCCTGTAGAAAAGTACAACCACCATGTCAGCACGAATACTCATTGCACTGGGCATGAAATTTGATTTATATTCACCTTTATATTTTATTCGCACTACTCTAATTTATTACGTAAAATGTGTTGATTTATTTATAATTTAAAATGAATAGCGTAGACAACGGGGGAAAATATTATAATAGTCTGATTTTTTTATCACAATAGTAATCTTTATCTGCCACAAGTGTAAGCTTTCCGGCGAAAAGATAGCCGAGGGAATCAATTATTTAATGGTGTTTTTCGTTTCGAATTTCTTTAACGATATATCTTTGTTTTTCAGATCACGTCTCGGAGCTGGCACGTCAATCAGAGAATAAAACTTTGCTTCTCTTCTCCCAGGTGTATCGAGGGATGGCGGTGCTATCCAGAGAACCTATAGAGAATTTATACAAGGACATAAGAAATTACGTTCAGATTAACACAACCGACGCAAAATCTACCAACACTCCGGAAGAAATTGTAGCGAGTGTAACGCTATTTTTCACTGACCTCTTCCCGCTGGCTTATCATCACTTGGCAGACATATCTAACAAAGACTTTACCCTAGACTATAAGGAATGCCTGAAAAAATCCATTGATACCATATCGCCTTTTGGGGATATCCCTAAACAAATAGCTCAATCTTTATCTAAAAGCTTAGAAGCCACTAGATTGCTGCTTCAGGCTTTCCGTATTGGTACCGAAGTACTAAATACCACTGACACGCTATTAATTGACGAACATGGCGCTAGCAACCCCGAGTGCCACGATGCCTTAGTCAAAATGACGTATTGCCCGAAATGTCTCGGTATGGTCAAGCATACGAAACCTTGTTCCGGATATTGCCTGAACGTGTTAAGGGGTTGTATCGCGAAGTATGTGGCGGAATTAGATCTGCCGTGGAACGGTTATGTTGAAGGTATCGAAAGTCTCCTCAGTGCCATGAAGAGGAGCAATAACGACGCAGGTGTTAATGCGGATATTGTTATCAGGAATCTGGATACCAAAATATCTGCTGCCATTATGCACTACATGGAGAAAGGGAAGGATATGGATGCAAGGGTGAGTTTATTTAAATAATTTATGTAGAATTAAGCTAATTGTAGTGATTATTATCCAAATGACGAAATAGGTCGAGACATATTTCCCCACTATTCTCTCTTCTCATCTTGCTCCTCATGTTCTCCTGTCAGCTTCTATTCTGTAAGTTAGAATAATTCGTAAATACATCTTCTAGCTTTGATATCATTAAAAGAAACAAAAAATACTAAAGGTTCGAAGAGAAAAAAAATGCAAAAACAATAACCCTTTTTTATTTAAAAAAATCTCCAAAAGCTTTTTTACGTAAATTTAATTTTTTTTTTTTTTAATATACTTTATTTAGCAATCAGAATTTTATATTATTAATTTGACGGGGTATCTTTGATCGGTATCTTTGAATAATTTCTATGTTCGATTTGGAAGCGCATCCCCATAGTTCTAATCCGTATGTCCAGATGGGTTTGATGACAGATTTATATATTAGAATTTTATTTTCTATAGATACTCGTGATTTTCTACCTATCAGCCACTGTACTTCTCTTGTTTTGATTTCTACTTGTTTTCTCTTTTTTGTGATATGTTGCTTCCAAGCTCGCTTCCAAGCCAGTTTGTTGTCTAGGTGTAGGCCTAGTTATTTTACAGTTTGTGTTTGTGGTACCTGTACATCGTTTATTGTGACTGCAGGGCACATTTATTTCCGAAGGGTGAACGTAACGTGAGCAGATTTGCTCTCATTAACTTTTATCTTCCACTTCTTCATCCACTGTTGAAGATTGTTTAGATGGTTTTGGATGAAATCTGAGGCTATATGAGGATCTTCGTGACAGGAGAGAATAGGGGTGTCGTCGGCAAATGTCCCTGTTGTCGTAGTTTGCTCCATGACGTGTACAAAACATATAGTAGTGGTCCAAGCACGCTGCCTTGCGGCACTCCTGAATTAATTGGGAAGTAGTAGGATTTCTCTGCATTTACCTTAGTTTGGAAAGTTCTCTCAATTAAGTATGACTTTAGTAGGTTGAGGTAAGTTAACGGAAGAGTATGTTTGATTTTGTAAATTAATCCTGGATGCCAAATTTTATCGAATGCCTGGCTAATATTAAGAAAGACTCCACTGCGGTATTGTTTATTTTCTAGGGCTTTATTAATGGTTTGTGTTATTCGGTGAACTTGTTGCACTGTGGAATGCTTCTGACGGAATCCAAACTGATGATCTGGTATCCAGTTTTCTGATGGTACATCGACTTTAAGTCTACGGAGTACTAATCTTTCAAGCAAATTTAAATGATGATTTATTTATTTTGATGTTCATAGATCCAAGAAATTATAAAATTTTTCCTTGACATCAAATCGTAATGCGAACTTTGCGTATTCATTATTAAAAACCGGATATTACCTACTATTAAACGTCATAAATTGATTGACCTAACAATTAACGGTGCAGTTTTACATCGCTATATATATAATTTAAAATAAATCCCTTATATCAGTGTAAAAAAGCCAAAAATTTGTACACCTACATGAAACATTAAATGCACACGCAAACATACAAACAGACAGACACGGTTTTTATTCTGTATATATTTAAGACTAGGGAGTCGTGAAGATAAGTGATGTGTGCAGTTTTTGAATATGAAAAGGTTTAATCCAGTTTTATGATGGTTTGTATATGATACATTTAATATAACTTAATATACTACTCAATCGAGTAGGTCTACAGGGTATTTCACTTAAAACTCTCAATACCGATTACTCGAAAACTAAAAGATATAGTAAATTTCTGTAAATTGGTAGGGTCGAAAGTGCTATATTTCGACTTAATAAATGTCGACGCCTTTAATTGTTTAGGCGTCGCGACGCCTGAAAGAAAATTTCGATGTCGCAGATCGAAAAACTTAAGGTACTGCTAGTACTTTTGATTGTTTTATTCAAATTTCCTTTTTTTTTTTTCGTTCGTTTCGAAGTTATTTCTTGACATTGAATATGTAGATAACCCTTTAATAAAATCGGCCAATTCGATAAATTGTCTGTATGTAATAGGCTTGACTATTCTGTTAACGTAAATTGTAAGTCATAACAGATATTAAACGACAGACAGCTAATGAATGTCATTTTCATTTAACATACATAGAACAATATCATTGAAATATTTAAGCAAAAAAAATATATAAATGTTTTAAACGTAGTCAATTTTCTTGAAATCTAAAATCTGAAGAAAATACAATATTTTATAAAAATTATTCAAAATGCTCTCGATCACAACAATCATCCGGCATCTTAACTAAAAATCTACAGTTCTTAATAGAGCTTTTCTATTTAGAGCAGCACAACACTTTGGAGATTCGCCATGTCCTTATTATGCTCTACATACTATTACGCTAAGGTCTTTCAAGTGACCCCAAATGAAAAAAATCGAGAGGGGCCAAATCCAGTGACCGTGCTGGCTATTGTAGTTTTAGCAAGCATTTTGGTTTAATTTAACGTCGAGACTATCTACATTATGTATAATAAATTTAGTAGCAAGACATAGACATCGACATAGATGCAGAATAAGACTACGTCGAAATTTGGTTATATTGACCAAAATAGGTAGAGTTACGTCTAAATCCACATTGTAGTAGCCCAGTACGTTTGGTTAGTAATACATGTCTAGGGAAATATGACGTGTGACTCTAAGTGCACAAAAAGAATAATTTTATAACTTATTTGGTATTTTTATCTATAACCATTAGAAATATTGTTGGAAGCCACCAACACAACTAAAACATATACCTAATTCACAGCAAAGATTCAAACTTTAAACGAGAGTAAATAAAGCCACCAAATAGGTTACTAGGGAGGTATAAAATTTAAATCTACCTAGTAGGATATTCTACTATAAAGACGATTTTTAGTTGCCAAAAAGGTAGATGTTACCTAATTATGGTACCTAATTTTACTTCAAAAGAAATTTACCCTTGGGGCAATTTTTGGTATTTTTTTTTTTGTAGTTTTTCCGTTTCTGATTTGGTTAAAGTTACTTTTAAGCCGATTTGTGTCAGAGGTAGATTTCTTGATATAATTTACGTAAATTTAAATATTAAGTAGAACCATTTGGTAAATTTAAATCGGAGGTACCTTCTTTTAGTCAATTTTTCGTAACAAGTACCTTGATAAGTAAATTCGACTTGCTACATTTTTTTATAAAAGCAAACGTAATATATAAAATTGGTTCTTACCTTAACCAACCTTGATCCCTGTTGTTATGGATTATTTAAAAGGAAATGTTATTTTTGTTTTTGAAGTATTTTAAGATTTTTATGTCATATGCAAAATATAGGTAAACGTTTAATATGGAAATATTTGAATCTACTAGAGTATAATTAAAACAATATACATGCAGATTTACTCAACACACATCGATTGAACAAGATTTTATAATTATGAGGCAATAACCATTCTATACCCCGACGTATAAGTGACTAATTTCTACTGGCATGGTGATCATGGAAACTGCAATTAATTTTAATACTAAACATTAACGAGTATATGCCACATATATGTGATTAAAAGAAAAGAAGTAAAAAGAGTGCTTATATTAATAGCTTAAACTTTCTATTAATTATGGATCGCTGTCCACAGTCTTTTTATTTTTATTATGCTCTTCACAGACCACGAAGACCCTTAAATTCCTCACTTATTTGGATGGCTTCATTTGTTGGCATACTACCTGTCTGTCTACTTAGGCCATAAGTAAATCTAAAACTCCTGTCAATGTTTAACCAACAGCGCCAATTAACAAAACACATGATGCTGCTGCAGTTTTAGCCTGTTTATTCATCGTGAACATCTTATTAATCCTTTAAAGAGGTAAACAATAACCATAACCTCAAATCTTTACATACAGCATCTGATTCATCTATGATGATTGATGGTATACCTGCTTCTTAAGCAATTAAAATTGCCAAGTGTAAAGTGAGCTGCAAGACCAGGCCCGCAATCCCTTGCCGGCAATACAAATTCATTTGATATACTACAGTACAACGGAATTATATCCTTACACTTTATAAAGATCGAAAATAACTATAGGATGATGTATGAAAAAGTCTATCATATTCGATGTCTAATATACCCACATACACATACACTTCGATCAGACGTCATGAAATTGAAATAGCAATCTCATTCACTTCGCCCATTCAGTGGGCATCATCAAGTTCGTATATACTACCTGGAAATCGAATTACGTAAACATATGCGCATATTGTTTCGATATTTAGGCATCATTGTCTATTTTTATTAACGTTCGAGTGAGTCGGACAAAGCTCTGTTGCAAGGTTGGTATCATTCTAGACATTGAGATGATTCATTTGATATCCCACATCGCGGCAGAACCCTAAGGCGGAGTCTGGTCTCAACTATCACTATACCTATTACCTGTTATCATTTTATCTAAATCTCTTAATTCTCTTTTCTTTTTTACTTTCTTTATTTTCGCAATTTCTAACTAACATCAACAGCGCTGACTGATAAAGTCTCTCTGGTGTTCTCTCATTCTCCGCTGCCGCGTTGCGCTGGCTATGGCCGTTAGAGAAATCTGTCGCATGTCGTTTCCATTTCTCTGTAAACGGTCCCCTATAGGTACCTAAAAGTATTTTCAATGCTAAAACGTATCACTAAGGCATACGAGATTGAAGAGTGCCTGGGCTATTGTTTTATTATATGCCGCCCTCTAACGGAGAGACATTCAATCAATCTCTGGTGGCGGAATGAAAGGAGACCTGTTTAGTTGGTCACTGGTAAAGCGGCGCCATCTCTGGGCCAACTGACGAGCCACCATTACCACACAAAAAACTGTAGAAATTTCGAGGCCATTGTTCGAGAAGGATTTACCCGAAAGAGAGATAGAGAGAATTCTAGAATGACAGATCGAATGACCGAGAGGTTTTGGGATAACCTCTCGGTCATTCGATCTGTCATTCTAGAATTCTTTCTTTCGGGTAAATCCTTCTCGAACTATCTCGTTCTGGAGTAGAATAGATAATTCGAGCACATTCGCCACGGTTATATATAAGGAGTGGATCCAACGCACTGAATTCAGTTTAATATTAGATGAACAAGTGATAAGATAAATAAGGAACAGTAAGAAGTTGTGAATTAAAGTAGCGAATCTATGGTAAATTAAAGTTATAATTAGTGAATAATTGTAAGGACTTATTATTGTAATTCAGTTATTAATAAATTAGTGGTTAGTGAGAATTTTCGTTGCAATTTATTGAACCTACGTACGGGGTGTTTACTGGAGGTTAAATCAGGTAACAGCATTCTGTATTCGCAACTTAACTATAATTATTTTAATTAGTTTATTATTATGAAAGTCTAATAAAAACGACTATTTTACATCTTGGCTCATATTATAGTGTATTTACTGGCACGCGGTCCGCACATAGTTGTTACGTTTAAATACGTACATTTTTTGTCGCTGTGATGTTTGACCAACCTTAACATTTAACGGCACTCGCATATGCTAAACTGACTACGTCCTAGGCACTCAGCCAAGATTACCTCCATTTTTTATTCTAAATTCGGGCACCTTTCGGTAAAAATAAACCAGACCGATTAAAAACGATCGTTAATTTATTAGAGACCGCTGATTCACTCACTTTTATCTGATCGTTTTTGGCCGATAGAAGATAAATTTCTGGTAGTACAGTCATTTTAGTTTGACCTCCGATTTAGTTGCGAAACAAAAAGACTAAAAATATATTTTGTATTTAGAGAATAACATAAAATGACGTTCTATTTGCTCTCAGGCAGGTTAATACGGTGCATTCTGAGAATAAAACGCAGGTGAAAGATTTCTCGTCATTGAAATGTGTTCGTTATTTATAGGAATATTAAAAAAGAAGTTTAATTTTATACAAGGTGTTATTTATTTAGACCGCTCACCTAATGAAATAACTGAAGGGTTAATTTGAAATTCAGGAGAGGTAGCAATCTTAGCCGTGGCATTGCCACAAGCACCAAAACAAGCACAAAGAAATCCTAATGATTTATACATAACCGAAATTAGAAATGAAGGAAATAGAAGACTCACAAGAACAGCTCTAGAAGTAAAAGACAAAAAGAGGATCATAAACACTGCATATCACAACACAATACGGCAATGCATTTCACAAACACCTATACTTTCTATCCTGTATCCTTGTACCATACGTCATGGTCATCTAGTTCTCGCTGTTGGCAACAAGCATACTTCAGTCCAACCCAGCGCAGATGTAGCCTGCCCGAAGTGACAGTAAAACATATGGAGAACAATGTAAAGTGCTACATCTGCATTAAGAAAGAAACACTTAAGCCACAGGCAAAACGGAGTTCATGTGTAATAGATACACATTTTGAATTTTCCTGTCCTGGAAACTATCTTTAAATCTATGCTTTCTAATTTAACTTATCCATTGCTCCTAGCTATATCCTAAAAGTCTCAGTTTGCAGATAATTAGAAATAATTCTGCTAAAACTAGGATTCTATGGCATCCGTGGTGTAGCACTAACATGGTTTCAGAGTTACTTGGTGGACAGAGAACAGCGAATAATCTTTAAAAAACCTTCAGAACCATCAGAGTATTCGCATTCGGAATAGGGTAAAATAGAAACTGGAGTGCCTCAGGGATTAGTTCTAGGCCCACTTAGCTTAGATCATATATGTAATTGGTGTGAGGCAAATAAAATTAAAATTAATTTCGAGGAAACATATTGTATAAACTGTAACCAAAGAAAAATAATGAATATTACAATTGCAAACAATAGTATCAAATTTATGGAGGAAATAAATTCTCTTGGCTTTACCCTGAACAGTCAAATAAACTGGACGAAACACATTTTACCACTGAATAAGAAATTAATTAGTGCATGTTATTGTTTGAGAGCTAATGCAAACAAGGGCCCAAACAAGAACATGCTGAAAATTCTTTACCACGCCGTTTTCGGTGGCCTTATTCATATGGAATAATTTTTTGGGGTATCTCTACTGACTGGACAACTATATTTACTACACAAAAAAGAGCCGTCAGAATTATTTCAGGAAATCGGAATAAACATAGAAATAATGTATTTTCAAAGCTTTTTTCGAAGAACTTTTATTTTGCTGTGTATGTCAAATACACAGCTTTAAGATTCTGTTTGTTATTTCCATAGATACTTACTACTTACACAGAACTGATGTTATTTTCTTTTAGATAATGTTGAGTTTGTTAAGTTCTTCTTTTAACAATGGTAGCCAGGTTGTACAAATATCTACAGAACAATTCGATACGCACTTATCTTCATTTAATAAGATTATTGCTGATTCTTTAATTTTTCTTTTTTTGTTATCTGCCTATTTTATTAAAATTTTTGCCGAGTCCCAGTTTATTCTATGTCCGTTTTCCCAAGCATATTCACAAATCTTTGATTTTTGAATTTCATTATTTCTAATGTAATTCTTGTGCTCATCCAACCTCACACTGAAAGGTCTGGATGACTCACCCACATAACATTTATCACATTCGCACGGGATGTTGTAAATACAGTTTTTTAAAATTCTCCTCCCTCTAATTCCTCCAAATTAATGTGTAAGCAACTGATTGCAGTTGTTTGTCATCTTCACACATGATTAAGTACTCGTCCATAAATTCTATTTAAATGTAAATTCACCATAACCCGCAAATCCAAAATCGAAGCTGTCTAGAAAGGGGGTTACATGTCTTGGAATTAAACCCAGTACCTGGTAGACTGCTCTGCATCTTTTACGTTTTGAGCGTTGTTGGAGAAGAAACATCTTTCGCAATACTCTCATGACTGTCCACTGCAAAAGCCAGAGATGATCAAGACGTCAATCCAGTTCTTCGGCAACCACAACTTGTACGAACTATATTTTTTCTTTTACAAGATGCTAATAACAAGATGGAAATCTTGTTCCTTTTTCAGACCCACCCACGTGATAATTTTCAAGTCGAAGGCTTGTAGATTAGGCAGTTGGACCCTCCTTTTTCGTAATCGATTTTATTAAACTTCGATAGCGAAATTTGGCGGAACGATGCTTTTGTGACTATGGAAACATTAATTGAAATGCACGTGCTTATAAAAAATATTTTGAGTCTGTTAGTTATTAGGTCAGGTTTTCTTACCCAAGTGCTATCTACTCTCATAGTGTGTTTAATTAAATAATTATTATATTAGATAGCTTAACGTGACTAACCATATTTGTGTAAGCCTCACGGAATTATTGTAGACATATTAACAAGTAATTTTCGGTTTAAGTGTTTCTAAAGTGTATAATTAATTAATTGCCAAGCCGAGAAATACTATTTATGTTGTTTTGCGAGGCAATTTCTGTAGATTAGAAACGCCGGGTAGTATTCCTAGTTTGTCTGGAATGACTATACTATTAGATCATCAGAATGGAGTGTAAATTTAAGCGGATACCATAGGAAACAGGTCTTCGTTAACAACAAATGAACAAAAGACTTGGGTTCCCTCGTGGTTGCTTAGTCATCACACTGCGCTGGTAAATTATCGACTCGATGTTTAAACTAAGGCACTTTGAATGCCGGACCCACTTTGAAGTTTGCCAACAACCACAAGGCCGGCCATACAACACTTTAAATTATCACAATCATTAATATAAACCGACGGGATTCTTAAACATGTGACATAATTGTGAACATTAGAGAAACTGCGGTCGTTTTATCGCTATTACATTCGCCTTCTATTGTTTTGGTATGTTTTCTTACACCTCATGTAATACGTCACGCTAGACATGGATAGTTTTATAATATTTTGTGTTAATTTGATTGATTTTATTTGAAATTGCACTTACTATAAACAGATATAAATAATATGAATTTTCCTTTTGTTTATATCGCTAAACATGGTTTGATACGAGGCACGTCGAAGAGTGGCATATTAATGGATGTGTTTGTCGAGAATATGTTATTATTATTATTAGCCATTACTCGAGTCCGAGTATAAAAATGTTACAGTCGATAGATTGTGTACAATAAAAAACAAGTAAAAGGTGTAGTCTATTGTAATTCCCATTCATCTACGGTGCACACGACTATGGCTATAGAGGCCAATTCGGGAGAGCATATGTCGACCGCAGTCAGGACAAACATAGACCTGGTTAGGTCTTGGATTCGGCCTTCTTGCAGCAACATTTCCTTGATAGCTGGCCACAACCCCTCGCCATTCGGTTCTGTCCGCTGCAAGTTGTTCCCATTGCTCGTCTGCAATACCGCAGGATTTTAGATTTTCATGGAGAGCGTCTTTGAACCTCTTTCGTTGACCGCCACGCCTTCTTCTACCGCTTAGCAATTCACCATAAAGTGTACATTTAGGAAGGCGGTTATCATGCATACGATGAACGTGACCTGCCCATCTTAGGCGTGCTCTTGAAATAAGCACCTCAATTGGAAGTCTGTTTGCTCTCCTGAGTACTTCCACGTTTGATATATGATGGAACCAACAGATTTTCATCATACTTCTGAGGTGTCTTTGCTGAAAACGTTCTAATTCTTCCACATGACGACGGTAAGTGACCCAGCTTTCACATCCACATAGCAGTGTTGGAATGACAACTGCTCTGTAGATAGCCATTTTCGTTGACAATGCAAGGTCGTGGTTGTCAAATACTCTCTCTCTAAGTCCCCAGAGTGCTCTAGATGCAGCGTTAATTCTATTGCGAATCTCGCTGTCCATGTTTGCTTTGTCATTAACAACGTTGCCTAAGTAATTGAACTGATCCACCACTTCAAGAGAATTTCCGTTAAGTGTAATGTCTATTTGGTTCACTTGATGAGGAGTTGACATAATCTTAGTCTTTCCAATGTTGATTTTAAGTCCCAAGGAATCATAGCTCTGGACATACACATCTAAAAGTTCTTGAAGCTCTTCCGGCGTAGAGGCTAAAAGTGCACAGTCATCCGCATACTGGAGATCACAAATGAATCGTGTGCGTGTCTTCGTGAAAGCTCTAAAGCGCCCTATGTTAAAGAGACCGCCATCAAAACGATATCTGAGACCTATTCCTCTGACTGTCAGTTTGTTGTCAACAATAATTGTTAGAGCAGTGGTAAACAAATTAAAGAGTAGGGGTGCCAGGGCACATCCCTGCCTAACTCCAGTGAGGGTTTGGAAAGGTTCTGTTGCCTCATTATTATACATAACCTGGGCGTTGTTGTTTGTATGTAGACTGCGACATACTTCCACAAATTTTCTAGGGATACCTAAGCGGAACATAATTTTCCAGAGCACTTCCCTATCCACCGAGTCAAACGCCTTGGTTAAATCAATGAAGGCCATGTGAATTTCTCCTTGATGTTCGAGTGCTTTTTCTTGAAGCTGTTTAAGTGTGAAGATTAAATCCGATGTGCCTCGGTTTGGTCTAAAGCCACTCTGTGTTTCAGGAAGTAACTTTTCCATAACAGGTGTTAGCCTATTTGTCATCGCTTTAGTGAGTATCTTCCCTTCAACAGCCAGGAGAGCTATACCCCTGTAATTTCCACAGTCCGCAGCGCTCCCTTTGTTTTTGAATAGGTTGATTAAATGTGTATCACGAAACTCCTGCGGAGCTTGACCACTTTCCCACACGACATCAAACAGTTTTTTGAGGTAGGGTATGAGCTCTGACGACACAGCTTTAAAGATCTCAGCTGGGAGTGAGTCGGCGCCGGGAGATTTGTTATCTTTTAGCTGCCCAATGACGGTTAAGATCTCTTCCGTTGTTAGTGGTTTATCTAAGTCTTCGAAGGTGTCATATTGAGGGATAAGATTCATAATATCGTGATCGGCTTGACTTTGCTGGTTAAGAATGTTAGAGTAGTGTTCCTTCCATCGGGCTCTTATTTCCTGGTGTTCTTTGAGGTGATTTCCATTTAAATCTTTAATAGGGCACATATTTTTCCGACTGGGGCCGTACACTGCTTTTACCCCTTGAAAGAAATTCCTGTAGTCGTGTGAATCGGCGTACCTTTGAATTTCTCTGGCCTTGCTTGCTCACCACTCGTTCTTTATTCTTGTAGAATAGAATATGTAAAATGTACCGGATGGTCCACCGAAGACAGTCCAATCCTGTTTTCTGTATTTTTATTAAAAGCTTTTATTTAACTTACAATGTTTGTTTGTTTGTTAGTATACTTTGTTTAGGTCACATATTGCAATCAAAATTTCGATTAGTTCTAATTAAGCTAGAGCTTTGAAATTTTGCATATGTGTATAAGTGCGGTGACAATACACTTTAACATTTTCATGTAAGAAAAAAACAAGATGGCGGACGACTTTACCGTTTATAATCCGATTCGACTCAAAATCTAAATCTGGTGGTTTTCTAGATCGCTAATTATGAATTCTTTGTCAAAATTTATAAGTTCAAAATGGCGGCGCCAATATGGCGGACGACTTTTGTTATTTATGGCCCAAATCGATCAAAATCGATATCTGGGTGTTTTCGGGTTCGCCGATTACGAATTTCTTGTCAAAAATTTAGTTCAGGATGGCGACCTCAAGATGGCGGACGACTTTACCGTTTAGATCCGATTCATTTCAAAATCGATATCTGGAGGCTTTCTAGGTCGCGGATAATGAATTTTTAGTCAAAGTTCAGAAGTTCAAAATGACGGCGCCAATATGGCATTTAAGTCCAAATCGATCAAAATCGATATCTGGGGGTTTTCAGGGTCGCGGATTACGAATTTCTAGGTAAAAAATTAGTTCAAGATGGCGGCGATTTTACCGTTTATGATCCGATTCGTCTCAAAATCGATATCTGGGTACAGCACATCAAGAGACTAAAAAGTAAAAATCAAACCCATCATTTTGTTACATTATATAATTTTTTTATGATATAAAAGTTTGTCACGAGATTTTCCTGTGTAAAGGAGATTGTTTGGTATTTACCCCATTTACTCCCGATCCCTTCAACGGAATTAGGTCAATATATAATCTAGTTCCAGATCTCGTTATAATACATAAGTGTACCAAATTTCAAGTCAATATCATAAACGGTTCCAGAGTAAACGTGCGTACAAAAAAGTTACAGACAGACAGACAAACCGACAGACAGACAGGAATTTTTTTTTCATATTGAATCACAAAAAAACATTCAAGTATTTAAAATATATATATTTTTTTAGGCTTAAGAAGGTCATTCGGGTAATTTAGAAGGCGATTAAAAACATTTCCAGATATTTTCGTACTGCCAGTGGTTTGAGTGATTTGATGACGACTATGTGAGGTTTCCACTTTTATGGAATGTATTCGCTACTTTAGGGATTGATTATTGTGAAATTCTGAATTGCGTTTTTATGCACTTTTGGAAGGTAATTACATCGGGCCTAAGAAATAGAGCGGAGTTCATGAAAATACGTTTTATCCCTTTCCACCCCTTATGGGTAAATTTCAAGACCCCTTCTTAATGAGTGCTTGCGCCATACCCTTGAGGCGTCTCGCACTAATATAAAAGTAGAGTGAATGGACATAACCAGACTCAAAAAGAAAATGTTTTACTTTAGTTATAGTCTATTTCGTAGTCACAGACAAAATTACGGTATAAAGAAAACTAAAAAGAAATAAATTTACCTTTGTTGGTAAGATATTTGGATGAAGTTGGGATATTATATGAAGTGAATGAGTCCAATATTTTAGAAAAATAACTGATGAAACATCTACTGTCTCGATAGCAGACAATTTGAAAAGGTCTATAAAAAAATAAATTAATATGTCTAAAAATGAAGAGCTAAATTTTTATGAAAAGTTTCTAGTTATGTTGGAAAATATCCAAGCCGAACACCAAACCAAAGCTCTTAATTAAAATATTTATATAAAGATGTGCAGTTATCATTTTAAAAAATAATTTGTTGTTTCTTTAACACTAATTTATTCCAATTTCAGTACAGTCTCCTCACTTATCATGCCAGGTGAACGGACAGACAGATGATCATCGTGAAAGTTATTCATAAATCAGTGACTAATACAGTATCTATTTTTTCTCCATGAACGATAATTATTGTTTTAGGAAACTCTACTCTAGAAAAAAAAGTTAATATGCAAATACATTTTCTGCTGAACATAGAGGGGTATTTACTTCGTTTACTCAGTTTTATTGTCGTTATTGTCTATTACTGCTTATTGCCAATTATTGTCATTTATGGCTTGTATTTGTGAGTATCGGCGGCTATTTCGACCACTGTTTATTGCTGGCACTTTGTTGTTTGTTACTGAGTACGGTGACTCCCTCGCCCTTAATCAAATTGAATTGGACCTATGTTAATGTAATTATAAAGCAGTAGCAATCGGGCATTAAGGTTTGCCATAAAGCCCCTACATATATTGGCTATAAACGTGGTCTTTGGAATTTTAAATGGTGATAATTTTGTACAAAACCAAATAACGCAATTTTGTTTGCAGGTCTAAAACCACAATTGTAGGTATGTAACACATTTTACTCGCGTGGGTTGTAACCACTCCTCTGACCGCCAAATTATTCAAAGCTCAATACCTATATTTTATCTTGTATAAATATTGATTTCGGCAGGAAACATTACATTTAAAAAATGACTCTGCTTAAAAGGGCCGTTACATTTGGTTTCGCTGTAATCCCACGGTACACGGCCGTGCTGGCATAATTGCCAATCTAGCTACATCAATTTGCAAATAAAAATTGTATCGGGGCTTATATTTTGTTTGCATCCAAAGCTACTAATCCCCCAATATTTTAAACGTACAAAGCTTAATAGTGACTCATGTAGCAGGGATTATTAATAAAGAGCCTATTTTGCATGATAAATATGTCAAATAAATAATAGTAGTTATTTATTCGAGTCAACAATCTAATGTAGGAGACCATTATACAATCTATGAAATGAGCTTAAGAAATATATAAATTGACCCATCCCTATTCATGACATCACACAACAAACGTGCGTACATAGAACACATCCTCTTTCTATACAGTGAGTAATACCATCGGAACTAAAGTAATATTAATGAAATGATATAATAATAACCAGTATTTTCTAAACAGTTTTATACTATTTTAAAACAAGGAAATTGATGAATATCTTCATCCTGTACATAGAGTATATATGGTAAGTCATAAAATAGATGAAATGTATATACAGGGTTACTGGTAATTCGATACATTCCTTTGGAGATGTGATGGGGCATGATCTAAGAAGTAAATTTAGCCCTAACATATATTATGCAAAACTCAGTAGTTTTTGAGATATTTCAATTCTTTTGTTTTTCTCAAAAAAGTAGATCTTAATGTCTTAAAAGTTAATTTCCGAAAAATCTACTTGACATTTTTAATTTTTTTTTTACTGGATTGCTTGTCCAATATTATAGATATCCGTTTGGAATGAAAAATATCTGGAAACATTTCGATCATGTGAACATCTGAAATAAAAACTTTAAAAATTTTTTTTTAAATCAGCTATGAAATTTACCTATTAGGTTTTTTCAAAAAAATATTAACGTAACACGCGTATAAATTATTATCAAAACTGCCTTATTTCAATAGCTATCTAACAAGGTACAAATGTTCAATGTACCCTTAATAGTTCTAAGAAAATACTAGTAAAAATAACACAAGTAGTACGAATTTTATTTTTAGATAAACAATAAAAAACATTTTAAAAGTAGAGTTTAATTCTTCATTAATTTCAAAGTTGTACTTTATTTTTTATGTCTTGCTCAAAATGGGAGCACCTATTCCGTATACAGACACGGCAGCGTCTTCTTATTTCCGTCCTTGTTACTCTGGTTGTCAGATTATGCCTTATGTGTTGGGCAGCATCGACTATCCTTTGTCTAAGGTTTTCTATAGTATTGACTGGTGTGGCATAGACCATCTCCTTCATATGACCCCATACGTAATAATCAAGGGGTGTTAAGTCAGGGCTTCGCGCTGGCCAAGGTATTGGGCCCGCTCTTCCAATCCAACGGTTAGGGAAACGTTGTTCAAGTAACTGTCGTACTGTCAGCCGATAATGTGCTGGACAACCGTCGTTCTGAAACATAATTCGCTGTCTGACGGCGAGAGGAACATCTTCTAAAATCACCGCCAGATCATTTCTTAAAAAATTTTCATAGATTTCCCCGTTTAAATTTTGAGGAAGAAAGTGTGGCCCTATTAAATAGTGGCCAATGACTCCCATCCACACATTAATAGAAAACTTCATTTGGAAACTAGTTTCACGTGTTAACTTGGGATTTTCCTCTGCCCAATAATGTAGGTTGTGGAAATTTGTTATACCCTCGCGATTAAATTTCGACTCGTCCGTCCATAAAATACTTGTTAAAAAATTTGCACTTTCTGTATCTGAATTTAACATAAAGCGGCAGAATTCCACTCTCCTTCCAGGATCACCTTCCTCCAAACCTTGGACAGGGGTATAGTGGTAAGGATGACATCCAACTCTACGTATCGTAGACCAAACTTTCCATTGTGACGCTCCGGTTAGTCTTGCGACTTTATTAGTTGAAATAGTTCGGTCTTCCTCAAAATACCTCAATATTTCTTCCTCATCATCTGGTTCATAAACGGGAGGAGCACCAGCGTCACTTCTTCTACATTTCACGGAGCCAGTTTCAGCGATATTTCGATATGCCGTACTGAATACACGTGCATTTGGTAAGCGGCGGTTAGGGTACCAAAGACCATATTCTCAGCAGCGTTGCCACCACAGTATCCATAGACAAACAAGATATCAGCATATTCTGCGTTGGCATAGGCGGCCATGGCACAGAAAATACAATAACAACAACTACGAGTAAAATCAAAATCTTCGATAACTAATTTAACAAGACCAACAAACTTAAGGGACACGGAGATAAGAATGCCAGTTAATGCACAAACGTCAAAGTCAAGGACTGACTGACTTAAATGAAAATGAACGATCAGTCGTTTAATAAATTCCGCCACCAGCATTATCTTTACTAATTTTTTATTAGAACTATCAAGGGTACATTAAACATTTCTACCTAGTTAGATAGCTATTGAAATAAGGAAATTTTTATAATAATTTGTACGCGTGCTACATTAATATTTTTTTGAAAAAACCTAATAGGTAAATTTCATAACTGAAAGTTTTTATTTTAAATGCTCACATGATCGAAATGTTTCCGGATATTTTTCATTCCAAACGGATATCTATAATATTGGACAAGTAATCCAGTAAAAAAAATTTAAAAATGTCAAGCAGATTTTTCGGAAATTAACTTTTAAGATATTAAGATCTACTTTTTTGAGAGAAACAAAAAAATTGAAATATCTCAAAAACTATTGAGTTTTGCATAATGTATGTAAGGGCTAGATTTACTCCTTAGCTCATGCCCCATCACATCTCCAAAAGAATGTATCGAATTATCAGTAACCCTGTATATATGGTAGAATTTATATGAAACTATTGAATAAAGAAAATTACAAATAATAAAACGCAACTATTTATAAAAACAAACCTATTAGTAATAATTGCTTTCAGTTTTTATTGCCACAATAAAGTGAGAAAGGGAAATGAGAAAGAATATGAAGAGAAAATAACAGAACTTATAGAAAAGAAAGACAGATAATAAAATAAAGAACTGCAAAAGAATTATTTTTTGTTCCAGTTATTGAACTTAAAATAGAAATAATTGCTTGTATAAATATATTAAAAAGCTTTCAGTTATTGAGAAAAGTACTAACTTAAGTTATAGAAATAGTTTTCTGAAAGGAGCTTCTTTATTTTACTTTTAAATTTGGGAAGTTCTTATGATGTCATGATAAGAAGTTGTAATATGTGCACCCAGTGTACATGTATGATTTCATGATTAGACTTGTCTAGAAGGGCTTTAAACGAATTTGAAGTGCTTCAAACACTTTTAAAGAACTTTTATTGATTTTTAAAGTGATCGAGTTATTAAAAAAGGAGCTCAATAAACATTGAGCCATCCAGATTTCATGTTGGAACTTATCTGGAAGGGCTCTGAATGAATTTGAAAGGAAGCTCGGCATTTCAAAAGTGCTTCAAGCATTTGAACTGTTTCTCTAAAGTAATCATTGCAATCAGAGTACTAAAAAGGACTTCAGTCTTTGAAAAGTAATCGAAACACCTTGAAAGTAATTGCAGTAGTTTGAACAGTGCAATCCCAAGTACTTATTGTAACGGTCCATTTTTTTTATCATATGTAAATTTAGCGAAATATTAGTAAAATGTCACATATAATTCGGTACAAACAAAGCCTATTATAACCGAGCGATCTATTTGTATTCAACTCTAAGGATATGATTGGTGCATTTTTGGATCGGAGACCCTGATTGGTTTAGGTATTTAACGTCGTTTTGATGAAAAAATGGTTAAAAATAAATATTGTAAGTTTAGTATTACCGTCAAGTAATGTGTAAAGTTGTGTTAGATAATTGTAGATTCGTTTGATGTTAAAGTTTGGCGATATTAACTTCATAAGTTCCAATTTAGAGAGAGTTTTATTTGGTTAGTGAAAGACGCCATGTATTTACGATGTAAACGGCAAAGACGCCATATTACAAGCTTTTGATGTTAAGTTCTGTTAATGCACGGTATTAGTCCGTATACTGTACTCTATTATCAAAGTGTAAACTTTAGAAACTTTCTTAGTGCAATAAAGAGTTTATGGTGCATTAACCTTTGTCTGATACGTGAACCCTTAGTGAATTAAGGGTCAAATTATACATTTTCGAACAATACTCTCTCCAAGTAGGTATTTGGAAGATTTTCGTCGGTGCCAAGTTATCGTTAGCGCCTCATGTGACGAAATGCATCGTAAACTGTAAGTATGTTCTAATTAAGTTCCCTGAATGGTTTTCGGCTTTTTTTACCAAAAAATAAAATTCGAGGCGCCCAACTTTGCTTTCGAGATTTTGATTTTAAGAATTATAATTGTGTGTTAATATCTGAGTATCTAACTATTTTTTGGTACACTCCGGATTTTGCCATGCTTGTATATCACCTTTTGTTACTATGAAAAATTCTAGATTTTGTTCGTATTTGTAAATTACCTTTTATTGTTGTAACATTTTCTGTATTAGTTTAGATGACTTTATTTGCGTATTCGAATACCGTAGATTTTAAAGAACTCTTGATTTTCTTTTGATATTGATGTACTTTTATGTTCCATGGCTTCAGGATCACCCATTTTATTGTTGTAATATAGGCTTAAATTTTGTTTGTGTCTCATTAATCCAGTTTTCCCTCACCCCTGATATTGAGCTAGCTCGAGCCGTTTTAAGTAGAAATATTCGTGAAGAAATTTAGAGTAAAAAATTTTAGGTTGTTGCATTATGCAAAGTAAATCAAATGTCAAAATAGGTGATCCTTGTTCTAAGGCCTAATTGCCTGGGCTATAACAGTCACATTTAATTAACACAACCTGTGCAAACTCGAAATATAAACGTTTGACGCACGTGCAAAAATATGATCGTTTGTAATAAATAATATCGGAGCACTTTATCAAAATTAATGGGACAGTTACACTCGGGGCTATATTCTATTTTCATTTAAATTTTACAACGCAGAATGGCAATAATATAAGATTAACAAATAATAATATTTATCACAACATATATTAAAACTAATAAAATATACAACCAATAAAATATTCAATAAATTCACCCACGCCATTTTTTAACGTTTCAACTCCGGATATTTCGTCATAAATCTCGAGATGTCATACACCTCTAAGCGTGTTTATTAGAAGATTATATATAAATAAAAAGTTCATTGTACAGGGTGTCGCCATTTATGGTTGTTTTGTTGCTATTAACATAAACGAACAGAATAAATACATACGTAGGAGTAACTTGCGTAATAATAAATATAAAGTAATGCTATTAACTGTTTTATAATTCTAATTACTAGAAGAAAAAACGCTAGTAGTATTCATAGAATATAAATTTAATTTACAGCATTGTTAACACTTTTTATAAATAACAAATTATCAGCTAAGAACAGTCTAACGACTTGTCTAGGGGACCTTGATTTTTTTATAGTCTGCGGATTAGGATTAGTTTGCGTGTAGTCTTAGGAACAAAAAACCTAAGAGTATACGTGACATTGTCTAAATGCCACAATAATTTCGATTTATATTAAATAATATGGATTTTGTTCAAATCTGTATCAAATTTAAAAATTGAATGTAGATACAGTAGTAGTCCGAAAGGGAGGCATAGCCCCCCCCCCCCACCCCATAAGTACATGCACTTTGTAACTATCGATTATCAGTTATATTGAGATCTCTCTACCATACATTTAGTTTCAACAGATCACAATAAAATAAAATATGCCCAGTAATACTGCACTACTGAACTTTAATCTAGGTAAATTTAGTAATACCATGTATTACTGATTAATGCTTAAATAGTCGGAAATAGGACAATAAAAAAGAAACACACTAGTTTGCCGACATTTCGTGTATTTGTCACAAACTTCTTCAGGGCTTAATAGTGCAACATCTGTAGGCATAACAATTTCATCAACACCAATATTCAACATTAATAATGATGAAATTGTTGTGCCTACAGATGTTGTATTATAACTATTAAGCTTTGAAGAAGTGTATGCCAAATACAAAAAACGCCGACAAAATATTGTTTTTTTATTGTCCTGTTTCCGAATATTTAAGCGTCAATCATTAAATCCCCTTGCAGCTACCAGAGCTGTGCCCCATCTTTGATGTACCCCCAAATTCTGCGACCGCCACTGTGTAGATAGGAGTTTAATGCGTACAATCGATGTTTTAGGTAATACGTAAAACGTTAAAAAAAATGCAAAAGTGCAACAATGATCCAAATGCCTATACGCTAAAGCTCTCGCGTTAACTCCGAAAGCTCTGGTACACCCATTCGCCGTTCATATCAGAGTAGAGGCCTTCGTAAAACATTACCGAATCGAGTAAACGTTAAAAAAAAATTGAAAGTGCAACAATGATCCCGATGTTATTATGGAAGAAGGAATGAAAATAATTAATGTTTAACCTCGAGTGAAAATTGAAAAATTACTCCTTGGTCCAATAATATTTGAGGGACCTTTTATTAGTGTCAGATACTTGGGATTTCTGCTAAATGAGATTGAGGACATTTTAGATGAATTGCTTTTGGATTTAAAATAAGGAATGTATTTCCAACAGAATGGCGCTTCTTTCCATAATTCAAGAATGGTAACAGATTACTTTTAGCAGAGATTCGGAGAAAACGTCATTTCGACGAATGGTCCTGTCAGATGACCTCCAAGGTCACCCGATTTGACTCCCCTAGAATATTTTATTTGGTTTCATTTAAAAATTTTGTCTTCACATCCGCCGTTACAACCCGGGAAAACATGGAGTTATACGCAATTAATAGCATAACGGCCCAGCACTTGATGAATGTCCTTCTCAATACAGCGATGTGAGTTCAGAAATGCATTGACGTTAATGAACGGCATTTTGAACAACAGTTGTAATGCCTTGCATTCCTAAGCCATTATATGTACAATAAATAAATAGTGTCTTCTTATTTTTCTTTTAGCTCTAATTTTTAGTGCCGGGATCTCGATCAGCGAAGTTAAGCAACGTCACTTGAATGGATGACCGGTATCTCCGTTATAGTACATTTCAGGTGTCAGTGAAAAAATAAATTTATAAAAAACTCATTCATAAAGTCAAAATGTAATAAAAAGTCTTTCAGTCACTCAATTCAATCAAAAGCTACATTTTTCTAAATCAAATTCTAAAAAAATTCACAAACGTTCGATAATTCATTCATTCATTCATTTAACTTCTATTTCTATTAATTTCTCATAAAATATTCAATTTAAATTCTAAACTGATAAACTTCTATATTCCTCGCATGTTTCTTTTTTCATCAAAACTTACTTCCCTTCAACAAATTGCAGACCAAATGCCTATACGCTAAAGCTATTGCGTAAACTCCGGAAGCTCTCGCGCTAACTCCGAAAGCTCTGATACACCCATTCGCCGTTCATATCGGAGTAGAGGCCTTCGTAAAACATTACCGAACCGAGTAAACGTCAGTCTGTCCTACTCTCGCACTTGATCTTAAATAATTTCATAGCCACTTCACGAGACTTATAAGATGCTTCTTATTAATGCCCAACTTTTATATAATTTTCATTTCCAAGTAATTCTGTTTTCAATGCGAAAAATGCTCCCTCGTTGAAAGAAATGGACGGTGCACGGCAAACGCAGGGATCAACGTTTGGGCGAAACTACTGGAGCCGGTGAAACGAAATGCTTCTGGCACTATATAGCACTCTTATAATATTTTTATTTAATTTCTGAGTTAGGGACAGACACAAGCTCAAGGAGTAATGAAAGTATACCAAAATGAGTGTAAGTGTAAATTCGTTGTGCAAATTTACTGGCATACAAAATTGACATTGTGGAACGCAAAGCAATAATAGTTTTTATACATACCACATCAAAAGTAATAATAAAAGACCTAAAAGCCAACGATTGCATTATGAAAATAACGTACACTTGGAAACATGTTAGTTTGACGACCGAGGACAGGGAAAACCACAACCCACCCAACTTGATAAAGCTAAAAAAAAATCATTTACATAATAGTTTGTAATTAATTGTTCCAATAATGAAATTAGACATTTGCATCAAAAAGCTATAAAGTTGCTTTTAATTATTTGCACGGCGAGTATATATAAAAGACGAATCAAATGAATATCTGCCAAAATAATAAATATTCCAAGTATTTATTGAAAGATACAGAAATTTGGGTTTGCCAAATTTGGTATTCAAATTTTTTTAAAGAGACTTATAGTATTTCACGAAATTCTTAGGCTTTTATTTATTAACCTAATTGTAATTTTTTCATTTTCCCTCATAAACAAATGAATGTATTTTCCAAAATTTGCCATTAAACTTAAAAGCGGCTGATAAATAGCAAATTTTGTTAATTTGTTTTATCTTAAATTGTTATGTTCATCATATTTAATAGAATTGGTTCTTAGTAAAATAAAATACCAATTTGAGCTATAAAATATGACTCGGTATAATACTGCAGTTTTCCACAGGTCACTTTTTCTTGGTGTTTTATTAATTTCCACTTTATACTTACGGTCACGCAGGTAACTATTAAAGCACATTATCTTTTCCTCCTAGCTTTCCAAATTTATCTAGCAATAGCCCATGAATAACAATGACAAAGACCTTTGCCAAATCAGTAAATGCACCCAGGCATGCTTCTTACTATCTACGCGCCAATATCCATTGGCTGGATGTCGGTCTCGATAACTAGGGCCGAGTAGGACTATTACTCTTTGCACCTAGATTATCTCTGTAGACCTGGACCGGCCTTCGTGATAGGTGGGCCCGCGTACTTCTACCAGACCCAGCTCACAAATGTGAGATGTGTCGTGGTATTTTCTGCGGACCTCCCCTGGTCCTGGCTGTTGAACCTCGCTGGCTGAGGTCTCTTCTGGCGCTCTTCTTGTCTTGATGTTTTCTTTCTTCGCCAGCTTGTCACCCCCGGGGGTAGTCATCGGTCGAGTTGGGTTTAGGAAGTTTTGGCTGGGACTGACTGCCGGTACGTAGGACATCAATTGATATCCTACCCCGGATCGTCGGAAAGGTAAGGATGAGCTGTGTAGCTCGGGAGTGTGGAGACCTAAGTGCTTCTTTTAGCACTTTCGGTCTCTTACTATCTAGTGCGTTATAGTTTTGCTATTTCATCCTGCATCGAAAGACCTTCACGAAATCTGTACTGTATATAAGATCTAAATTTGTGTTTATCTATATAATTGATCAGACGTATTTTTATAATTTCACATAGTTTAGCAACATAATAAAAACTTGAGGTTAATTAGAGATGTTATGATCTACTTTAAGAAATTGGTATAACTGTCGCCTTTTTAAAACAATCAAGAAACTAAAATCAGCGTAATGAATAATTTTAAGTAGTTCTATATTTAAAAATACTATAAAGTCACAAACGATGCATTGGTGAGTAATCGAGTACAGAGCTTATTTGTTAATGGAAATGTATACGTCTAATTTAATGAATTATAAACTCATTGTTACGTCTGCATAATTTTACACTTTACAACAGGTTGTAGGGCTCTCCATCAACACAATTTATCTCGCTTTTGGGCCATTTAAATAGTAATTCCATTAAAAGAAACTCATAAAATATACGATGAACATTTGCGTAAACTCATTACCGTAACCCCGAGAAACAATTATACTTTTAATTAGCACCCGGGGCAGAAATATCATTCTTACTCATCTCAAATGCTAAATAAACAACTTGAATAGCCATATTTTATTTTGTCGACATTATAGGCGTACAGCAATTTCATAAAGTTCCACGTCGCGTCGCGCGTCGTCAGGAAATAAACTTTAGAAACATTCATTAGAAAAATTAAGGATCATTGGCGTACATACGAAATTTTTCGTCTTTTATTAAGGGTGTACCTATTTATTTATCTCGATGAGTTTATCATTGTTAATATGCGTTCTAGCATAAAGAAGAATTTGCTGGTTTATATTTTATTTCTATTATATTTAATATTTTTTTCCATCAGTACAAGAAATCCGGTTGGGCATTTTTTAAAATATAGGAGCCGCCCTAACGGATAAATGCAATTACTAATTAAATTAACCTGTCTGGAAAATACTAATCTTTAGGTACCCCAACGGCCTAGAGGACATATACTTAAACCCCGGATGTAAGTTACAAAATCCATCCCCAAGTCAAGTATATCGGCGTGTACCATAATCGTTGCCAACGAAGTTTAGAAAAGATCTCCCAACGAACGTGATAAGCTATAGTAAACTAATCAGAAGTTGGTAACGGCTCGCTAAGTAGCCCGCCGGACTTGCCGCGTGTTCCGTTGTACTCAGTACTGAGATTTCTCTTGCTACTGTTTTAAGCATCGAGTCTAGCTGCTAGAGGACCCGGTTTTGAGGCTTCCCTGGTGGTTTGACTGGAGTAAGTGTAATTAGGGGTAACTGAAAGAATAGCCTGATAGTAATTAAATGAAACATTAAAATAATTGCAGTTAACATGAGGGTAATTAAGGGTAACGTGAGGGTAATTGAGGGTAACGTAAGGGTAATTGAGGACAATTCCTATAAATCTGTTATAAATTATGAAGGCATGCTATGCAATGAATTAATTGTTGAAAATGTGTTTTCTACTGAACAGAGAGCCAAAAGTTGTGGATTAAGACATTTAAATTCCAATAGATACAAAAAATATCCATGCTTATTTAGAAAAGTGTTCTAGAAATCTATGTCAGACTGTCGCATTTTAGAATTTTTTCTACATCTCTGCTTCTTTATAGTACAATGTGACATAGCTTATGTTCATTCTGAAGAAATAATATTGGTGCAGTGGTTCTCAAGTTTTGCGCGAACACACAGTGCACAGCTTACTGTTTTACGTGTTAATTTAGAGGGTTTGAGGTGCATTTAAATTAGAAATGAAACCGTAGGTTGATCCGCCGCCGCCGGTAACAGATTGGCCCATTACCCTGCATGTTAAACAAAATAAAACAATTAAATAGTCTGCACGAACAATGTGGGTTTGAGATGATCCCACTGTGTCTGTCCATCCCGAACAAGTATGGTACCTTTTAAGTTTTAAATCGTTAACCAACTCGTTTCGATAATATGCAAACATAATGATAAATGCTTTCTAGATTAATTGACTATTAATTTATTAAAATGTCATTGGTAAGTATGTCTTTACAATCGATTACATAGTAATCATTTATAATAAATTGTACACCTACATAGAAAATGTTGACACCGAGTTGTCTACCGTAAGTTTAAGAAACATTTGTTATTGTAGTAGGATATTAAGACGGCGCGGCGTATGCATATTAAGTGAAATTTAAACCGCTTTAAAAATGTATTTTTTGATGTTTTTACCATGTATCTGTCGAAAAATAAATGTATTTATTAAACATTCTGACTAACACATAAATATATTAAAGTATTATTATTTGTAAGTAAATTAATTTTAATGAACAATTTATACATGTCCACACAAACAATTCCAAATTGGCAAATATAATTATATCTAAGCAAAACAGTATTGCTCATATTTCTCTCAAGTCTTTCAAGACCTAACAAAATGGGGTTTTGTGACTGTAATCTTCTGCTGAAAATGTCAAAAAATTGTATGTAGGCCTCCTTTTTCGCTTTCTTCTGAAATATGGTGAATGCGGCACTGTTAGAAAATACCTCGCTAATTAAATATCTATTTGTTAAAAAGAAACTTCGAAGAAAAAAAACTTTAAGTATAAAATTTGGAATAAATTGTTGTTTCAAATTTCGTGATACTTAAATTTTTTTAAATAGTCATTGATACTATGTAAAATTAAATGTAAATATTTATGTATGCCCCAAAATCCTGCCATCGTTGGTCTATTTAAAAAAATTACCACCTTGTTTTTTATTTCATTATTTGAAAAAAGGTATTTATCTGTATTATACATTTAAAATAACTTTGAGGCATTGAAAATAATAATAACAGGGACAAACTAATTAATAACAGTAAATTAAGGTTCGACAGACTACTGCTGTGAATTTAGAACATATAAATCTAATATGGTTAAAATAAATCCAGCGTAACCTTAGGCAGCATAATGTACGAGACGAAATACATAAATCTCGGCGTGAAACAAATTAGATTGCATCAACTCGAAATAAATCAATACAAAGTCGCGAAAAGTATGCTATAATTTTTAGGAGTCGGTGTATAGGTAGAGTTTGTTTTAAATCACGATGTAAGTTTTTTTCGTGTCTGTGTCAAATTGAATTATTTAGAAACATTTATTTCCTGTGTCAATTAAATCTGGTTCACAGTCTAATCCAATCTCCAGCTCGATAATAAAGCTACAGAGTCGGATCGGTGAATAGTAGGCTACATGAAACTTTTGGCTAGCCCATGACATTATTTTAAAAATAAGTTTTATAGATTATTGTGTTCAGTTTTATTTTATTTTACGTGATTAAAGTATTTGAATATTTGATTTATTTTAGTAAAATGTTTTTTAACTTCAAGGCTCTCACCTGTTGTTTTATTTTAAAGGTTTTTACATTTTTAAGTAGAAATATTCATGGTTCATCTCATCCATTGTCAAATGGTAATTCTAGGGCTCTATGACTCAGCATTTTCTGTATGTTCTTGTTTTTGCAGGCTTTTATTTAGCTCACTTTATCTGTATGCCATTATTAATTAATTTTCATTTTACATTGGATCTGAGATTAACTGCCTGTACCGTTGATTTTGTATTTTTTTAATGTAACAAGTCGGTGGGGTTGCTTGGGCTCCACTTCCTATTTTGAGTGTTGAAACAATACTACCCTACAAGCAGATTAAGCAGGGCAAAAGCAGCTACAGTGAAGACACGGCATATTCAACGGGTCTTCAAGGGAAAATTAGACTCCTCAAACACAGCAGTAAAAGACGCGGTTTATATTACAAGATTTATTGAAAACTTTAATACTAAAGCAAAAGTTAAACTTGAGGTACAGGTAATGGCTGTCAAGGCAGTTTGCGGTAAAGTAACGAACAAGCGATAGATAAACAGGCATGATTTGAACGGAAAATTGTTTAATTTATTCACGTTTCTTGTTTTCTTATTTAATTTCATGGTTCTCATTGTGATGAACATGTTCTGTTGCTCTGCCGACTTATTTGTGTGTCAGAGCGTACAGTGTGGTGTTTTCTTGGTGTTCCTTAATTATGCATGTAACTCATCCCTCTATTTATCCGATGTAACTCTTACCAAATATACACTCCCATTGATAAATACATATCGCCAATTGTTTAGGGATGGTGTATACTGTTCTATTTTATTCAGAAATATACGCCAATCCTCGTCTTCGTTAAACTCCTTTTAACTTACCTGAGACCCTAGCAATGAAGGGTAAACATAGATATGTTGATATATTCTAATTTTTTCTTGTTCTTAGTGATTTGCACTAGAGCTTGTTCTCATTAACTGCCTTTTCTGCTGCGACGGTTAGGATCGGCATGTTTTCTTCTTGCAGACACCTCGGGTTAGTTTACCGTTGTCTAAAATAACATCACTCCGAACCTGCTTTTTACCTATAATCTATTACAATTAAAATATAATGTAGCATTATAATGCTACCTTCGACAAAATAAACAAAAACTGAAATGTTTAAATTGAATATACCCAACAGCAATTTATTTAAAATTTTTTGTTATTTAATCTATTACAAACTTTATACACATTTTATTTACTTAATAGATTAAAAATGTATTGTTTCTTTTTCTTGTCGAGGTTCCAGACTTGCGAACGGAGAGCGATGATCCGTCTTATTAAAATTCTCACAGATAAACGACATACGACAAATGTGAAGTGAACATTTTTAAAGATAAAGATGAGAAACGTGCATATATTTTACGCAAAAATATGGATATATGAAGGGAGATAATATGTACACAAGTAAGTGCTCTAAAGTCTAGAGCATATTTTAGTTGAGTTTTGACATTTGAAATATGGTGTGTTTACATGGTGGACCAAACGCGGTGAAATTAGAGATTTTTGGATTTAAAAACAAAAGAAAGTATAAAACTATCAATGTGCTCGTTAAATTCCTTTAAAAAACTGGGCCAGACACGACAAATGGAATTAAAAGCAGCTTGTAATTCACGAAATCCTGCTCGTTGGAACGGGAATACCTGGTATACATTTTTTTTTAGTCGGTTTTGGGAACTCTCCAATGCTGTAGAATATTAGGTAGCTTTATTTATACACTGAAATACATGTATATACTGAGGTCTATCTTTCTGAGAGGCGTGCCAATATTAGCACAGATGTTTAATCGTCAAAATATAAAAAATTACTGAGAAGCAACATTTTGAAAAATGAAAAACATATTACTGAACGCCAATTACCACTGTTTATATTTGTGATCTACGTACAGTAGTCTTGTACTTGCTCGTCTAAGCATGAGCTAGTATTGCCAGCTGATAAAACAACTACAGAATTGCTACTGTAGGTTTACAGCCCTCAGCGTGGTCATAGTAATTTATTGTATTTACATCGTGTTTTGTTATTTATCATGCGGCCGTTATTAACTATTTTTGATAATTTGGAAGTCAATAAAGATATATAAGAAAAATAGCTGGCTGTAGAATGTTTCAGTACAATATTATAGCCATCTTACATTGGTATAGAGTCAATATCCTAAACATAATTGTTAAACAATTTTACGCTATGACATTTTGTCGACTAAAAAGAATATGACTACTCAATGGACTTGGTAAGTATAAGATGGGAGGAAATTAAGGATTTAGGTTTTTTCTTTGATAACTAGTTAACATTCAAAACACATGTCAATAAAGTTGTTAGGGTTCTTATTAAAAAAATTTCTTATTGAGGAATTATAAATGTTTCAATAAAACTTCAACACTTATATTACTGTTTTATTCATATATGTTCAGTCAAAATTAGTTAATTGGAGAATTTTATGGTACCCATCGTATAGATGTCGTATAAATAATATTGAGTCAGTTCTGGGAAAATTCTCAGAGTATCTGTTTTTTTTAAGAAAGATGATGCATACTCAGCAAGAGGAATGTGTTCGTTTCACTTCCTAAACTAACTTTTTACAGTTCCTAAAAAATGAAAATTTGCTTGCCAACGACATTCACAAAATTATATATCTATTGCCGATATATTCACTAAATTTTCATTACTTTTTATTCAACTTTCCATTGCAGTTGCCAAAATATTAGAAATTTTCTCAAAAAATTTAAATTCATTTAAAATGTAACGTAAATGTATAAAGTATTAATTTTGTCGCTATAATCATTTATTTTGTAACACAATTCATTGATGCATAATCTTATTGCAAAATCAAAAATAAAAATAATAATAATAATAAGGGTTTTAAGTGTAAGAGTAGCTACTAGGCTTAACTTCGCCTCTTGTTAATATATACAATATTAACTCAATAAAGACGTTTTTTATTATTATTATAATAACTTTATAATAATAATAATAACTTTATTTTTAACCCAATTTTACAATATTATTTTTACAGTTATTCTTTATTGTATAAATGCACCTAATTTCACAAGGAAATCGTTTTGTGTCTTAATAGTTCACTAAGATATTATTATTAACAATATCAATGTACATATCGTATTCGATACTAACTAACAACTAAAAACTAAAAGTAACAAATAAAAGACTAATAATGAATTATTAATAATTATTATAAAATTATGGAGATTAAGTGCAATAATTGAATTATTTTATGTATTCGGGAATAATATTATATATCTTTGGACCCGTGACCCCAAGAGATTTTTTGTAAAAATTAGAATTTGGTCTAGGTGTAAAAAGCGCATTGCGTTCATTTTGCCTTGTATTGTGGATGTGGTTTGTTGGTACTCTTAGTTCCCTATTCCTGTAGATAAATTTTGCTACATTAAGGATATATAATCCATTTAAATTGAAGACTTAAAAAGTTGTTCTGTAGAATATCTTCGATTTTTCCACAGCGTTACTTTAACTATCCTTTTTGAGTTATTTTTATATTTTTCAATTGGCTGTTATGCGTCCCACCCCATATTATAATGCCGTAGGTAAGTATGGATTCTACCAACGATTTATATGTCATTTTTAAAATATTAATTGGAAGAACGTTGCGAAGCTTATAGAATACATGGACAAGTTTTCTTAGTCTTGTATTAAGATATTCGATATGGTCATTCCATCTCATTGTCTCATTTATTATAAGACCCAGATATTTAATGTTCGTAGTGATTGAGACTTAACAAATTATTGTCCATCCAGCATTTAATTTTATACAGCCCCTTTTTGCTTTTTTTCTTGGTGACCTCAGACCAGTCTGTACCGTGGAATGTTAAAGCAGTACCTCAGCATATGCGATGATAACTTCAGCATGTCACTTATGTAAAAAAGGAATAATTGCGGACCTAAAACTGTTCCTTGTGGAACACCATATGTCACATTTTCTGAAACTACTTAATGTTTTATTAATTTTTACTAAGGCATTTCTATTTGATAAATAACTTTTTAACCAATCTAATGCTATTCCTCTAATTCCGTATTTCTCCATTTTTTCCAACAATAGTTCGTGTGATATACTATCGAAAGTTTTAGCTAGATCTAAAAATATGGCAATGGTTTTTTCATTTTTGTTAAGATGTTCATGTATTTTGTTTGTAAAATGAAATAAGGCGTTTTCCGTGGAGCAGTTTTGTCTAAATCCGAATTGCTTTGGCGATATTATGTTGTGAGACAGTGAGTGGCTATGAAGTCTAGAGACCATGCATTTTTCAAATATTTTGGCTATGTTACTAACTACCGATATTGGTTTATAGTTTTTTGTAACAAGTTTATCGCCATCTTTAAATATAGGTGTAATAATAGCTTGTTTTAGTGAATCTGGAAATTGTCCATTTTGGAATGAGAAGTTAATCAGATGTACTAGGATATTAAGAATATTAGATTTAATATTTGAAGTGTTTTTGTGATTATTTGATCTATTCCGGAAGATGAGTTTAATTTCAAATTATCTATTATGGTTATTGCACTGACCGGTTTTAGAAATATAGAGTTTTCAATATTTGCAATTTTGGATGATATATTTGTTGTTTCTGACGGGAACTTGATTTTATTTTGTTAGTAGCTAAATTTTCACCAACATTAGAAAAGTATTTATTAAAAATTTCAGATACTAGTTTTGCACTTGTTTCAACTTTATTATTTTGATCATATATTTGGTAATTACTATTGCTATTGTTTTCTGTCACTAAATTTTTAATTATTTGCCAGACTTTCTTTGTGTTTTTGTTTGCTTCATTTAGTTTTTTTATGTAATAGTCTTTTCTAGACTTTTGTAACAATTTAGTTAACGGGTTTCTGTAGTTTTTGCCTCTCAAACATTGTTTTTTCATTTTGTCCCTGTTTTTAATTGATGTTATTAGTGCATTTGTGATCCATGGTTTAATTTTCTTGTGTATTTTAATATTTTTATATCGAGTACATTTATTTATGTGATATATTAACTGTTTAATGAAGTTATAAGCTACATCTATATTTTCCTCTTGTAGGATGTTATTTAGTTTAATATAATCAATTAGTATTATTAATAATCACCGCAAACAACCGTACTAAAAAATAAACTTGCAAAAAAGATAACAGAACATTAATTTACAATAACAAATTCGTGATTTTCAACCGCGGAATAATGAAAGTACCCTAAGTGCTAATTAAATGCCCAACAGAAATTTCTTCACCTCTTATACAGGATCTCCCAGCTATATTTAGACAAGCAGTATCTCGGAAACGATTAGACATACAAAGAAATGTTTAATAGAAAAGTTATTCTGTTTAGAAAGATGCATTTAACCATTTTATTTTCAAATATACAAGGCGCCTCAAAAAGACGCCAGTTATGCAACTTTACTTTTCAAAATGAAACACCCTGTGGCAACAAGACGGACATGCGTTAAAAAATATATGTAAGTATGGAAAAACACAATGGAATTATTGATAATGAACTTAACAACAATAATTTAACAATTTACCGCTTATTACTGTTAAATCAATATCAAGTATTAGGAAATAAACTTAAATTAGACATAAAGTATTTTACTACAGCAAATAGTAATAACATACTTACATCTCTTTTAAAAGATGGTGCCATGACTCATGGTTATGACCGACTTGCTCCATTTACTACAACTCAAATACGGTGCTCGAGGGTCGCCTGCTTAGAGTAACTCGACACAATTCCTCACAGCTCCTAGTTACAACATATTATTATTATTATTATTTAATAATTTATTTAATGGGACTGGTCTACATTAATATTATCACGTATTTGTAACTCCATATGTATTTATATAATTGTATTACAACGGTGAATATGTAGCAAGAAATGTAACGTTTTTCAGAATTAATAAACATTAAATATGTAACGTAATAACATAAATAGTTAAGCTGGATAGATTGTAGATATAGTAATCTAGGATTTGTTAATATATTAACAGATATAATTATTCAGAGTCTAAAGTATATCAAGCCAAATAAGGCAGAATAATCTTAACCGCTGAGTGTCGTGATAAAAGTTTTTACCTACTTTAATATACTGGTAAATTATTCTCGTAACCAAAATAGGCTTCATTTGATGTTTCACTTCTAAAAATAAGAATTGTGCTTAACAGAAATAACATTTTAATGGCACTTTGAAATATAATAAAGCAATATTGAGGCACGGAAGAATATAAATGTAGAAGGTTATTATTCTCTATTACGTTTTGGTACTGAAATCCTGCTGAATTGAAGCTACTTAGAAATAAGTAGAGTATTTTTGTGTGTGTATATACCTGAGGACTTTTAACTTAGAAAATAATTAAAGAAAACCTGTCTAATATGTTTTTATAAAAGGTCCTTTGAAATATTTATAGCTCATTTATTTAAATCGATTTGTTTTGTATTTCAAGTTATACACAGTTCGGTGAATTGATTTCATGGGGCTGATGTAAAGTAGTTATACTAATTGTGTTCTTGTATTTTTCATTTAACTATCTTATAGAGATTATGTACAGATATTATTAATATATTTAAGCGTGTACATTTGATGGCATGACATATCATTAGCGTGATACTCAATTTCGTCACCGCCAGTCTAGCAAAATTTGCAAATATTTTGTATTGCTTCTACCTATAGCGACATATTTTGGCCATTAAATGCGAGGGAATATTTGTATTTATAGGTACCAATCTCGGTCTTAGTAAGTAACTAATAATTTGTCTTCAAACTACAGACATGATCCGTGCAATGTACCAAATTGTGCCAACCTACATTTGTGACAGGTTAAAAGCCTGTGGAGTATGGAAATAATACTCTGTAAACCTCATTACTGCAATTCTGATTTGATCCTCAAGAAAGCTACTCTAATTAACCCAAATGATGCAGCTCTGCAACAAGCTGTTACTTTTCAGGAAATAAAAGCGACTTGAAGATTGTTTTCAGGAACATCTAAAGCTGGTGCAATTTTCCTAGATGGAAATGAGTTTTGTTTGATATGATCTAAAATATTTCGACAGTTTTGCGTTATTAAATATTTAAAAATAATCTAAAAACTATTTGATCAACAGTCTATTTACTTCGGCCGAAAAGTCTATAGTCAGTAGAGCCAGGGGCGTGCGGATTTACGAGTTTTGTAAATTCCCTAATATACGTTATTGCCTATTTATTTTTCTTAAGTTTGGAGAATTTTGACGAATAACATCAATTTCGAAGGAATGAGAGTCCTCGAATTGAGTTAACTATGCATGAACTACCATATCTTAAATTTAAAATATTATGCTTAAATCTGGCAACATTCTCCACGTATTCAGCGGTGTTTGGCGCGTTAAACCGTTATAACTCAGTTTAAAATCAGTGTACATAGAGTGCGGTCGTTTATCAGTTGGGCGGTATTAATTTGTTGTTTATAAATTACGTATTTGTGGTATCATAGTACCTTAAAATTTTATTTCGTGTGACTTGTTTATGAATTGGGCTTCATTAATTTTTGTTTATAAATTACGTACTTGTTGTATCACAGTGCCTTAAAGTTTTATTTTGTTAGTGTTTTAGTGAAAATAAGTGTAATTGTGGGATATCGTAATATTTTGAAATGTGCAAAAATGGAAGCGGTTCTTGGTTGTTCAAAAGAAGTGGTAAAAGTTCATACCCCTAGAAAGTCTCCATTAAGCTTCAAGGAGAAGAAAATTATTTTGAATGTATATTATGCATTGGAGAAAGATCATCCCATGGTACAGAAATCAGGATCAACAGGCTTAGTTACCATGACTTCAAGGTATGCCGGCGCGAGTGAGCGAACCATTTACAGAATTGTAAGAGAAGAAAGAAGGGGATGTTCAGAAACCTAAAGCGAAGGCTGCAAGAAAAAAAATAATATTAGACAAATTCCAGAAAAATGGAATTCGACGTGAAGTTCATAAATTCTTCTATGATAATGAAATCCCTATTGTTAAGAAAATTTTACAGTCCCTGAATGATGATGAACATATACTCAAAATGGACAAATCGACGTAAAAAAATGTTTGCATGATATGAACTTTGTATTTGCAAAAGGAAAGAGAAATAGCCTCCTACTTGAGAGAAATGATATTATTTGTTGGCGAAGGAATTATATTCGGGCAATTAGAGCTGCCCGTGAAAGAGGAAGAAAATACTGTTATTTAGATGAGACGTGGTTAAATACTGTAACACAATTTTGGCAAGATAGAAGTGTAAAAAGTGTTCGTCAAGGCCATATCGAAGATTGGTCAACAGGACTAAACAGGAAAAGAAAAACGCTTAATAATAATGCACATAGGAAGTAATTCAGGATTCGTGGAAGATGAACTACTATCGTTCGTGTCGAAAAAACGTGGCGATTATCATGAGGACATGAATGCGGATGTTTTCGAGGAATGGTTTGCAAAAATTCTCGCTAAGATTCAACCCAGATCTGTCGTTATTATGGATAACGCCCCGTACAACAGTCGATTACTGGAAAAATTACCAACCAGTGCATGGCGAAAAGCGCAAATTCAAGAATGGTTAGGTATCCTATTCGATGGTGCTTCGCTGAAAGCCGAACTGCTAACCCTCGCGAAACAGAATTCGCCGATATATAAGAAATACGTTGTGGATGAAATGGCTAAAGCTAGAGAAGCAAATATACAGGCACAATTCTTAGTAAGAAAGCAGGTATTCCATCAGGACCCGTGGTCATTTTGTTTTTAATTTTTCGTATGAAATTCCGAGTTATTGATGGGACTAGTCTCAATATTTAATGAATTTTCAAGTGAGTTCTTATGCATATACTAAAACCTAATAGAAAATTGATGATATTGAGTCATAACATCACAGTTTAAAGCATATGCCTTATTAATTATTACTGAAATTAGTTGGTATCAAGAATACGTGTATTAATAAAGTACATGCTTTGTTTTCCGGAAGAGAATAATCCATTGTCATATAGTTTAACTCAGGAGATTTAGCAGGGTTTAACTCAGATTACTATATTATATAATTGGTACGCACAGATATCCATTTTTATTTTGCTTTAAACGTATTTAATTAAAATGTGCCGATAAATTTCTTACGCAGATTACAGTTTTGATTGTATATACATTTCGTAAGAAACTTTATGAAACAAAGTCTTTGTCCCATCGTTGCAGGAAGTTAATAAAAGAGAATTTAATAAAATTACTAGATAAAAGGATGCTTTTTATAAATGGTAATTAAGATCAATTTTTCTTATTTCATAAATCATGTCTCACATTTAAAAATCCTAAACCTTATACAGAGCGTTTCAGCTAAAATTACCCAGAGCACCCATTACTGGGAAGCTGAGAACGATATTCAATTCCTGCAGGGAGAGGGGGATAGTTTATCACTGTTTTGTTTTTCTACTGTTAAATTTTCTGAATTTATTTTTGTCACTTAATTATTTAAATTTACCCAATTCACTACTACTTCACCCCTATATTAACCTCATGTTTTAATTATAAATTTCAAATTTGCCAAATTCATAACCTTGTTTAATGGAATAAAACCACAACATGAAAAATTGCTGTCAAATATTTTAAATTTTAGTTAAGCGCCACACCAATGTTTTTAGAGTAAAAAAAATATTTAGACCCTGATATTACACCCTCTGCAAAGACAGCTTGCTTTTGATGACTTTGCAGAACACGTTTTGCATATTAACGTTTTCGTCGATACAAAAAATTGGTGGTCGATGATCTCGTCCATAAAATGAGTAATTTGGGCTTCAACGTCCAAGATGCAGATGACCTGGTCTTGTCTGGCAGAGGCAGAGGCAGAAATGAGGTTATGATCTCAAACCTGATGCAAATTGCCTTAAACATAATATCCAAATGATACTCGACATCAGAGGGGCTTAATGTCATTCCGAGCAAAACAGTAATTCAAGTTCGTCAAAAGGAGAAAACTTAATCTTAGAACTCCTATGCTGAATGGCTAAACTTTTCCAGTGAAGTCAAGTATCTAGAAGTTATCCTGGGTCAAAAACTTACCTGGAACGCGCATCAGGTAAGGACACTTACTAAAGCAACAGCGGTCATTTGGTCGTGCCGTAGGCTGTTTGGTAAGACTTGGGGTCTGAAACAAAAAATGACAGATTGGTCTTACCTCTTGGTTATCAGACTTATGGCGACTTATGGCGACCTACGCATCATGTGTATGGTGACTTAAAACAGAAATTGCAACGTCTTGCCTATTTAGAGACTACAGCAGCAATGTACTCGTGTTCCACAGCAACTATGGCGGCAATGCTTGATCTATTTCCTTTGCACTTGCATGTGAAGAAGAAGGCAGCATTTAGTGCCTTAAGACTGCATCGGGGACTTAAATTTTAGCCAGGCGATCTGGTTCGTCACTTAAGGATTCTGAAGTTATTTCACTTTGAGTCTATGACCAAACCCACTAACTCAATGTCAATTAAACAGGATTTTGATTGTCCGTTTGGCGTGCTGATTGTTTGACTGTCAGACGAGCATGATGGAGGCACTGCGATTGGCGCAAGGGTCACTCATTTGGTATATAGATGGATCTAAGATGGCTGAAGGGGTAGGAGTGGGCGTAGCAGGGCCTAGATTTGAAGGGCAAAGACTATATACTATCAGATAGCTAGGCAGCATTAAGAGCTCTAAGGTCTTATATCTTCGAGTCTAAAATCCCTGTAGAAACTGGCCAACAACAACAAGGTTACCTTGATGTGGGTGCCAGGGCATGAGGGAGTAAAATAAGGTAACGAACTGCGAAAAAAGAAGCTGATGCACCATTCTCTGAACCTGAACCGTTTTGTGGCCTGGCTAAGAGACACAAAGGAGGAGATCCAGAAATGGAAAAGGATCAGAAAGAGTCCTATTGGAAGAATACTCCAGTCCACAGACAAGCGATGAAAAAGTTTATAACTTATTTGGCGAAAAAAATGCCAGAAGGCTTCTCGAACTTGAAAAGTCCGAATTAAGGCTGATAATAGGCCTTCTAGCAGGCCACTGCCCCTTGAGATATCTCTAGAATAAGGTTGTAGACGACAAATGCAGATATTGCGATACTGCAACTGAAACTGCAGAATATATACTTTGTGGATGCAAGGTATTAATCCGCACTAGGCTAAAGTACCTGGAGCAGGCGGAATTAACGCCTGAAGACATAGAGAAGTTAGCCCCCAGGGAAAATCACATGCTTTGTAAAAAGTCTTGAAATCCTGGGCAACAGCTAGTTGTAGGGGGGCGAGCGTAGGCGCGTCTTTACTATGTACATACTTCGGTATGCGATGTAAAGCAACGGCAGGCGCAGTTAGTACTTGGATGGTGACCATTCCAACGGAAACCGCGTTCTCGCCTCACACATCTTCCAGCGGCTTATATATCAATGTATGCGCGGAAGCTATACAACCTTAGGCGACGGTTGTATAGGAGATATACCATCCTTCGGAGGGGATGTAAAGCCGTCGGTCCCTTGTCTATTAAATGTTAGGCAAGTAAAAGATCCCTACTCTTCTTAAGGGAAGAGGTTCGGCAAAATTCCTGGTTGGGGGTAGCTCGTCTACAGGCGTCGGTGTTAGGCCTCAGTAGCGGAAATAGGCCGACGTTAAATAAATGTATAAAAAAAAAAGCTAGTTGTAGGGTATTCACAAAAGTTCTTTTAAATCAAAGTGTGACAGGACATCTGTATCACATGGACAGCAAAAAAGCCCTTTTAAAATCCAATGTCAAATTTCAATTCGAATTTAATGACTGCTCCTATTGCCTAGGGTTATGATCCCTACTTCCTCCCCCACCCCATGCACACATTGACAAATAGCTAGGAACAAAGCTAGTGAGATATTTTTGCAACGGTATCACAGTCTAATAGAACTTCATTCCAATATTTCCAGCATCAACATGACCACAAACCATAATTTTTTTTTTATCTACTTTTGTATAAACAAAGTTTAGTAACGGATAGGATGTCGTCTCCACCGATATCTGAGACCATGCTAAAGGACTATAAATAAATCATTTTAGTTTTACACAACATTTATTTAACGTCGGCCTATTTCCGCTACTGAGGCCTAACAGCGACGCCTGTAGACGAGCTACCCCCAACCAGGAATTTTGCCGAACCTCTTCTCTCTCGAAGGGTAGGGATCTTTTACTTGCCTAACATTTAATAGATAAGGAACCGACGGATTTACCTCCCTCCAAGGATGGTGTATCTACTACACAATCCTGTCCTAAGATTGCATAGTTTCCGCGCACACATTAATTTACAAACCGCTGGAAGATGTGATGCATGGACACGGTCTCCCTTGAAACGGTCACCCATCCAAGTACTAACCGCGTCTGATGTTACATCGCATATCGAAATATGTATAGTATAAAGACGCATCTACGCTTTCTTCTATTATTTTGGTTAAATAAATAAATACCACAGAAATTAGATAACCAGAAGCCAGAGGTGAGAATAATTTATAATGTGCAATATTCACCAGTTTTCCTGCCAACTTTGATAGAATACGTAAGAGCGTAATTTGTTTGTAATTATCCTATTTATATGACCTTAACTGCTTTAAACATATTTGGAAAAATTCCTGCAGCAAGCGATTTATTTATAGTGATTGTCATTTTTGTCTTTTAACGATTTTTTTAACACTTACTCGTCTAGCCCAGTGTTTTTTAATTTTGATTGTTACGAAAATGAAAAGATAAAGTTATCGATTGGCAATTAAAAAAAATAGCAATTTAGGATTTCAAACTATAACCTACACAGTTGTGTTACTGCTGACTTTGGTGCCTTCTAGATGAAGGATATGTGAGAACAATAAGAGTCTTCTTTTTCAACAGAACAATGTCAGAATGCATGTATGTACCTGTTATGAATTATGATTATGCAAATTCAAAATTACCATCTCCGAGTAAACAAAATGTACACACTAATTTTAGAAGCCGGTTCAGTAGAACAACACGTCTAATTCAATTCAAATTAATAAACATGTGCATGCTTTCGTGCATTAATAGTTTGTTGTGTGTCTAGCGGTTGTGTGAAGGCAACAGAGGTTAACTCCAACTAATTGATATATGTGTACTTAGAAGTAATATTGTATAGTGGATATACCGAACCTGCTCACTTTATAAAATATTCGGTACTTATAAGGAATTACTAGGTAATATTTTGCAGAAGAAAATCTTATGCCAAGTCGGACAGCGTAATTATGGCTGCATATTGCAGGTAGTATGGACATTGTAAATTTAAGAACTTCCACTGAATTGCCACTGATTCATGTTATTATAGGGACTATAAAAATGCAGGACTCTCCTTAGAGTCGGTAAAAGTATTTGGCTTTATACAATTTGTCATTATTCTGTTCTGTTGCACTATGGGAAATACGAAAACAGAATGGACGCCGGTAACGTAATACCTGTTGAATGCGACTACAAAACTGCTTGCATAATATGTTACTGAAGAGATTTAATAAATAATTAGGAAGGTGCTATAAAAGTGTAGAACCCTCTAAAAGCAATTGAAATTCGTTCTTTGTTGTCTACGTACGATGCACATTATTTCAATAAATCTTAAGTAGTTGCGAAAGCTGTTTTAATCAGCGAGTTTGATTTACCAAATCAAATGTTTAAAAATTTAAATAATTATTTATTTACAAAATCCAACAGGCAACGCCCAGTTATAGGATTAGATAAGAAAAATATAATATCTAGACAAATATACAGGGTGTATCACCGGGAACTGAATCGATCGGTATAGAGAAAAGTACGCATCAGAAAATTTTGAAAATTTTACAAGCAGCTGGCACTTCCGCTTATACCGGAAGTCGATACCAACTTGATTATTTCAAATGGAACACCCTATATATTTTAGGGTTTTCGAAAAGAGCATAAAATTCTGAGTCGAAAATATGTAGCATATCCTATACCTAAACGTAGCCGTTTCAGAGATATTTGACATTTTATAGAGAATCTGACAGGTGCAACGGTTTGCAAGAACCGTTATAACTTTTTTCGTGTAAAAGATCCTCATTTGTTTCTTGTCACGTAAAAAGAACACAAGGAGAACTACGTTCTACAACTGAAATAAATTCAATAATATCATACCAAGTGTTCCGTTTTTCGCGTTACATTTTGTCAACTTCAAACCGCGAAAACTTGTTTAGGTCAAATGGAACACCCTGTATTTTTTACGTCAAGTTGTGTAAAATTGAATTCCCTTTTTTCTGATATTTCTGATATTGACATTGTGGGGGTTAAAGTTACAACTTTCTGAAATATTTGCGATTTTATTAGAAATTCATGAATTGTTGTAATCATTTCATCAAAATAGCCATGATTAGAAACAATCAGTCATTATCTTATGTCAAAAAATGCCAGCACGTTTAAATTACACCCATGAAGACTTTTTAAATTTGTTTATTATTTATGGAGAATGTGATAAAGTAATATCAAGAACTTGCAGCACATTTGCTACTCGATATCCAGAAAAACGGAAACTGTCACCAAACACTCTAAAACGCATACTGGAAAATTTTAAAAATTATGGCTCTGTTAAGGCAAAAGTACAAAGAAGAAAGCCTATTGTTGATGACGAAAACATTGAAATAGTCATTCTGGGATATTTTCATGCATTTCAAAGGTTGTCATTAAGACAAGCTGCTCTGGAATCGGCACTATGCAAGGATCTGGTCTGGTCGATAGCCGCGTGGGTTATGGCGCGAGGTGGCAATCGCGATTAGTCACACGGGCATCGCATCACCGGGTTCGAATCCTGGCTCAGGCACTGACACTGTCGGAGGGAATGGTTGTATGTCCGCGTTTTTTCAATGTGTAACCCCCTTCCGCACAAGCTCCGGCTTCTGGAATTGGGGGTTGTCTAATTTCTGTGGTGTTTATTTATTTGTTTATTTATTCAATTCACAGAATCTTATTAAAACATAAGTTTCACCCGTTTTCATTCCATATGGTTCAAGGATTAAGAGAAACAGATTTCCTAAGAAGACAGAATTTTTGTGAGTTTATTCTAATAAGGTCTGAGGGTCACGATTCTTATTTGGGAAATATTATATGCACAGATGAAACAAAATTTACTAAAAATGGATTTTTTAATAGACACAATTCGCATTAATGGAGAGACTCAAATCCTCATATGTTCAGAGAGCGAAACTTTCAGGAAATTTGGCAGTTCAATGTTTACTGTGCCATAAGAAACGAAACGAGTGGTGGCATTACAATTTTATCTGGAAAATTTAAACGGTAAATAAAATTTTCTCTTCTGCTAATATGTATAGGTAAATTTTTGTTTTTTTTTAGGTGAAAGATATCTGAATTTCTTACAAAATCTGAATAACAACTATTTAGAAAATTTACCTCTCGCCGAACATAGAAACATTTTTTATCAGCACGACGGTACTCCCCCACATAACGCATATTTAATTAATAATTATTTATAAGAAACTTTTTATGATCAATGGATTGCCAATAATGGACCTTTCTTATGGCCTCCTCGCTCGCCCGATTTATCAGTTCTGGATTATTTCATATGGGGAACTATTAAAAATAAAGTTTATGAGAGCCCATTAAATTTTGATGAAGAAATGATTACAATTCATCAATTTCCTCGTCAATTTTTAATAAAATCGCAAATATTTCAAAAAATTGTAACTTTCATCCCCACAATGCTAATATCAGAAAAATGGAATTCAATTTTACACAACTTGACGTAAAAAAATACAGGGTGTTCCATTTGATCTAAACAAGTTTTCGCTGTTTGAAATTGACAAAATGTAACGCGAAAAATGGAACACTTGGTATGATATTATTGAATTTGTTTCAGTTGCAGAACGTAGTTCTCCTTGTGTTCTTTTTACGTGACAAGAAGCAAATGAGGATCTTTTACACGAAGAAAGTTATAACGGTTTTTGCAAACCGTTGCACCTGTCAAATTTTCTATAAAATGTCAAATATCTCTGAAACGGCTAGGTTTAGGTATAGGATATGCTACATATTTTCGACTCAGAATTTTATGCTCTTTTCGAAAACCCTAAAATATATAGGGTGTTCCATTTGAAATAAGCAAGTTGATATCGACTTCCGGTATAAGCGGAAGTGCCAGCTGCTTGTAATTATTTTAGTTGGATTGGCCACACAGTTAGTAATTATCTAAATTTTCAAAATTTTCTGATGCGTACTTTTCTCTATATCGATCGTTTCAGTTCCCGGTGAGACACCCTGTATATATAAATCTAAGTAAAAAAGGTCAAAAGACAAATATACAATCAAATACTAAGGAACTAACATAGATATAAATGCACATGATATATGTTATAATCATATAAATGACTTAAAAATATATTGATATATACTATAATGATATAATAAACTACTAACCTTACCTACTGTCTTAATAAATATCCATGCTAAAAACAGATTTTCTAATTATTGCACTCTCGCTACAGATAAATATATCAATATGTTCAATTTTAGAATAATTGGCATACATTCAATAGATTGGTGATGATATAAGGATATTTGTTTGTGGTGTATGCCCTGCAAATACGTGGTTATGTCGAGAACTAATTCTAGGTACTATATAATTAATTTGATTTGATAGGTTAATACAGCCCAGTCTATCATTTACAATTTTAAAGAGGAAAGTTATGGAGTTAGCAGCTCTTCGATTGCTGAAACTTTTTAAGCCAATTTCCAGTAATTCAGTTGGTAGAAATCCTCTGGGTGGATATTCACCATTAGTGTGTACACAACAAATTTTAAAAACCTACGCTGAATTTTCTCAAGTTGTAGAATATTGGAATCGTGAATTGGACTCCGTGGTGAAAAATATGTGTCTGATTAAAACGAGAAAAAGATTCCCAAGCTGTTGGTTATAACGAGAAGTTTTACAGACGCTGTTAGTACTGAGCACCAAATTTACCGAGTGCAATATATTTTTTTTAACATTTACGCCGTATTAAACTGTAAGGTCAAGGTCTGCTGTTCGCTGTCTGCTGGTGATATATTAAACTTTTTACAGAAATAATTGGAAAAAAATTGGAAAAGGTCAGCGACCATCCAAGGCCAATTCTATCATTTACAATGAAAAATATTAACATTTAGTCCTAAAGCCAAGTAGTTGAGAAATTATATGTATTTTATTATCATGAATATATATGTAAGAATTAGTGTGCTGAACGCCAAAGGTCAGGAATTTTATAAATCAGTAGACAAATTTTTTCGACCATAAATATTTCTTTGGACAAAGAAATTCCTAATTTAATATATTCAGTGAATGGTAAAGTTTTTACCATCTCGATACCAGACCTACAAGACAACAACCGTTTTACTTTCACGGAGGAATCTCAGAACCGACCTTATCGCGGCATCACGTTTGCGGTTGCGGAAATTAATATAGGATGACCACACAATAAAAGTCAATTGCTATTATTATTCCAGTTATAATGGTCCTTTTTTTCATATTATTTTAATATTACTATTCCCATTTAACTTCAGGTATCTTCAGGTTTTTGCAATGGTTGAAATAGATGGATATCCTACTTTACATTTTAATAAATTTCTCAGAGGTTCTTTACTTCGACATTGCGATGCGGACTGACCAGTCTTATTACATCAAAAGAATTTCTTATTGGCGATATTATATTTCTTTCCATTCGTTTTAAATGCTATAGCTTCTTCATTGAATTCTACTCCAATTTCTTCCTTTTCCCCTTAAAAATCTAGAAATCCAAACAGTATCAAATATATAATGACCCTACGCTGGTAGACCAAAGGAAAAAAATGGGCTATTACTATTACTGTGTTTTCAACTCATTTGTTTGATAAACAAAAAAGTTTGCAGTTTGTACTGCCGTTAAAGTCTCCCAAAGTTTGCAAGTATTTAAAACCATTTGTTTACATTTTTTATTCCTTATTTGAAAAAATATATAATGAAAAAATTAGTAAATTGGAATATATTTTGACTATTTGATGGACAGTTCATACAGTTTCCGTATTTTCAGTTTTTTACTAGACAGAAAAATATGTCGGGCTTTTATAAAGCCTTAACATCTTTAAAAGTTCAACATAGTGACAATACTGATGAAATTCCTCTTAACTTATGTAATTCTTCAGAAACCAGAAATTTTTTTAACACAACCGGAGTGTTTGTCCACAAAGAAAGTACTACTATAGAAAAAAAGAAAACAAAGCTTTACTGTTGTCGACACTTTTTTATTATAAGAACAGTAAATTAGATTAAATCAAAAATCAGTGGTTGTGAACTCAAGTATCAGTGTTTGAGTTACTACTTGGCGGACATTTTTTTAATAACGATATATCGGGCACAATGCAATATCCATAACGCGTTGTAGTGTTTAAATTTACGAGCGAGGAGCAGAGTACACTTTGTAGCTCTCCTACTCGAGCTTGTTGACTATGAATATTTTCACTTCAAACCATAAGTACATATTCAAGGCGTCGCCGAAATTTCACTGCTAAAGGGTATTTTGAATATGTAATTCGCTCGCATACCCACACTAGATGAGTAGTTACACTTCATGTGCCCTATAATCTGCTTTGCCTTCTAACCTTTGACCAGTAGAAGCACAGACCGCAGTCTATCATCTTTGTGCTGAAATTGAAATGCCATAATTATGTATGTTTAATACTGAAAAGCCAACGCGAAGACTTATTACAGAGTACTTATAGTTTTCAACCTTCTTTTTCAATTTCAACAATTCTTATTTATTTTAAATAACACCTAACCATTCTTAAATATCTGACTAGTATTATCCTAACATGTTTGCATTATTTTATATACACACTTTAAGCTTTAAAGAACTGGTCATTTTAAGCATACCCTTGCATTAAGACTGTTATAGTTTTAACTTTTTTCAAGTGTTTTGAAACGCCCAGTATATAGGGCATTTACAAATTTAATTTTTTCCTATTTATGTTTCCAAATTCAAGTAATTATTACAGTTAATTCATTTCATTTTTACATTTATTTAGTCATTTAAGATTGAACACGGTAAAGTTACCAGAATGCATTTTTAAAATTATAAAGCAAAGTTAAACTCTACAATTTTGAGACAGAATTTACATAAAATCTAGTCCAGTCGCAGGGTTTGTTTATCGTACATTCAGATAAACGTCAAGTACTTCGTGTATTCCCATAGTATGGGATCGCCTACACGTGTCTAGCTTAACCATAGAGAAAGATAGAAAGTTGAGCGTCACTCTAAGTGCTGCACAGGGCTACGTCGTGTCGAATATTTATAATAGCGTTAAAATAAACATATTCTCACAAGAAACAAGCAGAGATGCATAATCCGGGTAGAAGGGTGACATCAGGAACCATATAAAAGATCAGACTGTTCAGAAAAGGAGATGCGTTTGAAATTCCACCTAAGGTACTTTGCAGACTTCGGTCAGCTGTACTTAGGAAATAAAAGTAAACCACGCTCAAGGTACTTTGCAGACTTCGGTCAGCTGTATTTAGGAAGTAAAGTTCTAATACACCATTGCATCGCAGTACTTCGTGTTCATTGTACTTACATCGAAGACAATCATTGTTTAACGTACTTTTTATGAAGTGCCTTTTCAACGTCTCTACGATGCCCTACGAGGACGTTAAACATGTAGAACCTGGGGGAGAGCATTCACGGGCGATATAACGCCATACAGAGCACACAGAAATTCAGCTGGCATAAATTTCTAAAGATGATTACTTTCTTATTTCGAGACTCTACTTTATTATTTGCAATTGCATTCATATTCTGGTTTCGTCGGGGTGTAATGGGTAAAATTGACGCATTTGTGGTACTAAAAGAATATTAGATTTTTTTTAAATATTAGCTTTGGTTTTCAACAAGAAAATATAGTATTATATTACCAGTTATTCAGTTATGATTTCATTCATGATTTTAATTCACAAAATTTCACTTTCTAAATATCTTACTAGGGAAATTTGCGTTTGCAAAATAACAAGTTTATATTCAAGAACTATATATTTAGAGCTATGCAATAACAAGGTACTTTATCACAGACTAGCCAAACTTCATGTCTCATTATTCTGCAGTTTTTAAAAAACAAATAGTGGACTTTCGTTTCCACCACATCTCATGTAATGTTTTTCAAGAATGCTTTATATTTAAAGTACACTAGGAATATTTTCCTACTGTAACCACAAGGTTTTCTGATTGCTGGACATTTACCTACAATAAAATATTATAGTTATATGAATTCGGCGTACTTTGAGTTCACAAAAGTTTGAAACATTGACTACGGTCAATTGGCTGGTTCTGTTCTCCTATTGGGTTCAGTTACAGCGAGGGATGTCAATATTTCAGGCAGTTGTCTGGTCAGTTGTTTCGATTGAAGGGTGATGCAACCGCACTTTCTTACCTTCGCGGATTCGCGGCTTCGTATGTTTGATAATCATAGGCAATCTTCTGGTTGCTTTTCTACTTAATTACTATAGGGAGATTTCCCCAGCATTCTAAAGGATATTATGTGAGTGTAAATTCTCACCTCTGCAAGATTAATATGATTATCTGAACGATTGTTCCTACTCTAATTTCAATCACTAAACTGTGTATAATTAAAGGATATTTTCTCAACACTATGATATGTTACACGAATATTTAATGCTCGTTTTCCAACTTAATTTTGACAATGTATAAACATGACATGATTCTTGTCCTTTATTTTGCATTCGATTCATTATTTGGCTATTGCTAACAACTTTAATTATAAATCATTATTATCTAGCGATTGCTAACAACTTTATTTAATTATAAACCATTATTACCTGGCGATTACTAACAGCTCTATTATAGGTTATCATCATCAGGCCATTGCCACAACTCTAATTACTATTAAAATAACACAGCATACTTTTGTATAAGTTCTTGTTATTGCATCAAAACACTCAGCATATCTATAGCATGGTCGTTACTATAGCAGCGCAAATTTTCCTATTATAGTATTTAGACAATTGTCTCAAGTATTTGGATTACTTTTGATTTCATGTTCGACTATTGTTGCATCAATTTATATAAAATAAAATGGGTTTTTTTTACTTTATTTTCCCATCAATTATTGTCTTATTCTTTCACCTTTACCTTTTCGTCTTATAAGTAATAAACTAAATAAATGTTTTAATTTCAAAAGCAAAATAGAAAACAAACTTCAACTATAAATGTACAGTGCAATCTTGAGTAATAAGATACTACGTAAATAACATATATAATTAACTAGGTCTCTCAATTAATAGACAGTGTGTTCAAGTTTCCCAGGTATTTCAATTAACAGAGTGATTAATTTTCTAAGGTATATAGTAACAGAGAGAAACAAGTAATATTAAACTTTATATAAAAGAACCTGGGGTAAATTAAAAAGGGTTACTACACACACACACAACGAAATTTGGGTCCTACGCTAACAAAACTAAACGATCACGCAAATGGCTAAATCTTATTTGTTTATCCTTCAGATAAATAAATAGTAATGAAGTTTCCTGGTGACATAGATTACCAGGATTTCATTTGTAATTAATTAGGGTACCCCACAAGAAATTACACTGGTACCGTGACCAGGATTTATTATTAATTAATGCACTGGGGCTACAATCATTACAGTTTCCCTTGTATTTAAAAAAAAAACTGAATATCAATTTGAAATCTGGTATTTTTAACAAAAATTGTCGCGGCACCAAATTATATGTTCAAATTATAGAAATAGCGACAGCCAAGTAGGTACGTACGTAAAATTATGATGTAATAAAAAGTTATGAATTTAGAAACTGCAATGAAGTTTAGAAAAATGCAGAAATGCAATAGAAATTATAATTTTCGCAACATTATTAAAAAAATATTCGTAACTTTGTTAATAAGTACAATTTTTGTAAGGATATTAAAAAGCTTTAAAAAATCGAAACTGTAATGAAAATAGATTTTATACTTTAACGGTCGATATATCGATTCATCATTAAAAATGACTAGTTGAATTTTTGTTTGATTTTAAAATGAAACAAAGCTGGTTATGATTTGTACAGAACATTTGAGGTTGAAAATAAAAATGTGTACTTTTTATTATGTTTTCAATTTAATTAACGATTTTTTACATAAGCAAAATAAATTAATTAGCTTTGAGTGAAATTAAAAATTTATTGACTAGCTCACGCCGAATAATACTATATTGTTGTACACTTCTGTGCAGTGAAATCCCATACACTTGAAAAATAAAGTAATCCAGTTCTTACTAATATTGAGTGGTGTGAATCAGTCTTCTTAGAATTTAGATTTTTTTTATTATCATATAGGTTAGAAAAGCTGACATTAATTGTGAAAAGTTATAAGTAAGATATTGAATAATGTTAATCGAAAAGAAAAACATACTTATTTTTGCGTTTTTTACTTTTTTACACCATTCGATGAGAATGATTTCGATTTATAACAAATGAGGAGTATTCGTGCAAAACCCGATAATTCGACTTTTTTATATTTCTCAGAAAATCGACGAAAATGTATAGTACGCAATCGGTTGAATATTTTTAAATACATTTTTTACCAAAATATGTCTTAGGAGTTAGACTGAGGAATCCTAAAATTTTGTCAAAATTCAATGTGCAAAACCCTTTTTAAAAAACAGAAATCATTAGATTTATCGGTTTTTGCACAAAATTGTTGGATTTTTCTGCTTTTGCACGAAATTTCTGAAATGATACATTTTTTTCTTTTGATTTTTTTAAATTGATTAAATAAATTAACTATTTTAAAATCATTACAAAAACTGCAGATGGCAATATAGTATAACGGTTTCAAGTTTGTCTCCGAATATTGGATTTATCAGCATTTGCTCGAAATCTTGGATTTAGCGGTATTTGCTCGAAATGATCAAGTTCATTTTATATGTCCCGTAATTTTAATCTAACCTGTCCTGAAGAAGTTAATAAATTTAACGAAACGTCGACAAGTTAAAAAAGGAAATTTTGTTCATTTTATAATCCCAAAACCTACCTTAAAATACGTCATTATAATTTTTTTATTAAAAAAAGCACGTTCTTTTATACATTTTCATTTCCTAAACACTACACGAATACAAAGTTGCTTGTAAATTAAATTCAATATTAAAACAATATGCGTATACAGAAAAGAGAAAAGATGAAGGATAATAAGTAAACCTATAATCAAAACTATAAGTTAAAAAATTAGTAAATTGTTAATTAGAGATATATTTTACCACAACTTTTTCTACCAAATTTTAACATTCCTTTTCTTGTTCTAGGTGAGTACCATTTCTGAGGTTGTTCTTTAGTCAATTGCATAATGGAATTGGTAAGTACATATCCGCTGACGCGTGAGTCGTTCTGAAGAAATTTATTAAAATTGTAATTCGTGGCAACGTGGTTTTTTCTTTATATGATCATAACGCTCGAATCGAGCTAATGTTCACTATTCATATTGTTTCTGTTGACACTGCCTTCAAAATACATTGTTTTTTATTAGGAAACTTTATCCTAAAATAAACAGGATTTTACAACAAATGATACCGATCAACAGAAAATATTACATGTCGGTGATTTTGAGGTGACACAACGTGAGGTTTACCTTTCATATCAGAGCCAGGGTTCGAATTAATATGAGGCGAGTTTAAATTGTTTCATGTACTTAATGATCTATTCCAATTATGAAATTAAGCATTCCCAGTGATTTCAGAGATGTAATTAATTGCAGGATCTCTCACATGACCACAGTGTGCTCCCATAATTTTCAGTTGGCAATGAGAAAGCATCGGCCCAATTAAAATATCAGTATTGGTTTTATGCACTCTGAAATGCCAGTGGTGCCTTGCTAAGTGCATATTACATTAATATGGTAATTCGTTTCAACCGTTTCATAGAGTCTAGTATCAATTATCGAGGATATAAAGAGAATGCAGATCGTTGGCAACTGTTTGAAAATCGTGTCGCGACAAAGCTAACGCAATATTGTATATAGCACGGTTAGTTTATACTTACATGAGTGAAAATGCGCTTGAAAATGATAGCTTAGTAATATCCTCTTCCGTTTAGTTCTGTTCAGTGATGTATTTTGGTTGTCAGCAGTTACCATACTTTTTAGATGACTTCATCGGCAGTTTTTCTAATGGAGGACTCTCTGTAGCACGTTTTTTTAGTTTTCAGTATATACTTTTTCAATAATTACACAAATTTATAGGGCTTTATGGCGTGCGAAATGTGGTTTTAGAAATATTCAGCAAAGTAGTAAAATATGAATTATAATATATATTATAAAGCAATTATAAGTTATTCGAAAAAAGTTGTAGTAGTGTTATTTTATTTTATTTCAGTGTACACCATCCAACAGTATTTAAACCAATTATAGGATGGGCAAATACAACAAATAATAATACGAAAATAATAAAAGTGTAGTAAAGTAAAAATATACCTGCTACGACAGTCCAGTATTCCACTATTTCCTATGAAAGGAAATCGATTCACCCACCAATCAAGGTGCACAATGTGCGTTTCCAAATCAATTGAAAATAATGTCCTATAACTTCCAACATACTACGTCTTCAATTGGAAAACGCAAAATAAAATCTGATCACAATAAACCCCCAGCAGGCAGATCTCCAGTGCAGTGTTGTTGTGCATCGCCAGCCGCAGACTAGTTTCGAGCTTGCTAGCTCTCATCAGTGTGACATAGGCAAATGCACAACAACACTTCACTGGCCTTCTATAGTCATTAAATTACAGACACGAGGTGTTCGCAACTTGCGAATAGCTTCATCTTTCTCCATCTAGCTCCATTTTGTTAAATAATAATACATACAAATACAAAAATCAACAAAACCAAATACGATCCGTGACATAATACATACCTATATACAGATATACACATATACATAACATACATACAGATAAAAAATATACACGCATATCTACAAATCAGATTTCAGTATAGATAAAACTACATAAACAATCATTTACTCAATAATATTACAGCTATTAAAGACAGGAAACCTTTCAATTAGTCATATGTATTTTTTTTACTATATTCTGTATACTGTATACTTTTACATAGAATACTGCCTTGCAGGTTGTCACAATTTTCACACATGGAATGTAAAGGTGAATATTTTAACGAATTTGTCCTATGCGTGGTGAGATAAAAAGTATTTGAGAATCTGCGCTCTGGTCTTGGGATATCAAATTAAGTTGTTCCATAAGTTGTGGACAATCAATTGTGTTATTAATTAACTTACAAAGAGAAATTTTAAAAAGCGCCTCAGAATATTCTCCAAACTCGCCGTATATATATATATATATATATATATATATACTCAATATACTGAACTGAGTTTGTGGTTGGTTAGTTGGACTTTCAAACGCGTTACTAAAAAACCTAGCAAAGCCATTGACTATATCTAAACTCGCTTAAGGACGTTGTTAGGGAAATACGGGAAGAGCAAAATAAAACGAAAACAAAAGTATCAGAACTTGAAGAAAAACAAGAAGATAACTCTAACTACTTACAGAAAATAGATAAAAAATTAAGAAAAAACTATTTTGTCATCTATGGCTTGGAAATTGGGGAAGAAGGTATAATAGAAAGCGTTAAAAAACTAGTAGAAGAAAAGCTGGAAGTTAATTTAAAATCCACAGACATAAGAGACATCATTCCTGCCTCTCCTAATACCACTATCGTGGAACTAAACTCACAATTTGTCAAGTAACATATATTTAAGAACCTTTCTAAACTTAAAGGAAGTAAAATATCAATAGCGCATGACCTAACACCTAAGTTGCAAGAAGAAAATAAAGTACTATTACGCTACCTCAATTTGGCAAAAAAATCTAACCACATTGCTAAAATTAGAAACCGCAAACTTATCATTGACAATATAATATATTCATACCAGGATTTACTTGCAGACCCACCTAAATTCAATAAGCTAGGTGACCACCGCCACATTCTTCTAGTCAGGCAAATAGCATTAATAAGAATTTAGAATCACAAAAGACCGAAAAAGTTAAAGCAAAAGAACATCATTTATCCACTTTACCTGTACCAAAGGATAACGGCGTTGTCACCAGAACGCAGCAGAAAACCCACAAATTAATTGCAAACAAATAACAATTTAGTATTTACTTTATGTTATCTAAATTATATAATACTTGCTTATATTTTGCCCCTTGCCAAAATTTCTTCTCCCACTGAAGTCTCACATCTTACTTTCTCACTCTAAAATAATTGAATATCTTATGAAGGAGCAAATTTCCGCCTATGGTTTCGCTAACAAAATTATACCTGACATTCAGTCAGGGTTTCGTGACATAGACACAGCACCACTACTGCTTTATTAAATGTTACTATTAACTTTTATAGGGCCATTGATAAAAATAATGTTTGCTGTCTTGTTCTATTAAACTATAGTAAGGCATTTGATACTTTAGATCACAGTTTGTTGTGTAAAAAATTATCTTTCTTTGGCTTTGATAATACATCCGTTTCTCTAATACAATATTATCTATCAAATCGCTCACATAGCGTTCTCTTGGATTCTGAAGTGTCAGAAGCTTTGCCTGTTAATTTTGGCGTTCCCCAGGGGTCAATTCTTGGGCCCCTGTTGTTCTCTTTATATATCTCGAATTTCCATACGTTTTTAGAAAAGTGTAATATTCATCATTATGCGGATGATACACAGCTTTACCTTGGCTTTTTTCCAAGCGAATATATTCTAGAATCTGAGGCTATTAATAATGATTTGAAATCTTTATTAGATATTTCATTAGCACATAATTTAAAACTTAATGCTAACAAGTCGGCGGTAATGTATTTGGGGTCAAAAGCAAAGAGAAACACCTTGAACCAACTAAACATTAATTTAAATGGTGAACAACTACCTGTTGTTGATCATTATAAAAATTTGGGTCTTTGGATAGATTCAGACTTAAAATTCGCCAAGCATATTAGTTATTTGTGTCAAGTTTGATACTGCACACTGAAGAAATTATTTTCCCAAAAAGATATTTTAGATCCTAAAATTAAACTTCAATTATGTGAGAGTCTAATTTTCTCTAAGATATCTTATGCAGATGCTATCTTTGGCCCTGCATTGAGAGTTTCTGATGCCAAACGATTTCAATTATTACAAAATGCCTGCCTACGATTCTCAACAGGACTTCGTAGATTTGATCATGTTAGTTAACCCACAAGGTTCTTGATAAGCAAATTCCGACATATTTGTTTGAGAAATTGTCACGGCTTAAATGTAATCAAGTGAATACACGAAAGCGGGATTTTCTGGCAATACCGAAACACTCCTCTGCCATCTTTAAACATATATTTCATATAATTCTAGCAAGTTATATAACAGTTTATCCTCTGACTTTAGGCACTACTCAATTTATAATTTTAAAAAGAGACTAAAGAGATATCTATTTTCTTCTTAATGGTCTGCGTATTATATTTACAATGCTTTGCTTAATGGTACTGTTTCCTCTTATTTTTTTGCTTTTTAGTCTCCATTTCTTTATGTCGCGCGTGTCATTAATTTTAAGTTGTAGTTGTATTATTAATATGTATTTGCAATCCATGTTTCTCGTAATTATATTATTTTTAAATTTATGTATTTGTTGTTGCTCTGGTTAAGTTAAAAATCAGCCTTCGGCTGACACTTCGCCATTTCTGTAGGTAGTAATTATTAAATATTTACTTATACCATTTATTTTTGTTAATACCTATGAATAAAGACGATTTATTATTATTATTATTATATCTTGCATATCATTGAAATTGCTTCCATCTAGAGTTAAATTGTTTGGTAAAGTAGCACTACACTTTTTAGAATTCACATAACCCCAAAATGACTTTGTGTCACTTTTTAAATTTAAGTCGACATTTCTAATATAATTTTTATAAGCATTATCTATATCAATACTAACTCTAGTACTGATGTTTTTAACTAATTGTATGCTTCTAAACTGCTAGTATTCTTGTATTTTTCCAAAGTGAGCATTGGGTTTTTTTTATAATATTAATAATAATATTTTTTATAATTAATCCATTAAACCATGGGGGATACCTTTTATGTGTTACACTAGTTACTTACATCGCTGTAAATTACCGTGCTATGGTATTGGAATACGTTACCGGGCTTGTATGGGATACACTGTAGACTTCCGCATCTGTTCAGGTGAGACGCAACTTATGTTTGCGTATAGAAACGAAAAAATATCGGTTGAGGCGAGGTTATAAAAATTTGCAGGATAACACCTCGTTTGTTTATTTTATACATGTTGATAATGCAAACGCTACACAGAAATGTAAATTTAATTTTTTTGTCGCGGTAAAAATAAACTAACTGCAATTTAAATATAGGAAGCGGCAAATACCACCGCAGGATTTTATATTTGTTCGCAAAAAGTTAGTAAACTCATAAATAATGATATAGTTTTAAATACTTCACGTGGAGAGGATTTAAAAGTTACTGGAAATACTGGAAAAGTTTTTAACAATGGATGCTACAAATTGGCTTGTTTTGTACATTTATATTCCGGCTGTGTTGTGCCATATTACATTTAGAAAAATGTACTTTACGGGAACAATTTAAATGGATTTATTTTATTACGGAAGTACAGAAGCTCGAAAAATTGATGTAGCTCACTGCCTTCAAATTTAACAATTATATCAATAGTCATCTTGTGATATATATAGAACAGAGAGTAATTATTTTTTTATTTAGGGGTTGTGTTAACGGGAATAGGCCAATAGATAATGGAAACCAATTTCTGATAATTGTGGACCTTTCGATTTATTAAATCATCCTCAGGTCAGGTAAATAATACATAATTAATACAACATGGTCTGTACATTAAGCATCTATCTAAAAACTTAAAACCGACTAATGTTTGATGATGATTGAAGCAAAAGTTACTTGACTTTAGATTCTCCACATCCGATCTTTTATTCACGGATTGTTGTATTTTTTTATAGATATCACTTCATTTAACAATCTTTTTTTAAAAATTTGTTTACCTATAATTTCTGTTTCATCAAAATCAATCTGATGAAGGTTATGCAAAGGTATGCGTTTAAAGAAAAATCAAATTGCACAACATCAAGTAGCAACCATATCTCGATTATTTATCATTTTATGTTCTGCCAATGCCGTAGGATTTTTTTTTCTTAAGAGAGTTATGTACGTTCAATTGATAATTTTTATGTTATTTTATCGTTGTTTTTAAATATCTACCCGTTTGACCTATACTTTTCACAATTGCTACATGGCATTTCATAAACAATGCCCAATTCCAATTCTTGTGGTGTCCAAATCTGAACAATTATCCAAGATCTTCTGTAATTAAAATATTTCTTTCTACTAGAATATTTAATGTATGTCAGAAATTATAAATTAATTATTCAATACAAATTTAAAACTATGTTGCAACACCCACAAGATGGTTTGTGACGCATTGATACATTTCGAAAGTGTATATGCATGTACGCAAAACTAAAAATAGCGTATAGCGTCTCATTAAAGCTAATTGTTATATTTCGTGGTGTTAAGCGAAACTGTTTCTACGAAGTAGCGTTCTAGCTTCGGAATGTTTGTACACTGAGCTTTTTCAATTACGCAAAAGCGTTCAGATTTTTATCGCATTACACAACGTTACTTGCGGCTAGCTGTGCAAATCTAGCTAAACATTTTAATTTGAAATGAATTATTTGCCGTGAATGGCTTTTCTTAAGATAGGCATTGGACACAAGAACAAATTTGGTAATTGCGCAGTGGGGAAACTATTTTATATATTTATAAGTTTAATTTGGATCAAATTGGATTTGCTGGTAGTGGAGTGAAACTGTTCTTCAAAAATTGTCGTGTAATAGCAATTTTATTCTTGAACTGTTTTTCGTCTCAAGACATGTGGAAATAAGTGAAAATGACCGGAAATATTATAACAGTGTAATTTTCTCTCTCACAATGATCGAGAACTATGGAAACAATAAAAAAAAACTACCGGATAAAACACTACTGTAGCGGCTGTATTATATTTTCTAATATACAAAGATATTGTTGAGAAGTTGAATTCCTTTTTCCTCGCAAGTATGGGTGAATTTACCTTAGCAATAACTGTGTGCAAATTCTAAATGATAATGATCACAGAGGAAGTTAGAAAAAAATTGCGAGACATTTAAATCTTTAAAGTGCTTGGTATATATCTCAAATTCTTAAAAGTATAACTCATGTGCCTCTCAAGTAATGGTGTAGATTTTAATTGAAATATTTTCAAATGGTTAATAAATAGGACACTAAAGCAGTTTCCACAAATACCAAAACACTTTAAACATATATCTTGTCGACATTTGGTGATGATTTAAATTCTATTGATCTCCTCACAATGCCATCTTGGTTGGTGAAATTCGCATCGAATGTAGTAGTTCGTATTTTATGTTGTTCAAAACAACTTCAGTGCCAGTGCAACATCTCCCTTCCAACAATAAATGGAACTGTGAAAAAAAGTAAATATCTCACCCACTCGCTTTAATTAATTATCGGGAGAGATCAATATTTACTGGGAGTTTTATAATTTGTCATATGCACAATCCTTTTTCCGATTTCCGAATAAGGTTTTAAAACATCAGCATGGCCTAAATAAACCCAAACGAAGCCCCTCTTAATTGGAAACAGCAATTTACTTAAAACAAATTGGCACACCAAACATGGTTAATGCCGTGCAATGACGAGGGCAACTTACGGTTTGCAGAAACCTTTTAAGTAAATTGTTACGGGAATTGTCTAGAAATTCGCAAGAAGTTTAAAACTAATATAAGAGCTTTATTCCATTCGGTAGCTTTTAAAACGCTTTGAGTGTTTTTATTTCAATGAGAGTGTCCTCCCCCTTAACCACCTTCCAAGTGTTAAGCTTTCTTTAATAAATGTTTCAAGTCAAAGTTTCGAAAGTTATATAGCCAGTCAACTGTAGATTAGATATTGAATTTGGCTTCCGAGCGAGTGAGCCGCCAATAGGCCTTTTTCTCATAATTAAATTTTTGACTGTTTTATGAAAAGGTGAAAATGACTTGCTCCATGTACACTGCAAAAAATCATCAGAAACATATTTGGTGTATCTCTAAACTTTTACTTTTCCATATACGTAGTGTATGATTCCTATATACGGTGTGGAACAGCCAAATGAATTAGAAATCTAAGGGTATAAGATCAGGAAAACGTGCCGGCCATTCTATCACGGTGCACGCGTACAGCCAAGGAATCCTGTCCCCCTCCAGCGTTTTGAGGCTTACGCTTTCCCAAGGTTGGAGCGAGAGAACGACATTCCGTAGCCATGCAGCGCTTGTCGCATCCGCGCACGCCATCAAGAGGTAGCCTGGCTTGTGTGTGCACTTGGCAAAGCGCCTCCTACAGGAATACTCTCGTAGGCCTGCATAGTAGAGCTTTGGACGGCCTTCAGCCTCTCCTGTGTCCATCGTTTCCATCGGGAAACCGTCCTGCACCACCGCGACCTTTACAGCGGAGAGAGCATCCTTGAAGGACAGCTCCTCCAATTTTGACCTCTTTTCCCCCCTTGGCTACTGGGAGGTATGAGAGTTTCCATTCGGACCCTTTTTTGGGCCTTGGTTCGGTCTTCCTGGTCCGTGTCCATTACCCCGCTGGGCCCTTGAATGGTCTTCTTAGGGTCTTTTGCCATTGATTGGCTTTTCTGAACCCTGCCAGAGTTGCTCTTGATTATGGCCCTTTTAACCTCGTAAACATCTCGACCAGCTTTGACAAGATTTTGGAGCCTCTTTTTTGAGACTCCGGGCAGAGGAGCAGCTCGCACTTCCGCGTCTGTCATTATGTCAACCTCCTCTTCGGAATTGACCCTGATGCTCCTCCCCTTGGGATTTTGGGATGTGCTTGGCCTTTCAGCCTGAGCACCTCCCTATCCCGTGGGTACTTTTGGCTCTTTGGCGCAACCTGGCCTTCTGGCTGTGTTTTCGGCATTTCTACCTTCACAGTACCTGGGCCTTTTGGTTGGCCTTCCGGCCTCTCAGCCTGTTCTAGTTTCTGTTTTACGATTTTTCTCTTCATTTTGTTCCTACGAAGAGCTAGGGAAATAAAGGTCCATTCGATCAGAGCCCCGCATGACCGAGTAAGGCATGTATACAAGGGGGTGTCGCGGCCACTCAGCCCTCGGCACGCTATCTCACACTTTGGCTTGGATCAAGTTACTATTGGTCCGCGAGAGGTGTTTTTATTTTGCCTCTTACCCTCCAATCCTGCTGGAAGCAGGGCCTGCGAGCTTTCCCCTATCCGCCACCCGGGGGATGCGCCCGATGGGGGTTCCCGCACGGGTATTATTGCATGCTCTGTTTATATTGTCGGTAACTTGAATATGGACGACATGATGCTATGGTCTTTTCTAAAGACAGAATGATGTTCAGGTAGCAGGTTGTTTTCACTCACATAGTTATAATAACATTTAAAAAAGTCATTATTTTGGAAGTATTATTTATTTCATGTATTTATTTATGATTAATGCATATAGACACTATAATACTGTATTGAAAAGGTACTGGAAGAATATATGAGCAAGCACACCATTATTTTACATCTAACCTATCCACACCGTACGGGATACGAAGCTCCTTAGCAGCAATAACAGCACGTGCCTACAAACCATTAACCTAAAGTGTAGACTTGATATGAGTAAATTGAATTATATTATGATGGATAATATTAAAAGCCGATTGCCTAATACAAGGAAGTACGTCACCCTGTCTCCGTTAATGCAACCTTTTGGAATGAAATTAGTATTTAAGTTTATTTGTCTCTTATTTAATATTAAATGAAAAATGTAATATAAACATAAACAACTTACGCAATATCAAGTATTTTCGTTTTTGTTATTTTCATGGGGCCAATCTTACTAATAATAATTTTGCTAGATAGATCAACGGATAATATGAAATGACTTACTTCACTTTTTACGAGCAATCAGTAGGTAATTACGTTAATTAAGCGTAATGGCCCATCATTTTATTCATGCATTATATTATTAATTTCATGGTTGGCAGTTTCTACTTGAAATAAATTAAATGGTTTTAAGTTATCATTTGAATCCGTCCATTTATAAATATATAGTTCGTACCTATAGTGTAAAAATAATTTCATACCCACTGAGCAATTTGTACTAATTACTGTGCATAACGTAAATTCGTATTTTATTCGGAGTGCGCGTGGTTGTAATTGACAGAAAAATAAATGGTTATATGACAACAATAATCCATTATTGTTTTAATGGATTAATTAATTGGTTATTGTAGGTATTAATTAATTCTGATGGTAGAACAGTATAATTTGCGTTCGGAAAATGTCAATTTAACAAAATTGTGCCGATCTTCAATACTGATTTGAAATATTTGTATTTATATTTATTCAGGATTGTTTCAGGATGTCCAAGCGTGAAAGAAAAGTAGAAGAAATATCTTTTTTTGTCACCTATTAAAAGAATAAAATGGACTCAGTTAGTTGAAACATACTGAGTGCATTTTGTAAATGATTTTAAATGAAATTTTAATTATATTTTATCAATATGTGTAATTAAACTTAAGTTAAATGTTTTATTAATAACAATAGCAGTGTAGCTATGTGTGTAGGATCGACCACTAGTAACGTATTAAGTTATTTTCCTACCATGTGTTTCGGCGCAGGTTTATCAAATTAACCTCAAGTTAATGTCTTGAGAAAGCTAATAAACATTAGCGAAAGCTTGACAATAACAAAGCCTTATCACTGACTGCAACCTCAATAAAATTTTATGTATATATATATAAATATATATATTGTTATTATACATGATTTGCAGGAAACAACTACTCAGCGGGCAAATACCCCGACCTGCATTGAATTACACCTTACAAATCATGAAAAGTTGGTAGCCAATGTCATTTGTCAACTCCCTGACCAGACATAGACCGGTTTCGAACTTATTAGTTCTCCTCAGTATGCCATAGGTCATGGAGCAGACAAATGACAGTGGCCAACCTGCTAGTCTTATACAGACTAATGTAAATGGTGTAGTGGTGAGAGGTAAGTGAATCCTCTCATGTGGTCTAATGCTACTATACACCAGACATCACAGATGTCTCCATGGTGTATAGCGACTTGCCATTTTGCAAGTACCGAGAGCGGCGACCTTCAGCCCTTGGTGGACTTAACCTATATACTGTTATTATACATGATTTGCAGGAAACAATTACTCAGCGGGCAAATACCCCGACCTGCATTGAATTACACCTTACAAATCATGAAAAATTGGTAGCCAATGTCATTTGTCAATTCCCTGACCAGACATAGACCGGTTTCGAACTTATTAGTTCTCCTCAGTATATATATATATATATATATATATATATAAAAGATTTTCAGCCCTTTTGGGCGTGTTTATTAACCGGTGGAGGGATTGGAGGACGTCGGAACAACCATTCAGCATCGTCTAAAACGGGGGGGGGTACGCTAAGTTTTATTGGAAAAATGCGATAAGCGTTTAACCTTTTTGGGGTTGGTTTTTGGTGGCCGTTTGGGGGGTTATTCAACTCCAAAGACACTATACTTTTTTCAATAAATGTATTTAAAAAAAAGTTTTGGCCAAAAATAATAAATATATCTCTTTCTCTTGGATATGCCCACCTTAATTGTATATAAACGAACTGATATTTTGATCTAAAATCTGAAGCAGTAAAAGTTGTCTTCTGGTGCCTCGTTAAAAAATACTTATAACAAATTTTGTAATGCGCAAATGGTCTAAAAAATATACTGTATCTGCGTTCTATAAAATATCATAATTATTATTTAGTCCTTGTAAGTTGTCTCAAATTACACATTTATGTCATTAAAGTAAAGATTAAAGTTAAGATTAAGTTGGAGGAATAATTTTGCATTAAATTAAATTTCTAAATTTGGTTATATAATACGCGGAATATTATATTACGGTGGAATACCTAATCAATTTGAAAATACCTTTATCGGGAATTATAATGATCGTTAATTATTTTATGAATAACATATTTTGCATTCCTTCCATCAAAAGTTTGGTATATTTCCTTTTATTGAAGCGTTTCGAACTATGATATATTCCGCGCGATGCTGTACAGAAAATTTATCGTTTGTCGGTATTCATGTATCTTATATTTTACCTACATTTTAAAGAAAAAAAGTTGTAGATTTATGTGCACTTTGTGCCCGTAAACTACCTATTGGAAATTATTCATGTGTCTGATATTAAGATCCTAGCATATACAATGACTTCCATGGACGTTGATGTATTGATGTTGTACCTTTTATTAAAATTATTCGACTTCGTAAAAATGTAACCGTATATTGCATGTTTAATAACATGGGAACCAGATAATTTTTTAAAAATCGCTTATCAAAGCACAAACAATCGACCATTCCAAGACATTGTCCGAACCTAAATTTTTTGTTTTGTCCTCTAAGACGACTTAGATAAGTATGTAGATAAATGTTTAACTATGTTGTGTGTTTATAACACTTAAAAACAAGTACAGCAACAAACACACACATAATCCAAAATTTGTGAGCTTATTTAGTAAAATACCGTGACTGTCAAACGCCTTAGAAAAATGTGTGTAAATAACATCAACTTGGCCAGCGCCATTTCAATGCTCTACAAAGATGCTGGGTTAAGTTTAATAAATTTGTTGTCATAGACCTACCCGACATAAACCGATGTTGATTAGTATTAGTTGATACTTTATCAACGCATAGAGATTTCTTCGGTCGTAATGTTTACCAGACTTATCGAACTTACTTTGTGAATTGTAATTAAGCATGTTGATTCTCCCACAATGGGCTTAATTTAAGAATTAACTAAATAACATGTACAAGGACAATCAGTATAAACGAACTGGAAATATTGATTACAAGTATTAGCTACTTCACACTCTACTATTATATAGTCATTGCCAATTTATCTTAAGATAGTGGAGCTTACTGCAATTAGTATTAATTTGAATAAAAACTGAACGTAATATAACTCGGTATGGAAATTCATTGGCTTAATAATCACTTACGTTTATATGATAAGTTTCACAATGTGGCAAAGTTTTCAAACAGATGTCTGTTAGATAATCTCTTCTGGTAACTGACGACATTTTCGTGTGCTATCTGTTCAGATGTCTGCAAACGATTATTCAAATTTTAAAGATATCTAATAAGTTAATATAATTACATCCATTTGACATTTCAAAGAAAAAAAGAAGGAACAACTGCTTGTTATTAATAATTGTAACCCTTGCGAATACGATGTAACACATTCGGGAATAATTGAGCAGGATACAGTCACTTTAAAGCACTATTACATAGATTACGAGCGTGATGTATCGTTAATGTATAAATGTATGTGGTACATATAGAAAGTAGCAGTTTATATTTTATTGCTGTGCTCACGTAATCTGAAGTAGTTACCGCACAACTGCAGTAATGGAAAGTACACACATTATTTACAATGTCATAACAGGTCATTGATGGAATAATGAATTGGTTGAATGAAATTCTACCTACGAATTAAGTCAGTCCTTAAAAAATTTTGAGACCTTAACTTTTCGTACATGCCCTCTAATTTGCAATTTTATGGACTCTTACTTGCTTGTTTTGCCTATTTACCCCATTTACCTCGAACCCTTCAACGAAATTAGATCAAAATCTAGTTCCAGATCTCGTTACAATACATAAGTGTACCAAATTTCAAGTCAATATGATAAACGGCTCCAGAGTAAACTTGCGCACAAAAAGTTACAGACAGACCGACAGACAGGATTTTTTTTCGCTCAAATTTAAAATCTCGACGTTTCATGACATTTTAAGCCTATTTCAAAAAGCAAAAAATTAATTTTTTTTTGCTTTACTATACTTCCACTGGACGTGGAAGTAAAATGCGCTAGCGAATCCATCGATGAAGTTTTTCGCTGCAGCGGACATGCTTGAGTTGTGCTGGAATATCTTCATGGGGATAATATTCGAGGATGTGGATAGTGCAGTTTTCCATATCTAAAAACATAAAATAAAATTAATTTGGACATGTTTAAAACAGAAAACATGAACTTTAAATAAAACTTAAATTAAAACATAAATAAGGAATGATTTTAAATGAAGCAAAACAAATTAAGGTGGAATGTTCAAGAGAGAGAGAGAGACCCGATAAGGAAATATTTATTATTTTTCGCGTTTTGAAAAAAAATAGATAAAACCTCATTGAAACACTCTGTTTTGCAAAAAATTTTCGCCTTAGAATTTTTCTCGTATCTCTTCAAATAAGGGAGATATTTGGCCTAGACGTTTTCCGCATTTTCGATATTTTCCACCATAGCTCTTGAAGTAGGCGATGGATTTCAAATGTCTTTAAACCATTTTGTAGGTTATATAAATCGGCACAATTTTCGTAAAAATATTTTTTTTGTACGACCGATATTAAGTGAGATATTCTCGAGGGCCCTGATAAAATGGACAGCCTGTATATACAATTTTTTAATTAGATACACACTAAATACTATTGCATATTCGCCATGCTACAGGCAGATCGGTTGCACAGTTCGACTTCGATGATCCGAGTGCATATGTCATGATCGTTCAAGAATATCACGTCTTAACGCCACAAGTTTTTAGATTACTTGCTAGACTGCAATGATACAGTCACGTGTCAAACGCCTGTCTAACATTAATTAGACAGCCGTTTGAAACCCGACTTTATCATTGATCGCCAGTCAATGGAAGTCAGTTTGAACATGTAATAAAGTAATTGTTGGTATTGAATAAGAACAATTTAAAAATTACATAAAATATTTGCTTCTTTACAAAGTACTATTAATCGACAGCTCAGTTTATGAACAACTTGAAGAAGTACAATATTCAAGCGGTAAAGAATCATTTACAAATACTTAAGTCAATACAATTAATTTTACATTAAATATGTTTTATGTATATTATGTATATATATGTTAGTATTTTAGCGTGGATAGAAATAACTGCAAAATAAAGAATAATTCCAAGGAAATAGTTTGAGGTGGGATAATGAAAATAGTGTAATACTTTGGTTACCAGTGCAGTTGACTCAGTATTTTTTCAAACATATTTGGATTTGTTAGTACAAAGTAGATTCGTGGGACGTCTAAAATTAAGTTTAAATGTGATTTTCAAGAGTTTATTTCGACAAACTTTTAAGTGTGTATCGTAAATTCCTCCTCAGAAAGATATACCATATATTGTAGAATTGATTCAACTAAGGCATTATACACGAGTGTCAGTGTGTATTTTTAAAAGATGTCTCTTAGATTATAGAATCTAAAAAGTAGTTTTCTAATTCTGGAACCAAATACTCAATGTGATCTTTCCATTTAAAATATTAATCAATAATAATACCTAAATATTTTATTCTTGACACTTCAGTTGCAGGGTTCGTCGGTGTTACATTTTGAGCTGTGCAAAGTAATTGTGAATGGAAATGTGAAATGGAGAATGTTATAAATTTAGTTTTATCGACGTTAAGAGCCATCATCCCAGTTGCTGTTCTGAAATGATAGAACCGTATCATCTGCATAGGATATTTTATGGGATATACCTAGTTCGCTAATGTCATTTATATACATGAGGAACAGAATTGGGCCCAGTACCGTGCCTTGCGGCACACCAATTTTGATTCTTTTTTGCTCACTTATGGACTTGTTGATTTTAACAATTTGTCTTCTGTCGGAGATATAGTTAGTGAAAACCTGTAAGGCTATACCACGAATACTCATCAATTCAGTTCTCTCTAATAATGTTTCATGAGACACTGTGTTAAAGTCTTAGCCAAATCAAGAAAAACAGCAAGGCATTTTCTATTGCTATTACTTCCAACGTCCAGTGGATGTATAGTAACGCAAAAATATATATATATTTTTTTTTGTTGAAATAGGCTTGAAATGTTATGAAATGTCGAGATTTTAAATTAAAGCGAAAAAAACTTTGTGTCTGTCTGGCGGTCTGTCTGTCTGTACCTTTTTTTGTGCTCACGTTTACTCTGGAACCGTTTATGATATTGACTTGAAATTTGGTACTATAGCGAGATCTAGTATTATATTTTTATCTAAACCCTACCGGGTAAATACACAAAGCAAGCAGGTAAGGGTTCGTAAAATTGCAATTTAGAGTATGTACGAAAAGTCAAGATCTCAAAATTTTGTTTGGCATCAGCCACCCCCACTATCACCCCCAATACCACCCCCACACTATTATGAAAGGGAGTAATAAAATTAAAATGTGATTTAGTGTGTAAACAAGAACGAAACGTCTCAAAAAATTATTTTGGCATTAGCCACCCCCCTTCCACCCCCATCGCTACTATCACCCTATTATTAAAGGGAGTAAAAAGTTAAATTGATATTTAGTGTATGTACGAGAATCAAAGACCTCTAAAATTTATTTTGGCGTTAGCCACCCCCTCTACTGCCCTCATTGCCACCCCCACCATATTATTAAAGGGAGTAAAAAATTAAATTGGGATTTAGTGTGTATACGAGAACCAAGGGCCTCTAAAAATTTTTTGACATTAGGGAGTAAAATATTACATTGGGGTTTAGTGTGTATAAGATTTGGATACAAAATCTGGGTGTGGAAATAGTGATTCCTTGGGCAGCGGTTTTTAGATTAATGTTTATATCTTTAACAACCTCAAACATGGTATGTTCAGTTGACAATCGCTCTCTAAACTAATTGTTTTTGCGATATAATTTCGATTTTGTCTACAGAAGCTATTAATCTCATTCCAAATGTTTGCAATATTTCAAATTAAAGATATAATGGGTCTGTAATTATTTACTAGTTGTGAGCTGCCAGATTTATAAACTGGTATTACAAGACTTTTCCATGAATTTGGTACAACGCCATTTATAAAAGCTAAATTTATTATGTTTTATTGGTTTTAAAATATATAAATGAATATATTTTATTAGACTAATTAAATTATCATGACCAGGGAACTAATTGTTTTTAATGATGATATTGCTTTAATTATTTCATTGTCGGAGACAGGATTTAGAAACATTGTGTTTGGATTATTGTTTAGTTTATGCTTGAAGTTGCTAGTGTTTCTCCAATGTTGATGAAAAAATTATGAAAAATTTCGGCTTTTTTCTATGGTCCGTTGAGTATATTGATATTATTAATTGCCAATTTTTTTAAATTATTTTTATTTGAGTCTATTATTTTATTCTTGTAATAATCATTTTTTGCATTTCTTATAATATTGGTTAATTAATTTCTAAAAGTCCTGTATTTTATTAAATTCTCCTGGGTATGTGCAATATTTAAGTTTACTTTTAGCCTGTCTCTTTTTCGTATTGAATGTATATCTACCGTGATCCATATGGCTTTATTTTCTTATGCTAATGCTATTTTTTCTATAGTCCATGTTATTAGATCGTCTAGTTTTTTAGAAAATAAATTGTTTGCCTCGGTATTATCAGGATTTAATATATCATGCCATGTTTCGATGTTACTCTAAGCCTTTTTAAATTTTAAATAATGTGTAGCTCCCAAACTATTCACTGAGAACCTCTACATTGATACATTTTTGCTCAACTCTTCGGGGGGAAACTGATGACCTTATGGGGTATACCGTTTAAAAATAAATTTAAGGGTATGAGAAGGCCTATTCATAAGAAATTCACTCTGATTTATATAACGGAGAGTGTACCTATCTAGATAAGTTACATTGCTTAGCTCAATGTTGATTTAAGGCCGAGTAAATAACGTGTTAAACGTCTAATATCGCAACTATTCGATACAACGCCTGACCTACTATTTATGAAGGGAAATGTGCACATTATAACCAAATGTCATAATATGTTATAAGATGTTTCTTGTATACGTATACCTGTAAACGATCGTATCCTAGAGTACTTTGAAGCGACTGGCGTACAGAGGAGAGAATTTTTGCTACATGACTGGATTCCTTTTATACTGTGCATTTGTGTGCAATTTACTGTGGAACTAATGGGAGAAAATGTCCCTTCACACATACGAGATCCATTTTATTCATCATTATCTACTGAACGAAACGCATCCGCTCATCGGAAGTCGCTGGAAGCCATTTGAATTCGAAATCGGTGTAAGTTACGTGCTCCTTTATTGCATTTGTTTGGAGACGTTCATAAGATTGACGAAATTGGCTTGCTCTAAGACGCATTGGAGCCGGCATATTCGACTTTTACTTTTCTAGCATGTATCTTCGATATAATGAGTTTTAGATTAAATGTCTAGAACTAAATTTTCAGATAAAGTTACTTTGAACTTTGAACACTTCATTTACAATGTTAGTGATTTATGAGGCTGTATTAAAAATGTGCATATATAGACGTTTGAACTAAATAGTTGAAGTAATAATAAATTGCCGGTGTTTTATACTTAAACGGTTATTGAAAATTTTTTGCCAAGACATAAGCCGATGTTGACAACGCGTAGAGTGCAGAAACGCCCTTTTCGTCATGCTGCATTATAGAAACATCAACAAAAACATGATCAACTTCGCTTATAAATTCTAGCACGTGTTTCATTAGATAAAACTTATCAAACTTTAAGATTGCGGGTGGTTCGGAAAATCGCAGATACTGTAAATAAAATTCATGCGATGAAGTCTGTATTTATTGGTTTACAAATTTCTTTATGCGGATAAACGCTCAAAGTCTTTCAATGTTCCTTCAAGTTTCTTTCAGTATTTACATAATTAATATTTTCGTAAATCTTATTTGATCTTTTAAAATCCTGAATCATTTGTTCTGTGTGTAACTTTTTTATTTCTATCTTAATCTGGCTTTGACGTCATTTTCAGTAAAGTGACGGGTATCAGCGTATAAAGGTAGTAGACCATATCATCATAAAATAGAAGGACAGGCAGGAATGCTAAATTGAAGATTTTAAGAGAGAATAAATAAACACCGGCTCCTCCGCCATTTCTTAGAAAAAAACATTTAAATTGTTGTAACCCTTCTTCAGTGATAAAATTCAGATTTTTAATACTATTCTAATAACGTTATTTAATAAATTAAAAACTACACAAATCAGTAAAAATAAGTTCTCTTGGTTAAAGGCAAACATAAAACATATGTCACTCAGAAACAAAGCATTACAGAAATACAAAAAAGCAAAAAGACCGGAACATTGGGAATTTTAAAAACTTCACAAATACGGCAATACAAAATGAAAAAAGCTTATTTGCAGTTTAGAATAGAAAGCAACAGCTGCAGAGATCTTAGTGACCTAAACATATGTAGTAAAGCTGCTAACATTGAAATACCTGATGACGAGCCTGATGATCTATGTGATGTTGAGCACTTAACTCTTATTTTGTAAATTTTTGTATTTAATAAACTGAGTTATTACTTTTTGGTAAGGATAGGTGCAAAGTGGTTAGTGATTTTAAAATTACACTTAGATAGAAAGACTTGACCTCCGTTGATGAACCAAAAAATTTAGCTTATATCGATGTTAAGTTAAAATTTTCCACTCACGTTGCTAAATTGGTACAAAAATCGTATGGTAAGTTGAAACATGCATAGTAGTGGAGAGTGCGTGTCGGAAAAAAGCCGAAAATTGTAAGTATTTTGCTGTGCAATAAGAGTATCTCCACCCTCTGTTTTCGAGGATGCTGAGTAAGATGGTACTGGTAGAATTTCTTTTTAGAGTTGCGCAACCCCCCAAACGGCCAAAAATCACCCTCAAAATTGGTTAAACGCTTATCATGTCTTTTCCAACGGTAAAACTTAGCGTACCCGGTGGGGATGCTAAATGTTTCTTCCGACCCCTTCCAACCCCCTACCGGCTAATAAATACCCCCGAAAGAGGTGAAAATCTTTTCTTGTAAAATATCAGGGAATATTTTAATATTGTGGAATTTTGTACCGGATATTCACATCAGCAATTCTGACAAGGAAACGGCTGATGTAGCCTGTGACGATGATTGTGATGCCCATTTCGAAGAATATCAACCATCTAATTCTACTTGTAAGAGACGTAGGTTAAATTAATGTAGATAAAGTATGAATTAAGAAAATGTATTGTAAGAGACTGTAACAATTTAGTTAATTTGTAAACGTCAATATAAATGCTTCTATATTTTTTTTGTAGTAAAACAAATTGTATGTATCAGTGATTCAATAGACCTTTTTTTGCAAGCACTCGATTATATTTTTCAGCTAAAGGGTAAAAAATGACTTATAATCACGAAGAGAAGTATGATTATTTTTCCCGTGCTCAGCATCCTCAAAAACGGGCGGTATATACACTTTGCCAGTAATATAAATCAAATGATTTTCACCCCTTTCGGGGGTGTTCGTTAGCCGTTAGAGAGGTTGGAGGGGATCGAAAGAAATGTTGACCATCATCACCGTGCTCAGCATCTTCGAAAGCTGGCGTTACATACATTTTACCGGGATATATAAAAAACGATTTTCACCCCTTTCGGGGGTGTTTATTAGCCGTTAGAGGGATTGGAGGGGGCCGGGAGAAGCATTTAGCATCCGTATTCATCATCCTTGAAAACGAGGGTACGCTAAGTTTTACAGGCGGAAAAGATGTGATAAGCGTTTAACGCTTTTTGGGGGTGATTTTTGGCCGTTTGGGGAGTTGCGGAACTCCAAAGAGATCATCGTTTTCAACATCGTCGAAAACGGGAGGAGGTACTCTCATTGCATAGCAAAATATTTACAAGTTCGTCGGACACACACCACTATAGGGAGGTATTTAGTTCTGATATAAAGCTGATGTTATGTGATTCTATTCTATCCCATATTGCTTATTGCGATATTATGTATTGGTCTGCTTCTATTAGATAGAGACAAAAGTGTATTGTATTAGTCTTCTAATTTTCTTGTATATAGTTTTATATTATCTCTTTAATTTCTCTCGGTTGTACAGAAGAGCGACCCGAGGTCGAATACTGACAACCCATTTAATACGCATTTTGGTTTATTTTACAGTAAAATCATGAAGTCGATTTATTATTATTATTATAAATACATTACAAAACCAACATAGGTTTTAAGGTTAATAAATAAGTTATTTCGTTTATAAAAAAGCTTGTAAATTTCATATTTGTGTGATTTATCACAAGATAACAAGTTGCACAAACCGTTTTGCTGTTTTATATTATTGTCATAAAGCCATTCAAAATGTTCTTGGAAATCAGTAAATAAACACGAGGTAATAATTCAAAAACAACAATAAAGTTGCAACATTTTTGTCTGTGCTTCTACCTGCGACTCTTTAACGATCTTAAAATGTAAAGTATCTGGCGCCTTGTTGGAACGCAAAAAGAATCTTTAATATATATTATAATAAGGCTCATAAACCTTGCTGAATTTTCTGAACGTGTATCATCATAACAAAACCATAAGAAAGGACTGCCGTGTCATCATGAAAACATTTTACAAATCATTACACAAATGTTTTTTTAAGGCGGATAAAATTTTCTTGGATATATAAAAACGGGCGAGTTCCGAATTCTATGTCGATGTAATTAAAAACTAGATGTAAACATTATTCGGTCATTTATTTGGGTTTTCATATAATTGTTGAACATTCTAGTATACTTTTCGCAGTTTTTTTTTTTAATTTTGTGCGATTATTATTGACTTCTCGTAGAGGAGACTGTCTACATAATATTTATATTTTCTTTGATATACAATTTGAAGGTTTTACCTTTGTTTGAGATTTTTGTTGATTTCCCGTTAAGTGGAAATTATTACATAATCTTTTAATTGATTTATTTTATTGGTTATTAATGTATTAGCTGATTAGAATTGGATCAACAGTATATGTAGAGAGATTTCATAGTAGATTTTGAATGAATAATAGTTATCTACTAGAAATACAAAAAAAAAAGTTTCAGTCGAGGGGTAAACCGCTAGGCCCAATTTTTACACCGTGATTTCCTTTTTTGGGGAAATCATACAGGATTTCCCCAAAAAAGGCTCTTGATTTCTTCCTGATTTGAAACCTATTATGATCCTACTTTAAATTTGTTAGTAAAGTTTTTGGTACGCTTGTATTCTACAGCCACAGTAGTAGGCTGTTATATGGTTTTCGATGTTCCGCTGATGCTACTAGTTTATTAACCCCTTACTGTGAAGCTGTAGGGGTTGCAAGATAATACAAAAGAAAAACACCCTTGAGCTGCTGTGCGTAGCAGATCGTGGACACTACCTAGCCCGGATAAGTGAAGTAGCATGCCCACGACAAAAAATTCACTAGCTCAGAAATCTCGGGGCGTTAAGCCCAAGTTTAACATAAACTATTAAAGGTTTTTAGTTTATTTAACATAAAGTCGCTGAGAGTTCCATTCTTAGTGGCCGCAGACGAAATAATGACACACTCTCTCTCAACATGAAATGGACTATATTACTGTATTTGCAACTTATGATTATGGGTTACATTAGAGAACGTACTTAATTAATAATGAATGAGTAAAATCTTATATACAAATATATACAAAAGTAAGTTAAAAGAAAAGCATATATTACTACGCAGAATCAATGAAGGTGGTTTCCAGGTAGAGGAAACAATAACACTTATCTAGGTGGTACGATACCCAGACGTCAACAAGTGGGAAGCTGCAGCCCTACGGTGGTGACTTTGGGGGGCTCCGCGAAATGTTTTGGCCTAGTCCGTGGACCCTAAAGATATACCCATTTAATTTGTACAGCCGGAAATGCTCTGATTCCTCGAGGGTACAATCCGGATAAAATTCTGGCAGAATGCTACAGCTCGATTAACAGGGTCGAGTCCATCTCTCTAGCAAACGAGATACTTCTAAATGGTCAACCAGCCTATACATTTTTTAAACACATGGGTACGGTCCGGATAAGATAGCGATAATAAGGTTAACTCACTTGTACACCTAAATCCCGCACAAATGCAGATAAGCCTCCCTCCGTAACATCAAAATTCTCTGACAAACAGAAACAGGAACAGTATCAGGAATTATCCATAGTGTACGCACAGCCTACACACCTTTTACCTTTCCTTTCAACAAATCGGAAATCACGCGTCCGTTTTGTGCCAAACCTTTGCGACAACGGCTCGCTGCTTGGTGATATGTGGCCCGCGAAACACTAATGTATGTTGCGGGGTGCGCATATGCATTAAGACCGTAACACTGAATCGCGGGTCCGATTAAAACGCATGGTATGTCGCCGGTCTTATGACACCGAAAAATTGTTCAAAATACACTTTTTTGTATAATATATTTCAACAAAATGGCAGTAGATTTTCCCCCTGATTTCGTCCTGATTTCCCATGATTTCCCCTGATTTCCTCGTGATTTCCTCCGATTTCGTTAGCAGTTTGCCCCTCGGTTTCAGTAATTGGTACAACAGAAATAGAAGATGAAAAATAACCGTATAAAGTTGTGAGAGGTTACTAAATTTGGTTCAAAAACGAAAATTGAGATAACATCAAATCTTTACGTTTTGAGGTCCTAGGAAGCCAAAAAAGTGGTTTTTGAAAAATGTCTGTGTGTGTGTGTATGTGTGTTAGCACGATAGCGCCGAAACTACTGAACGGATTTGAATGAAACTTTGCATGTGCGTTTCTTTAGTGCCCCAGAAGATCTGAAAAGGTTTTGGTTGAGATCGGATTATGTTTAGTGCCATTTTGACGCAACAAGTTGTTTATTTTATAATTACTTTCAATTTGCAATGGAACCATTAAAACGCAGTTAAAATTCTGATTTCAACGATATATCACACTTCTACCCTTTCAATTTGGTTTCCGTGAAAAAAATTAAAAATAAAGCAAATATGAAGCATAGATCGCATTTCGCATGACATGATCGATGCGCGTAGCCGTTACGTCGTGAAACTCGTCACATTGCCGCGAGCGATCGGATTGCAATGAGCAAATTTTGACAATTGTCATTGTCATCGTTTGTCATCCGATAACGTTGGTGTCATATCATGTTAATAAGATTTCGGCATATTTGTAACTTTAATGGATTGTCACAAACTTTAAAGGTAGATGGAACAATATCATATGCTTTCTGTACCTTCGTTGGTGAATTTATTATTGATTATCACTTTACCAATTTTCAGTTTGTTGCTTTACAAATCTGTAGTATTTAGGATAACTAGACTTTCTTAGTCGTTCAAGTGATGTTGTTAATATCCTAATAGTATATTATTCAATGAGCGATAATGTAGGTAATAACTCGCATAGATGATTGTAAATTCATTAAGTTGAGGGTTTTTTTTAGTGCCCCAGGAGATCTGAAAAGGTTTTGGATGAGATCGAATTACGTTTAGTGCCGTTTTGTCACACAATTTAATGCTCTTTTCGGCTTCAAAGATCCACCGGGTGGGGAGATTCCAACCGCTTCCAGTAGCTGCCGATTTTTTGATATGGTATATCATAAAATATGCTAAATCATCACAAAAGCAATGTTATATAACTGTATAGGATTAAATTATTTATTTAATTGGAAATATATTCATTTTATTCGCATTCTCTATCGCTTCAAATCCGAATATTTAAATAATTTAAGGCAGCTTTCGTATTACAGGTCTGTCAAGGTATATGGCAGGCACACCACACCGTATTCACAAGGGCTTCAACAGCACCCACATATTTCATTACACCCTGATATAAAGCTCTAAGAAAATTGCTATAAGCAAAACTTATTAATAAAATTCAACCATTATATTTTCACATTTAATGCGGCGAAGTTGCGCTATACAAAACTAGTTTTGCATATTAATTCCCATATTACGGTGGGAAGTTTAAAGTGGATTCTCGCTTTTGTATGACTTAGAAGTTAATTTTAAGTTTTCGAGCAGTTTTATCTTTAAATGTGCTCAATTAAGCCCCCCCTTTTCTTTGCGATTCCATTCAGAGATTTTTTAAAATGTTTTCAAAGAAAACAAAAATAACCGTATGCTGATCCAGAGGTAATAATGACGGGCCGCCTAATTGAACTAATGCGGACATTTTGTTTTCATCGATCGATGCGTTGTTGATTTTGACGAAATAAATGGATTTGGTCTACAATAAATATTTATTTCCGGACCTAAATATTACACAAACTGGAACGTTCTCAGTTAGGTTCGTGTTAAGAAAATGATTACAACTCGAGAACAATCCCTGATGATGCTCACTTGGTTAGCGAAACATGTATTGAGCATATTATGCTTTTTACAGTTTGATTGTAAATTCTTTCAACTTGCACTTTGTAGTACGTATATTTTAGAATATTAAGAGCAGACTCTAAAAAGATCGTCTATGATAAACCGCGTTCACTTATAAACCATCAATCTATTAAACGGACACAAGTGTCCATCATATGTCAATGTAGCGTAGAGAAGTTAGCTGTTCGTTTTTATGCTAATTGTGAATTATAAATGCCAATATACTGTCTATTTTAGTGAAAGTTGACGGCAAAGACAATAAGAATGATAATGTGTATAAAAAAATTCGAAAAACGTAGTTGGCTTTGACATACGCTATTGTGCAAAAATGAAAAGAACAAATCTCAAAGTAGGTCATGACACCGTTAATTCCGCTTATTTTTTTCTCTTTCCAACGAAAAACCACATGTCACAAAAATTGACACTGATGGTGTCAATATTTAATATTTTACGAAAACCACAATTTATATCATTGAATCGTAAAAATCAGCTATGCCAGAATAGTAAAAATTCACTTTATAATAATTATAATTCAGGAATTATTTATTAAAATTTAATACGAACAAACAAATATCTCATATATAATAATAAAAGTACGAAATAAACATAAAAAGAAAATGAAAAACTATGTATAACAGTACTACCTACTACCATACTTGCTACACGCTTTTTTCCCTTACTGTGAGGCGGTAGGGGTTGCAGGATAATACAAAAACACACTTGGGCTGCTGTGAGTAGCAGATCGTGGACACTACCTAGTCCGGATAAGTGAAGTAGCGTGCCCACGACAAAAATTTCACTAGCTCAAAAATCTCGGGGCGTTAAGCCCAAGTCCCACTACTACAAGTTTTTAGTTTATTTAACATAAAGTCGCTGAGGGTTCCATTCTTAGTGGTCGCAGACGAAATAATGACATTCTCTCAAACGTGAAATTGGCTATATTACAGTATTTACAACTTGTGGTTCACTAACATGAATCTGGCGATGTGTAATTAAATTCTGATAAATATGTTACAAAATAAATAAGGAAAAATTTTCTCGTGTAGCTACACACACGTGAGGCTTTACTATAATAATTATGGGCACAATGGGTCACATTAGAGACCGTACTTAATTAATGATAAATGAGTAAAATCTTTGTTTAAATATATACAAACGTTAGTTAAAAGAAAAACAAATACTGCTACGCAGAACCACTGAAACTGGTCTCCAGATAGAGGAAACTATAACACTTATCTAGATGGTACGATACCCAGACGTCAACAAGTGATGAAACTGCAGCCCTGCGGTGGACTTCGGGGGGCCAGACGACGTTGGTTCCGAGGAACGTTCTAACCTAGTCCGTGGACCCTAAAGATACACCCATTTAATTCGCACGTCGGAATTGCACGTAAGACGAGCCAAATGAGAGCAATTGAAATCAGATATGATTCACAAAAGAAATAATTGAGTTGAGGGATGCAATCCACATAAAATTCTGGTAGAATGCTGCAGCTCAATTGACAGGGTTGAGTCCGTCTCTCTAGCAAACGAGAAGTACAAAATGTATTACGGTCCTTGAAAAATTCCAAGGCTACCGACCTATACAATCAATCAGTAGATATGTATAAAGAAAATATAGAATATTTATCTGGACCACTAACTTATATAATTAATATCATGTTTGTAACAGGTACGTTCCCAAGTAAATTAAAACAGGCAAAAATTATTCCCCTGTTTAAGGCAGGTGATATTGAGGACGTATCCTGCTATAGGCCAATTGCTTTACTCCCTATTCTAGCCAAAATATTTGAAAAAATTATTGCCTTGAGAATAATTAATTATCTCGAATCAAATGATATTCTTACAAACAAACAATTTGGGTTCAGGAAAGGCAAAAATACCTCACAAGCTGTTTGGGAGCTTGTTAATTTCATTAGTGAGGGCTTTGAAAATTTTAATTCAACATTAGCCATTTTTCTAGACCTAAGCAAAGCATTCGATTGCGTGTCCAAAGAAATTTTATTAAATAAATTAGATTTTTATGGTTTTAAGGGTGTAGTGCATGAATTGATGTCATCGTATTTATCAGCCAGATATCAATGTATGTGTTACAATGATAAATTTAGCAACATGTAAGCAGTGGAACACGGTGTGCCGCAGGGTAGTGTACTGGGACCGCTGCTATTTTTAATTTATATTAATGATTTACCTAATGCTCATTCAGCATTAACAGTCCTTTTTGCAGACGACACTACTTTCGCGGAACATTTGAGAGATACTGGTACCAATGTTGCTGATTTGCAAACCAACATTTTAACTAAGTCTTCTGACTGGTTTAATGCTAATAAATTATGTTTAAATACCAATAAAACGCATACATTACTTTTTTCCACCAAAAGAAATAACCCCCAGACTATAAAATTTTTAGGACTAACATTAGATAATAGATTAAGTTGGCATCCACATATTAATGACCTAACAACTAAATTATCCAAAAAAGTATATGCCATCAGACAAATAAAAAACAGAGTTAATCTAGACGCAGCACTTATTGCATATCATGCTTTGTTCCATAGTGCCATGGTATATGGTTTGATAAACTGGGGTACATCCAACCAAGTACATAGGATTTTTATTATTCAAAAAAGAGCAATTAGAGCTCTGGCTGGTTTGAGTCAACTTGTAAGTTGTAAATCCTGGTTCGTAACATACAATATATTAACTTTGCCTTCCGAAATTATTTGCTGTAATTTACTTCACATAAAGGAGAATTTGAGCGAATATGCAAGAAATGGCGGAAATCATGAATATAATACTCGTAATCGCAATGATATACAGACACCGTATCAGAGATTAGAGTCAACAAAAAGAAATAATTTTGGTATTGCTCTATTTAACTCTTTGCCTCAAGAATTGAAATCTTTACCAAACAGACAATTTAAAGCAAAGTTAAGAAAGCATCTGTTGGCCAGTGCTTACTACAATGTGTCAGATTTTAAATATGAATAAATTTAGATTAATGTTTGTTCTTTGTTAGTTTACTTGAAGTGTCATGTACTATATTACACAAACTGAATTAGGATTATGTCATTTACATATATATATTTTATTTACATTGACTATATTAAGATTATGTTCTAGTGTTTTATACAATATTTCGTTTGTTCGTTTCTTTGTTTAGTTGTTTGTTTGTTTGTTATTTACAATTACTTTGACTATACTAGTATTATGTCCTAGTGTTTTATACAGCTATATTTTTGTTTATTTTTCATACTTACATTTATATTTATATTTACATTTATATTTTTTGTTTCTACTTCATTTTATACAAACTTATGTTGACGTGTCAAAACACTACGGTGTATTTTTAAATGACCAATAAATTATTATTATTATTATTATTATTATTATTATTATTATACTGCCAAAGGCAAGTGGTCAACCAACCTGTACACCTAAATCCCGCACAAATGCGGATAAACTCCATCCGTAACAACAAAATACTCTGACAAACAGAAACAACCAAAACGGAGGAAATTTTATCGTCGCCAATAATCCCAAAATCTACTAAGATGACTTAAATAATTAAATTTTAGGAATTTACGGCAGCGTGCAACACAAAAGCACCTTCTACCTTTTGACAAGACGGAAGTCACGTCACCGCTCCTAGCGGGGAGACGCCAAATCTCCAACGGCTCGCGACTGTTTGTGATATGTGGCCCGCGAAACACAAATGTGTGTTGCGGGTCACAAATGCATTAATCCTGTAACATACTGAAAAGAAAATGTGTATATTTATTTTTCTAACTACAAATGCTCAAATTGTGCACCATGCATTCTAATACATAAACATGCTCTACAAGACGCCTCACGCATTACATTTTGGAGAATTTCAGGAGTAATTAATTGCCTCACATGCGTTTTTAAGTCTGGTTTTGATATCCTCAATAATTTCTGGGGCAGTTTAAAATACCTTGTCTTTAATGTAACCCCAGACGAAAAAACCCAAAGGAATAATATCTGGTGATCGAGCTGGCCATAGAATGGGTCCGTAGGTGCCTATCTAGCTATCTGGCATAACTTGATTTAAATAGTTTGTACATATTACAGCAGTGTGAGATGGAGTCCCATCTTGTTGAAAATATGAATAATTTAATCTTTCTGCCACTGTTAATTCATAAAGAAAATTTTGAAATTCGTTTTGCGGAAAATTAAGTTATCTACAAGCGGTTAATTTGTCATCATAAAAATAAGGTCCAATTACTTTAGTCCCTAAAAGACCCACCCAAACATTCTTAAAAAATCTTTCTTGGAAAGCAGTCTTTCTGCACCAATGTTTATTTTCTCGTGTCCACTTATAATGCCACATTTCTATTGAAAAATCCATTATTAGAAAAATTTGATTCTTCGTCCGACTAAAGAATTTTGCCACATATCAGCGGGCCATTCCTTTTTTTATTTAACAACCATCTACAAAATCTTACTCTCCTCGGCTTATCTCTCTCATTTAAATGTTGAACATTCTTCGTTTTGTAGCATCGAAATCCGTTTTTTTTTTTAAATATTTTTCTTGCACTGTATTTTTTTATGCGACCGTTTCTCTGAATTTGTCTCAAAGAGGTTTCTACATTTTGGTTAACATAATTCAATACTCTATTAACTTTTCTTACATTATCCGCAACATGCCTTTTTTTGAAAATGAACCGTGAGTTTTTAGATTTTGAACTAACTTCCTAAACATAGCTCGATTTGTCCGCAGAGCATCTGGAAATCTATCTCCGTAAACCGTGACTGCCATCTCAGCGTCAAAATTGCACTGGCAATAAACGCTAATCATATCGGATTTGTTATTATTGGTGTACACCATAATTACTAATATAAAACTTATCTTAGAACTCGACAAGGCAACATACAATAGTGACAATCTGTAAAATTTGCTAATAACTGTATACATTGTTTTTCGCTAATCATAACATAGCTAATTTTTATGATTCAATGATATGAATTGTGGTTTTCGTGAAATACTATCAGTTAAAATTTTTGTGACATGTTTTATACCGTTGGAAAGAGAAAAAAGAAACGGAATTAATGGTGTCATGGCCTACTTTGAGATTTGTTTTTTTCATTTTTGCACAAGAGCGTATGTCAAAGCCAATTGCGTTTTTCGAATTATTTCTGTCAATTTTTTTATACAAATTATTTTTCTTATTGTCATTGCCATCAACTTTCATCCCTTTAACTTTTTTCGTATCTCCTCAAATAAGGAAGCTATAATATAACCGCTTGCTGTTTTCCTATTTTTCAGATCTTGTAATATATCTCCCAAAGTAGGCTATGAATTTCAAATTTCTTTTTACTGAAATATGTCTCACAAAAAATGGGATAACTTTCTAAAACTTTATTCTTCTATAATAGATATTGAGATATTTGATGTGGCCCTCGTAAAATAGACAGACGGTATTTCTACCCTATACATATATGAATATATACATTATTGTATATTACAAATACCCTGTGCATTTTAAGAATCAGTGGCTTGATTCGCTTCTATTTAGTCGTTCTGTGTTTATGTAACTTAAATGGATCTTGACGTATAAAGTTAATATCCAATAAACAAGCGAGGCTTGCTTTAAATATTCATCGTGATAATGCATAATATTGCAGTGACCTCTGCTCTGGTTTATCTATTAAATTCTTAAGTAAACTTACCTGGTTGCATTTGAGACAATAAAACAAAAACCGCTAAAGTCCATGTCGGTTGGCAACGCTGGGCAGTTAGATGGCGAAGTATGTCGGGAATGTCGATGCTCTTTTAAGTCCGCGCCAGGTTTATTTCTGTAAAAAAGGACAACATAAAACTGCACACATATTTGGCCACATGTTTGCCTAAATTAAGCTGGAATATATTAAACATTTTTTCGTTTCCCGTCGAATATAAAAATACCGACGCTACTTAAAAAGAAAGATATTTGTCTTATTTTTGTGTTTTGAAGCTTATGAAAAGGCGAGTCTTACGTATCTCGACAGGAAATCTTTTAGTTTTCTCTATGTTAATGCAGATTGAGGCTAGGGTATTGTGGAAATTATTTTTTAACAATTTTTACTCAAGTTTTTTTATATAATTGAAAACAGATCAGAACAACATCACCACGAGATTTTTTAACATTTTTCAAGAAAGGGGTATAGTGGAAGTTACAGTTTATCGAACAATAACAGGTATTTAGGAAGAGTTTTGGTCAATAATAAAGAAATAAAGAAAAATTAACAAATTCAATAAATCTGGTGCATATGAAATCAAATAATGTAATGCTATCAATGTTGGCCAAAGCAGTAGATGCGTTGAAAACAGGTTAATAGAACACAAAAATCTGTTTTAAATAACAATAAATGTACAGGAATTGTAGTACATTATGCTAAAAATGATCTTTTATAGACACAGATAATAATATATTACATAGCAAGCACGGAAAGTGAAACTTACTTTACATGAAACCTAATTGGAAGAACAGAAGCCGGTGATCCTTACGCTTCTTTATAAAAGGTGATAAATTCTGATATATAAAAAACGGTCGGGTAAAATTTGTCTGTCGTTTTTTCTCGTTATTTATTTTTTTATCATCGATGAAACGTCTAGTAGAAAAAGGGATATGTAGGTTGTAAAGAGACTTTAAATTTGGTTTAGTACTGCAGTTGTCATATTATACGTATACCATCTGGTCAGAAGTGCCACAAGCTAATTTTTTTAAGTTCTTTTTTATTTTTACTCTAAAACTATGGGCTTTAGACCCCATGTTATATAAGGTTTTTGTTTGTCTGATTGTTCTCTCTGTTTAAATTGGTTTAGTTCATCTGCGTTACCATTTTTTTAAAGTTGCGCCAGTGTTTTGATTTTGTCCTTATATTGCGAATGATATTATCATTAAACCGAGGTGGGTATTTATTAGTTTTTTTCTAAAGTTTTTGGGACGCTATCACTGATAACAGAGTCCAGGATAGAATAAAATATATCACATGCCTCATTCACATCATTATCTGATCATTACTAGCAATATTAGTTAAGTCCTCGTGGAGCTTATAAATATAAATAACACCACAGGTAATTACAACCCCCTTTATCCCGGAAGGCTCTAGAAGAGACTTGTGTGGGAGGGGGCTATACATTTAGAGACAAGGGACACACACACCCAATATCCGTGTATAGTGGAAAAATCCCTCTCACAGTATTTTCCACTGCCACGACCGGGGATCGAACCTGGAACTTTTGGGTGAGAGGCAAGTGCGCTCACCTCTCGCCCACCAGTCATACATGGTATGCATGGAAATTAACTTTTGTTAAATTGTACATAGAAGAATTAACAGAATTTTTATTTTGCTGATTAGAGTTTTACTCCTCTTTTTCTATTATTTTATTTTCATTTCACTTATATAGTCTTAATTTTTTTATATTAGTATTATTCATATTTTAATTTAAAATAATTATTTACCGTAAATAAAATCGTCTTTAGATTGTAGCATGCTTTTTTAAATTTCTCTACAAATATATTGGATACTTTTTCTTTAGTTTTGTTGCCAGACTGCAGATAAAAAGTAACCTTAACCGTCACACGCCCTAAACGGCAAATCGTCCTTGATTAAATTAAAAAATTATAAAGCACTCCAATCATTAATTCAGAAAGTTTCCCAACCTGCCGCATAAAGTTTAGCGCTGTTTGGCAGTAACAATTCTTCTAATAAACCTCAAAAACTCCAATTAACAAAGAAATAAATTAGCCATGACTACAAAATGGGAACTGAATGAGAAAGTGTTTTTTACAACACACCAATATACCACCCCGTCGAAAACAAGTACGCCCTTTTACTGTTTTCCAATAGCTACCAGGATTTGAATACAGAGAGCCTTGCTAAAATTAAGTGTGGCCCATTTCTGTAATCTTATTAAAAGCTTAAGGGATCTCGGGGATTATGCTGAAATCATATTATGGTATAAGCCCAGGACGATTAGCGGCATAGTAAAGGTACCTCCCGTAGTAAGGGACTAGCTGTCGGCTTGTTATGTGAATGAATGTTCGTGGCTGAAAGAATGGTGTTGTCTACGGAAGGATTTATACAGGAATGGACTGGTTGGAGACCGTACACAGTACAAAACTGGGTCTGTTAAAACAAGTATTCACTTATAGCAAATCAGGTGGTTTCCGTTTTTCTTTATGCCGTTGAAATAATAGAATAGTTTATCGACTTAAAAAAGGTTTACGATAAGAACCGATATTTAAGCCTAAATTTAGCAGCTGAAGAATACATATTTAGGTACAAAAATCTAAGTTAAGAATGTATTATTACGATAACTTTTTAAACTTTAATTAAATGAACATATAACCTACCACGGCGCCTCCACCAAATGTAAAGACGAGGCTGTATAAAAAAAAAAGGCCAGGAAAGTTAAGAAACAACACAAATAATGATAGGTCTTGTCAGTCTATCTAGTCTACTTGCAGGCTGCCAAATGACTGCCTGTTGTACTGATTTGGCTGTATTTATATCACTTATAAATTCGTATTCAACATTATCCACGCAGGTAGCAGGTGCAGTCGTGTAAAGTTTATAATAATAATAATAATATTCATAAAAAGCGTTAATTTTCATACAATATTATGTTATACAAGTAATTTACATGTACTTAACTATTGTCGGCTTTCAAAGTCTCGAAAACATTATTTAAACTGCAATGGGAATGTTAAACAATTTTGTCTGCAAACAAGCCGAAGAAGATGCAGATTTCCTAATTATTAATACATCCCATGAAGTAGCAAAAAACTCCGATAAAATAGTGGTAGTTGTTGGTCAAGACATAGATCTTTTAGTTCTTTTAAATCAATTCAGTTCACATCTGAATATCTATTTCCACAAACCTGATGCAGGAAATATTAATGATACTTATTACACCTCTAATAGTTTTAAACATAAATCACATAAACATATTGTAGCATTTTTGCATTGTTTTTCTGGCTGCGATACAACTTCCAGTTTTGCTGGGAAAGGAAAAAAAACAATTATAAAATCATTATTGGCCGATAAACATTTACCTAATCTTGCAGAAATTTTTTACAATACAAATGCAGACAAACAAACGATTACGGAAAATAGATTAAAAATAATAGCTTCTATTTACAAAAGTAAAAATATATATATATCCCTACACGATTTAAGATTTGAACTCTACCGAACGGCTACTGCTAAATCCTCATTTCATTTGAAAAAATTACCTTCAACTGAAGGGGCAGCTAAGCAACATTGTTGCAGTGTGTATTTTCAAATACAAAGTTGGCTTGGTAATCAATTAACAGCTACAGATTGGGGATGGAAACATCACGTTAATGGCATCGTACCTATATTTACAGAACAAGAATTAATTTCCGAAAATTTATTGAAAATTATCTGCTGCAGCTGCGAAACAGGATGCGATCATAACAAATGTGGGTGTCGCAATCATGGCTTAAAGTGCACAAATTTGTGCTCAAATTGTCACGGTTCCTGTAAATGTTCTAATACCGAAAAATCGAGTACGAAAAAAATTGTAATCTCGAGGACATCGAAGACGAAGACAGTACCCACTGTCTAATAAATAATAATAAAAATAATGATACTAAACTGGACAATCCAGAAGAACTCCAAGAAATTGAAGATATAGAAAATGAACGTGAAGAAATTGAAAGTTTGATCGATTCTGGTGATGAAGAATTTCCCACGAAGAAAAAAAGATTTCAATAAAATTATTTTACTTTTAATTTTTGTATTTTATAATCAAATATAAGACTTTGATGTGATAATTTGTAAATACTTACGAATCACAAGAAATAATTAACAAATTTTCTCAGTTCACAGCTTTGTGTTTTTTGAATTTTTATTTAATTGCAGTTTAAATAATGTTTTCGGGACTTTGAAAGCCGAGAATAGTTAGGTACATGTACATTACTTGTATAACATAGTATTGTATGAGAATTAACGCTTTTTATGAATGCAAACGTTTATTTACAATAAAGAAAAAGAAATTCATGATTTTCACCAAAAACTCGATTTTTAAAAAGTAGTTTTTTCGGTTTTCCGCTTTTTTAACGATATTTTTGTATATAAATAAAACAATATTATATTTTAATTCTATATTAAAGTTGAGATTTCAACGAAAACAATGAGCACTAGTAAAGTTCATTAATCGAAAATTTGCTAACCAAATTTTTCTATTGAAAATTAGGTCTTTTTTTCATATTTTCTTCATAGAACATCGAAAATTAAATATTTCGCTTTGAAGAAATTTAGGCTTGTTTGAAGCACAAAAAAGAACATTTTTCTCGATTTTCATGAAAATATAAAAAATTTTGCGATAGTTATAAATTAAAAACCGAAAATACAGTTTTTTGCATTTTTATCGATAACTTTGAGGTTATGGTCAATAATGTCTAATAAGAAAGTTTTAGATTTTTTTATTATCTACAACTTTTATATTCAACATTTTTCGATAGGATGCATAGTTTAGCCGCAAATCGCAAAAAACGGGTACCAAACGTATATATTACCACCCCAACCCCCCTTCCAGAACTTTTACTCAGTCTGGACGATTTTTTCTTAATTATTTACACCATTAACTGCATTTTCCGACCATTCGTATACTGCTAAGAATTTTTATTGCCTTAAACAGGATTGGCCCTGGTCTATAAGACTATCATCAAAATATAAACCCAGGTTCTTACAATTATTGGATGGGGTTAATCTTACTCCATTTAAATTAATAGTAAAATGTGGGTTATGTAGAAGTGTGTCTTTGTGCCTACCAAATACTGCTAGTAGGGTTTTAGATCCATTGAGAATTAAGCCATGGGCCTTGGAAATAAGACAAATGGAGGCTAAGTCCTCGCCAATTTTATTTACAGCCCAGGCAACTTCATTTAACGAGAAGTTATAATATAATTGAAAATCGTCAGCATATTGATGTGAATCAGTGTTTCAAAAATTTTTAGAAATCGGCAGAATAAATGGAGAAAAGCAATGGACCTAAAACACTACCCTGAGGAATGCCCCTATAGGGCACGCCTTCTATAACCGCCATTTCCTTTCTGTTATTTAGATAGTTAAAAAAGAATTGTACAACAACGTCACTGAGGCCAAAGTATCTCAGCTTAGTACACAAAACTGAGGGGTCTAAGATATCGATCGCTTTACTGGCATCTAATAGCAATAGACAAGAATTTTCTTGATTATCAATGGCAGTGTACAGTTCATCGGTAATATGTAGTAGCGCAGTAGTTGTACTATGACATTTACGGAATCCTGATTGGGTGACTGATAAAAGATTGTTATTATCTAGGTAGAGAGACAGCTGTTCATATACAATTTTTTCTAATATTTCAGATATAGTGGGCAGTATACTAATTGGGCGATAATCGGGAATACTTAAGAGGATTGTTATTTTTAGGCACTGGAATAACATAAGCCTCTTTCCTCTTTCCAGCTACTGGGAAACGTACCAATTAATAAACATATATCGTTTACGTCTTTATAACTCACAAAAAATTACTTGGTTTTCTGTAAGTAGAAATGAATCCAATTTTTGTTCACTCGTTAACTGTGAAAATATGTTAAATTTGTAATAGACATTATTACAAAGTAATATTAAACACATTACCAAGGTCACAACTTAATTTTCTTTTACGTACAAATATTTATCATTTAAGTTTTTTACTTTTTAAGAGGCGGTACAAGAATCCGAATTAGAACAGTTCAAAGGGCGGAGTAAATAAAACTTTTAAAGCGACATTTAGAAGAAGTAAAATTGCATTAATTATTCATGAAAGTTGTCCCTAATCATTATTAATGCAGGTCTTTTTGGTGTTTCTCTCTGATAAATTGTTGCGTTGGTATTGATATAAAAGATGTTAAAACCACTACTTTTGATTTGATTGATGACTCTAAAATATATAATTGAGAGGCTCTAAAATTACCACTGAATAGTTACAAAGGGCAATCTGTTCCATCTCATTTTTGTTATTAATGAAGGGTTACCAAACCGTAAAGCAGCTTTCTAACAACGCAGGGTTGAGAATTGATAAATTGTATCTTTGATTGTAGTTATTGTCAGCGTCAAAAGCTAATTCGACTCCAGTATTTGCACAATATATTAAGTAACTATTCATAACGAAAGAAAATAAGTGTTATTTAAAAGTTTTTTTTTTTTTTTTTTTTTTTTTTTTTTTTTTTAAAGTTATGTGGCATTTTTGGGCATCATCCAACTCTGCCCTCTCTAGATGTCAGGTAGTAGAAATATACATATATCAAATGGCTGGAATGCGTGTAATTGTACATTCCTATCCTATAATTTACTTTTTAGGCTTTTACTTATCACCTGCCTTCATTCCAGTGTGCGTACAGGTGGTAATTTTTTAGTGGTATTTAATCTTACGGTTTGCACAACCTACCCAGATTATAACGTGCAATTAAGTATTATTTTTCCATATTTAGCCTCTCAATCAAGATGTTGCTTGATTATTTTTTTTTCTTTTTGCGGTATATCTCTTAAACTAGATATTGTTGCAAAAGACATGAAATTGATATTTTGCAAATGGTTAGGGACTAACCTCAGGAAAATTATAAAAATTGGAACATTAAGAAAGGCGGAAAAATGTGTAGATGTACATTCTATGAATAGTTTGGTGTTTTAATAAGAATCGGCCAAGCATTATGCGAAATACGAGTATTTCAACCATTAATAAAATTTTATAAAAAAAATGTATTGCACAGGATTTCAGCTGGAATCATCAGAAAATGATTAAATTTACAAATATAGTGATTATACCTACAAAATTAACTTATTTTAAATACATTGGTGTTTCATAATTTAAATGTATTTATGTTTCTCATATTTACATCACACAACATAAAGTTTAATCCCTTTAAGGTTTGATCATCTTGAAACCCAAACCAACTCTTTAAATTCCATAAAATTTTATGACGCTGCTGCCCTGCGTATAGAGAAAGAATTGCCTCCGACAGTAGCCGAGAAAATGTGTTAAATATAGCCATGTGTTGCAAAAATAATGCAACAAACTAATTCATTGAACGTTTCACAGTTTAAAAACTGTACCTCTGTGACAAATAGTTACAGCAAGAAGCTTTCAGTAAGATAAACCTCTCTTAAGCCCATAGAAAATAAACAACTCTAATTGTACCATATGTTCAGCTTCTCCAACAGCTGATCTTCTCACGTAAACAGCAAAAAGCGCGACAAGGAGGATTACAGCCATTTAGAGACAATGTTGATGTTTATTTTACACTTTTTGTCGAATCATTAATGTTTTTGTAACATTCGTTAGTATCATGATACTTCAATATTCTTCGGGAAAGTGATTCTATTTTTTAACAAGTCCCGCAAAGGAGATTTGGTTAGATGATGCTTTGTATAGCCACAAATTACTTGAAATGTTCATTCAGAAGGTGTATTTTTATCCTTAAAGAGGCATATTCCAAAAAAACGTGATGCAGATTTGATTTTTAATTCTATATTTTGCATTCTTTTGACTCTGTTGATACTCCAGGTTGAGACTTTGCACAGCAGCTTGATGTTGAATCGAGCGTAGAAGTCGACGTAAAACTTTTTATTGTAGGTTGTCTTTCTGTTTCTGAAAAAAAGTTATTGATTTAGAAAAAATTAAACAGGATGATAAATACACTGTGTCCCAAATTGGGGGCACATGCATTGCTATCTTTGTTATTATTAGAGATAGAGAAACGGTTAAATGGGGACTTTTTGAAGAATTTTGTGACCGTTTTTAAATTTGGCCTAGCTATTTTCGATTCCGAAATATTTCCAAAAAATTGAAAAGGTGCATTTTAAAAAACTTCCCATATTTGCCTAATTTAATAATAATAATATGCCTTTATTACATAGAAAAATACGTATAAAAAATACAAAATGCAAAAGGATGGCGGTATTCATATACAATATGCTCTTCCATACAACCATCCAAGTACAGAAAAATATTAAAATAAATTAATAATTTCGAAATATCCTTCAGATAATACCAAACAAAAACTATCGTAAACAATAAAAAAACAGGCAATAATGGAGTATAATATAGAACATACTCCATATACTAATGTCTCAAAATGAATATCAGATCTTTTGTGTGTTTTTTAAAAGAATGAAATGAGGAGAGCGAATATTCTTTCTTATTATTTGGGTTTTCTACCACATGTACTATTATCCTCTTCAAAACAAATCACCGAATCTACAAAATAATAGAATTATTGGAAAAAAGGCCTCTGCGCCCGTGACGTTTACGCCAAACTTGACATGACTTGACATCATTGGGTAAGGCATTAAATATTTTAACAGCATTATATCTAAAGGAACGCTGAAACTGAGCTGTTCTATGATTGGGAACACTAAATAAATCCCGTTGCCGAGTAGGACACGAGTGCAGATCACTATTTTTAACTAACTTACCTGCCAAATAATCTGGTTTGCCATATTTCAAGATTTTATATATTAAACACGATAGGTGTAAATTACACCTTTCTGCGAGGTTAAGCCATTTAGATTTAGAAACTAGGTGAAATATGATCAAACTTGCGCACATTATAACTGAACCTCAAACATGCGTTCTGAACTTTTTGCAAACTTTCTTTATCTTTACAAAGTAAAGCAGGCCAGTACACGATGTCACAGTAATACAAAGATGATAGGATAAGAGAGTCACATAACTTTAATTTAACATCTGAACTTAAAATTTCTTTATGAGCATATAAGAGTTTCAACTTGCCATATGATTTTTGCACAAGATAGTTTACATGTTTTGAGAATCTGAGATTAACATCAATCCGAATTCCCAAATTTTTACAATTCTCACTACGAGATAAAAAATTTCCATTCAACATAATATTAAATTCGGGACTACTTAAAATCATTTCTTTTTTACTACCAAATACCAGCATTACAGTTTTTGACTCCTACAAAACAAGACTATGAGCCGACGAAACCTCAGAAATTACTTGTAACTCGTCATTAATTCTAGATACAGCAGTTAAAAGGTTTAGAAAATTAAAAGAGAAATATATCTGAGTATCATCAGCATATTGGTGGCACGCACAGTTTTGAAGGTACTCACTGAAATCAGCCGTATAAACAGAAAATAGTAGGGGGCCCAGAATACTACCCTGCGGGACTCCTCTAGTAATATTAACAAAGTCTGAAGACTCATTATTTAAAATAACACGTTGGCGTCGCGCAGTAAGATAATTATTAAAAAGAGAAATAGCCGTATCAGAAAAACCAAAATATTTTAATTTTACACAAAGGGTAGCATGATTTAACAAATCAAAAGCCTTACTGTAATCTAAGAGAATTAAGCAAATCTGATTGTTGACGTCAGTTTCTTTAAAAATATCATCTGTAACTTTTAAAAGTGCCCTGAAACCAGATTGTGTGGAAGGTAAAATATTAAAACTATTAAAATACGCAGTTACCTATTCAGCTACTATTTTCTCTAAAATTTTTGAAAGCTAACAAGAGAAGGGTTAGGAACTTTTGGGACAGGCATAACATTAGCATCTTTCATTTGATGGTGATATTTTAATAAGTCCATTGTTAGGACACTCTTTAAGGTGCTTTCGTTGACGTTACCAAAAAATGTCTACCGTCATTTGTTTCTCAGTTAATGCCACAAATTTTGTTTTTCTTATGGACGCCATATTGGATTTTTTGTATGTTCAATAGTGCTCTTAAGTTCCCTTTCAATGATTTGTCGCAATGTCAGAAAAAAAACTATTTACTGGTGTAAAATACGAAAAAATTAAGTTTTCTAAGTAGGCTATGAAGAAAATTTATTTAAAAATAATTCGAAATTTGATGGTGTGTTTTCATCCTTTGAACAATTCCTTGTACTTCTTTCTTGTATTCTTGCAAACTGCTCTACATCCAAATTTTTGGGATCAGTTTTTTTATGTAAAACTGCCAGATATCTTCTTTTCTTCCAGACATATTAACATCGACACAGTTCCAGAGCACTCTAAATTTTCGTTTCCTTGCCTTGCGCTGGTAAAAATGATGGTTGCCAGTGCTAGTATCATGCGCCCTCTGAGGCTGCTTACGGTGTCCGCCTTTTTGACGCTTACCGAGGTATGATTTATTCTCTTATTTTTGTTGTCTATTCTTGGATTGTGTTGCAGTTCTGGAGTGGGAAACGTGCGAGTGGGGTGGTTGGGGTTTTAGGGATTTTATTTGGGGTGGTTTGGTGGAGTTGGATGTTGACCGAGGTGACGGCAGACGTTTTTGCGTTTTGTCTTACGGTGTTAGCTTGAGTCTTAGGTGTTGCGTATGTTGGAGGCCGTATTCGAAGTCTAGGGAGGGGAACTTTGGTTTTTGAGCGAATTTCTGAATGAAGGGAAGTTTTAGGAGGGGATTAGGGTGGGTGAGGAGTTTTTGACTAAATTTAGGAACCAGCTGAAAAAGGACGTGTTCTTATATTGTAGTGGTGCCTGTTATGTTGTGTAAGTATGGGATGGGGGTTGCTCTAGGTAGATTGGTGGCGAGGCGGAGGTGGTTATTTTGAATAATTTGCAGGAGGTGTTTGTCTTTTTTTGTGATGAGAGGATACCAGACCGGGGATGCATATTTATTTATTTATTTACATACACAAACCCAACAGAATTTACATTCCATTTACAGGGCCGGAAACTAACATACATTTATATTATCAAAACCTGTGATATAAATTAAAACTAGAATACACGTTAGTGTTATATATTATGGCTTACTATAACCTAAATCTTAATACTAATATAATTATTGCAAAATTCTATAAATGAATTTGGTGAACATATGACTTAATGATTATGATTTAATATATACCTACATATTTATCTATATACGCACATATACAATTATATACAATAATAAAGGAAAAGTGAAAAAAAGAAACAAACAAAAACTGTTAATCTAAGAGAATCTTCATTTAAATTGACTTAATCTAGTGTTAAAAATGTCGACATCATGTGCAATAATTTCGTAGCTACGACGGAGACAATATAGTGGTGAAAACATTAAAGCATTTGTGTGTGTATTAGAAAAATAAAACAAGGATGTAGATCTGGTTGACCTGGTAGGTGCTCTAAAGTTGATTTGTTCAAGTAATTGCAAACAGTCGATCGTGTTGTTTAGAAGTTTGTATAAAAGTATAACACTTTGCATCTCTCTCCACTGCTTCATAGAATTGTATGAAAAACGATTCAGTAGTAATGAGTGATCATAACCTATAGGGGGATATTGATGATCGATTGTAAATGCCAGGAATTTTAAGAAACGTCTTTGAATGCCTTCAATATTGTTAATATGTACGTCGTAGTGGGGTTCCATATCACGCTCGCGTATTCTAGTCGGGGTCGCACCAAGGTATTATATAGAGTTTTTATGGTACGCGTATTTTGAAAATCTCGAGCATTTCGTATGAGAAACCCTAACATTTTAAACGATGATGTCACTGTGTTGCTTATGTGTTCTCTAAACGAAAGATGTGAGTCAAATGTTACTCCTAGATCTTTAAAGCTATCATGACGTGTCAGATTTGCCTTATTAATAGTATATTCATATTGTATTTTATTTAATTTCCTCGTAAACGAGACTACATTGCATTTATTTATGTTCAGAGACAATCTGAATTTGTTACACCACTCGTGAATTGTGCTTAAGTCTGTCTGCAGCTTTTCGCAGTCTGATTCGTCGTTGATGGGACGGATGTTGGATCGGTATAGAAGGGAGGCGGGGTGGGAGGGGTCCTTTGCTATGATAGGACGGATCTGGGCCGAACGAGCGTAAACTTTTCTTTTTAGAGAGCGGTAGGAGGCAAGTAGCTACAGGTATTTTCCTGCATGGACATGTCGGACAACAGTGTCGACACGCAACCTCCTGCTGAGGAGAATGGCGTTTTTGTGAATTCTATTTTAATTTTATAATACTAGAATTTGTGAAATATGTAAAACTAAAATGGTTTTAAAAAATAGATATGAACGTTGGCATTAAAAATGTATACCTACCGTGCAGTAAGAAATCATAAAAATAAAAAAAAAAATGATTTTTTAAATTCAAATCAATAATTTTTGATTTTTTAAATAAAAATCAAGGATTGGCCTACACTGTAGTCTAAGTCAAGCCGATCACGATATTATAAATCTTATCCCTCAATATGACACCTTCGAAGACTTAGATAAACCACTAACAACGGAAGAGATCTTAACCGCCATTGGGCAGCTAAAAAATAACAAATCTCCCGGCGCCGACTCACTCCCAGCTGAGATCTTTAAAGCTGTGTCGTCAGAGCTCATACCCTACCTCAAAAAACTGTTTGATGTCGTGTGGGAAAGTGGTCAAGCTCCGCAGGAGTTTCGTGATACACTCTTAATCAACCTCTTCAAAAACAAAGGGAGCGCTGCGGACTGTGGAAATTACAGGGGTATAGCTCTCCTGGCTGTTGGAGGGAAGATACTCACTAAAGCGATGGCAAATAGGCTAACACCTGTTATGGAAAAGTTACTTCCTGAAACACAGAGTGGCTTTAGACCAAACCGAGGCACATCGGATTTAATCTTCACACTTAAACAGCTTCAAGAAAAAGCACTCGAACATCAAGGAGAAATTCACATGGCCTTCATTGATTTAACCAAGGCGTTTGACTCGGTGGATAGGGAAGTGCTCTGGAAAATTATGTTCCGCTTAGGTATCCCTAGAAAATTTGTGGAAGTATGTCGCAGTCTACATACAAACAACAACGCCCAGGTTATGTATAATAATGAGGCAACCGAACCTTTCCAAACCCTCACTGGAGTTAGGCAGGGATGTGTCCTGGCAGCCCTACTCTTTAATTTGTTTACCACTGCTGAATAGGTCTCAGATAACGTTTTGATGGCGGTCTCTTTAACATAGGGCGCTTTAGAGCTTTCACGAAGACACGCACACGATTCATTTGTGATCTCCAGTATGCGGATGATTGTGCACTTTTAGCCTCTACGCCGGAAGAGCTTCAAGAACTTTTAGATGTGTATGCCCAGAGCTATGATTCCTTGGGACTTAAAATCAACATTGGAAAGACTAAGATTATGTCAACTCCTCATCAAGTGAACCAAATAGACATTACACTTAACGGAAATTCTCTTGAAGTGGTGGATCAGTTCAATTACTTAGGCAACGTTGTTAATGACAAAGCAAACATGGACAGCGAGATTCGCAATAGAATTAACGCTGCATCTAGAGCACTCTGGGGACTTAGAGAGAGAGTATTTGACAACCACGACCTTGCTTTGTCAACGAAAATGGCTGTCTACAGAGCAGTTGTCATTCCAACACTGCTATATGGATATGAAAGCTGGGTCACTTACCGTCGTCATGTGAAAGAATTAGAACGTTTTCAGCAAAGACACCTCAGAAGTATGATGAAAATCCGTTGGTTCCATCACATATCAAACGTGGAAGTACTCAGGAGAGCAAACAGCCTTCCAATTGAGGTGCTTATTTCAAGAGCACGCCTAAGATGGGCAGGTCACGTTCATCGTATGCATGATAACCGCCTTCCTAAATGTACACTTTATGGTGAATTGCTAAGCGGTAGAAGAAGGCGTGGCGGTCAACGAAAGAGGTTCAAAGACGCTCTCCATGAAAATCTAAAATCCTGCGGTATTGCAGACGAGCAATGGGAACAACTTGCAGCGGACAGAACCGAATGGCGAGGGGTTGTGGCCAGCTATCAAGGAAATGTTGCTGCAAGGAGGCCGAATCCGAGACCTAACCAGGTCTATGTTTGTCCTGACTGCGGTCGACATGTGCTCTCCCGAATTGGCCTCTATAGCCATAGTCGTGTGCACCGTAGATGAATGGGAATTACAATAGACTACACCTTTTACTTGTTTTTTATTGTACACAATTTATCGACTGTAACATTTTTATACTCGGACTCGAGTAACGGCTAATAATAATAATAATAGTCTAAATCAAAAAACTCCGAGATCCCCAAAAAGATGTTTTGCAAATGTATTCATTTCATAGGCTAACATGGCAACAAAAATTTAAACTATAAAAAATTGTCTCCGATTCTACTGATGGAATGAACACGTTGAAATCTACGCTTTCAATTAAAACAAATCTGCAAGCAAAAGATTTAATTTAAAAAAATTAATTCAAAGCATGCGTTATCCGCCTAATCAATATTAATTGGTACATACGCATATATTCAAAATTACGTCATTTATATAAAATACACTATTATTGTTTTCTACAGCATAACCGCATCTGCAAAGGCCATAAAATTAAATTCTATTTATGGTACTATCGTAGGAATTAAAGTAATGTTTGTTTAGAATTAAATGTTATTAACCTTAGAAGCAACTAATTAACTAAAATTATAACCATACATGGTTGCATGGATATGGTTAATTGGAATTTTCAGTCGTAATACAAGCCTCATTACCATGTAGAAATTTGAACTCGCATGGCCAGAACTAATTTAGAAAGTTTTACATTAATTTTCGAACCGGGCGGGGTAGACAAAACAAAAAGCACCAAGTCGGGAGTCGGATTACTGAGCAAGCAAAAACACTAACCGAACATGGTGAAGTTTAATCACTATTCGTTCATTTGTTATTCATTCCCAGCGCAAAAAGTTCATATAAATTTTGTTTTTTTTTCAGTAATATTCGAATTAACAGTTACAATATATTTACTATATAAACTTTGGAGAAGGTTTATTTCGTATAACCTAAGGCAGCTCGATATAGTCTAGTAGGTATATGGAGTGTATGCATTTATTTACCTTCTTTGTTTAAGCAAAATTAAGGTTGTATGTAAATTTTTTTGAAATAAAAGTTGCCAAGAAATCTTATGTGTGAACAGTGTGTTTTTCATGGTTAAGCTGTGATTAAACAGTACACAACTTATTTTTTGAAAAATTGTGTGTAGATTTAGTTAATGGGACTTCCTATTTTAAATCTTATTATGGGCAATGTTACCTCCTCTCCCTTATTATTTATTTTTGAGAAAGAATTGAGGCAACATATGCGGACGACTAGCTGGTTTAAGTCGGAGCAAAGAGCCGTGGATCCAGAATATTCGTAAGAGTGGGAAACCCTTTTTTATATGTACAGCATAAGCGACAGATTTCTGTTTAGTTCAAGAAATGGAGACAAAGAAAAATTGATGTTAAATTGGGCACCATCTATCGTGAAAATAAGTAGAATTGTCACTTTTTCTCGAATAACCAGTCTACTATAGGTCAGACTGAAATTGTTCGTAGGAGAAATAAAAAGATAGTTTAAAATGAATGTTAAAATATATTACATGAATAATAGACAAATTGGTTTGTAAAGACTAATTGAAATTAAAAAAATATATATATAACAAATTTGTACCAGGATCCTAGATTGACTATTGTTGAGGTGACTGGTTCTGGGACAGCAATCCAGGCCCACAATTGTCTCTTGTTGCAAGAATGGAGTCTAAAGGTTTCCTTGGCAATTTACGTCTCTTAATGAAATGCAGTGAAAATTAACCAACTATGTGGTTTTTGAACAGTTAATGAAATTTTATGTATATAGCTGTATATTGTTGTATAATAGATTGCCCAATGAAATTCGAGATACGGTAAATTATAATATATATATAAAAAGAGTAAAAGAGCTACTCCTCTCCAATTCATTTTATTCTATAAAAGACTACAAATGAGACCTTAACTATGGAACACTGCTATTTCTCAGCTTAGACTAAATGCCTGCTTAAACAATATTATTCTTGTGTATGATTTAATCTAATTATAAATTGTGATAACAGCATAGCATATCTCCTTGTATGTTTGTGTGTATGTGTTTGTATGTGTTATTGTATAGATGTATTATTTAAGTTGTGTTTTACGTGTCTATTTTATAGTTATATTTATATTCATGTAGATATATGTAAACTTCTTTTCTTTTTGTGACTTGTTGACTTGCCATATATACCTCATGGTATTACAAATGGCTAATAAGTAAACAAAATAAAATATATGTACCTATACATACATATATATTTTTCTCTTTTATATCTTTATTGTCTATTCTATTTCTTTTTATTTTATTTAATGTATATGACTTTTATATTTACAATATATTATACCTGTATTTTTTTTACTTATATTAAGCACTGTATTTTGACTTACCATATATACATGTTATGTATCTCACAATGGTTAATAAAGATTATTAATTATTAAATTAGTAATAAATGAAATTTACCTGAATGTTATACACTTGTTAACGCGGATACAAAAATGTAATATCAATTACACAGTCCAAGTTTATATATGTTAGAATCAGTACAAAAGCTGCAAGCAAATGATTTCCTGGTGAGTTTTACTAATAAGGTAAACTTGAGAAATCTATTTCCCCTAATTAAATTGAAAGCTATAAAATATAGAAATAATACAGGTATGGCCATCTGTCAATTGTTGAGTTAAGCGCAACAACCTGCCTGATGTAGATTCCCGTACTCAAACAAATTACAGAATCGATAACAGAAATCTATAATAACACAGCTGACTTAAATTGTAACAATTTGTAATTTCTATTTTATACATGACCAAAAATATGAACTGCTGTAATAAATAGTAAAACGTATTGTGAGAACTCAGTAAATATATTACATCTTATAGGATATACTATGTATACCTAGTAATGAGAAAGGTAAGGAAAATAACCATATGTACTTACATAGTAAACAAAAATATAAAAATTGAAATTAGGTATCTGATATAAATAAATGTCTTTAAACAATCAACAATCGTTTCCTGGGATGCTATAATAGAACGGAACAGAGATACATAATAGTGTAAAAGAAAAATAACTGAGTTCCTAAGATATAAAGATATGTACATAAAACAGTGTGAAATGATTTAGCAGTTATACAAGTAAATTCTGTTAGTTGAAAACAAACAGTTAGTGTACTTTGTTAGACAGACATTGAATACTCACATGGAACACGCTTACCTCAGTTCCCTGATTTCTTAGCTTCTAGCTAGGTGACAACATTATTTTAATGTGAACTGAAATCCCGGGTTACTTCACCGGTGGCATTGGCTTCCTGATGTGAAAGGACCTGTTAACCCGTACACATTTAGGCCAAACATCTGGATTCCAGGTTGTGTTAAGTTCGCTTTACTAATAGTTACTTTAGGAGTTATGTGGCACTTTCCAGTATAACAATTACTCTATTAATGCTACTTGTCATTAACAAATGGTTCCAAGCTAGTATCGTTGAAATTTTACCTTGGCTAGCATATTGCCCAGATCTTAATCCAACAGAAAATATTTGAGCCTGAGTGGTAAATAAAATGCGCGAACGAGCCCTTCTTACACAGAATGTCAATAAACTGTGGGAAGCAATTGAAAATATTTGGAAAAAAATTAACAATGAAGTTTCATAACTAATGAATTTCCAATGACGAGGAGTTAGCATGGAACCAGGTTCACCAATGCCTTTATATTAATATTTAATAAAAATATAACTGAAAAATAATAGGAATGAAAAGAATCTGGATATGTACTTGTATGCTTTTCATGATGAAATGATACAAAATTCTGAAAAGGATAAGAGTAATCCTTGGTCACGTCACAAAAATTAGAAACATATATACTCAACGGAAAGTTGAGACATGAAATATCTTTGAAGTACCTATATGAACATTTCAAAGAAGTTTTTCTCTTGGCTACGAACATGCAAAACCGTGACGTAAAATAAATGGGACTTCTAACTACCCGCTCGTAGACATTTGTTTACAAGAAAACCTTTTATTATAATAATTGCTACAAAAAGATGCAAAATGCACTGAAAACAATTCGCACTTTAAATTCACAAGCTGGGAAAAACTAAAGGGAACAAGAAATTTCATTTAGATCTAGCGTATCATGAAGGATGCGACTCACAAGTATGGATTAATTACTATCATAAAACTTTTGAAACTTCTCTTCGTAAATATTTGGTGTTGGTGCTCGTTTTTCTACATACAGCACAGACAAGCCAGAGCGCCGAAAACTGATGGTTTTGTCATAATCAAAGAACTATTTAAAAATGTAAGTAAACTTACACGGGAAAAATTTCTGTCGTTATTTTAGTATTTGCAAAATGCGAGAAAAAGAAAAAGCTATGGTAAAATTTTTAAAAACTATCTAATTTTGTATCAATAACCAATAGAGATTATTTTCACTATTACAATAACGTTCAAATCAAGTCGATCTGTCATATCCTACAAATAAAGACGCAAAACGCGATGTAGAGATGAATTTTTGGTATGTTATTTGGACCCATTAGGGAAGTGAGAAACTTTTTTTGCAAGCAAAAAAAGTTGTGCTAACTGCAAAATTTTCGAACTTTTCTCAGTTTTTACAGTTTAACTCACAAACTATGCGTTTTTTGACATTAGTTGTATATAAAGCATATTAAATCTGTGACAATTTAAGCTCCATATGTCTAATAATTTTTGAGATATGGCACTTCAAAAATTGGAATTTTTCCAAAAAATGAAAATTTTAAGTTTTGCTTTTGTTTTCAGCCAAATATCAGCACAACCGCTCATCCTACGAGAAAAGTTATAAGAAACTAAGTTTTAGCACATTTAATTACCTTTCATATAAGCGCAAAACGAGGTCCGTATATCTTATAATTCAGCTTTACATCGCGTTTTGCGTTTTTAATGTAAATATGACGGGCCTATAGTATTTATGAAGATTTACAGTTTCGAAATGTTGCAATAATGTCTAATTTTGTCCTGACAGCATATAATATTTTAGATTTGAAAATAATATAACCAGATCTTAATAGAAACATTATGTATTTAATCAAATATGTGCCAGTTTAAACTAAAATAACACTTTCTATCATCTGCACAATAAAAAATATTCGTTGGTTCTTGAACGACGCGCATTAGAGCTTAAAAGTAATGTAATGCTAAGTTGATTTAAATCGTTGGGGATTTCGCTAAGAGCGTTATATTTTCCCGACAAACAGTGTTAGTTGGCGGTTTCTTTGTACCCGATGGAAGCGTAGGAGTTCGTCTGAGTCTGCAACTACCTTATTAATGGCACAATGCGCCAACATGTCATCGACCAGGTAAACACTTCAAAGATCTGTTTGCTGGCTGTTTCGCACATGACAAATCGGCAGTCATATACATGCCCAGTGTGTTTGACCGTTTCTCGTTCTATATACACAAGGGATGGTAGCCTCACGTAACGTACTCGTGTATTTACTTTACACGTGAACATTCGACTGCCTTCATCGAGTTTGTGAATTTTAGAAGACTGAGAAGAGACCTTGTCAACAATAGCGATTGATGGCTATTTAATTTGCGCCACTGTGGACGGATCCTCGATCCGATGTCAAATACAAAACAGAAACATTAGTTCTAGGAGTGATATTTGGTACAGGACTAAAATTACTCCACTGAGTGTATATATTTATACATTGTTAGTAAGAAACGTTAATTTTAATCGTTGGTATGAAATGATACCCCCTTGTTCGAAAGAACTGTAACAGCAAATAGGGAAGAAACTTTAAAAACGTGACATAGCCATCTGCCATAAAGGAAACAATCAATTAAAATAAAATTTCGGACAATTGAAAGCTAAAACGCCACCATAAAAAATGCCGTATATACAAAATTCCATGTAATAACTATGACAAAATGTACATTGGATAAACCTCCAATCTACTGGAAAAAAGAATATAAGGACATAAATACGACAAATTAAACAAAACAACATTTGTACTCACAAACATATACACAGACCATGAAACGCAAGTTCAACTTAACAAAACAATAATACTAGCTACAGAACCATACACTAAAAAGCGGGAAACAATTGAAACGATCGTAATTAATAAACATTCAAACAGCATATATGACTATCCATAACTGGAGAAAGCTACGTTTTTAGATATACCCTACTATTTTTTAAACTAAATAATAATGCCGCCGATCTGTTTGGATTAATTTTCAAGTTTTTTTTAACATTTATTTAACGTCGGTCTATTTCCGCTACTGAGGCCTATCACCGACGCCTGTAGACGAGCTACCTCCAACCAGGAATTTTGCCGAACCCTTCCCTTAAGAAGATTAGGGACCTTTTACTTGCCTAACATTTAATAAACAAGGGACCGACGGCTTTACATCCCCTTCGAAGGATAGTATGCCACCTACACAACCCTCGCCTAAGGTTGCATAGCTTCCGCGCATATACTGATATACAATCCGCTGGAAGATATGTGAGGCGAGGACACAGTCTTCTTTGAAACGATCACCCATCCAAAATTTTCAAGTTATGTTCCTTAGAATATCTGCAAATATAATTTTTGTTGTCATTTGGTAAGGTATTAGTTGTAGATTGTTACAGGAGTTGCTGGGTTCTGAGTAACCTTACTTCACTTCGGTCTAAAAGATCTTTTCTGAATTACCCTACAACTAGTTGTTGCCCAGGATTCCAAGACATATTAAAAAGCTTGTGATTTTCCTGGGGGCTAAGTCTTCAGGCGTTAATTCCGCCTGCTCCAAGTACCTTAGCCTAGTGCGGATTAATACCTTGAATTCGCAAGGTATATGCTCCGCAGTTTCAATTGCAGTATCGCAATATCTGCATTTGTCATCTACAGCCTTACCCATATTCTTGAGATGATACCTCAAGGGGCAGTGGCCTACTAGAAGGCCTGTTGTCAACCTTAACTCGGACTTCCAGGTCGAGAAACCTTATGGCATTCTTTCTCGGATAAGTTATAAACTTTTTTCGCTTGTCTTTGGCCTGGAGTATTCCTCCAGTAGGACTCTCTCTGATCCTTTTCCCATTTCTGGATCTTCTCCGTTATGTGTCCCTTAGTCAGACCACAAAACAATTCGGGTCCAATGCATGCTTCAGCTCCTTTTTTTGCAAGGCTGTCAGCAAGTTCATTTCCTTATACTCCCTCATGCCCTGGCACCCACATCAAAGCAACCTTGTTGCTGGCCAGTTGCTTCAGGGATTGTCTACATTCCTAGGAAATTTTAGACTTGAAGATATAAGACCTTAAAGCTTTTAATGCTGCCTGGCTATCGGATAGTATATAGATCTTTGCTCGTCGAATGGCTTTGTTTAGGCATTCCTGGGGAGTGAACACGAATTGGCTCCACGTGATTGTAAAATTAAAAAGTTTTCACTCAGAGAACGTGATTAGAGACCCTCGAGGAGATTCGTGCACTTATTTTTGATAGAAGAGTGTTGGTTTATGTTTCAGAGAGATTTTAATATTTTCTGCAGCAGAGTCAAAGCTTCACCCTGTATATGCAGCCGGAGCACTTACTGTTAATCAAAAGTTCGAAAAAATACTGTTTGCTATGTTGGGCAGGGTATTTTTGCTCCACCCTGTGTATTATTACTCAGAATAACACACTAGTTTAAAATGAAATTAAAATATTTATTTAGGTAACACTGCACAGAGTTAAAACACTTAAAATTAACTTAAAATAGATTTCAAAATGATAACTTTTCAACAGCAAAAGTTTTGTCTTAAGGAAGAAAAAGTCACTCGATTTCAGATTTAAAAATTCAATTTTGGGCGAAGGTGCCGGTTAATAGCTTAAAATAATCAGATGCGCGAGAGCAGAGAGAGATTAGTCGTTTTGTACTTGGAGCTACCAAGGAAGAACTCAAGATCGGTTGTAGAACGCGGATCGGAATTGACTTGCCCGAGAGTCGTAGCGCTCGATCTTTTATACCATCGTTATTGTTGCGTTTTTCGTGCCCCATCTAGTCAGACACGATCGTTGTCTTGTTGCCTGGAAAGGTCCCCGTACTCCGTGCGGCATCGTCTAAATCTGGATAATTGCCCCGGCCAGACAGTGCGTGCACTAACTACGTAATAACTCAAGTTGACTGAAACTTATATTGAAAATTATACTGTTGTGTATTGGATTTTTTTTTTTAATGAAATTTGTATCTTTTGCTTTGGAAGGTATTTGATAAATTGTCTGAATTTATTGTATTAATGTTCTACTCACCCTCGTAAGATTGTTCCTCAAGCGAGCGCTTGTAAAGTGACTGCGGTCATACTAAGTGCCGCGGTTGTCGCGATCTGAACAGAAGTAGATTTTGATATAATATAAATTATGGGTGCTGCGGATTGTAGATTTTATATAAAATATTTGTGCAGATACATGAATATTTGAAACAGTGGAAGTAAATATCGATGATGAGCTGTAGACTATCATGTGGAAAAATACATGATAGTTTATTATTTAAGACGCAATACCGAATAGACGTTTAGATTGTACTAATAATGGCTTGTACAATTTTTATTTAAATGATACGGGTATGCCAAGAGTCTAATAATACAAACAACAACGCCCAGGTTATGTATAATAATGAGGCAACCGAACCTTTCCAAACCCTCACTGGAGTTAGGCAGGGATGTGTCCTGGCACCCCTACTCTTTAATTTGTTTACCACTGCTCTAACAATTATTGTTGACAACAAACTGATAGTCAGAGGAATAGGTCTCAGATACAGTTTTGATGTCGGTCTCTTTAACATAGGGCGCTTTAGAGCTTTCACGAAAACACGCACACGATTCATTTGTGATCTCCAGTATGCGGATGACTGTGCACTTTTAGCCTCTACGCCGGAAGAGCTTCAAGAACTTTTAGATGTGTATGCCCAGAGCTATGATTCCTTGGGACTTAAAATCAACATTGGAAAGACTAAGATTATGTCAACTCCTCATCAAGTGAACCAAATAGACATTACACTTAACGGAAATTCTCTTGAAGTGGTGGATCAGTTCAATTACTTAGGCAACATTGTTAATGACAAAGCAAACATGGACAGCGAGATTCGCAATAGAACTAACTCTGCATCTAGAGCACTCTGGGGACTTAGAGAGAGAGTATTTGACAACCACGACCTTGCTTTGTCAACGAAAATGGCTGTCTACAGAGCAGTTGTCATTCCAACACTGCTATATGGATGTGAAAGCTGGGTCACTTACCGTCGTCATGTGAAAGAATTAGAACCTTTTCAGCAAAGACACCTCAGGAGTATGATGAAAATCCGTTGGTTCCATCACATATCAAACGTGGAAGTATTCAGGAGAGCAAACAGCCTTCCAATTGAGGTGCTTATTTCAAGAGCGCGCCTAAGATGGGCAGGTCACGTTCATCGTATGCATGATGTACACTTTATGGTGAATTGCTAAGCGGTAGAAGAAGGCGTGGCGGTCAACGAAAGAGGTTCAAAGACGCTCTACATGAAAATCTAAAATCCTGCGGTATTGCAGACGAGCAATGGGAACAACTTGCAGCGGACAGAACCGAATGGCGAGGGGTTGTGGCCAGCTATCAAGGAAATGTTGCTGCAAGAAGGCCGAATCCAAGACCTAACCAGGTCTATGTTTGTCTTGACTGCGGTCGACATGTGCTCTCCCGAATTGGCCTCTATAGCCATAGTCGTGTGCACCGTAGATGAATGGGAATTACAATAGACTACACCTTTTACTTGTTTTTTATTGTACACAATTTATCGACTGTAACATTTTTATACTCGGACTCGAGTAACGGCTAATAATAATAATAATATAATATACGGGGGCTATAATTTTTAAACTAGCATTTCGAGAAGTTTGAGCTATAAAATGGGCAAATTGAATAATTTTAATGTTTTGACGATAGTTTAGGCATCTTTAGGAATTATTGGGTTGTAGTGAATTTTTTCAGAAATTATTTTGAAAAATTGTAGTTGATAATGTAAATTATACGGAGAGGAGAGTCTTTTTTACAGTTTGACACAGCGTGCGGAAAAGTAGATTTATTTGGCAAATTTTGATATTTTTTCGAGTTAATTTTTCAAAGGTACGAAGTATATACTATAACAGGACACAGATCTATAGCATAAATAAGGTTTTAGTTAGTACGGTGTTTGATGAATTAAAGTCATGCAGAGGCTGAATGTCATCAGGGTATGATTACAAATGAGACTAATTAATTTGGTTGAAAATATCGGTTGCATAGGTAACAAACAACAGTGGTCCGAGTATGGACCCTTGTGGAACACTTGATGAAACCAATTGTGCAGAAGATATAGAGTTATTGACAAGTACTGGCTTACGTCATGTCAGTTACAGGATTTAAAAATGCCACAGCATTCCCATAAAACCCATAAAAAATACTTCGCGTATAGCAGAGTGTGATCAGTAGCCTTAATCAAATACCTTAGAGAAGTCAAATGGTACTGAGACAACTACTCCTCTCTTATAAAACTCTCCGATAATATTATCACATAGATTAAGCAGTGCTATGGTGGCACTGAGGGACTTTCGAAAGCCAGATTGACACTGGTATCGCCCAAAACTACGGCATAATCGTATAAAGATATAATTGATGGGGGAAAATTGTCTAAATCTTATACAACTAATAGATTTTGTTATGGTGGATGATGAACTACCCTCCAGTCAAAGCAGGTGAAATGTTTCTTTGAGATTGACCCGTCTTTTATTTTCGTTGCTATTAGTTATATTAAAGGTACCAACAAGAAAATGTACATTTGGTAATCCTTCGTTAGGACAACGAGTAAGGGCACGCCGTCAAAGTCACTCAATACCAATTAGTTCCAATACATTGGCAATAAATTCCAGTCGAATTCCAGAGCTTATATATATTTTTAGTTATTCAGCTAGTGTTTTGTTTTATAGGAGGGTTGCCGCTATTACCAGATATACATATTATTAATAACGTTTTTTTAGGTTTCGTACATAGTACGACAATTAAGTTCTACTAGTCTATTTGTGATATTTTTTCTTTCATTGCTAACGTTTAAATAAATAATTCACCAAGAAAAGCTGTATCTGTCCGAGAAAATTATGTGCCAGAGAGACGTACACTTTCAATGTAATTAGTGAAAAACCACATCCTTCTGCCAATTCTTGTGAATTAAAATAGAATACGGAAGAAATACCGCTTCCGTTTCCTCCTCATTAGTATGGAATATATCATTTATAAATTAACATGAATGATGTACTAAAATACTGAAAAGCAAAATTAATATATGGTTGTTGTTATTTATTAAATGAGCATTGGTTATTTTATCTCAGATATACAACTGCACATACCTCCAGGGGTAATTAAGGGCCACTTAGATGTCGGCCATAGAAATTTTCCTGGTGTGCTTAATTACTGACATACAGGGCGATACGCTGATTTTGGCTTAAAATTTTGCTCTTTACTATCGTTCGGATTATATTTATTTAACAAGTTTTTATATGACCAGAATATTCGAAAATTTGGCGAATGCGCCAGTAATACACAAAGAACTCGGTTCATTTGTTACTAAGGCGACACGAAAATACTTATTATAATATATAATAATATGTTGTATCCTCACTTTACGCTACGCTAGTCATCACTGTTTTAATTCCTCCTATAACTCCTTCCTTTTTAAGATTTTATTGAAGTTATGACATTATTTTTTTTTCCTTAGATTTGTAAGAAATTTTAATTTCGCTTATATTATGAAAAATTGCAAAAATGGAATATAGGCAATGAAGTTATTTTCTGTTTCAATTCACTTTAAGCATGTAGTGAACAGATACCAACCGACTTCATACACCAATTTTTTTAGCTATTTTCTTACACACACAATTAATATGACTACTAAATTTAAGATTATCATCTATGATTGATTATTGATTACACCTAAGTATTTAATTTCATTAACAACTTGAATTGATTAAGCATAAACTCTAAATTCTACTGCCTCCTGTCCTATTTCATCTTTAAATTTCTTTTCCTACAATCATACCTTTTGTTTTAGATACATTTAGCTTCAATTTATTTACTTCTAACCACTCACTTCTTTCAAGACTTCATTCATTCGATTCACCAATAACGCACTATTTTCCTCTGTTATATAAATAACTGCACATCTGCAAATAAGTGATAACCGCAGTTATTAAACAGAGTTCTAATATCGTTAATATATAAAATAAATAAAAGCAGACCTAAAATACTTCCTTGCAGTATTTCAACATTTATACTCTTTGTACTAGATACATACTCATCATGCTTTACTTTTTACATTCTACCACTCAAATAGTTACTTCTCTATATATGTACCACTCCCTCAAGCCCAAATTCTTTCAATTTATCTAACAATCTATCTCTATCTACGGTTTCAAAAGCTCTCTTAAGGTCCAAGAAAATTATGCCAGTTACTTTGCCTATCACTTGCCTTTTTCCATTCGTTAATAACATACTGTACAGCGCTTTCACAACTATATCCTTCTCCGAAACTCGATTGGAACTTGCATAATAATTTGTTTTCCTTTACAAACTCCAAGATTTTTACATATACAACTTTTTCAAAAATATATTTATTGGGCGAAATTCTTTAGCTTCATAACGGTTTCAACAACTTTTCTCAATACAACAATGCGCAATGGAAACTTTCAATACATCAGGAACAATACCAATTTGTAGCGAGGTATTAATGATATTTAGAAGAGGATCAGCCAATATATGAAAAAAATCTTTGTAAGTAAACATGACAATGTCATCTAGATTTTTGTTTGCCAATGAAAAATTATATTTTTAAGCTCGTTTTTTTGCAATAATTTTAAGCTATGAAATTTGTTATTATTATGCCTTAATTGGTATTGTCTATTATTTATAAATATACCATTGACTATTTCACTGACACTATTAATATAAAACCCATTATAGCTTTCTACTATAGCATTTATATCCTCTAATAACTTATTACCAAACATTATCTCACTCACAACCTCTTTATCTTTGCAAGATATTATATTTTTTAAAGATTTCCACATCATTTTTGACTTGCCTCTAGCAAGATCAATCTTATCCTCAAAGTACCTACATGTCTCCGGTCTTATAACGTCTACTACTTTGTTTCCTTTCAATTTATAGATCTTCCAATCATTTTGATCATTTGTTGTTTTATATATTTTATAACTTTGGTCTCTTTGCTTTATGGCTTCAAGAACTTTATCATTTAACCATCCTTTGGCTCTCTTATGTACCATAACTTCTTTTTTAGGCATGAACTCATCCAAATTTTTTTTAAAATTCGTCAAGAATAAATTATATTTCTGATTAATATCGCTAACTCTATAGTCAAAATTGCCTACAACTGTATTCATTTCTGCTTGAAACAAGACTACATCTTTAAGTTTACTTCTAATTATAAAGGTTTTATTTTTATTTATTTTAGGAAGATTTATTTCTATTACATAATCACTTATATTTGGCTTGTCTAGAACTGCTACTTCATTATCATCTTTGTTATTAGTGATGACTAAATCATTAACATTACCACCAGTTCCAAACATACGTGTATATGAGTTAATCATTTGCTTTAAACCAAAGTCATTAATTACATTTTTAAATGATTCCAATACCTTAGATTAGAGTTCCAATTAATGTTAAAATCTCTAACCATTAATAATGTGTGAGGTATATTTAACATATTTTGATCTAACCATCTTTCTAAGAAAGTGTTCATTATTTACTTGTATTTTGATCACAAGCAACCATAGACTATTTTCAACTGACATAGAGAAACAAACGTTATATTTAATATCTGAACGAATATAAAAAATTACCCCCTCCAGTGTATCTATTTTCAGAATTTACTCTTTCAGTATTATAATTTGTAATGGCTATTTCTCTGATGTTGCATGAGTTTCAGTTAAACACATAACCAATGAATTATTTGCAGATACAATATATTTTATTTCATCGTAATGTTTAATAAATCTTTACGAATTTAAGACAAATACACATCCTTCTAATTGGTATTGTGTTGATTTTACTGCTCTTTTTTCATTTTAAATTTTTTTTGCAGTACAGGGCAAGACGAATCATTTAATGGTTATAATTTAGATTTAGTTCAGGGTTACCTTCATTTGCCACGGAGCAATTTCTGCACTTACGTTCAGTAGAATTACAGTCTTCTTCTTTATGGTCACCAATACACTTTTTACATTTCACACTTAATTCACAATTACTTGCTATGTGGCTAGAGCCTCCACACTTGAAGCATCGAAAAACTCACGTGTTCAAACACTCCGCAACTTCCCCATCCAATGCCCAACTTTTGCTTCAACAGTATCAAACTGAAACTTAACTGATCAGATTCATAGGGTGGTATTTAACGGGTCACTGCCCAGTATCAATAAATATGAAAGGGGGTGATTTTCGGGGCGTGTCGGTGGAGGGTGGGGGACAAATGAATATTACCATCGCGTAGAGCACCCTTAAAGCGCGATAAACAAATTTTCGTTGATTTCATTTAATTTTTTTGGGGATATTTTAGTATTAGGGGAGGGGGTAGTGTCAACCCCAGGTGTGGACAAGATGTTGTACGGTTAAATTTCATACAGCTTACCCGAATCCTGCCCAAAAAACCGATCCGCATGCCTACGTGAAATAGGGGTGGCTTTTCTTAAAAATCCATCGTATCAGCACCCTCGAAAACGGGGGGACGAGACCTCATGTTTTATCCCTCTCAGAGAAGTTTTGGTGTTTTTTAAACTTTTTCCTGAACTATTATTTCCTTCGGCGAAGCTTTCATATAACTAAGGGCTTCTTCACTTCAGGTAAGTTGCTTTGATATAATAATTCTATTTCACAATCTTTATTAACTTTTTAAAGGCTATTTGTTATGATTATTAGATAATAAACCATAGCAATGCGTTGATTATTTATCATAATTATTTTAAAAGTAGTCGTAAATGAATTTGTTTTGCAAATTACTCTGTTAAGTAACTGCTAGATTTTATAAAAACATTAAATTGACATCAAAGTCCTCATTAAAGGACGTTACTGCTAATAGCATGTTATTATTCAGTTACATGATAAACACCATTAAACTATCTGTAGGCGGCAAATTTTTTGCAAACAGTCAAACCCGTAATTTATAGAAATTATCTAAGTTAATCGCTAGAATGGTCAATATTCCCAGAGGAAATAATTTAATGGCTCATAATTAACAATTAGTCTTATTTCACTTTATAACAAAACGACTCGACTTACTTCCTTGAGTACATGTACAGATTTGTCTAGATTTTCTCATTACGAACTTAAACGGCGATTTCGTGATGGCGCCTCAGGTCTGGTTTTTAATTTTTAATCGCAACTTGCTTCGTATACGAAGAAACTTAATAAGCGACTATTAGATGTAAACAGTTAAGGCTAATCTTCGTGCTAACCAAATGAGAAATTGGGGTCAATTTTTTAATCTGATAAAGAATACTTTTTTTATTAATAATTTCGACGCTCGTTTCCGTAAATGCCATGCTTAAATTTTTATTATTATTGAAAACACGATTTTCTCAAATTAAATAAAAGTTCTAATATATGTCATTTTGAAAAGCATAAACATACGAATACTTTCAAATATTTTTTCACGCTCAGGTAATTTGACACCTTTATTGAATTTGTTGAGACATTTTTAAGTGACTTTTACAAATTAACGATCGGTAAGTGATTACTTATCAATCAGGAGGCGTTAAGTGGTTATATAAATTTAAAAGTCAATTTTTATTAAAGACAAAATTAAAATTACAATTTGAACAATTATTGAAATTTATTTAAGATTGCCAAATTATTATTATAACTAATAACTAATATAGAAAAAAGAATTATCGAATAGTGATTAAAGTTTAAAAATTCTAAACAATAACCTACAAAGGTATGGCAACTCAATTTATCGATTAGAAAAGCAATTTCCCCTCATTAAAATTATATAAGAATACAGTTGAATGTCTGCGTTTTGTTATTATTTATTGAGTGGCTGTTTCAATAATATTTCTTTATGCATCACTGATATGATAAAACTGCCGTAAAAATGCAAGGCATAGAAATGAATGACATTGTGATTCCGATAAGAACATAAAAATGCATGAATTGGTGTCATTCATAGATTCAAGTTTGTAACAAATCAGTTTACTGTTATATGTATCTCCATATTTATTAGATAAAGTTGTCGATGAGAATAAACGACACTTTTGACATAAACTTATTAAATTTTACAAACTTCTTTATGTGCTGGATAAATTAAAGAGTTGTCCTGCAGGTTTTAGTGTGAAATTGAAACAAACATGTCTAAAACTAAATGCATTTTGCTACAAAAAGTTAGTAAGTGAGTAAGAGATGTACAAAAATACACAGAATAAAGCTAAATTTTTCAGCTTATAATCCTGATCCTGTTTGAAAACGTGTTGTTACTTACTATTGTAATTTTAGTGAGATCTATATGGATTTTTGGTCACTGAACCATGTAACAAGAGAAACCCTAGTGCCTCCATTATCATTATTGAAATACATACAAGGACTCAATTAAGCAGCCTATATTGACAGGAAATATCATCTACATAATGGGCAAAACAACTCCGGCTACGTAAAATTTTCTAATTTAAAAATAAATGAAACCACATATAGGCGAGCGGTGCACCCTTAAAAAGATGAATAAAAACCTCCCAAGTAAAGTTGCCGGATTGAATCCAATTGGAATCGAAACTTAAATATTTTTTTTTGTCCGAGTGGCAGGTAATTTGTTATTAACAATGAAATAGCAAAATAAAAACAAATTTTTAAAAACTCATTTGAAAACGCATTTCTAAAGTTAATTGGGCAATAATAAACACGTTTTGTCTCTTGTAATGTTTTCGAAAAATACACTGTTTTTGATTTGTAGGTGATTTAAGGTTCCAAAATGGCCAAAAGTCGACTTCTTCAAAAATTCATATCTCGGCTTCTACTGAACTTTTCTTAATGTTTTGAAGAACTGATCTGCTAATTTTTGCAAATGACTTCTAATGAAATATTTTATTTCAACAATACAGATTTGATGATATATAAATGTTAACGTAAGACACTATTTTATAATAAAATATAATAAGTAATTTATCAATTTAATCTTCAATTATACTTTCGTCGAATATTTCAGTGTCACAATATATTATTTCTGGGTTTTTACATTGAACTGAACAACTGTAAAGTTCACAACATTTAAAATCTTGTGACAAACAAGAGCAAATTTCTTCATCACTGCAAGGTGACTTTCCGCTGCATGAACAAATGAATTTCTGCAAAAGTTCCATTTCTGAGTCCCCTTCGAAGTAATTAACACTCTATATATCATTTTTTAATATCCAGCCATATTTAGTAGGATCAAAAGTATTTATTTTTTTGGATCTTGACTGTGACCATTAATTTATTTGCCATTTCACTCGCATAATATGTTGTAACAAGGCAAGCTCCGATGGAGGTATTTTGTCTACTGGTTACTTCTAGTTTTAGATACTTTATACCTCAAGTCGTTTAGAGATAAATACGAGTCCTTACTTCCAGAACTTTTTTTCTATCAAATTTTTCAGATGCATAAAGTATGCACAAAAGTCTAGTTATCGCATTCAATGCTTCCTGCATAGGTAAATTAACAATATTTGTCAAGTTATCTCTTTCTTTATCAGAAAGTTTAGAAAATCCAGTATAAGCTTTTTTTTGCCAATAGAAAAAAATGAGCTTGTTGTATCACAGCCTATTTAACTATAAATATATGCGTATCTGTCTTAGATTAAGCAGCTTTGAAAAAAGTAAAAAAGAATGAACATTTCTAACTTCAACACGTATAATCCGTTAAATTATCGCTATTTATGAATATCTTACTGAAAATGTTTTAATATATCAAAAAAGAAATTAACCGATCAGTCCTTCGCCACCTATGTATTTCATCTATTCTACGCAAGCAATAAAAAATAGTGATACTTCGATGATAAATTTCAGGATGAAAATGAAAAGTTGCTTTATTACAAAAAACAGTATGTTTAAGTATAAGTATTAACGATCATTTTGCGACCCAAAACATTAAAAAAAGTTCAGTAGAAACCGAGATATGAATTTTTGAAGTTGTCGACTTTTGGCCATTTTCGGTCTTTAAATCGCCTATAACTCAAAAACAGTGCATTTTTCAAAAAACATTACAAGAGACAAAGTGTTTATTTTTGCCCAATTAACTTAGAAACGTGTTTTTAAATGAATTTTTTACATTTTTTTTTCTTTGCAATTTCATTGTTAATATCAAATTACCTGCCAGTCGGAAAAAAATTTTTAGGGGTCTAATATACTGTCACTGTATTGCAATGCTAGTCCTTCATGGTCTGGTTGAGACACTTATGTCACACATTTTTTTTCAGTTGGAGAATTATATTTTTAATAATTTTGACATATGTTCGCTACTTGTACGCATGGATTTCAGTACCATTTTATTCGAATGAAACGCCCAAGATACAAATGTGTTCGTATTCTTCATAGCATTTAATATAGAATAATGGACAGTTTTAAATCATTGGCACTGCATTGAACTCAGTTATCTATAGTGAATTTAGGCGACAGTAATGTCTATATGTCAAAATGTAAATTATTTTAATAACAAAGAAGTTCTATATAATGAAAACCTGTACTGTAAGTTTTTGTAAATGTATTTTTTAAAATGGATCAAAAACTTTGGAAAGAAAAATAAACTTTCAATTTTAAAATCAGCCTTACATACTGTTTCATTTCCTAAATTCAATAAATTTATCTTGTATGATATAGTGAAATTCTATAATTGCTGTAAAATACGCATTTAACATAAAAAGCTCAATAACTAAATCTTTAGATCTTATGGTGTTGACATAAATAAACGGGATAACACACTGCAGCAATACGCAATATAGCTATTTGTTAGTAGTAAATATATCAAGATTATGGGGATGTTAGCACGCGTTGGTCCTCTCATTCCGATGCATTAACTAAATGAGATGCTTTAGCGTTCATATAGAGAAATAACTATCGAAACAGAAGAAATAAAGTTGGAGACCGCGTCTCTCTAAGTATTATACAGCACGCAGAAAGTCCTGTTTGCCCAGATAGTACCCTTCCGACTTGAGCATTTTATCTATACGCGTGCCTAGATTAACGGGCCGCGGCGCAGGCACAACTAGGTACTCTAGCAACCTGGAGACGTAGGAGAGGGAAATTAATCTAGAGCTTTATTAACACTGTAAATACATTTTAATACACTGGAAGTCGCCACCATCGTTTTATTTGTTTCCAAGTTAAAGAATCTATTTTATTTTAATTGAGAGCTTCCAAAATTCACAAAATCAATGGCAACGAAAACTCAATAAATCTTGTACAGAATTTTACGAGTTTATATCTACGACACGATCATAAATTGTACAAAATATTCGGGTTCTTTTGTGGTATCAAGATGATAAAAGATAACTACACTTTGAGATGTTACATTGTATTTTAATTTAATAAGAAATTGGGATAAACTTTATTGCACTATCGGGTAATTCTCTCAAAAAATATTTTTAATCAGAATAATGAAGTTCGTTAAAATTTAGCTAATTAGCATTAATGTTTCAACGTGTTTATTTCAATATAAAGGAATTTAGAATCACGTTGCAACCTTATATCACTTTGGTTGCATATCTGGTCGATAGCCGAGTGGGTTAAGGCGCGAGGTGGCAATTGCGATTAATCACACGGACATCGCACCACCGGGTTCGAATCCTGGCTTCGGCACTGTCGGAGGAAATGGTTGTATGTCCGCGTTTTTTCAATGTGTAACCCCCTTGCACACAAGCTTCTGGAATTGGGGATTGTCTAATTTCTATGGTGTTTATTATTTATTTATTATTGTTCAGAGTTATGCAAATAATAAGATTTTTATCAGTAAATAGTTAACATTAACCTCAATTATTCTTCAGTTTTTAGTTAAAAAAAATCAACGGCTTCCATGTGGCAACTGTAAAGTATGTATGACTTTGTTAGAATGTTTTGCGTGTCAAGTATTATATGAAGATTCTCACTTGGCAATATAAAAGGTTTTGTTTGCAATTAAATACTGCAATGCAATTAGTTCAACGTCTAATGAGCCGACAAAAGTTTGAAGAATTGGTCGTCGGTGGTTCAATTGGGCATACTACGCTATTTTGCATGAGTGTTTAACAAACAAAATAACATGGAAATTCTATTGCATAACATAATTCTTATTTGCATAACCTACTCCGAAGCATATACAGTATGTTCATTACTGACGCAGCGTTAACTTTTCTATATTTCAATTAGACGATTGTCTAAACCGTTTGGATTGTTTAACCTCATATTTGGCTATTTACTCCGATTATTGTTATATAAAATTAAATTGTTTATGTGACTATTGTCTCAACTTTACAACATATGTATTAAAACGGTTTCTGCCTCTTCTTTCAACTGTTACTTTTCAGAAAATTCAGTAAGTAAACTCTATAATCGTTCTATGATATTAAACTAAATAAAATACACTCGGTCAGTAAATTAAACAAATGAGGATAAATCCATTTGAGTAATCTTAAAATCAAAACAAACTTGAAACATAAATTCGCAGTGCAATATTGAGTAATAATAAATAGTAAAGTGAACTGCGTGTTTTAATATTAGAATCATGGAGAATTCTTGTACTTTATAACTGTTTCAATTTAAGAATAAAGTGCAGCCAAATAGAGTTATCAATTTATTGAGATGCCACACATCTACATTTGCATATAATTATAGACTAAGAATTGTTGAAGTTTTGAAAAGTTGTCTGAGAACCTCCTACAAATTGTATGTTCCTGTAGCCTCCAGGTCTGAAATGTGGGAACTTTTGGTGAACCATGTAGAAGTTAAGAGTAATCCGCCGCCTTTTTAACTGTAATTGTTTTTTCGCAATAACCACTTTACTCGGATTTATAAAACATCCCCAACACTAATAAAAACAAAGATAAAAAATGAGTTACATTTATTTCACAAATTCGATTAACAATATAATTGCTACATTTCCAAATACTGCGTTACAGAACATTAATTTAAAAATATGAGATAAATGTTCTTTCGAATACTTAACGTTAATTTGAAAATAATTGCAGTTTCCATAAATATGTAATAACAGTAATTCAAACAATATAATTGTATACTCTTTTACCACTGCGCCGCGTACTTCGTTAAAACTTGTTCTGCAAATATTTCACTTTCAAGGAAAGGTCTATTAAACTTTTGAATAATGACAAATTGAATGACTGAAAGTAGAGCCTGAGCTAACGTTGGACTGGTTAAGAAATTGTAGAATAAGAATATTGCAAATCAACTTTTTAAAATCAATTTTAATGTTTCTTTCCTTGTTCTAGGTGAGTACTCTTTGTGAAGGTCTCGTTTAGTCGATTTCTCTTAGTTTTGGTAAGTATCCGCTGTTTGTAAAACAAAAGTTATACCCACTCGTAAAAAAATATTGTATTATGTATACAGTTGTAATGAAATCAACGGAATCATTTCTAATATGATGAGTGATGGTAATAAAACAAGTATAATAATTTATTATATAGTATACAGCGTGTCCCATTTTGCTTGGAACCGCCCCTATAAAAAATTTATTTAATATCCAATTTAGATATGTATTTTTTAAATAAGATCTTTGAAACGTGCATCTTTGTGTTATATTAAATTTTACAAAACATAATAGCATGGGCCTACTATGATTTTTTTTTCGGGTCAGAAAATGGTGAAATCTTATTAGCGATTTTTTTTTCAAATTCGAGTGCGTCATTGGATTCAGTAATCCCCCAAATGTATTTGTACCAAATTTCCTTGAAAAAGTCGTATTTTTGGATTTTCCTGAGAGAAATAAAAATTCAGAAATTGTTGAAGAAATTTAACTGTTGCATGGAATGGAGTAGTAGCAGTGACGTCAGCATTTGACAGCCTGAAAACGGTTCAGTGGACTTTGAAGAATTTGACATAAAAGTACGTCTTAGTTTGTGATCGATTTAAATATTACTGGCGCATAATTTTAATATCAAATTTGTGTGGTGACATTTATTAACGTTTTTTAAAAAGCCTAGTTTGAGAGAAATTGTAAAAATAAGCACTATTAACGCTAATAATTTTGTTTTTCGGTTTTTTTTGTTAAGTAGGTATATTGTATGACTTATTTGCTTAAATATTCAATTAATATATGTATTCATAGATTTTGTATAAGCCAATATTAACATAGAATATAATAGGTTAGGTAGTAGTAATTTCTATTTACTAATATTGATGGTTTTATAAAAGATTAATATCCATTGCTGTGAAATTTATATTTTTTGACAATATTATTAATTCCCTGCCAAAAATGGCATTTAGAAATATCTCCAAATTAATTTAAAATATATACTTTTCTATAAGCATGGAGAGGATCTATGTAGATGATGAAATAGTTTTACATACGAGTTTCTATGCCATTCTATTGCACAACGACTTCCCATCATATTGAGGAAAAATATCTCTTGGAATTTTTATGGTTATTGATATGACTGTATGTGTAATCGACTAGTTTCGTTCGAAAACTGATATCGGTCTCATAGAACCTTATTTATAGCTTTATTTTTATCTGTTTCTATGAGCACTTTTTGGCAGGGTTGTACTTCAAGCTCAAAAGTTGCCAATGAGTTTGAATTTGTTACTATTTTAGAAACAGAATGTCGACGACGGCTGTTGTTGTGTGCACTAATCGATGGAATCGAAAAAGAACAGTCAGATTTTTAGTATTTCCATCTGCTCAAACCAGACGACAAGTAGAGCTTGCAAGAATAGAAATACGTACTCAGCCCAGCAGCGTTCTGTAGAAATGATTTTCTCGAATCGAAAATAAAAAATGCAAGAATATGTTCCAAACATTTTGTTATGGGTACCTATATGATAGTTTTTACATGATTTATAGCATAATATTGCAATGTTGACAGTGAATTTGCATATTTCATCAAAATAGGACGCATAATTGTTCTTAAGGTGATATGTAACGTTTTTTTTAGTACGCTTTACATATTATTTTAACATGTATTCTATTATATTGACTTGTGTAAAAAAGTATTGTTAATAACACAAATAAAACTGATTGAATATGTAGTTATATAGTTATTAATTACATCCTCCTCCAGTAACGTGCGAATAGACATAGTTTTGGGTTAATAAATGAAGGTAGGTTTCAGATTTTAAACTGAGTGTACTTAACAATGTAAAATACATGGAAGAATGAAAAATAAAATCCTAACTTTTTGAAAAACTTCGTTGAATTTTCAATGTATCTGAATATTTTTAAATTCAGGAAGAAAAAACGATGAATATATTAAATGTAGATAGAGCAGCATAGAGCAAAATAGTTTATTTTATAGCAATACATAGTGGTTTTGTTGTTTTTATTAACATATTCTACATGTAAACTTAGGAAACGTACATCTGTATATACATTATATAAAGCCATTAACTTCTTAAATATCATAATTGCATAATTTACAAATGTATAGATTACATAAAAATCTTTGTGAAATGCCAAAGCGCACTGCATACTCTAAGCATCTGGCCTTGTTTTTTAATACTACAGCCATATCAATGTTCTTGTTACTGAGTTCTATTCAATAAGCAAATACATCCGTCACAGACGTATCCTCATACAACAATCCATGGCTTAAACGATACTTCTGGTACTCTTTGAGAATGCCTAACCTAAAACAAAAATTTCATTCATCCTTAATCTGTTTTAATAATGTACAAATGTTGAAAAGTAGTAATTTGTGATTAGACATTACAGACATAAGCAGTATACTTTGATAATAAACTTTGAATTTCATGTTATTCATATAGAATCTACACTTACTTCACCAACGAGATATCGCTTGCTAAATTTTTTTGTATCAAGAAATTCTATCCATTTACGGGCAAGCTGAGCAAAGGCATCTAACTTGGTCATCATGGTCGTAGGGTTCGTTCGAAATAACATATAATCCATCACCACAGTTTTAGAAATTTTTGGAATCATTTAGCGATGCAGTTAAATCTTCTACTTTTATACTACTTCAACATCGTTAATGTACTCTAACTTAGAAATATAATTTGGTGACTCCTAAAATGAAGTATACAGATCAAATTTCAACAAATTTAACATTCCTAATTGTTAAAATTAACTCACCATCATGAAAATAAAAACCTTTTGACAGTACGGAAAAAAACACGTCGGTTAAAAAACGGAAATAAAACACAAAATTAAAGCCAGCTCAACAAATCACCAAACGTATTTAGTAAAAGGGAACACTAGTTATTAATTTTACACAAAAAAAGCTTTTCAAAAAGCTCTAAAATACCTTAAAATTTGGTATAATTAAATGACTGTAAATATCACAAAAACTTTCGAGTCCACTGAACTGAAGTTGCAGCTTGATTTTGACGTCAGCTGCTACTACTCCATTGTGTATGGAAAGAGTGCCTTGACTGAAATAACTGTCAAATGAATGATTCATTGTTAAAGAAACAGTAATGCTCAATTTAGACATTTTTAATTGTCTAACAAGTTTTATTCTTTCACACTATAATGACTAACAAACAAATAATTAAAAAGAAGCGACACAAAAAGTTTACCTAAAAATATTACAAAATAAATAAATAGAATGATTAAATATAGGTTCTCTCTACTAAGCCACCTTCAACTTATATATATTTGTCTATTCTGTCGCCGGCTGAGTCATCGTGGCTGTCGCTCGTACGCGCTGCTAAATCGCCTAGTATGAAAAAGGTCTAAGAGTACCCCACAAATAAAAATCGAAGGGTGTTAAATCCGCCCATCTTGGCGACAAGGTTATCAATGAATTACTACGTCCAATCCACCTACCGGGAAAATTTGGTTGAACCAAGTCCTGACAATTACTGCATGGTGTGGGGTACATCCATCTAATTGAAAATATAACTGGTGTCTTGTATAAGTTCATGTATAAGCGTGTTAAGCTATAGATCTCTATATAAGCGCTTGTCTAGCTGTAGAAGTTGGTGGAAGGCGATTTTTCGGAATATGGAAACATGAATGCAGCAAAATACGTAAGCCAGTAATTAGTTTAGAATGATATTTCGCTATGCCTGTTGAAATACCGAGAGTTTGTTGCATCGTGTTTTATGGAAAGGTTTTCCTTGATACTCACCATTCTCTCTACTCTTCATGGTTTCAACACCAAAAATACCAAGTTTGAATGACAAAATAAAATGCAAATGCAACGACGTTACCCTGTGCATTATTTAAAATTGTAAATGTTAATGACACGTACCAGCAATACATTTTAGAATTCCAGGACAACAAACTGCGTCGTCTTAATATTCCTAAGCATGATGTAAACATGTAAAAAAATAACGTGTAATTCAACTTTCACAATCGGAAAAATAAATAATTGATACCATTAAATTTGTCAGTCGGTAAATAACATTTAAATAAATAATAACATAATAATCGGTCCGACATTTATACAAGTAACAGAATCATTCAAAATGAAGAGAAACTATATTTTAAATAACAGATCAAGGTTAATTGCCGTCAAATATTTTTCACATACCGAGAACAAGTCACTAATTGGCTAATAAATTTCCAGAATAAGTAATTTTTCATTCGCAAATAAAAGAATTACAAAATAATATAGACGCGGCGTTTGAGTTATACAATATAAATTTTAATTAGCTAAATTATATGATTATAACAAAAAAAGTATTTGGATATTTTATCATGTATTCAATAGATCCATTATTTTTATAATGGTTCTTATTTATAGAGAAATTTGAATTATGTGCATTCGAGGACAAATTATATCGTAAGCAGATTGTAACAGTACATCGCAGAATAAGCAAATGTTGTTTACTATATTACTCCAGTCGTTAGAGTAAAAATGGTATAAAAAAATGCAAAAGCTTTTAAATTTTGATACAACATTGGAGGAGGTAAAAAAATAAGAAACCCGGTTTTTGCACCCTTTTCCGCCAAAAAAATTCGATCCCATAGAATATAGATCAATCAACGGAGAAAAAAATTCTTAGTCGATCTAGCTGTATTCTTTACCGGATTCTTTTTATACGAATGAAAATTCACTGAAAAATATCTCGGAAAGATAGTGAAGACAAATTTAATATATTCCTCATATTTTGTGAGGTTGCAAATTCACAGGAATATTTCAATACATTATTTGAATGTTGTATAAAGTTTGCACCTTTTTCCATTTTACTTCCACGTCCAGTGGAAGTATAGTAAGGCAAAAAAAAAATATATTTTTTATTTTTGTTGAAATAGGCTTAAAATGTCATGAAACGTCGAGATTTTAAATTTGAGCGAAAAAAAAATTCCTGTCTGTGTGTCTGTCTGTAACTTTTTTTGCGCACGTTTAGTCTGGAACCGTTTATGATATTGATTTGAAATTTGGTACACACTTTGAGTCCATAAAATTACAATTTAGGGCATGTACGAAATGTGGAAGCCTCAAAAAATTTTGGGCATCAGCATTTTTTTTTTTATACATTTATTTAACGTCGGCCTATTTCCGCTACTGAGGCCTAACACCGACGCCTGTAGACGAGCTACCCCCAACCAGGAATTTTGCCGAACCTCTTCCCTTAAGAAGAGTAGGGATCTTTTACTTGCCTAATATTTAATAGACAAGGGACCGACGGCTTTACATCCCCTCCGAAGGATGGTATATCCCCTATACAACCCTCGCCTAAGGTTGTATAGCTTCCGCGCATACACTGATATAGAAGCCGCTGAGGATGTGTGAGGCGAGGACGCGGTCTTCGTTGGAACGGTCACCTGTCCAACTACTAACCGCGCCTTACGTTGCTTTACATCGCATATCGAAGTATGTACATAGTAAAGACGCAACCACGCTCGCCCCCCTTTCTTATGTCAACATGTAGTATTAAATACAAGAGTATTTTATAGTGTCCATCGGTATATAAGACTTAAGTCATTATTGATGTAAATTTCTAAAAAGTGGTCCAAGAATAGATCCTTGCGGAACACCGGATAAAGCTGATCTATTCTGTGATGTAAATATCAAGTTTCCTATATTAATACTAGTATAAACACATATTATTGACCTAACCTGGCTTTATTTGATACTAATTTCACTGTGTAAATAAAATATTGCAGTTAAATAGCAAAGTCCTCTGGAAAAACTTTAATAAAGTTAGGATTGTGGAGTTCCGCATGGCCTTGGCTCAGTTCTCTTTTTGCTGTGTGCCAATGACTTGGCAACTAAAAATCTGAAAGATTTACGTTTTTTGTCGGTTCTAACAATACAATAAAAAAATCACCGTATGAAATTTTCTACGGCTGATTTACTATTAAATAAAACGTTTAAAAAATTGTATGCATTTAAATTTCTTTGTAGATAAACTGGTTGTCATGTCGTTATTATCAGTTATTGAAGAAATCAAGCAGCTTATTACATTTGCATTAGATAAATTTCTAATTCTCAGCAGTTGTACACGAGACTCTCGGTTTTTTTATTTAATTTTTATAGGCATATTTATCAGCATGTCATCTCATTAACGGAGCAGGTTAACCCAATTGCAAAAATTTAATGGGTATACATAACATTAGCATATATATTATTTTCTTCACGTTAACTTAAAATTGTTTCACCGTTGTTTTATTTCATTTTTCACGGTGATGTACAAGGAGTGTAAACAATGTTTTCACCTTTTGAATGATATAGAAAGGCATATCAATCAATCGAATAGAACAGGTGCTTTATGTTACATTTTTAATTTGACAAAAAACATGAAATATTTAATTAAAGCAATGGCATTGTTTTTTTCCTGTGTATTGGCACTTATGAGACGTCTTCCTTTTCTACCCTTTGAGAAAGTTTTTCGAATTGTTAAGTATATTTTGCTTTTATTTTATTTTACTTTACACCATCCAGCAGAAATACATTCCATTTACAGGATGGGAACAAAAATGCATAGTAAAAAAAGAAAGAGAGTTAGAATACAAACTAGGTTAAATACACAAATTACATATACAAATTCACATTGAATTACACAATTACATAATTTAATTACACAATACGTAAGAATAAATTACATAATAAGATAGCAGTAAATCCCCATGTTAATAAATGACTTATTCGGAAAAAGATTCTTTTTCTAAGCAAAAATATCAAGATCGTTTTGTCGATTGTTATAAAAGCTGCATATGTCGTACAGTGGAGACTATTTCAGTTTAATTGTTCGTGGAGTAGGTTGATAAAATCACTGTACTTCTTCAAGTATTCTATTGTGATATATTAGGCAATATACGATATGACTTGATCGAAAACATTCAATAGACAATCGTATTGTAAGGGCTAATATTTGGCAACATTGTAAGACCCACTGAGAGCAAAAAAAAATGAACATCATCCGCGCGGGGTCGATTGGTCATTTTCATTCTGCTACACTCTTTAGAGCTAGCGCTCCAAAAATTAGACAAATATATTATCTAATAAAGTATAGACAATGCATGGCTTAAGCAAACATGCAATTTTTGATTTTGCTGCTGTATAAAACATAATTATAAAGTAACAGAACTGCGTCTTTTGTTGACAGACCTTTAGAGGAATCAAAGTGATACTGAGACAGTGTTATGTTTCTTTTATGAAATTAGCCAATCTCGAACGATATGATTTTATAGAAGCACTAAAAAAAAATGCCGAAAGTGGGTGTCAAGACCAGCATTGCAACATTTTTGCTAGAGGCGCTCATTTTTCTGCGGCCCGGGCTGGCTCTCAACAGTCCGAAATAAGGGGCAGTCCATAAACTACGTAAATGAAAAGGAGGGCAATCGCCTTACGTGACGATATGTAACAAGGAGGGGGAGGGTTCCGAGTAAACGTGATGTGACGAAGTAAATGGGAATTTTACAAATGCAGAAATAGCTGTCTCGATGCCTATTACAGAACCCTTGGACATCTGATTAAAAAAAATAGAAACTAGTGCAGTAAATCGCCAAAGAATAAAATAGTTTTGTATTAACAAAAAGTTCCATAAATGAATGAGGTTATTTGAATATAATTTTTGTAATATATTAATAGTAATCATAAAAATTATCTTGTATTGAAGGGAGGGGCGGTAGGTTTTGCGGCGTAGAATTAGTTAGGGGTTAGACAAAAATGTGATGCGCCATTGCGAAGCAGCAATCACCTGTTTGCTCTTTGCTGCTACATCCTTTTCAGAATTTTCTGGAAACTCCAAATCCTAGTTCAAAAATAACTATTATTGTAGTGTACAATAACTTAGATGCTCTGGTACGTACATGTAGTTTACGTTAACAAGTATAGTTTTATGCTTGTCCTATCTTCTTCAAAAGCGGCCTGTTAGCAATAAGGTGTCTACTCAAGAAACCGTACCTCTAGTGGCAATCGATGTTGTTTGGTTATTTATGACAGTTATCACTCTGCTTGATATTTTGATATTAATATAACGCTGACTGATTGATCTGATATATCCTGAGCATTATATGAGATATTGCGACCGTTGAATTATTGATACAATCGATACATACAACGGAGGTATTTCACTGTGCCCGTTTTTTCCTGTTAAAACGTAAATTACAAATTGCAATCAAATGTTGCATAAAAACATAATATAAACTTTTTGTGGCATATTTCATGCCGCTATAAAATTGTTTAATATCAGAGAATAATTGAGATATTAATAATAAATACCTTATGGCTATTTTTTTATGTTTTATTGGTGGTGTTTTAGTAACGGATATTTGAAATCCACATTCACATTTTTCAGGCTGTTGAAGATATAGCGTCAATAAAATTTTATAACATATTATTCTACCATATTATATTTTAACAATAAAAGTTGAGCTTTTACTTGTAGTCATAGGAAACACACGTTTCTAATAAAAAAAACTTGCATTAGGATGCCTCTATACTTTAAATGAATAATGAAAAGTGGCTCGTCATCCGAAAACGTAGGAGTAGGATTTGATTCATCACCTCTGTATAAAAAAATCATCGTTATATGAATATTAGCTAAATGTTAATTCTCTTAATTTTTTTGTTTACTTGAATATGTTACTCTTTGTTAGTTTAATGAGTTTAATCATAGGCAGGAGCCTACCAACTTCGCGGAAGACCACCCGGAAGTACAGCTAAAATACAGACATATAATGTATGTATGTATTTTATAAGTGCAATTTCATATCACGTCAGTATATTGACGCGATATGAAAATGCACTTATCATAATAGATTCAAATTTGTTAATAATGTATTATGAAGAGATTTGTAATTGCTATTTTGAGAAAAGTAACATTAGAATTTGATTCTGTTTTGAGATTGTTGTTTAGAATATTGTACAAAATTGAAGTTTAGATCGGGAATAGAGGTCTCCGATGATAGAATATTGAAGTTTATTATGACAAATAAATATCATATACAATAATTTGCTATTTTATTAATTATAAGTTGGTTGAAAATATTTGGTTATATGTAAAGAAGAGGAAGAAGATATATTTGAAGGTTATGAATAGTTAAAGAAAGACTTGAAGGTTATGAATAAGGAAAGAAGAGGAAGAAGATTTATTTAAAAGTTATGAATAGTTTGGAGATGGAAAATGGCGAAGAAAAGGTTGCTAAGAAAATAAAATAATAATTTAAGAAAAAAATAATTAAAAGATTGACGCCAAGAAAATATTTCAAAAGATATTGTAAAGAGTATTAATCAAGTAAAAGAAGAAATAATAAAATAATTTAACAAAGTTATAAAGTAAAAAGCTGAGGAGCTGAGGAAAACATTAAAAAGTAATAATAAAATACAATCATTAATATTTTATTTTAAAGCAAGAGGGAGAAGAAAGACAGAAGCGACATAAGTGGAATTGATAACCAAGGATTCTATAAGGAGAAGGTCATTCAAAGTCAATTAAAGGAATATAGAGAAGATGATAAAGAAGTAATATATCCAACAAGTCATAGGAAATAGACTAAAGGTTTTTACGTGTACAATTTAATTCGTTGATTTTATAATATATAAATTTTGGCCATTGTTTCTCCAGAAATGATGGTATTCCAGGCACTAAACAAATATTTGACCCCATTGTTTCCTTTCTTTCTCGTCATACTGTTGTCATAGATCGTAGATCCGTTGGAAAGTTAAATTAATAGGTTATGCCGGCTGTAATTTGTAAAATGCCTCACCCTATATGTTACATTCCATATACCTATTATTAATATAAAAAAGTTCGTTGAAATTTACGACACGGTTCACCATAATAATAATGATAAATCATGGTATATCTTTTCGCAATAATACATTTGTAAACCTCTAGTTCGATGGTAAAGTGTTACTGACCTTCGTTACAATAACTATTGACAAACATTATAAATTTATTAGGCGCCGGATAAACTTTAAAATTTCTGTGCCATATACTATCGTGACATAAGAGATTTATTTATCTTTATGTAATGTATTTATGTTAATTGTAAATGCAGAGTTAGATAATTAACACGAATAACAGCAATAATGGAAACTACATTTAATTGAAAATGGACGCGTGCTCGAGCTATTTAAATACTACGAACATTATACAGATAATTATTTATTTCCATTAGCTAATACAACGTAAAAATATGGACAAAACCTAGACAAAGGCCTGCTTGAACCTATAGAAAATTCTTTTTTGAATAATGGGATATTAAATTACTTTAAAGCAGTAATTGTTCAAAACATCTCATCACCAATCACTGGATATCAAGAAGTAACTTAGGAAATGGTTCAACTTCAACACTTTTTTGCTGGAATCTTTGATGCGTACAGATCATCGATAAGATGCATTTAGTACAAAGTAACATAAACTGCATCTTTGTACATATAGAGCTGAAAGTGTCTTTGTCCTTAAATGAAAACCTTTCCATTGAACTAATGACTTTAAATTTAGTACACGCGTACGCAATGCTGTCGAGATAAAAAAAATCAATACACTCGAAATTTTTTTTTTTTATATATACATTTATTTAACGTTGGCCTACTTCCGCTACTGAGGCCTAACACCGACGCCTGTAGACGAGCTACCCCCAATCAGGAATTTTGCCGAACCTGTTCCCTTAAGAAGAGTAGGGATCTTTTACTTGCCTAACATTTAATAGACAAGGGATCGACGGCCTTTACATCCCCTCCGAAGGATGGTATATCTCCTATACAACCCTCGCCTAAGGTTGTATAGCTTCCGCGCATACACTGATATACAAGCCGCTGGAAGATGTGTAAGGCGAGGACGCGGTTTCCGTTGGAATGGTTACCCATCCATGTACTAACTGTGCCTGTCGTTGCTTTACATCGCATACCGAAGTATGTACATAGTAAAGACGCACCTACGCTCGCCCCTACTCGAAAATTGAACAAGTGTGTAAAATACTGGGTGAAATATATTTATGTTGATCAACAGTTCGTTTGCAGGCAACCGAAGGTTATTCTGCTAGTTGCATATAAAATACACATCGTTAAAACAAACACGTACCATCCTCCTTTTAGATATCCTATTATATAATAGGGTAACATGAATTACATTTAAAGGAGACGGAGTATTGCTCCGTAATTATCCTTAAATTGTGAGGGTTTAGCTTTATCTCGGTCTTAACAAAGAAATGAGAGAAAATCTTTCCTCTTATATTTCACTTCAGGTAATGATTTAAATATATTGAAAAACTCACGAACCCACGTTTTTTTATAATGGGCTCAAGCCAGTGACGGCTTGAGGAGGTTTATTAGTATTAACGAAATTTTATTTTTTGCAAATATCTCGAAAAGTAAACTTTCTAATTAAAAATGTCAAGTTCTGATGTTTAACATGTGTCCGTTGACTTTCGTATGGATTGACCGAACTGATCGAGGTATAACATTCAGAAGTTATGCCTTTCTTCGCCCCCTTGAGGCCATTTCGTTTCTTCAGTCGGTTTTCTCTAGTTGTTATAAAGAACAAGAAACCTGCAGCATATGTGTGTGTGCTTGCGATTCATTGCTGGAGTCACAAACAGTTTAACAAGAATTTTATCAAGGAAATATAACACTTGCTTTCCGTTAAATAAAGATCCCATCACTAGATAATTGACAAAAGGTGTTGGAGTGTGCTTATATGCGCTTTAGAGCTTTCACGAAGACACGCACACGATTCATTTGTGATCTCCAGTATGCGGATGACTGTGCACTTTTAGCCTCTACGCCGGAAGAGCTTCAAGAACTTTTAGATGTGTATGCCCAGAGCTATGATTCCTTGGGACTTAAAATCAACATTGGAAAGACTAAGATTATGTCAACTCCTCATCAAGTGAACCAAATAGACATTAAACTTAACGGAAATTCTCTTGAAGTGATGGATCAGTTCAATTACTTAGGCAACGTTGTTAATGACAAAGCAAACATGGACAGCGAGATTCGCAATAGAATTAACGCTGCATCTAGAGCGCTCTGGGGACTTAGAGAGAGAGTATTTGACAACCACGACCTTGCTTTGTCAACGAAAATGGCTGTCTACAGAGCAGTTGTCATTCCAACACTGCTATATGGATGTGAAAGCTGGGCCACTTACCGTCGTCATGTGAAAGAATTAGAACGTTTTCAGCAAAGACACCTCAGAAGTATGATGTAAATCCGTTGGTTCCATCACATATCAAACGTGGAAGTACTCAGGAGAGCAAACAGCCTTCCAATTGAGGTGCTTATTTCAAGAGCACGCCTAAGATGGGCAGGTCACGTTCATCGTATGCATGATAACCGCCTTCCTAAATGTACACTTTATGGTGAATTGCTAAGCGGTAGAAGAAAGCGTGGCGGTCAACGAAAGAGGTTCAAAGACGCTCTCCATGAAAATCTAAAATCCTGCGGTATTGCAGACGAGCAATGGGAACAACTTGCAGCGGACAGAACCGAATGGCGGGGGGTTGTGGCCAGCTATCAAGGAAATGTTGCTGCAAGAAGGCCGAATCCAAGACCTAACCAGGTCTATGTTTGTCCTGACTGCGGTCGACATGTGCTCTCCCGAATTGGCCTTTATAGCCATAGTCGTGTGCACCGTAGATGAATGGGAATTACAATAGACTACACCTTTTACTTGTTTTTTATTGTACACAATTTATCGACTGTAACATTTTTATACTCGGACTCGAGTAACGGCTAATAATAATAATAATGTGGTAAGAGTTACATCGGGCAAACGGGGCGGAGTACCCCTTGCAGAATCAACGAACACTGGTGTGGTGGGAGTCTGGACTCGAATAATGATATGACAACATATTCATCACAATGGGAACCATAAAATCAACTCTGAGAACTTCAAAATACTAGGTAGAAGTTCACATTGTTACTCAAGGATTATTAGAAATCACTAGAAATTGTGAAAAACACGAACAATTTGACGTGATTTCTCGCCTTGATCGGTCGTAGAGAACTGGAACCAGTGGTATTCGATTCTACAACGGTAAACTATAAACGAGGGGGTAACTACGAGCTTCGGAGTTGCCTAGTGTTCTGGGTATCAGGTGGCCGGTAAAAGTGATGCGGAAGGTGTAATGCGATATTTGCTATTCTCTGGTATATGTATTACTCAATTTGGGTCCTTAATTCCAATCGATTCTTTGAGTCTGATTACCCTAAGACGACTCTCCATACGACTTTTGCCTATTCGGATACACTCGAGAGACGTAATGTTCGATGGAAACTCGGGTTCTTCGTTAAAATTGCAGTCTGATTGTATCCCAATATTACCAAAGGATCGAAGGAGCCTTAGGGCGTCCTTAAAAATATCAATAACGCCTTGGAGGATGATTGGAGCAGTTCGGAAATAAAATTCACTACCCGTGGTCGATTTAATAGGTACTCTTTAGGTACCTGACGAATGAAACTCTGTACTAGTTTTCCTTATAATCCCTGCTCGGGCGCCACATTTGTGATGTGTCATTCTCAACCTTGTTGAACGGAAGGGTAAAAAACGTCACTTTGACACTCGAATATCGGTAACGGTTGTAAAATGGTACGATTTCCCGGGCGCCAATTCCTGTTTTAAATGTTGGAACAACGCTACTCTACAGGTCGGTTAAGCAGGGCTTGAGTAACTACAGTGAAGACACGGTATATTCAGCGGGTCAAGGGAAAACTAGATTTCGTAAATGCATCAGTACAAGTCTCAGTTTCCAATATTACACTATTTATTTAAACCAAAATCTACTACTTACACATCTACTAAATTTATAACTACCAAAAACACATGTATGTATAAGAATCAGAATTTAATACTAAGCAAAAGTCAAGGTGCAGCTAACAGTTAACCAAATGGTGTAACGATAAAGCGGTAATATAACGTACAAAATAAGCGATAAATGAACAGGTATGATTTGAATTAAAAGAGATTATATCACGTGATATCTTAAGTTAAAGCGGATACGAAAATCCAACAGGAAAACTGATGCAGTAAGACCCTAAAGCATTATCGGACATTCAATTATACTTCTAGATTAGGTGTTACCCCAACGGTGGCCGAGCTCAGCATGCTCTATGATTTACCTTAAGGTACGGTTTGTTAGAACAGTGCGCCGCATATCATCTACCGTCGTGTAGGTTTGAATCATACTTGCTGACCCTATTTTAGTAGAAAGAAATCCCTGTAAAATCTCTGAATAAAAATACGTATGTTACAGCACTTGCCCTTTTTAATTTCAATAACAAAAGTTTGTGGGAAGAATTATTTAACAATTATTTCCAAACTTTCTCAGAATCAGAAGAAGCAGGTGACTGTCAGGAGTAATACACTTTCAGCCTCTCTGTGCCATTTGCCTGATTTTTAATTTTCTGTAATTGGATGCATTATTTTTAATTGATTTTTAATAGCAGTCAATAAGAAAGACAATATAATTACATAGACAACTTTTATAATTTTACTGGCCGTGTCTAACATAAAGTTGGATTATTCATAGTCCTTAGTTCATTTAAAATATAAAGAATACTTATGTTAGTGAATAAACAATAAAAATGTGGTAAAAGTAATTTTAAAATTCGATAATATAAGTCTTCCTCAGAAAATATTGAAAATTGTTATCACTTATGCTTATTTTGATAATATTATCTTGATGTTTCATAGGAGACAAACCTGATGCGCTGCAAATTCTAACCCAATTTGCATAAAACAAGAAATCCTTTTTCATATTAACACAACATAGGTTACAAATGGCCATCTCTCAAATAGTGATGTATGTAACAAGAGGTCAAGCTGAATGACCTTTTCTAATTATCAAGCTAAACATGCCGAATAGTATTCTTGCCTCCGGTAATATTAAAGAGAACACTTATAATATATGCCACACGCAGCCAGATATGGCAAGAGCGGTTAAACGCTAAAACAATTAAAACCAAAAGGAAGTGCAAAAAATTAAAAACCGGTCCTGAGCAATGTACTTCTCGAGTCGAAATAAAGAATGGCAAACAGAGGCGTAACTGAAAACGTGAAAGTTTAAAACGCATGCTTATAAACAGTTTTCTTTCCAATGGCTTAAGTGATATACGTTACGGCAAATTATGTTCTTCAGTAGCCCTGTATGTCCTTGTGTTTAAGTAGAATATTTTATAAGCCGACGTTATAACTCGCTAAGATTGAAATATACTTATTGTATCATTTAGTCCATGAAAAAGTTGAAAACCCCGAATGTTCTGTGACAGGGATAGAACATGTCTATCCCCGTTTTCGAGGGCGCTGAACACGATGGTAATATTTTTAAGGTTTCCACCCCTCAGCACCTACCCTTAAATTCGAAAAAGCCACCCCTATTTTGCATGCGGATCGGTTTTTTTTTGGCAGGATTCGGGTAGATCGTATGAAATTTAACCATACAACATCTTATCTACCTCCGGGGTTGATACCACGCCCTCCCCTAATACTAAAATACCCCCCCCCCCAAAAAATCAAAATGCATGAAAATTTGTTTATACGCGTTTTTGAGGGTGCTCCACCAACCACTCCTTTTTCATATTTCTTAATACTGAGGAAGTGGGAACTCGTTGGATCGGGGTTTTTAATGTTCACAATGTCGAAATCCTCTCAAGAACCTCGGTCCAACGAGTCCCCACATGCCCAGTATCAAGAAATATGAAAAGGGGATGGCTTTAGGGCAAGTGAACTCGGGCTACGTCTTTAATAATGCCCACCGCAGTTGCGGACGAAACATCACAATCGTCAACGACCCTTAGACCACGCCCTAGCAGCCCTTTAAGTGTTAATAGTTTATTGCCAAACCATAAAACTTATTACAATTTTCTACCCTTGCATATTACACACATTTTATAGCAGAATTGTTGTCCTCATGAAGCTCAGTGTGTAAAGATACTCGAATTGAATTAGTAATGGAGTACATAGTTCAAATCCTGTTGGCTTCTTCCGGTTTTTTAATTTCTTTTCTTTTAAAACCAGCCTTCTTGAAGGAAACAATTGATTCTTAATTAACAGAACGTATTATAGCTACCCAACTATAATAAGTTTATAAGACTTAGTACAACAATAAAAACTTAAATTGTAGATTATGTTTATGTGTTTAAGGAGGTTATCTGTAAAGATGCAAAAGTGTCAATTTTTGTATGATAATAGCTCCTGGAAAATCGTATATACATACTGATTTTTGTACATTACTTGCACATATGAACGATTTTTCTGGGTATTAAATGTTTACAATATAATAGGTATATTAATAATTATGTTAAAAAAAAACAAATTATAAATTATATTCACTTACATACGGACCTTAAAATGACGGAAAATACTGGTTCTTATTATTATTATTGTTATTATTTTTTTTTTGTTCAAAAAAGTCGTATCTAGGTTCATATTCTATGAAATTGAGACTGCAAACTTTATAAGTCATAAGATATCCAATTTTTTCACGTTTCAGAATTTTTTATTAACTATGCATGCGTTTCTAAACTGAAGAAAAAAAATTTTTAGATGTATTTTGATATTTTTTACGTGCTAATGAGGGGTATCCTTTGCGATTCGTTTGTTTTAGTTAAAGAAAGCAGATCCAATGTAGACCCTTGCGGAACTTCTAAAAATCTGCAAAGAACAGGTACTGACATATTATTTATTATTGTCAAGACATCAAAATATGATGTTCCACACTTTTATTAATGTAATTTTTTGTTTCTCTCCTGAGTCAGGCTTAATTAATTTTAACATTCTCGTCTATTTATACCCTTATGTGGCCAACGTCACTTAAAGCAATAACCCATTTTCGATATAGTTATTTTTTAACAAATTAACGATTCTTCTCGCCGCCTATGTTTAGAACCGTTATTGTTCGGATCAACGATCTCTTTGATTATTATACTCCCCCATCTGCTCCTTCAAATAAAAATGTATCTCTTTCCTAATGATCCTCGCAGTAATTATCGAGAAAAAAATAAGGATTAAATTACAAGTTTTACTCTCTTTATATTTTTATCTTTAAAGAGTTTGATTTCATTCAGTTCCCGGCGGTATAAAGGGAGTCAATATTATCAGTAACAGTGTTAATTAAATTCGCGACCCATTATTTTTCTGCAATAAGACGGTTTGTTAAGGATATACTTTCTACTTTTCACTTCTTTTTGTGTTCAAATAAAACTGCTTTTCCTTATTAGTATTTGAAATTATGAAACTAAATTGTCAAAACCAGATACTTGAAATAGACCAGTTTTAAAATTATGACAATTTTAAGCATTAACGACGTCTACAAATATGAATTTTAGTGTAGTGTACTTTTCATCAGTGTATGGCAAATTTTGAACATAAATCTATTTGAATTGCGGGCTCTTGAACGAAAGCATGATTAATTTGATTTCATTGTCAAATCTAATTAAAATAGTAAGTAACGAAGCACGAAAATATAGTACAGATGGGATAGGCAAGGAATTAATAAAAAAACACGTTTAGTGTAATTGGTTATCCCCCACTGAGTGTTATCAACGTAAGTCTTAGAAAAGGTATTTTGCCGGATTGTTTTAAGACGGCCACAATAGTATCTATATCAAAAGTTCCAGAAATATTCTTCCTTTTTGTGAAAAATTACTTGAATTAGTGGTGTTCAATCAAGTAATCCAATATATAAATTTAAATAATATATTGTGTACTTATCAATTAGGTTTTCGAGGTAAACATTCTTGTGAAACACATTTACAGTTCATAATATCTCAATGGAATCAACAACTCAACAAACCAGAAACAGGAATATAATATACAGTATTTATAGGTCTTAAAAGGACTTTCGAAACGACTGATAGGCAAATACTATTATTAAAATTAAAAGTATATGGCTTTTCAAATACGGATGCATTGGTTTGAGAGCTATCTTTCAAATCGTAAACAAATAATTAAGATAAATAATAAGTCAGAACCTATTGTAAATAACTTTGGGGTGCCCCAAAGGAAACGTTCTTGAGCCACACACAATATCGAAACTGACTAGCATGTCGTTCTGGGAAATAGAGTAATTTTGAAGAAGATCAATGAAATTGGTGGAATTTTTGACATAAGAAGGGGCTTGTTCAATAATGGGTTGTAGAGTATGGGCTAGATGTCTCGCTAATTTGTGAGTTGGGAAACGAAAAGCACTAACTATTGGTCGTAAAGGAATGTCGGTTTTGTGAATTTTAGGAAGACCGTATATTCTAGGAGTTCTAGACGATTTCTCTCGAGGAATGAGGGATTTTCGAATATCTGAATGGAGGTCAGAATTGTTGATGATGATTTTTGTTATCTTTTCTAAGTATGTGGTGGGATCGCGCTGGATGCGCTTGTAGTCCGGGGTATTGAGTAAATCGTTCATTTTTGTTAAGTAATCGGAGGTGTTTAGTATGACAGTGGAGTTGCCTTTGTCGGCTGGGAGAATGATAAGGTCGTCATTGTTATATAGGTCTTTTAGGGCTTGTCTTTCTCTAGAAGGTAGGTTAGAAGTGGGAGGAGTTCGAAGTATTCTAGCGATATCTTGTCTGGTGTCCTCAGCTTGATTGTTTGGAAGGTGGGATATAGATTCTTCGACTTGGGAAATAATGGTTTCAACTGGGATAGTTTTGGGAGAAACTGCAAAATTGAAACCTTTAGCTAAGTCTTGAAGGGCAGCATCGCTGATGGAGAAGTCAGAAAAGTTGTGAACTACCTTGTTAGGATCTAATGTGGATGAGGGGTTTCTGTTGGGCAATGAGTTGTAAGAGTTTGTTTTTCTGTGTGTTGGTCTTGTGTTCTGAGATATGTAGGTAGGGCTTTGTCGTTGGATAATCGGTCAAAGGTGTTCCAGAGTATTGGGTGAATACAGGAAGCGTGAATCTGTAGATAGGTTTTGTATAGACGTGTGCTGGTAGTGTTGAGGTTCGTTCTGGTGTTATGTATGGAATTTCGAGGTAGGGCAAAACTTGCTTTGTTAAGAATTTTTGAAATAGAGGGGGACTTGGAGTGATATTTAAGTTGGAGAGATTTTGGGATGACTTGGTGATCTCGACACGCTTTCAGGAAAGTAAGGTCACAAAGAAGTCTGGTTTTACGAAGTAGAACTGTGCTATAGGATTTAGTCAGAGAATGAATTTCCTCCCCGTAGAGGCGAATAAAATGTTCCGAGAAGCTTCCGCGGTCGTTGGTATGAAAAATACTAGGTTCTCGGGTTGAACCGCGTCTGAGATTGTTAATGTCTCGACGTTTCGGCTCCCGTTTTGGAGCCATTTTCAAAAGAAAAAGTGGGCCAAGTAAAAATTGTCAAAGAAAATAATGCTAGGAGTTCGTGGAACTGGTTCGATTCCGGGGTCTCAATCTGCCTACTCCCCAGATCTCACCACGATCCGTCTCTAAGGCCTCAATCTGCCTACTCCTTAGAGCGAACTCGCTGGCAGTATCGGACACAAAATATTCAGTAAAAAGTTCAATGTTTATAATTTTGGTGGACTTTTGCTTGCCTGTCTATTCACGTATTTTCAGTTCAATATCAATTTAGTTCGCTCCTCGGAGCTTAAAAATGCTTGAATCGCAACGACTTTGAATTATATTCTGGTTATTATAGATTCATGCGTTCAGACAGGGCGGTCCCATGCACATCTGAGTAAATGGTAAAGATACTTTGCTGACACCGAATCACTGAGGAACCGGTTCAGGGCAAATACGCGGAAAACACATAGTTTTTCCGCCAAAATCGATGGTTGAAAAGTGAAAGGTCACCCTCGACGCTAACTAGAGACTAGAGAACGTGTCCTCATATTTAACATAACGCATGTGTTGCAGTGCTGCACAACGTGGATTCGTAAAAGGATTTTTATTTTCGAAATTTTTGGCTGGGGCGGCATTACGTCCCCATGCAGCGACATTTAGTATACTTTCTAAAATTACACTCCTTGGTGAGTTTCTGATATTTTTGCATAAAAAGTGCTCCGTAGAGCGAAAATGTTATTTAATATCCTTTTCCAACGATGTTTTTACGTGGATTCGTATAGGTCGGAATTTGTTATAGTTTCGAAAAATTTATCGAGGGTTTTGGCGTGTTCTTTAACAATATAAGCGGATATAAGTATGTAATATTCAACTTATCTGTATTTTTTACTTGAAATTGTGACATTTAATATCCTTGAAATAAATAAACTTCATCCATTCATATGACATTAACATAGAACTTCAGAAAAGTACTGCTAGCAGCCCAGAGTTTTTATTTCCAATTTAATGCTATTTTAAGTGAACCCAATACGTAGAGCAATTCATTAGAGCACACATGAATATTGTATAATCATGCGCAATTAATACTACTAATAATGTATCGACTGCTGTTTACATTTGATCAAAATTAATACACAATGAGAATCTCGATGTAAGCTAAATGCTGGTCAAAATACATACATGCTTTATTAAGGGCTCTCACAAATACAGAAAGACTGAACTCGAGTAAAATTTGAATAACCGTATTGTGTTATTTAAATTTGGAGTGTTTGTGTTAAATATTCACAAACCCAAGTGTGCATACACATAACAATAAATTTAATTTATGTTGTCTTATTACGTTATATTTCTGGTCCATCACTAACAAAATATTTTAATGCGGATGATTTTTAAGCTCTTCGACAGCTTTCACCAAATCCTTATATGGGTTGTATAAAAGGACTGCCTTAATTATAATCCCGAGGAATGTTAGCATATGGATAAAGTGATCACAATAATTATTTTAGCTTGTACATTTGATAATGTACAATACAAATTCTTCTTAGTTAACGATAAAATTATCGCGTTATTTATGGAAAATAGGCAGCGAGTGTTATGTTATATTTATCGAGTTTGTATCCCACTGTTAAGATATTATAATCCGAACAATTTTAATGACATACGGGAGATAGTAAACACGTTTATATTAAAAACATGTTTAAGTACGTATATAAATTAAAAGTAGATAATTTTAATTGAGTTAGTTAGCAAGCTCTGTTAAGAACTGAGTACATATCAGTACATCATGCTGTAATTTTTTCTTAAAGGGGTAAGAATTAGCAAAAAGTGTAAAATTGTTCCGACAGATAACGCATCTGTCCATGGTAATGCCAACTTCACAGTGAAGATAGCATGATCACTCACAGAAAGCGCTTTTAAAAAGTACGCAAACATCTGCTTCTTATCATAAAAATAATTTAACAATTAATAAAAAAAAATTAATTAAAAAACTGTTTCTCCTAATAACTTTTGGTGATGAACTTGATAACATTAAAATTCATGAAAATCGGTCTTAATAATAATTGAAATAAATAACGATCACAAGAATTGTTTCAATATAAAGAAGGACTGGAAAAAATGGATCGCTTTAAAACAGTGAGCAATCGCGACTAAACAATTCTGGGTGCATCGTACACAAAAATGGAACACAAAATACAACAGCACCAGTAGTAAGGAAGGTTTGGAGATAGGTTTCAAAAGATTTTGGAAACAAAACGTGAACTACTGTGATTTATATTGCAAAAGCACAAATCGCGAATCACAAGAATTATAAAGTTGTCCTAAAAAGTGAAAGATTTCTCGAAAATAGTTTATGTAGGAACTATTTTAGAGAAAACTTTATTTCTTTAATTGTTTCTCGATGCAACAAATTCGTACGCGATACGTAACAAAGTCTCGAAGTCAAAAACATATTAAAAAAATGTATTTTCAACGGTTTTTGTAGGTAGTAGGTTTTGGTGCAACGAATTTGTACACGACACGCAAAAAATTCTCGAAGTGAAAAATTCATTTGCAATGGTTCTTGCAGGAGGTAGTGTCAAGTTGCGCTGGAAATTAGTCATTTTAAAAAATTTTTCGAAAACTTGTTTTGTAACAAATAATAAATTCGTACACGACACGTAACAAATTGTCTAAGTGAATATCCCACGAAAAAATGCATTTGCAACGGTTTTTCGTGGTGCAGTGCCAGGTTACCTTGGAAATTCAACATTTTATCGATTTTTGAGAAAACTTATTTCACAACAAATTATGTCTCGGCGCAACAAATTCGTACACCACATGCAGCAAATTTTCGAAGTGATAAGAATATTTAAATCTAGGTTAACTCACAAACAGAACAATCAATAAAAATTATTATGATTTAAAAGCTCCTCTCATTTTTAGCAATTTGTCGCAAACAAAGTTTTCTCTAAAATAGTTTCTACATAATAAACTATTTTCGAGAAATCTTTCACTTTTTAAGACAACCTTGGAATTCTTGTGACTCGCGATTATTTTTTATTAATGGTGCACAACAAATTCGCAAAAAATTATTTTTACCACAAGAAAATGGGTGTGCACTTCTTAAAGCGATTTCTGTGTTTTCTCACCGTAACAAATTCACAACAAAAAAGCTATAGTTAATCGGACCAGAACAATCTCAAAATTTTAAAGTGGTAGTTAACTTAATATAGCTCATTGATTCATCTATTGATCATAAAATTTTACAGCATCAGACTAATCTACTTACTTATTTTAAAGGTACTAGTTGTACAATTGTGATAATTTCCAAAAAACAATGTGGTTTAACGTGTGAGCCGAAGATAATTATTACCAATCACAGTTTACACAGTTAGCTAGGTTATATACTTAGATAAGTATATTGCATATCAATATTTAAGTCATTTACAAATCGAATATCTCTAAAGTTTATAATATACAATTATTTTATTTGCATGCCAGTATGATTGCAATAAATTGAATTTCATTTCCTCTCCACTACTAAGTATGCAATATTGTATTTGCATAAATTACGCTGAATATTTGTTTTAAATAATTAGTATTGTAAATACATCAGCACAGGCATAATGTGAATAATGTACACATTCATTACATTACGATTTATAACAGGATTATTATGAATATGAAATAAATTTATTTTCTGCGAATTGTGGAGAACAATTGTAAATTTTAATTAGCGTAGTTGCTTATGCTTCCTTGTGAGTTATCAGGGCGATGAGAAATATTTAATTTTGCCACAAACTTCAAAGGATATAATTTTTTTTTAATTTTTAATTTTTTTATATTTTCTATACCACCCGGTCTCTGAAGCCTCTGGAAGAGACTTGTGTGGGAGGCGGAAAAATCCCTTATTTTTGTAAGTTTTGAGGATTCCTTTTACTTATACTTTTTTAGTAAGACATACCAAAACATGTGACAGAATGCATTTTTATAATCTTTAAAATCAGTTATTAGGATAGGATAAAAAAATAATGGGGCCTGTCCTGTCCAAATGTTTTTAAACTTTAAAAAAAAACGTAAAACGTTCACATGTATGACTAATACAAGCTGGGTCATTTATACATTGAAGTTATCTCATAACATAACAGTTGTATCCAGCAATTTCATGTTATAAGATTAAACAATATTGTTTTGTAACACTTTGACTCGTAAGAATTGCCAATTGTCCAATTGTTATAATAGCTGTTTTATTCTCGTTAGCCCAGGTAGTACCTCTTGGAATGTTTGGCCAATCAATGGATGAATTGCTTTGATGGTAATGTTACTGTATGCTACTGTTACATTGTCAGCAAATAGGGATAAAGGTGAAGTGGTTAAATAGTTGGGTAAGTTGTTTATATATAACACAAATAACAGTAGCCCTAAAACAGAGCCTTGAGGAATTCCACACATAAAATTCTACATTTCTGAATGTACATTGTTTATTTGAACTTTTGTCGTTAGCCATGTATATTCTTTAAACCCACGGGTCTTAGTAAGCTTTTGTTGCGATTGTAATTAATCGGCTTATATTTACGTCTCCAACGCGATGCCTCTTCCTTCAATGATATCCCATACACAGATACGTATATATATATGGGCGTGACGTTATCCTGTCGATTTTGGATTCTCTGACAAGAATCCTAATTGGAATTCCCTCAAGTCGGCCGATGCTTATCACTGAGCGCTATCGCGTCTCTCATAAAATAATAGACGGAGAATTATTTTAATTGGCTCTATGCATTCATCCGACTACAGAAATTCACATGTCTACAGTATATAAGGCTTTGAATTATTTTGTTCGAAAATTATTTTAAAGATGTTCGATGTTAATGTCTAAAAGGTGCCTAACTTGAAATAGTTTCAAATTAAAATTAACGTCAAGTTGTCTGTCAGTCGAATTCCTCGAAGGGAGCATATCGGAAGTTATTGGATACGAGGAATTTTGCTCGGTAAATCTATAATTTAATCATAGCCAGTACCAATGCTCATATTCTTACCTATCAATTCAACATTATAGTCATTTAAAGCCGATTAAATATGAAAAGAAAGAGAATTAAATGTCAATCAAGAAGAAAATTATTTCTCGTAATGGTTCATTTGTGAAGTTCGTTTGACGCCTTCATCAGTCTGAAATATTGTTCAAATTAGAAGTAGTAGATTCTCTATAGATTACAGAGGTCAGGATCGTGAACGCAATACAGAACTGTAGACACAAGGTCAAATCATATGTACATATACATTATGCCAAAAACAATTCCTCCGGGAAGACGGGGTCGTGATAGAGCTCAAAATGTTACCACCGTGATTTTTTATATTGTTCTTTGCGAGTTGATATGATTATACTTGATATTTGTAAAGGCATTCCTTTAATTCAAATGTGCTTTTAGGGGGCAGAATATTAAAACATAATAAATTCAGTGTATAATTAGAAAAACCTTCATCTTAACTTAAAAATACACTTTATTTTCGTAATTAAAAGTCGCACTCAATATACAGTAAAAAAGTAGTTACAAAATTCACATTCCATTTCATCAAGCATGAAAGGTAAATGTTGATTAGTTACCTCTTAGAAGGCTTACTGTTCTTTCATTAAAACGTGTTGTATTATGTATTGTTGAAATAGGCATGTTTCATTTTATGAGCAGATATCTTGATTAAGATCGTACGTTAAAAATATACTATAACCTTAGAAATATATGCATTGGTAATAATAATTCTTGATTATTTATTACAAGTGCATTTAATACGTTCATAAAGCTGCTGTATTTATTGTTGACACAATGTATGTGGCATTTCATAAATTTGAAAGCGCCCCGATTCACATTTACATAATAATAAAATAAGTAACCTATGTTCTATCATGTTAACGAGTCATTTTAATACCGTATAAACGTGTATTTCACATCATTTGACTACTTCTAAAGATTGTTAGATCACTGAACACACTAACTACTAATTTAACCGTTTTTGTGTTTTGTGATTATATTGATTTGATATTTGACGCATTAATTGCAAATAAATTTCGTTTCTAAATTAATATCTCGTCTGTACTATATTTCTTGCATTTTCTCTTCAGAGTGTATGCGATTCAACGGCGATTTGTTTTGAAATACTTACTGCTCTTAAGCATCTGCCAATATTTAACATTTACACGAATGGAATGTGTGCATTGCGAGGTGCAAGTATGTGCCAATCTTAGGGTGGAACGGACCGAAGAGCGAGAGGGCATCCGCGAGGTTACAGTCTGCGACTGAGGAAGTCCAAGGCCTACCACACACGTAACATCCCTGAGCCGCCAATGGTCCTAGCAGCGTTGTTGTAGTTAGTTTCTACTTTCATAATGTGTAATATTTGATTGCTTACATATTATCACTTCCGATTATATCGGGTATCAAAATTAAGGGTCAGTTTGATAATACAGCGCTACCTTGATTCTCAACTCTGTTTGTTATTGTTTTTTTTTTGAATTTGTTGAATTTGTAATGTCCCCTCTAATAGGCTTATCTTTAAAACTAGTTGATAGTACTACGACATTTTATTGTTTTAATGAGTTTTTAAACAATGAAACAAATTTTTGAAAAAAATTAAAAATAAAGTTAAAATCATACCTGGTATATCATAATCTTGAAGTCTAAAAATAAAATCATTTTTATTCATTTTTTGTGGGCAAATTTTAAAAACCGATCTCTGAAGTATGGTGTCCTCTATGTCCTTTTACTAAGAATTAAGATGTGCATATCCAAGAGAGAGAGAGATCCGATAAGGAAATATTTATTATTTTCGGCCATAACTTTTTTGTTAATACGTATATTGGTAAAAAAAACATAACATTTTAGTGACAATTTCGAAAATAAAGAACTAAAATTGACACTATTTGAACCATTCGAAATTAATAAATGAAATCATTCAATTATACATCATTCACAACTTTTCTACGTTTTAAATTACAGCCCTATAAAATTTGTGAAAATCGATTGATTAAATTTGTTTTGTAAGTTGAGTTCTTATCAAGTAAACACGCCGAAACAGTCATCTATTTATAAGTAAATGCTTAACTAAAATTTTATTTTCATGTATTAGCATAACTTAACTCAAGAATTGTCATCCTTTGGCAAATAGATTTGTTTACCACAAGGAAATTATCTTTAATCTAAAGAAGATATGTAAATTAGTTTTGACCCCAAATATTGGCAGGTTTAATTTAACCGGCGACTCCGGCAGATTATAGAATTTTATAGAACACTTGCTTTTTATTTAATTAAAAAGTCGCTTACAATTTTTGATTTCGTAATTTTCAAAAAAGATGAGAAGGACCTCGGTTAATAGCTTGTTGAATAAATGTTGGTTCAACAAATTTCTTTTGTTGCTGTTGTTGTAACGAGTTTGACTTATATCAACATTAGCGTATTTGGAGCCCAGTTTATGTATTTACACTATTTTATGAAGTTTAAAAGCATTTGAAGCCACCTTGCTAGGGAATCTAGGGATAACTTTATCTTTATAATTTTTTCGATTGTAATGTATATAAAATACGTGACCGATTTTTTTACATTATTGACCACTCTACAGAAAATATTTTAGAAAAAAATTACCTCTGTACCATATAGGTTGAACTGTGGTACAGAACGTTGCAGGTATTACACTCCCATTAAAATCTGTTTCTTCGGCGAGTTGTGAATACAGAATATTAGCAACCATCAGAAAAAGTAATATTTGTCATAAAAAGTTGATTTTATCGTTCAATTATCACTTTTCGATGTAATCGAATAAAAACATGTTTTTAATTATTGCAAGTAAAAGCTTGAGGATATTTTTTTTAGTATTTCTTGCATGCGTAGTATAATTAGCATGGTACATGTATATTCAATAAAACGGGTGTATCCACGCCACTCGTTATTGCGTTCCGTCGTAATTTTTTTTTCAGTTAGTAGGTATTTCTAGATGCAGAAAGATTAAAGTTCATTTGACTGACGATGATTGTTCATCAGTCACTAACAGAACAATCTAGTTCATCCAAGTTCAGTTAAATTAATTTAAATTCAGTCACTGTGCTTGTTCGTAGCTCATGTGTGAAATTGAAATTGAATTAACGCATTTGGTATGTTTTTAATTACCTTATCCATTCTTCACCATACAATCATTTTCTTTAACTTCATTACTTATTGTTGTTGCTTTTGGTTTTGGTCAAAATTAATTTCAACGATAAACTACAACAAACCATACATATTTGTAAATCGCTTGATAAGCTCTGTCAAATGACGCCATTGATCATCTCTGTGATCACATATGCCAAAGTAGCGATAGTCAATTTTTTTTTTCAAATGCTATACTTTTTTTGCCGATTATTGTAGATACTTTTATTTCTACATGCAACTGTATAGAAAAGTATACACTTCCATAAGAAAAATTTCGATAAAATTAATAAAATATAAAAATACATTCAAAGGTTTTGTTTATGAATCAGCATAGTTGGCCATGGAAACAACTGAAATTTGACATTGTACATGATGTAACGTACCACCTAGGCGAATCGACTCGAAAGAGAAGTTTTTTATCGAGGATCATATAAGACACTGATGAGAAGTAAAAATTTCGAAACAGTTTGGCCAATAGCCGCGTTGGTTAAAGCGCGAGGTGGCAATCGCGATTAGTCACACGGGATTCGCGCCACCGGGTTCGAATCCCGGCTCCAGCACTGGCATTGTCAGAGGAAATGGTTGTATGTCTGAGTTTTTTCAATGTGTAACTCCCTTCCGCACAGGCCTCTAGCTTCTGGGATTGTGGGTTGCCTAATTTCTGTGGTGTTTATTTATTTATTATTTATTAGTTTGATGTTTTAACTAAAGAAAGTTTTGTTTTTAAATAACTATGTAATTCATTTTTTTAAAAAACAAACAATTAAATCGTATCTTTAGTTAATTAATGATAGTAATATTCAATAATAATATTTAAATAACAATTGAAAATAAATAACAATTACCAATAAAAAACTACTAATACTAGAAAACTTACTAACAACAGTTTAAAAAATAAAAATATTTATTACTTCACATATTCGGAGTAGCTTCCGTTAGCTTCTTAACATAACTGTCCTCTCTTTATCACGCCTTGGATACATACATGTTGTCTAACTTCAACATTTAATCTGCGACATTCAACTCGTTTTCTATTTTTAAGATCTTCGACGTCATTTAGAGGTGTAAAGTAAACTCTTTCTTTTAGATAGGGCCAAAGGAAAAATCCGACGGTGTAAGATCCGGAAATCTGGCAGACCACGTAACTCCCTCACTATGATTTCCGATCCATCTACTTGGATAGGCTCTATTTAAATAATTTTTTACACCCGTCCCCTTCCGCACAAGCCCCAGGCTTCTGGAATTGGGGGTTGTCTAATTTCTGTGGTGTTTATTTATTTATTTATTTATAATTATAGCATTATGTGGCGGTGCCCCATCTTGCTGTAATATCATGTTAATCCTAATATGTAATGGAACGTCTTCTATGAAATTTAACAATTCTTCTCTTAAAAGCTATAGATATCTTTCTCCAGTAAGTGTGCCTTCGTAAAACTTGGGTCCTATAATTTGTTCCGCACAATACATTAATTCCCTAGGTATTTTGTACATTAGTTTCTCTAAGCCAGTGAGGATTATCCTGAGACCAATAATGGCAGTTATGTCGGTTTACTGTTCCATTATTATGGAAACGGGATTCATCTGACCACATGATACGATCTAAGATAGTTCTTAAGCAACTGCCAACCATGCTACAAAATTTAGATGTCCAGGAACCAAACCCTGATGTAAGTGTATTTTATACTGTCTCAGTTTATTGTCTTTCAGAATTCTTTGAACCGAGGAATATGAAATATCAGTTGTTCTTCATCTCATACAGTTCTGTGTTTAAAAACGTTTCTTTTTTTCGCAAAACTTCCACTTTTGCCCATATTTTGCCATTTTGTCTGTTGACGTTGACCTATTTCGAAAGCGTTCACGATATAATCATTTGACTGCTTTTCTGTTCTTTCCGCACTCTCGATAAATTAATATCATACCCAATTCATACTGCACGATTCATGAGACTTCCTGTATATATTAAGAATATTTTGACAAAAATTATTTTCTATCGAACCTCTTTTTTAATACACTGACCCACACAGGTGAGTAAAATAAATACTTTTATTTCAATTTTGTCGTTATGATTATTTATGATGGATGGGTCCGAGAATTTGTATGACTAAGTGATCGTATAAGAATTAACTTTCGTTTTCTCAGTAGAGATTCTTGTCTGGCAACATGGAGTCCTGTCCTCCAGAGAGTCAGTTTACTAGTCAGGTATACATTCCTTTCTCACAACACGCGTGAAACGATGAATTGCCGTTCTAGGTGTTGCCCTAATCGCTCTATCAACCTGCAGCGGCTTGTAATTGCTTTTATAAATCCGCCGGGAGATTTATAACTCAGTAATGAAAATGTGCTCGCTCTTCTAATTGCTATTGATTCCGGAGGATTCAGACGGAGATCAAAAATTCATGCGCGGGTCAGTTAGTTAAAAAATGATGTGTCATGCATCCGTTGATTGTAATACTTCACCAGTATCCATATAAATACATCCGCTATAGTACTATCATAAATTATATAAAAATGTAGTTTTCCTTTTTAACAGAAGAGTCAGATAATCATATCAAATTTATATCAAGGATTTATAGGGCCTGTTGACTAAATAGAGCAGAATATCGGAATTTAAAAATAAGTAGTTCTTGAAAAAAAATCTTGAGCTGATGTGCAAAAAAAAAATAAAAAATGATGACTTAGTTTGTTTTTAATATAAAAATGTTAAAGATGCCGTTACACAGACATATGTGACTGCAGTTTGAACTTTCAAAGTCATCTTCAAATAATTTATTTTGATTTACTATTTCACAATGACTGTGAGATGAAACTGTTGCCACAGATTTTTTTAGTAATAACAGACATAGTGTTTTATTTTATTTTTACGAGATTTTTAAAACAACCTTTTTCAAATGACTAATATATCTATCGAAATGTCGACAATCATAACCGTGTATCAAACGTTAACTAAATGTGTTTTATTTTTCCATGAACTGCTGCTATTCTTTTGTTTGCCTTAAAAGATGCGGTTTTATACACCTGGGAATTTTCAAAATTAACAAAACAAATGGTACCGGTAGTTTAGTAAATTTTCGTTTCAAATAATATGGCTTTCAATGATGCGGTGAAAAATTCTATATATGACATTTATTTTCAAACATTTGCCGATGTTATTATTTGATAAAGTTCATGTAGTGCTTTTTTAATTTCTTGTGATTTATTTGCTAATATAACTATTTAAAAGTTTAAAAAAATACCAAATGGTGGGATTTACTCAAAATGAAAAGCTGGAAATGTAACTAATTTATGGAGAACCTAAATGAAATTGATATCAAGCTGAAAGGTTATATGCAGAGCGGCATCCTGAAAGGCGTCACCCTTGTAGAAAATATTTTAAGATTTTAGAAAAAAAGTTTAGGGCCCAGCCACATAAAAACGAACAAAATACGTTTATTATTGACGAGGCCACAGAGATTAATGTATTAGCATCCGTGGAAATGAATAAAAATGCAAATACACGTGAGGCTGGAAGTGCTCTTGATATTACCGAGAATCTGTTAGAAGAATATTGAGAAAACATGGATATAAATCATATAAATATCAACTTCATCAGCATTTATATGAAGCTAATGCAGGTAGGAGAGTTCATTATTGCAATTGATTACTAGAAAATAGAAACATTGTTCCCAGAATTCTATTCACAGATGAAAGTCGGTTCACCAACAATGGCATGTTTAACCGAAATAATTTGCGTTACTAGTCTTAGGAAAATTTACATGAATTTAGAGAAGGAAATCACCAAGAAGTGTTTGTGGTAAATGTATGGGCAGGAATTGTTTGTACTAGGATCATAGGTTCTATTTTATTTCAGGGGACTTTAAATGGAATTAGGTACCTGAACTTTTTGGAAAATGAAATTGAGAGGTTTTTAGAAGAATTAACTGTGAATTTGAGAGAAGAAGCATTTATTAACATCAAGAAGGGGCTTCACCACATAATCTTCGAGATGTCTCTAATTATTAGAAAACAGATTTCAAAATAGAGCCATTTCGACATATGGGAGCACAAGATAGCCTGCCAGACTACCTGGCCTAGCCCCTATGGATTTTTTTCTTGTGGGGGTACGTCAAACAACGAGTTTATTCATCATCTTGAATAAACCTTCAGGAGTTAGAAACCAAAATTCGCCAAGCTCTTGCAACAATACCTGCGCAAATGTTAGAACGGGTGCTAAAGAAAACAATCAGTAGGGCTCAAAAATGTACTGAAGTTGAAGGAATGCAATTTGAATAATTGCTATAATTTTATTTTCCCCTGTCTCATAAATAATTATTAATAAATTCTGTAAATTTTATTTAATCTCTATGTATTTTTTTAACACTACCAATAATCCAATCCAATAATTTCAAATTAAATTAGCATCGAAACTAGACATATTATACATCAAATGAAAGGTTAATGTTTTGGGCTTTGTTGGTGCAAGTAAGAAAATAGGTTACCATTTAAAAAAAGAGAATCAAATCTATTTGCTTTTATGTTTTTCTCAAAAAAAATGATCTAGTTGCGATATATCGTTGCAACAAGAATTCCATGTGGAATCTAAATATGCAAATATATATGTAGGTTGCTATTTAAAAATCAAAAGTTCCGGTTGGACCGGAAGTGACATTTTCCACTTAATAAGTGCAAAATGTGGCTTTTTGTATCACAAATGATATGGATTTTAAAATTGCATTCCTAAAGTCAACTTAGAAATTGGAACGAGACTAATCTCGTTGCCACCCGGTATATGAAACATTTGTTTTACTTTCATAGTAGGTTAGCAAACTTCATTTCACTGTTGAAACTATTATCCCACCGTTTTATTTTCAAAATATTTTAGAAATATTTAGGTTTGCTGATTAATATTTTTACTCGCTCTGAACATATTTCATTCTTTAATTAAATACAGAAATTAGTTTTTCCTTCATTTTGAGGAGTCTTTTCAATTTTATTTTTGCATGGAATATTAAAATGTGAAAATCTATCATTTCAGCGATAGCTAAATAGTTATATCTACTTTGATCATAAAACTTTCAACAATTTTTAATAACCGAGGATCGACTTTATTCCTCTCTATAACCCATCCTTTGATCTCTACAAATTCAACATGCATGCATATGCATAAGTTACAATAAAATTAGCAACTCAGCTCATATTTGTAATTTACCATTCAATATCTCGTCGCCGTTTTTCTCTGAAGGATCCAAACTATTTCCTATGTCTTTGACGTGGATGAGATGTACGTGCCTTCTTGTATGAAACTTCTTTGTCGACTTAAAAATATCATTCTCCCATACTTTTATTTATATCCCCCATTCAGGACATTACATTAAACATACCCGCATACGGTTTTCATCTTTTGAAAAACTGCCTCTGGCTTTCGCCTTTTCTTTTCTATAGCAACTTGTCTTCTTTGGAACCCCTATCAAAATAATGTCTTATCCATTCTCCTAAAGGCTCAGAGGCGGATCTAGGATATTTCCCGCGTCTTTTAAAGTTAAAATTATCATAAAATGTACTCTTATACTGTACTCATTGTGATAATTTTTATAGGAGGTATTAACATCATTTTTTATTTTTGTTCTCAATTATTTAAACTCATTGTAGGAATCAACATTATTATGTTTTTATATTGTCTCCATAGAATCTTTTTCTCTTGATATCCAAGGTAATACTATTTGTATACCAGGGTGGATACTTCCTGGGACGTGACACACATTTTGGGATATTATTCAAAAACACTAATCAACTGGTCATGAAACTTGTCACACGCTAAGTTATACCAACAAAAAGATATATTTTGAACAGGAAAACGGAAATAGTATACAATTTCCCACCCCTTCTGTACTGTATTTACGAGATTTATGGTTTTAGTAATTTTAATTCCGGCCCTGTCCAAAACTCTCATTCCTGTATATAATATCATCATAGTGTCTTCCTTAGTCCTTTGAATAATTTTCACTGTTTCAAAAAACCATTGCACTTGCTTTTCTCTGTTTACCAATCTGTTTGTAGCGTTTTCTTTGAAATAATTAACATTTTTTATACAGGATATTTGCAGAAGGTTGGACATGATCCTGTTGCCAAATCTGCACATACTATTCAAAACAATTTGTTTAATGTTATGGTTGTTTTATTTTTGTCTTATTCTCTTTTGTTAGGCCGAGCGCAAACACAGCCACTTTGTGGTCGCCACCGCTGGCTGCCACATGCTCTGGACTGCATTTTGTGCACATTTGTTATGGATTCATCGCACAAACAGCGTTCATAGTGGCCGGTCCGAGCCACAGGCTAGGGCACGCAAAATGCAGTATACAGCGTGTGGCGATCACCGGTGGCGACCACATGTGGCTGGTTTGCGCTCGGCCTTAATGTAGATGTGAATTTGGGAAAAACAAATATGAGAAAACCTTTGTAAAATATGAAAATTGTGTTAACAATGTTCTCGTAATCGATCTCTGATGGGGATATAGGCGAGGTGTTGACGAGGTGAGTAGTAGTTCAGCTTCCACCAAATCAAATTGGACAGTCTAAATTAAAACTCCAAATAGAGAAAAATAAACTAAAGGTAAAAAAGTAGCCCATATTTTAATCTGTCTGCCCCCAGCAGACAGATTAATCCTAAAAAAAGGACTACAATTGAGGGCTGTTGTATATCACCAGCCGCAAACTAGTTTCGAGCTTGTTAGCCCTCATCAGTAGGGCATAGGTAAATACACAACAAACCTACACTGTCCCTCCAGTCTGTCAAATTACAAACGAAATGCGTTCACAACTTGTCGAATGACTCCATCTGGTGGCGACTTATTGCAATCTGGGTGGCATGAATTTAGTTCCTTTTATATTAAATAGTGGAATTTTTGGTCTATCAATTATTCTGTTATCAAATTTTATTATTCACTTGACGCAACAGCCGCCATGTTTTTTTCTATAACCGGCCATATTTTGCTTCTCTATAATTTCTGTTGCGATTGTTTTTTCTATAGTCCACCATATTTCTGTCACCGTGCATATTCTTGCAGAGGACGTTACTCCAGATGGCACACATACCGCCGAATAAAAAAATTTGAGGGCGTGGCTTAAAGGTGAAGATGTTTTTTCTGCAATCAACCATGTTTCAATGGCACCGCGCATGTTTTTGCAGAGGGCATCACCTCAGACGATACATGTACTGCGGATTAAAAAAAATGGGAGCGTGGCTTAAATGTGGAGTGGTGGGCGTGGGTTAAAGGTGAAGTGGTGGGGCTGATCTCAAGTGGCGCCATACCTACTACGCATGTTTTTTTTTGTAATCCACCATGTTTCTATGTCATTGTGCATGTTTTTGAGGAAGGCGTCAACCCAGACGACACATTTAATGCCGAATAAAACAATTTTGAGAGCGTGGCTTAAATGTGATGTGGTGGGCGTGGTTCAAAAATGGGGTGGTGGGCGTGGCTTAAAGGTGAAGTGGTGGGGCTGGTCTCAAGTGGCGCCTTACCTACAGTAGCACAATAGTTAGCGCGTCGAGCTTTCACTCTAAGCAAATTTAGCGAGGTAGGTTCGAGCCCCACCTACTGCAAACGAATTTTCAATTATGATTTACCGCCAAGAAGTGGTTCGGATCCCACCATAAACTGTAGTGATCCGCCTCCTTTATTCACACAAGTCTAGGTTTAAGATGATCATTCAAGTGATCTGGAAGGCAGTTAAAACATTTATTATAACTATCCGTAGTGAAATGGGGATTAAATTCATATATAAGTACAAAATAACAAATCATAGATCAAAATGTTTAAAAATTTTGATTTGTACATTATCGTTTTATACGTGTTTCCTTCTGGAAGCCCATCCCCCTTGGCCCCTTGAATAACAATCTTCTTCAGAAAAACTCAACTCAATATTTGTGTATAATTCATGGTATTTTTTCTAATTAAAATTTATTTTACATTTACAAGTAACGTGTGAATTTTGGCATGCTATCAAACTAGTTCCATCAGGTATTTCTCAAATAATTTTAACATAGAGCATTGCTATAACCTTCCCTGAGCTGTAAAATTAAACACGCTGAATCGAGAGCACTGAGATGTGATTGCCGTACCGTGACCAAGACGTATACGGCAGATCGAGGCGGAATTGTGTAAAATAAAATGTAACGAGAGTATGTTAGCGAACGCAAGAAATATGATATTTCCCTCTTTAGATTTTTGTCCCCAATGTTTCAAAGGGGCGCATGCTATAACACTCGCAATACTCGTTGATATTATGGACATAAAATAAAATTATTTTCATTTTTAAAATCTCATTTGATGTTCTATATTTAGGGCTGCTAAATTGTTTTTTGTAATTTTCTAACAATTAGATAGGCGAATTTTTACATTTTTTAATTTGGCGGGTAACTTTTTTATTTCCATGAAAGGCATTTCTGTCTGCCTGTCCTTCCGTCAGTTTGTTCGTCCATATGTGTGTGTCGGTTGGCGCTGTATCTATAAAACTATTTGTGGACAAAGGTAAAGTGAAGATCCATAACAACATAATATCTAAAATGTTTTTATATTTTTTCTTTCGTTCGTTTTATTAACCATCGTCAAAGAAAATGTCTAATTTAAATAAATGTATTGAAAACTAGTATTTAAATTTTTTGTATCCTTGTATGCGTGGTACTTGCATCCCAAATCAGAGATTTTCTCTGACGATGGTCAATAAAACCGAAACATACAAAACTATAATCACGTTTTGTTTAAGAAACGTTATTTTAAGAAGAAAGTGTACATAAGAGTGAATAACATTCTGAAAAAACCAAAACCTGACGACTGTTTATCCAATATCGGATAAAATGTTCAACAATTATTAAAAAATCTCAGTAGTATATCGGCAAAGAATCCGTTTATGTCTAGTTTAACTTGTTATTATGTAATTATTTCAGTGAACCTTCTAATTACTATTTCTTTTGGCACACATAGTTGTACCTGTTGGAATTCCTAAGATAAATCTTCTTACTTTCATATTATTGAATAAATAAATCATCAAACAAGTGGGCGAGCCGTCACTGTACAAAGGTAGTACTTTTCATGAAAGACGTACTTTATAATATTAATCAAAGGAATTTTGCAACGTATCATCCAGTGGCAACATTCATTATCCCGATGAATATAAAGAGGCATATGCTACTTTGATCTATAATTATTCGGTTAGAGCTAAAGACATCGATTGGTCTGCAGCACGAAATAGTTCACGACGTCTGGAATTTTCAAATAGACTTTTCACTGGAATTTTTTAACTCCCTTTTAGTATTTATACAACTGTGTTTTTTTTTCTTACAAGAAACGACATCTCGAACTAAATGTTTTTTGATACGTTTTGTATTTTATGTGCTATATTTTGCGCTTCTTGGTGCCAATTTTAAAGCCGTTACCGATATTTATTTGAATGGGCGAAGCTTAAGGCCTTGAGGAAATAAAACGGGCCATGTACAAATAGAGGATTAATCTTATCGGACGCAAATGTTGTCCTTTTGGAAATGTTAAAACTTAATATAGGAAAATATTGTAGAGTTTTGAGAAATATCTATTTAAAAGTATTTCTTAGTGTTAGATTGCGTTAATAATCCAACTCGCATCGCAACTGAATCGGGTCTGTAAAATGACTTAGGAAGTTGCGAGTAACCCAAACTCGTCTAGACTGCGAGATTCAGACGCAGGTTATTGTCTCATTGAATACAACAAATTACTCCCAATATAACTAGTACCTCTTCTGTATTACAACAAAAATCTTGGATATTTCAGCTTCGGGTAGTATACGCCTAGATTACTGTCATTTGAAATTTGATCAGTTTGATACGATTTTACTTACAGCCCACTCAGTTGCCACTGGAATGCTATATAGATGGATATTTTAATCGTTTTTGTGCTCATCATAATTGATCGATTATACTTAGATATAAATCATTTTCTCCAACAAGTAAAAGACTGTTAATAGAGGTAATCGGTGTCTCTAAATGTAAATGTTTTTGCTGTGTAGTGCAATTATCTTCATGGTTAAAAAAATATCTGTTTTTATTTACTTGAGGCAGAGGTAATACAAATGTTGTTTTTCTCTCATTACATCTAACATCTTAAATAACTTTAAAGCATTATTTTTGAATTCTAAGATGTGCAGTTTATTAGGGAGTTTGAGACTGGGCAAACCAGAACTTAGTTCCTTTTTCGTTCGTCATTTCTAATTTGTGTGTTGTAGATAGATAGATATATATTTATTATTCCATTATTCAGATACATTATAAAAATAACCCATATAGGTTGTCTTTAAAATGACGAAGATCTATATTTCTATATATAAAATCTTGCACAGAATAAAACGCCTTTCCTCGAAAAAGAATTTTGTTTGCTTTTCAAATCTGGAGAAATTTTTAATATCTTTTAAATTTTGAGGTAATATAATGTATTAAATATTTTTATAAAGTTATAGGCAGATGATGTATCATATATAGATGCCTTATGAGCTGGTATCAATAACTTTTTACCATGTCTTGTATAACTATGGCATTGATCGACCAACTTCTTCAAAGTTAGTTTTATTTTTAAAAACACAATACATATCCACAAAATGATGGAATTTACCGTTAATACATTTTTACTTATAGTCTTTGCAACTAGTTCTTGGTTGTAGGTTAAAAATTATCCTCATTAATCTACTAACCACAATATTTGCCATGTGGCTATGAATCAAAAAATAATATATACTTACTAATCCTTCGCAATCTAGACTGGATTTCATTTGAAGTATTGCATAAAAGGCCGAGTTTAGTTTGGCACAAATACAGTCAATATGGATTAATCCACCCACCTTAATTGATAGTGTAAATGGGTACCTAAAAATTTAGTAACTTTAGAAAATGTTATTTAGTTTTCTGATTAAAAAATTGGGGACACAGGTGTTTGATTATAGAAATTTAAATGCACTGTTTTACTGCTATTTAAAATCAGCTTATTGCGTTGTGGCCATGCATTCAATTTATCACACGCAAAGCGATCCCCTGTGGTGTTGATGCTGATACGGTTATCGAGCATGGTAACTTTACCAGTGGATAAACATTGTGGAAGATCATTTATGTATATCATGAAAAGGGGGAGGCCCAACACTGAACCCTGTGGTACTTCAAGGTCTACATTTTTGTAGAAGATTTGACATTGTTATATTTTACTATCATTTTCCTATTTTCCTGATATGACGGTATCCACCTTAACAAATTCCCTGTTATTCCAATAGAAAATAATTTGTCGCATAAAAATTCAAACATTAATATGACATATTTGCCTTCATCAAGCTCTTTGAAAACGAAATTTAATAAGTAATATGAAGCTGTTTCTGTTGACATATGTTCTCTGAAACCATTTTGGCAGGATATTATAATATCTAGTTTATTTAAATTATATTGTATACCATTCTTTCTAAAAGTTTTGATAAAGTACTGGGCACTGAAATTTGTCGGTAGTTTTCTACTTTTAGAGGATCTTCTTTCGCATATAAAGGTATAACACATATTAGCTTCAAAATATCAGGAAATATTCCAGACCTTCACGAGCTAGGGGCTCACAAATAATATCGCCTATTGGATTTTAATAGTTTAACACTAATTTCATCTACCCCTGTAGATCTTTTATCTTTTAGCCGCCGAGTTATCTTCGAAAAACCATTTTCTCATACATTTAACGTGTCATTTCCCCCTCCACCGCTTTGACTTCCTCAGCACAAATGTGTCGGAATGTTGGGGGACCCACCTTTACTTATTGGCAAAAGAAAAAACACAAACGGACGTTTCCTTATTCGAGTCTGGTTTCCTTCCAGATCTGCTCTACTAGAGAGCAACAAGTTTTAAGAAAGCGCATTTAGTTGCTTACAAAAAATTATAATTTAAAAAAACTAAAAAAACACGCCGTAATAACAAACCGAACTAAAAAGTAAAAAAATAATGTTTAAAAAATATTTTATTGTAAAAAAGCAAGTGCTTTTTACTATATTTTTATTGCACCCCATGCTTTTTTACAATAAAATATTTTTAAACATTATTTTTTACTTTTTAGTTAGGTTTGCTATTAAAGCGTGTTTTTTTAGTTTTTTTTTAAATTATAATTTTTGTTCGCCAATTTCCTCTTTTTTGTTTTTGTGTTGTAGTTTCATATTCCATTGTTGCTCCTACAAGTAATGGACAATTAATCGGTCAACCCTCTCGGAAATCCGATATTAATAACCCGGGCGCCTCCGGCAAAATGTCGACAATAGATTAGTCATTTTTTAAAATAATTTTATCCTGTTGATCCTGGTGAGGACATTAGGACAAAGTTGTCAAATTATTGTATGGTCGGTTCTTGATAAGTGTGCAAAGTTTCAGTTTAATCTGACGTTTTGAAGAGGGTGAGAATCACGTTTGAAGATTCAAAAAGTTACATATATAATACAAACAAACATACAGATGAAACTAATATAAAGCGTATAAAAATGCGAAATATATTTGAGAAATGTATTTTATATATCGCAAATAAATAAAATTTTGCTTTTAAACCAAGCAAATTTCTTACTTATTTAATAACTGGTTTAATACAAGATATTACCGTATCTATACAAATACAACCCACCAGTCTTCTATTCATACTGCTTTGCTTTCGTATTTGCGGAATTCTGTCTTGTTTCCCATGAGGTGTGAGGACATATGCTTTTAGGAAAATTAGGCCGGTCCACAACTATCGGTTTCAAAGGGTCACAATTTTTTCAGTTGAATATAGGTCAGGAAACATCTGTACGTCAATCCATTATTGTATGACTGGTGGTCGAGAGGTGAGCGCACTTGCCTCTCACCCAAAAATTCCGGGTTCGATCTCCGGTCGTGGCAGTGGAAAATACTGTGAGAGGGATTTTTCCACTATACACGGATATTGGGTGTGTGTCCCTTGTCTCTAACTGTGTAGCCCCCTCCCACACAAGACTCTTCCAGAGCCTTCCGGGATAAAGGGGATCGTAATTACCTGTGGTGTTATTATTATCTCCATCTCGCGGTATGCTAAATAAAAACACAAAAATAATGTTGACGAACTCACTAGTGTTAAGTCATTATAACTACCCTGACGTTGTATATAATTCCAACATTACCAAAGCTGATTAAACACTCATATACAAAGAACAGAAAATAATTTTCTGCGATTGATTTGTGGCTCGCGTAAATTTGACTCTGTTAGTCATAAATTAAATGAAATTAACTGACTGTCTATGTCCGAAAGGCTCATTGCACTGCTGCTGCTCTCTATATCATAATGTTATATTAAGGAAGTCACCTAAGTATTTATATGAAAAAAAATATATTTAGAAAAGATATTCACACAAGAAACACTAGAAATAATCAATTAATATCCCCACTAAGGTTCCACGGCAATGTATCAACGATCCTTTACCTACAATATTTATAATATAAGTATATATAAAAAATTCCTGATTTTATAAAGGAATTAAACCCAAGTCAGTTTAAACATCATATGAAAAAAATTATCATCTCAGGCGGTTTCAGTATTTTATAATCACAATAACATGGCTAATTCATATTTACTTAACCTATTTCTGCTTTTCTTTTCAGTCATTATTACTATTTATGTTGTTGTAATTCCCAATTACATTTAAATGTATCTATAAATAAGTGTGTGTATCTATGGCCGGCTAATATTAATGCCGGCCTTTTCCCAGTTGAGTGTAAGAGTGCTTCTTATATTTATATATACGATAGCAAACTCCGCCATTTGGTAATAAACAATATTGTATCTTTGTTCTGTCATTTATATTCTTTGTAACTATTTATTACCAATAAAGACTATTATTGTTATAGAGAATCGCTTTCACACAATAAATTGAGTGAAATAATCGTCATATGGGATCTATTGGTATGTGCTGCCCTCTGACTTAGAGAGATGTAATTGGTCCCTGGTCAGAGTGAAGGAGGCCTGTTATGGTTTAAGGCCGGTAGGGTGGTGCCATCTCTAGGCCAATTGACGAATCGTCATTTAGCGCCTAGAAAACTGTAGAAATTTCTATCACCAGAAGGTCATGGAAGGAAATTCTAGTACGTTCCACTTGCATATATAAGAAGTCAAGTCGAGCAAGCAGGGCAGAGTTAGATATGAGATGACAAGTGATCAGATGAAATAAAGAACAAGTTGTGATTTAAAGTAGTAAATTTACGTTAGATTAAAATTATTATTAGTTGTGTTATATTTTTTAAGGATTAATTATTTTAATTTAAGTAATAAATAAAGTAGTGGTTTGTGAAGATTGTTGTTGCAATTTATCGAACCTACGAGGTGTTTACTGGAGGGTGTAAACGCATAACACTATTATGGCGGAACTGTTTTTTATGTTACAAATTACGTACAGCTACGTTGACTATAAAATTAAAAGTAATTATGTATGCGTATACAAACAACGAACGCAATTGTTTAATAAAAACAAGGCCGTGTAGGATAAATATTTAAACAAGTAATACTCATCATGGAACAAATGTTTTCTGCTGAAAAATTCACTATTTGCTTTATCTCTAAAATATTGAAACTCTTCTCACTATTAATAATACTGTTTTCTATCTTCAATAGCTATTTGGTGCGGATAATTTTTTTTTAAGTCGCAGTCGTTAAAAAATGTTCGCTATGAGACGAAACTGAAGTTCATGCAGACAAAACGACTATCGATCGCATTTAGCTAACCTAAAGATAACCTTTATCTCTCTAACATTACTTTTTATATATTTTGGCTAGTTGACGGAATATTTGGACCCTCGCGTTGTGTCTCATGCCAGAAAAATAAATTATTCTGCATAAATTCGTGGCGGTTCCTTAGTCGTTAATATACATTTATTTTTCTTAACGTCAACAAAAAATTTAGGTAATAGGTTATAGATACATTTTTACAGTCGAAGAATTAGTATATTTTACAAAAAATACGAACCAATAAGCTTGTAAATGACCTTAAGCTGTCAAATAAAGGCCTGCCTGAACAGATGGAATATAAGTGGGATTGATGAAATTTAAAATTTTCTTTCGGCCTCTTTTTAAAGAAGATGAATATTTATTTATATTTGTTGTGCCAATAAATAAAAAAAAATATCTTCTACGAAAGTCTGAAGAACACAGCCAAATGAAAATAATTATTACAAGATTATAGTGCACGTACAATATAAGTTATTGTCCAAATATAGCTTGGCAAAAGTTTGGCAACATTTATTTATATAAAGAACCCATATGGCACGAACAGCCGCTAGGTCGGTATATTTCTCTATCTATTACGTATATAGTTTTGTAAATTGGACGAAAACTTTTATTGTGAAGCTTTAAATTAAATATAGAATTATAATTTAATTAGGACAGTGTAGAGTATACAGAGTGACCAAGTTAACATGTTACACTCGGTTTCCTCCATAGTGTCTGAGATAAATCTTTATTCTGTAGTTTTTTTTTCCGAGGAATGCGGTGTCTCTAAAAAAAAAACAATGAGGAAGATGCATTGATTTTAAAAATGCTTGAATTTATTATTTCTCCATAATGTGTACTATATAAGTTGATAATATAATAAAAGAAACTCATAGAAAAATTTCATTTCGTAAATATTCGACATTAAAATTTGAGCTTTTATGTAAACAAAACCACGTGACTGAAAACGCTATGATATTGCCTTGACGTCATTTTGACGTCACTGATTTGTCCTGAATTTGCGAATTCACGTTGTTACCCTTAATCTTGTTATTAACTATTGGTTAATATGACGGATAATGATTTCATAAGATGCTTAGCGTATTAATCTACAGTCACATCATCCCTTTTAGATATTTCAACATTTCAACAATAACGACGTGATGTCATCTGGCGCATACGACGTCACTTGGCACAGAGAAAGCGTTTCAATGGTTTTATATTCACCCAAAATAAATAATTTTTTTCGCCCTCAATTTTAACAAAAAAAAAAAAAGGAAAATACGAGGAAGAATACTTTTCTGTCGTCTATCTATCTGTGATATAAAAAAATAACATGCAACTTCCTCATTGAACATCAAGGAAAAAGTTGATAACAAAAGACCAATCTTATAATAATAATAATAATGTGTATTCATTATCAGCATAATAAATGTTACAAAACACAATATTTACATTTATTGAAAGACAAATAAGCCTAGGAAAGAGAGCCACAAGATTAAATCTGGTGATTCAAAATGGCAAATTGACTTGCTTACTTTTATAGGTTTTTGATGAGCGCCGGTTTGTTTGATGACACCATACCGCATGGCTCAACGGCCATAATAATGATGTCGTTGAGTTTTTGTTGCTGAAATTATTGAGTAAAAATTCTACTTATTTATAGTTTTATACAGGTACGGTACAGTATTACAGTATGAGTACAGTATATTAGCGGAAAAATCTAGAGAAAACACTCTTTTTCCAAGTGTCATTTTTCTACGCGAAACAATGGCTCTTTAAAATAAATTTAAAAAAGACCACCTATAGGAAAACAAATAATTGCACATTTTTCTGTCCCTTGGCTATTTTTAGCGAAAATTAATTTCTATTAATTATTTTTTAGACTAAAAATAATAATTCACCTCTCATCCAACTCTCAAGTCTGTACTACAATTTAACAATTATTTCAGATCAGATAGTACTTACAATATATGCGAAAGATACAGAAAACTGCTAATTATAAATTAATTAAAATATTACGAATTTATATCTATTGTATTGCGACTTGGCCAGATAATTTGACGGTGAATATTTAAAACACACCATCTAAATATCCTTCAAATTGGCTGTGGACGCTAGTGGTTTTCTTGAATCATTTACATTGTTGACATAGTTGAACAAAGGTGAAACTCCTCACTATTGTAGACATACTTTATATATCTCTCTTGATACTACATTTTCCTCGTCGAACACATGCAATATATGTCAAATCAATAAGTTGTTGATTTATTAATAAAAAGCCAACTTCACATCATCCCCTTCAGAGAGTTCAAAGGTGCAACTTTGTATAGGACACGCCACGTTTTGACCCAGAGGTTTCCCTGTAGAAATTATGAAGAATTACCGGGCATTTATCAGCTTGTCCAGAGAATTCATGAACCACACTATTACGAACAATTTTTCATCTTCGCCACACTAAAAGTATATTTATAAAATGCCAGTTGAGCTCTTCGAAGCATTATATAGGAAGCTAAAGGGCTTTTTTCCTTGATGCACCCTTCAATATCGTTTTTCTCCCCATCATATCGTAACAGAGCCCTTTTTAATTGTTTGTTTAGATTTCTTATTGTATTGCTTTCTTACTGCCCCCATTTCTATTGTTTATTATGAGTATTGTTAGTGAACTGATATACAGGGATATATAAATAAGCGTCAAATTCAAGAATAAACTAAAAAAAAGGTTCCCTCAAATAATTCATTAGAAAAATTTATAATAGGTGTTCGACGTGTTGCCTATTTTGATTGACACATGTCATTATGCAATTTTGATATGAGGCCATTTAGTGGGACCATTTCTTTCAATCCATTGGAATGAGTAAATAGTATTCAACCGGCCCTTTACTGTAATGTTCTTTTGTAAATTTTGTTGCTGTTCTCTTTATTCGACAAGCAATAAAACCTCAGTTTGGTATAAATTGTCGTGTACAAAGGAGTATTTATCACACTTATCGGTCGTTACAATTTGTATTGAATTTAAAATAGAATTTTACAATATGCATTTTAATAAAGCGGAACTTGTAGACATGACTTTTGTTTTGGGCGAGTCAGACAGAAATTGTTTACTTGCCAATAGAATTCATCACCAACGTTATCCTGAAAGAAGGTTTCCTGATGTTAGCAGCTTCCAAAACCTTGTCAATAGATTTCTGGAAACTGGAAATGTCGAATATAAAAAAGTGAAAGAATAAAACGTGTTGTGAACGAACAAAATGAGTTTTCTGTGGTGCTGGCAACTGTTGAGAATCCCCATAGTAATCAAAGAGAAGTGAGCTCTATTACGACCTATAGTCGGGATACGTATACGAGGTCCCAGATCTTACTAATCCTTGTAGTGAGAGCGACAAAATAAAAGAACAAGTAAAAACAAATACAATTTATTATAAAAAGAATCAGTAACAGTACAAAAAAAAATTAAACAATAAAATATTACGATAAAATAATACAGACAAGTCTAGGGATTAAGGTTAACGCTATGAAAAAAAAATGATTAATAAATTGAAACAATTGACAATAAGAATGAGATATAAGGGTTACTTAACTTTTACACACAAAATTGGAGAGTTTCCTGGCGCTCCAGACGTGAGGGTTGGTCGAGGTGAAGTCTTCACAACACAATTTGATAGGGTTCATAAAATTCTTCACAATGGTTAGATGTTTCTCTTAATCGAAATGTATGAATTAAAATGCAGGGCCAAATCGTTTACCAAAATTTGTATACCAAAGAATAGCAATGATCCAAAGTCCAAAAATCCAACAATCCAAAAAAATAACCGAACAGTAGCCAAGTTCTGCGGTCAAAATCTGGCCTATCCCAAATCGTCTACAATTAAATTGCAAAATTATTCTCAAGTTTATCTTCTAACGTGAGCACGTGTCTTTAATAAATCAAAGAAATTCAAACTTACCTAGAATATTACTTCTAGACGATAACTTGCTTAATTATCCGAATAATTCGAAAATTCAATTTAACAAACCAAAATATAAATTGAAATATTAGGTTAAATTTAGTTATTAATCCGGTATTAAACCGATTAGCAACCACGTGCCTTTTAACTAAATAAATCCGTAGCGAAGTTTTCAGTTCAAATTCTTGATTTAAAAGAGGAAGTTTTAGGCAATTTCAGAGATTTATAACCTTTGATCACTCACAAAAACAAAAGGAAATGACAACAGCTGACAGTTCGACAGTCAGGGTACCAACTTGTGAAATGGAAATACTGAATCGATTTTTATGGACTTTCGATCATTAACCATCTTTACTCTATTACTTTGTAAACAACTTTTATACGCTAATTATTTCAATAATCTATATTGTAAATTCTCCTAAAATATACACAATAATATACCATTATTTAATAAATTTATATATTCTCTACGGAGAGCCATCTGTTGGAGAAAAGCTTAAGTGGTAATTTGCACCCAATATTTAGCGTGGTGACATTTATCGCTAAAGGTAATTTCTACTATAGGAAATTTTGATGAATTTATGTACATATGATCTTGCGGACACCGGCGGAAGATGGCACGTTACAGCTCATTAGTAGGAATAAGTAGACGGTCTGTGGGTCGAACCTTAAAAACAAATAAGTTGCATGCAGACCATATTCAAATGTACCAGGAATTATCTGATGACGATTTCCAAAAGCACCTACAATTTTGTAATTTCCATTATTATGTTTCGGAAAATCCTCACTATTTTATGCAAGTTGATAACCAACACAGATGGTATATAAACGTTTGTGGAGGAATTATTGAAGAACATGTAATAGGGCCACATTTCTTTGATGGTATATTGACTGGAGTTATTTATCTTAATTTTTTGAAAAACTATCTGCACAATATATCGGTAAATCTCCCTGAGAGAATTCGAAAGAGGATGTGGTTTCAGCAAGATGGTGCTCCACCGCCATATTTAAATGCAGTTAGAAACCACTTAAATAATACCTACCCTTATCAATGGATTGGAAGAAATGGACCCACTAAATGGCCTGCTAGATCCCCAGATCTTACAAAAATGGATTTCTTTTTATGGGAATACGTGAAGGAAATTGCCTTTACATCTATCACACCGGCAGTTTTAGGAACAGTGGAAACTTCATTTCAAAAGCGCATAGAGATGTGTATCAATAAAAATGGGCAACATGTGGAACATTTATTATAATTTTTTCTACTGAGTTATTTGAAGAAACCTCTTTTGAACGATTGAATGAATATTTTATGTCACCCTGTATATTACTCTTTATAAGTATATATTTTTTCTCTTATTTTTTGCTCATTACAATTTATATTTACATAAACAAATAATATTAATAAAACTGAAAAAAGTCAATATCTCATTTTGGGTTAGACTATATTGTTATATTTTTTTATAAATAATTATCGAACTATATTCAAGGATACTTTAAATTAATAAACAGTTTAATCAAAGGAACTAGCAACTGCAAATTGAAAATTATATGCAGACTGCTTTTGTAGTACGTTTTTTTTTAAATTGAGTTATTGGAATAAAAATGTTCTTAACCGTTTTATATAAAAAAGTCAGCATCACAAAAAATATAATTAAAAATAAGACTATTTAAGAAACGAATATCGATGACATCAATATAGGATATAGTGATAATAGCAGAGAAATATGCTCTAATAATAATTTTATTTAAAAAAAAACAATAGTACTGTTATACAGAATGTAATTAGATTTATGTAGCTAAATTAACTGGTAACAGGGGACGGCAAGACAGACAAAAAAGTTTATAGCCCAGTAGCCCAAGATACTACAAGACATTAAAGCGATAAGTTCATATATGTCACATTTGATCGACTCTACATTAAATCTAATCGAAAGAACAGAAGTCGGTGATCCTTACGCTTTTTTTTTATGTAAAAAAGTAATAAATTTCCATACATAGGAAACGGTGAGAGTATTCAAATATGTCAAGCGTTTTTTTCTCGTTGTTTATTTTTTATCATTGATAAGAAATAAACAACCTCTAACGTCTATTAAAGACAGGGAGATGTAAGTTGCAAGCGACCTTGCACTCGGTTCAGTACGACAGTTGTTATTGACCTCATCAGTATTATACGTAGCAGAAGTTCTCAAGCAATTTTTTTTTAAATTCCCATAATTTCTTTCTTTCGAAAACTATGGGGCTTTAGGCTCCATATTACTTAAGGTTTATTGTTTTTCTGATCGCTCCCTATTATTAGTTTTTTTTATTGTTAGAAAACTAATTATACCGTGTATATTATCCCGTCGTCTTTTCGAATATATAAATGGCCAAATCTCCCATATTTTAATTTGATATTGTTTCCTTAGGCAATAAACGGAATGCTCAGTTTACATTACCGTGATCTAAACCTGACACAAATTGAACATGAGCGGATAGTGGAAAAGGGACGTCCGGAATGTTACGCACTTTACCTACCCTTTTAGCCCTTTGTTTATCCCGTATTGTCTGTGGGTGGTCTGATGATTAAAGTATGTGAATTACTGCATCGATCGACAGCCATCGAAGAATTTTAATTAATAATGTTTAATAAACTGCTTGTCATGTTACATCCGCCGCGTCGTACAAATTAGGTCTAACTCTTGCCGCGACTTTCTTCTTTTTCCTAAACGACTTCGTGCAGTTTTAGCTGCCATATCTTGATTGCAGAAGGATGGTTTCAAGAACATCGGCGACTATGATTTGAGTTGTTGCTTGTGGTGATATAAAAAATCTTATGATTTGGTCTCTTATCTTTTCCATACCAAAGAAGGTCCTTGATACAATAATCGCACAACAGTTGTAACAGCAGTAAGAAGAATCGAGAACTTGGTGGATGAAGGCACTGTAGATAAACCACCACGTGAACCGACAAATTCACCTTTCTCATTTTGTTTCTTTTCACTGTTTTTTTCTCTTCAGATTTGATAAAATCGTATGGCAGTGTCTTAATAACGTAGCTATAAGGAAAGATGGAAGAATTCGATATAAGACCATTAATTCGGTCTGTCCAGTTCTATTACCAATAACTTCAGCGAAAGAAATTGGAATTCCGGTATAAAGGCGTAGATTCGTTTCTACTAAATTGTGGATGAAAAAAATCACACAAATAGATTAACATCAAACTGTATTTATGTAATTTTAATATTCAATGCGAGATGAGAATATAAACGTACTTCTGATAATAACAAGTTTGGGTTTGCTGGTTGTAAACACTTTAATGATTAAGATTCTGTCTCATGGTGTCGAAAATTTGTTTTATACTGTGCGTGTTTAAAGGTTGCTATACATCTATGATCGAACAGGAGAAAACTAGTTTAGAAAAAACATTGTAGTAGTTACAGTTCTGGTTTTTCAATCTCTATTAACCTATTTCCATATAATTGATGAGAGGATGTCATAAACAAATAACGGTTAGTTTAGATACTAAATCACTTTAGAATATATGTATAATTCAAGAAGCGAACAATTGGAAACCAGACTATATACATGAACCTGTAATTTTAATCGAACACAATCCGTTTGTGGTTTTGTAAAATACGTTTCGCTCTGCTTTCATTTAGATTGTAACAAACAGAAAACACTAAAACTGATAATTTCAGGAAAAGGTGCGTAATTAATATTAATTCAGTAATTCCATTCAAATATTTGCAAAACCCGTGATGGGATGTTATCATAAAACATTGAATTAGGGATCGTAGATATATTACGCATATTGTTAGTAAGTGACTAAAAACAATTAGGATTACATTTCATTTGAGACTTATGTGCCGAGTCAATCTCTCTTTTTATTTTAAAACACATAGTTTGAATTGTTCCAGATACTGCGATTCATTTTTCTCATTAAATAGACGGCTTAAACAGACGCTACGAGACCAGGTACACTCCCATTTTTACTTTATTTTTCAAGATAAGAAATTTAAATGAGGATACAGGATACTACGCATATTGGCATACTGGCCCAACCAGATCCAAAAATATAGTTCCTGTTTAACCGATAGTACTACTACCTTATTTTTATGACATTCTATATATTTTTAATTTTCTTTTATCCGATTAAGGTTTCAATTACCTTTGCAATGATTTGTTCAAAGTCCAACCAGAAATCACCAGCTCAATGACTCAATACTTACGCGTTGGGTCTCAAGTTCGAATCCTGGCTAGGATATGAATGTATAATGACATCTTTAATGTGTTAGCGAGTTGGTAGCAGTAGACTAGACGGATTGTGTAAGGGGCAACATGTATAGTCAGTGCACCACTCCTTAGTTCGAGTCCCAGCTACGACAGATGGCAATATCATGGGGAATTGTCGTTGTATAATCGTCTGTGTGTATACGTCCTTGTTGAGCGATGGAGTAGCTAATGCTAAACTTCTCGAGTAAAAACATTGATAATGACTTCTCGATATATTGACAGTTAGTTGTCTAGGGCCAAGGATAGATCCTTGTGGAACCCCACAACTTATCTTGGCCTTATTGGAGTATTTTCCTGAGGATTTTAGTATTTGATTGTGGTCTTTAAGGTAGGATTGAATCCAGACAAATGGGGTACTTCTGAATCTGTAACACTAAAAATTTTGACTTTTGAAGCACTAGTCGCGACATAGCTGAAAGCTTTCAATAGATTACAAAATACAACTATAACAGCCTCATTCTCATTTTTCATAATATGCGCCTCTTCTAGAAAAGCAGAAATAGCGTCGCTGGTACTTTTGTTGATTTGAAACCGAAACTGGTTACTTTTTAGTATTCTATATAAGTTAAAAGGCTAATATACTTCTTTTGGCTTAATTTTCGATTATAATTGATTATTAACGGATATGGACGATAACTTAAGAATACTGGTAATTCAGTACTTTGTAAGAGGGCATAATAACCAAAGTTTTTAGGCAGAAAAGGAATATAACAAACCATTTACGTATTCTACATAAATTTAGGCTCTAAATTAAAAAGACAGATTAAAATCTCAAAAATAATTGACCGGATTAACTTCCGAACTTCCTTTAACTTCCAAACTATATCATGTTATCCTATAGGTCTTGTTTTAGTTCATTAACCAGCCACTGGTCAAATATCTGTTATTAGGTAACAAATTTTAAACCGGAGATTACGTGTGGAAAAATTGCTTAATATTACATGAGGCGGAGGCTATGCTGGCATGTTACAGGTTAAATCCATTAGGAAAATGGATAATTATGGAAAACCGTGACGCAGAAGCAGGGCCTATATTGAATATTATAGACCCTGTTGTTCGACTTTTATGTATATGGGGTTACACAATATAATTTTAAAATCACCTCGTTGTTACATTTCCAATTGCAATTGGATTGGCAACTGAGAGCTACTCTCTATTCATATTCATCTTAATAGAGATGGAATTGCTAGAAATGCAATTCCCTTTATTTGCAGTCTCGCTTTTACATATCAGGTTTAGTAGTTAAATCGGTTTATACGCAAAGGACATGTACTCAAAGATAATCGTTACCACGCTATATACAAAAAACAAAAAGTCTCAGAAAAACATTTTTAGGATTCGTCGAACATTAAGGAATGTACAACAAAATATTACAAAACACACAATTGTCCCACATTGTGGTCAATTCAGAAAATTCAGAATATATTACAAAGCTGGACGCAGAAAAAGAAAGACCAAGATTTCTAAACTTCAGTATTGGATTGTGGGCATTTAAATTTTGTTAGAAAAAATAGAAGCACCAGCAAATAATTTCTACAATTATCAAAACAGTTCTCTGCCGAGCATATGCCATTTGAATAAAAGCACAATCATTTTAAATATCGTTATTAAGCTCTCTATGGGGAATCAACGTCTGAATTAGAGTTTACACAAAAACGTATACTCAAAGTTAGACTGGTCCAAATATTATAAAATATTTTTAAGGTGTTAATATTCAAAAATTTGTTAATTTCAATTATATTATTTACTCTATAAAAGAAAGCTAGTACTTTTCTTGTGGCAAGTCAGTGTCCGGCTAAATCTTCGCCAGTCACTAGTTCAATGAATGACTGATATTTCTTTCTTATTAGTTTTGAACGATTTGTTTGGCACCAAGGCGTTGCCCTTTAAGACTTTTAAATGCTCAAAACCAGTAACTTTCAATATAACGAAAAACGAAATCTATAATGAATATGGCAATCAAGATGGGTCTGAGGAGTGATCCCCGTGGTACACCAAATATTGCAATTTATCCGATAATCTCGAATCTGCTCTAAGTTGTATATTGCAGCGTATTTGCAAAGAAAGAGTGCATGTAAAGATTTCGATTTTCCCCGTTTTCTCAATCAACAATGGATAATAGGTTCACGTGAGAGAACTATTCATAACATAATTGTTGTAAGTTAATTCTGGCTTAGTGTAAGGGTTTTTCTAATCAATATTTTTAGCATGTATATAGCCACTTAATGTAATAAAGTAATTGTAGTAAATTGCTTTTAATACAGTAAGTAATTACAATATATGCATTATATGATACAACATTTAAAAACATTACAGAATAATAATGTCGTAGACTTTAGATTAGCTACATTAAATTTAATTGAAAACCTAGATTGTCAGCAAAACGGGATCATTGTGGAAACTACCATTACGGTAACATAATTTATAACTTAATGAATATATAACCTTTAGCTGTATGATAATAAAATGAAATAAATCTATGTATAAATGGATCTAGTATTAAAATCAATACTGGTAATTCTCCACCTGAGAGAACAAATAATTTCTATATTTCTTGTGTATACAGAGAAATAACTCAAGTTGTTTGCCAAGGAAATAAAAATATTTATAGGTTACATTGTTCACATAGTAATCTCAGTCTCGAAGCGGTAAATCAACCCATTAAAGAATGTCAAATAGGCTGATTTTATTATACTAGATGTAATTTACGCATGTGTATATTTAGTATATTTGATTTAAAATATTTGAAGGAACACATTGCAAAATATCGGTTTTTCTAAGAATGTTTCCGTTTCAATGCCTTTATCAACTTTTTTAGGAAGAGCTGCCAAGATTGATATAGTGGGTGATATGTATTTTCTACCTTTCACCTTTTCGACTTTTTTCATTTGTGCTAACTTTGAAAACCCAAGCAGATTTAAAAAATATTTGGTTCGTAATTAAAAGCAATGAATTTGTCAAGATTAACTTCTGCAAAAAATAAAAGTTCAATTTCTTATTACAAAAATTGTGCCTTGTAGAAAAAACTTTAGCAAGCCCTCACTATTTTCACAATCCTTGAAACAGCAGTTTTGTTTAATTTTTGTTTTTTATCGCCTTATTTAAATTATTACAGGTAGATATAGATTTACAAATAAGTAAATAGTAAGTAAGTCAGTGAGTGAGTGAGTGAGTGAGTAAGTTAGTCAGTCAGCCAGTAAGGAAGCAAGGAAGAAGTACGGAGGAGGGAGGAAGGAAGGATGGAAGTAAGTACGTAGGTAAGGAAGGAAGGAAGCAAGCAAGTAAATAAGTCCACTCAACCAGGACACATATACACATACAATTACACAACGACCATTCCCTGCGTCATTGCCATCTGGCTCAGCTGAGGCTCGAACTCCGGAGTGGTACATCATCTAGACGTTTTGCCTCTCACACAATCCCGTTTAGTCCATTGCTACCAAGTCGGTAAGAGGTCGGTAAACATAAGTATCCTAGACAAGATTCGAATGCGGGACCCCTTGGTCTCAAGCTTTTAATACTTTATTGAGCGACTAATCCGATCGGTGGAAAAATTACACAATAGGATAGGATAACCAAGATTTTCAAATATTTCGATGTATCATTATATTGTAGACGGTAGGAATAAGTTTTTCGGAAAGTAAAAGCCGCACTAACAAAAAATTTTTAAAAAAATTTGAAAATTGTGTAAATTGTATGTGGACGACTTAAAGTTGCGAAGTCTATTTTGTCCACGGGTATTTATTAAAACACGAACCTTTCCCATGCGGCTATTTTACATATGAAAATACATAATTTAACCGAATAAAAAATTTAAAATTCATATAATAATTCTTACAAGCGAACTAATTCTAGCAATTATAAATTTTTATCCAACAATACCGGTATACTTAATAGATTACAGCGAATTGACGATTTTTAATTAAAGTTAATTAAGATGTTCTTTTATATTGTTCCGCCTATTGCAGATTTTCCTATATAATTTCAATCGATATGCCTCGAGAACTGACCTTTGAATTTCTGATATAAACCAAGATCAGCTAGCTGTTGTACATTGGCGTGCCGAAAACGAAAAGCTGAATATTCGAAGGAGAAAATATATTAACGGATTGTATTTTTCTAGTATGCAGGAAGACTTATTTAGCAGATGTGGTACCCCAGACAACTGTAGGAACTTTTCAGATTTGTAACCACGGTACTGAACAAATAGATATCTATTTTCCAAGTAAGAAGAGAGAAATTGTACAAGAAAAACAGATAGTCCAAAAGAATCCAGTGTATTCAATAGAATGCCATGTTCATGTCGATCGAAAGCCTTAACAAAATCAGTGGATATAACATCAACCTAAATTTGTTGATCTACTTAATCACATTAAGTATAGACACTATACTAAGTAACTTCGAATCGAACAAGAAAATTTTAACCGTCTTCTTAGATTTACAAAAGACCTTTGACACGCATCTCATATTAATTTATTAAGCAAGATAGGTATGGGAGGTATGGGAGGGAAGTATATGATTTATTTAAAGACTATCTAGCCAACAGACTACAGCAAGTCAAAATGATCATGCTCACAGCACAACAAAAATTATAAGAAGGTTCCCCGAGGAACTATCTTAGGTCCTAGCTTACTCCTTATATAAATTATGCATGCAATATTATATAGTATGCATATGACATGGTACTAATTTGTGCATAGGAGACTTGGGACAAAATAAAACAAAAAGCCACTGCGGCAATTACAGAAGTAAAAACCTGGCTAGACATCAATCTTTTTTATGCTAAACATTACAAAAATTAAATATATCTCCTATTTTCCAACTAAAGTTGGACTTACTTGAACTCAATCTAATAAACGAATCTGTTAACGGTTGTGTACATGGTCCGGCCACCATAAAATATCTAGGACTAGCCTTAGACTCACATTTGAAATGGGGAAATCATATCGACTATTTAAATGGAAGAATACGAAAACTAATCTACAAATTCTACAACCTATAAGGTACACTAAAGAACAAAACTCTGTTAGTCACATACAACAGCCTAATTGAATCCATAATGAGATAAGGCGCTACAGTATGGGGTTCTGCTTAGAAAGTAGTTCCACGACCCTTACAGTTTAAATATTTTTTTAGTTCCATGTTTGAAATTAATAAAATTATTAATGTGTTTAATATTCATTAGACAATTAGTTCGGATGCCACTATAAATTATAGGGCCTCGTCTCCTTTACTCAGATGAATATGGATCTAGACTTAAAAAGGCCATTCAAGCGGCCTGAAAAGCAGTTAAATAATATCTTCTACAACAAGTTGTGGAATGGCCCATATTCCACACAAAGAAAAGTTTATAGTCCCAGTCGAGGGCGAGGACTACAAAAAAGATATAATTATTTATACAATAGTTTTATTCCAACACAGTGTTGGAATGGCATTCTAACACAGTGTGTTGGAATGACATTTGTTCCAACATAATTTTTAGTTATGGAACGTGTACTTTCTAAAATAGTGTTAGAGAAAAACATATACAAATATGTTCGTAAACAAAATTGCAATTTGGCGCCCGTATAAAGTACGTATGTCTATGAGTTGCTATCGGTAAACTATTATTTTTGTTTATAATTAGTCTACTTTTTAAGTCATTATAGACTATTTTTATGTTAGCTATTAGGTCCTCAAATGTAATACCAGTTACATAGATTGTGATGTCAAATATTATTGCTACTGTTCCTGTGAAATCAATTATGTATAACATAAGTAAAAATGAACCAAGTACTGATCCCTGAGGAACACCTAACAAAACTACCAATTGTTAACTTTTACGATCAGTTTTTGATTTCTCATATAGATTTAATTCGCTCTAAATAATAATTGCTTCTTATATCTCATAAAGTTAACATATTTACATCTAGTGTCAATTGCTTGAGTTAGATTAAGTGCTGACCACATAATTGCTCTTATCTGCATGAATCTGAATAAATTGTAGCAGTACGAAGCTAACCTAAATTGATCTGAACTAATGATATTATGAGTATCAGAAAAATTCACCACAACTTTTATTCTGAAGGGCACATATCCAATGAGAGGGGCACAACAAGAATTTTTTTAAAATAAATTTAGTATGAGTAGCTTAATAAGGAGACGTGTAATGCATTCAATAATGTTCTTACACAAAATTATCAATAATAAAATTAGCTGCACCTGCCTCACCTCACTTCTTAGGTATCGAATTCCGAGATTAAATTCTCGAACAAATAATGTACTCATGCTTCCAACTCCACGCACTAATATATTAGAATCATCTCCCCTACATCAAATGTGTTTAAACTATAATAGTATTGAGGCTAGCCTGGATATATTTAACTGTAATATTGCTGACATAAAGAACATTTACTTAAACCCCATTTAAACACGCATATGTGTGTATGTGTATATATGTATGTGTATGTATGTATATATGTGTGTGTATATATATATATATTTATTTTACTAGAGTATATATTTTGATTATAGTTATTACATTTTATATTTGTGTCATTTGTGTACCTTTTACTTACACCATATTGTTCTATTTATCGATATTTTATTTAAATCTGTTGTTATTTGTCCTGTAATTGGGTTTCACCCGTTGGATGAATTATATAAATAAATAAATAAAAAGAAATATTTATTACATACATTGTAATGTATTGCAGTTGATTACAAACTATTTGTTTTGCAAAATAAACATTGTAAAAACTGGTAGTTTACTATGAAAATCCTCCCTATGCAATCCATATTCTGTCTTATCAGAAATATTACCTTCAAATGAGACGCCGATGGAAAACAAGTCTTTAATTATTGGTAGCGTACAGCATCACGAACAATCTCTCTCACTAAAATTTATCGATAAACCTACCTGAAACTATTAAAAGCAAAAAATACTATAATTTAAAATTTTATACAGACAGAATTTATTACTGCAGTAATTCATTTATTTTACATTTTTGTGGTTTCACCTGGCTATGTTTTACATCATATTTTGATAGTAGTCTTTTATACCGGTTTTATTATTTTCAATTCGTTTAATTGGATCAGTGATTATTTTGCAAACTGCATTATAAACAGATATTTTAAATAATTTTTGTTATACAGCAACCGTAAATAGGTCTTTCAATAATCGTTATGCAAAAATATGTGAGCAGGATTTGTGTTCAGTCACAAAATAGTCAATTGGTGAACAGATCTAGTGTTTATTTATCGACTTTGCAATATATTTTTTCTGTAGGTGTTTTATACCAAAATATAATTTGTCTACGAAAGTTATACCGGGTGTAACAGTATCATGGTAATGGGGTAGTGAAGCGCAAGTTATAGCCTCTCCTACTCAATTGTTAACCTCACCTTCGCGATGAGTTCAATTTGAACTTGGTGCACCCTGTTTTCACTAACGAGGCTCTAACAACCGAGTAAGGGCGGAATAACCCTTACCTTTTGCCGTGAGCACATCCACCTTCTCACGAAGAGTGCGGCAAAAATAACCCACCGCACACAAAGGTTGCTTTTGGAATCGTTTGGTTACCCCATCGTCGCAGTCTCCTTCTGTGCCATGGGACCACACCACTCGCCTTCCGCAACCGAGCTGGTCAGTTGCATACCTGCTCCAGCTAAAACTTCAAATGCAGCTTCGTTTTCAGTCGATTAAGGCTTTAAAAAAATGATGGAGCGTTCAAATGAGACAAAATCATCCGGAGGTAAAATACCCTCCTGATCGGATCTCCGGGGGAGGGTGCCCACAGGGACACCTCATCGAATGTCGAAAAAACACCGACAAGTTAAATCCAACAAAACTAATTCTTTCATCTACGGCGCTTGGAATGTTCGTACTTTGAACGACAGCACTCGCACCGATCGGCCTGAAAGAAGAACTGCTCTAATAGATAGAGAACTTCACCGACTCAATGTTGACGTTGCAGCTCTCAGCGAAACTCGATTTTTGGAGGAAGGCCAGAGAAATTCAAAGGTACGCCGATTCACACGACTACAGGAATTTCTTTCAAGGAGTAAAAGCAGTGTACGGCCCCAGTCGGAAAAATATGCGCCCTATTAAAGATTTAAATGGAAATCTCCTCAAAGAAGACCAGGAAATAAGAGCCCGATGGAAAGAACACTACTCTAACATTCTTAACCAGCAAAGTCAAGCCGATCACGATATTATAAATCTTATCCCTCAATATGACACCTTCGAAGACTTAGATAAACTACTAACAACGGAAGAGATCTTAACCGCCATTGGGCAGCTAAAAAATAACAAATCTCCCGGCGCCGACTCACTCCCAGCTGAGATCTTTAAAGCTGTGTCGTCAGAGCTCATACCCTACCTCAAAAAACTGTTTGATGTCGTGTGGGAAAGTGGTCAAGCTCAGCAGGAGTTTCGTGATACACTTTTAATCAACTTCTTCAAAAACAAAGGGAGCGCTGCGGACTGTGGAAATTACAGGGGTATAGCTCTCCTGGCTGTTGGAGGGAAGATACTCACTAAAGCGATGGGAAATAGGCTAACACCTGTTATGGAAAAGCTACTTTCTGAAACACAGAGTGGCTTTAGACCAAACCGAGGCACATCGGATTTAATCTTCACACTTAAACAGCTTCAAGAAAAAGCATTCGAACATCAAGGAGAAATTCACATGGCCTTCATTGATTTAACCAAGGCGTTTGACTCGGTGGACAGGGAAGTGCTCTGGAAAATTATGTTCCGCTTAGGTATCCCTAGAAAATTTGTGGAAGTATGTCGCAGTCTACATACAAACAACAACGCCCAGGTTATGTATAATAATGAGGCAACCGAACCTTTCCAAACCCTCACTGGAGTTAGACAGGGATGTGTCCTGGCACCCCTACTCTTTAATTTGTTTACCACTGCTCTAACAATTATTGTTGACAACAAACTGACAGTCAGAGGAATAGGTCTCAGATACCGTTTTGATGGCGGTCTCTTTAACATAGGGCGCTTTAGAGCTGTCACGAAGACACGCACACGATTCATTTGTGATCTCCAGTATGCGGATGACTGTGCACTTTTAGCCTCTACGCCGGAAGAGTTTCAAGAACTTTTAGATGTGTATGCCCAGAGCTATGATTCCTTGGGACTTAAAATCAACATTGGAAAGACTAAGATTATGTCAACTCCTCACCAAGTGAACCAAATAGACATTACACTTAACGGAAATTCTCTTGAAGTGGTGGATCAGTTCAATTACTTAGGCAACGTTGTTAATGACAAAGCAAACATGGACAGCGAGATTCGCAATAGAATTAACGCTGCATCTAGAGCACTCTGGGGACTTAGAGAGAGAGTATTTGACAACCACGACCTTGCTTTGTCAACGAAAATTACTGTCTACAGAGCAGTTGTCATTCCAACACTGCTATATGGATGTGAAAGCTGGGTCACTTACCGTCGTCATGTGAAAGAATTAGAACGTTTTCAGCAAAGACACCTCAGAAGTATGATGAAAATCCGTTGGTTCCATCACATATCAAACGTGGAAGTACTCAGGAGAGCAAAGAGCCTTCCAATTGAGGTGCTTATTTCAAGAGCACGCCTAAGATGGGCAGGTCACGTTCATCGTATGCATGATAACCGCCTGCCTAAATGTACACTTTATGGTGAATTGCTAAGCGGTAGAAGAAGGCGTGGCGGTCAACGAAAGAGGTTCAAAGACGCTCTCCATGAAAATCTAAAATCCTGCGGTATTGCAGACGAGCAATGGGAACAACTTGCAGCGGACAGAACCGAATGGCGAGGGGTTGTGGCCAGCTATCAAGGAAATGTTGCTGCAAGAAGGCCGAATCCAAAACCTAACCAGGTCTATGTTTGTCCTGACTGCGGTCGACATGTGCTCTCCCGAATTGGGCTCTATAGCCATAGTCGTGTGCACCGTAGATGAATGGGAATTACAATAGACTACACCTTTTACTTATTTTTTATTGTACACAATTTATCGACTGTAACATTTTTATACTCGGACTCGAGTAACGGCTAATAATAATAATAATACCCCTTTTTATCCTTTGGTTCTGAAGATAATTGATTGAAATTTAGGATATACTACATAATAATAAGCGGCATTTTTTGACATCAATTGATTTTTTTAGGGAAGTAAAAAAATCAAATTTTAGCAGTCTTTTTTTCGTAATTTGCTAAACAACATCCAAATCTCTCAAAATTGAAAACCTTTAAACTGCTTTTTCGATGAGGAATTTCGTAGTATATGCTGTATAAAATTTAAAACATGGCATATAATTTTTCTTCGATATTGAAGTTTATTAGCTTATTTTTGAAAGCATCTCAATTAACTTGGATTTATAGACTCATAAAACGGACTTATAAAATCTAAATGTATGTTAAAATTGAAAATATTTAAATTCCTTTAATGCTGTTTTGCATTTATAACTGATTTATGGTAGATTTATGATCACAGTTATGCAACTACTATACATGACAAAAAAATTAAGTTTTTGTACGTTTTGTTCTACGAAAAACAATTTGAGCCTACTTAAAGATATCTGGGATGGATATTGATTCGACAAAACTGTTTTTGATTTCGTCGTTATTAACCGAAAAATAATGTGTCCTAGACGTACTACTCAAATTACTTGACATTGTTACGATTCCAATTTTATAGGTATAGAAATTACAATTGGATTTGGAATAATAACAATTTACCATCCAACTGAAATGAAAGACAATTTAATTATAGAGAATACTTTGACAAGCTTATTGAAAATATCAAATTGGCTTGCATTCTATAAAGGAGAGTTCGTGGACCAATTCTGTTCGGCAAAATTCCTGGTTGGGGGGGTAACTCGTCTACAGGGGTAGGTGGTAGGCCTCAGTAGAGGAAATAGGCCGACGTTCAATAAATGTATAAAAAATGGCTTTGGAATTAGTTTTTGAAAATGTGTGAAAAGTGTCCAATCAATATAATAAATTCTGGGATTTTGGCCTTTCAAGCCACCCTTCATATTGAGCCTCTTGATTAAATTGAGCTGACCTTGCAGCCCGTTTAGGGTGATTAGGGATCGCCAATAATGAGGTTTAGTTTTATTCGTCGATGAGTCCGTTTCAAGGATACCAGTAGAGATACAACTAAAAATTTATAACAGTAGCTTTTTATTGCTAAGAACATTATGACGATTTTTCAAGCTACCATTGGCGATAGTTTTATTTTTATTGATGTTAATGCTCGCTGCATCTAATCAGCAAGAAGTTAACGTTCTTGAAACTCCTGAACTGTTCACGATACTCTTCCACTGCGTTATCCTGACTTGAATCCCATCGAACGTGTGGAATTTTTATTTCTAGTCCAATATGAAATATTCTTAACGTTTTATGCATAGTGTATAATCGATTCAATGAAATACCGGACAAACGTTAATAATCCAAAGAATTACGTTCTCTGTATCTTAAACTAATTATATTCGTCTTATTTCCAGGTGAAACGAAGTTGTGGGACGGCCGAATTTTCCGAAAAAGAGGACCCCCTCATCGCGGAAAGCAGCACTCCCGCACCGACCGCTTCCAGCGGAAAACCCCGATCGACGAACCCTAGGAATTTCTCACCTTTACCGGAAAACGAACTTTCCCACTTTCTCACCTCAATCGCCAAGACCAAAGGTTTTTATGCTAATCTCGCGACGACGTTATGCGACGAGGAGTCCTTCGCAGAGCCAAAGGATCAGCAATGCTGGAACGGAGAGAGAATTGCAGAGTAAGTGTTTTTGTTTTTGGTCAGAGATATTATTATTTCAGCTTACACTTTGCACCTTTAAATTTGTAAGTTTTAAGTTGTTATCTCTCAAAATAGACAAAAGGAAACACATCGATGTTTCTCTTGTGTCGCCGTTTCAATTGATTTTATGATTATGTTGAAAAAGTGCAAACTAATTGAACAGTAGAAGCGCCTTTCCTGGGAAGAACAAATTATTTTGGATTATATTAGACACTACATTTAACGCTTTATATTACTCATATTAAATAAAATTCTTAGACAGAATATTAGAATTAATACAGTTATGCGGCCACTGGCCAATCACTTTTTGAATTTTGCTATAGGTAATAACTCGAGACTTAATGAGTTCTTGTACAAATATTATTATTGAGATAAATAGATCAGTATAATTTAGGTAAAAGCTGATCTATCATCTATATCACTTTAATTGTTCATATTTGTGAGTATATACCGTATGTCTATTTTACGAGGGCCACACCAAATATCACGGTATATTATTATAAAATGTAATTTTTTTTAACTTATAATCATTATTTATTACTTATTAGATACGTGCTACGTAATTAATTATTACTTTCTATGAATGTATGTTTTCAAGCTCTTCCAAATGTCCTTGTTCTAATATACAGTAACATTAAAGCGGTTTTTAATGCAAACACATTGACAAATAAAAACAATTTCCATAGTTACAGTAGTAAATGTTCGAGTGATTGTAAACATAATATTTATTTATAGTCTGTATTGGAACTTGCGTTACATTGTTTAAGACTTCAAATCATTTTCAGTGCCTTATTAAAGACAAAGCCATCAGTACACTTTTGACCCATCTCTTCAAATGAAAGATAGTTGAAATGCGAATTACTTATCTGTATATATTTTTAGGAAAAGCAGCCATTTTTTCCTGCAATAGAGTATGGTTACTAGAAACTTCAATTTATTTGTATAGTCTCGTGTGGACTAATTCGATTTTTCGCCCAAAATACATACTCTGATCTGTAATCATGAGCTTTCAAGTCTTTTACAAACTACCAAAGTTTAATCGTAGTTGAGTTTGCATGTCGCTCAATACAGCACTGAAAATAACTTTGTGTACTACTAGTTTTCTTGGTAAATGTTGCACAAGCCATTAAAACATAATTTTAAGAAACTATTCGCAAACAGGAGTTGTCGACAAGTAGAACAAATTGAATTCGGATCTAATTTTAATAGATTCCTAAAGAATTTTATCAGTAGCAGTTATTTTATTTATTTTATTTTTATTTTATTCATTCCATATTAGTGGGGTCGATCTGGTTTGCAAACCGACTCGTTCTCTTCGATTTTTTTTGTGATGTTATGAAGTCGTCTTTATCATCCGGAAAATTTTCCGGTCGAACTTTTCTCGAAGAAGGGAGGGAAATTTACATGTAAAGATAGGGAAAATCAGTTTTTCGGACATAACTTTGATTCGGATCGAAGAAATGCGTGGGGATAAAATGAAGGTCTCGCGAATGCACCTAAACTGAATTTTGACTCGTCGAAATCGGTCCAACGGTTCCCGAGATATTGCGAGTTGAATGTACGGATTTGTATGCGGATTTTTCGCTGCGGCGAGAGCTGTTTTCGCGATTTTTTCGAGGAACAAAGTGACCTGGCGACCGATAGACACTCAGGACCTAAGTAATGTGTCCAAATTTCAAGTCGCTAGGTTGATAAGGGGTGGGGCGCTGTGCCTTAATCAATTTTTTCCGAAAATCGCGCACTTTTTCAATCCGAATCAAACAACGTGTTATGTCCGAAAAACTGATTTTCCCTATCTTTACATGTAAATTCCCCCCTCCCTCCACGCGAAAAGTTCGAACGGAAAATTTTCCGGATGATAGAGGGGTCCGACTTCATAACCTCACAAAAAAAAATTCGAAAAAAAACGAGTCCGTTTCAAGCTATTTTTAATGCCAGATCGACCCCACTATATAAATTCAAGTTTCTTCAGAACTTCAAAATTCAGGTCACTACTTGAGAAAAGAATAGTAGGGAGCTTTGACAACTACAGATTGCTAGCGCACTTACCACTAGCTAGGAGTAGCATTTTTTCGAAAAAACCTAATTAGCCTTTTAGTGCAGTAAACGAAGCTCAAAATTGCGGCCAAATTTTGGATAGTTTGGGATTTCTGGACCGATTGATTATGTAAAAACATGCGCTGATCACGAAAAAAAATACTAAAAAATTACAAACATGTCGCAACATGTTTATATATATATATATATATATATATATATATATATATATATGTTGTTTTTTAGGTTTTCGCGGGTGTTAAATGAAGTGTTGTTGTACTTCCGGGTGCTCTCCCGTGTCGATGGTCGACTCCTCTAGGAGTCATGGTTGTCTAAACGACGTTTCGGCAGAATCTCATCTGCCATCTTCAGGTTCTCACTGAAAGCTGCCTACTGCTGCTCCTCGTTGCTCGAACTGAACTCTGATTTCATTATATATATTCGTAAAATAAGCATTTTTTGAAAAAAAAAAACTAATAAAAGTGTTTAAAATCGCATTTTCCATATGCCCGTTGTATTAGATTTGTTTAAAAAACATATTTATAGTTTTCTTTGATTATCTTTCCATCTATGCGTTTTTTCAAAAAATTTATAAGAACAAAAAGCGTTTAAAATTGAATTTTCTATACAGTGACGCAGTTTAGAATATATATTTTTTTAATTTTCCGGAAAAACGGAGAATTAATATACTATGGCAATTTTACTCTAAGCTAAAGGCAAAATTGCAAATCTAATACCACGGCCATATGGAAAATACGATTTTAATCGCTTTTTATACTTGCATTTTTTTCAAAAAAATTCTTATTTTACGAGATATTTGCATTTTTTGCTAAACAAATATATATATATATATATATATATATGTGTGTATATATAAGAACATATTGCGACATGTTTGGAATTTTTAAAGTATTTTTCCCGTGATCAGAACATGTTTTTACATACAGGGTTCAACTATCCCAAACAATCCAAAATTTTCCCAGCCATTTCTTTCGTTTTCTGTACTATTTTTGTGTACATGTTCGGTGGTGTGTATATATTTGTCATGGTTTTTTCTTGATACGTACCAGACAACTTTTCGACATATTTCAACTGAAGTGAGATAGATGACAAATCTAATTAATGTGTGTACACGTATTTGATTTTTGGTAACATATGGCAAATAAAGAAAATGTATCTTAATGTGTGGATAAACATATGTCCATGTTTTAACTTTACAACTCCGGACTGTGAAGCATAGCATCCTAAGCCGTAATCTTCTAAAACAACACTGATTTTTATTGTCTATTGTATTAGTATACTGTCATAAATATCTCAACGTGAGTAATGCCTGCCTAAAGACCACACTCAAAACTGTTTTACATATTTTTTTAATTCATACAAAAATATGATTTATGCCAAATTAGTTAATCTCCACAAAATATCCGTAATATTTTAACACCGATACGTAGCACGATGCGAGATGTCATAGATCAATAAGGCAACAAATCTTCATTTGCGTCAGACTTGTCATGTGCTAAATAATCAAGATAACTCATTGTTTAATTAACGTATCCATCCATTCATCCTGACGAAAATAGAATAACAAGAACAAGAGGTATTAACTTCTTTACAAAACACACAGTTCAGCTTTAGGTTATCACAAATTTTCTAGGAAAAAAAGAGAAAAGCATTTCCTGCGTGTTAAATAACTTTTATATAACAAACGTTTCGGTTAATCGGTGTGCGAGACATAAATGCAGAGAACCGGTAATCCATTTTCGCTTTTATTTTTGATAGGTTCTCTGGATTTCTTAACAGTCCGGGCGAAATCAGTCATCGACCGGGAAATTTTATTTGGATGGAACATCTTTGTGCCGTCTTGTTCAAAATATGCTCCTTTATAAGAAAGTATAGTTAGCGAGATGGAAATGTGGTCAGAAATTGTTAAACAAAAAAAATTTTTTTAAGCAAATTTAAAAAATTGATTTTGAATAATTCTATCATTTTTGTCGTTTCTAACATCAAAGATAAGCGAAGCTTCCACAATTTAGCGGAAATGTCAGAAATTTAAGCCATTTATTATAAAAATTGTATATACTTTCTTGATCTCGCAGTTCGTTGCAAACCAGCGCATTCATCAAAGTACAGACATTTCACGAATTACCTACACTTCGGATGTTTATGGATTATTCTGTTACACTCGAATAAATAAAATTTCCAATTTGAATTAATTTGATGTGTTTTAACTTTGCAGATACACAAAAATGGTAGTAGACGTTGGACTGGATATGCAAAAATACAATCCGGAAGTCAAACCGAGCACGAACATGCAAAGTGTGGATCCAAGGGTAGCGGATTTGGTTGATAAATTGAGACGCGTTCATCACGTAAGTTTTTTGATGATATATGCATTGTTTCCGAAACAAATTTCGCAATCGTTGTTAATTCGCAGCTTTATGAATGGTTCTAAGCCATAGTGTATGTTTCTGAATTAACCATGGACATAGATACGCGCAAAAAAGATCGTATTTGTTACTTCTTTCGTATGTCGTGATATAACTTGGTTACAATAGATTTGGCACATTTTCGAATAATGAATGCATGGAGAATATTTTAGATATACTCCAAAGCACTCTTTAAATTAGATCACATAAAGGATTTCTTCCTGGTAGTCAGTCTGTAGTAAGGAATGAGATAATAATAATTTTATTAACCAGAAATTTTACAGTTGAAATGTTGTTTGGCTCGTCAGAGATAAAAAAGAAAACGGTAAATATGAAGTGAAAACCTTATTAATATAAATTTAAATGTAGCCAAAGTAACCATAAACGTGCCATCAAATATTATTACAGTATTTTGCATAATAATTCATTGACATTACAATACTTATCTGCCATTTATAAAAAATGATATACAGGATGATGTAATTGGCCCTAAATATAAAATAATAAAAATTGAGTCCTGTCCTGAAAATTTTCCAAAATAAATTATGCTATTGATTGGACTAGGAGTGCACTATATGTGTACCAACTTTTATCCAAATATGTTCACCCATTCCAAAAATATGGTGAATTTTAGTTTCAGCCAAAATTCATAAAACAACATGTATCTTGAAGACGATGACGATTCAAGGGTAAGTGCGGTGCTGTTTTGAACTCAGCAAAGTGTACTCTATCTCTAATTAGTCTATATAACTTTAAATCTGGGACTCCCTATATAACTTTAGCCATAGTGATTCTCCTGTGAAGACTGTTCTACACAGAACCTCCACGGGTAACTTCAACTCAATTTAGTTAAATAATTTTTGGTCTAAGGCGGATGTATCAGTTAATTCGGATTATCAAAATTAGTTTCCGGTTAAGAAACGCCCCGTGTATTGTATAATTTCGAGGTCGACCACGTAGATCGTTGTATTTTTACGAGCCTAATAAAAAGCTTTAATAACACCTCTAAAGTTACTGAGAAACATAAGTTTATACCTAAACCATAAAATGTCGCGAGGGTCTCTTGAGGAACCGAAATATACCACCAAAATAACCAAAACACATTACAGCTTGTCGTTCTATCACTCACAGAATCGTAATGAAACAACATTATTTGGCAGGAAATATTGCAGGAAATTTATGTGTTTATAAATAAAGTGACACATAAGTGTGTAAAGTGTCACTCATTACTGACCATCATACTGTTATAGTTGTCATGATATAGTCTCAAAGGAATACTATTTTACAGTATGTCCCCGGATCCACGCATGAATAGGTGAAATGGTCTAAAATAATTTGAGGTTCAGCCCTGCTTAGATAGAAACTAATTCGTTCCATAGTTTTAATTTCGAAAAATCAAGTACGTTTTGGATATTTACAAAAAAAAGTTGTTCCTGCCACTAGTAAAGTGCCTTTTCTGTAGAAGGCGAGACAAAATGTTGTAAAGAAAAGTTGTTCCTAAGTTTTAATGTTATGAAAGTCCTTGAACCTCCGGATTACAAAACCGAACATCTTTATTGCATGTGCACGAGCGGAATAAAAAATAAGTTCTGGTCAAACATAACACTCAAATCCTTAACTCTTAACTGTCCTATGAAGTCAACATATTGCATCCTTTCAGTTAAATAAGGGTTAAACATTGTTCTTAAATTATCCGAGAGACTGTAACCACGCAACTTACGAGGTAAGGTAGGATTAATACGTTTTGATATGTCCATATCAACAGAACTTGCTTTTTCTTATCAAGGGCGTCAGAAACATATTGTGTAAAATTCCAAAGATTCGTATTAGTAGATTGTCTTTTCATAAACCCATGTTGTTCTACTGCAATACAGTGTGATACATGATTGTACAAAATAAATAATATGCGATAGATTCGAACAATTTGACGAAGTTGCAAGTCACGCCTATAGGTCGATAATTGTGTAACACTTATCGTCTGTTTTGAATACAGGAACTAACTTTCGATCATTTCCGTTTATCTGGAAATGTGGTAGATTTGAGACAAATATTATATATGTAACAAAGGGGCAAGATCATGCAGGCTTTCGAAGCCGCGCTTTTTTAGGAATATAATTATCAAATTGGTATAGGCACTTCATAGAAATGTTTGGAAGCTGCGTTTATATCGTTTATTTGAAAGAAGGATCCTAGTCGGTAGTACGGTAGTTGTTCATAATATATATTATGCAAGTGTGTAAAATTCAACAAGATCGGTTTAATTGTATGAGTCTGTTAGACACTTAAATAATTATAAGAAAGTGTTTTACTAAGTAAATGAACTTATAAATCTGTGCCATTTGTACAATATCCTCAACTTCCTGTTCACATTGCACATTTAACCAGGCCTTGCCCTCACGCCATTCTTTCAAACTTCTCTCAAAAATCCCCTTTTTCTTATATTGCAATCGAATTGACATGAATTAGTTGTTGTCTTCGCCAAAAATAATCAATTCGATTTTGCTATTAATACAGATATCTAAAACTTGTATGAGTAGACGGATATTAAAGTTCATTTTGATTGTATTCCTTTAACTTTGTTTAAACAGAAATGAATTAATTTGATTGTAGATTATTTGTTGTTGTCCAGTCCATTGATATTCTCTGTAGTTCCTTCCCAGGGATCATTGTTTATTTTCATTTTATGAGTGGACTCACTGAGATCATTAATTTATCCCATAAAACAGTTTATGGTTAATGGCTAATGCTAAAAAAAATTTAAAGTCGCTTGGTTCTCGTATACACACTAAATCCCAATTTAATTTCTTATTCGCTTTAATAATAGGGTGGGGGTGGCAATGGGGGTGGTAGAGGGGGTAGCTAACGCCAAAAAGAGACGGATCGTTCTTGTATACACACTAAATCACATTTTATTTATTTTTACTCCCTTTCATAATAGTGTGGGGGGTGATAGTAGGGGGGTGGGGGGTGTGACTGATGTCAAGAAAAATATTGAGACCTTAACTTTTCGTACATGCCTTAAATTGGGATTTTATGGACTCTTACCTGCTTGCTTTGCCTATTTACCCTTATTTACCCCAGTCACCCCCGAACCCTTCAATGGAATTAGATCAAAATATAATATAGTTCCAGATCTCGTTATAATACATGAGTGTACCAAATTTCAACTCAATATCATAAACGGTTCCAGAGTAAACGTGCCCACAAAAATGTTACAGACAGACCGATAGACAGGAAATTTTTTTCGCTCAAATTTAAAATTTTTAGATAATTTTTTTTTGCGTTACTATGCTTCCACTGGACGTGGAAGTAAAAATAAATATCAGCACATGGTACAGATTTTTTTGGGAGTGCTTGTACGCATGATGCGCACGCCTTGCTTTTCTTGCATTTATTTGTTACTTTTTAGTCATACTTTAATGTTATAAATTCATTCATTGGAGCTGGGTTCCAAGGCATAAACTTAACGACAATCCATTATGTAACCTGAACTAATATCATATAGTTCAAGTAATAAATTTCCGATACAGTAAAACTTTACGCTGCAGGCCATGGCGCTAGTTGAAATAAATAGATCCCAGTAAATAAAAAATGCAACAAAAACTTTACGACATAATTATATCGTCGCGGGCCAAGGCGCCAAGCCTGACATGAAACATTCCCGACGCACATTAAAAACCTATAAAGGTGAGCGACTCAATTTACGAACAGCATAAAAAAGAGTACAGATATTTTAATGAGATCGTAAAGTTTTTGTTATATTTTTTATGTCCTAGTTTTTTCCTACTTGAACTATACCATTTGTACGTGAAAAATCGGACGTAGAAATCTCTGATCAGGCGTGAAATATTTTGTATTCTACGTTTTGCCGGAGGTACCGGTTGGATCGTATTTAATAAATTTTTCACCCCCGCGCCCTTTACGTGCGGATATTTGCAAAAGTAAAGGTGGAACACTGTTATTCTCATCCGATCTTAGAAACTGCAAAATTTCTTCAAATGATTATGTAGGAAATGTTTTAAATAAAGGACATAAGATTTGAACACAAACATTAAAAAAACTATATTGTGAGTTAAAGAAAAGCAAGTAAAAAGACGAAAATGAAATTTATTTTGAAGTGTCCCAGGGGTCAAGCATTTATAGATTAAGTTGACATATGCCGGGTGCAAATGAATAGTAGGCCACCCCTGTTACTTCCGGATTTTTTCATATATATTGATGTAATTTTGTATGATTAAATTAGATATCATTTCAAATGTTCCGAGAGCTATTCGCCGTATTTGGGCATTTCCGGTTTCACTGAAAATGCTCCAAGAATCAAATTGTACAGGGTGAATCCTTAAATATATATTTTTTTAGAAATACACTGGGGTGGCCCACTATTCGTTCACTTGCACCTGGTATAACAACGTCAATAAACTGGCTAATACTTACATTTACAGTCCACACAAAGTAGCTTTATGGGCGAAAAGCTCAAACAAAATTGAGTTAGATTACTGTTAAAAATATATTACTGGATGTTATTACGTCTACAGAGACCACATTATTCGTAATAACTCAATCAAAACAGATATTTTTTCTATTTCACTGTAGTTTCAAAATGTATCTTATTGATAGCCCAAAACAATGAACTTTCTTTTAGATGGCAGTTAACTCCCTTGGACCCAACTACTCAGACGCCGATTATATGCAACGAGATGGAGCAGACGGATCAGGCTCTGGCAGCGGTCCAGATTTCGATGAGGATGATAGAGAAGATGATTACATGAGAGGCTCTGGTTCGGGAGATGGACCTAGTCAAGAAGGTATGCATTTTTGTTCGTCTCTTTTTTTGTTAAAGGGAATTTCGGAAAAACGAGTTCAGTGGAAAAGTTGGACGTCTTTTAAATATGTACTAAATTTTAGTCAGTTTTTTAGCATAAACAATTAATAGCCCAGGCAGTATCTGCTTAAAATCACCTTTGTTTGGGTAAATCGGGTAGTATGACAGACTTTCGGTTTAATCGCTCCTAAACATCATAAGAAATGATAATTTCACTATGCGCTAATTTGAAACGAAGGCGTAATTTTTTTTAAACAAAATGTGAAAAAATTGTTTATGAACAAAAAAAATTTGCCAAATTTTTAAACAATTCCCTAGGCTCTCCTATTACCGGATTTTAATATCTCAAAATGGATTTGAAAATATGAGTGCTCTTTTATACGTAAAAAATTTTTCAACGTTCTAAATGCTTTAGTTTAGCCTCAGCAACATTTTGAAAATTCGCAAATTTGTTTGCGAAGTTTAGATTGCAAAATTATTATGCAAAAACTAAAAGTCCGATCTTGATGAAATTTGGTGGGAAGATTTTTTATATTATAAAGTTTTCTTTAGCCAAATATGAAGGTATTACGTATAATATATATATTTGAAAAAAAAATCCACAAATAACTTGCTATTTCAAACTTGCGATTTTTACTATTTTCACAATAGTAAAAATGAACTTTTGGATTCACAACCAACTGCATCTTGTTTAAAATTTAATTACAAAACTTTTTCATTTGTATATTTTTTCTCTAAAAGCAATAGTTACTGAGATATATGAAAATAAGAAGAAGAAAACAGAATTTTTAGGAATTTTTTCACATTTCACCCAACACAAAACAAATACCGCCTGGGCTATAACTGATTTAACATTTTTCACTAAAGGAGATCCAATTTCTGTATAAAATTTCTTTTCGATTCAAGTGCTATCATTAGTCCTAGCTATGTAAGCGTTTTTGCTTTACAAATTTATTTTTGAGAACGTGAATGGAAGCGTTTTTTGGCAAATGTAATCATCGTATGTGCCGACGTACCTTTTTTAAAAACAAAGATTTGTGATGTAAGAATGAGAGAACGAAATAAAGTGATTTAGTAAATTTTTCAGTACTATTGTCAATGCTTTTTGTGAAGGCCCGTTTGTTTTTCGAGCTCTCATGTGTATTTACGTATGTTTATGGTATATTTTATGATTAAGTGCTGTCAAGCATTGTGATTATATGCGAACTAAATATACTTATGCCCTCATTACTAAGTATGGCCTGTAAAAAACTTTTTTTTCAGAAAACCAAGAGGAAACCAGAGGAGGCAGTTACTTTGCTTCAGAGGGATCGAAACCATCGACTCATAACAGTAATCCAACGGTTACTGTTACAGGAGGCAGCAGCTATACTAACCCTTCGGCACTACCTGTGCTATTTATTTTTACCGTTTTCATTTCGAGATTTAATTAAAAGAGACATTGTATAAAAAAAGACTTTTAAAGTGAGAGATAATTGGATATAAGAGAGAAAGTTTTCTATTGTTGTTGAAGTTTTGATGGAATATATACCTAAATTTTACCAAAACTGGTGCCATTTCTGGTATATCGATTCAGTATTGGCTGTTTATAAGGCAGGAATAACGAAGTTCTAAGATAAATATTATTTATTTGCATTGTTGTTTAAATATTTAATTAGTTAATTAGTGAGTAAAGAATTTATTAGAAGATGCAGTATTTAAGACGTTCGGTACTTTATTTATTTATAGTAGGCAATATACATATTTTTTTATTAATTTTACAATTCTTGCATGGAAATTTTATCACTTTAATTGTATAAGATTACAAACGAAGTAACGATGTCGCGAATCCGGTGCCAAAATATAATTTTCCAATGAAAATTGTTTTTATAATCGATTAATATATTTATTAATTATATTAATTAACGTATTTTACTCAATTTCTGTTATATCTTAGACTTTTGTTGTGTCCTGGTCGCGAAAAATACATGTTGAGTGTAATAGAAAAATAGTGTCGCAATCATATTTGTGTAAATTCAAAAACAATTTAGTATATAGCTCTGGCGAATTGTATATAAGCTGTTTGTTGGAGTCTTCAAATGAGACTGTTTTCTAGCTATTAGGACTTTATTTTATTTACAGGTTGCCAATTTAATTATCTAATCAAAACGATGCTTAACCTACTTGCCTAAAAGGTGGACGTTTAATAAGTCGCAACGTTTTGTAAGTGTACATAACTTGAATACATTTTTGCAGCAAACTAAATTAAAGCGTAACGTGCATTGGGCATTAGCCAAAAGTTTATCGGATAATAGCATTTTTTTCATCGATTAATAGAAAAATGTTATGTAATGGAAATTAAATTATAATTGAGTTTACTTACTCGGTGTCTTGTTTCTAGTAGTGTCTATTCACACAACATATTTATATGAAAACTAACTAATAAAATTCTTAATTTAGGTATTAATGAGGTACCCTAGTTATATCGCAATCCATTTTCTCAAATTTTCCTTGCTGTGCCAAATAGTCCAATTTCATTGTGTTAAAACCTGAATTTTTATACACAAACAATTTTGGATAACAGTTATGGCAACACTCCAGATAGCACATATCTATGAAATATTCTAGGACAATTTTAAAAAAAATTATATTCATAGCATATTCCAAAATTAATAGGTATATTCCATGGATGTGCGTATAGGACTCCGTTAGATATTCTAGGAATAATTCAGTAGGATATTCTGAGAACATTTTTGGGGCACCATGAATAATTGTTGATTGATATGAGAGGATTATTCTCTAAATGTTCTGGAACATTTAAAAATTATTTTCATAATATTACCAGAATAATCTCTCATATATAGTATATTTTCTGGATATATTTAGAATAACTGTTTGATATTAAAACGCTAGGAATCGCACAAAGCATTTTAATTTTAAGCAAATAAAACTTCAGTACAATAACTGTATCATCCTTTAAGTGTTATATGCTCTAGAATATTTTGACGGAACATTTCTGGAAGATTACTTGCAGTTCAATCCAGGAATATTCATTTGGAAAACATATATTCCTAGAATATTCAGAGTCCATTTAAATATGTGTATTCTTCTGAGATTTAGGGAATATTCATGGCATATTAATGCTATCTGGGTCTTGTACAGGCTGATTTCATTTTTAACATAGCGATATTGATTATGTATTATTGAAAAATATTTTAACAAAGGTTATAGATGTGTCTTTCTCTGAGATGCTATAACTGTTTTTTTTTTTTTTTTGAAAAATAGGTTGCACGTTTCCAAATTTTTCAGCAATATCTCAATAAATGTGGGAGATACCATAGAAAATAGTTTTACTACTTTGCTGCTCTTGGATTTTTTCTGCAGATTATTGCAAAATTACGTTTTTTTGCAATTTTAACAATATTCCGGATTTTGTAAACAGCAGCATAAATGAGTTTATTGTTTTTATCACATTCAATCTGGACTATTACGTAAATTTATATATTGAGAAATAATACAATAAAATACTCTAGTCCTCACAAATATCCCTGTCAAACAGGCCGTTAGGCCTTAACAAATACTTTTTGTGTCACAACATATTTTTAAACTTTTTTTGTTTTATTTTGTAGCTGGGGAAGCAAAAAAGGAGACTTTTAGTTACAGTTTTGTGCTGTCTTAAGGTCTTAGAACCCTTTTAAGGTCAATCCAATCATGCCATCTTATATTGATGTAAAAAAGAGTTCAATTGTGAAGGCAAATACGAAAATAAAGTGTTTTATTTTCAGTTAGCTAACTCGTATATAAACAATTGCAAATAATGAAGAACATTTTTCAGTATGAAACAAGCATATTATTAACAATATTATTATTGAAAATTATAACCATATAGAATCCTTTACCTTAAATAGTTCTAAGATCAGCCAATAACCTTAACCAAAAAATAGTCCATGTTTCTTTTTCTCCACAAGCACAAAATGAACAAATAAAAGTTTGAAAAATTTGTTGTATCACAAAAAGCGTTCTTCACGATTCATTCGAAGAAAAAGCTGGTTGACATAATTTTTCTAGGCAATTTTATACCTTACCGTAAAGTATGTACCTACAATTTTTTTTGTGACATTGAAGAAAATCCGTAAAAATATGCTGTTCTTGCTGATAATATTGTTCATAATTTTTTATTTCTGATCCTAAATCTCCGGTACTCTAATTTTTTTGAATTATTGCGCCGTTATTTGATATGGCCCTCATAATAAAGAAATTTGTACATCCAATTATGAAGTTTTTGTGCGTTCATTTATCGCTTGAGAGCAATGGCCAGAATTACAAATCTGGGTTGATCTACAGCATCGGTCGCTTCATGTGTATCAATATGATGTAGCATGAGGAGTTCTTCTTCTGATCCTTATTCAAGTCATTTGCAATTTTGCTGTATATAGGAATGGAAGTACTAGTTCTTAATTTATATGTTTAAAATTTATATCATATTTATTCCAAGACAAAAAATACCAAATACAAAAAAAAGGTACTGAATGCAAAAGGCAACTATATCATTTTTTCTTTAAATAAGACTGAATATTATGCCTAACATATCAAACTGAGTTAGATGTGTAAATTGACAATGAAATTATACTTATATCTTTCATTATTTGACATAAATATTGTTCTAGTATCACATAAATTGGTAAAAAATATCAATTTTTGTTTGTTGGATAACCCGAGTATACCAGGACCACTAGACCAGGTATACTCTCGTTTTTGTCCTTATTTTTGAAGTTAAAAATTTCATATTTGGCATAAAAATACATTTTAGGCACACCTAAAATTGCGCATCCAGTTTGTTTTGAGTGAAAAATGTTTAAAAATAATTTTCGGTTAAATACTATAGGTATTTACTAAGCACCCCAAACTTGAGTATGACTATCGTGTCCACTACATAATTATATACAATTCCATTCTTCAAGGTCATTTCCGATTCCATTCTAATTTTCAAAGACCATTGTAAAGGTAATTTAAACCTCTGTGAAATAAAATTTAACACTGTACAGGGTGTTGTTTAAAATAAGAAAGTAATACATCCGGTTAAACCAGACATGTATTGTTGACTCTGGCTGGGCCAAAAAATGTATTTTATGTCACATATCCTGTACCAAATTTCAAATTGTTATTTTTAAAAATAAAGAAACAAATGAGGGTGCAATGACCTCGTGATCATAACTATTACATAGCTAATAAAAGCTACTTTATAATATCAAATAAAACTAATGGACTGAACCAAAGATTGTACTGTACTCATTTTGGTATTTTTTGTCTTCAACTCCCTTAATAGTCCAAGAGCTCTCGACAAAAAAGCGCAAGAGTTGTGGAAAGGCTGATGTTTTCAGAATTGATTTGTACTGTGGCCATAGAAAGCATCACTGTATTGTACGTGTTACAAAAATAAATTCAATGCAAATTTGAAATTCAGCCATATGTTAGTTTATACAATTCATGAAATCAACAGCCAGACTTAATTTTCATAGAACCCACTCAGTCAGCAGTCAATAGAAGTTAGGATAACAAGCGCGCGGCTCAAAAGTTTAGGAGTATAATGATAATTTTTGCCCCTTTAGTAAGAAGTAAGAGTGTAATGATATTTTTGTCCGTTTGCTGAGCGAGGAGATGAGATTTTTTTCATGCTCAGCATCCTCGTAACACGGGTTTATCCGCGTTTCACTCCTTTCGGGGTGGCTTTTGGCAGTTTGGGGGGTAGGCGGGGGTCGACGAGGGGTCTCGACATCACCATCGTGCTCAGCATCCTTGAAAACGGGGGTAACACAGGTTTGGCTGGTAGGAGACGATGGATACGCTGTTTATCTCTTTCTGGGTAGTTTTTGGATACCGTTTGGGGGGTCGGGTGGACCTCGGCGAGAGATTTAACTACCGCCATCGTGTTCAGCATCCTCCAAAACGGGGAGGGGGCATGGTCTCTTTCAGTTTTTTTGAGTGAAAAATGTTTAAAAATAATTTTCAGCTAAATACTGTAGGTATTTACTAAGTACCCCAAACTTGAGTATGACTATCGTGTCCACTACATAATTATATACAATTCCATTCTTCAAGGTCATTTCCGATTCCATTCTAATTTTCAAAGACCATTGTAAAGGTAATTTAAACCTCTGTGAAATAAAATTTAACACTGTACAGGGTGTTGTTTAAAATAAGAAAGTAATACATCCGGTTAAACCAGACATGTATTGTTGACTCTGGCTGGGCCAAAAAATGTATTTTATGTCACATATCCTGTACCAAATTTCAAATTGTTATTTTTAAAAATAAAGAAACAAATGAGGGTGCAATGACCTCGTGATCATAACTATTACATAGCTAATAAAAGCTACTTTATAATATCAAATAAAACTAATGGACTGAACCAAAGATTGTACTGTACTCATTTTGGTATTTTTTGTCTTCAACTCCCTTAATAGTCCAAGAGCTCTCGACAAAAAAGCGCAAGAGTTGTGGAAAGGCTGATATTTTCAGGATTGATTTGTACTGTGGCCATAGAAAGCATCACCGCATTATACATGTTACAAAAATAAATTCAATGCAAATTTGAAATTCAGCCATATGTTAGTTTATACAATTCATGAAATCAACGGCCAGACTTAATTTTCATAGAACCCACTCAGTCAGCAGTCAATAGAAGTTAGGATAACAAGCGCGCGGCTCAAAAATTTAGGAGTATAATGATAATTTTTACCCCTTTAGTAAGAAGTAAGAGTGTAATGATATTTTTGTCCGTTTGCTGAGCGAGGAGATGTCGCGATATTTTTTTCATGCTCAGCATCCTCGTAACACGAATTTATCCGCGTTTCACTCCTTTCGGGGGTGGTTTTTGGCCGTTTGGAGGGTCGAGGAGGGGTCTTGACATCACCATCGTGCTCAGCATCCTTGATAACAGGGCTAACACAGGTTTGGCTGGTAGGAGACGATGGATACGCTGTTTATCCCTTTCTGGGTGGTTTTTGGACGTCGTTTAGGGGGTGGGGTGACCTCGGGGAGAGATTTAACTACCTCCATCGTGTTCAGCAGGCTAAGAAAAATTCTTATTTTTTGAGGTTTCATCCGACTGACAGAATGCACTATAATGTAACGTAACTGCGATTTATATTAAATATGAATAAAAATCATCAATCCAGGTGTTACATCATTTATAAATAAGATAAATAAATTAGAAAATAATGAAATAATCGCACTCATGTACTTAATTATGATAAGCGCGTTTGTTATCGAATTTTGTTGATTGCTGACTGAGTGAGTTTTATGAAAGTAAGTCTGACTGTTTTATTTCATGAATTTAATTGTATAAACTAACATATGGCTGAATTTCAACTTTTCCAAATCATTTGCATTGAATTTATTTTACAGTGATGTTGACACCACGCGTTCGATTATTATGCTGTCTGACTATTTGTTTTGAGTTTATTATTTCAACTATTTACAGATGAATTTTGTGCTTTTCCAAAACATTTTGGGGGTACTAATAAATTTTACGCCTTTGCTAGCGTGCCAGCGCTAGGTGTCCCTGTAGCTGACGCGTTGACTCTACAGCTTTCTATGGCTAAGGTACAATTCAATCTGAAAATATCAGCCTTACTTTAAAAACTTTTGCACTTTTTTGATGTAAGCAGTGTATTAAACATTTCAATTTATACCGATTAACAACATAGGCTTGGTGATCCTACCTCAGTATATTATTGGTATTGGTGCCATTTTTATATTTATAATTAAGAACCATTGAAAAGAAACCTTTAGTAACAAGTTCCCTCAAAATTTATAACTATACAAGTATCCTGCCATTTCCATATGAAATGCAGCTACATTTTCCTTTTTGAAAAAATATGTTGTGTGAAAAGCCTGTTTTTATACCCACAAGACACAGTCCCATTTATCGGGATCCAAAGTCTTTCCAATTTGTAATTAAAGAAAACGCTTGACTTAGCTTTATTAATTTGGCAATATTTGATTAGTTAATCTATAAGAATTTTGTAATTTATACAAATCATCTCTACCCAGCCCCACTGTGTAAATTCTGTCGGGGCTTAAATTTTTGTATAGATAATTTTTCAGTATAAGTAAACGTGTGAAAATTGAATTTAGCTTCGACAGGATTTAAACGGTGGTTATCAACCCCAACGAATGTCAGTGTAAGGATGAATGCGTGTAGATAGTTTTCTTAGATATGTATTGTATCCTTTAAATTATTTTGAGAATTGTCTGTGATTGATCTATTTTATTATTTAATTATTATAAATTTAGGAATCTAAATTATATCATTTAAATTTGTTAATAGTGTTAACATATTTTTCTAGAGAAGGTTTCATCAAAATATTGCAATTGACAAGAGTATATTAATTAGAAAATTAGAAATGGATTCTTGTTTAAAAATATCTTGTCAGTTCAGGTTTTAGTGGAGTAAATAGATTTATAGAGAAAAATTTAGATGGAGTAACGCGACATAGAAAAATGAGTTTGTTTTGGTGAAACTAAGAATACCCTAAGTTACTTCGAGTAGGTGGGGGAATCCTTTTTCTTTTTCGCGAATAGAGGGTAAATTGGTTATTTTTAAGGGTGGTTTCTCAGTTTTAATTTATTTTGTACTCCTTAAAATGCTAGTTAAGAAACGAGAATGGTACCATTTTATTGCCGATGGTCAAGGAACCTTCAGTCCAAATTTAGTGAAAATCGGTACATCGCTTCCCACATTTGTATATACCGGGTGTACAGGATCTTGGTATAACCCCCTTTTCTTCTTTAGTTTGGAAGATAATTGATTGGAATTTAGGATATACTACATACATAATAAGCGGCACTTTTTGACATAAAATTAATTTTTTTCACTTTCGGTTTCGCCGGAAGTGACACTAACTTTCGATTTTTAAATGGAACACCTTCTATATTATTGCATTTTTCCATTCTGCATAATTTTCTGAATCCAACGATGCTAAATAAGTGGCATTTCAAACATCAATTTTTTTTATAATATAATTTTTAGTTTTCCATTTAAGTGTGCCATGACGGTTCCGATTTATTCTAAATAACCCGTGCAGTGCTACAAAAATCTAAATCCCGTTAAAAAACTAAATTACGTGATTTATGAGCAAATAAAATTCACCAATATCGGTACCGTGGTACCATTTATTAGTACTATTAATAAAGAATTTATTCATATGTCGCATTAAAATGTGCGATAAATACAAACAAAGTTACAGCTAAGAGAAAATAGGAAATACAATTTTGTTCTAAATAAATGTTAAGTAACTAACTAAGGTGGCTTTGAAAACAATGAAATATTTAGCTTGTCAAACATTTGTTGTTTTAACGGTGTTTTATTGTGTCTTTAAAAATTGTTTAAAATTCTTGTTAATTGTGTTCAAAATGCCGCAAATTTATACAAGAGATTAACATGTCCACTTTTTCATCTCTTTTATAAATTAGCGACATTTTGAACGCAATTAACAAGAATTTTAAACAATTTTTAAAGACACAATAAAAACACCGTTAAACCAACAAATGTTTGACAAGCTAAATATTTCACTGTTCTCAAAGCCACCTTAGTTACTTAACATTTAATTAGAACAAAATTGTATTTTCTTATTTTCTTTTAGCTATAATTTTGTTTGTATTTATCGCACATTTTAATACGACATATGAATAAATTCCTTATTAATAGTACTAATAAATGGTACCACGGTACCGATATGATTCCATTTGAAAAAATTGAGTTTTGCCGCAAAAACAATTTTGGTGAATTTCATCTGCTTATAAATCACGTAATTTAGTGTTTTTAACGGGATTTCAATTTTTGTAGCATTACGCGGGTCATTTAGAATAAATCACACTTAAATGTGAAACTAAAAATTTTTTTATAAAAAAAAATTGATTTTTGAAATGTCACTTATTTGGCTTCGTTGGATTCAGAAAATTATGCAGAATTGAAAAATGTAATAATATACAGGGTGTTCCATTTAAAAATATAAAGTTAGTGTCACTTCCAATGAAACCGGATGTGAAAAAAAACAATTGTATGTCAAAAAGTGCCGCTTATTATGTATGTAGTATATCTTAAATTTCAATCAATTATCTTCAAAACTAAGGGAGAATAGGGGGTATACCATGATCCTGTAACACCCGGTATGCATATGAAAAAACGTAAAGAATTTAATTACAGATAACTTGGTCAACATTAAACCGAATTTGATGAAATTTTAGATGAAAGTAACCTGTATAGCCAAAGAACAGCATGCCAAATTTTAGCAAAATATCCAATGGTTTGCGCAATTCCATTTTTAGTCCAAATTCCACAAAATTTTCAAAACGTTCCCCAATGGTCGTACGAATTTTTTTTTACCAAAATGAAGGTTTTTTTAATGTACTTTCACGTGATGTAACTAAAAAATAGCTTTTATTTAATTTAGCCGATTTTTTTTTGTCAATTTTGGTAAATATATGCGCACGGTGATTTCCCGTAATTTTTGGTATTAAACGTATGCGCGCACAAGTATACGTGTAATTATTCATTATAAAAGTTTTAATATTAATAATAAAAAGTGAGGTTCCTTGACCATCGACAATAAAAGGGTATGTACCATTCTGGTTTCTTAGCTAGCATTTTAAAGGGTCCAAAATAGATTAAAACTGAAGAACCACCTCTAAAAATGACCAATTTACCCCTTTTCCGCGAAAAAAAAGGGTTCCCCCACATACTCGAAACCAAAACAAACTTATTTTTCTATGCTGCCTTTCTCCATGCAAAATTTTCTCTCTCGCCTTATTTTTGACTATTTTGACTCCACTATTTTGTTCAAAAATGCTGGAATCGCAGAACAAATCCTGAGAATATTGGTCTAAAATACTGTCAATATTGATATTTGTTATCAGGAAGAGATAAATAGATAATTTGTTGTTTACTAGATTAGTTGTAATAAATATGCAAACATTGTAAACCAATATTTTGATGATTTGTTTGGTGAATGAAATTGTTGTGCAACTCTATATGTTAATCTATGATGAAATACATGATGACCGGGAAATGAATTGTTTGAAATGCTAAATTCCTTAACATTTTAGATTGTATATTTTGTGAAACCTTAGGCCCTCTGTTTAAAAGTCATTCTATTCATTGTACAGTTAAATTTTATCATAAAAATATATAGGATATTAGTTAACAAAAAATAAATTATATATAAGATTTCGGATGTTATAACTGAGCCCTCAGTGTATGACATGTAGATAGCAGCCATATTTAAAATAGGTCTACTCTTATATTATTTAGTTTTTTTTATAAGTATTGTATCATTACTTTTGATTTTCAGCTTTGCCATGTTTTGTATTTATTTATTATTTTAATAACTGCATATCATAATTAAGCAATAAATTATGGGGACATATAATGGAACACATAATAGTTATGTGGAACCTGCTCACTAACAAAATCTTCAATTCTTATGAAATCGTTCAACTAATTACTAGTCTTTAGCTTTGTAATCGCTCCTATAATTTTTAAATACCCGAAATTATGTTTTTTATTCAATCTTTGTATCACATGCCTTTATTTTGGTAGAAATAAATTGAATAGTTGCCTTTTTTAAATGTGTCGTTTTATTTGAAACTGCTAAAGCGTTGTAAAGAACTCACATGAAATTTACTTGGGTAAACAAAGAAGTACCCACACTCTTAGAGAGTTGGGCACCAGAAGAAGAACAATTATTATACCGGCGAAATACTCAATGAATTATTGAGTATAATTTTTCTTCTTTTTCTGATACCTCTTCATTGGTTCGTTAAACTGTAAATCTCCTGTGTACATAAAAAGCATACTTCGCAAGTACCAATGTTTTTAGAGAGTACAAGACCAGAAGAAGAATTATACCAACAAAATGCCCAATATAATATGTTGGTATTTCGGCGATATACTCCAATATTCGGCAAAGAAGTACAAATGCTCTTATAGAGGATGACACGAAGAAGGTTTATACCAACTAAATACTCGGCTATTTCGTCGGTATAATTTTTCTTCTATTCTAAATTTGGAGAAGCTCTATTAAAAACGCTCCTCAGGGAATTTCTGGCAGCTCATTAAACTGTATAGAGTCTTAAACATAATATTTTTAGTCGCAAACTCCTCTATAAAATCCTTATTTTACTATAAGGAACGTAACCAGACTGCAACCAACAGCTACTCTCCGGGTTATGTGCCCCGCCGAGCGCTGAATTACAAGTTGCAAGTCTGGCACGTTAAGTGTAATAATTGCATATTACCATCAAAACGCTAATGCTTCGACTGCAACAAACACCAGCCGAACGACTGATCCTACTTAAAGGAGCTCTCTTGCCAGTCGTCACACACCACTTGCAGACTGCAGTTTCGAGCTGTTGGCTCTCGTCAGTGCAAGGTAGGCATTTGACGACTGGCACTAGGATCCTTTGACTATTTGGTATATCCCGGTACTTTTACAATAGCGACATGTAAAATAGTCAGCAGGCGCCATCTAGCGGTCCAGTGTCTGTTGCAATCGAAAAATAAATAGCCTGACTGGGCTTAGCTTCAAATGTGCTTTTAGAGGGCGGAATATTAAACATAATATTTTTAGTCGCAAACTCCTTTATAAAATCCTTATTTTACTATAAGGAACGTAACCAGACTGCAACCAACAGCTACTCTCAGGGCTATGTGCGCGTTAAGTGTAATAATTGCATACTACCATCAAAACGCTAATAATTCGCCCTCTAAAAGCACTTTTGAACTGTATAGAGTCTTCCTGTATATGTAAGAAGTATACTTACAAAAACACAGAAGTCCCAATGCATTTTAGAGAGCAGGGCACCAGCAGAAGAAGAATTGTACCAACGAAACATCCAATATTGGGTATTTCATCGATGTTAATCTAATACTTGGCATAAAAGTGCCAATTCTCTTGCAGAGTACAGCACTATGAGAAGAATTAAACCTACAAAAGACACATAATATTTGGGTATTTCATTGATATAATCCAATACTTGGGTGTTTTGTTGATATAGTACTTCTAGTAGAATGCAGGTTTTCACAGCCGTTATCTAATGAAGTAGTTACTTCCAGGTCTTCCCGTGTTTGTCGATCTTGACTTGACGTTCCGCTGATCGTCCTGTCAGCTTCTCAGTCTTTAGAATCATTCTGAAGAAGCTGACATATGTTGAGTATAATAATAACCTTGTTATTGTATATAGGGGTGTTGACGGGAATAGGCCAATGAATTATGGAAAACCAATATCTGATGATTGTCGACGTTTTGATTTATTATTAAATCATCCTCAGGACTAATCAGGAAGGTTTTCCGTGTTATGATTGAATAAATAAATAAATTTACAAACAAACATTTAGGTACAACAAAACAAATAAACGGATAACAGTAGAATAACTAATGGTCAAGTGCAGATTCACTCTCACTCTAAACTTCATTGATTTGTTTATTTTTACAAGGAAAAGCTAGCTCAAAGTAATAGAAAAAGGTTACTAAATTGATCATATTTTTCATTTGTATTTATAGTAGGGTTAGTCAAGAAGCTCCGATCTTCATTTGCCAATAATAGAGTGCAAAAATTTGAGATATTTGTGGGGTTGTTTAGAGCTCGATATTTAAAGGTTCTGAGGTGTTCTTTTGAGTATCTAAAGAAACAGATAGAAGCTGGACGTTGTGATCACTGAGGGCATTATTAATTGTGGTATTAGTATATTACATATGCTATCAAAGTTTACACAAATATTGTCTAGACAGTTATGGCTTCTTTTTGGTATGTTAATAACAGGCTTAATGCAATAAGAGTTTAATACTCTACGTAAAGAGATCATTTACACTCTAACGAACTACGAAAAATTTCCAAAAGAGATTTTCTAGTGAACTATAGTCTGGCCACGTCTGGCTACTTTCCTGCTGGCTTGTGAGAAGTCATCTGAACATTGGTTGCCCTGCTGTGACTCCTGGTTTTGGCTATCCAACCAAGTGTAGATCCTCTGAACACTGATTTAACTTCGTGAACAAAATATTGTTTATTCACAAAATCAATCTTCCTCCAAATAATTCAATAAGTAATAAAGAGAAAATATTTTCGTTTCTATGGTATATACACAGATTTTACTTTTGCACATACAGACATATCGCTTTACAGTCACATACTTATTAGAACCAATACTGTTAGCTTCCTTTGCAGTAAAATTAGGCCAAGACTTAGTGTACCGCGAACCTTCTACTCATGCTCTAAACTTTTGGCAGTCTGTTTCCATGGTTGGTGTACGCATATTATCACATCACAGATGTACTCCTCTGTGACAAGTTGTGCCTGACATATATTATTAAAAGTTCATTAGCACTAAGTGCAAGTTTCATAGGCTTGTAATGCGCTTCTGAAGATGTGGACTTTCCAATAGTATTCGTTTATAGCTCTAGTTACAAAGAGTTTATGCAATAATGAACATTTTAAAATTGTTTTTACTAATTTTGTACCTACTCGATGAATATGATAATAAGCATCCTGATTTAATCATCTATCAGGGATCAGTACATGCGCATAAATTATCGAGTATGCTTTAGAGTCTTGGCTTAACAACATATTATAAACTAGCAGTATTGGTCTAATAAGTATATTTTACAATACAATCCAGTCAGTAGTAAAACTCATATTATACCTAATCTAGTAATCATTATTACTATCACGATGCCCCTTTTTCTTCTCTCAAATATACATTATGGCATGTGTTATCGAGATTCTCACAAACGTACAGACCTGCAGTTTATTGCCGGATTTGAACGGCACTATATAAGAGGCCTGATTTAAATCCGATAGACTATCTCTAACTGCATGTGGGTAAAAAAATTATAATTTGAGTACAATTTCATATCACTTTTTAGGAAATGATATATTATTAAATCAAAATTACAAATCGTGTCATTTCAAATGAAGGATAATTTCCTCTGCTTCATATAAGTAATAAAAGTATTTTACGAAAAGGTATATTGGGGAGCTAATTTATAAACGGCTGTAAAACTTAGAAAAACTTGTTTTTCAGGTTATTTAGTTATGGGAATGCGTTTTTGAATATTGTACTTATATTTCGGTTACGCCCTGTATTTTGAAAATAAATAAAAATGTCGGCGCCACTGGAAAGTCAGCAGTTAATCATGGGGAATTTCTATTTTGCTTATTTGGCAACACTTGCGACCGCTGTCTTCGTCTGTTGTTCATCGGCAGTCGCGAGAGGACTGTAGGGTGCGCCGAGCCGAAAGTGTGAGAAAACATGTTTTGTGTGTTGTATGAGGACGGTTTTTTTGTTTAAATATGTGTTTTATACCTTAACTATAGTGTGATATTAGGTTTTATTTAATCTATGGCTAAATCTGTAATGTATTTTTCAAAGTTTCTAGTGTAATATTGGGTTAATAACGTGTACCGTGTTATTTTGATATAAGTTAGTGAACTCAATCAAAATGGCGCATCAAATGCCCCCATCAGTGAATTGTTCACTAGATGATATTGACTTGACAGCCCTAAAGGTGAGTTTGCCCTCGAGGACGTATTTTTCGTTAATTTAAACTACTGTTATTTCGTGGTTTCGGCCATTTTGTACCGTTAATTTCTATGTAAACATGTCATCTTATTTGGGTGTGTGAATCATCAATATAACATACGTTTTCCTATTGTTTTGACAACATTTTAAGGCCTTACATGATTTCAGGATCCTGCGGGAATTTTCGAGCTCATCGAAGTTGTCGGAAATGGAACCTACGGGCAGGTCTACAAGGTAAGTTTTTCAACTCTCCATTGAGATACGAGATGTGTCATCTCGGTGTTCGTTCTTTTCTCAGAAGACAATAGCTTTTAAACGATTTAATTAAAATACTCTTTATTAATGAATGACGGTGCCCGTAACTGGTACATTGCATCACAAACACAAAACCAGGCTTTTAAATATTCCCAACAAAAAAATTGTAAAGACCAAGAGAAAAAGGGTCCAGCAGCCGGGTTTAATTACATGCGGGTGACGGAAAACCGGTGGCGTGTCTGTTAATTATTATTATTATATTAGAGTACAGTTTTGTTTTATTCTGTATAAAACTTCTGAAACAATTAAACACTATGCCATTCGTTCGACAACGCGACTGTTTAAAAGTGGGAAGTGGAATTGAAATTGATAATTTTTTATCGAATATGTCAAAGTGATAACATATTTCTACGTTTATGTGTAAAAATTGGGATAAAAATAAGTTCCATCACTGTTTCATTCATTATCAACTACTTCCGGTTTGTTCAGATTTGTCTGTTATTAGTTTAATTTCTCTGAAATTAACATTTCGAATTCTTCATAAAAATATCAACCTTGATAGGTAATCTCTCAGTAAATCTGGCAAAATGATGCTACGGCATTAATTTAGATAAAAGTACAGTGTTTTATAGTCAGAATATAATTCTTTAACAGTTGGAAGAGAGGACATTGTCCACTCCCTATCTCGGCATAAACATTGAACACGGACAGCTGACAGGTTTTACCCTATGTCCTTTATGGCTTTATCTCGGGTAATTAATTTTAATTTATGGCTAGGATTCATATCAATAAAATTGTAACGGGGCTGTTGGCTGTTTATCTTTAATACATATAAACATTGTAGCTGAATGCTGTATTGAAACTATGCAGTGGTAGGCCACGTGTAAAAAAAGATGATTTTAATGCATATTGAAATCTAGCAACAAATGTTCAACTGATAGACAATTTGGTTAGTAATGTGTCCATGTCACAGGATACAAAGGACCTAGTCAAAGATATGTGAGGTGAATGTAAAGAGACTACATAAATAATCATATCATTTATTAGTTATTTTATTTATACTGTTTCCTTTGTTATGGTTAAGGATAAAGTTCGCTAATTAGGTTCTTTTTGTCTACTAGATTTGCATGATCTCTTAGCTCACACTCATAAACCCCTATGGTATTGATTATGGTATTTCCTGATATGAGAAAATTTGATTTTCCTGATACCCATACTTCGAACAAGAATACCTACCAAGAGACAGGGATCAACTCAATCATGTCTATTAAGTACAGTCGTGGTTACAATAAGGATTCCAACCGAAAGCAGTTGCAAACATTTTTTTGTTTGGATCACATTTCACCATATACAGTCCCAGCTCTATTTAGATAAGCATTATCTCGGAACCGGTTAGACATGGAAAGAAATGTTTAATAGAAAGGTCATTCTGTTTAAAAAGATGCATTTAACCTTATCTTATTTTCTAATGTACAAGGCGCCTCAAAAAGACGGCAGGTTATACAATTGTACTTTTTCAAATGCAACAGCCTGTATACTTTAGCATTTTAGCGCGGAATTTCTTCCACAAGACCAGGAATAATATTTCTTAAAACCTCAAATATCTGTCACCATTCAGGATACCATCATAAAAGTATGGTCCAATTACTTAATCGTCCATTAAATAAGCACCAAACGTTAATTCCCCAAATAGTTTGAAAATGGGTTTCTCTTACCCACTGACCAATAATGTTGATTAACCGTACCATTATTGTGAAATCGTGATTCATCACCCCACATACTTTTATCGACAAACAGAGGATCATCATCTAACTGTCCATAAAGTTGGCAATGAATTCCATACGTCTATTATTGTAATCATTAGGTCTTAAATCTTGAACTAAGCATATTTTGTAAGGATGTTGTCCATTATCTACGAGAATTTTGTGCACCGAAAATTTATTTACTTACCTATACCAATCTCTTGCACAATACTGCAAAAAACAATGTGGATTGATTACTATAAGCGCAAGAACATTAATGACATTTTGTTCCTGTCTTGATGGACGGGCATGTTGAACTCCCTCGTGAACTCCTCTGGGGCTTGGAAAGGAACCAGTACGCATTTTTCTTTCCACGTTTCTAAATGTCTGATGAGATGGTACACGTCTATTAGGAAATCTTTATAGTTTTGTTCTGCGGCTCGTGGCATTTTCGAAAATTCGAAAAATAATATGGTAAAGTGCGAGGTTAAATGCATCTTTTTAAACGGAATAACTTTTCTATCCAACAGTTCTTTCTATGTCTAACCGTTTCCGAGATAATGCTTGTCTAAATAGAGCTGGGACACCCTGTATATTTGCAGAAATTGTTGCAAAGGTGTTATGGCCTATAGAAAATGTAAAAACATTGACTTATGTCTTGACAGCCCCATATTAAAATGAACTAATAACGTTAATATGTGAGTAATTTGTTTCAAATTGACTGGAATTCGATTTTGCTTCTCTTTAAAAACCGTTGATTTAATTGAAAGCTAGGGGCGAGCGTGGTTGCGTCTTTACTATGTACATACTTCGATATGCGATGTAAAGCAACGTAAGGCGCTGTTAGTAGTTGGATGGGTGACCGTTCCAACGAAGACCGCGTCCTCGCCTCACACATCTTCCAGCGGCTTGTATATCAGTGTATGCGCGGAAGCTATACAACCTTAGGCGAGGGTTGTATAGGGGATATACCATCCTTCGGAGGGGATGTAAAGCCGTCGGTCCCTTGTCTATTAAATGTTAGGCAAGTAAAAGATCCCTACTCTTCTTAAGGGAAGAGGTTCAACAAAATTCCTGGTCGGGGGTAAATCGTCTACAGGCGTCGGCGTTAGGCCTCAGTAGCGGAAATAGGCTGACGTTAAATAAATGTATTAAAAAAACATTGAAAGCTAGGGTAACCGATATTTCCTATCGGAGACAGGTAACTTTGTCTTCACTGAAGAAACCGCCTTGAAACCGTCTGAAGACTTTTCAAACGGTTTTATGGCAGCATATTCGATATTGGAGCGATGCTAATCCGCACAGAATCTTAAATAAGCCAATCTTCAAGATGCTGTTTACAACAACTGAATCTATACTATTTTTTGTATCCAAAGGAAGAAAGTCTACAGTGCCTAATCTGTAGTGGCTATACATGTCTTATTTATTTACATAACGATTTTCTTGCCTGGATAATATTTTCCTTTTCTTTTGCCCAACTAAGTTCTTCAATTTTCATACTCCGTTATTGATCTATATCCTTAAAAGGTTTTTAATTTGCGAGTAGAATCGAATTTTTGAGCTACTGATTGGTAAGCATTTTATCCGTGGGTCATTTTTACTGAATTCCCCAATAAGAATTTCAAAATTTTAGGTATATCAGTCCTTTAGGCCTCAAGATTGCCGGCAATTCTTTTAACACCTCCTCTTACATCATTTGGTGCACCTTAAGCATGTTCAGTTTGACTATAGAGCCAGCCATCTGAAGTTCTTTGTGAAAGAAAATAGTTTTATTTCTTTATAGCTAGGTTATCCTTATTTTGTCGTCATATCTGTTTGATCTCCAAAACTTGAAATTCGCCTCACTCCTTGAGGAATAATCTCAGTTTCTGCGACAGAGAATTAGAAAGTGTAGTATTAGTTCTTCTGCAAAAATGTTTCCAGAAGTTCCGTTAGTTTTTGTGTCACAATTATTTAGGATTTGAGTGTACAAATCCATACTTAGCGATATTTTAACAACATATTAGCATTAACATAGTTTGTTCAAAGTAACCACCACTATGCTATTGGGAGCTGTTTGAAAAAAATCTTAACATGCTATAAAAATGTACTGAATTAAATATGTTCCGCCAGATACCTACTTATTTCTGAATAATTATCCAGCATTTAAATTTGTATGCTCTATTAACTGCCTAAATTAAAAACTCGTGTTTATTATGATTACAGCAACGGAAAATTGGCCGGCGTTCAATTTCGGAACTACGATTTTTCATACATCGCTGATGTTTGAAGAGTATTTAATTTATAGTAGAAATAAATAAACTTTGTTTAGCATAACAATGGAAAATTCTCGACATTATAACATTTGCAAGGGTCCCAACCGCACGAAGGTCGTTGAAGGTCAGCGATATAAGGAAGTAAAATAACACCCTCTTGTAAATATTTAGGCTAGAGGGATGTCTGTCTGAGTTTGAATACTGCAAAGGCTTATAGTGGTTTGTTTTTATCATATGTATATGCTCAATAATATATCTATGCAAATAACTATGCATCCATTAAATAAAGTATCTCGCGTATACGTGAATTGTCCCGAATTGAACTTTTATTTAACCACCAAAAATGAAAATAAACATGAAAGATCGGCATTAATGATTATTTAATTGGATATAAAAAAACAAATTGCACTGGAAGAATTTAAATTATTAAGAACCTATATCAAAGAGCGGGTTAATATTGAAAAAACTCGATATAAAAGTTATTGTCGTGGCATTGAAAACAATATTAAGATTAACCCCAACAAGTTTTGACAATTTATCTACAGGAAAAATAGTAGCAGTTTAACAACAGCAGTGTATTATGGATATGAACATTTTGTACGCAGTAAAGAGTTAGTAAATGTTTTGATCAATATTTTTGCAGTTCTAATGTCTCAGTTGAGGACATTGTAGAAGATGCATACTGATGTTTTAACAATTTACAATTTACTGGACATGAAGTCTTCAATTCTTTAAGAAAAATCAAGCCTAAATATACGATGGGCCCTGTTGAAATTTCAACTTTTATATTACATGATTGTGCTAGTTTACTCCTCTTTCCTTCCTATTTAATTTGGCCATTAAATCAAATCCTGATGTTTTAAAATGTTCTAAAATAATCCCTATATATAAAAAAGGAGGAAAGACTAGATGCAATGAATCGCATTACTGAACATCAGCACGGTTTTTTCAAGGGAAGGTCTACTTCAACCAATCTTTTCTGTATAACCCAATATGTATCTGAGGTTATAGACGGTAACTCACAAGTTGATGTAATTTACACAGACTTGATCATGATGGTATTGTATGTTCAAAATTTCAAAAGTTTGACGTCTCAAGAACTTTGTTGTTTTTTTTTCAAATCTGGAAAATTGACACCATCATATCGAATACTAGGGTCAACAGTCTGCTGAATTTGTATCTACTTCAGGTGTACCTCAAGGATCTGTGTTAGGCCCATTATTCTTCAACATCTTCATTAATGACATTGCAATTGAATTTGGTGTCAAGTGTCTTTTAATATGCTGACGATATAAAATTGGACAATAAAATAAATAATGAAAGTGATTGTGTCACTTTACAAACTGCACTAGATAAAATCAGTGAATGGTGTAACTTAAACAAATTGCAATTAAATATACGTAAATGTAATGCTCTTACATTTACTAACAAACATCAATATATCCAATTTAATTATTGCTTAAAAATTCGGTGCTTACACGTCCATCAACATTTCGTGACCTCGGTGTAACAATTGGAATATTCGTCAATTATTTGGTTTCATCACTATAACATACATATACAAAACATTGAGAGCATTCAGAGGCGCTTCTTAAAAACATTATGCTATAAGGAAGATGGTGTTTACCCTGCTATTGGTCTTCCTCATACTGCACTTTTAAATAAATTTTCATTTTCGAGTCTAGCGACATGCAGAACTATACCACAGCAAAGATTTTTTTTTAAGTTATTACATAATATAACGGTGCTATATTGAACTTATTAAATTTTGTAATACATAGACCTGGTTCTAGGCAAAACTCACTATTCTATCTGCCGAATTCCAGAACTAACGTTCTGAAATTCTCGCCACTATATAAAATGTGTGAAAATTATAATAATCTTCAAGACCGGTTTGATATTTTTCAGTGTATTGTTAAATAAATAAATGATCTCGCAAGTGATGTATAGTTTTCCTAATGTAATTTATAAGTAATTTAACAAAATATACTGTCGCCAAAATCATTATCGATCGTAATGAATAATTTATATGTTAGATCAAAACTGAAAGTGTTAGCCGACGCGAACAAAATCATTAGGAAGATTAACTTAAGATGTTAAAAGCCAAAACCAATTTCAAATGATTTCTTTCGTTTTAAGACGCCAAAATTCAATGGTCGTCAAAATGTCGTTCTGCACGGGATGGCTATATGGGGTGAAATATGAAAAACATCCTATTTTCTATCTCTATTTTAATCTACAAAATACGAAAATCATTATTGTTAAAGTACAAATTGCCTTGGAGTTATAAGGTTAGGATATTAGATTAAATTTTTTTAATTTGAAAACCACGGAGTTAATGGACATCTAAATGCAGGGACGAAGCTTGTAGGTGGGTAAAGAATTAAGAGAAAGTTTGGAGTTGCGTCGAACCTATTTTTGATTTACGATCAAATTAAAATGAAGTACACGTTTTTCTCAACCTTTTTAAAGTGAACGTGAGGGACTCGGATTGACTCAATTTTCATTCTTCAAGCAATTTTTCTCTGTGCTGCTAGTTTGTGGTCACTGCTCAGCCATTTAAAGAAAAGCATAAATATTTTTACATACTTAAGAAACCTTTTTCAAAGATAAAGCTGTAGAATGGAGAAATTCCCTTTCTAATATCTCAAAAGTTTTCTATTGAAGATACTAAAATTTTACAATGCATATTTTAATCGCAGTATTATGGAACTATCACGAGAATAACTGCGATTTCATTAGTTCTCCTTCTACTTTATTGCTTGGTACGTTAAACATTTAAATATAGTAATAGTAAATTATGTTAGAGAGTATGTCATTGCGATTATCGAGGACAGAAATTCGATGAGCTCAGGTAATCATATCCTAGATCATAACCAATCACGCAATTGGATCGCATTGTTTATGCTTCAGCACTTTTGTCTCTCTCATAAAATCATTCAGTGGAGACAGATGTTTCGTTAATAATCTGGCCTGGCACGGCATAAAACCAAAACAGGAAGTCAAAAAATAAATTATCTCAACATTTTTGTGCTCGTGGTAGAAATGTAAAAGTTATTAAATTTACAGGAATTAATTATCTTCAATATTTCATAAACTTCAGTTGTATGTTGTAATCATTGAATAGGAACCGACAATTTAAATATTTTGACTATTTACTTAGTGTAGCATTTACTAATGCTAATAAATTTACAATATAAATTAAATTGCTCTCGACTTCTTCATCACCCTCGGATGAGAATAAAATATCTCCTCGAATATAACAAAAAATGACTATGAAAAAAATTATAATAAACAAGTATTTACACTGGTAAAAATAATTATTTGAATTAAGAATATCAATATATGCATACACAAATAAATAAATAAATATATAATAAATTTCTTCGTATGCAAGAATACTTTTGTTAACAAGAAATAAGTATTTTTTACGTACTTATATGTGAATACACTATTCTTCGTTCAAATAATTATTTTTATGAGTCTATTGATATTTTTTACGAAATAGCAATACTTAGCCAACTTTTAGTTATAATCTTAAACTTTTACAAAGTTTACTATGGAAAAATGTTTTATGTTGCTATCCTCCATATTATTGTAATGTTTAACTAACTGCCTTGTGGTCGATTTTTCAAAACATTGTTATTTACGATGTGAGTATCGTAACGAATTATACGTTACAATACGAGGTGAGATAATTATCAAATGTGGCCGAAAGCTGAGTTTGATAATCCGTCGAGGATTTTAATATAAAGTTACGATACGTAGGTCATACAAAAAAATATCTGCTTTCACGAAGTAATAGAATAAAGGCAAGAAATTAAGTTAATTGGATAACAAATGTCAAAAATGACAAAACGCTTATTATACAGCCTTGAATTACTATTTTTACTCTTAGTTCAAATGTGCTTTTAGAGGGCGGAATATTAAATATAATATTTTTAGTCGCAAACTCCTCTATAAAATCCTTATTTTACTATAAGGAACGTAACCAGACTGCAACCAACAGCTACTCTCCGGGCTATGTGCCCCGCCAAGCACTGAATTACAAGTTACAAGTCTGGCGCGTTAAGTGTAATAATTGCATATTACCATCAAAGCTCTCTTGCCAGCCGTCACACACCACTTGCAGACTGCAGTTTCGAGCTGTTGGCTCTCGTCAGTGCAAGAGAGCTCCTTTAAGTAGGATCAGTCTTTCGGCTGGTGTTTGTTGCAATCGAAGCATTAGCGTTTTGATGGTAATATGCAATTATTACACTTAACGCGCCAGACTTGTAACTTGTAATTCAGCGCTTGGCGGGGCCATAGCCCGGAGAGTAGCTGTTGGTTGCAGTCTGGTTACGTTCCTTATAGTAAAATAAGGATTTTATAGAGGAGTTTGCGGCTAAAAATATTATGTTTAATATTCCGCCCTCTAAAAGCACATTTGAACTATGCTAAGCCCAGTCAGGTTATTTATTTTTCGATTGCAACAGACACTGGACCGCTAGATGGCGCCTGCTGACTATCTTACATGTCGCTATTGTAAAAATACCGGGATGTACCAAATAGTCAAGGATCCTCGTGCCGGTCGCCACATGCCTACCCTGCACTGACGAGAGCTAACAGCTCGAAACTGCAGTCTGCAAGTGGTGTGTGACGGCTGGCAAGAGAGCTCCTTTAAGTAGGATCAGTCTTTCGGCTGGTGTTTGTTGCAATCGAAGCATTAGCGTTTTGATGGTAATATGAAATTATTACACTTAACGCGCCAGACTTGTAACTTGTAATTTAGCGCTTGGCGGGGCACATAGCCCGGAGAGTAGGTGTTGGTTGCAGTCTGGTTACATTCCTTATAGTAAAATAAGGATTTTATAGAGGAGTTTGCGACTAAAAATATTATGTTTATTTTTACTCTTGTTTCGCTCTCTTTTGTCCTTCAAATTTTTAAGTGTAAACAAAGTACAATTCATATTTATGATAATATAAGTACATTAAATTTGATGAATTAATTCCATCATTTTTTAAAATTATTTTACCACAATAGTGCGATAAAATATAAATATCACTATACCCTCGACTAATACCGCACTTGTGCGGTAAAGTACGTCTAAAGATTCCATTTGTTTTATGAGTAAAATTAATTTTGTAATTATTCTCCAATCTCCTTATTTTAGTATCTAAATAAAGTAGAAATAAAGAATTTAGAGTAAAGTGAAAATAAAACATCTTGAGACAAGTCGTGAAAGAGCATATGGACATATTATTAAACATAAACCATTGAATGTAGGTGCCGTACAATTTTCTGTAGAGAACTACCGTATAATTTTTGTAATGGTTTTATTCGAATCACAGTTTTGCGTTAAATTTACTGTATAATTAGTTTTAGTCATGTCACAATTTCTATAATTAATTTGTTTTAACTAAAATAAATAGAAACTGTTATTTATAGGGACATAGGTGACCTTCTTTTAGTTCGGTATGTCTTATATTTTAACGAAACGGCAAAATTGGCAATACAGATAAAATTGCCAAAAATATATGTTTGAAGAGTAAGCGAATCGTATCATATCCATCTAGATCCACTTGATACCTAGTTTTACTGCGAGATATCAGCCTAGAAAAAAAATAGGTAGCTCTCGGGTAGCTACTTGCGGAAAATAGACCAAGCCAACTGTGTTTTTACTTGAAATCTACTTAAATGTGGGTTTCTGTGTCAAACAACACGGATGTCTCGCAAATTCGAGGCGTTATTAAAAAAAATCACCACAAAAATCGACTTTTCTCAAACATTTTAGAAACTAAGAGGGCTATTAACGAGGCTATTAGTGAGAGAGCCGTGGCACCAAAAATGAAATAAACATTTATTTAAACATGTACAGATTGTTTTCCTTTTCGTTTCTTCAGAAAAAAAAATTGATATTAGAAATAGCCGACTTTCACAGACTTGTTGCGGAAATTTTGCAAAGAGCTACTTGTAAATAAAAAAACACCTCTGATTAAATAACCTACTATTTGAATTCTTTTTGTTGTGCGAAAAGAGCACGGAGTTAAAGTAGGAATTGCTAAAATATACATAATTTCGATATGACGAAGTTTTATAGAAAACAGTTTTATGTATTATTGTTGCCATCAGTCTACTACAAATCCATCTTTGCGGGGTTCCCCAAGGATGTACCCTAAGGCTTTAATTTTCTTATGTCTCTATGTCTTATTCTCGGTTTTAAAAGATGATAGCCACTTTAGTTCTCTGATGATTTCTCTTCGACTTCTGTCGTATTCATGCATTACTAAGAATTCTATAAGCAACTGCGGATTGTGATTAATTGAATATACTTTCATCCTGTACTTCATTTGGAATTGAAATTGCCTAGCCGTCGTTGTTTATTGGCAGACATCGTAAAAATTACGATCATGAAGTCAGTATATTCCCAAGATAATTTACAACGCATTCATGATTTCAGTCACTTTTTGAATAAGGTCCCTGGTGAGGAAATGAGATGCAGATGTCATGCAGACAAAAAAATTACGAAGGTCAGAAGACGAATTGTATGAGAGATATTTCATTAAATCTTTTATGATTTAATGTTTACCTTCTTATTGTTATTTTTAGTGTAGGTAATAAAATGCTGGGAGCGTGTTGCATGCTCTTAAGGAAAGCTATTCTCGAAATCATTAAAGTTAAGTAATGAATAAGTTCATTATCTACGTAATTAACAATGTATGAGTAAAATCCTAAAACACATCAGTTTTTAATTCTACAATGACATATTTTGAGCATAATTTTATACCTCCTCCTTCAACCCCCTTAGAGTGAGAGCTACCCCTTTAAAATATTTAAATGGAACGAGGGTCTGTGTGATAGCTCATTTGAAAAGGTTTTTAATTCTCTATCCGCAATATAAGTTTTTTTGAATTTTGTATTTTCTTGATCAAGAAAATTAAATTTGAAAATTTTTACATATATTTGAAATGTATACAATCAAATGTAACCTAAACTATTTTATGTACCAAATATCTGTCAAATCTAACTTATCATTTCCGATTTTTTTCTCGCAATAGCAACGACAAGTTCCAATGCATTCTAATTCGATGATGTATCGAACTGATGTGCGAGGTGCAAATTCTTGTTAAGCGACAAATGTTAAAAACTTGTCGAAAGCAAACGTATAAGTATTCCGTCCTTTTCGGTTTTAAGTTCCTAGATGTTCAACCTAGCTAGTAACCAACTTGCAACATTGCCGAAAATATTGCATTATTTTTTACTGCTACATTATTTTCTGCCACTTGTTTTTAATCTCACTTTTAAGAAATTATTTTGCTTTCGATTGTGACTAGGTAATACTACTTATAAAAGTGTCAGTTGCCCTGGCCATGACTACAACAACCCACACAAACGAGTATGCTGTTTAATATGACTAAAATATTTTAGCGTTTTTTATACGTTTTTTGTTGCAGACTTTACACTCCCAATATGTTAGTATTGATTTCTTAACGTTGGATAATTATGAAATCGGTATTTTTAGAGTTATTTGAATTTTTTCGTACAGTATCGAGTTGAAATGTGTCTGCATATTTTCTATTTTAACTGATACGTGTCCGAGCAACATATCTATTCCCTACGATCATTTCATATGTACTATGCAGCTGAATATTATGGGTTTTAATACGTAGCACGCCATACCTGTCTAGATTTTATCTTGGCATGACATAAAATACAAATAGTTTGCAGTTTATACTCGTCGTACGTAATGACAACATGTTAACAACTATATTTCTTTCGAAACAGGTAGTATTCTTTTATTTATTATCTCTTCACGATTACAAACATATTTAGGTACTTGTAAAACGAACTAAAATCTCTCACACCTGTTAATGTTGAAGATATTCATGTAGCTGAAATTACCTGAATAAGAATTAGAATTCTTTACGACGGTAAATTAAGGAAAATATTGCAAATAGCGTTATTATGGTTTCTGTTTAAGTTGTTAATTTCTTCTTGAATTTTTGCTTTAATGGCTTGTAGAGTGTGGTTATGATTAAAATCGACTTTGGGCTATTTGGTGATCCCAGCATTGCCTATCCAAATCGGAAATTGATTATTTAAATGTTCTTCTACTTCTAAAACGCAATGTCGAGTCGCTCCGTCCTGATGCCAAATCATTCTAGACAATACGTCCATGGAGAATGCTTGAATTAGACAATCTACTCTGGTAAAATTATTTCAAGATATGTTTGTCATGTAAATCATAAAATATAGGCCCAACTACTTTCTTTTTAAGAATTCCACACCAAATGTGGATTGATTTTCTACTCGATTTTTTTATTTGCTTGACCTTTCTCTGTCTGGTTTTTATTCTCCCAGGAATGTCTGTTTTTTTCTTTTAAAAACTCCCGCCGTGGAAAAACTTGACTCATCTGTCCAGATAATTTCTTTTAAAAAAAATCTGAATTTTCATCTAATTCATGGAGCATGATCTCACAAAACTTCAATCTTCTACGTTTTTGGTCTTCATTCAGTTTTTGGATGGATAATATAAGCAAATATTTATTATTTTTGACCATAACTTTTTTTTTTAATACATATATTGATAAAAAAGTATAAGACTACATAAGTAGAACTATGACAGGTGTAATAATTTCAGTTGTTTGCAAAATTAGTTAATTTAAATTGAAAAATGCTACCAATCTTCATACCTTGTGGTTTTAAATTAACTAATTTTGCAAAAAACGGAAATTATTGAGAGAAAACTCATATCACTACACCTGCCATAGCTCTACATAGGTAGTCTTATAATTTTTTTACCAACATATGTATTTGAAAAAAAAGTTATGGCCAAAAATAATAAATATTTGCTTAACGGATCTCTCTCTCTCTCTCTCTCTCTCTCTCTTGGACATGCCCACCTTAAGAAACTATGTGGCACAAACATTAACGTATTTCCCCTGTGACTGTTCTTTTTCGAACATGCGTTGAGTCCTCAATCAGCCTTAGGCATTGAACAAAAAATACTAGATGGAAACCTAACCTAACCTAGCTTCGAACCTAGCTTGTTTATTATTGATTTTTATGTAATGTTTGAACATTCTATATTATTATGATACTCTCGCTCTTTATCAAAAATAACGTAAGTTAATTTTTTAAGGTAGTTCTATTCACCTCCTAATGTACAGCTTTATAAAAGTTTGTTATATTTTTTATATACAATTTTTTTCTTAAAACCTCAATTTAATAAGTTTATATTTACTGTTCAATATTTTTCAAAAATAGGGGGACTGTTAATCTAGCTTACCTTGCCCTTGCTTCTTCAGTTGCTGTCCTTACAAGAAACACGTGACGGACGGACAGACAGGGCATTTTAAAAGTTCGTAATTCGATGACTTACAAAATATGATTTTTTTTCCCATACTAATGACATTTACGGTTTTGCAAAAGCGCCTGGTAAATGCAATGTGCTGTACACTACAGTGTACACTTTTCTGAGAAGAGTATAATTCGACGAGTTGCAAGACAATGATCAAACATTTTCAGCATTTTCAAGCATTATATGTAAACGATGTTATCAGAGTTAAATTTTGCAAAATATCAATCTTATGCGGAAAATAAAATTTGTATTTTATTCCCTCATTTGTAAAGAGAAAAACCAAAAAAATAAATGTTTTATGTTCTTCTATCTTTTGTAGTATAGTAGTCTTTGTAGTAGTTATTTCCCATGAATTGTTTTGTTTTTATGCTTTTTGATTTACCCTTTTTTGTCTGCGTAGATCCGTCAAACCCAATAGTTACAGAGGCGCAAATTGATGCGGAGGGCCTGTTGTCAAGGGTATCGCGCAATCAATATAAATACTGCTATAGCGTGCTTGTATTAATTTTGTTAAATAAAGTACACTGATTTATATGATTGTTAGGAGCCTAGAATGAGTTTTTTATTCTTATAACTACGTTGACGAATCCTTCCCTTAGGAAGTCAAACAGATATAAGATATAACGGTATTAACTTTAAATTGCGATAAGAAATGGTATACGAATTATTAAAATTAGAGCATAAATCATTGAATGTACCAGGAATTAAATTTAATTTGAAAATTGTTGGTGGTTTATGTTAAAAATTTTAGATTTTGCGTTTAGCCGTGTTCGAGAATGACGTATCACCCACTGACAGACTCATGTCGATTATAATATATTTAATCTTCAAAATGTTCATTTTCTTCATAATCTGAAATTTGAACTTTTTTCACGACGCAATGCTTAGATGAGGGAGTAAAACACATGTATTAAATTAATACTGTTACGCGCTTACAATCTCCAGTAAACACCCTGTATGTAGGTTCAATAAATTACAATAAGAACTCTCATAAACCACTACTTTAATTACTTAAAATTACAATAATTTAACCTCAAAAATAACACAACTAATAATACTTTAATCTAACATAAATTCACTACTTTAAATCACAACTTGATACTGTTTCTTATTTCATCTTATCACTTGCTCGTCTAATATACAACTGTCCTCAGTGCGCTTGGATCCACTTTATATATACCCGCGTCGAATGTGATCGACCATCCTAGAATGCTCCAGTGTGTAATTCGACATCTTTCCCGCCCTTCTAGTATTTTCTATGAGGCAGTGACGTAGGCATGCACATACAATACTAATCAATTTGTGTACCAGCTAAAAAGTGACAACTAAAACATCTTATAACAACAGCTTCTCAAATCGTTTACACAATAATAAATTATTATTTTGAACCGTAAAATTTCTTTTATTGGAACAGTTTTAAGTAATGTATAAACAATAAAAATATAAATAAAGAGAACAAGCTCGAATAGTGTAGTAAAAAAATAATAATTAATTTGCACAGTCTGGAAGCAAGATTATGATTTTATCCTGTTTTTGGGTATCACCCAGAGTATATTCCTAAGTTTTGGACCTCGAAAACCTTGTGCTACTTTTTTTTTATAAACAATTAAAGTTTTTTTACCGCGTTTTTCGAGCTTAAAATGTGAATAACACCGGTTCTATAAGTTGGATTAGGGCAAACTAAAAACCAGTCTCTTCGTAATAAAATTTCCAATAAACCCTCGTTAGTTTCAAGTGTCTGAAGTACGTACATAACCTACAAAACTGAAAAAACGAGAAAAAACAGTGCTTTTTTCATTTTAATGCCCAAGACCGTCAACGAGGATTAATAATATGGTAAAAACATTTTATTATTTGAAAATTAACATTTTTATTCTTATAAATGTACAAAATCGTAATTAATGTATTTTATATTTCTTGCTTGGTAACGTGTACAATTCAGTTTCACTCTCTGAATCTGTTTCAAATAAAAATTTATCACCATTTTCTTCTTCATCACGAATTTGAACAGGAAGATCGGGTACATTATCTTGCAAGCTTTCGCACTCGCTGTCGGGTTCCGATTCTGATACAGTGTGTTTCACTTCTCGTGAAGACACCCCTGTATCTCCTTTATTTGAGTCCGAATTCATTTCTAATTTTTATCAGATATACGACTCTATAAGGCGACTTTACATGACACATAAATGTCGTCTAGATCTAAAACGCCGGCCTACTGCGATAAAAAGAAAATCGCAATTTTCGAGAACTCATAATAGGCTTAGAAATAGACAAAAATTTTATTAATAAAAGTTGTTCAGAATCACGAGATATACCCCCCTATAAAATTTGGTGAAAATCGGAAAACTTTCAAAAAAAAATGTTTGTTTCACTTTTCGTGAAGACACCCCTGTATCTCCTTTATTTGTGGCCGAATTTCAAGACTAATTCATGGAGTTATACAGCTCCACAAAGCGACTTTGTCCAACACAGAGATTACTTTTTCTAACAAATGAAAGTCGTGCACAACTATTATTAAAATTATTTATTAAATAAAAGATGAAATAAGTGTTTACAATGAATGACTATATTATTATATTCGGTCCCTTTCTACTAACCCACCATCAAGTGTAATACACTTCTCAATCCGCTTTCTGTTATTTATTACAACTCTTCGCAATTCTTGAGCTGTAACTTCTAAACACGCTTGCCTTATCCTCTCACAAAGCTGCTCCACATTTTGAGGTCTAGTCTTATAAACTTTGTTTTTAATATGACCCCAAAAATAAAAATCCATGGGAGTGAAATCAGGAGATCTGGGTGGCCAATGTATTAGAGGGCTATTCGTCCTATCCATCTTTGGGGAAAATGTTCATTCATCCATGCTCTTACTACTACGGAATTATGGATAGATGCTCCATCGAGTTGGAAATACAATTGTTCCAAAGGAAAATCGACTATTGCATTCCACAGATCATTATTTAAAAATTGTGGCAAATGTAACGCATTTATATTTTGAAAAAAGAAGAACGGCCCTATTATTGTTTCGTTTAAAATTCCGCACCACACATTTACCTTCTGGGAATATTGCCTTTTACAATTTATTACCCAATCAGGATTTTCTACTGCCCAGTACCTAGATTTTTGTGATGATACCACCCCGTTGGTGGAGAAAGTTGCTTCATCCGTGAAAATTATTTTATTCAAGAAGTCTCGATTGTTTAAATAATTACCTTGGATCCATAAACAATATTCCAGTCTTCTCTCTTTATTACCTACCTCCAAAGTGTGTAAAAATTTTGGTTTATACGGTTGTAGTTTATGGCGTTTTAAACATCTCCAAATTTTTTACACCGACAAATTCAGGTCACGAGCCATATTTCTAAGGCTGGTAGTGGGATTGGCGTTAAACGCCGCTAATATAACATTATCATCTTCATGCCTTCGATTAAGATGTACTCTCGGTTTAAGCACATTACCAGTTGTATTGAACAAGTGACATATTCTTGCTATGGTACCATGGTGTATTGGTTGTCTTAGAGGATGTCTCAAATTAAATTCTTTTGCTGCTTCTCTTGAAGACCGTACATTTTCACCGACTATCTTTATTATTTCTACTTTTTTATCAGCAGTTAAAAGTATTCTAGCCATTATGAGTAAAAAAATCAAATAAGCAAACTAACAAACTCAACAATAGATAACAACAATCACTTCTGTCATAAAAGTAATAATATTGACAGTTAATTTCACGGCATTCTTAACATTTAAAACAAAAAAACCGCTCCTAAATCTCTGAGCCGATAAGGAGGAAGGATATGATGGAGCGTTACTTCTCAAGAACAGTGACAACAAAAAAAACTGTATTAAATTGTTAACTTGATGTGTAATAATAAGAAGTGACTCTTTTAGCGTTTTATTGAATCATGATTTTTGCTCACAACTTTCATTTGTTGGAAAAAGTTATCTCTATGTGTTGGACAAAGTCGCTTTATGGAGTTGTATAATTCCATGAATTAGTCTTGAAATACGAATAAAGGAGATACAGGGGTGTCTTCACGAGAACTGAAACAAACATTTTTTTTTTTTGAAAGTTTTCCGATTTTCGCCAAATTTTATAGGGGGGCATATCTCGTGATTCTGAACAACTTTTATTAACAAAATGTTTGTCTATTTCTAAGCCTACTATGATTTCTCGAAAATTGCGATTTTTTTTTATCGCAGTAGGCCGGCGTTTTAGATCTAGACGACATTTATGTGTCATGTAAAGTCGCCTTATAGAGTTGTATATCTGATAAAAATTAGAAATGAATTCGGCCACAAATAAAGGAGATACAGGGGTGTCTTCACGAGAAGTGAAACACACTGTATATCGGTACGGCTTGAAACTGTATCTGATTCATCTATATCGTCTTCTTCAACTTCACGATTTTCTTCTTCAGTGACTACTGTGCATTCTGTACAATTCCTGCAATTAATACCTCCACAATATTCACACAAACTTCCTGCATCTACATCTCAGGTCTTTACAGCCGGCTTTACAATTTCAAGAATTTCCTGTGGTATTGGCTGTTTTCTCATTGTAATAAGCATTAAACCATTAATTGTATCCTCCCAACCAAACAATCGTGGATCTATTTCTTCATCTCCCAGTCATTTTTGTATTTGCCTATTACAGTCCTTTTTCGTTGTACTTCCAAAAATACCTTCCGACGAGACGGTGTTTTTACGTGGAGCACGCGTTTTATGCGAAATATTTCTGATTTCGTTACAGTTACGAAAAATTTTCCTGGTGAGATTTTTTGCTGCTTTTAAACGTGATAATTTTAGGGTGTGTTCTTTGACAATCACATAGCAAACTGCTAAAGTTCCAACTCGAAAAAGCAACCACTGCATTGATTCCATAATTTCGAGCAATTTTTTTATCTTTTTCGTCTCGAAAACGAAAATATATTTTTATAGCTTTCATTCATCGTGACTGTGAGTAAAGTCGAGGCAAGAATTGAAGCGATGCACGTCACGAGTGATCTCAATAAAGAAATTTTAATACTAACATGATTTTTAATCATTAATTACGTTAAAAAGGGTTATTCTTGACACCCAGTTATTAAGCTTTTTTCAGTAATAGGTACAGTTTAATGGGGCTTCATGATTCTTCGCAGTATTGTCTTATTTATAAAATCGATCTGTGACGTGCATTGCTTGAATTATAGCAGGTATTTTTACGTGCATTCCAAAAACTATTGTATGTTGTACGATTTTTTTTTTCCTGAAACCTAAAGGTTGATAGGAATTCTGAAAAAAAAATTACTTATATTCCATAAGCATTATTGGATGTACATAAACACTTTTGACTGTTACACTACTTTCTTTTAGTGATTCAAGAGCAAACAATTATTGAATGAGTAAAATGATGGAAATTTCCTAGTTGTCATATCTGAAGAACTACTTAATCATTATCTGGGGTGTTGTCAATGAGACATTTCCAGGAGGTCAAAATGTAAAATACATCAAAGTTTAGAGAGTCCCATTGAAAACCAATTTCCCATAAGAATCCAATTTTATTCTTTTAATAATGTGGTTACAATAACTGTTCCAACAATAATTGTTTCCATTATCGAAGTAAATTCTGTAGATATTACAAGAGCATAATCATGATTAGGTTTCCGTGTATTTCCTTGATCGGTTCTTGTAAAATTCTCATAACACAACAAATGCATGTGGTTGGAATATGAGAACTTGAGTGAGTATTTACTTACGATGAATAATTTTATTGTTTATCACTACATTTCTGAATGAATAGTACAAAATGTAACTAATACATAATTCGCATGTAATTCAAATCAAATATCATTCATATACGTGTTAACAAATAGCGCATTAAATATTTCTGTTGGGCTATTTAAAAATAATGTTATTTTTATTGCTGTTATCTTTTATAGTAGGTAATTATTTTAAATTGATTCACCATTCTATAAATAAGTCGTAACCGTTGCGTTAGATTGATTCTAGCAGACTTATTTACATTCGCAAATTAACTGAACAAACGTATATTTTCCTTATATACTTTAAAAAATATATATGCATTTTGCGTAATATTTACCATCAGTAGGTATCCAGATAAATATAATACCGTGTTAAAAATAACCTCTAATTTAATAATCAGGTCAATGAAATTTTTACTTACTCTGTCAGAAAGTGGAAAAATTGGTGCTTTAGTAAAACATGTCAAGAGGTCATTTAAGAAGGTTCTTATAATGTCTGAAAACTACTTTATATACAGGGTGAACCATAGGCCATAGTTTAGGGGTAAATTCTTTGGACCAAAATATGAGGATATAACCAAAAATGCTTTAGTAAAATGTTGCTGTGGAAAAAGATACAGGGTGTCAAAGTTAAAATTATTTATATTTTTTTGCAATAACTCAATGCCTCTTGACTGATTATCGCCAAATCTGATAGAGGAACTTTTTTTATTCTAAGAAACAATAATGTATGTATTACATCACGTTAGATCATAGAGGGCGCTGCAGGACCTGTATCTGATGATGAATTTTTTTCATATTTTTTTTGACGAAACGTTGTGGTACTTCTGACCAGAAAATCTGATGAGGGCGTCATGTCCATGTATAAAAGGTACACTTGGTAGAACTTGATAACTCCAACCGTTTTCGCGGAAAGTGCCGTTAAACATTTCAATATTTTTTTGAGACAAATTCAAATTTAATGAAACAAAATGTATTTATTGAAAAGTGCTTTGGTTACGTTTTAGTTCTGTCATTTATGTCATTTAATCATTTTATTTTGTTCTTGTGTTCCTCGAGCTAATTTTTTTTAAGTTCTTTATTTACAATGCCTAGAAATAATAATTTTTCAAATAGGGAAATGAGGGATAGATTAGATTAGATTAGATTTTATTTCCCAAAAATTAATGTTACATAACAATAATAATGCAATATGCTCATATAAGTACATACATGACATGGTGCGCCTTAATTAAGACATAAGGGAAAGAGCATTTACTTAAATAGGTTCAATCTTAATAAAAATACAATGCACATACTTCAATAAATTCAGACATTATAAATATACAATAATACAATGCTTTAGAAGTATACCCTTTGAATACCTTTTATGGATTAAATTTTGTAGTGAAGTATTCTTCTAAGTTATAGAACACATAATTATTTAAAACTTTCTTTAGCCTAATTTTGAATAAGTTTTCGCTGTTTATGCAAGTAATAGAATTTGGTAGGTGATTATAAATTTTTACTCCGGAGTATAAACGACCTTTCCTATTTGTGACATATCTATAGTTTGGTGCAATTAATTTTGTATTAGATCTGGTATTGTAATCATGGATATCAGCGGATGTCGATATTGTGTTTCGTTTTCTGTAAATTATTATAGATAATTTATATATATATAAAGATTAACTACAGTTGGTATATGTAAGTTTTTAAACGCCGTTCTACAGGATTCTCTGGAATGAATACCACAAATTGCTCTCACAGCACGTTTCTGTGTCACTAAAATTTTTTGAAGACAGTTGCGTTTCCCCAAAATTCTACACCATATTGCAGTATGCTTTGAAAATATGCAAAATACACAGATAGTGCCGCTGCAATGCTGATATTTTCTTTGACGTTCTTTATTGCATAAATTGCACGTCCAAGTCTTATTTAAATCAGAAATATGCGTCGACCAATTTAACTATTTATCAATATATATTCCTAAAAATTTAGTATCAGTTACTGATATTATTTGTCCTAGATCAGTTTGAATATTTATATCTAAGGCTGGTGTGTGGGATTTTTCAAATGTTATATTCATTGTTTTTTCAACATTTAAGAGCAGTTTATTAGCATGAACCCAGTTTGTAATGCCATTCATTGCCTCTTCACTTTTAACTTTAAGATCGTCCAAATTATCATCATTCACTATGATACTGGTATCATCAGCGAACAATGAAAATTGTAACGAAGGAAAATTATCAACAAGATCATTTATGTATATTAAGAATAATACTGGACCTAATATGGACCCCTGTGGAACTCCAAATGTGATATCTTTTGCTTCCGTGATAACAGTTTTTCCAATTCCCAGAGATTCGTCATAAAGTCTGACATATGCAGATCTATGTTTTAAATATGAAGTAAACCACAGAAGTGGTGTACCGCGTATTCCGTAGTAATTGAGCTTCATTAGCAAAATATTATGATCTACACAGTCAAAAGCCTTAGACAAATCGCAGAAGATACCCATAGGAATATGTTTATTTTCTAGGATATTATTAATATAATTTATTAGTTTAAATGCAGCGATATGATTGTGTTTACGCACAAAATAATTTTTGCGGACGTGCTTTAGTATTACAATAATATCCAAATAGAATACAGCCAGACCATAAGATTTTCAAAGATCTGTTTCGTCGTCTGGGAGAAACGGGTTCATTTCGACAGAAAAACGATGTAGGACGACCAAAGCGAATTACTCCAGATCAAGAACTAGAAATTTTAGATCGTGTGGATGAAGATCCTCAAGTCAGCTCAAATCGTTTAGCAGCGGCAACAGAGGTGAGTAAACAATCTGTCCTAAGAGTCTTACTTAAAGAACGCTTCTACTCATATCATCTCCTGTACAAAACTTACTTCGAAGGGAAATTTTGTCAATTTGTTCTAAATAAACACAACAGGGATCGAAATTTGGTTAAGAACACTTTATTTACCGACGAAGAAACGTTTACTCGCCGAGGCGTTTTTAACTGGAGAAATACCCATTACTGGGAAGTAGAAAATCCTTATGCCGTTAAAGAAAGGCATTTTCAGCAAGAATTTAAGATTAACGTTTGGTGTGGTATCATCGACGATCAATTATTGGGACCATTTCTCCTTCCTCCAAATTTAAACGGACAGTCTTATGTGTTTTTTCTTCAAAATACTCTTGCTGATATATTACATGCTTTCATGCTAGACATACGGAACAGAATGTGGTTTATGCAAGATGGAGCTCCCCCTCATCTCTCCATTGAAGTCAGGAATTATCTTGATGAGACTTTCCCCACGCAGATGGATCGGTCGAGGAGTCCTGATTATACGCCTTTGGATTATTATGTGTGGGGACATACGAAGTCCTTAATCTATGCAAATACTATCAACTCAAGAGAAGAACTGTAGGACAAAATACAAAACGCAGCGAATTTTATTAGAGGACAGGAACATGTATTTTTCAATGTAAGAAAATCTTTTATGAATATAGTCTAGTATACTTTAACTTGGCGTGTGTATGTATGAGTTAATATTTCCGTACGATTTCATTTTCTCCCATATTGTACACAAAGTTAAAGCAATAGTCCAGAAACATTGTCTACATGGACAATATTTCTGGATCTTTGTGTACAAGAGAAAATGAAATCGTACGGAAATATTAACTCATACATACACACGCCAAGTTAAGTATACTAGACTTCCTTAGAATTAGGAAACGCATAGAAGTATGTGGACACCATATCGAACATTTACTTTTAAGTTGCAGCAATGGGTTTTTTGCATGAGAGGGGAAAGTTTATAATGTCATTAAGTCAACTTTTACGTTATTTTTTGGTCTTCTAATAAGATTAGTTCCTTATTTTAGACAATCTTTTGATTTATGTATTTATCTCAATACCGTGAAAATAATCCATTACTTCATAAGAAAGTGAGAAAGAGTTTATGCTGTTATTACGATTTTGTTTTCCCTGACGTTTTGTACTTTTTTCAATAAATACATTTTGCTTCATTAAATTTGAATTTGTCTTTCAAAAAATTATTGAAATGTTTAACGGCACTTTCCTCGAAAACGGTTGGAGTTATCAAGTTCTACCAAGTGTACCTTTTATACGTGGAAATGACGCCCTCATCGGATTTTCTGGTTAGACGTACCACAACGTTTCGTCAAAAAAAAAAATGAAAAAAATTCATCATCAGATACATACAGACCCTGTAAAGTAGAGATTGGTCACTGGTTGCATAATGGCGGCGTTGGTCTGAGTATTCGCATGTTCATCAAGTATGTTTACAAGTATCGCAAGTGTCAAAAGTAGGTTGCAGTATTTATTTTGAAAAACTATTGCCTATTATTAATAGTCCACACTGTATAAAGGTGAAAGGTATTTCGACTACATTTCGTATTTCTTCGTTGTGTACTAGATTCTTCAGACCTCCTCAAGCATAATAATCACGGAGGGTCAAGTCTGGAGATTTAGCTGGCCACAATTTTGGTCCATTTGCCCTACCCATCTACCAAGGAATTGGTTGTTTAAAAATTTCTCTCTTTAAATAATTTGCGATTGTTTTACAACAAAGCCAAAACAGAGTAGACTTAAGAAAGAAATATCAGCTACATCCATTAATATTATTCCACTATGTGACTTTTTATTATATGTATTGTTTGAATTATTACTTAAGTTTACATCATCGGGAAAATCGGGAGACTGGGTGAAACCGGGAAAAGCCGAGAATTTTAGCGTCCAAATTTGGTAGATGCACTGTATATGTCCTTGGGTGTTATGAAAAATATTTCTGTGCGACAATTTATTTTCTATGGGGATTTATTAAACAATATTTGTTTATAAATACACTTGTTATGTGTTTGATTTAAAATATCGCTCTCGCATTTATTTTCGTATTGAAAATTTAATAAAGGGACGTTCTCGTTGAGTACATCTTGTAGCTTTTTAAAAACACAATCAAGTGTTTCCTTTTGCCTGTCACCCTACGGCCGGCTGGCTTGGTTTTTTATTTTTAAGTAACACTTCAGGGTATTCATATTCAACGAGAATATTGCTGCTTTTATTTAAAAATGAGTAGAAATGTAAAGTTTGATGTCGCCCATTATTTCGAAATTTGTATTATGAAAAAGCCAATGTATACGGAACAAAATATTCTCATATTCTTGTGCTTAGCGTAAGTACACAAGAATTTTAAAAATGGTCATTCTATGATGCACAAAAGATTACCAATTATTGAGTAGACATTTGCCGGACACTAAAAAAACGCAACACAAACTTTACGACCTCATTATTATCGCCGTTGTCCCATGCGGTATGGTGTCATCAAACAATCCGACGCATATTAAAAACCTATAAAGGTATGAGAGTCAATTTGTATTTTAATGCGGTCGTAAAGTTTTTGTTGCGTTTTTTGAGTGCTCAGTAAAGTATACCCGACTACAGTTTTTTACTAAAGCTAACTAAGGTTTTTTATATTCTTGTAAGAAGCGCCAAAAATAACATTAAGTAACAATAAAAATGATAGTTCAAATGTGCTTTTAGAGGGCGGAATATTAAACATAATATTTTTAGTCGCAAACTCCTCTATAAATCCTTATTTTACTATAAGGAAAATAACCAGACTGCAACGAAAGTTACAGGTCTGGCGCGTTAAGTGTAATAATTGCATATTACTATCAAAACGCTAATGCTTCGATTGCAACAAACACCAGCCGAAAGACTGATCCTACTTAAAGGAGCTCTCTTGCCAATCGTCACACACCACTTGCAGACTGCAGTTTCGAACTGTTGGCTCTCGCCTACCTTGCACTGACGAGAGCCAACAGCTCGAAACTGCAGTCTGCAAGTGGTGTGTGACGATTGGCAAGAGAGCTCCTTTAAGTAGGATCAGTCTTTCGGCTGGTGTTTGTTGCAATCGAAGCATTAGCGTTTTGATAGTAATATGCAATTATTACACTTAACGCGCCAGACTTGTAACTTTCGTTGCAGTCTGGTTATTTTCCTTATAGTAAAATAAGGATTTATAAAGGAGTTTGCGACTAAAAATATTATGTTTAATAAAAATGATACTTTGATTATGATCAAGGGCAAAGGCGACTTTATATAAATATTTATAAGATAATAATTGTCACTGGATGGTTACTAGACGCTTATAGAGTCTTACTACTAAAATACTATCGCCGAAGAGCGTTTGAACGACTAGGTAGATATGTTGCTATCATCCGGAGATGCTTATTAAATCTGCATTAATGGTGTTATTCCCATACGCCTTAAAACTCTCATTACACTCGTATACTATATTCATCACAAGTTTCGGCAGTTATGTTGACATCGTCAGGTGATTATTAAAATTTCTTCGATTGTAATTATTTCCCGATGATGCCAACATGGTTCTCGAAATATTTTTCCAGGGTAATATTCAGTGTTTTAATATTTGCGAAATCTGCTTCATCGGTAAATGAACACATAACACAAAAAAAAACTAGAGCAATAACCGTCTTTGGGCATAATCTAATGTTAAATAGAGACTGTATAAAAGAGGACTATGACTTCCCAATTTAAATTTGTTACTTTGTTTATTGGCAATTCTCCACGGGCTTTTAATCTAATAAATTTTTTGCGCTTTGTGATTTCCCTGTTTTTGTTATTTAAACATTTTCCGGTAGTAGTAAAAAAAGTCTAAAAATATCCGTTAGTATATTTTGACAATCTCAATGAATACTTCGATTGAATACAAACTAGTTCAGATCCCACACGGTTTTCTCTTCAGACACTTTTAAAATAAAAAATATGTAGTCTGTATTAAAATAACCCTTAAGTACATAACACTAATAATATACATTTTTGAATATTAAATTTGTAAAGGGTGCAATATCAAATACTGTGAGTGATGCTGGGTATACGGGAACGCTCAAAATTTAGATTTTTTTTTTACACTAAAGAATGTATTTTCATGTATCTTCTATTGTTACAGGGTCGCCACACAAAAACTGGCCAGTTGGCGGCTATTAAAGTTATGGACGTTACTGAGGACGAGGAGGAGGAGATAAAATTAGAGATAAACGTTCTGAAAAAGTATTCGAACCATCGTAATATTGCCACATATTACGGAGCGTTCATAAAAAAGTCTCCTCCGGGTAAAGATGATCAACTTTGGTTGGTTATGGAGTATTGTGGTGCAGGTAAATAAATTTTTACACTACTAGCCTAAAATCATTCGTTGACCTATTCTTTGACCTAAGAAAATGTTTTTCTCAACCCCTTGCGTAACAGGTATAGCTCATGTAGGAAATATCTGAGACAGAAAAAACATAACAAAAACTTTACGACTCATTATTATAGCCGCGGGCCACCGGCGGATGCCTAACGTCAAACTATCAAACGACGCACCAGCGAGAGGCTTTGCGGTCGAGGGTCGGTCGAGGTAGCACAAAGAGTAATGGTATTTGAATGAGCTCGTAAAGTTTTTGTTTATGTTTTTTCTGTCTCAGATATTTCCTACTTGAACTTTATAATACCTAATCTTTATTGATCCCTGGTAAATAATAAAAATTACAAAATTGCATCATAACAGTGGCTCATGGCCTACAGCTGCAATGGAGAGCTTACTTTGCATCCCCCTTTGAGATTGTAATCTGTAGACCTAGGCCATGTAAATAGCCCAGGCGGTATCTGCTTAAAACCACCTACCTATGTTTGGGTGAATGGGGTAGTATGGTAGATTTTTTACTTAATCGCTCCTCAAAATCATAAGAAAAAATAATTTCACTGTGCGTTAGTTTGAAAACGTGGGCTTAATTTTTTATTGAACAAAATGTGAAAAAATTCCTAAATATTCCGTTTTGTTCTTCCTATTTTTTCATATACAGGCTGTCCATTTTATCAGGGCCCTCGAGAATATCTCACTTAATATCGGTCGTACAAAAAAAAATTTTTTTACGAAAATTGTGCCGATTTATATAACCTACAAAATCGTTTAAAGACATTTGAAATCCATGGCCTACTTTAAGAATTATGGCGGAAAATATCGAAAATGTGGGAAACGTCTAGGCCAAGTATCTTCGTTATTTGAAGAGATACGAGAAAAATTTTAAGGCGAAAATTTTTTGCAAAACAGGGTGTTTCAACGAGGTTTTATCTAATTTTTTCCAAAACCGCTGTATTTTGAGATTTACTCTTCAGGCTGTTAGAAAAATTATTTTGAAACGGGCGGGAAATGGCACCATTAAATAGAGTATTTTCCTCCCTTTTCAACGATATATCACATGCCATATTTATTCATTGGTACTACGTTACTAATTATAAAAACATTTTTTTTAAACCAATAATTTTTTTTTAACAAGCATTATACTTGCCGTGGAGAAGTATGATTAAATAAAACGATAAAATAATTCAATAAGTTGTTCAAATCTTTGCTATAATAAAACATTAACACAATTAAGAAGAATAAAGTAAATTCAGGTAACAAAAACAAAATATTAATCAAGAAAGCAACATGGAGCAATTATGGAAAGAGTATTCGCAGTTATGCCAATGTATAGAGGTCCTCCATAAAAGCGTCACTCCTTGCTCAGAAAGTTTGAATGTCTTTACCAATTAATTTAAGTATAATATACATTTGTTTGTATTTTATGATTTCACTATTATTTCAATTATTTTAAAATAGTTGGCTATGAGCAAACTTGACAATTTAATTTTTTGACAGATCATCTCAGTTAATACTTAAACTCACACTCAATCACACTCGTTTAAGAATTTAGAATTTTCAAAAATGTTTTCACTCACATTGATCGTTATAATATGTTCGTTACATATTGCCAATGCAATTTTAACTCTGGATTAGCTCAAGTAGAATATAGAAACAGATTTCCACAAGCACTTTTCAGAAAATTAGCTACAAAACTGAAAAATAATGGTTCATTTTTAAAGAAGAAGACAAGGTTGAACAGTGTTACTGATAATATAAGTAAGGTAAACCGAGTTATTAATTATGTAAGAAATAAAAATACAGAAAATTTGGAAACATCATTAAGAGAAATTCAAATTCCTTGTCATATAAATAAAACAAGTGCTAGAAAAATTTTAAAGAAAAATGGTTACCTTTGTTATAAAGCCAAAAAAGTTCACAATTTACAAGCGGTGGACAAACCAAAGCGAACGACTTTTTGTAGGTGGCTGTTGGAAAAGAAGCGTGCCGATCCATTAATATGTAGTAAAATACTTTGGTCCAACAAGGCAAATTTTTCCAATAATGGATTTTTTAATCGCAATATTCATTACAAATGGACTTCTGAAAGTACATATTGGCATAGACCGACTGGGTTTCAGAATCGTTTTTCAATAAATGTGTGGATAGGTATTTTAGGCACTAATTAAATAGGTCCTTATTTTTATGATGGTCACCTCAGTGGTCAAAGGTACTTAAACTTTTTGAGAAATGAATTCTTAGATGACCTACCTTTAGAGAATCGACACAACTTTCAATATTTTCAAAAGATGGAGCTCCTCCCCACAATTCCCAGATTTGCCTAGATTATTTAGACGAAATTTTGCCTCAACATTGGATAGGTATCAATGGATTTATTCGATGGCCCCCTCGTTCTCCAGATATAACCCCAATGGATTTTTTGCTATGGGGCTATATTAAAGATAAGGTGTTTTCGACGACACTGCAAAATGTAGAGGACCTAAAAGCTCGAATTCAACAGACATATATTACAGTAACCCCCGAAATGCTGAGTAAAGTTTTAAATGCAGTGCCTCGCCGCGCTCGATTGTGCATAAGAAATCGCGGTGGACACTTTGAACACTTGATATGATATCTTAAAAATTATTTTAAGGATTATTATATTATTCTATTTTTCGTATATCAGTAACTATCGCTTTTAGAGAAAAGTTATAAAAGTGAAAAAGTTCTGTAATTAAGTTTGAAATAAGATGCAACTGGTTGCGAATCCAAAAATTCATTTTTATTATTGCAAAAATTGTAAAAATCGCAAAAAAAATTTTGAAATAGCAAGTTATTTGTGGAATTTTTTTCATATACTTATATTTTACGTAAGAACTTCATACTTGGCTAAAGAAAACTTTTTAATATAATAAATCTTCCCACCAAATTTCATCAAGATCGGACCTTTATTTTTTGCATAATAATTTTGGAATCTAAACTTCGTTTTGAACATTTGCAAAATGCTAAACTAAAGCATTTAGAAAGTTGAAAATTTTTGGACATATAAAAGAGCACTCAAATTTTCAAATCAATTTTGAGATATTAAAATCCGTTAATTAGGAGAATTGTTAGGGGAATTGGGAATTAGGGAATTGTTAGGGAATTGTTTAAAAACTTGGCAAATTTTTTGCTTATAAACAAATGCAAAATTTTCAACGGATTTTTATCTTTAAGAAAAGCACGATGATTCGTTTATTAGAACTGGTGTTATAATAGACCAAACTTAAACTCAATTTATTTCGTCCTATATTGTTTTGTACTACTTCTAAGTCTCTAATATATTTTTTACATTTTTTCTGTGTTTTAGCAAAAAAATGTTTTAGACAAAAGTTGTAGGTCTAGATGAATACTATCCAACGATGTATCGCATGTACATCTTTGATTCGAAATAAAATTTTGAGAATTTTTTGAAGTCTAACCGTCGCTATTTTTTAAAATTTTTCCTATGCGTTTCAGCAAAAAATGTTTTAGACAAAAGTTGCAGGGCTAGATGAGCACTACCCAACGATGTATCACATGTACATTGTACATATTTGATTTGAAATAAAATTTTTAAAATTTAATTTGTTTTATTTCGAATCAATATGTACATGCGATACATTTTGAAAATTTGCAAATTTTCAAAACGAAGTTTAGATTGCAAAAACTAAAAGTCCGATCTTGATGAAATTTGGTGGGAATATTTATTACATTAAAACGTTTTCTTTGGCCAAGTATGAAGGTCCTACATATAATACAAGTATATGAAAAAACCGGTTGAAAAAATGGCTTTTTTTCATGCCCTTCTTTTAACATTTAAAATATATTTGGCCCACGCTTTTTGTCTGGGACTTGAAATATAGTTAATTTATTACCATATCTTTTTAAAATCCAAATGCCAGACAGGAATAAATCGTTTGAAAAAGTGGCTTTTTTCGTGCACTTCTTTTAAGATTTAAAATAAGTTTGGCCCACTAAAAATGTCTGTGAATGATACAATCCATTTTCGTTTTGGTTAATTTTTACAAAAAAAAATCATTTCGCATGGGAAAAAATCGTTTTGATTTTCGCGGAAAGTAGACAATTTCATTTGAAATTGCTCATTTTCATGAAATTTTCTTTTTTGTTTTCCGCTGAGGGGCCCTGGATAACCGTTTGATAAACACGAAAATGGTTAGTACAAATCAGGCACAAAAGCCTCCCAAAAGGCCAGATAGGAACTAAACGTTTCAAAAAATCTGTCACTATCTCACAGTCTAATAGGGCTTAACATTGTCTAAATTGCTGCAAAAGTTTTAATTGATACGATTAAAAATGTAAAATTATCGAGTATGTATTTAATTTTACAATGGTGAAGTATTCCTTTAGTTTTCTACAAAAATATATTTTTTTTAGAATCTAACAATCATTCTCAGTTAGCTAATTATTTGTCCTTACTTAGTTGCGTCTTGTAAAATTTTTAATTATTGCTCTCATTTAGTCTCGTAATGCTCAAAAACAAATGTTATATGGCGTATTCCATTGTGTAAATTGTGGAAAGTAAAATTTTCATAGATTATTATAAATAAGTATAGCAAATATGAGAAAAGCATTTTAACACCCAAGCTATTTTTATTCGGCCAGTTCCTTACACTGTTTTTCAATTTGTTTCTGACAGTATTCACTCTTGATTTATAAGGTCCATTGTAGAGTTTTCAATCCTATCATCAAAGGTATGTGTTAAACACGTCTAATTTAAAGATGCCAGAACACTTTTAAGTCATAACCCACTATAGTTGGTAAAAGGTGTTTACACTCCGTATTTTTGTCCACTTCAATTTAATTTATATTATATAACCCCTGGATAAAACAATGAGCAATAGAATTGTATCAAATTTTCTCATGTTCCACATTCTCACAACATTTCTCTTTTGGCATTATAAACATTGCCACAGTTCTAGTTAAATTATTTTCTTTGTAGATTATTGTGAATCTGTTATGATTTTAACGTTTCTTCTCTAATATAATGGTTAAGTAGTTGAGAGATTTACCTTTGAATAACAATACAATTTAAAAACTTATATTGGTATGATTTTTATATCAGTTCTACGTACAGAGTTATTTGCTATATTATTGACCCCCCCTTTATTTCTATTGTTATTGAAAATAGAACAAAAGTTTCGTATAAAAGTTGTAAGATGCTATGTGAAATCAATAATTTTCAAGCGTAATTAGTAGTGCGTAGTTAGCACTTTTCAAAGCAGTCGTAGAAAAAACTTTTTCTTTCACTAGTGAATAAACAACTATTTGCAGATGTTGCTATGGAGTTAATAATGACGGTGTGGGGGTTAAAGTTACAACTTTTTGAAATATTTGCAATTTTATTAGAAATTCATGAATTGTTGTAATCATTTAATTTCATCAAAATAGCCATGATTAGAAACAATCAGTCATTATCTTATGTCAAAAAATGCCAGCACGTTTAAATTATACCAACGAAAACTTTTTAAATTTGTTTATTATTTATGGAGAATGTGATAAAGTAATATCAAGAACTTGCAGCACATTTGCTACTCGATATCCACAAAAACGCAAAATAACACTAACACTGTAACATGCGTATTAATCGAATTGAAGATATGGCATGAACTAAAATAGCAGAGATAAAATCAATTTAAAATATGATTTCATTTTAATTTAATAATTGCTCAAAATTCCGCCCTCGAACCTCGACACATTTTTCGCACCTTCGGATTAGTTCCTCATGGGTAGCTCTTCTAATTGAATCCTGTGATATGTTTTGAAATGCATTTCTTACTCTTTTCATACAATCTTCAATGGTTGTTAATGGGCTCTCATAAACTTTATTTTTAATAGTTCCCCAAATGAAATAATCCAGAACTGATAAATCGGGCGAGCGAGGAGGCCATAAGAAAGGTCCATTATTGGCAATCCATTGATCGTAAAAAGTTTCTTGTAAATAATTATTAATTAAATCCATCGTGCTGATGAAAAATGTTTCTATGTTCGGCGGGAGGTAAATTTTCTAAATAGTTATTATTCAAATTTTGTAAGATATTGTGTGAAGTGATGTGAAGTGAGGTACCGTCATCGGTTTAAGCGCTGAGACCTCGATCAGCGAAGTAAGCAGCGTTGGTCGAGGCCGTCACTTGGATGGGTGAACGGCATCTCATTTCGCCGTCCTGGTTGAGTGGAGGAGTAGCTGCTGCTAAACTCCGCCAGGACGTAAATATAAACAAGGCATTAAAAAAAAAAAAAAATTCAGATATCTTTCACCTAAGAAAAAAAAACAAAAATTTACTTATACATATTAGCAGAAGAGAAAATTTAATTTACCGTTTAAATTTTCCCGATAAAATTGTTATGCCACCACTCTATCGTTTTTTATGGCACAGTAACCATTGAACTGCCAACTTTCCTGAAAGTTTCGCTCTCTGAACATATGAGGATTTGAGTCACTCCAATAATGCGAATTGTGTCTATTAAAAAGTCCATTTTTAAGAAATTTTGCTTCATCTGTCCATATAATATTTCCCCTCAGACCTTATTAGAATAAATTCACAAAAATTCTGTCTTTTTAGGAAATCTGTTTCTTTTAATCCTTGAGCCATATGGAATGAAAACGGGTGAAACTTATGTTTTAATAAGATTCTGTGAATTGAATCCTTGCATAGTCTCGATTCCAGAGTAGCTTGTCTTAATGACATTCTTGGAAATGCATTAAAAATATCCCAGAATGACTATTTCAATGTTTTCGTCATCAACAATAGGCTTTCTTCTTTGCATTTTTGTCTTGACAGAGCCATAATTTTTAAAATTTTCCAGTATGCGTTTTACAGTGTTTGGTGACGGTTTCTGTTTTTGTGGATATTGAGTAGCCAATGTGCTGCAAGTTCTTGATATTACTTTATCACATTCTCCATAAATAATAAACAAATTTAAAAAGTCCTCGTGGGTGTAATTTAAACGTGCTGGCATTTTTTGACATAAGATAATGACTGATTGTTTCTAATCATGGCTATTTTGATGAAATGATTACAACAATTCATGAATTCCTAATAAAATCGCAAATATTTCAAAAAGTTGTAACTAACCCCCACAATGCAAATATCAGAAAAAAGGGAATTCAATTTTACACAACTTGACGTAAAAAAATACAGGGTGTTCCATTTGACCCAAACAAGTTTTCGCGGTTTGAAGTTGACAAAATGTAACGCGAAAAACGGAACACTTGGTATGATATTATTGAATTTATTTCAGTTGTAGAACGTAGTTCTCCTTGTGTTCTTTTTACGTGACAAGAAGCAAATGAGGATCTTTTAGACGAAGAAAATTATATCGATTCTTGCAAACCGTTGCACCTGTCAAATTTTCTATAAAATGTCAAACGGCTAGGTTTAGGTATAGGATATGCTACATATTTTCGACTCAGAATTTTATGCTCTTTTCGAAAACCCTAAAATATATAGATAGGGTGTTCTATTTGAAATAAGCAAGTTGGTATCGACTTCCAGTATAAGCAGAAGTGCCAGCTGCTTGTAATTATTTTAGTTGGATTGGCCACACCGACATAAGTAATTATCTAAATTTTCAAAATTTTCTGATGTGTACTTTTCTCTATATCGATTGATTCAGTTCCCAGTGAGACACCTTGTATATTTAAAAAGTCAATTATCGATTTAGTAGATAAGTGGTAGAAATTTTGCATTAATTTAAATAAATAAATAAACATAAATTAGGTTCGGTCAAGCTGTCTATACAAAAACAGTAAATTTTATTAGAAACCTAAAGCATTGAATGAGGTATTAACCTACTTTATTTAATAAACAAACAGGTATTAAGTTAATTATGTAGAAAAATGTTTTAACCTTCTGAATGCCACAGATATAGATGTACATGCTGCATATTTCTTAATTTGACGTGAATGTTTAATTAATATTCAAAGTTTAATGTTATACATTCATTAGAGGTTTTTTTTTATAACAGTTATAATTATTGAATCGTAATTATTGTTTCTGGAGTTATACTTTTTCTCGCTTCTCTCTTCACATTAATGACAAAAAAAATATCGTTTGGTTATCTCATGTACTTTATAATTACTATTTTTGTTAATTTCTCAGGATCCGTAACCGACTTAGTAAAATCTACCAAAGGCCAGTCATTGAAGGAGGAATGGATAGCATACATCTGCCGCGAAATCCTCAGAGGTCTCTCATATTTACACTCAAACAAGGTTATTCACAGAGATATCAAAGGACAGAATGTTCTGTTAACGGATAACGCAGAAGTTAAATTAGGTAAGTTTGTTGCTCGTTTGTTTTAAAGCCCAAAGGTAATTTGGTATTTTTAGTTTATTATGTGGACCGGAAGATAACAGTAAAATCTTTATTGTTGGCAGAAAAAAACGTTTTACTTTCCTAGCAAATTAATCAGATTATTTGATTTTGTCAGTTGCCTCTGTATCAACAAAATCAGTTTATTGCAAAGTGATATTAGATAAGGTAATCAGTGTAGAATCAGACTCCACTTTCAGAAACGTTATGAATAGTTCCAGGAAAGTGAAATGCATTTTTTTTTATTAATTAGCAAGCCAGAAGTTGACTGTCATGTTACGAGGAATTTTTTGAAGAGAATGTTGTTTCTCTTGGAATATTTTGTATACACTACATGATTAGAATTCCAATTGAAAATAAGAAAAGCAAACTTAACAAAGATGATAGAAAGAAATACACAGATACCCCGACCAGCCTTGGGCCTGGTTGAAAACTATAAAATAGATTTGCAATAGATTATGAAACAAGTCTACTTACCAGATTATTTTTTATGATTCTGACATCATATTTGGCATTAAATTTGTTTTCAAATCGACAAAAAAAAAATCATATTTCTTTTACAAGCCATAATGAAGCTTACTGCTTCCATTTTGATATAAGTAGATGCTGAAATTAGCTCTTTCCAAAACTGGTGTGCTAATAAAAACTACATAATTTTTAAACCGTTTATATAAATAACAGCACATTATTAATATTTCATCAATAGGTTATACATGAAGAGAATTTGAGGAAGTTTTACTAGGCTCAAGAATATCGTTTATGATTTGCGAAACTTTATATGTATTTTGAAGGGTTTCGTCTATACAACCCTTCCCTATTGTTGAAGGTTTCTGACCGTCTATTTTTTAAGGCTTTATTTGTTCAGGCATTAGTCAGTCCAGTAATGTTGCGAATGCTCCAGACATTAATCTTGGGGGGAAGGGCAAGCCTGTCTCAATCTTTTGATCTGAATTAACTCGAAAAGAAAAAGTTTCTACTCTAGAGTTTATTTAATAACAAAAAAATGTGTATATGTAACATATAAGGATTGTTATCCACTATGCAGTCCTCGCCTAAGATTGCATAGTTTCCATGCATACACGATATACAAGCCCCTGGAAGATGTGAGGCAAGGACATGGTCTCCCTTGAAACAGTCTCCCATCCAAGATATATACTTTATGGGTGCCAATATACAACAAATGCTTACACAAGTAAAACAAAATCGGAGTACCATATTTTGACTTACCATATATAATGTTATGTATCTCACAATGGTTAATAAAGATTACAATTACAATGAAAATGTGAGTTAAACATTTAATAATACTAAAATACATTTTAAAAAAAGGTTAAGGGATAAAAAACAATAAACAAACAACTTACAAATCTTACAGTGGTATACAGTGCTTAGGCAGATTAAGTTAAGTTAGAGGTCATTCTCTAGAAATTCATTTAAAAAAAGCTTGATTTTGACTTTAAATTTCAAGAAGATTAAGTTATTTAATGAATTAGTTAAGACATTATAGAATTTTGGAGTAGTAGCCCATTCCATTTCTGGATTTGGTGAGCCGAAGAAAATTTATATGTATTTTATCGCAATTTCTAGTATTGTGCTTGTGTAGATATGGCTGTGCGTTATATAAAAGTGTTAATGTTGTTGAAGGTATAATAAGCACTAGGGTGATGCAAGAAACGCGATTTTTCAGAATCGATGGCTACAAGAGGAACAAGAAATAAAGAGATTCAGATAATTGGACGAGTTTTCGATGATTTTACACATATATTGTCCAAAACTCGTGTAATTATCTCAAAATATGACGGAGTTATACCACTTTAAACATAACAGAAAAATTGATCATTTCTCGTACAAAAATTCAAAACTCGCTGGTAGCGCAACCTCTTAAAATTGACTGATTTGGATATTTCAGTAGGGAATCTCTTTATTCCATGTTCCTCTTGTAAATTTCGATTCTGAAAAATCGCGTTTTTTTGCATCACCCTAATAAGCACTCTAGGATATAGACACAGGGCAAAGTCAGAATCTTAAGTTTTATAAATTGATCTTTACAGTCATCTTTGTACTTTAGTTGCGAGAGTATCCGAATACATCTGCGTTGCAGACCAACTACTTTAGTGGTATGAGTTGAGTGTCCCCAGTTCAGGATACCATATGACATATTTGCATGAATAGAGCCATAATAAGCCATAATTAAAAAGTTTTGGGATAAAGTGTTGAAAAGGTTCTGTAGAAAATAAATATTTTTTGAGAGTTTTGTTGATAATTTTAAAGTCTCAGGATAATGTTGGATCTGGATAAACACCTAAGATTGCGTTTTGCCTTTGTTTAATTTTAATCGGTTAGATAAAAACCATTCATTAATATTTTCAATTGTTGATATAGCATTCTGATTTAGTTCTCGTAGTAAAAGATTTGTGTTTAGTGTAGTTATATCATCAGTGAATAATGTGAAATCAGCCTCACCACTAGAATTAGGAAGATCATTAATATAAATGGTAAAGAGTAAGGGACCTAACACGGATCCCTGTGGAACGCCATGGGAAATTCTGGTTTTAGAAGTGCATTGATTATAGTTTTTATACCTGTGCCTGTTGGTTAAGTAGGTTTTTATGAGTATTACACTATCGTTATTGAAATTAGGAGAATATCGTGGGATACACAATCAAAAGCTTTTGTTAGGTCGAAAAAACTAGCAGTCGTGAACTTCTTGCTTTCAAAGGTATCAAGAACAGTTTGCACAATATTATTAATAGCCATTGTTGTAGATCACTTATTCCTAAATCCATATTGAGAAAGGTGATATAAGTTGTTAAGCTCAAAGTATTCATTAATTGGATTTTTTAAGGCTGATTCAAATATTTTGGCTAGTATTGGTTCAAGTGTTATGGGGCAATGGGTTTTTTAATAAGTTCTCTCTAATAAATTTCTCTCTTAATAAGTTTTGCATTGATATAAGCATTTTTACTTTTACAATTTTTATTATTATAGTGCAAACTTTATCATAGGTTATCTCCATGAAACTAAAGTTTATTGTATTATTAACAAATTTTTAATGTTCCATATGATTAGTGTTGCTTATGGGTAGGTTACTAATAATGTTTAGAGGAATGTCAGTAAAATAATTGTTGAAATCATTGGCAGATAGTGATTCGCTATGATAATTTGTTTGGTTAGGGTTGTTATTTTTAATGATATCCCAGAAGGCTGCTTGAGAATTAGGGGAGTTTCTAATATAATCATCATTGGCGTTTATTTTTGCTTCAGAAGTTTTTCTGAGCGGTATTGTGCTTTAAATAAATTTATGGATTCATTAGTTATTGAGTTAGGATCATTGTTGTGCAAGTTTTTGAGAAAATACAAGTGTTCGCCTCTTAAATGTTCATTGTACCACTTAATTTTATCATTGCTGCGGGACGTATCAACATGTTTAGATTTTAATGGGAACGATAGCTCAATGGCATTAAATTCAAATCATTAATAAAATTCCAGTTTATACGTTCAATTAGACTATGGAAATGAGAAGAGTTCATAATCATTAATGGACCTGTAATTTATTCTAGTTTTTCGCCCTAATATAAGTTCTTTTTGAAGTCCATAGATATTCCAAGGTGGTCGGAGAGACTGGGGTCACACTTTACAACAGAAATGGTATTTAGATTACAATTTGTAAATATTTGTCTAGGCAGGAAGTTTTTCTGGTACTATTAAAAACAGTTTGTCTGAGTCTATAGGACTGAAAAATATTGCAGAGGTGAAGTGCCTGTGGGTTTCTAGTGTTAAACTTTGTGTTGAAATCACCTGTAATTATGATTTTTTTTTCCGAGAGAGGGTTTATCGAGAAGCAAAATTATTTTTTCAGTAAAAATGTCAAAATTCCCTAAGGGGGATCTGTAAATTGTGATAATTTGATAATCATCGAAAATTAAGCCAGCCATCTCACAATGCACTTCTATGCATAGACTACTTATGTTGAAAGATAATGCTGAGCACTTAAAGTGATCTTAAGCAAGAATGCTTACTTGTCCATGTATTTTATTCGACCTACAAAAAGCAGAAACAGATCTATAGCCCTCAATATTTATGGAATTTAGTTCTGGCTCATTCAGCCAATGCTCGTTTAAGTAAAGGAAATTGTGGAGAACAGTATCATTTAAATATGATTCTAACTTGAAAGTTTTCACTGCATAGGCACTAGTCAGAATTATTTCTATTTATGTTATGTTTTAAGAACTGTGCCTGACATTACTTTCCATCGCATATCGAAATATGTACATAATAAAGTCGCACCTACGCTCACCCCCTGCAAGTAATATTAAACAATGCTATTTTGTAAAACAATTTGAACAAAGTCTTAAAGCATAGCGAATCAAAATTTATTTCTATTTTGTGAATGAATATTTAATATACTAGGCATTAAAATATTTTACGATTGTTTTATTGTAGCCTTATTCTTAAAGTCTTTTGACAATAAAAAACTGTGATGTAGATTCAGTTTGTAGAAAAAACTCTAATCTTATCTTTTTGGCCTAGTGCTGTCAGTTTAATCTTGATCTTTGTTCGTATTAGTTCTAGCAATTAGATGTAAACATTGATTTAACGGCCAATATCATATAATTGATCAAATAGGAAAATAAATATCTAATCTGATCTAATCTAATCTAGAAATAATATTTAGTAACGTTGTATTGACACGTGCAAAAACACATCTCGGTAATATAATTTATCTTATGAGAAATTTTTTTTTTAACACAGAAAAAATCATCTATGCTTTATCTTTAGCATTATCATTGAAATCTACACTGCTGTTATTACTACTTGATGAAGATGATAAATCGGCCGTTTAAGGAAAAATCAGTAACTAGAATCAGTTTTCTTCATTAAACAGCAAATAACGTGAGAAAAAAACTAGAATTGTCAGAGCTATTGCTACACTCTTCACGGTGCATACTTTACCATAAAGTTTCAGTAAACGAATCTCTTCTGCAAAATCCATAACATAAATTTACACAATGAAAACAAATGTTGTGGCTCTGTAAATGCGGATCTATGCTTGCAGATACTAATTTTGACAACATGCAGGCGCAACACAGGAAAACATATTCCCCAAATTCTGGAAAGATACTTCCTAGCCAACTTCTATAGTGATATTCAGAAACAACTGCCTACATATTAATTGAATAAAGAAATAATAAATAAACAGCACAGACATTAGACAACCCCCAATTCCAGAAGCCAGGGCTTGTGCGGAAAGGGGTTACACATTGAAAAGCCAGGATTCGAACCCGGTGGTGCAATGTCCGTGTGATTAGTCGCGATTACCACCTCGCACCTTAACCCACTCGGCTATCGACCAGAATGACTCCTCTGTTGACAAATATTGTCTGTAATTTCAGACATGATAGATAGACAGATTTATTGATGTTTATACACTTAAAAAGTAGTCTTCTGTAGTCTATAGATTAAAAATAAGAATATACTTAGATAAAACTTGAAATATAGTCGATTAAAAAACATATATAAAAGACATAAAAAGTGTAGTTACAAACTGCAAATAATAAACATAGTAATATGTTTTACATACAGTACGGGAATCACTACTAGGCTATAGGGATATCCTATACACTTATGTACATGTGTAATATGGGTATGTCATCTAATACAGTGTGATTGGGGTGGGACGATCCAATCGGCTGTACGCTAGAGCTGCTGTAATTGTCGATGTTATGGATTTATTTATTACTTAACTAGAGTCCTTTGGGTTTAGGTCACTGGTAACCTCATGAAATTTAAGTATTATTGCACTCAAAATAATATTAACCTGTTAAAATGGATATTTATTTAACAGAAGAGAAAATACAAAAATGAAATAATAATTGTACTATGATGGACATTCACTGCGTGATACAATAAATTTATTTATTGTAGCATACGAAAATTGACTCGCTCCCACTTATTTTGAGAAAGATACTTTTATTTATTTTGATTATTTGTTGACCACCATAATTAATATTTTAGAATGACACGTGGTAATTCGTAAATTCCTTATTTGACGACCGGTTACCTACACCTTCCACTCCAAATACATTTACATTACTAACTGCAGTGGATCGACCAGCTGTCATGCTTATGTCCCACCATCCATTTCATATCAACTCTTGACTCTAACCCATATTACACATGTACATAAAATATAGAATTTCCCTACGTGCCTAGAAGCGATCCCCATACTGTTTTCTTAGGAGCAGATCTTACACTACTGAAACTATATAGATTGTTTACATTAAATAAAAAAATAATATGGTCCTTTTCATCATACGAAATGGAATCGTTAAAAATGTTTGCAAACTCTGTAATATCCGCGTTTCCTCAGTAACTAAGTGTCGATTGTTAAGAAGGTCTGACAGAATACTAATGCAGGTTTTACTATAATCGTCACCAATAATTAGCACTATTTCTTTTGTTTCTTGAGATCTCACATTCATTGCTTAGTTTGGTAATCCTGCGATCTTCTGCTGTAGTATTTTTAGTCTGAATACCTGTACTATTTATATTTCCAACAAAAATTAACGTTATTTGTTTAGGTTTTTTCATTACTAATCATAGTAGACATGTTTTTATATCTGTTACTGTTGGTTTGTGTACTTACTAGATGCTTCTGAGAATAGAAATAAAAATAAACTTGTATCAAAATCTGTATGTACATTGTTTGTTGTTTATTTGTTGACAGAGTTTTATTAAGTTCATTTATCAGATTAATAATTCTTGTTTTGTATCATTTCTTCTGATTCTTCTTCCGTCTTTCATAAATGAGTCATTGACTGATTTTAACTTACGAATATGCTTGCCCTTATTCTCGTTATCTTCTACAAGTTCCCTTATGGTTTTCTCTAGTTAATTTTTTGTCTTTTTCACATCACTTGAACATTCGTTATCAACTTTACAGCACTAATTTTATTTTCTTCTAGAAACTTCATTTGCTTTCTAAATCAGAAACAACTTTCATGATAAACATTACTAAATTTTACACATATGTAGTGCATAAATTGTTTGCTTTTACAGTATTTATAATAAGTATTTGAATAGCTCATTTGTAACTTATTAATTGGATACTACACTCGATGGATGAATGTCTGTAAGACGTCTTTATATCTCACACTATGTTACTGTATGGATTTTTAAATAATAGTAATAATAATATTATTATTATTATGCATTGCAATCTTTTCCACTGTGTTCCATTTCATCACGTCAAAATACTAAATTCAGCAAATAATCTAAAAATGTCGGTAAATCGAAAATATTTCCAAGACAAATTTATTTACGAAACCGATAAGAAAATTGTAATTATAGAGCTATGTTTACGTATTCTAAAGGAAGTAAATACAAATTGAATTTAAACTTGAAAGAATCCTTGCTTTGATTTGTAAGGTCAAGTAGTAGCTACTAAATTAATAGTAAGAACTTCCTGTATTGTACTATTTATTTTAAATATAAAGGAAGGGTCACTTTTCAATGTTTAAAAATGATATGACTTACTATCCAATTTGCATTGGATGGCACCAATAATGTAATTTAATATATAATCTTCATTTATTGTTGAATCATCCTCGTCATTGCGAATTGAAATGTACTCCTAAAGAGAGAACTGTGCCAGATCATTGATCCTTGAAGACGTTTATTTATCTCATTTAAAGTAGTTTACTTTTTGTCTTAATTTATAACAACTGGTTAATTTATAACAAATAAAGTATATTTATATATTACTCATGCAGTTTATAAATGCCACCAATTTATCTATTTAACAATTAATATCTAATAATACGTTAATTGTTCTTATATACTTATAGAATATACTGATTATAAAAATAGATTAAGTACTTTAATAATAGAATAATAGAAGCCAAAAACAATTATTTCAAAAAACAACTTCAAGCATCAAACACAAGTAAAAATGTCTGGCTCACAGTAAACAGTGTGATAGGGCATCAAAATAAAAATAAAACTGATATCAAAACATTTAAAAATGAAAATAATCATATCATCACAGATAAAAAGAAATATCTAAAGAATTTAATGAATACTTCACTAATATTTGTCGAAACAAAATAAAAAATAGAAACAATAAATTTTCTAATGGAAAGAGGTTTGTAAATTCTATGTTCCTCTATGCTACAACTGCTGAAGAATTCAAAGAAAATATAATTAATTTATAGAACAACAAATCACTGGCATCGATGGCATCTCTTCAGAAATGTTAAAAACTCGTTGCTACTACCTTGGCAGAAATAATAAACAAGCTATTTTCTCACAGCATTTAAATATGGTATTATCAATCGGGGACATAAAAAAGCCAAAGAATTGTTATAGATCGATTCCTCTATTGTTAAACTTGGCCAAGGTGTATAGAAAAATGATTAAACTTCTCTTAACCGCTTATTTAAATAAACATAAACTATTGTCAGAAAAATAGTTTGGGTTTCAAGGTAATATGTCCACTCAAGATGCAATAGCATACATTACAAATCTCATATGCTCCTCACTAAATCAACATAGAAAATCTGCGTGTGTTATTTTAGACTTTGCCAAAGCGTTTGACATCGTAAGACACTCTCAACTTGTGCAAACACAAGAACAAAAAGGTGTCTGCGGAAAAACTTACAACTTGATAGAGAGCTATTTGACAATAATTGCCCAACTTGATGATACTAAAAGTGAATCTAGAGTAGTTGAATATGGAGTACCTCAAGGTACAGTACTAAGACCACTGCTCATTTCTGTATGTTTCAATAGTTTATTAGAAATACAGTCAACCGGGCAGGTTGTTTTTTCCCCAACTACACAGCAATTTTTATGAGGAAGACAATTGGTCAGATTGCTAATTTGATGCTAAACAAAAGTGTCCAGGACTCCTCAAAATTACTATTTACCGAAGCAAAGTACTAGATATAAATAGAAAAAACCTATAAAAATAAGAAATTAATAATTAAAAAAACTTGCTTAGTCAGTTTAGTAGTTTCAGAGATTAAACCTATATAAAAACTTAAATCTTTGTTATCAGTATAAAGTATATCTTCTCATTTTAAATAATAGTTAATCATAAACAATTGTTATAAATCTGAGCCATATAAAATATCAGTGGGAGTGCCATAGGGTATCATATTGGGGCCTGCATTATTTTTGATATTTCTAAACAATATATCCTCAAACTGTTCTACAGTAGTACACAAATAATATATGCCGATGACAAACTTTGGCATAAGTGCAAATAATAAGGAACAATAAATAAATCCACTCATGAGTTTCTAGAGTATTGCTCAAATGGATTGTCGATAAATATTAATAAATGTATAATTATGACTTTTCTTCCAAAACATTCTGTCCAAGACTATAGCTTCTTAGTCAGACTAAATAATATTATAATCGAACAGGTACATACGTCAAATTTCTTAGGGACAACATTTGATGCTAAAATGACAGGAATATCATATTGTTATGCGCTGCCCTCTAACAGAGAGGAGAGTGTAATTACTCCCTGGCTAGTAGGGTGGCGCCATCCGTGAGCCACCTGGTGAACCGCCATTTGGTAGTGCCTAAGAAAACTGTAGATGGAGGATTCCAGTACATTCTGGAAAGTTCTACGATGAGATTCTTGACATTCCAAGTGTGTATATAAAGAGGTGAATCCAGCAGATGGGGGAACAGTTCAGTGAAGTATACAAGTACAGTTCTAGTATACAGAGAGAGTTTTAGGTTAGATAAGAGTTGACAAGTGATTTAAAAGTAAAGTACAGTTGTGATTTAAAAGTAGTGAATTTATATTAGATTAAAGTTATTATTAGTTGTGTGAGTTTTAAGAATTAACTATTGTAATTTTAGTGATTAATAAAATAGTGGTTAGTGGAGATTCTTGTTGCAAGTTATTTGAACCTACAGAGTGTTTACTGAAGACTATGAACATGTAACAATATACAATATCAAAAATAACCGGTAAACTAAGTAGCGTATACTACTAATCCGGCATCTAAGGAGTACTGTGAGCCTTGGGGTACTTAAATTAGTATATTTTGGCTTAGTTGAATCTACTCATATGGCTTAATATTTTGGGGAAGCTCGGCGCATATAAATAGAGTTAGAAAAACTCATTGAGGGTAATAGCAGGTATACATTCTCTCACCTCATGTAGAGATCTTTTCAAACAGTATGGCATCTTGAATCTGCCATCATTATACATTTTTCTACTAATAATGAATAAAAAAAGTAATTCCTTAATAAGAAATAGCTCCATGCATTCTTTTAATACACAATCCAAAGATAATCTACATCAACCATTTTCTAGACTCTCTGTTGGCCAGTATTATCCCATTTATAGAGGCACTAATTGCTACAATAAGTGTAAATCTTTATGGCAATACGACAATTTTAACAAATTTAAATTAAGGTTATATGATTTTCTATTATTTTTTTGTTGGTTAACCAGATAGATTTTACACTTGTTACAAAAACTTCGAAATCATGCAAGGGGAATAAAACTACATATTACAAATTTAATATTGTTTTTTCTTTTAAATTTTAATCTTATCCATTTCTGAATCTTTCCAGTCGACTTTGGTGTATCAGCACAGTTAGATAGAACAATTGGCCGCCGTAACACATTCATAGGAACCCCGTATTGGATGGCTCCCGAGGTTATAGCCTGCGATGAGACCCCTGACGCAACCTATGACAATCGCAGTGACTTATGGTCTCTGGGTATAACAGCCTTAGAAATGGCTGAGTCACAGCCTCCTCTCTGCGAGCTACATCCCATGAGGGCTCTTTTCCTTATCCCCAGAAACCCGCCTCCACGGCTCAAAAGTAAAAAGTGGAACAAGAAGTTCCATGGCTTTATCGAAACAGTATTAGTCAAGGACTATCACGAACGTCCTTACACCGAACAATTATTGAAACACCCATTTATACGGGACCAACCTACTGAGCGTCAAGTGAGAATTCAACTGAAGGATCACATTGATCGATGCAAGAAGAGAAAGCAAGAAAAAGAGAGGGAAGACTATAGATATTCTGGCTCAGAAAATGAGGAGGAAGAGCCTCAGCTTGCAGGAGAGCCAAGTAGTATCGTTCAAGCACCTGGGGGAGATACTTTACGTAGGAACTTCCAGCAAATACAGGAAGGGCGCACCCTTAGCCAAGTCGAACCACCTCCAAGGTATAAAACAAACTTCTATCAGTTGTCCATTATAATAACTGCGTTGATTTTATTTTCAGAAGTGGTAAAAATAAAGAAAGAGAAGAGATACCCGAACCTGGACCTCCAGCTCGACCTCCCATTCCACAGAGGATTATAGTTGTGCCAGATCCTGCCCCACCGAGACGGTATGTTTGCGAAAATATTCTTTTTCCGATAATTAAAATTTGTTTTAATTATGGTCATTTGGAAATTTTGATAAATATATTGCTGTCTTGATAACGCGGGGAGAAATTTGTACTTTCCAGAGCTGGTATATCCACCTCTACTCAAATTTATTTATTATAATCTTATTTGGAAGTGAGAGAGCACTCAGAGTTCAATAATTCCATTTTTTTTCTAAAATTTTTGAAATTAACCTCAAAAAACAGCTTGCTAATAGCTCGGGGCCAACAGTATCTTGAACTGCAGTCAATTTGACTTCAGAAATGAATGTTCTACCATGAAGGCTATTATTAAATTAGTGAATGACATAGTTGAGTACCTTGAGGCTGGTAATCATGTGCCTGATCTCAAAGTAGGTTGGGGCCGTTAACTTTTTGAGATGAAAAAATTAATAGCAGGCAACGGCCGTCTGGAATATATAGTTGAGGTCATAAAAAATGGAAAAAAAACTTTGGATCTTGAGATGAAGGGAAGTAGTGAAATGGGGTGCTATTTAAGGGATGAAAACCGTTTTTCGTGATTTGTGGCGAAACCTGACCTCCTAGAGAAAAGTGTTTCATACAAAAGTTGTAGATAATAGAAAAATCTAAAACTTCTATTCTATATATTTTTCGACATAACCTCAAAGTTTGCGAGAAAATGACGAAAAACCGATTTTTGGGTTTTTATTTTTTTCCTCGCGTGTAAATCATTTAATTTAAATAAAACTTTGTGAAAGTACGTAATTGTTTGCATATAATAAGCATGAATTTTTTCAATTATGGGAAATAAATATTTTTCGAGATTTTACCATTTATCCAAAAAAACAGCCCAATCTTCGGTGAACAACTTTATTGATTTTTTTTTGATTTTGATGTTCTACTAGTACTCATTTTTTTCGTCGAGATGTCTGCTTTCAAATGGTACGTCGATGTTAGTGATTTATTGTCACTTAGCAGCTTAAAATTAAGAAAAACCGAAAAAAAAATTTCGAATCTCGAATTTGTCGATTTTTTCATTATTTTTAAATTTTTAGCATATTTATGTTAATAATTCATATTATTTTAATGAAAAAACTTACTTTGGTATAAAATAAATAAAGTTGAATGAATTTCTTCACGGAAAGGTAGGGAAAACGTCATGAAACTTAACATTTACATGGAAATCAATAGTACTTTATTAATTTTCATAAGCTACAGTTAAATTTCGAAAACTTTATATGCATATTAAACTATTCTAAATACATATGATAAAATACAACATACAATTTCTTTATATTGGTTACGAATTCTTTACTTTATTTACAAATATTTACTTTATTAATATTGGTTGTGTATCGTTTATAAAAAGAAAAATCAATAAAATGATTGTTAAAATCTAATCGATTTTAGGCCTTTTTTGTTGTGGTTCGTTTTCTTTATCGATCAAACTCTCAAATTCCATATTATCTTCAAAATCATTGGCATTTTCAGGCTCTTCAATTTCGATGTCATTATTCTTTGCTGGCTCTTCATCAATATCTTCAGAATCACTTAAATCTACAAATACTTCTCTGTCTCCATTTGAACAGTTCTCAGTGCATGTATTGCATAGATTGGTACATTTTAAGCCGTGCTTTCGGCAGCCACACCTTTGATTATTGCATCCACTTTCACAAGTACAGCTAACACTTTTTAACAACTTTCCGGGAATCAAGTCGGAACTGTCAGAGATGTATTTCGGCACGAGTCTTCCTACATTTTTGTTCCAGCCCCAGTCCTTTGCTTTTTTGTTGTCCTGATCGTTGTCAAAATTACCCAACCAAGTTTGCAATTGGTAATAGACTCTGTAGGAGTGTTGTGCAGCTACTTCTTCAGTTGAAGGGAGTTTTTCCAATTTAAAAGTGGATTTGTTTGTAGTTTGCTGATACAGCTCAAATCGTAATTGATTTAATGAGTTATAAATTTTCTTATTTTTGTAAATACTAGCTGTAAGTTGAGAACCATTTTTTGCTATGGTTATGTGGTCTGCATCTTTTTGATAATAAAGACTGGCTTGGTTTAATAAATTTTTATTGTCCAATAAAGATCTTACTATTGTTTTTTCCCTTTTCCAGCAAAACTTGAAGTTGTATCACACCCAGAGAAAGCATGAAGAAATGCTATTACACTTGTGTATGGTTCGTGTTTAAAACAATGGGTTGTATAAAATGAATCTTTGACGTTGCTTGAGCCTGGTTTGTGAAAATAAATATCCAGCCCATTCGAATTTAATTGGTGTAAAAGAACTAGTAAATCGATGTCTTGACCTATGATTATTGCAGTTTTATCATCTGGTTTAGCTAATTGGATCGCAGTATTAACAATCAGTGCGTCGGCGTCGTCAGCAGCTCGCTTACACAAAAAGCCCTCGGACTGTAATTTATTTGATATTGTGATAATTAAATTGTTTTTATTGTTTTGATTTGATAAAAATTTTTCTTGTGAAAAGGGTATTCGTTTAATTTTAATCGAAAACTCAATCACCACGTGCGTTTACAAAGGACGCATCACAAACTGAAAAAATACTTTTACACAACTAGACGAATAGAGATTTACTACTACAACAGAACGAGCTCTGCTGCTCTTGTGCAGGCTCACTTTGTCCTACCCCTCTCTACCCCCAACCTTCAGTCGTTTTGGGCGGGCATTTCAAATACCTGTATGCTGAGAAATTTCAAATTTTTTAATTTTTTTTTTGTTTGTTTGAATACGTAACAGTATTTTTTTTGTTTGTATTCAATTTTAGCGTGGTTTCCAATAACTAAATTCATTCAACTTTAGTTATTTTATACCAAAGTAAGTTTTTTCATTAAAATACTATGAATTATTAACATAAATATGCTAAAAAATTGAAAACAATGAAAAAAATCAACAAATTCGAGATTCGAAAAATTTTTATTTCGGTTTTTCTTAGTTTTAAGCTGCTAAATGACAATAAATCACTAACATCGACATACCATTTGAAAGTAGACATCTCGACGAAAAAAAATGAGCACTAGTAGAACATCAAAATCCAAAAAAAAATCAATAAAGTTGTTCGCCGAAGATAGGGGTGTTTTTTCGGAAAAATGGTAAAATCTCGAAAAATATTTATTTCCCATAATTGAAAAAATTCATGCTTATTATATGCAAATAATTACGTGCTTTCGCAAAGTTTCATTTAAATTAAATAATTTTCACGCGAGAAAAAAACTAAAAACAGAAAAATCGGTTTTTCGTCATTTCCTCGCAAACTTTGAGGTTATGTCGAAAAATATATAAAAGTTTTAGATTTTTTTATTATCTACAACTTTTGTGTGAAACACTTTTCTCTAGGGGGTCACGTTTCGCCACAAATCACGAAAAACGGTTTTCATCCCTTAAATAGCATCCCATTTCACTATTTCCCTTCATCTCAAGTTCCAAAGTTTTTTTTTTCATTGTTTATAACCCCAACTATATATTCCAGCCGGCCGTTGCCTGCTATTAATTTTTTTCTTTTCAGCAATAAAAATCCGTAACGGCCTCAGCCTAAAGGCTCTCGACTTGTTGAAAAACTAAGCTTTTATGGCCTAAGAGGTATACCTCTGCATCTCTTCAGTTTCTATCTATACAATACACAACTTAACATCAGAACTCTTAAGAATAAGGCAGGGTTACCTAAAGATTCTATACTGGAGCCCTTGTTGTTTATTTCATATCTTGATGATTTCTTTCATCGGTACTATAGGTAGTGTACATTCAAATTTGGCTGTGAAGATCACAAGACAATCTAACCACTATATATAATGTATAATTTTTATGAATGTGAAGAAAAATAATAGTACGCCCAAGGCCAGTCCATATCTAATTGATTTATTACCTCTTCTATTTCCAAATAGACTATAGGCATCCTTGGATAAGGTTGTATCAATAATTATTTCGATAAGATTTACCTACTGTATAAATTTAACAGAAGGAAGGAGATATACTGGCCCTTAAAGCAACAATGAAAACAAAATAGATATTTAGTACAGGTATAAATTTTTTTTCAGACCACTGCCGCCTCCACCTGACAATAATTTTGCCGCTCGATCTCAACAACAACAGCAACCTCAGAGAAACTCCCAGCATCAATTCAAGCCTATGGTATGTCAAACTCAGACATATTTATCAGTAAAACCAGTTATTAATTCTGTAGATTTCATTATTTTTTTTGCTAAATATTTTGAAGTTACTAATGTAATTACGTCCAATTAACAAAACTGTAAAAATATTTCACAACCACTTATTTTTACTAATACACCAATCATAGCAGGGGAACGGAATGGAAACTTTGAGGAGATCCGCGTTTATGCACCACACATTCCTAATTCATATTTATAACGAAATGGAATTGGTGGATTGCATAATTTTGAATCTTACCTAAGAGTATTCTTGAAATTCTTTGAGAATATTCTATGGAACTGTTGAATAGAGAATACAAATAAAAAAACAGAACAGTAAAAAGCTTAGTTACCGATAATAAAAATAAGGTGATTGGTGTGTTATTTTAATAACAGGAATATTAACGTATGAAATAAAATACTGACATAATCTACACTGTACAGTCTCATAAATATTACCAGATATCTTTTGACTTATCCTCCTATCATATAGGTTATGTTGGCATGTATACATATAGGTTGTAACGTTTTCAGAGATGAAGATCTCAAGATAAAAAATAATAATAGTGTTAGCCGGTTAAAGATGATAGCTAATATTTGGTTGCCTATACATGGTGTTTTACAGGTAATTGTGCGTACTTTCAGCTGTATATTCGAGACATCCAAATATGAACATTAATTGGCCAAATATGCTTTAACAAAATATTATTTATCAATAAGATGTAGTGCATTAAAATAATCATATTATTTTGGGCAATTGTTTAAAAAAATTGACTAGGGAAACATTATTAACCCCAGGAATGTGTGCAGTATGGGGTACACCCAACCAGCTTGCTTTATTCGTTATAGAAAAAAATCCTCATACTAATTTTCAACCGAATAATGAACTTTTTCGGCTACCATACAGTTACTTCAGTTTCTGTACAGTGAAATGGATAAGGGATGTCACGCTGTTGGGCTCTTCTTCGACCTTAGCAAGGCCTTCGACACTCAAAATTGATTTTATTTTGTACAAGCTAGAGAAATTAGGTATTAGACGGGTGCCATTGAACCTAATCCGCACTTTTCTAATGGACAGAAAAATTCAAGTTAGGGTATCAAATTATTTATCTAAATATGGGTGTACCACAGGGATCAGTATTAGGACCATTGATTTTCTTGCTTTTCGCTATAGACCTTCCTAATAAAATTCAAGACGGACAAATTGTAATGTTTGCAGATGATATTACGATGTTGTTATCAGCACTTGATGCAAACGAACTAAAAATTGAAATATCAGACATCTTGCAAATGTTATAAGGAATGGTGCCATAACAACACTCTTATTTTGAATATCGGCAAGACTGAATGCCGTTACTTTTCCAAAAGAAGAACACCCCCGAATGATCTCACTTTATTTTCCTAATTCCTAATTATGGTTTCTCTAAATCAGTAAAGTTTCTGGGTACAATAATTATAGATAACAGTCTATGTTGGGATCTACAGATACATCAAGTTTGCATAAAATTAAAACAAGCCTATTATGCCATGAGGTAACTAAAGGGTATTCTTTGCAGAGAGGCTCTATTGAGTGTGTATTACGCACTAGCATCATATTCTCATTTAACATAACATAACATTGTTGCTTGTAATAAAATACTTACCATCACAAGTTATATGTAAAAAAAACATAAATGACTTTACCCTTAACTCGAATAATCACACTTATAATACAAGACACGGAGATACCCTTAGTTCAATGTACCACAAAACTGCAAATATGAAAAACCCCCTCAATATAAAGGAATCGAACTGTACATACAATAAACTGCTGATTGAATTAAAACATGTAAAGTGTATAAAAAAATTCAATACACGCTTGAAAACTATTTCTTAGTAGTAAGAGTTTTTACTCCATTGAAGAATACATGAATCATTCAATGCAATAGTTCGGGAACATGCAATGGAAATGGTTGTCATTTTTATAATTGTATTTTAATGTTCTACATATTATGTTTGCTTTTGCTCTATATTTTTTATTGATGTTCACATATATACAGTTGCTACAATTTACACGTACATAACGAAATCATTTGGGCTACTGTAGCGTAGCAGATATGGTAGGACAAATAAACTTAACCCGGATAAGTGATGTACGTGCCTGCGATAAAATTTCTCTAGCTCAGACTATCTCAGGGCGTTAAGCCCAAGTTTACATAAACTATGACAAATTATTGGTTTACTTAACAAATCACTGAGGCTTCCGTACGTAGTGGTCGCAGACGAAATAATAACACTTTCTTTAAAAATGAAATGCGCTATATTAAACAATTTACAGATATTGGTTCTCTAGCATGTAACCTGGCGAAGTTTAAAAGGTGTGGCAAATTTCTCGATTAATAAGTTATAACATTAATAAAATGCCTCGTGTAGCTACACATCGGTTTACAATGTTCTCATAAATGGTCATAAATTCTGCCACAATGGGTCTGATTTAGAGAACCTCCTTAGATAAATATAAATGCATAAAATCTTTAAATATGTACAAGTTAAAACACAAAAAAATATGAATCGAATATAACCGAGTTGAACCACTGAAGGTGGTCCCCGGTAAGTAAAACAACAACACACTTATTTAGGGTGGTACGATAATGACTTCGACGTGGAAGAACTGTAGCCCTACGGAGATGTCTTCGGGACAAAAGAAATTGACCCAAGGATGGGGTGGTTGATTGTAGCCTCTCCAGCCCTGGAACTTTCCACTGGGTGTGGATGCTCCATCCGTGGAACTTCACTGACGTGTGTAGAAGCCCCGTCCGTGGAACCCTAAAGATATCACGATTTAATTTGCGAAGTCAGAAATGCACGTGAAGCGTGCCTAATGTGAGCAATTCTGACATAACCTACAAAAGAAACATAATTTACCTCACTGATGAGGGAACAATCCACCAATACTCCTCGAAAGCCACAGTCGGATGAATGGGGTCGAGTCCGCCTTTCAAGTTGACACGCTATTTCCAAAGGAGAGCCTGCAAATTTGCGAAACACGTGGGTAGGGAACGGGTAAGATGGCGTGAAGAGGTTAGCTTACCTTGTGAAATTAAATATCCTGCTTCCGCAGATAAAATTTACTCACAACCACAAAATGTTCCGCTAAACGGAACAACAACAGATTTCTTGTGTTGATAATTCCAAAATCCACCAGGATGCCTTGAATAAACCGAAGTTCACAGAATTATCAACTACCTACCACACCAACAAAAATGGTTCTTCCCGTTTCTCTCTGCTGATCACGTGCCGCAAATATATCGCCCTCCCGTGGAGAATAGCGAAATGTGTTACAGACGTAGCAGTTGTTATTATGCGGCCCACAAAACGCTAAAGCGTATGGTGAGTCGCATACACTAGAGGTCCGCAACACAGTGTATATCTATATGATAACAGTGATGAATAAATAAATAAATTTAACTCAGTACTATTCCTATTTCAAGTCATTATTCGCTTTATAATAATTACAAATTTTAAATAAACTGGCAAAGAGATAAATTGATTCTGTTATTTTATCTTGAATTGATTTTTTTAAAGAAAAACCATTCAATAACATTTAAAATGATGCCGTATTTTCCAGGATGGAGTTTTGTCCCTTAAATTATGAAACATTAAAAAAAAACAATATTTTGCTAAGGCATACTCAATCTTCACATTGATCTTTGACGTATATTGCTGTAGTATGCACCAATACTTATAAAACACTATAAATACAAAAGTTATACTATATACTAAAAATTAATAATGCGTTAACTACACTTTACTTTAAATTATCCTTTTCTAAATTGACATAGTCTTTTTTAAAATTTCCATTTTCAAGTCAATTAAAATAGAAATAAATCACTCACTTGAAATAAATATTTGTGATTAGTAATTACAAGTATAGTATACTTTAACTTGTCATCTCATATTAGAATTAAATTCGTCTTTATATGAAATATTTAAGTTATTTACACTCGTAAATAGTGGATATTCATCCGACAATCGAACATTGTTAAACCATTAGAGATATTACAATTATCTAGTACCTACATATTGCACGTTTTATAGTAGAATTGTTGTCCTTATGTTGATCAGTGTGTAAGGTTCTCGATTAGCAATAAGCTTAAAAAAGTTAAAATTTTTATTTCACTAAACCAGATCTATACTGCCTGGTTCTGCAATGGCCACAATGCTAAGCATTACTGTTGCAGGACCAGCCCCGAGGCGGATTCTGGGAAGAAATTTTAATGTATTTTGATGTATTAAAGTCTTGTTCAATTTAATTCAGTTCATTAGCTACAGAGTACACAAGAGTTCGAATGTTGTTGGCTTTTACTATTTATTTTATGAATTTATTGGTTAAAAATTTTTCCTCCAAAAACTCATTTTATTAATCCGGTCTGTGAGTTTTTCTATTAAATCGCGCTAGTTAACCTCTAAGTAAATAAAATCTACTTTCAGACATTTAATGGTCTGGCTATTTATCTGATTGTCAGACGAATATCCACGGCCTTTATTTTACCGATATGTAATCAGTCGTGAACTGTTAGAGAACCACTAGCATTTCTGACTTATTGAATACATTCCTGCTTCAGATGACACAACGGCCTTTGGACCCACCAAGTTAAAATACACTCATTATTCTTTCATTTACAATGCCAACATAACCTGCACAATCTAGTATGCAGTAGGATTTACATTTATACTAATGTTTTTGTTAGTAACATCATGCTTTTTTGTATATTTTCGGTAGCACTCCTTCCCATCTAATTTAGCTCTTCTGTTTATTTCATGTCCATGTTTCATCTCTCACTACAGGCTGCTGCACGTAAACCTGAGGTAGGTTTTCCATTTGTTTTCACTCTGTCACAGTCCCCTTTTGTGTTTTAACTCTATTACTTACTACTTTATGTATTTCTTTTAGCAAAGTAGCTTTAATCTACGTAAATAGTTTCTGTGAATTAAAATTTCAAGTAATAAAATTTGTTTGTTTTGAATTTAATACACAGTTTTATAATATTCGTTTAAAAAACTTATGCTTAGTTTCGTTTTTAATTAAAGCCTGCTGTTCATGTTATTAAATAGAAGTGATATTATTTTAAAGTAATTTTTGTGTATGTATTTTTGAATTTAACAACACCCATACCTAGTTGATTAGATAACAAGCCTTGTACAAATATAAAGAGACCTGTTTTTAACGTGTTTTACTTTCCATTCGTGGAAGCTAGTAAATCAAACTATATTTCTTAATTGTAGGAGTTAGACGCATTGGCAGCTCACTTGAACGAACTTGGTGTGCAGCAAACTAATCAACCAGAAGCTCCGCCTAGAAATAATAGAAATAATAAGCAAGCACAGTCTGCGGTTAATAATAATGTGTCCACTCCCAGTTCCGCAAGTAATCACACTCCCAGTAATCAAGCTATCGCTGGAAATAATGTAGATACTTTGGTAGATAGTGAGACAGACTCGGAGCCAGAGGATAATGGTAGAGTTAGAAACGATGGTACTCTGCTAGCAAGCGATCCTCCAAAGCCACTGTAAGTATTGCGTTCAAATCATTTTCATTAGCAATGTATCGAATATGTAAGTTGAGAATGGGAGGTCTTTTATTTTTCTTTATAGGGAGCTAATGTTTTCCATCATTGCCAGACACAATGTACAATTTAACAGTATTCGAATTTTATATCTATAATTGCCTTTGTTTATCCAGAATAATGACTAGTTCTTTGGAAAATATTGTCGTTTTTTTTCCATTTTTTTAAAATTATGATTAAAATTTTTATACCTATTCCAGCAATATCAGCTATTAGGCGAGGAAATATAACACAAAAATAGCCCCAACCTTCAATTTTTTTGCAGTAAGTCGGATTGAGATGAGGTTTTTTGCATTCGCTTCGTTAACTCTTCTAGAAACTTTGTGCCATATTTTGGTCTTGTACTTTTTTGAAATTGCATTGCTGCATCGAAAAGTGCATTCTTATTAGTGCATCTTTTCAAATGATGAAGAAAAAATTCATATCTTCCACAAAAAACACCCGAATCATACGAATTTTAGTGCTCGGGGGTTTTTTGAGTCGCTGGACCTGAATATGATATCCAAATAAGCCCCCTGCGCACCTGGCGGTCAGGACGGCACCAGGAACGTCATCACCTGGAGTTCCCTGTAAGCTCATGGAAAATCAATCGAAACTTGTTACCCCGGGGTTTTTCGGGTCACGTCTCGAATTTAACAGCGGCAACCTCCCTCGGAGGACCTGGTGAACGCGACCTGGCTAATAACGTCATCTCCTGGAGTTTTACTGAAATTCTATGAAACCGTGCATGTGTTTTTCTTTTTTTTTTGACAGAGTTTTCAACGATTTCTCCTTATTTTGATGTATTTTTTCGTATTTTTATTTACCAATATGTAATTATCGATTCATTTTATTGTGTTATTGCCTTCTGAGATATTTTGGTTTCGGTCTGAAAAGTATCATCATCAGGTGGTTATTTTTTTTCTAATTTCATGGTTTTTGTCTACCGATTGGCGATTAACGATTCATTTTATTGTGTTATTGGCTTCCGAGATATTTTGGTTTCGGTCTGAAAAGTATCATCATCAGGTGGTTATTTTTTTTCTAATTTTATGTTCTTTGTCTACCGATAGGTGATTATTGAATAATTTTATTGTGTCATTGCTTTTCGAGATATTTTGGTTACAGTCTGAAAAGTATCATCATCAGGTGGTTATTTTTTTTCTAATTTCATGTTTTTTGTCTACCGATTGGTGATTATCGATTCATTTTATTGTGTCATTGCCTTCCGAGATATTTTGGTTTTGGTCTGAAAAGTATCATCATCAGGTGATTGTTACGAAAAATCAATTTAAAGTTCAGATATTTTTGAAATTGTGCCTGTATATATTTGTACCCATACCTTTCATTTTCCCCATACCTCGAATAGTTTCCATTGAATCAACTATTCCAACTCTGGTGATAAATTAAGTTCATTGAAAAAGAGAGGACATGCCCATTTTGTATAAGTTTTATATAAGAATTTCATGATAATTATTAGTTATTACTTGTTACTTCCTTACTTTAAAAGAGGTTGCCGATGTCAAATTTGAGACGAGCAAACCGAAAAACCCCTGGGTAACGAGTTTCGATAGATTTTTCATGAGTTTACAGGGAACTCCAGGTGATGACATTCCTGGTGCCATCCTGACCTCCAGGTGCATAGGGGGCTCATTTGGACATCATAGTCTGGTCCAGCGACTCAAAATACCTCCGAGTACTGAAATTCGTATGATTCGGTTGTTTTTTGTGAAAGATATGAATTTTTTCTTCATCACTTGAAAAGATGCCTTATAAGAAGGCACTTTTCGATGCAGCAATGCAATTTCAAAAAAGTACAAGACCAAAATATGGCACACAGTTTCTAGACGAGTTAACAAAACGAATGCAAAAAACCCCATCTCAATCCGACTTACTGCAAAAAAATTGTAGGTTGACCCCTATATAGATAAGATAAGTTTATTCATCATTGAAGCATTACAATTGTTACATTGTGACACTTATCAGACTAGTCAAGTTATATACATCCATTCTTATATACCAAGAGATAACAAACATTCACCTACACATTGAACTATACATAATATATCTTTTTATACTGGAATTAAATTAATTAAACTAAATTAAAAATGATGATTTAGGAATTCTTCCATTGAATAAAAAGCCTTATCTAACAGGTATCTAAACAATGTGCATTTAAACTGACTAAAGTGATTGTAACAGATGACACCCCGGTATACATGAGAATCTTGTCCTAATCTCAAACGAGAAAAGGGTAGGTGTAAGTTATGCTTTTGCCTGGTGTTGTAATTATGAAACATATCATTTCTAACATGGTTACATTAATCTTTTTTAACACTTACTATTATCAGGTATATATATAAACATGGTAAGGTTAGAATCTACAAATTTATAAATATTTCTTTGCATGAACTTCGCGGGTGTGCTTTTACAGTGCATCTGAGTATCTCCTTTTGAGCGACAAATGCTTTCTCAATATGTGATGAGCTTCCCCAGAATAGAAGACCATAGCTTAAAATTGAATAAACTAGACCATGATAGGCCAGTTTTAGTACCTTGAGAGACACAGTTTCTCGCAGCTGTCTAATTACAAAACACACAGTGCACAATCTACCCACTACATATTCGATGTGCTTTTCCCATGTTAGTTTTTGATCGACAGTAATACCAAGGAATTTGATACTATCAACTTGTTCAATAGATTTATGGTTAATTTTTATGAGTGGAGCAAAATCATACTTAATATTTTTTTGTTGAAATAGCATAAAGAAGGTTTTCTTCTCATTTACAGATAATCCATTATTTATACACCAGCAATAGAATTCATTTGAACAAATATTAGATATAGTTATAGATTTTTGAAGTATATCTTCTGCAATTAGTTGATTGGTGTCATCAGCATAAATAATAGTTTTATTAGGATTGCTACATGAGTATTCAATGTCACTCATAAAAATTATAAAAAATAATGGTCCGAGAATTGATCCCTGGGGTACTCCTGTTAATATTCTCTTTGGCTGTGATTGACTATCTCCAACTGTTACTATTTGAGACCTATTCTGTAGATAGGAAGTTGCCCAGTCATTAGTAATACCTCTAACCCCAATGCGATAAAGTTTATCCAAAAGCAATTCATGGTCTATTGTATCAAATGCTCTACTGAGATCGAAATATAAGGCGATTGGGTATTCTTTATTATTTAAATATTTATAAATATTTTCGCTCAGTTCTTTAATGGCAGTTTCAGTGGATTTTTTATGTCTAAAACCATGCTGACAGTTGGGTAAAAGATTTTTTTGTTCTAAAAAACTACATAATCTATTATTGAACGCACAATCTATGACTTTTGCAAATTGGGATTGCAAACAAATATTTCTGTATTTATTTACATCATTTGCAGATCCTTTATTTTTAAATACTGGTATTGATTTAGATATTTTTAAGACGTTGGGATATTTACCAGTAGAGAAGCTAATGTTTATTATGTAAGATAGTGGAGCACATATCAAATCACTGACCATCCTTAAGGATAATCCATGAATGCCATCAATACCAGCGGCGGGTTTCTTTGTAGTTTTATGGATAATTTCTCTTACCTCGTTAGGGGCAGATGGGTTTAGAAAAAAGGTCGTATCTACAAAAGGAGTTAGTTTCAGCTTGCCCTTGTTTGGTTTAACGGTTTCTACATTCATAAAAAACTCAATGAAAAGCTCACAAATCTTAACATTATCCGAAATAGTTGCGTTATCAACTTTTACTTCTATTGATGCTCTATTACCTATATTATTTTTTTCGTTTATTATTTTCCAACTTTCTCGGCTGATATTGTTGGAGTTGGCTATTCTATTGTTGTTGTAATTTGACTTGCTCATGTTTACCATATTTTTATAAAGTGTTTTGAGTTGACACAATCTTTCTGTCACAATGTTGTTATTGTGGGATTTCTCTATTTTGGTCATGTCGCGTACACTTTGGTGTAATTGTTTTATCTCATCATTAAACCATGGTTTTCTATTTTTTTTGGTTCTGACTTTCCTAAATGGAAATGCGTTATAGAAATGAAATTAAAAAGGTGGAGTAGAATGAATTAAAAGCACTGTCTATATCATTGCATTGATAAATATCTAACCAATTCTCAGATGCTATTAGATTTCTGAATGTCACCAAACCGTCATCTGTACAATCACGTTTGTAAAAGTATATGTCTTTTCCTACATTATTTTTTGTCAAGCCGAAGGTGCACAGTTGAAATGTGATCTGACATGTGCGTATCTTCAACATGGACTTTATCTACAACAATATTTGAAAACATTACATCTATACCAGTTTTTGATGTTTTAGTAATCCGCGTAGGTTCGCTTATGTGATTTTTCATCCCAAATTCATTGAACAGATTTAATAATTTTTTGTGGTCCCTGGTATCAGTTAAACACTCTATATTTATGTCTCCACAAACAATATACAAATAGCCATTTTTGTAGATATCACACATCAGATCATTCATTTTTTCAATAAAAATGTTTACACTACTATTGGGCGATCGATACACTGTCACTATATACTTTCCTATTATTTGGCTTTTCTACCACATGTATTATTATCCTCTTCAAAAACAAATCACCGAATCTACAAAATAATAGAATTATTGGAAAAAAGCCTCTGCGCCCGTGACATTTACGTCAAAGAAATAGTCAGAGGTTATGTTTTGCAAATAATATAAATCGGAATAAACATAGAAATAATGTATTTTGCTATATTTCCTCGCCTATCAATCTGCAAAAATATTTTTTTAACTTTGAAATTGCACAAAATATTTGTATGTAAGAATGTTAATGCCGGCATTCATTGATACTGAAAAAAAATAAAAGTTCTTTAAAAGTTATAACATTTGACCAAATCTACCAAAAGCATAATTAATGCATTAAATATATGAGCAAATGTTAAAATGATACTGAATTTCCACAACATAAAAACAAAACAAAAATCTAGATGGACACAATTGTAAATAACTTTTTGGATTAATACCAAATCATCCACATTTTTCTCATTATTTAATATATCTGTAGTATTCTTGCTTATTTGTGTTTTCTAATCTAAAATGAAATAAGTATAAATTGTCTAATAAAATAAATGAGAGAATGGTAAACATCTTACAATTTGAAGACGCAAAATTATTCATTCATTTATCCAAACAACTTACTAATATTAATTTTTCCTTTCCCTTCTCCGCATGCTTATGAACATTTTATTTTATTGTCTGTTATGTATTTTCATCACTTATTTTTTGCCACATAAAACCATTTCCATCCAAATCTTAAAACGTCTTTTTTGTTTCACTTTTTCATTTTTCATTTGATTTCTTCTTGTTTTCTTTATTTTTTGTTTTGTTAGTCCCGAATTTTCTTACAGGGCTGGATTAGGTGTAGTTCCCGAAGGTACGGCTAGTGTGTCAAGTCCTGGTGCTACAGGGGGATCTGGTTCAAGCTCAGGCAGTGCACCCAACAGGCCTCTACCTCCCACTCCAGACGACGATGAATCTCAAGGTGATAGGACTTTGGTGCTCAGGAAGGTAAGTGTTTTTGTTTTGTGTTTTGTCTTTCTTGTAAAACATTTTAGCTTAAATGTTCATGATGTGATTTTTTTTCTTTGTGAACAGGATTTATTTTGATGTCTATTAGAAACATATGACGTGATATTCATTCAATTTAAAATTAGGAAGTTCGATATGGAAATAGTTGATGATTTGACTGATATTTATTGAACAATAAGGTCTGTGGGAAGTAGGAAAATATTCTTACAATTATATCATCACGCTTTTTTCCAATACAAATAAAGAACATTAATTGAAAGTGCTTTTTACCACATTCGCACATTTTGAATAGTAGCGCCATTTAAGTATAAATTACACAGAATCATGATAGTTTGTTTTACACTATATATCTTTAGTAGGCCTCCTCTGTACATTATGAATAATTTTTGCATTTATTTAAAATTCTCTAGTCGAATTAGCATTTTGACAAAAAAAAAAAATTTTTCTAGGTCTAAGCCGAATCCAGGATATTCAGAATGATGGTAGGAATATAGGGTTTCTTAGGGTTCAATTTTTTTTGCATGGCAAATTTTTTTATTAAACAATTAAGGTAAAGTCGAGGCAAGAATTCAAGTGATGCACGTCACGAGTGATCTCATTAAAGAAATTTTAATACTAACATAATTTTTAATCATTAATTACGTTACAAAGAGTAATTCTTGACACCCAGTTATTAAGCTTTTTTCAGAAGTAGGTACAGTTTAATGGGACTTCATGATTCTTAGCAGTATTGTCCTATTTATAGAATAGATCTGTGACGTGCATCGCTTGAATTCTTGCCTCGACTATATAAGAAAATGGTTTTTTCGAGATTTAGAAAAAACTATTGATCTTAGAAGAATAAGTGTTTCTTAAAAGTTGTGCGCCTTGAAAAAAACCTACAAAATGAGACCTATTTCGTCAGAATCGATTAATTTGTTTACAAGTCATTGCAAAAGAACATGCTAAAATGGCTGTTTTTTCAATTATTAATAAACAACAGAAAAACATCTTTCATATATTTCTTACCACAGGAAAAGAAGGCTGTCATAGCATAGAAAAAGCACGCGAAATCAGGAGTCATATGGTTGAATAGTTCTTGCACAATCAATTTGTTAATAACTTTTGACTTTTTTTTTAACGCTTATTTCTCAGCGATTTGGCGGTTCTACAGCAATCTGCAGATGCGCAAATTAAAGTTCCTGATTTATGCTATCAATATCAAAAAAGAACTAAATGAAGTATTGGTTTTAAATTGTTGAAAACAATTATCAAACAGCATTAATTTTTTCGTTTTAAACAAATAGAATATCTCTTTGGCGATGCATGGTATCGAAATGCTGATAAAAGTATCTGATAGCGGACATTTTTTTCACGAATTTAAAAAAAAGTTCTTTACGACCAATAGAATAGTATTTGAAGCGCCCGAGACTCGTTTACGACTGTGCGTCGCGTCCGCCATCATCGCTGCCACACTGACTATCGGAGCAACGGCAACTTTAAACAATTGCCACATCAACAATTTTTTAATGGCTGTAGTTTAAAGGGGCAGTAATACATTACAATTTCGGTCAGTATGAAATTACAAATTGTATGTTCAATAACAGATTGGGTGGTAAAATATGTACAGTAAAAAAAAGGAAAGGAGGAGTAACATATCTTCAAATGAGTAGTTCACTATATTTGAATGCGAGAAAATCCAATTGGGCAGTAAAATAAATAAATGGGCAGTGACGCGTGTGCAATTATCAAATCAGAATCGATCTGTAAATAATCCTCAAAAAATAGTTCTATAAGTTGCTTATTCAATAAAAAAATATGCTCGGCCTGTTATATATATGACACGTATAATTCTTAAGATATAGGCAGTTAGTCAAATGAAAACTAGCAGTGGATACTAAGGAAAAATTAAAAAGTATTTAGACCTAAAGAGCCTTTTGTCGTGTTTTTTCTTCAGATTTTTACGTGTTTCATGATTCATTAAAAAATGTAGTAGTAACCTAGCCTAAGGGAAATTATCTATCATAAGCAACTATACTACATCAAATAATATTAACCTAACAACCTAACCTAAAAAATATTCATATTACATATTTTAGTTGCTAATCGAGCCGAAATACGTCTCGTACAAAATGTAGTAAAAAAGCCGTCAACCCCACGTGTGAAAAAAAAAAAAAGAACCGAGCACTACGGACGGCCCTTGATGAATTTAACGTACATCTTGCTATATCAATGCATTTTAATGAATAAGTCAACGGCCGAAGGTCAAAACCAAGATCGGATGTGGCGTGAAACACTCCTCCTAACTGCCCATTCAAATATATTTTACCGCCCAGTTAATAATTGAACTGGGTGCCATTTATTTAATATACCACTCCCGTAAGTTTTGTACTGCTGCTGTAGGATTAAATAACCAACCAAATTATTTTATATTACTGACCACGTTTTACTGCCACAATTAATAAATTACTGCCAAAAAAAAATCATACTGCCCGTTTGAATTTCAAACTGCCCAATGTAAGCGCCCGGATATTTGAAAAACCGCTCAAATACTTTCCTTTTTAAATAATCGAGTCGAAAACTTTTGCATCTCAGCTTCTATTGTTCGTAATGACTTTTTTTTCAGTTCGTGAAAAAATGTCAGCTATCAGATGCTTTTGTCGTCAGCATTTCGATACCATGCATCGCCAAAGAGATATTTTCTTTATTTATAACGAAAAAATTAATGCTAACTTTGATAACTGTTTTCAACAATTTAATACCAATACTTCATTTGGCTCTTTTTTGATATTGATAGTATAAATCAGGAACTTTAATTTGCGCATCCGCAGATTGCTGTAGAACCGTCATATCGCTGAGAAATAAGCGTTAATTCAAAAAGTTATTAATAAATTGATTGTGCAAAAACTATTTGACCATACTGCTCCCGATTTCGCATGCCTTTTCTATGCTACAGGAGCTTTCATTTCCTGTGGTAAGAACTATATGAACCATGTTTTTCTATTGTTTATTAACAATTGAAAAAACAGCTATTTTAGCATGTTCTTTTGCAATGATTCACAAACAAATAAAGAGATTTTGATGAAACAGGCCCCTTTTTGTAGGTTTTTTCAAGGAGGAACATTTAAGAACACTTTTTTTTTCTAAAATCAATATTTATTTCTAAAACTAAAAACTATTGTTCAATAAAAAAATTTGCCACGTAAAAAAATTGAAGCCTAAGAAACCTTACTATCCTCCGTCATTCTGAACATCCTGGATTCGGCTTATACCTACAAACAAATTTTTTCGAAAATCACCTCATTTTCATACTAATACGACTGGAGTAAAAGTACAGCTCTCCAGACAGATAATGGGGGTAGGAAATATACAAGTAAATGTATTTAAAAAATACAATACAACCCAAATTAACATTTTATAAAGAATTTACATTATAGTGAATTAGAAATAAAGAAATAGATAAATATAGGATAAGAAACATAAGTAAATAGATACTCGTAATATACTGCATATTCAGATTTCACATTCGGATGAAGAACACGTCAGTTTATGGTAGATCGACCAATAGCAATATGACATTCAGGACATCATGCCTTGGCATGCATGGATATTTGTTTACATCTTATGAAACTGAAATGCGAATATGCCGTAAGTAAACAGCATTTTATACAGAGTGTTTGTGTCATCGACGTAACTGTATCATTATGCAAAGTGTCATGGATTTTCACTAGCAACTCTCGTTATCTCATCATACGAATCACTATATGACATATTTTGCTATTATTGTCACACATTGCATTTACTAGACTATTTAATAATACATTTTCCCTAATTTTACCATACCTAGAGACGTCTTGTATCAATTGTAATAAAATAGTAGTATTTTTTCATCACCTGAAATATTTATGACCCAATGAAAGTTTAAAATGCATTGCTGTAATATCGTACTTCGAATATACCTACTTGTAAGCCATCAAATAAAAAGTATGCAATACAATATGCATTCAAATATATTTAAAAATTTCCCTTTTTTGCTATTTCAAATAATGTATTAAATGTAACTTGCATAAGATGGTAAAAGTTCTTATAAGGGTTATTTTGCAAATGGAAATGGAGTCATTCCTCATTTATGTTTTTTTATTTTTTAGCAATAGGTAGATGTTTAATACATTTTATTTGTTATAAGGAACACAATATGGAACAGCTCCAAATTTTGATCCAACTTAACTTTTCCGTCTTGAATTTCAATGGTTATTTCAAATGATATGGGAATTTTGGAAATGTTCTGAAAAGTTTGAAAATTCCATATGCATGTAGAATTTTCCTTTCCACTCCCACTCCCTGAATATTTTCAAACAGATATTATTTCTATTTGGGAGTCTTGCTTGCTGAAAAAATATGTAGTAAGTCATGACGGATCAGTTACGCTTCTCTCATTTTGTTCAATGTACAATCTGCATTGTTCTTGGCGATCTGATAAAAAAAAATACTTATTTTATTATCTAGGTAATTGTCGTTTTTGTTTATATATTTGTACTTGATTATGAATAAATATAAACATATCACATACTGTCAAATTCAAACCAAGGCTGTCCGGAAGAGGGTTTGAACAACACAAACAACATTCATCACCTACCAACATTGCTAATGTCGGAGCTGGGGATTGAACCCAGGATAGGTAGACTAACCAAGCGGGTTCGTAACACAACACATTTTAGCCGCCCAATCTATCATACAAGAAAATGTATAAGTTGTTACATTAATAACATTTTCTGCTGTTCAAATTATCCATCATTCTTTGAGTATTTATATGTAAAAGAGAACCGAATGTTGTTTATCTATTGTTTTAAATACAAGCATCTAATTTTAGATTTTTATTATTTTGTAATATTCCTTATTTAACTTCCTTTTTTTAAATTGATTGAACTATTTTCGTTGTTGTATTTGGGTTGACTGGTCCTGTAATGTCTAAGACATTAAATATTAAAAATTTGGCTCTGTTATCTAAACAGGTATTGGATGAGTTTTTAATTTTATTGCATATACGTAAAAATGTTGTGTTTTTATTTTGGAAAAATTTAAGTCTGATGTCTATTTATTAATTTAAGAACTTTGCCTTCTATATTAATCAAATTATAACTTCGGTATTCACAAGCAATCACAATTTTTTATTATTTTATAATTAAGCTAAGAACAGCATTTTCTTAGTAGACTAAGGTTCTTTTGATCACTGCAGACCAGTAGAGATTTTATTGAATGAACTCTTTAAGGGTTGTTGAGTACCTAATAAAAAAGACAATCAATCGGGAGGCCCAAATTGATTTTAATGGTTCAACTATAGAGAAAATAGCAATTCTAAGCTTAAGATTTCAAGTCAAATTAGACATCAAGTATAACATCCTGTTCTGTTTGTATTTGTAAATATTTTTATGTTAAAAAATGGCAGCAGTCCGCAGTTAGTCTCGGCGACAAAAACCATAACGTTGAGGACATTGATGAGGCCACTTTGCTAAAAGACTGGGACTTTGACAAATTTTTCCCATTGAAACTTTCAAATACCCAGTCATCTTCCTCCACTTCGAACAGTTCAAACAACAAAAGTGACCAAAAAGACAAAAAACAGGGCCATCGGAGAATGGAAAGCGATTCGAAAATATCAAATCCGTTTTTCCGTGGATTCCGAAGGGAGAATTCAGATTTTTTCCCTATGAGTTCTCGACACTCTGCTATATATATTGATAAAAATGCCAGATCCAGTGGAATTTTTAATAACCGCAGAGGGTCTGATGTAGGTATGGTTAAAAAATCTAGCGGGGAACCTGTTTTAATGGATTACATAAAGAAAACAGATTCCCTTGTCTCCTCCACTCCTAATAGAAATGATATTAATCGTAATTATGGAGTTATTAACAGTGTTTCTAGCGATAAAAAAGATTCTAGTTTACTGAAAAGTTTCATGAGACCTCGACGAGAGAAAACCGAGTCAGATATTGTTTTGAGACATTCTGAAGCTAGGAAGAGTATAAGGGAAAGCTTAGAAGCTCGTAGAAGGGAGGTTGAGTCTCAGTTTGCGAAAGAAGCAGAAAACATGAGGAGAAGAAGCTCCAAACCGATTGAAATTAATTCGCTTAACCTCTCGAATATCTCAAATACCTCATCAGCCTCAAATTCTACTGCCGGAGACGAATTTTCTTTCATACAGGTAATTTTTGGTTTATTTGGTTTGTTTTTCGGGTGCTTTAATATATCAGTTGTAAATATGTATTCTATAACTAATTTTGGATTAAACAATATTTCAAACGCACTGAATACTGATACCGCTAGAATTGATTACGAATTTAGAAACTGTAAAACTTAAACAATATTAATAGAACAATAATTGTTTCTTGTGGTGACGGAATATTTCAATTGATGTACTATTATATGGTTACATAGTGTAGATCTTTAAGTAGATGTATATTTTATTGAAGGCTTTCGCTCAGAAGGTTTTATTTCTAATTAATTAATTATTTTCAGTCGGTATGTTTCTCTGTTGAAAAGCCCTCAATAATGAGTAATATAAATACTTGGGGTTCCAAAGCAAAATAAAAAAAAAAATAGGTAAATTCTTTCTTGTGCTATTTATGTGAAAATTTGCTATAATTTACTTATATTTTATCTATTTTCGTAATTTATTGCTGTTTTTAAGAGTTATTGTTCCTCATCGCTAAAACAATAGGAACAATGACGTAACGGCATTGCGTGCAGCTGCTTTTTTGAGTTTTAATGTCATAATTTTAAAAAGTTGTGTAATGCTTATCAATTTTGCTATACGGGAAAAAGCACTTGCAAGAAAATTACTAATACATTTGTCAATTATTTAGAGAAATATATACTTTCGGCAAATTTAATGAGGATTTTTGGAACCCTACAGATATAGATATTAGAAATTAGGACAGAAATTTTTCATGCCTCTGAACAAAATTTTTGAGACAATGCTGCTAAAAAACATGAATAAACACAATACTCTCCTATCATAGCTTTGGTTCCAAGGTGGATATATATTCGTTGATTAACGCTTTTATATCTGTAAATGTGTACATAATTTTCAGTATTCAGTTTCTTTTGTATTTTAAAACAGTAATAATCTATTTCCATAATTTGCTTTTACTAAACCTGCATGTGGTTGTTATAACAAAAAAATAATAAAAGAAATTCTCTATCGTTGAAAAATTTAATCCCTAGCGCTTTTATTAACAAAATTTTAACATCTTTTTTCATCAACAAAAAAATATATTGAAGATATGTTGGACATCGTCTTTACAACGTTAATCAGAATGTTCAAATTCCTCAGCATGTCTCGAAATCTCTACGATGAGCATGAAGATAGATGTCAGACTGGCTGCGGTGCTGCTGCCATCTTTTGAGTATTTACTTGTCTTGAGTATTACGCTGTGTTCGTGTTTGTTTTCCATTTTTGTTTGTGTGTGCACTAGGTAGATTTTCATTAGAGCTAGGTTCTGCAACAGATTAGTTTATTCAAAGACATTTTCCTTCGAGTTTTTAAGATAAATGCGATTTTGATGCAAAAAATTAAATTATGCAGTTTTATAATCACTAGATTTAGATATTAATTTAATCTTTGATTAAGCTAAGGAAACAACTATTTGGTATTTCGCACAACTTCAGTTTATTTATACATGCTTTTATGCTCATTATGCCAGGTTTTTACACAACACTATAAAAGTATGTCAATAACAAGGTTTTAGATATAAATGGGTACTTTTAATTAATGATTGTCACATAATGTTACATTATCAGTTTTTTTTATGTCAAGTTTTATTATTAGCCAAGGCTTATGAATAAATGTGCCTCTTATAAAAATAATTACACAATGGACTATTCTTTAGTTGGTAGCGTTATTAATTCTATATCATTGTTTAAACTGTTCAATTCACAATTTTGCTCGTCGTTTTTACCATATGCACGGCAAGTGTAACAGCTTGGCGAGATATAATGATATTGTTATGTACAGATAACAACTGCAATATGCTTGTAGCAGCTTGTTATATATTTTATTGGTTTAACCATACAGATTCGACAAGAGTAGTTTTATATATCTTGAAGTAAACGAGTGCGAGAAAGAAAACAATAAAAATTAGGAACAGGTAGTCGGATATACTACTCCTAGCACTCTGTACACTTCATGGAATATTATTTTTTTCACCTTGTAATGTATCAAAGTAGGGCATTGGTATTGTCGAATAAAGGTATAGTAGAATGCGATCGCGGTGAGACGGGATGTTGAGAAACTTTCATTGGCGCCCCACTAATATAATAATCATCTCTTGCTTTCACCTAAGCGATTTTTGTTTTCTGTCTCGTACTCGCTTATTTCAGGATGTATAAAATTACTTTTGCCGAATCTGTATATTAAAAAGTAGTATACAGATAAAGGGAGATGTGTTGTAAAGTTAAATTAAGTTTATCATGGTTTTTAAGTTGCCAAAAGTATCTGTAATGCTACATCAACGTTAAAAATATTATAGGATTCCTGGTGACTTGGATAACCTGAAATACGTGTAAAAATCGTGAAATATTAAAAAAAAATCAGGGAAAGTCAGGAATTTGGAAAGCTTATCGAGAAATTAGGGAATATGAACATATTATTGAAAACCCAAAATTAATTATTATGAATTGTATTCTAACTATTAGTAAATCATATAATTGATATACTTATTAAATTTCAAATTACTGGATGAAAACAAGAAATTTAAAATCCATAGCCTACTTTAAACATAATATTTTTAGTCGCAAACTCCTCTACAAAATCCTTATTTTACTATAAGGAACGTAACCAGACTGCAACCAACAGCTACTCTCCGGGCTATGTGCCCCGCCGAGCGCTGAATTACAAGTTACAAGTCTGGCGCATTAAGTGTAATAATTGCATATTACCATCAAAACGCTAATGCTTTAATTCCAACAAACACCAGCCGAAAGACTGATCCTACTTAAAGGAGCTCTCTTGCCAGCCATCACACACCACTTGCAGACTGCAGTTTCGAGCTGTTGGCTCTCGTCAGTGCGAGGTAGGCATGTGACGACCAGCACGAGGATCGTTTGATCATTTGGTACATCCCGGTATTTTTACAATAGCGACATGTAAAATGGTTAGCAGGCGCCATCTAGCGGTCCAGTGTCTGTTGCAATCGAAAAATAAATAGCCTGAGTTGGGCTTAGCATAGTTCAAATGTGCTTTTAGAGGGCGGAATATTAAACATAATATTTTTAGTCACAAACTCCTCTATAAAATCCTTATTTTACTATAAGGAACGTAAGAGAGAGAGTTCTCATGAAGAAAACCACTTGGTGGCATTTTTACATGTATCTTCTATGAGCTGCTGAACCACTTTTATTTGATGTCTAATTTTAGCGGTATATGGTGTCATCTACAAATAGTACAAGATTGGCCTGTGTTAGGGCCTGTTAAAAATCATTGATATTTATTAAGAATAAAGTTGGGGCACCAAATGGTTCCCTGTGGCACCCTGTTTTTGCCGTTAGAAGTTTTGAATTTCAGGGTTATTACTGGTATATTGTTTATGGTTAATTAGGTACGATTTATTTAAAATGTTGAATTTTTCACAAGGGGTAAAAAAAATTAGAGCTTTTATATTCATTTTTATTACAACTAAGAATTGCTTTGCATTAAATTATTAAATAAAATAACGTGAACTCAATTATTTAAATATGTATAGAAAATATGCATCCAAATTCTTGCCAAGTTAAGTAACACTTGCTGTATTATATTCAAAAGAAAAGTTAAGATAATTGCTAATTATTTAGACAAACACAATCATTTTGAATCTCATTTTTCATTAGCAGTTATTTCAAATGAAGGACATCAATATAAATTCTTTAGGCGTATCACAAAATCCTATCTTGCCTTTTTTTTATGAAATCAGCCAATGATCTACTAATTATGTATATTTTTATTCATTGTGGTTATGTGATTAATCTACTCAAATATTTTTAATCACTTATGTATCAAAAGTCAAGTTTTATTCCCAATAAACTGTGAGTCATGGTTATATTTTGAAGAAAGTAACAAATTATCAATGACAAAATCAGTTGGAAACATATGGTTTTAGATGAGATCTGGAAATTATTTAATTTCTGTGCATGATCCAACTTCAAATTTTACTTTACAAGAGTAAACACTTTGCCTTTGACTGAGCTCCACCTAAATAGAGTAAATTTATTGGTATTGCGCGAAATTTTTATGGTATACTTGAGATACTGTGAAAAACATATGGAAAATTTGGTTCACAACCTTGAAAATTGAAAATGCTTCTGCAAAGATATTTCAATGACTTTCTTAATAGCTTTGCAAGGGAAGGTGCAAAAGGATAGGCAAAAAATCTGCTAAGAATTATGCAGAAAAAATCTAGTTTAGGATTCGCTAAACATCCTGCAATAATTCGCTTGGGTTGCTTCTGGTTAAAAATTGCTAAAAACGAGTGGCAATAACTTTGGTGGTTCTAACTGACAGTTCAATAAACTTCGTTTTTATGTTGACCATGAAAAAAAAATAACAAGTGAACGTTCAATAAAAAAAGCAAAACAGATCAGCTTTACCTGGTGGCAGACAACTGACAGGGTTCATGGTGAATATATTTTGCTTGACTAAATAATAATAAAAAAGTATTGTCTGAAAAATTAAAATGTATGTACCAAGAAATGATTTATTTATTGCTTATATCACATACATTAGTAAGAATAGTGCTGCCAGCATTAAAATCATAGCCACTTTGACCAGAAAAGACACAATTAAGTGGTATTATAAATATATATTTGATTTGTAACATCTAACTAATGTCCATATTGCAGTAGATGCGTCTCAGGTTTTTCTTGATGTTTACATATAAAATACTTACCATTGAAAATTGTGGATATGGACAAAACATAGTAATGTGTCCATTACACGCATACAGTGTATTTTTTAAATAAATTACAAAACAAGGTGCACTGTCTGCATCGAACTTGACTTAATTATACAGTATCATTTAAAAATCAGTATGTATGCATAGAATACAAATAGTTGTTTTGTTGTGCCTTTTGTTAACAATTTTTTTACATCTTTATATCTTGAGTGTTAAATGCTTTGCGTCTTTCTATATTAATTTGATGATTCAATAAACGTAATACATTTATTAGATTTCACATGATTAAAACATAACAATATCATTAACTCATCCTCAACATTATTAGACTCTCATAACTTAGGTAAGACAAAGAATTGTACCATTTTTCCATCATTTCTTATGAATAATATTTATAGTGTCAAAATTTTTATAGAACGGAAGAAGTAGTGATCACTCGCGACAAAGTAGTGTTTTACCTGACCTCCTTAGTCAAGCTAGTGGTAGTCCTGGTACGCCATCAGCTCGAGATAAGTCTACAAGTGAAGAGGTATGTACAATGCAATTATCTGTAGGTGTTTGTAGTTTAATAATACAAAGTTCAAATGTTGAAGAAAAATTTGCCTTTTCATTTCAAATATGGAAAAATATGATTTTCCTTCAATCTTTGGACTCGATGTTAATAATTGCCTTTTTAGACAGAATTAAATTTTATTTCGCCAACATTTGACGATTGTAAAGGTTTTGCTTTATAATGTATATCGCCTTGGGAATTAATGTTTGATTCTAGCTTTGCCATAAAATTTAATTTTGTCATGTTTTTATTAAAGAAATAATTAAACCTCCTAAATAATGTTTTTTTTTATTTCATGGAAATTTTTTTGCCCCTGTCCCCAAAGATGCAAAAAATTGCTACTTACTGTGTCTAACACGCATATTGCACAACCCAAAGCTTATTGTGATAATTGTAAAAAAAATACACACGGAATGAATTTAGGGTGGTTATAGTTTAGTATTGATGCATGGAACTCAAATCGTATTTTAAGACATGGCTTTAAGACCAAAGGAAGTTTTACAAAAAAAATTGTAAACATAATATTTTTAGTCGCAAACTCCTCTATAAAATCCTTATTTTACTATAAGAAACGTAACCAGACTGCAACCAACAGCTACTCCCTGGGCTATGTGCCCCGCCGAGCGCTGAATTACAAGTTACAAGTCTGGCGCGTTAAGTGTAATTGCATATTACCATCAAAACGCTAATGCTTCGATTGCAACAAACACCAGCCGAAAGACTGATCCTACTTACAGGAGCTCTCTTGCCAGCCGTCACACACCACTTGCAGACTGCAGGTTCGAGCTGTTGGCTCTCGTCAGTGCAAGGTAGGCATGTGACGACTGGCACGAGGATCCTTTGACTATTTGATACATCCCGGTATTTTTACAATAGCGACATGTAAAATAGTCAGCAGGCGCCATCTAGTGGTCCAGTGTCTGTTGCAATCGAAAAATAAATCGCCTGAGTGGGCTTAGCATAGTTCAAATGTGCTTTTAGAGGGCGGAATATTAAACATAATATTTTTAGTCGCAAACTCCTCTATAAAATCCTTATTTTACTATAAGGAACGTAACCAGACTGCAACCAACAGCTACTCTCCGGGCTATGTGCCCCGCCGAGCGCTGAATTACAAGTTACAAGTCTGGCGCGTTAAGTGTAATAATTACCATCAAAACGCTAATGCTTCGATTCGAAATAGTCAAAGGATCCTCGTGCCGGTCGTCACATGCCTACCTTGCACTGACGAGAGCCAACAGCTCGAAGCTGCAGTCTGCAAGTGGTGTGTGACGGCTGGCAAGAGAGCTCCTTTGAGTGGGATCAGTCTTTCGGCTGGTGTTTGTTGCAATCGAAGCATTAGCGTTTTGATGGTAATATGCAATTATTACACTTAACGCGCCAGACTTGTAACCTATAATTCAGCGCTCGGCGGGGCATATAGCCCAGGAGTAGCTGTTGGTTGCAGTCTGATTACGTTCCTTATAGTAAAATAAGGATTTTATAGAGGAGTTGCGACTAAAAATATTATGTTTAATATTCCGCCTTCTAAAAGCACATTTGAAAAAAAATTGTGTTCACAATTTGCAAAAGAAAAATCAGTTTTTTCTTCTTTTGATACAATCCGTATTCATTGATACTTGGAGTTGGAAAATGGGCAAGTTAAGTGGATTTCAATCATTTAAAAAGTTATTATTTTGTCAGCCGGCATAAAAAAGCATTCGAGTTACTATCAATATTATGGTATCCCGATCATTCATTATTAAAAAAAATGTTAAAATTTTTCTATCCTATACTTTAATTAAGCATCCTAATGGATTTTAAGGATTCCCGCTTGAAGCGGAATTTGATAAATTTTTGCCCCCCTCGTTCTTAATGAAATTTGAAGTCTTTCTTCTTATTATTCTCTTATGGTAATCTTTCTCTGAAATTTTTTCCCAAAACCTTTGGTCTTATCATGTTTTAAAATGCAACTTTGGTCCCGTGCGTCAAAGTGTGGTTAACTAGAATTTCTTCAGCCACCATTGGAATTAACAGTATTTTACTTATCCATTGTGTTCGTTAACGATAAATTCTCCCATTTTAAATTTATTTGTAATCTCCCCATTCTTACGTGTGTATTTTTTTTTGTCCAGTTAACGTGTACACTGACACGGAAATGACTACCCTAAATGTTTTAGTTATTTAAACTTTTAGACAACACAATTTCTCCTCCAGAAAAAACTTTAAATTTATTAGATGATAAATGTTCAATGTGTTTGTCACTAATTTTAATGTCTTTCTCTTTGGTTTTTGCCTAACGAGTGACGTCCATAACAACGTGTAACATAAATGTAAGTATGAAATTCAATGTTGTCTATGTAGTGTTGAGTTCACTATGTATTGATATGTAGATTAGCCCATTTGCAGTCAGTCGCATTTATTGCAACAGTAAAATCTTGTGGGAATATTACTAAAAATGTTTAGATGTAGGGATGGTAGTTAAAACTAGACGTTGACTAGACTAAATACACTTAATAAGTTTGTAATTACTAAAAATATATTAATGCCAACGGTGTAGGTATAACAAAGTTCTGTTAAATACAAGTGTGATGGAATAATATGCGCTTTGCCCTAAATTGAACATGGTGGCATATGGTTTTGTTGAGCTATCGGCAAGTATGTGAGTTTGTGTAGATGAATTTCGATGAGATTTGTGTTTTACAAAATTATGACTATAGATTGCAAATTGTGTTGTTTTTATTATTTTTAAATTGTCTAGTTATTGTATATTATTTGCGCTAAACACACACTAAGCACAAACTAAAATATAACTTTAAAATATACATTATACAAAAGAAACAACTACTCTTCTGGCCAATACTCAGAAGTAATGATTTACACGATAGAATTCTTAGCATTTTATAGCAATTAACGTTACAAGGACGTTATATATCAATATAAAAACAAAATATATGATAGCATAGTTATGAAGAAATGATTTAATAACATGCGGCATAATTATGGCATACATGCCATTGATACAAACTATATTTATATAAATATTACTTATTTACTTTGGCCGACAGGAAAGTACCCGTAAAATATCATGGCAAAATATCGATGTGTATCTATTTAGCAACCTAAGAGTAGTTTCTTCCGTACTATTTGCTGAACTCGCACTGAAGCCTTGAATATATATGTCTGAATGTTGATTAGTTTATAATTCAGCTGACTCCTACCTGGAATTATTTTTTGGTAATTAACCAACATATGGTAGGCAATAATAATACTAATAATACTGGAAAACACATTTTTAATGATTATAACTTGAAAAAACTCATTTTTATAGTACAAGTTTCGAAGTAGACTGAATTTGAATAAAAAGATATTTCTCAACAAATTAAATTTAAAATTAGCCTATTTTGTTCATTTGCTTGGATTTAGAAATGTTTTTTCCACTTTTCCATTTCATGGAAATTCAATTTGTCAGAACTCCCAATTTTTCGAATAGTACCCTGTATGTTTTATTTTTTTATCAGATAGACTGGTAAATTTGCTTTAGACTGGTTTAATCGATTAAAAATTGAATATAAATTAAAATAAATATTAAGTTTTTGTAGAAGCGTTTCGAATTATGTGTCCATATCTTGCAGGAAGCTATAAAAAACAGACGAGTTATTTGTAATTAGGGAAAATACATTTGATAAATATAACAAAAATTTTGATGAATCATTAGTAAAAAAAAAAAATTCACACAATCAAAATCAATGTATACCTATCTGGACAGCAACTTACAAAAGTTATAAATATTATAATTAGAAGAATACAATACAACTAAATACTAAACCTATGACAGTTGCTCAAAATGATAACCACCCATTTTAGTACACTTGTTCATTTTTTGAATAGTTTGTTTCATAACACTTTGTAACGTGACTGAAGTTATGGATTCAAAGGCTCTTAAAATTTTATTTTGGGGTTCTTCTAATTTTGCAGACGGTGTTGAGTATACTTTGACCTCAAAGAAAAAAATCAAGTGGAGTTAGGTCTAGTGACCTAGCAGGCCACGTAATAGTTCTATTAGTAGATATTACCCAGTTGTCAAACCTTGCACTAAGGTAATTTCCCACAAAACCAGCATTATGCGGCGGTGCTCCGTTTTATTCAACCGCACCGGTTAGTGGTCCTTGAAATAGTATGGGACCAATAATTCTTGTACCGAATATTCCAGCCCACATATTCACTCCAAATCTATCCTAATGGTTACATTCAAACATTTCGTGTAAATTTTCTTTAGACCAATAATGTAGATTATGTCTATTGTATATACCATGATTCGTAAAATGAGATTCATCACTAAATAAAATTCTATTGTTTAAGAATACATGTTGAGTAAACCAATTACAAAAGATCAATCTTCTGTTTCCGTCGTGTTCATATAATTCTTGATGCCATTGGTATTTGTAGCATTTAAAACCATGTTTTTTTTTTATATACGTTTTATTGCCTCACGATCGATATCTATCTCTTTTGCCAGCTCTCGTGTAGAAACATTGGGTACACATGTGTGTAAGCCAATACATTTGTCTCAATTTCTTCGCTTAATCTGTCCTATGCCACCTCAATATTTTCTGCATTTCGGAATGACTCTTCTAGAATTTTAAAATACTGCCGATATGGCTGATGATGATCGGATCTTTCATAATATAGACGTGTTTTTTTTCTTTTTTTCACTGTACATACATAATCTACATCTTCATTTTGTATATACAGTGTGACCCATTTCAAATGGAAACCTCTCTGTAAAAAATGTATTCATAATCCTATGTTAACGCTTTTTTTTTTAAATGATAAACCATCGAAAACTTCATTTTATGACAAAAATTTAGAGATAAATTTCAATTTTCAAAGCCTTCTATGATTTATTTTCAATGTCGAAAATGGACAAATTTGATTAGCGATTTTTGTATTGAAATTTTAACTACACTACTGGATTCAGTCACCTCTCAAATGGATAAATTCCAAGTTTCATGAAAAAATATTGAAAAATGACAGATTTATGACAAAATTAATGTAGGCTCATAGTCACTTTTACTTGATTTTTTCTAAAAATCGAAGTAGCCCATTAAAAATAAACAAAAGAAAGATAAATGAAGTGAATAGTTTTAATAAATATTGTCATTTAAACAAACTTAATCATATTGGACTTAAAAACATAAGTATGAACAATTAAAAGTAATAATAATTAGATACCTATTAAATAAAAAAAATAACACATTGTACAACATTACACTAAAACTTCTTAAATTTTTGTAGCCTCTACAAGGCCGTCGTTTATTTCGATGCACTTGTCAAATCGTTTCTTAATATTTTTTACGACATTCTGTAATTGTTGCCAGGTAACTTCTGCACAAGCTTGTCTTATTCTTGCACACAAATCTTCTCTATTACTCGGGCGTGACCTGTAAACTTTAGATTTTATTAAACCCCATAAAAAGAAGTCCATCGATGTTAAGTCCGGGAATCGGGGTGGCCATTCAATTAACGGGCTACCACGACCTATCCATCGATTAGGAAAGTTAGCATTCAGCCATCTGGTAACCATTCTGGCATTATGGACAGGGCTTCCATCTAATTGAAAATGTAGATTTACTCTTTCTTGTATTGGAAGTTCATGTAGAATATTCCAAAATTCATTTCTTAGGAACTGTAAAAACTGCATGCTATTCATATTACCTTCAAAAAAGAAAGGGCCAATGATTATTTCATTGAGCAACCCACACCAAACATTAACTTTTTGGGAATATTGTCTTTTACAATTAATGACAAACTGTGGGTTTTCTATAGCCCAAAACCTAGAATTTTGTGACGATACTACCCCGTTTGTTATAAAAGTTGCTTCATCGCTGAATAAAATATTTTTATTAAAATTTCTGGTATTAAGATACTCTCCTTGAGCCCACAAAGAAAACTACATCCGTCTGTTATCACCAGGTTCCAACGTGTGTAAAAATTTGAGTTTGAATGGTTTTACCAAATTCTTCTTAAGGCATTGGCGAATATTTTCTCTAGGTAAATTCAAATCTAAGCTAGCTACTCTTACACTGGCATTTGGATTGTTGTTAAAATAATTTAAAACTGTCTGCTCGTACCTGGTTCTTCTTTGTATATTATCTGTTCTTATAATACGCCGTGTCACAGAGCCACACTCATTAAAAATTTTGTTTATGTTATAAACAGTACTTTTAGTAATGTTGGGCCTATTCGGATGCCCGTTGTTGAATATCTCGCATACCTCTTTCAAAGTTCTGTCATTATCTCCTCTAAGGCGCACAAGTTCAATATTTTCCTGTACATTTAGATTTTCCATAATTAATTACAAACCAATAAACTAATACTTGATAATAACTATTGATTAATTTTATAATTCAATAACAATGAATATGAGAATATGCGAATTTTAAAGATTTGACGTTTGACTATAAAATTTGTTTTCCATGGCACCCTATTATTATCTGCCATTACTCAATAAAAATGTAATATTTATTAAAACTATTCAGTTAATTTATCTTTCTCTTGTTTATTTTTCATGGGCTACTTCGATTTTTAGAAAAAATCAAGTAAAAGTTACTATGAGCCTACATTGATTTTCTCATAAATCTGTCATTTTTCAATATTTTTTCATGGAACTTGGGATTTTCCCATTTGAGAGGTTACTGAATCGAGTGGTGTAGTTAAAATTTCAATAAAAAAATTGCTAATCAAATTTGTCCATTTTCGACATTGAAAATAAATCATAGAAAGCCTTGAAAATTGAAATTTTTCTCTAAATTTTTGTCATAAAGTGGAGTTTTTGATGGTGTATCTTTTAAAAAAAGTCCCGTCAAAATCAGATAATAGACACATTTTTTTCAGGGATGTTTCCATTCAAATTGGGTTGCACAACTGCCTACATTAATTTTGTCATAGCTCTGTCATTTTTCAATATTTTTTCATGAAACTTGGGATTTAGCCATTTGAGAGGTTACTGAATCCAGTGGTGTAGTTAAAATTTCAATAAAAAAATCGCTAACCAAATTTGTTCATTTTCGACATTAAAAATAAATCATAGAAGGCTTTGAAAATTGATTATCTCTAAATTTTTGTCATAAAGTGGAGTTTTGGTTTATCATTAAAAAAAAAGCGTTAACATAGGATTATAAATACATTTTTTACAGAGAGGTTTCCATTTGAAATGGGTCTGTATGTATATATTTCATTTTGTGTATATTGCATCGTAAATCGTATCTTATTTTGAATAAAGCACCTAATTACAAATTTACAAATAATAAATATGCCTCTATTTCACTCAACAATAAAGTTTTGACAGATACTGTGAAATATGGGAAAAACATTTCTAAATCCAAGCAAATGAACAAAATAAGTCAATTTCACATTTAATTTGTTGAGAAATACCTTTTAGGAGAAAAAGTGACTTAAATATACAGGGCGCTATTTAAAATAAGAAAGTTGTGGCAATTTCCGGCCATACCGAAAGCGATTCTTTTACCACCGAATGGTCAAAATGTGGCCATTGATATATTTGATTTCCCAAATTTCAGAATGTTATTTTTTAAACTGTAGAAAAAGGTGGGGGGGGGGGGTACTTTCTGGGTTACCCGGTATAACATTTCTTCTTTTTTATGGGGTTTTTACACATTAGTGATTTCCAATTAATTCGAAAAATCTCACGTTTACATTTTTCTCTTATAGTTTTGGCCAATTTGATTGGTGTGAGTGCATTCACTGTACTCTAGATGCAAAAATAAAAATGACCCTAAAAATCAAGTAGTCTCAAATTTTTTTAAAAAACTATGTAACTTGGTAGAGTAGCTTCTGCTCATTATTTTGGCATAAAAGTGAAATGATTTATTGAAATCATAGTAACAATAAAGCTCATATACTCAGCCGAACTGGATTCCACACAAATAGCTAATTTTGACATCTGACCTGACATGATTCCATATGATTTCCATGATTTTTTTTTTAACATATACACTAGACGCAATTGTTCTTCATCATAGAAAAATTGGGTGCAATTTGCACTTACCTAATCCCAGTATCAAATATCCAGTGTTGCCTTTGTTTTATTTATATATATAAAATAAATTGTAAATGCAGTAATCTGGCAACACTGCGCCAATGATAACACAGGGTCACTCATAAGACTGTGTGCACTGGAGTATAGATGTCTCTGCTAAATCAAAAAAATTACAAATCCCATAAGGTAGAGACTGGCCATTCAAGTGGGAGGCACTGATTGGTCCTTATGAAAAGTGGATGCATAATGGCGGCGCCATTCAAATTGCTCTTTTAGTTCGCAGATAAAATAATATATATTTTGACTATCATAATCAGGATCTTTGTAATTGACCGAAAGTATATCTCATAGAGAATATTTCTATTTTGCTTGTAGTTCAGGGAGGGGGCGGCAAGATGCCATTTCGCCCAGGCGGCCTATGAGAAAGAATGGCCCCTGGTGTCATTAGACTCACTGTAATAAGTTAAAATTAAAATAACAGTCTGTTTGACTGATTTGGTCGTGAAACAATTAATGGTAATGTCATTACTTGTATATATTTTTCCACTTAGTCAGAACAAATACTGCAACCTGCTTTTTAAGTGTAAACACACTGATGTAAACACAAACCATCGCCGCCATTATGCATCCACTTGGGCCGAGTGGCCAGTCTACTATATAGGGTCTCTAAAATAAATTGTATAAACAATTACTTTTAAAAACATTTAAATGTTTATTTTATGGAACAATTTTATGATTTGGAGACTATAAAGCAATTCTCAACATGAAGGTAATTCTTAAAGATACAACAAAATGATAATTTGCATTATTTTTCACTATGGTCCATTTTAATTCCTCAAAAGAGAAAGTGAAGAGACAGTTTTACTTTCTAAGGAAACAAAAATACTCTTTCAGTAGTAATGGGAATAAGGTGATGCTTTCATGTTCGAAAAGGAGATTAAATTCATTTTATGTCAATTTAACATAGTAACCTCAAAAAGGTAAATTTGTGTTGTCAAATTTACACATAAAAAAAATTATTCCCCCTTTTATTATTATATTCAATAATAAATAAAGACATATTATTATTATTATTCTAAATTTATTTGATAGGTACTGAAATTATGTGGTTGTGAAGAAATAGTGTATTCACTTTTGGTGCAATGTAATTTTTCAGCCCCCGTGTGATTCTCACCCCCCGATTACATTTTGGGCAAGAACTTGAACCGAAAACGACCACTTTGTGCTTTTAGTGTACAAGTAAAATGTATTCGAACCTTATAAACCAACACTTCTATTTGATCCCAGAATCTATTTGTTAACACAAATAGAGTTTAAATTAGGGTCGTGAATAAGCAGTATAGAGTACATTAGCATCAAAAGGAATGGTAATTGCTGTGTAATTATTGGACGTTTACTTTGCCCTATCGACAAAAGTCATAATGCCAACAAAACAAAAAAGATCTACCTATTTTCCAGTTTAAATATTTTATAAATTTTGAATACTTTTCATACATTAACTTTACACATAACACAAAATAGAGAGGAAGATATCCCTTAAAGCCAGCGTAATCATCCCATTAGTTGGTTAAAGAGTTTGTTTGCTATTAACTTTACTGTTGTTATAAATAACGGGAAAACACAATTTTTTATTCTGCATAGATGATGACTGACGTAAAAGTGGAGGAAACCATACATTGATTGTTATAGCAATACATGGTGGAATGGTAGTTATTCATCATTTATTCATAACCCATTATTTTTTTAGTTTAATTTTTATGTTTTTGGTTTTGGAAAACTAACGGGAAAGACTAATTATCATCTCCATTTTTATTTGACTAACACTTTTTGACTTGTGTGCTTACTGCTTGTGCTTGTTTATTTACTAAGGAAAAATAGTTGACACATCATCAAAACTTTGGTAAAAACAGATAACTTTTGGAGTTTTGCCCAAATAAAATTACTTTTCGTTGCATTTTAATATATTTATAGATTTCACTCTTATAAACAGTGTTGTGAGCATACCTTTTGTATTTTTTAATGTGGTATTAATGAGGCAGGTGTGCTTTTAATGTTATTTATGTAATGAGTGTAAGTTTTTTTAAATTTAATTATTTAATTTTCAAAAGTATAATGTGACTGTTAATGTAAATATGATAGCTATGTCGTTGACCTAAATTTCAGTTTATTTTGTTATGGAACAGTCTTCAGTACTGGAACTTCATCAATAGATATTTTTATTAATAAAGGGTGAAATAAGTAAAAGAAAAATATTGTTCAGCATCCCAAAATACTGCTTAAATTTTTTAAAAGGATTTCGGTGTTGTATTTGGCAAAAAAGAACCCTTAAGACATTCTGGCTTAGATTGAAAATGACTTCCACAAAAATTTACATGTATGATTTTAGATTTTATGTAGTGATGAAACGATTATGATAGAGTTTAGTTGTAATCTACTGTTATCACAATTTTCCTATTAATCATATTTGCCAATTATTGATATGATTACTTTTACAGTTAAATGTTGGTTCTTTCTTGCTTCTTGATATCTGTTTAGCTTGCACATTATGTCATATCCAGAGAACGTTGACTATCAAGCGAGACACCAATTAGCCAACTTAAACTGGTTTTTATTATAACTTTGCAAGTTTAGATTAAGCAATTGCACATTAGTTTGAACAAAAATGTAATACAATGGTTTCATTGAATATTTTTATATGTTTATTTGGTGGCAAATCGTGTGACACTGCTGGTCATAGAAGCACCATCACATTGGCTTCTTGTAGGATGTGTGTTGAAGCTTAAGATGGGATTATGAGAAAGTAATATCTAGGTGCATCCGTGCTTATTAAATACAATGAAACAAAACTTTTCAATAAATACTTGTATTGGTTTTTTTTATTCAGATCAGTGTAATTGTAAGTTTTGATAGTAAATATGTTGAAAAAGTTATTTGCAGATGAAAAGTAACCTTTTTCACGGTTAATTTTGTCTCTGACAAAATATAGATAAATTGTTATGTATATTTTAAAACTTCAAGCACTGACAATGTTAAAAACAACGAAGTTGTCATAAAATTAAGAAAAATTCTCTGGATGATGAACCCAAAAAAGAGAGACAGTTACTGAAGAAGAAGACATCTTTATTTCCAAAGCGACTAATGCTGGAGGCCTAGTTGCATCTCAGCCTTTCAGATAAGAGCGATACCATAGCTCAATAGCCAACATTCTTCTCATAACATATACTATGTTACAAACGGCGTGATTTTGGGAATGCTCAGTCTAACCTGTCATGTCTATGGTGCGCACGGTGTATTGCAATTATATTTTTATATTCTTCAATATTGCCTCGCAACAACTAGGTGTAGTTCGTGTTAACAGAAAAAAAACATTTTTCCTAGCTAAAATTATATCTTAAGGAAATCGACAAGAAAATAAAATTTTGCAAGTGCATGTCTATGCCCCATTAGAATTCTTATGTAATTAAGTATAAATTTAACATAGCATGTTTATTTAATTAGGTCACTTACTGAGATTTTAGTGTACTACACCAATATGGCTATTGCAGTTACGGATGTAGGGGGTTATTCGTTATAATTTACCCACCTTTTATCATCGTTATTATTGCCTATAGAAAAAAAAGTTTTAAGTAAAAGTTGTATGGTTATGACTGAATTTTGTTAAAATGCTATCATAAATATATTTTTTTAATGGGATACCCTGTATATTATTAAATTTTTGGAATGATCTTTTTTCCTGATTTCAAAAATATACCATATGTTACCCCTAACATATACCGTTTTTAAGTTATTAACCGTCGAATATCTTAGTTAACTAGTTACTATAAATATGGAAAAGTTTACATTATTAAAGTGAGCTATGAAAATGTCAACTATTACGTTTGATAAGTGACATTTATTTAATGAAAAAATCAAAATGGTTTACAGTGAGGAAGAAAAAAACCAAATATACAAAATAGATAACAAAGATTTACTTAGGGAATTAAATATAAATAAATGATAACTCGTGAAACATGTTTGATGTATCCACCATTATTGTCGATGCATAATTGATAACGCCTTCTTACATTTATTATTGCACCGAAAATAGCTTCATTATTTACATTCAGATTGTTTATTTCAAGTCGAATCCTGTCTTTAATGACAATGTCTTTTAGAAACTCCCAAAAAATGAATCGATAGGTCAAATCCGGACTGTTAAGTGCATTATTCTCTATCCATATTGAGCATATATTATCCAAATGAGGAGCATTCGTGCAAAACCCGATAATTTCACTTTTTACATTTCTCAGCAAATCAACGAAAATGTATGCTACGCAATCGGTTGAATTTTTTTAAATATATTTTTCACCAAAATATGTCTTAGGGGTTAGACTGAGGAATCCTAACATTTTGGCTAAATTCAATGTACAAAACTCTTTTTAAAAAACAAAAATCATTAGATTTTATCGGTTTTTGCACAAAATTGTTGAATTTATTGGCTTTTGTACGAAATTTCTGAAATGATACATTTTTTTTCTTTTGATTTTTCTGTAAATGGCAATATAGTATAGTAAGGTGGGGTAAGTGTGAATTTGGGGCAAGTGTGAACATGCCTTTTATAATTGTTATTGTTTCGTAGTAGCGTGGCGCCGTCTTGTGGAGAGTAGCGTATACTCATGACGTAAACATAACATGTACAAACAATTTGTTAGAAATCTTCTCACACCTAAAGCTGATGGGTTTATTCCTAACCTACAACCTCATGTGAAGCGAGTGTGGCGATATATTTGTGGGTTGCAATTTTAGTGTTTAAATCGAAGGTAGGGATTCACTTTCATTCACATTTCTTCAGCTAATTAAGTAAATTGAACTATGTTATAGTTATTGTTGTTGTAATTACATTGTAAAATATTATTTGATTTTAGGTCACACTTGCCCCAAATTGTTGAGGAAGTGTGACCTACGAACATATTTATATATATTGATATATAATTCTGGCATAATTTATTTTTTATAATTTTCTTGTGGTGATCTGTAAAGCTAAACCTACAAAGATAGCACACAAAAAATATTGTATAAAAATTCTTTCAGGCTTACCAGATAGACACATTTAAATTTCAACTATTGAAAATCACGGTCACACTTGCCCCACCTTACCTTATAAATGTTTCAAGTTTGTCTCTGAATATTGGATTTTCCATCTAAACTGGACTTATCGGGTTTTGCACGAATGCTCCTCAAATGATCTCGAATGGTTAGGACACTATGCGGAGTTGCCCCATCCTGCATCCAAATTATTATTATTAGCCGTTACTCGAGTTCGAGTATAAAAATGTTACAGTCGATAAATTGTGTACAATAAAAAACAAGTAAAAGGTGTAGTCTATTGTAATTCCCATTCATCTACGGTGCACACGACTATGGCTATAGAGGCCAATTCGGGAGAGCACATGTCGACCGCAGTCAGGACAAACATAGACCTGGTTAGGTCTTGGATTCGGCCTTCTTGCAGCAACATTTCCTTGATAGCTGGCCACAACCCCTCGCCATTCGGTTCTGTCCGCTGCAAGTTGTTCCCATTGCTCGTCTGCAATACCGCAGGATTTTAGATTTTCATGGAGAGCGTCTTTGAACCTCTTTCGTTGACCGCCACGCCTTCTTCTACCGCTTAGCAATTCACCATAAAGTGTACATTTAGGAAGGCGGTTCTCATGCATACGATGAACGTGACCTGCCCATCTTAGGCGTGCTCTTGAAATAAGCACCTCAATTGGAAGGCTGTTTGCTCTCCTGAGTACTTCCACGTTTGATATGTGATGGAACCAACGGATTTTCATCATACTTCTGAGGTGTCTTTGCTGAAAACGTTCTAATTCTTTCACATGACGACGGTAAGTGACCCAGCTTTCACATCCATATAGCAGTGTTGGAATGAGAACTGCTCTGTATACAGCCATTTTCGTTGACAAAGCAAGGTCGTGGTTGTCAAATACTCTCTCTCTAAGTCCCCAGAGTGCTTTAGATGCAGCGTTAATTCTATTGCGAATATCGCGCTGTCCATGTTTGCTTTGTCATTAACAACGTTGCCTAAGTAATTGAACTGATCCACCACTTCAAGAGTATTTCCGTTAAGTGTAATGTCTATTTGGTTCACTTGATGAGAAGTTGACATAATCTTAGCCTTTCCAATGTTGATTTTAAGTCCCAAGGAATCCAAATTATATCATCAAGTTCGGTTTCCGAAAAATTCTTCAAAAGAATATTTTCTGCTTCTGAGATAATTATTTCCAGATAGGTAATAGGTAACTCCAGTTAAAGTATAATCGTAAAACATAGGCCCAACAATTTTGTTTCTGAAAATTCCACACCAAAAGCCAACAGTTTTTCTTTCTGATTTTTTATTTATTTTACCTTTCACCTTTTCTGTTGTGCTTGTTTTCCCACGACCTTCGACTTTTTCTATTAAAAACTCCTCCCATAGAAAAGGATGATTCATCAGTTCATAATATTTTAGTAAAAAAATCGGGATCTTCATCCAACTTTTGAATTATCTGGCGGCAAAAGTCCAGCCTTTTTCTTTTGTGAGCCTATGTTAAAACTTGTACGGGTAAAATTTTATATGATCTGTAGTTATTATTTTTTAACGTACATTGGACTTTGGAATAACTTTTAAATTTATCAAATGCATTATTTATACTACATTCAGAATTTTCTAAGATATTTTTGAACGTATCTTCTGATGGTGTTAGATGATTTGGATACAACACCCTCTTTTTTTTGCTGCACGTTTATTTTTATTTTGTATATATCAAAGAAAATGCCCTGAAAACTATGGATAATATTCCAAACAATGACCACATGTTTTTGCATGGCACAACGCCCACTGAAATCCTTAATATAATACATGCTCTAAATGACACGGCAGCTGTGGAAGATGATGAGATACCAACTAAACTGGTGAAGTTTTGTGCATTGGAACTCGCAGAACCACTCTCATGACTAATAAATATATGTTTTCAAAAAGTAATTTTTCCGGATGAACTAAAAAAAATGTAGTTAAACCGATACATAAAAAAGGTAGTAAGGAAGAGATCGAAAACTATAGATCAATAACTCTTACATCAGTAATAGCAAAAATTTTTGAAAAGGTGCTACTAAACAGAATATTAGATTTCACAGATAAGAACAAAATAATCACAAAAATGCAGAGCGCTTACATTAAGGGGAGATCAACTTTAAGAGCAGTGTATATAGCAGTATGTGAAATTTTTTAAGCAATAAGCCATAAGGAAAAAGTTGTATCTTTATTTATTGACCTGTCAAAAGCTTTTAACAGTGTTGACCACAAAATACTCTTAGAAAAATTGGAAAAAAATGGGCTTCAGAGGAAATATTTATTACATTCTTAAATCATTTAACCAGTAGAAAGCAGTGTGTAATGGCAATAGATGCGGGAATCGAAATTAAATCAGATTGGGACATGCATAGAAGAGGAGTACCCCAAGGCTCTATTTTCGGCCCAATTATATTTTTATTGTACACCAACGAACTACCTAATATTGTTAGTCATATGCTAAATCTTTGTGTAGATGATAATTCGCTCATAATACGGGCCAGCACTAAGCAAGAATTAAAAACAGAAATCGTTAGTACAATTGACACAACTGAAAATTGGTACAGATGGAACAACCTATTAAAATTTACCTTGAGAGCAGAATTAATTAATTTATGACAACAAAGTCCTCACAATCACTCAGCACACAAAATTTCTAGGCATTGAGGTAGACTCTTAGTTAAACGGGAAAGAACACGTACACTATCCGGCAAAGAAAATAAGTTCACTTACATAAGACGTACGAGTGGTATCAAATTCTGTAAATCAAGCAGCAGCTTTGTCGGCTTATTATTCCTATATAAATTCTAGAATAAAATATGGGCTTATATTCTGGGGAAACTGTCGACTCACCTAGAATTTTCAAGCTCCAAAAATCTTGCATAAGGACCATCTTCCATCTAAAAAGAAGATAGTCATGTTGTGAAATATTTATAGAGAAAAACATACTTACTATGCCATGTCTATATGTGTATGAATGTGCGTGTTTCTTCAAAGAACATTACCATGAACTATTTACCAGATATAAAACCAACAATATGTTTAATACTAGAGGCTGTGTTATGTCAACCGCAAATTAGTTTCACACAAGCACAATGGAATGTAGTAACGCAATTGATAAGAGTCTACAATAAAATACCACTGGAATACCAGAATCTGACATTAAAGATTTTTAAAACAAGGCTCAAAACATATCTGAGTCAAAATCCATTTTACTGTCTTTCAGAATTTTTAATCCATCGTTTTGATTTGTTATTGTGAAGCAAAGTGAAGATTATTTTTATGTATTTGAATTTTTTCTTCCTCATTTTGATTATTTCATTAAAAAAATGTCACTTATCAAACATAATAGTTGTCATTTTAATAGCGTACTTTGATAATGATAACTTTTCCACATTTACAGTAACTAGTTGAACTAAGATATTCGACATTTAATAACTCAAAAACGGTATATGGTGGGTGTAACATGTATTTTTTTAAAATCGGGAAAAAAGGATCATTCCAAAAATTTAACAATAATAATATACCTACAGTGTATCTCGTTAGAAAATATATATTATTTTCTTGTATCTCCTGAAATCTGCATGCCTACCAGCTGTGCCATATTTTTGATTATTTAAAAATATTGAGCATCAATTTAGTTCCAAATTCCGTTTGTATAAAAAAAACAAAGTAATTTTTTATTTGTGCAAAAGTCTTGTTAATTTCTACAAATTCCATCATTTTAATACCAAACATTTAAATTACATATCTAATTTATTGTAAGCGAGTTTGACAGTTTACTGATTCAATTGGGTATAGTTTTTTTTTATACACATTGTCTACTATAAAAATAAAATGCCACTATAAAGTCGTTCATTCATTAAAAAATGGCACTTTTAGTTACATTAAAGAGAATCACCCAAGTATATTTCTTTCTGTTATTCTCATTGCAATGATAAGAGTGAGATTCACTGTTACATAAAGGAATCAACCAGTATTAGATACTTATTTGTACAATGGTATTGCATGTCATTCTACGGATGTTCTTGTCTTTTTCAGTTCCTCGGTACACCCTCTCCTACCCCCCACCACATGCATGCTAATGCTCTTGCCTTACAACAGAAACAACGTTCCTTCTTGGCTTTCGGATTTGGAGCTAGCTCTGCCCCTTCAAGGAGGGAATCACACGTGAACGTCAATGTCACGCCAACTTCACACGACATATCATCGGATACCCCAGAAATTAGAAAATATAAGAAGAGATTTAATAGTGAAATTTTGTGCGCCGCCTTGTGGGGTGAGTAAACTGCTTCCCTTATATGCAAGTAGCATGTAAAATTAGTATGTTATAATAGGGCGTAAAAAATGTTCAGAAATGTCCGTTACTAGTGGGGGTATAATCTGGATTAATAATAAAGTTATCTTATAACTGAGATTTACCTCATGTTTCATCTGGCATTGAAAGGTAAATCTGGCAATGTTGGGGTGCAAATTTTAGATTAAAATTTTTAGTGACCATTTTAAGAAGACCCCGACGTACTCCATCTAGTAAAGTCTAGTCGATTAAGGGGCACATTTGATAATTACACGTTGCTTAATTTTTTTTAGGTGTGAATCTTCTCATTGGTACAGAACATGGACTGATGTTGTTAGATAGGAGTGGACAAGGCAAAGTATATCAGTTGATTTCAAGGAGACGGTTTCAGCAAATGGAAGTACTTGAAGGACAGAATATACTTGTCACGATATCTGGCAAAAAGAATCGTGTTAGAGTGTACTATCTTAGCTGGCTCAAGAGCAAGATATTACGCACAGACGGTGTTAGTGATGTAAGTGCTCAATTTATTCTTTAAGCATTCTATAAATTTCCCAGCAATAATTTTACTAGTGACTTGTTTGAAGTGACCATCAGCCGTCACTGATTTTGGGTTTTGATGTTTTACAGCAAGTGGAGCGAAGGAACGGTTGGATAAATGTAGGAGATCTCCAAGGGGCAGTGCACTTTAAAATAGTTAAATACGAAAGAATAAAGTTTTTGGTGATAGCCTTAAAAGACAGTATTGAAATTTATGCGTGGGCGCCCAAACCCTACCATAAATTCATGGCGTTCAAATCATTCTGCGATTTGACCTATCGTCCACTTCTGGTCGATTTAACAGTAGAAGAAGGCACGAGACTTAAAGTAATCTATGGCAGCAGTGATGGTTTCCATGCTGTTGATTTGGACTCTGCTAGTGTTTACGATATTTACTTACCCAAACATGTAAGTAAAATAAATACGAAAATGGTCATTTTAAGTGGTGGATTTCATGTAAAGTAGCCTTAATTTCTCGAGACTGGCTATTTGAAACTAATTTGTGTTATTTTTTCAGACACAAAATGGAATTAGTCCACACTGTATAGTTACTTTACCAAATAGTAACGGAATGCAGCTCTTACTTTGTTATGACAATGAAGGTGTATATGTGAATACGTATGGTAGGATATCAAAGAATATGTTGCTCCAGGTAAGATAAATATTTATTCCTTTAATATCGGTATCATAATGCAATTGAAAATTAGAGAAAGTTATGAGGATGTTAATGTGTTCCATGATGATTGTTTAGGATATTTTCTAAAAAAAATTTTACATCAGTTGCATTCATCCGAGGACATCGCTACCTGATCGCTCATGTACCAATCAGTGATCATGCTTGTGTTAGGCTGAACGGTCTGAAATATACTGTTATCTGCCTAATCTGTCCTGTAGTTCAATTCGTCGTTTCATTTTCAAAATTTGATTTTTTTAGCTTCACTATTTTTTTATCCTCTGCCAAATGTAAAATGGAGAAGCAGAAATAGAAATTTGGTGTTTTCACTGTCTTGTGAGAGATCTTAGTTTAAATATAATGCAAAATACAGCAGAACGTTTGATAAATCCATTACCATTAAGTGAATTATAACTTCAAGAAAGAAACAAAAATCCACGAAATTAACATTTTATGAGATAGTAGCAGTATTTAGGGACTGTATATTTAAAATACATTTTCGAATGTCTCGTAGGAGTTGTGAGGTTAAATAGATTAAAAATTATTTTCATTGTATTAAATTTGATGGTTAATGTAAATGTAGTTCCTGTTGTCGTGAATGGGGGTTGAGACTACGTTTTTTGATTGATAGAGGGCGCCAGTAGTCTAGTTAGAGATTCCGACAAGCTGGTGAGGACGAACTATGGCTCTCAGGGTCGATTTTTATAGATATGGCATGAGACTCCAATTGTAGGATGGTGTTGCTTATGACGTCAGAGTTCTCGAGACTTCTAGTGGCTTCTACGATGGCGGGAGAGCCCAGACTGACTGATTACAGAGCCAAGCTTCCCGAGACGTTGACTATTTTTATTATGTATGCTAATACGCGTAGTTGCAATTAGGTTAAGTAAATAAAAGACGAAAATTCATAAAAAAAAAATAACTAAAAGCAACTCGAACGCCGTTCGTACTGTCAAAAATGGTATTTGTTTAATTATTTAGGCCCTAACTGTACTGAGCTAACACTGATTTTAATTTTCTCCGCACTACTATGCACCGATGAAACGTTTATAAGTCTCGACTGTCACTGTACGCTGTTCGTACTCTTCTCCACATCAACAGAGCCTTGGTCGTGCGCTGGCGGCGGACAAAGCGTCATATTGAGGGTTGGTTCGTCGAGTAGACACTGGTAGGCTGGACTGGTTGCTTCTTGTTGATCTGCTTTCACTGGACTGATGGTTGTAGTTGATGTTGTAGCGACGAGAACTGCGGAAGAACCTTGCTGCATATAATTAGACATCGGGTCGGACGGGGCTCTGGATGTCAGGGCGGCTGGAGTATTGAACGTTGTGGATGACCTCTGGCTTGATTTGGTGTTGGGACCGATGCGACGAGCCGAACTGGACAGGAGTCTAGACGGCAGGACGGCTGGAGTATTGAACGTCGTGGAAGGCCTCTGGCGTGTTTTGATGCTGTGATTGATGGGTTTTGTGCATAGTAGTGGTTTAAATATTATATAATCCAATTATATTTATGAATTTTATGATTCGACAACATTCCCCATTTCCTGTTATGTTATGTTGTATCTTGTCATGTCCATATCGTTATTATTATAGAAACTTTAGTTAGCAAAAAAAATACTAATACAAACAATGTCGGTGACATATAGTAAATATTACTTATCCTAGAAGGCAATATTATTAAAACTAACCATTGATAGGTATATTAGAATAGAATAGAATAGAATAGAACTTTATTACTTAGAAAACCGAGAATTAATAGTAAGAATAAATAATGAATTATCAGACAGATTTCCAGTTTCACTAGGGGTTCCGCAAGGTTCGGTTTTGGGTCCGTTGATTTTTCTACTTTTTGTTAACGACTTACCTCACTTTATTAGTAAGGGTAGAGTCATTATGTTTGCGGACGATACCACAGTAACGGTAGCTGACGAATCCCTTGAGAAAATTCAAATAAAAATCGCAGCAACATTTAGCAAAATGGATTCCTGGTGCCACAAAAATTCTTTCATTCTGAACAAGCAAAAAACAATATGCATAGATTTTCATCTTCAGAAAACTATTCCTGATACCTTTATAAAGGACTTTCATTATACCTTTGTAACACATATTAAACTACTAGGCATCTGGCTCGATTCTGATATGAGTTTCCGCAATCAAATCACACACGTATGTGGAAGGTTAAACAAGGCCTTTTACGCGATTCTACAGATGAAATCGTTCTTAACTAGAGTGTACAATAAACCTTTATTATGCTTTTGCTTACTGCCATCTTTCCTATAACATCTTGTCTTGGGGCTCTGCCACTGATCTCAGTAGAGTTTTGATTTCACAAAAGAGAATATTAAGATTAATGTTTAATTTGGACTATCGGGCAAGTTGTCGTCAAGTCTTTAAAAAGTATGCAATTTTAACGGTGCCATCTATATACATTCTGAAGTGTGTTATGTTTACCAAAAGACATCTAATGGACTTTGTACATCAATCCGATATCCACAACTACAATACAAGAACTACAAACCTCCGATTGCCTATATACAGAACAACTATGTTTCGTAAATCTCCACGCTACAACTGTATCATCCTCTATAATGCATTACCTGATAGTATCAAATTATTAGGGAACTATACTACTTTCAAAAAAGGTGTAAAGACATTTTTAGAATTAAACGCCTTCTACTCTCTTAAGGAATTTTTGTTTCCAGTAGGGAGATAAGGCCTGTAATTTGGGTTTACATAGTCTGTCACTCATTTCTCACTTTATAATATAACTATGTATTTTTATTAGTGATTATTTTAATAGAATTTTACTAATTGCTGTTTATATTTTTTCTGTAATTTTATGTATTGTTAGTTATGACTTGCCTTTTGTAACTTATGTTATGTTAATTTGAGGTTAATAAACTATTCTATTCTATTCTATTGTAATCATATTAAATATTTTACGTCAAAAAATAGTTTTTCTTAAGTATAGTGATTAAAATCAATTAAAATATTTCTATATATATATAGTCTAACACAAGACAAAATTCATAAAAACCATTATACATTACACAAGGAAAAATGTAATATATATTGTAATTAATAATGATAAAAAACAATTAGTGTAAAAGATTAAAACATTGAGAGGATTAAAAAAGAATCAATAAGTAACATTACACTACAGAAAAATTTTTAAATCCATGTTCGATATCTTCAAGTGTAAAGAAAGCATATTTGATTAAATATTGTTTAATAGTCGATCTGAATTTAGTTGGAGGCTGGCTTTTTATTGCATTAGGTAGCGAATTGAATAATTTTATTCCATAAGAGTTAATGCCTGTTTGAGCTCTACTAAGTCTGATATTATTGATTCTAAGGTCATCATTGTATCTAGTTAAATGATTGTGAAAATCCTTGTTTCTGTTGTATAGCGGCATGTTATTTTTGACATAAGTAATGTATTCTAATGCATAAATGCATGGTAATGTGAGGATTTTACAGTTTTGAAAAATGAGACTTGTTTCGTCTCTGTAACCTACATATTAAACTACTAACTAACTATTACACTACTAAATAAATCTTCTTCATAAATTTTGCTTGCCAGATATTCTTTTAACTTCCTCTTGAAGACAAGTAAATTTCCAGCCTGCTTAATCTCTGGTAAACTATTGTAATCTTTTACACCATTAAAAAATATACTGTTTTTTAGCAGTTCTGTTTTAACCAAAGGCAATTGAATAATGTTTTTCGATAAAAGTGATCATTGAAAACAATTTATGTACGCTACAAAAAATGACATCTGCTCTAATAGTGCTCAACACAACAAATCCCGTTCAGCCGACCAATTCATGATCGGTCTGGTAGCAATTAGCCTAGATGAACGCAACCATTATTCATTATGAAAAATGGCAGCCCCAACTGATTAAAATGGGCTATTCTCTAATTTTGGTGATATATACACTGAACATAGCTGCTCTGCAATTATAGAAAAACTGAGCGCAACTTGCACTTACCTAACATGTACTTTATTGATGAACATAATTTTGTAATGACCCCAAATTTGGAGAATCAAATTTTTAATTGATTAAAATAAGGTAAAATTTTTACTAAACAATGAAATAACTTAGTTCAAATGTGCTTTTAGAGGGCAGAATATTAAGACATAATATTTTTAGTCGCAAACTCCTCTATAAAATCCTTATTTTAGTGTAAGGAACGTAACCAGACTGCAACCAACAGCTACTCTCCGGGCTATGTGCCCCGCCGAGTGATGAATTACAACTTACAAGCCTGGCGCATTAAGTATAATAATTATATATTAGCAACAGAATGCTAATGCTTCGATTGCAACAAACACCAGCCGAAAGCCTGATCCTGATCAGATATAATTCTTAGTTTTCCATTTAAGTGTGCCATGACGGTTCCGATATATTCTAAATGACCCGTGTAATGCTACAAAAATCAAAATCCCATTAAAAACACTAAATTATGTGATTTATGAGCGAATAAAATTCACCAAAATTGTTTTTGGGGCAAAACTCATTTTTTTCAAATGGAACCATATTGGTACCGTGGTACAGTTTATTAGCTCTAATAATAAGGAATTTATTCATATGTCATATTAAAATGTGCGATAAATACAAACAAAATTACAGCTAAAAGGAAATAATTTTTTTTTTATACATTTATTTAACGTCGGCCTATTTCCGCTACTGAGGCCTAACACCGACGCCTGTAGACGAGCTACCCCCAACCAGGAATTTTGCCGAACCTCTTCCCTTAAAAAGAGTAGGGATCTTTTACTTGCCTAACATTTAATAGACAAGGGACCGACGGCTTTACATCCCCTCCGAAGGATGGTATATCAAAAGGAAATAAGAAAATACAATTTTGTTCTAATTAAATTTAAGAAGTAACAGGTGGCTTTGTAAACAATGGAATATTTAGCTTGTCAAACATTTGTTGGTTTAACGGTGTTTTTATTGTGTCTTTAAAAATTGTTTAAAATTCTTGTTAATTGTGTTCAAAATGCCGCAAATTTATACAAGTGATGAAAAAGTGGACACGAGTTCAGAAGTGCATTGACGTTAATGGACACCATTTTGAACAACTGTTGTAATGTTTTGTGTTAATTTTTTGTATTCCAAAATCACCTTATATGTAACAAGGTAATTAGAATAAAATTGTATTTTCTTATTTTCTTGTAGTTGTAATTTCATTTGTATTTATTAAACATTTTAATACGACATGAATAACTTCCTTATTAATAGTACTAATAAATGGTACCACGGTACCGATATGGTTCCATTTGAAAAAATTGGTTTTGCTCCAAAAACAATTTTGGTGAATTTTATTCGCTTATAAATCACGTAATTTAGTGTTTTTAACGGGATTCCGATTTTTGTAGCATCACACGGGTCATTTAGAATAAATCGGAACCGTCATGGCACACTTAAATGAAAAACTAAAAATTATATTATAAAAAAAATTGATGCTTGAAATGTAACTTATTTCAATATATAGGATGTTTCATTTAAAAATCGAAAGTTAGTGTCACTTCCGGCGAAACCGGAAGTGAAAAAAATATCAATTGTATGTCAAAAAGTGCCGCTTATTAAATTTCAGTCAATTATCTTCAAAACTAAAGGAGAAAAGGGGGGGTATACCTTAATCCTGTTACACCCGGTATATGCCCCCTCTGTGAAATATTTTAAATTGCGTAAATAATTGGTTTTTGGTTCTGATACCTTGTCACCATACCACTAAATGACACCAATCACATGATAATTGCACATTGCCCACTGTATGTAAAATATTAAGGTGGGACATGTAATTCTCACCGGCGATGAAAGGTTTAAGAGCAAGATAAGAGAAATGGAGAAAGTTAACATACACATTTCTCTTTGTCTGACGTTTTGTTGCGCTCTTCGCCTTCTTAAAATAATATCACTTTAGATCACCCTTTAAGCATAATTTTATATTTTAATCTGTTAAATTTTCTTTCAGTGGGGTGAAATGCCAACATCGGTAGCATACATAGGCACAGGCCAGATAATGGGCTGGGGTAATAAGGCCATAGAAATCCGTTCAGTGGAATCAGGACATTTAGATGGAGTATTTATGCATAAAAAGGCGCAAAGGTTAAAGTTTTTGTGCGAACGAAACGATAAAGTCTTTTTTTCTAGTGCTAAGAGCGGGTCTTCTTGTCAGATTTATTTCATGACCCTTAATAAACCTGGCATGGCAAATTGGTAACTTTTAAACAGTGTATAATTGTTTAAGGTCGAGTGTGAAGGAAATGACTCTCCTGAACAACCTTTTTTTTAGATCAGCGAAGCTATTTATAGAGGAATCAATGTATTATGTCTTTCTATTTATAAATTTGAGGTTTGGTTCTAAAAATATTGAAAATCAAACACTATAATGGTTGAATTTTTTAGGTGCGAATCTGTACTTTGACTTTTCATTTTATTAAATAAAATATTACTAGCGCAGTTAAAAGACAGGTCGAGATGCAGATTCTTAACTAAAAATTTAAATATCCTAGTGTCCTGATTTACATCTTCTGCAATGTCAATATTGTTAGTTCCTTATTTTATCGACGACAAAATAAAAAGATATTTTTAACTTTTTTTACATATAAAAATAAATGGTGCTACCGCAATTTATAGTAATAGTTATATATTAAAATTGTACATATTTAGATTGACGAAAAAGTTAAACGGAAGATTGGCATTGCAAAGATGAATTTTTAAGTACAAAGCACGTATTTATTTATTTTTTGATTCCTTTAATCCTCTTAGACTATTGGGAATAGCAATAAATTAAGAAATGTTAGGTCTATCGAAAACAAAAATCAGAGGAAGTCAGCCGATGAAAAACCTTTTGTGAGAAATATGCATTTAGTAAGGATAAGTTGGTGCCAACCAAGATGTTAGTGAAGTAAAAAATGCTCACTAAAATGTAGATAAGTCCAAAAACCTAGTGTAATAATTTGATAAATGAATAACCCACCGGGCATGTTTAAAATTTGTTTCTTCATATTGACAAATTTTAACCATGTATTTCTTTTGTACATACTATTATTTGCATAAAGAACCTTGATAAATTTATAATGCAGCATATAACACTTGTAAGCCTATGTTATTAGACAAAATTAGAGTGATAATTAAGAAAGTAAGTAACCATTTTTATACTAGTCTAAAATAATTGGAAATAAAGGAGCTGTTTTATAAAGAAAGTGCAAAAAATAGAGTACGATATTTTTGGTTATATTGTAAATCGATTTTGCTCATTTACATGTATTTACAAAGTAAGGGTGTTCTTCAAGCTGAATGGTGCAACAATTTAGTGTTAAAAATGCTGAAACTACTCAAAATGTACTGGAATGGAATGTACTGAGTAGTACTTGCATATATATATAGACTGCTCCAAAGCAAATTTTTTTTTACTGAAAAACAAGTTTCTCCTTGTAAGAAGTACACTGTTATGGAAAGCTCCTACAGTGTAATCAAGGCAACGGAAACAATTGTAATTCAAGGTATTTTTAGTGTTCACTTTGATGGAAACTGCACAATTTTTTTATGGTTCATTTGCAGCCAACTAAATTTAGATTCGTGGTCTGCGACCCAAAAAGGTGTCCTGAAAAGTTTTCGCAAAAATTCGAGAAGTATGCTATATTAATGATTTACCCACATTTTTTCCTATCAACAATTTCTGGATGGGGCATCCCTCGAACGAAAAGCCTCAGGCCAACCAAATTTGCAGAGAAATCGCACATGGGAAAAATAAACATTTGATAGATTTAAAATAGGGTTACCGTTAAATTAGTTGAAAAGTGATTGCGCCCAGGTATGTACTTGAAATATTTAGATCAGCAACTCAGTCGTTCAATTTTAACAACAAGTTACGCTCTAGTATTATTAATATGTACATTCTAAGACATACGGGTCTGTACTATTTGGTTCGCAAATTGACTCGCTTACCTTTATAGGTTTTTAATATGCCTCGGCTTGTTTGATGACATGATTGTTACCTTTTGAGTGCACCATAAATATCAGCTCGGTTGGTGTGATTGTTTGTGGCTCATTGGATTTAACATTTCCTCATAAAATAAATCTATCGCCGTCCAATCTCAGCTGCCTGCGCTGGCCAATGAACATCTCCAAAACGGCTGATAACTCAGTTACTAAACTTAGTGGATAAAAGATTGATTGTTTCACGGCTGGTGTGGCATGTTGCGCCATTTTGCTGGAACCAAAGCTCGTTCAAATTTAAATCGACAACCACGGCTATAGAAAATCTTGTAAGTCTCTGTAGCGCACTTCGTTCACCGTTACGCTGTTACCATATTCATTTTGAAAGAAGTAGGGACCAATGATGCCTTCACTCCAAAACCAACAACAGTAATTTTTTTAGGATGTACCGACTTCTCTACAAATTTGTGTGGATTTTTGGAACCCCCAATCCCACAGTTCTGTTTTCTCACCAAAATTGACATCATTTTCCAACTTATTTAAAACCCAAACAGAGAAGCAATAGCGAAGCAAATGGTCTCATTTTGTTTCAATCCTAAGTGGAATACCTTGTAAGCAAATACTCCCGAGGTCTTTGAAATATTCTCCTCAGAGAAGTGCACCTGATGTTCAGTTGTTGAGATTCTTGGGTTTTCACACATACTATGGGCAACGGCAGCAAGTTTTTCGGCTTTGCACACCGGACGATCATGCAAATAGCTCTTGTTATCCACAAGCATATCAGTTTCACGAACTTCCTTTATAAACTAGCTTACATCAGCCGCTGAAGAGAATTTATTTGGAGTTAATATTCTCAAATTTCGTACTCTTGCTGTAACATAGCAATAACGTTGGGAATAATTTTTCAATATTTCTCTGCGTTGGTCAAGAGTAAAACAATCCATTTTTTATAGCGGAAATTTGACACTTCATATCTGTCAAATGCCAAGCCTGTCCGTGTCGCAAGTGTCACGTTATGCACTGCCAAAACAAACCGATAGATGGCGCACCCTTTAAATATTCAGAAAATTTTAAAAATCCTCAGTAGTGGAACGAGGAACGAGAAAGAAAGAGAGGAATAACTTTTTTCAGACAAGTGGTAATAGTACCTTAACTTACCCAAAACTTAATCAAAATTACTATAGATTACATAAGTACTAAGCAGGAATATAGAATGAAATAATAAAAAAGTACAATTTGGTGCTGCTAATGGTGTGATCGGCGTTATCACATGAAGCATGTACGGCGTTATCACATAAAGCATGTACGGCGCTATTAGCACCGTGATTGGTCAAATGACCTTAAAATACTACAACGAGCAAAACTGAACATGCTCTCGTGGGCTGAGACTGAAGTTTTAGCCCATGAGAGCATTTTTAGTTGCTGGTTGGGCATGTAAATGAAGACGGGTCACTCTTGCAAACAAAGCCATTAATCGTGGCTATTGCAGAGGCAGCGAGTAACGCTGCCTTGTGTTGTAAAGGCTATTAAAATATTTTAAATTTATCTTATTCCTTTTGAATTTTGTAGATGCTTAAACTTATGCATTGGTTAAAGTGCCCTCTGCTTAATGAAACTGCAATTGATTATTCATTTTATTAAGAGAGTCATTTTAAAAATGCTGTTAGTTTAGATAGGTACTCTTAAAGTAGACATAATCGCAAGCCAGGCAGGCTCCTGAGTGAAACAGTTGTTTTTTGTTCAAACATGAAAAAACATGACATCGATGACAAACATGAACACTTGCTTTGCTCTGTCAAGCACATCCTCGACACAAAAAATGTCATTTTTTATTCCATATAAAACGTGTTGAGAAACTGATTCTCGGTTGATGCCATGAATGATAAACGAACTGTGTAATGACACTTTCAATTTTGTCGACCAAACGAGTAAAGATATCAAACATTCTTCATAATCTCTAAACAGAAAAATGTTTTGCATTTGGGTTTCAATGTAATTTTAACAGCAAACCGTAGCTCAATATTGTATTCAAAGAGTTTGCATTTTAAAACTGAATTTGTTGCATCATTTTAGCACCCAGTTAATTATATATAGTTGACATAATTTTAAAACGATTTCTGCATAAGCATACAAGTAATTAAATTAATTAAAATAATTTTTGTATGGTATTAGATTTAAGTATTAAAATTAAAATACCAATTGTTATCTCTGTTTTGTCTAATAGTTGAAATGTTTTTGTATCTTTCTTTTTATTTTATTTAATATTGTGATTGCACACAGAAGGTTTTAAGATTTTATACTAAATATAAATTAGTAAATATCTCTAATGTTCGTAAAATTTACTATGTTCATATTGTGTTTATTATTTTGGTGCAATTAAAGACTGTTTTATATAAATAACTATTTTTTTTTTTTTTGTTAATTTGTAAATCTAGATAGGGCAGATTTATTATAATTAACCGATCCTCTATTATTTACAGTACTTTTTGTTTGTTTATTTGCATATAATGCCTTTGCATAAGCCACAAGCTCTTTCTATTGCTCTTTTATAATAATTTCCAAAGAGATGGTATGTGTGATTTTTTATTATAGAAAATAACAATTATATAAATATCATTTTATTAATATTATTATTATTATTCAAAATATTAAAGTTATATATTATAAAAGTCGTTTTATTCTATCGCCCTAACAATTTAAAAGTATAGAATTGCATTCATTTGGGCATTCATTAGACATCTACAGGTATTCGTTCCAGGAATAACTTCTACTTTCCATATTAATAAATCAACCCACAAGTCACAATAACTTGGTAAAGGTAAGTACTTTTGCAATTTACTTTTCTTGGTTTTTCGATGATACAGAAAACAGCTAGAAAATGTATGTTTTCTTCAAAAATCAAAAATAATATTTTATTTCTTCCATTTAAAAGTACAAGTACAGTAACAGAAGGAAAAGTCAAAATAAAGAAACAGAAAGGTGTAAAGGGTACAATAACAAAAATAAATAGAATATATAATATTTATAATACTTGTCAGGACAATTACAATTATTACAATTACAAATTGCAAATTACAATACAAAATAATAGAATTAAAAAAAATAAAAATTTAAGGTGCACCTAGGTGAGTAAACACCTGTATGTGCAATATTAGACAGAATATCGTATATCCAATTACATTATTATTCAGATTATTTAAAGTAACCAGGAATAGGAGAAAATAATAAAGGAGTTTTTTTTTTATACATTTATTTAACGTCGGCCTATTTCGACCTTTTTTTAGGCACTTTTCAAATATTTTTGCAAATGTAGAAATAACACTGATTGGACGATAGTTTGTAATATTAGTTTTGCAGCCCTTTTTAAATATTGGTATTACAATCGACATCTTAAATGAAGAGGGAACTTTGCCTGTTACAAAAATAAGATTTATAATATGAACTAGAGGATCAAGAATGTATATATGGAACTTTTTAATAAGTTTTGATGTTATGCCATCTATGCCTGGTGCACTATTTTTTAAAGCGTTGATATGCATAATTAATTCATTACTCAATACTGGATTTAAGGCCATAGAATTCATTAAGTTAGGATAAACTATATTAACTTTAGAAATAGGTTCCTTTATCACTGAAGCCAATCACTGAAAACTCAACATAGACAAAGAACAGGAAAATTGTATTTTTTTTTTTTTTAAATTCCTGCAGCGTGTAACAGTTCTTTTGTAATAAAAATTCTTTTTTCTGAAAGTATAAACATTGGAAGAGTTTTAATCTCAGAATTCAGTGCATTGTAAAGTTTACATCCCATGTAATGAAAATTTTTTTGGTACAATGTTGTATGAAAATTGTTTGGTACTAAGATAAGTTTTGTAAACTTAAATCATCATTTTTCTGATGTTCCATCTGGGCGGTGATATGGATATTTTTAACGTCAGGCTTATTGTTTTTGAAATATTTGAAATTTAAACATATTATAACGTTTGAGTACCATCTTTAAATTGATGGCACTCGGAACGTTTATAAATTGAGATATAATGTTTAAACTTCGAATATTTCAAAAACAATAAGCCTGACGTTAAAAATGCATATTGCGGAAATTGGAGGTAGGTCATGAAATTCTCTATAAAATGATTTTCTCTCTTCTGTTCCTATAGTTTTAAAAATAACGAAGTTATAAGCGGAAAAATTAGTTTCTTAGAAAAGCATAGGATTTTCTTGCTGTACTATTGACAGTAAAATGAAATTTTGAAAAAACCGCGTTGCCTGTTAATATAGAGCTCAAATTTTTTATGACTTCAAATCGCTTGTTTTATAAAGTATTGTGTTTAATATTAAAATAACATTTCTCAATTTTACTGGAGAAATTCCTTTTTTTTTTGTTCAAATAACTCAACAACTATTGCATTAAATGAAAAAAACGATGATATAAAAATTATTTTATAGCTTCTTAACCTTTATTTTTTCGTTTAATGTGATAGTTTATAAATTATTTGCAAAAAGAGAGCTTTTTCAGCAGCATCGTGAAACTTTATATTGATTCAAAGTACAATATTTTATAAATAAGTTCTCAAAAAATCCCATTTTGTGTTATACTACTTATTCATTAAATGTAATAATTTTTATGAATTCTTATTATAAAGAACCGTCACGAAGCACCCATTTTTCGATGCTAAAATCGTTATGAGATTCAGTGGTTAATTTTTTTATTTTCTTGTTCACCCCCTAAAACGGATTGCCCCCATGTAAAAAGCTGCTATCTTTAAGTGGTAAACTTCTTTTTTTTTATTTAATGTCGGTCTATTTCCGCTACTAAGGCCTATCACCAACGCCTGTAGACGAGCTACCCCCAACCAGGAATTTTGCCGAACCTCTTCCCTTAAGAAGAGTAGGGATCTTTTACTTGCCTAACATTTAATAGACAAGGGACCGACGGCTTTACATCCCCTCCAAAGGATGGTATATCATCTACACAACCCTCGCCTAAGGTAGCATAGCTTCCGCGCATACACTGATATACAAGCCGCTAGAAGATATGTGAGGCGAGGAGACAGTCTTCTTTGAAACGGTCGCCCATCCAAGTACTAACCGCGCCTAACGTTGCTTAAATGGTAAACTTTTTTATATTGGGTTTTAAAAAATTAGAAATCTGAAGTAATCTCTATAATTTCCGTAACTGTACTTGTATTGAATGACAAATACAGTATCTTGGGGTTCAAAAATTTGTGCTTTAAGTGTTAAAAAATATTAGTAACTAGATGATGGTATATGTTAAAATGAATCGATATTTTGTTGGTGACGCCATAACTTGAAAACGGCTGGACCGATTTGGCTAATTCTTTTTTTAAATGTTCATAATAGTCCGAATTAGGTTTTTATGGAAAGAAAAATTGGAAACGTTGCCGGAAAATTAGACAATTCTGGAAAAACTGAAAGTGCTTTTTGTGACAGGGAGGTTCGTAATAGTCCGAAGAAGGTTTTTTAGAAAAGAAAAATTGAAAAAGTGGTCCGGAAAATTAGAAAATTCTAGAAAAACTGAAAGTGCTTTTTGTGACAGGGATGTTCGTCGCGACAGGACGTCTGTCAGGTCAACTAGTTCCATATAAATACAGATTTATAAGAGATATGGGACGGCTGTTTAAGCGATTTAATTTGGTCCTTATGTGTAATGCACAAGTCACAATAATACATACAAATTTTCATTGAAAGCATTATGACTCGAGTACTACAAGATTGCCTACTTTCAGGAGCTTTATACCCCACAATAAAACGGTCCATCGCTAAGCGAATCCAGACATTATCCCAGGGATTGCTGTGAGTTTGCCTCCCACTAGTACTACTAGTCGTAGAAAAATGTAAGGACTTTATTTCTGGCGTACAATCTATCAATATTTGTAAACATGGGGTAGGAGGCAGTATAAGTGTAATAGCTCAAAAAAGTTTTTAAAATGTCTAGTTGTAGACAAGTTGGTAGCTCAGGGGATAAAAGTTACACGGAGTGCATGTTTGGGTCAACTGTCTAATGTACTAGGATCAGTACGAAATTATGACATTGGCAACGTTGGTGGGTAACGGACGTGTGTTTGCATTTTTCATAAGTGAAACCCCTTTTTTTAGACAGCTTTGATGTTGAATTTGGGGCTTCTTTAATATATGTGGTATTTTCATATTATATACTTATAAGGGAGATTTACGAAATTTTTATTTAAATTTTTTTAATATTCTCACCAATGTGAAAGAGTATAATCTACATGTTAAATAAATTCCACTTTTATTACATTTAAGGAGAATAATGTATGAGGTGAACTTCGAAAAATGTTTAGTACCTAGGGATCTACAGTTTGAATAGGGGGTGAGCGTAGGTGCGTCTTTACTATGTACATACTTTGATATGCGATGTAAAGCAACGTCAGGCGCGGTTAGTATTTGGATGGGTGACCGTTCCAACGAAGACCGCGTCCTCGCCTCACACATCTTCCAGCGGCTCGTATATCAGTGTCGCGGAAGCTATACAATCTTAGGCGAGGGTTGTATAGGGGATATACCATCCTTCGGAGGGGATGTAAAGCCGTCGGTCCTTTGTCTATTAAATGTTAGGCAAGTAAAAGATCCCTACTCTTCTTAAGGGAAGAGGTTCGGCAAAATTCCTGGTTGGGAGTAGCTCGTCTACAGGCTTCGGTAATAGGCCTCAGTAGCGGAAATAGGCTGACGTTAAATAAATGTATTTAAAAAAACAGTTTGAATAGAAGAATAGAATGGAATTCTTTATTGGTGTTATGATACACAGTGTTTACACACGTCAGCATGCAATAGGAAAGTTAAAGTATAAAATATTAAAATACAAAATAACAAGCATATGGTAGACAAATGATAAACTATTATTAAATATCGGATAATAGCATGGATTACAAATCACGGTCCTCGGCTGCCCACTTAACCTACCTTTGGGCTCACTCCACAGCTTTGTCAATGGGTAAACCTCCCGAAATGACAGCCTCATCCCCAAATCACAAATATAGGTAAAATAAGTGAGATACTGGTAGGCGGTTTTTGTTCATGAATAAAACTTTAAATTTAGTGTCCATTTAAATCGAAGCCAACAAGAATGAGTTGTCAAATTCACTTATCCTTCGGAACTGATAAATAACTTTTGACGCTTTTACAGGGAGGGCTGCAAAATCATATGATATGTAGCAGTTAAGGAATATCTAAACAAATGTTTTACTTTTCTTTAGTTTGTGCATGGCAATTCACCAAATACGTACCACTTCCTATAGTTAATTTTTTTCTACGAGTGAAATGGAAATTTAAACACGAAAAGCTTAAATAAGGACCATGGTACAGAAAAACAAATAATAAATTCTTTTGTAGGTCATTTAAGTGAAATTGACAATATAATATGACGTTAGCTAGCTGACTACGACAATTTCGAAAATTATTAATTAACGCAAAAGTAACTTTACTACACTCATGTATTCGATACGAAAAGTAAAACAACAGCTAATCGAGACAAGCACTTGGAAGGGTGACAACCAAGAAAATTCAGCAATCTCGCCCCACCATTCATCGGCTTGTATATCAGTGTATATGCAGAAGCTATACAATCTTAAGCGAGGATTGCATAGTAGATGTACCATCCTTCAGAGGGAACGTACAGTAGTCGGTCCATTGACTAACAAATGTTAGGAAAGTAGAGAAGTACAGAGACGAGGTTTGACAAAATTGCTAGTTGGGAGTAGCTTGTCTTCAGGCGTCGGTGATGAGCCTCAGCCATAAGAATAGGCCGACATTAAATAAAAGTAAAAAAATATTATTATTATTACTACGTTTATTACTCGAAACACAGGTAATTCTTAATTCACTAAATGTTTATATTATTTATGTCAAGTGGTCTTGTAAATAGAGTTCTCCTGTTGAACAATGAAACTTACTAATTAATTATTAAGAGTGAAAGTGCCCCAGAAAGATAAGTCATATGGCTTTCTCAAAAAGAACTCATAAATCATTTCTGAAATATTAAAAGAATATGCAGCAAATTTTACATGTATTTAATATAATTGTAATTTTTTCAATTTGAATTTCTTGTTTTATCTGTCGCCTTGTTCAATTTAAAATTCTATTGAGGCAGACAGTCCATGTTTTTCTGCTAAAAATGCATAATACATTGTATAAATTCCTTGCTAACAGGCTTTAATGTTTTATTCAAATACTTTTGGAAGTGGTTTGATAATAGGTAAATGCCTTAGATGAACCGATATAAATTTTAAATTATCTAAAAAATATCCTTTAGTTACTTGTCTACCATCATAAATAGCGGTTTACTTATTTTGTTTAGTGTATTCTCAACAGCGAGTTAAAGTTGTGCGGCATAATTTAAAAAAATATCAATATGTATTTTTATGAGCAACATGTAAGTGCATATAGTCCCTATTTTTAATTAAAGATTGACTACTGTTTTCATTAGGAAACTAATCATGATAGCTATTAAAATTACATTATGTTGATAATTTTGAATGTTAGATATGGCTTTGGTAGCTCAGTATGCTAAAGCGTCTGGCTAGCAAACTGAGTATGCCTAGTGAAGTGGTTAAATTTTTTTAAAAAATATCAAACAATTTTAATCATCTTAATGCCATCCCAGTCATGTGATCATTAAAATTAAAACTCAGATTATTACATATAAATACTTTTTATTATACTAAGATACGAGGTATTAGTCTTCTGCTTTGCGGAATTTATATTTTCCCCGCCAGGTCATGGGAACTGGACAAGTAGCAGGACATGGAACTTGTCCAGGAATTTCACAAATACAGTGCCTATCACATGCAGTACCAAAATTAGCTGGATTATCCTTTTTTTCCTTAGTGATCGTTTCAGCTTTTAGGACTTCTCTAAAAAACAAAATAAATATGTAAATTATTTTCTTTCATATGATACCCAGGTAATAACTTGCTTTGTTTTCCCAACTACTGCAATTAAATGTTCATATATTTCTTCTTTGGACTTACTATCTACATCGATAAGCATTTCATCACCAGTTTCTAAAAAACAACAAAAGATGAAACTTTTTGGTACAGCAGATTTGCATTTCAGATGATATAAGCAATTATCAGAGTGTGCCAAGCCATGATTTTGTGTAGATCACATGAATCTGAATGTGCTGTATATGTGAATAATTTAACTAAGGTGACTAGATCCCAAGAAGCAAAATGTTGGATACTGGAATCGGTGAAAATTACCTATACAATTTTCAGTGTAAATTAAGTAAGTACAAATAAGGCTATTTATATAAAAAAATACAATATCCAATAACATGTATAAAAAATATATAGAATTATTTTTAAAATGGTATAATTAAATTAGTAATTGTAATGTAATATGTTTATTTCCAAATACGTGTTTTAACAAAAAGTTACTTTAACAAAATAAATAAATCTCAAGTATAAAGAAACTTATAAAAATATCTGAACTCTAAATTTCAAATTTAATTCAAATTAGTTGTAGGTACATTTGAAGAAAATTAAATAAATGAGAGTATATTTTAATTGAAATCACCATGAATGGTTTGTGGGTGGCTAAATACATCATCGTAAAATAAACCCATCAATATATTTTTCTCAACTAAATGAATTTTGGAAGTTCATACGATATTACCATTTGCCGTAGCTGAGACTCGAACTCGGAAGTGATAAAGAATAACCGTGTTGCCGCTCACGCAAACCCACTTAGTGCACTACTAAAAACTGATCGTGTCACACATTAAAACCATCAATACCGCAGCCAGGATTCGAACCCGGGATCCTTTATATCAAGTCAAACATGTAAGCATTGAGCCACTGAGATGGGCAGCTTTCAAAACTTTAACCTTAATCCCTACCCACGAGAACGGAAGAGGAGGCTATAAGACATGAAGGAGCAGAATCATAGAATTAATTACAGCACCTTGTTTTGTTTTTATCCCATTTGACTTGAAACACGAAGTTTTTGAGGATCAAAATTCTTAAATGTGGGACGCTTGTATTTGCGTGGCATGCTATAAAAATGAGGGGCAATCCCTCAATATGTATGGCTAGATTTAACTCACCATAAAAACATCTTATAAATGGAGTTGGCGTTAAGTTTTTTAGAGTGGCTATCTGGAGTTGTGGATTTTTATATTGAATTTGTGGTAGATACCAAAAGACAAAATCTCTGAAACAAAGCTGTAAAACATGACATGCGATAGTTTTTAAACACATTTCTTACTTTGTTCCTAAATGGTTTTCTCCTGATGTGTTATAGTTCACAGTCAATATTTTAATTTTATCTTTTAATACTAGTCTTCCGGCTTCTAAATATTTAAGTGTTCTCCTAATAGGAGCAGGTCCTTTCATAAAAGGCATATTTTATTATTTTATCACTGAATTCTAGAAGACTGTTAAAAATAAAAGTAAGGTTATATATACTTCTTTAGTCTACTTCTTCTCCTGACAATGTTTTAAGTTCACTTTCAAACATGTTCATTTGGTTAACTGCCAAGTTGCAAACATGAATCGATATATTATGGGAGATTGTACTATTACAGACGAATTAACGTAACTAATCGATTTTTTCAAAAAAAGTCTGTTTTAAACAGGGATTTTTATGTCAGTTATGTCTTTGACAAGAAATCATTGGTGGGTATCACAATGACATTGACACTAATAAAAATAATAAAATATATTATGATTGATGCACCACTTATGAGCACCAATCGATTACTTTTTTTCTGCGGCAATAGTACCTACATCAAATTGCCTAGTAGATGTCTTATATTTGACAAGGGATAGTTGAATGCAGTGTTCCAGCATTGCCATTTCCAATATTTTTGCTTCCGAAAAAGATATTCTTGTTTGTTATCGATAAAATATCGTAAAGTTTATATTATCGCCGTTTTTAGGTGCATCGTAAATCTGAGCTCGACTATAACAAGTGAACTAGACGACGTTGTATGAGAGACAACACGGCTAGTCGCTCCACCACTCCTGAATTCGAGTCTCAGCTACGGCAGGAGGCAATGTCGTAGTGAATGGTCGTTGTGTAATTCTCTGTGTGTATATGTGTCCTGGTTGAGTGGTGGAATAGCTAATGTTAAACTCCGCCAGGGCGGCGCCGGTAATCTAAATAAGTCGACAAAAAAGTTATATAAACCATAATTTATACATATAAAATTCCTTAGTAGTTAGACAAATTTTAACAATATCAAAGCCCCAAAACATCATAAAGTTCTTTGTTAACGATCTTAATACTCCTATGTTTTACTATATGCCTGTTTTTGTGCATTGTAAAATTAGTAGTGTACTTATCATCTGGAGAAGCCACTGTGTGGTGAAACAATTGTTATGGTAACTAACAAAGACATAAAGTGAAAATAAAAAAAAACTAGAAAAGTATTTTCTCTAATAACACTTAGTTTAGTAAAAATAGTAAAAAATAAATCGGCAGCTACTGGAAGCGGCTGGAACCTCCCCACTTGGTGGATCTTTGAAGCCGACGAGAGCATTAAATTGTGTAACAAAACGGCACTAAACGTAATCCGATCTCATCCTCCTCCAAAACCTTTTCAGATCTTCTGGGGCACTAAAAAACCCTCAACTTAATGAATTTACAATCATCTATGCGAGTTATTACCTACATTATCGCTCGTTGAATAATATACTATTAGGATATTAACAACTTTAACATCACTTGAACGACTAAGAAAGTCTAGTTATCCTAAATACTACAGATTTGTAAAGCAACAAACTGAAAATTGGTAAAGTGATAATCTATAATAAATTCACCAACGAAGGTAGAGAAAGCATATGATATTGACATTGTTACATCTACCTAAGTTTGTGACAATCCACTAAAAGTTACAAATGTGCCGAAATCTTATTAACATGACACGACACCAACGTTATCGGATGACAAACGATGACAATGACAATCATCAAAATTTGCTCATTGCAATCCGATCGCTCGTGGCTGCCTTTGTTAAATCAAACATTAGCATTTCAGTAATTTTACTAGATTTTAGAGGAATATTTGTAGTTTAATTCTTCGATTTGTCTGTATATATATTTAAAAACGGCACTAAACGTAATCCGCTCTACTTCTAGAGCAGTGAAGAAACCCTCACATGTGAATTGACACGTGATGTGACGAGTTTCACGATGTAACCGCTACGCGCATCGATCATGTCATGCGAAATGCGATCTATGCCATATTTGCTTTGTTTTTAATTTTTTTCACGGAAACCAAATCGAAAGGGTGGAAGTGTGATATATCGTTGAAATCAGAATTTTAACTGCTTTTCAATGGTTCCATTGTAAACTGAAAGTAAATATAAAATAAACAACTTGTTGCGTCAAAATGGCACTAAACGTAATCCGATCTCAACCAAAACTTTTTCAGATCTTCTGGGACACTAAAGAAACGCACACGCAAAGTTTCATTCAAATCCGTTCAGTAGTTTCGGCGCTATCGTGCTAACACACATACACACATACATACACACATACACACACACAGACATTTTTCAAAAACTACTTTTTTGGGTTCCTAGGACCTCAAAACGTAAAGATTTAATGTTATTTCAATTTTCGTTTTTGAACCAATTTTAGTAACCTCTCACAATTTTATTGTGGAGAGGTTAAAATGCGATAGAGAAAATTTTACAAAGAGCAACGCGACGTAGAAAAATAAGTTTGTTTTGTTGAAACTAAAAATAATCGAGTTTTCTACATTGATATATATATATATGAAAAATACTAGGTTCTCGGGCTGAACTGCGTCTGAGATTGTTAATGTCTCGCTGTTTCGGTTCGTGTTTTGGAGCCATTTTCAAGAGAAAAAAGGGGGTCAAGACATGCCTACCTTGCACTGACGAGAGCCAACAGCTCGAAACTGCAGTCTGCAAGTGGTATGGGACGACTGGCATGACAGCTCCTTTAAATAGGATCGGCTGGTGTTTGTTGCAATTGAAGCATTAGCGTTTTGTTGGTAATATGCAATTACACTTAACACGCCAGGCTTGTAACTTGTAATTCAGCGCTCGGCGGGGCACATAGCTCGGAGAGTAGTTGTTGGCTGCAGTCTGGTTACATCCCTTATAGTAAAATAAGGATTTTATAGAGGAGCTTGCTTGTTGTTTTTTAGGTTTTCGCGGGTGTTAAATGAAGTGTTATTGTACTTCCGGGTGCTCTCTCGCGTCGATGGTCGACTCCTCCAGGAGTCACGGTTGTCTAAACGACGTTTCGGCAGAATCTCTTCTGCCATCTTCAGATTCTCACTGAAAGCTGCCTACTGCTGCTTCTCGTTGCTCGAACTGAACTGACTCCATCACAGCAACAAACAAGAAAATATACAGGGTATTCCATTCGAAAAAATTGAGAAAATTCAATTTAAAATGTTCTTAATTGAAAGATAATTTTTGGCCACCCTGCACATTTTTAGGAAATGAAAATGATTCAAAAACATTAATTAGATGTCTCGTAACTGGTATTCACATAAGTTTGTCTTAAAACTCATAATTGTGACTGTGGTGATTTTTTTAATATTCATTTGCAGATTGCATTATTTCAACAAAAAAATTCATTACATCCAAGTGGTTGGGAGATATTCAATGCTAATATAGGAATCAATAGAGCCTAGAAAGAAGCTTCAAAAAAATGTACTGATATACATAGCATTCCATTTAAAAAAAAGGCACTTGGTCCTGTAATTTCGCCCTGTATGTTCGAAAATAATTTCCAGTTATAGAGTTTTTTATCTAGTTTGCTTGCAATTTTTTAAAAAATTTCTAGCTATCATAGAACTCAAGATATTGCGGTCCGACGCACTATTGCCACACTCTGTATATTCACTATAAAACGTTGCCAAGAGTAATACGTTTTGTGCAAATTAGACAGCTTATTGTCAAAAATTAAATCCCTTGCGCTAAAGTGTTCGTTATAAATATGATTGTAGCAATCACCAGATCCTCCGCCATTTTTTAGACTTATTAACATGTTATATTTATCAATGTAGATATTCTGTATATTAACTTACGTAATATGAAAATGTTTGACACAAATGAGTTTAGACACATATAGAATAAAAATGTATCAAAGGGGATTAAAAAGTGCTATAGAAGTAACCTTCTAAAGTGAGTCCCCTTGGAGGTATGGGGTTGTATAAACTACGTCATAGGGATGATCATGGATAGTAGGCTATTAGGACCCCTGAAACGCTATATTTTTGACAAACCATGCCTAATTAAATCGACTAAATATTTTAGTTAATGCACAATTATATTACTTGACTATTAATTTCCTTAACAAAATTAGAAAAACATGTTATTTAGTTATCTTGATCCTCTTCGTCATTAATTATTAATTTTAAATGTCATGATTAACTAATTAACAAATATTTGATACATTCTTCGCCAAAAGTATGAAAAATTATCTTCTCTGGACTCTAGAATTTTACCACTATCGTTTTGTACTTAATAAACACCACAGAAATTAGACATATTATATATATTTAGATTTTTCATGTTTTGAAATGCAAAGGCGTACCATCGGTCTTTCTATTTATGTTGGCAATGCTTAAATCATGGCTTTTAAATTTTGTATTTTTAAGTAAAATGCATTTTTAACCAGATCTTTTCTCTTTCCCAAATCTAAACTTTTATTCTTCAGGTGAACGGTAATTTTTTATTTCTCTCTTCCGGGTTGATGTAGAGCAAAATTGTATAATACGTATAGGTAAGGGAGTTTACCAACATTACATAAGGATAAGCACAATCGACTGCGGTGGCGGTGGTGATCGCGATATCAAAAGCTATCATATCAACACAAGTCGAAACAATCTTGTGCAAATATTTTCACTTCATTCGTCAATTACTTCAACATGTAATGTATTACTTATCTACTTCCTATTGCATTATTTTATACATGGCATGGAATGAAGAAAATGTAAATAGTTTATCTTCTAAATACGTAAATTTTAGCACCTGAAATGAAAAACATTAACTATAAGTTATTGAGATAAATACATAAATCAAAAGATTGTCTAAAATAAGAATCTAATCTTATTAGAAGACTAAAAACTAACGTAAAAGTTGACTTGATGACATTATAAACTTTCCCCCCATGCAAAAACTCCATTGCGGCAACTTAGACTAAATGTTCGATATGGTCTACTCCTACTTCTATGCCTTTTCTAATTCTATTCATAAAAGATTTTCTTACATTGAAAAATACATGCTCCTGTCCTCTAATAAAATTCGCTGCGTTTTGTATTTTGTCCCACAGTTCTTCTCTTGAGTTGATAGTCTTTGCATAGACTAAGGACTTCATATGTTCCCACACATAATAATCCAAAGGATTATAATCAGGACTCCTTGGTGGCCAAGCAAACTCACTTCCTCAACCGATCCATCTGCGCGGGAAAGTCTCTTCAAGATAATTCCTGGCTTCAATGGAGAAATGAGGGGGAGCTCCATCTTGCATGAACCACATTCTGTTTCATATGTCTAGTATGAAAGCATGTATATATATATATATATATATCAGCAAGATTGTAACAGATAAGACTTCTTATTTTCTTTTCAAAAAAGAACGCAATTCACCATATTTTTCCATATTCACATTGTGCTTTAATATTAAAACACTTTTTAACATTAAGTAATATGACCGCAATGAAGAAGGTTTATATTTTTCTCCTAATTCGACAAAATAGGCCAGTTTTCCAAAAATGAAGTTGTCTTTTTTGAATACGATCCATGAAGCTTCTGTAAGTACATTTCATCGTAAAAACGTTTCGACTTTTCTGGCAGCAATGTAGATGTTGTTGCTTCCGCTTTTTGAAGAACATATGGTGGTGTACAAGAAAATGCTTCTTCAATATCACTATCCACTACGTTTTTCACACTTTCCATCTTAAAATTGCACAATAAATAAACACGAACCGCTTTTTGACAATTATATATTTATACTGTCATTTTGTTTCAAAATGGTTTCCATGGCTGTTTTAATTTTCAAAGACATTATGTTAAGTACTGTTTTTTGATTGTTCTAAGATGGAGAATAATGATCCTTTATTCCCACATCATTAATTCCTGTGGGAATAATATATGGCATTATATAGCAAAATTGACACATATAAAACATATTATACAGGGTGGGGCTAGAAATTTTTTAAAAAATTGCAAGTAAATTACATAAAAGAGTCTATAACTAACTGGAAATCATTTTCGAACATACAGGGCAAGCCAAGACGAAATTACAGGACCACGTGCCTTTTTTAAAATGGAATGCTATGTATATACATTTTTTGAAGCCTCTTTCTAGACTCTCTCCCAACCACTTGGATGTAACGAATTTTTTTGTTGAAATAATGTAATCTGCAGATGGATATTTAAAAAATCACCACAGTCACAATTATGGGTTTTAAGAGAAACTTATGTGAATACTAGTTACGAGACATCTAATTAATGTTTTTGAATCATTTTCATTTCCTAAAAATGTACAGGGTGGCCAAAAATTATTTTTCAATTAAGAACATTTTAAATTGAATTCTCTCAATTTTTTTCAAATGGAACATCCTGTATATTTTTCGACGATGTGATGTAGAAATGAAAAACGAACGTTTGTTGTAAGTACTTCCCTATGGCTAATTGCAACCATTTTAGTTTTATAAATAAATAAGTGTTAAATTCAAGAATAAACTTAAAAAAAGAGGTTCCCTCAAATAATTCATTAGAAAAATTTATAATAAGTTCGACGTGTTGACCATTTTGATTAACACACGTCCTTATGCAATTTTGAAATGAGACCATTTAGTGGGACCATTTCTTCCAATCCATTGAAATGAGTAAATAGTATTTAACCGGTCCTTTACTGTAATGTTTTTTTTTGTACATTTTTTTGCTGTTTATTATTCGACAAGCAATAAAACCTCAGTTTGGTATATATTGTCGTGTACAAAGGATCATTTATGACACTTATCGGTCGTTACAATTTGTATTGAATTAAAAATATTTGAAATTTTACAGTATGAATTTTAATAAGGCGGAACTTGTAGACATGACTTTTATTTTGGGCGAGCCAGACAGAAATTGTTTACTTGCCAATAGAATTTATCACCGACGTTATCCTGAAAGAAGTATTCCTGATGGTAGCAGCTTCCAAAATCTCCTGTATAGATTTCTGGAAACTGGAGATGTCGAATATAAAAAAAGTGAAAGAATAAAACGTGTTGTGAACGAAGAAAATGAGTTTTCTGTGGTGCTGGCAACGGTTGAGAATCAAAGTCAAACAGAAGTGAACTCATTAGTAGGAATAAGTAGACGGTCTGTGGGTCGAATCATAAAAAGAAATAAGTTGCACGCATATCATATTCAAATGCACCAGGAATTATCTGATGACGATTTTCAAAGACGCCTACAATTTTGTAATTGAGCCAGAGGTGTGCAACATGATGTCAACTTGTTCAATACTGTTTTATTCAGTGATGAGGCAACTTTTCATAAAAATGGATTTGTTAATAGGCACAATTTCCATTATTATGCTTCGGAAAATCCTCACTTTTTTATGCAAGTTGATAACCAACACAGATGGTCTATAAACGTTTGGGGAGGAATTATTGAAGAACAGGACCCTATTGGGCCACATTTCTTTGATGGTACATTGACTGGAGTTATTTATCTTCATTTTTTGAAAAATTTCGAAATGGATGTGGTCTCAGCAAGATGGTGCTCCACCACATTATTTAAATGCAGTTAGAGACCACTTAAATAATACCTACCCTAATCAATGGATTGGAAGAAATGGACACACTAAATGGCCTGCTAGATCCTCAGATCTTACAAAAATTGATTTCTTTTTATGGGGATACGTGAAGGAAATTGTTTATAGGGACACACCAATAACAGTACAAAAAATGAAAGAGAGAATAATAACTGCCTTTACATCTATCACACCGGCAGTTTTAGGAACAGTGGGAACTTCATTTCAAAAGCGCATAGAGATGTATGTCAATCAATATGGGCAACATGTGGAACATTTATTATATTTTTTTCTACTGAGCTATTTGAAGAAACCTCTTTTTTTAAGTTTATTTTGAGTCTTGTAATTATTGCTCAATAAAACGAAATTGTTTGCAATTAGCCCTAGGGAAGTACTCGCAAAAAATGTTCGTTTTTCATTTTTACATCAATCGTCGAGAAATATACAGGGTGTTCCATTTGAAAAAATTGAGAAAATTCAATTTAATATGTTCTTAATTGAAAAATAATTTTTGGCCACCCTGTACATTTTTAGGAAATGAAAATGATTCAAAAACATTAATTAGATGTCTCGTAACTGGAATTCACATAAGTTTTTCTTAAAACCCATTATTATGATGTGTTACACGCCTTTGAGAGACGCGAAGTACTATCAGCAACCTTCTGTGATCTCTCGAAGGCATTTGATTATATCTGTCATAGTATACTAAATGGAAAACTCCCGTACTATGGTATTAGAGGTCCACCACTTGATTTTATAATATGTTACCTTCAAGACCGAGTGCAAGTTGTGGATTATAATGGGGAGAGGTCATCGACGATATTGGTAAGTTCAGGAGTCCCTCAAGGGTCTATACTAGGCCCGCTCCTGTTTCTTTTATATGTAAACGATTTTTCAAGTTACATGAACGGGATAAAAAGCATACAATACGCGGACGACACCACCTTTTATTTATAGTACCGGGACAGATTTAACAAAGCTAATTCAAACTAATGCCTCTGCTCAAATGCGCGCAGGTAACTGGTTCGCTGCTAATAGATTATCACTTAATAACGATAAAACAATATCTATAAACTTTACATTAAAAAATTCCCTGAATGTTGAATCCACTAAATTTCTAGGTATAATTCTAGATAAAAATTTAACCTGGAAAAACCATATCGATATGTTAACTAATAAATTGTCTAGCATAATATATTTACTTCGTAAAATTGCCATATATGTTCCACTAGCAATAAGTAAAATAGCATATATCGGACTTTTTCAATCACAATTAACTTATGGTATTCTCATGTGGGGATATTCAACAGAGTGGGGTAGGGTATTTATATTACAAAAAATGGCAATTAGAATTATAACTAAAAATACACCGCGCATCACATGTAAACCCCTATTTGCCGAGTTAAAAATTCTGACCTTTCCAGCTTTATACATATATTATTGTCTAGCGTATATAAAGAAAAATGAACAACAATTTCACACGCAAAGTACTATTCATAAATATGAGACTAGAAAATCTAACGAATTAGTTCTCCCACAATATAGACTAGAAACCACGCATAAAAGTTTTATATATCTAGCTATAAAAATGTACAATCACCTGCCTAACAAAATAAAAGAATTATCATTTGCCAGATTCAAAATAGAGATCAAAGAAATGCTTACCATGTTAGTACCATACAGTATCAATGATTTTTTTGACAATATATTTCAGGAACCATAACAGTTTGAAATTTAAAAAAAAAATCATATATTATTTTAATTAATGACTTAAGGTGTCTTAACTTCTTGTAATTCATTATATCAATATATATATATATTTTTTAATTATTATAATTGTCCTTTTTTTTTAATTTTGTGATTATATAGGTAGTTTGTAATTTTTAAGTTTGTAATTTTTAATTTGTAATTTTTAATTGTGAATGTATTTCAGATTATTTTATGTATCTTAACATAATATGTATGTATTTATATGTTCATGTACTTTGTTCTCTTGACAATGCTAAAAAATGTAAAGTTATTCAGCAAATAAAGCAATTTATTATTATTATTATTATTATGACTGTGGTGATTTTTTAAATATCCATCTGCAGATTGCATTATTTCACCAAAAAAATTCATAACATCCAAGTGGTTGGTAGATATTCAACGCTAATATAGGAATGAATAGAGCCTAGAAAGAGGCTTCAAAAAATGTACTGATATACATAGCATTCCATTTAAAAAAAAGGCACTTGGTCCTGTAATTTCGCCTTGGCTCGCCCTATATGCTCCAAAATAATTTCAAGTTATTGACTTTTGTATCTAATTTACTTGCAATTTTTTAAAAAATGTCTAGCTATCGTAGAACGCGAGATATCGAGGTCCGACGCGCTATTGCCCCACCCGTGTATTAGTCGTAGATAAACGTATATTATTGGTGACAATATACGATCAAATGAAAAATTTACCAAATATATTGCTTATTCTCGTTTGTTAAACAGACTAGTGTTATTTGAGATTATTTTTGTAATAAAAAAATATTTTGATCACTTTCTTGGATGAGGATGGATTATTCATCACTATTTCTGCTTGTGATAGGATTTATCGATTTGTGTTTACAAAAAATCCACGAGGCCAAAACTGTCGTGCTCAATGGGATGTGTAGATTAAATATTGTAATTTACAGAGGATCTTATTCCCACTATTAGTGCCTATTGCAGAGCTCAAACATCCTTTCGTGCACTCCCATGTCTTCATTATACATTTACTAGTGTCATAGCTTATCAGAATTAAACAATACCGATGCACCTATAACTCCCTCCCAAACTAAAAAGTGCCAGTTCTAATTCAGACACTGTTTAGTAATTTTGTTTAAAATGAATTTTTGGGTAAGTTCCTATGTTTATAATTTCTTTAATAATTTCATATATTAATATTTTATCAGCAACAGACAAGCTGGACTTTTAGCATCAGCAATAATTTTAATTTGCAAAAATCGTTCGTGGTGATAGTTCACTTTTTAAATTGTAATCGAAATAACAAGAGTAGTACCTATTTTATTTTGAATCGGAGTAATTTATTTATAATTTTTGATATTATTCGTTTGCCCGTATTATTTAATAAATTCTTGACATATTTGACGGATTACTAACACGCCTTTAAAAATTTATGTTCATATATAAAGTCATTTTTTAAATGGTATTTTTCATTTCGTTTCTCAATAAAGTATATTTTTCAACAAATTTTATGAGGTTACCTAAGTAAGTCGTTAAGAAAAAATGATACAATAATTCATAAAATTTATATATTCGACCGTTTACAGGTAATTATTTTTTATGGATATTAAATATTTGTACTTTTTCTTTTCTTATTAATTGATTTATCCATTGTTCTGCAAATGATTAATGGATGTATTAAATACATTTCTGCACCATGTTTTGTTGAGTCTAATAAAACTACGTCTAAAGTAATGCTAATATATAAGAATTAAAGTTATTAAACAGAATCAGATTAGATTAAACAGCAAAACAGAATAGAAAAATATTTATTTATTTTATTACAAATTAATTGTAATATGTTCATTTTATATTAATTTTATAGCGAAAAATGTTAAGAAATTTTAAAGATAAGTATTTTTCCCAGTAACAGAATATACAAATTTATTTTGTAGCATTTTTTTGAAAATTAATACAGAATGACCGCTGAAAAGGACAAGAAGCATCAAATAGCATATCACTTTATAGCTGCTTTACTTTTTAAAATTGAAATTTCTGAATAGTCGCTTTCGAAAAATTTAATATACAATGAAGTAGATTACGTATTCGATTAAATGTTATAAATATCTCCCTCAAACTTCAATATATAAATAAAGACTTTATTAAATGTTTTCTTAGCAGTATTTTTGAAATAATTTGATGGCAATTTATTAAAGCATTTTTAAACTATCATTACAATGGTTTAAAGTATAAGCACTTTATAAATAAGTTCAAAACGTTTTTTTGCAAAAAATTGAACCGCATTTGAGAACATCTCCCACTTCCGCTCTAATAATTATTGAAAAGTATTATTTGGGTGGTCTTTGGCAGATAACATTCGTACGGTGTAGGCTGATCACGAAAAATCTTTAGCCATCAAGTATTTTTATAAGTACTTTCATTTTCACCTAAAATAAAAATGACACTTCTTTGAACTTAAATAACCATTAGGTTGTAGATTGTTTCAAGAGTCGCTTGGCTCTGAATAGCCTTAATTCACTTTGATCTATAAGATCTTTTGTGATTTACTCTACACTTAGTTGTTGGCTAGGATTCCTGAGATGATATCTCAAGGGACAGTGGCCAGTTAGAAGAGCTGTTATCGGCCTTAATTCGGACTTTTCAAGTTCGAGAAGCCTTGGGGCATTCTTTGCCAAATAAGTTATGAACAAACTTTTTCGCTTGTCTTTGGCCTGGAGTATTCCTCCAGTAGGACATTTTCTAATCCTTTTTCTATTTCTGGATCTCCTCCGTTATGTGTCCTTGGCCAGGTCACAAAACGGTTCAAGTTCAATAAATGGTGCTTCAGCTCCTTTTTTTGCAAGGCTGTCAGCAAATTCGTTACCTTATTGTACTCCCTCATGCCCTGGCATGCACATCAAGGTAACCTTGTTGTTAGCCAGTTGCCTCAAGGACTCGAAAGTATAGGACCTTAGAGCTTTTAATGCGCCTAGCTATCTGATAGTATATAGAACTTTGCCCTTAGAATGACTTTATCAAGGTATTCTTGGGCGCACAGATCTATAGCATGAATTTCTGCCTGGAAGATGGTTGAGGTGTTACCCTTTCTCCAATCGCAGTGCCTCCATCTTGCACGTCTGACGGCTTTCAATCAGCACGTCAAACGAACAGTCAAATAGTCATTATTACAAAGTAATCTGAAATAATTACATTTCAGCAACACTGACGTTGACGTTGAAATATTTTGTATATTTGACAGATATATAATAAAAAAAATTCATTTCATTATAGCCCCATAGCTCCATCTAGTTTTTGGGGAACATTTTTCATTTTTACTTTTGTAAATATTGAAAAATATTATTTAGTTTCGTAATACTTATAAGCAAAAATTAAAAAGACCTTCCCCTTGTTCTCTCTGAGATTAAACTTAAGCCGACAAATATATCTATAGCCTAATAGTATACTGAGTAGATACTTGAAAATGAAATATTTTATTTTATATGCAGTGTTATAACACTGAAGTAATGGCATACGCTTGATGAATTCTACATTTATTTCATCAATAGAATCTTGTTTATATTTTTGAGTTTTAAATGGGGCTCTTTATTTGTTAATTGACTTGTTAATTTAATTTCATTGATTATATCATATTCCTAAACTTAATGTAGTGTATTAAGTTTATACTTTGCACTTCAATTTTGATAGGGACACTGAAGTTATAAATCCAGATTCCCTTTATTATTCAAGTTAGAGGAATAGACGAGTCGTATGAATACCCAAGCGTTCTTCAGTGCATTTTACATTTCATCTGTTATCTGAGAGTTATAAGATATTAATTAAAAGCAAAACTGCAAGCGGCTACAATAATATTGCAAAGGTTGTGAATTCAACCCAAAACATAATGAACATAACAATTTTAGTATAATTTGTTGCTCTTTAAAGTTGTTTATCCGTACAAAATATATTTTTCTGGCCGTCAACTTCTCTTCCTCTTAGCTTTTCAAATTTTGAAGATATCTCTTTTTAAAAGTGAATTAAATAAGTTCTCTTTTGAAAACAAAATCAAAATTTCTAATGTTAAAGTAGCATAAACTCGGGTAAACTCTTTTCCGGAGACCCCGTATATGAGTATAAAGAAATATTTTTATTAATACGTCTTTGTTGAGAGGCACAAAGATCTACCCATTTTTATGCTCAAAAGTAACACTTTTTATAAGCATACACGACTCTTTACTATTTATTATTTTAAATGTGTAAAAACATGATAAGAAAATATAGCTTACATAAAATTAACATAGGTTGAGTCGTAAAAAATTTCAGATCACGTCAATTCGTGATGTTTATCAGGACATTTTCTAAAGTTTTTAACACCTCACTCGAAAAAATGCAAATGAATTGATAAGATTGGAAATATGTTTTGAAGAAATCCACCTTATTCATCAGTTATACATCAATCATAAGCGCCGAGTTTACGACCATTAGAAGGAATCCAGCACATACAGGCAATAACTGATAATTTGAATATAGCCAATATATTTTTGATTTTTCCTGGATTCAGCAGACAACATGAAATATACCGAATAAGATATAATACGCATTAAAGATTTGTACTTTTCTGAAGAAAAAAAACTCATTCTATAGACTGAGGTTTTGACGTACCAAATAAATCGGCAATTTCTCTCATCAGGAGACCTCGCCGTCTCGTTCTTAAGATTACCATAGGTTGGCATTTCCATATTCTTATTCCAATCAGAAGGTATTGAAACCTTTGACAGTATTCTAGAAAAAGAAGGTTTCCAACAACAAGGGAGGCGGTAGGCATTTGGGATCATTTATTGCCCTTAAAAATCAACGACAACACTTAAGTTGTATGCCATTATCCTGTATGGGATGCGTCCATCTTCCAACAAGATAAGGCAAGACCTCGCGGAGCAAATCTTACCAACCAGGAAGTTCCTAGGAGAAAATGATACATTTTCACATATTACCTTAGCCTACCAAGTCTCCTGATTTCCTATTCATAGGTCTAATGTGTAGTATAACCCCGCCACCATTAACAAACAGTTGGAATGGGACTCTCGTTAAAATATTAACGACTTAATTTTGAGTATGCATAGATAATTTCTGAATATATAAATTTCATGAAACCTACCCTATTTCTTTAGGCTGTTGAAATTATTTAAACTGAATAAGTATGTGCCATTCCATTAGTCTTTTCTGAAATTATTTATCTCGCTAAGGTGCAAAAATTAATTATTATAACGAACCCTGTACTGTAGGTATTAAGAAGACATTTATAAATAAATTTTATATAGTCATTGTGAAGTACATAATTATCTTTTTAATACTCATTAAAAATTTGTCGCCGTTACTAAAACTGATGATTATCATTTAAAATATGTTTGATTGTATTATTATTGCTTTTGTCGCTGAACCATTGTAAAGTACAATTAATCATGGCTTGGTGCAGATGTACTCGTTGAGTGCAAGATATTATAAGATTAAGTACACTCCAACGTAAACATTATTGCTATTATGTCGTCACCTGATGAAATGAGTAACTTAAGTACACATGCACTGAATATGCACCCAAAATGTACTTAGAATGGGAGATATAATTAAATTGTCAGACTACTTAATTCAGTGGCGAACTTGTTATATATTTTAAGGTAATTTACCAATAGTTTGACTATTTAGAATTGTTAGTTAATTTTTTGAAAGCTTAATTAATTAATGTTAAAAACTGATAAATTTTTGCTTGTTAAATATTAAAATAAACGGTATAGTAGAGGGAATGAATGCGTTTAGATCTTATTCGTTACTACATCAATGTAAAAACTTGAAACTTTTTGCATTATATGAAATGTGTCAATGCATTTCTGAACTCGCATATTTGGAAGAACATTCGTCAATTTCTGGGCCGTTATGCTATTAACTACGCGTCTTATTCGTAGCTCCAAGTTTTCACGGGTTGTAACGGCAGTTGCGTAGACAATATTTTTTAAATGGTCCCAAAAAATCTAAGGGTGCCAAATCAGGTAAACTTGGAGGCCGCCTTTCAGAAACATTAGTCGAAATGGCGATTTCTACGAATCTCTGTTAAAGGTAATCATTTATTATTCTTGAATTATGGGGAGGAGCGCCATCTTGTTAGAAATACATCTCGTTCTACAAACGAAATGCAGGGGGAAAACTTACAGATTTAATTTATTTTGTTTTAAGTGCTTCATTTATTAAATTAATATTATATGTTTAATTACAGGACTTGGTGCAATATTTGGTTCCTAATGTGCAAACTACAATACTGCTCGCTTTTATATTATATTTACTGTACCGATATTTAACAAGAAATCACAATTACTGGAAAAAGAGGGGAGTGCCATACGAGGAACCATTTTTCTTAGCAGGCAACTTGTGGGAGGTTTTTAAAGGGAAAAGGCAGATAGGAAAGCATTTAGGATACTTGTATGGAAAGTACACGACTCCATACTTTGGAATATATATAGTGGGGCAACCGTACCTAGTTTTACGGAATCCCGATATAATAAAAAGCATAACTATTAGAGATTTTAATAATTTCGAAGACAGAACTTTTGCTTGCGATAAACATGCCGATGCGATGGCAGGAAACAGCCTTTTTATCTTAAGAAATCCAGACTGGAAGAATATTAGAAACAAGTTAACGCCTATTTTTACCTCCGGAAAATTGAAATTAATGTTTCCCATAATGAAGAAATGTTCTGCCGAAATGCAAATCTACCTCGATAAGCATGTCGGGGAAATAGTTGAAATTAAAGAGGTGTCTGCAAAATACATGACAGATTTAGTAGCATCCTGTTTTTTCGGATTTGAAACTAATTCTTTCGGAGAAACGGACTCCGCTTTCAGGATAGTTAGCAGAAAAATGTTCGACATTGATATAGGCACTGCATTCCGCTTGTTTTCTTACTTCTTTGTGCCACAATTTGTTTCCTGGTTTAAGCTAAAGTTACTAGATACAACGTTTTTGGAAGCTGTCTTCAATGATACTATCAAACACCGAGAAAGCACAAACACCAGGAGGAATGACTTTGTTGATTTGTTATTGGCATTGAGGGAAAACTTCAGCGATAATAATACACATTTTGGTAAGTCGTTTCCAATTACAATGTAGGTACCGGTTAATTGAAAATTAAAAAAAATCTGGTGATGCTACACTTTTCAGATGGTGGTATCGCAAGTTGGTAATTCAGCTGATAATTTATTGTAACTTACATATCTTACGTATCTCTCAGGCGAGAGAGTATGTAATTTCTAGTTTAGTAGAAGAAATCATGAAAACTACAAACTTGCAATGCATCTCATATTCGAAGGTTTAAGAAATGTAGCAATATTTTTAGTTTCTAGTCTAGGAACTGGAATTTCAAAAACTACCAGAATTTTAGGAGTGTGCCAATTCTTCTGTAATTTTTTAGATACAAAATCCATGGTATCCCAAGCAATCACATTTTTCGTAGCGGGTTTTGAAACAACAAGTAATGCAGTTGCTTTCGCCCTTTACGAGTTGTGCCTTAGACAAGACTGCCAGAACAAACTTAGGGAAGAAATTAAGGAGAATATTCATTCGGAAGACGATATTACTTTCGAAAATGTTCATAAACTGAAATATTTAGACATGGTACTTTCGGGTAAGTCCTATTGATTATGATAGTATACGGGGTGGTACAATTTAACACTTTCTGAAATATTATACTTACAAAGTACCTTTTAAAAGCCCCTTTAAGCCATTTAATAAACTTTATTAAGAATTGAACCACGTGATCATTTTCAAAAATTAATGGCTGAATTTAAATTTTGAGGTAATATTTATGTCAAAGATAGCGCCCAAAATTAGTTTTGTGGATATCCTTTTTGGCAAGCATCTTAGAACGAATGTTTAAAATGTCATATTAAAGTATAGGTATATGGTTTTTTTTTTTCAGAGACACTGAGGAGATATCCATTCGGACCGTTCTTGAATAGAAAATGTAAAGAAGATTACGTGATTAAAGAAACTGGACTGGTAATCGAAAAGGGTACACCAGTCTTAATTCCAATAGACGGCATACATAACGACCCCGAATATTACCCAGAACCAGAAAAATTCGACCCAGATAGGTTCATTGACGGAAACAAACAAAATTCTCAATCTTGTACTTATATGCCGTTCGGTATGGGACCAAGAAATTGTATAGGTAACTTTAATTTCATGTTTGATATGCTTATGCAATGGGGTGGTAATAGATAATGTGAATTTGCCTTTTATATTTCTTTAAGTGATTTTTGCTGGATAATAAAGCTTTCTAAAAATCCGAACAAAATTAGTTTTTCCAACTTTTCCATAGTTAATTTAGGTTTAAGCTTCTTCGTTGCTTCAAGGATGTAACTAACACTTACTTTGCTAAATCTTATTATTATTTTGTGAGTGAATGTTTGGATAATTTAATTTCGTATCTTTTGTTTTTTTTTCCTTGTTCCGTTAATTTATAATAACATCCTTGTTTGTCACAAAAAATATCCTTACATATCCCAGGGCAAAAACTGTCTGTTCCTGTTATTCCTCTTTGCCTAACTTCAACATTTGCTTTTCAGTGTCGTAGATTAATTTGTTTGAAATAAGGTTTTTAGTTGTTGACTGAAATGCTAATGCCTGAATAAAAAAGTGCAATTTACTTGCCTACTTAAATTGTTTCTCTTCTTTTTCAGGTGACAGATTTGGATTAATTTGTGCCAAGGTGGGACTAATATATTTCTTAGACAAATTCAAAGTCGAAAGTTGTGACGAGACTCCCGTACCACTAATTCTAAATCCGAAATCTCCATTTATGATGCCTATAAAAGGTCTAAATATGACCGTCAAGAAAGTTTAGGAACAGTGCACAGTATTTAAGAGACAAGAAAATTTTAATCCGTGTATTTTTGCCCTTACCTACTCCCAGTTGAGACTGATATGGGGTTAGTGTGGAGACAAAATTTGTTTATAGGAAATCTTTTTTTGTTTTTACTATATCATTTATTATGTCCAATTAATTAAATACGAAACTTGTAATCTCAAGTGTCATATTTATTTTTATTTTAATATTATTTAATGCTTTATTTAATTCTTAGGTATTTTTTTTTATAAAAATGTAATTCAAATTGTAATAAAATTGCAGTTTATACGAACATTTTTAAAATCGACTTTAAAATACTTGGTTTTGTGTGTATTTAAATGTAATATTTTTAAATACTTAAATAAAATTCTCCTTCTTAAATGAAAAGGACAAAAGTGGGCAAACGCCCCAGATGGCAAAATGAGGAACAATGTAACAACGGCTCAAGATAGACTGTCAAGCTTGGCAATCTTCTCTATTGAGAATGATGAAGCAAATGCAGTGAATTACGAAGACTCGATCAACACCTGCAAAGGAAAAGAAAGAAAAGCAAAGAAGATTTTTCTATAAAAATACTTTAGTTCGTTTACTAGTCTACTAGTGCTTTTAATAATTAAGAACTTAAATTTAAAAACACTTATTTTGTAACATCTTGTTTTTTGGAGTAGGGGGTTCTATTTAAAGTTTTATGAACCTAATTGTACTTGTTGATTCAAAAATTCAATAAATTGTGCAGTTGATATTTATAAATATCTAATTTATTCTCCTTACAAAGTTAAACAATTTTTTGTAACTTACATTGTACTGTTTGAGTGTGTTGCTGGATAGGGAAGAAAGCACAGTGTCTATCGCCATTAGATTTCTCTCTGAACATACCTAACGAAGTGGGTTCGAGCCCCACCTACTGCAAAGTAATCTTTATATATATACACGGATTATCTACAGCTGGCGTCGTCTCTTCGTACCCAGTTTCTCATTTCCATCGCGTCTTTTACATCCTATCTCCAACTTCTTCTCGGTCTTCCTCTCTTTATTCTCTCTGGCGGTACCCACTCTAATATTTTTCTTGGCCATCTTTCTTGGTTCATTCTTTTTGTATGTCCGAACCATGTCAATTTTTTCTTTTCGATTTCGTCAATAATTTTTCTCTCGATGTTCATGCTTCTTTTAATTACTTCGTTTCTCACTCTTTCAAGTCTTGATCTTCTACAGCTTCTTCTAAGTCCATCTTTGTGGACAGTAGTTCTTTTTCTATTTATCTGGCTTAGATCCCACACTTCCGCACCGTATGTCATAACACTTACGACAATAATTTTGTAAATACGCATTTTTGTGTCTTTCCTATTATCTCTATCCCATAGAACTGAGTTGAGTGCTCCGATAGTTTTTCTACCTTTAACTATTCTTGAACTTCATCTTTGCTCGTCCCTTGCTTGTTGAAAAGCACTTCCAGGTATTTACATTTTTCACACCTTTTATCATCCCATTATCTAGGGGTAAGATATTACGTTCGTCACTCCCTACTATCAAGTACTCGCATTTGTTTAGATTTATCTTAAGTCCGGCTCTTTCGTATTCTTCATGAAGTTTTCTAGCCATATAGCTTAAGTCTTCTTCGTCTTCCTCGATTACTACTTGATCGTCCGCGCAATAGGGACTATACATAGTGTCGTCCCCCACCTAATCTTTAATTATAAATTACCCTCCAAGAAGTGGTTCGAATCCCACTATCAACTGTAGGGCCCCGTCCCCTTCACACACAAAAGTTTAGACTTAACAGGGTCGTTCAAATGATCTGGAAGGCGGTTAAAACATTTATAGTAATTCTGTTATTGTTGTTACGAGTTCTTCTAAGAAGCGAGCCCCTAATAAATTTCCCGATATTAGAGTCATTTTCCTCCAAAACAGATGCTTCTCTCTGAAAGTTGATTAAGATCAACAATATAACAGACTCATAAAGTGCACGGTGCCAAAGAAACAAGCTGATTCTAAATGAAAAAAAGACAGTTTGCCTAAACTTTACCCTTCAAAAACCTTTACCGGAAAACTTCACGCTCAATGATATTGTGCTATCGGATTCTGCCAAATTACTTGGTACCTTACTTGACTCTAAGTTATCCTGGTGTAGACATATAGATCATGTATGTAGTCAATTAAATAAGGCATTTTTTGCAATGTCACAGTTAAAATCCACTCTAGACAAAGAAGGCTTAATCAACATATTTTATACTATGGCGTATAGTCACATCTCATATAATATTCTTGCGTGGGGTAAAGCCTCTGAGTGTGAAACAGTGTTTATTTGTCAGAAAAGAATTTTCAGGCTTATTTTTGACCTAAAAACAAACGAAAGTTGTAGATATATATTTATAGAAAAACGTATTCTTACAACACCATTGATCTATATCCTAAAATGCTTAACTTTTACAAAAAATAACTTAGATCTCTTTAAAAAAAAGGTGTAACTATCACACTTATCCAACGAGAGATGGTGATATCTTAAGTGTACCGAGTCACCATACGAGCTCATTTAAACGATCATGGATCATCCTATGCAATGCTCTCACTAAAAGTATTCGTGATATTCCAAACAACTTAAAATTTAAAGTAAAACTTAAAAAAATATCTATCTAATAAGGGCTATTAGACTTTATTGAAGGGAAATGATGTTATCTGTTTTATTTATTGGGTCTTATATGTATATGCTTAAATTTTTTTGTCACACATTTGTTATGTTAATGTTGTTTGTTTTTTTACTCGCTTAAGTTTAATTATCTACTATATCTCTATGTTCTTTTCCTGACTGGTCACATGTACAATATGTATTTATCGTGAATTATTAATATTCTAAGTAGAATCCTTCTGAAGAAGCTGACAGGATGATCAGCGAAACGTCAAGTCAAGTTCGACGACCACGGCAAGACCCGGGAGAATCTACTTCATTAGACAACGGCCGTGAAAACCTGCATTCTACTAATCGTAAATTGTTCGTGCGAGTATATTTGCTCAAGTCAGTATCAGTAAAATGCGTTCACTAATGCAGCAGGTAGAAAAATATTCGATATTGATTTCTCTGTAAGAAACGTTGACCTTGAACTGGAAAAATAGTTGAAAAACTTACTCTCCACGAAGGTTGCAATACAGTGAGGTTGTAGCTGACAACATCTTATTTTTACACGCATCTTTGTCTTTTTAATAAAGGAAAAATTAAATGTCTTAATCTGCTGGAAAAGAATAAATCACTGAGTGACTTGAATAAAATATTTAAGGATGAAAATGAAGATAGTGAAGATATCTTCTCCGCGCCGGGAGAAAAATTGTGGATCACACTTTACAGTGTTTCGTTAGTAATAACATCACCCTGAATTTTCTGCACTACTAAAATTTTGTACAGTCAATTACAAAAAGTAAATTTACCTTAGCTGATTTGCCTCTTATAAACGAAGCCGCACGATATCATTGTTTTCGGACCTACCATCAAGTTCAATTATGGTATAACAAATCAAACAATAAGGGGCGAGCGTAGGTGCGTCTTTACTAGTACATACTTCGGTATGCGATGTAAAGCAACGACAGGCGCAGTTAGTACTTGGATGGGTGACCATTCCAACGGAAACCGCGTTCTCGCCTCACACATCTTCCAGCGGCTTGTATATCAGTGTATGCGCGGAAGCTATACAACCTTAGGCGAGGGTTGTATAGGAGATATACCATCCTTCGGAGGGGATGTAAAGCCGTCGGTCCCTTGTCTATTAAATGTTAGGCAAGTAAAAGATCCCTACTCTTCTTAAGGGAAGAGGTTCGGCAAAATTCCTGGTTGGGGGTAGCTCGTCTACAGGCGTCGGTGTTAGGCCTCAGTAGCGGAAATAGGCCGACGTTAAATAAATGTATATATAAAAAAAATCAAACAATGCAGTTGATTGGGGATGGAAACGCAGTAAATTTGGTCTTACTCCAATATCTTCTATAAAAGTAATGTAATTCATGTAAATGTAAATAACTTTGCATGTACGAGTGCAAGAATAGCAAGGTGTGCGCACTTTGCTTTTCTTGCAGTCGTACATGTGAAAAATTATGTTTTACTTTTTAAGTACGACTTTGTATGAAAAGCCAGTTTTTTAAAGTTTTTTTTATTTTCCCTTTTTAGCCATACTTTAATTAAATTATTATCATTCATGAATATCGTGACCCTCTCCCCTTGTAGAAGTCTCTAGGCAAAACGTTTTGTATTCTACGTTTTGGCGGAGGTGCCGGTTGGATATTATATTTACTAAATTTTCACGTTCGCGCCCCCTACGTGCGGATATTTAGAAAAGTAATTGAGGAATACTGTATTGTCATCCGATCTTAGTAACTATGCAACATTTCATCGATTGATTATGTCAGGAAGTAAGGATGTAAGGTCTGGACAAACATGAAAATTACATTGTGAATTAAAGAACATAAAAAATAAAAAGGATGTGGTACAGCATGTAGTTGAAGGAATACGGGCTTAAAGTCATCTATTATATGTACCACTTGTAATGGAATTTCTTGTGATAATGTTTCAGAAGTTCTCCCTGCCTCCGAAGATGAAAACGAGGAAATACCTGAAGTCAATCAATTTGCCTCCTTGCAAATGCCAGATGATGATGATGGTGACCTTGCATTTCTCAAATTTATTGCAAAAAACGTCAAAACAATAAATAGCTAACAGTTCTAAAGAATGTTTGTGATATATATTTTTTGTTTGGTTCCAAAAACTCATTGTTGCAGTAGCCCCCCCCCCCCAACATTTTATTTTTGATGCATCACTGAATATTTCTAAAACGTAATTTGCCATTGTTATGGCTTGAAAGGATAGTAGGATATTTTCTAGCCACGATTGAAAATCAACAGTTAATATGCTGGTATTTCCATGAATTTAAAAACTCACCGTATGAACTTTCCATTTGTCGCATCCTGCGCTTTATTTTTACAAATTTTTGCATAAGTCTTCTATATTCTTCCTCTTCGCTAGCTGATGAATTCTCACCTCTGTATTTGAACATTCTTCTGTTCATTTCCAGTACTTTTCACTACTCACTGTTTGAAATATGGGTTACTCGAAGCATGTAATGAATGGGTTGTGCGTTAATGATAGACTCAAGGATTGTTTTATTGTATAATTCTTTAAACCAGTGTAACCGATTGGGTATAAAATAATGTGATTACGTGTGGAATGACGAGAGATGAAGCTGCGAAGAATAATGGAGAAATAATAAATTTAAGCATTTTTAAAATTCGTGTATCTTCTTCATGAGGAAAAATTATGTGGATGAATTATTACCTAGTAGATTATAGTAGAATATTTTTTGCTTGTACTAGCATTTTTCATATGTAAAAAATAGTTTTTAATGTAAAATTATATTTAAAATAAAACGACATATTTATAGATTTTTATTAATAACAACAGGGTTTTTTTTGGTTTATGAAAATTTTATTGAAAAAAAATTATATATAATAATATATTATATAATCTTATATTACAAATAAATTAAGGCGAAATCAAGTATGGGTAAAAGATCCAAGTTCTTCATCGGTTATATTATCTTGTGCTTGCCTGGAAAATAAATATAAAAATATTAAATGTGGGCGCTTCAGTACAAAGGGTGTCACAACTTTTGTGCAGGGTGTCAGAAAATGCACTTAGCTTTAGGTGATTGTAGTATTTGAATATATAAATATATAAAAAGATTCCTATAAACATGCTTTTTAATTGAGCAAATGCGCAAGGAAGGGGAGGCGCGCTCATTACTTAATTCAATTTTTTCGTTTTCAATTAGTTATTTTATTTTCTATTAAATGTTTTTTATTAGTTTATTATTATTTATATATTACATTTTTAATGCTTTATGGAATAAAAAATATTGAAAATGTTGGTTTTTACTATTATTAAAAATAGGCCCTTATGCAATTAAATGTATTGCTTTTTGTATATACACCACTTAAATACCATTTAAAATTATGTACCAATCGATGGATAACGTAATACATTTTTTTATCTGGCGCCAAATATTGGGTAGTTTGTGTGATAATTAAAAACTTGTTATAACTAGAATGCCATCTCAATATTTTTTGTTAAAGGGTTTTGCATAGCAACAAACACTAAAACAAAAGGTGTGAAACAATTTTCAAGGGTACAATCAACTTTTTTCGCGGTTTGTAAAAGAATAACAGTTATTAAATGAATTTACAAAGCAATTACATGGGCAGGTCTTTATTTGAACGCCACTGTTGGCTCAATTTAAATAAATAACGTATAAAAATTATATATCAATCAATGGAAAAAAAATAATAGTCTTCATTTTTTATATCTCGTAGACTTTGATTTAATGGATCGTTTTGGAGTTATACCCGAACATGTATTATTATTAGACGGTTCCGCTCAATTTTTTTTGTTATGGGATCTCACACAAGAGAAAATAGTAAAATAAGATTCTTATGCTTCATCGAATAGCATCCAGATTACTTTTTATCTTTTATCAAACACTGAGCTAACATATCTATAGGAACATTTTTCCATATTTTTCAAACACCATCAACACCTATAATTAGTGATAGGTATTTCCGGAAACCCTGTATATACCGACTATCTCGAATTCATTTTAAGAGGTAGTTTGTAAGGAGATAATGTTAGTGATTGTTTTTAATAGATATTCATGTCTAATTTAATCGAAATTTTACAGAAATCTACTATCTTAACCGTTTTCGAGATAATCGCTGTATGAATAAAGTCGGGACATCCAGTAGACTATGAATAAAAATGATACTTTCATTAATGGTACGATAGCTTTTACAAATATTGCTATTAAAGTATGTTTTGTGGAAACGTGAAAAAAATTAGTTTTTGCACTATGAAAAATAATACCAGTTATATTAACAACAAATATCCAAGTGAATAATATTCTGGTACTTATACATTTAAACCCCATGAAAATTCATCATCAGTGTTAACAAGTGAAACGAAGTGTACCTATTTAAGTTTTCCTAGCTTTTACATGCATCCAGTTCCTCTAATAACTCCATACAAATTTTTCTTGTTCTGTACTCAGTTGTCGTGGACTTCTTTACACTTACTGGTGGCATTTTATTATCGAGTCCTATTTTATCAAGAAGCACAGTAACGGCACTACTATCTTCCTTTATCAGATTCTTCCGAATACTTCTATAATTTGTTTACAAGACAATTTTAAAATTTATACAACGTAGTTTATTCTTGATTTAACTTTGATTCTTGATAAAAAAGAATCTCTAATAAGGTTATGATGTTTCGTTTGGAAAACCAAAAATAATACCTATTAGTGGAGCAGATCTGGATGAAAACCAGATTCGAATAAGGGAAAGCGGATGCCAAATGGGGGGAGGGGGAAACCACATATTAAATGGGAAAAAGGTTTTTCGAAGATAACTCGGCGACCTTTGATCTGATGAAAAAAAATCTTCAGATCAAAAAGGAAGAGCTCATGAAAATAAGCAAATTTTGTTCATCGACGTCCGATCATTTATTGGCCAGATATCGCGAATCCAAAGTGCAAAAATAAAAAAATTGACTTGGCAGATATTTTGTTGGGCCGCAGACTAGGGGCGATGGGAATTAGAAGGGGAGGGAGAGGGGGAAACGAAAATATTTCACATGCTGTCTAGTTGACCTATGGCGATCAGACCGACCGATGTACATTTTTTTACTTTTTTTATTTGCTACAAGATAGCACTCGAATAAAATGATTTTTTAGAAAACAACCGCTTGGTGCGCGAAATAAAAATTGCAGGTTTTTTTTTCAAACAGTTTTTTTGGCATGAAGAGAAAGGGTAGTAGAAAAATCCTTTTAGCCATTTAATAGCGTTTTTATTAATGTTTAATTTCCGCCCAGTTAGAATGCGATAAAATGATTAGGAAGGAAGATAGAGGACAGCAAAAAAACTGTTGAAAACACGTGCAATTTTTATTTCGCGCATCAAGCGTTTGTTTGCGAAAAAAATCATTTTATGCGAGTGCTATACTGTACCAAATAAAAAAATGTATGTCAGTCTGATCGTGGAGTTATCAGCATGTGAAATATTTTCCTCCTCTCCTTCCCCTCCGGAAGGTTGGGGGCGGTGGGATAATTATCCCACCGCCCCCAACCTCCGGCCCAACAAAATATCTGCCAATATCCTTCTATCAAAAAATATTGAGTCCTCAATTCCACTCCTTCATAATAAAAATGAATTCATTTTTTTAAATTTCTGCACCTTGGATTTCGCGTTTTTATTAACGTTTAATTTCCGCCCAGTTAGAATGCGATAAAATGATTAGGAAGGAAGATAGAGGACAGCAAAAAAACTGTTGAAAACACGTGCAATTTTTATTTCGCGCATCAAGCGTTTGTTTGCGAAACAAATCATTTTATGCGAGTGCTATACTGTATCAAATAAAAAAATGTATATCAGTCTGATCGTGGAGTTATCAGCATGTGAAATATTTTCCTCCTCTCCTTCCCCTCCGGAAGGTTGGGGGCGGTGGGATAATTATCCCACCGCCCCCAACCTCCGGCCCAACAAAATATCTGCCAATATCCTTCTATCAAAAAATATTGAGTCCTCAATTCCACTCCTTCATAATAAAAATGAATTCATTTTTTTAAATTTCTGCACCTTGGATTTCGCGAATCAATGGTCTGATGTCGTTGAGGTTGGAAACAAAATTTGCTTATTTTCATGAGCTCTTCAGTTTTGGTCTGATGATTTTTTTCGTCAGGTCAAAAGCCGCCGAGTTATCTTCGAGGAACCATTTTCCCATACATGTAATATGTAGTTTCCCCCTCCCTCCTTTGATATCCGCGGCACAAATGTGTCGGAATGTTGGGGGGGGGGGGGGCAGCTCTATTTACTGGCAAAACAATCACAATCGGACGTTTCCTTATTCTAAAGCTAGATCTGCTTCACTATATATAAAATACTAATCTTCAACCCAACAGAAAATCAAAAGACAGAAAATATGTCTTTTTTCACTTTATTTTCATATGGTATTAATGCAACAGTCAAATAACAAAGGTATGCAGTTCACAAAGGCAATGATTTTTATCGTCATCAGTCAAAATCATAAAAAAACGAATAATTGTAACAATAAAGGATCTTGACCCGCAATTTTTTACGAAAAATTATTGTAAATATTAATTGCAAAAGAAGGAGGTGGTTAGCTTATGATTTTCGGGAAGCCCATAAAATGTACTATAAAATAGCACTTTACGTTGTTCAAAAAACATGAGCCAATCGAAAGTTACAAGGAAACACTCAACTCACCCCTTTACCGCTAGGGTTCGCACCCTCTATGGACTGTGCAGATAACGCCATTAAATTTCTACCCGTAGCAAATTTTTTTCCAGTCTCCGACCCCCCTGGATTGTACTATACGTTATTTTATTTTGCAAGTTACTGAGACAATCACACCTAGGTTGTCAATTAATACATTTTAATTATTTATGCAAATAAATCGATGAAAGGCTTAAACACATACCTTATGTATACAAAACTTAAATCACTTATTATTTTCCACTTTCTAAATTACTATATTCATAAAAAAATGTGGACTCTTTTGTAGGTATTTTTCTCATAGTTTTACAATTATGAGAATTTCAGTTTTCCAAATCGACAACAGAAAGTATAAATACGCAATTTTTGTATAGATAAATAATGAGTATAATAACCCTATCATTTTATAGTTTCAAATTTACTGTTGATGTGTTTTCCTATAAGGAATTGTAAAATTGTACTTTTATAAAACCTAGACACTATGCTATCGGCTTTTTCCACTGCAGTATAAAGAGAAATATTCCAGCTAGCATAGTCTTACTTACTTCTTCCTTGCCTTGAAAATGAGAAATAAAACTCCTCCATTTATCAAAAAGAGAGACAGTATAATTAAGGCTGGTGCAATTAATTCTGAAACAAATTAATCAAATTAGAATGCAATTTTATTACAGGTACGCTATAGTTATTTGTATACGAAGGTCTAAAAGTGGCAGTTTGCAGACCGCGGCTAATTTGCGGCTACTGCGGCTACTTTCAAACTGCGATATACACAAAATTTTTTCTGCGACGGAAACAAAAATAATCACTAGTTCATAATAATAAAAAAAAACTTTTAAAAACTTGCTTTTCATACAAAGTTGTACTAAAAAGTAAAAAATAATTTTTCATGTAGGTACGACTGCAAGAAAGGCAAGTCGTGCGCACTTTGTCTTTCCCCTTTCATACAATCATGCGTACAATCATACAAAGTGCACACACCTCGCTTTTCTTGCAGTTGTACATGAAAAATTATTTTTTACTTTTTAATACGACTTTGTAAGAAAAGCAAATTTTGTAAAGCCCCTACTCCAGGCTTTCACCCCTGTAGGGGGTTGAAAATTTGATATTTTTTGTGAGAAAAAAAAATGATATTTTGCAGGAGGTGTTTCATTAAATAAAGTGGTAGGGTTGTGTAACCACCACGGGGGTTGTTCTCACCCTTCAAAAGGGTGAATTTTTTGGGGGGAAAACATTAATATTTTGTAGGAGGCATCTCTTTGAGGAAGGTGGTAGGTGACCAGGAGTGTATAACCAACACCGGGGGTTGTTTTCACCCTTCAAGGGGGTGTAAAATTTTTTCCATCTACAATTGAAAAATAGTATGAAAAATATGTTTATTAAATTGTTTTTATAAATTTTGTACATAGAGGTATTGGTGTATGAATACATGTGTAAATACATATGTGTATAGATATTTATAACTTTTTTTATTTGTGACAGCGGATCGACAAAATCGTAGGCTCTTACAAGAAGGGTTACATTCTTCATTTTCTTCCCAATTTTCGTGACATTCACTGCTGTCATCCTCTTGAATATCGCATACATCGTCCGTTCTCGGGGAATGAACATTAATACTGATATCGGGAATGATCTGTAGGAAATTTATGTAACTAATGTCTAAATCATAAGAATCGACTATTTCTGCAGGTGGTACGTCAGGTTCATCCTCTGTCGTACAATTTTGACACCATTGTCTTTCACAAGCACAGTTGTAATCCTTGAAAAAAACAAAGTTCGGTACCAATGTTTTTTCCTTAGTCTTTTCTAAAAATTTCGGTTCCAAACGCCAGTTATAGTAAAATAAGGATTTTATAGAGGAGTTTGCAACTAGAAATTTATGTTTTAAAATTCCGGCCTCTAAAAGCACATTTAAACTATGCTAAGCCCAACCAGGCTATTTATTTTTCGATTGCAACAGACACTGGACCGCTAGATGGCGCCTGCTGGTTGTTTTACATGTTGCTATCCTATGGATTCCGAGATGTACCAAATAGTCCAAGGATCCTCATGTCGGTTGTCACATGCCTGCCTTGCACTGACGAGATCCATCTCCTCGAAACTGCAGTCTGCAAGTGGTGTGGACGACTGGCACGAGAGCTCCTTTAAGTAGGGTCAGTCTTTCGGCTGGTGTTTGTTGCAATCGAAGCATTAGCGTTCTATTGGTAATATACAATTATTACACTTAACGCGCCAGGCTTGTAACTGGTAATTCAGCGCTCGGCGGGGCACATAGTCCGGAAAGTAGCTGTTGGTTGCAGTCTGGTTACGTTCCTTGTAGTAAAATAAGGATTTTATAGAGGAGCTTGCGACTAAAAATATTATGTTTTAAAGTATTATCTATTATCAACGGTCTGCAAAATAAATTGAAAAGCAACGGTCTGCAAAGTAAGACCAGGTATGCAAATACTTTTTGCTTGAAAATTAAGTCTAAAAACCCTATAAATAATCCACGGTTATTAGACTATTTAGCAGAAAAAAATTATATACAATTAGGTATATTCTGTCCAGGAATAAGTTTAGAAGAGTAGAAATAAGAACCCGAAAAGTTCTCCGCCCTATCCGTGGATGCAACCACCTTTTATTCGTGAAAAACTACTCCCAGGCGGGATTTAATTAAGATTTTTCGTGTTTTTTTTTCGAAATACGGGAGAAAGGTATAGATACAGAAGTGTTCTTTATTAAATTCTACGTAGAAAATGTCCTGTAGATTATTAACCTATTCCCCACTGTTTCCCTCTAGGGGCGTTCAAAGTAGAGAGTAATTTGGAGCAGTCGGTGAAAAATCGGTCCTACGCCATTTTCTCGTTTCTAAGACGGATGCTAGTTTGGCGTAAAAATGTATTCAAATGCAAATTGTACAGCGGAATCTCCTCTACCAGATTTACGTATCAATTTTATTTTGATTTAATTATATTTTTGTTATTTTTTTTCACATTTTTCGCAAACACGCATTTTTTAATTTGAGCTCGTTTCCACACCAACCATGGGGTAGAGCCGTCGACGTGTTTTTTAAAGTGGTTTCCCTCTTAGGTTTACTCCACTACATATTTGACGGTTTCACTCATTAGTAGGGTCTTCTTCTATCACTTCGTCTTCAGTTGGTGAAATCAAACAATTTTGTCCGTTACAGATAGAGCACATTGTCAAGCAGAGTAATCCAACTTTTGCACATCCGCATCGTCTACCAACCCATGGCAGATATCTAGGTCTATTCAAAGAAAGTGCCTCCCCCCCCTTCTATTATTTCAGTTTTACGCTTTTTCGCGATGAAATACACTACAAAATGTAAAGTCCATACCGTCAGGTAAAAGTTTTCACTTATAATATCACAAGAACTTAAATTATTTCCAGGAATAATTTAAGCTTGCGTGGTATTCGGTAAGAAAATTTCACACCACTTAACACCATAATTTGGAAAAAAATTATTAATCCAACCTGACATTTTAAATTAATTTCACTGCTTGTCAAGTTGGCCAGGGTATTGTTGTTTTTGACATATGTTGATTTGTCATTTTTGTTTAACCGGTTCTGTCACAAAGCTTAATAATTACTAGTTTAAAAGGTCTGTACGTTGAGTTTAATAAGTGTATAGCGAAATGTCGCGATTTGGTAAAGAAAATCAACAAGTAATTAGACAAGAAATTGAAAATATAACACCAGATAACACCCGAAAATTAAAATCAAGTGTATGGAAACAGTTTGTTGAATTTTGTGACGAAAAGTTGTATAATATTCATGAGTGTAGTACAGGTGGCTACTATATTGAAGGACTACGCATTTAATATGAAAAAGAAAAATGTTGAAGATTATAAGGAAAGTGTGGTCAAAGTGATGTGGAACTCTACTGCTAAGCAGTTACAAGAAATTTATTACGAAAAATATAAAATAAAATTTAATCCGTTTTCTGATGTGGAATTTGCGACCGCCAGAGCTGCACGCTATGCTAAGCGCAAAAAATTACAGAGAGACCCATTAAAAAGAAAAGTGAGTGCTTCAGCCTTAACCAGTGACGAATACAAAAAAATAACCCAGTTGGTAAGAACATTGTATCTTCATGGTTTAAATCAGCAGCCTCTGATATAGGAATTGACACTAAAAAAGTAAAAATAGCTAATCATTCTGCAAGAGTAACAGCTGTTTCGAAATTGGCCAAGGAAGGAGTTGGTGAACAACAGCTCATTAAAATTACTGGACACAGTAATAGTCAGTCAATCAAATCTTACTTACAATTGGACGTTGAACATCATCATCAGATGATTGAATCCATGAGGAGAATTTCATCAAGTACTAGCAAGTTTAATCATGATCAGAGCACAATGCAAAATAAAACAGAAAGTACCCAGATTCAACCCACCAATTCAAGCCAGCCCACAAACATTTATAATAATTGTGTTTTTAATATTAATAAAACCCATAATAATTAAATTTATTTCGTTATTATTTTGCTTATTAGTCGATATCATTAGAGATTTGCCAATGAAGATATTAGTTCAACATGAAATAAATTCTAAAAAAATCATATATCCACCATATTTCGTTAACTAAAAAAAAATTACCAATTTAGTTACACCAAATGCTAAAACTCAGATAGGTATTAGTTCAGTCTATCGCCCTTTCATAATTTTAGGTTACTAAAGGTGGTAGAAATGTAATTTTTGCTAAAGTAATCCATAACACTTCTAATTTAAAAAATATAATATTAACATGGTTTGTTGCAGTAGGTGGCCGTGATATAGGCGGCCATGCTTTTGACAGATGAGGTTTATATTGGTAAATTACATTAAGTTACTGTATAGTAAACCAGCAAACAAAGATATTTTTATGTAAAACATTTCTTGTAAGTATTTGCGTTAAACAATTTGAGAAAAATGGAATGCTTTGAAAAGTACAATTTATGTAAATACTGCAAAGAGTTGAGTCAAGTGCAAATATTTTCATCCAAGATTAATATATTTAACGAATTTAATGGAAGATTGCGACCAGGAAGCGTTAGAGTCGAATGGTTTGTTTACGAAAATCCAAGAAAGTCTGCTGCAGATGTCAAGTAAATATGGCCTTTTGCGTACAAGAGATTTGAACAAAATTGTTTAAAAATATTACATATATGTCTTAAAACACAGACATCTAATTAATTCGTCACCTTCCTATTCACCATATTAAGAAGAGAGGATGGGTTAGAATTCAAGCAACATTTAAATCTTACTATGTTTGTACATCCTACGTTTTTTGAATTATAAATTGTTAATACATAATAATTTAACAAATTTGTGTTTTTTGTTTAATGAAACTTTATAGCGAATAATAAATAATAATGTTAATTCAGAAATTTTGCATTATTCACAGGTACATCTACATTATTTAATGGTTGTAGAGTTGTAGATCATATGTTTACCTTTTCAACTGTCAAAAAATTTTCACTTAAATATCGTGGCGCCTCGAAAAAATTTCCGGAAATTTTTTTAATTGCCATGGTAACTAGTCAAAATTAAGGTATCTCATTGGTTAAAAAGTAGAGGTGTGAAATTTTCATGGAAAAATAATTTATTTCGCACACAAATAACTCAGAACGAACTTTACATTTCTACATCAAATTATATACTGTAATATGAATATTAATTTCCCAAAACTCTATAAAATGTAATCTATACCTTTTAAGAAATAAGTGAAATAACCCAACAAAAATATGCTATATATAGAATTGTGTCTGGCTAGATCGAATAAATTGACCACAGTACATTGGCGATTAAGCTCAAAATACTTATCAACTAAAGAAGTTACGGATTAAATATTGTTCCGTTATTAAAATATTAAAACAAGGTAGTACTTTAATGGAAGGAGCGTATGTTAAGGCATTCAAAGAATGGAAAAAATCAAACTGAAATGAAAATAATCGGTGGTTATTAGTGGATGAAATTGTTTACCTTGATAGAAAATGCAGGACAGGAAATTGAGGAGCGACGAGCGAGTGCGGTGCTGAGGTGAGAAGTTCAAGGATCGAGAAAAGCGATGAAGAATGTTTTCTTCTAATTTAATTCGGTATTAAGCCACACAGTACTAGAAAATAATGAAATATTTTGAGAAAATAAATTTCTGTTCTTTAAAACGAGCATTTAGTAAATCTACGGAAGTTATTTCTTAAGAGCTTCTCCTAGAAACTAAATATTCTATTAAAATAAAACTATATATTTGTACACTCTATGTACACTCTATCTTTAGCAAAAGTTCTTAAGAAAACATTTACTATGTGTTCGCCGGGAGTTTGATCCTTACAAAGGCTGTCCCACAACTTAAGAGCAAGAAATCTGGGAAAGGTATATGAAGTCAGAATAATGCCAGTATTTCATATAATTTTCTTCTACAAGCTTTCATTACTCGTAATTTAAGTCGACGTTAAATTCAAATTAATGCTACAATTGTTTTCATTATTATTTTTCATTTGAGTTTACTCTACGTGTATTAAACGAAATAGTTTATTAAGTTGGTATGAAAAGTATGAATTTAGTTTACATTTTTACTATGAATAAGAAATCTCCCTTAATCTTACTTATGAAAAAGACCAGCTACCAAAACCAAAATTTTATAGAATGCCTAAAGACCAAATTAGTTGAAATAAAAGAGAATATATGGAAAAAAATTGAAAATAAGTTTAATCGCAACTGTAGTGTATTCAGAAATAACAAATGTCGGGGAAATAGATATATGACCATGAAAAAATGTTTCGAATATGTTATATTACAATTTAATTGCATAATGGTAGATAAAATAGAAACTGAAAGAATTTAAATCATTTTAGGTTAGGTTTAAATCAAAATTTGTAGTTAATTTATACTTTATCCAAAAGTTCAGGATCGGATTAGCTCGGTGGGTAATTGCCGACGGACCACATACTTTTTCTGATCAGACTGTAAACTGGAACAATGTTGGCAACGCCTTTTTATATCCTATTTTTAGAAAACTGAAATTAATCATTTAGAAATAAAAATTAACTCTTAGACTTTACATAACTATTTCCTCTCAAGGAAAATACCATTACCAATCTATACATAAATATGTCTGAAAATGCATGTTTAGGTTCATAACATTGTATCTTTAAAATAGTAAGGAAACATAATAAACATATACTAGGCGACCAAGGACATTACGTTTGGTAACTTTTTAATTTTTAAAATATAATTTTTATATTTATATAGTACCAAACGTTAATGCCTACTTTCTCTTGGAGTTTTCAATATTCCATGTCACTATACTCTTCATTAAAGTATTCCTGATTGTAGGGTATTTTCATTGTCCAGCGCTGTGCCTAAAAGGGTCGTTTCATTAAGGTTTATTGACGAGCATATCCCCTTCTCGGCTTAAATAGTAATTGGGAATTTCTGAGCACCGCCACATACTAAATGATTTTTTTTATTCACGAATATATAGACACATTCATTATCTACCAATATTCCCTTTATCAAGGCCAGGGACTGAGCCCAGTATACATTAAACAATTGACAACTGAGTTACCATAGCCAATATGAAAACAAAAATATTAATTTTGATTTGGTTTTTATGTTTTGAAAAAATTACTTATCACTCTGGGGGGGGGGGGGTGGTTGTCGGCTAAGGCATAGGAGCCAAATTACATTTTTTGTTCAAATAATGCCAGTCTGACACTGCTAGTGTTATCTTCATCTGGGTGAAGTTAACTTGCTCTAAAAATACGCTACGTTTTGCTTAACCCAAAGTCAATTCTTTAACAGGAGTTAATTTGCGCTTGAAAAACTAGCTGTTGAAGATTTGTCAAACCAGAAACAAAAAAAAAATATATTGAAACTTTATAAAACTTTTACGTAAATAACACAGAATAAATGTCGTTCATATTTAGACTATCTAAAGTTATAAATATGCGATATTTTTGTGGTTGATTTAAAAGATGCCAATAAAAACAAAATGAAAACGTAGGTTTTCGGGTAAAAAGAAAATGATACTTTTGACATTTGTATATAAATAATTTGTAAATTTGTAAACGTCAGAGTTTCGATGTGTAGGAATTATTATAATGGAAGCGCCAAAAAATTATTATGATATTTATGAGATAATTTCAGTTCCCTACTAACATCATTAATAACTGTCATTAACTATTGTCTTTCAAAACTATTCATAAATATGTTATTATCACATACCTGTTGACATGATTATTTGACCTTTTCTTGGTTTGATTACGATTTCTTGTGTTTGATTATTCAGCGGTAAGGATGATCCTGGAACGAAATAAAGTAATTAGTTATTAAGTCCCCGCAAGCATGCATTTATTTTGTATTTGTATTAATACCCTCACGTTTCATCAACTGGTCATACTATCTTAGAATAAACCCCTTATTAACACAGTAAAAAAATAATATTCTTAAAATCTCATTTAATTTTAATGTTTAATTTTTGCGGATGAATATTTCTTAACTTTTGTCAAATAAAAAAAAATTAGGTTAGTAATCATCTTCTACGGATTTCTTTTTATTCGAACTAAACAAAGCTGTAGAAATCGAGGATTTTAAAAGAGCCGCTCAAATTATTGTCAGATTCGATTTCAACTGGCAACATTTTTTCCTAGTTCAATACAGGGTGTTGCATCATGAGAGGGACATAGCTTAATAGGAGGTAGAAAACATCAGTGGTAACCGGAACCTCCCATAGAAATGTCTCATTGGGCCTTCATTACGAGGTTGCTGGGTGTTAAATAATTTTTGGCCAAACCTGTTTTTTGTCATAACTTTGACAGGGAATGAAATAACGGATTCATATTTGGTACGGCTAATGTACTAACGAGCCCCAAGAGTTACATGTATAAAAAAATATATCCAGGTCCGGACTCACTATAATTTATGTTTCTTCTTTGCATCAATAAAACATCACCCTGTATATATTTTTTTGAAATTTCGATACGATATTATATTCGAAAAGAGCAAGAAAGAACAAACAAAATGGCCTATTTCATTTTTTTGTTACACCTTCGTGGTTATTTAAATACGTTGTTAAATGTGCAAGAAAATGGATTACAGAACCCTATTAAATGAGAGGCACGTGAAATAAATAGTTTTATAACTAAAATTTGCAAAAATTCTATTGAACCTAGGTGGTCTGGGTGAATCCTAATTCCGGCACGTTTTAAAGGTCCATTTTGGTAAAAAACTGTGGTCCTAATAAGTAATCGGGTATGAAATAACAAAAATTTTAATCAATCACAGTAGGCTTGTTCAATGAATAAAAGTGACAGATAATTTAAACCATTTAGGCCTAAGCAACCAGTTACTTTGATCAAGAAAATCATCAACATTTTATACTTAATAAAAATTGGAAAAGAGAACAAACTAAAATCTAAATAAATAAAATATTTTCCATTCAATTAACAATAAATAACAAAACAATAACTAAATGTGTTTAAAAATAAAACGTAATTGACACTAAAGTAAATTTTCAAAATGTCCTCCCCCACATTCTGTGCATTTTCTTGCGCGTTTAGAAAGGTCACCAATTGCTCGACGTATTATTTCTGGATTATTCCGTATTTCGTCGCAGGTTGTAATGATGCGCTGGATTAAATGTTGTCTACTTTCAATTTCAATGCTATAAACCTCGTTTTTTAAGTGGCCCCATAAAAAGTAATCACAAGGGTTACAATCAGGAGATCTTGGTGGCCATTCATGTGAACCCCCGCGTCCAATCCATCTATTAGGATACACATTGTTTAAGTGTTCTCTTACTTGAAGGTTAAAATGTGGTGGGGCCCCATCATGCTGAAACAACATGCCTCTTATACCGATATTTTCTAACATATTCGGTAAAATGTTTTGAAGAAAATCAAAGTAAATTTCACCATTCAATCTTTCTTCAAAAAAATGTGGCCCTATCAAATGTCTATTCACAAGTCCGATCCAAACATTTACAGAAAACCTGTGTTGCGAACGGCGTTGGCGTACCGCATGTGGGTTTTCCTGTGCCCATTTATGATTATTTCGTGAATTGTTTACTCCATCCCTTGTAAATTGTGCCTCATCCGTAAATAAGGTTCTGTAAATGACTGGGCGATGGTTAGACAACCAATGACAAAATGCCAGGCGGGGGATATCGTCGCCTTGTTGAAGACGCTGTACCTGCTGGATATGATATGGATGGTAACGTTCTCTTTTTAGGGCTCTCCATACTCGCCAATGAGGAATACCAGTTGCCAAACTGATTCGTCTAGTGCTCATATTTGGGTTTTCTTGAACTACGTTTATAATATTGTTTTGTTCCTGAACACCTTGTTGTAAAACACGCTCCACAACTGCACAATTAGGAAACTTTCCGTGTTGTCTTGCATACTGGAACACCGTACTAAAGGTTTTATGATTAGGTCATCGACGACCAGGAAAACGCAGCCGATATTCTCTTTCCGCCGACCTACCATTTCCATTACAGAAACCATAGATGAATATTATGTCAGCATATTCCACGTTTGTAAATTTTACTGGCATAGTTAAAATATTTTCACAAGTTTTCACTAACTAAATGCGGATTATTGACACATTAAATTACTAACAAACAATTATTCAACTGTTTAGGAGATTTCTTTTTATTATCTGTCACTTTGAACAAGCCTACTGTGATTGATTAAAAATTTTGTTATTTTATACCCGATTACTTATTAGGACCACAGTTTTTTACCAAAATGGACCTTTAAAACGTGCCGGAATTAGGATTCACCCAGACCACGTAGGCTCAATAGAATTTTTGCAAATTTTATTTATAAAACTATTTATTTCACGTGCCTCTCATTTAATAGGGTTCTGTAATCCATTTTCTTGCACATTTAACAACGTATTTAAATAACCACGAAGGTGTAACAAAAAAATTAAATAGGCCATTTTGTTTGTTTTTTCTTGCTCTTTTCGAATATCGTATCGAAATTTCAAAAAAATATATACAGGGTGATGTTTTATTGATGCAAAGAAGAAACATAAATTATAGTGAGTCCGGACCTGGATATATTTTTTTTATACATGTACCTCTTGGGGCTCGTTAGTACATTAGCCGTACCAAATATGAATCCGTTATTTCATTCCCTGTCAAAGTTATGACAAAGAACAGGTTTGGCCAAAAATTATTTAACACCCAGCAACCTCGTAATGAAGGCCCAATGAGACATTTCTATGGGAGGTTCCGGTTACCACTGATGTTCTCTACCTCCTATTAAGCTATGTCCCTCTCATGATGCAACACCCTGTATATCACTTAACTTCTATATTTACATTCATCTAATTCAATCTCTAATTCAGTTCCCAAGCCTCTTAGTACATCTAATTTCAATCGTACACTCCTAAATTCTTAATTCCTCGAAAGTAACTTTTTTCATCAAAACTTATTTCCATTCAATAAATCGCAGATAAGATGCCTATACGCTAAAGCTCTCGCGTAAACCCTCGTAAACTCCTAAAGCTCGCGCGCGGAACTCCAAAAGCTCCGATACACACATTTACCATTCATATCAAAGTAGAGGCCTTCGTAAAAACATTATCGGGCCTAGTTCAGACGTCTGTTCGACCTGACAGTTAATCTCAAATACCTTGAAACATACTCCAAAAGATGCCCCTCATCAATGCCCACCTTTCTATATAAACTTCATTTCCAAAAGTCTTTGTTTTCACTACGAAAAAAGTTCCCTCGCCGTGGTGATTTAACGGGGCACTACAAACGCAGGGTTAAACGTTTGGGCGAGAGTACTGGTACCTCCGAAACGAAACGCGTTTGGCATTATATAAGACCGCGAATTCTAAGCACATGCCTACACTCATCACTTCGTGTTATACATCTTCGTGTGTAAGTTTGGTAAGCTTTTATGGAAGTCTCATATCCAACTGTAAATAATTATTTTATTTATCTCCGGAGTATCCCTCGTGTTTACAAGAGAGATCATGTCCTCGTCTCACATCTTCCAGCGGCTTGTATATTTGTGTATGCCCGAAAGCTATGCAATGTTAGGAGAGGATTGTGTTGTGGTTATACCATTCCTCGGAGGGGATGTAAAGCTGTCGGTCCCTTATCTATTAATTGTTGGCCAACTAAGATCCCTTCTCAAGAGAAGAGGTTCTGCAAAATTCCTAGCTGGGTGTAGCTCGTCTACAGGCGTCCGGTGTTTAGACCTCAGTAACGGAAACAGGCAGACGTCAAATAAATGTTAAAGAAAAAAAATAGCTGTTTTCTACTTTTATGTACTTATGCTTGCTTAAATGAATAATTTTTCCTTTTTTTTCAACTAGCTATTCTTATTTTCGGTTTATTCTACCAAGAAGACATGACTGTAACCATTTGTACTGATTATGTTAGTAACTCACAAACAAGCCCTCCATAGCGCTCCGTGAGAAATACTGCGTTTAATGAAAAAAAAACAAAAACAAACAACAACAAAAATATTTTTGACTAAAAAACAATGCACTTCTCTCTTCAGTACGCCCTTGTTTGAATTTCATTTTGGTTAATATCACGAAATAATGACCCTCATTGATACCAAAATAGACAACACATCTCTACGCTGTAGTACAAAAGGTTATAGAAATATTAAACAAACTAGGGCACCACCCTCAAAGGGCCCTTGATCGTTTAGAAAGCATCTTCAGACACATCTCTATAGGAACTTTTTTCATATTTCTACAAATACTATTTCGGACACCCTGTATAGTCATCACAACCAGTAATAAAAATCTTAGTGAATTCTAGTCTATATATATATTAGAGGGCCTTTATAGATTTCGAGAAAATTTGAAACGAAAAATTTGATTGTTTAGACCGACCTTGTCGAAACTGCATAATTGGACAATGAACTCAACTTGACTTCCTAAACACGTTAATATAAAAAAATTGCCCTGACCAGGCGAATAAAATCATAAATGGATTCTAGTAGTTGTTTTAAAAATTTTGCAACGGTTTTGGCACAAAAAATTGTCACTGCAGTTCAAAATAGAAGGTATCAATTAATCCTATTATTCTAAATCTAAAATGTAATAAAGAGTAAAATGTACAATATTCAGGACGTATTGTAACAGCTGTTACAATTTAGAGTGGAAAAAATAAACGAGGTTAATTAGAAATTAATATAATTTTTTTTATTACCATCTCTAATGGCGTATTCTACTTAAAGTGTAGGTTTCTAAAAGATCAATCGTCACTGTCTTATTTGCAATAATAATTATTAGAACTATTACCTAACAAGTATTGAGACAGCTCAAGGTATCGAAACTCTTGTACACAATAGCCACGTTTATTTTTACACTGCACAATATTAAAAAAAAACACTAGATAATATTACACAAATCACCAAACCAAATTAATCCCGTAAAAAAACTATACGTTCTTTTGACGGCATATTACATTAAAATAAATTTACCGTAACGGTGGACGTTGAAAACTGTTAAGCCAAGTAGAATTAATTAATTAAATATGCAAAATGCGACGTTATACGTCAGTTCGTATTTCACAGTATACGTGGTTATATATATTTATTAAATCCAGTGGCAGCGAATTTCTAAAATCATAATGGGCGTATACTGAACTTTAAAGAAAAATACTATACTCAAGACGTTAGAGCAGGACAATTATGACATTGATGGGCGTGTTATTGTAGAAACATTTCAAACCGCTAAAAGTTTTACCTTAACAGGCAAAAAATTTGTTAGGCTGGTGCCAATAACCTTATTGAAAACAAAAAATTATTGACAGGCAAGGACCAACCAGAAAGTTTAGTTAAGGTTATAACTAGGAGATGAAACAAAAATTAAACGAGAGATAAAGTTAAATTGTGAATTGTGAAATTGGTGAATGGTTGAAAGTGGTTTTTTGCAATTTCCGGCGAAACGTAACTTCGTAGCAGAAAATGTCTCTCACAAAAGTTGTAGACAATAAAAAAATCTAAAACTTTTAAATCAGGCATTTTTCAACATAACCTCATATTTTCTGAGAAAAAAGCGGAAAACCAATTTTTTCGGTTTTTTATTTTTTCTCTTGTAAAAATAATTATAATAATTATACAGGGTTACTGGTAATTCGATACATTCCTTTGGAGATGTGATGGGGCATGAGCTAAGGAGTAAATCTAGCCCTAACATACATTATGCAAAACTCAATAGTTTTTGAGATATTTCAATTTTTTTGTTTTTCTCAAAAAAGTAGATCTTAATGTCTTAAAAGTTAATTTCCGAAAAATCTACTTCACATTTAAAAATTTTTTTTACTGGATTACTTGTCCAATAATATAGATATCCGTTTGGAATGAAAAATATCTGGAAACATTTCAATCATGTGAACATCTGAAATAAAAACTTTAAATTTTTTTTTTAAATCAGCTATGAAATTTACCTATTAGGTTTTTTCAAAAAAATATTAACGTAACACGCGTATAAATTATTATAAAAACTGCCTTATTTCAATAGCTATCTAACAAGGTACAAATGTTCAATGTACCCTTAATAGTTCTAAGAAAATACTAGTAAAAATAACACAAGTAGCACGAATTTTATTTTTAGATAAACAGTAAAAAACATTTTAAAAGTAGAGTTTAATTCTTCATTAATTTCAAAGTTGTACTTTATTTTTTATATGTCTTGCTCAAAATGGGAGCCCCTATTCCGTATACAGACACGGCAGCGTCTTCTTATTTTCGTCCTTGTTACTCTGGTTGTCAGATTATGCCTTATGTGTTGGGCAGCATCGACTTTTCTTTGTCTTTTTCTATAGTATTGACTGGTGTGGCATAGACCATCTCCTTCATATGAGCCCATACGTAATAATCAAGGGGTGTTAAGTCACGGCTTCGCGCTGGCCAAGGTATTGGGCCCGCTCTTCCAATCCAACGGTTAGGGAAACGTTGATCAAGTAACTGTCGTACTGTCAGCCGATAATATGCTGGACAACCGTCGTTCTGAAACATCATTCGCTGTCTGACGGCGAGAGGAACATCTTCTAAAATCACCGCCAGATCAATTCTTAAAAAATTTTCATAGATTTCCCCGTTTGAGGAAGAAAGTGTGGCCCTATTAAATAGTGGCCAATGACTCCCATCCACACATTAATAGAAAACTTCATTTGGAAACTAGTTTCACGTGTTAACTTTGGATTTTCCTCTGCCCAATAATGTAGGTTGTGGAAATTTTTTATACCCTCGCGATTAAATTTCGATTCGTCCGTCCATAAAATACTTGTTAAAAAATTTGCACTTTCTGCATCTGAATTTAACATAAATCGGCAGAATTCCACTCTCCTTCCAGGATCACCTTCCTCCAAGCCTTGGACAGGGTATAGTGGCAAGGATGACATCCAACTCTACGTATCGTACACCAAACTTTCCATTGTGACGCTCCGGTTAGTCTTGCGACTTTATTAGTTGAAATAGTTGGGTCTTCCTCAAAATACCTCAATATTTTTTCCTCATCATCTGGTTCATAACCGGGAGGAGCACCAGCGTCACTTCTTCTACATTTCACGGAGCCAGTTTCAGCGATATTTCGATATGCCGTACTGAATACACGTGCATTTGGTAAGCGGCGGTTAGGGTACCAAAGACCATATTCTCGGCGAGCTTCAGCAGCGTTGCCGCCACAGTATCTATAGACAAACAAGATATCAGCGTATTCTGCGTTGGCATGGCTGGCTGCCATGGCACAGAAAATATAATAACAACAACTAATAACAACAACTACGAGCAAAATCAAAATCTTCGATAACTAATTTAACAACACCAACAAACTTAAGGGACACGGAGATAAGAATGTCAATTAATGACATATATGCACAAACGTCAAAGTCAAGGACTGACTGACTTAAATGAAAATGAACGATTAGTCGTTTAATAAATTCCGCCACCAGCATTATCTTTACTAATTTTTTATTAGAACTATCAAGGGTACATTAAACATTTCTACCTAGTTAGATAGCTATTGAAATAAGGAAGTTTTTATAATAATTTGTACGCATGCTATATTAATATTTTTTTGAAAAAACCTAATAGGTAAATTTCATAACTGATTTAAAAAAAAAAATTACAAGTTTTTATTTTAAATGTTCACATGATCGAAATGTTTCCGGATATTTTTCATTCCAAACGGATATCTATAATATTGGACAAGTAATCCAGTAAAAAAAATTTTTAAAATGTCAAGTAGATTTTTCGGAAATTAACTTTTAAGACATTAAGATCTATTTTTTGAGAAAAACAAAAAAATTGAAATATCTCAAAAACTATTGAGTTTTGCATAATGTACGTTAGAGCTAGATTTACTCCTTAGCTCATGCCCCATCACATCACCAAAGGAATTTATCGAATTACCAGTAACCCTGTATATCATTTTGAAATACTTTCCTTGCATTCCCTGGGTATTCTATAACACACTTGTACGGAAACACCTCTGAATGGGGTATGGTGATGTAACATGTCAATAAAATGCCAAAAGTTGTACTGTTAAACACTATGAAATATTAATAAAGGAATTATGTAATAAATTACCTGTTGTTACTTAAGTGAGCTGCACTAAGCACTAATTTATATCTGAATTAGTTTCAAAATACTTCACTATATTCATAACGCATCATTGCTTCTCTTCGATGGAAAGGGGATGTTTTACGCGCTTCTTTGACGATGACTGGACTAAATAGAGATCATTTTTTGGCTGTTCTGTTATCATTAATCACTTGTCTGCCACGCTGCATATGTAACAAAGCGATTTTGTAAATATTACTTTGAATTATACCCCCTCCAAATTTAAACGCTAATAGGCTTTGTTGTTCGCGCTGATCACGTGCAACTATTAGTGTCCTCCTATTAAGGTTTGAGTACATACTGTGATCATCCAAAAAGTATAGTGGGAGAAACGCTTAGATGAGAAGATTTTATAAAAAACAACCACTATTGTTTTTACAATAATTATTTATCTATAAATAACATTTAGGTTAAAGTAGGTCAGATAAATTGCTAATATTTTAAATTAAGCAAATCTGATTAGCAATAACAGAAGAAACCAAAATTTAATTTTATCTCACGTATTTTATTGATGACATTGATTTGTGAACTGTATTAACAAATTGTTAAATTTAATTAACTGCGTATTATGAATTGCTTTGAAATAAACATATGATTATTTGTCATTTATTTTTGATTTTATCGGCTATGATGCGAAATTAGACAATTTAACTCATATCTGTATCTATTAACTTTTTTTTAAATAAATTTTTAAAATTTGGTAAAAAAATAGTATGGGACTACCTAAGTAAAATTGGCAGGTGTAGTGATATGTATTTTCATTCAATAATTTCAGTTGTTTGCAAAATTAGTTAAGTAATTTAAAACTACAAGATATGAAGATTAGCACTATTTTTAAATTTAAAAAATGAGTCCTTAACTCCACTCTTTCAGAAAAATGAATTCAATTTTTTTAATTTTTGCACCTTGGATTCGTAATTCAATGGTCTGACGTCGATGAGGTTGGGAACAAAATTCACTTAGTTTCGTGACCTCTTCATTTTTGGTCACAAGGTTTTTTCGTCAGATCAAAAGCCGCTGAGTTATTTTCAGAAAAACCATTTTTCCATACATTTAACATGTCATTTCCCCCTCCCCCTCTTTCACTTCCTCAGCACAAATGAGTCGGAATTTTGGGAGGAGCCAATTGTACTTATTGGCAAAAGAAAAAATCGCAATCAGACTTTTCCTTATTCCAAAGCAAAATCTGCTCCACTAATCAAAGTTGCGCAATATTAATTAAAACAAACAAATATTTTGATCTTCTTTTTCACTATCTCACGTTATAAATCGATAAAAAACGTGTTTATTAAAGTTAGATAAAATTAGTTACAACGACGTGAGCGAAATGTTAAATAAACAGTAGTTATCATTGAATGAGCAATTTTACAGTAGAAGGGAATTTTATAAAAATATAAAAATAGGAATTATAATATTCCAACCTATCTGCAAGTGCCTTATATATAATAAGGACTAAACAAATTAAACCAAAACAGCTATTCTTCCAGATATATGCCGCCGACGAGTGCTGAATTAAATGGCTGCCGTATTTTGTCTAGCACAGTTAGCACTAAAATTCAATAACTTGGATTGCTCGAATGCTACGAGGAAGATGCGAAACCTCCTTCATCTCAGAATGGCACTAACTGCAGACCGGTTTCGACCTATTTTTGAGTCTCGTCAGTGCAGTGCAAGTGAGCATACCTTCGATAAACCTGGGTCTCATCTCATAGAAATTGTTAAGTTCCACAGCAGTAGAGCGTAACTAGCGCCATCTCTCGGTGGTGTCGAAACACTCCAAATCAAAAATAAAATTGATACTCATCACTGAATAAGCCATTTTACAGCAGAAGGAAATACAAAAATATAAAAATGGGAATTATATTTCAACCTATCTGCAAGTGCTTTATATAATTAAATGGTGAAATTTGCCGTATTCTGTCTAACACAGTTAGCACTAAAATAAAATAACTTGAATTGCTCGAATATTTTTGGGCCTAGTCGGTAAAGTGCAAGTGAGCATACCTTCGGTAATCTTGGGTCGCCATCTCTCATTAGTGTAGTGGGACCCAGATTATGTATGCTCACTTGCACTGCACTGACGACACTGCAAACTCTAATTTTGTATTACTTTGATACCCGCCTACTATGATTTTACTTCATAAAATGTCATAACTGACATTGGCAAAATAAGACGATTGAAGCAAGGATGACTGATATGTCAATTAAACAATTAGGTGCAAAGCAGTATTATTATTTATTATTTATTAATCACCGCTCTACAGAAACATTATTCCCAATTATTGAGCCGTATTTTTTTCAGATACACATAGACAATTATGCAACGACCATTCTCTATCATATTGCCATCTGCCGCAGTTGAGACTCCAACTCAGGAGTGGTATAGCAACTAGCCGTGTTGTTGTTATTGCCGTGTGTTGTCGTGATAGATATTAGTTATATAAAAGATGATAAGAAACATTATAGGAATATAATACCGTAACAATGGAAGGAATCAAGTCTAACCCTAGTACAGACTGGTACAATTTTTCGACAAACACAATGTGATCGTGGATCGTCAGTTTGGCTTTAAAAATATACAAGTACAGAGCATGCAGTTTTGGACTTAATTAAAGAACTTGTCCTAAGTTTAAATAAATCGAAAAAGTGAATGGCTGTATTTCTTGATTTAGCAAAAGCTTTCGATACCGTGTCACATCAAATCTGATTAAATCGACCCCAAAATGTTAGTAGGTATACGTGGTCCAGCATTATGTCTCATAGAAAATTATCTTACAAATAGAAAACATGCATAAGAATTGATGAGATATATAGTCACCCTCTCACTATCCCCATGGGCGTACTACAAGGGACAGTATTGGGTCCAATTTTGTTCCTTATGCATATTAACAGTATTACAAATTTAAGACAAGTTAAGGGACCATTTAGTATCTTACGCTGATGACACTGCTATTGTGTTTGTAGAAGGTTCGTGAGACATGGTACACAGAAATGCAGAAGAAAGTCTAGTATTAATTTTAAAGTGGTTAAACTTTAGTGTTAAACTTAAATATACAAAAGAGTAGATTTTCAATGTTTGTTTTATTAGTTAGTGATCAACCTTCTAAAAAACCATTATATACATGTACATAATAATGTATGTTCACTACAAACAAATTGTGGGTGTTCCTTTATCATAAAAATTCATAATATAAAGTAGAGTTATGCTTGACCATCGACTAAGATGGAATGAGCAAGTATCTTATATTACAAAGAAAATTAGACAACTTACACATAAATTCTATATTACTGGCAGTTTAACTTATATTGGTTAACTACTATTATTACAAACTATTTCTGTCTTATCTAGCCGATAGCTGCGTTGGTTAAGGCTCGAGGTGGCAATCGCGATTAATCGAATGGGAATCCTGCTACCGGGTTCGAGCTTCGGCTCCGGAATTGGCATTGCCGGAGGATATGGTTGTATGTCCACGTTTTTTCAATGTGTATCCCCCTTCCGCACAAGCCTCTGGCTTCTGGAATGGGCGGTTGTCTAATTTTTGTGGTGTTTATTTATTTTATTATTATTATTTATCTTTATTCATACACTTTTTGTTACACCATTGAACTTATAATTCTATTTTCAAGGACGGCATTTCTGTGTAAACCATAACCATGGCATTTAAAATTTATATGCATTTTTTTACTTCCCTTTAGTAGTCCATTAATAAAATATAAAAATCCTCTATTTTGATTTTATTCATAAAATTGGTTATTCAATTCTTTGCATCTTAGTGGCATCGGATTCCTTTTAACAACTACATCAAATTGGATTCTAAATAAAAAATCGGCAGCTACTGGAAGCGGCTGGAACCTCCCCACTCGGTGGATCTTTGAAGTCGAAAAGAGCATTAAATTGTGTGACAAAACGGCGCTAAACGTAATCTGATCCCATCCAAAACCTTTTCAGATCTTCTGGAGCACTAAATAAACCCTCAACTTAATGAATTTGCAATCATCTATGCGAGTTATTACCTGCATTATTGCTCGTTGAATAATATACTATTTCCTAATAGTATATTATTAATATCCTTATTAACAACTTTAACATCACTTGAACGATTAAGAAAGTCTAGTTATCCTAAATACTACAGATTTGTAAAGCAACAAACTGAAAATTGGTAAAGTGATAATCTATAATAAATTCACCAACGAAGGTACAGAAAGCATATGCTATTGATATTGTTACATCTACCTTTAAAGTTTGTGACAATCCACTAAAAGTTACAAATATGCCAAAATCTTATTAACATGACATGACACCAACGTTATCGGATGACAAACGATGACAATGACAATTGTCAAAATTTGCTCATTTCAATCCGATCGCTCGCGGCTGCCTTTGTTAAATGAAACATTAGCATTTCAGTAATTTTACTAGATTTGCTTCGTTTTTAATTTTTTTCACGGAAACCAAATCGAAAGGGTGGAAGTGTGATATATCGTTGAAATCAGAATTTTAACTGCTTTTCAATGGTTCCATTGCAAATTGAAAGTAAGTATAAAATAAACAACTTGTTGCGTCAAAATGGCACTAAACGTAATCCGATCTCAACCAAAACCTTTTCAGATCTTCTGGGGCACTAAAGAAACGCACACGCAAAGTTTCTTTTAAATCCGTTCAGTAGTTTCGGCGCTTTCGTGCTAACACACATACACACATACACACATACACACACACAGACATTTTTCAAAAACCACTTTTTTGGGTTCCTAGGACCTCAAAACGTAAAGATTTGATGTTGTCTCAATTTTCGTTTTTGAACCAATTTTAGTAACCTCTCACAATTTTATTGTGGAGAGGTTAAAATTACCTCAAATACTACCAAATAAATCGAGCATAACGCGTTAACTGGTACACCCTGTACATACAGTTTTAGTGGATTAATAAAAAAATTGCTGTCAATATTTTTAATTTCAGCCGAATTATCTCGTAGAGAAATGTAAATTTATTTATTTAATCGTCAAAATATATTTCTATTGGTGTATGAAAACATTGCATTAAGAGACAAAAATAAGTATCTCTTTTTAATAATAGGTAATGAAAAAGCGAAGCAAAAAGTTGATAATGATAAAGGGATTTAATAATTTAAATTTGTCCTTGAGAAGTAAAATTTGTACACAATTATCCTTGCGTTAACGAACTCTTACACCAGGCTCGTTAGCTTAGTTGGTCACTTACCATGTTATGGTGGAGGTCGTAGGTTCGAACCCTGCACGAGCCCTACAGTCCTTTGATTTTGAACAAATAGTACTTGAATTTTTCGGATACTTTAATATCTTTTACAAAATTAGAAAGCTTAGAGATATATAAATAATGTCTAATATCTTGAATTTAGTCCTTTGATTTTGAACAGATAGTACTTGAATTTTTCGGTTACTTTAATATCTTTTACAAAATTAGAAAGTTTAGAGATATAAATATTGTCTAATATTTTGAATTTGAAATTAAATTTTATTTGAAACCACTTGAGACGGGGGCACAGGGCATAACCATCTTCAACCATGGCCTAAGAGTTTCTATTCTTCTTTATTTGGCATATTCCATTTATTAATATATTTTTGTTTCTTTTGGATGATCACCCTGACAGATTCGTTACGACATTTTGGGACAAAAACCTCAATACAATTATGTCGATGCTGTAATCGTTGTCGAGCAGAAGTCTATTAACACCATTTTCACAAAAAAAGTGTGCATACTTAGTTAATGGTTTAATAAATTTGTAGGTAGGTGGTGTAAATAAAATGAATTATGACAACGTACTGAATTAATTATTGATATCTGTCAGTTGTGTGCTTTTGCCATTATCATTTTTAACAACAAAAATAATTACACTTCAGAAGAATATTGCGAAAGGATAATAATTTAGGATATATTAAAACACTTTACTTTGTACTTTCTTTCATAATGCATGAATTTACAAAGAGATACCAAGATATTTAACTACATTCTGAGAGTAAACATTTTAAAGATTATCATTAAAGTTATGTAGGTACAATTGTTTTCTGAAATTAAATGAATGGAGTTACAAATGGATGTAAAGTATTTAACTAAATTGTGAGTAAACATTATCAAGATTTGAATGCAAATTAGTTTCAGAAATTAAATACATTGGAAAAGGACTGATTGACATAGGTCTATCTGGTCATTTAGAAGATTATTGTCGGCCCTTTTATTGAATTTAATAATTTCTATTGCCCCATAAATTTAATTTAGAACATTTTTCTTTCACGTGTACTATATTTAGACTGTTTATATTCGGAAAATTATGATTTTCCTCTAGAATATGGTTTGCAAAATTGCAATCTGTTTTTTGAAGTATAAAAGAGCGTAAGTGTTCTTTGTACGGTCGTGAGCAAAAAAAAAAGGACAAGTCTTACAACTGTATTTTGTTATAATCTAGTTGTGTACATCTAACTTTAATTTTTGTGACATTGTCAGTTAGTTGTTATAATTTATTTCAAGTTCGAGTAGGATTTGCACTTGAATTTTTAGCGCATGATGTAAATTTTTGGAACAATGTAATCTTTAAAGACGTAAAAACTTTCCAGTCAACACACAGCGGTCGTATTCGTGTTTACTGCCCTCCGAATACTAGATTCGATGAGAAATATATACCTAACAATGATAAAAGTGGTAGATTTTCCGTCAATATGTGAGCTTGGATATCGACACGTGGTCCTGGTGTTTTGTGGCATATTGAGGAACGATTTAATAGTGAAATATATATTAGGATTTTAGACAATATTATGCTTCCTTCTGTATCACAATTATTTCCTAATAATGAGTTCATATCTCAACAAGACGATTGTTTCGTCCATACTGCTCACACCGTACTAACTGGTTTTAAGATAACGACACCGATGTTCTTAAGTGGCCCAGTCATACTCCAAATCTTAACCCTGTGGAAGAAGTATAGGAACTACTCGTAAGAAGTATCCAAAAACGAAATATGAGACCACGGAATACCGAAGAATTACTGGAAATAGTAAATAATGTATAGGAAAATATTATTACTAATGATTATTGTATAAGGTTATTGGTTATTTAATTCTATGCCAAACAGACTTATAGAAGTTATAAATAGAAATGGTGCAATAATGAAATATTAATAGTTAGTTTCTTGTTAAGTAGGATATCCTTTGTCCTTTGATCCAGGATTTCTACTAATCGTACCGTTTATTCTCCACTTTCCTAAAATGTTACACACCAAATTTTTGTTAATGTTATAACGCAGTGCAATTTGTCGCATTAACCATTCGTCATTTACTATAGCAATAACTACAGCATTAAAATAAGAAATAAATTAAAAGTGATATCTGTTTTATTTCGGCTCCTCATTATATATTCAAATAGAGACGTTAGGAAAAAAAGTTGTCCTATTTTTTTCTGCTCACGTACCTGATTTCAAATGAACGACCAGTTTGACTTATATAGGAGGCGTTACACCTTTGACGTTATATAATATATTTATCAGTTTAGGTGGTGACTTACAGCTAACTTTTAGATTATGCGATAACAAAATGTTTCCAATTTTTGAGGGGCGGATGTAAACTGGCCACCGCGATCTTTTCTTGAAATATAAAAATCATTTAAAAACAAACTGGTAGCAGCTTACGAGATAAATTAAAATGAAAAATACTATAAAAATGAAAATAAGAAGAAATCTGTTGGAATTAGGTACCATGTGGTACCTACATGAAATTGTAGAGAATCTTATTAGCTTTCCAGCAAATAAAAAATATGGCGTTCCATGCGCGCTAATTGAATATCCGCTCAAAGATCTTACCTGCGTTTTGCATTTTATTTACTATATGATTCACAACTCATCACTTCTACATACGAACAAAACAATAGATGAGATAATATGATATGATGTAACAAACTTACCCCAGTTTTTGTTTCCAAAACAATTTGCACTTCGTTAGGCGGAATAAACGAATGTTATATAGACCACGCTGTGCGGTGTTTTATTCTATATACGGAACTCTATTGTTAAGAAGTTTCGTAGCACTGGTATCACTCTCCCTAATCAGAGCGAAGGAATGTTTTTATCTCGCTGTACGTTTCAAAACTCACTGCATAATGCATAACCCTTACTCACAGTTACTATTGTTGTACGTAGGAGGTAATGAACGAGCAAATGAAATTGGGGTTAGAGGTTGACTGGAGATAATAGGGCTATCTATAATGCTAATAACTATTATAAAAGATTTGAATAAACAATAATTTATTGCGTCTATTTCTGTACTGAATAATATCATATTGAATTTTCTTATCAGGTTTATGTTAAACACTCTAAAAGATAATATACCAGTGTCTAGTTGAGATTGTTTAACGGAAGGCAGTAACCATGGGCATAGAATCGGGGAAAAAATGATCTCAGTTCAATTTATATTTTGTTTCTATTTATAAACGCTTGTTTATAGTCAATTCCTTTAGTTTATTGTTAATGTTATGCAAAAGGTTTTCAAATATTTTAGCTAATACATAACGTGTTTGTTACAGCGTTGACACAAAACATGTTAGTAGTAAAAAAGGATGCAACATCTAGTTTAAATACTATACAAAGTGTATATTATGACATCGTGCTAGGAGAAAAATGTATTGAATTTAAACAAAGAAAACAATGTTTTAACATAATACTAGTAACAATAAGAATTTTATAACATTAAATAATATCAATCTTAATTTTAGTTATTTGTTTTTATGACAAAGATTTACAGACTTCAAGTTCTGTTCAGCTTGATATACTGCTCAACGATGCTACTGAAATGGATAGATACTATTATGGAATCTATTTCTTCCAAAAGCAATTTTCATGAAGTTATGTCTACTGACGAACACATTTCTGTAGATACCATAATAATTAATGAAATGCCGACCACGTTTGGGGTAATTTTAAAAACCAATGCTGCTAACCAAAGTATTCCTGATTATAATAGAGATGAAAATAACGAACAAGGTCCTTTAGAAGACAGTGGCAGTTCATATGCTCCATCATATGCAAGTATCAGTCCATGAGATGCTGATGTTGATATTACTCTTAAAGAAGCAGATGATACTGATGATTTGGAGCACGCACTAGAAAATATAGCACCAGTCACAGGGGATGGTAGAAAGGATAACAAAAGAAAGAGCAAAGGTCACAGTGATTGTTCTCAATGGAACGTTCAGTTTGAAACTGGGTGGTTAATAGTAGTCCGCCAAAGTCATCCGAAATAGCACCGCAAATACATCCACAACAAAACAAGCACGAGATCACATTAACTGTTAAAACTTATCTAGATATTCTTCCAAAAATTGAATCTCATTACTGTCGAGCCTCGAGTAATAAGTTTTATTTAAAGCCCGTGTGGAATAGCTACAGACATGTTTACCTCAGATTTTTAAATTACTGTAAACAACATAACAAAAAAAGTGTTCCTGGAGCATTTTAATAACAACTTTTAAAGCTCAGGACTTGTAAATTTACACACCCCGGAAAGACCAATGTACTAAATGTGTTATGTACAAAAAAGCACCATCAGCCAAGCAGAATATGATAGTTACATACAAAGGAAGGAAACTTCTCGTTAAGAAAAAGCATTGGACAAGGAAAATACTAAAATCTATGATTTATGTCGAATCAGTATCTTCTTAATTAAACGCCAGTTGTTTTGATATTGTTACTGCTGGAAACTTCAGTAGTTTCATATATTGCTTATTTATTTATTTATTTGTATTTATGAAGTAGATATAATAATATAACCTTTAACTTGACCTATAATTGAATTTTTGTTCTGTCGAGCAAAACAATATTTGTATTTTCATTTTTTTGTTTTAATTTTTAATTCTTTATCACTTACATTCATGTATAAGACAATTTTATTCCTAAGTTATCATACCATATTCGATTATACTAACGTTAGTGAAATACTCATCATATGCCGTTCGCTTTAATCGTGTACATTCAAAAGTGAATATATATCTTTTTACTTACTTTCACAATCCAGAAGCGGCAGTGAAATGTTCCAATAAGCACCCAAGCATCTTAGACTTTTGGTCCTGGTACCCGTATCAGGAAAATGATATCCCAAGCAACAATTGAATATAGCTAAATCGTCAGTTCTGTAAGAAAAGGTGAGCGAGTATTAAAAAAAAAAAAGAAAAATATTATTGTTGAACACTTAGAACTAATATTGATAATGGCTCCATTCAATGAATTTTATTTGACAATTGTCACTTCATGTGGCCAAAGTAATACTTAAAATTAGAAGGTACTGAAAGTTTCAGCTTAGTTGGATATACGGTTTTAGATTTGTAGTAGCATATAGAAGATTCGACAAGGTCCATGTTTATGATATTCCTGTTTTTTTTGCACAGGGTCCTAGAATTTTAAGATCTTTAAGATGATAAAATAAGAACAACGTTCTAAATGAATCCATGAAAGATATATATTTTAAGTAGTAATGGGTAATAAAGTTGTAAGTAATATAGTTTCGATTGAGTTTCGTGAAAATAACAGTTTAGAATACGTACATTTTGGTTAATTAACGTGGTAATAAACAAAATATTGCGCTTGGTGGATTTTACAAGTAATTTGTCAGACTGCGTTGATCGGTTGGATAATTAAATTCTACGAGCCGGATTTTAAAATCGCATTAAGTTAGTTTCCAGTTTTATGGATCTTGGGACTCCCAAGATTTATGAATGGAGTTTCGAGCTTCTGGAATCGATGTCAAAATATTTAATAGGATAGATCTACCGTTATAGTCACTTACGTGAATTACTTGCTATACTTAATGTCTTGTAGTATAGAATAATAATCTTCCATAAATTTTTAATTGTCGCGAAAAATACTACATACAATACAAAATATTACACACACGTAATTCATTCTTGAGAAAAGAAATATCTTAACAACATTGACGGCTAAAGAGGAGCATGTAGTTGCTTGTTATTTTGGTCAAGACAGTGTTATTACAGTGTTATGACACTGATGATATGATGATGATGATATGTCATCAGTGTCATTAACAGAATGTAACTTAAGTATGTTAAAATATCTTAAGGGGGTATTCCTTAGTTAACTTTAGATAAAAATTGCATATCTGTCGGTATCCAAAAACACTACGTTTTGGAGATACGGGTTGTTGAATTTTTCCAAAAAATATCGATTTTTATTTATATTGTGATTATTATTATTGCAGCTATACAAACCAAATTTGGAATACAGTGCACTTAGATATAAAGCTTTAATATGATTATATCACGCTCTGCAATTAACTAGTGGCGGAGACGCGTGTATTGAGTACCACAAATTTGGAAAAAGAAGTAGTAACACACTGTAAAACATTAAAAGCGATCACATCCTAAGGTAAGTCATTTAATTGTAGACAAAAGTTACCGCATCAGTATTATAGCCATCTCTAAACGTTTCATGGAAAATTATTTTTTAAAAATTTATTCCACATCCACCGTGATTGCAAAATATTAACTTTGTACTTTTTCACGAATTTTATTTATCGATAGTTTGCCTATTTTTAGGTCTAAAATATGCAAATTTTTAATTAATAGATTTTGGGTATTCTCGAGATTATCCTGAACAGAAAAATTGTCCAGCATGCCGTGATTTTGGGGTTCTGAACAAGAAATCTTATTTTAGATAGAGTTGAATCAGTACAAATTATTAACAAGCTTATCAAACTTTCATGGACTTAATCGGTTTACGATATTCCAGTAATTTGCAAAACTTGCTGACTTCTTCATATGCGTGCTTCATATTTCATAAAAAATTCCTTACCAAGTCACTTTCTCTATTTACGTTTTTAGCTTTACTTTTACTTCAAGAATCATACTTAAAAATTTAGAAAAATTCAATTTGATAATTTCTTCAATTTTGGAATTAGATTTTATGTAAATACCAGCTGATAGAAAATAAAAGTAGATATTCAAATTTAATCTTACCTGTATACTAAATACCCATCCCGAGGAGGTAGTGGAGTGGGACACCCAACGGCAATGTAATGTATTAATATACCTCTTTGTGGATTTATAATTTGACTTGAGGTTAGTACCACATCAACGGAATCGGATCCAGAAATTATCTCCGCTGGGGGATGTTCTTGGCGGCAAGCCGAATGAATTACTTGGCTGGTGTCTTTTATCTCTAAGACATCTGTGCAGTCCTCTTCAGAATTCGCATTATCAACTGAAAGCAAAATGTTTCTCTAGATACACGAGAAATTATTTTTACAAAATATCATGTGTAAAGCAACGTTAAGCGCGGTTAGTACTTAGATGGTTGATCGTCTCAAGTGTTATAGTATATTCAGTAAACGGCAGTCAGAAAAAATGGTAAACGTCGTAAAATTTCTCAAAAAAATCAATCTCTTCTCTTCAACTTGACATACTATAATAAAAAAGTCTTTAAGGCATTTAAATTAACAAGAAACTATAATTTTCTAAGAAAAAATCTAGAAAATTCACATAGTCTCGATAATTCACAAATAATCCAAATTTATCAAAATACCGTTTAAACATTCATGTTAGTCATCTTATAGCAAAGAAATTACAAACAATAGCCCTAAAAATACAGCCCCCTCACTAACCCGATTCATATCATCTTGATTTTTCACACCTCAAACTACAAGGTTATATTTGACTCCTATCAAATTTTATAAAACAGTCCTCTCAATTTCAACGTCCCATTCAAATTTTCGTTCGCACTTCAAAACAATCTCCATTCACTTTCCTGATATGCCAGCTAATCAATCATCTTACTCTCTTTCCATTTGTCTACGATAAAATTATCCCTGTTTCATTTATTCCTCTAGCTGGCTCACAAATTTCAGTACTACTTTTCATACCCCCCTGTATAATATTTGACTTTAATCAAACAAACTCCTTATAAAATATTATTTCTTTGAATTTCACCGTTCACTCATTTGAGTATTTCAATTATCAACATATAATCAATCCCCATTTGAGTTATTCAAATAAAGTACCGTAACTCTCATCCCCATCAAAATCAAAACTCACTTCCGAAACATAAACTATGTATTAAATCAAATCGAATCCACGTCATTTCATTCACAGAGTGCGTATCGGCACACTTTCAGATCATATTCAACAGACCTTCGGGGGGACAACATGGGGTCATTCCAATTTTAGTAAATATTTTCAACAGATTTTGATTAATAACTCCTAAATCCGAATTGATTCAGATTTCATTCATTTTCCAAAAAATTTTCCTTTTTAAGGCCGATACGCTGATATAATTTTCATGTCCAAATTGTCAATTTTTAAGATTTCTGATGCAATATTGCGAAATGTTGTGCAATATTGCGCAATTGAAGCACGCACGGATTGAGAAGGGACGCATCAAGACCTTTCCAGACCTCTGCTCGTCGGGTCCCCGAAGGAGCGTATAAAACCCGTGGTCAGGGAAATCAAGTTCGTCATGTGCGCCACGATACGAGCCACTATAGCTTCTTCCTTGTTGACCTCAAGTAAAAAAATATTCTCATTCAAATCAATCAGCCCTCTCGCAACAAATTAAAAGTAAATTTTTCAACCATTACAAAACTATTGTGTTAATACATTTTAATCTTAAAACAACTGAATTTCAGTGTCGAAAGTATTTATTTTAAAACTAGTGTACAATAAATATTTTAATTTAAATCGTTTTAAAACTTTGTTCAGCTATAATAAATAAATTTATTTCTTGTTCGTACGAGTGTTTTACTTCAAGAAGCATATACAGGGTGAAGTTTGGACCCTGCCAAAGTCAATAAAATTAATTAAAATGATTAATAGAATATTTCAAGAAAAGTAACCTATGCCAGGGCTATACAGGATGTAGCATTTGATCCTATCCAATGTTTCACGTGTTATCCACCCACTCTTCACAAATTCAAAAATTAAGTGCACGAAAGGCTCCCAGGGTCTTTCTCAAGCTCTAAGACCCCAAGCTCTGTCGATTCTTTTTATTTTACACAAAGAGGGGTCTTCACCATGTTCACATGGAAGAGAGCGCCCTCGCCTCACATCTTCCAGCGGCTTGTATATCACTGTATGCGCAGAAGCTATACAATCTTAGGCAACGATTGTATAGGGGATATACCATTCCTTCGGAGGGGATGTAAAGCCGTCGGTCCCTTGTCTATTAAATGTTATCATACCACCACTAAATTTATATTAAAACAAAGTCCCTATCACTTACTTCGATAGACCTTTAGAGATGTTTGACTATGTAAAACATTTGTTCTAGAAAATTCAGAGATTAGTTTCTAGGATACATCACGTGCACTAAAAAAAGCTATTCAAAAATGCAAAGGACGTTAAAAAATAATCATTGTACGCCGCAGACCTTACAAATTATTAGGTTGCAAGCGGTAACGATTAGAATTTGGCCAGTAAATGGTACAAAGAATGGATGAAAATCATAGTTTGTTTAAACAGACAGACACATATATCGTCGATTTTTGCAGCAGGTATTTTCAGTAGGAAAAACAGACGTTCATGAGAGAACAAGCATCGACTACGAGGAGAAGGGTTCATATTTTCTTTAACTCATAATATATTTTTCATGTTCACTGTCCAGATCTTGCATTTTTTATTTAATACACTTCCTGACATGACGTAATCAATTGATAAAATTGTGCACAGTTATTAAGACAAATGACAATACAGTATACCACCGTTTTTTGCAAATATCTGCACGTAGGGGGCACGGAGGGTGAAAATTGATTAAATATACTGATACGACCGGCACCTCCGGCAAAACGTTGAATAAATACAAAATGTTTTTTGCCTGATTAATGACTTCTACGTGGGGCGTCACGGTGTTCCTATATGATAATTATTTAATTAAAGTATGATTAAAAAATAGAACATAAAAAATAATAAAAACTTTTAAAAACTTGCTTTTCTTACAAAGTCGTACTGACAAGTAAATAATAATGTTTCATGTATGACTGCAAGAAGAGCAGGGCGTGCGCACTTTGTATGATTGTATGAAAGGGGAAATACAAAGTGCGCACGCTTTGCTAATTGTTCCAGCGGCAGTAAAGATCTTACAGCGATATTTTTCTGTTCCTATTTTTTAAAACTTATTGCGCATAACAGTATTAGAATTTATAGTAGGTAACTAAAATTTATGTCCGTTATGTATGCATCATAAATATAAAATATAGATACATTAAAAGCAAACAATCAAAGAATTGACGCATTTATTGTGTTTCACAGCCTACTCCAACATACTTTACGATGTATATTATATGCATAACGCAAGTTATAAAAATAACCTATAAGGCTTCCACGAGAAATATTTTTACCAATATCAGAAAATATCAATATCAAAGCGATGGAAAAATCTGCATACGTTCCAAACAAATAGCGCATACATGAGGAAAGGACATGAGAGGGCTGTGATTTATTTGAAGGACCTTAAATAACGACGATCAGTTCTTCTTTCAATAATGGTTCAGAATATATTATTTATATATGTATAAAACGACAAATATACAGATATTGCTATCGTCAAGCTCAACGAACGATCACGTGTTCTAAAGAGAACCATAGTAAATAATTAATTACTTTTAAAATCGATAAAGTGAATAAGACAGGGTGAAGTGTAATTTAAGGAAATAATTTAATACTGTCCAAGAACAAAGTAAATATCTTGTGGAGCAACTGTTAACAAATAGTACTAGATTATACAAAATTAATTCTACAAGGTGTATGTATTATTTTAGAACATACTAGTCAATCAAATGAAATAAAGTCGAGTTCATCAGTTACCGTTAAAAATGTCTGTCTGTCTGTCGAACTGTAACTTTCTTTTGTGCGTACGTTTACTCTGGAACCATTTATATTGACTTGGAATTTGGTACACATATGTATTCCAACGAGATCTGCAACTAGATTATATTTTGATCTAATTCCGCTGGAGGGTTCGGGAGTAAATAAGGATTTATCAAGCAGGTAAGAGTCTATAAAATTACAATTTAGGGCATGTACGAAAAGTCAAGCTCTCAAAATTTTTTTGGAATCATTGAAAATATTGAAAATTTTATATCGAATCAAATATGTACATGCGATATATCGTTGGATAATGCTTATCTAGCCCTGCAACTTTTGTCTAAAACATTTTTTTGCTGAAACGCATAGGAATTTTGTTTTAAAATGGCGGCGGTTCAAAGACTAAAAAATTCTCAAAATTTTGTTTCGAATCAAAAATGTACATGCGATACATCATTGGATAGTACTCATCTAGACCTACAACTTTTGTCTAAAACATTTTTTGCTAAAACACAAAAAAAAATTAAAAATATATATTACAGACTTAAAAGCAGTATAAAATGATATAGGACGAAATAAGTTGAATTCAACTTTGGTCTATCATAACACTGTTTCTAATAAACCAATCATCGTGCTTTTTTTTCAAAGAAGCGCCTTTCCGAGTACTTTCAAAATATATTTTAAAAATAAAAATTCGTTGAAAATTTTTAAACAATTCCCCAGGCTCTCCTAATTAACGGATTTTAATAGCTCAACATGGATTTGAAAATTTGAATACTCTTTTATATGTCCAAAAATGTTCAACTTTCTAAATGCTTTAGTTTAGCCTCAGCAATATTTTGAAAATTTGCAAATTTTCAAAACGAAGTTTATATTGCAACTTTATTATGCAAAAACTAAAAGTACGATCTTGAAGAAATTTGGTGGAAAGATTTATTATATTAAAAAGTTTTCTTTAGCCAAGTATGAAGATCCTACGTATAATATAAGTATTTGAAAAAAATTCCACAAATACCTTGCCGTTGTCTCACATTTTGTTTAATAAAAAACTAAGCCCATGTTTTCAAACTAGCGCATAGTCTTATAATTTTTAGGAGCGACAAGCAAAAAATCTGCCATACTACCCGATTCACCCAACCCAAAATAAATACCGCCTGGGCTATAAGCTATGTCTAATTCTAGAGCACAACATTTCGCTTTCGATTTCTTAATAATTATTAAAAGCAACTAAATATTTTGTGAGCTTACCAATAAGAGCGACATCCAAGACAGTAAGTCGAATTTTCTGTTGCGAAGGGGCCGTTATCTTCCAGTGACATTCTCGTTGACCCGAATAAAACCTGGGATAGCCAGGATTGTGGATAAAGCCTTCTGATATTCCCGTGGTAAATTTAGTAGGCAGCACTATTTCACTGTTGCAATACTTCTTAATCCTGTCCTCTGGAAGCAAATAAATTTTGTTTAGGGGGAGCCTTAAATAGGATTACACTGTCTATCGGAAACTTTCCACTAAGTGCACCAACAAATTGTATAGTATTAAACCAAAATCGAACCCTCGTTTGTATTCTTAACGCATTCTTACGTGAAAGCCAAAATATAGGAAACAGAACAGACGTTTCAAACTAATAACTTCGCGTGCTGTGAATTTTTGAAGTTATTTTTATTTGTAAATCGTGTTAAGGGATTGTGAGGCATATTCTTTCGACAAGAAACAACAAAAAGTAACTAATTTTCTTGATTTTATGAATTATTATAAATTTTATACAATAATAATTATGTATTTATTTGAAATTACTGATATGTTACCCGCTATCCTTTTACTATTTAGAATAAAAAGCAGACCATCAAACATTAATAGAAATTATTAATTTTCACAATTTGCACATGTGGAATGAGGAGAATCCAAACTAGAAATCAGCATAGATATTCTATAAATAATTGGGCAGTACTAATGAGCAGTCAGTTTATAGGCCCATTGTTTTTAACAGTCGTTTAAATGGAAGCGTGTAATTGACTAAAGATCCTATAAAGTAGATACTGGCCACTCGAGTGGGAGGTACTAATAAGGTTCGTATGAAAAGTGGATGCATAATGGCGGCACCAATAGGAGTTGCTTTTATTTTGACAAACATAGTGTCATAAGAAAAATAGTCAAAGGATTCTCATGTCGGTCGTCGCATACCTACCTTGCACTGACGAGAGCCAACAGCTCGAAACTGCAGTCTGCAAGTGGTGTGTGATGACTGGCAAGGGAGCTCCTTTAAGTAGGATCAGTCTTTCGGCTGGTGTTTGTTGCAATCGAAGCATTAGCGTTTTGATGGTAATATGCAATTATTACACTTAACGCGCCAGATTTGTAACTTTGATTGCAGTCTGGTTACTTTCCTTATAGTATAATAAGGATTTATAGAGGAGTTTGCGACTAAAAATATTACGTTTAATATTCCGCCCTCTAAAAGCACATTTGATCTATAGTGTCATAAGACTCAATGTAATAGGTTAAAATAACAGTCTGTTATGACTGATTGATCACTAAACAATTAATGGTCACGATATGTTTTACAGTTTGTCAAAACAAATACTGCAACCTGCTTTTGACACTTGCGACACGTTGTAAACACACTGATGCACAGGCGCAAACACAACTCATCGCCGCCATTTTGCATCCACTTGTGCCGAGTGGCCAGGCTGTACTCTATAGGGTCTCTAGTAATTAACCTTCTTTCAGAACCATCTCGTGATGCTTTTTGATAACGTTCCTTTGCAAACTGTAACGCTCTAAAATTAACGATTTCTAATCAATGGCAAATAGTTACGCTGTTCACCAACAGATGTCACGATTTACCATTAAAAATTTATAGTACCCAAACTATTTTAGAAAACTACATAGTCACATTTTCCACCAGGAGATAGCAGTAACCTAGCTTTGAGACATTTAAAACAAGCTAGATTCTACAGAAATATGATGATTGTACATCCGACAAAGAATAGCTAAAAGGATCAATGGCGCTGGCGTCTGTGTTCTTTACCGCCATACCGCCAAAAGCATTGACGATATTACCGACAATGATTGAAAAGAATACTGGTATAGGCAAAACGTATTATACCAAATTGGTTTTTAAAATTTGCACAGAACTTTAGTTTTCTGCAGGATGCCCAGTAACAATCTATTCTAAGTTATTCTTAATTAAGACTACCGAACTACTTAATGGCCCAATCAAGTTTTTTTGAATCTATTACCTACGAATGCGTTATAGAATCTTTCTTTTACTCAATTTTAATACTCCTTTACCAAATGTTAAAATCTAAAATCTTAAAAATGTTTTTATAACCTAACCCAATATATTCCTAAGGAACTGTAATAAAAATAATTGCCAAAACCACCTATGCGTGAGGCAAATTATTTCTGAATCCACTCCTCTTTAAGAATTTAATGATCTTCAAATATAACAAACTAAGCCTCCACTTTTAACGCGACTTTTTTTATATTAGAAGTCAATTGGTCCATTTCTTATGAGCTCAGTTATCTTTCGTAAACTATACAAAGACTTGCATCTTTAGAGTTAATGGGGGAGAGGAGGATAGGACCCAAAAGACTGACTGCAGTGTTCCCGAAAATTTACAAGTTAGACGGCCTCCCACAAAAAAGCCGTTTGTGACCGTTCATATTTTGCATGGTTACTATGTTTCTCATCCTCAGTGTAAATATAAATACAGTTTTTTAATTTGATTTAACCACAAGTGTTTTCTTTAATTTCGTTAGATGCCCTATATAATGAAGTTAAATTGGAAGGAGCTTTCAAATATATTATAATTATACAACATCTCTACGGCAAACTTTTAAGTTATCATGTAAAATAAATAAACGGCTTTATTTATTTACGATGAGAATTTCGATTGAAAAGAAAATATAATTAAAAATATTCTATCTACGTAACACTTGGTCAAAATATAATCCCTCATATTGTTAAATTGAAAACGTGAGACTTGCCATTTTATTGCACAAAGATTAAACACAATAATGCTGACACTTCTATGTTATAGCCGATTTATATCACAATAGATTTCTTTGTAACAATGGGTGTGCGTGTGCACGTGTGACTTATAATCCATGAGATTGGCAAAATATCATGGTTGTCCCTAAATTCTTCCGTTTTACCCCATTTTAGACATACAAAAACCGAAAACTTTTACCAACACAATGACGGATATCTTTAATATTATTTTCTACGGTTCGTAGTGTTATACAAAAATATTAATAGACTTATACAGGGTGTGTCACCGGGAAAACTACGCATCAGAAAATTTTGAAAATTTACATAATTACTAATGTCTGTGTGGCCAATCTAACTAAAATAATTACAAGTAGCTGGCACTTCTGCTTATACCGAAAGTCGATACCAATTTGCTTATTTCAAATGGAACACCCTATATATTTTAGGGTTTTCGAAAAGAGCATAAAATTCTGAGTCGAAAATATGTAGCATATCCTATACCTGAACCTAGCCGTTTCAGAGACATTTGACATTTTATAGAAAATTTGACAGGTGCAACGGTTTGCAAGAACCGTTATAACTCTCTTCGTGTAAAAGATCCTCACTTACTTCTTGTCAGATAAAAAGGACACAAGGAGAACTACGTTCTACAACTGAAATAAATTCACTAATCTCACACCGTTTTTCGCGTTACATTTTGCCAACTTCAAATCGCGAAAACTTGTTTAGGTCAAATGGAATACCCTATATTTTTTTAAGTCAAGTTGTGTAAAATTGAATTCCTTTTTTTCTGATATTTGCATTGTGGGGGTTAAAGTTACAACTTTTTGAAATATTTGCGATTTTATTAGAAATTCATGAATTGTTGTAATCATTTCATCAAAATAGCCATGATTAGAAACAATCAGTCATTATCTTATGACAAAGAATGCCAGCACGTTTAAATTACACTCACGAAGACTTTTTAAATTTGTTTATTATTTATGGAGAATGTGATAAAGTAATATCAAGAACTTGCAGCACATTTGCTACTCGATATCCAGAAAAACGGAAACCGTCACCAAACACTGTAAAACGCATACTAGAAAATTTTAAAAACTATGACTGTCAAGGCAAAAATGCAAAGAAGATAGCCTATTTATTGTTGATGACGGAAACATTGAAATAGTCATTCTGGGATATTTTCATGCATTTCCAAGGATGTCATTAAGACAAGCTGCTCTGGAATCGGGACTATGCAAGGATTCAATTCACAGAATCTTATTAAAACATAAGTTTCACCCGTTTTCATTCCATATGGTTCAAGGATTAAAAGAAACAGATTTCCTAAGAAGACAGAATTTTTGTGAGTTTATTCTAATAAGGTCTGAGGGTCACGATTCTTATTTGGTAAATATTATATGGACAGATGAAGCAAAATTTACTAAAAATGGACTTTTTAATAGACACAATTTGCATTATTGGACTGACTCAAATCCTCATATGTTCAGAGAGCGTAACTTTCAAGAAAGTTGGCAGTTCAATGTTTATTGTGCCATAAGAAACGATAGAGTGGTGGCATACAATTTTATCAGGAAAATTTAAACATTAAATTAAATTTTCTCTTCCACTAATATGTATAGGTAAATTTTTTTTTTTTTTTAGGTGAAAGATATCTGAATACCTTACAAAATTTTAATAATAACTATTTAGAAAATTTACCTCTCGCCGAACATAGAAACATTTTTTATCAGCACGACGGTGCTCCCCCACATAACGCATATTTAATTAATAATTATTTACAAGAAACTTTTTATGATCAATGGATTGCCAATAATGGACCTGATTATTTCATTTTTCGACTTATTAGGCCTTTATCAAGAGAGTATACACTTTCTACTCTCTTGATAAAAGCATAATAAACCGAAATATTTGTAGAGAATTCCAAACAAAGTAATTTGATACATCTAAAAGCAGTGTTTACTTAAAAACAATTATTAATAGACTTAAGCAACATCGAAATAACCTAAATTTATTAATTAAAATAACAAAAATTAATTACAACGAACAAGGAATTCGTGACAACAACAAAAATTCAAAACAACCCCGATGGCAGGGGCCAGTTGGAAAGGTAGATTTCGTCCTATATTGTTTTGCACTTATTTAGGTCTCTATTATTTTAATAAATGACTGATTAAGTAAGTAATTAAGTATATCTTTATTAGAACTGCCCAACTTTAATTTATTGTCATCAATTTATGAACTATTAGAACGTAGGTAGTCTTCAAAAATAAATAAATCACGCCTTTTTTAATTATTTTTTTCTATGTATTTTAGTAAAATTTAGACAAAGGTTGTAGGTCTAGATGAGTACTATCCAATGATGTATCGCATATACACATTATATAATAAAATTTTGAGAATTCTTTTAAGACTTTGAACCGCCGCCATTTTTAAATTTTTCCTATGCGCTTTAGCAAAAAATGTTTTAGACAAAAATTGTAGGGTTAGATGAGCACTATCAAACGATGTATCACATGTACATAACTATAGTGAAACTTTCCCCAAGTCATGACATGCTGCACTCTGCAATAGGTTTAGAAATATACCTAAAATATATGGACATGTCTCAATGAAATGTGTTGTGACAACGTCAAAAAGTAAACGACAGAAATGGAAAGGGAAGATGTGGAAAGAATAACCGATAGCAAACAATAACAGATAGTTTCATTGAATTTTCACGAATATTTATAAAAATTTAGCACAAGTAGTTAGTGAATGTGAACGTAATAAAATCTCAAAAAAAAACATATGTTAGAAACTCCATATTCCTACATCCCACCGACGAAAAAGAAATCATAAGTAAAATTAGGGAATTAAAAACCGGGACATCATGAAATAACAAGTGACATATTAAACGACATTGCAAGCCTAGTAGTTAAACCACTACCTACCTAACAAACAACATGCATCTTTCCAGAAAACTTTAAAGAAAACTATTGTTAAACCGATGTATAGGAGTGGCGACAAGTTAAATGTGACCAACTATAGACCTATCTCTCTAATAACCAGTCTCGCTAAAGTCTATGAAGAAGTATTGAAAAACAGAATAACGAGTTTTCTAGATAAAAAAAACATAATTTCGGCAAAGCCAATTTGGTTTTAGAAGATCAACACAGGGCGCTATAGCTTATCTCACAACATTTATAAAGCATTGGCTATGGCAGTCTTTGTTGACCAAAAGCCGTTGATGCAGTTGATCATAAGCAGCTTCCTTCCAGCATAAGTCCTGGAAAGTATTAGATTTAAGTGCATTCCAAACAAATTGATAGAGGACTAAATCAGTGGAAGAACACAAAATGTTGAAATCCAGAACACATTTAATGACACTAAAATTGTACAATATGGAGTGCCTCAAGGCACAGTAATAGGGCCTATATTGTTCACTATATGTTTAAATGATTTGTTCATACAGATCACTAATGGGGATGTAGTAAGCTTTGCGGATGATACCGTCATCTTTTTCAAATCAAACCTGGCATTCTTTAAGAGAGAAAGTTCAGACTGAAATGGAAAAAATAGTTCATTACTTTAATAATAAATTGTTGACAGAAAAAAATGCCAAAACCTGCTACATGCCTTTCACGCCTTATGTTTCTGGATTGCCAGATTATACAAATATAGAGATAAATATAAATAAATAATAAATAAACATCACAGAAATTAGACAACCCCCAATTCCAGAAGCCAGAGGCTTGTGCAGTGCCAGTTCCGGAGCCGGGGCTCGAACCCGCTAGCGCGATACCAATTCGATTACTCGCAATTGCCACCTCGCGTCTTAACCAATGCGGCTATCGGAATAACTCATGTATATGTCATATAATATTATACAACCAAACATGAAGCTGATAAACTCATTAAAGTTATTCAAATCAGAAAAATTAAGAAGTGCATTAAAAATAAAAGCCGCATTGAAATGCATAACTTAATTGACCTCAAAAACATGTAGCCTTACTATATGCTGAATATGGGAACTAAAACATATGTATTTGTATGTATGTGTATGGGTGGGCGTATATGCGAGAGATTTGTGTAAAATTTTTATACGATCAAGTCTAAATTTAGGCTTTACATGTAATCCTTAATTTGTTTATATAAATTCTTCATTGCCTAGAACCTTCCCTAGTTCACCCATTTTACCAATATTCAACAACATTCTACCTTGGAGCTGCTGGGGATCTTATGTTTAACGTTTCCACCTTGAGTCACCTTTGAGAAAAACGTATCACCCACAGACAGACTGACCGATTAACAGACTGACTGACTGACACACAAAAGGCATCCCGACTTGGATATCTTTGCGTAATCTCGGGCTCCAAAACGTCCATTGTGTAATTTGGAATATTCACGACGCTATTTGTGAGTGAGGAAGTAATTAGGGAAATATTATCAATATTTTTACTGTGATAGCCATGTATATTCCAGTATAAGCCTTTGCATTTTTTCTTCGTCTAGATTACAGCATAATTACACATATTGCTTGTTAGGGGTTGCTACTGCATGTTTCTACAAATCTGTTTTGAAATCTGTTGTACGTGAACCTCTAAAAAAATCCAACCGAAGATTCTCCAACGGGATTCTCTTTATTTTGACATTACAAATAATTTCTCAAAAATTCATAAAGCCAACTGGACGGCTACAAAAGTTACAGAAGGTTAAAGGTCGCGAAAATCAGTTTTTCTCAAATATCTCGTAAATTATCGGTTTTACATTAATTTTGGTCATAATAAAATTGGTTCGTGAGATAAATCTGCATAAAAAAGGTCCTATACAGAATTTACGTAGAACCAATAGTTTTCGAGATATAGGGCTGAGAAAACTCGGGCATTGCGCTGCATTCTTTTCCGCACCACCTTTGAGGTAGAATGCGTAGAATGAGTAGAATGCACGTTTTTTTTTTTACATGATGTCCCTTGTAGGCCTAATCATGGGTTACAAGTTATGTTATAATTTTGTTGATTATTGTTCGTCTTTGCTGACTTCTTCTTCGTCTCCGTCTATCTCTCTTATTTCCACTTCTTCAATATTTTCATCTTCATCAATGATCATCTCAGCGGAAAATAACGAAATGAGGTCGGCTCGGTGTAGGTGGAATCAAAGTAGTTGTTGGCTTTAATAAATTATTGTTTAAAGTCCAACCCCATTGTTGAGGGTCTAAATCTTTTTCCAACCAAGTTTAAACCTGGTAATATACCCTGAATAGATGTTGTTGAGTAGCTGCTGCTGTAGTGTCACAGATTGGACGCTTCGCAAATAATTTATATGATCGTCACCTCTTTCAACACTCGCATTTCTAAGATTTTCTAAACCGCGAACAACACTCACAATCGTGCCATTTGACAAAGAGTCATTACAGATAAAACAAGTGTTATCTGCCATTATAACATTGAGTAAGTTGCATGATTTTTTTTTTATATATCACAGATAGATCGACGACAGAAAAATATGCTTCCTTGTATTTTTTCTTTTTCTTTTTTGTTAAAATTGAGGGTGAAAAAAAATATTTATTTCGGCTGAGAATTTAAAACCATTAAAATTCCCTATCCCTAACGAGTAGCGTCATTCGTAAGCTGTAGCGTCACGTTATTGTTAAAACGTTAAAACATCTAAAAAGGAAACTGTGGTTATAGATAAACAGGTTAGGGATGTTATAAAATGATTATCCGTCATATTAACCAATAATTAATAACAAGATTAAGAATAACAACGTAAATTAGCAAACTCAGATCCAATTAGTGACGCCAAAATGACGTCAAAGCAATATTATAGCGTTTTCAGTCACGTGGTTTTGTTTACACAAAAGTTCAAATTTTAATGTGGCATATTTACGAAGCGAAATTTTTCTATGAGTTTCTTTTATTATATTATCAACTTATATAGTACATATTATGGAAAAATAATAAAATTAAGCATTTTTAAAATCCATGCATCTTCCTCATTATAAAATATTACGAGCTGAACGAAACGTCAGAATTCTAGAAAATGTAGCGTTAAACTGAATTTAAAACGTACGACGCATCATTCAATATTACACCACTATAATACGTATAGAATAGTGAACCTGAAATAGTGAAAACGTGACCTTTGACATTCTGTAACTTTTATAGCCGCCCAGTTGGCTTTATGGACTTTTGAGAAATTATTTGTGACGCCAAAATAAAGAGAATCCCACTGGAAAATGTTAGGTTAATTGTTTTAGAGATTTAACCCTTTTTTGTAGAAAGTGACTGGATTATTAGTCAGGCATTTATTTTGTCGACCAGATTTATTTATTTCTTTGATTATTTACTAACATGATTAACGAAACACGCGTTGAGTAGTGTATTCGAATGTAATGTTGAAGTATCTTGGTATTTGTGGAAACTGCATCAGAATTTTTATTTATGGTCAATTTCCGGTATATTTTACGAATGTGCGCATACCCTGGGGATGAGCTACAAGAATATTAAAAATATATAAGTACACTTATTTGCACCAACCGCTTTTTATTATAAACTGGATTATCACCTCACTTGATGTAAACCTCGTATTTATTGATCAGTTTCTAAAATACACAAAATAGATAATTATAATTAATTCGACGAAGTAACTGTGTTTGGTTAAGTCTACTGTTTCAAGTAACAAAGTCGGAATATGTATAAAGTTTCATTACTGTTATTCCAACAAAGTACTTCAGCACCGTAAACAATGGAGAATAATATACCCCAGGGGATTTCTACCAAACTACGAAATATACATAAGAGTTATTTTTGGTATAAGAAAACATCAATTAATTACCCGCTCTTCCGTTTGTTGTTTAATCATTCTGTGATGCTATTATGTGCGTAAAAGGCAAATTAATCTGTTGATACATCTTCATTTTATGGGTATGTATTTATTTATAATATATATACTTCAAACATAATATTTTTAGTCGCAAACTCCTCTATAAAATCCTTATTTTACTATAAGGAACGTAACCAGACTGCAACCAACAGCTACTCTCCAGGCTATGTGCCCCGCCGAGCGCTGAATTACCTGGCGCGTTAAGTGTAATAATTGCATATTACCATCAAAACGCTAATGCTTCGAATGCAACAAACACCAGCCGAAAGACTGATCCTACTTAAAGGAGCTCTCGTGCCAGTCGTCACACACCACTTGCAGACTGCAGTTTCGAACTGTTGGGTTTCGTCAGTGCAAGGTAGGCATGTGACGACCGACACGAGGATCACTTGACTATTTAATACATTTCGGTATCTAATAGTCAGCAGGCGCCATCTAGCGGTCCAGTGTCTGTTGCAATCGAAAAATAAATAGCCTGTTGGTTGCAGTCTGGTTACGTTCATTAGCACATTTGAACTATGCTAAGCCCAGTCAGGCTATTTATTTTTCGATTGCAACAGACACTGGAAAGCTAGATGGCGCCTGCTGACTATTTTACATGTCGCTATTGTAAAAATACCGGGATGTACCAATTAGTCAAAGGATCCTCGTGCCGGTCGTCAAATGCCTACCTTGCACTGATGAGAGCCAACAGCTCGAAACTGCAGTCTGCAAGTGGTGTGTGACGACTGGCAAGAGAGCTCCTTTAAGTAGGAACAGTCTTTCGGCTGGTGTTTGTTGCAATCGAAGCATTAGCGTTTTGATGGTAATATGCAATTATTACACTTAACGCGCCAGACTTGTAACTTGTAATTCAGCGCTCGGCGGGGCACATAGCCCGGAGAGTAGCTGTTGGTACAGTCTGGTTACGTTCCTTATAGTAAAATAAGGATTTTATAGAGGAATTTGGGACTAAAAATATTATGTTTAATACTCCGCCCTCTAAAAGCACATTTGAACTGTGCTATACATGTTGTTATGAATTATTCTTAATACCTACATCACGTTTACATTATACATATCTAAAACAGGTAAAATAATCCCTAAGAATACATAATACGAAAATAATTACAAAGATAAATGTACTCACCAGTGACACAGGCGTACTTGATTGTTATGTTTCCTAGACCTAAATTCTCGGACCCCGCACAGTCTTCCGTTAAAATGAAACTACAATGGTTCACTCCAGAACATCTGTAACAAAGATATTGCCGCTTTTACGTTCAAAATTCACTTAATGAGAATACACCAAGGAATTGTTAGAGGGAAATAAGCCAATTTGTTAATTTATATGCTAATTTTCTGCTTGCTAAGGGAAAATATTAAAAGTGTAACGAGGGGCGGCATTTTAATTGAACAGACTTAACTGTCACTTAATATGTTTTAATTTTCTAGTAATGTATTAATTTTTAATAACTGTCTCAGTCAGTAAAGATAGAATTATTTATTTTTTAAATTTAAAGATTGGTGACAAACTAATGAACACATTATTGAGACACTACTGGCATTACAAAAAACATTTGCTACAATCTGTTTTTGAGGAAATGCCACTAGCTTAGGATTTTCTTATAATTTTTTTGAATAAAGAACAGAATTGTGTAATGGTTATGGGGTACCCTAATTAATTACTAAAAGAATGTACTAGCAATCATGTCACCAGTAAATTAATTAATAAACAAATAAAATTGGCCATTTGCGTGATCGTCTAGTTTTGTTAGTGTAGTACCCAAATTTTGTTGTGTGTGTGTAGTAACCCTTTTTCAATTTACCCCAGGTTCTTTTATATAAAGTTTAATATTACTTGTTTCTGTCTGATACTATATACCGTAGAAAATTAATTACTCTGTTAATTGAAATACCTGGTAAACTTGAACACACTGTCTATTAATTGAGAGACCCAGTTAATTATATATGTTGTTTATGTAGTATTTTAGTACTCAAGATTGCACTGTACATTTATAGTTGAAGTTTGTTTTCTATTTTGCTTTGAAATTAAAGCATTTATTTAGTTTATTACTTATATGAAGAAAAAGGTAAAGGTGAAAGAAAAGACAATAATTGATGGGAGAAATATTTTAAAAAAATATATTTTATTTTGTATAAATTGATGCAAAAATAGTCGAACATGAAATCAAAAGTAGTCCAAATATTTGAGACAATTGTCTAAATACTATAATAGGAAAATCTGCGCTGCTATAGTAATGACCATACTTAGATATACTGAGTGTTTTGATGCAATAACAAGAACTTATACAAAAGTATGCTGTGTTATTTTAATAGTAATAAGAGTTGTGGCAATGGCCGGATAATGATAATCTATAATAGAGCTGTTAGCAATCGCTAGGTAATAATGGTTTATAATTAAAGAAAGTTGTTAGCAATCGCTAGATAATAATAATTTATAATTAAAGTTGTTAGCAATAGCCAAATAATGAATCGAATGCAAAACAAAGGACAAGAATCATGTCATGTTTATACATTATCAAAATTAAGTTGAGAAATAAGCATTAAATATTCATGTAAAAGATCATAGAGTGTTGAGGAAATATCCTTTAATTATACACAGTTTAGTGATTGAAATTAGAGTAGGAACAATCGTTCAGATAATCATATTAATCTTGCAGAGGTGAGAATTTACACTCACATAAAATCCTTTAGAATGCTGCTGGGGAAATCTCCCTATAATAATTAAATAGAAAAGCAACCAGAAGATTGCCTATGATTGTCAAACATACGAAGACGCGAATCCGCGAAGGTAAGAAAGTGCGGTTGCATCACCCTTCAATCGAAACAAGTGACCAGACAACTGCCTGAAATATTGACATATCCCACGTTGTAACTTAACCCAATTTGAGAACAGAACCAGCCAATTGACCGTAGTCAATATTTCAAACCTTTGTGAACTCAAAGTACGCCGAATTCATATAACTATAATGTTTTATTGTAGGTAAATGTCCAACAATCAGAAAACCTTGTGGTTACAGTAGAAAAATATTCCTAGTGTACTTTAAATATAAAGCATTCTTGAAAAACCTTACATGAGATATGGTGGAAACGAAAGTCCACTATTTGTTTTATAGAAACTGCAGAATAATGATGAACATGAAGTTTGGCTAGTCTGTGATAAAGTACCTTGTTATTGCATAGCTCTAAATAGATAGTTCTTGAAGATAAACTTGTTACTTTGCAAACGCAAATTTCCCTAGTAAGATATTTAGAAAGTTAAATTTTGTGAATTAAAATCGTGAATGAAATCATAACTGAATAACTAACTGGTAATATAATATTAAATTTTCTTGTTGAAAATCAAAGCTAATATTTAAAAAGTCTAATATTCTTTTAGTACCACAAATGCGTCAATTTCCCGTATTACACCCCGTCGAAACCAGAATATGAATGCAATTTCAAATAATAAAATAGAGTTTCGAAATAAGCATGCGATCACCTTTAAAATCTATGCCTGCTGAATTTCTGTGCGCCCTGTATAGTGTTATATCGCTAGTGAAAGCTCTCCCCCAGGTTCTATATATTTAACGTCCTCGTAGAGCATGTCGGTGGTTGAGAAGAATTCGTTAAAATAAGATGTAAGTTTTAATATTGTTTGGCTAGTCGTTTAGACGGCTGACTTAGTGAAAAATATCCACAAAATAATTTGTTAGGCTCGGCGAGAAACTCGCGACGTAGCTTGGAATGACTTCAAAGGTAAATATAAAGTTTGGCGAAAATATCGCGACGTAACTTCGAGGTGTTTCCAATTTAATTTCCAAAGCTCGGCGGAAATATCGCGATGTAGCTTAAAATATTCTATCTTCAGATGCTGTCAATCTTCTCCCTTTTTTAAATACCACTCCGTCTTCCTTTTATATGGTTCCTGATGTTACCCTTCTACCCGGATTATGCATCTCCGCTTGTTTCTTGTGGGAATATGTTTATTTTAACGTTATTATAATATTCGACGCTCAACTTTCTATCTTTTTCTATGGTTAAGCTAGAAACGTGTAGGCGATTCCATACTATGGGAATACACGAAGTACTTGACGTTTATCTGAATATACGATAAACAAACCCTGCGACTCGACTAGATTTTATGTAAATTCTGTCTCAAAATTGTAGCGTTTAACTTTGCTTTAAAAATAATAATTTTAAAATGCATTCTGGTAACTTTATTGTGTCCAATATTAAATGACTAAATAAATGTGAAAATGAAATGAATTAACAATATTTGAATTTGGAAACATAAATAGGAAAAATTTAAATTTGTAAATGCCCTATATACTGGGCGTTTCAGTTGTAACAGTTAAAAGTTGTAATTAGTGTTGTAAGTGTAAGAATTAATAATTATTATATGTTAATTAATTGTTAAATAAATCAGTGGTTAGTGTTATTCGTGTTGAAATTATTGAACCCATGCTTGGGGTGTTTAATAAAGGGTGCAAACACTATTTATAAGCTGCAATGTACTGGACTAGCATTCGAATAAAAGTTATTCAAAAGTTATTCGCACTCGGTCACAACCGATCGCAAATTTAAATGTATCGCTTGTCGCGTGCTACTGGACTTTGAATTTCAAATGTCGCACATCGTACATATTGATTTATACCTATGTCACAGACTGTATGGACTACACATAGGAGTTTCCTACCAAAATATCTATTTTCACGATATGCAAGTTCTCAAACACCCTTTGACTTATATCCCCCACCGAATTGCAAAGCACGAAAATATTCTGGTGACTTGCAATGTCCATCTTGACAAACAAACATCATTTATATCCGTGACTGAAAAAGTGTCATCGAACTACCTTATTCTTTTGTGTTCCATATTGATTGTGCCGTTACGTGGTAGGCACGCTGTACGAAAATATGATATACTAAATTTAGTATACAAAAGAGGTGGATTATACCTTTTTCATTTAGTCAAAATTGAGTACAACGAACTCTAGCTAGAAATGTTATTGTTACCACATCTATAAAAGGTAACAATTTCTGACAACTCTAAAGCATATTTCGATTCAGGAAGTTCATTTGAAAAAGAAGATAGGAAGGAAAATCATCCAAGGAAACAAATTTTTTGTTAGTTATATTCGACTAGTATATAAATCATAATTTTAGTGCCGGCTACAACCATAAGTCGTCCAGCAAATGTACGAACAGATTTGCAACTCAAGTATTTTTAATTAGCTGCATATCAATAACAGATCAATTAAAAACTAGTTTAGATCCTGATCACGTTGAAAATGATTTGAAGTGAAGTGTTACAAACAACGAAACAAAATATACTTTAGAATTTTACAAATAAAATTGATTATTTCAATTCTCAATGTTTTTGAAGTAATACAAAATTTATATATTTTGGTAAAAAATTGTAAACCAGTAATTTACTTGCCGGAAACTCATGTTAACGATGAGGTAAATATGCAAGAATTATACAGTTACAAGTTGGTGGGTTAATGAATGATGACGGGGTCTACGTTTTACTTGAGTTCTTCGGTGTTTGGGTCTCATAACAATTTTCATTTTAGAGACAACAGGACGGTGATCGGTCCAACATTCGCTATCACCACCGAAGAACTCAAGTAAAACGTAGACCCCGTCTCTGTATTAGTAAATTGCGTGACCAACAAACCGTCGAACAGCTAAAGCAAAAAGTTCAAGAGAATTTGAGTGCACTAGAAGAAACCAATTCTGTAGATGTCGCTGCTACCTGGACACAAATTAAAGACAGTTTAAAAGGTGCGAGTGAGGAAATTCTTGGCACTGTAGCAAGTAAAAATCAGGAGGACTGGTTCAATGATAATGAAGCTTTTATACAAGAACTTCTTGACCGCAAACATATTGCCTTCCAAAACGCTATCAACCACCCCAACGACTCATCAAAAGCAGAAGCTTTTACCCAATCTAAGTATGAAACGCTACGCGAAATCAGAAGAATAAAGAACGAGTGGTGGGTAAGCAAGGCCAGAGAAATTCAAAGGTACGCCGATTCACACGAATACAGGAATTTCTTTCAAGGAGTAAGAGCAGTGTACGACCCCAGTCGGAAAAATATGTGCCCTATTAAAGATTTAAATGGAAATCTCCTCAAAGAAGACCAGGAAATAAGAGCCCGATGGAAAGAACACTACTCTAACATTCTTAACCAGCAAAGTCAAGCCGATCACGATATTATAAATCTTATCCCTCAATACGACACCTTCGAAGACTTAGATAAGCCACTAACAACGGAAGAGATCTTAACCGCCATTGGGCAGCTAAAAAATAACAAATCTCCCGGCGCCGACTCACTCCCAGCTGAGATCTTTAAAGCTGTGTCGTCAGAGCTCATACCCTACCTCAAAAAACTGTTTGATGTCGTGTGGGAAAGTGGTCAAGCTCCGCAGGAGTTTCGTGATACACTTTTAATCAACCTCTTCAAAAACAAAGGGAGCGCTGCGGACTGTGGAAATTACAGGGGTATAGCTCTCCTGGCTGTTGGAGGGAAGATACTCACTAAAGCGATGGCAAATAGGCTAACACCTGTTATGGAAAAGTTACTTCCTGAAACACAGAGTGGCTTTAGACCAAACCGAGGCACGTCGGATTTAATCTTCACACTTAAACAGCTTCAAGAAAAAGCACTCGAACATCAAGGAGAAATTCACATGGCCTTCATTGATTTAACCAAGGCGTTTGACTCGGTGGACAGGGAAGTGCTCTGGAAAATTATGTTCCGCTTAGGTATCCCTAGAAAATTTGTGGAAGTATGTCGCCGTCTACATACAAACAACAACGCCCAGGTTATGTATAATAATGAGGCAACCGAACCTTTCCAACCCTCACTGGAGTTAGGCAGGGATGTGTCCTGGCACCCCTACTCTTTAATTTGTTTACCACTGCTCTAACAATTATTGTTGACAACAAACTGACAGTCAGAGGAATAGGTCTCAGATACCGTTTTGATGGCGGTCTCTTTAACAAAGGGCGCTTTAGAGCTTTCACAAAGACAGGCACACGATTCTTTTGTGATCTCCAGTATGCGGATGACTGTACACTTTTAGCCTCTACGCCGGAAGAGCTTCAAGAACTTTTAGATGTGTATGCCCAGAGTTATGATGCCTTGGGACTTAAAATCAACATGGGAAAGACTAAGATTATGTCAACTCCTCATCAAGTGAACCAAATAGACATTACACTTAACGGAAATTCTCTTGAAGTGGTGGATCAGTTCAATTACTTAGGCAACGTTGTTAATGACAAAGCAAACATGGACAGCGAGATTCGCAATAGAATTAACGCTGCATCTAGAGCACTCTGGGGACTTAGAGAGAGAGTATTTGACAACCACGACCTTGCTTTGTCAACGAAAATGGCTGTCTACGGAGCAGTTGTCATTCAAACACTGCTATATGGATGTGAAAGCTGGGTCACTTACCGTCGTCATGTGAAAGAATTAGAACGTTTTCAGCAAAGACACCCCAGAAGTATGATGAAAATCCGTTGGTTCCATCACATATCAAACGTGGAAGTACTCAGGAGAGCAAACAGCCTTCCAATTGAGGTACTTATTTCAAGAGCACGCCTAAGATGGGTAGATCACGTTCATCGTATGCATGATAACCGCCTTCCTAAATGTACACTTTATGGTGAATTGCTAAGCGGTAGAAGAAGGCGTGGTGGTCAACAAAAGAGGTTCAAAGACGCTCTCCATGAAAATCTAAAATCCTGCGGTATTGCAGACGAGCAATGTGAACAACTTGCAGCGGACAGAACCGAATGGCGAGGGGTTGTGGCCAGCTATCAAGGAAATGTTGCTGCAAGAAGGCCGAATCCAAGACCTAAGCAAGTCTATGTTTGTCCTGACTGCGGTCGACATGTGCTCTCCCGAATTGGCCTCTGTAGCCATAGTCGTGTGCACCGTAGATGAATGGGAATTACAATAGACTACACTTTTTACTTGTTTTTTATTGTACACAATTTATCGACTGTAACATTTTTATACTCGGACTCGAGTAACGGCTAATAATACTGAATGATGATGATACCATAAAAATTTTAGAAATTAAAACTTGGTGGCTTATACACTGACTTACATTGAATAGAGCTATAAAGTTACTTTTTATAGAATACATCTTATAGCCAGATATTATTTAACTCTGGGCAGCCCCGCCTGAGATGTTCTATTTTGAAAACATTAAAAGTGACTGAGAATGGGTATATTGGTTTCTTAATTCTGTATTTCAAAGTAATAAGTCTTTTATAAAGCTGTATATTACAGTTACATTTAATTACAATATATAAGTCTATGTCATTTAAACATCTTTTCGTGTACATATTTTTGCGTTACTGATAATAATACCTTTTATCCATAATGTAACAAAATGTAGCCACAGTTAAACAATGTTTAAAAGCAAGTAAATATTGAGGTTGAGGGTTTGCTCATAAAATTTTATGGCGCAGTAATGTTAAATTTCAAGATATGACATTAAGTACCTCGTTTAAATTGGCTGTTTCGCATTTAGGCTGGGTTTCACTAAGTCATAAAAATGAGGGTAAGTGCCACACTCACATAACATTTAAAAATAGTTTACTAAATAGTCAATATTTGGAAATATTACAGTCTTAAATACTAAACTAAAGACTCTTTGATATTGGTCGCAAAACCGAAACATAATGTCAGGTACAACTGAATAAAACTCATAAAGTAGTAAACCAAATGTGTATTATAATCACGCTATTGAATATGTTTCATCAAGAACCTACATGAGATTCAATCCAACTAATATCCCATAATGTACAACGACTTAAGCGAGTTCCACTACCATCCCCGCCTTTCACTTGCAACATGCCAATATTTGAGCTTCTGAATTGAGAATGAGAATATATTGATATGATATTCACTACAGAACACATTCAAGTTAATTTGAGTTGTGTATTGTGAATAAGTGCATTTTATTCTGAGTGGAGAGTTGCATGCATGTTTTCTGTTCTCTATTATTTGTTCTATTTGATAAAATATTAAGGTATTTTACAGAAAGCAGATATTTTCAATAAATGCATGCAATTTTTATATTTCAGCCATTAAAGGCAGATCAAGATATTTATAACATAATTTAATAATAAATAGAATCAGTTATTTTAAATAAATGCACTCAATTAAAACATCTCGAACTTTACGTAATTATATGTTGAAAATTGCGGGTTGCCAGGGGGTGGAAAAATAACAACAGAATTGAACATTTGAAGGGGAAAGAAAATTTTGGAGAGAATAAGATAAAATAGAGAATAGACTGCTGTTTGATGAATTGGAAAAAGTAGACTGAAGAAAGAAAAGCAGTTGAAGAATTTTCAAGATAGAAATAGAAAAAAAATCGAGTTTTTAGGACTTTGACAAGTAAGGTGAAAGAATAATTTTATTTCTGCATGCCGTTAACTTGTATGTGAATATTTTATATTCCTTTTTTTATATAAATCGACTGTTATTAAATGAATAATATCGATTATTTTTGTTCCGACTCAAAATTCTAGAAAACATATATATTTGGTAGGCCAACAAGCAAAAAACATGTTACAGGCTCGGCAAGAACAGCTTGGTTGGGGGCCCGCGGAAAACGTTTCGAGCCCAGGCCCATGACAGCATCGCTACGCCACTGGCAGATAAGTGACACTGTGCGGCTGGAGTTAATATACTTCGCTATGAGGACTAACAAGGTTGTAACAAACTATACATAAAATTTTATGTCACCATTTTAGTATAAATTCAGTTTATCAATTAATAACTTGGAAATAATTAAAAATATTTTAAACTGGTAAATTTTTGACAATCAACTTCATTTTTATAAATAAATTTTATTTTAACCTAGTTATATCCAAATTTTTATTTTTAGAATCATAATTATTTTATTTAGCTAGTAGGGAAATTTTAATTTTTTGTTGTATGATATATCTGTTACAATACATTGTTCAGGTGATTTCAATTTGTTTTATTGATTGTATGTTTCTATATGTTATCTTCAGTGAGTCCGAACTTTCGACCTTAAGAATTAAATTTAGAAATTGTATTGTGTGGTATTTTATCTTCATCAGGTCGAGATATCATAGCAATACAGGGTGTTGCATCATGAGAGGGACATAGCTTAATAGGAGGTAGAGAACATCAGTGGTAACCGGAACCTCCCATAGAAATGTCTCATTGGGCCTTCATTATGAGGTTGCTGGGTGTTAAATAATTTTTGGCCAAACCTGTTTTTTGTCATAACTTTAACAGGGAATGAAATAACGGATTCATATTTGGTACGGCTAATGTACTAACGAGCCCCAAGAGGTACATGTATAAAAAAAAATATATCCAGGTCCGGACTCACTATAATTTATGTTTCTTCTTTGCATCAATAAAACATCACTCTGTATATATTTTTTTGAAATTTCGATACGATATTCGAACAGAGCAAGAAAAAACAAACAAAATGGCCTATTTCATTTTTTTGTTACACCTTCGTGGTTATTTAAATACGTTGTTAAATGTGCAAGAAAATGGATTACAGAACCCTATTAAATGAGCGACACGTGAAATAAATAGTTTTATAACTAAAATTTGCAAAAATTCTATTGAGCCTAGGTTGTCTGGGTGAATCCTAATTCCGGCACGTTTTAAAGGTCCATTTTGGTAAAAAAACTGTGGTCCTAATAAGTAATCGGGTATGAAATAACAAAATTTTTAATCAATCACAGTAGGCTTGTTCAAAGTGACAGATAATAAAAAGAAATCTCCTAAACAGTTGAATAATTGTTTGTTAGTAATTTAATGTGTCAATAATCCGCATTTAGTTAGTGAAAACTTGTGAAAATATTTTAACTATGCCAGTAAAATTTACAAACGTGGAATATGCTGACATAATATTCATCTATGGTTTCTGTAATGGAAATGGTAGGTCGGCAGAAAGAGAATATCGGCTGCGTTTTCCTGGTCGTCGATGCCCTAATCATAAAACCTTTAGTATGGTGTTCCAGTATGCAAGACAACACGGAAAGTTTCCTAATTCTGCAGTTGTGGAGCGTGTTTTACAACAAGGTGTGCAGGAACAAAACAATATTATAAACGTAGTTCAAGAAAACCCAAATATGAGCACTAGACGAATCAGTTTGGCAACTGGTATTCCTCATTGGCGAGTATGGAGAACCCTAAAAAGAGAAAGTTACCATCCATATCATATCCAGCAGGTACAGCGTCTTCAACAAGGCGACGATATCCCCCGCCTGGCATTTTGTCATTGGTTGTCTAACCATCGCCCAGTCATTTACAGAACCTTATTTACGGATGAGGCACAATTTACAAGGGATGGAGTAAACAATTCACGAAATAATCATAAATGGGCACAGGAAAACCCACACTGTGATTGATTAAAAATTTTGTTATTTCATACCCGATTACTTATTAGGACCACAGTTTTTTTACCAAAATGGACCTTTAAAACTTGCCGGAATTAGGATTCACCCAGACCACCTAGGCTCAATAGAATTTTTGCAAATTTTAGTTATAAAACTATTTATTTCACGTGCCTCTCATTTAATAGGATTTTGTAATCCATTTTCTTGCACATTTAACAACGTATTTAAATAACCACGAAGGTGTAACAAAAAAATGAAATAGGCCATTTTGTTTGTTTTTTCTTGCTCTTTTCGAGTATCGTATCGAAATTTCAAAAAAATATATACAGGGTGATGTTTTATTGATGGAAAGAAGAAACATAAATTATAGTGAGTCCGGACCTGGATATATATTTTTTTATACATATACCTCTTGGGGCTCGTTAGTACATTAGCTGTACCAAATATGAATCCGTTATTTCATTCCCTGTCAAAGTTATGACAAAAAACAGGTTTGGCCAAAAATTATTTAACACCCTGTAACTTGGTAATGAAGGCCCAATGAGACATTTCTATGGGAGGTTCCGGTTACCACTGATGTTCTCTACCTCCTATTAAGCTATGTCCCTCTCATGATGCAACACCCTGTATATTGGCATGGCATACATCATAATTGAATTTTGTGGAGGAACTGTGTTTATTATTACATATGTATAATAGTTGATGGTTTTATTAAGTTAATAATTACCCATATTAGAAATGACAAGAAATAATTTTAACCTTTTGAAAGAAAATTAATTATTATAACAATGCTCATCATTACGCAGTCGCCTGCCGATGATTTTGCGAAAATTTGCTTTGAAATACAAACCATTTATAGTCGATCTCCCACCCATTGCTAAATATAGAAAATGTGCTGTTTGTGGGGGCGCGATATCTTCCCTAAATCGCTACATTTTTGCATTTGTCACTTCCCTAGCATATGGCTAATTGGGAACGCCACATGTCCTGTATATTCAACATTGACCAAACGTTTCTATAACCATTATTACTGGACACATACATAACAATTATTTTAATCAGGGTGGAATAAAAGCTCAAATCTCCACAACCCCTGGATGAGGGCCATTAAATTTTAGATTTTATGAGGGTGAATAATAGTGAACACTAAATAATAAGCATATTAAGCTTGACCATGTTATTAAGAGGAACAATGTTGAAATAAATCCGAATCAAATTTTGTCGTCCGAATTTAAAAAGGAACTAGAGATTCAAGTAAAAATAATAGTAATTTAAGAGATCAACAAAGCTGCTAAAGAAAGATAAAGGCAATACTTTCACATTTAGAGACTTTGATGGATTTAAAATCGGTAAACTGGAACTATATACAGTGAAGTCCATAAGTAACGGATACATTCATAAAATCATAAAACACGTCAATTTTTAACTCTAAAATGACATTCTTTGAGCATAATTTTATACCTCCCACTTCAGCTCCCTTGGAAATTTACAAAGTCGTTGAAAGTGTAATAGAAGCTTTTGAGAACAAAAGTTTTGCTAGAAGTATTTTCTGCGACTTGTCAAAAGCTTTCAACTGTGTGCAGCATGATATTATCATTTCTAAACTTTAGGAATATGGTCTTCAGCCTAGAGAACTTAATATTTTAAAATCGTACCTTAGTGACAGGGATCAAATAACTGTATATAATGAATTGGCGTCATCATCGGCAAAAGTGAACTTTGGAGTTCCACAAGGTTCCGTACTTGGACCACTTTTATTTTTAATTTACGTAAATGATTTACCCGACAACGTCAAGGACATTCGGTTGTACTATTTGCTGATGATACGACCATGATAAACATTAATGAAAATTCCAACGAATTACAACAGGATATGCAGCGGTCACAGTTGGAGGCTTCTGACTGGTTCAGAGCAAATAAATTAAACCTAAATGAATTGAAAACACAAAGTATGATTTTCTCAATCCGTAGGTTAGAAAATTTTGATAATCCCGATAATATCAAGTTTTTAGGAGTAATTGTGGACGCTAAGATTTGGTGGGATCATGTAGATTATCTGGCTAGTAAATTGTCCAAAGTAGTTTATCTGATTATGAATTTAAGAACAGAGTTGCCACTGAGTGTATTTCAGAGTGCATTTTCTTATGCCATAATAATTTGGGGACACTCAGCTCATCTAAGAACTACAACGACGTGTTGTGAGAACAATGTCAGGTTTACCGTTTAAAGAGGACGTCAAACAAAAATTTAGTGAGCTGAATATCCTGACAGTTCCTAGTTCTTTCATTCTCGCAGCTCTCATGCACGTTAGAAAAAAATTAAGTAACATGTTTCCCATGGAGAAATTCATAAACATAAAATTCTTAAAGCTGTGTATTTGACATACACAACAAATAAGAGTTCTTCGAAAGTTCATTAGACAACGGCCGTGAAAACCTGCATTCTACTAATAAAATGTCTTACCAAATAACCTGGGCCGAATGCTCCAGTCAATATCAGGGTAACAAGGAGAGGTACAAAAAAGGAGGGCTAGGGAGTCTGATATGAATACTGTAGATTAACTAAATTGAAAGTTTGTAACAATAATTTTACACTATATGATGATAGAATAACGTCATCTTTACACTTTTCACACTCAAATTTTTAAACTAATAATTTTTAAATCTAATAGATTAGATTAGATTAGATTTTATTTCCCAAAAATTAATGTTACATAACAATAATGCAATATGCTCATATAAGTACATACATGACATGGTGCGCCTTAATCAAGGGAAGGGAAGGGAAAGTGCATTTATTTAAATAGGTTCAATCTTAATAAAAATACAATGCACATACTTAAATAAATTCAGACATTATAAATATACAATAACACAATACTTTAGAAGTAAACCCTTTGAAAACCTTCTATGGATTAAATTTTGTAGTGAAGTATTCTTCTAAGTTATAGAACACATAATTATTTAAAACTTTCTTTAGCCTAATTTTGAATAAGTTTTCGCTGTTTATGCAAGTAATAGAATTTGGTAGGTGATTATAAATTTTTACTCCGGAGTATAAAGGACCTTTCCTATTTGTGACATATCTATAGGTTGGTGCAATTAGTTTTGTATTAGATCTGGTATTGTAATCATGGATATCAGCGGATGTCGATATTGTGTTTCGTTTTCTGTAAATTATTATAGATAATTTATATATACATAATGATTAACTACAGTTGGTATATGTAAGTTTTTAAATGCCGTTCTACAGGATACTCTCGGATGAATACCACAAATTGCTCGCACAGCACGTTTCTGTGTCACTAAAATTTTTTGAAGACAAGTTGCGTTTCCCCAAAATTCTACATCATATTGCAGTATGCTTTGAAAATATGCAAAATACACAGATAGTGCCGCTGCAATGCTGATCTTTTCTTTGACGTTCTTTATTGCATAAATTGCACGTCCAAGTCTTTTATTTAAATCAGAAATATGCATCGACCAATTTAACGATTTATCAATATATATTCCTAAAAATTTAGTATCAGTTACTGATATTATTTGCCCTAGATCAGTTTGAATATTTATATCTAAGGCTGGTGTGTGGGATTTTTCAAATGTTATATTCATTGTTTTTTCAACATTTAAGAGCAGTTTATTAGCATGAAACCAGTTTGTAATGCCATTCATTGCCTCTTCAATTTTAACTTTAAGATCGTCCAAATTATCATCATTCACTATGATACTGGTATCATCAGCAAACAATGAAAATTGTAACGAATGTGTTGTCTACCAAGGAACACGAAGAACAACTACAAAAAAATTTTTTAAAGTTTTTTATAATTCTGACAAATATATTTATTTCGCATTAGATCTTCCCTGGTGTTTAGAAGACGTATTTCCAACACACAAATTGCAGAGTTCTTAAAATTATTTTAATTGAAAAGTGTGAAACAAAATCGCGGCGTAAGCAAGTATAAAAAATGTAAAATATTAACATAACACCTTAAATTTTTTGTGAATTGTTCAATAAATATGAAAAAAGCTGATTTGAAGATAAATTTCAACAAACCGTGGGAAATTTTAGAATACCTAAATAAAGGGTTAATTCATGTCATAATATAAAGATATATAAATTCAAATCAAGTCGCCATGCTTTCGCGATAGATTGTTAAGGGGTAAAGCCAAAAGGGGTGAGAATGAGGCAACGCACTAAACACACAATAATATATATTTCTATTACTATACTTTCAACAGTTGAAACTAAACTGACTCTATGTAAATGTTAATGTGTGAGTAATTCTAGAGTTTGTGCTCATAACATAATCACTGAATAATATAATAATGTCTATTAAGCATACATTGCTCCACGGTACTGAGGCACCCAAAGGATTCTTAACAAAATGGAAATTAAAGACAGTTATTAAAGCATTTGCAAGAAATGTCAATTTAGCTGTGAATATGGAGCGTTTGCCAAATATTCAACGTTCTTTTGCGGAGGAAAAATTATCATACAAGCAGGAAGCACGCGTGTTTGGTTTTCGGTGAGCCACGCGGTAGAATATTTTCATTCTAACATAAACATAGTAAACGCACGTCAAACTAAAGGACATATTGTTTTTGTTCAATCCACTTAATGACGTATCGTTTGGGCAGTGAGGCTCTTTCTGTCAGCTTGTTATACGCAATAGTTCTCTCGATTGTAAGCATATAGCGCCTTTAAAATTCTAAATTTACTTATTCTGGTCTGATTAAGTTATTAATGAAGTAGCGTTGTCTATTTTTAAATTGGGTTATAATAAATATTTTTATATAGGAACTGCTCCGTCTATAAACTTTTTGGAGTGTTATTTAGATATATTTGAGGTTGATGTTGTGAAGGACGCCTGCTGTTTAAATACAAAATTGTAAAATTCTGAGAACGATATATTTTTTAGCGAAGGTTCCTGGGGTTCAGTGAATATGGTGGAGCTTTAGTCATTCAAAGCATATTGGTCAGAGTGATCATGAGACGACAGCGAGATGTATTTTTATACAAAAATGACAGATACAAAAATGACAGAGGAACTTAATGCCCACTATGTTATAGTCTGATAGTCCACAAGTCACCAAAGAAGTCACTTTTGCATCGCGTTCCTATTGCAGTTCCGGTTGTTATAATTTTAATTGTCATCTATTAGAAAATTATAACCCTTAGTTTGAGAACAATCTATTTCATCGCTGCTTCCATAAGTACTGATAAATGTAAATGCTGTCGGTCCAAGGCCTGCGTGGATTCGTCGGACGCCGGGGTTTTTATGAGAATATCAGGGAAGCTCACCGTTGCTCAACCACAATTGACCTAAGCAACCTTTGGGGGTTGTACCCCGCTGACAACATCGGAATCCTTCGAAAAACGGAAACCGGATCGGAACGGGTTTTCATGGGCGGTAATCACGATGGTGGTTGTTTTTCCCTACGTATGAAAACCACCCCCTCTTCCATGCTGTTGGTTCTAGGCATGCGGGGATTTGGCGGGTCAGGGTTTTTATGAGAATATCAGGGAAACCAACCATACTCAACCACAGTTGACTTAAGCAACCCGCGGGGGTTGAAACTACCCTGTTCGCAACACCGAAATCACTCACGGGTTTTCGAGGACGGAAATCACGATGGTGTTACTATTTTTCATTCTACCCTCCCGCAACTACCCCCAATGTATAAAAACAGGGGGTGTTTTCTACAAACTATACATGTAGTTTTATATAAATAATAATAATAATAATAATAATAATATGTCTTTATTCAAAGTAAGGGCGAAGTTCAGTTTGGTAAGCCTTACGCTGACCATCTGCTCTTACACTTAACCCGTAGATATAAATTATAATTAATCAATTTAACTACAATAGACAGTATAAGTTACAATAAAACAATTATAAATTACAGTTTAACATCAACATTTAAATAGCAGAATATTTACTTACATAAAACAAATTAACAACATTTAAATGCCCGAAAAAAACGCTATGAGAAAATTTATTTCCACATAAGATCATATGGCAATAATATAATACTTAGTTATAAGTCAATACTTAGTTATATGTCTGTGCATCTAACAAAATCCTGCGCAGTTTCCGCTTGAAGGAGGAGTTATTTTTTTCAATTTGCAAATGGGAAGGGAGGTTATTGTAGCTTTTGAATATACTATAACTGAAGCTTCTTTTAAAAAGTGAGGTTCTATGCTTTGGAGGTGTGATTAGATTTTTATTCCTTATATTTAAATTGTGAGCGTTCCTTCGAAATATTATTTTTTTATAGAGGTAAGAGGGTTGTTTGGTAACGATAACTTTATTAGATAGGCAGGCCAAATGGAGAGAGAATCTATTAGTCATGTTAAGCCACTTACAGTCCTTTAATTTGTGAGATATGTGCTGGTTCTTTCGAATTCCAAAAATGTATCTCAAGCATGAGTTTTGTACTTTCTGAATTTTCTGCAAAGTAATAGTGTCAATGCACGGATAGAAAACTTGAGAGCAATAATTAAAATTTGACAACACAAGGGTCTCACATAAAAGAATTTTTAATTTCCTACTTAGATAAGCCCGATGGGGATATAACAACTTTAGCTTTGAATAGGCTTGTTGGAGACACTTAGATATATGATCACGATATCTAAATGTAGCATCCATAATTAGACCTAAATTTCTGGCACTTTTGACTAACGGTATGACAGAGTCATCGATTTTAATTTGCATTTGATCTACTATCATACTACATTTAGTTTTATTACCGAGCAGCAAAACTACAGATTTTGAGGGATTAATATGCAGATGATGTTAGCTAGTTAAGTCAGCTATGGTACTAAGGTCAGCATTAATTTTATGAACTGCTTCATGAACCTGAGTAGCAGAAAAACTATGAAGTAACTGAAGGTCATCCGCATACATGTGTACTTTGCAATATTCTATATATTGTGTAAAAACACTAGTGTACAAGGTGAACAGCAAGGGGCCCAAAATTGAGCCTTGTGGTACACCAACAGCAACGGGCAAAGGTATTGATATAACTCCGTCGAGTTTGACTCTCTGTACTTGATGTGTGACATAACTTTTTATTAAATTGATAGCTTCTACACCGAAGCCTATATAGTGCAAGATAGCAAAAAGAACTTTGTGGTTTAAGGTGTCAAAGGCTTTCGAGAAATCTAGCAAAACTAAGGCTGACAGTAAACCTCTGTCACTTGATTCCAGAATATCATCAGTCACCTGCAATAGAGCTGTTGTGCAGCTATAACCAGGCCTAAAACCAGATTGGATATCCGGCAAGATATTATTAGTGGTAATGAATTCTCTTAGCTGCATGTTCAAGATTTTTTCAAATAATTTTGACAACGTCGGTAATATACTAATTGGTCTTAGATGTTTGAATTCGGAAGGATCGCTTATTTTTGGAAGGGGTATAATGAAGGCTTGTTTCCATTTATCAGGAAAATATTGTTCTAATATACAACTGTTTATAATGTGAGTTAAATATTTAGTTATATATGGATAGCACAATTTGATTATGTGGATATTTATTTGGTCATACCCAGCGGCCGATGATTTAATTTTGTTTAAAGTTTTAATTATAATGTCATCGTTAATCAACCGGAAGCAAAAATGTTGTTCCATTGCGCTCATTTGATTATCTTGGTAAAAACGTACAATATTTTCATCACTTACGTTGCTAGTAGGTATACAGTTAAATAAAAATAAAATAAATAAATATATAGAATAGGGTGAAAAATAACACCACCATCGTGATTTCCGCCCTCGAAAACCCGTTGTGAGCCCGTTTTCCTGTTTCTCGAGGGATTTCGGTGTTGCGAGCAGGGTAGTTTCAACCCCCGGGGGTTGCTTAGGTCAACTGTGGTTTAATAATGGTTAGTTACTCTGATATTCCCATAAAAATCCTGATCCGACGAATCCCCGCATGTCTAGGATCGACAGCATGGACGAGGGGGTGGTTTTCATACGTTGGGGGTAATTGCGGGAGGGTAGGGTGAAAAATAACACCACTAGCATGATCCCTGCCCTCGGAAACCCATAAAAAAATTTGTGGGGTCCAGGCGGTCGGTCCGGGGTAATCTAATGCAAATTATTCCTCCAAAAAAACCCGATCCGACGATCCCTCGCAACCCCAAAACACTTTTCATGTAATTGGTTGTCCCCTACTAAATGTTATCAATCTAAATTTTGGAAAATGTATTTTTCCGGATTGTTTTAAAACGTCCACAATAGTACCAATACCAAAAGTTCCAAATACTAAGTTAGCAGAGTATTTGAGACCCATAAAAATATTCATCTCTTTTGTGAAAAATTACTTGAGTTAGTAGTGTTAATAATAATCATAAATACACCACAGGTAATGACGACATCCTTTATCCCGAAAAGCTCTAGAAGAGCCTTGTGTGAGAGGGGGCTACACGTTTAGAGATAAGGAACACACACCCAATATCCATGTATAGTGGAAAAATCCCTCTCACAGTATTTTCCACTGCCACGACCGGGGATCGAACCCGGAACTTTTGGGTGAGAAGCAATTGCGCTCACCTCTCGACCATCAGTCAGTCAGTTCAATCAAGTAATCCAATATATAAATTCAAATAATATATTGTGTACCTATCAATTGAGTTTCCGAGGTAAACATTCCTGTGAAACAGCTTTACAGTTCTCACATTATCTGAATGAAAATAACAACTAAAAAAACTAGGAACAGGAATATGTGCAGTATTTATAGATTTTAAAAGGGTTTTCGAAACGATTGATAGGCAAATACTATTATTAAAATTAAAAGCATATGGCTTTGAAATACGATGCTGAATTGGTTTGAGAGTTATCTTTCAAATCGTAAACAAATAATTTGAGGTGTCCCAAGGAAGTGTCCTTGGGCCACTGCTGTTTATACTGTATATTAATAACCTCGGGAATGTATTGGAAAAATGTAAAATCTAACTCTTTGCAGATGATACGTTGATATGTTATGCTGACAATGATTTCAATCAGTTGGTGGAAACAGTAACACTGGAATTAAGCAATGTCTCAAATAAATTCAAAGAAAATAAGTTAAAAGTAAATGGAATGAAATCAAAATATTCAAGATGTTTCGATGTTTATTGGTTCAAATTAAAGAATTAAAAATAAATGTCATTTTAAATAATGAAAATGTGGAACATGTAAAAAATATGAAATACATAGAATTTATTATTTATGGCGAACTAAAACTAAATGATTACGTTGACTATCTGTCGAAGAAAATAGGTAAAAAAAATTATTTCTTTAGAAGAGTCAGTCAATGTTTATCAGTTGGAAGTATAATGACCGTATATAAGTCTTTAATTCTACCTCACTTTTCATACTACTGTTCATTAATTCGTACCTCAAACGTTAATGGAAAGACTACAAAAACTTCAAAATAAAGCAATGCAAATTATTTTAGAATGTAATATGTATACAAACATTAATTTGATGCTAAATGTCTTGAACTGGTTTGAGATTAAAACTTATCTTTACAGGCATACCATGATTTTTATTTATAAAATTGTTAATGATTTACTACCAAATTACTTAAAAGACCAAATAAAATTTAACGTGATGTCCATGAATATAGTAGTACTAGGCAAGAACATAATATTTGTATTAATACAACTTCTAAAACCCGTTCTATGAACAGTTTGTTCCATTCTGGTTTCGTCCAATATAATATTTTAAATAATGATAATGTAAAAATATTCAAAATAAAAATTCAAAACCACCTTAGCTCTTTAAAATAGGACATTTCTGCTAATGTAGATTGTATGTAGACATAAGTATGTAACACTAGATTTAAGTTAGATGTAAGTATGTAATATTCAACTTATCAGTATTTTTTATTTAAAAGTGTGACATGTAATATCCTTGAGATAAATAAATTTCATTCATTCATTCATTCATTCATTCATTTATTCATTCATTCAATCAAAATGATTTAGGTGAATGTAATATTAATGTATCTTATTGTGTTACTTAACACATTTTTTAAATGTTTCTCCTCTAACTGGATTTTAGTAATGTGTTGGACATAAAGGTGTTTATTTATTATTTACTTAACAATATGGGAAGTATTTGATTGAAGTGTTTAACTACAACTCGATTTCAATTAAATGGTCGAAAAACTTCAAGAATTAAATCAAAAGTATTAATAAAAGGTTATTAAATCGAGATCATACATTAACATGTATTACATTTTCCCGTAAACTCGCCTTTTTCGCACTATTTATACTCATATAAAATATCGCGCGGTATATTTATTTGAATTGATACTATATTAAAGATAAACAACCTAACCATTTGTGATTCCAAAGCAAAATTGTAACAAACTGGATCAATACTAAATACCTCGACCCTTCTAAATTCAGCACAGAACGTCGTCCTTATCCCAGACCTCGGTAGAGAAAAGTGGCACACGCGACGCCTACTAATTTTTGTGTTTTGACCTGACCGGAATTCTCTGATATGTAATCCACTTTTTGACGCCAAAGGTAGCGCTACCTCGGCCCAGGGCGAGGGTAAAAGGCCAGGGTCAAACTTTCATCGTTACATCATAAAAATATATTCGAACTCTTTTTAAGGACGAAATTATACCAAGCAGTTGCAAAATCATTTTTTTACTAGATTTGAGTAAATCTTATTAAAACAAACAAATAATTTTCGAAGTGTAATTATAAAAATAACTTTGTTAGTAGCGGTCGTCGTTTATGAGTTTACGTATTTTAAACATTGTTTGATGTATGAATATACAAACAGAGCAAAGTATTGCGTTTTGTAAATTTTCATTATATGTGTAAATATTAAAACATTTTATTCCTAAATAATAGTGACCACTTTTTTGAATAATTTTAAAACTTTAGCAGAAAGTATTTTTTAACTGTGTGGTCGTTAAAAACGTAGGTTATCTGCTGCTAATAAAGAATATAATAGAATAAGATAGGATAAAGCAGAACAGGATAGGATTTGATAGGATAGGGTAGTGAAGGGTAAAGTCTAATATACTTTAACTTGGCGTGTGTATGTATGAGTTAATATTTCCGTACGATTTCATTTTCTCTTTTACACAAAGATCCAGAAATATTGTCCACGTAGACAATGTTTCTGGACTATTGCTTTAACTTTGTGTACAATATGGGAGAAAATGAAATCGTACGGAAATATTAACTCATACATACACACGCCAAGTTAAAGTATAATAGACTATAGCGTAGAGTAGAGTGAAGTAGAGTGGAATATAGTGGAGTGGAGTAGAGTGGAGTGGAGTAGAGTAGAGTAGAGTGGAGTCGAGTAGAGTAGAGTAGAGTAGAGTAGAGTAGAGTAGAGTGGAGTGGAGTGGAGTGGAGTGGAGTGGAGTGGAGTGGAGTGGAGTGGAGTGGAGTGGAGTAGAGTAGAGGGGAGTAGAGCGGAGTGGAGTAGAGCGGAGTGGAGTAGAGCGGAGTAGAGTAGAGTAGAGTAGAGTAGAGTAGAGTAGAGTAGAGTAGAGTAGAGTAGAGTAGAGTAGAGTAGAGTAGAGTAGAGTAGAGTAGCGTAGAGTAGGGTAGAATAGGGGAGAGCTAAGTAGAGTACAATTTACAGTCACTAACCCTGCGGGATGAGTAGCTGCAGATAATTCGCTGGCGCTTCTGCCGTGAGTATGTCGGAGATACGGTGGAACTGTCCAGCATCGCACTCGCGATTGCAATTGTAATTACATATAATGGTATTGACGTTTAAAACAATGTATTATAATTCTGCTTATAAAGTTAACGACATTGTGTGTTTCTTCCCTTGATTTTCTAGAATGTATTATATGTTGTGGATTTCGCCTTACTAAATGAAGATATATATTATTTGATATCATTCGGGAACCCATTGTGCATAATATGCTTCTGGACTGAGGTATGTAAAATTCTTCTGTGCACATTTTTGATTTTTAGTAGTGTTACGTTATGACTCACATTTCCCCTCGTTTTTCTAAACCAGGTATTTTGATATTGTATTGCCAGTGAGATAACACACATCGAAAAAAGTACAATGGCCCAATATTATTTTTAAAAAATAAAAAAGAAATGTTGCTGGTTCTCTCACAGTTTTCAGTCTGTACGCCTGTTATTATGGTCCTTGTCTTGATATACAGTCAATCAAGCGCACAAAATTCTTATATTAGATTTATATTTACCACAAGAAAATGAGAGCATGTGTAATCCTAATTGTATCAAACATCAAAAATGCTGTCTGCAAAGAAGTCCTTTTATAATTAGCTATAACCTCTCTACTCATTTTAAATTAAACAGAACACTTATACACTTATGTGATAAATTTAATCGAAACCACATTATGCACACGTCGACTTCCTCCACCATAAATCAGCTGGGCCAACGGCTCATTCTGATAAGTTGTTCCACCCTTAGCTAGATAACCGGCCGTTTAAGTTTTAAATTAAATTTAATCACGATAATAATCTGATCAGCTGGCTGCTGTAAAATAACGAAAATGTGCTATAACGATCTTGATTTAATAATCAGAAATTTTAATGTTATCCTTATGGCGTGTGATATATTACAGGAGAATGTGGCGCGTGCCTTTAGGGGTTGGGGTAGGTTTATTAAGGGTCGCTGTCAGGCAGCAGGCATATATCATTTATTAGCCAACGTGACAGCTCGTCCTTGAAATATATTATTATATAGTGAACTGGGGAAATATAAGCAGTCAATCCAGTGAAAAAAACAAATACTGTCCATATCTATTTCGTTATGGTGTTAATATTTTCTCACTTTATCGAGGGTCGGAGGTATGAAGTTATTATTTTATGACACATATAAAAAAAATTATTGAATCCTATACCTAATTAACATAACGATGGTGGGAAACTCGTTGATTCAGGACCATAAAACAAATTTTACCGACGTTTCATTTACTTAGACGTAAACTTCTCCAGAAGCTACTAATTAATACCCAATTAGGACTATTTACGTTTAAATAAACCACATAATCTTAATACAAATATATAACTTAACTGTCTCAGGGATAAAAATATATCACGGGATTCCGTGACAGAATCTGTCAATATGCGTCAAATCATTAATGAAGCAACTCATATTGTAAACCACTCATCTTCATTAATTGATGTTATATTGTGCAATAGTTCGACATTAATTACTTCAGTTGGGATAGGAGGTGGAGGTATTGATCTATCTGATCACAAAGTAATCTATTGCAGTATATCCTGTCAAAAATCAAGAGCTGAACCTTTTTGTTATACATATCATGACTTTAAAAGCCTTAATGAACTGCAATTTTACTAAGACCTACAACAATTACCCTTAAACAATATATTCTATGCCAACGATATTGATCATAAAGTGGACATTTTAAATCAACTTCTAACTGCACTATTTGATAAACACATTCCATTAAAAACAGTCAGGATAACAAAAAGTAAAGCTCCGTGGTTGACAGATAAGATTCGGCTACTAACCAACGTATGGAGTTCCTCAAGGCTCTGTTTTAGGACCACTATTATTTATGCTGTACTTAAATAATCTCCCAAATTGTTTAAGTTCTGGGCACTTAACGATGTTTGCTGACGACATAACAGTAACGCTAGCAGCAGATACAATTGAGCTGCTCCATTCACTGATTGACCAAACATTCCAAGAGGTTACTACCTGGGCGTAAAGAGACAAACTAATCATGAATGAGAATAAAACAGTTATTATAAACTTTTGTTTACAAAGACAATTGCCTCACGATGTGGTGCTGCATGACAATATTGTATTATCTCATAAGACAAAATTGCTCGGTACTTATCTTGATAATAAGCTGTTGCGGGACAGCCATTTTAAACATGTATGTTCAATGCTAAATAAGGCCTATTTCTCTATATTGCAAATGCAAAGTGCGCTGGATGAGGCGGGGTTATTGAGTGTATATTATGCTCTTGCTTATTCGCATATTTCATATAATATTATTGCCTGGGGAAGTGCAAGAGATAGAGATAGTGTAGCTCCTTTAAGTAAGAATTAGTCTTTCGACCGGTGTTTGTTACAATCGAAGCATTAAGTGTTCTGTTGGTAATATGCAATTATTACTTAGAGATTCTTCAATGACTAAAGTTCTTAATTAGGTAGATAAATTTTATTAGATTACACGGATAAGTCAATGAGTTACATTTTGTGATATAAGCTACCTGCTGTACACTAGGACTATGGATGTACAGTCGTGGCCAGTAAATATGAGACAGCTCTTGAATCCGATTTTTGTGATATTTTAGTGTTGTAATAAGGGCTGTACTTTGGCGGCATGCAGCGTTGACGCCAGGTTGACGTTAATAAAAGCCTACTTTAAATTATACAAATTGGTGCCTCGTATTCACTGGCCACAACCGTACAAGAAAATATCGCATAACAGCGGTTTCTTAGTAACGTGTAAATTTTTAGGCCATCAGCATAGAGTAACGTTTACTGCATAAGCCAATGACGATATAATTTATAAATATATTAAACAGCAAAGGCCCAAGCATTTAATCTTGAGGGACACCTAATGTTGACAACATATCGATATACCAAAATATATTCATTGTACTATTCAGTAAGGAAGACTCATAAATATATATTAATAGACATAATTGATTAATAATAAATCTGTAAACAAAGATAGTTCATTTTTTTAAAATTCTCCCAAACATCGTTAAGAAGATCCGCAAAGTTGAAAATCTTTAAAAGGCCGAAGACACTTACTTTATACTACTTTCTGCTATTAACTGAAAGAAACTACATTTAATATAAAATTAATCCTTCTCATTAAGAACGCCGTAAATGCTTTATCACCTGCAGGAAGGGCTAAAACTTTGAATAAGAAGTAATTCCAAGTTTTTAAGAAGTTTGAGGTATTTGTCGCCTTACCTTCAACTTTTCCATCAAAGCAGCTCAAACTTAATAACTCAATTACCTTACGTATAACAGACATTTCAGATAATAAACTGTCGATTGAGATTTTCATAGGGCTGTGATGAGGACTTATAAAATGTTGGCATTTTAATATTCCAAAATATAGTTGCGCTTCTATTGGACATAGTTTCATAGTACAATATATATATATATATATATATATATATATATATATATATATATATATATATATATATATATATATATATATAACAGTAGGTTAAGTTTACCTAGGACTGAACGGTCACCGCTCTCAGGTACTTGCAGAATCGCAAGTCGCTATACGCCCATGGAGACATCTACGGTGTATAGTGGCAGTTGACCATATGAGAGAACATTGTTATTGTTTTGTGTTTTATATTATTTCATCAAAATGGGTTATTCAGACGTAGAAAGAATTTGATATACTATAAGAATGAAAATAGAATGCTGAGATTTGAACAACAGCGTCAGCATTAGGTTCATAAAGTATAAAAATTATTTAAAATAGCTTCCATTATTTAAAACACAAAGCTCATTGTCTTTTCTTAAATTATTTAGACATTTTGAGACAAGGTTATTTATTGTCCTGATTTAATTCGGTAACTGTTCCCCTAATTTTAGTTTTAATTATTTCAACATTCTGATTGAAATTGTAAGTATCTTTGACTCTTAAAAAAGCCCGCAAAAATGCATCTAAAGGTGTTAAAATCAGGGCTATTTGGTGGCCATGAAATTGGTCCACTATTACCAATCCAAATTTAAATTGACCATTTAAATGCCCCTTTACCTCTAAAACACTATGCGGGGTCGCTTAGTCTGCCAAATTACTTCATTAAGTTCCTCATCAGAAAAGTGTTATTCTAAAAGCTCTGCTACCTCTGGCAGAATTATTAGTTTCCCGTGTTAGAATAAAATTAGAAAAATTAGCCCTACAATTTTATCTTTAAAAATTCCACACCAAACATTAATTGATTTTCTACCGGAGACGTCACTAAATTGGGAAATTTTGGACTTATGTGCTAAATGCTTTGCATTTGGATGCTGGAGGCCAAGTAGATGTCATTTATACAGATTTTTCTAAAGCCTTCGACAGACTGGCCCACAGAATTTTTTTGCACAAATTATCCGAATTTCGACTAACTGAACACTTCCTAAACTTTTTTGAATCCTACTTAGTAAATAGACGACTAAATGTACAATACCGTGAATTCTAGTCTATAGATATCTCAGCGACATCAGGTGTCCCCCAAGGTTCTGTACTTGGGCCTTTGCTATTTAACATTTTTATAAGTGATATCGTCATTGGCTTACACTGCAAAACATTACGTTATGCCGGTGACCTACAATTTTTTACATCTATCACTAATGTAGAAGATTGCGCTGATTTTCAAAACGATCCTGTACAGCTATGGACTTGGTGTAGCGTAAACTATTTACAGTTAAATATCTCAAAGTGCAGCTCTAAGATACACTCTCGTGCACAAAATCAAATATTGAGAAAACGCGGACATACAACCATTTCCTCCGACAGTGCCAGTGCCGGAGCCAGGATTCGAACTCGGTGGTGCGATGTCCGTGTAATTAATCGCGATTGCCACCTACCAATTACCAATTAAAAATCTTTTATTGAATTTTTTATGTACATTATATTTCGTTTATATCATTTTTCCCTATTTAGATGTTTTTATAACCCTGCACTACGTGCTGTATAATCTTAACCTATCTAGTAATAGAGTTTCCTCTTTAGAAGTTAGGGTGGCTGGTGTTGTGCCGGGAAATTGATTACTCCTTCCGAAATTTCAAGTAGTGGTTTAAATTTTTCTATTTTCCATTAGTTTTATAGATTTCTGAGTTTTTATCTGCGATGCAATTTTAAAATGAGATTAAAGTTATTTTGTTGAGAGAGATTAACGTTTTGTTTGTTATTATACAGGAAAATGAACTAAAAACCTGTTTCAACATTGTGTGTGTTGTCCAAGAAAATTAAAAATAATTCTATATGTCAAAATAAAATAAAAGTGAAGTAAAATTTTTCTTGGTTAATATTTGTACACAAAGTTAAGAGGAAAAATAAGAGATAAATTCTGTTTAAATTAAAAATTATTCTGGTGATTATATTACAATTAAAGGAAAAACAAAAAGGGAAAAAAAGGGGGGGGAATGAGGTAGGATTGAATGAGGGGTATGTGTGTTAACAGTTTTAAGTAATTGTTCAACGTCAGTCACGTGTGTCATAGATGGGTAAGTTTTGGTGTAGTAAACGGTGTGCGTGTAGAGTATCGTTATGTCGACGTATATTGGTCAAATCACGTGTCAATATCGATCGCTGAATTTTGGTTGAGAAGAATTTTTGGGCGACGTCGTCGATGTACTGCCTCATGAGGGGGACGGCGGCCCTCTCGTGTAATTCAGCGATCGATGTGTAACGGTCGGCGTTAAGTAAAAGTCTAAGTATTTTATTTTGTGTGGTCTGTAGTCTTTTGCACTGTGCGTCTGAAATACAGTTCCAGGACGCACAGGCATATGTCATTGTCGGTCTGAAAATTACTTTAAAAAGTGTCAATTTATTGTCAGTCGAAAGTCTGCACCGTCTATTCACCAACGGATACAGCTTATTGAGGGCTGAGTATGTTTTTTGTAGCGTTGCAGTTATGTGGGGTCCAAAGCAGAGCCTTGTATCCAGGGTTACCCCCAGATACTTAGCTCTGCTTTTTTCCTCCACCTGCTTGTCGTTAATTTTAATTTTTGTGTATGTATTCACGTTGGTGAATTTTCGGTGTAATGTAATAGTCTCTGTCTTATTCTCGTTAAAATGTATCTTCCAGTCTGTATTGTAAGTATTAAGTCTGATGAGATGACGCCGTATCTTCTGGACGGCCGTTTCCGCGTAGAAAGACCGCCCGCAGATAACGGCGTCATCAGCATATAGTAATGTAGTAGTCGTGGGAATGGTAGGGATATCGGATAGGTATAGGTTGTATAAGGTGGGGGAGAGTATGGCTCCTTGAGGGACGCCAGCAGAGATGTGTCTGATATTAGATGTGGTATTGTTTATTCTAACCATTATTTTCCTGTTTGTTAGAAAATTTTTTATTAGGGTGGTTAGGTATGGTGGAAGTTTATATACTTCGCATAATTTGTAAAAAAGACCGTTATGCCATACAGTGTCGTACGCCTTTTCTATGTCTAGTAACAGTAATGCAGTACATTGTTTTTTGGTAAATCCTATTAGCGACTCTTGTACTATTTTCGATAGGGCAAGAGTTGTGTTATGTCCCGATCTGAAACCGAATTGCTGATCAGGATATATTTTCTTTTTTGTGATGTAATGATCAAGCCGGTATAGTATTATTTTTTCAGTTAATTTAGATAAGGTGTTTAATAGTGCAATAGGTCTGTAATTATGAATATTCTGTGATTGTTTGTTCGGTTTCAGTATCGGGACAATGATGGCTGTTTTCCAGCTATCGGGGAAGTACTGTAGTTTGAGTATTGCATTAATAATATATGTCAATTGCGCCAGCGCTTTGGATGGGAGTTTTTTAAGGAGAAGGTTAGGGATATCATCAATACCGGGGGATTTGAGGTTTGGGAAGGTTTTCAGAATGTTTTGAATTTCTGTGGGGTTAGTCAGAAATTTCGGGAGCTTGTTTGGGGGGATGGCATGAAAGGAGGGATAGGAATTTACAGTATTAGTAATGTGGTTGTGGAATTCGGATATATTCGGTGAAGCCGTGTTATTCTGTTGCATATATTCTGCAAAAATATTTGCTTTTTCTAAGTCTGTGTAATAATAATTGTTATTGTGAATAATAGTTGGAGGTGGCATGAAGGGTCTTTTTAATAGTTTTGAGAGACGCCACAGGGAGTTGTCCTGGCGTGACAGGGCCGCTATCCTGTCATTCCAAGACTTCTCCCTGTGTTCTGTCAATCTAATTTTAATTGAATTCTGCAGCGCCCTGTAGTAGTCGCCATCGTCATCGCGTTGATATCTTTGCCATCTCCTTTTTATTTTGTTTTTTTGTTTAATTAAATTTAGTATTTCATTAGGTATTGTTTCTTCTCTTATTTTAAAAATTTGTTTTTTAATTGAGACGTCTCTTGCATTTTTTATTAGGTTAGTTAATTTATTTACTTCTAAGTCAATTGTGATTTTATCTGTTATATTGTTGTTAATATATAATTGCCACCTAGCGCCTTAACCCACTCGGCTATCGACCAGACAATAACTATATATTTATATTATTATTTTATTATAGTTTTAATTATTATTTACTTTTTTTTTATGTTTGTAAAATTCCTGCCCTATAATTGGATTTCTGTCTGGGAAATCGTAACCAAAATAAATAAATAAATTTTTAGATTTATCCTTTCAGAAAACATGTCAAAAATATATAATATTTTTTTAGTCGCAAACTCCTCTATAAATCCTTATTTTACTATAAGGAACCTAACCAGACTGCAACCAACAGCTACTCTCCGGGCTATGTGCCCCGCCGAGCGCTGAATTACAAGTTACAAGCCTGGCGCGTTAAGTGTAATAATTGCATATTACCATCAAAACGCTAATGCTTCGATTGCAACAAACACCAGCCGAAAGACTGATCCTACTTAAAGGAGCTCCCTTGCCAGTCGTTACACACCACTTGCAGACTGCAGTTTCGAGCTGTTGGCTCTCGTCAGTGCAAGGTAGGTATGCGACGACCGACATGAGAATCCTTTGACTATAGTACATCCCGGTATTTTTACAATAGCGACATGTAAAACAGCCAGCAGGCGCCATCTAGCGGTCCAGTGTCTGTTGCAATCGAAAAATAAATAGCCTGACTTGGCTTAGCATAGTTCAAATGTGCTTTTTGAGGGCGGAATATTAAACATAATATTTTTTTTAGTCGCAAACTCCTCTATAAATCCTTATTTTACTATAAGGAACCTAACCAGACTGCAACCAACAGCTACTCTCCGGGCTATGTGCCCCGCCGAGCGCTGAATTACAAGTTACAAGCCTGGCGCGTTAAGTGTAATAATTGCATATTACCATCAAAACGCTAATGCTTCGATTGCAACAAACACCAGCCGAAAGACTGATCCTAGTAAAATAAGGATTTATAGAGGAGTTTGCGACTAAAAAAATATTATGTTTAATATTCCGCCCTCAAAAAGCACATTTGAACTATGTCAAAAATATGTTTTTTAAAAACCTTTGAGAGTTTTATCTCTGATAAGAAGCATTTGCATTATGTTTTTCCATTTTTTTTCACTATTTACTTTTTTATCTTGAACAGGCTCTTGAAATTGTGATCTAAATTTTAAAGCCACACCCTGTATTTGGACCAACTAACAAAATTTTATGGGTAAGAGGACTTCAATAACGGACGTTGTTTAGACAAAATTTTAGGCTGAATAGATTGTATTCTAAACATTTCTCGAGGTATACGTGATGTGATCTACTTTAGACAGGCCCTATACGAATACAATGAGGCCTTTGACCGTAATACTTCCTTTTCGGATATGATTTTGTGAGGGTGAGATATAATGCACAATACGTGCATATCCACATAATGTAAGTAGGGTGAGACCGTTTTCCTTTTTATAACTTATATACAAGCAGTGACGAGGAGCATCTAGGGTATGCCGTTAAGGCATCCCAAAGGAATAAAACAAATGTAGGTCTCTAAGGGCGCTTAAACCGATGTAGGGTAACAGGGAATGTTGACGTGTGTATTATGAGAGTCTTAGGAATTAATTACGACCTCTCTCGGTCTGTTATTTGTAATGTAACTCTGTTATTTCGTAACTTCCTAAGCAGATACGATAATGAAGGTAAAGGATAATTTTAAAATTCATATTACAGTCTATTTCTAGATATTAAAGTGGTTAACTATAGTCTATTAGTTCAGATGGACCCGTTATTGAATGGATAAAATTTCAAAGAAAATGACGTTAAAGCTGTAAGAAATTATTATGGTAAAAACAAACTATTCAGTTTCAGAAAATTAATTTATTACATTGCAATTTTCAATTAAATTATAATGAGTTTGAAATTCCTGAGTGTTAGTAAGAACTGCATTTTACTCTCTTTATATTATTAATACCAAAAATAATCCTAAACAAATGTCTTCTAATTTAAAGATTTAGGAAGTAGTAAAGCATAACAGTCCACCAAACCTCTTTCTTGTAATGCTGAAGATATCAACAATTATTTCATGGGTTCTATACCAAATTTTAAATCTAGCGCGCAGCATAACAGGTGTTCGTCCTCCTCAATGGAAACATCCTATATTAAATCTATATACCTAAAAAAAATCCTGAACAACTTGGGGATCTACGTCCTATTGATTTGTTTTCCTCAACAATTCATTTAAACAACTTTTCCTAGATTTATGATGATTTGTCGTAGGGTTAATTATCAAGATGGCCTTTTTATATAATATTAGCGGACTAATCTTATCAACTTATTGAATACAATCGTATTTTCTTTGCCAAATAAGGGTAGTCCGGACGAAATAACAGCAGAATTTAAAAAATATGTATTATGGAGTTGAAAAACCAATTTTAAATTTAGTCAATACTTCATTAGAGAAAGGAAAGCTACCGTCAATTCTTAAAATGTCTATAGTTATACCAGTATCCAAAGTTAATGAGGTAAAAGAAGCCAGTGATTTGAGACATGTCAATATGTTAGCGACTATAGAAAAACTGATCTGATGAAACTGATGAAAATAGTTTACGAACAAGTGTCTAATTACATAATAGAGAATAATATTATATTCTTAAATCAATCCGGATTTAGAAAAGGTCACAGTTGTGAAACTGCAGTACAAAATGACTGGAAAGAACAACACGATAAAGGTGTAATGATACGGGCTGTATTTCTAGTTATAAAACGGGCTTTTGAAGCCATCGAGAGGGACAAATTAATTAAAGTTGGTTAGTGGATTACTTACAAAATAGAAAACAAATAACTGAAATAAATGGTGAAATATCTGTCGAAATATTAAATAAAAACGTGATACCACAGGACAGGACACTAGGGCCGCTGCTATTTTTATTATATATTAATGATATTGCAAAATCTGTTGAAAAGTGTCAAACACATCTATTTACTGATGATTCGCTTTTATATGCCACTTTTAAAGATTTAACGACCTTTGTAGAGACTATAAGTAATAACAAAATTTATGTAATTATACTTTAGTAGATAAGTAAATTTCAATGTGTTAGATTATACTGCATCTTATGCAAAACCTTGATTGTAGGAATCTTATGAAATTATGATATTGTATATGAACCAAGTTTTGGTTAGTATTGTGCAAAAAGAAGTAAATATAAAATATGCAAAAATGTGAACCAAGTTGCATAAAGTACTTACATTTAGACACCATCCTCAACGGGCGCTGCACTTTCGGAAAAAAATTTTCTTATTATTTTTACGCGAGGAATCAGTAGCTAAAGGGAATGCAGGTTATTTTGAGACGCCCTGTATACAGGATTTATTTTAGAACATTTATTATGGCAAATAAGCTTTAGGAAAATTCTCCCTGTCTCCCTGGTGCTGAAAAATTTCAAATGAAAAATAAGAATTAAATTCCTTACTTGTATTTTTTCTCTTCTGTACTTGTACATATAAAATATTAGTTAAAAGTAAACATCTTTTGTCTAATTAATAATAACGCCTACAATTAAATTAAAACAAAAAAGCAAAATGTGATGAGTGTTAAGAAAGATTTATTTTATTTTCCCAGGCATGGTTCTGAAAATTGAGCAACTGTTGACTTTTTATTATTTATCATAATAATAAATTTAGTAAGCTTGTGAAAGCAAACGAAAGTTCCCAATGAAATTATACTCCGAAAACATATTGTACATTCATTTTTTCATTTTAGATTCTGAAGATCTTTAAATACAACAGAATTGAACCACATGCATGATTTTTTACCCAAAGGTAATTTTGTTGAGAAATTTATGTCACCTACCCATATGGTCCTTAATTTATATTTCCGCCTTATTTTAAAAAAAGGGGATTATATTTTATATACTACATGCATAAAACATTTGAAGCCATTTAGGAAGTCTTATGTAGAATATTTTTTTGATATAAAGTAAAATAAGTCCCAGGAGGCCTAGAAGGCCCAGATCATTAAGATTGATTATACATTTCTTAAAAGAAATAGCCAAGTGATCTCATGTAGTAAATTGAAAAACTTATAATTACAGCCATTTCTGCTGGATTTTAGTCTAAAACAATTCATTCTTATATGGTTTGCGTTACAGTTATTATAGTTATGTATGAACTAAATTTTTGGTAACATACTCTTTCTTTTTTGCGTATATGAGACAGATATATCTGTATTAACAAGAAAATCCTAATTCTAATATTGGCACTTCAATTTAATTTGTTTAAACTAAAATATATTGCTTGGAAACTTGTTAATAACGCCAATGAAAATAGAGATATTATATTTCACATCATACCAATGATACTAATATTTAATACTACTGATTATTAGTTGTCTCTGGGTACATTTTTTTGATTATTGTTTTTCTCCTAATATATAGAGACTACCCAATAACATACGTTGCATATTCATGTCTTTTTGTTATCATAATACCCTTCACAATGTCTTAGTCCTTCGTCATAATCCATCAATCAACCTTTTAGACTCCTTTTTGCTACGTCTACGTGTGGATATGCTCTAAGGACTTAATATTTTACGAAAGTTTTGGAAACAGCAAAAAGTTTGTTCATTTCACTTAACTAAAGGAAGGTTTAAATAATTAATGTAAAAGTTTTAAGGGCGCCAGAGTTATTTATTAAAGCATCCATTATGATCATCTTTAATTCACACATTAATTCTTAGAAAATAGTATAAAAAAGTTTACAATACATAGAAATATTTTGGGGTGCATTGCGAGTTTATTTTATTTCAGTCTGTACTTATGAAATTAAGCAGAAAACGAGACAATGTAGTAATATTGTTATGTGCACACCTACGTCACTGCCTATGTCAATACTAGAAGGACTGGAAATATCTCGAATGGTACACTGACATATTCTAGAATAATCGAGCATATTCGGCGCAGGTATATATTGAGTGGATCCAAGCGCACTGAGGACGGTTTTGTATTAGATGAGCAAGTGATAAGATGAAATAAGAAACATTATCGAGTTGTGATTTAAAGTAGTGAATTTATGTTAGATTAAAATGTTATTTTTAAGAATTCATTATTGTAAATTTTAGTGATTAATAAATCAGTGATTTGTGAAGTTTCTTGTTAATTTATTGAACTTACGTACAGGGTATTTACTGGAAGTTGTAAGCCCGTAACAATATTGTGTTCCAAGCCTCTCTACTGCTTCTGATAAATCGAGACAAATCATTCATCCCTTGAATCGTTAAATGACTTTGTGCTAGTGGGATTATATCATTTGGAAGTAAAGATACGCCAAATTTTTGCGTCTACTGGGAGTCATTTCGTCTATTCGAAAAATGTCTTTCGGCGGGAATTTAACCCGAAACCCCTGATCTAAATTCAAGGGCACTTACTTTTTAATTATCATTTAACACACAACAAGTGTAATACCGTATTAAGCGACGGAATCAAGTGTAACCTTCGTACATAAACCTGGAGATTAGAAAAATTTCAACAACTACAGATATATCTCAGCTATTAATAACTTTCCGAAAATAATTGAGAATGTCCCAAAGAATTTTTTGATGAAAAGATATAATCAAGGATCGACAGTGTGGCTTTAAACAGGATACAAGCACAGAGCATCATGCAGTTTTGGACTGGCTGTGTTTCGTGATTTAGCAAAATCATTCGATGCCGTATCACAACAAATCTTAATAAATCGACCTAAAACATTAGTATACGTGGTCCAGCATTACGTTTTATAGAAAATTATCTCACCAACAGAAAAGAGTCCAGGGTTCAGCGCCCATTTTTAAAGTGATTATAAACAGGCTGAATTTTCGTGAGCGGCTTCGTTTTGACGAGCCTTCCAACTTTTCTCTCTGCGAAAATTCTCGGTAATGCAAAGTTCTATGCAGCAGCTAAACATGTTGATCATGGAATTGACACTTTCATGGATAAGGACTCGAAAACCCTGCCAGAAATTTGTAGGACAATTTGACCATTCGAGTTCAAAAATATTAATTAAACAATAGTGTAAAAATCAGGCCGTTAGTAATAAAATTTCGAATCTCGTTATTTTTACATTACATATTGAGGGCGGAGAACTCGCCGATCCAACCCATCGCTTTTGTAGGACAAACTCCCTGGTTTTCCATTTATTTAAATACACTTGTCAATCCTTTTACGCACATTCATAATAACCTTTCGTATTTACATTGTAGGTTGTAAGTGTCACTTACGTGTCACGTAAGTGCTGTAAGTGTCACTTAAATTTCAGTATATTATATGTATATGTAATTTACGTTCCACCAAATATGCTTATAGATGAGTTTGAAAATTTTTTTGAGTTATTGTAGGAAATTTTAAGCACAAATAGTAATATTTTAGTATTAGGTGACTTTAATGTAACTAACTTTAATCACGAATATTTAAGAGACCATAAAGCACAAATTATATCAAATTTCATGTCATTTAATAATTTATCTCAAGTTAATCACATAGTAAACGTAAATGAACGACTTTTGGATCTCATTTTCTCAAATGTTAAATGTGAGGTTATTCGAGACAATAGTCCTCTAGTAAAGGAGGACTCACATCATCCAGCTCTAAACTTAAATATAACGTTAAACGATACAAATAACATTAACTTTACCAATAACCCTGCAAGTAAAACATATAATTTTAGGAAAGCTAACTTCCCTGGTTTATATAATGCCTTATTAAGTATTGACTGGGGTTTCTTGTTAAGCATGGATGATGTTAACAGGGCATGTTCACAATTTTATGAAGTACTGTATTCACTTTTTGACCAGTATGTTCCAACATACAATAAGACAAGCAATAACAAACCTAATTATCCCAAATGGTATACTAGAGAAATAAAAAATAACATAACATTAAAAAATAAATACCGTTTAAAATATAAAAAAGAAAAAAACGAGCGCCATCTTCACGAATTTAGAAGATCGAGATCCGAAATTAAGTCCCAGATAAACATTGCTTATAGAAATTACTTAAACCACGTACAAAATTCTGTAACAACTGATACCATAAACTTTTGGACTTTTATACAAAACAAAAAAGGCACAACCAGGATCCCTGGTTTAATGACATATGAAGCACATACTTATGATAGCCCTGGATCAATAGTTTTGGTAACTTTTTCAGTAGTGTTTATCTGCCCTCTAGTACTAGAGTAACTAATAATACCTACAGGGATGTGTCATGCCTTAACATTTCTTACATAACCGAGGATGAAATTATATCCGCCACTAGAAAGCTTAAAAGTAAGATGACATCAGGCCGCGATAAAATTCCTTCTTTTCTGGTTCGAGATTGTGCATGTGCTCTGGTCCAACCACTTCATATTATCTACAACCTATCTTTAAAAACAGCCGTATTTCCTGACTGTTGGAAACTAACTAGATTATGCCCTATTTTTAAGTCCGGAAATACAGCGGAAATAAGCAACTACAGAGCAATAGCGATTCTCTGCAACTTTGCCAAAGTGTTCGAGATATCATTGTATGCTCGCATCTACCCTTCAGTAAAATCTCTAATATCAACCTCTCAGCATGGTTTCATGGAAATATGATCCACTGCTTCTAACTTATGTCTGATAACTCAGTTTATAGCAAGGACACTTGACTCACAAGATCAAGTAGATGTGATATATACTGATTTCTCGAAGGCGTTCGATCGGATTGATCACAAACTTCTATTAGGTAAATTGAATATGTTCGGGTTTAGTTGCCATTTCATGACATTTTTGAGGTCATATTTATACAACAGAAAACAATACGTAGTGTATTATGGACATGAATCTGAACTATTCACGGCAACTTCAGGTGTACCTCAAGGTTCCAATCTTGGACCACTGCTTTTTCTATTGTTTATAAATGATCTCACAAACATAATACAATGTGACAAACTACTGTTTGCCGATGATATGAAGATCTTCGCAGAAATAAGCAGTATAGATGATTGTGAAAACGTTCTAGCACAGCTAGAAATAGTAGAAAACTGTTGCAATCAAAACAATCTCCATTTGAATGCATCAAAATGTAAGGTTGTTTCTTTTACAAGAAAATCTAACCCAGTGGTATTTCATTACTCATTAAATTCGCAAGTACTTGAACGTTCTGCAACAATAAATGATTTAGGGGTAGTATTTGATCAGAAATTTACTTTCTCGAACCATGTAGCACTAGTAACATCATCAGCCATGAAAATGTTAGGTTTTATAGTTAGAAACTGTCACTCGTTCTCTAATGAGTTTGCTCTAAAAACACTCTACTATTCATATGTTAGATCCAAACTTGAATACTGCTCAATAGTTTGGTACCCGCACTATACCTGTTATAAAAACGCCATCGAAAGTGTGCAGAGAAAGTTTCTGAAATTTTTATCCTTGAAAATTGATGGTTTTTATCCAGAAAGAGGCTACCAACACTCCCTTTTACTAGAGAGATTTAATCTTAATTCTTTGGAATTGCGACGTGCATTAAATAGTCTGAAAATGTTACATAATCTATTTCACAGCAAATTAGACAGTCCGGTGCTCTTAGGCATGTTTTCTTTTCATGTTCCTCGAATAACCTCAAGTCAAATTACACGTTTTACTGCGAGACATCTCGAACTAATGTGCTTCTTAGATCCCCACTTCATGTTATGTGCAATAACTTCAGTAAAATATCAGATGTATGGGATATCAACTGTAGTACGATTTCGGAAATTACCAATGCATTTATCATAACTTTCACAACCAATAGTAGAATAGTACTTAACTGTCACTACACCTACGTATTGCCAGATTATTTATAGGTATTTTTACACATATATAGATATATAGGTTTTGTTTTATTTTATTATGTATTTTACTTCAATTCTACATTTTTTTAACTCTGTTCCATTCCATTTTTATTTTATAACTTAATTATATACATGTTATTCTACTACTATTTACAAATATAATATTAAGGTTTTTTTTTTGTTACTGTCACAGCTGTATTATATTATACTTACTACTAGTATTATTTTGTTCAAGTTTGTCCTGTAATTGGATTTTTATCTGTTGGGCAATAAATAGATTATTATTATTATTATTATTTGTTCAAAGAGTAATTTCTGCGCACGCATGCATTATTCTAGCACTTAGTTCTTGTACAATCTGTGGACTTGATTTGAAAACTTTTTGCTTCATTAAACCTCAAAAGAAAAAATCGAGTGGCCTCAAGTCTGGGAATCTCAGCGGCCACTCAATCAGGAGACTGTTTCACCCTATCCAATGATTTTCAAATTGTTTATTTAGCCATCTTCTTACCAAAGCAGCGTTATGAACATAACTTCCTTCTAACTGAAACTTTAAATTAATAAAATTCTGTAGTGATATATCGTTTAATGCGCTCCAAAACTCGTTCCCAAGAAAATTTAAAAACCAAGGACCAATTATTTATTTAGTATTCCGCGCCAAACGTTAAATTTTTACAAATACGTTATGACGAATGCCGGATTCTCAGCTTACCAATGACGGCAATTTTGACTTGAACCCAACATATTTGTGGTAAATGTGGCTCTTTTGCTAAATAACAAAAAAATAGGACTATTTAGATATTCCCCATGTAGCCAATATCAAAACTCTAATCGTCTTTCCTCATCTCCCACTTCTAATGTATGCAAAATTTTTGGTCTGTCAGCATTTATTTTGTGTTATTTTTTTCAGACATTCTCTAATACTTTCACTGGGGATATTAAGATTTAAACTAACCATTCTAATACTACCCCGGGCGTTGTTAAGATATTCTAAAACTTGGTCATTATATCCCAAAATATCATGACGTCCATTATGCATGGTTCTAAGCAAGTTTTTTGAAACACAACCGGTCTCATTAAAAACTTTATAATGCGTTGTATATTACTTCGACTTACTCGTCTATTTGGGTGTCTATTATTGAATTCAATAGCAACTTCTCTTGTCGTAGGCATATTATCCCAACAAGACGTACAATTTCTATTTTCTCTCTTACTTTCCATGACTATTAACACATGGCTTTTGACAATTAACTGTTTTTTTTTGTCATGTATAACTTATCTTCTAGAATAAATAGAACAAAATGCCTTTTTTAAATTTTACTTCTAAAAACTGACGTGAATTTGTTTCTTGTAATGAGATAACATAAAGGCTTACCCTTACTGATCGACTTTAGTTGTTAATGAAGACAGAATTGTGCGATTGTCAAAATAAACAATAATTTATTAGCATTCTTTGTTATAAAAATGCATTCATTGCTAAAAAATCTAAAAATATGCCATTTCTATTTAGATACGAGTGGATATTTATAGCTATACGTTTGATCAATAAGACCACTTTAAATAATACTGGTAAAAAGCACACATGGCTCAGGGCACTTGAAGATAGAGTTAAATCTATAAATAATGGTTACTTTTACTTATCGATTTACGTTAGAATATATATAGAGTAATAATTTAAATTCTGACCCAACTAATGCAGTTAAATAGTTCTAAAAGGTTAACAAATTAGTCTAATTGAGAGAGACTACTTAAAACTACGGCATCAATGAAATAAATAGTTAAGCCATTATTTGAAAAAATATTTACAATAAAATACACAGTGCTAAAATAGTGCGTAAGAATAAAATCATTTAAATGGCATTCAACTATTTCCATAAAATTATACTTTTACATTATTTACAAAAAAAAAAATTCTAAAACAACATATTTCAAATGCGTCCACAAAATAATGGATTTTGTTAATTCCAAGACATAAACTAAATGAAGGTAATAATAAAAATGTGTTTATCCTCTAACTTTATATGTTTAAAAGTATAATAAACAATGAAAGTGTAAGAAATACGAAGCAAATATACACATAACCGCAAATGCCTCATTTGTAAAACAAAATTCGTCTACATGTGTACATTTCAGTCATAAAATTTAATCAGGATTTGATTTTCTTTAAATTAATTGTTGAAATTATCATTTCAAGCTGATACTTTATTTTTTAATTACATGTAATGATATATATCTTACAGAAGGTTATATACGCAATTCGAAAATGTTTCTTTAAACTGTAAATAAAACTTAAGGCAGTTGTAACGAAATTGCTTAGAAATAATATAGGCCCGAACTTTCAGTGTATTGTCAAAAACATGATAATAAATTCAAAGACTTGTTGTTCATGAACCTAAAGGTGCACTTCCTGAATTTCCATTTGCTGTGAGTGAATATCAGGGACATGAAGAACCCAGATCGCATTGAGGATGGTTTTTTATCAGAAATATTGTAAACAAAACTGTTGTAATTTTTTCCAAAAATAAATGAAAAATAAATATACGTATAGAATATATGTATGTTTTTCCGATATTTTGACATTTACTTCTTGAAAAGACTTTACGTGACAGAAAAATACTGGCTATAATTTAAAATAAAGGCATCAAAAATAGTAAAAATAACTTATAACTTGACAGGCAATTTTACCACCTAAATTTGTAGGACTGTATAGTTTTTGGAATACCCATGCAGTTTCTGTATAAATTACATAATTATTAAACTATACAAAGCTTAATATTTACAATAAAAATAAATATTTGTGATGGGGGTTTATGAGGTTAAATAATTAAATAAAGAAACAAGTTGTTGCCTTATACCTCAAGAGAAACAGCAATGCACCTACGGACACGTGTTTCGGAGTTATTGCTCCTCATCAGCGTAGCGTAGCTTAGAGAATATATCTTATAAATCGAGCAAAACCAACAAAGGTGAAAAAGTACAGTGCACAGTACTCGATTTGTACTTTCATACTTCATGTTCATGTTGATTTTGTACGATTTATAAGATATATTCTCTAAGCTACGTTACGCTGATGAGGAGCAATAACTCCGAAACACGTGTCCGTAGCTGCATTGTTGTTTCTCTTGATGTATAAGGCAATAACTTGTTCCTTTATTTAATTATTTAGCCTCATAAACCCCCATCATATTTTACTTAGTGTTTGCCAGGTGGAAATAGAGCAGTACACATAGAGCTCGTCGTACTGATTGCTCTCATTTGAGGTCCTAAATGTGGCACATGAAGTATGAAAGTACAAATCGAGTACTGTGCACTGTACTTTCCACCTTTGTTGGTTTTGCTCGATTTATAAGACATATTCTCTAAGCTACGCTACGCTGATGAGAAGCAATAACTCCGAAACACGTGTCCATAGCTGCATTGTTGTTTCTCTTGAGGTATAAGGCAATAACTTGTTTCTTTATAAATATTTGAGTTGGCTGTTCAATAAAATTGGATGTAATATATGTTATTTTTAACTTTTCCTGATTTTCTTTTACACCCATTTCCAGATGTATTGTATAATTCACAGTGCAATATGAAAATATTTTACCACATACATAGACTGGAAATTGAAAATAAATTATTAATTCTCTACAACTACGAGCTTCATGATACGTTGATCTCCAAACCAATTGGATTTTCCCGTGGATGCTGCGAAGTTGATTATTTATTTACGCAATATGAGCGTATAGTTGGCTAATAATTTAGTTCGGAAACTTTTGTTCTACACTTTATAATGAGCAAACTCTAATTCAGTCAAATAAGACAAAATAAAGTAGAAACTTCCCGGAACTTTCGTATAATGCATATTACAGAATGCCCATTGCCCTTAATTGCTTTTATCTATATCCTTAATCCAGGTTTTCCCTTTTGTAAAACTCTGTTCAGTCAGAGGGAGAGACTTAATTTTAAAATTAATTTAAAATGAAATGAACTAGGAACATTTTTGAGCAACCTAAAGGATAAGATTGCATTAAACAAAAGATTTGGGATTTATGAAATCACTTGTAAAGATTCTAATTCAAAGTATGTAGGATAGATAAAATGTTGAACTGTAACTAACCGTAACCGTTTCAAATATGTAAGAATTGAAACTTATTCGACATTCCCTTACTAATGAAGTAGTTTCTTCCGGGCCTTGCCGTGGTCGTCAAACTTGACTTGACGTTACGCTTATCATCCTGTCAGCTTCTTCAGAAGGATTCTGAAGACTGAGTGATTGAGTCTTTAGAATCCTTCTGAAGAAACTGACAGAATGATCAGCGAAACGTCAAGTCAAGTTCGACGACTATGGCTAGAGGAAGAATCTACTTCATTAGACAACGACTGTGAAAACCTGCATTCTACTATGCCCTTGCTAACTTAATAATAGTAATAATTGAGCATGAATAAAATGGATTAAAGTGACAGATCAGTGGCGGTCCCAGAATTTCGATATGGGGAGCATCAAACATGGACAGCACAGCTGTGTACTCTAGCGTCAGCTGCAAGGGGTTCGGTGGGCGAAAATTTTTCGAAAGATTAAAATTACTGCGATTTTCGAGTACCCCAATGTGATGATCCAGCGATCTGTGAAAGTAAATGAATGATAGAGAGATCTTAATAATTGATAATCGATATTTATGAAGTTCATGTGTCCATGGGGGCCCCTATGCCCCCCTTCGGACCGCCACTGTAACAGATACATGTAAAATATTGTCTTATGCTATCAAAGTAAAAAATAACATACTAAACATTTACCTGGGAAACGTCATGACTTCGTGTTATGAAAAATGTTGTCCCATTAAACAAAAGGCAGTCCAAAGAGATGTGCACTGGTGGAGTAGGGACCTTAGGCGCCTTAGAGTTGAGACTAGGAAAACTTTTAATAGAGCCAAAATCTCTGGAAACTGGTAGGACTATAAGCAAACCCTCACGGAGTACAAAAAAGAATTGAGGTCAAAAAGACTATGAAGACGGTTCTATGAAAGGATACATAAATTAGCCCCAGCAGTTCGTCTACATAAAGTCCTTGGAAAATACCAATCAAATGGTATAGGGCTACTCAAAAATCCCAAGATGTAATGTAATGCAGAGAGTAAGCAGGAAGATATAAGATAAGATTACTTTTAGGGACTCACTTCCCAGGCTCCCGCGTAATCTCTACCTATCTGGATGAGAATGTATACCTACTAGACAAGGAAAAAATCTACCTGGAAAAATATTCACCCGTAACAGAAATAAATGGGCGGTAGCCCTTTAAATCACCAGGCAGAGATGGGGTTTATCTTGCCCTGCCGGAGAGGCATATTCATAACTAAACTATTGGGTATATTCCCCAAACTTGGAGGGAAATCTAGGTGGCGTTCATTTCAAAAATAGGCAGGCGTTTACCAAACGAGCCTAAATCATATCGCCCCATTTTTGCTGCTATCACTGTAACTTTACACGTTTTGATACAAAAAATTCTCATCTCTCTGGCTCGTGTTCACTACTGTCACTATTGGGGTCGGTAATTTCCACAACACGACGTCGTCGATAAATAGCAAAACCAAAGTACATCACTATAAAGCAGATGTTTGTTCTTTGGGCCCTTTGGATATAATCCCGCTTCTGATAATTAAAAAAATAAATACTTCGACTGATTTTTGAATATATTGTAAAACGATCAAACTATCTGACAATTAGTAATATAATAATATTTGTTGAATAAATATGTTTCATACAACCTACAATACGAGTGGCAATACCCGCTTTAATGGTATATTGCACAAAATGTGTAGAGCATAGACTGATGTAACAAAGGAATATGTAATCGAATTCTAAGGTAGTTTCGGAAATCAATAATACTGTATGCCATCAACTCCGTAGAATACGTTTTCGTACATTACAAACTAAAATACCCAACATCATACTAGATTGCAATTATGAAATTGAAATATGGGGTAATAATATGTTCTTAGGTTGTTTCTTCCAAATTATCGGCGGCATAAAAGTGTGTCCCTTACAAAAGACGTTCGCTCAAATTGGGCATTTTTAATAATACTTTCACGCTTTAATTGAATGATGCACTTTAAAATATCACCGTTAATTTAAAAAGTAGATTAATGAAAATAATATACAGAGTTAACAGATATAGGTGTAACTATTTTCTTAACTATTGATAATAAATTAGCTGTGCAGGATTCTGGGATTTATCATTCAAGTTAAACAAAAATGACTTCATTTTCCAGCTATTTGAATTTTTAACCACCATAAGAAATCTACAAATATTACATAGAATGCCCCTGGATCGACGACGCATGGGGAGAGGGCAATAGATTTTTTTTAGCTTAAATTTGGTCTTCTGTGATTCAACCCTTAAATAGAAACTAATTTGTCCCGTGATTGCTTCCACGTCTAGTGAAAGTATAGTAACACAAAAAATATATATATTTTTTTGTTAAAATAGCCTTAAAATGTCATCACACGTCGAGATTTTAAATTAGAGCGAAAAAATGCTGTCTCTCTGTCGGTCTGTCTGTAACTTTTTGTGCACCCGTTTACTCTGGAACCGTTTATGATATTGACTTGAAATTTGGTATACTTATGTATTATAACGAAGTCTGGAACTAGGTTATATTTTGATCTAATTCCGTTGAAGAGTTCGGGGTAAATGGGGTAAATAAGGGTAAATAGGCAAAGCAAGTAGGTAAGAGTCCATGAAATTGCAATATAGAGCATGTACGAAAAGTCAAAGCCTGAAATTTTTTTTTGGCATCAGTCACCTCCCACTATCACCCCCCAATACCAACCCTCCGTATGAAAGGAAGTAAAAAAAAATAAAATGTAATTTAGTGTATATACAAGAACGAAACGTCTTAAAAAAATTTTTTGGCGTACCACCATTGCCACCCCCACCCTATTATTAAAGCGAGTAAAATATTACATTGGGATTTAGTGTGTATAAGACTTGGATACAAAATCTGGACGTAGAAGTAGTGATTCTTTTGGCAGCGGTTTTTTAGTTTCAAATCAAGTACGTCTTGGAAGTTTACACACTTTCTCACTAATAAAATATTTTTCTCGGTACTTTTTCTGTAGGATATACGACATACGACAATATGCTATTAAGAAAAGTAGTTAAAAAGTAAAGTAAGTATCCATATACTCAAAGCATTGATATTTTGTTTTATTACTTGCTATTTGTAAAGAAGTAGATACCTTCCGGGTTGAGAGATTGACAAATTTCGTGAAGAAAAGTTGGTATTGAAAATGGGCAGAAAAATTACCAACATCTGGACTATGCGACCAGTCAACATTTCCACTATTATGGTAGTATAAAGAAGCTCAATTATTAGATTGACGGTAGGCACCTAAATCTGCACAAGTGATATGCGCTGGCGCCTAAACTATCATAAAAACTCTGAAATATCGTTATTTCATATTAATAACCAAAATATTCACACGCAATTAGAGGTCATATTTGTCAATCTCTTCAGTTTTTTGGTGTCTTGTACCAACGCGTAATTGCTACATATTCTGAACAATGGAGACTCCTGTAGGAGGCGGCGTGTTCGAGGAGTAGGCAGCTTAAATGTATAATGTCGTCTAGAATTCAAGCCAAATGAGTTGAAGCCTATACAGAATCTCAATGCACTTCATATGTGAATTTAAAATTTCAAATAAGATAATAATTGAGTTAATGGGTCTGCGTGTGCTTAGACTATCTAACTACCTTAAAATCAGTTAACAGGAGATGCTGGGGATATTTTCAAGCATATAAATTTGTATTTCATATTTAGGATACCATATAATAGAGCAGTATTCTAGCCGTGATACTAGGTTAGGTTAGGTTAGGTTGAAATTTGAGCGGATCTATACCAGACCCTCCACCGCGACCAATCGGTCTATTGTAGCTCACTCCTAATTTATATTTCACCCAATAGGTTCAGCCTTTTAATAAAGCTGATAACCTTGTTGGATGAGAGATTGTCCAGGTCCTCAGGCAAAAGCTGACCTTTGCTAAATAATGAGAACCGAGTTCTTTCTGCAGGGGGACAGGTGCACAGTACATGCCTTGCCGTTTCATCTTCCTCTAGACACAGACGGCATTCGGTGTTTTCCACCAGTCTGTGTAGGTGATGATTTAATCTGCAGTGCCCAGTGTAGAGGCCGATTAGAGTGCTTAGATGTAACCTATTCAACTCTAGCAGTTTTTTAGCTCTTGATTTCAAAGGATGTGTAATGAATTCCTTCGAATGAGCTAATCCTGGTAGTTCCTGCTAGTGGTAGATAGTCTTGCTCTCGGCCCAGTCTAGGATATTTGTTTTGGCAGTGCTTGAAGATATGCCAAGAACTGGTTCTGGTCCCATAAATTTTGATGCCGCGCCCTCTCTAGCTAGGCAATCGGCAATTTCATTGTGCTCCAGCCCAGAGTGGCTGGCTGGAGAGCCGTGATACTAAGGAGAAATAGATAGAAGTGTATGGCTGGAATAGTATTGCGCATGATAAAGCCCATACTTTCATTAGCCTCGACAAAAATTGCACAAATATGGTCATTGAAAGAAACCTTGGGGTAGAATAAAACATCCAGATCATCAAAGATAATTGCGTTCTATTTTCGTGAGAAGGATGAGAGACACACTAACCATGCACAGCTTGAGGCTTACGTTGTTAGAGTTCATAGTTGTCAATGCTGTCTATTAAATAATAAATGTTCATATCATCAGCATAAAGTAAGTAATTAACATCGAGTGTAGAAGTTATGTCATTAATATAAATATTAAATAATAACAGCCATAATTTCGAACCCTGGAGCACTGCAGGTAAAGCTTTAAATTTATCTGAACAGTAACCTTGACATTTCACAAATTGTGGCTGATTATAAAGATAAAATGTAAATAAGGTAAGTAATTTATGAGACACCTATTCGATCGAGTATATTAACAAGGATTTTATGAGTCAGTCTGATCGAAAAAAGTGTTGGTGACTAAAGTGGATACAAATTTTATTTGTGATAGAAGGACAGACGTGCAGTCCCTAAGCAGAAATGATGGAATTTTACAGGTACCGATTGTCAACTTAGGTTTTTAAAGTTTCCTTATTGTGTACTGGTATTTGTATTGCAGGTATAAAATATGAGAAAACCGGGCGAATGATCTTTATATTTCTTAATCATGCCTAAAAATTGTATGCTGCCATAATTTGACGGAAAAATAAATTCATCGAATTTTATATAATTAGATATCATTACTGATTACGCAGATGCTTAACAGAGCTAGCGTTGGACTTCGAAGACCTTTGATGGTGTTTCACACAAGAGCAACGCTTGAATATGAGAAAATTATAGAAAATAAAAGCAATTTAAAATAGAAAATGTTAGACTAACCTTTTATTAAGGGCATCCCTAGGATGCATCGGTGGGAAGGGAGTCGGTGTAATACTGGCATTTCCTATTGTTTCGTTCGACTGGGCTGGAATAAAGTCAACTTCTAGAATAGCAATAATGGAATTCAAATGACGGCAAGTCAACAGAAGTCTACAGGACTCACAACCGGTTTTTTCAACTATTTCTGAAAAAAAGAGATAGATATCAAACTACTTGGATACTTGAATAATTATTAGTGTAATTTAACAATTTACATGTGAGTTTCTGTACTGTATATATCAACTAATTGTAAAAATATAAATCCATCCCGAGATCTATCCTATAGAGCCTCATAGTTCTAAGCTATTGATAGGTTTCAATAATGGAAATATGTATAAATATAAACCAATAAATAAACTAAGTCTGTCGTTATTTGTGTTCTATAATAGTGAAGTCCAGCTCGGTAGAGCTGTTCTTACACTCAATCAAAGGTAAGCGAAATGTTAAAATGTATACTTAGAATGCAACTTCTTATGTGAACGTGTTGGTTTATTTGTTACCTAAATCATAAAAATTATATGCAATTCATCTTATATTTCATATTATATAAAACAATAGTTCACATGAAATTCCGAAGAGTAATCTATCTGTTGAAGCAACTAGTATCCACAAGAGTTTTAAAATTATTAGTGAATGTCGTCTTCAAATACGTATTATATACAATAATACTAGTAATGATAACTATACTAACTGTTGAATTGCTATAATACTGTTATGTGCAGCACGCCTACGCCACTGCCACGTAGAATATTCTAGAGGGACTGGAAATATCTCGAATTACAGACTGATTTACTCAATACCCCGGACTACAAGCGCATCCAGCGCGATCCCAGCACATACTTAGAGAAGAGAACAAAAATCATCATCAACAATTCTGACCTCCATTCAGATATTCGAAAATCCCTCATTCCTCGAGAGAAATCCTAGAATATACGGTCTTCCTAGAATTCACAAAACCAACATTCCTTTACGACCAATAGTTAGTGCTTTTAGTTCCCCAACTCACAAAATAGCGAGACATCTAGCCCATACTCTACAACCCATTGCTGAACAAGCCCCTTCTTATGTCAAAAATTCCAGCAATTTCATTGATCTTCAAAATTACTCTATTTCCCAGAACGACATTCTAGTCAGTTTCGATATTGTGTCATTATTCACCAATATCCCACTCACTGAAGCCCTAAACGTTCTCAAAACTAAGCACAATATTTCTCCCAGCACTCTGACCCTTCTAGAACATTGTCTGTCCAACGCCTATTTTCTCTTTCAAGGCAACTATTACAAACAAGTGAGAGGAGCTCCAATGGAATCACCTCTGTCCCCCGTCATAGCCAACATCTACATGGACAACTTCGAAACCCAAGCCCTGAATTCATCCGAACTGACGCCTACTTGCTGGAGAAGATACGTAGATGACATCTTCGTTATCTGGCCACATGGTAGAGATTCTCTAAACAACTTCCTGTCTCACATTAATCATATACACCCTCAGATCCAGTTCACTATTGAAATCGAAAACAATTGTACTCTCCTTTTCCTAGACGTCCTCATTACAAAACAAAACAACAATCAACTGTCCTACTCTGTGTATAGAAAACCAACCCACACCAACCGTTACCTTAACTCAAAATCACACCACCATCCATCACAAATAAATTCCGTTGTCAACACTCTTGTAACCAGATCCCTCAAACTAACAGACAATCACAACAGACAATCCGAACTACAAACATTACAAGAAGCACTTCTACAAAACGGTTACGACAAAGGACATATAACGCAATCCATACACAAAGCACAAAATCCTTCCCAAATTCAACAGACAGAAACTCTTCCTCAGCAAAAAGCTTTCCTACCCTACATCAAAGGTGTCACAGACAAAATTTCAAAAGTCCTGAAATCCAATAACATAAAAACCATATTCACAACACATCAAACAATTTCCAATTTAATCAGAACCCCAAAAGACCAAATACCTAATGATTCCCACTGTGTATACGTTGCTCAAACTGTCCCCAAACCTACATTGGACAAACCAACAGATGGATTAACAATAGAATATATGAACATCGTCTTGCAGTTAGAAAATCCGATCCCACATCATCACTTGCCCAACACCGCCTTCTAACAGGCCATAATATAGACTTCGATAACACCAAAACCATAGCACCATCATTTTTCCAGAAACCGCGAATCATCCGCGAAGCAATTGAAAAACGTCCCAATTGTCTAAACAAAAGGGATGACGGTCATCGTCTTCCAGTCGCTTGGAGGCTAGCCCTACAATATTCATCCACACCTCATAATCCTGATAGCAGCCGTTTTGCTCTGATGCCTCCATCAACAGACCCTCAACCCCCACCACTCTCCCACCCACAGACAGCTTTCGTATAAATAACACTTCGTCCGATACTGCCAGCGAGTTCGCTCTAAGGAGTAGGCAGGTTGAGACCTTAGAGACGGATCGTGGTGAGATCTGGGGAGTAGGCAGATTGATTCCATGAACTCCTAGTATTATTTTCTTTGACAATTTTTACTTGACCCACTTTTTCTCTTGAAAATGGCTCCAAAACGGGAGCCGAAACGTCGAGACATTAACAATCTCAGACGCGGTTCAACCCGAGAACCTAGTATTTTTCATATATATATATATATATATATATATATATATATATATATATATATATATATATACATGTATCCAGGAGTCACGGTTGTTTGAACCACGTATCGGCAGAATCTCATCTGCCATCTTCAGGTTCTCACTGAAAGCTGCCTACTGCTGCTCCTCGTTGCTCGAACTGAACTGACGTTCTCCGCGTTGTGCGGCTCCCTATATAGGCTGTGGTCTAAGGCGCGCCTGCGCGACTGGCTACGTGTCACTGGTCCCCTACTATGAGATTCTGCCGAAACGTCGTTCAGACAACCGTGACTCCTGGAGTAGTCGACTATCGATGCGGGAGAGCACCCGGAAGTACAATGACACTTCGTATATATATAGGGAGTGGATCGGCGCACAGAGTTCGGTTATGTAGGAGATGAGCAAGTGATAAGATGAAATAAAGAACAGCAACAAGTTGTGAATTACAGTAGAGAGACTATAATAGAATAAACTTGTAATTAGTGTGTACTGATGTGAATAAGGACTAGTTATTGTAATTAAGTGATAAATAAATCAGTGGTTTATAAAAGTTCTTGTTGCAATTTATTTAACTTGCGTTTGGGGGGTGTTTACTACAGGGTGTAAATACGTAACAATACTAATGTGATATCTAAAAGTTATTATCTTTTATCGAGGACATTTCTATTTCCGGTATTTTAAATCGAGATTAAAATTCTTATACTAATTTGTGCTCAGATTTCTTCAGTCAGATTACATGAAAACTATATTCAAATTCTATTTGTGGTGCATCAGCACCCTTTTAAAGATAATATATTTACATATTTTCTTATTTTGGAACATTGAAAGCAACCATACTTACAACCTCTACAATTCAATTTCCAATGTCTCACGTGTTAGAATCATTTATGCGAGGTAAAAAAAAAAATATATCTATTATATTTCTTGAATTCACGCTTCAGAGGGCTTTTGAAACTGGATATTGAACAAACGTGTATAAGTTATTGACATTTTAGCAACGTGTCGTGTAGGATTAAATTTCGCACAACAGATGAATCAACCTTAGCTGAAACCCGGCGAGTTAGCATAATAACAGTTCTATTGTACCAACCCCAAACACGAACTAAATTCCCTTCAATTGCCAACATACCCAATCAACAGAATATAATGGCTATGCATCATAGTCTGTCATTAAAATATACCCCAAATAAATTGCTTTGCCAATTTTATACTGCAATAACAAGCTGCGAATAATTTAATTAAATCGATGTCAATTTGCATATTAAATAGTGGAAATACGCACACATATTTCCTTTGGCGGCAGGTGACACTTAGCTAATAGTCCAGTCATTTAAGGGGAAAACTTTTTATGAATTGGAGAATTTTCAAAAATGCTATCGTTCTAAAAACTAAATATTGATATTATTTAATAGTCGTAGACAAAGTATAATATTTTACTCGCATATAATGGCTATTATTATTTATGCTCGTTAAATAATATACTATTATCTACTCATATTAGATTATATATTCGTTAATCAACTGCTTTTGAACAAGTAATAGTATCCATAAACAAATAGCGTGAGTTATATAATTCACTAGATCTAGCCAGTCACCTTTCCGATGCGATGAAATGGAATGGTCCATTATTATTATTAAGGAAAGGAAGGTCACTTGACATGTTTGAAGAGTTTTAACGTTTAACTGTTGACATTTGTAAATAATGTTTCTGTATATTTGCAATTTAATATTAATTGTTATAATCATAGATAAAGTATAATATTTAATTTGCGATAATGGTAATAACTTGATAAATTAGCCTATGCTAAGCTCAGTCAGGCTATTTATTTTTCGATTACAACAGACACTGGACCGCTAGATGGCGCCTGCTGACTATTTTACATGTCGTAATTGTAAAAATACCGGGATGTACCAAATAGTCAAAGGGTCCTCGTGCCCGTCGTCATTATTATAAACGAGTGAGTTTTTAAATGTTAAATTAATGAAGGCTATTTTACCACATATTTTTGAAAGCGAGCTTGCTGGCCGCAATTCACGATCAGGACAATTAAACGGAATCCGTGCAACTGCAATCCTTGAACAAAGAAAATAACGAGTTTTCTACGCTGCAGAGTATAAAAATAGTAAATATGTTTAGCAATATAAAAACCAATTTTCTTTCATTATAAAAGAGATTTTTTATTGTCCTCAAGCAAATAAATATCAAAAATAACTTACCTATATACCCTGAGCTTGTTTGTTGAAAACGAATCAAAACCAGAACCCACAACAAAACGAACATGTCCTTTTAAATAGTACTTATCGATAAATTTCCTTTTCTTTTTAGGTCCTATTTTCACAGTCATCACTAAAGCACTTTTTCGCACAACTTCGAACAAAAATCATTTAAATTCCAACTTACAGAATGGGTCAGTCTCTGCGATTGCGTAACTTGTTTATTTTCACTGGTTTTAAACACTTCAACGCGAAATATTTATTTACATGATGAATTTGGTGGGTCCAGATTTAAATAGATTAGTTGCAGGGGTCTGGAAATGTAGGAGATCTGAAAATGAGATAATATGGTATTATTGTAACTATATTGGTAGGACTGTATAGTGAAAATTACAGAGTAGAAGTCGAGAAAATAAATATCTTATTGATAAACCGTGTGCTACTACTAATCCCATTGCATTATTTACAAGAATTTGAACTTGAGAAAGATATGTTTTCATAATGTTTGTTAAAAATAAACCGACCATTAAAAGTTACGTAATAAGTACATTAATTTACAAGGGAATTATACCAATTATGAAATATTTTTTATTGGAAAAAAGTCGTTCTAAGTAATGAAAAACGATGAGCCAAAGTTACGAAAATACTTGGAAATATAGTAAACATGAACATGAAACATGATGAAAGATGCAGCAATCTACAATCTACTTTGCAGTTACTTGCACTGGTTTTGGAAATAGGTATGTGTCTCAGTCTATATGCGCTTGAAAATCTTTTAAATAATTAAAAATGTTTTTAACCGCCTCCCACGATCCCAGGTCACGTCAATGGCTCTCTAGAAGATCTAGATTTATCTGAATAAAAGAGACTCATTTATATACATTGAGGAACTGAAAGAGTCCTTAAAACAACCCCGCGATTTAAATTTTTTTGTTATTCATTTGTTCTAAACCCATTATTTTAGTGTTAGGTTCGATCATTCTTGAAAAGGTGTACATACCTCGTGTGTAAAAAAAAATATGAAAAACCTTACGCAACTGGGGAGTTTGGTAATAGAGAGATGGGCTATATTAACAATTTACCTGAAGATTGAATGAAACCAAATGAGATAAGTCAATATTTTCTAAGCATTACACGCGGCTCGAGTGTAAATAATGAATTATTAAATTAGTATAACAATAATAAATTAAATGATGGGCAATTTTTCATGAAATACATTAATAATGACGATATACAGGGTGTCTCACCGGGAACTGAATCGATCGATATAGAGAAAAGTACGCATCAGATAATTTTGAAAATTTAGATAATTACTAATGTCGGTGTGACCAATCCAACTAAAATAATTACAAGCAGCTAGCACTTCTGCTTATATCGGGAGTCGATACCAACTTGCTTATTTCAAATGGAACACACTAAATATTTTAGGGTTTTCGAAAAGAGCATAAAATTCTGAGTTGGAAATATGTAGCATATCCTATACCTAACCCTAGCCGTTTCAGAGATATTTGACATTTTATAGAAAATTTGACAGGTGCAACGGTTTGCAAGAACCGTTATAACTTTCTTTGTGTAAAAGATCCTCAATTGCTTCTTGTCACGTAAAAAGAACACAAGAAGAACTACGTTCTACAACTGAAATAAAATCAATAATATCACACCAAGAGTTCCGTTTTTCGTATTACATTTTGTGAACTTCAAACCGCGAGAACTTGTTTAGGTCAAATGGAACAGCCTGTACTTTTGTACGTCAAGTTGTGTAAAATTGAATTTCCTTTTTTTTTGATATTAGCATTGTGGGGGTTAAAGTTACAACTTTTTTAAATATTTGCGATTTTATTAGAAAATCATGAATTGTAATCATTTCGTCAAAATAGCCATGATTAGAAACAATCAGTCATTATCTTATGACCAAAAATGCCAGCAGGTTTAAATTATACCAACGAAAACTTTTTAAATTTGTTTATTATTTATGGAGAATGTGATAAAGTAATATCAAGAACTTGTAGCACATTTGCTACTCGATATCCACAAAAACGCAAAATAACACTAACACTGCAACATGCGTATTAATCGAATTGAAGATATGGCATGAACTAAAATAGCAGAGATAAGATCAATTTAAAATATGATTTCATTTTAATTTAATAATTGCTCAAAATTCCGCCCTCGAACCTCGACACATTTTTCGCACCTACGAATTAGTTTTTCATGGGTAGCTCTTCTAATTGAATCCTGTGATATGTTTTGAAATGCATTTCTTACTCTTTGCATACAATCTTCAATGGTTGTTAATGGGCTCTCATAAACTTTATTTTTAATAGTTGCCCAAATGAAATAATCCAGAACTGATAAATCGGGCGAGCGAGAACGCCATAAGAAAGGTTCAATACTGGAAATCCATTGATCATAAAAAGTTTCTCGTAAATAATTGTTAATTAATTATGCGTTATGAAAAATGTTGCTATGTTCGGTAAAGTTTCTAAATAGTTATTATTCAAATTTTGTAAGATATTCAGATATTAGCAGAAGAGAAAATTTAATTTACCGTTTAAATTTTCCTGATAAAATTGTAATGCCACCACTCTTTCGTTTCTTATGGCACAGTAAACACTGAACTGTCAACTTTCCTGAAAGTTTCGCTCTCTGAATATATGAGGATTTGAGTCACTCCAATAATGCGAATTGTGTCTATTAAAAAGTCTATTTCTAGTAAATTTTGCTTCATCTGTCCATATAATATTTCCCAAATAAGAATCGTGACCCTCAGTCCTTATTAGAATAAACTCACAAAAATTCTGTCTTCTTAGGAAATCTGTTGCTTTTAATCCATGAACCATATGGAATGAAAACTGGAGAAACTTATGTTTTAATAAGATTCTGTGAATTGAATCCTCGCATAGGCCCGATTCCAGAGCAGCTTGTCTTAATGACATCCTTGGAAATGGAATGGCTATTTCAATGTTTTCGTCATCAATAATAGACTTTCTTCTTTGCATTTTTGCCTTGACAGAGCCATAATTTTTAAAATTTTCCAGTATGAGTTTTACAGTTTGGTGACGATTTCCGTTTTTTTGGATATCGAGTAGCAAATGTTCTGCAAGTTCTTGATATTACTTTATCACATTCTCCATAAATAATAAACAAATTTAAAAAGTCTTCGTGGGTGTAATTTAAACGTGCTGGCATTTTTTGACATAAGATAGTGACTGATTGTTTCTAATCATGGCTATTTTGATGAAATGATTACAACACTTCATGAATTTCTAATAAAATCGCAAATATTTCAAAAAGTTGTAACTTTAATCCCCACAATGCTAATATCAGAAAAAAGGGAATTCAATTTTACACAACTTGACGTAAAAATACAGGGTGTTCCGTTTGACTTAAACAAGTCATCGCGGTTTGAAGTTGACAAAATGTAACGCGAAAAACGGAACACTTGGTATGATATTATTGAATTTATTTTAGTTGTAGGGCGTAGTTCTCCATGTGTTATTTTTACGTGACAAGAAGCAAATGAGGATCTTTTACACGAAGAAAGTTATAGTGGTTCTTGCAAACCGTTGCACCTGTCAAATTTTCTATAAAATGTCAAATGTCTCTGAAACGGCTAGGTTTAGGTATAGGATATGCTACATATTTTCAACTCAGAATTTTATGCTCTTTTCGAAAACTCTAAAATATATAGGGTGTTCCATTTGAAATAAGCAATTATTCCTTTTGCCATGGTATTTGTGGGTTATATTTATTATCCTTGACCCCATATACTCCTTGTGGAATACCAGAACAAATATTTTTTTTCTTTGAAAACGTGTTTTATGTACGGCCCTAACAAATAACCATTATGTTGCACTTATTGCCGAATGCAATTTGAACAATACTCACAAATGAATGTAACTTAATTTTGTAACATTCTAGATTTAATAAAACGCGCAAATCTCTCGGCAACATACTCAATTTTATATCGCTTAGGGCAACAGAAAAGGGTGACTATTTTTTACATTACACTGCCAATTCTCAATGGGTTTGATTAAACGAATAATTGAATTTCCCCACATACATTTCCTTTTTTATTACGCCCTTGATGTAAGCCGCCACGGGCTAAAATTTGCCAGACGAAAATTCTGACCATTAAATTTACCTCGATGGCGCTGGCTGTTAAATTTATGACTAAGGGGAACACCTGTAATAAAACAAGTGCAATGTAATTTTTATTGCTCAAATAGTGAGTAAATAGTAGTAAAATACAGTAGTAAAGCTCTAGAGAATGTAGAGGCATAAAATATTCACAAGGAAATGTCACGATGTATCCTTATCGAGTGTTATTTCCATGACATATTGGTTTAATACGTATCTAAATTCTACTTGATATTTGAATGTACACTTTATAGCTCCGCAATTTATATCGAATACATTTTTGCACAAAATACCATATCAAGTAATTTAAAATCCGCGTAATTTTCTCTCTCTCCCCCATTCTCTATCAGACTGGGTATGCTGAGAATTTGTAAAAGTCATGAAAATATAATGTAAACACTCCACTCATTTCATTTATTCAAATAGATACATTATAACAAAATGAATAATTCTAATAGCCATCGTAGAAAGAATATGTTTCTACAAATATTTATCTTATAGCGCGAGGAGTATAGTTTTTTACAGTGAGTGTGATTGATATCTAAAGTACAATGGTACATATAACGTAATATAAAGGAAGCTACCAACTATACATGAAAATAAAACAATAAACAATAGATTATACAGTTACGCCATGAAATTATTATACAAAAAGAAATTCTATTTTCTTGTACAGGATGTCCTTAATTCAATGAACACTTATATTTATATTTAAATCTGTGATAAATAATTTAAAAAAGTAGGTTTTCAGTAAATCATTTATTGTAATGACGTTTCACGGCAAATACATTTATTTATAGTGAATAGTGAAACAGAGATGAATCCCTATTTCCAAATAAGTTTGTTGCCGGTGACACAGACAGACGCAGACGTAGAGAAAGCTCAATATCCAGTTTTCTGTAGAATGGGAAAGAATTTGATGATATGACGTGCAGAAGCATATTGAGGATCTCTTTACGTTTTGCTACAGAAAAACATGAATGTATAAAAGTACGTTCACTAGTTTTGGAAGTTGCGGTATCGTATTTTCAGAAGTTTCAAAATTTAAGTATATTTTTCAAAAGGGCAATACTACACTTTAGATGTTATGAATAGCTGTTACAAGCTGCTGATGTGATAGTTTTTCACAGGCCGACAAATGACCTAATGTTTATCTAATCGAATATGTATGTATGGGTTGTCGCTTGAGTATTTCAGACAGTTGAAAGCCGAGACCAAAATATATTAATTAATAATGCATACAAAAACTATTGTATAAAAATTGAACATGATATCTCACTAAATCCAAGCAAATTTTGGTGATTTGTTTACATTAAGAGAAATATATCTAGTATTCCCACGTATATGTCATGAGAATACAGTTATCAGAGACCAGAAAAGTATTGATAATGCATTTGCTGAGTTCTTCCAACGTTCATTTACATTGCCCGATCAACAACCATATAATAATTCATACAATAATTGGACAGGCTGGATCATAACATTCTTATTATGAAACTTCGGGTTCATGATTTTTCGATAAACATGCTTAACTTTTTCTCTTCAGTAACCGTAAGCAGTATGCTGAATGCTCCGGTTATCAGTAGGTGGAGATCTTGACGACGTCCGGCGTCCCACAAGGATCAAATCTGGATCCAGTACTCTTTGATTATTCATTAACAATATAACTTGTGATTTAAATGTTAACTGTCTAATTTACGCAGTTGATTTGAAAATATATTGCAATATTAAAAACAATGAGGATTGTATAATTCTCCGAAATAATCCGATAAAATTAATGAATGCTAACAAATTACCATTGAATGCAGCTAAGTGCAATGTGATGATTGTGATGACATATTCTAATAAGACTATTGTAACTACCTTCAACTATTTTCTGGATAACATACTTTTAAATAGGCCTGAGACTGTTCAGGATTAGGAGTGATCTTTGATCGAAAGCTCTCCTTTACTCATCATATTAGCCATTTAACTTTAGATTGCTTTAAAGCTCTGGGGGGTTTATTATTAGAAACTCAGCTAATTTTACCAGCATTAGTACCTTAAAAGTTGCTATTCTTTGCATTTGTAAGATCACGACTTGAGCATGCCTCAATTATTTGGTGTCCTCCTTATAATATTCATATTCAAAATCTGGAAAAAGTCCAGCGAAGGTTTCTACAATTTTACTGTTATAAAAAAGATAGTATACAGGGTGTCTCACCCGGAACTGAATCGATCGATATAGAGAAAAGTACTCATCAGAAAATGTTGAAAATTTAGATAATTACTAATGTCGGTGTGGCCAATCCAACTAAAATTACAAGCAGCTGGAACTTCCGCATATACCGGAAGTCGATACCAACTTGCTTATTTCAAATGGATCACCCTATATATTTTAGGGTTTTCGAAAAGAGCATAAAATTCTGAGTCGACAATATGTAGCATATCCTATACCTAAACCTAGCGGTTTCAGAGATACTTGAATTTTATAGAAAATTTGACAGGTGCAACGGTTTGCATGAACCGTTATAACTTTCTTCGTGTAAAAGATCCTCATTTGCTTCTTGTCACATAAAAAGAACACAACGGGAACTACGTTCTACAACTAAAATAAATTCAATAATATCTTAACAAGTGTTCCGTTTTTCGCGTTACATTTTGTCAATTTCAAACCGCGAAAATTTGTTTAGGTCAAATAGAACATCCCGTATTTTTTATGTCAAGTTGTGTAAAATTAAATTCCCTTTTTCCTGATATTAGCATTGTGGGGGTTAAAGTTACAACTTTTTGAAGTATTTGCGATTTTATTAGAAATTCATGAATTGTTGTAATGTTGTTTCATCAAAATAGCCATGATTAGAAACAATCAGTCATTATTTTATGTCAAAAAATGCCAGCACGTTTAAATTACACCCACGAAGACTTTTTAAATTTGTTATTATTTACGGAGAATGTGATAAAGTAATATCAAGAACTTGCAGCACATTTGCTACTCGATATCCACAAAAACGCAAAATAACACTGTAACATGCGTATTAATCGAATTGAAGATATGGCATGAACTAAAATAGCAGAGATAAGATCAATTTAAAATATGATTTCATTTTAATTTAATAATTGCTTAAAATTCCACCCTCGAACCTCGACACATTTTTCGCACCTTCGGATTAGTTCCTCATGGGTAGCTCAATTGAATCCTGTGATATGTTTTGAAATTCATTTCTTACTCTTTACATACAATCTTCAATGGTTGTTAATGGGCTCTCATAAACTTTATTTTTAATAATTCCCCAAATGAAATAATCCAGAACTGATAAATCGGGCGAGCGAGGAGGCTATAAGAAAAGTCCTTTATTGGCAATCCATTGATCATAAAAAGTTTCTTGTAAATAATTATTAATTAAATATGCGTTATGTGGGGGAGCACCGTCATGTTGATAAAAAAATTTTCTATGTTCGGCGAGAGGTAAATTTTCTAAATAGTTATTATTCAAGTAAGTAAGATATTCAGATATCTTTCAAGTAAAAAAAAAAAACAAAAATTTACCTATACATATTAGCAGAAGAGAAAATTTAATTTACCGTTTAAATTTTCCTGATAAAATTGTAATGCCACCACTCTATCGTTTCTTATGGCACAGTAAACATTGAACTGCCAACTTTCCTGAAAGTTTCGCTCTCTGAACAAATGAGGATTTGAGTCACTCCAATAATGCGAATTGTGTCTTTTAAAAAGTCCATTTTTAGTAAATTTTGCTTCATCTGTCCATATAATATTTCCCAAATAAGAATCGTGTCCCTCAGGCCTTATTAGAATAAACTCACAAAAATTCTGTCTTTTTAGGAAATCTGTTTCTTTAATCCTTGAGCCATATGGAATGAAAGCGGGTGAAACTTATGTTTTAATAAGATTATGTTAATTGAATCCTTGCATAGTCCCGATTCCAGAGCAGCTTGTCTTAATGACATCCTTGGACATGCATGGAAATATCCCAGAATGACTATTTCAATGTTTTCGTCATCAATAATAGGCTTTCTTCTTTGCATATTTGCCTTGACAGAGCCATAATTTTTAAAATTTTCCAGTATGCGTTTTACAATGTTTGGTGACGGTTTCCGTTTTTCTGGATATCGAGTAGCAAATGTGCTGTAAGTTCTTGATATTACTTTATCACAATCTCCATAAATAATAAACAAATTTAAAAAGTCTTCGTGGGTGTAATTTAAACGCGCTGGCATTTTTTGACATAAGATAATGACTGATTGTTTCTAATCATGGCTATTTTGATGAAATGATTACAACAATTCATGAATTTCTAATAAAATCGCAAATATTTCAAAAAGTTGTAACTTCAATCCCCACAATGCTGATATCAAAAAAAAGGGAATTCAATTTTACACAACTTGATGTAAAAAAATACAGGGTGTTCCATTTGACCTAAACAAGTTTTCGCGGTTTGAAGTTGACAAAATGTAACGCGAAAAACGGGACACTTGGTATGATGTTATTGAATTTATTTCAGTTGTAGAACGTACTTCTCCTTGTGTTTTCTTCTATGTGACAAGAAGCAAATGAGGATCTTTTACACGAAGAAAGTTATAACGGTTCTTGCAAACCGTTGCAAATGTCAAATTTTCTATAAAATGTCAAATATCTCTGAAACAGCTAGGTTTAGGTATAGGATATGCTACATATTTTCGACTCAGAATTTTATGCTCTTTTCGAAAATAATAAAATATATAGGGTGTTCCATTTGAAATAAGCAAGTTGGTATCGACTTTCGGTATAAGCGCAAGTTCCAGCTGCTTGTAATTATTTCAGTTAGATTGGCCACAATGACATTAGTAATTATCTAAATTTTCAAAATTTTCTGATGCGTACTTTTCTCTATATCGATCGATTCAGTTCCCGGTGAGACACCCTGTATACGCACGGTAGGTGTGCCTAACGCAGATTTGCTTTGACAGATCTTCCCTAGATAGTCTGTAGATTAGGAGAGGGAAATCTCAAATTATATTTTTGTATAAATTATTAAACAACATCGTAGACTGTCCCCAAATTCTGTCAATGTTGAATTTTCATGTACCGAGGCTATCAGCACGTGAATGGGCAACTTTTGATCTAGATACCCTCAAAACTAATGTAAAAAAGAAATTCCTCATTACAAGGAATGTGTACGTCTTACCACAATAGGCAAGATGCTATAGACATTTTTCACTGCAGTATAGCCTGCATTAAGTATTCACGATACTGAATCTTTTTTATTGTATTATATTCATATTTTACTCGTTTAATTAATGTTATTTCTGTTTATTTAGGTATTCTTTTTTCCCCATTCTGTAATTGGATTATTGTAATCTGTTGAATGGTTGTAGATTAAATAAATAAATAACCTAACTCTAATCCTAACATAACTCCCAACTCTTACCTAACCTCTAACTAAAATATCGAATAAACTACTATACTTTATTTATAAATAATATAAATACTATATATTTTTCCTGTTCATTAGTACCACAAATACTTATATGATAAACTAAAAAATACAAAATTTCCAAAAACCCTTTTTCAAACCCAAAAGAACGTTAATTTTACTGTATTTCAGGAATTTTAAAGAAAATTATTAATTGCAAAACAATTAAGCTGCAACTGCCTCTTACCGACTGAAAATTTTACCATAAGCGGCATTCAGAAAACAGAATGTGGCAATTATCTAATTCGTGATGAACTCGAAGTTGAAACATAATAATAATAGTTTTTCACAATTGTACCGCTTGAAAGAAAAACTAATATGTTAGATGATAAAATATATGGAAAAGTTACAATACGTATCACGTTCTAATTCGTAGTTCTTTATAATTTTCATATCCAAGAGAGAAAATATACTGGTTATCATATTCCGTTATACATTTTTCTTAATGTACACAGATATCTCGTTAAACTATTTGTTAAAAATAATAGCGACTATGCGAAGCAATACAAATGATGGAACTTTAAAAATTACAAACATACGTTAATGCCCACAAGTATGGGATTTTTTATAAATGTAATATGAATCTTTAACCACTTACTTTGAATATAATATGAATATCTGCAATCTCCTTCAACACAGTCACACCACAAACACAAAATCATACATAAAACTATTTTCTATCCTTCAAAATTCACTGATAAACTGGTGCTTCGTAGCAAGGTATAACAATGCATTTCCACAATACTATCAACTGTAACTGATTCGTTTTTGTTTTGACCGTAAGCGACGAGCCATTGGTAACCAGCCTACTAAGTTCTTAAAGCTCAGAGCACAGGAGAATGATGCGGCTATTATTTAAACAAACGCCTACTTCCTGATATCAATTTTTACATTGTTGTGTATTTCAATTATTTGTATCAGTTGTCAACAACAAAAATATAGGTAAATCATTTTAAAACATAATATTATATTGAAAATTTCACACCTGTGTTATTTAACCAACGAAATGTGTGTTTTCTTTAGTGCCACCATGGCAACTAAGCTATTTTTTTGATTCTTTATCTACTGGGGTACCCCGGAGAGAGTTACAGTGGAAATTTTTAACATTCAGGAGGCACCCCAAAATATTTTTAAAAGAGAAAAATACATGACGCGCTTCCTGTATTACAAATAATTTTTTATATCTATTATTTTGACTATATTAAATCGTTAACCTACAGTAAAGTTATCATCGTTCTACCAATGAAAATAAGTTTAGTTTCTTTCGCTCATCGCCTGACTCAGTTGGTTTAGTCTAAGACCCTAAGACCGATTATGCGATTAATTAATCTACTAATCTATTTAGTTTGGTCTCTGAACAAGACAGATTCTTTTTACTCCATGAAAAACTTGCAAAAAAGGCTTAAAACACGAAAGTTCTGTTACAGGGGTGAAACATGGGTACCCCTACGTTTTCGAGGGCGCTGAACACGTTGGTGATATTTTTAAGGTTCCCACCCCTCAGCAACTACCCTTAAACTCTAAAACCCACCCCTATTTCGCGGTTTTTCCCATCGTAGGCAAGCGTATCGGTTTTTTGTGCAGGATTCGGGTAGGCTGTATGAAATTTAAGCATTCAACATATTATTCACCCCCGGGGTTGAAACTACCACCACCCCCAGCATTGAAATACACCGAAAAATAAAAAATAATGGAAAATGTTTTCTCCCCATTTTCGAGGGCGCTAAACACGATGGTAATATTCATTTCTCTCCCACCATCCACCAATCACCCCTAAAACCACCCCCTTTTCATATTTCTTGATTCTGAGCATGTGAGGGCTCGTTGGATCGGGGTATTTAAAAGGGGATTTCGACATTGTAAAGGAAGTTGAGTGACGAGACATGCCATCAACCCCGGGGTTGAAACTACCACCACCCCTAACATCGAAGTCCACCGAAAAATACAAAATAGTGGAAAATGTTTTTCGCCGTTTTCGAGGCGATGTCTATACTATTTCAATCCCCATTCTCCATCAATCACCCCCAAAACCACACCCCTTTCACATTTAATGATACTGGGCATGCGAGCACTTGTTGGATAGGATTTTATTATGGAACTGAGCATATTTCTAGTCCTCACATGCCCAGTATCAAGAAATATGAAACGGGGGTGATTTTAGCGGTGGTTGGTGGGGGGTGGGAAGAAATGAATATTACAATCGTGTTTAGCACCTTCAAAAACGGGGATAAACAAATTTTCATGCATTTTGATTTTTTTTTAAATATCGCCATCATGTTCAGCACCCTCGAAAACAGGAGGTGATCCATATTTCATCCCTGTAACAGAACTTTTGGGTTTTCAACTTTTTCATGGACTATTTCGTTAATAATTCAGATATTCACGCGCTCACATTCATTTATGCGCACTGTATACTCACTAATTATATCTAGTGCTATTTTAATAAAACAAGCAAAACCTTTTCAGTACTTAATGCGATAATTCTCTCCTCACTGCGCCGTAACATAACGAATTAACCCAATTGCATCCTTTTAATTAAAGTGAATCCAATCAGAAGGCGTCAATAAAGTCATCGTTAACCAATTTAGTTGACGAAGCTTGAGCTTTGCCGATTTGTTTAATTAGAGGAGAAGCCATTGTATTTCTTTTAGTCAGGTAGAGCTTCCTATAATTTGGCTGAGTAAAAAATAAATTACTCGGATAAAATTTAGGAAGTTATACATACAGTACATAGATTTAGATTTAGTTTAATAGTTTTTTCTACATATATAATTTTCCATCATTGAACGTACGAAAATAAGATAATCTCAGGACCTTTTCTCACAGCTACGTTTCGAATTATTACCTATAGGTAAATACTAAGGCTATAGGCTTCGGTATAAAAGGATGGAGGAAGGCGTTGGATAGGGACGAATTACAGGAGGTCCTAGAGCAGGTCAAGGCCCACTAAGGGCTATAGCCCTACAATGAGATTGTTTTTTGACAGCAATCCTCGGTCTATGACATTGAGTTTAGTTTGTGACCACTCGACTGTGTGTGGCCAAAACAGTTGCTATTTGGCTGCACTAATTAAAGCCAAGTTTGGTAATTTGTTGTCCGATTTGATGATGCTTAAATAATGCTTATTAACAGAATCATCTTTAGTTGAAGCACTATGCAAATCTAGGGAAAATGGCATTCCATTAGAAGATTTCATGAGAAGCATTACTTTGGTAGGAAAGTTTAGCCATAACTTGCAAGTCGTGTCGTTTTTTTAAAGCTTCTAAACTGCTCTTATTTCTTTATTAAATTTGACAGGTGCTGAGTATTTGGCACCAAGGTAAACATCCGAAATCCGAAACATTGATTTTATCTTTTTACGTACTATCAACCAATATATGAGAGAGGTCGAGAGGTAAGCGCAGTTTTCAGAGCGCAGATTTTTCCACTAGATACGGATATTGGGTAGTGTGTCCCTTGTCTCTAAATGTTAAATGTATAGCCCCCTCCCTCCCGGCATAAATGGGGTCATCATTACCTATGTGGTGTTATAATATATTAAACTCAATAACGGAGACTTTCGGTAGATTATTTTTTATAACCACTAAATAAAGATGCATACCAAAATTTTGCCCAATTACACTATTTCTATCTCTTTTTACCTAATACTCTTGATCTATGACATCGTTTGGCATTAAAAAAAGTGCTTTCATGAATAACACTATCAGACAAATTATACACTGGATTAACTTTCCACAGAGATACTGATTGAGATGAATGCTGGAGATAAGACAAATTATTGCGAAACGCCAGAATTGGTAGAAAATGCTTCTAATGGCACGCCATTAATCACGATGTAAAGTGAACAGCAAGGGAGAAACTATATCCATGAAAACAATTAAGCACACAGGCCATCGTAGGGTAACCGTATTCTCTTTTGGCTTGCTATTCCTATGTAAGTTTAATATCAAACTTAACTATATAAAAATATATAGCAAACAATCAAATTCTTCACTAATACACCGATATAGTGTATAGTATTTAGAAATCAGTCTCTTTTTAAATATATATTGTGTGGCAAAATCGTTCTCTTGAAATATTGCTTCATATGTGAAGTTCACATAACAGCCATAAATCTGAATAATCTTCTCCAAAGCCTACCCATGAAATATATGAGACATTTACGTGGATTATTATTTAATACCTTGTATGTACAAATTTGCGAGGTTCATGCAAATCCTTTCAATTTGATTTCCATCTGCGAACGGGGAAATGATCCTCTCTGCTCTCTGCAAATATGAATGTGTTATACAGTCACACGTTGTTTGTTTCACCGGAATAAAAGAGATCACTGAGCCGGCAAGGTCTGTGTAATTTAAACAGACCTGCTATTATTTTTTCATATTAACATATTCATTAGTTCATTCACAAAATGTTTCGTGTTGTTAAACTCTAATAGTCATTGTTTAATAACAAATAAATAAGTGAAATATAGAGGAATTTCAAACGGTATATTGTGCCATGGATAATTTTAATTATGTACTAAAATTGAGGTGTTACAACAATGTAATATTCGACAAAAAATCTAATGTGAAAACTCCCAAAAGTTTCATAGAAATGAAAAGCTAATAAGCTTAAATATAGAACATGTCCCATTTTGCTTGGAACCACCTCTATAAAAAGATTATTTAATGTCCGGTTTAGATATATATTTTTTAAATATAGATATTTGAAAATCGCATCTTTGTGTGTTATTAAATTTTACAAGACATAATAGCGTGGTCAAAAATAGTGAAATCTTATTAGCGATTTTTTAATTTCAAATCTGACTGCGCCACTAGATTCAGCAAGCCCCCAAATGTATTTGTACCAAATTTTGTTGAAAAAGTCGTATTTTTTGCATCATATCGTGTGCTCCAGGTTGTTTATAAAGATCGCACGGAGGCTTAGTTGATAAGATATTGATATTGAGTAGAACACACACGTGTCCTATAGTTATTATAGCTTTCACAGACTACCAGACTGGCAACTTCCCTGAGAAATTTATCCGGTCAAGGTCGAGGCAACAGAAGCCAAATTCAGATGTCGCTCTTAACGCAAATGTCGTTTGTCACGTCAAACGTCATCCATTGTTATTTATTGTGTACTGTGATTGTGTTTGCTGGTGATAGTATTTTTGTAGAAACTTGACTTTTTAACATAGAATACGTAATTTTTATTGCCCTTTAAAAATTTCGATTTCTAAAGAGGAGTTAGGTGAGTGTTATTTTGCAAATATATATTGGATTACAGTAATATAATATTGCATTTTACAGATTATTTCTTAAAATGTCTTCTACCTTGTGCATTGTTGTGGAACTGAAGAAGTTGATGTGCAAAAATTGCACTATTTTCCCAGGAACCTTCATAAGTAAGTGTGCATTTGCTCCAGTCTTTGTTTTCAGTTTTTGATTTTTACACAGTGCAATATATATTTCTAAATATCGTAAGACTACTTTAAATTATTGTTCTGCCTTACCACAGTATCTACTTCAAATAAATAAATAAATATTATCGTTTTCAGATCGAAAATATGGCAGGACTTAATGGGAATGAAAGTGTAATAAGCACTTCACACTAGAGTCATACTCAAATGATACCGATTACATCCTCAATAGAAATGCAGTTCCTACCCGGTATCCATGTGGAGACACAGTGGAAATATAAAGGGATTGTACATCTGTACCCATACAGGTCCGAGGAACCCAAAGAAGATATATGTCTACCATCGACATCACGTGGTCTTTGTGTTTCTTCTGCACATAATGAGGAATTAGAAAACCCACTTCCAGAAACATCTAGTAGTGTGCCAAGTACTCCAGTTGATCGTTCATCAACACCTCTACCATCGTATACCAAATCCGGGGGATTCAGAGGCCAAAGTTCAATTTTTAAAAAATTGTGTCAAGAAGATACAACCCCAAGGAAGAAAGTTATGTTTAAGGTAATTTCAAAAAAGGCAGATCACATACGAAAATTAAAAATGTTGTGTAAAGAGCGAGCAAATAAAATAAAAGAAATGTGTGACCTGAGTAACTCTGATGTTGTCAGAAATATTTTTAAGGACCTAAAGTCAAGTACTGTTGACTTTTTAATATCTCAACTACGCTGTGCAAAACCATATATTTCATCAGGTCCAGCGGCGGGATTCTAAGTATACTATCTTATAACAATTTTAACTCTTAATCGACAGAATATGCTCGATACCAAAGAAGTTATTGTTTCAGTCTTACGATATTATAACAGTTTACTCTATAACAACTTAGAATTTCAAACGACACGTGTTTGAAATTAGTTGCTATCGTATCGATTCGATACGATAGGAACTTAGAATCCGGCCACTGTAGTCATGTTTGCCTTGAGTTTTTTTATTGAGGTACTAACCTCGTCATCACTGAAAATTCGAATTTGGAGAACATTTTTATCATGTAAGAGGTTGCAAGGCGAGTATTTACTACAATTAATAAATGCACACGAAAAGAAATTAGCAAGAGAGTTATTGTAAAATATAAATATGGTTCTCTTGATATTGATAATTTAATTGAATATAATAAAACAAAAGTGCCTTAAATATTAATAATAATAATAATAAACTGTCTTTATTTGTGGCGGAGTTCAGCAAAGCGGCTCTTCCACTCGACCACATAAAAATACAAGTTTTATGATGTAATTTTTAAAGTATCTATTTAGGTTAGGGATATGTGTATTTTTAATTGTTATACTTCCTTTTACTATGTATTTTTCCTTTGTCATACTTTTTATTACATGTTTATTTATGTCTGACAAAATAAAGTTCTATGATGTATTACAAATTTGACTTTTAATTTCCTGTAGTATATATATAATATGGCGTATTTGACATTGAAATTTGTGATCAAAGATTAAGCATGAAACGGCATTACACTTTAATCACAAATTTTAAATGTTAAATATGTTCATAAACTGTAAGTTAAAGTAAACAAATGGTCAAATCTCCCGCGTCTGCAACAGTGGCGCCCTCTGAATTTGGCTTCCGCAAATCGGAGAGAGAGAACGATAGATTTCTGGACAAAAATTTAACATTGAGTTGCCAGTCTGGTAGTCTGTGTAGCTTTCTTGTTCATTACTTTTAACCGAAATATACATGTTAGCGGACCCCCCTTGACTCCCTTGTAATGGATCGTGCGTGCAAGTAACAGAATAGCCGAGTCAGGTATTAAGTGGATCAATCGCAAAGTAAAGGAGTTGGGGGGTCGAGCGACAGTAGACCCGCGACTATGAAATTGAGATCAACTCTGCGAACTTTAACTAATAAATAAGTTGTGTGCTAATTTTTGGCTTTTATTAGGAGTTAACAACCCTCAATTTAACATCAGAAGTAGGTGGTATTTCCACCTACCTTATAGGCATAGTGGGGTTGCCACTATCCTTTCTTTTTGCACCAGGTGGTTTTGCCACCTATATTTTATGATTATACATTAACTGGAGTTACCTATCTGAGAATAATTATCCCACAAACAGAAAATATTCTTTTGCAGAATTTTCCGGAATTCGAACTTGATGATATGATTTGAATGCTGGATGGTGCAACTCCGCATACCACATAGTGTCCTAACCATTCGAGATCATTTGAATAATATATTCCCAATAAGGATAGGGTAATGGAACAATTGCCACCTAACAGTCCGGATATGACCCCTATAGTTTCTAAAAGACATTGTCAATAATAATAGTATTCAAGTCATTAAAGATAGGATTCGACTTATCATACATGTTGATCCGCTCATAATTTATTATTCTATTATTATGTGCATTATTGACATATCATTTTGTTACTACCGTTATTGTTGTTGTTGATAGATATGTTATGTTGTTGTTTTACTAGTTTTCAATACATGAGCATAATAAAATAAATGATTTTTTCGATGACCTGTAATTTTTATTTATTTCTCCCCGTCCCTAATATCACACAAGTGATTAATGTTAAAAATTGTTAATTGCAACATAATATTTACTGTTGAAAAAAAAAAGTAAATGAAAAATTTCAATTATTGTGGAAGCATTTTTAGCAAGTGTTATTCATCAATATTTTGATAAGTCTCATATTGTGGTTAGTGGAATGTATTTCGAGAACGGTGAAAGTGTGGAAAAATAATTAATTAAGCTTTTTGCTCAATTCTTTAAGTATTATTCGAATTACATATCGAAATTTGAAAAAAACATATACAGGGTGTTGTTCGTTTGAAAAACAACAAAAACAACTTTTTGTCAAGTCCGGACCTGGATATTTTCTTTGTTACATATGTATTTATTCAGGATCACTAGCGTATTTTCTGAGCCAAATATGAACTAATTATTTCATTCTATTACAAGGTAATAATCAAAAGAAATTTTGGCAAAAATACATAAAACACCCTATATATCATCCACGGATGTCCAACCAGCTTTTTCTATGGGTGATTCTGATTACCCTCGATGTCGTCTATATCCCATTAAACCATGTCCGTTTTCCCGTGAAACGCCCTGTATATATGATAAAGGTATGACAGAGAAACAGAACAATATGCACAAAACCTATTTGATTTTAAGAAATACATTTTTGTTGTTACCCTCATAATTATTGAAATATATTCATAATAACAATTTTCAATAACTATTTGATTAAAGCTGCTAAGAATAAGACTAAATAAAATCCCTTTTTAAACGTAATACATTCGATAAGTAGTGGTTCAAATTTCATTTGATACATGTACGACAGCTGCAGCGCTATTCTTGACATCCTTCGCAGTTGCGCGTATACGTGTTAATGCGAGTGATGTATTTGCGAATACTTTCAACAGATGGTATTCTCGACTGCACTTCGCATATGTACACGAGCGAAATTAATCGCACGTAAAGTAGCACTTGGCAACATCTCAGTTTCGAATAATATCTAATTTCACTCTGTTAAGGATGACAGGACAGCATTGTCGACTGACATTTCTTGATTATTGGTTTGTTGTAGGTTATATTTGTATTCACAAAGAAAAATATTTGTTTGTTTAATGGAGATTCCACGCAGAACTGTTAATGCTTCTACTGAACAAAAACGGTTAATACTGGAGTTTATAAAGAAAAATTCAAAACTCGCGTCTGGTAAATTTTCTAATGAATTTACTCAAAAAGATGGCCAACGTAGAAAACTGGAGGAGGGCCTTATGAAATAAACACATTTTCCATATTTTCAGTGTTCGCAATATATTGTAAATCGCCCATTATCAACAAATTACAACACAAGAGACTTTTTGATTTATACCATAACACGAACATAATAAATTTAAAGATTTTGAAATAAAAAATTAGGTTATATCATCGTTCGCACATTTACCGATTGTCAAAATCCACTCGCTGTTTAATGCGAATACTCGAATGTCTTGCGAATGATCAAGAATATCTAGTATGAATTTTCATTCGCATTATGGTGGTATGCGAGTAACTTTTAAAAATGCGAACAGTCAAGAATAGCGCTGCTGGCCCCTCAAATTTTTCAATGTACATTCGATATACGTTTGTGAAAAAATATTTTGGGACCTACGAACATATGATAGCGACACAATTTTTTGAAACAGTGATCTAATACAACAAATAGATTGTGCAATATTATGGAATTACTGGAAAAAGCAGAGATATGAGAACATCTCTTTTGTTTAAAAAATTCTGTATATATCCTAGACTACGTTATACTTTTGCTGTTATAAATGCTGACATTCGACTTACTCTGTAATATCCATTTAAAAAAGTACAACTCATTAATCACTGTGGAAGGTTTTCCAATTTACCTTGAACGAATTAATGACCTCAATTAAAATAAAATAGTGCCCAGTCAATAGCTGTCAATAAAATAAACATTCGTTGGTCTATCGACGAAATTTTCGAACGGCATGCTCCGCAGTCCGCACCACTTTCACAACACTACTATTTATTACAAACTGCGCGATCCCACAGTGCCGTCGCGACGTTCTCTAGGCGATTTCATCCCCTCCTCAATCCCAAACAAAACAGACACGATCCTCCCCCATGTAGGGTGCATTTCTGAAATTTCCACTGGCCTATTGAGCTAGATATTATAAATTATACCGAAGTTATAAAGGGAAGCCAGATAGAGTTGTTTTCGTTGTCGCTTGTTTATCGTGTTATATGAAAGTTTGGATGGATATTTTCGCAGTATATTTTCCTTTTGTTGTTGTTATACCGACAGAAATGAAATCAACCGCCGATTTATATGGAGGTTCATTCCAGATAAGATAAAAGATTTTATTATTCTAAAAAAGCAGTCTGGTATGGTAATAAACTAAGGAGGGGAATTCCGTACAATTGTTATTTCATATTTAATGCAATTATTAACTACTATTTATCAGTATTACATCCATTCATTCGAAAAAATTATACGTGACTGTTAACTAAAGTTTCTGTACTAGATTGTAATATACAGGGTGTCTCACCGGGAATTGAATTTATCGATACAGAGAAAAGTACGCATCAGAGAATTTTGAAAACATAGATAATTACTAATGTCAGTGTGGCCAATCCAACTAAAATAATTACAAGCAGCTGGCACTTCCGCTTATACCCGAAGTCGATTGTTTCTAATCATGGCTATTTTGATGAAATGATTACAACAATTCATGAATTTCTAATAAAATCGCAAATATTTCAAAAAGTTGTAACTTTAACCCCCACAATGCACAATGCACAATGCAAGGTAATTCAATTTTACACAACTTGACGTAAAAAATACAGGGTGTTCCATTTGACCTAAACAAGTTTTCGCGGTTTGAAGTTGACAAAATGTAACGTGAAAAACGGAACACTTGGTATGATATTATTGAATTTATTTCAGTCGTAGAACGTAGTTCTTCTTGTGTTCTTATATGTGACAAGAAGCAAATCAGGATCTTTTACACAAAGAAAGTTATAACGGTTCTTGCAAACCGTTGCATCTGTCAAATTTTCTATAAAATGTTAAATATCTCGGAAACGGTTAGGTTTAGGTATAGGATATGCTACACATTTTCGACTCAGAATTTTATGCTCTTTTCGAGAACCCTAAAATATATAGGGTGTTCTATTTGAAATAAGCAAGTTGGTATCGACTTCCAGTATAAGCGGAAGTGCCAGCTGCTTGTAATTATTTTAATTGGATTGGCCACACCGACATTAGTAAATATCTAAATTTTACAAATCTTCTGATGCGTACTTTTCTCTATATCGATCGATTCAGTTCCCGGTGAGATAGATACCCTGTACAAAGTGTTTCAAAGTTAAAGGTACATACGTTACTTGTAGATATAGGGCATTTTGACGGTTCCAAATTACCCGGCATTAATGTATCCATCGTCCTTTCTTACTGAGATACAGGACGTTTTATTGATTTTGGCCAAATCTTTCTTTGGTCAAAACTATTGAATCACCCTGTATAATCGGTTCATATTTAGAATATAAGTTTCACTTATAGTATGAACTGATTATACAGGGTGGTTGAATAATTATGACCAAAGAAAAATTTGGTCAAAATCAATAAAACATCCTGTATCTCAATAAAGAAGGAGATGGATGCATTATTGCCGAGTAATTTGGAACCACCAAAGTGCTCTCTATCCACACGTGACGTATGTACCTTTAACTTTGAAACACCCCGTATAGAGTGGTCAACACGGCCACCTGACTTAGCTCCATTAGATTTTTCCACATTCCATTGAGCTACTTAAAGGGTGTAATGTATATTGAATCAATTAAAAATTGGCCGATTTACATAATAAAATTTATTCAACTATTGCTGCTATAAATAGACATATTTTGCAAAAAATTATTGAAAAGGTGCAATATGTGTATTCAGGAAGAAGGAAGAATTTTTGAGCATTTAATGTAATAGGTAATTAGAAAAAAATAATAATGTCATTGCTAACAATTTTCTACTAGTTTTTAAATAATTGTTTATTTTTGTTAATAAATATTTATATTCATTATTAAATTATTACGTTTAATTTGGCCCATCATGTTTTCTTTATTCAAGTTTTATTTGAAGAGTTATTGAAAAATGTAAGAATGTCCAAAATATGTAATAACATACATGCTTAAAATTTAGCCGGATCGTATTAGTTCCAGTTTAACCGGAAGCGATATACATGTTTTTGTATTATGGCGCCAGAGCACTTCCCTTGCAATGAAGAAAGTTTCAAGTAACCGAGATTCTAGAATTATTAATAAAAAACTTCATAAGTTCTAAACCGAATTTTGGTATGTTAAAATTCCCTAACAAAACTATTTCAGAACCATGTAGGTATTTTGTTGAGAATACTTCAAAAATAAATTTAATTGTTCAAAAAACAAATTAGAGAGTATGTTTCTACTATTATACCAAAATTTAATGTATCTTCCAATTTCTGTAATCAATATATCCATCACATAGATTTCAAGTAAAAATTCAATTAGCGACTAGATGGACGTTGTGTGTCTATCTAGACTAAAAGCTTTTGGCGCTGGCACTGGAAATTGATACAAATAGTAGATTCCATTGAATTTAGAGGCGCGTCTTTAAAATTATCAGAAATCAGAAAACTATCTTAAGAGAACAATATGTAAAAATAAATGATTTATAAAACAAATATTATGTAGTAGAGTATGGTGTATCACAAAGGACCGTATTAGGTCTAATATGAATGAGATACTTACATATAATTCACCTAACGTAACAATATTCTTTGATCATGATACGGCAATATTGTTATATGCACGCCTACGCCACAGCCTCATGTAATGTACGAGAAAGGGCCGGAGGCGCCTGGATGATTCTAGAAAAATCGAGTATATTCGACGCGGGTATATATACAGTGGATCCAAACGCACGGAGGACAGTTTGATATGAGAGGAACAAATGAACAGATGGAATTCGAATAGTAATAAGTCGTGAATTATAGTAGTGATACTATAGTAGATGGAACTTGTAATTAGTGTGTATTAATGTGTATAAGGACTTAATTTTTGTAATTAAGTGATTAATAAATCAGTGGTTTGTGAAAATAATTGTTGCAATTTATTGAACCTACACACAGGGTTTTTACTGGATTGTAAACACGTAACAATATTTTATGCAGCCTAATCTTGGGGCTTACTAAAATCTTTAGTGGAGGAAGTGGAGAAATAAAAAGAATGTTTGACACTATAAAAATTAATATAAACCTATCTATACTGTAAACCATTTAATTAAAATTATGTTAGACTTAGATTAAGTGTATTTTTAATCAAAACACATTCCAATATGTGAACTATTAATTGTTATCAGTTATCTGATATTCTTCATGGTTTTATTTTAGTAAAACTTAGTTGCGTGATTAATGGCGACGCAAAACTTAATTTAAAATGCAAAATATTTGTCCTGTGTTGTACATACCCCGAAATTTATTTTATTAATCCGAAGTTCAAACGACCCTAAACCAAATTGAATGACGCATCGAACGCGCGCTATCTTGAACATAAATATGTATCGTTATTAGCCGTTACTCGAGTCCGAGTATAAAAATGTTACAGTCGATAAATTGTGTACAATAAAAAACAAGTAAAAGGTGTAGTCCATTGTAATTCCCATTCATCTACGGTGCACACGACTATGGCTATAGAGGCCAATTCGGGAGAGCACATGTCGACCGCAGTCAGGACAAACATAGACCTGGTTAGGTCTTGGATTCGGCCTTCTTGCAGCAACATTTCCTTGATAGCTGGCCACAACCCCTCGCCATTCGGTTCTATCCGCTGCAAGTTGTTCCCATTGCTCGTCTGCAATACCGCAGGATTTTAGATTTTCATGGAGAGTGTCTTTGAACCTCTTTCGTTGACCGCCACGCCTTCTTCTGCCGCTTAGCAATTCACCATAAAGTGTACATTTAGGAAGGCGGTTATCATGCATACGATGAACGTGACCTGCCCATCTTAGGCGTGCTCTTGAAATAAGCACCTCAATTGGAAGGCTGTTTGCTCTCCTGAGTACTTCCACGTTTGATATATGATGGAACCAACGGATTTTCATCATACTTCTGAGGTGTTTTTGCTGAAAGCGTTCTAATTCTTTCACATGACGACGGTAAGTAACCCAGCTTTCACATCCATATAGCAGTGTTGGAATGATAACTGCTCTGTAGACAGCCATTTTTGTTGACAAAGCAAGGTCGTGGTTGTCAAATACTCTCTCTCTAAGTGCCCAGAGTGCTCTAGATGCAGCGTTAATTCTATTGCGAATCTCGCTGTCCATGTTTGCTTTGTCATTAACAACGTTGCCTAAGTAATTGAACTGATCCACCACTTCAAGAGAATTTCCGTTAAGTGTAATGTCTATTTGGTTCACTTGATGAGGAGTTGACATAATCTTAGTCTTTCCAATGTTGATTTTAAGTCCTAAGGAATCGTAGCTCTGGGCATACACATCTAAAAGTTCTTGAAGCTCTTCCGGCGTAGAGGCTAAAAGTGCACAGTCATCCGCATACTGGAGATCACAAATGAATCGTGTGCGTGTCTTCGTGAAAGCTCTGAAGCGCCCTATGTTAAAAAGACCGCCATCAAAACGGTATCTGAGACCTATTCCTCTGACTGTCAGTTTGTTGTCAACAATAATTGTTAGAGCAGTGGTAAACAAATTAAAGAGTAGGGGCGCCAGGACACATCCCTGCCTAACTCCAGTGAGGGTTTGGAAAGGTTCGGTTGTCTCATTATTATACATAACCTGGGCGTTGTTGTTTGTATGTAGACTGCGACATACTTCCACAAATTTTCTGGGGATACCTAAGCGGAGCATAATTTTCCAGAGCACTTCCCTGTCCACCGAGTCAAACGCCTTGGTTAAATCAATGAAGGCCATGTGAATTTCTCCTTGATGTTCGAGTGCTTTTTCTTGAAGCTGTTTAAGTGTGAAGATTAGGTCCGATGTGCCTCGGTTTGGTCTAAAGCCACTCTGTGTTTCAGGAAGTAACTTTTCCATAACAGGTGTTAGCCTATTTGCCATCGCTTTAGTGAGTATCTTCCCTCCAACAGCCAGGAGAGCTATACCCCTATAATTTCCACAGTCCGCAGCGCTCCCTTTGTTTTTGAAGAGGTTGATTAAAAGTGTATCACGAAACTCCTGCGGAGCTTGACCACTTTCCCACATGAAATCAAACAGTTTTTTGAGGTAGGGTATGAGCTCTGACGACACAGCTTTAAAGATCTCAGCTGGGAGTGAGTCGGCGCCGGGAGATTTGTTATTTTTTAGCTGCCCAATGGCGGTTAAGATCTCTTCCGTTGTTAGTGGTTTATCTAAGTCTTCGAAGGTGTTATAAATCTTATCCCTCAATATGACATATGTATCGATTCTTTATTGCACAAACAAAAATTCATATTAGGATTTGCTACATATATTGAACATAAATGATTGAGGGAGATGGCGGATAAAATTCTAAGGGCTGAGGTTAGGGTATTATATGGCACTAGGGCACGTGTGCGTTCTTTGTCTTGGTGCCAGATGATTTCAACAGTCAATAGTGAATAGTGATTTTCACAAATGGCAAAATGCTCAAATAATATCTTTTAAATGCTTATTTTAGAATCAAGCTAGATGTAAAAATAATATAGCAGTTGCTATTTGTTAGACATATTTAAATAAGTACTTCAGCCAGTTTTTTTTATTAGTTAAAAAATCTTTAATAATAATGATGAACTTAATAAGTTATCTAACATATTTTGCTCCAACTTTTCATTAAATGTTCCAAATCCATCTGGAGCTCCAGTATAAGCAATTAAGGACTTTAGGACTAAAAATTCTAGGGCTATAAATAGTACACATGTCAAAAAACTGTTTGTGAGGAAATAATAATGGTTTATATTCCGTTGCTATTAAATTATTTCGTTGATTAAACGTTTCATTAATATTTTTACAAACATTTATTTGGCGCTAAGTAGGTGTCAAACTAATTTGGTAACTATAAATAGAGTTTATTTACGGCATGTATTTTTTTAATAAAAAAAATGTAACAAATTACTCCAAAAATAGGCAACACAATACTTTAATCATATCAAAATACAGATGTATTGATTATTCAAGTTAATTAGGCGCTCCTCGTGCTCGTCGCGTTTGAATTCGTCCCACTATCCTCGGGTATGCTTATTTGGAATTGGAGTAGCACCACCAAGTACGTAACCATCGTTGCAATTAACTGAAAATAGAAATTAGCTCCAGTTGTAATACTGCAAATAAAATTCAATGCTTGTTTAATTAAAAGGGGGAGGTCTCAATGTTCCATGAAAGTTCTTTAATAATTAGGTTTTTTGCACGACCGATTATAAAGGATTACCAATAGCTGTACTTAATACTAGTTTCAAATAAATATGTTAAGTTCAGTTTTCTGTTCCACCAGGTGATCTAAAATTAAAAATTCAAATACTCTACGTATTATGTAGCATTGTCGTTCCTCCACATATTCTAAATATATACGGGGTGGTTCGTAAGTATTGGTCCATAGAGCAGCAATGAATGTTTAAAATTAAAATATTGCGAATTAGTTAATACAATACAAAAGTTGATATTAACAGAGATACAGGGTGTTAAAGTACCAATGCCAATAATGCATTTGACAAACTTTCTAATGTTAACACATTGTTTTTTTTTTTTATCAAGATTTAATATATCAAATAAATCTTAACAAGGTTTTAGGGGAAGCAGGTCTACAAATTCAGCTATTTTTGAATTCCTAAATGACATTTACGAAAATCTAGATAACAATAAAAAAGACTTTAGGGTTATTTATAGACTTAACTGGAGCTTTTGATCTGGTGGATCACTGTTTACTTTTAGACAAACTTGAAGCTTATGGACTGAGGGATAGAGTGAATGAGTACATAAAATCGTATTTACGGGACAGGACACAAATAGTAGAGATTAATAAAATAAGATCTCATTCGGAAGATTGAGAAGAAGAGGGGTTCCACAAGGTTCTGTTCTTGGACCACTTTTATTCATTTCATTTGTATACGATCTTCCAATGGCCAATGATAAATAGAGTAGAGTAGAGTAGAGTAGAGGAGAGCAGAGCAGAGCAGAGCAGAGCAGAGCAGAGTAGAGTAGAGTAGAGTAGATCAGAGTAGAGTAGAGTAGAGTAGAGTAGAGTAGAGTAGAGTAGAGTAGAGTAGAGTAGAGTAGAGTAGAGTAGAGTAGAGTAGATCAGAGTAGAGTAGAGTAGAGTAGAGTAGAGTAGAGTAGAGTAGAGTAGAGTAGAGTAGAGTAGAGTAGAGAAGAGTAGAGTAGAGTAGAGCTGAGTAGAGTAGAATAGAGTAGAGTAGAGTAGAGTAGAGAAGAGTAGAGTAGAGTAGAGTAGAGTAGAGTAGAGTAGAGTAGAGTAGAATAGAGTAGAAAAGGGTAGAGTACAGTACAGTAAAGTACAGTAGAGTACAGTAGAGTTCAGTAGAGTAGAGTAGAGTAGAATAGAATAGAATAGAATAGAATAGAATAGAATGGAAAAAGAACTCACAATCATCTGAACCTACTTAGCGAACTTCACATAACATCGAGCCTATTCCTACAACCTGTGGCGGAGAATGAAGTTATAATACACATAAACAGTTCCTGTCCAAACAACATAAGTTACTCATAAATACATAACCAAACCTCTAGTACATTTGATAAATTTATGTTTCTTAAGTAGACAAATACCGGCAACATGGAAGTAAACCATAACCACCCCAGTTTATAAATCAGAAGATCAACATGTCTTTACAAATTATCGGCAAATTTCTGTTATAAACAATATAGCAAAATTTTTTAAAAAATCACTAGTCGCGCTTAACTAGTCATTTAGAAAGGTATAATATTCTTAATAAAAATCAATAGAGCTTTAGAAATAAAATAAGCACAGAAATCGCAGTTATAGAATTTATCAAAAAAATTGTGAATGCTTTAAATAGAAATAAAAAATGTTTAACTGTGTTCTTAGACTTAGCTAAGGCATTTAACACTGTAGACCATGCAATATTATTAAATAGGTTAAAAGATATTAACGTTAGAGAGTATTGCTCTTGTACTATTCCAGAATTATATAACGCATAGAATACAAAAGTAAAGATAAACAATATTATGAGTAAACCATTAATAATTGCCAGAGGCGCCCCACGGGGTCCTGTTCTGTTTTGAATTTACATAAACAAATTGGCAGTATTAAAAAATATAGATGCCAACGACACAGCGGTCACATTCGTAGATAATTCTTTGAATGCTAAAAGAAAATCTACCGAGTCTCAATGTTAGCAAATCTAAGTTCATAACGTTTACAACCATTGATAGCAATCAAAGACAAATATCTTACCTTAAAATACATTAAAGAAACTGCAATGAAACTCCTGACTGTGTTTGTGAAACATTAGACAAAATAAAATACATAAGTATTTGGGGGCGATATTTAAGATGGGACGAACATGTGAACCATTTGATAAAGGAGGCTAACATACAAATTTTACTAGCTACGAGATATTTTAGATAAAACAAATTCACATACATTGTACGATGCCTTGGCTGAGTTTATACTAAGGTATTGCATTATAACTTGGATTAGTTATATGAAACTAAATTGAAAACTTACAAATAATGCAGAATACATTGTAAAAATTTTATTTAAAAGAGCAAAACAATGTTCAGCGGAAATGCTACATATTGTATGTACATATATTTAAATCATTTTATAATATTGTAGTATGCGCATATCATATTATTTTCTTACAATTAATACACATGATATATTATAAGCATTCTTACAACACAAGTTACAGTAACTTAGCGTAAGTTGCTTATACCAACTTTGTTATAACAAAATGTAATTCTTTGTAATTGTAAAAAAACTGAATTGAATTGAGGTAAGCTAAATCGCAATATTTTAGTATCAGTAACTCACTGCTGCTCTATGGAAATATCACTTACAAACCACCCTGTATATAATTCCTACATTTGTATACGGTAAATTTTCCATTGAAACATAAGATTCTTATAGGAATCAGGAATCCTTACTCAATACATGTTCGAAATACATTATTTAGTCTTAAAACAAGAAAGAAGCCTTTTATTCGCTCAAAAATGTGGGTAATATCATGTTATCGCTACTCGTCTGCAGATTAAGTAAAATGAAAGATTCACTTACCGATTTGAACAAATTTCTGTTTACGTCGAAAAATCCACCTAGGCTCATATCAGTGGGGTTCATTTCTGTAGCTCTCAAAAACATGTTAATCTATAAACGATTAACAAAGAGTTTTATTAGTGTTAAATGATTATATAATATTATTATTATCTTATATTAATTATAATTTGTCGCAGAGTTAATGAATCCTGTTATATTTTAAACATATGGCGGAGGATCTGGTGACACGAACAGTTGCTAAGTTTAATGCCGTTGAATTGAATTAAAATCAAAAGAACTTACTGCTGCTTACCAAAATGTTTATGTCATAAACCACATTATCCGTACAATAATTTTTTCACCGGGGTATAATTTGGGGACAGAGCTAAAGTGGTTATCTTGTTCATTCGATAGTTTTTACCGTAAAAAAATATGAATAAATTATTGGCAGACACCAGAAGCGTTGGCACACAACAAAAGTTATGATACATATATTTTTTTTTAAATGCGATATGTTGCACCGAATATTTGTACCGCAAACATAATCATAAAATAACTTTAAATTTGACATATATTTGGACAATTCTTTCAAATTAAAATTTAAATCTCTTAATGTTTGACGAGGCGGTTGAAATATAACGGTTGAAAAATACTTTTTCCACACTAAGTCAAATTTGGTACATGAAGGTAGTATTACTTTTTAGTTTTTCTGGAAAACCGTTAGTCCTACAAAGAAAATTATACTTACAAAAAATGTTCCCAGTAAAATTCTGCATAAAAAAATTTCTATTATCTAAATTGTTTAGAACAAAGGTTTTCGAGAAATTAACTATTGAAGTTAGTGGTTGCATTAACAGAGATTCACGAACATGGTATAATCATGTATTTTAGGTATAATTTTGGAACTTGTGATTTAATGTGAGGTTGTATTATAGCCGAGAAGGGGTAGAGGTAGAGTTATCGACGCGTTTTTTTTAAAGTGGTTTCTCCTTGAGACCGAATCCACTAAATCAAAATAAATTTATAATACGTCTTCGGTAGCATCTGCATCGTTTGTGGTATCTGTATTGGTACAGCTTTGACCACGGAAATTTCTTCACATAGTTGTGCAATGTAAACTTGCCTTAGAATAGCTGCATCTCTTTCCACAACCTTGTTTGCAACTGCAAGTTATTAATTTTAAAATAGAAGCCGGGGCGTGTGGCTCAATGCTATAGACAGGTGACAGGGCATCATAATTTTTTTCCAGTCCCAAAGCTCAGAATGCAAATGTTGTCCACGCCATATTTGCACTTGATGGTAACTACGACGGAAATACTGTTGTACTGCTCAATTTCTATTGGGTTGTATATATGTATAAGACTTGGATACAAAATCTGGATGTGGAAGTAGTGATTTCTTGGACAGCGGTTTTATATACAGGGTTACTGGCAATTCAATACATTTCTTTGGAGATGTGATGGGGCATGATCTAAGAAGTAAATTTAGCCCTAACATATATTATGCAAAACTCAATAGTTTTTGAGATATTTAATATTTTTTGTTTTTCTCAAAAAGTAGATCTTAATGTCCTAAAAGTTAATTGTCGAAAAATCTATTTGATATTTTTAAATTTTTTTTACTGGATTACTTGTCCAATATTGTAGATATCCGTTGGGAATGAAAAATATCCGGAAACATTTCGATCATGTGAACATTTAAAATAAAAACTAAAAATTTTTTTTTTAAAATCAGCTACTAGGTTTTTTCAAAAAAATATTAACGTAACATGCGTATAAATTATTATAAAAACTGCCTTATTTCAATAGCTATCTAACAAGGTACAAATGTTCAATGTACCCTTAATAGTTCTAAGAAAATACTAGTAAAAATAACACAAGTAGTACGAATTTTATTTTTAGATAAACAGTAAAAAACATTTTAAAAGCAGAGTTTAATTCTTCATTAATTTCAAAGTTGTACTTATTTTTTATATGTCTTGCTCAAAATGGGAGCCCCTATTCCGTATACAGACATGGTAGCGTCTTCTTATTTCCGTCCTTGCTACTCTGGTTAGCAGATTATGCCTTATGTGTTGGGCAGCATCGACTATCCTTTGTCTAAGGTTTTCTATAGTATTGACTGGTGTGGCATAGACCATCTCCTTCATATGACCCCATACGTAATAATTAAGGGGTGTTAAGTCAGGGCTTCGCGCTGGCCAAGGTATTGGGCCCGCTCTTCCACTCCAACGGTTAGGGAAACGTTGATCAAGTAACTGTCGTACTGTCAGCCGATAATGTGCTGGACAACCGTCGTTCTGAAACATCATTCGCTGTCTGACGGCGAGAGGAACATCTTCTAAAATCCCCGCCAGATCATTTCTTAAAAAATTTTCATAGATTTCCCCGTTTAAATTTTGAGGAAGAAAGTGTGGCCCTATTAAATAGTGGCCAATGACTCCCATCCACACGTTAATAGAAAACTTCATTTGGAAACTAGTTTCACGTGTTAACTTGGGATTTTCCTCTGCCCAATAATGTAGGTTGTGGAAATTTGTTATACCCTCGCGATTAAATTTCGACTCGTCCGTCCATAAAATACTTGTTAAAAAATTTGCACTTTCTGCATCTGAATTTAACATAAAGCGGCAGAATTCCACTCTCCTTCCAGGATCACCTTCCTCCAAGCCTTGGACAGGGGTATAGTGGTAAGGATGACATCCAACTCTACGTATCGTAGACCAAATTTTCCATTGTGACGCTCCGGTTAGTCTTGCGACTTTATTAGTTGAAATAGTTGGGTCTTCCTCAAAATACCTCAATATTTCTTCCTCATCATCTGGTTCATAAACGGGAGGAGCACCAGCGTCACTTCTTCTACATTTTACGGAGCCAGTTTCAGCGATATTTCGATATGCCGTACTGAATACACGTGCATTTGGTAAGCGGCGGTTAGGGTACCAAAGACCATATTCTCGGCGAGCTTCAGCAGCGTTGCCGCCACAGTATCCATAGACAACTAATTTAACAAGACCAACAAACTTAAGGGACACGGAGATAAGAATGTCAGTTAATGACATATATGCACAAACGTCAAAGTCAAGGACTGACTGACTTAAATGAAAATGAACGATTAGTCGTTTAATAAATTCCGCCACCAGCATTATCTTTACTAATTTTTTATTAGAACTATCAAGGGTACATTAAACATTTCTATCTAGTTAGATAGCTATTGAAATGAATAAGTTTTTATAATAATTTGTACGCGTGCTACATTAATATTTTTTTGTAAAAACCTAATAGGTAAATTTCATAACTGATTTTAAAAAAAAAATGTTTACAAGTTTTTATTTTAAATGTTCACATGATCGAAATGTTTCCGGATATTTTTCATTCCAAACGGACATCTATAATATTGGACAAGTAATCCAGTAAAAAAAAATTTAAAAATGTCAAGTAGATTTTTCGGAAATTAACTTTTAAGACATTAAGATCTACTTTTTTGACAAAAACAAAAAAATTTAAATATCTCAAAAACTATTGAGTTTTGCATAATGTATGTTAGGGCTAGATTTACTCCTTAGCTCATGCCCCATCACATCTCCAAAGGAATGTATCGAATTACCAGTAACCCTGTATATACTTTCATTATGTTAAACGATCTAAGAATTGGAGTAGGTAAAATGTGGTAAAATATTCATGTAGCTAAAGGTTCAACAAAATTGAAGGCGATTTTTTCACTGACTATGCAGCCGTCTTTTAACATTACCTGAGCCTCTTTTTGAAATTTGATACCGCTCGTGTTCGATACCGGCCGCCACCTAGAATTATAAGTGATACGTTATATACCAGGTTTGTGAATCTCTGTTAATGCAACCCCTAACTTCAATAGCTGTTTTCTCGAAAACCTCTGTTTTAAGCAATTTAGGCAATAAACACTTTTTATGCAGTATTTTACTGGGAATATTTTTGTAAGCATAATTTTTTTTGAAGGACAAACAGTTTTCGAGAAAATCGTCAAAAACTACCCTATTTTAGGGATGAAGTTCCTACTTGTTGGTTGGGACCTCTTTTTATTTTGAAAGTATATCCCTTGACAAGTTTAACTCCCAAGTGGCAAAACTTTATATATATTTTTTTCTGTTGGAATATTTTTAAGCTAATATGAATGGCCTATTTGAAATCTTTATCAGATTAGGACACAGGGGTTAATAAAATTACGTTCTAATTTTAATGAATATGGAGTTGGCAATGGATCTTTTTCTTTACTGTCTCTGAGAATCATGTCCTATAACATTTTTCTGTGATGTTATTTACTAGATTACATTACATACAAAATATATATCTAGAATTTCCTCAATTTACAAAATATCTAGTTATCCTATAAATTTAAAGATATGGCGAAGGTTCTGGTTACAGAACTTGAATACCGTATTTCAATGATTTATTACTTAACTATATCTTTTCTTCTGTTTTATAACATGCTGTATCTAAAATGATAAAAAAAGAGCGTTATTCTCATATTTTTGTAACAGCTTTTTAATCACTGAAGGTAAAAATCATAAATTTTTCCTAATAAAAGTAATTAAGAATATGCATAGTTATTTCAATATTATTCTCTTCACAACACCTAAGAATATCGACAATATTTACAAAAAAATTAGTATGGTTCTTATTACAGTACTACAGTCAATATACTTTACGTTGTTATTGATTACGCCTTAAATAAAAGACCTTCAATTCTCCAACTTTTATAAATACAACTAAACAAAAAAAGAAACATGTTGGATAATGGGGTGTTTGCATTATATATCAATTTACATTTTGTCATGGTCAGGTCAATTTAGATCAGCCTCCATACTAGTCCATACATTCATGTCATATATCTCGGTTTTATTTGTAGTTAAATTAGTCCGGGTTCCGACGCCCCTTTTTTAAAGTGACTAACAGGCTGAATTTTCGTGAATGGCTTGGTTTTGACGAGTCTTCCAACTTTCCTCTCTGCGAGTGGGATGCAAAGTTCTACGCAGCCGATAAACAGTTGATCATGGAACTGACACTTTCGTGGCGTAGACTGGAAAACCTGCCAGAAAATTTGTAGGACAATTTGACCACTTGATTTCAAAAATATTAATTAAATAATAGTGTAAAGATCAGCCCGTTAGTGTAAAAAAAAACAAGGAGCTGCATTTGTCCTACAAAAGCGATAGGTTGGATCGGCGAGTTCTCTGTCCCCAATATGTAAAAAAATCGCTGCCGAAGGAATCACTACTTCCACATCCAGACTTTGTATCCAAGCCTTATACACACTAAATCCCAATGTAATATTTTATTCCCTTTAATAGTAGAGTGGGGGTGGTAAAGGGGGTGGCTAATGTAAAAATTTTTTTAGAAGCCCTTGGTTCTCGTATACACACTAAATCCCAATTTAATTTCTTATTCCCTTAAACAATAGGGTGGGAGCGGGGTAACTAATACCAAAATAAATTTTAGAGGCCTTTGGTTCTTGTATACACACTCACTAAATCACATTTTAATTTTTTTTACTCCTTTTCATAATAGTGTGGTGGTGGTATTGGGGGCGATAGTGGGAGGGGGAGGTGGCTGATGCCACAAATTTTTTTAAGGCCTTGACTTTTTGTACATGCCCTGAATTGCAATTTTATGGACTCTTACCTGCTTGCTTTACCTATTTACCCGTATTTACCCCATTTACCCCCGAACCCTTCAACGGAGTTGGATCAAAATATAATCTAGTTCCAGAACTCACTACAATACATAAGTGTACCAAATTTCAAGTCAATATCATAAACGGTTCCAGAGTAAACGTGCGCACAAAAAAGTTACAGACAGACCGACAGACAGGACTTTTTTTTCGTTTAAATTTAAAATCTCGACGTTTCATGACATTTTAAGCCTATTCCAACAAAAAAAAAATATTTTTTTTTGCGTTATTATACTTCCACTGGACGTGGAAGTAATAAAGAGGTCTGAAATTTTATTACTAACGGGCTATTCAGAGCCCTCTGTATCACCCCAACCACCTTCCAAGAAAAGGGTTTGAGGTTTAATTTTTATTGAAGCCAAAGTGTATAGTAAAAATATTTGTCAATTCGGCGGGACATTTATCTTATTTTTAACCTCTCCACAATAAAATTGTGAGAGGTTACTAAAATTGGTACAAAAACGAAAATTGAGATAACATCAAATCTTTACGTTTTGAGGTCCTAGGAACCCAAAAAAGTGATTTTTGAAAAATGTCCGTGTGTGTGTATGTGTGTTAGCACGATAACGCCGAAACTACTGAACGGATTTGAATCATACTTTGCGTGTGCGTTTCTTTAGTGCCCCAGAAGATCTGAAAAGGTTTTGGTTGAGATCGGATTACGTTTAGTGCCATTTTGACGCAACAAGTTGTTTAATTTATAATTACTTTCAATTTGCAATGGAGCCATTGAAAAGCAGTTAAAATTCTGATTTCAACGATATATCACACTTCCACCCTTTCGATTTGGTTTCCGTGAAAAAAATTAAAAACAAAGCAAATATGGCATAGATCACATTTCGCATGATACTAGTAAAATTACTGAAATGCTAATGTTTCATTTAATAAAGACAGCCGCGAGCCATCGGATTGCAATGGGCAAATTTTGACGATTGTCATTGTCATCGTTTGTCATCCGATAACGTTGGTGTCATGTCATGTTAATAAAACTTCGGCATATTTGTAACTTTTAGTGGATTGTCACAAACTTTAAAGGTAGATATGACATATCATATGCTTTCTGTACCTTCGTTGGTGAATTTATTATAGATTATCACTTTACCAATTTTCAAATTGTTGCTTTACAAATCTGTAGTATTTAGGATAACTAGACTTTCTTAGTCGTTCAAGTGATGTTAAAGTTGTTAATATCCTAATAGTATATTATTCAACGAGCGATAATATAGGTAATAACTCGCATAGATGATTGTAAATTCATTAAGTTGAGGGTTTTTTTAGTGCCCCAGAAGATCTGAAAAGGTTTTGGATGAGTTCGGATTACGTTTAGTGCCATTTTGTCACACAATTTAATGCTCTTTTCGGCTTCAAAGATCCACCGAGTGGGGAGGTTCCAGTCGCTTCCAGTAGCTGCCGATTTTTATTATTTGGAATTTAAAACCTGTCGGTTTCCCAATAGGCTAGCGTACGCCCGCGGGCTTACTGATGTGAGACAGGTCGAATGTTGGACACACTCAAGGTGTCCGCAAAATAAACATGTATCCCAATAAGATTGTGATAAATTACGTAAAAGTATCTACAAAATATAAAAACCTAGCTTTGCCCTACTGTGTAAATATTTAAACACTCGCCTCTTGTTGCGCGTCGTCATTCATCCAATTCAGCTCGACCAACAGCAACTTCTTTTGAAACTGAACCCTCACCTAAAAAACAAAGATTGTAAATACAAAATCCGTTTAACTTTTCTCATCACACATACACAGTTAGACGCATAGTGGGCTTCATCGCATATAAAGAACAACAGAGCAATCGCGAATAGCGCCGTTATAGCCAATCCAATATCTTTAACTCCAAGACCTTCTTGCATCTGAGACATCAGTCCATAAATCGTGAGTGTAATAATGAGAAAAAGATACAGACAAAGAAATGTGACTGTATACCCGAATCCGTTTCCAACATCTCTAATTATTTTACTCAACATCATCCACAAGGAGCGATACTCTGCGACTCTAGTGGAAGGTCCAATGTTTTTTAGGGCATGTTGAAACTCTTCTGCGAGGACGGTAGCTACTTTTCCTATTAAGTCACAATAAATGAACCAAGCGCCTCCTACGGCGTAAGTTATTGTATTTATATAACAATATGGAACTACCTGCAAAGTATAACAATTTGCTAGTAAATTGTATGGTAATGTTGATGTTAACAAAGATTCGTCAGTGTATAGCAACTATTGAATTTTTGTAAAGATTTACCGTGACTATTAGTGATCAAACATTGCAGATTTGAAGAAATAAAGTGATATAGACACCTACAAATTAATTAAAAAATGTTATATGTTTATTTGAAGAACTGGTTGGAGGAACAAACATTTATAATTATTGTAATGCAGATTCATGTAATTTGTATACGGTTTCTAAGCCTAACCGTGCTCAATATGAGAGATATTTTAGTTATATTACCTTGAAAATATATAATAACATATATTATCGAATTGTAAGATTGACTGACTTACTAATTAAGAAAGATTAATCGTAATTTTTTGAGCTTGTCTTCTAAAAATACTTATACTGCATAGCATCGCTGATTCATATCTATCGGTGAATGTTTATTGCAAATTTGACAAAGAACTTTGCGTAACTTCTTTGTTCAGCTTGCTAGATAGATACTTCGTTGTTTGTTTGTATTTCAGATCTCGCTAGGATCCTATGGGGTGGAAGGGTGTATAATTATTTTTGGGAGACAAGTTCGAAAAACTACGATTGCTTTTTCTTACCAGGTAAGCCAATCAATATTATACTTATTCTTCTTCTTCTTCTTCTGGGATCAGAATGAAATGACTTAAGGCTGAAACAACTAAAGCTTTAATTTTCCTCAATATATTTATCGGTAGACAAAGTTTGAATCGGGATCAGGTCGAGTTGACATGTTTGTCATTTATATCGATAAAAATTAATCAACTGTTGGTAGTACAAATGTTTTTAAATATTTTGCTATTAATTGTGTATTTTGTTTCAATATTCTCAAACACATTGTTATGTTTTGTTGGAGTGCATGAAATAACAAATGTTAATTTATCTTTGCTCACACCATTTTTACATATCTGCAGTGATTTCCTTTAGTTTTGGGAATTATAGACTGCTTATTCTGTTAATGCAGACTATAGCAGTTCTGTTGTCGATTTTTAATAGAATATCACAATTATTATAATGTTTCCTGAACGATTTTAATCTATACCAAAACCCCTTTTAGTAGATTCTCTGCAGGTATATGATGCATCCGTAATTTTTGCAATTTAAAGGTTCTAGTTTTTGTAAATTGGTATGAAGTTGAAAGATTATTAAACCACCACTGCACATCTACGATAGACTTAGGGCTTTTCATAACTTGATTACATTGTTTTTCCTATTGATAACGCCCTGTGTTTAACTCTTTATAGGTTTTTACGTGTGCCCCATTATATTTTAACCACCATATAAGCGGCAATTAATTTGCCAAATATTTGCTTCTCTATTTTGAGGTAATTCATCATCTATTAGGTGGTTGTATCTAAATTAAGAAAAAGTACGGTCGTGAGCAAAAAAATAGGACGTCTTATAACGGTATTTTGCTATAATCTAGTTGTCTACATCTAACTTTATTTTTTGTGACATTGTCAGTTAGTTGTCATAATTTATTACAAGTGTGTAAAAAACCAATATGCCTCTTATAAGCTTTTTAGTTAAATCTGGAGTTATTGCTAAAGCAGAAGATGGATGGTCAATGAGATAAATTGCACTGCGTTATAATATTGACAAAAATTCGGTGTGTAACATTTTAAGAAAGTGGAGAATAAACGGTACAATTAGTAGAAATCCTGGATCAGGGCGACGAAGGATATCAACTAAACAACAAGATTTACAATTGGTAAATGCTTTAGTAGAAAATCCATTTTACTCAGTTATTCAGGCTGCTGAAGAAACGAATTTTCTTGGTCGCCGGCGAGTAAGAGAATCGGAGCTGCGCTGTCATGCAACAGCACAGAAGTACTTACTTAAAGCTGAACATAAAGAAGCTCGAGTAGGATTTGCGTTTGAATTTTTAGCGCATGGTGTAAATTTTTGAAACAATGTAATCTTTACAGACGACAAAACTTTCCAGTCAACACACAGCGGTCGTATTCGTGTTTACCGCCCTCCGAATACTCGACTCGATGAAAAATATATATCTAACAATGATAAAAGTGGTAGATTTTCCGTCAATATGTGGGCTTGGAATCAGCACGTGGTCTTGGTGTTTTGTGGCATAATGAGGAACGATTTAGTAATGAAACGTATATTAGGATTTTAGCCAATATTATTCTCCCTTCTGTGTCACAATTATTTCCTAATAATGAGTTCATATTTCAACAAGACAATTGTTCCGTTCATACTGCTCATACCGTAACTAATTGGTTTCAAGATAACAACATCAATGTTCTTAACTGGCCCAGTCATAGTCCAGATCTTAATCCTGTGGAAGAAGTATGGGGACTACTCGTAAGAAGTATCCAAAAACGAAATGTAAGACCACGGAATGCCGAAGAATTACTGGAAATACTAAATAATGCATGGGAAAATATTATTACTAATGATTATATTGTATAAGGTTATTTAATTCTATGCCAAACAGACTTATAGAAGTTATAAATAGAAATCGTGTAATAACGAAATATTAATAGTTAGTTTCTTGTTAAGTAGGATATCCTTTGTCCTTTGATCCAGGATTTCTACTAATCGTACCGTTTATTCTCCACTTTCTTAAAATGTTACACACCAAATTTTGTTAATGTTATAACGCAATGCAATTTGTCTCATTAACCATCCATCATTTAGTATAGCAATAACTACAGCATTAAAATAAAAAATAAATTAAAAGTGATATCTGTTTTATTTCGGCTACTCATTATATATTCAAATAGAGACAGATTTACATTAGAAAAAAAAGTTGTTCTATTTCTTTCTGCTCACGACAGTACCTACTGTCTGATTGCCGGGGTGTTTCTGAGATGTTTAATCTAATCTTCTCTCTCAGCACCATTATTTCTATTCTATTTCTATTTCTTCTGATATATGATTACATCTTTTCTTTTGTTATATTTTTTTGTGACTACTCGAACGTTTAGGCATTTTCGCAAATTTATGACACTACATTGACCACTTTTCCACTTTACGAATATTTATTGTTTAAACAACTACGTGATGTCCTGATGTGTACAAATAACGAAGTTATAGTTATAGTCGAGTTCAATTTTACTGTGCAAATAAAAAACGCAACGAAAATTATGGGACCTCATTAAAATACCATTACTCTTTGTTCAACTTCCACAGCAAATTGAATTACTTACCTTTATAAGTTTTTAATGTATGTCGGCTTGTTTGATGACACCATATCGACGGTTCGCCGGCATTTGTTGCGTTTTTTATTTGCATGGTAAAGTTGAACTCGACTATACCTAGCAAGCTGAGTAGAGAAGATGACAAGAGTTTTCATCAAATTTGCGATAAACATGTACCGATAGCCATGAATCAACGATATTACAGTGTAATTATTGAGAAGACAAGCGAAGAAAAATAAAGTATGTTCCTAGTATTTATAGTTCAGTGCATGTGTGAAATTGGTTTTGGAAAAATGAAATTATTTTCACGATTTATATGATATTAATATTACAGGGTGTCAAAACTACGCGTCGAGTTTATTGGAAGATTTTGGAAAATTATTTTTCTATGGAAGTGCTATAGTAACAAAAGGCGCACATTTGAAAAATATTTTGAAATATACAGGGTGACTTGCTGCAGCGGAGCACCTTCGAGATCATTTTTTTTAAATAGAACACCCTATATATTTTTGTATTTATGAATTCAGTGTAAAATTACTTTTCCAACGACCTCTAGATTTTTGGTTTTTGGCGTGGCGTTGCCGAGTTATTCCAAAAGAATTTGAAAATTAACCAATTAATTCGCTGTGTATGTATTACTATTAATTAAGAAGATTTATTTTTCAATTATGTAGACAAGGGATGTACTACAACAACACAACCACCAAATAAGAGACGTGGAGAATTAGTATAATCTTTGACTTATCTTATTATACAAGAAAATTACCTGCAGAAACCTGAATCGAACCATCGTAATATGTGTGACAACCATGGTAGCAATTGACAATATCGGCAAACCAATCGTGATTATAAGCGGTTTGTTGCCCAAAAAAACGGTAATTTGCTTCTTTGAAATTTTATTGTATATTCTCTCGAACGCTACTATGTTGGTTAGAACAACTGCATGCTTCCTAGCTTCATACCAAGCAATTGGATTGATGACAATTGGGACTAAGTACACAGTAAACAAATAGTCGATCACAGCTTCCTCGAATCGGCCTTCAGCGGACCTCACCATTTCAACCCTGTCCCATTTGATATATCCAATATATCCACCAACTAGTGAAAATATAATCACTGAGTATATCATCCAGTGAACGGTGACTTGAAATATTTGACCTACGTTTCCTATTGGAAAAATACCGACAATTCTTAGGAGATTTAATGTTGGCTTTAATATATCAAAGAGAACACTATCTAATTCATTTTGATTCTTTTCGAAAGCTTTTACAGGTCCATTCAGGTACCCTGGTTGTGCTGGGGCTACTTTGGTTATTGGATTTTCCGAGGGATTCTGATAGAATGGCTGAGCTCCTTCTAGATAGACGCTTTTCTTCCTAGGGGGTTCACTTAAGGCGTCGTCCATCACGCTCATATGGCTCAAGTTAAGATTATACATTTTGACCCCTACAAAGTAAGAAAATAAATTACTATACTTTAGTTCATAAGGTAGCAGAAAAGTAATTTGTGTAGTTTACTCATTTAAATCATTATTTATTGGTACTGAATATAAATTGAATTGCACAGCCCCCTGAAAAAATTGTTGCGTCATAGTTATTTTATGTCAAAAACATGACTAATTCTCGAAAACATGTATAATTGTATAACAGAAAACTAAAAAGGTACACACTTTTCAAGTAGTCGGATAATTCGGTGATAAAAAGATCACTTTCGGTACTTGTTTTAAATAGCACACTGTATATTTAAGCCACTTTTCTTATAAAGCTGTAATTTCTCTTTCCAACGCTTCTTTCGGATTTAAAATCGGATGAAAAATAACCTCGGAAATGGCATTTATTTGCTATTTCTAGTTGGCTTTGGAATTCAGGAAGAAATTTAAAAAAAATCGAAGTAGACTTTGAATTTGAATAAAAGGGTATTTCTCAACATTTTATTCAGCTGTAGTGCTTGTGGAAATCTGTTTCTATATTCTATTTGAGCTAATCCACAGTTAAAATTGCATTGGCAATATGTAACGAACATATTATAACGATCAATGCGAGTGAAAATCATTTTTGAAAATTCTAAATTCTTAAACGATTGTGATTGAGTGAGAGTTTAAGTATTAACTGAGATGATCTCTCAAAATATTAAATTGTCAAATTTGTTCATAGCCATCTATTTTAAAATAATTGAAATAATAGTGAAATTATGAAATACAAACAAATGGATATTACACGTTCTGAGCAAGGAGTAACGCTTGTATGTCTGATGGTCGAGAGGTGAGCGCACTTGCCACTTGCCTCGTTCCTATATAAAAACACACAGTAAAAATAAAAACCATAATAAAGTTACAAGCATGTAATTTATAAATCTTTTAAAGAAATATAAACACATAAATGATAAAAACCTGTTGGAATTATCATGATAGTATAATAAGCAATAAATTCTTAGCGTATCATTCAGGCATCCATCGGCCGCCCTACCCCTTAAAGAGGAGCCTCTAGATAGGATAGGGTATACATGTAACAACCTTAGAGGATTGTATTAACTAATAGCTAGATAGGAATGATATAAATGGAATGAATTATACATAAAATAGTCAATAAAAAGTTTTTAATTGGTAATTGGTAATTGGCACTTGCCTCTCACCCTGGAGAACGTTTTTTATTTTATTAATTTGGCATAAAATCGGCCGCCTGCCTCGTTTCTAAGCTTGATGCTTATTGTAACGCGTCGGGATAACATATACAGTGTAAACAATATGAATGAATGAAATAAATAAAGCAGAATGATATGTAAATACTATTCAATAAAGAATTTTAAATTGAAAATTGAAATTGCCTCTCACCCAAAAGTTCCGGGTTCGATCCCCAGTCGTGGCAGGGGAAAATACTGTGTGAGAGATTTTTCCACTATACACGGATATTGGGTGTGTGTCCCTTGTCTCTAAATGTGTAGCCCCCTCCCACACAAGGCTCCTCTTCTATCCGGGATAAAGGGTGTCGTCATTACATGTGGTGTATTTATTTATTTATTTATGGAGGATCTCTATACAATGGCATAACTGCGAATACTCTTTCCATAATTGCTCCATGTTGCTTTCTTGATTATTATTTTGTTTTTGTTACCTGAATTTACTTTATTTTTATTAATTGTGTTAATGTTTTATTATAGCAAAGATTTGAACAACTTATTGAACTATTTTATCGTTTTATTTAATCATACTTCTCCACGGCAAGTATAATGCTTGTTAAAAAAAAATTTATTGGCTTTAAAAAAATGTTTTTATAATTACTAACGTAGTAACAATGAATAAATATGGCAGGTGATATACCGTTGAGAAGGGAGGAAAACCCTGTATTTAATGGTGCCACTTCCCGCCCGTTTCAAAATTTTTTTAACAGCCTGAAGAGTAAATCTCAAAATACAGCGGTTTTGGAAAAAATTAGATAAAACCTCGTTGAAACACTCTATTTTGCAAAACATTTTCGCCATAGAATTTTTCTTGTATCTCTTCAAGTAACGGAGATATTTGGCCTAGACGTTTTCCGCATTTTCGATATTTTCCGCCATAACTCTTAAAGTAGGCCATGGATTTCAAATGTTTTTAAACCATTTTGTAGGTTATATAAATCGGCACAATTTTCGTAAAAATATTTTTTTTTGTACGACCGATATTAAGTGAGATATTCTCGAGTGCTCTGATAAAATGGACGGCCTGTATATTAAAAATGGCCGAAAAATATTTTTTTGCACCCCCTAAAAAATTTCAAGAAATTGAATTATTAATTTTTATAAATTTTTTTAAAGACCTTAATGAGATCAAATGACCTCACGAAAATTTCCATCAAAAGCCATTTTTATCACCTCCTCCTTTTTAACTTGTACTTCTTGTCTTAAAATAATGTACACTAAAAAGTTCTTTTTTCGCAGTCTACTGGGATCGAGAGGAAGGGGGAGTGGGGGGCAACGAGCCAGGGGACCATGGTATTCTATTCTCCAGTTTTTTTTAACCCAAATAACTATTTTGTTACGTTTATTTCAATATCTATGATTTAGTACATTTCACTTATCTTAACTTGGGATACAATTTGATTTATCAAAATTTGCAGTATAGCAGAGTTTTTTAGGCCTGAAATATTCTAGTATGCAATTCTATATAAGCAAAAATATTTTTGGAGATGTTTTACACTCTCAAGTTTACAAATTAAATTTTGAAAAACTATAATGTTACTCAATCTTTAACTTAAATAAATCATCTACGAATGATGATAGAACAGTGGTTAGCTCATCTAGCTTTCACTATCAGCATACCTAGCTAATTTTCAATTATAAATTACCCCCAAGAAGTGGTTCGGATCCCACTATAAACTGTAGGACCAAGTCTCCTTTACTCGCACAAGTCTAGGCGTAAGAGGGTCACTCAAGTGATCTGGAAGGCGGTTAAAACATTTATAACATTTATTTATTTATAACAATACTGGTATAGTCAAATGTTTTTAATTAAATAATCTACTATTTCCGTTCAAATACACGTTCTATGCCAACTCCTAGAAAAATTAGTAAAGACTACTAAAAAAGTCAACAATTTCTAGTATATCTCTGAGCTGAATATTACAAATAAATTTTACATTTTAGTTAGGTACTTTTGTTGCACTAACAAAACAAATCGTTTTGGAATGTTCTAAACTTACCCCTAAGTAAACGTAAAAAATAAATCAGTTAATATGTCTATTTACACCGTTCACTTCTGTGTCACATAGCAAACTGCTTGACTAAGCATTTTTGTTAAATAAGAATTCAGGTGACGTGTTGTTTTCTTAAGGGTAATTCTTAGTGACCTACGATTAATATGTCAATTAATGATCAATTATTCACGATACTTGAAACAGGTCAAGTTTTAAGAAAATTACATGGTTTTCTATAGAAAAGTAAATAATACGAACTGATATACACCATTTCTAATTAATTGATTAATTTAAGCTTTATTGCAGAATGCAACTAATTTTTAGTACAGGTGGACTAATCTGTAAATAAAACTACTTAAAATTGTTACATATTATTGTGTAATTGTGATAACCTACACAAAAAGTATGAGCCAGATTGCCTGGGAAATCTATATTCAGCATTTATTTTTATAAAGTTGTAGTTTTGGTCATTTTGAAGGGTATATTGTTATAATTTAAGCTTCTAGAAGAGAATCATGAATTATTTTTTCAGTTTTCCAACCATAGTTTAAAGTCAGCAACTAGATTTCGAAAAATAGACCAAAATATTTTCCATACAGGATGTGCTTAAAAGCGTCTCCTCTACTCAAAGTGCAACCCGCTTGTCCCTGATTTTCCGCGCGTCTCAAATTTCCATTTTATGTTTGTTCATGTCATAGTGTATCTGATGTAACTTAATAACCTAATAAAATGGTTCCTGGTGTCTCGTTTAGCAGCGATGACCGAGTCGATGAAGAAGTAAGAGATTTGTAGCCAGAAGATTTATCTATTACGAAGACCCAAATCAAATTCAAGACAAAATATTTAAACCAATTAAATTAAAATAATTTTATTATTTATTTTCACAAACCAGGTTCAGGTAATACAAAAGACACATTCTACAACTCAAACAGCTTCAAACATGAATAAAAAACATTGTTTCCGTAAAGCGACTTCCAGTTTCGCCGGAAAAGGAAAAAAACTATCGCAAAATCATTACTGGCTAACCAAAATTTATCAAATCTAGCAGAATTTTTTTATCGGAAAGATGCATACCAACAATTGCTGAAAATGGATTGAAACTAATAGCGTCTATAAATGTAAAAAAAATATGTCTCTGAACTAATTAAGATTTGAAGTGTATCGAACTGCAACGGTAAAAAGTTCATTTAATTTAGAAAAACTACCACCAACTGAAGGAGCAGCTGAACAACACGGCTACAGGGCCTATTCAAATTAGAAGTAAAGTAGAAAAAAAAAACGTTTAGTATGACAGAAATAACAAATTTATACCTAAATACATATTCAAATCTAGAAAGTTGTTACCTCCTTTCTCTTATTATTTATTTTTGAGAAAGAATTGAGGCAACATGTGCGGACGACTAGCTGGTTTAAGCCGGAGCAGAGAGCCGTGGGTCCAGAGCATTCGTAAGAGTGGAGAAACTTACCCTTTCTGACATGTACAGCATAAGCGACAGATTTCTGTTTATTTCGAGAAAAGGAGACAAAGAAAAATTGATGTTAAATTGGGCACCATCTATAGTGAAATAAGCAAAATAGTCTCTTTTTCTCGAATAACCAGTCTGCTATAGATCAGACTGAAATTGTTGGTAAGAGAAATAAAAAGATAGTTTAAAATGAATGACAAAATATATTACATAAAAAAATTAGACAAATCGGTTTTGAGACAAATTGAAATGTGAAAAAATATATATATATAAAAGACAAATTGATACCAGTATCCTAGGTGGTTTATGGGTCAGGTGGCTGGTTCTGGGACAGCAATCCAGGCCCACAATTGTCTCTTATCGCAAGAGTTCTAAATTTTTCTTGGCAATTTACGTCTCTCAATGAATGGGGTGAAAATTGTAGGAAATTTAACCAAATATAAGCACATACAAAATTTATGCAAGTTATTTATGCAAAATTTAAGCAATGTTAGCTATGCAAATATAAGCTAGTTAGCTGTACAAAATATATTTAAATTAGCTGCACGAAACATTAAGCTAGCTATACAAAGCTGCAGGAAATTAATTTAAGCTATACAAAAGTAATCTGATTAGCAGTACAAAAGTAATTTTAGCTATGCAGTAGTAATTATTAGCTATGCACGAGTTATTATTAGCTATGCACGAGTTAGCTGATTTCTTAGACTATAAATTGCCAAAAAAAATAAAAGGAAAGAGAAAAATATTTTTAAACCATGTGGTACATATAGTATTTTAACTACTTATTAAATTAAAAAGAATTGACTTTGAATTCAAAATTTATTTTTAAAAATAATTGAAATTATATCAAAGGCAAAATTTGAAGATTAATTAAAATATTTTAATGAGTATAATGAAATGAAATTACCTGTATGTTCAACACTTTGTAACTGGGATATAAAAATTGTAATATCAATTACTGAAGTCCACAGTTAAAAATTATAATGTTTGAATCAGTACAAAGGCTGCAAGCAAATGACTTCTTGGTGAGTTTTACTGATAAGGTAAACTCTTTGTCCTGTTTACTGGAAAACAACGCCACCAAAAAAATGTGAGAAATCTAATTCCCTATTGAAATTGAAAGCTATAAAATATAAAAATAGTACCAGTATGGCCATCTGTTAGTGGTTGCGTTAAGCGCACCAACTTGCCTTGTAGATTCCCATACTCAACTAAAGTAGTGGCATATAATCGATAAAAGGAATCTATAATAATAGTTTATTTTCCATGCCAGCTGATTTGCCTTTGCAATTTCTATTTTATACATAACAACAAATATTAACAGATGTAAATAAGTAGTAAAACGTATTGATATTATTGATAAATCAGTAACATATTACATGTTATAGGATTTACTATATATAGAATGAGAGAAGGTAAGGAAAATAACCATATGTACTCCATAGTAAACAAAAATATAAAAATTGAAAAATAGATATCTGATGTAACTAAATTTTGTAGACAAATTGTTTCCTGGGATAATAATGATGTATTACAACGGATATGAGATACATAATAGTGTTAATAGAAAAACAGGACTAAGTTCCTAAGATATAAAACTAAGTGCATAAACAGTGTGAAATGGTTTAGCAGTTATACATGTAAAATTCTGTTAGTTGAAAACAGTTTCACCTGCAAAAACTGAATCCAAAAAATATACAGGTCGTGCTAACTATCCACAAAACACTAGTTTTTAAATAAAACTGTTAAATGGACATAGGCCATGTAACAAAGTATATTTTGAAAAATAAAAATCGCTGCCCAAGGAATCACTACTTCCACATCCAGACTTTGTATCCAAGTCTTACACATTAAATCCCATTGTAATATTTTACTCCCTTTAATAATAGGGTGGGGTGCCAATGGGTGTGGTAGAGGGGATTGTCAAAAAAATGTTAGAGGGTCTTGGTTCTCGTATACACACTAAATCCCAATTAAATTTTTTATTTCCTTAAACAATAAGGTGGAAGTAGCAATGGGGGTGGTAGAGAAGGTAGCTAATACCAAACTAAATTTTAGAGGCCCTTGATCTCGTACACATACTAAACACCAATTTAATTTTTTACTCTCTTTAATAATAGGGTGGGGAGGCAATGGGGACGGTATAGGGGGTGGCAAATGCCAAAAAAATTTTAGAGTCCGTTGATTCTCGCATACACACTAAATCCCAATTTAATTTTTTAGTCGATTTAATAATAGGGTGGGGTGGCCCAAAATTTTTTTTGAGACGTTTCGTTCTTGTATACACACTAAATCACATTTTAATTTTTTTTACTCCCTTTCGTAATAGTGTGGGGGTCGTATTGGGGGTGATTGTGGGGGTGGCTGATGCTAAAAAATTTTTTTGAGACCTTGACTGACTTTTACCTGCTTGCTTTGCCTATTTACCCTTATTTGTCCCATTTATTCCCGAATCCTTCAACAGAATTAGATGAAAATATAATCTAGTTCCAGATCTCGTTATAATACAAAAATGTACCAAATTTCAAGTTAGTATCATATAAACGGTTTCAGAGTAAACGTGCGCACAAAAAAGTTACAAACCGACAGACAGTACGACAGATAGAATTTTTTTTCGCTCAAGTTTAAAATCTCGACGTTTCAAGACAAAAGCCTATTTCAACAAAAAAAAAAATAATTTTTTTTGCATTACTATACTTCCGGTGGACGTGGAAGTAACATTTACCAGGGACATGCCCCTGTATTACCTGATATATGCAAATTATTGTGTTACTTTAATACCTTAGTCTTATGAGCCCATTGTACTTTTAGATAATATATATTTATATACAGATTTATTATGGCATTTTCCTTGAAAATAAATAATAAAATGCAAAATCTAAGAGTTAATTTTTTACTTCTTAAGTTAATTCTGTTTTTCTGAAAAAATAATGTTCAAAAGCATTTATTTATTAATATTACGGTTTGGCCTCTGCTGATCGGACGAGTCCGACCCTGATCTATTTATAATATTTACAGAAAATTATATTTTAAATGTTAAGTAGGTATCTATAAGAACTAGCTATTCTAAAATGTAATTTATTTCATATTTATGTATTATTTTTTCTAATATTATCATTATGCTTTTATATATTCCATTATAAACTACCTCCATATTCCCATATACAAAAGAGATTCATGATGATTCTTTGGGTATAATAGGGGAAGGTAGGTGTAGGATACCTATCTGCATATTAGTTTAACGATAACAGTGATAACTGATCTCTTTTATGAAAAATAATTTTGTATAAGATACCTACCTACCTACCTAACTGTTACTCATATCAATACTTACTCTACTGAGACGATTCAGACCAAACTATCTAATCAAGTATATGATCTAATCTATGATTCAGACATCACGTCATACGTAGATATGTATATATCCATTTCTGTCCCTATTACAGTAAAATGTCAAGTCAATAAATAGTAGGCGTTGGCAACGCCCGAATGTAATTTTTATCTTATAGGTACTTTCGCCCCATTTATTATTTTCAAAATCTAAAAGCGTCTTTGTAGTTTGTAATAGAATTAGAAAATTATAAGCCTGCACCTTGGGTAGTATAAACGAAACAGGTTCATGTTCAAGGCGAGGTGAAACATGTCAGCAAATCAAATACGTCCCTATAAAACTGTATCATGCCGTGCCAGAACTCGAACAACAACAAAGAGCAAACCTAGCATTATCAATTTATCGTTTAAGTTGCCCTGTTGGCGACGCTGGCGTATTATTGATGTCGTCATTCTCCAGAAATAAATGTGTAAAATAAATATTATAAGACAAAGGAAGAGATGGCGCTGGTATTCCCGAACAAATACGTTATCATTTAGTAGATTACCTGCAGATGTCGACAGCGCATTTTAGTTTCGTGGTTGAAAACATAACCTCGTAGTGATGTGTGCTGTGTTATTTTTTGTTTGATTATTGTGTTTTTGAGTAAATAAAAATGCCGTACACTTGTACGGTGCCCGGCTGTTCCTCTGTGGGTAAAGCAGACGGTAATATAAAGTTTCACGTAATACCCAAGGACGGAAATTTGAGGGAGAAATGGTTGTCTGCCATTAAAAGATCCGAAAAGGAACTAGCGAAACGAGCTAAAGTATGTTCCAAGCATTTCGTCGAGTCTGATTTCACAATCACGAGATTGAATTATTCTATGAGCAGTAAAAATAATCCCGCTCCCAGTCGTAATACATGTAAGTTTTTATTTGATGAAACGCTGTTGATATAATATCACCCTGTATATTCCAGGCGAATGGAAAGTACTGAAACCAAATGCAGTACCATCTTTGAAACTACCAGAAAAATCAACTATAAAAATTAAAATCAGTAAGAAAAATAACGACAAGGAAATAAAAGTAGAGGAAACAAAATCTGAGAATGAAAAGGTAGGTTTTCTAATTTTTTCCAACATTTTGAACTAAACATTTTTATATAGTTCATAATCCCTGTGGCTCTAAAACTTGGGTTTAGACTTAGTTGGTAAAATTCACGTAGGTATTCAGTGAAAAGGTCGAGTCGTCCACCAACCTAAGTAAGCTTCTCCCACTCCAAGTCAAAATGCGCCATTTTGATGACGCAATGCAATTTGAATTTTTTAATATTTACTGCTAGGTAAATATTTAAACCTATTTAACATGTGATATAAGATAGGAATGTTGTGCTGATAATTATGAATTATTATTAATCAATTCGGCGTTTATCGAAAGCCATATTAGATTAAAACAATTGCTCAATTTGAAGTTCGCGCTAATCCAGTTGTTTCTCCTCCCACTACGCTTGTACGCTTTTTGACAACAACGAAATTAAAATGGACGCCGATTGATGTAAAAGTAGGGTTGTTTGTGATTTTTTGAAGAAACATTGTGAATTATTACAAGTAAGTCTCGTTATTTCTATTGTAAGTTATTGTAGTAGAACAGTAAATATTCTTAGCATTAATCTACTACTGACTGTACTGTCGTTTGCCGGTAAATCAAATTGTTTGCATCTGTCAAAAGTAACATTTGCCGCCATTGTGGATTACGTACATTCCGCATTTTTATTTTTGAAAATTGAATTGTCAATTTTCCACGTTATTTGATTCAAAGGAAATATACTTGTGGTATTATTATTATTGGCCTTTTATTATTATTAAAGACCCCGCCTTCGGTAGTACGTGAACTGTCAATTATATGTTGTGAACCACTCATAATATTTTATGTTGCCTTAAATTAAGGCTGGTTCGAATTTAAATTGTCAAATATTTTTTTAATTTAGAATATCTCCTGGAGTTTTGATAGTTTTCTTAATGTAGAACATGCTTTATATATACTGAATGTAAATTTAAATTTACAATTTAATAAGGTTAGCTTTAGCTTTTGCCGCCATATTCGTGTAATTTTTTTTAACATTGTATAGGTAAAAATGCCCAAGAGACATGTCGAGATTTTACCTCGACCACGGACACAATCACGGCGAGCAGCTAGCAAGGAGGCCTTAAAGCAGATGCAACTTTTGTTGGACGATGAAGATGAATCAGTCGAAATTCCATCGGATGATGATGTAGGTGTAAGAGTTCTTTTTTGTTTTAATCACGCTTATCAGTGGGTATAACTTATTTGTCTTACTTATCTATGTGTGACTGGTGTAAAATATTTAAAATTTTGATATATTTAGTTCCGTAAGCTTCCAAGTTCAAATGTGGAAAATGATTTCTGAAAAGATGCTCTTTATATTAAGAGATGATTTTTATATTAAAATTATTTCTTGTTAAACACCCTGTAAGTTTTCATTAGGAGCATCGGTTAAAAACCAAAGTAGGCATGATTCATAGTTAATATATGGTCGCTGCATTTCAGCCCTATCCAATTAGATAATTTACCTGATGTCATGTATTCAGTTATTATAACACTTATACATATCCAGAGTAATAACCTCTTTATGAGATTGCAAGAAAAAGGTACGTAACAGCTTTGGATTGCAATATCACTTTATAATATTGTTGTTGAGTTGGGTAGCTGCGTTTAGGTCTTTAAACTCGGTATAATGATCAAGAATTGAAATTAAAATAGCTGAAGATGTATAGTTCAAGTAATAAATTCCCGAGACAGAAAAAACCCAACAAAAACTTTACGACATAATTATTATCGCCATGGCGCTAGTTGAAATGTATAGATCCCAGTAAATAAAAAACGCAACAAAAACTTTACGACATAATTATATCGCCGCGGGCTATGGCGCCAAGCCTGGCATAAAACATTCCCAACGCACATTAAAAACCTATGAAGGTAAGCGAGTCAATTTGCGAACAGCGCAAAAAAGAGTACCGGTATTTTAATGAGGTCGTAAAGTTTTTGTTACGTTTTTTATGTCTCAGTTTCTTCCTACTTGAACTATACTTGTAAATCAACATAAACATATGACATTTAGTTCATCGGCATTAGATATTAGGTTATTTTTAAACATTAGCTTTTGCCTTGCGTAAAGTTCTAAGACCATATACATGTGTAGAGAAGACCAAGACAGATTAAACGGAATTGAGCCCAGCAACAGAACAGGCATATTTTGAACTTTAAACAACGAAAAAATATTTCTTTTGCTTGGATCAAGCAACCAAAAATCGGCTACAAGTTATGCAAAATTGTTGTTGTCGTTTTATATACAACTTGAATGAGTTTGATCATCTTTCAAATACATATATTGAGCTGTGTTGGATAAAGATGGAGCGATATTCTTGTTCTGTTTAATAAAATACTCTGTCCCAAGTTATTTGAGAAAAGAGTTAGTTTTCAGATCCGCAGTTTACAATATAAATATTAGACATTAGTACGCTCTTACAATACCACAATATCGCACAACGTTGTTTTTCTTACACATCCGTGTTCTTATACAACAATTGATTCCGTATATAAAAATCTGTTGTCAGTTAACGTATTTTGTAATGAAGTCAAAGCTTGGTTTATTAATGTCAACGATACCTAGGTATTTTTAGACAATTTTTAGGTACTATTTTGCATCTTGCTTATGATTGATCCTTTTATTATTATTATCATTGTTTATTATTTTCTTAACATATTTATTGGTGTATAGAACAAAATTGTTTTACACAAGTCGAAACATAAAAATAACCAACAAAATTACAAAAAAGTATAAATATAAAAGAGAACATTATAAAAAGTAGAAATATAATATATACTTAGTTATTACAAATATATGTATTAAAAAAAAGTTATGACCAAAAATAATAAATATGCCCTTATCGGATCTCTCTCTCTCTTGGATATGCCCACCTTAACCATAAATTTTTTATAGTATTTCTACTTTGTATAGTGTTATTTTGCACATTTAAGAGTAGATCATAATTAAGAGTGATATTTTTTGGCATGAATTGCATGTAAGAGGTTTTGCTTGCTTTTAAGATGAGACTGTTGTCTGTAAGGTAATTTAGAATTTCATTTGAGGCATTGTTACTTCTATGTATGAGTTCTTTTATGTTTTTGTTTTTCAATAATATGTTTGTCATCTGCATAGAGTATGATATGATCTGGTGCACTATATGTCTCAAGAGAACAATGAAAAGTAGTTCAATCGGTTTTAATAGCATCCTAGCCTAATTCGTGTTTTGGAACTACACCAGAAAATTCAAAAAAGCAGAAATGAAAACTAACACAAGGGTTTTGCTCACTCTTTCTAATGCTTTCTCAAAGAAGATTAGTCAAATTGTATATTTTTTTACAAAGGGCTATTTTGTTAAACATTTTTAAGAGTGCTATTAAAGCCAGTTTGATGTTGTGATGTGATGATGATTCTAAGTTCCCTTGTAAATGTTATTATATACTTTTCTTTAAAAATAAATAACTATATATTATTTGGTGACACACTTAATGACCATTTGTTTTTTTTAATGAAATATTTTATTAGAAATTAACACATAAAAGCACAATTTGATCTTTATTTCACTTGAATTTCATGTTCAGTATAACCACCATTCTGTCTAGTAACTTGTTCTACATGAACTCTGACATTATCTATGACATTATGGCACATATCCGCCGTTATCTTGTTACAGACTTGAATGCTACTATTTCCTGTTCTATTATTATTTAGAGCTTTTCTAGAAAAATCTTTTCCCATAGAATAATAATAAAAACCATATGTTTAAGACACTTCATTTGGGGAACCTATCTGTTATGATTAGAAATGTTATCCTTGATTCATTTTAAATAATTTCAGTTTCTAATATAGTTATGTATTAGTTCTGTTGAATTAACTAACTATTGCCTCAGGATTTAAGTCAAAAAAATGTTTTTCACTAAACATTAAAGGAACGTGACTGTAATAGCAAGTTTTGCAAACTTAAACTGTTATTTTTCTAACACTCCGTCTGAGCGGAAGTAGAAGTCTTTTACTTCGCACGCATCATTCTGAGGGGCTATAAAAGTCTTTTGCTGCCTCACGAACGACGCTAAAAGTATTTATTTAATTTATATTGTACGTTTCAAGAAAAAATAGCATGGTTTATGAGAAGTAAAGTGATTTTTTTGTGTCTCAGCTGTTCTTGCTGGATTTACGTCCCTTGTCTGTCAAATACAATACATTCTCGACACAAAAAATGTCACTTTTGCCCCATATAGAACAATATACTATCTTTGAAAATAATAAATAGGAAAGATACATCTATCAAGATACAGGTCTGAGGCTTTTAAAAACGAGATGACCCATTCCAACAAGGTAAATAATTTTCGGGAATGAATTCATGAAGAGGGTTCTCAGGGTATCAGAAATGACTTGATTGACTTATATTGGCTTTTGCAGGACTACCTACATCTACGTCGTCTTTTGATCTTACTTTACTTTAAAATTCTCTACAAATGTTTCGGTTTATTAGGCCTTTATCAAGAGAGTACAAAGTGTATACTAAAGTAACAGAAGCCGTTGTTCTAAAATATAGGTACCTAAAAACATTTATGACTTAATATCTTTATGACTTGAATTTTAGTTGTGGGAATCTTTCGGGTAGACCTGGCATAGCAATGTAAATCAACAAGTAATTGTTAACATTTTATCTAGTATAGGAGTATTTAAGGAATTTTGCTGGTCATTCGTGGTAAAAGAATTGTTTTTAAGAGATTCTTGAACAATTAGAAATAAAAAAATCTCTTAAAAACAATCCTTTTACCACGAATGACTAACAAAATTTCTTAAATACTCCTATACTAGATAAAATTACTTGTTGATTTACATTACCAGGCCAGGTCTACCTGAAAGATACCCACAACTAAAGTTTAAGTCATAAAGATATTAAGTTATAAATGTTTTTCTGTTACTTTAGTATACACTTTGTACTGCCTTGAGAATGGCCTAAACATTTGTAGAGAATTTTAAACAAAGTAATTTGATACATCTAAAAGCAGTGTTTACTTAAAAACAATTATTTTTAAGATGTTTCACAAGGAACCAACCACAAACTCAGTTCAGTATAATTTTTAGTATTGGAAACACTTTTGAGATATAGGAACCCATTCTTATAGAAATACACAAACATGAAGAGCCAGCAAAACGTCAGCAAGCCACTCTGCTGCCCCTAAGGACCCTCTTTCGATATGCAAGTTAAAAAATTATTTACTTTGGTTGAATGAGTTACTTGACAATTTTGATGACTCCTACTCGTGGACTCACTATAAATTTAACAAATGGAAATTTCTGCAATTGAAAGGTTTTTACTTAATTAACGGCAAATGCAATGGTTTTCATGCAAGATACGATTGAAAAGTTATATGTCTCTTCCGGTATATGGACAGCATACGAAGCAAATTTACTCAAAAATCACACACATTCAAACACGAAAAGTTTCATCGCTTATAATATGAAAATTTTCATACAAGAAAAAAATATTGTATAAGCTTTCAGTTGCAATGTTTTCTCCAAAATGTGGGTGACTCTTCAAAAGTCATATGCACTTTTCTAATACACATCTGAATTTTCTACTTATCTGAGAAATAATAATAATAAATGATTTTATTGGGAAAATGTAAATGTACATACATATATAAGCACATTACTGAAGAATGACTGAGAGGCTTAGTTTACCCACATGGCTATTCTTATACTTAACCTTTTAAACCACTTAGAATTACATAAATAAAAAAAATAGAATAACATATGTGACATGCATTATTGTGTTCTAGATTGACAATATGCGAGCAGTATATTATAGACAGAAAATTCAAAAAAGAAATTGTATATGTAAATGAATATGTGAAGAAAATAATAAACAATGATAATAACAATAATAAAAAAGTATCATTTATATGCAAGATGCATGTATCGCGGTCCAGTAATAGCAGCCGGAATAACAAAAATATAGGCTTGTTCACAGTGAAATTCTATTCTATAATTCTATAGCATTACTAGCTGACCCGACAGACGTCCTGCCACAAAAAGCACTTGTAACTTTTTCAATTTTTCTTTCCCTGAAAACCCTCTTCAGACTATTACGAACATTAAAAAAAAAAAAAAAAAAATTAACCAAATTGGTCCAGCCGTTCTCAAGTGATGCGATTACCAACTTTCTTTTTGGTAGATGGATGGATAAACAGAGGAGCTGGTATTGTAGTGCTGCTAGAATACATTCCTTATAATACCTCATCCAGCTTTGTCCTTTGTACTAGACTCCACAGCTTTGATAAAGGCCCTATAGCTATCCGCCTTTGGTTTTTCTTCTCCGAGTACTTGGAACCTCAGTCTCGTCAGGCCTTCACAGTGACACAATACGTGAACTGAGGTTTCCTCTTCCTCTTGGCAAAACCTGCATGTTGTATCCTCTGCCAGGCACATTACACTCATGTGTCTATTGAGCCTTCCTGTTCTGGCTTAGTAGATCTTCCGTGAATTTGGCCGAATGTTATTTAATGAACTCTTTGGCCTGTCTCTTTCCTGGGAGATTCCTCCACCATTCCAGAGATTTATTTTGCACCCATTCCTTAGTGGCTGCTCGTATGCATGGCTTTGCCACGCCACAAAAGGGCTCAGGTCAGACTGGTTAAATATACCTTGTCCTATTATCTCCCTTGCGCAACAGTGTATGGCAATCACTTCAGCCTGAAACATTGTTGCGTATTTCCCTAGACTTATCGGGATACTGGCTTTTGGCCTTGTCCCGTAAATCTTTTTGATAACTATGTTACATATAGTGTTTTAAACTTAAAACAATTTAAAAGCTACTATTAGATCTAAGAATATAGAATATAATGCTAGTGATTGGAAGGCCACAATTTTAAAGAGTTAAGACGGTTCAGAAGTTATTCGTTGGAATTGGAAATAAAAAAACACCAATGTCGGTCAATGCATTTATTAAAAAATAATCCTGAACAGTTGCATATTTTATTTTGTCATAGAAAGCTTGCATTTCAAGTTTCCATCATTCACAAAATGCACTCAGAAGTTTTTAATTAATCTCTTAAATTACCATTACTTGCTTGGGTTATTCTAGCAACTGCATTTGACTGTTGCACGTGACAAATGATATAGAAACTTGTATGCGCAATTTTTTAAATAAACCCATAGTTTCTCTAAAGGTGCAGATGACAGTATGAGTGGGAAAACATTTAATGCAAATGTACACACAATGTATCCATGGCAAAGCGTTAGTATAGGTGTAAATGACAATTTTTTAGGATTACAAACACAATTTTTTGTATTTTGCTCTTGCTTTGCCCAAAAATTATCTTTAGTATGTTAGACTAAAAATTTTATTGGAAAAAATTACTCAGAATTAAAAAATATGATTTATAAAATTACAGAATTACATACATTTTTTTATTTATAAAATTTTAATGCTTTAAGAAGAATATGCCATGGAAACAAAAATAAAAGGCAATAATTTAAGAACAGAGTTGAGATGTGTGCTGAAAAGTGCTGAAAATGAAGGAACGTGGGTAGAATATATAAATTAAAATTACATTTACAATATTAAAAAAAAATTAAATTTTATAAATAAAAAAATGTATTTATTTCTGTAATTTGGTACGTCACATTTTTTAATTCTTAGCCAAGTTTTTCTAATAAAATTTTTCAATATTTCGCACAGAAAAAGCACTTTGCCTGATGCGATTTTTATTTTTGAGCTGTTACCAGCGCCCTCTATACATTTTTTAAAGTCTAACATAGTAAAAATAGTTTTTGGGTAAAGCAAGAACGGAATGCAAAAAATTGTGTTTGTAATCCAAAAAAAGTTGTTATTTCCACCTATAATACCACATTGCCATGGACACATTGTATAAGTATAAAATAATAACGATTAGTAATAATTATTCTTAATGCAATTTTTAGGTGATTCCAGTGGAACCTTCGCCCCCCCCACCTCCCAAGAAGAAATATAAATTAAGCCACAGGAAATCATCGGATGGTCACGGTAAAAAATAATCTCAACTTTACGTTTGTTATAGTATAATAAGGCACAGATTGTACTAAGAAAAATCAATTTAATGTTTATATTGATATATTTACTTCGTTCTAGACCGAGATGTAATCGTTCTGAAAAGTATTACAAACCGTAATGCAGAAAACACCCTAGAATTGGACTGTTGGGTGGAACAGTTAGAGGAAGTGCAAAAATCTAGATATCAGAAGATTCAGGATGAAGAAAAACAATTGCAAGAGAAGCTTGACTCGCTCATTAAATCGAAGAATGCTGAAGTTATACACAAGGGGGATCTCAATACCATCATTGAAATCACTGAGCAGGTGCAAAATGCAATCACAGGTAATCACATTATTTTCTGTAGACTAGATTATAATGTCTGTTGTTAAAATTTGAAGCCCTCTGTTTATCTTTAACTAAGAAGAGTCGTGTTTAACAGATTCACTTGCCATTATGTGGAGATCATAAAAACATTTAATCATCTTTGTATCATGCCAACTTGGTCAGTAAAATATATGTTTAAACTAGTTATATTTCTGAGAGAACATTGGTTACAAGTTTCTTTAGAATGATGTTATTATTTAAAATGTTTATGTAATGCTTTCAGTCAATAACTAACCACCGCTCCAGAATGCAAAAAAAGTCATATCAGCAATATCAGACATTAGAAGAATAACATTCACTTTGTAATATAGCCCAATGAGATTAAATAAGAAAAGGGATAACATTCTGAATTTTTAAAACATAATATTTTTAGTCACAAACTCCTCTATAAAATCCTTATTTTACTATAAGGAACGTAACCAGACTGCAACCAACAGCTACTCTCCGGGCTATGTGCCCTGCCGAGCGCTGAATTACAAGTTACAAGCCTAGCGCATTAAGTGTAATAATTGCATATTGTCGGTCTGTCTGTCTTAACATTTTTTTTATGCTCACATTTACTCTGGAACCAATATTGATTTGAAATTTGGTACATTTATGTATTATAACGAGATCTGGAACTAGATTATATTTTGATCTAATTCCGTTGAAGGGTTCAGAGGTAAATGGGGTAAATAATGGTAACTAGGCAAAGCAAGCAGATAAGAGTCCATAAAATTGCAATTTAGGGCATGTACGAAAAATCAAGGTCTCAAAATTTTTTTTTGGCCCCCCACTACCACCCCTACACTACTACCACCCCCACACTATGGAGCAAAAAAATCAAAATGCGATTTGGTGCATATAGAACAACGAAACGTCTCAAACAATTTTTTGGCATCAGCCACCCCCTCTACCACCCTCATTGCCACCCACTCTGTTATTAAACGGAGTAAAAAATTAAATAGGGATTTAGTGTCTGGATGAGAACCAAGGGCCTCTAAAATTTATTCTGGCATTAGCCACCCCCATTGCCACCCCCACCCTACTATTAAAGGGAGTAAAAATTAAATTGGGATTTAGTGTGTATGTACTAGAACCAAGTGCCTCTAAAATTTTTTGACATTAGCCACCCTCTCTATCACCCCCGCTCTATTATTAAAGGGCATAAAATATTACATTGGGATTTAGTGTATATAAGACTTGGATATAAAATCTGGATGTAGATTCCTTGGGCAGTGGTTTTTACACCATTACTACCTTGCAACCAGAAAAAAGCTTTTCCTGCCGCTAATAGATGACTTTTTAACCTCTAATAGGCGATTTTTAACCACTATGTAGCTTACACTGTAATGACAGCAAATACTCTTTTGTCCTAGTAATGTGGGCATAGGATATTGAGAAAATACCTTAAAAATGCTAAATCTTTATTGTACGGTTGTGGCCAGTGAATATGAGGCACCAAAATTCGTACAATTTAAAGTGGGCTTTTATTAACATCAACTTGGTGTCAACCTGGCATCAATGCTACATGCCGCCAAAGCACAGCCCCTATTACAACACTAAAATATTACAAAGATCCGATTCAAGAGCTGCCTCATTCACTGGCCACAACTGTACCATCATGAATTTTAATCTGCAGTTTCAAGTTCATTTATGAATCAACGTCATATGCGGTTAGTACCTCCGAATACTTTTCATATATTCTTTTTTTTGCATAAAACCTTTCACTTTCACACAACCTTCTCGCCGAATGCAACGGCACGCTACAGGCATCATGACCAAATATTCAATTGCGCTTGCGCCATATGTAAAAGTAAATAAGGAAAATGTTGGGACTAGCAAGCATGTCTTACGGTTAATACGTGGCTTACTAACCCTAGGCATGTGTGTTTTAACCATAAAAAGACAGTTGTAACTAAAGGCACTTATTGACCATAAGAAATTATTTAGTTAGCACTAATTAAAAAAAACCTCCAAAAAATATTTTAGCTAGTTTAAGTAAGGGCTGTTATTGGGACAAGTAATCAAAGATTTATCGTTGTAAAAGCTCATTAGTGAAACAGTTTTTCTAATAGTTACGATAATGCAAATTATCTTAGTAAAACATTCTGTTTGGTCGATTTCTTTGAGTGTGGAGGGAATGATTGGTACATTTACAATAAAAAATTGTTTTGTACAAATCAACAATTTAGAATGAGAAAGTCCAAAGCCAAACAATAAATTTTAAGAGACATCCTAATTAAATTGTAAATCACCTACTGAGGAGTTGTGTCGAATTAATAATTTGGAAAATTGCGTTTTTATTTGCAGCTGCACAAGCTCCTCCACCCAACTTGATCCTAAATAACAACTTGAGTGGCACACCTCAAAGTTACCAGCTGGTAATGGACCCAAGACTTGGTTTGATTGTAGGAGCAGTTAGTAGCCCTTCGCCTACTCCACCGACGACTACTCCACAAAAGGTCTATCAAGGAAAAGTTCAGGTAAGTTAATGTCAATAAATATTTTGAAACAAAATTATGGTACATAAAACAATTCTGTGTACTTATAACACTTGGATAAAAAGGGAAAAGTGTATATTTATAACATATACTGTTGAGGATTATGCAATCAATCTCAATACCACATAAAAGAAGCAAAACACCAAATATGTATGTCTTCTCTTCCTAGGTTGCCCAAGGTTTACAGCAAACTCCTACCACATCGAACAGTCAAACACCTACAACAAGAGCAATGCGAACACGTAGAGGCGCAGCCCAAACAAAGAGTACACCTGCCCCTCCTCCTCCTTCCACTCCTTCCGCTCCTCTAACAAGATCTGTCCTCCAAACTAGGTCTACTCCAGTTAGAACTGCTCCTATTACTAGGGCCACCCCTCCCACAAGGTCTGCCATTGTAACAAGAGCCACACCTCCCGTAAAGACGGTTACACCTCCCGTTAAGGCTACTCCACCTGCTAAAGCCCCTCCTGCCAAAGCGACACCGCCTGCTAAGGCCACTCCACCAGCAAAGCCTACACCACCAGCGAAGCCCACACCACCAGCGAAGCCAACACCACTAGCGAAGCCCACACCACCAGCGAAGCCTACACCTCCTCCTAAAGCTCTAGCTCCAGTGAAACCACCACCACCAGGCAAAAAGAACGTGGTTGTACCAATACCTCCTGCAACCAGAGCAAGGATGGTAAGTAAAATGTCATTTATATTGTTGTACTGGTTTTGCTGAGTTTTGTTCGTTAAAACACCTAAAATGAGTGTGGCAGGTCTCAAATTAAGGATAATTGATTAATTTTTCAACTTTGCATTGAGTAGGATATGTCTTGAGTAAATTGTTAATATAGAGCAAACGAATTTTTGATTTTAAGTAGGCCCACGAAAGAAGCCACAAGGTGTAACGTCTGGTGATCATGCTGGCCACAAGACATCATGTCCAGAAAGTCGATTTGGCAATTGATGCATAGATTGAGGGACCTGTTACCCTGTGATAGTTTATCATCTTTTAGAAACAAAATGCATGTTTTTTACTACTATATACATAATGTATATGTAGTACATACATAGTTCATAGTGGTAAAAAACATAATAGTGTGTTTAATTATTATAATTCTAGAAACTTTATTTAGTAAAAAAATACTAATACAAACAATATCGGTAACATGTAGTAAATATTATTTATCCTAGAAGGCAATCTTAATAAAATAACACTAACATTGGTAGGTATATTAAATTACTAACTATTAAACTACTTCCACTCGAGTTGTACAGTATACTTTTTCTACGACCGGATTAATAGTTTTAATATCAAATTTTAATATACAAACTTAGCTTCTGCTAAATCTTATGCTCTAGGTGCAAACATTTTCTAAAAGCTTCAGTAGCCTAGCGGTTATATGCACGCTTCGAAATGCAAGAGATCATAGGTTCAATCCCCACATATAGCTACTTTTTTTTTGTCATATCTCTAAAATTTTGTCTGTATATAATAATTTCAATAAAATTTTAGGTGGTATACCGTTTATCGATTCTTCACTGGAATCACTCATTTTAAATTATTTTCTAGCTCAAACTGCGCGAATACACACTGACAATTACTTTGACAGCTTACACACGAACTTGAATTTTTTAAAACAAATAGTTGCCTTATCATATTTTTCCTAATTAGCCACCTGCCAGTACGTACTCAAATGTTCGCCCATCGGAGAACAACGTGGAGGGAGGACTAGCAACGGATGCAGGTACACCTAACGCAAAGAAATCAGTAGTGGATCTCACTTCGGAAGAAGGTCGTTCGGCACCAGATAGCAGAGAAATATCCTTCAACAAGCTACAAGGGAAAACGTATCCGTCTCTTGTAGTAGTCGCAAGGCCTCACCTTAGAGTTCTGGACCTCAGTGTGGATCGTCCTAAGTTGGATGCCAAAGTCAAGTCTGTTTTAATGCACGCACCAACAAAGTTTACAGAATGGTAAGATTTTATTTTAAAAAGCTATGTAGAATGGCGTAATATTAATATTTCAATAGATTTTAATTTTTTATTACCAGTATCATTATTACAGACTTCTACTGCCGCTCAGAATGATGAGAGTGGAAGTGAAAGATTTCTACTGCTGCTCAGATGAAGTGTCTGAGAAATGACGGTTTAAGTTCGCAAAACTTTTCATCAAAGTCATGTCCTTTTGGCATTTTAAGAAAAACACCACGTTTATCACTTCCTTGTAAATAATTCGAAATTGGATCCATTCTTGGGATCTGGGTTCTACGCCAATCCATTCTATGGAAAGAAATATATCAAAAATGACTATAAAATAGACCTCTTAAGGCCGGCAGAACCCCTCTTAAGTATCTAGATTTTTTCTTTCGAAAAGTTGTGAAATATAATCAGGTCAATTGCGTTAATACACTTTCCTGAATGTTCTTTAGACCATCTTAAATTTTTAGATAAAAACATTACTCACCAAAAACTTGCTTGAAATCTCTCACGACTTTCTCATGTTATTGTCTATAAAGTCCAGTAGTTTACACCTATTATAAAACTTCAAATATTTCAAGATATTGTTTTTTAACAGGTTGATACAACAAGGCTTGGTAAGGTCTGAACAGAAATGCTCCGTACATAGTTCAACTCAACTTAAATTGGGCATGTACAGTGACGTATCTAAATTTCCATATTCGGGAGGCTACGTTTGGATTTCTGAATGTTGTCCCCAGAGATTTGTTTCAGTATTTAGTGGATCTCTATTCGAAGGATCTCCACATCCTCCAATGGTCATATTGAAGTTATTGTATCACTGGTCGTGTCAGACAAACATTCAGAATGTTACGCAATGGGTTAGTACATTTACGTTTATTTTAATCATTTTAAAATTTTTATTCGCAACGATTGTAACAAACTAATAGTGTTCAAATTTAAATTATCGGGTGATGCCTCTATCTTTGAACCAGTCATTGAACAACATCTCGTGGCTCAGTGAAAGAGAAAGACATGATAGTGTTACGTGTTTACAGTCTTCAGTAAACACTCTGTGGGTTCAAATAACTTGCAACAAGAATTTTCACTAACCATTATTTTATTAATCACTAAAATTACACTAGTAAATACTTAAAAATCACACAACTAATAATAACTTAATCTAATATAAATTCACTACTTTTAAAACACTATGTACTTTACTTTTCTTCTTGTTCCCCCATCTGCTGGATTCACCTCTTTATATACACACTTGAAATGTACCAGAATCCTATTCTAGAATCCTCCATAGTTTTCTACTATGTACTAGATGATTGTTCGTCAATTGGCTCATAGACGGCGCCACCCTACTAGTCAGGGAGTAACAGAATAACAGGTTTCCCTTCACTTTGAACAGGGACTTAATTACATCTTTCCCCGTTAGAGGGCAGCACATAACAATAGTAATGAAAGTGTAGAGTTGCATGTTATTAATTTTCTTTACTCGGAAAAAGGGAAAAGGGCATAATATATCAGTGGATTAAGACTTTGAAGGAGGATATTTCTGGTGGCCAGTAACATTAATAGTGTCAGAGAATAGATGATTCGCTTGTTCTCCCCATCCACCATAATTGAGCAATCTCATGCCATCGGACATCCATCTTTTTAAACCTTTGAAATAATATTTAAGTAAGGAGAAAATGTCCTTGGAACTTATTGATCTGTGAAAGAGCAGATGTGTGTGCAGCCAATAGACTTCCTTGTGTAAATACCAGATAATTTAAATTTGAACACTCCTTGTGCGCATATCGTGTTCCATTAAAATAGCACCACCCGGTAAGAATATTTTCATGTTTTATAAGTTTGTGTAAAAAAATATGCCACAGATGAAATACATTTTTTATATTTCATTGTAGGTGAAAGTTGATAACCTATATGTGAAGGGAATGTTTACCTGGTTGCGATCTATATGTACGGTGGCACTACAAACACATATAAGACAACTCGGCGGTCCTGGAGTCAAAGTAGAAGTTGGCGTTATATCCTTGGGAACGACTTCCCAGGATGGTAACCAGAGGCAGGTGAAAGTCGAGGTTTTAGGCATATTAGAGTCTAACTCGAAGCTAATAAGACTCCGGGCCGTCGAACCGCAAGCTGACGGGGATAAGAATTACAAGAAGCGTTTCTCGAAAATATTGGAGCCTATTTATCAGTGGGTGCACCCGCAAAGTATATTAGTGGCCGATTTGACAGTTGATAAGCAGACTTTACACAACATGGGATTTTCCCACGTGTTGCAGTCAACGTCTAGTGAATACGGAAGCAACCGACAAATTATGGAGTACTTAAGGAGGATAGTTCCAAGAATGTTCCAGAACACTTTGTCCCTTCTGTCCAGGCAGATCATTCAACAGGTAAGAACTATGTCATTTTACATGTAGATAGATAGATAAGTTTATTCATCATTGAAGCGTTACAATTGTTACATTGTGCCACTTATCAGACTAGTCAAATTCTATACATCCATTCTTATATACCAAGAGATAACAAACATTCACCTACACATTGAACTATACATAATCAATATATATTAAAATCGTACAGGTGCGAGCGCCTTGCGCTTTCGCATTTTGCTGGTGGATATTCTCCGGTTTGCGGCAGAGCCCGAGGTCGGGAGCGGGACGAGCGGAAGCGGGAGGCGGAACTACGTCCCAAGTTTATATTGGCGACGTGTGCATTTCGGGGTTGATATTTTTAATTAGGCTAATAACGTCGGCTATCTCTTTTCCCACACATTTTTACGACCCTCAAAATGAATTTGCGTCGCTCCTTTTTGATGACGTAGACGCCTGGCTTATTTTGGTAAACGTCAAAAATTTCCGTTTTTTCCCCATTCCTGGCGGCCTTAAAATTCGATTTTGCCAGTGGGATTTACGATTTGCTTTCATTGCCATTCATGTCCTTTCCGTATCGACATCGTGCGGCCGTCTGCGGGATGTTTTTTGCCAGATATGAGCTTTTAAAGATTGCGTGTTTGGTGTTTTTTCGCGATTCCGGCGAAATACGCACATTTTCGGTGTTCCTTGAATAACTTCTAAACCGCTGGAAATTTTTTAAAAATAAAAACTCCCAAAGGACAAGATTATTTAACGAGGAATCGTTTCCAGTTTTCAGATCTCATCTTCGACGAGCCGTTTTCGAGCTAGAACGTTTTGAAAGAAACGACGTCGGGTGGCCAAAATACGTAGCGTTTTCGTTAAAAACCGAATATCTCGCCAAATAGGCCTTTCTCGGCCAAAATGTTCTAACGAAAATATAAATAAATAAATTATCTACCGCTATGCAGAGTTTCATTTCTCTACTATAAATATTAAGAAGGTTGTGGCCTTTAGAAAATGCGACTTCATAGTAAATCGAACATTTTGTTGCCGTCAAATAATTTCTTCTGAATCTCATGATGTACGTGAAACATTTTGTCAAGGCGACACGCTGGTCGAGCGGTTATAGTCGATGTTTTCCAAGCGAGGTCCTGGGTTCCATCCTCACACACAGCTACTTTTTTTTTGCGTAGATCTAAAATTTTGTCTGTATAATGATTTCAAAAATATTCTAGGCGATATACCGTTTTTGGAAAGACTAGCTGTGATTGACCGATTTCATATCCATTCTACTATAGAGTGTAAGGCAAATGGCAAATTTACGCAAAGGAGTAGAAAAAAATTTAAATAGATTTTCCTCATCTTTCATTACATTTTACAGAGATTTCTTTCATGAATTCGTATCTCGAACGATTCGGGGAATGTCGTTTCGATATTTTATGACGTATACGAATTTAAAATATATGTTCGGTTAATATTGAAAAATGAAAAGCTGAAAAATGAAACTGATGAAAAACTGAAAAATGAAAACCTGAAAAATAAAAAAACGACAATGGAAAACTGAAAAATGGAACACTGAAAAATGGAAAACTAAAAAATGAAATACTGAAAAATGGAAAACTGAAAAATTATTTTATGACGTACATTCAAAGATAATTTCTTAGAATTTTGACTGTAATCGGCGGACAGATCTTAGAACTTTTGAGCCGCATATAGTGATGTGAGGCCGGAGGCCGAACTCAGCGATGCCGCATGCATCGCCGCACTCCGCGAGGAGCTAGAAATGGCCGGAGGCCATTTCTAGTATATGTTTAAAATAGTCTTTAAAATAGTTTATTTTATTAAATTAAATTAAAATGATGATTTAGGAATTCTTCCATTGAATAAAAAGCCTTACCTAACAGGTATCTAAACAATGTGCATTTAAACTTGTTAAAATTTTCGATAATACCAAACATGCCTATAAAGTGATTGTAACAGATGACGCCCCGGGGTATACATGAGAATCTTGTCCTAGTCTCAAACGAGAAAAGGGTAGGTGTAAGTTATGCTTTTGCCTGGTATTGTAATTATGAAACATATCATTTCTAACATGGTTACACTCATCTTTTTTAACACTTAATACTATCAGGTATAATCTCTCTCTTATTTATAATAATAATAATAATAATTTATTAATTCCTTACAAAGTTAAAACTTCTGAATACGTCATTATTGTTACATAATCACAATACAGTTAATGATAATATAAATACAAATATAAATATGATATATCAACAAACTAGGATAAGAGTTGTAGAACAAAACACGGTAAAATTATTTACATTACACAGTTGTAGTTTAAAATATATTTACAAACACACATATATGCAGTATAGGTATGTTAGTTATTTCTGTTCTGAGTTTGTTGCGACATATACTCAAAAAACTCATCAATGCTATAGAATGGATTATCAGTAAGCATTGTTTTTATGTGGTTCTTGAATTTATTGAATTCTAGTGTACGTATATTTATTGGTAGAGCATTATATAGTTTAACGTCTGTACTGCTATCCATTCTTCTTAGTCGTGTTTGAGGTAATAGTAAATCCTTTTTATTTCTTGTGTCATGCTTATGTATATCTGTCATTACTTGAAATTTATCAATATTTTGTTTGACATATAACAATTTCGTGAAAATTATTAATGAGAAGAGCGTCATAATTTTTAGATGTTTAAATATTGGTACGCAGGAGTCTCCAGGCTGAGCCTCTACTATAGATCTCACTGCATTTTTTTGAATTAAAAAAACCCTATTCAAGTGTAATTGAGCAGTTGTGCTCCAGATAGCTAAGCCATATCTCATAATGGATTCAAACAATGCATAGTAAGTAGTGACTGCAGCTGGTTGATTTATAAACTGTTTGACTTTCCGTATAGCATAGACTGCACTGTTTAGCCGTCTGCAGAGTTGATTGATATGTTCATTCCAGGTAAGTCTAACGTCTATATACAACCCCAAGAATTTGGTAGAAAGTGCTTCGGGGTTGGCATTTACATTAAATGAAAGTTTAGTCTCAAAAACAAGCGATTTGGTTTTATTTTCATTCAGTACAAGCTGATTTGTAGTGAACCACGTTTTAGCTTGGTTCATGACCTGCCCAAAGACTGTCATCGGATCATCTCCCTTTTTAACACTCACTATATATTGTAACCAATATTACTACTTTTAATTACAGTTTTTATTCAATCTAAAATAAGATAAGGCATTAAGCACATACAGATGCTTTCAAACATCTAAGTGTTTTTTAATTAAGTATGTATACAATTAAATATGTGTCTTTACTGTAAACTTTTATTGTATTTGCTACTATAGTTTTTTGATAATAATAATAATATATACAAATATGCTTGCCGTTCCGATCCTTCTCTACTCTTTCGGAGTAGTCAAGTGGACTAGAGAAGAGCTGCGTCAACTCGATGTAGTAACCCGCAAGAAGATGCATCTCAATAGGAGCTTGCATTCTAAATCGTCCGTTCCACGGTTATATCTCCCACGACATCGGGGAGGCCGTGGACTCTTGAGCTTGGAGAGTCTCCATAGCAGGATGGTTCTGGATGGAGCATGTAAGGTCATCAGGAGTTTGGATCCCCTCCTCTGCATGGTCCGAGACCATGAAAATGCAGAGGTAAGAGCTTTTCTCTTTAAGGCAGCACGGAGAGCAGCCGATGAACTTGGTCTCATCTTTGACGTCGAGCGGGTAAATCTCGACTCTGTCACCGAGTTGGAACCCGTTCGACTAAAAGCCCACATTAGAGCTGCAGAACAGAACATCCTTCTGCAGCGCCATAAGGACAAGCCATTGCACGGGGTCTTCTATAAAAATATAGAAGACCTCGGCTTATCCGAAAGGCTGACCTTCGCCTTCTTAAGGTCAGCTGGGCTGAAGTCTGAGACCGAAGGATTCATAATGGCTTGCCAGGATGGTGTATTTAACACCCTCGTCTATCGACGTTGTGTCATGGGTATGGAGGTCCCTGATGTCAGCTGCAGGGCCTGCCGCAGGGCGCCGGAGACTGTAATGCACTTACTGTCAGCTTGCCCGACATACGCAGTCTCGGCCTATATTCACAGACACGACGCAGCATTACGAGTGCTTTACTATTATCTAAGGCACTCGTATGGTATAGACGAAACACCAGTGCTGCCTTACGCTCCGGGGGATATTGAGTCCGTTGTGGGGAATGAGAAGTGTCTAATTTATTGGAACTACTCGTTTCCCACCGTCAGGCAAATACAAGCCAATAAGCCTGACATAGTACTCCTCGACCACCAACTCAAGACAATGTATATATGAGGAGGAAAAACGGACAAAATATCGAGATTTGCTCTTCGAACTCCGCAGGCTTTATCCAGGCCATTCTGTTAAAATAGTGGTACTGATTATAGGAGCCCTCGGTGGAATGAGACAGACGCTGCTTTCAGAACTAAAGATCATACCGGCATGCCGAGATTCGGCAGAGATCTTAGCCGGCAGAATGCAGAAAGCTGTCATCCTCGGTTCATTGCGTCTACTCAGGGCACACGATTCGCGGACCTGGTAGTCACTCACCCCACGGGTGTGGGGAGTGGCTATTGGTATTACCAACTCCCCTCTGTGAGGGTCGGAGCCACAGAGTAGGGTGACTGGTTTTTTGCAAAAAAAAAAATATATATATATAAACATGGTAAGGTTAGAATCTCCAAATTTATAAATATTTCTTTGCATGAACTTCGCGGGTGTGCTTTTACCATGCATCTGAGTATCTTCTTTTGAGCGACAAATGCTTTCTCAATATATGATGAGCTTCCCCAGAATAGAAGACCATAGCTTAAAATTGAATAAACTAGACCATGATAGGCCAGTTTTAGTACCTTGAGAGACACAGTTTCTCGCAGCTGTCTAATTACAAAACACACAGTGCACAATCTACCCACTACATATTCGATCTGTTTTTACCATGTTAGTTTTTGATCGACAGTAATACCAAGAAATTTGATACTATCAATCCGTTCAATAGATTTATGGTTAATTTTTATGAGTGGAGCAAAATCATACTTAATATTTTTTTGTTGAAATAGCATAAAGAAGGTTTTCTTTTCATTTACAGATAATCCATTATTTATACACCAGCAATAGAATTCATTTGAGCAAATATTAGATATAGTAATAGATTTTTGAAGTATTTCTTCTGCAATTAGTTGATTGGTGTCATCAGCATAAATAATAGTTTTATTAGGATTGCTACATGAGTATTCTATATATTGTCTGAAAGTATTCTATGTCACTCATAAAAATTATAAAAAATAATGGTCCAAGAATTGATCCCTGGGGTACTCCTGTTAATATTCTCTTTGGCTGTGATTGACTATCTCCAACTGTTACTATTTGAGACCTATTCTGTAGATAGGAAGTTGCCCAGTCATTAGTAATACCTCTAACTCCAATGCGATAAAGTTTATCCAAAAGCAATTGATGGTCTATTGTATCAAATGCTCTACTGAGATCGAAATATAAGGCGATTGGGTATTCTTTATTATTTAAATATTTATAAATATTTTCGCTCAGTTCTTTAATGGCAGTTTCAGTGGATTTTTTATGTCTAAAACCATGCTGACAGTTGGGTAAAAGATTTTTTTGTTCTAAAAAACTACTTAATCTATTATTGAACGCACAATCTATGACTTTTGCAAATTGCGATTGCAAACAAATATTTCTGTAATTATTTACATCATTTGCAGATCCTTTATTTTTAAATAATGGTATTGATTTAGATATTTTTAAGACATTGGGGTATTTACCAGTAGAGAAGCTAATGTTTATTATGTAAGATAGTGAAGCACATATCAAATCACTGACCATCCTTAAGGATAATCCATGAATGCCATCAATACCAGCGGTGGGGGTCTACATATTTACAGTGACGAGTAATTTTAGGCGTTCTAGATATATGGAAACAAATTAGACCCAACTTTGGATTAAAGTTAAAGAACACAAATTTTCAATTTTTTTTTAAATTTACTTTTATATTTTTATATTTTTTACAGTTCTTGGACGAGTTAGTGTGGCGTGAATGGTTTGGAACGTCTTCATTGCAAGCCTTTGACAACTTGGTAATTCATTTATCAGAACAAACCCGCTTTGATAGTGGCCAGTCTCTAATAACTCGATTAAACAAGGTTGCCCAAAATCCTTTCAAATATTGGGCTATTCCAATCGGAAACTCGACGAAGGTGGTGGAGAATGCACAAAAAAAACCACCGAGGACCCGAAAGCCAGAGGCACCTAAGGTGACTCAGAGCGTGACTGTAGACGTTAATCGTCCTCCTAAATCTACGTCTCCTGACGTGCCAGAGCAGATGGTTCCATTAGAAAATTATTATTATGGAACGATCGACCATTATGCTAAGAACACAAAAATAGTACTAAATATGAAGTGTCCATTTTGTAAGTCATTATTTAATAATAACATTCAGCTTATGAATCATTTATTCAAGCACGCACATAATGTTTCCCAAGATGCTCAGCTCTGCCGATATTGTTTAACAAGCGTACCCACTGCCAATGACCTGCTTAAACACATAGGTATGTAAAATTAAAATGATTCTTTATTTGTAGTGTTAGAATTAAAGAGAGAGAGTTTTTTGTGGCCTTGGGATTTTGAGATTGAACTTGCTGATAATGACCAGATTTTGACTATTCGGACGTTTGAATTTGATAAACCTTAACGCTCTTCTTTTCAGCTACTTCTCACCCCGCTGAAACCAAATTCGATAATGGTTTTGTATGTCTGATTTGCGAAACCCAATACATGAATCCATTTGTGCTTGGCAAGCACATGTCGAAAGAACACTGCCCCTCCGAACTTCCCTACCAATGTGGAACTTGTGGTTATCGTTGCTCTAATCACAAACAAGCCATCGATCACTTCTACAAGCAGCACGACAACGGACCTACGATACAGTGTCCTTTCTGCTTGAAATCCACTACCGTATTCTCTTCCTCACGCAATATCGTTCAGAACATGAATTACTTCATCCAACATCTGCAGAAACATCAAAGGAAGCAGTTCGCTAAGCGATGTGGAAAGTGCAACTTGTGGTTTGTCCAGAAGGATGTGCTTAGAGACCACCAAATGAGGATGCACGTTTCACAAAGAGGTAAAAATGGTTTGGTACCATGGACCGCACCCAGAAATGGAGTTATGGTGCCTAAATCGAAGATGGATAAGTACCCCGGTGATGCTGATGTTATTAACTTTGGTACGCTATATTTCAACGTTTCGAAGAATCTGTTGTGCAAAGAGTGCAACACGCCGATGGACACTCCGAAACATTTTCCGTAAGTAAAAGATTAGTACTTCACATAAACACATGCACAAACTGTTATTTCCTTAGATCATTTGAAAGCTGTCAGAACCCTAATTGTCAGTATTCTACGTGCTGTACTAATGCGATGCAAGAGCACAACGCCAAGTGCAGTAAAACCAATAATCCAGTAGCTGAGGAGAAACTGCCGTTTGAAATGTTCTGTATTTGTGGGTACAGCGATAAAGATGGTAAGTTTTTTTTTTTGTTTTAATATTCTCATTGCAGCGTCGCTTGTTTTACACACCCAACCCACACTTTCCTGCTAAGTAACAAATGTGAAACTTTTTTACTTAATCAGGGTGTCTAGCGACTGGCAAATCCTGAAAAACTGGGAACTATACGGGATTTTTATGTTACGCTTTAAATGCGGAAATTGCCGGCTGAATGCTTATGTGTTAGGCTTGAAACCAAGGAGTCCCAGGTTCAAAGCCGGACTAGGGTATGGATGTTTAATGGCGCTTTTAATGTGTTTGAGAATGTAGCAGTGGTCTAAAAGGGGTCGTGAAAAGCAACCCGGCTAGTTGCTGTACCACTTCTGAGTTTGAGCCTGAGCTGCGGCAGATGATGTCACAAGGAATGGTCATTGTATAATTGTCACTAATGCTAAATTCTGCCAGGACGTTGATCTAAATAAGTTGATTAAAAAAAAGGGAAACATCTTTGAGAATTGAATTAAATTTTTTGATATTAAAACATATTTTTTTTAGAGGGCGGAATATTAAAACGTAATATTTTTAGTCGCAAACTCCTCTATAAAATCCTTATTTTACTATAAGGAATGTAACCAGACTGCAACCAACAGTTACTCTCCGGGCTATGTGCTGCTACGATTTACACGTACATAAACAAATAAATACGTTGGATATTAATGATTATAAGATATTACATAACGAAATCACTTGGGCTACTGTAGCGTAGCAGATATCGTAGGGCACAAACTTAACCCGGATAAGTGATGTACGTGCCTACGATAAAATTTCTCTAGCTCAGACTATCTCAGGGCGTTAAACCCAAGTTTACATAAACTATGACAAATTATTAGTTTACTTACTTAACAAATCACTGAGGCTTCCATACGTAGTGGTCGCAGACGAAATAATGATACTTTCTTTAAAAATGAAATGCACTATATTATACAATTTACAGATATTTGTTCTCTAGCATGTAACCTGGGGATGTTCAAAAGGTGTGGCAAATTTCTCGATTAATAAGTTACAACATTAATAAAATGCCTCGTGTAGCTACACATCGGGTCTGACAATGGGTCTGATTTAGAGAACCTCCTTAAATAAATATAAATGCATAAAATCTTTAAATATGTACAAGTTAAAATACAAAGGTATGAATTGATATAACCGAGCCGAACCACCGAAGGTGGTCCCCGGTAAGTAAGAACAACAACACACTTATTTAGGGTGGTACGATACCGACTTCGACGTGGAAGAACTGTAGCCCTACGGAGATGTCTTCGGGACAAAAGAAATTGACCCAAGGATGGGGTTGATTATAGCCTCTCCAGCCCTGGAACTTTCTAACGGTGTGTGGATGCCCCGTCCGTGGAACTTTACTGATGTGTGTGGAAGCCCCGTCCGTGGAACCCTAAAGATATCACGATTTAATTTGCAAAGTCAGAAATGCACGTGAAGCGTGCCTAATGTGAGCAATTCAAATCTGACATAACCTACAAAAGAAATATAATTTACCTCACTGATGAGGGAATAATCCACCAAGGTTCCTCGAAAGCCACAGTCGGATGAATGGGGTCGAGTCCGCCTTTCGAGTTGACACGATATTTCCAAAGGAAAGCCTGCAAACTTGCGAAACACGTGGGTAGAGAACGGGTAAGATGGCGTGAAGAGGTTAGCTTACCTTGTATAATTAAATATCCTGCCTCCGCAGTTAAAATTTACACACAACAACAAAATATTCCGCTAAACGAAACAACAACAGATTGAGAAAATTTTCCTGTGTTGATAATTCCAAAATCCACCAGGATTGCCTTGGATAAACCGAGGTTCATAGAATTATCAACTACCTACGCCAACAAAAATGGTTGCCTTCCGTTTCTCTGCTTTTCACGTGCCGCAAGTGTATCGCCCTCCCGTGGAGAATAGCGAAATGTGTTACGGACGTAGCAGTTGTTATTATGCGGCCCACAAAATGCTAAGGCATATGGTGGGTCGCATACGCTAGAGGTCTGCAACAGTGCCCCGCCGAGCGCTGAATAAGTTGTAACTTGTATTTCTAAAAGTACATTTGAACTATGCTAAGCCCAGTCAGGCTATTTATTTTTCAATTGCAACAGACACTGGACTGCTAGATGGCGCCTACTGACTATTTTACATGTCGCTATCCCAAAGATACCGAAATGTATTCAATAGTCAAGTGATCCTCGTGTCGCTCGTCACATGCTTACCTTGCACTGACGAGAGTCAACAGCTCGAAACTGCAGTCTGTAAGTGGTGTGTGACGACTGGCACGAGAGCTCCTTTAAATAGGATCAGTCTTTCGGCTGGTGTTTGTTACAATTGAAGCATTAACGTTTTGATGGTAATATGCAATTATTACACTTAACACGCCAGGCTTGTAATTCAGCGCTCGGCGGGGCACATAGCCCGGAGAGTAGCTGTTGGTCGCAGTCTGGTTACGGTCCTTATAGTAAAATAAGGATTTTATATAGAGGAGTTTGCGACTAAAAATATTATGTTTTAATATTCCGTCCTCTAAAAGCACATTTGAACTAAATTTTTTGATGTAATCCACAACATCCATATCGGCATATGTGACTTAAAAAGAATGAGTGCAGATGTAGGTGCTTCTTCTGTATTAAAACATTAAATTTAAATCATTTTGGCGATATTTTTAGTTTGACATGGAAACCATGAAATGGCGGACAAGTACCGATGTATACCACGGTTTTATTTTTACATTTCGGTGAAAAAAATTTAAGGGAATTTCCCAAAAAACTACCGGGAATTTTTAAGTTAGGATTCGTTAGACACCCTGTTGACACGTTCGCTGCTGGTAGTACATTGCGCAGTGCTGGTGTCGCCATATGGCGATCTGGTCTTTTGTATATTATATTGCAGGTATATGATATGCATTGTGCACGTATTGTACGTATGTATGTATGTATATGCATGTATGTGTATATTATATTGCAATTTACATTTCCTATGTCTAATTTGGATTGTTATAAGATGTTTCGTCATTAAAAAAAAACCTACTCAGCATTGGGGGATACCTAACAAAATCCCATCAGCAGCGAATGTGTTAAACTGTATGTTAAAAAGTTTCCATTTTCCATGTTATGATTTTTAGTTGTATTTTTTTTTTAGCATAGAACTCATGTTGGAAAGCTCTGTCATTTTACAAAACAGAAAATTGTTTTGTATATCTGCACCTATGTCCCTTTTTAAAAAAAAAATAAATAAATTTGGCACACAGCGCCGCCGACCCCCCACCCACCCTAAGAATCGATTGTTTGCGAATATCCTTCTTTCTGTTGACTTTGTGACTACTATATATAAAAATAAAGATCAGAAAATTCTCTATCAAATAAGTGTCTTGTAATATCCAATGGACTTCCAAGATTTGTTCAGTTTGGTCAAAGTTGGTGTCGCTATGACAACTAATTTTGACATCGCCTCTCAAATTCGACTATATCCTCGCCTCACATACATAATTTTGCGAACTGTTTGATTTCCAATAAAATTCAATTATTCCTCCAACTATATGAGGAAGATTTTCGAGGCTTGTTCGATTTACCAGATTTTGGCCATCAAAATTAGATTAGCAAAAAAAAAGTAGTTTTTCCTGATTTTGAAGGCTGTGTCTCAAGAACCGAATGTGCCTCAAAAGTCTGTCTTATAGATAGATAGATATCTTTATGTTCATGTAAAAAAAATTATATAACCCTCAATATTTCGTTTAAACTGCTTTTCCTTGAATATGGTTTGTTATACGGCTAATTATCAAGAAGGCCTTTTTATGTCGGTAGCACAGTAGTTAGCGTGTCAAGCTTTCTCTCTAAGCATGCCTAACGAAGTGGATTCGAGCTTCAACTACTACAAAGTAATTTTCAATTATAAATTACTCCCCAAGGGTGGTTCAAATCCCACTTTAAAGTGTATGGCCTCCTCTTCTTTACTCACACAAGTCTAGACATAAGAGGGTCATTCAAATGATCTGGAAGGCGGTCAAAACATTTAATTTATAACTATTTATTTATGTAATATTACAAAATTACGAGATACCATTTTTGTAAGTAATTTTCTTATCCTTTTTCTTATATATGTATTTTATTCGTAAAGTTAATTGAGAAAAGATATTTTTTAAGATAGATCACAAAAAAAAAATTGATGAAGATTCCTCCTCAACAATTTTTTTAATAAAATGTCGGAGTTTTCCGTCGCCAGTTCTTAGAAGAAGTGTCTTCTGAAATTATAAAATACCATTAATCTTTCTGCATCAGAGTTGGCTGTGATATTTTTTAAACTTGACAACTAATAAAAAGTCTTAAACAGCATATAATTCCTAATTTCCGCATATTTTAAAGTTCCTGCTTTGTCATTGATAGACAGACAAAGAAAGAGTGACCCCAATATACTGCCTTGAGGAACGCTATGTATAATGTTTTGTTTATTAGACAAAACTCCTTGCCACTTAACACTGACTTCTGTCAAAAATAACTTGAAGTATGCCATTTTTGACCTTTCTATTTGACATCCAGCAATCGCGTTATATGCATTCGATTTGCTCATAGATGCGCCTTATTTTCGCCAAAATTGGTGAAATACTCCCCTTTGTCACAAAGATAATTTTGTTTTTTTAAATTCTTTTGAAAATGGTGGATGGACCTATGAATATCGAGCAGGTCTAGATTTCTTCAGAATTTCATTACGAACAAGCTAATATTTTTGTTATTCGTATTCAATTACTTGAATGCAACACATTACGTAGATAAGAAAAAAATCTTGAAAATGCATCAGAAAGTGCATATAAATTTTGAGGCTCCACTCACTTTTCTAGAAAACATTTCTTCATAATCAGGTCAAAAAACATAAAAATCGTCAATAAAGTTTCCCCTGGAAAATAACCAATTTGATTGTACCCACTATGACTGCGGAATGCTTAAGACTTTCTTAGATGACATGTTTATTTGCGAATTTTTCCTATTTATGTACCCCAGTGAGCTGGAAAGTGAATTTCATTACTTAAGAGCAGCCATTTTCGTCAAATTATAACCACAAAATATTTAGTTACAATTGAATGAGTATAGTTTCTTTATTGTGATAGGATTTTTAAGTTGTTAAAATTATATTGCTATTTTACCATAAAATATATTGAATAAAATACCTGAAAAAATAAATCCATGTCACAAAGTGAAATTGTTCATGACCAACTTGTAATGCAAAAAGACTCAATCCCACAGAAAAAACAGTACACTTTCCTACTTCCCGCATCACATCCTGCTTAGAGGCGTCCTGCCCGAACCAACAAACTCCTATTAAAGAGTATGAAGCCATATCCATGAAAGCTTTCTACCCAACATATGCTGGTATACATACATTATAAATTAAAACTTTGACATTACCTCAATCGTTATACTAACTAACATTAAAGTATTTCTAATGTTATTTTCCCTGTAGGAAATCAAATGGCAAGACACTTGGCTATTTGTGAAAGAAAATCTGCATACCCCTCTCGAAATGAAGCTAAATCAGCGATTGTAACACATAGTATGTTAGACGTCCTTGGGCTAGTAAGAAAACCTGAGGAAGGTCCATCGGGCATTAAAAAAAAACCTCTAATTACACCCGCAAAAAAAGAGCCAGTCGAAAATAATACTGAAACGTCTCATAGTCAGATGGAAGTGGATCACGTTGTGGAAACAGTTGAAGATGTTGAAACACAAAAAGACAATGAAGTATTAGTTATAGAATCGGATAAATCAGTAGACGACACAGAAAGTGTAGTTGAAGTAATTGACAAACCAGAAGAAACTGATTGTGTAAATGTAATTGAAGATGAAGATGCAAGTAAAAGTTTAAAGGAAAGTGGCGATGCGGAAGAAACTGACCATCTGGAAGAAAGCAAAGAAGTAGCAGCAAGCAGTCAAATAGAAACAAACGAAAAACAGGGAGCAGATGATGTAGAAGAGAAAAGCGATAAAGATGGAAATGATAAGGAAGAAGTGAATATTACAAATGAAGGTGATAAGGAAGAAAACAAGGGTGATAAAATAGAAGCACACGATAAAGTAGACGAAAGTGAACAAGTAGAAGTCAAAGAAAACGAAAAGATTGAAACAAGTGATAAAGAAGACAAAGCAAAAGATGAAATAGAAATAAGTGAAAAATTGACTGAAACATGCGAAGTCAATGAACCAAATGAAATAAATGAAGAAGTGTCAGAGGCAGAGAGTTCTAGGTCTCCGGAGAGTGAAAAGGTTCAAGAAGAAAAGCCTAGCAAAATTATCGAATCTGATGAAATTAATGATTCTGACAATGCCACGGAGGTACAAAATTTCCAGGAAGAAACATCGACTGATGCTGAAAAGGTCCAAGAAGAAAGCCCTAAAGAAATTATCGAATCTGACGAAACCAATGAATCTACACCTGATGAGGTTACTCAAATATCAACAGAGGTGCAAAAACTTGCTGAAGAAAGATTGGATAATGTTGAAAAGAACGTGGAAGAAGTGTCGACTGCATCTTTAATCGAAGAAAGTATTGACAGTGAAAAAGAGCAAGCACAAGCTTCATTAGACATTGAGAATATTAGGTCAGGTATTGAAGAGATAAACGAAGCCATTAGTGGAAAGGAACCAGTGTTAAATGATGCTACGGCAATTGTAGAACAATTGTCTCCTGTTAATGAAATGGAAACGTCAGAAGTGATCCAAGAAAAGCCTAGTTCTCTTGAACCTGAAATTACATCAGATGACATACAAAATCTCATTTCTGACGTGGTAGGGGAAAAGGTGAATCACAATATAAATTTTGATGATGACGAGACACCCGGCATGGAGACAGAGACTGATATTACCGCTTTTTCCACCGGCGAGGAATCTCATGGTCTAGGTTCCAGGCAAGTGGAGGACGTTGCTATGCAGATTTCTCAAGACGAGAGTATGGATATTCCGGAAGCTTCGAATGAAGTCATGGAAAGTGAGGTGACTCCCATGGAAACGGACTAATACGGAATTACTAAATATAAATAATTGTGTATGTAAGTAAAGAGAGTGTTTGTATCAAACATAATATTTAGCTTGATGAGATGGCCCTTATTCTATAAAATTTGTAAATAGTAAATATATATTTAAGATTTTTGTAAAAAGTTTATGTTCAGTAAATTTGTAACCTTCAAAAAGACTTGGTGCATTAGTATATAATTTAACTAAATGTTTAAAAAGATGTTTACTCGACATTTTGTTTTATTTTTATAGACAACTATTTTAGTATTTTCTCTAGTTGTGTTGCACTATTTGTACGTTTAATTTTGTTTTCTAGTTATCTTTATTTTATTTTCAAAATAAAAATATTTTCAATTTATTGTAGATTTGACTGGTACTTTTTATTTGAGCGAGTGCAAGAAGCTGTTTTACATGTGCATCAATGAGCCGATGGTAATTTGTGCTGTAAGCTGTTACAATTTAAATTACGGTGGTAGGTTTAGCCAAAAGGCTATTCCCTCACTTAACCCAATTGAGCACAAAAAAACTATTTCAAAGTAGTAATATTATATTTATTAACCATTTGTATGATACAATATATGGCATGTCAGCATCTAAATTTAAAAATTATATTGCATAACATCATAAGACGTTGATACATAATTAAAATAATAAAATAATGGACAGAAACAAAGACAGATGTATATTGTCTGAAAGTTATTTTTGGCATTCTTCGAATATTCTTTCCTATTATTTGGGTTTTCTACCACATGTATTATTATCCTCTTCAAAACAAATCACCGAATCTACAAAATAATAGAATTATTGGAAAAAAGAGCCTCTGCGCCCGTAACGTTTACGCCAAAGGAAAAGTCAGAGGTTATGTTTTGCAAATAATATAAATCGGAATAAACACAGAAATAATGTATTTAGCTGACGTTTCGGAAAGTAATCTCTTTCCGTTTTCAAAGTTTTTTTTTGGAAGAACTCTTATTTTGCTGTGTATGTCAAATACACTGCTTTAAGATTCTGTTTATGTTATTTCCATAGATACTTACACAGAACATAGAACTGATGATATTTTCTTTTAGATAATGTTGAGTTTGTTAGTTCTTCTTTTAACATTGGTAGCCAAGTTGTACAAATATCTACAGAACAATTCGATACGCACTTATCTTCATTTAATAAGATTATTGCTGATTCTTTTATTTTTCTTTTTTTGGTATCTGTTTCTTTTGTTAAAATTTTTGCCGAGCCCCAGTCTATTATATGTCCGTTTTCCCAAGCATGTTCACAAATCTTTGATTTCTGAATTTCATTCTTTCTAATGTAATTCTTGTGCTCATCCAACCTCACACTGAAAGGTCTGGATGACTCACCCACATAACATTTATCACATTCGCACGGGATATTGTAAATACAGTTTTTTGAATTCTGCTCCGTGTTTATCGGTTTTGTTTTTGTTAAAATAGATCTTAAAGTATTGTCTGAAAGTTATTTGTGGCATTCTACGAATATTCTTTCCTATTATTTGGGTTTTCTACCACATGTACTATTATCCTCTTCAAAACAAATCACCGAATCTACAAAATAATAGAATTATTGGAAAAAAGAGCCTCTGCGCCCGTGACGTTTACGCCAAAGGAAAAGTCAGAGGTTATGTTTTGCAAATAATATAAATCGGAATAAACACAAAAATAATGTATTTTGCTGACGTTTCGGAAAGTAATCTCTTTCCGTTTTCAAAGCTATTTTTTTGAAGAACTCTTATTTTGCTGTGTATGTCAAATACACAGCTTTAAGATTCTGTTTATGTTATTTCCATAGATACTTACTACTTACACAGAACATAGAACTGATGATATTTTTTAGATAATGTTGAGTTTGTTAAGTTCTTCTTTTAACATTGGTAGCCAGGTTGTACAAATATCTACAGAACAATTCGATACGCACTTATCTTCATTTAATAAGATTATTGCTGATTCTTTAATTTTTCTTTTTTTGGTATCTGTTTCTTTTGTTAAAATTTTTGCCGAGTCCCAGTTTATTCTATGTCCGTTTTCCCAAGCATGTTCACAAATCTTTGATTTCTGAATTTCATTCTTTCTAATGTAGTTCTTGTGCTCATCCAACCTCACACTGAAAGGTCTGGATGACTCACCCACATAACATTTATCACATTCGCACAGGATATTGTAAATACAGTTTTTTGAATTCTGCTCCCTGTTTATCGGTTTTGTTTTTGTTAAAATAGATCTTAAAGTGTTCCCCGTTTGAAATACCATCCTAACATCAAATTTGTCACCTATACGGCGTAGCTTTTCCGATAGTCCGTATACATAAGGAATTATTGCTGTATAATGACGTTCAGGTTTTTGTCGTACCTGATTGTCCCTATTTTCAACATTTATGAAAACTCTATCAACAAAGGCTTCAGGATATTGATTTTGTACTAGAACCTCTTTGATAAATTTTTTTCTCGTTATTTAATAGATGATATTATTTTGGCCCTATCGTATAAACATTTTGCAACACCACTTTTAACATTTATTGACTGATTTGAGTTAAAATTTAGATATCTATTAGTATGTGTTGGTTTTCTATAAACGCTTGTTTCAATTGTATTATTTACCCTTCTAATTAAAACATCTAAAAACGGTAGTTCATTCCTACTTTCTACTTCTAATGTGAATTTAATAGACGGTTCCTTACTATTTATATTTTCCAAAAAACTATCTAGTAAATCAACACCATGAGGCCAAATTGCAAAGATGTCGTCAACATATCTCCACCAGACAACCGGTTTGTTTATACAATTTTGAACGTGTGTTCTCAAAGTTCTCCATAAATATGTTGCTTAAAATTGGTGATAATGCAGACCCCATAGCCATACCAAAATCCTGCTGATAGAACTCATTGTCCAATTGAAAATAGGTTGTTTTTATACACAGTGTTAAGAGTTCCATTATGCTATTTACACTTAATTTAGTTCTAGTTTCCAAATTATTATCAGTTAGCAACCTGTCTTTAACTATTTTTAAGGTCTCATCTACCGGAACATTGGTAAAAAGACTAACTACATCAAAACTAACCATCAGGTGTGATTCATGAATATCGTTTTCATAAATTATTTCTATAAAATGTTTACTATTTTTAATATATGAATCGGTGTTTCCAGATAATGGATCAATAATTTTAAGTAAAAATTTTGCCAAATTATGACATGATTATGGTGAATTAATAGAACTAACAATTGGTCTTAAAGGAATATTTTGTTTATGTGTCTTTGGTAAGCCATAAAAATGAGGAGGCTTACTACGATGCGGTGTAAGTTTCCTTCATTCAAAATCATTAAATTCATGTTTGTATTTAAACAAAGTTCTGTAAATTTTGCTCTCTATTGACTTTATTGGATCTTTGTTTAGTTTTGAGTAGGGTCCCTCATTTACAAGAGTCATGATTTTTGTGTTATATATATATCTTTATCTATAATGACTGTGGCATTACCTTTGTCTGCTGGCAAAATTTTTATACTTTTATCGCGTTTTAAAGAATGTATCGATAACTTTTCTTCTGGAGTTAAATTGTCTTTAATTTTGTATTGCTTCTCTAAAGCAATTTTTTCCCGTATGCGATATTCATTACCATTATCTGTTGGTAAATTTTGAGCCGTTTTTTCTATTGCCGCTACTATATCAAATTTTGGAACAGTTTGGGTTTATTGCAAAATTTAATGCTTTTGATAGGACAAGCCTGTCTGAAATGGACAAAAGTCTTTTTGACATATAAATGACAGTCCTGTTAATTAAAGGGCGCAGAGGCTTTTTTTTCCAATAATTCTATTATTGTGTAGATTCGGTGATTTGTTTTGAAGAGGATAATAATACATGTGGTAGAAAACCCAAATAATAGGAAAAAGTACAGATGTATACTTGGTATACTTACAAGCTAATACAACAAACAAATTAAAAACTAGAGACTGTGTCTGTAGATCTGTCTAAGAATTCATTTACACTAGTAACCACTATTCAGTAGTAAGTCCTTAATTCTTTTCTTATATCTTAATAAGTTTAAACCTCTAATACTTTCACGTAGGCTATTATACCGGGTGTAACAGGATCATGGTATACCTCCCTTTTCTCCTTTAGTTTTGAAGATGATTGAAATTTTAGGATATACTTACGTACATATAAGCGGCACTTTTGACATAAAATTGATTTTTTTCACTTCCGGTTTCGCCGGAAGTGACACTAACTTTTGATTTTTAAATGGAACACCCTGTATATTATTGCATTTTTGAATTCTGCATAATTTTCTGAATTCAAAGATACCAAATAAGTGACATTTCAAACATTTATTTTTTTTACAATATAATTTTTAGTTTCCTTTTAAGTGTGCCATGGCGGTTCCGATTTATTCTAAATGACCTGTGTAATGCTACAAAAATCGAAATCCCGTTAAAAGCACTAAATTACGTGATTTATGAGCAAATAAAATTCACCAAAATTGTTATTGGGGCAAAACTCATTTTTTTCAAATGGAACCATATCGGCACCGTGTTACGGTCGTGAGCAAAAAAAATAGGACAAGTCTTATAACGGTATTTTGCTAAAATCTAGTTTTGTACATCTAACTTTAATTTTTGTGATATTGTCAGTTAGTTGCCATAATTTATTGCAAGTGTGCAAAAAACTAATATGCCTCATATAAGCGATTTAGTTAAATCTAAAACAGAAGATGGATGGTCAATGAGACAAATTGCACTGCGTTATAATATTGACAAAAATTCAGTGTGTAACATTTTAAGAAAGTGGAGAATAACCAGTACGATTAGTAGAAATCCTGGATCAGGGCGACGAAGGATATCAACTCAACAACAAGATTTGCAATTGGTAAATGCTTTAGTAAAAAATCCATTTTACTCAGTTAATAATAGTAATAATAATAACTTTATTCATGGAATGTTACATACGAATACAAACATAAGATGAATTGGCATCAGGACAAGATAAGTACATAATTATTCAGTACTTGTACATAATAAATGGAGAAAATATATTGTATATAAAAAGCACAATAAGACAAGAAAAATGTTACAGATATATACTACATATATAAGACACACTTAAAAGATAAGATTAGTATACACATTATAAATATTTCATAACAAATGTTACAGGTATACTACCTATTGGACACATTTAAAAGTTTAGTATAAACATTAAACTAGATATTTCATACAGAAAGACAATGACAAATAAAAATACAAGAAACACTGAGTAACTGTGACACCGATTATAATGAGGAAGTTGCATGATTTTTTTTATATCACAGATAGATCGACGACAGAAAAATATGCTTCCTCGTATTTTTTCTTTTTATTAAAATTGAAGGTGAAAAAAAATATTTATTTCGGCTGAGAATTTAAAACCATTAAAACGCTCTATCCCTAACGAATAGTGTCATTCGTAACCTGTAGCGTCACGTCGTTATTGTTAAAACGTTGAAATATTTAAAAAGGAAACTATGGTTATAGATAAAACACGTTAGGGATGTTATAAAATGATTATCCATCGTATTAACCAATAATTAATAACAAGATTAAGAATAACAACGTAAATTAGCAAATTCAGATCCAATTAGTGACGTCAAAGCAATATTATAGCGTTTTCAGTCACGTGGTTTTGTTTACACAAAAGTTCAAATTTTAATGTGGCATATTTACGAGAAGCGAAATTTTTCTATGAGTTTCTTTTATTATATTATCAACTTATAAAGTACATATTGTTACGTGTTTACAGTCTTCAGTAAACACTCTGTGAGTTCCAATAACTTGCAACAAGAATCTTCACAAACCACTATTTATTTATCACTTAAATTACACTAGTAATTACTTAAAAATTCACACAACTAATAATAACTTACTCTAATATAAATTTACTACTTTTAATACACTATGTACTTTACTTTTCTTCTTAAGCTTGTCAACTCTTGTCTAACCTAAAAACTCTCTGTCTGTTTACTCCACTGAACTGAACTGTACTGCCTACTTCACTCAACTGAACTCTTCTTCTACAAACTGTCTCTGTAACCAGAACTGTACTGGATACTAAACTGAACTGTTCCTTATACTTCACTAAACTGTACTGTTCCCCCATGCTGGATTCACCTCTTTATATACACCCATAGAAATGTACCAGAACAGTATTCCATAATTTTCTGGAACCCTACAGAGTTTTCTACTATGTGATAGATGACTGTTCGTCAATTGGCTCATAGATGGCGCCACCCCACCTACTGGCCATGAACACAATACAGGTTTCCCTTCACTTTGGCCAGGGACTTAATCACATCTCTCCCCGTTAGAGGGCAGCACATAACAATATTATGGAAAAATAAATTAAGCATTTTTAAAATCCATGCATCTTCCTCATTGCGAGGTCAAAAATTCCTTTATGTTGTACGGTTCTATTCTCACTAATAAGTCGTGAATTTGAGATTTGAATTTGGTAAGTACCTCAGTCTATTGCATGTCACATGGAAGTTTATTAAACAATTATAATTAGCACTCTTTTCAGTTAGTGTAAGGCGATGTATTGGGTAGTTGTAATTTAATGTTCGAGTTGGGTACTCATGTTGGGGTTCGTTTTTCAGGAACAAAGATTTGTTCTTAAAAATAAAAAGTAGGCATTCTTGTATATAAATGGCTGTAGCAGTTAGCAATTTATTTACTTTAAATTCGTTTCTGCACAATTCTCTAATTTAAACTTAAAATTGTCCTTTATTCAGTTATTAGTTATAGTTATTAGTTATTCAGGCTGCTGAAGATACGAATTTTCCTGGATCGAGTAGTACTGGTCGCCGGCGAGTAAGAGAATCGGAGCCATGCTGTCATGCAGCAGCACAGAAATACTTACTTAAAGTTGAACATAAAGAAGCTCAAGTAGGATTTGCGCTTGAATTTTTAGCGCATGATGTAAATTTTTGGAACAATGTAATCTTTACAGACGAAAAACTTTCCAGTCAACACACAGTGGTCGTATTCGTGTTTACCGATTCGATGAGAAATATATATCTAACAATAATAAAAGTGGTAGATTTTCCGTCAATATGTGGGCTTGGATATCAGCACGTGCTCCTGGTGTTTTGTGGCATATTGAGGAACGATTTAATAGTGAAACATATATTAGGATTTTAGACAACATTATGCTCCCTTCTGTGTCACAATTATTTCCTAATAATGAGTTCATATTTCCACAAAAGAAAAGACAATTGTTCCGTTTATACAATACGATACAAAATATACTTTATTGTCAGAAGAAAAAAATTCTCATAGACAAAGCATAGAAAACATGTAAATAAACTACATAAAAATGTAAACATACAGAACGCAATATATAGTCAAATTAATAACAAAATGAAATATGAAATAAGGAAATTGTAAATAAACTACATAAATATGTAAACGTATTAAAAAGAATATACACACATACAATAAATGTATAGTCAAATTAGAACAACAAAATGAAATACAAAACAAGAAAGTGGCATCCTATTAAAATATATCATTATAATATTCGTTCAAATCATAATAGGCTTTAACAATCAGCAGGCCTTTAACAGCCTTTCTGAAGTCAATATTTGAGTCTTTCACGTTATTAGGCAGATGATTGTACAACTTGTTGCCATTGTAAATAATAGAGTCTTTAACTAGAGAGGATCTCGGAATTGGTAAAGTAATGTTATTGCATTGACGGGTGATATAGTGGGATGGAGTAGGGTTGGTATTTCTTCGGTGTTTATGAATTAAACATGCTGTTTCCAGAATGTAAATGGAGATCACTGTTGGAATTCCATGAGCCAAAAAAAGGGGTTTGCATGAATCACGAACTTTTGCTTTACACAAATATCGAACAGCACGCTTTTGTAGCACCAAATATATACTGCTCATACCATAACTAACTGGTTTCAAGATAACAACATCAATGTTCTTAACTGGCCCAGTCATAGTCCAGATCTTAACCCTGTGGAAGAAGTATGGAGACTACTCATAAGAAGTATCCAAAAACGAAATGTGAGACCACGGAATGCCGAAGAATTACTGGAAATAGTAAATAATGGATGGGAAAATATTATTACTAATGATTATTGTATAAGGTTATTTAATTCTATGCCAAACAGACTTATAGAAGTTTTAAATAGAAATGGTGCAATAACGAAATATTAATAATTAGTTTCTTGTTAAGTAGGATATCCTTTTTCCTTTCATCCAGGATTTCTACTAATCGTACCTTTTATTCTCCACTTTCTTAAAATATTACACACCAAATTTTTGTTAATGTTATAACGCAGTGCAATTTGTCTCATTAACTATCCATCATTTACTATAGCAATAACTACAGCGTTAAAATAAAAAATAAATTAAAAGTGATATCTGTTTTATTTCGGCTACTCATTACATATTCAAATAGAGATTAACATTAAAAAAAAAAGTTGTCCAATTTTTTTCTGCTCACGACAGTACTCAGCAGATTTAAAATTATTTACTGAGACATGTCTCCATAAATAATTTTAAATCTGTTGCTTCCGATTACTCAAATAAGACGTGATTAGTTTAATAAGGGAATCAGATAACGAAAAGCTTGACAGCTTTGACAATATCACTTGGCGGTCAACCTTATAGCCTTGGCAAAATTCTATAGATTACATCCACCTGATGATTCCTTGACAAGGGTTTTGAGGTACATTTTCCTTTGGCGTAAACGTCACGGGCGCAGAGGTTTTTTTTTTCCAATAATTCTATTATTTTGTAGATTCGGTGATTTGTTTTGAAGAGGATAATAGTACATGTGGTAGAAAACCCAAATAATAGGAAAGAATATACATTGCACAAAGTTGATGAGATTTCCACACGCTGATTTTTGTTGCTGAAATCCATACATTTTTCAGAAAGTATGAGAGTATGGCAATGGGGCGATAATTATCAATTTCATTTCTAGGCCCTGGTTTATATACAGGCGTTATTTTACATTCTTTTTAATATATCAGGAAAAGTATTTGTTTTGAGCGCTAAATTGAATAGGTAACAAAGCGGTTAAGCCAGAATATATTCCCCATTTCAATAAACGAACTTTTACAAATTGGATAATAGACAGATTGGAGTTATTTAAACATTTGTACCTTTGATAGTACTTGAAGTACTTTAAGTACTGTACCAATAGTACTTTGTATTTGACATTTATATCTCGGCTCGGTACTTGGTGCTTTACTTTTTCAAGTACTGCACTTGGTAATTGATGTAAACAAAAGTACTTGATACTTCATGCTTTAAAGCACTATAGCTAAGTGCTTGGTACTTGAAGCACTTTGTCAAAGTATTTTACCCAGCTCTGGTGTTCACTAACTTATTTATTGTGGAATATCTACAAACACTAAGCATAACTGTTGATGTTGACTGGTTTTTGATAAATCATATTAAGTGACCAATTTCTTTATTTTCAAAAATCCCTCCAAAATTTTTTGAAATGTTGCTATATAGGGTCTATTATAAAGATTGCCGAAGATGTTAGGACTGGTTGAATATGCATTAGACTTACTAAATATCATACAGGCTCGAAGAAATAAAATAATAAGACTTTATAAAGCGTCATTTATTTTCCATACATATCATTCATCACATTCAGTCTTATACCATAATAAAAATATTTCACTTGTATTATAATATAGTTGCTACAGATTAATCATACAAAGTATATTCAATGGCATTCGTTAAATCTAGATTTTAAATTGACTAGTTGATCGCATGAAATTTTAAAAGTATAAAAATACACTACCAAAAAAGGATTTTATATCCAGGATACACAATAAAGAGAAAGCACTGACGCCAGGCTACCTCTGTTCCTTTAAAAATTCCAATTACTCATTTTAATCACAAGTTTGTTGACATTTGATCATCAACTATAATCGATAAATGCTATTTAATAGGAAACTGTATTGTTTATGTCCTTAAGCTGATAGGTTGGCTCATTCCCTCATGATTGTTGCTTCAACGTTAAACATATTAACAGCGTGAGAACATTATAAACATTAGTGACTTAGCTATATTATAAAAACTATTTGAATTTCGTAAAAAAAAACTCTATTTCTGAAAATGATAAATTAAATAATTAATAGGGTAGGTTTGCTCGTATTTTAAGTGTCCCAATAACAAGTGGTAACTATAATTAAAAATAATCATATAAAAAAAAAGAAAACAAAAATATTAGTAAAATCTGTGTAAAATACCTTACTCTAAATTATTAGTGCTGTGTACAAATTAATTAAGAAACTATTTATTAGTAGAAGAAATTGGTAAGTTTTATACTTTAGTCCGACTTTGACTTGGCTCTCTCCTTTACTTCCCTCTCTTTCTTTAGTTGTTCCTTAAGTTGGGCCATTTTTAAGTTCGTCATTAGTTGCGTGGATTGGTACAACCAACTACCCTGTCAATAAAAAATCTGTTAAACAAATGTAATAGCAGGTATGTTATATTAATCGGGAAGAATGACTGTATTGTGGCATACACAGGCTTGCTCGTCTGCGCAGCATGGGGGCCATAAAAACTGCTCCCACATCTGCATTGAAAGTTTTTCTAAATATCTCATCTGATACATCGAGAAGAAAGTTCCATCAATGGCGCACCAGCTAATGCAATACTCATAGTAGATTAGACAGCATCATGGAAGGTATAAGCAGAGTCGAAGTGGATTCCTATTTTAGAAATCAAATCCCTGTAGATAGTACAATTCCAAAATATGTTCAATAAAAAACTTCACACCGGACAGAGAAGACTAGGAAAAGGTCCTCCCATATCGGTACAAACAATCTGTTATAGACCGACGCTTAACGACAGTTTTATTGAAACGATTTTCTCCCGTCGACTATTAGGTGGTTATTCTTTATGCAATAAGAAGTGGAATAGCTGAAATTCCAAAGAGCATTTTGATACAACTTTAAAAATTGTTAAAGATTATTTACAACGACATTTTCTGCCATTTACTTATGATGTCATAAATCGTAACTATAACATAATGGCCCCCGGTGAAACTCGCTGAAATTTAATTTGGCAGACGAGAGATCATTGATCCACATGTCCTACTTTAGCGACATTTTGAAATTAGTAATATGATGCTTTATAGTAACCTAAGGTTCCAGGCGTTTAGCTTTCGTCTACTTGTTTTTGTTTGAATTTACCTTTACAATGCATGGCAGATGGGATAAAATTGATCCAAATCTCCAATTTTCATAACATTTTCAAATTTGCATATCAGTGTGTTGTCAAACATGAGGCTCTTTGAAATTTCAGCTATCCCACTTCTTACTGCATAAAGAATAACGACCCTTAATGGCAGACAGGAGAAAATCATTTCAAATAAACCGCGGTTAAGCGCCGTTCTACTGTACCGGCAGCACCAAGACAAAGCAGGGAGGTTGAAGCCGAAAAGAGCTCAATAATGAAAACTCTGGTAAGTCTAGGAGGGTATAAAGAAATTTCTAAGGCAAAGCTCTGTCAGTCAATCGATTGCCATGTTCTCCACTAGTCAAGTAGTGATAAAAGGCAAATGATTTTATACAGGTTAATTCAAGACTAGTATGGAACTGCTTGACAGTTCTTACAGATCTAGAAGTGTCAGACTAGAATGACCTTGGCGTAGGTATTAGAACACCAAAGGAAATGAAGACTGATGAATTAGCCAGGGTAGATGCGTCTCATAGTAGGACAACACGAGCGGACCTATAAGCCTTATGCTTTATACATCTCGTGGCCCTGGTCCCTTAATGCACAACGTAAATTCCCAAATATATGTAAAATGTACAATCTTGCTGCTCCGGTTATGAAGCAGTTTCCTTTCATATGAAAAATGAAATTGAAGATCCAGAATAATATTGATATTTTTTCATTTAAGTTCCCAGTGAGAGTCATAAGAACCGCCCATTCAGGGCCTTTTTTGCTCACAACGTCTTAAGCGTATTTGCAAATCAATAAATGGGTATAAAATAAATCTTAGGAATGATGGAGGAATGTTTACCATGACAGAGAGTTATATCAGTCTTTGAAATTCGACAATTACTTTTGACAGAAATTTTATATTCTGTGTATTACTGTGTTCTTATTAGATAGAAAAGCAGATCTCGAAAAATTTTCAATATTTTACTTAAATGCTTCTTTAAAAATACAGTTTAACTCACCTAACTCTATACCTATATCAATTGTTAATAATAAAATTACTCTTGATGACCCTACCATCTTGAAATTTTGCAAAATAAAAAATATCTTTAATTCAATTACCTATTCTTAAAATTTAAATATACGTGCGGCCCGTTTGTTTTATGTGGCTGTGTTATGTAAGTTTAAGGTAAAACTGTCCATGTCAATTCATTTTAAGTCTGCGAAGATAAAACATGTTCATGTAACGTCCAACATTAGTTAGATACGGCCGTTTGGTATGGCTATCTCCATATTTGTCCGTACTCTCCCAAAGATCAACTGAAGGCAAGTACAAGCTCACAGAAAGTAGCTTTAGCGAAGTGCGCAAAGAAAGAACATCAGAGATAGATATCTGTCAGATGAGTTAGAAAGAGACAGACAGCCGCAGTCACAGAGCTACTTTTTGTGCGCTGTATGCAGTTTATTAATGATTATCAGTGTTTGATGGGATACAGCTAATATCTCTAACTACATTAGTAACATTCGATATGTATCTATTTTAGGACACCATATTATTGAAAGATACTGGGCCTTTCTAATCAATTAATATCCTCTGTATAAGTACTTGTGTAAAAAATACGCTAACAAGAGATAAGTAGGTAATTATGTTTATTGTTTTCTCAGATTTTATATTTAGTTTCAAACTTGATTAAAGTATTTTGAACCAATGTTTTTTAAATAATCCTTGTGAGATTGCAATTAGTAATTAAAAAATAGGTAATAAAGATATCAAACACAAATGGGTCATTAACGTAATTAAAATAAACACTATAATTATTATTGTTTTAATTTCTTACATTCATTCAGTATTTACCCTTCTAAATTGCAGTCCCCATATATCCTAGCATTTTTTATCATGTTCTTAGAAATCAATAAGTAGGTATACAGATTTTTAATTGTTATCAACTAATCAGAACAAACATATTATCCATAATAATTTCTTTATAGCACATCTGAGGATTTCTTACTTTTATGGTAGTATTTATATTGAAGATTTTTTTATGCCTAAAGAACAAACTGATGGTTTTTGATTATAGGTATATTGTTAAATATCACAAAATATCTCAAACCTAGCTAATTCTAATAATATATAAACCACATATGAAATTGTTAAATAAGAATAAAATAGAATTAGACTTATGAGTATGTTGACATTTTGGTAAAATAATCTATTTTCTGCTATCTAACCTTCAACATGTTTTCAAATAAATTTAGGTGTAAATAATGAAAACAAATTATTTGCCCAAAACATCAACATGAACATTCTTAAACTATTAATACAATATATTCTATTTAACAATTTCATACCAGGTTATATACCTCCCTTTTTTCCTTTATAGTACAATCGATTTAGATTTTCTAACTTTTGTCGCATAATGGAGTAAAAATAGACCAAAATAAGGCGATAGAAAAAATTTTACATGGAGCAACGCGATATAGAAAAATAAGTTTGCTTTGGTGAAACTAAGAACACCCTGAGTTTTCCACTTCGAATAGGTGGGGGAATCCTGTTTTTTTTTTTTTTTTTTCGCGAAAAAGGGTCAATTGGTCGCTTTTTAAGGGTGGTTTTTCAGTTTTAATTTATTTTGAACCCTTTAAAATGCTAGTTAAGAAACGAAAATGGTGTCCTTTTATTGCCGATGGTCAAGGAACCTTCAGTTCAAATTTCGTGAAAACGGTTCACCGCCTCCCACGATATGTATATAAATATACTGAAAAAACGTCAAAAATTGAATTACGGCTAACTTGGCCAAAATTAAACCGAATTTGATGAAATTTTAGACAAAACTAACCAAGAAACAGTCTGCCAAATTTTAGCAAAAAATATCCAACAGTTTGGCCGCAATTCCTAGTCCAAATTTCAGAAAATTTTCAAAACTTGCCCAAATAGTCAATTACCAAAATGAAGGTATTCTTATGTACTTTCACGTGATGTAACTAAAAAATAGGTTTTTTAAATTTAGCCGATTTTTTATTTTTGGTTTGGTTTATATGCGCGCGGCGATGTCCCGTAATTTTCGGTATTATACGTATGCGCGCATTCATTTTGCTGCTTTGTTTACTTTCCTTCCTCATTGATTTGTCGAAAAACAGGGGCCCTCTTCCATTTTTTCATCTCTTGTATAAATTTGCGGCATTTTGAACACAATTAACAAGAATTTTAAACAGTTTTTAAAGACACAATAAAAACACCAATAAACCAACAAATGTTTGACAAGCTAAATATTTCATTGTTTTCAAAACCACCTTAATTACTTCTTAACATTTAATTAGAACAAAATTGTATTTTCTTATTTTCTTTTAGCTATTTTGTTTTTATCGCACATTTTAATAGGATATATGTATAAATTCCTTATTAATAGTACTAATAAATGGTACTGTTGTGGGCAGAAAAAAAAAGGACAACTTTTTTTTTCTAATGTAAATCTATTTTTATATGTAATGAGTAGCCGAAATAAAACAGATCAATGCTGTAGTTATTGCTATAGTAAATGGTGGATGGTTAATGAGACAAATTGCACTGCGTTATAGCATTAACAAAAATTTGGTGTGTAACATTTTAAGAAAGTGGAGAATAAACGGTACGATTAGTAGAAATCCTGGAGATCAAAGAACAAAGCATATCCTACTTAACAAGAAACTAACTATTAATATTCCGTTATTGCACCATTTCTATTCATAACTTCTATAAGTCTGTTTGGCATAGAATTAAATAACCTTATACAATAATCATTAGTAATAATATTTTCCCATGCATTGTTTACTATTTCCAGTAATTCTTCGGCATTCCGTGTTCTCACATTTCGTTCTTGGGTATTTCCTACGAGTAGTCCCCATACTTCTTCCACAGGTTAAGATCTGGACTATGACTGGGCCAGTTTAGAACATTGATGTTGTTATCTTGAAACCAGTTAGTTACGGTATGAGCAGTATGAACGGAACAATTGTCTTGTTGAAATATGAACTCATTATTAGGAAATAATTGTAACACAGAAGGGAGCATAATATTGTCTAAAATCCTAATATACGTTTCACTATTAAATCGTTCCTCAATATGCCACAAAACACCAGGACCATGTGCCGATATCCAAGCCCACATATTGACGGAAAATCCACCACTTGTATCATTGTTAGATATATATTTCTCCTCGAATCGACGATGTATTCGGAGGGCGGTAAATACGAAGACGACCGCTGTGTGTGTTGGACTGGAAAGTTTTTTCGTCTGTAAAGATTACATTGTTCCAAAAAATTACATCATGCGCTAAAAATTCAAGCGCAAATCCTACTCGAGCTTCTTTATGTTCAGCTTCAAGTAAGTATTTCTGTGCTACTGCATGACAGCGTAGCTCCGATTCTCTTACTCGCCGGCGACCAGTACTACTCGATCCAGGAAAATTTGTTTCTTCAGCAGCCTGAATAACTTAGTAAAATGGATTTTCTACTAAAGCATTTACCACCAATTGCAAATCTTGTTGTTGAGTTGATATCCTTCGTCGCCCTGCTCCAGGATTTCTACTAATCGTACCGTTTATTCTCCACTTTCTTAAAATCTTACACACCGGATTTTTGTCAATATTATAACGCAGTGCAATTTGACTCATTGACCATCCATCTTCTGCTTTAGCAATAACTACAGATTTAGCTAAATCGCTTATATGAGGCATATTAGTTTTTTGCACACTTGCAATAAATTATGACAACTAACTGACAATGTCACAAAAATTAAAGTTAAATGTACACAACTAGATTTTAGCAAAATACCATTATAAGTCTTGTCCTATTTTTTTTTGACCGTAAAATGGTACCGATATAGTTCCATTTGAAAAAATTAAGTTTTGCCCCAAAAACAATTTGGGTGAATTTTATTTACTCATAAATCACATAATTTTGTGTTTTTAACGGGATTTCCATTTTTGTAGCGTTACACGGGTCATTTAAAATAAATTGGAACCATCATGACACACTTAAATGGAAAACTAAAAATTATATTATAAATTTCTTGGGCTATACAGGTTAGTTTCATCTAAAATTTCATCAAATTCGGTTTAATTTTGGCCAAGTTAGCCGTAATTCAATTTTTGACGTTTTTTCAGTATACATATATACAGAACGTGGGAGGCAGTGAACCGATTTCCTTGATCATCTACAATAAAAGAGTCCCGTGCTCGTTTTTTAACTAGCATTTCAAAGGGTCCAAAGTGAATTAAAACTGAAAAAAACACCCTTAAAAATGACCAATTTACCCCTTTTTCGTGAAAAAAAAAAGGTTCTCCACCTACTTGAGGTGGAAAACTCAAGGTATTCTTAGTTTCACCAAAAAAAACTTATTTTTTATGTCATGTTTCTCCATGTAAAATTTTTGCAACTTCTTTGTTCCGTTGTCTCAATCAAAAGTCATAATTTTTCAATCCCGGCACTATCGATCACAAATTGTTATAAATGATTTTAACTCAAGAATTAAAATTAAATTTAATAAAATATTTGCATATATTTTATCACAAAATAACAATTTACTGCTGTGAAAGCAATTAACACGAAGTAATAAAAAACTAACTTAGGTTTATGACTTTTGACACGGTAATTTAACTTTTTAGATGTGCTAACCTTGATTAAATACCTTAAAAAGCAAAAAGACCACAAAAATATATTCCATATCATTGTATGCAAATGAATGGTTTAATATATGAACAATTAATAATGTATAAGCTTTTACGGTAAAGATAATGCGACAAAATATTTACTTACCACCATTAAAATACAGTTTAAGAGAATTGGCATAGAAAACACTACAGATATAAAGAGACCATTGCTATCAAAATACTGTTGCCTAGAAAATATTTTCCAATTTGTTGATGCTATTTTGTTAATGCTTTCTGAGAAGTATACGAGTAACACTGAAAAAACGATTCATTAATAATATCAACATTATATTTACACAAATACAACTTACATAAACAAAAGAATAGTAATGCTTGAAAATTTCCATAATTCCTAGTTAAAATAGCCATCATAAAGATGGAAATGTGAAAAGCGAAGAGAGCTATAAGCCATGGATCTCGCCATTCAATCTGAAACATTAAGCAAACCTCGAATTAGACATAGAATAGGTATGGCTTGATTTTAATGGGTAATTTACATTAAACTCTAATTGACAGCTAATTATAGGTATATTTTGTTTTTACGATGTGTTCTAACGAGATCTAAATACCTTTCAGGTAGTTAACAATTATTTAACAAACTTACATCATAGAAAGAGTGATTGAAAATCATTGTAATAGGATATTTTAAAAAGTCTTTTTTATTTGTATTTTAGCTTCAGTAATACAACTTATTTCTTATATCTAGGGTTTAATTACGAGAATAAAGTACTTAAATATAAGAAGACTTAATTTTTTTTCAATAACAATATAATACACCCCAATATTAAGTCAGGCATACATAAATAAAGTATTGAATTTCTGTAGAGGGAAATAGTTCAAATACTGTAAAGATGATATTATTTTAGATAATCTTAACAGAAATGCACCGATTCTTACAAGAATTAAAAAAATAACAACCGGTTTCAAGATAAAACATAATAAATAACAAAATTGTGAAACCTTGAAACCGATTTCTTTAGATACACGAATTTTTATAAATATTAGGTACTTACGCTCCATAAAAATGATAAAAAATTATTTATTTGATTGATCTCCACAAAATCTCGATCAAACATGTTATAATTGCTTATATCTTAAAACTTATTACTGTAAATCTAAACACCACCTCATTCACATTTCGTTTTGACAGGTTTTGATATTTTTTTTCATCTCTTTTTTGGCAAGACGGTAAATTTAGTAAACTTAGACGCGTTTGTTGATAATACAGATTTCGTAAAAGTAAAAGGATTTGTTAAGTGCCATCTAGTAATAACAAACAAGACACACACAAATTTACAAGTACCAAAACTAATAGGAAGCTGTAAATATCGCTGTTTGGGAGATACTTTAATTTTGAAACGGTAGATGCCGCATAGATTATAGAACGCTATTAAATTTTGTTTTATTTAAATACATTACACAAACAGTTACAGTGTGGGAAAATTTAAATGATCAATGTATAAATGCGCAGTTGTATTTCTGGTTGCGTTACGTGGTTTATGCAAAGGATTTATGGTTTATGTTATAATAATAATTGTACAATAATTATTGTACAAATAAGCTGCAATATTCATCCCTGATCCCTGGACGGGCTGATTGAAATTTTAGAGCTTCGAAGGCTAAAATCAATATAAAATTAGTGACATGGCAAAAATAAAATAGAAATAATTAGTAATTATCTTGTGTAAAAATTTTTAAAATTCAAATTAAAATCTTCTGTTTCCTTTAGGCGGTAGGTTACCAATATTTGATTTAAATAAAATATATACAGGGTGGTCAAAAAAATATTATAAACAAAAAATGTTAGCGGAATCTGATTTTTGGCATGCATCTGAACTACAGTAACTTTAGACGAAAAAATGGGCGCATCTTCGGCAAAAATTATAGTGAGCTGTAAATTGGTGTACACGTACGTTTCAAATAGTTTGTGAAAAGTCCCAAAGATTCCGGTGTATGTATAACTTTTGACAGCGGAAAAACGGCCCAAGAAAGCACTTTTTTTCGGTTTCTTGCCAATATCTTCTTTCCCATCGATCCTACGGCTATGAAATGTAGTTATAAAAAAGAATGAACGGAAAATTCTCTACAAAAAAGGTGATATAAAGTTTATCGATAGAACTAGTAATTTCCACGGAAAAAGGCGTGAAACATCAGATTAAGTTTTGTGGTTGGGCGCCGCTGCGTGGTACATTCTGTATGGTGCTGCGCTTTCCCCTCTAACGAGAAGATGAATGTCACACAGAGCCAGGAAAAATTCCTTTCCAACAGTAACAACAAGAGCAGATTAATGTCAATGTTGTCTGTCAAGTTCGAAGCAAACAATTTTGTTGTTAAACAGACGCAAGATGATGCTGACGTTTTAATCATTGAAACAGCTCTGGAATGTTCACGCACAAATAGAATAGTTGTTGGGGAAGATGTAGATCTTTCCTTTCTAACAGTAACAACAAGAGCAGATTAATGTCAATGTTGTCTTTGAATACCACGCGCGGCATCATTCATGTTTCTACATAATAAAATAGAGAAAAGTCCACAGGAAAGCAAGACTATACTATATGCTGTTGACTGGCTTTGAGAGAAAAATTCTCAGAAGAATCTATTGACCCCTGAAAGATCGGCAATTTCGGAGAATAAGCACAAATCATGGACTATGTCAGCTGTATAAGAAACCCAAAATACTACTGCATCATGAGTCTCCGTTGGGCAGGCCATTTGTCCAATAAATGACAGACGACCCGATACTAAAGAACTTTCTTTTGGGACGGCCAGAAGACAAAACACTACTAGGAAACCTAAGTTGAGATAGGAGGATAGTGTAATAAGGTTCACAGATATCTTTTGAAAACAAATAAATTGGAAAAACACGTCAAAGAATCGGAATCTTAGAGACGGAAATTTGATAAAGCATAGACTCGATATGGGCTCTGGCACCGTCGTAGAAGTAATAGTAGTTCAATACAGTAATTTCAATTTAATGTTGTTCATACTTCTTTCAACAAAAACCTTACTACAGTACAGGAAAACGAAATGGGTAAAAGTAACGTTTGTAAACTAGTTCTTTTATCTGCTACAATAACCGTTCTAAATATAAGTTCATAATTTCACTCTGTATATTTCCATTCGAAATTTAAATGAAAAATTCATAATATGTAAAAGTTCATGGCTATGTAAATCGAACAATGAATATTGACGTTTTTCTATACACACTCGAAATTGAAATTAATAAATTACTGCAAAAATAAGTGCTAAAGCATTCTAAACAAATTGTATTTTGCGTATACCTATATTATTATACAATTTTTTATGTAGTAGATTAAGTAAATGTGTGTGAACGAAAGGAAGTGTAATCGATATAAGGATAGAGTGACGTTTATTTAAATACAGGATGTAAGTAAGGTTACATTTGTCGATATAATTTGTTTTTATTTATATGATTGAAAAATTGAAACTAGAACTGAGAATTAAACAAATCTTATGTTGATCTTTGACAGAAAAAGCACAACTAAGCACGACGTAACTTTGTATATGCGATAGGTTTTAAATATACCAAAATCTAAAATTAACAAAGAATTACACAGGGCGTTCAAAAAATGCATACCACAAATAATGTCTTCAGTATAACATTGAAGATGTGTGTAATGGGTTTATCAAATATTACCGCAGAATCTCTGATTAAATGAGCTCGGATGAGGTTTGGTCCCATTGTCATAGCCTTTAGTTTCCTGGTAGCGGTTAGACGAATTTGTTCTTCAGTTTTTGCCAATTCCTTCAATACCACTCGCGTTAAACTTAAATGTCACGCGACCAAATATGGCCAACAAAATAAGGGGGTTGTTGTATAAAAGCTTTTGCATGAGCTCCGAACAGTGAACGCTATTTGACAGATTTGGTGTGTAAAATAACAATTGACAGTTCGATTTCTATAACCTATATCATTGGGTATGTACATAACATATTTTTGAATAATACATTCAACCATGTTATTTTAAAGCAAATTTTCCGCAGCTACGGAAGGTGTGTTAAATTTAGTTGTAAATTTGGAGAATGAGGTGGAAGATGCACTGATACAGGCTTTATTAATACCAGGTCCTTCTCGACAACTCCCTTTCTTGAGATCTACTAAGGGCCGGTTTATCAAAGCAAGATTAACTCGTAATCAAAGGATAAATGTCAAACAAAACAATAGATAACAATTAATTGTTTCGACATTTATCCTATAGTTAAGTGTTAACCCTGTATTGATAAACCGGCCCTAAGTATGACAGGTTTGACTTTGGCTCTCAACATCAAACAATCATTAGCAAGAACAAAACTACGTGACCGCATAACTACCACAAACCTAAAACCAAATATACTAGGATTTCTGACCAATTAGAAGCGCTACGGTCCATTTAAGATGGGTAACCTAACGGTCCCTTATCCGCAACGGAATAAGGTGACAAGCAATTAGAATAAGGTGAACGCTATTTGTGCACATGTGCGATAGGGAGTTGTTGAGCAGCCAGACGTAAAATACCGTAACGCTATTTTGACAACTACGCATGCGCATTTTGAATTAGAAAATCCGTTAACATTAATAACGTTAACGGTCTACGTTAATTACGGACAGATAAAGCTAACGTTATATATGCACGCTAACGTTATACTTATGTCTTTTGAGGTTATGTTCTTACTAAATTGCACCAGAACTACATACTGATTTCAAAGTTTTAAAAATCAAACTACAAATATACCGTAAAAGTAGGGTTAGGTTAGGTCTGTCTGTCAAAAATACCAAAAACGCAACAAAAACTTTACTACCTCATTATCATCGGCGCTGGATAGTGTAACGTGCTGTTATCAAACAAGCCGACGCACATTAAGAACCTATAAAGATAAGCAAGTCCATTTGCGAACGGAATAACACAGAGCCGTACTTAAAATTCGTATGTATTAGAATGTACATAATAATATAGACCGTACCGCGCTGTGAAAATTGAACGACAGAGTTGTTGATCTAAATATTTCAAGTGCGTGCCTGGGCGCAATTACTTCTACGATTAGTTTAACGGGAATTTAATGAGGTCGTAAAGTTTTTGTAGTGTTTTTTGAGAGCCCAGTAAATGTGCACTCGACTGTAGTTGGATATTAATAAGGTGGCGACCAAGTCCGACGTTTGTTGCACGAAATAGAAACTTTTCTGTAGATAATTTTTTGATCTTTATTACATTACATTTCGCATTTTCGTAAAACCAACTATTTTTGACACATTTTAAAAAAAAATCTGATTTTTCGTGCCTTCCACGGGTTGTAAAATGTTGACGCCTAACGAAATGAGTGGAAATTAACCGGTATTATTTTAGTCCTAGAATGACTGGACTCCATATATTACTGACACTGATTCAGCCGACAACAGCGAATAACCGACATTTGTTTTTCAAAATCACTCATAGACGCAGGTACTTTATCTATTATAATTTCTTAAATTTTCCATTGTTAGTAACACTCTATGAACGTCGAGGTTTTCAATTCAATGCAAATATAAGTTACATAAAAATTGGATTATTGGTTATCTAATAAAAAATTCTATTTGTTAAACAATTAACTTGCGCTCGTACATTCTTGCTAAACTGCATAGATATGGTTTAGTTTATTTTATATTTTGTGACAATTAATTTGATAGACAAAAGTCGAGTAGTTTGTTTATTTTACGCAATTATTTTGTCAATAGAAGGACTACTTACGAAATCCATGAATATTTTAAAAGTAATAATTACGTAAGACAAGTATAGTCGAGTACACATTTGCTGGGCACTCAAAAGACGCAACAAAACTTTACGACCTCATTATTATCGCCGTTGGACCATGCGGGTATGGTGTCATCAAACAAACCGACGACATTAAAAACCTATAAAGGCAAGCGAGTCAATTTGAGGTCGAGATAGCACAAAGAGTAATGGTATTTTAATGAGGTTGTAAAGTTTTTGTTGCGTTTTTTGAGTGCCCAGGAAATGTGTACTAGACTAAATCAAATATAAAAGGTTTCCCATAGAAAATACCGATATCGACAATTACGTGTAGATTAGGTTAAAATATTTAAGGTATTGAGGAAAGCAAATTACGACTTGTCAATGCAATGATATTAAATTATATAAAAATATAGGAATTATAACATTCAAACCTAACTGTAAGTGCCTTATATAAATAAGGACTCAACAAATTAGACCTAAACAGCTAATTCCCCTTACGAGCACTGAATTGTATGGTAAAATTTGCGGATTTTATCTAAACACAGTTAGTACTAAAATACAATGACTTGGAATGCTCGAATGCTATGAGGAAGATGCGAGGCCTCCTTCATCTCAGGATGTCACTAACTGGAGACCGGTTTCGACATAGTTCTGGGCCTTGTCAGTGCAGTGCAAGTGATACCTTGCTCCAATACCCGGAGTTGGCATCTCAAGACACTTCAAGTTCCACCGCAGTAGAGCGTAACTAGCGCCATCTCTCACTACTCTCGAAACAATCCAAATCGAAAACAAAATTGATAAACATCACTGAATAAACAATTTTCAAGGCGTTATCTGATTATTTATTGACGTCGAACGATTTAAAACACCACTTGATTGGGGAGGTTTTATAATTATCTTAACAAAAAATTAATTGAAACTTGATTATTAATAAAAAAGTTATTGGAGAATCAATTTTTAAATAGTATGCCATACGTTGTTCTATAATTCCACTTCTCATAAGATGTGGTTACCCAGGTAAAGTAACAAAAAATTAACTAACCTAATGTATTATTAAATACAACACAACAGTAGATAAGCTAGGACAGTTCTGCAAAAAATCCCATGTATTTTCTTACGGGGGTTCATTTTGCAGAATTTTCATTCGGGACAATGAGAACGGGTGGATTTTGGGCAATGAGAACGCGGTATATTCGAGATTCTGAAAAATCACATACAAGTCTTTGGCTAACACTAGGGGATATACCGCGTGACACAGGAGACATGTAACGCTCGGTAACTTTGCTATTTAAGAAGTTAAAATTTTGACTTTTGGAAGAGTTGTATTACACAATTGTCCTTGTTTTGAACTTAAGTACTTTAAGCAAAAGTACCACAAACTTTGTTATTTTAAATAGTACCCGGTATATTTTTTTGCTTTTTTGATTCGTATGGCAATTGTCTTTTCAACCATGTATCGCAACGTGGTATTTATTTTTAAAATGACAGTTAGTAGCCACTTTACTGTATTAAGTCTAGGTAGCCATGATTTAAACTTTGGCAAATATTGAAGCTTAGTGTGCCATGATATCAATAGATCTGTAGTACGCAATTTCTTGTCTCATATTTGTTTGAGCATAATCAGTAGCTGAACAAACTAGCTAGATTTTCTTATTTAAAAAATCTCCAAACAATCAATAATATCATAAAAATCAAGATAGGAAACCCATTTTTTTTATTTGCCTAACTTAAAAAGATACTCATTCATCTTTTATTTTTGCTCTACCTGTCCTATTTTGCTTTCTTCACTAAAATTACTTACTTAATTAATAATTGAATTGAATTGGTTCAATCCCCACATATAGCTACTTTTTTTTTTGTCATAATATATCTCTAAAATTTTGTCTGTATATAATAATTTCAATAAAATTTTAGGTGGTATACCGTTTATCGATTCTTCACTGGAATCACTCATTTTAAATTATTTTCTAGCTCAAACTGCGCGAATGCACACTGACAATTACTTTAACAGCTTACGCACTAACTTGACTTTTTGAAAACGAATAGTTGCCTATGTACTTAATACACGAACTGTGATTGGTAGATTTCATATCCATCCTAGAACGTATATGAAATATATCCGTTCAGTTAACTGGAATGGCCCACTTATCCATTCTACAGACTGTACGAAAAACAGCAAATTTACATAAGGGAGTGGAAAAAAATATAATATTCGAATAGAGACTAACGCAATACCAATTGAAATGTTGGAGCAGGTGATGAAAAACTTTCGTGCTAGGCTTCAAGAGTGTCTGCAGCGAGAGGGGTCTTTTGACTGATGTAATGTTTAAAAAAAACCGCTGTCCAAGGAATCACTACTCCCACATCCAGATTTTGTATAGAAGTCTTATGCGCACTAAATCAAAAAGTAACATTTTATTCCCTTTAATAATAGAGTGGGGGTGGTAGAGGGGGTGACTAATGTAAAAAAAATTAGAGGCCCTTGGTTCTCTTACGCACACTAAATCCCAATTTAATTTTGTTCTCCCTTTAATTAATGGAGTGGGGGTGGAAATAGGTGCGATAGAGGGGGTAGCTAACGCCAAAAATTTTTTTTAGACGTTTCGTTCTTGTATACACACTAAATCATATTTTAACTTTTTTTACCCACTTCAATAATAGGATGGGGATGGTAGAGGGGGTGGCTAATGTCAAAAATTTTTTTTTAGACATTTGTGTGTATACACACTAAATCACATTTTAGTTTTTTTACCCCCTTTAATAATAGGGTGGGGGTGGCAATGGGGTTGGTAACGCTAAAAAAACTTTTTTAGACGTTTCTTTTTTGTATATACACTAAATCACATTTTAATTTTTTTTACTGCCTTTCATAATAGTGTAGGGGTGGTATTGGCAGTGATAGTGGGGGGGAGTGGCTGATGCCAAAAAATTTTTTGAGACCTTAACTTTTCGTACGTGCCCTAAATTGCAATTTTATAGACTCTTACTTGCTTGTTTTGCCTATGTTAGATCTCGTTACAATACTAAGTGTACCAAATTTCAAGTCAATATCACAAACGGTTCCAGAGTAAACGTGCGCACAAAAAAGTTATAGACAGACCGACGGACAGACCAACAGACAGGAAATTTGTTTTCGCTCAAATTTAAAATCTCGACATTTCATGACATTTTAAGCCTATTTCGACAACAAAAAAAATTAAATTTTTTTTTGTGTTACTACGCTTCCACTGGACGTGAAAGTAATAAAATTTCCGTGTATCCTCAAGAACCTTATGTTTAATTTTCGAATAAAAATTTAGCCATTAATAAAAACAACTCAATTTAAAGTGAATACTTCATCAACTTAATCTAGAATTTAGATTTTTCCACAACACAATTATCTATAAATGAGAAAGTAATTAAACAAGTATATATTTTTTACATAAAAAAGAATTTCTCCTATCAATATATGTGTTATAATATGTAGAATTATAAAATACAATATCGGTCAGAGGTCACAAATGTTTTCCATCAGAAGTATCAAAGATAAAATTTGACTCATTTATTTCTTATCGGTTAAAGATAAAGCTGAATGTTTATTTCTATTGCTAGCTGATTAAACAGAAAAGGATCATATTTCTCACCAGTGGCGGGCCTATAAAACAAATACAAACAATTCAAATAAGATAATTATTGTCTGTGTGTGGTATGATAGAGATATCTATAAATAATTTGATATACCGGGTGTCCGGTCAAATATCTCGAGAAATACACATTGGATAGAAAAAAGAAAAAAACACGTCCGTAATAATTTTAAAAGCGCTATCCAATGATACCAAACGCGACCTCCTCACCCCTTGAGGTGGGGCGGGGGTAACTTTAAAATCTTAAATGGGTACCCTATTTTTTTGCAGAATCTGATTCTACGGCAAAGGTTACGTTAAGTGTGTCTGAAACGTTTTTTTCGATTCGTGACAGATGCCGCTGTAATTGCAAAAATATTTCATTTTGTAATTTCTAAGAAATTCTACGGAAGAATGAAAAATAATAAAGTTGTCATTCTTCCGTAGAATGTCTTAGAAATTACGAAAAAAATATTTTTGCGATTACAGCGGCATCTGTCACGAATCGAAAAAACGTTTCAGACAAACTTGACGTAATTTTTGATGTAGAAGCCGATTCTGCAATAAAAAATAGGGGTACCCATTTAAGATTTTAAAGTTGCCCCCCCGTCCCATCCCAAGAGGTGGGGGTGGGGGGTAATGTCTGGTATCATTTGATAGCACTTTTAAAATTATTAACTACATGTTTTATATTTTTTGAAACCAATCCGTATTTCTCGAGATATTTGATCGTTTCCAGACTTTTTGGATATCCGGTATGTATACATTTTAAGTAGTGATAGTGTTATTCATAAATTTGAATAGTAAAAGCGGCTCTAGAATTAAATTAAACGTAGAGGGGCTTAACAATTTCTATATAAATTGAAACCACGATCGATCAGGTCGACAAAAGATGAATCAGTTATACAGTGTGTTATACAGTGTCTCAACAGGAACTGGATCGATACATACAGGGAAAAGTAAGCACCAGAAAATTTTGAAAAATTAGGGATCTACTAATGGCACTGTGGTCAATCCAACTAAAATAATTACAAGTATCTGGCACGTCCGGTTAGACCGGAAGTCGATACCAACTTGCTTACTTCAAATAGAACATCCTATATATTTTAGGGTTTTCGAAAAGAACATAAAATTCTGAGTCAAAAACATGTAAGATACCCTATGCCGAAACCTAGCCCTTTCAGAGATATTTGACATTTTAAAGAAAATTTGACAGGTGTTGGTTTACAGTAAAATTTACAAATTTATTCGTGTAAAAGATACTCATTTGTTTTTTTGGCATGTAGAAAGAACACAAGAAGAGCTGCACTCTACAATTGAATTACATTCAATAATAGTATACCAAGTGTTCCATTTTTGACGTTATATTTTGTAAACTTCAAACCGCGAAAACTTGTTTAGGTCAAATGGAAGACCCTGTATTTTTTTCATCAAGTTATGTACAATTAAATGCCTTTTTTCTGATATCAGCATTGTGGGGGTTTAAGTTACAACTTTTTGACATATTTGCGATTTTCTTAGAAATTCAAGAATTATTAGTAAAAATTTTATCAAATTAGCCATGATTAGAAACAATTAGTAATGTCAGTCATTTCTCTTGTGTCAAAAAATACCAGGACGTTTAAATTACACCAACGAAGACTTTTTGAATTTGTTTATTATTTATGGAGAATGTGATGAAGTAATGTCAAGAATTTCTAGTACATTTGCTACTAGATATCAGTGGCGGCTCGTGGCTTTTAGCTCTGGGTGGGCAGGATGGGGGATAAAACCGAATAATAAGGACACTTCTTCACAGAATTTTAGTGGGTGTAAAAATCACGCAAAAAACATTCAATGATGCCTCTGCCCATTTCAATCTCTTGTATAACGTTTTTAAATTAACTATCCCTATTGAATTCCACGGACTTTTACTATTTTTGCAGAATAACATGCAAGGCCAGCAATAAAGTTTATTTTTCATTTCACTTCCAGAAATCCATAAACATTTCTGATACCCTGTGACATAAAATTTTCTATTGGACAAATTTGAATTTACATTAATGAGATTTCCCATAGTGGGGCAAAGTCGCTCTAATTTAGTTAGAAAAATTTTGTCGTCGTATGTTAGGGGCGGAAAACTGTTTTCTAATAAAAAATTTATAATATCAGAATTATCGCTTACCGTTTGTCTTACGTCGGCCATGGCAAATATTTTAATATTAATAATTTGTCAGTTATCCAACACCACACTTTTAACATTATTTCAGTACTTTTTGTAGAATGGCACCGCTGATATGTATTTTAACTTTTTTTTGTCCTATTTATCACATTAGAAATTGCTATCATATTTGATATTCGTAAGGGATTGACTAATCAATTTTAACATATTAGTTATTTTTCCCGTTTGATATCTTTTCCATTGTGAATATATTTTATTCAATATTCATATTGTTTTTACAAGTTTTGCTCAGGGATGGCATGCCCACTCTAGGTTGTAAATAGCCTAAGCATGCAAGACGTACGTCTCGTTTTGATATGCATTACAGGCGTAAGATCGAAGTGAATAACCAACATGCACGTAGACGTATTATGATTGAATTCACGATTTCTGAGCGATGCTTGCCCGCCTTGGCTTGGCGCATGACTTTCGACAGTATTACGCCCGGTTTCTAAACGGATTCATAAGTGAACCTATATGAGGAAGGTTAATGTATTGTAAAAATAATATTATAAATAAAACTTTTAATACTACAATCAATTAACCGAAAAATTTTACTTGATAATTTAGCTACAAAAATATATAAAAATATAAATATACCTTTATAACTACCGCTTATGTTATTGGGTAGGCACTGCCTACCCTGCCATCCCTGACGGGCCGCCACTGCTAGATATCCGCAAAAACGGAAAATAAAACTAAACACTGTAACATGCCTATTAATTGGATTGAAGACACTTTGCTGCATAAACTCAAGGAGCTAAGCTAAGATAAAATCAACTAAAAATATAATTCCATTTGAATTTAATAATTGTTCAAAATTGCACTCTCGAACCTCCATATATTTTTCTCACCTTAGGATTAGTTTTTCATGGGTAGTTCTTCTAATTGAATCCTGTGAGAAGTTTCTTACTCTCAGCATAAAATCTTCAATAGTCGTTAATGGGTTGTCATAAGCTACATTTTATATTTAGTTTAATAGTTTAATAAATAAAATAATTTAGAATTGATAAATCGGGCGAACGGGGAGGCCATAGGAGAGGTCCATTATTGGTGATCCATTGATTGTAAAAAGTTTCTTGTAAACAATTATTTATCAAATATGCGTTATGTGGTGGAGCACCGTCGCGCGTCGTGCAGATAAAAAATGTTTCTATGTTCGGCGAAAGGTAAATTTCTAAATAATTGTTATTCAAGTTTTGTAAAATATTTAGGCGATCTTTCGCCTAAAAAAAAAGAGCAAAACCAAAAAAATCATACATCTTGGCAGAAAAAGAAATATTTTTAACTTACTGTTTTCCTGATAAAATTCTAATGCCATCACTATATCGTTTGTTTCTTGTAATGAAGTCATTTTTGTTTGGAATATATTCATTTTAATTTGAATTGAAAGTAATAGTTTTTTTTTATCCACCGGGTATATTTTAATAATGTAGAGTAAAATTGGAAGGCACCATATTTCAAACATCAATTTTTTTTATAATATTATTTTTACTTTTCCATTTAAGTGTGCCATGACGCTTCCGATTTATTCTAAATGACCCATGTAATGCTACAAAAATCGAAATTCCGTTAAAAACACTAAATTACGTGATTTATGAGCAAATAAAATTCACCAATTTTTTTTTGGGGCAAAACTCAATTTTTTCAAATGGAACCATATTGGTACCGTGGTACCATTTATTAGTACTATTAATAAGGGATTTATTAATTCATTTATTCATGTCGTATTAAAGTGCGATAAATACAAACAAAATTACAGCTCAAAGAAAATAAGAAAATACAATTTTGTTCTAATTAAATGTTAAAAAGTGACTTAGGTGGCTTTGAAAACAATGAAACAAGCATTTGTTGGTTTAACGGTGTTTTTATTGTGTCTTTAAAAATTGTTTAAAATTCTTATTAATTGTGTTGAAAATGCCGCAAATTTAAACAAGAGATGAAAAAGTGGACATGTTAATTATTTATGGGGAAAGTAAAAGAAATGCAGTTGCGGCTACCGACCTTTATGCCTAAAGATATCGTGATAGACAATGTCCAGCGAAAAATTATTTTAAACGTGTTGAAAACCAATTCCGAAGAGAGCCCAACAATGATCCCGAAGAAAACTTCATTATTGACGAAGGAATGGAAATTAATGTTTTGACTCAAATAAAAGTTGATAAGACTGTTTCTTTAAGGCAAGTTGGGTTTGAATTGGACATCAGTCATCAAACAGTAAGCCGAATTTTGCACAAATACTATAAATCTTTTAAAAACCAATTGCACCAGCGTTTGTATGAAAGTGGTTACGAACGTATAATGGAATATTGCAATTGGATTTTGTATAATAACGTGCAGCCAAAGAATGATTTTTTGGGACTGATTTTACTTTCGGACGAGTCTAGATTTACAAGTTTGAGATTATCTAACCGACAAAATACAAAATATTGGTCACAAGAAATTCAAAATTTATTACGGGAGAGTAAATTTCATGTGCGGTTCGGTTTCAATGTTTGGCTTGGAAAAATCGGTAGTAGAATCATTGGTCCAATAATATTTGAACGGTCTCTGACTGGTGCCAGATACTTGAGATTCCTGGAAAATGAGATTGAGTACATTTTAGATGAGTTACCTTTAGATTTAGGACAGGGAATGTATTTTCAACAAGATGGCACTCCTCCCCATGATTCAAGGATAGTAATTGGTTACCTTCAACGGAGATTCGGAGAAAACGTAATTTCGACCAATGGTCCTGTGAGGTGGCCTCCAAGGTCACCTAATTTAGCGCCCCTTGATTTCTTTGTTTGGGGTCATTTAAAAATATTGTCTATGCAACCGCCGTTACAACTCGTAAAGACGTAGAGCCACGAGTAGGACGAGCAATTAGTAGCATAACGTCCCAGCAATGGGCGAACGTTCTTCGAGAAACAGCTATGCGAGTTCAGAAGTGCATTGACGTTAATGGACAGGATTTTGAACACTAGTGTGGTAAAATACGTCATTATGATACTAAAGTTAATTTCGCAAAGTTTGTCATTACATACTGAATGTAGATAAAAATGGTTTTACAGCAGAATATTAATTTCAAAAAGCCTTTTATATTTAATTTACGCCATAAAGTAACTACCGACTTACCGAATTTTTAAGATCTTCTGGTAATGGTGGACAACATTGATATAAAAATTTCCTTACCAATAATATTGAATAACTTGGCATCAATATTGACACTATTGACAGTAGCTTAAAATGTGACGAATATATTATTAAATATGTAAAAAAAATGTCACTTCTACACTAATTTAAGTACCTTTTGCAAATACACATAACAAAGACAATTAAAAATTCTCTATTTTATATTAGCTGAACGTCACCTGATATATGGCAAAACTAGGTGGGTTGGAGCAACAACAACCACTTGTATAATCTGAAAATAATTCGAAAGTATATACTAATAAATAATTTATAAAGAAAAAATACTTACAAATGATCGTTTTCAAGAAGATAAAGTCTTCAATATAAGGCGCTTTTGCTTAGACAATCTTTTGCCTATGAAATAAGAGGTCAATTGTCCCATATATTCTCCAGTATCTATAGAATTGTATATCATGAGCTCAGTAATTAAAGTATGTGAAATATCGATATTAATTTAGGTATGTTACATTTTCTGTTGAAGTACCATAAAAGTAAAGTCCAATTAATTATTAATACCATGGACAAACAATAAATTATATATAATTTTATCATATTTATAAGTCCATAAATTTGACAATAGGATTAGCCAGTAATTTGAAGCATTAAGTAGTTTTATGTAAGTATATTATATAAAATTTTTATAACATTTTCTTTAATATGAGTATAGAATATTTAAGTTGTTTTTAACATGAAATTGGCTTTATTATCGTAAAATAGTTAATAACACTACATGTTATGCTTCAGTAAGTTATATGATAGTTATGATAGCTATATGTTACAATTTAAAGAAAAATACTTTTTTAGCAATTTGACTAATATATACAAGAACATGAAAAACTGAGGTAGTCAGAGTACGAGATTTTTAATGTGTTATAGAGAAAAAGTTACTAAAGAATTGTTAAAGTAAAGACAATTGATAAGATGTGTCTTATGTTTTAATATGTATCTGATATCTCTCTCTGTCACGAGGAAGACGATGTTCTTCAAAACGTTAGTTAGTCTGACTATCAAGGAATTCACGAAAAAGAAATTTACCTCCTGGCTGCCATCCACGACATCTGGCATAATGCTATGACACGTGCTATACAATAAAGAGAAGTTAAGTAGACAATGACGAAGATTAGAAAGAAATATGTTCTTTGTAATTCTAGCTAAGTAAACATTGAATAAATATTTCCACTGCAAATAGAATAAGTTAAATTTTCTAACATGTACAGTTAGTTACTTGAATTTCCAGAAGAGGTGGATAGTAACATCCCTTCTGAAGAATTGAAGTTTAAAAAATCTATCCATTGAAAACGGGCAACAATTAAGTGTTAATAAGAGAGTTCCTTGCAACTTTTTTTATTTAGTTTAGTACTTTTCAAATAAAAATGATGCGAAAGAAACACAAGAACACATGCCACGTGGCTTTAAGCAAATAACTTAATGTCTACTTGATATAATAGAAATATTGCAGCCATAGACAAAGCTTAGTGAAAGAAAAGAAAATTGTTATTTGTTTCTACCAACATTGACTTTTTTCTGTATCAAAAAGTGACACTTTACGGTACTAGTCAGGGAAACAACGATTTTACAGGCCCGTACCAGTGGTAACCATTTTCCAGCCCTGTCCCGTAAGAGGGGTACAAATTTTATGCGTTGGTAAGGTAACAAGTCAGTACACACACGTAGGTTACATAACACTACATAATGTTCCCATCCTTTAATTGGTTTACGTACTGTTGGATAGTGTAAAAAAAAAAAAAAAAAAATAATTACTACTTTTTTTTTACTTTATACCGTTCTCGCAGCAGATATCTACTTGCCTGTATATGACGAGATCCATTCTCATCGCGCTTCACATTCTTAAACGATCAAAATAAAAAAAACTTCTGCCCAAGGAATCACTACTTCCACATCCAGATTTTGTGTCCAAGTCTTATACACACTAAATCCCAATGTAATATTTTACTCCCTTTAATAATAGGGTGGGGGTGGCAATGGAGATGGTAGAGATGGTGGCTAACGTCAAAATAAATGTTAAAGGCCCTTGGTTCTCGTACACACACTAAATTCCAATTTAACTTTTACTCCCTTTAATAATAGGGCTGGGGGGGCATTGAGGGTGGTAGAGGGGGTGGCTAATGCCAAAAAATGAGTTCCTTGGTTCTTGTATACACAGTAAATCCCAATTTAATTTTTTACTCCCTTTAATAATAGGGTGGGAGTGGCAATGGGGATGGTCGAAACGTCAAAAATTTCTTTTAAGACGTTTCGTTCTTGCATACACACTAAATTACATTTTATATTTTTAGTTCCTTTCATAATAGGGTGGGGGTGGTATTGGGAGTGATAGTGGGGGGTGGCAGATGTAAAAAAAAATTTTGAGACTTTGACTTTTCATACATGCCCTGAATAGTTTTTTCCCACTAATTTTATTTTAACAATTTGCTGCTTTTTAAAACGGGCATTTTTACGCGCCAGAATTACGTATCTACCCGGAAAACCAATGAGATTATGGATATAATTAGTTTGTAATAGATTCTAACTGTGTGTTAAAGAAAGCTTTCCTCTAAAACTTCTCAGAATTTCAATTTGTAATGCTTGTACTGTGAATGATCTAAAGCAGTGGACGTGTAAATATTGGCCAATCAGAATCCAGATAAATGCCGCACAAGTTATTCGTGAAAGCGCCGGACGTTAATATTTTATACTGTAGTTTAGGTTTAACCTTCACCGACATTACACATCAGATGACTAACCTAAAAAATTAAATTTATATTTTTATGTTTGTATTGTTTGGAGTGAAAATATTATTTTATCAGTTTCTGGTTTATGTTTTATTAATTATATAATCAAAATGGAATCAAGTAGAAGAGGGATATGTTAAAGGTGCCGCTGATAATTTACCTAAAGTAGAAAAGTGCTGAGTGCAGTCAATAAATAGAGGTTATGTTATGTTAACAGAGATCAAGATTAATAAACAATCTTGAACAGAGACAACCTCTGTGATGTTAATTCTGTGATTGGATTTCAGGGTGTTGACGTCACAAAGCGCCAATTTATGGCTGTTTAAAATGAACCCAATATTTTTCAAACTTCAAGTTTTTTTTTGTTACTATTAGTAAAATTAATAAGATAATAAATATGCCATAAATAATTTTTTTACGTGAGTTAAGTATTTCAGCAATAATTTTTTTTTCTGGGAAAACCCTATTGCAATTTTATGAACTCTTACCTGCTTGCTTTGCCTATTTACCCTTATTTACCCCATTAACCCCCGAACCCTTCAACGGAATTAGATCAAAATATAATCTGGTTCCAGATCTCGTTATAATACATAAAACTTATGTATTTTGTGAGTCGTAAGAAATAACACGTGTCAGAATTAGGTTCTTGACTATTCTTAATATTCTGAGCCATTATCGTTGTAGCTGCTTTTCCTTTACGGTGATAAATGTCACGTTTTAGTTCTTCCATTCGCTTTTCTTCAGGATTTTTAGCTGTAGATATTGCAATTTTAAATACGCATCACAAGTACTACATGTATCAACTCTTGGTGGTGCAAAGGACAGGCTAAATTCCTTACTAAAAATATCATTAAACCACTGACGTGAAACAATTGGTTTCTCTTGCATAGCAGATTCATGTTTTTCAAGAAAGCAACATATAACTTTGTTACATTTAAATCACTCGAAAGATACCCTTTATTAGGGTGTTTTTCACGGCCATAGTGACTCTCCCTGTTAGGTATTGATGAAATAAATTCGATGATTTTTGTTTCCAAGCTTGGTTTCTCTGTGGCCTTTTTCCACCTCGTTTGTCGGTAACAGATATATTTCCTGATACGACCTTTTTGCAAAAAGCATTCACCCTTTTTTGCGTTACTCCAAATGTTTCACAAAAAGTAGCTTTACAAACTTGTACTTCAGACTGACCAGGAAGGGGTAAAAAATATTTGAAAGAACATTGCCGTCTACTGCCGTTTGGATCATCATGCGTGCCGTGTCGCCCTCTACTAATCAAAGCAGTTTTAATAAATCCACGGAGAAAATATTGTTGTTCATTGTAATCTTTCATTCTATACAAACCACGGAACGTCTTTTGCCTAACTGCCACAGTCATTGCCTTACAAACACTTACATTTTGCCTACAAAAAAAATTAATACCGTGTAAGCTAATGTAATGGTAAAGGTATATATATTTTCTGAAAACTCACCTCTCCCGGGAGCCACTTTGCCAGGACTTTTTATTTATAGTCGAGGCCAGGAGTCGGGATTTTTTGAGGTTTTTGCTTTTTTTTGCCAGAGCGCCAATCTAGAGACTCCCGTTTTCGAGATCACTGAAGAGGATGGTTGGGATCCCGCAATTTTTTTTCCTCGGCAACCCCCTCAAATTTGCCAAAAACCACCCCAATGTGCCTTTTTCTGTGAACCCGTTTATTTTCCACAGTTTTTCGACTAACTGTTATTCCGTCGAGTAGAACGGAAAGTCCCTCGGGGGATTTGATCTCAGCTACCTCTACACCAGACTCGCACCCCTCTAGAAGGTTGGAAAATTGATATTTATTTTGTGGAAAAAAATGGATATTTTATAGGAGGTATTTCTGTGAGGAAGGTGGCAGGTAACCACGGTTGTGTAACCATCCCCGGGGGTGTTGTCACCCTTCAAAGGGTTGGAAAAACTTTTTTCTTTGGGAAAAAAATAATATTTTGTAGGAGACGTTTCTTTGAGGAAGGTGGTAGGTGACCAGGATTATGTAACCACCACTGGGGGGTTATTTTTACCATTCAAAGGGGTGGATATTTGATTTTTTTTAAAAGAAATTATTAGTTTGTAAGTGTTTCTTTGGCAGGTGACTAGCGTTGCATAAACAACCCCGGGGGTTGTTTTCATCGTTCGAAGTGGTGGGGAAAAATAATATTTTGTAGTAGGCGTATCACCATCCTCAATGAAACGCCTCCTACAAAATATTATTTTCCCCCCAAAAAAATATTTTTTTACCCCTTTGAAGGGTAAAAACAACCCCCGGGGATGGTTACACAACTCTGGTCACCTCCCACTTTCCTCACAGAAATACTTCCTGTATAATATCAATTTTTTTTCCACAAAAAAAATATCAATTTTTCAATCCCCTAGAGGGGCGGAAGTCTGGTGTAGGGGTGGCTGAGATCAAATCCCTCGAGGGCCCTTCCGTTCTACTCGCGGGAATAACAGTTAGTCGAAAAACTGGGGAAAATACACTTTCCACCCCTTCGGAGGGGGTGAAAATCAGGAGGTGGGGTTGGTTTGGCTCATTTGCCTGGACGCCCGAACCTCTATACTCAAGAAAGTCTTAACTAGGCCAAAAAAGAGATTCGAAAATCATTTGTAAGCGGGAGGGCGATTTGGGGGTGGTTTTTGGGAAATTTGAAGGGGTCGCCGAGGAAAAAAATTGTGGGACCCCCACCATCATGTTCAGCGACCTCGAAAACGGAGGGGGGTCTCTAGATTGGCGCCCTGGCAAAGAAAGGTACCCTTTCCGAGCGTATCAGCTCTCACATTTCCAGGCCTTTTTCTTAAATTTGCCCTAATATCTTGTGAAGTTTCCATTATCGACTTCTTAAGCTACTTAATTCACAACAAAACACCAAAGAGATAGAACACTAATCTTTGATGAATGCAATGTGGTACTTAGAACCTTTTGATCATTGGTTTCCTATTACTGAGCTAGTGGCAGCACTATCAATCTTACATAAATTCTACAAGTAGAACATGGCACTTACACTTTGTTCCGCATATAAAACATATTTCCCAAAAATTGGCACTTATGATCTTTTGCATATGGCACGCTTCAAGTGTACCAAATTTCAAGTCTATATCATAACGGTTCCAGAGTAAACGTGCGCACAAAAAATTATAGTTTAAAAAAACTAAAAAAACACGATTTAATAGCAAAAACTAAACTAAACTAGAAAGTAAAAAATAGTATTTAAACATTAAGATAACAAGTTTGGGGTGCTTTTTACTATATTTTTATAATTCTGCTTTTATCAATAGCTACCAATAAAATATTTATAACAATTGATATCAATTATTCATTGTTTTTTCCACGAGCAATGGACAATTAAACGGTCAACCCTCCCAGAGGTCAATAGAAGGGTGTGTTCGGTTCCCTGAGGTTGACAGCAACATGACATTTTCAGTCACCCTCTTGCTATTCATCCCTGCTCGGCACGTTTCTCGCCAATATATTGGATTAGGTGAATTTTAGAGTTAGCATCATGAACATACATACAATACATATCGAAACTAGCTGACACCCGCAATAATTATATATATATATATTGATGCTAGTTAAGTTGTCACCTCCGGCACATAGAAAGGACGACCTGACCTCCATGTTATCCCGTGCATATATTGCTATAAATTTTATATATTTGTGATTAGAGGGACCCCCAGAATACGAATCTAAAAAGAGGGGAAAAGATTTACAATTTTTTTTGTAATCATATATACAGGATACAAGAGATACGAACTGACCTCCAATACATATATATGAGTAGAAACTGAAGCATCGTTAATACCTCTAGCAATGTTGCCAAATTTTCGGAGGTCAAAACGTAACGCCATTATCTGTAGTTGTTTATATATAAACATTATCGAACCGACATTTGAATTTGTAAGTTTCTGGAAAACGATGGTCATAATTTTATAACTTCTTAGTAGGCAGGAAATATACATTTTGAACACAGTTTTTGGCAAATATTTCATTATTCAAACTAAATTAAAGTCTGAATCTATGTCCCCTAGTCTTTCACTCAGAGAAATCTATCTAGATCTCTAAGATTTAAAAGACTCATTCAGGTGGTTTGGGAGGCCTTTAAAAACATTTTTTTCGAATTTTGGAATGAAATTGAGTGATAATAAAGAATTACTCTTTTGATCAATCAATAATTCAGAAAATATTGAACTCTTAACGTAGTGAGATTTTTTTTCATCTAATAATATTTGAAATATAATGTAACGGATTTTAAATGGTATTAAGGTTGTTTGATGTTTAGAATAAAATATCAACAGTTCTGTGTAAATAATAAGTAGCTGTGGATATAACATAAATAGAATGTTACGGCTATGTTTAACATACACAGCCCATAAGAATTTCCTCTAATCTGTTTCGAAAAGGATTTAGTGTCCTAAAAGTCAACGATATAGGTAAATTACATTTATTTTTCTCGTTATAATTTATATTAGTTTTACAAGAAGTAACTTCTGGCTATTCCTTTGACATAAACATCATAGACGCAGAAGCTATTTTTCATTATACTGAATAATTGTGTTTTTGTAAATTCTGATGTGATATTCTTTTAGAAGATCTATATGGTAAAAACTCTAAAAAAGAGAAAAGAATATAAACAGAACACCACAGTTAATATTTAGACGATATCTTGTATATTTTACACCATTTCAGCGTAAAATGCTGTGGCGTCGCCAAGTTATTGCAAAAGGTATGACAATTTACAGAACAACAATGCATCACAAATGCTACAAAATGAACTTTGTTAATAACAGTTAAGAGAAAATATTTGTTAAGGGCAAAGATAAGGGATAGTTGAAATGTATTGGACTGGATGGATCTACAAGGAATTTTATACGGGGGCGTTAATTTGGAAACCTACCAATATCTAGAAAATCGTTTTTACAAATAGAACAAGTACATTATCCCACTATGCACGAATATATTGTCCTTTATGATATTAGTCTCCAAAACTAATAGTTTTTGAGATATTTTCAGTTTAACCGATAATTTAAAGATAATTGTGTTTTTCTTTGTTCACAAGAAAGCTATGGCTTTATTGTATTATAGTAAATGCAGATTTTAGTACTGAAAATGAAAACCAAATGCAAATGATTCAGAATTATATTTTTTAATTCGATTTTAAAGCTGGAAAATAATTTAAATAATTTAAATATTCAAATATAAGAGCAACGGTAACTAGGAAAAATACATAATACATTTGGAACATTCGTCATTTAAGAAATTTTTTATACATTTTTTTCTAGCCACCGTTATTATTTTTATATACTGTAATTATTTCAATTATTATAATTACTAAATGATGGCGCAATTATTTTTAAGTTAATCAATTAAAATGGAAATATTTCAAAAACTATCAGTTTTATAGAAATATCATATCAACTAATTATTGTTAAAGAAACAAAATAGTTGTGCAAAATGGAGAAAAAATATACAGGGTGTTCCTTTGGAAAAAATGAAGCATTAGATATAATATGGAGGTTGGCAAGTGAATGTTCCTGTATAAAATCCCCTGTACGTAAAAATAAACTTTTGCTTTACTCAGATATTTTAGTTCACCCCTATGTTTGCACTTACCAAATAGTTCCTCTTAGCTATTATTAACAAGGTATTTTAGTGACATTTGTGATGCATTGTTTTTGCGTAAATTTTCATATTTTTGACAATCTTATAAATTTCTCAAAACAAAAATTAATACCAAACGTAAAATTTTACGCTGAAATAAGTGGTGTAAACCGGGTATGTTATTTTAAAAAGTCGTCATTCAAGCTGTCTCGCTTTAAATAAACCCACTGCATATTTCACGTATTTTAAAAGTAGGCAACAAAGTATGTTCTATAACTTTTACTTAAAATATTTTTTCATATTCCTCATAATAGCAAAGATATTAAACTTCCTTGCACTAATGAGCTACCAAATAAACCAATTTACTATTGAAAGCAAGCACTAGAATTTCAAGTGTATCACTAATAGGGACTATTTTATCCGCTTATTAACTTATTATAGAGAATTATTTAATTCCTCCTTGCCGCCTTCTTAGGTACAACCGGTCATGTTACCTTATGCTACTACAAGTCAGTATTCATGTGTTAAATTTGATTAAAATTGTTAGATCCCTTTAAAAAAAAAATTATGAAATTATTTAAAACTCAACCCTCCCCCCACAGCTTCCTTCCCGGTATTTTCTAAGAGCAACTGGTCATGTCATTTCATATCGGTAATAGGGGAGTGTCCATGTACTAAAGTTAATGAAAATCGTTAGAGCAGTTTTAGAGAAACAAATTATTTTCTATTTTTTCCCCTGTTTTTAGGGGTTCACTCCCCCATATTTGGGCTAGGATCGATTTTGCGATCTCGCCTCGAGGTGTCGTCGTCTTGAATACACAGGTAAAACTCGATGCAGCAATTTGGGCTCTAGGTGGGACGACACACGGCAGACAGACATTTTTTAAAAACCACTTTTGTTGGTTCAAGGGACTTGAAAACGTGTAAATCCATCAAAAACTAAAACTCGAATTTTTGCACGATCATCATACTTTCGTTATATACTATGTATATGGGAAAGTAAAAATGAAATACTCCTATTGAGAAAGTTATACCTACCTATAACATATTATAATAATGATAATAATATTAATAATACTTTATTCACTACTAAGCTACAAAAATGTATATATGAAAGTCAAATTATTTATAATGTTGTATAAAACAAACAAGTAGTTATAAGTTATAACCATATAAAAACATATAAAATAACAAAATACGTGTGAATCATAGTATGCAGTATTAAATTTACAGCAAAATAGAGCAAGATGCTGGTACAATGAAAATTGCATTCATATATATTGTACATGTACATTGTACAAGCATACACCAAATAATTAGAAAATAAAGTCGGTGATATTAGATAATAGACATTTTCACATGTTTGGCACCATATCCAGATCTAACGAATGACTAAAGAAAAGAAAGTTGAAGTAATCGGTTCCCGGCAAATAAAAAACGCAACAAAAACTTTACGACCTCATTAAAATACCGATACTCTTTGTACAGTTCAAGTAAGGACTTCCATGCACTCAATAAACGCAACAAAAGCTTCACGACATAATTATATCGCTGCGGGCCATGGCGCCATGTCTGTCATGAAACGACTCGACGTAGATTAGAAACCTATAAAGGTAAGCGAGTCAATATGCGAACAGCAGTACAAAGAGTACCGGTATTTTAATGAAGTCGTAAAGTTTTTGTTGCGTTTTTTATTTGTCGGGAACTGATTACTTTAACTATACTGCTGTTCGCAAATAGACTCGCTTACATTTATAGGTTTTTAATATGCGTCGGGTCGTTTGATGACAGGCATAGCGCATGGCCCGCGGCGACATAATTATGTCGTAAAGTTTTTGTTGCGTTTTTTGAGTACAGAGAAGTTCTTACTTGGACTATACATTCATAGTTAAAAGTAGTCATATATAAAAATAAGTATGTAAACAAATTAGGTGTTAATATCAAAGTAAGTTGTGGTTAGAACTGTCAAACTTCAGTCTATAATTTAAAAATTAATGGATTAAAAACTTGGAGGAAAGGTTAAAAAAGTAACAAGTAGAAAATAATTGAGAATAATGATAAATAATCGAGATATGGGTGCTACTTGATGCTGTGCAATTTGATTTTTTTTAAACGCATATCTTTGCATGGTGTTTCACGTATGTTTTTAAAAACATCCCTTTGCAGTATGCACATGGATAATAATCTCCCGCATTTTTATTACTGATGCTTCGACTTGGTCGTACTACTGTACCAGCTATATAAAGATCGAAGTTTACTGCGTTTCTCAATCATAAAAGCGCGCGACGCCTTTCCTAACTATTTGTAGGACACTGTAATATATCCTATACTTCGTTTTCTGAACCGTGATGTCTTTGCAGATGTCTCAAATAATTTTTCGAAATTACCTCTTCATTACAGAATCTGCAACAACTTTTTTTTACTCTGCTTTTGCTTTTCCTACAAAATTTTAAACGTGTTATTAAGGCCATTTTATTACTGTTTATATTAACTTAATAATATTTAACAACTTTATCAAAAGACTTAACTTCAAGGAAAACTGACTCTAATTTGTTCAAAGCGCGGCTTGCTTTTTATTTTTATAGTGCTAGCTATTGCAACTTCCAAATTTCTCACTTCAGTACTGTCGTCACTTAAAACCTCAATGTTGGTATCCCTACTACTTTCCGTGATGTCGTCAATATCAAAATACTTATAACATTATGACAAACAAATATATTTACTCAATGTGGCCCACTTCTCATCTCAATATGCACCGGGAATCAAATTAAAAATTAATCTAATAATCAAGTCAATGTTGTTCAAATGCTTTTTACGTTAATTATTATTATATTGATAAGTTTTAAATGAATTGGTTGAATGTAGTCGAGTTTAGCGTCGCACCTATAAAAATCTAGAAAAACCCAGCATAGAAATTGAATAAGTGAGGCAAAGCCAAAATGGAGCGTACATAGAAATTATCCTGAAATCATAGTGAAATATCAAAAAAATGTATATCCATAAACAATTAAAAATTATCAATTAACAAACAGAATACTAACAGTGCATTTAAAAGTTCTGTATTATTTCCCACAACGAGTGTTTAAAAGGGTCAGTGTTTAGTATAAAAGGACCGCAATAGAAAAGCAGGTACTAACATCTGGTTGTGATAAGAGAGAAGTAATGCATAATATAGTCTGTACGAATATAATAAAGTGCCTAAATTCTTCTTTGCACAATTTGAATTAATTTCCGCAGAATTAGCGGGATTTTAATTCTCATTGTCATTAATTGTTCTTGCTACAAAAATGTAAATAAATCGATATCAAGTAGATATCACAGCAGTCAAGTAAACCAGACAAAAATAATATAAAAGATAAGCTTTTCATCGTAACCATATCGGCATTAAATGGTTTTCTGCATGCAATTTTTTACGGAGTGTTGTACAATGTCGAACTTGTACTTTTGTCCTTTTTCTTGATTATTAATAATTACTTAAACATATTGCACTTAATAAACTTTAGTCAACATAAAATATTTCACTTATCAGAATCCTATAGCCTGTCGCTATATATTCTTTATCAAAGTATTTGTTTTCATACTCATTTCTTGTCGGTAGTACTATTAAAACCTTAAAGCCTAATATTTCAAATTACAAATTAAACGAAATTTTTGGAAAATGCGGAACATGTTTTTTTGAACAATTTATCTGTTGAAGCACGGTTTTCTTTAATTTTTTAAAAGAATATCTCCGGTTGTACTTGTCATACCAGGAAAATAAAAATACAAGCCTCTACGCAACTAAATTTGAAATTAAAAAAGCTATGAAGTTCCGACCGATTCCGAGATAAAAATACAAGGTTCCACCACTATTTGTTGATTTAAATCTACTGGATTTAATTTACCAGTCACAATCAGTTTTAAATTATACTACACTTCACTGAAAAACAAAGAAATATATTTAATTACAGCTAAATACAACATGAGATATTTACAGTTAGCTTTTTTTATAAGTTGCATTATTTTATCTTTCCCGGTAGACATATTTGAAAAAAATCACACACACAAGTTCACAATAGAGACAGAGAGATTTAAAAACACATGTAAAAACAGACATGTACTGTTGTTTTACATAATCAACATTTTGTTAGAATATTAGAGCAAAATGTTAATAAGGTTTTAATAAGTTCTGTGAAAATTAAAATTTAGTGAAAATTGCATCAAAACTGTCTTGTTTTATATAAATCGACGCTTTCTATAAGAAAACAACTGAAAAACCGCGAGAATTTCCACACGCTTTTCAGGAATGAAATTTTGAAAAATACCTCATTTAAAGGTTAAAAACAATATTAACCAGCATGATAGAGATTTATTTTAAATTGAAGCTGTTGATATAGAGAAGAACTGCTAAAAAATTAATTATTGATTTTAAGTTCTGAAGAAAATGCAACACGTGTTTCTAAAAACTGTAAAATTGCTTCTATCATGTTTGACTATAGTGCACAACGACTAAGAATAACGTCAATTCAAAAAATGCTTAATAAAAAAATTAAAAATCGATTTTTTATTATTTTTTACTACAAATTTCAAAGTTAAATGGATTTGCCCATATATATCATTTTAATGTAACTGTATAAAAATACTTCAAAAAGGAATATTTTTAATTGTTTTTCTACTGCAAGGCATCAAACTACATACTTTTCATTCTTTGATATTTATCGAAAGAGTACAAAATTTTCAAGACATTTTCACGCGCTTTTCTGGAATAACGGTATTTAAAATGTAGCAGTTTTTCCATTGTTTTCTCGTAGAGAACATCTATCTAAGCACTTTTTGTTTCCCATTATTCTTCAAAAAATGCCCAATTTTCATATGATAATGAGATTTATAAAATTTCACGTGTTTTTCCGGTACAATCGCGGGAAGGTAAGTGGAAAATTTATGAATGTTTCTTTACCTTACTGTTGATTTAAACACTTTTCCTTCTTTGGCGTATTTTGATAAATTGCATAGTTTTCGAAATACCATCGATTTTTAATTTATGTAATATTCGTTTTTCCGTGATAATGCATGAAATATGACTGATTTTTGTTTTATCTGTTCATTGAAAACGTCGATCTAAGCATTTTTGCTCTTTGTGATTTTTCGAGAAAGTGTATAGTTTTCTTGATAAGTGATTTTTATACAATTTTTGGATATACATATGTTAGTTTTTCATTTAATGCGAAAAAGCGGTTGGAAAAATAAAAAAAATTCCCACATAATTTTGTAGAACATTTAATTACGTACCTACATTTTTTTACACATTCTCATTTAAAGCGTGAGTGTAATTTCAACAATGATTTTTTATGAAGAAAGTTAAAACTTTGAAAACAAATGTTGATTTTTGGAATTTCAGAATGCTAAGCCTTTTTTTACTTTTTTGTTCCGATTGCTCTGTAATTTTTTAATATTTTTTGTCAGAGCGCCCGCACAAGATCTGTTAAAGTCGACTTTTGTTTGTTTCCTCATTGCGCGTGGTCTTTTAAAGTCTAGTACCGCCTGTACGATCACACAGTATTGATGTATTATTTGATATTTTCATATATTATTGCATATACGCGGATATTTTTGTAATCTGAGATAAATTTATTCCTGCCTGGGCATTGTCTTAGTGTTTGTTGGTGTTGAACTAATTTAAAATCTTTTATTCCCGGTGGAGTAATTATTTTAAATTTGCTGCTCTATTTTACTACTTATTAAGATCTAAGGTAGTGTGTGAACTTTAAGAACTTTCAACATTTTTCATCGTTCGTGTTTTAGAAAATTTATATGGACATATGGATATAGGTGCTTTAAGGTGAGAATATCCAAGAGAGAGAGAAAGAGAGAGTGGTCCGATTGGGAAATATTTTCTGTTTCTGGCCATAACTTCCTATTCTAAAATACATATTGCAAACAAACTATAATATTTCGCAAACAACTGTAATTATTGAGTGAAAATTTACAACACTACTCTTGTTATAGTTCTACTTAGGTAGTCTTATAGTTTGTTTGCAATATGTGTGTTGGAATAAAAAGTTATGATCAAAAACAGTAAATATTTCCCGATCGGACCTTTCTCTCTTGGAAATTCTCACCTTAAGTAGTACTAGCTCAGATAGGATGGAAAATTATTGATAATAAAATTACCCCTGTTCTCAGTACTAAATCATCAATGCCGATTAAATAACATTTTTTTTATCTACATGTAACTGTAAACAAGGTTTATTGATTATTATATTTCGAAACTCCTAAACTATTTCAGCAAAAATTTTATAGGTTGTAGTGGTCTGCAATGCTCCTGTACGAAGAAGACATTACCACGCATCGGATCCTACAAGTGTATGGGATAAAAGCCATGTTGTAAAAACCCCAACACTAAGGAAACTCGCCTTACTTCCGAAATAGTTTAAGAGTCCTCGGATTCAGATTGAACAAGTATAATATAACTTTATATTATTTGAATTTTTTATATATTTGTTCAACATTCCATAATATAATTTTCACATTTTTGTATGTTATTTTTTTTAGGTATAATTGCTATTTGCTATATTTCCAATTTCCTAATGATACTGTCTTGATTGGCGATACGTTCGTCAGTACCTATTTTATATATTATTTTCGTGTCTCTGTAGAATCTTATCAAATGTTACAATACTTCACATTATGTGTAGTTATTTTCGTAAAATATTTCATATTTTTTATGTTTACTGAGCAATTTTTTTTAAACAATAGGGTTCCTTCACTAGCAGCACTAACTAACTGGTAAAACTTTGTTCAAATCAGACGTGTCCTTCTCAAGTTATCATGCTTACAAGAAACGTGAGGGACGGACAGACAGACACTTCAAAAGTTGCTTATTTTGATCACTAACATAATGATATGAAGTTTTTTTTCTCCACGAGTGATATATACAGTTTTAGAAATGCCGATCAAATGCATTATACTCCTCTGCGAAAACTCGAAACGTATAATAAAATGTAATAATTTTAATGATTTGTTCAAACAAACTACATAACATTATGTGTGTTTATACAAGCTCAGTTTCTATTATTTACATAACAGTCAAATGAACAATTATTTATTGCGAGAACAGGCGATACTGTGCCATAAATACCTCGTGCAGCTCAAATACAAATGACAGTCAACCTTAAAAGATCTTGTGCGGGCGCTCTTAAAAAAGTTATTGAGAAATTAGAGCGATCGGAACAAAAGAGTAAAAAAGGCTTAGCATCCTGAAACTCCAATTTATAACGTTATTACTGAGTATTTTTGATCACGTTAAGAATAAAGTAGGGGGGCGAGCGTAGGTGCGTCTTTACTACATACATATTTCGATATGCGATGTAAAGCAACGTTAGGCGCAGTTAGTATCGTGCTTTAACACAATAATTTTCGTGTTTTGTAGTTTAAAATAGGAGAAGAATTTTTAGGGTGTTTTTCACATTTCATCCCCTGTAGCCACCTCGTACAGGACGACATGTTGACGACCTTCAGACTTTTGATGTTTTAGAAGCTAAGGAATCATTTGAAATAGGTTTTAGCTGTTAAAGTCGAAGTGCAAACAGAAATCATTTATAAAGGACTTTGAAGCTGTCGTAGCCTATACTATCATGTGTTATTTACATTTTTTAAATGATTCTATAACCCGTTAGTTCCATATCAAAGGAATAATATTTTTCTATAGTTTTACTTTCATAAAATATTATAAATCGAGATTACGGAAATTTTCTGATAGAAGCCGCTGAGTTTTGTTGAAACTTACCTGTGTAATAATGACATCAATGTGAACAGATTTCCTATATTTTTATGTATTGAATGCGTATTCATTGTTTCATATAAAAAAAAGTTACCAAGTTCTTACATGTTTTGCGACTTGGAAATTCACGATCAAGAAATTTAAAGGCCCCAAAACAGTAATTTACCTAAACAAAAACAGAATAAACTGCGTTGTCTTAAAGCTAAGAAAATGTACTATGAAAAATTAATTACATTTACCTTTTTTCTTGGGAAACTTTCTATATTGCAAATAAAAATTCATAAAATAGTATAATAATTGAATTTTACTAAATTATTTAATCGCAAATACCGGACGTAAAAAACTGAAACTACATTTAAGTTGAAATATAACATATTTTATGGATACTCCAATACGCTTACAAGAAGCAATTTAAAAAACGCATTTTTTTGCTCATATTTGTTCTCTGGTAAACATTCCAAGTATTATCCTGTTCAAGCGCATAATTTTTGTCAATGAACCAAAAAACTAGCCTTTCGTAGTATAGAGGAAATGAATCATGCATGATGTAGACGAAATTTTATTTGTATTATGATACAGGCATTATGGGCAGTCTCCAACCCGGTATAATGTAATTTTTTAAACCTGATACATTTCTTTAGGATATTTTAATAATGCCCATTCCGGCACAACGCTACGCAGGTATATTTCTGTTGTGTTGAATTTATCCCGACATTCATCGCGATGTTGCCGATATTTGGAGGTGATATCGTACCCTCTGTGATCTAAAGAGCAAGATATATAGCCGGAGGTGACATCGTATTGGCTGTTGTACAAATGAAAACGACAGCAGCGCCATTGATATCCAATTGAACTAAAAATTTAATTTGCGGATATAAAGGTGTCTTTTCAACTCCACATTAAAATTTAAACATAGGTTTCTAATGTCATCTAAATGCCTGTAAAATTGAAAACTGTGCAAAACGTTGCCACCTCCGAAAACGGAGACGGCAACGTTATATATGAGGTGACAACGTATAGAGCCAGTATCTGTTTTGGAGGAAAGTACCTTACGTACATATATATATATATATATATATATATATAACAGCGGCGCCTCCGGCAAAATCTCGACAATAGATTAGTCTTAAACAAACATACAGGTGAAGCTAATAAAGGCATGTTACAAAAGTTACAGACAGACCGACAGACAGAAATTTTTTTGTCGCTACTATTGAATAACACTGACGTAGCGACTAGCAACAATTAAATCTTCCTTGATGCATTAAGAACAGTTATTTATAAACTCTATGTGCCATTTTTTGCAGGGAATTAGTAATATTGCCAGAAAATATTAATTTCACAGCAGTAGATATTAATCTTTTATAAAGTCATTAATATTAGTAAATGGAAATTACTACTACCCAATCCATTATATTCTGTCAATACGTACTAAAAAAAACTAAATTAGTGCTTATTTTTATTATTTTACGAGGGACGTCAACATACCTGACAAATTTTCATTTTTCAACAATAGCGCCGATACGATATATATGGAAATTTCTTTTAAACCAATCTTTTAAAAATACGTTAATAAATCTCAATACACAAATTTGTTATTAAAATTATGCACCACCACTATTTAAACCGATCACAAACTAACACATACTCTCATGTCAAATTCTTCAAAATGCCTGCGGAACTGTTTTTAGGCTGTCAAATGATGACGTCACTGTTAGTACTCCATTCACCATTCTGAAGAATTTTAATTTAAAAAAATCCTTGATTAAACTAAACTTTGTATTTGGGTACTTTATGGAGCCGTCTCTAGTATTCTGACGAGATATGAGAAAGACTTTTTGAAACAATTTTCTATCCTGAAAAATTTTTGTTCAAAAAGTTTCTTGTTTCGACATAAACTTATTATTTTACGAACAAACAATGTTTGTGTTCAGATATTATGAATGTTTTCTTAACTGATGCATTTTTTAAAATATTGATTCTCTGGCAATAAGTTAATATGTATGCACAAAGAATCGTTCATTGTTAGCGCTTTTATTTTAATTATTTACTTTACTCGGTAACACATATAAAAATAAATTAATTTCAAGAAGATCTGTGTGAATTATTTAACCTTAATAAAGGAAAAATGATAATAACTCTCAGATCTGGGTTTTCCTGATTTGTTAAATTTAACTGATGATGAATAGATTACACCAAAAAAATATTATTATTGTAAAGTATACGAGGTACCCATCAAATATTTTAAGAGAAAATGACAAAAATAGCCCAAAATATAATAGGTATAGTCGTTTGCAATTTTTCCGTGCAGATAAAAAACGCAATAAAAACTTTACGACCTCATTGAAATACCGTTACTCTCTGCACTATTTCATCTTTTTTAACTGCACCGTAATTCTGGAGATACAAATAATAATGAAACTTGGAAAGAGAACACGACATATACTTTCCTTTACATGAAGCAAGTCAAGTGAGCAGGTTACTTGCTGCAAGTTACTTGCCTTATGTAAACGTCTACCTGCTTTGTAATATAGACAATACATAAAGCAAATAAGCTGTCAAAGTGGCGCGGCGGTATATTCTTCACCAAAGCAGGTTCAAACACCTGAACTTCTTAACAATAAAAAGAAATGCAAATTATAACAAATTTAGAAACCATGAATATTATAAAATTTTCAACATTTAAGATTCATGGTATGATTCAACATACTTGTCATCAGACAACCAATACTTAAAAACCGCTGCCCAAGGAATTACTACTTCCACATCCACATTTTGTATCCAAATTTTATACCTACACACTAGATCCCAATGTAATATTTTACTCCCTTTAATAATAGGGTGGGGGTGGTAGAGGGGGTGGCTAATGTCAAAAAAATTTTAGAGGCCCTTGGTTCTCATATACACATTAAATCTCAATTGAATTTTTTATTCCCTTAAACAATAGGATGGGGGTGGCAATGGGGGGTAGTAAAAGGGGTAGCTAACGCCAAAAATATTTTTTCAGGAGTTTCGTTCTTGTATACACACTAAATTACATGTTCATTGTTTTTACTCCCTTTCATAATAGTGTGGGGGTGGTATTGGGGGTGATAGTGGGGGTGGCTGACGCAAAAAAAATGTTGAAACCTTGACTTATCGTACATGCCCTAAATTCTAATTTTTATAAATAAAAATAAGTAATAAAAAATCTCTCTCAAAGAAAAGTATTATTATACATTTTCAGGAAGTTTGTGTATCAATAAAAGAAGTCTATACACTACCATTACAGCTATTTGAAGTTTCTACTTGTTTGCTTCCAGAGGGAGCCAAAGTATTTTCCTCCCGAGGGAGGAAAAGTACTACTTTGCTCCCTGAAATGAGGGAGCAAAATAGTATTTTCTATGTAGGGAGTAGAAAAATATTATTTATTTTTCAAGTTGAAATTTAATTTCTGTTGTCACACAGCTTCACTTAAATTCTAATTATTTAAAAAACAAACATAAAAAATACAATATAAATTATTTTCACATCACCAACGACGTATTTTAGCTGCTTTAAATACTCAAATACTGGTTATAATGTAGTTCCAGTCGCCACCACTTCTTAGGGGACACACACACAATGCGCTTGCTGTTCTTTACAGCTTGAGACTATTGCATTTTTACTTCCACGTCCAGTGGAAGTATAGTCAAAAAAATTATAATTTTTTTTGTTGAAATTGGCTTAAAATGTCATGAAACGTCGAGATTTTAAATTTGAGCGAAACAATTTTCTGTCTGTCGGTCTGTCTGCAATTTTTTTTGTGCGCACGTTTACTCTGGAACTGTTTACGGTATTGACTTGAAATTTGGTACACTTATGTATTATAACGAGATCTGGAACTAGATTATATTTTGATCTAATTCCGTTGAAGGGTTCGGGGATAAATGGGGTAAATAAGGGTAAATAGGCAAAGCAAGCAAGTAAGAGTCCATAAAATTGTAATTTAGGGCATGTTCGAAAAGTCATGGTCTCCAAATTTTTTTTGGCATCAACCATTATGAAAGGGAGTAAAAAGAACGTGATTTAGTATGTATACAAGAACGAAACGCCTCAAAAAAAATTTTTGATGTTAGTCACCCCCATTGCCACCCCCACCCTATTATTAAAGGGAGTAAAATATTACATAGGGATTTAGTGTGTATAAGACTTAGATACAAAATCTGGTTGTGGAAGTAGTGATTCTTTGGGCAGCGGTTTTTTTTGTAAAGAGGCCGAAAATCCGTCAAGTAGCCCCTCTCTATCTTTAATAGTTAGCGACTTGGAGGCGTAAAGGGGTGGTGTTATTTTGTAGAATTTATGATCAGAAGATATATGTGGTAGAAAAACCCATAAAAGAAGAAATGAATATAGAATTTTTTGACACAACACACCTCGCAACAATGCGATAGAGATTCGCATACTAATGCTTATGAAATTGTTACAATTTGTCATTATATTCAAGAAGCCTTTTTGAGATAATTGGTGGCAAATTTGTCAGTATATCAACATGAAGAATTCGTAATACCATTTATATAAATATGACGTTAAAATTGGGAAAACACCTTTACATAAATGTATCGACTAGAATGGTAACAATAAGGTTTTTTGAGTTTCATCGTCAAAAGAATTTGGCGACTCGTTAAAATTATCGATGACGTTCCCTAATACGGCCGCTACATTGTTAGATCTCATCAAAGCGAATCATTTACTAAGAATTTTTCTTAAAATATTTAAAAATCGAGTAGAAACGTATGTATATATATAATCAAATAATTTTCCTAATTGAATCTACAAACACAGCGGCGTAGTAAATACACAGTAAAATTTATGCACTTATATAGAAATAAAACGCAGTAGAGTATTAATGACTTATTAACATAAATATCCATTTTTAATATTATCATCAAGGTTAAAGACGGTACCAATAACTAACGCTACTTTATATTCACAAAGATCGTAAAGATTATTCTGGTGGGAATCGAACATACAATGAGAAGAATATTAGTCTGTGACATTTTATCTGGAGTCATGTTTCGAACCATTACGCCCCCTTCGATTTCACCACTATCATAAAAAGCCGTACCTTATAGGAAGTAATCCTCGGTTGTTTTTTAAATTTTTGTATGAAGCAGACTTTGACCTCCATAACAAAGCAAGAGATAAGTAAATTTCTGATGTAGAAAAAATAATGCCAAAAAGAACACTTCTTTGCCAGACCTTCTATTCAACAAGTCTTCCACTGTTTTGGTGGTGAAGCTACAACAAAGGCCTGTCTTTGTCCTTATCCATACCGGCTCCACCAAGTTAGCTCTACAATAGTTATAACAAGTCAGGTTAACTCTACTTTTTTACTGTTGTTTTTACGAATAATCAAGAGTGCTGGGTGGAATCTATAAGACTTTTGTGGCATGGTTTCTAAAAATGAGAAGACTATCAAACAAAATTTTTTATAGTTTCAACAATTTATTTTTTTTCATTACAAATAAATTACAAGGTTGAATGTTGATTGGTACATTTGATTTTTACATTTCACTGCAAGCCGTGTTCTATGGGAAAAAGAGCAAGCAAATCGATATTAATTCTTTCCATTGCCATATTAACATTATCTGAGTTATACGATAAGTATATTTGACTATCACTGTGATTTACAAGATTTAATAACATTTGACAATTCAGCTATGTATAAAACAAATAAAATAGGGCCCAATATCGACCCTTACGGTACATCCATTGATTCCGATAATACATCAGTTTTAACCTTCCAGATAAATAATTTCTAAATAAACCAATTGAATTTGCATCAGAATAAAAAACAAAAAAGTGAGTTCGCTGAGTAGTAACTCAATATATGTATTTATTTGTGTACATATTTAATATCGACGAAAACATTATACGCATATTCATGGACGAAAAAAATTTTAATGACAATTTGTATTACGTCTTTTGAATAATATATCCAGTTGATAAAATCTACTTTAAATAAAACAATTTGTAACGTATTACACTTGCTAAATATGAATATTTTTTGCCAACTTGTATTTAACACTTTCTATTGTTAAATAATAATTATAATTTCTTATTTCATTAACAATTTACCAACATTATATGGACACGAAAGGAAGACCTAGGCGCAACTGCCGCAACTTAGACTTTTGTCAAAACTGTTCTTGTACCCAAATAAAAGAAAATAGAAATTAAACAATTTTAAGTTGTGCATATTTTCAGTGTTAATTGTAAATGGATATTTATTTAATAAAGACGTCTTTTAAAACTTCCCAGCTGATACGTTGTTCCATGTGAGTTGGGATTTATGACTAAATTACCGAGTGTTTGCGACTAGGACTAAATAATGTCTCCTCCTCGTTTTACCTCGGCAGCTCCATCAAATTGGTCAAAAATCACTCCCAAAGTCTCCTTTTTCGTGAACCCATTTATTTTCCCCAGTTTTTCTACTAATTGCTGTTCTCTCGACTAGACCGGAAGATCCCTCGTGGGATTTGACTTCAGCCACCCCTATCCTAGGCTTCCAACCCTTGTAGGGGGTGGAAAATTGATATTTGTTTTTGTGAGAAAAAAATTTATATTTCTTTGAGAAAGGTGGTACGTGACCAGGGTTGTATAACCGGCCCCGGGGTTGTTTTCACCCTTCAAAGGAGTGGGGAATCAATTTATAAAAACACTTTAATAAACATATATTTTATACTATTTTTCAATTGTAAATGAAAAAAACTTCCACCCCCTTGAAGGGTGGAAACAACCCCCGGGGGCGGTTACACAATCCTTATCTACCGCCTTCCTCAAAGAAACGCCTCCTACAAAAATATTAATTTTTTCTCTCCTCTACAAGGGTTGGTAGCCTGGGGTAGGAGTGGCTGAGGTCAAATCCCTCGAGGAACCCTCCGTTCTACGCGAGGGAACAACAATTAGTCGAAGAACTGGGGAAAATAAACGGGTTTACGGAAAAGGGGACTTTGGGGGGTGGTTCTTTTCCAATTTGAGGGGTTTGCCGAGGTGGAAATATTGGTTTGACCCCGGGAATCGATTCAGCGCGTTCGAAACGGGGGGAGGGCATTGTCTGGTCCGAGGCGCAAACATTCGGTAGTTCACCCGACTCCTTCAATGAACTAAATACAAAGACAGATTGGCGATGTTAATATATTGGTCTTTTTCGCGTGCATTACTTTCTATTTATATATCACTCTATCTTATTGTACGACCGACCCAAGATTTCTTTATGTCACTACTGTATAGATTATATAAATTATAAAAAACCGCTGCCCAAGGAATCACTACTTCCACATCCAGGTTTTGTAGCCAAGTCTTATATACACTAAATCCCAATGTAATATTTTACTCCCTTTAATAATAGGGTGGGGGCGATAGAGGAGGTGGCAAATGTAAAAAAAATTAGAAGCCCTTGATTCTCGTATACCCACTAAATCCCAATTTAATTTTTTACTTCTTTATATTTTTTTCAATTTATTTTCTCGAGAGTGATGCGCTGAACAGTTGTCTCGTGTCTCCGACATACTCACGGGAAAAGCGTCAGCTAATTATCTGCAGTTCCCCAAGATCATTGACTGTAGATTCCAGAATCGTGTGCCTTAAGTAGCTGAAGATACGCTTGCTGCTTTTGCCCTACCAGCCAATTGCATGACCTTGGGCAGGTCGTTATTGTCTTAAATTCTGGGAGCAGTGTAGGCCTCATCCCACCGAGTGCACCAATTATCAGGACAACTATCTTGACCGAATAGTCTGGGTAGATCTCGGTATTTAGTGCGCTTTTTTCATCTTTCAAGGTGATGTTTATTTCAGCAGGAGCGAGAATTCGATGACATACATCACCTTTATTTGGCGGTCAAGGAGACAATGTCAGGTTTAAACATAATATTTTTAGTCGCAAACTCCTCTATAAATCCTTATTTTACTATAAGGAAAGTAACCAGACTGCAACCAAAGTTACAAATCTGGCGCGCATATTACCATCAAAAGTCGTCAGGTTTGTTTGTTTGGATCAGCCTGACGGTCGGGAACGAATAGTTCTATTAAATTTGGTATTTCTCGTTCTGGACCACGGACTCAAACACGGCACTGGTGTTTGGTCCACCTCGTATGAATGCCGTAGATGGTAATATAGCACTCGCAAAGCCGTATTAGGTCTGTGAATGCAGGAAGAACTCTCGTAAATCGGATATTCAGAGATTATGCTTCCTGTTAAAACTCAGTGTAACATTTAAAATATAACATTTTTAGTCGTAACCAGACTGCAACCAACAGCTACTCTCCGGGCTATGTGCCCCGCCGAGCGCTGAATTATAAGTTACAAGTCTGACGCGTTAAGTGTAATAATTGCATATTACCATCAAAACGCTAATGCTTCGATTGCAACAAACACCAGCCGAAAGACTGATCCTATTTAAAGGAGCCCTCTTGCCAGCCGTCATACACCACTTGCAGACTGCAGTTTCGAGCTGTTGGCTCTCGCCTGCTGACTATTTTACATGTCGCTTTTGTAAAAATACCGGGACGTACCAAATGGTCAAAGGATCCTCGTGCCGGTCGTCACATGCATACCTTGCACTGACGAGAGCCAACAGCTCGAAACTGCAGTCTTCAAGTGGTGTGTGACGGCTAGCAAGAGAGCTCCTTTAAGTAGGATCAGTCTTTTGGCTGGTGTTTGTTGCAATCGAAGTATTAGCGTTTTGATGGTAATATGCAATTATTACACTTAACGCGCCAGACTTGTAACTTATAATTCAGCACTCGGCAGGGCATATAGCCCGGAGAGTAGCTATTGGTTACAGTCTAGTTACGTTCCTTACAGTAAAATAAGGATTTGCGTTTGCAACTAAAAATGTTATGTTTTAATATTCCGCCCTCTAAAAGCACATTTGAACTCAGTGTAACATTTGTCTATATTAAGGGGTAACTCGTTTTTGTCACACCATGAGGTCAGGTTAGTTAATCATCTTGTAATCTTTTGATTTCGTTCGCGTTACTAATATTAGTAAAAATTGTCATGTCATCGATGTACAACAATGAATTGCAATTAAGTTGGGAGACGATATCATGTACGAATATGTTAAAAAGTAAAGGCTCAAGCACCGAACCTTGAGGTATACCAGATTTTTCATGAATTACATTGGACCTAAAACCCCTATAGAGCAGAAATTGATGCTTTTCAGTCGGATATGATTTAAAAAATTCGATCAAACTGGGAGCAAAACCAAATAAACTTAGTTTTTTAAGCAATATGGATTAGACGATCAAAAGCTTTAGAAAAACCTGTGTATACGATATCAACTTATCCTCCCATATCTAACAATTCAGCGATGTACTACGTTAAATAAAATAGGTTGGTGGAAGTAGAATTGATAAAATATACCAAAAAATTGTTTCTTTTATTGTTCGCCTTCATCCAAAAAAACTAGCTTCAGTTTATTCATTTGAAAATAATTCACATAAGACGGTAAACGATAGTTTTTTTTTTATAAAAATACCCCACACAAGCTTCGCGATTAATTTCTTGACGAAATAAATACAAGTACTTAAAAATTAGGTAGGTACTAAAACTGGACTTCGTATTTCATCCAATTTACTATAAATTAGTGTCTAATATTTAATTTTCAAATGTTTTTACTTATTACTAACAAACATTCACAGATTATGATTTATGAATATGACAAATATCGTCGACCTATGCACCCGTTCCTTTGTCTCGTACCTACGGCTATGTTTCATTATCTACAGACTGTCCATACGTGATATCTCGATACTTTAAAATTATGTTTAAATTATGAACTTTGAATCGAAACAAATAATAGGGATAAGATAAATTCTACTAAAACCGGGGGCATCTCACAATACAGAAACACTCTGTATTTGCATCCGATACGGTGCACTACCTCTAAGTGTCGTAGTGAAAATTTGTGTGATATTGGGTATCAGTTAAAGTAAGTAAGCATTTATTTATTTTTACTAATGTGCGATTAGCAAATGCGATTAACACTGGCCGATAATTTTCTATTTATGGTTATAGATTGTTATAACAATGTAATGTTCATTCACTCCAAATTAAAATGTATGTAAATTAATAAAATTTAGGAAATTGAAGTCGGTTACCAGATAATAGTGGAGTAAATTTTAGTTTTGAATAAAATTGTTTGTAAAAGGGAATTTTATTAATGAAAATACAACTCATCTTCTTATAATCCACCACTTAGAAATGACCAAAAATTCATTAGTCATATTTTCTCGATGATTTTGGACAACATTATAATTTGTTACAAGGTTTTTAAATACATATTTTGGCCTCATATTTGACATTACTTTAGTTTAATAATAGGCCCATTTTGACTAGGCATAATGAAATCTATAACAAATTTAAAAGTGAACAATTTTTTTAGTTTTTATTTTTGCAACTTAAAAAATCAACAGAAATAACTTTTACAGATCGTGGCTTATTCGAAATTGAATTGTTAAAGAGCCTATTTTTTTGTGACAAACACAATCAGGTACCTATATTTCGCAAAAAAGTAGATTAACATGCTTCAAATAATGAATTTTTCAACCATAGATATTCCATAGGGCTGGTGTAGTCTAAAACACTTTCCCACAACTCTTACCCACCAGAGCTGTACCCTTCATTAATAAAATAAAATTCATTTAATTACTGTTATATCAAAAATTTGAACTTACGCTACAAATGTGATTGAATTGTGAAAACTTCTAGTTACTATACGAGTACTTGGTAAATCTTAATTAAGGTGTATAAGTCAATCAGTTAATTACTCGCCGAAACAGCTGTTTCCCCAAATTCACATGAAAAACCTAAGTATTATATTGCAATATATGATATTATTTCAGATGAACAATTAAATTTTATACTGCAGTTTCCTCCAGGGTGTGTAGGACAGTAGAAACAAATCTTCATGATATCTGCAGTTATGCGTAACAAACTGGTAAAATGGAAGATACTCACAGAATCATTTCGGTTATTCAAGTTGTTTATATATTTCAAATATTTCTATTTCACCGATTTCTACCTCACTACCCCTTCGGTAACGCTGTTTTGATCCAAATAGTCTAAAAGAAATGCCTCATTGACTTAAACCAATTACTTGTGTATATTCCATATACAATTTTACATTGCCATGTAGAATAAAATCATAGGATCCATAGATAGGTCGAGCAAACAATGACCCGCAAAAAAAATAAAGGCCTGAAATAAGTGCATTTTAAATGACATGATAAGGTATAGTTTTAATTTGTTGCAAACAAAAGGCATAAAATTTATACTTGCCTATAGCTCTTCAACGGCCTTTTTAAAAAACAACTGTAGGTCTCTTATAATATATATGTCAACTTAACGTTGGACCTAACAATTTATCTCTGAGCTCCCAGCTGTCTGATTATCAAAAAACTTTCTTTCCTTTTTTTGCTATCTTTTTATACAATGTATATATCCCTTATTCCTGCTTCTATAATTAATAAATTACACGAATATACCATGTCATTTCAGATGCATTACTTTTTTATAATAATTTTCGTAATTTCTCTTAGGTGAGGAAGCGAAAGAGTTGTAAGTGTCTCGGCAAACTCGATACACAGGGTGGCCCAAGACAAGTGAACAGCTTACAAAAAATAAGAACTAATACATACACCAGGCGTATAGTGTCTATTATTAAATCAACTGAAATTTAATAACAATTTAGAAATCAAGGAAAGTGAACCGTTACACAATACAGGCGGTTTGAAATACTTTGTCTTTAATGTAACCCCAGACGACAAAATCCAAGAGGGTAATATCTGGTGATCGAACTGGCCATATAATGGGTCCATAGATGCCTATCCAGCTAACTTGATTTAAATAATTTGTACATATTACAGCAGTGTGAGGTGCGGCCCCATCTTGTTGAAAATATGAATAATTTAATCGTTCTCTCACTGTTAATTCATAAGGAAAATCTTGGAATTCGTTTCGCAGGAAATTCAGGTATCTACGAGTGGTTAATTTGCCACAATAAAAATAAGGTCCAATTACTTTAATCCCTAAAAGACCCACCCAAACACTCTCAGAAAATCCTTCTTGGAATGCAGTCCTTCTGTACCAATGTGTATTTGCTCGTGTCCACTTATAATGCATATTTCTATTGAAAAATCCATTATTAGAAAAATTTGATTCTTCCGATCAAAGAATTTTGATACATATCAGCAGGTCCTCTTTTTTTTATTTGACAACCATCTGCAAAATCTTACTCTCCTTGGCTTATCTCCCTCATTTAAATGTTGAGCTTTCCTCATTTTGTAGCATCCGTAATATTTTTCTTGCACTGTCTTTTTTATGCGACAGTTTTACTGAATTTGTCTCAAAGAAGTTTCTTCATTTCGGTTAACGTAATTCAGTACTCTATTCCCTTTTCTTACATTATCACAACATGCCCTCGCCTTATTACTTTTTCTGAAAATGAACCGTACGTTTTTAGATTTTGAACTAATTTCCTAAACATAGTAGAATGCAGGTTTTTACAGCAGTTGTCAATGAAATAGTTTCTTCCGGGTCTTGCCGTGGTCGTCGAATTTGGCTTGACGTTTAGCTGATCATCCTCTCAGCTTTTTCAGAAGGATTCTCTAAGAGAAACTATTTCATTCCTAAACATAGTTCGATTTGGCTGCGGAGCATCTGGAAATTTATCTCCGTAATCCGTGACTGCCATTTCAGCGTCAAAATTGCACTGACTATAAATGCTAATCATATCGAATTTGTTATTATTGGTGTACACCATAATTACTGATATAAAACTTGTCTTAGAACTCGACAACGCAACATACAACAGTGACAATCTGTCAAATTTGTTAATAACTGTATACACTGTTCTTCACTAATCATGGCATAGCTAATTTTTACGATTCAATGGTATGAATTGTGGTTTTCGTAATGTTTGTGACATGTTTTATATCATTGGAAAAAAAAAATAAACGAAACTAATGGTGTCATGGCCTACTCTGAGATTTGTTCTTTTAATTTTTGTACAAGAGCGTATATCAAAGCTAACTACGTTTTTCGAATTTTTTGATACACATTATTATTCTTATTGTCCCTGCTTTCAACTTTTATCACTTTAACTTTTTTCGTATCTCCTCCAATAAGGAAGCTTATAACCGTTTGTGGTTTTCCTATTTTTCACGTTTCTGTAATATATCTCACAAAGTAGGCTAGGCTATGGATTTCAAATTTCTTTTTACTGAGATATAGCTCACAAAAAATGGGATGATTGTTTCCAAAACTTTATTCTTCTACAATAGATATTAAGAGAGATGTTTGGTGTGGTTCTCGTAAAATAGACAGACGGTGTATCAATAATAAATAGCTCCACGGTGTACAAACAGATTTTTTTTGTAACTATGAGTTAATAAATAAAAATGAGGTCAGAGCAGTTCTGAATTTTTAGAAAACTGACCTTGGCCAAGGCGATATTGAATAAAGGAAACAACAAGATGCGACCATAGTAACTAGCCTGATAAGTGATAAGTGAAATGAATCACTTAGAGTGTTAGAAATTCTAATCAAGTTTATTCGATTCATTTTGTTTAAAAATTAAACATACTTTCCTAAAAATGACAAAAACGTCAGATTAATTTGGTGCTCAGCAATACGTAAAAAACTAAATTAGTGGTTCTTTTTCTCACGAAATATTATTGCTTTTCCCAAATAGGTGCAAAAAAGAATGATACAGTGTGGTCGAAAATTGTTTCCCAATATTTCTGCAGCTGATAGTACATTAAAAAATATGGTAATCTTTTATATAAACGTATTTCCGAAAATGAATAATAAGGGAGATTATAGGTACCCCCTAAAATGGTAATAATAAATTTCAGTGTTTCTGCAATATCTTCCGACTTCCTTAAAATATCAAATTCATTCTTTAAACTTAGTTGTAGGCCATCCGGACACTAGTCTACATGGTATCAATAAAACCCTATCTTCTGATTGAGAGGTAGTTTTAGGGGGTGTCTGTCAGTATTTTCCTCATAACTTTTTAATTTTTTTCATGTTTCTAAAAATTATTATAAAAAACTAATTTCCAGATCGTTGGAAATAAAAAAGGTATTCTTATCGCATTTCGATAAACCAATTCGTTCTCGAGTAATTTATGTTTAAAAAACGTGTATTTATAACATTTTATTAATAAATTCTTTTATATATAAAGAATGCTTTATATAATAATCTAAAAGGTGCCAATGTTTTCGAGAGACAATTTTAAGAAGACTAGTTTTTTATATTCCCTCTCTTGTACTATCTGGGTAGGCATGAGGGCTGTCTGTCTGGTGGGAGATGTTGCATTAACCTGTGCGGGTAAAAAATTTAATTTTTAAAATGGGATTAAGTCCAATTTTTTTTAATGGTTTCTGTTGACTTTCAAGGACACAAATTTATTGTTGCCAGACATTTTCGTCATTGGTAACACCGTGTCAGATGCTAGTTTATATAAAAAAAATATATATTTTCAAAGAATTTCAGTATGACTAAGATATTAATATGATGTAATTTAGCTATCAAGATAGTTAAAATTAATGTGTCAGACAAAAATTCGATTGTTTAATTAAGAGCCGTACCGCTTAAGTCTGGGAAAATAGGCTGATAATGTGCTGGTAGTAAGAGACAGATAGTTGCAAAAGAGACGCGACAGAGAAAACATTAAAATTAATTTATTTAGTGTTATAGAATGAATACAAAGAATTTGATCATAGAATAGAAGAATAGAATTAGAATCAGACTAGATAGATGAAGAAAATTAAGAAAACAAATGATTTTAAATGTAAAAAATCATATTTTTTATTTTAAATATATTGACAATCACATGTAAATTAAATTAAGTTCCTTTATTCTATCATTATGTCACATAAAACTGATGCATCTTCAAAGTCATCTTCATCGTCGCTACTTTCATCATTGTCTTCTGATGTATTGTTGTTTTCTAGCATTTGATTATCTGTATTATTACTTATTAAATTTAAGTAACTTATTTATCATCGCTGATGGCCCAACCACAAGCTAGTGGTGATAAAGATGTAATTGTAACTGTTTAATCGTATCAATTTGAGTATTATAAACTATTTTGGATAACTCCACACAGTGAAATCAAGAGGAGTTAGGTCAGGAGATTGCGCAGGCCACTTGATTTGCATCTGCACCCCGGCCAATCCATCTATTAGGATAATGGTTGTAACCATGTTCTACATGATCTGGTATAATGCGGTGTCGCTCCGTCAAGTATAAATACATTCTCTTTCACAATGAAATATTACCTATTATTTCATGCAAGGTATTTTCCAAAAAATCATTATACATATCGCCATTTAAATTTCCAGGAACTATATGATATCCAACTAACTGATTTTCTAAAGTTTCTATCCATATACTTATTTTGAAGGTATGTTGAAAATTGTATTGTTGCATTAGGAGTTTCCCGAGTCCAGAAATGCATATTCCGAGAATTAAACATACCTTGTCGTGTGAATGTACCTTCGTCAGCAAAAACTATTTTACTTTAAAAATCTGAAGCACTTCCCATTCGCTTAAGCAACAATTCACAACAATCAACTCTTATCCTAATATCATCAGGTAATAATTCTCAAGTTTTTCGGTAATGAAACGAGTCCATGTAGTACACTTAAAGTGCTTTGGTGAGGTATATCCATCCTTAAGCCTAATATTATAGTACTTATCGTAGGATTTTCCATTACAATATTTAATATTTTTCTTCAACGTCAACAATCCTGTCGGCGTTCTGTACTTAACAAAATTAAAACGTTACGAGGACAATACTGACAATCATCCCCTAAAACTACCCCTTAAGCATACCATGTAAACTAGTATCCGGATGGCCTGTGACTAACTTTAGAATATGAATTATTTTAAGTTATCTAAGTTATTTTAAACTGTCTTTATCATTTAGAATATTAAAATTATCTTTTCTTGCAGATGGCAGATTTCACATTAGATATATCTCCACCTGATGCCGAAACCCAAGCTATGGCCGAAAAGGAGCTTCGGGAAACTCCTGAAGTTGTCCAGCAAGCTTTGGCAGAGCTTAGAGAGCTTTTAAAAAATGACGACACTATTTATTTTAAGGATGACGACGACGAAGTACTGAAAATCTTCCTGAGGCCTTGCAAATATTATGCTAAAAGTGCTTATGAATTGGTAAGTTGTAAATATAACTTTTATAAGAGAAAAATTAAATAAATATAAAATATTTACCGATTTGACAAATATATAGATGTGCATGTAACCCTACTTTTGTCTTACTTTATTTAACCGAGATTTTATGTGTTTGTCTATGGGGAAATGTTCTTCTGATATGTGGAAACTTTATACTAAGAGGCAAATTATGTTACAATTTTAATGACTTATTTACTTCCTGTAGTATCTAAAATTGTTGAAAAAATAATGGCTGCCTATATACATTCAAATTCGAGGTCTCTTAAATACCTCGTTCCTCATTCTATAATAACTTGCCAATTCATCAGTCTGGCTTTTACTTTGGTTATATCTTACTATACAACTCATATTTTTACAGGAATTGATAACAACGAATTGTAGTTCGATTACATTTAGCTGTTCCAAAGGCACGAGACTGTATAGAATTTTTTCTAACTATTACACATTTTCTTGGATTTTCGGAAGATACTCGACATCTAATAAATAATTATTTAACTACCAGATTTATATACGTTAAAATTAGCGATAGGGATTGAGTCACGGGTCATGTTCCAGTTTCAATTTTGGGACCCCTATTGTTTAGTTTCTACTCATACATAATCTCCATACAATGTACAAGTGGCGTGTACTTATTATACTGTTAATTTCTTGCTAGTGATTTGATTAAGTGCCTATGAAATAAATTATAATATAAAAGTTCAATACCGTTGTATTAAAAATATCTCTTAAAAGGTAATTTTTCTAATCAAGTGAATATAATATTATTATTTAAAAACCTGTCTACAGTGGAAGGGATCTATAGGTAATTGAAAAGATTGGTTAAAAACAAAAGCTAGTTGTGGGGAACTGATTTGTTTATTAGCTATTTGTATTATTTGGCTATGAAGAAACGTAGAAAAACAATTTTACCTTAAGAAGGGTTTATCCATGGGGCTCTAACAATGTGCTAAACTTATTATCAGTATTCGGCGTATTCTGAGTACACTTCAAGTATTCTTATAGTACGTTTCTAATATCAAGGATATAATCAAGTTTAAAAGTAATATAATTTGCTAAATAATTCAATCTTCAAGGTTACTAAGTCAAAATACAATAAAAAAAGTCCTTCAGACATTCAAATTCACAAAAACACTACAATTCTTCACAAATGATTCTGAGAAAATTCACACCACATCGATAATTCACAAATAGTCTAAATTTATCAACACAATCGTTCAAACATCCAAATTAACCGATTTACAACCAAAACATTACAAACGACTGCCCTAAAAAATACCGCCCTCTCATTACCTCGATTCACATCAAAACCACTCTCCAAACCTCCAGTCAGAATATTTTAATTCACTTCCGCAAATTTTCTATAAACTATTTTCCTCTTCAAATCAACTTCTAATTCAACCTTTCATTCATACATCAAAACACGCTTCATTCATATTTCCGACATGCTGATATCAAAATCAATTTCCAATCCATATGTTCCGTACGCGTTGCGAGCAACTTCACCACAGTCTTCAGAACTTAGTTCTAATTCATTTCAACGCCGCCGCCGGCGATGTCTCTATTGGAACATTCTCAATATGGCTATTCCACTCCCAAGACTACTTTACGGAACCAGTTCAATTTCAGCAAGTTATTCAGACAGTTACCACTCATATTTCAAAAACCAATTTAGATTCTAGTTTCATTTGTATATAAAAGAATTCTATTTTTCACTGCCGTATTTATGATATATTTTTCCGTCCTGAATTTTAATTTTTCAAAACAATTGCGCAATATTTCACAATTTCGAGCCCCATAGACTGGCAGGGGATATTTCCAGCTCTATCCAGACCTCTGCACGTTGAGTCCTCAATGTACCATATAAAAAGCTAGTCAGTTTTCGGTGTACCTCAAGTTAGTCTCTGCGTACCGTGAGTGAAAATATTCTTTACTTGTTAATCCAGGTGCTAGCCGAAAAAATCCATAAAATTTTCAAAGTTAAGTACCCGATTTTTAATAGTTGGGTTTAGAAAATAGTTTAGTAGATTTTTTTAAAAAAATTTTGTGTTCTCTTAACCTGTTCTTAACAATTATACGACTCTGACCAATATGTATATAGCATCACAGTTTATTTAATTTCATATTCGCTAGATCATCGGCATAAAGTTAGTGCGAGTACTTTAAGTTTATAATTATATCATATTTAAAACCATAAATATTAAAAGTGGACCAAGAATTGACCCTTGAAGGACTACGAATTCAGTGTTAAATTTGACAGACATGTACCCATGGTAATAAACATATTGCAATCTGTTGCCCATATGAAGTATACCAAAATCTGACTATCATGTAACGATTTGTCTGGCCAAAATTGTTTTATATTAAATCGGATTAAAAAATGGAACTTGCCGAGCTTATAACAAATTGGTGACGTTGAAACACAAAGTCTCACACTTTTTGTGGATGTTTTAGTTTTTAGTACAGAGTGAAGCGAACTGCTATGTTGATAACTAACAATTTGTAAATACTGATCTCTTTTTCTAGATGAAACGGATTGCAGAATTTAAAGAGAAGCATAAGGACATACTGGCAAACTTACTACCAGATGATGAAAAAGTTGCTTTTACGGAGCACAACGTAGTTAACGTTCTAAAAGGCAGAGACCACAAAGGAAGAAGGGTGCTTATTGTGAATGCTGGAGGTAAGACAAGTTTTCGTAATTAACTAAAAGAACATGTGATGTGTTAAAATAACAACCATATTAATATTAACTAGACCGTGTCCTCGCCTTACATATCTTCCAGCGGCTTGTATATCAGTGTATGCGCGGAAGCTATACAACCTTAGGCGAGAGTTGTATAGGGGATATACCATCCTTTGGAGGGGATGTAAAGCCATCGGTCCCTTGTCTATTAAATGTTAGGCAAATAAAAGATTCCTACTCTTCTTAATGGAAGAGGTTCGGCAAAAATTCCTGGTTGGGGGTAGCTCGTCTACAGGCGTCGATGATAGGCCTCAGTAGCGGAAATAGACCGACGTTAAATAAATGTTAAAAAAAAATATTAACTATAAGAATAATGAATTAAAGTAATTAGAAATTTTAAGAACAAGATTTAATAAAATTTAAATATAAAATGACGTCCTTATAATAAGTCTTTAACATACCTCGAAAAAATCAGTTAGTTTTTAACGTAAAATCGAATATAAATTATCTTTTATATTTATATTAACAAAAAGTTCTTCAAATACATATTAGTTTAATTCTTAATCTCTCGCATGTCATCCTTTTCATTAAATACATTTAAATTGATTACAAGGGTATCAGGCATTAATAGTAAATAATGATAACAGTTCGATAACAAACAACAACATTAGAGCTTTTAAATTAAATTTATTTAAATATATCTTATTTTAAACAATATACATACTGGAGAAGAAAGTAAGAAAATTCTTGTAAACGAGAACTTTTAAGGAGGTATGAGTTGTGCCAAATAGAATATGGGCGACAATTTGAGCATCTTTTATAATAATTATAATATTTACTGTTTTTTGTATTGTAGTATTCCTTATAATTACGTTAATAAAAAAATGTTATCCCAAAAATTTTATTGCAAATATCTCACTAATGGTTAATGATAGGTATAGGATATGGTTAATAAAATTTGTTCGAATATAAAAGGAGAATCCAAAACTGAAAAAAATATACGCAGAGCGTTCCATTTAAAAAAGTAAAGTTGTATAACCTGCCGTCTTTTTGAGGTGCCTTGTACATTTGAAAATAAAATGGTTAAATAAATATTTTTAAACAGAATAACATTTCTATTAAACATGTCTTCTATGTCTAACCGTTTTCGAGATAATGCTTGTCTAAATAGATCTGGGATTATTATTATTATTATTATTATTAGCCTTTACTCGAATCCGAGTATAAAAATGTTACAGTCGATAGATTGTGTGTAATAATTTCTCTATTATATTGTTTAGGTTAGCTTTTAATGTATGCAATTGGCTAATGGATTATGTCCAATGCCACAAGAGAAAATCTTCATAGTAAAAGTAAGGCATGTAGAGATCTGACCTAGCAGGGGCTTAAAATATCTAGGAGTACAGTTAGACCTACAATTAACCTATGTGATACATGCACTATAATTATTATTAGCCGTTACTCGAGTCCGAGTATACAAATGTTACAGTCGATAGATTGTGTACAATAAAAAACAAGTAAAAGGTGTAGTCTATTGTAATTCCCATTCATCTACGGTGCACACGACTATGGCTATAGAGGCCAATTCGGGAGAGCACATGTCGACCGCAGTCAGGACAAACATAGACCTGGTTAGGTCTTGGATTCGGCCTTCTTGCAGCAACATTTCCTTGATAGCTGGCCACAACCCCTCGCCATTCGGTTCTGTCCGCTGCAAGTTGTTCCCATTGCTCGTCTGCAATACAGCAGGATTTTATATTTTCATGGAGAACGTCTTTGAACCTCTTTCGTTGACCGCCACGCCTTCTTCAACCGCTTAGCAATTTACCATAAAGTGTACATTTAGGAAGGCGGTTATCATGCATACGATGAACGTGACCTGCCCATCTTAGGCGTGCTCTAGAAATAAGCACCTCAAATCTCTGGGATCTCTCAAGATCTGGGATACCCTGTATATGTATGTTATGTAGGTGTTTGTCGAAGTTCAACATCCCCCTTAAGTTAAATAATATGTATTTGTAAATTTGTTATTATACTGCAAAATAAAGATACAATATTATTATTATTTTTATCATTATTATTATATTTAACAATTACATATCTTCAGGTACTTGGGATCCATCCAAAGTAACAGCTGACCAGGTATTCCGTCTATTCTACCTCATTCATGAAGCTGCAGTTTTAGAACCAACAACACAAATTAGAGGTGTTGTAGTAATTATGGACTACGATAACTTAGGCATGAAACAAGTCAAAGCTTTAAGCCCCTCGTTCAGTATGAAATTGCTCAGTTTTATCCAAGATGCCATGCCACTTAGGCTGAAGGAAGTACATATGGTCAAACAACCCTTCATTTTCAATATGGTCTGGACCATCTTCAAGCCCTTCATCAGAGAAAAGCTAAAAAACAGGGTAAGCATCCCTCTTGCTAAATATTAGTTTCTTATATTAGACAAATATATTATTTATAAATTATTCTGAACATGCTTTGTAAAATTGCTATGTATAAAGAATCATTATTAACACACACAAACTAACAAAAAATTAATTTCGCTACAGCTGCTGATGTAAAAACGATTTAAATGAGTTCCTAAGGTTAATGTAATTTGTGTGAGAATCTTTTGTTTATTGTAATACATTTTTTAACATAATTTAATCGTTGAAAAATTAAGATATTTAATTGTTATCAAATGTCAGTCTCAAGAATATAGTTGCTGGTATTTCTATTCTTGACCCCCTTCTGTTTTCTAGATCTTTTTCCACGGCAGCAAAATGGCATCCCTACACAAATATATGGATCCTTCTCATTTACCAAAGGATTATGATGGTGTCTTGCCAAAAATTGACTATTCTGGAAAAGATTGGTTCCCAACGATAGAAAATCACATCGATCACATCAAGATGATGAACAGTTTCGGATTGAAAAAGAAGGCTTAAAATGATACTCAATTCTTCCTAATTATTTAATACTTCGACAATAATCCAAAGGCTTCGTACTGCATTTAAACATGACCAAGTACATGACTTTTACTCCAGAGATAATAGTATTTTACAAGACCATTTTGTTGTGAATAGGAGTGTTGTTTTTATACTGTTTTTATTGTTTAAAATATTGTTCCATACTCAACATTCCTGTTTTATTTGTTTTATTATTTTATCACATAAATTGCTAACTTTTTAGTAGGTGTAATTGAAAAATATGTTGATTGTTTTACCAAAATTAAAGATTATTGTAAATCTTAGTACTTAAGGAAAAATTGTGTTCAATACCAATAATGATTTTTATAATAAATTTTATTTAATTTTTTTGTTAAATTTTATTAAGCGTTATGTGGAATAAGAAAACCTTAAAGTTTTAATCTGGAACACATTAATACTACTAGGTGTTATAGTGTTATTTATGTAGACTGAGGAAGCGCTTGATAACACATTCCCAAGGTCTATCAATCACAAAAGCATCGCGGGAGAGAGGAATTAATGAAATCAGTTGCAGGTGGATAGACTGTATGCTCAAGGAAATATTGGTATGTGTATGACAATTTCTCCCATTATGGACATGTGTCCGGCGTCCTGCGGCAGGCCCTGCAGCTGACATCAGGAACCTCCATACCGATGACACGACTTCGATAGACAAGGGTGTTAAATACACCATCCTGGCAAGCCATTATGAATCGCTTCATCTCGGACTTCAGCTCGGTTGACCTTAAATAGGCGAAGGTCTTCTATATTTTTATAGAAGGCTCCGTGCAATGGCTTATCCTTATGGAGCTGCAGAGGGATGTTCTGTTATGCAGCTCTAATGTGGGCTTTTAGTCGAACAGGTTCCAACTCGGTAACAGAGTCAGGGTTTATCCGCTAGACCTCGAAGATGAGATGAGACCAAGTTCATCGGCTGCTCGTCGTGCTGCCTTAAAGAGGAAAGCTCCTACGTCTGCATTTTCATGGTCTCGGACCATGCAGAGGAAGGGATCTGAACTCCTGATGACTTTACATGCTCCATCCAGAACCATTCTGCTATAGAGACTCTCCAAGCTCAAGAGTCTACGGCCTTCCGGATGTCGTGGGAGATATAATCGTGGAACGGACGATTTAGGATGCAAGCTCCTATTGAGATGTATCTTCTTGCGGGTTACTACATCGAGTTGACACGGCTCTTCTTTAATCCATTTCAAACTACTCCGAAAGAGTAGAGAAGGATCGGAACGGCAAGCATATTTGTAGCAGACACCTTGTTCTTCCCCGACAGTTCTGAGGACCAGATCTGTCGAAGTAGGTATTGATACTAGCCGCGGAGAGCGTTTTTCACTACACTCACTTCTTGGGTGGAGCGTTGCTCGACACCCAAGTAAGTGTATGACTCTCCGGCATCTAGATGGTGTAAGATGCTTCCGTCCACGAGCTGCGCGAAAAAAGGACAAATTATTATTATTATTATTTGCCCAGCACTGGCCCTCAACTCAACAATTCTTTATTCAAGTTAAAATTTAAGCAATTGCCTCCCCAGAACTCAATCCGGGACCGACCGAACAACCATCGCGTGATTCTCGCTGGCTAATTGCAGGGTCGGGTGGATTAGGTCTGGCTTGGCTAAAAACAATTAAAACTTAAACCTAAACTCCTTCTATTAACAAACAGATTAAGAAAGTCGTTAAAATTCTTATACCTAAATGAACAGATTTTTTAAAACTTACAAACTACACATTTTTTAAAAACTTTCAATTTACTTTTTAAAATTTTGGCACTGACGCAGATACCTCTACCTAAATGAGGAGAGAATAAAAAGAAATAAACTGAAAGGAATAGGGGAAAAGGAAAGACTTGAAGATTCAAAGGTATGAAATAATATCAGTAAAGGTTGATAGGGCAAGCGGAAGTTCTAGTTGATGAAAGTTTGGCTACAGGGGTCGCCGGAAGCTCGGTAAGTCTGGTATGGTAAAGAGTGTTTGATCCGAAATGGAGCATTATGCTGTCTAATTTACATTAGTCTTGTTATGTTAGCCCAGCCCAGCCCAGCTTGAACGACTAGAAATTTTGAGGGATACGCTGGACGTAGTCCGCTATCGGAGTTATGTTGTTGCAACGTGCGTATTCCAAAATTTGAAATAAGGTGCATAAATTTGTGATCGAGCACTTTTATTTTTCTCATTGTCGTGGCCGATATGCTGCACCACACCGGCACCGCATATGTGATGGACAGCCTGACCATCATGTACAACAACTTTTTTATTTTGTCAGTTAAGTCTGCTACCCCTAACCATGAACGGATACAGATTCCTGGACAGAGAGTAGACAGTCCGTACTGTCTCATTAATGTGCGTATTGAACGTCAATCGCTGGTCCTGGAAGCGCCGTAAACTACAGGGCCAAATAAAGTATGGGTCAGTATAAAGGATACTGAGACAAAATAACAGTATAAACCATTATATCTCAGCTTTTTGTATTGTGCGAAGTAGTTCGTTAACCTAGGCCCAATTTTAAAATATTTCCCTCTGATACACCTGAGATATAAACTATATTTATTCAAGTTCCCAAACGACAAAATGACAAAAAAGAGCTATTTATTTACGATACCGTAAAAATTTAGTAAGCATTACTTTAGTATATTTGTTTTATAATTCCTGTGGTAAATAGTTCTACGACCACTTTCCATGCAGGTAGCTGCATTGAGAGTTGCCTAAGCTTTAAATCAGATTATTTTAAATTATGGCGAAGGCGCCGATAGTAATCAATCGTAGGGGTTTGCCAAAAATCCAAGTTATTCACGAATCTCCAAAGGAACAATGTATCAAATTGTGTAAGTTTTACTTTAAATTATCAACAATAAGTAACATGCAGTAATTAAAAATTTGTAAGATATCAATTTTGGATTTATTTCAGCAACAAATATACGTATGTATATTAACAGGTTTTTATTGAACATAATATTTTTAGTCGCAAACTCCTCTATAAATCCTTATTTCACTATAAGGAAAGTAACCAGACTGCAACCAAAGTTACAAATCTGGCGCGATAAGTGTAATAATTGCATATTACCATCAAAACGCTAATGCTTCGATTGCAACAAACACCAGCCGAAAGACTGATCCTACTTAAAGGAGCTCCTTTAAGTAGGATCGGTTGGTGGAACTAAGAAAACGATATTATAAATAAACTGGCGTAGTTTTTAAATTTTTTAGACTAGAAATCGTGCAATAAAAGCGTGCAATAAAATTTTTTATTGCACAGTTTCTTGAAAAGGCCACTTTTTCACTGGAAATGATGTAAAAAACTGTTACTTTTTACACGATCGTAAATAAAATTATTTAATTAATTGGTACAATCTTTTTACATGCTACTACATCATCACATGACAATTTTGGTTAGTTAGCAACATAAGCAAGCAAGCATGCAAACCTCATTAGCTTACTTACTTGAGCTGAATGCAGTTGTATATATTCTATCCCGTTTAAAAATGCAATTGTGCACTTCGTATCAGATAGGTATTTTCCAGGTCATCTCAACGACCCTCTTAAATCTAGGTCTTGATTTGTCTGAGAGGGGCGCTACAGTTTCTAGTGGGAGCCGAACCACTTCTTGGGGACAATCTATAACTAAAAACTGCTTCATAAGTGGGGATTGCAGCAGCTAATTAGAATTTTCGACTATTCATTTTTCTATAAATATGTGTCAGAAGTTATGTAAAAAAATTTCATACGGCCTGAAATGATTTTACTTTATTAATGTTTTTGCAAGTTCATACGGCCAGCTGAGATGCAATCCCCTCCCCCACGATGCACCTAACTATTTCCACACCCTCCCACAACCGCTTTCACCCTACTGGAGCAGATGACGGTCGTTTTGGGTATTCGCTACTAGTATCCGCTATTTCTTTTAATATAAGCCAACATGCGATGATTAGGTCAAAAGGACTCCAGGACTCCTGCCCCCCGCGGTATAACCTCTAATTATAGCTAAATGACGCAAAATCGATAATAAATAAACAAAAAAAACCCACCGAAGATAGTTGTATTTATAATTTCAGAAACGATCAGTGAAGTAATTTTTTAAATATCGCTGATTCCTAATTAAAAAATATGGAAGTCGTTAAAAATTATTTAGATAGACCTCACATTCCAGATAAAGCAAATGTGGAGCTTATCATCGAAAAATCAAACTTCCCATTAATATCAATTGGTAAATCCGTATTTCACATTACTTGCCTGTTTCTTAACGTTATGAAGTCGAGCATGTTTTAACTTGGTGGTTCCAAAAGTCGCTTTGTCGTCCGAACTAAGAACGTATTGGATAGGTCAGAAATGCCAGTGGTTCTCAAATGGATATTTTCGACCACCGCACCGGCGTCTAGTGTCTCTCCAACCCGCAAACTGTAGATTGAAAAAACGTGTGTTTATTGGTTAATATATGAATACACCACGCCCATATTATCAGGTAGCAGGAACGGAACTTTTCTTAAAAAATATTCCAGTAGTCCAGTTTTATTTGGTGTAGCACCACCTCAAATTCCTCTGATCTATTTATTTAGCAAGGAATAAAATACAGAATATTAAAAGTGTACGTAATGTATAAGAAATAAAATATAAATAAAAAAACCGCTGCCCAAGGAATCACTACTTCCACATCCAGGTTTTGTAGAAGTTTTATACACACTAAATCCCAATGTAATATTTTATTCCCTTTAATAATAGAGTGGGGGCGGTAGAGGGGGGTGGCTAATGTAAAAAGAAATTTAGAAGCCCTTGGTTCTCGTATACCCACTAACTAAGGGGTAACTAATGCCAAAATAAATTTTAAATACCCTTGGTTTCGTGCACACACTTTAGTGTGTGTACGAGAACCAAATTGGGATTTATTCCAATTTAATTTTTTACTCCTTTTAATAATAGGGCGGGGGTGGAAATGGGGGTGGTAGAGAGGGTAGCTAACGCCAGAAAATTTTTTTGAGACGTTTCGTTCTTGTATACACACTAAATTACATTTTATTTTTTTTTACTCCGTTTCAACATATTATGGGGGTGGTATTGGCGGTGACAGTGGGGGTGGGGGAGTGACTGACGTCAAAAAATTTGAGATTTTTTTGAGACCTTGACTAAATTGCAATTTTATGGACGCTTACCTGCTTGCTTTGCCAATTTACTCTTACTTACTCCATTTACCCCTGGACCCTTCAACGGAATTAGATCAAAATATAATCTAGTTCCAGTTTTGTCCCAAAAACAATGTTGGTGGGTGAATTTTATTTGCTCATAAATCTCGTAATTTAGCGTTTTTAACGGGATTTCGATTTTTGCAGCATTACATGGGTCATTTAAAATAATTCGGAACCATCATGGCACTCTTAAATGGAAAACTAAAAATTGTATTATAAAAGAAACTGATGTTTGAAATGTCACTTATTTGGCATCGTTGAATTCAGAAAATTATGCAAAATTCAAAAATGCAATAATATATAGGGTGTTCTATTTAAAAATTGAAAGTTTTTTTTGCCCAAAAAGAAGGATATAAAAGTGATTCTCTCTCCTCTTTCATTCTTGCGATAAGTCCATGGATATTCGCAAGTTGTACATTTTTCCCAAAATTTTGACATATCTCGCAATATTGTATCACAAAGTTGCACACGAATTACACATTCAAATAAAAATGATGAAGTCATTTATTTACGAAAATAAATGAAGTATTAATAGAATATGAATAGACTTGAACCAATAAGGTATCATATGCGTTAGGGAAAAATTATTATTCATGTATTCTTTTCAGACTGTTCCAGGTCAAAGGTCCTACTTGTGACAAAGACTAATGGATTTAATAAAACGTAGCGATTGCTTAATTAGATATAGCATTAGATTTGACTGGTCATCGAACTTCGAAGAGCCACTAACACGTCTAGAAGAGTTTATTTTTTTCTTCACAAATATTTTCTGTGATAGTTATTGTGTTCTATAAATGTGAGTGTTTTCATTATTTTTTTCAATATATTGAGTTAATTGTTTGCTTTCCAAGTGCTAATGTTATCAAAAGTTTGTTTCTCTTCGACATTTAACTGGTAAGATTTGTAATAGAATCATAGAATAGAATTTTAATAGAATCATATTATTACACAGTTGTATCATATAAAACGATTAATTTTGTAGCCAGGAGACATCATTTTGTATCAAATTAATTGCCTCTTGACAATATCCAAGCTGAAACTAAAATTCTCACAAAATGTTAGCAATTGTTTCGAGTCCAATTCGTTCAAACTCGTAACTAATTCAACATGTTCGATCTATTAAAATGAACTTTTATGGAGGAGATCTAAAGCCGTCGGTCCCTTGCCTATTAACTGTTAGGCAAGTAAAAGATCCCTACCCTTCTTAAGGGAAGAGGTTCGGCAAAATTCCTGATTAGGGGTAGCTCGTCTACAGGCGTCGGTGATAGGCCTCAGTAGAGGAAATAGATCGACGTTAAATAAATGTTAAAATAAAAAATAAATTGTGGATTTAAGATAACTCTATAAACGTAAACCAATGAGGTTTTACCCAGTTTCAATATCTCTGTATATACTGAATAAATATTTAATATCTCATTAATAACTGATATTTATTTCGTGGGGAATTGCAGCATAAGTAAACCGGAAAATGATAATAATCTGAAGGATGCAGGAAGTTTCATATAGATACGTGGATTTCGTAGTGTTTGATGTGTATTAATAATATTTGCCACACATTATGTTTATTACACCTGTGACTAATCCAATAACGAAAGCAAATATAAATGTGTTTTATAAATAGCTACTAAAGAGTCAAGAAATTCACCCTCTCTCCCTACTGGAAGGAAGTCCATATACCTCCAATGTGTAAACGGGAATATACACAGGAACAAAAAAAACACCTTGGTAACTGGTCCAATACCAATTATTCTTATAAGTATGCGATTTTAACTTACTATAAAATAAAATAGATAACAAAGAAAATAAAAAACAGAAATTTTTGCCGTCTGTTTTCGAAATCTCATCCATCGGTCCCAATTTATTCCAAGATCTTTTTTTTTTTTTGAAGTACTTGTGGTCTCAATTTTAACATGTTCAATTTCAATGTTTATTTCATGTTGTTGATTCATATAATCTGCTTTCTTACCAAACAAGAGACAGCCGACTTCGCAAGATTAAGGATGAGAAAATACTGTGACGATATTTTAGAGAGCTCATTTAAATAGATGTTTATTCTTACCGCCGGCGCAGCATCTAGATATTCTCGGGCATAAAAGGAATGAATCACTTGATTATCGTCGGCAAACGTATGTATTGTACTGTGTTCAAAATTTAGGGAACTGGCTCGTATACAGTGCAAATAATAGTGGTCCACGGATTGAACCCTGTGGCACACCTTTAATTAAAAACCTCTCATCAGGTATTTCCTGTAATCTAATCCTCTGAGTACGGTCCTGCAGTTGTGACTGGAATAGTTGAGTATAGTCTGGTACAGTTTTGCCGGGCAGTCAAAAAACACAACAAAAACTTCATTCAGCTTGCTAGATATAGTCGAGTTCAATTTTACCATGCAAACAAAAAACGCGACACAGCTCATTATTAACGCCGGCGAACCAGTTCGTACGACGTCATCAAATAAGCCGACGTACATTAAAAACCTATAAAGGTAAGTGATATAATTCGCCGGCGATATAGTACAGAAAATAATGGTATTGTAATGAGGTCGTAAAGTCTTTGTCGCGTTTTCTGGCTGCCCAGTAAAACTGTACTCTACGACCGGAACGGACAGTGTCCTGCAATAATAGACAACTGATATTCGATAGCGCCAACCTGCACACACATTTCACTCGCGCTGACAAGACGGTGCCCAAAGCAGGAAAGTGTACTAGGTACTAAAACAATATTAGTTAAACAACCCACAAGTACAACTAGTAATTTCACTTATTAAGGTGAACTGCTTAAGCTCACAGTAGTTGTATAAACACGAAGTAATCACTGCAGAACTGAGATGCAGGTGTGTAAAAATTTCGGCTTTATAATATTAGTGCCAGAAGCGTTTCGTTTCGCCGGGGGACAGTAGTCTTGCACGGTCGTTGATACCAATTTTTTGCTTTCGTTTGCTGTGCCCCGTCCACTCCTTTCGACGAGGGGGCGTTTTTTGGATTGAAAATGGAATTTATACTAAAAGTTGAGCGTTAATAAGAGATATCATTTGAAGTAAGATTCAGGGTTTTACATGAAATGGCTATTCAGTTATTTGAGATTAACTGCGAGACTAAGACGGACTGACGTTTATGTGGTTCGGTAATGTTTCACGAATGCTTCCACTTCGATATGAATGGTGAATATGTATCGGAGCTTTCGGAGTTTAAGCGAGAGCTTTAGCGTATAAGCATTTGGTCTGCCATTTTGTTGAAAGTAAATAAGTTTGATGAAAAAAGTTATACTTCATGGATGGAGAATTTATGAGTTTACTATTAAAATTAAATAATTTGAAAAGATGAATAACTGAATTAAACGTTGAATTATATGGATGGAAGTTAATAGAAATAGAAGTTAAATGATGTGAATGGGGATTCGTAAATTAGACTAGATTGAGGTTATAGTGAGGGTGTTATTTTTTAGTGGTTTATTTTGTAATGCTTTGGCTGTAAAATGGCTAATTGAAAAGTTTAAAAGCTATTCGATTTTGGTTTATTTGTGCATTATGGAGTGTTCGTGGTCTTTTCAAAATTCGAAAATGTAGTTTTGATAATTTTAAGTTACTGAATTACTTTTTTATTATGTTTGACCTTATGGATTGAAAATGATGTTTATTTTGGAAATTATGAAGTTTTTTTAATTTTATTTTTTCACTTATGCCTGGAACATTCTGTGAAAGTCACCCATTCAAATAGTAACTACGGTTCTTATTGCTTTATTATTTATTTTGAATTTAAATTTTCTTATTTTTATTGTCTACTGGCTTATGCCAGCGGCTACGCTCCCGTAGATCCCTCATCAATCACACTCGCTGCCTTCATCCTACTATTTTTCCTATCATTTGCCCATCTCTCCCACTTTTCCCATAACTTTCATCACATTCCCTCACTTTATTGCCACCTTTTTTCACATTTTCCTTTACATCACTTTCTTGAAATATAATAATAAAAATATTTAGCTGAGTTCGATTTTTAATGGGAATACATTGAAACGGAGAAACAAACAACCGAATGAAGAATCTAAAAATTAATTCTCTAACTTTGGCACAAAACTGGAAATATCGGACATTCTAAAAAAAACCATACAGATATATGTATTTAGATTGACGATTATGTATACTTGCCAAACAGAAATAATTCATTATTTATTATTCAGTGCGCCCGTCTTTGCTAATGTCAAAAAAACCATAAGTATATAGGTAAAGGAAGAAGGGAGAAACATCTTATAAAATAACATTGTACGTAATGTAAATTACTTTCCCAACAGTTAGTGCCAAACTGCCAATCCCACTCATTTAATCGCGAACGTTGCTTGAGAGAATACTTACTTAACCGTGATAGAGTTCGCGTATTACCTATTGTTTATGTGTTGTTTACTAACGTAACTTACTGATTTCATTATCTGTCCGGAGATTTCTGCTTTGTTAGTGATGAAACTAAGTAAGTAGGTTATACCATTTATATTCAATTAATTTACATTTTTTTGGGTGTTACGTTTGTTTCACTTTTCACAATTAAAGGGCGGAAAATTGAGGCTGTCAAATCAAATATTTCAAGTGTCTGGTTCAAATAATTTATAAAATTTACCTTATACTTTAAACGACTTCCTGCATCTATTTATTATATGATAGTGGATTACTCAAACAGGGGCAACTGCCTTGTCTGAAATTACTTTTTCTCTTCAAAAAAATTCAATTTTCACGACCAGCAACCAAATAAGGTGCACACAATTATTTCAAATTGAGTTCCAGGCATTATTCTTTATTAAATATATAGTAAACAAATCAAAAACTGATTCACCATAATCAAAGTATTTATTTATACCATAATACACACGACAATATGTATATAAAGAAATAACGTTTAATGATTTAAAGGAGAACCTTCTATTTTCATGAAATCAGGGGGCGGAAATCTACGGCTTCCTACCCTTGTCCTTTAGAATTTTTGGGAGATTTGTTGAATGTGGTCCGCTGTTGGGGTAATGCCGTTACACCGTGCATAAATGTCTCCAAAGTGTATCTGGTAGAATTTGGTATGAGGCGTATAAATGGTAAATTACTAACGGGTGCATTGCATGATTGCTTGTTAGAATATGCATCAACTGCATCTGAATTTTGAAAGTATAATAATATAGCAGAATGATTTGTACACTGGTAAGTGATTTGTATTGTTATTCGTTTGTTTATTAAATTGAAAATGACATGATTAAAAGTTGTATTGTCCTTCCAAAAGATCAATATTTATCGAGGCATATAACTGGGACATTGATTTTTTAGGAGATATATGTTTGTACTAATATGTGATAAGTTTTTAATAAAGGTTACTATATTTACTAATTGGCATATTCCTATAAAATAATTCTTTTTGTTTCTATAATTATGGATGTACTATAAGCCACTTTATTATAAGATAAATGTAGGTATGCCCATAAGTATGTCATAAAAAATTGGGCATTCCATAAAACTAGATTCCAGATTACCTTACGGAAATCACACCAACTGCCTTGTTAGTAAACTTTATAACATTTGATGATAATCACTGAATAAACAATTTTATAGCAGAATAAAATTTTATAAAAATATAAAATATAGGAATTATAATATTCCAACCTATCTGCAAGTGCCTTATATAAATAAGGACGCAACAAATTAAACCAAAACAGCTATTCCCTCTTACGGGCGCTGAATTATATGGTAAAATTTGCCGTATTTTGTCTAACCACAGTTAGCACTAAAATACATTGACTTGGAATGCTCGAATGTTACGAGGAAGATGCGAGGCCTCCTTCATCTCAGGATGTCACTAACTGCAAACCGGTTTTCACCTATTTTTGGGTATCGTCAATGCAGTGCAAGTGATACCTTCAATACCCGGAGTTCGCATCTCATAGATACTGTTAAGTTCCCCCGCAGTAGAGCGTTAACTTTAACTAGCACCATCTCTCAGTAGTCTCGAAACAATCCAAATCGAAAATAAAATTGATAATCATCACTGAATAAGCAGCCATCCCCCCTTACGAGCGCTGAATTATATGGTAAAATTTGCCTTGTTTGTTGAATGTTTTGTTTTTGTTTTAAACCTCTTTCAATATTTTTTTTCAAGTGCGTGGACGGTGAACGTAGTGATATGTCGTTCGCGAACGACCGCCCTCCAATCTCATCGGCTGCCAAATAGTGCACGGGCCCAATTTTGGGTCAATCAGTATCTGGCTTAACACATTTATAAATTGGGGTTAACAAAATTTGATTGCTCATTACTTAACGAAACGTGTTTATATCATGAATTTTTCTAGAACTTGAGCTGATGCAATATTTTATGAAATAGTTTTAATTTTAATTCGATAAATTCATACACCTAAAACAAAAGTATGTGTAAGTGATATAATTCTACTTCGAATATTTCTGTAACAGATTATGAAGTGTCTACCAGAAACGCCTACCATTTACAGGACGTTGCTCTCTAAAGACACAATTTATCTTATTAATATAAGGCAATGAGAAAAGCGCAGAGAAATGTTGACTTACACTGAATCATCTTATGTAACTGACCTTCCTGCACAAAGAACTGTAAGTGTATATGCAGTCTGACATCATAGGAAGGAATGCTCAACTTCGTACAATGGAAAGTTTGTTTGCTGTAATTAATGGCTTGCTTAATATCCCTGCGTTCAAGTTTGATATTATCCCAACTTTCTTATCTGCCAGGTGGGCCATAATGAAGTGTCTATAACTATATATTTTAATTTAAATTTCTTAATATTAATTGATTTATACACAAATTATGCTTTATTATAGTCCCATATAGTGCGATTACAATGTCTCCAATTAGGCCTAGCAGGAAGGTATCACTATATGAGTAACCCTGATCTGGTGTGCAATAGCTGATTTGATTTACCAGCGTTCGGTAGGTATTGCTGGCACTACCGGAATAAGCTACGTCTACTCCCGTTTGGAATGAGATCATGCTTGGTGCCAGCAGCGAGATCCGCATTGTATAGTGATATGGAATGTTTTGGTCCTCTTTTTCTTCCTCCTTCAGGCTCAGGCTCTATTATTTTGTTTTTTTTTTTTTTATGGAAGGTAGAGTTGCCGTTGTAATTATGTATGCCTTTTATGTGTCTTACGTATTACAATTCATTTATAATATACCATATGTGATACAATAAATACAAGAACTACATGAATACATGAAATTTGTACTTACAAGTCATAAAAACTCTATATAACGTTTCGGTCACCCAAAACCACTAATTCGTATGTTCATTATAATATACACACAATAATTTTCGCTTTTTAAATACTAATTTGGAATCTCGTTGTTCTTATAACATTCTGTAGCATCTTACCTTTATATTGTGTTGCCTATTTTGCATTTAACACTTTCACACAGAGTATAGAAAAAACTGGAACCCATACAGGTTAGAGACTGCAAATTAATAATTCCTTTCAGATTTCCTGGCTCCAATTTGGGCGAGCCATAAATTTTTGAAATTTTGAAATTCAAATTTTTAATTGTTATAAGCAGTTATTTAACAAAACTTATGGTACCGGAATTTCCGGATGTGTCCCTTTGGTTTTATCAAGGCGTTTTAACCTTCAGAATAAATAGTCTGTCAAGAAATAGGTGCTAATAGTGAAATAATGATTGTGGTAATTTGATTTTAAGTATTTCACTGTGTACGCTTACATTTGTTTGTAATTATTTTTATTAATGTTGCCGTTTGCTTTCGCTTCTTCTTTTGTCCTATTTGTTTTACGGATAGTTGAGGTATTTTTTAAAAAATTGCAAGTAACTTAATAAAAAAGTCTATAACTGGAAATTATTTTCGAACATACAGGACGAGCCAAGACGAAATTATAGGACCAAATGCCTTTTTTTAAAATGGAATGCTATGTATATCAGTACATTTTTTGAAGCCTCTTTCTAGGCTCTATTCATTCCTATATTAGCATTGAATATCTCCCAACCACTTGGATGTAATGAATTTTTTTGTTAAAATAATGCAACCTGCAGATGGATATAAATAAATCACCACAGTTACAATTATGGGTTTTAAGAAAAACTTATGTGAATACCATGTGTGTGATTTTTTTAATATCCATTTGCAGATTGCATTATATCAACAAAAAAATTCATTACATCCAAGTGGTTGGGAGATATTCAATGCTAATATAGGAATGAATAGAGCCTAGAAAGAGGCTTGGCACGCCCTGTATGTTCGAAAATAGTTTCTAGTTATAGACTTTTTTATCTAGTTTACTTGCAATTTATTAAAAAATTTCTAGCTAGCTAGATCTTATTAGAAAATATTTAGAACTATATCTCATTTTTGTGACGCAGTGTAGCGTAAACAACAATAAAACATAAATTCTTTTTCAGATAATGTCGTCGTAACATACGTTTCCTGAATTATTAAGCTGCGCGGCCTCGGCCTTCACGTGCAAAATGGTTCTGTGTATAGAAGTAGGAGAAGACAACGTACCGTTTATACAACTAGGATCCCACCAGTTGCGAATGGACTTAGAGGAACTGAATGAGGAAGAGAAAAATCGGGCAGTCAAAGAACTTAAAGAAACTCCGGAAAATGTGCAGTCTAGTTTAAAGAAATTACGGCAACTAATTCAAGGTCAGATTATGTAATCGTATGGTGTTTTACAAGACATCCATTTTATTGGCTTTACGTACTCCTAATTAAGAATCTTACGTTTGATTTGATTACTCAAGTTTGTATTTTCATATTTTCTTCCATGATATTTATTTAATAACTTCAACTTCTGGAAAATATATCGTGACTGTTGCAAACATTATGTCATGCTATGGCATGTACATGGTAAAGGAGATACCCACACTTTAACTAAACAACCTTTGTTTAAATCTTTTTTATGATATGAATTTGAACTTTAGGTGCCGTATTGCCATCGTGGTATATCGAAGTGACACTGAAATGGTAATACATTTTTTATATGTACATTACTTGTCCGAGAAGCAGAAACCATAATACAAGATATTGAATAGTTGATGATGTATCGACTTCAATTATTTCTGATAAAGTAACTTCTTTGACTTTGTTGGATATGTCAAAGGCCTTTGACTCATTAAATACTGAATTGTTAATAAAAAAGCTAAAATATTATGGTATAAATTATAATATCTTAGTGTGGTTCGCCTTTAACTTACTTAATCGCTACCAACGTATCTGCCTTGACACTTCATGTGGAAGAAAAACTTCTGTTGAACACTTGTTACTCTCCGGAGTGCCTCAGGATTCAATCCTGGGGCCCTTATTATTTTTAATATTTATACTGCAGACTTAGTACGAGTCAGAAAATATTTTCCTTTATATATGTACGTTGATGATGTTCAGCTTTATTTTGCATTTGATGTATTGACATCAAACGAGGCCCAAAGTAAGATTAGTTATTACGTAAATGAAATAAGAAACTCGACTTCACAAAATTCACTCTTCTCAAATTCAAATAAATGTAAAAATAATTTATTTCTAATTTTCAACTGTAAATTGACCATGTAATCATTAAACACACATAGGAGGTTAAAAATTTAGGGTTGACTTTTGATAACTGTTTGAAATTTATTCCACATGTATCGGAAGATTGTAAAAAATGCTTTAGCTCATTTAAACAGATTTCAAGTCGACGAAACATTCTTTATAGTGATACTAAACTGCTCCTATCTGAGTCTCTAGTTTTGCCACCAATTATTATTGTGACTATGTTTATGGCACTGCTGAATCTATCAGAAAAAGTCCCAAAATCCAAAATGGCTGTATTAAGTTTGTTACAAGAAGTTCAATTTCTGAACATACATACAATACATACAATAACGCCTAAACATGACATTTTTCACTCTTCTTTTATTTATTTAACAGCGTTTACAATAATCTACCTTTTCACTTACACGTCAAAGCAACCCAAATAATAAAAAATCAACTAAAGGTTCTGATTTTGAGCAACGATCTTAATATTAATTTTAATTCGTTTTGAAATATGTCTCTATTATATTAGGCTTTATTTAAGTAAGTACTTAAGGTTAGTAGTTTTTTATATCAGTGTTTATTGTACTGCTAACCTTTTGTCTTCATAGACATATTATACACAATAAGGATATTATTATTATGGTTATCATTATTATTAAATAGAGCTCAAGTTACAGAAATAAAATGATATAATTTATTGGATATAAAATCTAAATCTACAGGGTCAGATCAAATTAATATAGACATGTTATTTCTGTGTTGTCCTTACATACTGCCTTTTCTAAGTAATATTATAAATAGTTGCCTTTTAGAATGTGTATTCCCCGATACTTGGAAAATATCACGTATAGTTCCACTGCCTAAAAAAAATTACATATCTAACTTTAATGACCTACGACCTATTAATATCTTGCCAGTATTGTCTAAAGTGGTAGAAAAAATTATGAATTATCAAATTCGCGATCATATTAATATGTACAATATCCTACCTCCTCATCAATCGCGGTTCCGTGTAGGTTATAGCTGTACAACTGCTTTGCTAGGTGTTATTGATGATATTGTAATGGATATAGACTCCGGAAAAACAACAGCTTTAATACCATTAGATTATTCAAAGGCATTTGATACGATTAGCCATGAAATATTACTCTATTCTACATTATGTTGGATTTTCATTAAGTGCAATCAACTTTCTTAGAAGTTATGTAGACAACAGAATGCAGTATGTGGAGTCATGAAATGGTATATCAAATAAGGGAAAGATGATGTGTGGTGTACCACAAGGATCAATCCTTGGCCCCTTGTTATTTTGTATTTATACATGTGACATAACAAATTGTTTAAACAGTTGTAAAGTTCGCTTATACGCAAATTTATTTTTAATTTTTTCATGATGATTTGAATCGGACTAATGACATCATTAATACTGATCTAAAAAAACTAGTGAAAATGTCAGAGCGTCATAAACTAACAATAAACCCTACAAAATCATCTGTTATATTTGGAAAGTACAGAGAGCGAATTGAAGCAGGTATAAATATTACAGTAGGTGACAAGGGCATAGTATGTACTAAAGTGGCAAGAAATCTTGATGTTGAGTTGGACACTGATTTACCATTTAAAAAACACATAAGTAAAAGTGCACAGAAGGCATACGCTAGTCTAAAATTATTTAAACCCTCACCGTCATTCTCTATCTCAATCTCTTTAAATTAAAATTGCTGATATGCTAGTGCTGAGTCATTTTAACTATTGTGATGCCATATATGGCCCTTGCTTGGATAAAGAAAACATTAATAAAATTGTGAAAATTCAATAGGCCTGTTTAAATATATATGATATTAGAAAATACGAACATGTTACACATAAATTAAAAGATACAAAATGGTTAAATATGGATACAAGGCGGAAGCTCCACCGTACTACACTATATCATAATATCGTTTTTAATAAGTCCCCCCCCCATATTTATATAACAAAATTAAATACCGCAAGTGATGTCCATACCTTGAACTTGAGATTCAGAGGGCTGATATCACCTTCACATTATAGAACTAGTTTGTACCGTAGATGCTTTTTATATAACATATTCTTATTATACAATAAAGTACCGTTTGATTACAAAAGTTTTAAATTTCCTAAGTTTAAAATCATGTAAAAAAAAATCTCTTAATCCCTTAAATGAAACTAAGTCATACATATATACCTTACATTTTAAATTGTTCAGTTGAAAATGGCCTTACCTGTTTATTTCAAGTTTAATTTTTAGTTTAAGATTTTCCGTAGTTCTCTCCTCTATTACTCTTACTCTGTGAATAATTGAATATTTAGGTATTGTATTGTAAATTAATTTGAAGGACTTCAATTCTTATTGTTTTTTAGTCCTTTTGTAACACATAAGTTAAAATGTTAATTTTTTTTCTTTGTAAAAAAATTATTGTGTTGTGAACTGCAAATAAAAGTTATTATTATTATTATATAGAAAATGGAATAAAGTAACTGAAAAGTTGCGCACAAAAAGTGTGTGTAGGGGTAGGAGTAAATAAAAATGTAAAAAACCGGAAGATAGTAACCAAGTTTTGGATAGTAGTGCAACAAAATGTAAAATTTTATTGTAAATTATATACAGTCCCCAATTATTATTGTTAAACGATATTCGAAATATACTGTCTTTAATTATTATGAAATTATCGAGGCTTGCTTTGATTTTATTTAAGCAAAATACTTTATAAACAAATAAAACTCTTGGTGTAGTCAATTTTTCTAAATTTGAAAATCATTGAAGTCCATAATAACGTGAATTATCCAATTTTTTCATAAGCAAAAAGTTATTTCTTCTTCAAATACCACTAGTATCTCTTAAATATGAGCCGTTTACGTTTAAGGTAGGTAATGTTTAACAGTTATGCAAATATTATTGTTGTCAACAATTTTTATTTTTGTTTAAATAATTATTCGCTACCAACAAAGGCAGACTGAACTTTCACTTGTTTTCTAACAGCCTTAAATACCTGGAGAATATTTCCATAATATTAATTTAAAATAAAATGGATATATGACGATATATTTACTAGTTTGAAGTGCTTTCATATTACAGTTTCGCTCTCATGTACACTTCCGTATATTTGTGTTTAATCAAAAACGTTTGTAACATTTTCTTCTAAAGTTATAATAACATAGTTAGATCTAAACAAAGTGACACTGAATGAAGCACTATGTAAAGCAAGGTTGTCTTCTTAAATAGAACTGCACGCCATAAAATTTGAAGGAGGTATTAAGTCTCTCAAATTTTTGTACTAATATAATTTAATAAACTATCTTCTAAATTATTACAGAATTTACAAAATCTACAAAAAATAACAAAATTAACCAGTTATAGTGACCGGGCTATAAAAAGGATCCAGGACGCAAAAGCTTTTTGTAAAATAAAGAAAATGAGCGAGCATATCAATTTCAATTTAAATTTATAAGTATAATACAACCCACATTAGAGAAATTAACAGATTATTTTAGGTGAAATGGCACAAAATGAGGATAAGTAATTAAAACTGTTATATAAGAAAATATCTTGTTTGTACATTAATGTTCCATACGCGTTTATAAGCTAATAGTGGTTATGCCGACTGGTAGGTTTTTTAGGTAGACCAAACTGGGCAGCTCAAATCATGCCACTCTATTTAACCTTTTGATTTGTATTATTAAGTGCATAATTGATTTTAATTTGGTATCTACATACAATAATTCAAATGATGTGCAAATTAATCATTTTGAATGCAATTTATCCACAAAATTGTAGTCATGTGTTTTTCATTTGCGTTTTTTAAATAAAATCAAGGGCAAAGTCTTGGAGATCTGCATATTCCAAAATTTATAAATAACTATTTGAAATAAAGAAATTTGGCAATTCATAATTTTAAAAAGAATAATTTTGAGAATGTTAACAATTTAGAATAAAAAGATTTTGAATTTTAAAACTGATTTTAAATTCAGTCTTATTAAATTACTGGTTTGACATTTTTATACTTTCAGTTATAAAATTTCATCGAAACCACTACCATACTATGCAAAAATTCATCCCATGTTACCAACTTCTTTGCCCAATATAAGTAGCCATAAAGTCTCTAGATATTTGTCTACTACTGTCACTAGATTAAAATTAAACTACATCCGTATCCCACAAAACCTAATTCGAATTGGACTTCTTGAAAGTCCTTTGTGTAGTTGTGATAATGAATCTATCGCAGATATGAACCGCATTATTTTTAATTGCAATCGAAACACTCAGGCTACAACCGAACTCGAAAGAAAACTTTCACTTCTGAACGTTCAACTTCCTACTGATATTACGAGCTTATTGCATTACAATAACTAATATTTGCAAGGCCCTTTTATTTTTATGTCTACATTATGTAAAATTATAGTAAAACTACCAGCTAAAATATTTCCAATCTTCGAACATGTGTAAATTGTGTTCATACAATCTTATGAAATAGTTTAGATGCCATTTGCTACATGCATAACCATCTCTCTATAGTTTGTTGACTGAGACCTTCTTGCCTTATTCTGTCTCTTAAGTCATATTTTCAAATTTAATTTTCTTGATGAAGAATACACAAAATTGAAAAACCTTATATTGCCGAATAGAAAATTAAAAACCCTTTCAAATGAGCTATCACACGCACTCTCGTTCGATTTAAAAATGTTAAAAGGGTAGAATTAGTTTTCGAATTTTACTCATAAATTGTTATGGACCTCACTGTATATACATGACATATGTCGGGCTACACATTTTTTGCATGGTATTGCTAGATATACGTATAGGACATAAAAATTACGGGAAAAATATTTGGTATTACATGTTATTCGCATTTTGAATATACCCAATGAGTTAATTACTATTTTTAAATGTACATCGCGTAATGGTTTTTAAGGATATTTGAAAAATTACCATCTGTTTTTACATACAATTGAAATTTCAAGGCGGAGGAACTGATTGCATTTAAATGTAGTTAACACGACTTTAATTAATTTAACATCCAAAAAAAACAATGAATTAAGTATGTTTTGAAGAAAGTCGATACTAATGAAATGTCAATATTACTGATGGTAGTACTGTAAAATTACTGGGGGTAACTTTGGATGACAAGCTGACCTGGTCTTCTCACGTGGATCAGTTGGACAGGAAGCTGTCCAGTGTGATCTTTTTATTCCGTTAAATGAAAAGTTCTAAAATTCTGAAAACTACCTATATTTCCTTATTCCACAGTCATATCATAATGTGTGGTAACTCAATTCACGCTCATAAAATTTTTGAACTACAAAAAAAGGCCATTTGCATAATATAGCAAGCGCAGGAATGACTGACCATTGCCAACCTTTGTTTATTAAAATGGGCATAATGCCCGTTCCTTCACTATTTATTTGTTTTACCCTATTAGAAGTCCATAAAAATATTAGTAACTTCAACAGTGGATCTGATATACATCACTATCTCACTAGATCTAGCAGTTTATTAAAAAGTCATTGTTTTAGATTAACTAAATCACAAAAAATTCACTACATTTAAATATATAGAATAAATTGCCAGAGAATATTAAATTATTGAATTACAGCTGAGCCAAACACAAAATAAAATATCTTATCTTAAGAAACTGTTTTTATTCCATGGACGACTATTTAGATGCGACCCTGGTCTTTTCTTAATTAACAACCTTTTTTATTATGGCATTTATATTGGTGTGGGAAGCATTTATGTGTATTCTTATACTTTTACAGATTGTATTTTTGTTGTTTTAATTTGTATTTGACTATAATTTTAAATTTTTTGTCTTGTTTTTTATAAACTTTTTATATATTTATAATTATCATCACGATGATTGTACTATGACCTGCTACAAATGTACCTGATATGTATGTAACGTAGTCAAATAAGATGAGTATAAGTATGAGTATGAGTATGAAGGTAAGCGTCGTTTAGATTGGGCACAAGTATCTGGATTTGTATCAAGATTTTTCCATATACATGTATCAGAAAAAACTTTGTTTAAAAAACTTGTATATGCATATATGTCTGAGGTATGAAGGTTTGCTTGATTGGGCACAAGTATCTGGATTTGTACAGCTTGGTACATAAACATCTTCAGTAATAACACCTGACTTCACACTCGATTTCACTTTGCAAAGTTCACGACTAAATTGGCTTTTTATATTGTGTCATTTGGCATCGATTTCTTTCCTGGTGTGGTTTAAACCATTCCAATTTTTTCGTATATTATTATATCGCCTCGAATTTTTTCGTCTTTATACTGCTTACTCCTTACATCCCAACCATTAGATTGCCTTGCCTTTTCAATGAGTAACAAGGTTTTTTCATTCATCCATGATGGAACTAGACAATGTTTTCCCCCGTTTTCGAGGGTCCTGAATCGATTCCCGGGATCAAAACAATTAATTATTCCACCTCGGCAACCTTCTCAAATTGGCCAAAAATCACCCCGAAAGTCCCCTTTACCCTGAACCTATTTATTTTCCCCAGTTTCTCGACTAATTGTTGTTCCCTCGAGTAGAACGGAAGGTCCCTTAAGGGATTTGACTTCAGCCACGCCTACAATAGGGTTCCAACCCCTGTAGGGGGTTAGAAAATAGATATTTTTTTTGTGAGAAAAGAAATTGATATTTTACAGGTGTTTCATTGAATAAGATAGTAGGTGAACAGGGTTGTTTTCACACTTTAAAAGGGTGTACAATTTTTTTTCTTGGAGAAAAATTAATAAGTTGTAGGAGGCGTCTCTTTGAGGAAGGTGGTAGGTGACAAGGGTTGTGTAACCCACCCCGGGGGTTATTTATCATCAAATCAATTTATAAAAACACTTTAATAAACATAGTTAAACGTAAAATTTCCACCCCCTTGAAAGGTGAAAACGACCCCCAGGGGTGGTTTTTTAAACAAAGCCTTTTCTGATACATGTATATGGATAAATCTCGATACAAATCCAGATACTTGTGCCCAATCTAAACGTACCTTTATGTATATTGAATTAATTCCATATACACAATTTATGAAGGACAATCAGCGCATTATCACTGCGCATACAAAATGTATGACAAAACGTATGAGGATTTATGTCACGATTTGTCAAATTTAAAAAAGTGTCTCACCACATCCAGATACTTGTGCCCAATCTAAACGACGCCGACGCTTGAGTATGAGTATTAAATTTTAAACCAGAAAAAATTCAATCATTATTTTTTTTATATATATTTTTGAAGTAGAACATTCTTAGTGTTTTGTTTGCACAAATGAATGATTTCAGCAATTTTTTAAATCAAATACTACAATATTAGAATACATTTTATATATATGTCTTGTTTTTTCAGCTGAAAAAGATCTTAACGTACCCTTGGATGACGAGGCATTTTTAAAAAAGTTTTTAAGGCCGTGCAGATTCCAACCAGAAAATGCATTTAAAATAATGAAAAAATTCTATAAATTTAAAGTAAAACACCCCAAGTATGGATTGGATATAACACCGCACTCTGTTAAAAATGTTTTTGACAACGAGGTTTTTTGTTTTCTTCCAACCAGAACTTCTACTGGAGGTAGAATAATGATTATCAATTGTGGAAGTAAGTAACAGAATTGTTTCTATTGTAAAAAATTCATCGACCTTGCATCTTACGCATGTATCGTAGATGCACTGAAAATACCTGACTCAGCTGCTAGATATTTAAAAGGTTATAATTATTTTCACGTCCAATGGAAGTATAGTAACGCAAAAAAATTTTTTTTTATTGAAATATGCTTAAAATTTCATAAAACGTCGAGATTTTAAATTTGAGAAAAAAAATAATTTCTGTGTGTAACTTTTTTTGTGCGCACGTTTACCCTGGAATCGTTTATGATATTGACTTGAAATTTGGTACATTTATGTATTATAACTAGATCTGGAGCTAGATTATATTTTGATCTAATTCTGTTGGAGGGTTCGGGGTTAAATAGGGTAAATAGGCACAGCAAGCTGGTAAGAGTCCATAAAATTGTAATTTAGGGCATGTACGGAAAGTCGAGGTCTCAATATTTTTTTGGCATCAGTCACCCTCACACTATTATGAAATGGAGTAAAAAAAAAAAGTGATTTAGTGTGTATACAAGAACGAAATGTCTCAAAAAAATATTTTGGCGTTAGCGACCCCCCTCTACCACTCCCACCCTAATATTAAAGGGAGTAAAAAATTAAATTGGGATTTAGTGTGTGTAAGAGAACGGTCTTTAAAATTTATTATGGCAATTGCCACTTTCTAGTTGAAATAGCTACACTAATTTCTAAATAGAATGTTCTGGAAATTTCTTCATACTAACACAAATAAATCTTGTCACTAGTGGTTTCCAAATAAAACATTTTGGAAATCCTGTTGCAATTCCGCTTCAGACACGCGTTACGCGTTTACATTCCATAGTAAAAACCTCCAAGCGTAAGTCCAATAATTGCAACACGAACTGTCATTAATCACTGATTTATTAATCACTAAATTACATTAACTGGTCCTTATAATAACACATCAATAATAACTCTTATCTGCTATAGACTTACTACTATAATTCATAACTTATTACTGTTCTTTATTTTATCCGATTACTTGGTTCATCTCAGAACTGTACTGAACTTTCGACTCATCCAGTCTTTCATTCGAGACGATTCTACTCCTTCTGATGTATTCTATGAGGCAGCGTCACACCTCAGGGTCTACTGGTGAACTATTATCCTATGGTAGCTAATTAGGCAAGTCTCCTTTCACTGTGCTACCAGTGATTAAGCCTCTCTCTGTGAGAGGGCGGCACTTAACAATATGTGCAGGATAACATTGATATATTATGTATTATTTATTGTTAATAAAATTAAACAATTTTTATCGCACTTCAACTGAAACTGCTATTAATTTTATATGCAAATATTTTACAATATATTACAAAAGTCACATTTGGTCTGCTCTCTATGCGGCTGAGGCGTGATTCTTAATGAAATTTATTGCTCATTAGCAGAATTTTAAATATTTTTTTATCATTGTCACTAAATAGAAGATATTAACTACAGTGAATGACAAACCAAAATAGCGTTACTGATTTATCATTGTAGCCAAGTGGAACCCAAAAGAAGTGAAACTTGAAGATATGTTCCGAGGTATAATGGTGGCCATAGAGATTGCAATGATGGAACCGAGAACCCAGTTAGGTGGCGTCCAAGTAATAATAGACTTGGCGGGTTTATCTTTAGTTCATGTTTATCAATTTTCTCCGCATACAGCAAAAATAATTCTGGACTGGGTACAGGTAATTATAATTTCGTTTGCTTAAGTCGATTTCATGTTTTTAAATTTTAGAATACCGTGCATAATTTATCTTAATAAGTTTGACAACTGCTTACGACTTTCTAAGATAAGACTTTTTTTATAAAGCGTGATTTTATATCGGCAATCGGCCTAAAATGTTATCCGAGAAAGAAAATTTATGTTATCCATTTCACCATGTAATACATTGTAAAGATAAGTCACCTGACAATTTCTCCACCCCATTTCCACATGAGCCTCATAGGCCAAGAGCTACTGGATTTTTCAATGAGCGTCTTAGAACCTCCTTCAACTTTTACGGCAGGTATAGGTAGTCCTGTTTAAGGAGACAACCCTGCACTGGGTCCAGGTAGATTAAGAGAACTGGAGATATAAGCCTTAGTTTTTCAGTATGATGTATATTGTATTGTTAATGGCAACAAGTACATAACGATCTCTAAGTAGTTCTATCACATCTATAGACAGAGTGTAATGATTCCCAAATAATTCAGATGAATATGTATCATCTTTTAACCAAGTCTCTGTTAATGATATAATATCAAAGTTTGTAGCTACTACATTACAATAAAAATTCAAACTTTAGACCTCCAATTTAGACCTATAGGCAACAATTTTAGGTAGTTCATTAAAGCACTTTAATTTGAAGTTACCTTCAACCTGAGATATCCTCTCTTTACGGTCCTATTGTATTTTATACTTGTTTAACTTTATTAGTTACTTAAGCTCACATATGTTTCTACCGCATAGGACAAATTTAATTCAAAGTTAGTTAAGCAAAGAATAGTTTTATCTTATGTACCTATACTATGTTTAATGCTAATTTGTATTTTTAGGAATGCGCACCAGTAAGACTTAAAGGTATACATTTAATAAACCAACCATATGTATTTAATATGCTGTTCCAAATATTCAAACCATTCCTAGGAGAAAAATTGAAAAAATGCGTAAGTAATTTCTGAAATGATTGTGTTTGCAGAATATTGTACACAATTTACCTTGCGAACTTATATGCATACGAGACCTCTTGAGTTTGCTCACGTTACTTGTTAATCATGAAGGAAAATGTTTTGATTTTTTCTTCGGCAGTAATATGATCGTGAGATTCTTTAAAAAAATGTGTGTACTTTCACTTTGAAATGAAATATGGGTTAAATATATTTTCACCATATTGACCACATGAAATCAAACCGAATTATTTTTAAGTTAAATATATTTTCAGAACAAATTACGTACGCTAAATAGGGGCGAGCAAACAGTTTAAGATTAATAATTGTCATATGTAATTAAATTAAATTTGGTGTTCTTAACGGCCATTTTGACTATGAACGGCACTAAATAAGTTAGACCACTTCATTGTATGGTGCGGCTAACAGCATCACGCTTGCCGTGGTTGCCTGTTAGGCGACGATAGCACCAAAGTTTTCTTATTAGTTCTTTGGCGACTTCAGCCCAGCCCTTTGAATAGCACCTCTTCACTGCTTGCCATCTTGCCCTAAAATATATATCTTTATTATATTGTGATTTTTGCACGAATGTAATTAATTTGAACATAATTTTGACGTATTGTAAATTTTGTTTTAGTTATTTTTCCATGGCTCGAACAGGAAGTCATTAACTAAGAAAATTTCCGTAGAAAGTCTGCCAGAGTATTATGGAGGCACTGCAGATAATCCTGAATTACCTGGAAATTTGTTCTCCGATATGTTATTCCTCTATCAACATTTATTTGAAGGTAAACGTAAACTGATTTTATTGGTGAGCAATATGTTTTGCTGGAGGCGTTCTTGTTTGAATAACGTGGTAGGTGACCAGGGCCAACCCCCGGAGTTGGTTACACAATCCTGGTGTCACCTACCAACTTCCTCAAAGAGACACCTACTATAAAATATTAATTCCCCCCCAAATCCACCCCTTTGAAGGGTGAAAACAACTCCCGGGGTTGGTTATACAGTCCTAGTCACCTACCACCTCCCTCAAAGAGATGCCTCTTACAAAATATTATTTTTTCCAAAAAGAAAAAAAATTATCTCTTTGAAGGGTGAAAACAACACTTAGTGGTGGTTACAAAACCCAGGTCACCTACCACTTTATTCAAAAACATCTCCTGTAAAATATCAATTTTTTTTCTCACAAAAAACATCAATTTTCTAACCCCCTACAGAGGTTGAAACCTGGTTTACGGGTGGCTGAGGTTAAATCGCTCGAGGGACCTTCCGCTCTACTTGAGGGAACAACAACTAGTCGAAAAACTAGGGAAAAGCAGCATTGGGGGTGGTTTTTGGCCGATTTGAGGGGATTGCCGAGGTGGAAAAATTAGTTAGACCCGGGAAAATTTTAATAGTAGTTTTAAATAGAGGTATGCAGGGCTCTTTCTAGGTGGGCCTCTGTACTCTTCTAAAGGTTTTGAATCAAATCAATTTGAATGTTACGATGAACAAGATTTATTTTAAAATAAAATGTTTTTTTGGCACAAAAAATGTTCTAATATTGTAAATAAATGTGAAATACAAACAGATAAATGAATCAGCGACCATTGGGGATCATAACAACATAAACCGTTGGTCTGGAATTGTGAACAATAAACTGCTTCCAGTATACATTTTTTGTTTACTACGTCATATGCACATTTAAATTCTGCTTTACTTTAGTTTAATAAAATTACATTAAAAACTGCCTTCACCATTGGGATTGAACCGCGAACCACCAGGAAGTTCTTGAAAGCTTAGCACATTAAATAAAGTAGAACTTAATGTGCATATGAATAAATGAATAAAAACCTTTATTGCTCAGCAGATTGCAAGAATGATATTATAGGACAAAATGTTAAAACCTTAATTAATTTTGAGCCCTCGCTTCAGTCGTACTGCAAATTAGCCGCGGTCTGTAAACTGTTATTTGATATACAAATAACTATTCTATCTTACTTTGAGAGGACCTCAACCTCAACCTGACTCAGGTAGGTATTTTTGGACTGAGGTACTTTGGGTAATACGGACACAATATGACTTCAGCTACCACAGGTTCCTATTTGAAAATCAATTCTAAGACACCACCCTGTATGTCTTAATATTAGTATGCTAAATGAATCTTCCATTCATTAAACACACACGTAATTGTCTTTAGTAGTACGTGACGGACGCACCTGATAAAATTGTGCCAAGTTCAGATTGTAATATTTTTATTTTTTGTTGCAGTGTTCAAAGGCTATGGATATATAACAGATAAAGAGAAAGAGCAGCATGATTGATTTATCATAAGTTAATTTTTCCAGTCATTTTCTAGGAACATTATATTACTGCAAAAGTGTTCTGTCATGGATAATTAATTGTTTTGTATGCATATCACTCGCTTCTAGGATTGTTCAACTGAGAAACGTTAGAGTTGCTTATAAACAAATACCGTCGACGATGATGTTTGGTGCAGACAGTAGACAATTTTTTATATTGAATAAAGTTATAGTTAGGTATATGTAGAATTATAATTATTGATCAGGGCGGTTCAATGCATTTTTATTTCAAAAAGCAAGACAATAACGCCATAATGTAATGTAATGTTTCACTATTAATAAAATTCATACGTGTGGTGTTAATGAGTGAATAATGAAAATTATTCTACAAATTATTATTTTTTATTATTTGCACAAGTTTCAATCCACAATTCTCTTACCCGGTGAGTATTTTTGGACTTCAGTACTCCGATGGTACCATGTTTTATTTGTTCCTTGAGCCGTCCCTGACTATTGCCTAGTATTCTAATAAGACAGTACGGTCCATATGTATGGAATAATTATGAACTTTTAGGAAGAATCCTGAAACACGCATTGTTAATACAGAATGAAAAATTATTTAAACTAAGTTTTCCCGATTTTTAAGACGTGAAACAGTATTGAATGGCCACCTCGGTCTCCTGATTTGACCCCTCTTGATTTTTTTTTTTGAGGCTATTTAAAATTAATGGAGTATGTTAATCGACCTAACAGTATTGCTGATTTAAAAAAATAAGATACTCGAAGAAATTCACAAGATAAGCCACGAGGTCATAAAAAATGTCATCCGAGAATTCAAGATCGCCTTGCTTATTGTCGAGGCGAAATTTTGAACATTTAATTTAATTACAAAATAAATTGGAAATACATTCAAATAAATTTGATACATTTTTAATATTATGAGATCCTTTGTTTCATGTTATGTAAAGGGATGACGTGGGTACAATTTTGTATATATTTTTTTATATATATTTATTTAACGTCGACTTACCTCCAACCAGGAATTTTACCGAAGAGTAGGGATCATTTACTTGCCTACATTTAATAGACAAGGGGCTGACAGCTTTAGATCCTCCCCTAAGGATGGTATATTCACTACGCAATCCTTGCTTAAGATGGCATAGCTTTTGCACATACACTGATATAAAAACCGCTAAGAAGTCGTGGGGCGAGGACACATGTTTCCTTGAAACGGTCACCCTGCCAAGTACAAATTTTTTTATTAGAAACTGTAAAAACAGAAATAGGTCAGTTTCAGTTTTTCTTCAAAATCAATAACTGAGCAAAAATACCTCAGCCGAGCTTACAAAACGTTAATAAAATTCTTCAAATTAAAAAAAAAATGATACTCTATGAAAAAGTTGCAAAAGTTCTATGAGGGGGATGAAACATGGGTACTCCCCCGTTTTCGATCGGACTGAACACGATGATGATATTTTTAAGGTTCCCATCCACCACTAAACTTGAAAACCACCCCTATTTCGCGTATTTTTCCATCGTAGGTATGCGCATCGATTTTTTGGGTAGGATTCGAGTAGGTCGTATAAAATTTAACCATACAACACTATCCCCTTTCCTAATATTAAAATATCCTCAAAAAATCAAAATACATAAAAATTTGTTTATCTCCGTTTTTGAGGGTACTCAACATGACGGTAGTATTCATTTATCCTCCACCCTCCACCAACTACCACCAACCACCCCTTTTTCATATTTATTGATATTGGGCATGTGGGGACTAGTTGGTTGGGGGTTTTTAAGGGGATTTCGACCCACCCCTAACATTGAAATCCACTTAAAAATACAAAATAGTGAAAAATGTTTTCTCCCCGTTTTCGACGGCGCTAAACACGATGTCAACACTTTCCACTCTCCATCAACCACCCCCACATTAGGGGTAGCTGGTAGAGGGCGAGGGAGAAATGAATACTACCATCATGTTGAGAACCCTCAAGAACGGGGATAGTCAAATTTTCATGTATTTTGATATTACTACTATACTGCTGAATAGGGAACCAATATATCTTTCGAATGAGGGCCCGTACGACCCCCTTCCTAATTTAAAATATTCGTAGTTAAGAAGGGGTGAATGCGAGAGGGTATTATTTTCATGATAATAAATGGCAATTTCAAATCAATCAAAATCGGCTGCTTCAGGGTTTTCCTTAAAGTTCATAGTGAGGCTTAAAATGAATCTATTCCATAGATATCGACCACACTGAATGCAGACACAATTATAGAGGAATCAAATTACGATAGAAAAAGTACGCAATGTGAATTGTTTGGCCGGGGAAGTTCTTAATGGTGAAGTTGAATTCTCAGTTCAGTGTTACAGTATGGGCGATATCGGCGTAGGTACTGTTTATTTAAACAACGAAATTTTTTACAGCGTGTTTTTCGTCAATTTTTTAAAAATATTTCTAGATCTATAAGTTCTACGGAACAAATGGAATAAATAGGCCGTTATCGCTCGTACAATAAATAAATTTAAACTAGAATTCACTTCGATTATTATTAATAATAATTTTGCAAAGTTAAAAAAAATATTATTTTACAGTACCTACAAACTTCATTTAAAAATCAAATCAATCAATCAATCAATTGTTACTAAAATTGTATACCCTTGTGAAATCCTGCCATAAAAACCGACAAATATGCGTGATAGTTCAAGCTGCAGTATTTTAAGAATGTTTTAAAGTAACTGAGAGAAAAAAAAATTATGTGAATTATTGACCATTTTTTTGTATTTTCTTCAAAATTGGTTATAAACAAATTAAATTTTAACATACAAACAGACCTCAGATGTAAAATATTTTTATACGCTTTAACTCGAAAAATAAAGCCTTTTCTGTGATTGGTATTTGCTGAGATATTTTAACTTTTGGGTTAATATTGTTAATAAACGTGCGAACTTCTTAGCTTGGAATTTGAACTGGTTTTTACAAATGTTTATTCTTTCATTTTCATAAGTCAAAGCTCTTAAAATGTTACTACTAGAAATTAAGATAGTAATTATTAATGAAGAGTATAAAGATAATACTTATATAAATAAGAAAAAATTTTGATGATTTTTTTATGGTAGTCCCCTAGAGTAAGTTGTTGATTAATATTAAAGGAAACTTTTGTGTTATAGCGATGAGATTTGGTACTTTTTTTTAATATCAACAAGAGCTATTGGGTTCTCTGATCAAAACTACACAAGAAAAGTCATCTTTGTTGGACAACATTGGACAAACAGTTTTTTAGTAAATATTGATTTAAAGTATTTGCTGTAGGGCTACAAAATGACACCGCAGCAACTGTTTGAAAAGAGTTTTTATCAAAAACGGTTAGCCCTAAGTTGTTTAAGAGCGCTCCGGATATAAGCCGGAAAGACGGTGCAAATTACTCTCATATAAATCATTATTTTCAAAAACGGCTTTCACTAAAAGACATTAAAAACATGTTACAATGTGGGACGATGAGAGAAAAAAAGTATATATAAAAAAATAATTTTTTCTTCTTCTATTATCGATTTGCAAAAATAATTTTTATCGTCCCGCATAGGTATCATTAAAATAAACATTTTCCCTTTTGTAAAACTAAAATAAAATTAGCCCTAATGTCCTCAAATGTACCGAGAAATTTAAAGATTAGGTATAATAAATTTGTCCAATGTCACATTCTATTACATCTCTATCTCTCTCTTTCCAAGCACACCGCACATTAGGCTGCGTCATTTTATTGACGTGAAGTCATTTACAATTAAAATTGGAAGCATGGATGACTAATACACTCCGACCAACTCTTAACAAAGAAGACCGTGTGTAATATTGACCAGGGAACCATATTTTTGCATCAAAATTTCAGCAATATCTTAGATTGCAATTTAACTTTGGTTGGTACTTACCATGAAATAGAAAAATAAAATAATTTTTTTTAAAACTTGCTTCTCTTATAGTCGTAGTAAAAAGAGAAAAATAACTTTTCACGTACGACTGCAAGAAGAGCAAGACATCCGCACTTTGTATCTCCCCTTTCATACAATCATATAATAAGAAAAAAAGCAAGTTTTTTTATATTTTCTACTTTTTAGTCATACTTATTAAATTATTATTATACATGAATATGTATGACATCCCCTGTAGAAGTCTCTAGTCAGGCGAAAACTTTCGTATTCTACGTTTTCCTGGAGCTGCCGGTTGGATATTATATTTAATCAATTTTCACTCTAGCGCCCCCTATATTAAATGAGCAACCGTATGTATACAATGTTTATTTATAAATAAATTAAAACGACTAGTGTAATAAACGTTTATGGCCTTTGGGGTGTAATAGAGCTATTCTCTCCACGCCGCGGGCCATAAACGTACGTACATACATACGGATACATAAATAATTATTGTTTGAAGTCTGTTTGCATATTAAAATTTTCTTTTCTCAGTTATCTTAAAGTAATCTTAAAATGTCACAGTTTGTGCTCAGCGCATATCTCTCAGTTTTAATGACAAGATGGTGTTAAATTTTAGCAAAATAAATAAGGTTTTCATTTGTTTCTATGCTTATCTTGATGTGAAATTTTAAATGAAAGTTGTACTCTATGCATATTTCATCAAAATTCGTCCATTTTCTTCAAAGAATAATAATTTGTTCAACAGTACCAGATCTTCAAATATTTCATTTTGAAGTAAGTCTCGAGATATTTTAAAAAAAACACTCGAGAAAATTTTATTGTTTGAGTAAACAATACGCCAACTTTACCGAAACTGCAAAATTGAACTTTGAACTTAAAACACTGCCCTGACTAGACAATTCACATTGAAATCCTAGTTTGACTCAAGTACCTAGGTACATGATTTATTAGTTGGCAACTATAATTCATGTTATATGGATATTGTATAATTTGATAATTTTTATTTATTTATTTTCATTGTCATCGTCGTTATGGAAGTGTGTTCATATTTAAAAAATTAATATTTTTGAAAATATTTTCGTATAATTTAATGATATAGTTTATTATTGCTAGAATGTATTTATATTTTTTACGTAGTGATGAACACAATGTATTAAAATTTACTGTATTTTTAAAAGTACATCTTCCATCAATTTTTAATTTAATTTATTTTTCAATGCCGATTGTGTAATTTTTGAAATAAACATAATTGCTAAATTTTATTTATTTCACAATTGAATCCCCAGTATTGAATAATTTTCTATTAATTTGTGTCCAACTAAGAAGTAAAATTTTGAAGTAGAAAATAATTCTATAAAATATCGTAAATTACAATGTACGACTTAAATAGGCATTTAAATTCTGGATATTAGCGCCATCTGGGAACTATAGTGTCAATTGAATAAATTTTAAGGGATTGGGTGTATGACTTTAAGATAGAATGTTCATAAAAACGGCTGAACGAAAATAATTTTGACATAGGTGAAAATCTTTTTTTAAATTTTTTATTAATAACAGTAACAGTACTCACAAATCTATGCATAAATTAGTCTAAAATGCATGTTTGGACTGTACAGACAGAGGATGACTGGTGTCTATCCGATATACAGCCTCATTCGAGAAAACTGGGCACACGACAAAAGGCATCTTCATGATCCCGAGAGATTGGAATGGTACACAGATGAATTAAAGACTCAGGAGGGAACCTGCCCGGTGTACCAGGACGCAAACCAAGGGCTCGTATTTATATGCCTCTTTGTAAGGGTCCAAGAATATTTTAAGTGAAGGTATATACTTATCCAACTGTTGTGTGAAAGCGAAAATACAAAAAGATTCGTTGGTGAGGATATTTTACGTATACAGCGATAGCTACGCGACCTTGACGATCGAACAAAGTAACCTTTAAGCTAGCAATGAACCATCCCGATCCGATTTGCTGATTGTGTGAAGCGGACAATGATATCATCACTCACATACTAGACAACTATCACTACAAATGTTGAGGTATTAGGCACCTCCAAAGGCAACTTCGAAAGCCGGAGAAGCTACGAGGTCCGAGATCCATACTTAGAATCATTAAGAGCTACGTGGAGAACAGGAGGATTGGGTGGGAGACGGAAAGTGTTGCACACTGGACGAAGGTGACCTGCGAGGTTCCGCAGGGATCGGCTCTTGGTGCGACCCTCTAGAATTTGATGGTTACTGACAGTTGCCCTGGAGGGCGGCATCACGGTGACAGGGTACGTTGGTGACCTGGCCATAGCGGCTACGGGAAACTGAGCCGCTGAGGTAGCTGCAGTGATAAATGAAACCATTAGGAGAATAGAGCGGTGGTTAAGAGAGATGCAACTAATACTAGCCCCTCTTGAGAAAACAGATTGCATCACTTCTAGGAAAAGAAGTCTTCCACCACGAAGTGGAACGAATATTACATCCAGTTTAAAAATAACCACCCAGACAATCGGTATACCCAAATTGAAGACAATATAAATAAAAATCCGTGGTTCCAACACATGGATGAATGTAGAAATCTTATTACCACCATTTCTAGTCTAAGATTTGGTCATGCTTGCTTTCCACAACATTCGAAGAGGATAGGAGTGGTTGATATAGATATATTCCTATCATGTGGAGTCCCTTCTGACTTAGACTATATATTTTTTGGGTATTCGTGCTACATAAGAATCACAAACGATTTTATTAATCGGTTATTAGAACTGAAGATATCTCTCCCAACTAGTCTCCTGCATCTCCTGTCTCTGAAGAACATACATATATATATATATATATAAGAAATTAGTGCGTTTCCTAAGTAATACAAACTTACAATTATAGGATGTTATAGGTTTAGAATTGTTTCATTGTGCTTTTTAACCCTTTGTTTAATTACCTTTTATCGGTGGTCTTTAACCTGTGCGTCTTTACAAATGCCCTGATAGACTTCTGGGCGAGAAGAGGGTGTCCCTGTTTTCTTCCCTATAGTTATAGTGTCTGTAATTTCTCTATTATATTGTTTAGGTTAGCTTTTAATGTATGCAATTGGCTAATGGATTATGTCCAATGACACAAGAGAAAATCTTCACAGTAAAAGTAAGGCATGTAGAGATCTGACCTAGCAGGGGCTTAAAATATCTAGGAGTATGGTTAGACCCACAATTAACCTATGTGATACATGCACTATAATTATTATTAGCCGTTACTCGAGTCCGAGTATAAAAATGTTACAGTCGATATATTGTGTACAATAAAAAACAAGTAAAAGGTGTAGTCTATTGTAATTCCCATTCATCTACGGTGCACACGACTATGGCTATAGAGGCCAATTCGGGAGAGCACATGTCGACCGCAGTCAGGACAAACATAGACCTGGTTAGGTCTTGGATTCGGCCTTCTTGCAGCAACATTTCCTTGATAGCTGGCCACAACCCCTCGCCATTCGGTTCTGTCCGCTGAAAGTTGTTCCCATTGCTCGTCTGGAATACCGCAGGATTTTAGATTTTCATGGAGAGCGTCTTTGAACCTCTTTCGTTGACCGCCACGCCTTCTTCTACCGCTTAGTAATTCACCATAAAGTGTACATTTAGGAAGGCGGTTATCATGCATACGATGAACGTGACCTGCCCATCTTAGGCGTGCTCTTGAAATAAGCACCTCAATTGGAAGGCTGTTTACTCTCCTGAGTACTTCCACGTTTGATATGTGATGGAACGAACGGATTTTCATCATAGTTCTGAGGTGTCTTTGCTGAAAACGTTCTAATTCTTTCACATGACGACGGTAAGTGACCCAGCTTTCACATCCATATAGCAGTGTTGGAATGACAACTGCTCTGTAGACAGCCATTTTCGTTGACAAAGCAAGGTCGTGGTTGTCAAATACTCTCTCTCTAAGTCCCCAGAGTGCTCTAGATGCAGCGTTAATTCTATTGCGAATCTCGCTGTCCATGTTTGCTTTGTCATTAACAACGTTGCCTAAGTAATTGAACTGATCCACCACTTCAAGAGAATTTCCGTTAAGTGTAATGTCTATTTGGTTCACTTGATGAGGAGTTGACATAATCTTAGTCTTTCCAATGTTGATTTTAAGCCCCAAGGAATCATAGCTCTGGGCATACACATCTAAAAGTTCTTGAAGCTCTTCCGGCATAGAGGCTAAAAGCGCACAGTCATCCGCATACTGGAGATCACAAATGAATCGTGTGCGTGTCTTCGTGAAAGCTCTAAAGCGCCCTATGTTAAAGAGACCGCCATTAAAACGGTATCTGAGACCTATTCCTCTGACTGTCAGTTTGTTGTCAACAATAATTGTTAGAGCAGTGGTAAACAAATTAAAGAGTTGGGGTGCCAGGACACATCCCTGCCTAACTCCAGTGAGGGTTTGGAAAGGTTCGGTTGCCTCATTATTATACATAACCTGGGCGTTGTTGTTTGTATGTAGACTGCGACATACTTCCACAAATTTTCTAGGGATACCTAAGCGGAACATAATTTTCCAGAGCACTTCCCTGTCCACCGAGTCAAACGCCTTGGTTAAATCAATGAAGGCCATGTGAATTTTTCATTGATGTTCGAGTGCTTTTTCTTGAAGCTGTTTAAGTGTGAAGATTAAATCCGATGTGCCTCGGTTTGGTCTAAAGCCACTCTGTGTTTCAGGAAGTAACTTTTCCATAACAGGTGTTAGCCTATTTGCCATCGCTTTAGTGAGTATCTTCCCTCCAACAGCCAGGAGAGCTATACCCCTGTAATTTCCACAGTCCGCAGCGCTCCCTTTGTTTTTGAAGAGGTTGATTAAAAGTGTATCACGAAACTCCTGCGGAGCTTGACCACTTTCCCACACGATATCAAACAGTTTTTTGAGGTAGGGTATGAGCTCTGACGACACAGCTTTAAAGATCTCAGCTGGGAGTGAGTCGGCGCCGGGAGATTTGTTATTTTTTAGCTGCCCAATGGCGGTTAAGATCTCTTCCGTTGTTAGTGGTTTATCTAAGTCTTCGAAGGTGTCATATTGAGGGATAAGATTTATAATATCGTGATCGGCTTGACTTTGCTGGTTAAGAATGTTAGAGTAGTGTTCTTTCCATCGGGCACTTATTTCCTGGTCTTCTTTGAGGAGATTTCCATTTAAATCTTTAATAGGGCACATATTTTTCCGACTGGGGCCGTACACTGCTTTTAGTCCTTGAAAGAAATTCCTGTAGTCGTATGAATCGGCGTACCTTTGAATTTCTCTGGCCTTGCTTGCCCACCACTCGTTCTTTATTCTTCTGATTTCGCGTTGCGTTTCATACTTAGATTGGGTAAAAGCTTCTGCTTTTGATGAGTCGTTGGGGTGGTTGATAGCGTTTTGGAAGGCAATATGTTTGCGGTCAAGAAGTTCTTGTATAAAAGCTTCATTATCATTGAACCAGTCCTCCTGTTTTTTACTTGCTGCAGTGCCAAGAATTTCCTCACTCGCGACGTTCTTGAGATGCTTCCTACGTATGATAACATAGTCCAGTAGATGCCAGTGACTATAAGCCGTCTCTGTCTTAAGAAGACTTATGAACAACACGAAATGGCCAAAGGCCAGCAAAAGAAAGGTACTGTGCAGTGTGGTACATTCCATTTTACTGTATGCAGTTTCATTATGGGAGGATTCGATGGAGGTACAGACCAGAAAGAGTATAGTGCAATGCTGCACTTAGGGTTTGTGGTGTCGTATAAGACAATCTTGGTGCTGATGGTGCCCTGTCCCGATAGATCTACTAGACAAGGAGAGAAGAGTGTATGAGAGGATGAGGAAGCAACAAGAAGCAAGGGAGAGACTTCCAGAGATGGCAGACCAAGTGGAAGAACTTAACTAAAGGAAGGTGGGCAAGGCGATTTACTCCAAATATAAGAGCGTGGATGGAGAAAGGGGCATACGGAGGTGAGCTTTTGCCTCACACAGGCTCTCACGGGACATGAAGAATGACCCGTGGCCTGATGGAAAGCGAAAAGTTCGAGTACTATCTCGACAAATATTCACGAATTGCACACGTCCCTGACAAAAATTAAATCCATTACGAACATGCCAAGGCATTATTTACGCATCATACTTTGACCATCTTATACTTTTTCGAACAAGATTACATTAGTAGCGCTATCATAATACACTTACTATGATAACGCTACTAATGTAATCTTTGCGTAATCTTACACAGATTCAACCTAGTTAAATAAACTAATCTATGAGGATCTTCATCAAAACAAACCACTTAAACAAAAATGTAGGAAATTTTATTACGTAAGTACATGAATAAAAATATCAGTATATTTATATACATCTTATCAATATTGTGATGACAGAATATCACAAAAGTATCTTACTAACAATAATCAATAAACTTATATAAGTGACCAAAGTAAAACTATTATAAAAAAATAAATTATACATTGCAAACTTATGACACACCCTGCTAAAAAAATATAAAAATGGGAATGTTTGTGACTGAAGATAAAATCAATGGCCGGTATGACGTCTCTTACGACTCTACTCTCTTCTTGTATCCATATGAGTTTATAGCTAAAAAAAATAAAAATAAAATCATAATATCTTAAATCAAAATTTTAATTCAAAATTAAGAGGATTGACATTACTTCTAGAAAGTTTTCAAATATTAAAGCATTTAAATACTAATAATCTTACAAGTTTTATTTAAGAATCCCTTCTCTATCCTGTGAATCTTACGCAAAAATTAGAAATAAAATTTTAAATTAAATTAAAAGTTCAAATGACATCCTGTGGCATACAAGTTGAGTTTATATCCGACTACCGATGGTGTTATTGAAAACTCATTCTAGCAGAGACAGTTTATTCATCTCTCAATAAAAAAAATACGGATTTAATGACATCCACCTTCCTTCGGTGGTTTAACTGTTTACTTAGAAGTATGAGGGATATACTTTCTTGTATAAGTACCATTGCAAATTGCACTGATGACTTTAAGTTGTATATTTAAAAAAAGGAATATAAATCTTATATTGTGGAAGTAAAAGAAGTTGTGTATGGCTCTCTCATTAGTAGTTAATTCAATTTTGAATTTTCTTTAATACGTATTTGTGAATATTGCATTAACCTGATATCTATTGCGGATAATTTTGTGCATATACATGATGCTTTCTCTATAAACTTCTTTTGTGACTTATTACTTAGTGGTACGAAAGGGAACACAAAAGGCAAAGTCTGTATGTAATTGGTTCCGATTATGTATAGCAGTAAAAACGAAAACGCAACTCTGATAGTGCTAAGATTTGCAATATTCGAAACATCTGGTTGCTGCTTTTAAAATAATATTGTGAAGAAAGAGAAGAAACTTACCATGGTATTCTTTATCACATTTTTCTAACAACTCTAACCATTGATTGCCATCGATCCTAGGCAAATCCAAGGTACCTCCGTAGCATTCAGCCAGACATTTAGGACTCATGTGCTGATGGAGGGATTTTCTGTCACTGCCGTGGAATATGATGCGATTCCTAAGTTTTTCTCTTAAGAAAGGTTTGAAGAGAGCGAAGACCATCTTGAAGATGTAGGGTTGATTAACGATATGAATGTTCTTTATTCTAAGTGGCACGCTATCCTAAAGTAACAAGAAAAGATTTTAGAAAACAGCATAGTACTGTACGAGATAAAAACCATAATTATCGTATATTATGTTTTAATAAATAGTACTTTAAAATGCCAAATGATCTAAGCAATAATGTATATGTATGTATCATAAATTGATCACCCCTACTTAAGCTAGTGAGACACATTTTTGCACCAGATCTACAGTTATTGCACGTTATTACGGGACACCGTGTATATATAGGGCATTTTGAAAGTTATTTAAAATTCCATAACTAACAAAGTAATAATAATATTTTTTATGTAAAAGGATGAAAAAGGCGTAAAAAGGTAATGATTTGTTGTTGAAACAAATAATTACCAGCTTTTCGACTAATGGAAAAAACTTATAAAATAATATTTTCTATATAAGAACTTCGACATAACTAATATGTATAATTAAAAATGACCTCATGTGACAATAATTGATGTCATAAAATCTAAATGAATTAACAAATTACATATAATATGCGTGCATGAAAATACATATACTAGTAAACAATTCATTAATTTTCACTCATCAGCTAAATATAAATCTGTGCAAAAATTTTGTATATCCTTGGTAAAAAATTTGATGTTCAAATACATTTTTTTTTATCTTCCAAGAGGAAAGGCAAACAATTTTCCAGACTTGAACTCTATCGAACATGCCTGATACAGGTTTAGATGTGTATAAGAAATGCAATGATTTAAAAATAAAGGCTCAAGAGTAATGAGAAATAATTCGGAATTCGACACATCTTGCTCCGGTGAGTTTGAGAATAGTGTTAGAAAAGAGATATTGTATCATTTGCAGCTAGAATTCAATCCTAAATGGTGAAAAATTGAGCAGAAATACCGTATCGTTTTAGAAGAGTTAGATATCTGGAATTAAAAAAAAGAAAATTTAAAAATTTGTTACCGCGTTGTTAATAATCATTGGTTAATTTTTGTATTTCGTTATTACTTAAGATCTAATAGTGCAGTAAAAAAAGCCAAAAAAATGAAGATATAGGTATAGTCTGGATACAGCAAGATTATGACTTTATCCTGTGTTGGGTATCACCCAGATTATATTCCAAAGCTTTGGATCTCGAAAACCTTGTGCTACTTTTCTTTATAAGCAATTAAAAAGTTTTTTTTACCGCATTTTTCGAGCTTAAAATGTGAATAACTCCGGTTCTATAAGTCGGATCGGAGCAAACTAAAAATCGGTCTCTTCGTAATAAAATTTCAAGTCTCTGAATTACGTACATAACCTACAAAACTAAAAGAACGAGAAAAAAGAACAATATATTTTTCATTTTAGTGCCCAAGACCCCCAACTATACCAATTTGTATCAAACATTCAGAAAATATACTTTTTGATGTAATAAAAAGACCCTGGAAAGTTGGTGTCAATATTTTGAACCCATTGGCCAAAATTGCATTTGTTATCTAAAATTTGAAATTTCCCAAATTTCCCCCATTTTATGCCATTAAGTCCAAAATAAAAAATTACTTTTTCAAAATGTAGATCTCGACGCCAGCTTTTGAATGCAATTAAAAACAAATTTCTTTAATGTAATTTTGGTTACTTTTTTACGTTTTTTTTATAACTCAAATAACGACAAATGCATTTTTTAGGCTATTTTGAAGAAGAAAATTAAATTTTTTTATTAGAAGCCAGAGGCTTGTGCGGAAGGGGGTTACACATCGAAAAAACGCGGACATATAACCATTTCCTCCGACAGTGCCGGAGCTAGGATTTGAACCCGGTTGATGCCCGTGTGAGTAATCGCGATTGCCACCTCGCGTCTCAACCCACGCGGTTATCGACCAGACCACGAGGCAATATTATTTATGTTTATAAAATGAAGCCTATGATCAAATGTCATTCCTAAATCTAAGACACATTCATGTCCTTGAGGTACAGTTGACCAAAGCAAGTGGTAATGTATTATTATATCGAATTTCCATTGAAACGAAGTTAGTAGTGTTGGTGTCATGCTAATGAACCAAATAATATTTTTTTTTGTAAGACAACATAATTTTGCGCATTGGTATTGTATAATTTGAAGTCATTTGCATAAAAAATAGCTTATGTGTAAAACTGCTAATCAAATCGCAAATAAATATACAAAAAATAAGGGTCCTAAGATAGATCCCTGCGGGATACCAGATGGAGCGACAAATTTGGTAGATCATATTGACAATATTATTGTCTTACTGATAGCTTTTATCTTCTGCAAAATAATTCTGTCATCCACCTTATTAAAGACCTTTTGAGAAATCCGTATGTATTGCATCAACTTGTTCTTGATAGTCTCTGAGATAAATTGAGTAAAGTGGGATAAGTTCATAATAGTAGAAGACTGCCTTGCTGTACTGGAAAAATTGACGAACAACTATTACCCATCACGGATCAACTAGGATAATGTATAAATCACGAAATGTTTACTAAGATTTTGTGAATACAAGAAAAGTCACTTTATTTCCGATGAAATAGTAACATTGCGTAGTTTGTTATTTATTTGTTTACACGCGCAATTCTCGTAATTTCTTTATACGCGTTTAATAATTATAGTGCATATCTAATTCAATGATTCATCATAAAGTGCGCTTTACTTAAGACTTTTGCCTGTCAATATCAGTATCGAAAATTTCGATTCCTGGATATTGTATTTAATTTTCAAAACAAATCGTGGTTTATTATTATTATTATTTTCGCTGATAAAATTTGTGAATCAGTTATGAAATAACCGGTTTGTTTTTTTCATATTAACAATCTATTTTGATAGTTAAATTAAAGTATTAATAAATTTATTAGCATATACTTCTGAATACATACATTTAAAAAAACAAAATTAATAGATCTGATAAATACTGCAGCAAAAACCTACACTGTCATCGAGGACGTGGACGTGCTTGGAAATTTTATTGGAAACAATACAGATTGACAGTCCTAGGAATGAGGACGTAAACGTAACATTTTTCTGACAACCTAATTGTTATTGATGCATTAAAATGTCATTTCTTATATTACAATGTATCATTATACATTTTAAATATTATTTGAAATGCAATTAATTTCAAAATAATGATTAAGACGTGAGTTATTTCATGTTATTAATAAAAGGAACTATTATCTAAAATGACAAATTAATTAATGGTTTTAGTAAGGCTAATTTTTAATAGAACAATGAATATAAATATTTGCATTTGTTATTTTTTTATTGCTCTATAATGGAAACATTCGCAGGAAGCCAACGTTTGGTTATAATAAGACAAATAATTGGCATCTCAATTATCTTGAGAATAACATCCTTGTTCAAATAAAGTTGGGAATTTTTAGATAAATTGCTCTACAAAATCAGTGAATCAACTGAAATTTTGGTTCGGTTAAATTACACTGACTAGGGTGAGGTATTTTCATTACATTCTTTACAATTCAGGATAATGTAGCCAATAGACAACTTTTGGCCGAGATTTTTGAATAATTACAGCTCTTCAACTCTTCGTTGTTAATTGTATAAACAAATTTTATTCGATTATATACCCGAGAGTGTGCTTTAGAATTAAATTTCCAAATTTAATTTAGGGACTAGGTCAATATCTGCAATTTTTCAGGTCATCAGGATAAAGTAACAAACGTTTTAAAATGTAGGCCAATGACAATACTTATCAGTTATAAAGATGTTCAATAGTAAAGGCCCAGGCACCCAACCTTGGGGAACATTAAATGTTGCTAAGATATATATGAACCAAAATTCACGGTTTTGTACATTCCCAATCTATCCACTAAGTGGGATGCAAAGAGTTTATAAAGTGTTCAGTGTTCGCAATCAAATATGCAAATAATTACCTGCAACCAGTCTACAATTCTTTTGGCGAAGGAAGGCGTGAATTTGGTAGTTTGTGCTAAGGACAGTCCGTCCATGTCAAAAATCACAACTGCACCGCAAACTTGTGTTTCTGGCTCCAACATGGCGGCTTCCAGGAAAAGTACACAGCCTTTAAAAACTTCATCTAAGGAAACTTCACTTGTTTTCCATTTTTCTAAAACAAAAAATATGATGTGCACTCTGCATTATAAAGTGTGTACATAAAGTATGTCATAAACTAATTACTTCTAAATACAAAAATATTTATAATTTTTTATGCTATGACGCCGTCGCTGCTTCGGTTATGACGTCATCACGTCTTTTAAATGGAACGTCCTGTATATTTTTTAATTTTTAGAATCTCTATGGATAGCTGATTTTCAAGACCTACACTACTTATGGACTAGAGTTCCTAGAAGCTGAAAATAGGCTACAAAACAACATATTTCATACTTACTTCCTAATTCTATAATTAAAATTCTTCTACCCAGCTGATCTCTGTTTGGCTGTACTGTTAATATATTTTGCTGGAAAATATTTCTCTCCGTACTTGGTAAGAGTCCATCGTACATGTCTGCGTGTTTCACTTTAAAGGCGTAATATCTTTTTATCTGAAAAAAATACATATAGAGTAATGATATTAATTAAAAATATAATCTAGATCGTTAAATATATCATGAGCAATTAATAATTTTCTTCATTAACTATTGCTATGCTTGAATACATATTAATTTTATCGTCATATTAAATCATTGTACAAACTTCAAACGAAAAAACATATTTTGTTGATAATATTTTTACAGACGGATACTATTAGTCAGGTGATAAAATGTAATTTATGTTGCAATGTCGTTTTTTCAGCTATTTTCTTAATATTTACGGATATATTAAAAAACTATTTTTACTTTTTCATTTATAGATAAATTATTGGCGCGTGAAAAAATAAAAATTCTAAATTATGGTGAAAATGGACTTTTTGGAGACAGAGAGTGCCTTTTTTTAATGGAATGCTATATATATCAGTACATTTTTTGAAGCCTCTTTCTAGGCTCTATTCATTCCTATATTAGCATTGAGTATCTCCCAAGCCCTTGGATGTAATGGTTTTTTTTGTTAAAATAATGCAATCTGCAGATGGATATTAAAAAAATCACCACAGTCACAATTATTGGTTTTAAGAAAAACTTATGTGAATATCAGTTACGAGACATCTAATTAATGTTTTTGTATCATTTTCATTTCCTAAAAATGTACAGAGTGGCCAAAAATTATTTTTCAATTAAGAACATTTTAAATTGAATTTTCTTAATTTTTTCAAACGGAACACCCTGTATATTTTTCGATGATGTAGTACTTCCCTACGGCTAATTACAACCAATTTCGTTTTATTGAGCAATAATTACAAAATTCAAAAATAAACTTAAAACAAGAGGTTTCTTTAAATAACTCAGTACAGAAAATTATAATGTTCCACATGTTGTCCATTTTGATTGACACACATCTCTATGCGCTTTTGAAATGAGGTGATAGATGTAAAGGCAGTTATTATTCTTTCCTCCATATTTTGTACTGTTGTTGGTGTGTCTCTATAAACAATTTCCTTCACGTATCCCCATAAAAAGAAATCCATTTTTATAAGATCTGGGGATCTAGCAGACCATTTAGTGGGTCCATTTCTTCCAATTCATTGATTAGGGTAGGTATTATTTAAGTGGTCTCTAACTATATTTAAATAATGTGGTGGAGCACCATCTTGCTGAAACCACATCCTATTTTGAATTCTTTCAGGGAGATTTACCAATAATTGTGACACATAATTTTCCAAAAAAAGAAGATAAATAGCTCCAGTCAATGTACCATCAAAGAAATAGCCCTATTACATCTTCTCCAATAATTCCTCCCCCAAACGTTTATAGACCATCTGTGTTGGTTATCAACTTGCATAAAAAAGTGCGCCACAGAGAACCCATTTTCTTCATTCACAACACGTTTTATTCTTTCACTTTTTTTATATTCGACATTTCCAGTTTCCAGAAATCTATCGAGAAGGTTTTGGAAGCTGTTAACATCAGGAATCCTTCTTTCAGGATAACGTTGGTAATAAATTCTATTGGTAAGTAAACAATTTCTGTCTGACTCGCCCAAAATAAGTCATGTCTACAAGTTCCGCTTTATTAAAATTCATACTGTAAAATTTCAAATATTTTAAATTCAATATAAATTGTAACGACCGATAAGTGTGATAAATGCTCCTTTGTACACGACAATTTATACCAAACTGAGGTTTTATTGCTTGTCGAATAACGAAAACTGCAAAAAAATTACAAAAAAACATTACAGTAAAGGACCGGTTAAATACTATTTACTCATTTCAATGGATTGGAAGAAATGGCCCCACTAAATGGCCTCATTTCCAAATTGCATAAAGACGTATGTCAATCAAAATGGGCAACACGTCGAACACCTACTATAAATTTTTCTAACGAATTATTTGAGGGAACCTCTTTTTTTAAGTTCATTATTAAATTTATTACATCCAAGTGGTTGGGAGATATTCAATGCTAATAAAGAAATGAATAGAGCCTAGAAAGAGGCTTCAAAAAACTGATATACATAGCATTCCATTTAAAAAAAGGCACTTGGTCCTGTAATTTCGTTTTGGCTCGCCCTGTATGTTCGAAAATGATTTCCAGTTATAGACTTTTTTAGTCTTAGTATATCCAGATTATATCTTGTAGTATATCCCATTTAAGGTATGCATATTAATAAATTAAATTAGAATTCATACATGAGATATTTCGAACAAGATAAACTTAACCGAAGTAATATCCCATGTGAATAAACACATAGGAGTCATTGCTGTCAAAATATGTGACACAGGCGACTTACTATTATATCTAGAGATATCTAAATTAAAATTTTCAAATAGATGAATTTCCATTACACAGAGTTTTCTATCATATCTACCGCACTAAATACTCAAATGGTTCAAACAACACACAACGGTATTATAGAATTAGCTATAGGTACCTGTAGTACAAGCATCAGATTGTTATTACTAATAGCATTTAATTGAAGAACTTGTTTAAATAAATAAAAAAACTGTATATACTAAATTGTTTGAAACCAATTTAGATTACAACACTCTTATTGATTATACTTTTAGCTCTCATAAATATTTTCCTCATTAGGAAATTGATCATATATGAAACTGTAGGATGAATATTTACCAATTCAACTGCACTTTCTGGGTAAAATTTACAAGGCCTTAGGAATCTCGTTAACCAGATATCGTTGTCTAGAGGTACATATAAGTCTTTTTCCTCTGAAAGATAAAAAAAAGTAAATTAAAACATAGTTGTTATTATTTAGAAATATCGTATAAATAACTACATAAGACGAGAAAGTACATTTTAACCGACAACGGATATGTATCGGGGCGACAGTAAACAGATGTGGCAACAAATAAAAACTACATTGAGTAATAACAAAAAAGAGATTTTGCTGGGACCAATATTACTTTTGGAAACTGACATGGGGACATCTATTAGTAAACTTCTAAAAGTCGGCACGATATGAAATCAATTCTACACCAATTTTTAAGAATAGCTGGATTATTAATAAATTCACTTTAAAAAAATAGTACACTCTGTACGTAGATTTTTTTAGTGGGGACAAAGGGATGTAAGAATAACCAATACCTTTTAAGAGATCCCTAAGTGCTATAACAGCCTCCCTGCGGACATCTGGCGTTTCTCTCAGTTCCTTCCTGGCAATTTCTTTTACTTCAGGTTTGAGTTCCTCCAGTTCCATTTGTAACGTGTAGTCGCCCAACTTTATTGTCGGCATCTCGTCCATGTCGGATAACATAGTTTCTGCAACTGAAAGAAAAAACAATAATAAGCAAATCAAGTACATGTTATATTCAAAAATAAGGAGATAAATATTGAGAATTGTGTCGAACTCAACTAGGATTGTAACAACATACACTCGCGAAAAAATGGTTGTATTTTCTTAATTTTCAATTCTGTTTAATTCAAAAATATTTATAATCATACAAAGTGTTCCATTTTTGTTAGCCTGATATCATGAACTTCGTTAATTCAAATAGAACACTATATATTTTTGAAAAGACATGAGGTTTTACGGGAAAGTTTCTGAATACCTCAAATGTTATACACAAAAGATTTTGGAACATTATGAAAGCTCTGTTGTTAGTTGTAATACGCATATTAAGGACTAATAGAGCACTTAGCGGTATTAACATAAGATGCTAAGTAAATTGACGTTATTTTTCTGCTAAAGAAAAATACTGTAACTAGATTTTTTTCAAATGGAACGCTATTTATATATTACAGTAGATATTTACATGTAGAGGTTGGTATATCTTTAGCGGAACTGTCACAAGAAATCTTAAAATTCAAAATGATTACCTAAAGATAAAGAGGTAAACTGTGGTATCGAATACTTTATATTTTTTATTGAAATATGTGAAAATAAAATCTACACTGCATGATTTGCTTTAAAAATATGAGTGTATAATTATATGTAAATGGTGATGTATTACGATATTGTCTGACCTTCTATTTCACCTGAGTATCCATACCTGGATCTGAACAATACTTGGGTATAATTTTTATGATTATACCTGCTTCTACTAGTATTTTCGAAATGCAATTTCCGTTTATTTATTAAATACCTACTTAAGGTTGCTGTTGTAATAAATTAAATTCAAGGTGTATTTTAATATTATTTTCATTGATAACCGGTTCTTTCTTTTCCGAGAACACCAGTCGATATTTTTGGATTTTCCAATATTTGAGGTTATTAGTATCGGATCAGTTGCCTTCTCGAGATTATGCATTAACAATTATTTTGGTAAAATATATCATGCAAAATTCCTTAAGGGAAACAATTTTATTTAAATAAAATCTGCAACTAAATTTAAAGTTTATAATAAATAGGCGCGACCTTTAAAAACGAATAAAATAATCCTTTATAATTGGTTATTGGCAATTTATATTGCATAACCCACTCGTTAATTCATGAAAGCATGTATTATTTTACTTGGTATAGAGTCCATGGTTATCGGAATAGTCTTGAAAACGGCGGTTCTATATACGGTGGTTCACAATTAATCAATTATGGATTAAATTTAATATGTGTTCGAATTCTTCTATAATACGCTAAGGCTTTTAGAACTTTGTTACAATAACTAAAATGACATTTTGAGCGTTTTAATATTTATAATTATTCTTATCTAGGTGGAGGACTAAATATTGTAGACAACAGATTTTGTTGCTAGTAAAATATTTGGTGTGTGGTTAACGATAAATCCTAATAAAGAGAGAAATAGAAAATAGTAAAATTATCACCCCTAGTTCAAATGTGCCTTTAGAGGGTAGAATATTAAAACATAATATTTTTAGTCGCAAACTCCTCCATAAAATCGTTATTTTACTATAAGGAATGTAACCAAACTGCAACCAACAGCTACTCTCCGGGCTATGCGCCCCGCAGAGCGCTGAATTACAAGGTACAAGCCTGGCGCGTCAAGTGTAATAATTGCATGTTACCAACAGAACGGGAATGTTTCGATTGCAACAAACACCAGCCGAAAGACTGATCCTACTTAACGAAGCTAATCACCTCTAACACACCTTACAAGAGAAAAATTATAATAGTGGAATACAAAAAACTGAAAGGTGAGCTAAAGATTTTAAGTTTGGCACTGAACACGAACGGGTCCTCTGGTTTTGAAAAAATAAAATATTTTGGGCTGGAGAGCTTTATGTGAGACTCTAGAGACCTTCCGTGCACTTTATTTTGTAAAAATTGAAGTTGGGGTGGTTTGTCCTTAAACGACTGAAAGGGGTCAAATGCTTCGCCCTGTATATGTTTCAAAGCTATCTTTCACTTGAAATTATTTAGATGAGTCTAAATAGCACTTAAATTATTTTAATTTTTTCTGGCAGGGTCAAAGGCTACACATACTCTTTTTTGAGCTTAGAAGATTTTTTTATTGTAGCTGTCAGGGTCAATGTTTACACCCTGTAATTTATTTTTGCACTAAGTTTTAAATAATTAAACACATTATTTTAAACTAAAACTAAACAGATATTTATTTAAGCGTAAAAACAGAGTTGATACGGCACAATATAAACATTTTAACTTATCGACACTTGAAATTTTGCCTTAAGTCGAGTTCGGTTTGTTGGATTAGATTTTTTTATAAAACTGAAAAAATGTATTTGTCTTATTATGCGCGACGGTGATTTAATTTAATTTATTCACTGGGGCGATTTTATGAATGTACTTTTTTACTAGGATTTGCCTAGGAAGATTGCACGGGCACTGGAATTGTTATCGCGAGATACACCGGAGCACTTGACTTGCCGGGGACTTGGCGTGCTCCCTTATTCATACTGACGATGGGGGCTTGGTTTGCGGAAGTCTGGATGAAAGCCGGATCGGTCCCCAGCCGATCTATGGGGCTCGAATTGCGAAATATTGCGCAATAAATGGAATTTCGTGTCGAAAATTATATCGATAAAACGGCAGTGAAAAATGGAACATTTTGATATAAAAATGTCAGTGGAATCTATTTTTGTTTTAGAAATATGAATGATAACTGTCTGAATAACATGTTAAATTGAATTGGTCCCGTGAAGTAACGTTGCGAGCCTTACTTTAATCCATATTTGATGTTATATAAGTCATATTGAGGGTATTGCATCGCCGGTGTTGAACGCAGCGAAAGCCAATTTTAGGGTAAACAGGATGAAGATAGCGTCGTGTGGCTAGCACTCGATGGGGAACATGTAAATTGGACTTATTTTCGGATGAATGTTTTATGGGCTGGTTAGAAAGGTGAATGAGGAGTGTTTTGAGATACGAATAGAAGATCGGTCATTGAGTGAAATTGAAAAAAAATTTGTTTATAGAAAATTTTTGTGAGTGAATAAAAATATTCTGACTTTGGTTTGAGAGAGCGGTATTGAAGTGAATCAAGTTACTGAGGGGGCTGTAATTTTTAGGGCAATATTTTGTAAGGCATTGGCTGTAATTCGGTGAGTTTTGATGTTTGAATGATTTTGTCGATTGAATTGGATTGTGTGTGAATTATCGAGAGAAACAGTTATCCCATTTTTTGTGAGCTATATTTCAGTAAAAAGAAATTTGAAATCCATGGCCTACTTTGTGAGATATATTACAAAAACATTACCTTTAAAAATAATTCCTTAGTATATGACTGATGGTCGAGAGGTAAGCGCACTTGCCTCTCTCCCAAAAGGTCCGGGTTCGATTCCCGGTTGTGGCAGCGGAAAATACCGTGATACGAAATTTTCCACCATACACGGTTATTGGGTGTGTGTCCCTTGTCTCCAAATGTATAGCCCCGTCCCACACAAGGCTCTTCTATAGCCTTCCGGGATATAGGGGGTCGTAATTACCTGTGGTGTTATTTATTTATTATTTATTATTTTTCTATAAAAGCAATATTTTTTTATTTATTCAAGAAAACTTGATATTTAATGTATATTATTTGTTAAATAAGCAAGTCAGACAAGTAAGTTAAGAATATAAACTAATATAATTACTCTTTTACCTATCTTCAGAACATCTTCTCAAAATTACGATGAATTTTCAGAGTAAAAATTGCAGTCCGTTAATGCTAATAGCATAAATAAGATTCTAAAGATTATAAATCGAATGGACAAATTTAAAATATCTTCACAATATGAGTATGCATGTAAATATATAACTTTCGCTTTTCTTACTATAATATGTTAGACTGATGTTAAAAATATCATAGAAAGTAACATTAAGCCTAACGTCATCACCCAAACAGGTTCAATTTTATGGCATATTTAAACCTAATGTTATTGCCGTAAACTATGTAGACTGATATTAAACTCATATTTAATTTTGTAAATGTGTTCAGCACAGACAAATTATATATAGCATTGTGTAAAATTAAAATAAATATTCTTCATAAATTTTTAAAATGATTCGAGTTTATATTTTACTTCAAATTTGATACAGGGTGGCTAATTTTTAAATTGACCAGTATTGCTATATATCAAACCATTACAATTTCAAATACTTTAAAAATTTTAAATAAAAAAGACAGATCCTTATTTAAAAAAGTTGATTGTGGCCCTGAAGAGATGAAACGTCATAATAAAAAATTAAGTACAGTAAATAGTATAGTTAATGTTTAAAAAAATGCGAGATTTTCCTGTGTAAAGGAGATTGCTCGCGACAAGCTTTTATATCATAAAAGAAATTATATAATGTGACAAAATGATGGGTTTGATTTACTTCAAAGTTCATTTTCTACTTTTTAGAGCATTTAAATAAAAGCTCTTTTAAAAATATTTTTTTATATAATTTTATTTTGCACTTTTTAGTCTTTTGATATGCTGTAGTCCACAGATATCGATATTGAGATGAATCAGATCATAAACGGTAAAATCGTCCGCCATCTTGAACTAAGTTCTTGACTAGAAATTCATAATCCGTGACCCCGAAAACTTCCAGATATCGATTTTGATCGATTTGGACATAAATGACAAAAGTCGTCAGCCATATTGGCGCCGCCATTTTGAATTCCTGAGCTTTGACTAAAAATTCATAATCCGCGACCTAAAAAACCTTCAGATATCGATTTTTGAGTCGAATCTGATCATAAACGGTAAAGTCGTCTGCCATCTTGGAGCCGCCATCTCGTTTTTTTCTGAAATGAAAATGTTAAAGTGTATTGTCACCGGACTTATACACATGTGTAAAATTTCAAAGCTCTAGTTTAATTAGAACTAACCGAAATTTTGATTGCAAGATTTCACCTAAACAAACTAACAAACATTGCAAGTTAAATAAAAGCTTTTAAAAATAGTTGCAGCCTAGCATTGCCATTAAAAATGATCTACACTCAGACATACTTTATTTTGTATTGGGTTATTGAACATTTTCTCTCGTTATAATACATCTGCTTCGGTAAACCAAAAAAGTATATTTAATTCATTGTTTATTGATCACTTAAATCAAATAAGAACTAGTTGAAAATACTAAATAATTGAAGTCTGATCAAACCGAATACCTTGAAGCAAATATAGATGGCAGAACAACACACTGTCTCAGAAAAATCATTTTTTTTTAAATAGGAAGCATTTCATCGATTACCATTTCTGAGGTTTAAATTTCAAAAATATCTTTACGTTGTTATATTTATTTAGTTTAATGAAATAGTTTTTCTAATTAATTTATATTATATTTAAATATTTTATGTTAAGGCCGTTATGAAATGAATGAGACTTAAAATTGAGTGTTACCGACTGTGATAACTTTTGGGAAATTTTTAAAAAATGACTGTGTACTTCAGAGCAACACATGTAAAAACATCACGAAATAACATCGATATTATGATGACGCATAGTACCTACATTTTGTGCTTGTAAATAAAACATATTCAAATATTTTTCAAATATTGCCGCTCACCCATATTCAATAAAACTCAGATTCCCAGGCCACTTGTAAAATGACACTAAATAAAGAAGATGCGTTTTTTTTCTGAGAAGCGATAGTTTCTTATCAACATGCACAACTAGGCCATGTATTGTTGAACTGTTAATTATATGCAAGTATATACTTTATCGTTATCGTTACCACGCATACAGTAGCGGCCTTAAAAAATTCTAATAAAAGCTTATTGTAAATGTTTTCCATGCATGTTCATATCTACTCGTAATTATCCTCCTTACTACAAACTACGTTTAAATATTGTTAATTTTTTTATCTGGATAGCCCTACGGAGCTTTTTATATACAGTGTGTCCTCACTGACACCAAAAATCACGGCCATTTGTTGATCGATTTAGATCAAATTTGGTATACTTGGCTCTAAGTTTGGATATATTTCCAGTTCTATTAAATATCCTATTAATTGAACCAACCGTAGTGTAGTAAATCTCTGGGTGTTCTGGATGTCTCAAATTGATGATACTGCTGCATCTCAATAAGAGTGCACACTGTTCCCAACAATTCTTATTATTTCCAAATAATAAATATTGATTAAATGTCAGAACTGCTTTTTTTTTTTTTGATGTTAGAAATTCTTTCGATTCGTTATAGACCAAGTTGATGATAAGCAACGCGATTTAAATATCTATATGGCTTGTATAGGAGAGAATCCGGATAACCCTAAGACACAATACGTCGAGTTTACTGTAAATGCAGGTTTATACAGGCATGCTAATAGGATTTTCCCACTAATTTTATTTTAACAATTTGTGTCGTGAAAATGATATAATAAAACATTTTATTAATTTACAACAATTTGCTTTTCTAATAAGAATTATTTCTAAGAAAATATCGTTAAAACAACTTGCTGATAATTTCACTGCTTTTTAAAATGGGCATTTTTACGCGCCAGAATTACGTATCTACCCGGAAAACCAATGAGATTATGGATATAATTAGTTCGTAATAGATTCTAACTGTGTGTTAAAGAAAGCTTTCCTCTAAAACTTCTCAGAATTTCAATTTGTAATGCTTGTACTGTGGATTGGTCTAAAGCAGTGGACGTGTAAATATTGGCCAATCAGAATCCAGATAAATGCCGCACGTTATTCGTGAAAGCGTCGGACGTTAATATTTTGTACTGTAGTTTAGGTTTAACCTTCACCGACATTACACATCAGATGACTAATCTAAAACGTTAAATTTATATTTTTATGTTTGTATTGTTTGGAGTGAAAATATTATTTTATCAGTTTCTGGTTTATGTTTTATTAATTCTACAATCAAAATGGAATCAAGTGGAAGAGGGATATGTTAAAGGTGCCGCTGATAATTTACCTAAAGTAGAAAAGTGCTGAGTGCTGTCAATAAATAGAGGTTATGTTATGTTAACAGAGACCAAGATTAATAAATAATCTTGAACAGAAACAACCTCTGTGATTGGATTTCAGGGTGTTGACGTCACAACGCGCCAATTTATGGCTGTTTAAAATGAACCCAATATTTTTCAAACTTCAAGTTTTTTGTTGTTACTATTAGTAAAATTAATAAGTTAATAAATACGCCATAAATCATTTTTTTTACGTGAGTTAAGTATTTCAGCAATAATTTTTTTTCTGGGAAAACCCTATTAGTACATCAAAGTAATTTTTCTCTGAATCATTTTCCGAAAAAAATGAACCACCAACTCTAGATCAAATGTTATCGGCGGCGGATGAAAATGAATATCTACCTCAATTGAATCGAAGTACTTTGAACAAATTGATCGAAGAAATTGGTTCTCGGTGAGTAAAAATAAATTTTATTTCTACATGTTCTAATGTAATTGTAAAGATCACGCAAGAGAAAAGAACGAGATTATCACCTGGAGGCGGCATTTCTTGCTAGGGACCCGAAAATATCACGAAGAAGACAAGAAATTGTACTTTTTAGATGATACTGGGATGAACGCTGGTTATAATGTAAATGAAGTATGGAAGGACACAACAATCTTGAATCCAAGAAAGGGTTTCATCAAGGGATTAATGACAGGGTTAAAAGATCCATCAGACCAAAGACATTTTACAACACCCTTTTTAACATTTATTGATTGATTTGAATTAGAATTTAGATATCTATTAGTATGTATTGGGTTTCTATAGACGCTTGTTTCAATTGTATTATTTACCCTTTTAATTAAAATATCTAAAAGGGGTAGTTCATTCCTACTTTCTACTTCTAATGTGAATTTAATAGATGGTTTAGTGTGTGGGCACTGGATTTATTCATATTCGCGGGTGATGGAGCGATACTTTCAACAATTTGGGCTAATGGCATTTCATCATATCACCTTATAGTGCTTCATATAGGATCTGAGGACAGTTCTTTTGAGGATGGTTTGTTCTGCTTCCAATCGAAGAATACAGGAAACTACCATGGATAAATTGATGGTGCAGTTTCCGAAAATTGGTTTGCACAAATTCTGAGACGCTTGGCCGAACATTCTGTGGTTATGATGAACACCACTTCCTATCACAGTAGAACAACAGAGAAGACTCCGAATGTTGGCACAAAAAAAGCAGATATACAAGCCTGGTTGATAAGTGAAGTGAATTATTTACAAAGCAGATATGCTGAGAGCTAAACGCCTGCATCTTGTCAAACAGTCTCTCATTGTCGCAAAATATATAGTAGATGAAATGGCAAAAGAACAAGGTCACTCAGTTCTGCGATTGCCATATAATTGTTTATTCAATTATATCAAATTAACATGGGGCCAAATAAAAGGAGAAGTCGCCAGGGACAGTACCACATTTAAAATGAAAGAACTTCACCCATTATTTCAGCAAGCTATTGGAAATGTTTTTACCGCAAATTGGAAAAAGGCCATTTGACATGAGCAAAATGAAGAGAAAAAATGGGGCAGGTTGATATTACAATGGACATTTAAAATCTAAAATCTAAACTATGAAAATCTTAAAAATAAATCTAAAATCTTATGAATAAAATGAATTTATCTAAAAAAAGGAAGTCATAACAAAAAATTAATTTATAAATAAAAAGTAAAAACTTATAGGCATTGAAATTTTGAAAAATGTATAGAATGTAAACTAATATAGAAAATTAATGGTAAGGTACGATATATCTGACTAGGTATAGTTTAAATATAGGATGAAATAGGTTACTTATATTTCTTAAATAAAATAAATAAGAATTGTTAAAATATTCAATGTTTTTCAACATAGTCCAGTAATTTATTTGTAGAAAAAGCAAAAATATGTAAAATAATGTGTAAAATTAATATGAACAACCGACTCTACACTGCCACTAATAAACAGAATGAAATGAAAAGAAATGTTCTAGAAAATTTAAAATATTTAAACATAAAAAAAGGTGGGTGGTGCCCTCTAACGGTGTATTAAGTATTTCAAGAGTACACCCGTTATTCTGTTTATTGGTCGCAGTGTAGTCGGTTGTCCATATTAATTTTAATGATAACATTTTTATTATTTTTACTTATTAGACGATTTTACATCTTTTTACTTTTCCTACAAATAAATTACTAAATTATTTTAACAATCCTTGTTTATTTTATTTAAAAAGTAATCTATTTTATCCTATATTTAAACTATATCTAGTCAGATATTTCGTGCCTTAATTTTTTATATTTTGAATTATATACATTTTTTCAAAATTCCAATGCCAGGAACTTTCCATTTTTTATTTATATATTAGTTTTTTGTTATAACTTCCTCTTTTCTGAGATAAATTAACTTTATTCATAAGATTTTAGTACTGCTATCTTAGATTTCCTATTAAGTTACTATATATTGATCACATGCAGTCACTAATCATCTCTATTTATAAAATTGTTTCCTTGTAATTTTGTGTCTGAGAATGTGAAGTAATTTTTTGTTCACAAAACCGGTAACACAATAAAAAGAATTCTCTGAGATCTGATTCTCTTTTCCAATCAAAAATAAATAAAATAAATGTAAATTGTTTCACCCTATATCATACAAATGTATCATGTCATTTTCTATATAGAAATCTAAAAATAAATATATTTGTTTTTTGTTATAAATAATAAAGAATTTTACATTTTTTTTATTCATTTAAAACTATACATTTTATCACCTTAATTCCTCAAAAAAAAAACATGCAATAAAATTGTGTTTTTCTGGCAGGAATCAGAAAAGTTAAGTAAAATGTTAAGAAAAGATAAGGCGTAAAAGATAAGAGTACGATATCAGTTCTAAATTTCTGGTGTAACTGTTGAATTTCTCAGGGTGTTACAAATTTTATGAAAATAACATGTCGCAACTGTCACATCCTATAACCAATAAAAAAATTCTTCGAAAAAACAATAGTACATTCACATTCTTGAATAAAGAGCCCATTATACAAAAAACATCGAAATCGGACAAGACGTCGGCAAAAAAATAACTTCAAACTTTTGGTTATTTTATAGTGGTGCATTAATTTCTTAGAGAACTGTATATGAATCAAAATTATAGTAATTTTAAACTCATTTAAATATATTTTAGCATTGCGGTGTTAATGTAACAACTGGTATTGGCGTTTAGATGCCTTATTCTATTTATAACAATATGACTTGGCTTATTCACATTCTTTATTAAATAAATATTTGGTTATGACTTAATTGAAACTTTGGCACATTTATTTACTTGCCATTGTTGTGGTATAAATAAAGAAACCGACAGTTTGTCACTATATGAGTCATTCGATCCGGCATAGCCGTGAAATGAGGTATCATTGAGATAAAGTAATTTTAAAAATAGTAATATTTAATTAGATTAAGTCGAAATAAATACAAAAATAGATATTCTTCCCAAATACAATTCAAAATGATTAAATATTCAGTGAAGGATGTGATTAAATTATTAACTGCTAATGATTCATCAAAATTATTGTTATATTTATCAAAATAAATTTTGTCTAATTACAAATAACTCATCTGTTTTTCATAGCTTACTGCAAGATATGGACATATAATTTGAAACGCTTCTACAAAAAGCTTAATATTTATTTTAATTTATATTCAATTTTTAATCGGAAAAAAACCCGTCCAAAGCAAATTTACCACTCTATCTGATAAAAAAAATAAAACATACAGGGTACTATTTGAAAAATTGAAGTTGTGACAAATTGAATTTCGATGAAATGGAAAAATGGGAAAAACATTTCTAAATCTAAGCAAATGAACAAAATAGGCCAATTTTACATTTAATTTGTTATGAAATACCCTTTTATCGAAATTCAAAGTCTACCTCGACTAGAAAGACAAATTACAGCTTTATGGGAAAAGTGACTAAAATATACAGGGCGCTATTTAAAATAAGAAAGTTGTGTCAATTTCCGGCCATACCGGAAGTGATTTTTTTTACCACCGAATGGTAAAAAAATATGGGTATTTATACCTAATTTTTTGGGTACTCCTGAGTATCTCCCCAACAGGAGCTAACCATAAAATTGTTTATGGACGGAGTTCCTTTATATTGATTTTTTGTGCTATTTTGACTGCGCTACTTTCAGTAACAAAATGAATGCTAAAAAATATGTTTTCATATAAACTTCTAAGTTTCCGTCTCTTCGGGAACATTCCAACAATCTCAACTTAATTGCGATAAGAATCTGCCGGTTGAATAAAAACAAAAACTTACGTAACCCATCACAAAGAAATCTTATCCAAATAAGTGAATCAAATTAAGGAAGTAGTAAAGAGTATAAAATTTTTCGCATAAATGTTATTAGATTTACAATTTTGTGTAATCTGTCAACCATGTAATAATGTTAATTTGCATGTAGACATAATTCTTTGATTATACGTACTTAATGTGTCAGTGTTTGCGGATTCCATGCTCGCATAGGTAATTTTTGCGTTTTCTTGTGCTTCAATAACATTTCAAGGTTAATAATTAATTATTTAAAATTTTTTCTACTATGATTGCATTGAAAATATAAACAGAGAGAATTTAATTCTGAGCCACCAAAATCCTTATCGGATCTCTCTATCTTGAATGTCATAATATTAACAAAGATTTAAGCAACCATGTTAAAAAAATAAACAGTTTGCCTTATTAAGTATAGTTTAATAAAAACAAATATTTGTTGTTCTCCTTATCAGTACATTTTGTTTAGAATAAGTAGAATCCGATTTAAATATTGATCCATCCGGATATGAATAATTATGAGAATTACTCCAACAAACGCAACCTTCAAAATACCTGTTCCAAAAGGAAAATGAAAAGAAAAATGCCAATATAAGAGATGCAAATTATGAAACTAAAGAGTAAACGTTAACTTAGCGCAGAGGAAATAATTAGCGATGATACTGAACATCTAGTGCTGTTTTCCACGAGATACGCTTATAAGTTAACGACGTCTACCCTCGTCTTTAACTCCACGATCTTCATTTCACTTAAGAAATCTTAGGTATATCGACTTATTGTCAATTCCTCGGTATCGTCTTACTCTCTCTTACGTCTTATTTTTTGTTAATTCGGCAGAATCTCTCCGCAACTCTCTCCCTGTTGATGTGAAGGCAATCAGTCTCTGTTTCATTTAACAATTCCAAGTACAAAAATTTGATCAAACCAGTGAATAACTTATATCCCAAAAACAAAAATATTTCTTAAGAATGTCTTTTTTTTTATATAATTGACCTATATTTGCGTTTAAATCATTTTTTGGTTGGGTTAGCTGAAATCCGTCATTGTAGAATACAAATAAAGACGTTTATTAATTTATCTATAGTATAATCATAAGAATTCCGAATCATCTGCATCCTGAAAAAATTTAATGCATTGTTGAGCCAAAATTATATAATTTTTGATGAGATAATGAACAGAATTTAGTTTCAAAAAATCGGCAGCTACTGGAAGCGGCTGGAACCTCCCCACTCAGTGGATCTTTGAAGCCGAAAAGAGCATTAAATTGTGTGACAAAACGGCACTAAACGTAATCCGATCTCATCCAAAACCTTTTCAGATCTTCTGGGGCACTAAAAAAACCCTCAACTTAATGAATTCACAACACTCGCCTGCGGCTCGTGCTGCAAATTTCATCTATGCGAGTTATTATCTACATTATCGCACGTTGAATAGTATACTATTAGGATATTAACAACTTTAACATCACTTGAACGACTAAGAAAGTCTAGTTATCCTGAATACTACAGATTTGTAAAGCAACAAACTGAAAATTGGTAAAGTGATAATCTATAATAAATTCACCAACGAAGGAACAGAAAGCATATGATATTGATATTGTTACATCTACCTTTAAAGCTTGTGACAATCGACTGGCGCAGTCACTAAAAGTTACAAATATGCCGAAATCTTATTAACATGACATGACACTAACGTTATCGGATGACAAATGATGACAATGACAATCGTCAAAATTTGCTCATTGCAATCCGATCGCTCGCGGCTGTCTTTGTTAAATGAAACATTACAATTTCAGTAATTTTACTAAATTTTAGAGGAATTTTTGTAGTTTAATTCTTCGACACTAAACGTAATCCGCTCTACTTCTAGAGCAGTGAAGAAAGCCTCACACGTGAATTGATACGAGATGTGATTAGTTTCATGACGTAACAGCTACGCGCATCGATCATGTCACGCGAAATGCGATCTATGCTTCAAATTTGCTTTGTTTTTAATTTTTTTCACGGAAACCAAATCGAAAGGGTGGAAGTGTGATATATCGTTGAAATCAGAATTTTAACTGCTTTTCAATGCTTCCATTGCAAACTGAAAGTAATTATAAAATAAACAACTTGTTGCGTCAAAACCGTACTAAACGTAATCCGATCTCAACCAAAACCTTTTCAGATCTTCTGGGGCACTTAAGAAACGCACATGCAAACTTTCATTCAAATCCGTTCAGTAGTTTCGGCGACGCTATCGTGCTAATACATATACACACATACACGCATACAGACATTTTTCAAAAACCACTTTTTTGGGTTCCTAGGACCTCAAAACGTAAAGATTTAATGTTATCTCAATTTTCGTTTTGGAACCAATTTTAGTAACCTCTCACAATTTTATTGTGGTGAGGTTAAAATGCTCGAACTTTATGAACATTATCAAAATTAATATTTTCCTTGACTTACTTTTCAACATTGAAAATTCAGATCTTAGTGTACCAATATTACAATCTTTAATCTTTTCGATAGATAAGCAAGTAGTACATGTTCTGGTAAGTTTTTGCTTTTATATTCTTTTTCCAGTTATTGAAGAATTCATAGTACTTTTTGTACCATTGCCGTTGTCTTGACTTTTTTTTTTATACATTTATTTAACGTCGGCCTATTTCCGCTACTGAGGCCTAACACCGACGCCTGTAGACGAGCTACCCCCAACCAGGAATTTTGCCGAACCTCTTCCCTTAAGAAGAGTAGGGATCTTTTACTTGCCTAACATTTAATAGACAATGGACCGACGGCTTTACATCCCCTCCGAAGGATGGTATATCTCCTATACAACCCTCGCCTAGCCCTAGCCTCGTATAGCTTCCGCGCATACACTGATATACAAGCCGCTGGAAGATGTGTGAGGCGAGGACTCGGTTTCCGTTGGAATGGTCACCCATCCAAGTACTAACTGCGCCTGTTGTCTTGACTTTGTAGGTAACAAATTCAGAAAAATATTGCTAGCTTCCTCTTGCAAGTCCGGTGTAGTATTCGTAAATTCTTCGTCACTGTGTGAGTTATCATTCGTTTTTTAAAACTTCTTCACAGAATTACAATTGTTCACAACTTATTGTTATTTTATACTTTTATTGTTTGTTTTGATTCCTAATTTTGGTTTTGACATTTAATGAAGAATCATGTAAAACGTCAAAGTATGCAAATGACAATCAAAGGTGTCTAAATTGTGAAAACTACAAAATCGTGTTATGAGTTTAGCGGCCCAATAATCCAGTCAGTAGGGGTCAGAAAAGGCCTTTGCCTTACAATAGGTAGGATATTAATGATTTTATTAAATGTTGTTTAGGTTTGGGCTTTGACAAAAAAAATCCAAATTTTCAACCTTGGGGGAGGGACCGCTCGAGCTGCCATCTTGCAAAATGTCAAAACGCCCCCACCTCAGGATCCAGATTGAGGATAGCGTTGTTTCCTTAAACAGGACTACGCGCCAGAAAAGTTAAAGGGGGTTCTCAGATACTTATTGAAAACTTTAGTAGCTCTTGGTCTCTACAATTTTTGCCCCGTCTACATTTGTTGAATACAACTTAAGAAATTGACCTCTGACCTCTGACTTCTAATGTAGCCATGGTAACCTCGTTCTTTAAAAATTAAAAATATATAAAACTATAAGTATTCAGCAACAACTTTGCATCCAGTGGAGGTCAAAGCAATTGACTAATTAAAAAAAGTTACCTAAGGTGTTTGAAAGGTTATGTGGAATATTTATAAGATTTTAAACGCTTATATGATCAATAATTTTTTCAGTTCATTACTTATTAAGTGCTTTTAAAAGAGTCGGAGAACCTGTGGAAAATTACGTGGTAATAAATTCAGTATTTAATTTTATAAAAATTTGAGAAAATATGTGCAGTTGCTTAATGAGGACTAGCTTACCCCAAAAATGAATAGGCCCTCATAGACGGAAGGGAATTTTAAAAGATTTATCCCACCCGCCGTCCAGATCTGCCAGATCGCATCTGCCGGCTCTCAGGGTACAGATGGCTTTTGGTCTTCACATACGTAAAGATCGTTTATTTTCGTCAAATGTCAAGTCGTTGAAGGGAGGACAGTTCAGTTAATGGTAAATCCTCTTTAAATTCCGAGGCCTCCGAGGGAACTGAACGGGCGTTCAGATATTTTAAGCGTGCTTAAAATCCAGAAGGGATTTGTTGTCAGAAAAGATGTGCAGGGTTTGAAAAAGAAGAAAAATTGCAATTATGGGTCTATGTATCTGGAAATTTTGTGAAAATGTAAAGAAGAAAAATCGAACAGAGTGGATGAAAACGTGGATCCAGAAGGAAAAAAATTTGGACATATGCGTTTGATCCGAGAACTAAGGGCGAATGAACAAGATGATTTACAAAAATTATTTACGAATGCCAGATCAAGTTTTTCAAAAAATTAACCAAAACGTCATAAGCTTCTCCTTTCATATTACTATTTACGTATGAACTATTTTTAATTTTCCACAAACATGTTTTTCCCTATATAAATCTATAAAATCGGTTAATAATTTTTTTGTCCGTTTCAAGTTTCACTGACACCTTTACTATTCGAATAGAATTGATATCTCCGTGTATGTGTACCATGGCTGAACCTGCAACAGTCTGCCCTGTTATATATCGGATGTTTTACCGATCAAATCCATCGCACGTCACTAAAATAAACATCGACAACAGATTTTGGTCCGTGGCGGGAAAAATCGTTTAAAATTCCCTTTCGTGTATGGGAGACTATTGCTTTCAAAGTAATCTCATATTAAAAGAAAAAATATTTAAGGGGGGCATATCCAAGAGAGAGAGAGAGAGATCCAATAAGAAAATATTTATCATTTTTGGCAATAACTTCTTTTTTGGTAAAAAAAAATATGAAAGACTACCTAGGTATTGTCTATTCTTTCCTATTATTTGGCGCAGAGGCTTTTACCAATAATTCTATTATTTTGTAGATTCGGTGATTTGTTTTTGAAGAGGATAATAATGCATGTAGTAGAAAACCCAAATAATAGGAAAGAATAGACTGCCTAGGTGTAGCGATATGAATTTTCACTCAATAATTTCAGCTGTTTGCAAAATTAGTTAATTTAAATTAAAAAATGGTACCAATCTTCATATCTTGTAGTTTTAAAAACTAATTAATGAAAAATTATGATTAAAATTTCATGGTTTGTTGGATCTTACTTTCCTATAATACATAGTATAAGGACAGTATTGTGATCGTGCAAAAGAATTGATTTGAAGTTTTTGATTAATTTAAACGTTTTCAGATCCCCTGCTAAACAAGTGGTTTTAAAAAAATATCTGTCTGTCGACTGTCGTTTGTAGTCTGTTGTCTGCAATTTGTGGTCGCACCCAGAACCCAAACTACTGGATCGATTTTACTCAAATTTTGTACGCATATTCAGGACGACTATACCATGAAGTGAAATCGCAAATTCCTAGGGCAAACATAGATGAGTCAACTTCTAAAAGCCCACATAAAAATGTATAATTTTTTCTCCGAATATTTTGGTCAAATTTAACACTTATGGATACAACGTTAGGGCTAGCATGTGACGACATTTAACCCGTTATAAGAAATAATTCTTTCCTAAAAAACGGTTGTAACGATTTTGATCAAATTTAACACATTGATACTTTCTTACTACTAGTATGAGTTGACATGGTCCGTTTCTCGCAGAAAGTACAGAGACAGCAGAGTTGTTTTAACGTTTCTAACAATTTTGATCAAATTCGGCACATGGATACTTTTTTAGCACCAGTATAAGATAGTAAGATGAGGTGCCTTTGGAAAATTGAGGGTGGGATGTTGCAGGAGGTGTGGTTTAATGGTCTTTTAAAATTGCTTTAACGATTTGGATCAAATTTAACACGTGTACTTTTTTAGTAGAAGTATGAAATTACATTACCCGTTATCCTTAAAAACATGCAGGGATGAAGGTTGTGGGGGATAATTTAAATGAATTAAATATTATCTTTCTGAAACGATTTTGATCAAATTTGACACATTCTTAGTAAAAGTAACATCTACGTATACATGCCGATTATACAGATTTACAATAATTTGAAATAGAACTTCTAACATTAATTTATTTATTTTTAAGTAGGAACGTTTGACCCAGCTGCCACGGACCGATTTTTTATTTTATAACCTATGAGTATAAACATTCCAGTAAATTTGTATTTTGAGTTTATCATTTTAATATTTTTTCATCTTAAAATTATAGAACAGATTATATAACGCAACTTTTTAAAACGCTTTTTATTGGCTTCACCTGTATGTTTGTTTGTTTGTAACGAAATCTTTTTGCTATATTTTTATAATTCTACTTTTATCAATAGCTACCAATAAAATATTTATAACAATTGATATCAAATACCCCACGCTTTTTAAATAAAATGATTTTTTTTATCAATCATTTCATTATTATTTTAAACTTATTAAAAATCATTTAATTATATTGAGTTATTGGACTTTCTATTGCTGTTGAACGAAATCTTAATATTTAAACATTATTTTTTACTTTTTAGTTCAATTTGCTATTAAAGCTTGTTTTTTATTTGTTTTTAAACTATAATTTTCTAGTATTAATCTAGGATAAGGTAATTGATATAATAGATTTCACAAAAATGTATGCTCTGAAGCTCTTATTGATGATTTTTAACATAATACTTTTATACTGATACGTTCAGAAGAAGAAACTTAATATACATACTAAAAGTTAGTTAACTGCAATTATTCTGGAATTTTTCCCAACGTCAAAATTATTAATAGTACCTAATTTAATTTTGGTACAAAACACAGTTACAAAAAAATTCGCAAGAGCGTACTGACCATAATAAAATATTTGTGTTAAAAAGTTTAAAAATATAAAATAATCAAATAACAACTATAGTATATTAAATAAATTGTCAGTATTTGGTGTTTAAAGAAAATAAATGTAGATCAACACTGAAGAATACATGCCTTAAAATTAATTATAAAAAAGTAATACCATTCAATTTGTAAATAAACTTACTTTTGGGCATGTTGAGCAAGCGGTAATCACTGATGCGATCAAAATAAACACGAAAATAATAGAAGCGGTAAAGGTCTAACCGAACCGTATACTTTCTATATATAGCAGGGACTGATTTGTATTTGTATGAGAGCACGCGATCGGCAATGCTAGTGTCGAGCCCACTGAAATAATTAGAAATCTGCTATTAGAAGAAGGTGTAGATATGTATACATATAGTAGATACAATGACCAGTGTTTACAGAGCTACCTGCGCAGATTGCTCCATCAACATGACCAGACTTTGGAAGACCATAATATCAATATCAGATAGCTGAGGTTGCGGCATAAAATTTTGAAATGCGCGTGGTAATTATGGACATTAGATGTGAAGGTCATACACTAAATTTACAACACAGTAATTTCCATGGCATTAATGTGGTTATTCGTTCAGGATTTCTGGCTACTTTTAATACGAATTAAAGTGCAATTATGGGGTTACCGATTATCGAAAGTTTCTCCACGTTTGATAGATAATGACACGTAGGTATCCATAGTCCAGCCGAATTTAGGAGAAATATGGAGACATCCCTATTTTTTACATAAAATTGCAGGTTTCGGTGTGCTAATCATGATGTTACCTAAATGGCGCTAAATTTTAGTGGTAGGAAGTTGGTTAAATACGCATAAATATGTTTCTTCAATAATTTTAGCTGAAAATCAAGAATATCTGAAAACCTGTGCGCTCTAACAAAAAAATCAAAGAAAAAAAATGATCGTAATTAATCGTTCTACAAATTTGTCCAGGAAACATTTTGATTTTTCCAACTGCTTTTCCGTATTAAATGAAAAACTAATATACAGGGTGTCCCACCGGGAACAGAAACCGTCACCAAAACGCATACTGGAAAATATTAAAAATTATGGCTCTGTCAAGGCAAAAATACATTGAAATAGTCATTGTGGGATATTTTCATGCATTTCTAAGGATGTAATTAAGACAAGCTGCACTGGAATCGGGACTATGCAAGGATTCAATTCACAGAATCTTATTAAAACATAAGTTTCACCCGTTTTCATTACATACGCGTCACAAATTTATGTTGAGAAAAAAAAAATTAATTATTTTCTTGGGCTAATTTTGAAAATGTCATTTACTCTCTGAATGACAAAAGATATTCAATAAATATTGAAAAGCTATAAATATGTCTATTGACCAATATACATTTAAACGTAAATTTACACATAAACAGCCTGTTCGCTATATTATAATATTTCTTAATTGCAGTTTAATGATGACATACATTTAGAACATTGATCAATGCCAAATTACCATGAACCTATGTTCAATTTATTAAATAATCTAGATAGTTACTAACTGGTTTAATAAAAACTACAAGTTTCCGTTAATAATATGTCTCCAACTGCAAGTTTTTTCTGATATTGATATCAATGATATGATATACAGGGTGTCTCACCGGGAACTGAATCGATCGATATAGAGAAAAGTACGCATCAGAACATTTTGAAAATTTAGATAATTAATAATGTCGGTGTGGCCAATCCAACTAAAATAATTCCAAGCAGCTGGCACTTCCGCTTATACCGGAAGTCGATACCAACTTACTTATTTCAAATAGAACACCCTATATTATTTAGGGTTTTCGAAAAGAGCATAAAATTCTGAGTCGAAAATATATAGCATATCCTATACCTAAACCTAGCCGTTTCAGAGACATTTGACATTTTATAGAAAATTTGACATGTGCGACGGTTTGCAGGAGCCCGTTATAACTTACTTCGTGTAAAAGATCCTCATTTGCTTCTTGTCACATAAAAAAAACACGAGGAGAATTACGTTCTACAAACGTCAAGTTATGTAAAATTGAATTCGCTTTTTGCTGATATTAGCATTGTGGGGGTTAAAGTTACAACTTTTTGAAATATTTGCGATTTTATTAGAAATTCATGAATTGTTGAAATAATTTCATCAAAATAGCCATGATTAGAAACAATCAGTCATTATCTTATGTCAAAAAATGCCAGCACGTTTAAATTACACCCACGAAGATTTTTAAAATTTGTTTATTATTTATGGAGAATGTGATAAAGTAATATCAAGAACTTGCAGCACATTTGCTACTCGATATTCAGAAAAACAGAAACCATCACCAAACACTGTAAAACGCATACTGGAAATTTTTAAAAATTATGGCTCTGTCAAGGCAAAAATGCAAAGCAGAAAGCCTATTGTTGATAACGAAAACATTGAAATAGTCATTCTGGGATATTTTCATGCATTTCTAAGGATATAATTAAGACAAGCTGCTCTGGAATCGGGACTATGCAAGGATTCAATTCACAGAATCTTATTAAAACATAAGTTTTCATTACATATATGGTTCAAGGTTTTTTTTTTATACATTTATTTAACGTCGGCCTATTTCCGCTACTGAGGCCTAACACCGACGCCTGTAGACGAGCTACCCCCAACCAGGAATTTTGCCGAACCTCTTCCCTTAAGAAGAGTAGGGATCTTTTACTTGCCTAACATTTAATAGACAAGGGGCCGACGGCTTTACATCCCCTCCGAAGGATGGTATATCTCCTATACAACCCTCGCCTAAGGTTATATAGCTTCCGCGCATACACTGATATACAAGCCACTGGAAGATGTGTGAGGCGAGGACGCGGTTTCCGTTGGAATGGTCACCCATCCAAGTACTAACTGCGCCTGTCGTTGCTTTACATCGCATACCGAAGTATGTACATAGTAAAGACGCACCTACGCTCGCCCCAGGTTCAAGGGTTAAAGAAACAGATTTCCTAAGAAGACAGAATTTTTGTGAGTTTATTCTAATAAGGTCTGGGGGTCATGATTCTTATTTGGGAAATATTATATGGACAGATGAAGCAAAATTTACTAAAAATGGACTTTTTAATAGACACAATTCGCATTATTGGAGTGACTCAAATCCTCATATGTTCAGAGAGCGAAACTTTTAGGAAAGTTGGCAGTTTAATGTTTACTGTGCCATAAAAAACGATAGAGTGGTGGCATTACAATTTTATCAGGAAAATTTAAACGGTAAATTAAATTTTCTATTTTGCTAATATGTATAAGTAAATTTTTGTTTTTTTTTTAGGTGAAAGATATCTGAATATCTTACAAATTTTGAATAATAATTATTTAGAAAATTTACCTCTCACCGAACATAGAAACATTTTTTATCAGCACGACGGTGCTCCCCCACATAACGCATATTTAATTAATAATTATTTACAAGAAACTTTTTATGATCAATGGATTACCAATAATGGACCTTCTTTTCTTATGGCCTTCTCCATAAATAATAAACAAATTTAAAAAGTTTTCGTTGGTATAATTTAAACGTGCTGGCATTTTTTGACATAAGATAATGACTGATTGTTTCTATCATGGCTATTTCAATAATTCATGGATTTCTAATAAAATCGCAAATATTTCAAAAAGTTGTAACTTTAACCCCCACAATGCTAATATCAGAAAAAAGGAAATTCAATTTTACACAAGTTGACGTAAAGAATACAGGATGTTCCATTTGACCTAAACAAGTTTTCGCGGTTTGAATTTGACAAAATGTAACGCGAAAAACTGAACACTTGGTATATTACTGAACTTATTTCAGTTGTAGAACGTAGTTCTCCTTGTTTTCTTTTTATGTGACAAGAACCAAATGAGGATCTTTTACACGAAGAAAGTTATAACGGTTCTTGCAAACCGTTGCACCCGTCAAATTTTCTATAAAATGTCAAATATCTCTGAAACGGCTAGGTTTAGGTATAGGATATGCTACATATTTTCGACTCAGAATTTTATGCTGTTTTCGAAAACCCTAAAACATATAGGGTGTTCTATTTGAAATAAGCGAGTTGGTATCGACTTCCGGTATAAGCGGAAGTGCCAGCTGCTTGTAATTATTTTAGTTGGATTGGCCACACCGACATTAGTAATTATCTAAATTTTCAAAATTTTCTGATGCGTACTTTTCTCTATATAGATCGATTCAGTTCCCGGTGAGACACCTGTATAAAAATATACGTTGTCTTAATTCAAGGCAAATTTATGATTTAATCCCTTTTAAGGTATGCCATTTAAAAACTCTTCTTCTAATACTTCTTCCGCTTGTTTGTCAACTTTCCCATGCATTGTTGATTATCTCGCGTGTTTTACTCTCTCTTACTCTTTACTCTTTTGTTCTCATACATTTCTACTGTCCGTAATTATAACTTAATTTTGGAATAGAAGAAGAATGTACAATATGCGCACAGCGTCGTAGAAAGCGCATAATGTATTTTCTAAGAATTTTAACCCGTCTGTAAATATACGTAAAGGGTTAGCATTAGTTTCGAACAAATCGGAGCTGAATAAGGTATATCTGATTTGTACATTGAAATTTACCGTCTTTCTCCTCAGTATTAATTAGTGAACTGATGATTTCGAAAACAGGATTTATTTTAGTTATTTTTGCAAGTTCTTTGTATCCAATTATTAGGCTATAGTTTTCTACTAATGGGGAATCTTCTTGTTTGTCCTTAATTTGTTGACAAGTTAAATACAACATTGATAACAACAACAAACAGGGACTTAAATTAATTAGCCGTGACTATACTTATTTCTAATTCTTTTATTCTCTACTGCCAATACGTGACAATGGTTTGATTTTTTTTTTAAGTTGAAGGTCCAAAACCTCCCCTTTCTTCAATAAAACTGCTACTGTCGGTTTCATTATCGTCTGCATCGTCTTTGTCAAATTCAGCCTCTTCGTGTTTATCCTGTTTCAAAAAAGCTATACCATATTTTCGGTTTCTTCGGCTTGATCTAAGTCATCTACATATATTTCGACATTTGTACACGTTTGTCCTTGACATGCGGAACAAATAACGGAACATCTGAGTCAAGCTTTTCTACAAAAATATATATTTTGCGCACTTGCAACCTATTGTTTTCAAAAGTTCTTGTGGAGCAGTTTCTTTTTTGTAGTAATAGGAAACAGACTATTTTTTTCCCCTAATCTTGAGGACTTATAGTATTGCCGTATCACTGCTGAATTTGATAGTATGTTCTAAAAATGTGTTGGCGTGCAGCAGACTCGGTTGGAAGTAAGGATATAAGGTTACATGAACTAACTTAATAAAGCATTTGTAACTGAAATCATTCGAAGAATGCCTTTTGGGTTCTGGGGAAAGTATCCATATACAGAGCGAATTTGATACGGTGCTTGACTTCCCCCACCTATATGACTCCAAGAATATTAATACTACGTAAAAATGTGTCTGAAGCATTTTGATAGAGAATTTACTTATCTTTAACTTTGATAACCGTCTCTTTTTCGCAGGACCATTCAGGACCGAGATATTTGCAAAAAAAATATTTTTAAGCGATGTTGCCCCAAAATTGGGGGCGTTCCGGGGGAGGGCGAGGAGCAAAAATTAGTATGTCTAGAAGAGGCCTATATTGAACTGGTTCCAACAGTAAAATCTTTTGCCTGATTTAAAACAGTAGTTACACTTTCTCAACTCCCTGACGACTGGTCTATTGCTATGACTATGAAAAATAAATCAAACGTCATTAAATTTTACCCCCATGTCGGGCTGTTGTTTAAAAGGAAGATGTACCAAAAATAAACGACATTAATGATATCGATGAAGAGTGTTTAATTCTTCCTGAAGTTGCAGAAAATCCAAATACAGCAAATAAAATGTGAATATATTCTGTGCATTAATTTCTGAGGTATTATTGGAATTTTTAATGAATTTTATAGATCTGACAAAATGAGTAATTGCAACAAAGTTTTCCTACAAGCACCGAAAACATGCTTTTGTACACGATTCATTGCATGCAAACTACATAATTTCACTTAAGTTTGGAATCGATTTCTGGCATAGTTTTTCCAACACGACACGGCATTTAAAAAGATCTTGGTCGCTATGTACAAGAGTCACAGGACACGAACTCTGTCATAATGAGGATTCTTGTCTAATAGTACCTTTCCGTTACCTTGGTCAATTCGATTAGACCTCGATGAAGTCAACAGGAATTCTAACATTGACAACTTTCTCACTTAATCACCAATTGAGTTTGTCTACTTATCTATGCATTCAGATTCAGAAGGTTCTTTTCGTGAAATATATGTTTCTTAAAAATCTATGCTTTATTTCTTTAGATGAGTTGGATTTCTAAACTATTTCATTATCAACTCATAAATCAAAGTTCACGGTCAGCAGTGAGTACAGCTATTAATAAAGTACATCAATTAATAAATGACTAACAAAGACGCACATGATAATACATTTTGTGTATATTACTTTATGCTCTTCTCAGCACTAATACAATAGAAATTAAAAATCGATTTGTATGTCTAATTATACAAAATTATGATGTATGCGTTATCGTCAAACTAATAATTGATCTGTAATTATTGTGTCTATTATAGTATTTATCGTTATCATTATACCCTTGAACAGGATTGTCCGTTTTGCAGCTTCATTGTCTCAACAGGGCTAAATAGAAAGAAACTTTTCCACTTACGGAGTACATAGAGAATGTATTGAGATACATTTCGAGATTGTGATGGATTTAGAAGTTTCCAAAGTTGGTTTAGGAAAATGCCTATCTGGCGTTTACCATCTTTCGTCTGTCGTCTTCTCTAACGGCTCCAATATTTCTTATGAAATTTAGCATGTACACACTCTGCTAGTACCAATGTGAGACGATAATACCGGGCAGTTCAAGGCAATACTAAGGGAAGAGCTATGGACGCTAAGGTTAAAGAGTTAAAAATGTATTTGCCTATAAAACGGGATTTTACCATAAAAATTGTCGAATAGCTCGAAAACCGTAGGACTTGTACTAAGGTAAGTGTGGCTACGTAGGTTCTGACTGACTACTCTATCAGCTCCTAAAAGGTTTCTATTGCCCTGCAAAACACCATAGAGTGTGGAAAAGTCAAATGGAATAAATTCAGTATTTCAATTATAACAAATAATAAATAAACACCACAGAAATTAGACAATCCTCAATTCCAGAAGCCAGAGGATTGAAAAAGCGCGGACATACAACCATTTTCCTGGTTGCATCCTGGTACTATACGCAATATTTATGCAATAATCCCGTTCATTTAAATCTACTAACAACTCTGAGGAGCTTAGTTTTTCTAGTTTTTTTCTAGTTTGTTATCCCAAACAAACACGATCCCAACTACTATTGGGTACAAGCCTATGACGTTTATGAACACAGTATATCAGTAAATTTTTCAGGGTTATTTCTTTAAACGCACATGTAAATTTGATGTCGTGGTTTACTAATAACCTTTAAGTTACTATAATTATCATTTCTACGAACGCACTACAAGTGTTTAAGCTTGTTTTTAATTTTGAGCATTCTTAATATGCACAATAAATCTTGTAATACTTGTAATAAATGATATTTACGTGTTCTAAGAGTCTATTAAATGTCATAATAATGACAACTATACATTTAAAGTTAACAAGGTTTGGCCACGTAAATATAATTTGCATTTCTGTGTAAATGGATAATTATGCAGATGTAATATTTTAAACAAATATTTTGTCTTTTAATATCTGTTAAAAACCAAAAAGGCAAATATAAACGAGGTGTTTAAAGTTTGTTTTTGTCCTTTTTTATAAAAATAATATATGTATTTTGCTACATTGACACTCAAGGATGGATAAAGTACAAATGTTAAGGATAACTAATTTCAAAATATTTCCTATATACACTTAATCGGAGAACAAGAGGCCAGGTGGAAATATGAGATGAATGTGATACGTGGTTGGGAATCTTCGTTGCTTCATTGACGCATTAAACAGTGGCGTACGAAATACGTTTATAATTAAATTCTGTTCTCGGCATATGTTTTAAACACGCATGTGCAAAAGAATCTTGTCTAAAAGGAATAAACATATGTAAAATATCCTTGTCATTACATGTTTTCAGTAGGATATTTCATGTTTGACTTCTTAATGCATTTTTAATAATTTCAATATAAATTCCATACTAACATTTTTGTTCCAGAAAAAAGTTCTAATACAAATGATTAAATGCGTCTGTACTACTACGGTGTCGCCATTGGTGGCCTGATTTATATTAAAAACAAGAAATGCATGACAACTATTTTCTACCAATTTTAATAGAAAACGTTCTTTAACAAAGAAGACCTTTCTTGTGTAATTTTGACCTTAGTCCAAAAATTTACAAAAAACGGATCAATATTATTATGGCAAGGTTGGTTTTAACAACGCATAACAGATGATTTACACGCATAGATGAATTTAGGCCCAACATGTTACGCGAGCAGGTCCGAAGATCCGCAGGCATAGGCCCGTTGTACATTCACAGTATAAGACATCTTAATAATAATAATAATAATAATAATTTATTTTCCATAAAGACAATATTACATTGTATAGGAATAGTCAATATGAGTTACAAACTAGATAAAAAAGAATTCAGATACAGAATAAAAACATTCAGTCAACAGAAATGACTTTAGATTACATTTAAAATGAAATAAATTCTTAGCTGTTTTGCACTCAACAGGTAAGTGATTAAATAACTTAGGGCCTAGGTAATTTGGAGAATTACTTGTTACATTTAGTCTAGCATGTGGTATGCGGAAGTCCTCTTTGTTTCGAGTATTTACACCATGAACATTTTTATTAATAATAAATTTGTCTTTGTATTTGAAAACATAAACACACATTTCAAATATGTACATACTTGGCAAGGTTAGAATATTATATTCCCTAAACACTTCTTTACAAGATTGGGTACTGGAAATACCTGCCATACAGCGTAATATACGTTTTTGTGCAATAAAAACATTCTGTGATACAGTGGAGTTTCCCCAAAAACAGACACCATACCTTAATCTAGAATCTACTTGGGCATAATATAGATTTAGTAATTGTACTTTTGTGAGTACTGCTTTAATGTTATTAATTAAATAGGAAAACGAAGCCAATTTCGAAATCAGGTGTACACAGTGTGTCTTCCAGTTCAAACATTCATCCATATATAAACCCAAGAATTTCACGCCATCATGGGTATCCGTTATAAGTGAATTATTTATATTAATAGAAATTGATTCACAGTTTTTTTGCCTGGTATGAAAACGAATTAGCTGCGTTTTATCTACATTAAAATATAAATGATGTTGATTAAAAAACGTAGATACCTTTTCTATTACATTATTACAGTTTGTTACACTGTTAATGGAATCTGAAGCAATCATAGAAAGATCATCAGCATACATTGAAAAGAACTCACCACCCAAACTAAGTTCAAGTTTATTAATATATAATATAAATAGCACCGGGCCCAATACTGAGCCTTGTGGAACTCCCATGCTCAAAAAGGCACATTCAGAATTTATTCTGTTTATTTTATTTTGGCTATGATGATGTATACTCACATACTGCTGACGATTATTTAAAAAGGACTCGATCTAGTTTAATGCTTGTCCTCTAATACCATAGTCACATAATATGGAAGACAACTTTTCATGATTAACACAGTCGAATGCCCTGCTAAAATCAAAGAATATCCCAATAGGACATTCTCCTGCTTCAATATATTGAACTATTCGATTGTAAAATGAGTTGACAGCTGTTAAAGTTGATTTTTCACATTGAAAACCGTGTTGTTTTTCGGACAATATCTTAAATTTTTTTATGAATTTTAATAAACGGTCTAAATAACAATACTCAAATATTTTCGAAAAACTATAAGGTACCGTTACAGGCCTATAGTTTTGTAGGAGATGTGGATCTTTTTTCTTAAAAGTAGGCACCACTTTACCTATTTTTAAATTTTCAGGGAACGTTCCGGTTTCGAAAGACATATTTACTAAGTAAGTAAGTGGCTTTATCAATGATTTTAGTGTCTACTTAACTAAAAAACCAGGTATATCATCTGGTCCAGATGATTTTTTATTTTTAAGCTTATTATTTAATACCAAGAACATTTCTTCTTCCGTAAATGGCCTTAAAAACAATGTGGAGTCAATATTACTTAATTGATTATATGAAGAAGTGGAAAGTGTACCTGGTATTTGGCTTATAATATTGATGGGGGTATCGATGAAAAAATTATTAAACAATGATGCAACCATCTCTGGATTTTCAGTAATATTTTCGTCGTTGTTTATTTTAATATTAGTATGTTTTTTATTTTTGTTTGACAATTCTGATATAGTATACCAAGCAGCTCGCGTGGGGTTCTGTGAGTTTACAATTTTATTTTGGTAATAGTTTTTCCTTGTTTTATTAATTAAATTATTATGAATCTTTTTTGCCTCATTATAAGCAGAAGTTAAGTCAGGATAAGTTCTTCTCAAAACATACAGATCCTTCAAATGTGTACTTAATGATCTAACCGCGTCATTTACCCACTTTTTATCACTCTGTGTATTAAAATAATATCTACGTTCAGGAAAATAACAATTAAAATAGTACAAAAATGTTTCGTGGAAATAATAAAATGCTGAATTGAGATCATTTATATTATAGAGAGAGTACCAATTTTCATTTTGAAGTGCTTGTTCAAACTTTAAAATTGCGCTATCTTCCGGAAATGACCCGTGCTTTTCACAAAGGATATCAATCTCTTCGAGGGTAGGTCTCGTAATTCCTCCGACTTTAAAAATTGCCCATACCTTAACACATCCTCCACACATCCGACAAATTGGATCTTCCCTCACCTTCATTATGTGTAGGTGCTTGTTTAGAGGACAATGTTCAGCAACCATTTTACGGTAGAACCAGTTGAAGGCCCCTGGAGCCTTGGCTGTTTCATTTTGGGAACTTGAGGCTAATAGTTGTTGAACTATCATGGCCTAGTCTTGCATCTCTGATTGAATCAGACTTCTCGGTAAATCAAAAACTGATCAGAGAGATAAGTTTTTGCTCCTTCCCCTGTCGAATGATATGCCTCTTCGTTACCATCCATTCATACAAATCTGAACGGATGACATTCACATAGTTGCCTATGTAAATACGTTTGTCAACGGAACCTCTTTCGAGATTTTCGCGTGCACACAGTAGGGTACACTTGGATACTTGCCAAATGGCGCCGACATACCAGCCCTTGGTTTTCATCCAAGTGCGCCAGCACCAATTCCCTCATAAGTTTTCGAGCCGTCTGCGTACGGAAAATTCATTAACGCAATTGAAAATGAAAACAGTTTTCATGAAAATATAATCAGATCCATGCCTAAAATATTGCAAAGTTTCTAGAAGAGAATGATGGTTCTACCACATATTAGTTCTTTTTAACATATTTTTTACTTGGATATTTAGACAGATAGATATTGGTGCTTTATAAATTGGAGCAATTGCACAAGTCCCTTAACAAGATAAAACAATGGCAAACATATGAAGACAAATAATAATTATGGTTCATTTTCTTATTGTTTGCGTTGAATAGGAATGTAACAAGTCACGTCTTATGACTTTCAAAAGACAAATTGTGGTCTAAGTAGACTCCTAAGTCTAATAGTCCAGTCATTGAAGCTTTATACCTCAGAAATATTTTACTACCAACCGAATTACATGAAATTTTAGAATTAGGCTTATCTTACCCTTAACTTCAAAAGTGATATTGACCCGACCTCCGTTCTTACCCTGGGGGTGGTTGCCACCCCTTCTCGTTAGCGGAAATTTTTTGGCCAAATTAACCTCGGGGATCGATAGAAGACCCAATTCTAAGCAAAAAGTGTACTATAAAGTTTTTTCAAAAACTCAATACTTTTCAAGTTATTGGCAATTGAAAACTCGGAGTTTTCCCACGTTTTTCAACGGTTTTTTGCAAATATCTCAAAAAATATGCGTTTTAACGATAATTTTATAATAAACAAAATTATAGAAGGTAAGAAAATGAACAAATTTGTTTTTTAAAGAGTGTTCTAAGTGCAATATTAAGCGAGATATTGAAGATAAAAGCCGTTTATTTTTGTCTGAACTTTAATCGATGTATTCAATGCCATCTAGCGGACAACGGATACATTTTATCCATATGACAATGAGAAACTTTATTATAGTGCTTAAAATAATCTTTAAAATGAGCAGTGTTAAAAGTCTTTTGCACGTAAAGTGAGTGAGTTGTAATGAAAAAAAGAGGGACATCTAATATATTTTTTTTTAAATCGATGTGTTTCATAAGTGCTATTTCCACCAAAATTAAAATTAATCGTATTCCGTCTAGATTTAACTTTACTATGAAGAGTTTATTGGATTCCAGCCGTTTGGCTGCTTTGGAATGCATACTTTTCAAAAAAATCACGATTTTAAGAAAAAAAATTTTTTTTCGTTTTAAAAAAAACACTTGTTCATAATATTTTAAAAATAATGAAAGATACGTAAAAAACTGTAATGATAAAAAATGTAGGTCTTTTTTGACAAAAATTTTGTTTTTTTTTCTTTTTCTGTCAGACCAAAATTGACGGAGATATGACTGTTTAAAGAGCGCGCGGTAGCGCAATCACAGTCTCTCTCGAGCCCTTTGACCCTTCACCGTTTCAAAATGAAGGGTTTTACACTACATATCATAATGAAAAGAGTTGTAGCTCTTTCAATTACCTTTAAAATGGTTTTTTTAAAGTTGTGATAGCTTTAAAATTGAAGGAGTTATGATCCAAAAACTAAACGTTTTTTTTTCTATTTAGTAAAATGAAAATTTCGGAACACAAAAATTTGGAGCAGAGTGAAAGTAAAGAATAATATGAACCCAAAACTATTGTCTTATATATATATGGCATATATATATATATATATATATATATATATATATATATATATATATATATATATATATATATATATCGGAAACATACGCACGAATACATACAAACGTTCATATATGTATATCCAATAAAATCCAATCCAATAAAAACTGCAGATCCACCTGCACCGCAAGATTTACTTAAAATGATTTTTTGCAACTGCAAAAAAGGTTGCGGAGCCACTTGCGGATGCCGAAGAGTCGGGCTGTTTTGCAATGTAACTTGTGGAACATGCAGTGGAGATAACTGCCAGAATAGCCCTCCAATTGACCCAGAAGAAGATCTTGATTACGACAGCAACTCCGATATTGAGTCATGAACGATTGGTGTAATAGTTTTTTTATGTATTGTAATGCTCTTGTTGCAGAATTTTTTATAATTAATTACTTATTTAATCTAGTACACTTCCAGATAACTTGTAAGTTTATATTTTATTCAATAAAAAGTGTCTGATTACTTACTCTATAATTAAATTATTTTTAATTGTATAAACATATATTTTCAATGTTTTAATTTAGGGGTAGTTTTAAGGGTTGAAAAGCTAAACATATGATAGTCATTTTCGAGAACGTGGAACAACATTTAAATCATTTTGAGTTCATCAAAAGAAATTTTTTTATACAATTTTTAATTGAGGGGTTGTTTTTAAGGGTTGAAAAGGGGTTAAAAATATGATAATTAAGGTAGAGAACGTAAAACAATATTTACTCTATATTTAAATATTTTATACAAAAGTATTTTTTGTAATTTTCTTCAATTTAGGGGTCGTTTGCAGGGGTTGTAAAGTTTTTTAGGGGTTGAAAATGGGTTAAACATGGGATAATTGTGTTAGAGAACACTTTACGATTTCACTCCTTATTATTAAATACGTTTTCTAGCGATAAAATGGCTCCATGTCAATGTTTTCATTAAGGGTTCGTTTTCACCCCTTAAAAATAAAAAACGGAGGTCGGGTCAATATCACTTTTGTAGTTAAGGGTAAGATAAGCCTAATTCCAAAATTTCATGTAAATCGGTTCGTAGTAAAATATTTCGGAGGTAAGTCCCTATTTTTCGCTTCAATGACTGCACTATAAGTTTTCGGGCATATTCATATCGACAGTATGTTGCCTTAGACTAAAATTCATAAATTGTGCATTTTCCTTTTTTAAGACTAATTGATTACTTAGACACCAGTTATGAATTATCGGTTCATTTACAAGAACATTAGATAGTACGGTGTTAATGCGATACTGTTTGTAAATCATTGTAGTATCGTCGGCGAATAAAGTGAAGTTAGGTGCAGATGTACAGCGAGGTGAGGCATTCATGTAAATAAGGAACAGTATCAGACCCAAAACTGACCCTTGCGGCATACCAATGTTTTCTCAATTAAATTTGATTTCTTGTTTAGATACTGTATTACATATTGGAACCTATCCTCAAGATATGATTTTACCAGATTACTACTACTTGACGAAAATATGTAAAAGGATAATTTTACTTTTTGGTCGCACAACGGAAGTTGGCTTCCTCTTTAGGTTGAATGGAGTTGGATAATGAATTTTGTCACACACATTCCACAAAGGTATTATGGTTTAATAGAGTTGTTTTTCTTGGATGCCCAGAACCCACTATTCTACTCAGATTATGAGTTTCTATCCATTTTCGGTTTAATTTTAGAATCCCACCTTTCTATAATTAACTTCATCTGGAATGTATGCTTTACAATGCAATTTTTTTCGAATAAAACATGATACTTGAAAATAAATTGATTAACTTTTTTTCGGCCGCAATAGTATATTGTGCTTTCCTGAAATTTATATTTGGTCCTCTGTATATGTTATTATTTTTTAATTTTTATATATTCATTAACAGAAAATTTACATTAGTAACAGTGTTTTCGCAGAAAATTACAATCATTATAACTAATAAATAATTTACTTGTCTCTTAACTTGTGACAATAGTATTTACCATCGCAATTCTACGCCTATGTTTCTTTACTTGAACTTGAACTTAGTCAAATTTCAGTTTTATTTTTGATGGAAAATAAACATATTCCTTATATATTAATATTAGAAACACGTTATTATTACTGCTAATAACTGGTCGGCATGATATTTTAACACATTTCATTCTTATACACATTTAACATAATAAAATTCCGTTTACGTAAAATTTTGCAAAAAATAGATATCTTAATATTCTTAACGAATAACACAAATATTATCATAAAAATATTTTTCTTTATTTTATCACGTCGGTCAATCGAATTGAGCTGATAGATTTAAATATAAAAATTACAGTGACGAGTGCAAAAATAGTAGGCTGCGTAAAATTAAAATAATCACGAGCCAGTCATTTGGAGCTGACAAACTCGCATGCTGGAACACGTAGTTCTCTATAGCATTAAAAAACACGTGACAACCGAGGTAGAAAAAAAAATATAATCAGGGAATCATTTAAATCAGTACATTTCCCTCGGAAATATTACAAACCTATGTACCAATTAATTATTTTCAATAATTATTGCGCGACCATCCAACTCTATTTAACAGGTACCGCCTGCACAAACCAGCAATGATATTATTTAGATAATTCTGTTAGTGTAACCTGGACGGGAAATTTAACTTTTCAAAAGTATCATTTTTAAACATTTTGTATATAATTAACAACTAAAACCGCTGCCCAAGGAATCACTACTTCCACATCCAGATTTTGTATCCTAGTCTTATACACACTAAATTCCAATGTAATATTTTACTCCCTTTAATAATAGAGTGGGGGTGGCAATGGGGGTGGTAGAGAAGGTGACTTATGCCAAAATAAATTTTAGATGCCCTTGGTTCTCGTACACACACTAAATCTCAATTTAATTTTTTACTCCCTTTAATAATAGGGTGGGGGTGGCAATGGGGATGGTAGAGGTGGGGGCTAAGGCCAAAAATTTTTTTGAGACGTTTCATTCTTGTACACACGCTAAATCACATTTTATTTTTTTACTCCCTTTCACAACAGTGTGGGCGTGTGGGTTTGAGACCTTGACTTTTCGTACATGCCCTAAATTGCAATTTTATGGACTCTTACTTGCTTGCTTTGCCTATTTACCCTTATTTATCCCATTTACCCCCCGAACCCCCCAACAGAATTAGATCAAAATGTAATCTAGTTCTAGATCTCGTTATAATACAGAAGTGTTCCAAATTTCAAGTCAATATCATAAACGGTTCCAGAGTAAACGTGCGCACAAAAAAGTGGCAGACAGACTGACCGAAAGACAGGAAATTTTTTCCCTCAAATTTAAAATCTCGACGTTTCATGACAGTTTATACTTATTTCCACAAAAAAAAAATATTTTTTTTGCGTTACTATACTTCCACTGGACGTAGAAGTGAAACTAATAGTAACGACCCATATGATATGAATATCAGAATCTTAAACTCTATCAAATAATTTATTTTCATACCCCTAACAAAATTAATAAATCTCTGTATCCAAAGTAATGTATTTCCTAAGATTTTAAAACTGTTAAAAGTTGTACATTTACACAAGAATGGCTCTATTGACGATCCTGCCAATCACAGGTATATCGCAATTATTCCTGTTTTTGCAAAAATTCTAGAAATTGTATTATAACTACAAATTACATTCTATTTTTGAAAATATTAATTTTTTCAACAATTGCCAGTTTGGTTTTAGAGCGGGAAAAAGCACAACGTTAGTCTTTAGTAGATTTGATAAATAAAGGTTTCGAGGATAGCGAATTTCTCCACGTTCAGTTCCTAGATTTGAGTAAAGTCTTTGACTGTGTGTCCCATGACATTCTAATGAATAAACTAACATTTTATAAATTCTCGATAAATAGTTTTAAATTCATACCTTGAAGATAGATCCCAGTATGTACAGTACCAAAACATGAAATTGAATTTAATCGATACAAATACCGCAAGGTTCAGTATTGGGCCCAATATTGTTCCTCATCTACATAAATTATCTGTACCTCATTTTATTCTCTTCGCGGATGATACAGCATTAATATACAATAATCATGATATAGAAACCGTCTCTTATCCAACGTCAATGACAACAAACTGACTATTCAAGACTGGTTCCTAAGTAACCAATTAGTTTTGAACAACAAAAAACACAATCAATAACTTTCGGTGTAAGGTATCACACAGTGAGTAAGTTGTCCTGGGAAAAACATACCATGCACATCTCTAAAGAAATGTCCAGCAATATTTTTTTGCTACGCAGCCTGGCGAGTATTGTGTTAAAGTCAACCTGACTAACAGCCTATTATGGGCTCATTTACTCAGCATTTTCATATGCAATTCTGGTCTGAGAACACTCTATGAATGCCAAGAACGTTTTCTCAATGCAAAGAAAAGCGATCAGAGTTATTGCAGGCCTAGGATATAGAGACAAATGTAAGTACGTCTTTAAGGAATTATCCATTTTAACATTAACTTGCACATATATTACACTGTCTCTTTTATAGCAAATAAAACCAGGATACATACACGAGAAGAGACCTGCTCCACAACCATGCAACCAGGAACAATAAAAAATGAAACCATAATCTTTTACGTCTAACCAAGACCAGAAATGGCACAAATTACTATGTCATAAAGAAATTTAATGCACTGCCAGATAACATACAAAGACTAGAATATAGTAGTTTTAAAACTGTGATAAAAAATATTTACTAGATAATGCCTATTATATCAATGATTATTTGTCTTCTGATTTGACATGTATTACCATATGAAATTGTTCGTTACCTTGACTATTGTAGTATTTGTTTTATCTGTTTCATTATTTATTATCTACTTGTTTTACCTCTTTTATTGTATATTCACCTTGTCTTTGTATGTTTTTATGACCTGTGTAAAGACTATATATATAATAAAGAAAGAAAAGAAAGAAAGAAAGAAAGAAAGAAACAAACAAACAAAGGAAGAAAGAAAGAAAAAAAGAAGTATTTATACCTTTATAGAAAACTTTTAAGAAATTTTGAATCAACAGTATATTGTACACCCAGTAGGAAAAGCCTAACATTCCCGGACGACCGTGCTTGTCGAGGTTCTGGCTGCCTCGGGTTCGAATCCTGGCTACGGTATGGATGTTTAGTGGCATTTTTAATATGTATCATGTGGTATCAGTGAACTAGACTGGGTTGTGTGAGGGGCAACACGGCTAGCCGTTGTACCACTCCTGAGTTCGATTCTCAGCTGTGGCAGATGGGCCCAAAATTGGTGGTGGCAGAAGTACTGCCTCATTAGATTTACTACCAAAAAATTGAGAAAAAATACGAAGACAATTATTCTATGGACTATCGTAATAATAAAAATGCGAGTTCTTTTGCAATTTTCGTCGAACTTTCCATTATCGAAGTCCGTTGTGACTGGTCTAAACTAGTTGTCAATCCTGCTATAACGTATTTTTAAATTTAAATCAATTCTAATATGAAAACATGGAATATCCTTATCTCTTTGTGCACTGGCGAACAATACATTGTTGAATTATTGCATAATAACTGCCATCCATGTACACACATTAATTTATATTTCATAAATGTGTTTAAATTGACGTGTATAAATTTAATTTACGATGGTGCTATGAACTTGAAACCGAAAGTACGCGAACATACGTTTTATTTTCTCCTTATAAATTATTCTCCATATATTTTTATAATTAATCGTTGCTGTCTCTATTATGCAACATACACAGTGCACGTGTTATTATTAGTTAATTAATAAGGTATTAAACTAAATGAGTATACCAATAACTGTTGTGATTATAATGTGAAAAAGAAATGCGATTAGCTCACAGAGTAAAACGGGGTTATTTTATTAAACATTAATTACTTAATTTCATTTGATTCAATGGAAAGACCACACAAAAAATAGTTTTTATGTTAAGCGGTATATTCATGTTTTATGTTTAACTTCAATGAATAGTGTTAAATTCTAATTATTTTAGGTTAAATCAAATACTACACTTTGACATCCTTACACAATTATTAAGGTACATTCCTTCAAGATGTAAGTAGAGCAATTAGAAGAATTACCGAAGTGGTAACCTCTGCCAGAGGCATAAATAAACCAATATGGACCCAAGAGGAATTTGTAAACCAAAGTTCTTTGAAGAGGAAATACTCTCCATCTGTGTGATTTTATTTACAACTGATTAATTCCAATATTAGTACAATCAATGAACCGATTCACCTCCGAAATCTGATCAACTCAACCGATTTGTTTGAAATTTTGACAGTAGCTTAAAAATGATGCATATAACAAACCTGACTTAGTGCCGATATGTGCTTCCAGCCCGGGGGTGAATGCCACCCTTTCTCGGGGGTGGAAATTTAAAAATTCAAAATGACAGAGGATCAAATTTTTTAGAAGAAAATGTAGTATAAAGTTTTTTCTACAACCTAATAATTTCTGAGTTACTCGCGAAACAAACTATTCTCATCAAAATTGAAGCTTATAATTCGTCGTTTTTCTTTAATGTTTTAGGTCATATTAAGCGAGTTATGAGTCATTGAACACGAATTTTTGTTTGTCGTAAATTTATCTAAAGATTTAAACTCAAATAACGGAAAAATGAATAATTTTTCAGAGAAAATGTTCATAACCATTTCTAAAGTGCTTTATTAGACCTTTAAAATAAGCCTTTATAAAAGCCTCTAGCATGAAAATTTAGGAAGTTATGACGAAAATAAGTTAAGTCTCTGGAATTTTTGAAAAAAAATTGACAAAAAAATTGGCGCCTGAGCGGCAAAATTAAAATTAATCGTAGCCCATGAAAAATTAACTTTATTTATGTCCCAATAATACGTTCCAAAAGTTTGAATGGTTTAGAGAACGTATATTTTGAAAAAAGTTGTTTTAAGTCAATTTTTTTTTTCAATTTTTCAAAAAATACGTTGTTTCTTCAAAATAACTCAAAAAATAATGGTTTTACGAAAAAAAGTGTTCTCAACAAAAAGTTAGCTTTCTTTTTACTGAAAATTTGTCTTTTTTTAAATTCATGTAGCTTAAAAATTAACCGAGATATGAGCATTTAAAGCTTTGATTTCCATGCGAAGGAAACCTCTTTTTAGCCCTTCAACCTTAAAATTCTCTAAATGAAAGGGTGTAGAAATATTGCAATCATCATGACTTTATAGCTTATGAAATTCCCTACAAAATGATGTGTGGGTAAATGCAAAAAGCTTAAAAAGGAAGCCGAGTTATCGTTAAAAAACTAAATACATTTTTCTAGGGATAACGTAGGAAAATTACGGAGCGCCTAAATTTTGAACGTTTTGGAGCATTTATTCTTTTGTACATGCTGTGTCTTCTTGATACATACATATCTGGATTCCCATATGTATAGATAATATGAGTAAAAGATAGAAAAGGAAAGGTGCGCTTCTCTAGGCGAAATTCCTCTGAAGGCGACCTTCAAGAGAGGAAGGGGTTCTTGGATTATGAACACCTGCTAACGGTTTCTTTCTACATGTATATTTTCTTGAAGGGATGTTTTTAAGGGATGAAAATTTTAGAAAAATTTCATTATATCATAAGCAGCAATTTATTTTCATTTTTTTACGCATTCCACTACTTGCAGCTTTCAAAAGGATATTTTCCCTAATTTTTATTGTAAGGGGTGGTTTTTAGGGGTTGAATCATATTGAAAAATGATGTATCAGGTCGTTTACACTTAAAGAATATATTTTTCTATTCAAGATCCAAAATAAAAAGATTTTATGCTTTTTAAACCGTTTTTTAATAATTGTGTGAGGAGTAGTTTTTAAGGGTAGTTACATAGTAGAATATCAAAATATTAGTTACATTATAAAAAACAACAAATATTTAACATATTTGAACATAATGATAACCTATCACTGCTTCCATCTATTAGTTTTCAATTTTTCCTAAGTTTTATTGTTAAGGGTGGCTTTTGGGGGTTGCATCATTAAAAAAATGAAGTATCAGATTTCTCATACTTAAAGGGAAAAATTCTACTATTACGATCCAAAATAAAAAGGTTTCATGCTTTTTAAACACATTTTTTTATTAATTTTCGTGTGAGGGGTTGTTTTTAGGGGTAGTTAAATAGCAAAATATTGAAATATTAGATCCATGATTAAAAACCAAATTGATGTTTAACATATTTGAACATAATTATAGCCCATCACTGCGTTAATTTATTAGTTTTCAATTTATTGGAGTAGGGGGTAGTTTTCACCCCTTAAAAACAAAAAGCACACTTTGCAACCAAGTAAGGTTTGAAGATGGTAAGATGAACTTAATTCTAAATTTTCAAGAAGATCGGAGCAGTACTTCAGATTTCGGAGATTTGGCCGTACTACTGTACTATATAATATAAAAGGAAGTGTCATTATAGCTGTCTATATGTATGTATGGACGCGCTGAAAGCACTAAACTGATTTTCACACTGATTTCGCTATTCTACAGCATGCCCTGTAAAAAATTTAGGTATCTAGAAATTGACCTGTGTCTTTGATAGGCTAAGCAGTGAACTCAAATGTACTATAAAACGATTAACAATTATTTTTGAATCCATCAAAAGTGTGTGAAAATATGTTGGTAAAATGTACTTAAATATTGAGTACCGGTATTTTCTGAAAGCAGAAATAAGTGCCAGTATCCAGTATAAGTATAATATGACGTGATACTACTTAATAATTTAAGTAAGTATTGTTATGATAATATTTTTGTGACGTCATCATTGTTCTGTCATCGAAATTTTTTTCAAATACTCTCTCATTTTTGATAGTGCCATTTGAAAGAACCCACCTTCTACGTACAGAGCATGACATTTACATGATAATGTTTTTGAGGAAAGTATATTTTAAATATTCATAACAATATTCCATCATTACCATCGGTAATGTATGATTGTAACTAGGTCTCAGAAATATTTATGGTCCAGACGAGGATGCCCATATTTTTTAATGTTTACAAAAAATTTAAAAATATGGAAGGTCTGACATGTTCTAATGTATTTCTATGATAAGTAAGTCAAATTTGATAAAATGATTGACAGATAATTGAAAAATATTTCAAACAAAAAATAATTAAAAGTGTAGAAATATTAAAAAGTTACCGCAGTTTAATCTGATACCCAGTTCATGGATTTGAAATCAACTTCAAACTATTATTATTGTCCAAGGTTATTTAGTTTATCCTAAAACAAAATCTATTGATATGATAAATAATTACTTTTGTTTTGTTATTCTTGGATATTTTTATTCACGGTGTTCACACGCATACTTGACAAAAAATTGATTATGACGTCAGTATATACTTAATTTCAATTCAGGTTTTTTCCTGTTGTTCGTCAAGCTCATAATGAGACGAAATAAAGATCGGTAGAATTTTTATCTCACTTTCTCATCACTATTCAATATTTGTAAAGTCTACATCAATCATAAAACAATCATAACATAATATTTTAGATGTGATCTAGAGTACTATTAAAAGAATAAGCGTTGGATAATTAATATTTCCACTGAAGTTTTTTACTCAAAAATATGACTTTAAACATCGAATAAATCGACTAACAGCCATTGATTTGTGAGTTTTTAATTCTTTAAAGGTTTGACACGATACCCCGCATTTATCTGAGCTTTAGACGATGTTATCCTGTTAACGGTATGCGCGGAAGCTATACAACCTTAGGCGAGGGTTGTATAGGGGATATACCATCCTTCGGAGGGGATGTAAAGCCGTCGGTCCCTTGTCTATTAAATGTTAGGCAAGTAAAAGATCCCTACTCTTCTTAAGGGAAGAGGTTCGGCAAAAATTCCTGGTTGGGGGTAGCTCGTCTACAGGCGTCGGTGTTAGGCCTCAGTAGCGGAAATAGGCCGACGTTAAATAAATGTAAAAAAAAAAAATCCTGTTAACGTTTCCTTTTCCGGTCCAATTTAAAGTACAGTACGGGTAGGATGTTCAAGTTGAGAACAATGACTTGCACATAGAAATCACAAATCGACAAATAAGGAAGAAAAATGTATTTTCAACTTGTTCGATGACATTAGATTTACTAGCTTTATCTATGAGTGTACAATAATTTAAATGAGGATAAAAAGCAATTACCAACCTTCAATAAGTTTCTATACAACTTTGTAAGAAATTAACTGAATAACTAAAATACTTTAAACCGAAATAAAATTAAATACATGTCAAATGATTTCTAAGGAAACATACATTGGGTTCTGATTGCTTATTTATGATTAATTAAAACAGATCCACCGATTGTAGTTTTACTATAGAGTTAGTCATTTAAAACTAATTAGGTTTATATTGTACTTGGCGACTTGTCAACAGTTGAAGTTTGCTTGCCTGTCTATAATATATTTATTTATTAATAGTCTCCTGTACAATAGCATTCGATGAAATTTTACTCCAGATTTATATAATACTCTTTAAGAACCATGAAAATTAATGACAGTGTTCTTCGATCTGATTAATATTCGACAACAGTTTATGTTTTAAAGGTAAGCTGTGTTTTATAATAATTTTAGAGCACAATCTCACTAAGATTTTTGGTAATTTTTTAAATACTATGATAATGTTTTTGTTGATACACAGTTTGTGATATTAGATAACACTCAAAGGTAGATTTTCACTTACTTCTCTTATTAATTAGAAACCGTGTGAATTTGGGCATAGCGGCAGTAGCATTTTGCACATAGAAAAAGAAATAAAAAGTCTTGAATACCTGGGAATATGCGCTGTAACAATGCAAAATTAGACAATTTGATGCTTTTAGTAATCATTGAGAACTGTTTTCCTGTAGTCCAAAGGTAACTCTCACACGAACAATCACAAAATTCTTTCCAATATGCCCAGTACAAATATTACATCATTGTCCGACGACGAAATAGTGTTTTCTATGAAGAGTTTCGAAAATACAAACAAAAATCCAATCTTGTTTGTTAAAGGTTTTCCTCATGTTGTGGAATCTTTAACAATACCTTAAAACCTATCTCTCGGATATAGTAGTGTCAGTGCCTCCGTGCGGATAAAAAGCCAATAAAAACTTTACAAGCTCATTATTAACGCTGTTGGACCATTCGGTATAGTGGCATCAAACAAGTCGACGTACAAAAACCTATAAAGGCAAACGACTCAATTTGCGGACGAAATAGTACAGGTCCGTACTTAAAAGTCGTGTGTATTAGAATGCACGGTCGTGAGCAAAAAAAATAGGACAAGTCTTATAACGGTATTTTGCTAAAATCTAGTTGTGTACATCTAACTTTAATTTTTGTGACATTGTTCGTTAGTTGTCATAATTTATTGCAAATGTGCAAAAACTAATATGCTTCATATAAGCGATTTAGTTAAATCTGGAGTTATTGCTAAAGCAGAAGATGAATGGTCAATGAGAAAATTGCACTGCGTGTGTAACATTTTAAGAAAGTGGAGAATAAACGGTACGGTTAGCAGAAATCCTGGATCAGGGCGACGAAGGATGTCAACTCAACAACAAGATTTGCAATACGTAAATGCTTTAGTAGAAAATCCATTTTACTCAGTTATTCAGGCTGTTGAAGAAACGAATTTTCCTGGATCGAGTAGTACTGGTCGCTGGCGAGTAAAAGAATCTGAGCTACGCTGTCATGCAGCAGCACAGACATACTTACTTAAGGCTGAACATAAAGAAGCTCGAGTAGGATTTGCGCTTGAATTTTTAGCCATATGTAAATTTTTGGAACAATGTAATCTCTACAGACGAAAAAACTTTCCAGTCAACGCACAGCGGTCGTATTCGTGTTTACCGCCCTCCGAATACTCGATTCGATGAGAAACATATATCTAACAATGATAAAAGTGGTAGATTTTCCGACAATATGTGGACTTGGATAACGACACGTGGTCCTGGTGTTTTGTGGCATATTGAGGAACGATTTAATAGTGAAACGTATATTAGGATTTTAGACAATATTATGCTCCCTTCTGTGTCACAATTATTTCCTAATAATGAGTTCATATTTCAACAAGACAATTGCTCCGTTCATACTGCTCATGCCGTAACTAACTGGTTTCAAGATAACAACATCAATGTTCTTAACTGGCCCAGTCATAGTCCAGATCTTAACCCTGTGGAAGAAGTATGGGGACTACTCGTAAGAAGTATCCAAAAACGAAATGTGAGACCACGGAATGCCGAAGAATTACTGGAAATAATAAATAATGCATGGGAAAATATTACTAGTAATGATTATTGTATAAGGTAATTCTATGTCAAACAGACTTATAGAAATTATAAATAGAAATGGTGCAATAACGAAATATTAATAGTTAGTTTCTTGTTAAGTAAGATATTCTTTGTCCTTTGATCCAGAATTTCTATTAATCGTACCATTTATTCTCCACTTTCTTAAAATATTTCACACCAAATTTTTGCTAATGTTATAACGCAGTGCAATTTGTCTCATTAGCCATCCATCATTTACTATAACAATAACTACGGCATTAAAATAAAAAATAAATTAAAAGCGATATCTGTTTTATTTCGACTATATTAAAATAGAGACAGATTTACATTAGAAGAAGAAAGTTATCCTATTTTTTTTCTGCTCACGACAGTATATATTAATAATAGTAGACCGTAACGCGCTGCTAAAATTGAACAACTGATTTGCTGGTCTAAATATTTCAAGTGTGTTCCTGAGCACAATTACTTTTGTAACCAGTTTAACTGTATTTTAATGAGGTCGTAAAGCTTTTATTGCCTTTTTTATCTGCACCGTAAATCTGCAGGTTATTATAACGTGATTCCTGATTCTTGGAAAACTACGAGTGTGTGTTACTTTTTGACAAGTGTTGATACTTCCGAGTTAACGAACTGTCGTTCTATCACTTTACTGTGTACCTTCACAAAGCTTTAGAGATGTCTCTGTATAATCGCATCTACCCACTCATTAAAAGCCCACACAGTTTTATGAAAAAGCTTCTACCAACACATATATAATATGCTTCACACAGTTTCTATCAAAATTTATTGACTAGCGGAGGAAAGGCAGATGTGAAGAATACTGATTTCTAAAACTCTTTGATCGTATGAATCGCAAAATTCTATTGAATAAACTGAAACTTATTTGGATTCACACGCACCTGAATAATCGCACCCAGTAGCTTACATCGTACAGTTTTGAATTAAATGCTTACAAGATACTTCGAAAGTTCCACAGGGATCTAACCTGGACCAATTATTATTTTGTTTTTTTCACTAACGACCCGTACAATCTAATTGGTTGTCATAAACAGCTTTTCGCGAATGATTTGAAAATGTTATCATCAGTTAAGTCCTCCCATGGCTGCAGTCTACTATCCCTAAATTCAAAATTGTGGGCTGTTCTCGTAAAGCCAACATAGTCACAAATGTCTATCAAATTGATCCGCAGTTGCTAGTTCTTGTACTTAGATTGGGTAAAAATTTTCAAGATACCAATGTCTTCATTACATTGTTCTCGGTCTATGTCCGTTCTAAGCTCCAGTCTGTAACCTTATTTATGACTGTAAGAAGTAGCATTTTATTTTATTTTTTTTGGTTGCATCATCTAGAGAGAGGAAGACCTCAAAAATGAAAACGTCATATATCAAAGCTTTCTAGGTTAGCCTATTGACCAGCAACTAATTTCTGGAGTACCAAATGTAAATAATGTTACGTAGATATGTAAGAAGAACACATTGTGATAATACTAAATAATTAGCCTAAAATTGCATTGCAATCAGAAATCAATCGAATCTTGAAACAAATAATAGTTTCTCTAAAATTATCTGGGGTAATGATGCTTCTGGTATTATATAAAATAACTTTCAATATTACAGCACATTTTATACTTGTATATATAAGTAGGTACTGCATAGAGAAGTGCTTTTATGAATTGTTAATTATTTACGGTTTCAAGAGCATAAACGATTAATTTGACACAATAGGTCATATAGAATTTACCGAAAATTGGGCAAAAGTTCAAATGTTTAATAATCCCACATTTCTGTGTTGTTGACTTACTTAAATCTGATGATTTGATGACAGAAAATAAGTTGTGCCTTAATTAAAAATATGCAAATAAGTTAGTCTGGTTTGTCCAACAGTCTGAGAATTTGATACAGAGAAAATAAAGATGAAAGTAATATAACATTGTGTGTACATACATATTTTGAAGATAGTTGTATCTTCATAAAACTAATTATATACCGGGTGTAACAGGATCATGGTATACCCTTTTCTCCTTTAGTTTTGAAGATAATTGATTGAAATTTAAGATATACTACATACATAATAAGCGATACTTTTTGACATACAATTGATTTTTTTCACTTCCGGTTTCGCCGGAAATGACAATAACTTTCGATTTTTAAATGGATGTATATTGCATTTTTGAATTCTGCATAATTTCCTGAATCCAACGATGCTAAATAAGTGACATTTCAAACATCAATTTTTTTTATAATATAATTTTTAGTTTTCCAATTAAGTGTGCCATGACGGTTCCGATTTATTCTAAATGACCCGTGTAATGCTACAAAAATCGAAATTCCGTTAAAAACACTAAATTACGTGATTTATGAGCAAATAAAATTCATCAAAATAGTTTTTGGGGCAAAACTCAATTTCTTCAAATGGAACCACATCGGTATCGTGGTACCATTTATTAGTACTATTAATAAGGAATTTATTCATATGTCGTATTAAAATAAAAACAAAATTACAGCTAAAAGAAAATAAGAAAATACAATTTTGTTCTAACTAAATGTTGAGAAGTAAATAAGGTGGCTTTGAAAACAATGAAATATTTAGCTTGTCAAACATTTGTTGGTTTAACGGTGTTTTTATTGTGTCTTTAAAAATTGTTTAAAAATCTTGTTAATTTAATTTTATTTAATTTTAATTTATACAAGAGATGAAAAAGTGGACATGTTAATTATTTATGGGGAATGTAAAAGAAATGCAGTTGCGGCTACCGACCTTTATGCCCAACGATATCCTGATAGACAATGTCCAGCGAAAAATTATTTTAAACGTGTTGAAAACCAATTCTGAGAGAGAAATAGGTCCCAAAATGCCACCACGATAAACATTACATTCAGAAGAGTAGTTATCACAGATTTTTACAATTTGGCTTAGATTAGATAAATTGGTTTCTTGAAAAAGTTTATAGTATTGAAGTTTGATAAGTAATAAATAAGTAAATAAATAAACATCACAGAAATTAGACAACCCCCAATTCCAGAAGCCAGGGCTTGTGCGGAAGGGGGTTACATATTGAAAAAACGCGGACATACAACCATTTCCTCTGACAGTGCCGGATCCAGGATTCGAACCCGGTGGTGCGATGTCCGTGTAATTAATCGCGATTGCCACTTCCACTCGGCTATCGACCAGACAAATAAAGTTATAAGTAAATGATTTATAACATCAAATGCTTTGCTAAAGTCTAGAAAAACCACATATCGTTTTATGGCAGTAGAAAGATAGTTACGTAGAAAAGTTGTAAAGGATCGTGCTCTTTAGGTTTACTACACTTTCTTTAGGTTTATAACTTGCTTATTGGTGTCGTTGATATAGGGTTTAGGAGCCTTTTTATTACATAATACTACGATATTGCGCATGCATATAAAAAATAGAGTTTTATTTAAGAAATCGATCAAAGGTGTCAATATAACTCCAAAAAATAGAGCGACTGGTGATCAATTCTTGAAGCATTAAAGATATGCAAAAAAACTAACAATGTTTAAAAGCTGGTAACGAAATTTGGCAAAGCCCCCATACAGGATGATATTTTCAGGTGCTGCGTAGAACAAAGAATGACCCCGGGCCTAATTTTTTTTTTTGTTTGATGTACTGAATTATATAGTACATAGACCTCTATTACTAGAACATACCTACTAAATTTAGTTCAACCGGTGAAGCCATTAAAAAAATATGGCCAATCGAAATTTTGGCAAAAAATAGAAAATATGCGGTATCTTAGAAACGAATGGCATTACAAATATAATAAAGATCATTCTGAAATTGCCTCAAGGTTCTGTACTTTTGTATAAGCATTGATGAGCTTCAATTGTGGCGTTGCATAGGTTATTCTATTCATCTTAGTGACAAAAATAAACAAAAGTTAAATAAGTGATAAAAAAAATAGCAACTAGCATTATATGTAATAATGTAATAAAAATTTAACATATTTCTAAAATGCGTCAAGCAGAACGACCCAATTTTACTTGTTTGTAATATTGATATATTCAACCAGATTATTCTCTAACAAATCAAAAAGTTTAGGAAATATAACAATTTGTTTAATATATCAATTGTTCTTACAACAATCAGTACATTCTCTTTGAAAAATTACGACAAAGAAAAGATAATTCATTTCGTTTATGTTAATTGTTTTCTAATATATATAAATTCAAGTTCTACTTAAGCAATATTATTTCATATTTAATATTTACAAACCAAAGTGCATTAAACTATGTTATATATAATAATACACGATTGTTCATATCGCTTGTAAACAGAACGCCCACTATTATTTGCAATTCGATATGACTGATTACTCGGTTAGCTGAACGACTAGGAACCCAGACTTTAATTTTCTTTGCCTAATTTTACTGTACAAAATCCAATATGTACAAATTTGTTTACAGATCGGAATTACAAATTTAATTTCACAAATACAAGTAACATATAACAAATAACGAAACGACAGAAAAAATGATTAAATTGACTGTTAACAGGTAATTTTATTATGTTTATAGCGTCTTTATCAAAGTTAAAAGCATCGAATGTTTGCTAAATTTGTTACAGTTATTACATAGAAAAGACGAAAGCTCAGAATTATGATTGACTATTGATGATGATTTTATCTAACGGATAATCCAAGGTTATAAAATTTAAGTACAGGATTTCAATACAGTATTGACTTGATTTATAAAAAAATCAATTTAGTAATAATTCTGCTGGACGTAGCCGAGAATTAATAAGAAAAGCCATGCGTAGAAAACTCATCTTAGCTTTAGATACCACACACTTCCTAAAGTATCACAGAAACGCTGTTCAATTTTCTGATGGCTATTAGTTTTTTTTTATAATAATAGGGACCCAAATAATAACAAGCCTGGATCTGATATAAGAACGAAGAAGTAGTTTCATTGATTCTATGGTACTTATTTCATGTGAACACCTGATTCATAACTGTCTTTTAATTAATGTTTTCTTCTCAATAGTTTAAAAAGCTCGTTTTATATCTAAAAATACATCTCCTACCTTTACGCTCTTATCCTGTTGTTCTTTCCAATCGTATAAAATATTTTGTACTGCATTTTCTCAAGCTGTCAGCAAAATATGGCCAAATTATACCATAATAAGTTGGTTTAACAATGCATGAACTATCTGTATATACAAGTTGTCATTTTTCATTACAATTAAATATTGATAATATCTTTAAAACCGTGTAACACTGCCATGCGTGTTTTGCAAGTTACAACACTACAGTGAACTTTAGTCATAGACCAAGGATCAAACAAATACTAATTTTTATGGTACTTGAAGTAATATTGAAATTATCAACGGCTACTGGCCATAAAAATTTTGAAAAATTTATACTTAATGTAAAGTTTATTAATAAAACTCCATATTGAACCACCTGACAAAGCAGTAATTCTACCAGATTGATAATAATAATGACTTGACATAAATTAATTAAAATTTTCATATATAGGTTAACGCAACCAAACTTACGTGATTCTGTTACTTTCTTATACACTATTTGTGCCACTGCATTTTGTCTAGTTTTTGGTTTATCTTTTGCTTTGCGTGAACCAAACATTTTGCTTTTGTTTTCTAGCACTCACTTGTCATTCACCTACAAAACCGTACTGAAACAATATTTTTAGCTACCGCGAAGTACATTGTATGCTAATTATTCTTTTACAAACGTATTAATTATTTGCGCTAAATTAAGACTCCTGCAATAAGAATAAATTAGAGTTCGTCTCTTGAACTTATAATTATATTGAAAACAAAGGCTCATTTTAAATGACAAATAGGTCTTTAAATGGAATACTCTGTATATTTTATTATTTTTGGAACCTAGGTATTTTAGGTTTTCTGATGGATGCGCAATAATTAATTGCTACACAGTAGGCTGTGACCGATGATACTATGATGATATTGTTATTGTCTGACATTTTGTAATATTATTTCGTCAAAATGGGTTGCACAGAAGCAGAAATCAAAAAAATTGATTGAAATTGATAAGAACGTAATTGTTGTTAAAATTTTGCATCTCTGTGAAGTCCTGTCATCAAAACCGAGAAATGTGAACGATAGCTCAAATTGTAGTATTTTAAAAGTAAAATGTTTTTCAATGTCATCATTTTCCAATCCAATTAAAATAATTACAAGCATCTGGCACTTCCAGTTATAGTCGATACCAACTTGCTTAATTTAAATGAAATTATATATTTTAGGGTTTTCGAAAAGATCATAAAATTCAGAGTCAAAAACATGTAAAATACTCTGCCTAAACCCAGCCGTTTCAGAGATACTTGACACATATTTGGTACTCTGTACTCAAGTACATTTTAGCTGTACTCATCCCAGTTATGATTAGAATTTTATCAGGAAAATTTAAACAGTCAATTAAAAAGATTTCTTCTTCTGCTAATATGTATAGCTAATTTTTTTGTTTTTTTTTAAGGTGAAAGCTATCTAAATATTTTACAAAATTTGAATAATAACTATTTAGAAGATTTACCTCTCGCAGAACATAAATAAATACACCACAGGTAATTACGACCCCCTTTATCCCGGAAGGGTCTAGAAGGGCATTGTGTGGGAGGGGGCTACACATTTAGAGACAAGGAGCACACACCCAATATCCGTGTACAGTGGAAAAATTCCTCTCACAGTATTTTCCACTGCCACGATCGGGAATCGAACCCAGAACTTTTAGATGAAAGGCAAGTGCGCTTACCTCTCGACCATCAGTCATACATAGAAACATTCTTTATCAGTACGACGGTGCTTCCCCACATAACGCGTATTTGATAAATAATTTTTTATAAGAAACTTTTTTTGATCAATAGATCGCCAATAATTGATGTTTCCTATGGCTTCCTCGCCGGCCGATTTATCAATTCTAGATTATTTTATTTGGGGAACTATTAACAATGAAGTTTTGAGACCCCACTAACAACTATTGCAGATTGCATGCAGAGAGTAAGAAATACTATCAATACTTATCATAAGATTCAATTAGAAGAGCTACCAATGAAGAACTAATGCGAAGGTCAATTTTGAACAATTATTAAATTAAAATGGAATCATGTTTTTAGTTGATTATATCTTAGCTTAATATTTTTAGTCGCAAACTCTTCTATAAAATCCTTATTTTACTATAAGGAACGTAACCAGACTGCAACCAACAGCTACTCTCCGGGCTATGTGCCCCGCCGAGCGCTGAATCACAAGTTACAAGTCTGGCGCGTTAAGTGTAATAATTGCATATTACCATCAAAACGCTAATGCTTCGATTGCAACAAACACCAGAAGAAAGACTGATCCTACTTAAAGGAGCTCTCTTGCCAGTCGTCACACACCACTTGCAGACTGCAGTTTCGAGCTATTGGCTCTCGTCAGTGCAAGGTAGGCATGTGACAACCGGCACGAGGAACCTTTGACTATTTTTTTAAATGCCGCTATTGTAAAAATACCGGGATGTACCAAATAGTCAAAGGATCCTTGTGCCGGTCGTCACATGCCTACCTTGCACTGACGAGAGCCAACAGCTCGAAACTGCAGTCTGCAAGTGGTGTGTGACGACTGGCAAGAGAGCTCCTTTAAGTAGGATCCGTCTTTCGGCTGGTGTTTGTTGCAATCGAAGCATTAGCGTTTTGATGGTAATATGCAATTATTACACTTAACGCGCCAAACTTGTAACTTGTAATTCAGCGGTCGGCGGGGCACATAGCCCGGAGAGTAGCTGTTGGTTGCAGTCTGGTTACGTTCCTTACAGTAAAATAAGGATTTTATAGAGGAGTTTGCAACTAAAAATATTATGTTTAATATTCCGCCCTCTAAAAGCACATTTGAACTATATCTTAGCTATTTAAGTTTATGCAAAGTGTCTTCAATCCAATTAATAGGCGTGTTACAGTGTTTAGTGTTATTTTCCGCTTTTGTGGATTCTAGTAACAAATGTATTACAAATTCTTGATATTACTTTATCACATTCTCCATAACTAATAAACAGTTTCAAAAAGTCTACGTTGTCAATACATCTTTACAGACTGGAAAATTCCCTGACAAATAGAAAACATCATTCACAATTCCAGTACCGAAGGTTGCTGGTACAATCCTATGTGAAGAATTTAGATCCATTAATACAGTTCCAGTTTATTCAAGAGTTAGTTGTTAAGCAATAAATAGATGAATACTGTGATAAAAATGGCGTGATCGTCCTAAATCAACCGGGTTTTAGAAAATACCACTCATGTAAAAGTGCAATTTTAAATACCTGTGACATATAGCTTAAAGAACTTGATAAAGGGAACATCATCTTAACTGTTTTTTCGACTTTCGAAGAGCCTTCGAAACAATTGATAGATATTTATTAGTGGAGAAGCTTGAAAAAATTGGTATATGTGGTGATGTGTTCACCTGGATTGAATCTTATTTGGACGGTAGATATCAAAAAGTTAGATATAATGTTGCTGTGTCAAATGCGGCACAAACAAGGTATGGCGTCCCACAAGGGACAGTTTTGGGACCATTGCTATTTGATTTGTATGTCAACGATATGGTAAAGTATGTAAACAAATGTGATATATGTATATTTGCTGATGATACCATGATTTATTGTGTAGGTATTAATTTAAATTTAATGAGAGACACTCTTAATGAAGAGTTAACTAGATTGTATTGTTGGCTGTGCGATAATAGCTTAAGTATTAAAGTAGTAGTAAATTCAAATTATGTAATATTGATTACGATAAGATTAAAATCAAAATTGCAAATGCAGACATTAAGAGAGTTAATATGATTAAATATTTGGGAGTTATGTTGGATGATAACTTGAAGAAACATGCTGAATACATAATGAATAAAATGTCTAAAAAGGTTTATTCTTTAAATAGAATAGGGAAAAATGTACCGACATTTGTGAAACTACTATTATATAAATCTTTGATTACGCCGCATTTACAATTCTGTTCCACAATCCTTTATAGTTTGAATCAAAGTGAACTCCAACAACCCCAAAAAATACAAAATAGAGCAATGAGATAATACTTAAATGTGGTAAATACACTCCAATAAGAATTATGCTCTCAACACTACATCTAATGAATGTAAAACAGATAATTATATTTAAAACACTAGTATTCGTATTTAAAGTTAAAGCGAACCTACTACCTCTATATTTAAGTAATAAATTAACTGTAGTTCAGGATATTCATATGTATGGAACTAGAAACAGGCTTAATTTTTATGTTAATAATTTTAATAAAACACAAACAACAAAAAGTTTTTTTGTAAATGGATTAAAGCTATTTAATGAAATACTAAATGAAATCAAAAACTGTATCAACTTAAATAAATTCAAGAGAATAGTAGGGGTTTATGTGAAGAACAATTATTAAGAAGGCACAGAGTGTACATATTGTAGTTATTTTATGTATCTGTTTTGTATTTATTTATATTTTACCTATGTATTGGACGTAGTAATAGCAATTGCTAATAAAGGTTCTATTATTATTATTACAACTTGATGTAAATAAATATAGGATGTTTCAATTGATCTAAACAAATTATCACGGTTTGAAGTTTATAAAATGTAACGTGAAAAATGAAATACTTGGTATCCTATTATTGAATGTAGTTTAATTGTAGGGTGCAGCTCTCCTTGTGTTCTTTTCACATGCCAAAAAGCAAATGAGTATCTTTTACACGAAGAAAGTTATAAAGGTTATTGTAAACCATTATACCTATCAATTTTTTTTAAATGCCAAATATCTCTGAAGCAGCTGGGTAGGCATAGGGTAAAATGTTGTTGACTCAGAATTTTATGCTCTTTTCGAAAATCCTAAAAATATGTAGGGTGTTCCATTTAAGCTAAGCAATTATTTTAGTTGGATTGGTCACACTATTATATCGATCGATGCAGTTCCTAAAAAATGTTTTTCTAAGCTATATATTTGCCACGGTATTTCAACTTTGAACGTTTAGCATTTTGTTAATAATTAAATTAACCTCTTCACTTGAAATTTGAACTGGTTGTTTCTAAGTGTTTTAATGTTTAAAGTGGGGTAGGCTTTTTGTCTAATATTTCAAGAACCCTTTGTGCAACGACGATGAGATTTGGTACGCTATTTTGTATCAACAGGGACTATTACTTCATGGTATTGACCAAGATGAAATTTAACCAGGGATATAACAAAGCTTGTCGATTCAAAATTTTTTCATTTAAATTTTGGGATCAAAATGTGGTTTTCTGTGCCAAACTACAGGTATATGCTACCATATTTCGGTACCTAAGTTAGAAAAAACGAAATAATTTATATTGAAAACTAAGAATGTCCCCTCCTAACGCCTGAAGTTATATTTTATTTTGATCAATACTCTGAGATAATAGCTCTTATTGATACTAAATAAAGGTCCCTATAATATTAAACAAAAACCTACCCTAGGATATCATCTCCAAAAAGCCCTAGATGGCTTTTATACGAAAAATTTTCGGACACAAATATATATGGAACTTTTTCATATTTTTGCAGCATAAAACAGCTTCGCTAATCATTCTAACAAATTCAATGTAATTCTTTATTTTACTAATGTAAATCTTTGAAGTTATCGTTGAGATTATGGTTTTCATCGAATAAAATATTTAACGTATGTAAAATTTTAGGTTCTATTATCAAAACTTCCTAGGTGTTCTTTCAAACGTTTCCTAAACGTCCTTCCTGTCTGCCCAATATATATTTTAGGACATGTACCACATATCAGCTGGTAAAATAAGTAATATCTGTCAGCTGGTATGTGGTACGTGCCCTAAAATATCATGGTTTGATTTGCGAAACATCTATCCAAAGGTTTACCAAAGGTAGAAAGAGAAATTTAACATGTTTACATACCTGCTTCTGTAGCTGGAACGTAAATTATTTGAGCCATTCTGCACAAAGCGATGCACCGAATACAAACAAGTGATTCGCGTTAATAACTTGTTCTGAATACACTGTACAACCTTGTCTCGATATTATTTTTTAATTTTTTATCATTAAGTATGAGTACTTGAATTTTGTAGCCTAGTCAATCCTTCAGCATATGGATACGCACATTCACTAGATAACGATATTGTTTTCCGGCACAGATTAAAAATCTTCTAATGTTTCTGACACATAGTGCGATGATACTTCTTTGTCTGCTATAAATAACTTCGTAATGTTTTGTTTAAACCTTATTTATAAAATTTAACAAAATAGACCATATGTTAAAGGTAAAAGTTGTTGACGGAACGTGATCGCAAATAGAAATTGTATTATTTTTGTTTTAAGTTAATTAAATTATTACATAACAGCTTTTCTATGAAGCATTTGCAGGTTGTTTTATTAAATAAATTTTATTTGATTACAAACATTAATTTTCATGGTCAACATATTATATTTCCGATATTAATTGCTGGATATTACAATTTTTTGAGAAAATTGACAAAATTATACACAAAACATCACAAAGATTAGAATATTATAAGATGTGCGTTTTTCGCATCCACAACATCAAATTACAATAATGTAAGTGATTTTATAATCGGATTTATAATAACGAGAAATGAAAGTAAGCAAGAATGTAACTCGCTCTTATGAAAATTTAGATGCACTTTCTTCTGACACTGCACTCGGTAGATGTTAAATTCTAACTAAATATTATCTTTAGCAACGATCATTATTAGAGATTTCTAAAATCATATCCTTCTAGAGCAACTATTTGCTATTATTATAACGATATCTTAAAGTGATAAGTACTAATCGTGATTGGTGTTTAACAAATAAATATCAAAAAATTATGATAAATTAATATTTCCCCCACATCATTTCATAAGTAAAATTCATGCTTGTACATTTTATTACTTCATTTATTTGTAATTTGCATTGTAGTCATTTCCAGATATAAACGTTTTAAAACAAAGATTTAATATAAAGTGAATAAATTTTAGATTTACGGGAATTTATAATTAATAGTGGAGTAAATATAGATTTGTAGAGAAAATTTTACAAGGAGCAACGCGATATAGAAAAATAAGTTTGTTTTAGTGAAACTAAGAATACTCTTTTTTTCTACTTCGAGTAGGTGGAGGAACCCTTTTTTTTACAGAAAAGGGGTAAATCGGTCATCATTTTTAAGGGTGGTTTCCAGTTTTAATTTATTTTAGACCCTTTAAAATGCTAGTTAAGAAACGAGAACGGTACCTTTTTATTTTAGATGTTCAAAGAACCTTTAGTTCAAAGTTCGTGAAAATCGGTTCACCGCTTCCCACGATGTTGAAAAAACGTAAAAAATTGAATTACGGCCAACTTGGCCAACATTAAACCGAAGCCAAATCCTGTCATTTTTGGTATACACATGCGCGTGGCGATTTCTCGTCATTTTCAGTATTATACGTATGCGCGCACAAGTATACGGGTAATTATTCATTATAAAAACTACAATATTAATAATAAAAACTATCTCTGATTTTACTAGGCCAACAGGGTGCATAGACAATATTTTAACAAATATCAACAATAATTCTATCATAACAGGCATCTTAGACCCAGGCCTATCAGATCACTATGGGCAATATATAACAATAAAAGGCGACATTCAATCTACTATAAGGACTAATTGGAGAATAAATATAACTGAATACGGTATTAAAAAACTAAGAGCGTCCCTAGTTGAAATAAACTGGAATATTTCCTATCTAAATTTTTAGTAAACACTTACAAGTCACTAATTCATAAACATTTCCCTTTAAAACAGTACCCTCTAGGGGAGAAACCTATACACTGGTTCGATGATAGACTACGAAATATGAGAGATACACTACACGCTATTAAACAAGTTTATAACGCAACACAAGACCCTAGTGACAAAGCCGCGTTCACTTCCTATCAAAAAGAATACCGAATTGCAATTGCGAACATTAAAAAAAGAGCTTTTAATACATTCATGGAACAATCTGACAATAAGTCTAGAGACGGATGGAGGATTAATAATAACGAAAAAAATTCAAATTCTTTAAATAATGACAAAGAATCTAAGATACATCCTAATGCCTTTGTAGATTTCTTCGCTACAGTGACAGATAATGTTATAAAAAATCTGCCTCCAAGTAATGAAGATGCACTGAATTTTTTAAAACACGCTCCGTTACCTCATATTACGTTTTTCCTTGAGCCGGTTACAATCTTAGACGTCATGGATGCAGTTAATTGTTTAAAAAACTCTAGTAGTTTAGATATTTATGATCTAAACAGTAAAATTATAAAAAACACAATTGATATAATTATCTATCCTCTAACATATTTAACAAACCTATGTTTCAATGAGGGTTCTTTTCCAGATGCCTTCAAGATAGGTAGGGTTGTACCCGTTTTTAAAAAGGGGGATCCCGATATTCCGGATAATTATCACCCTATTGTTATTATACCAGTGTTCGGTAAGATTATTGAGATTATCTTAAAAACCGCCTAACAAAATATTTCGAAAGTTACTCGCTCATTCATAAATTCCAATTTGGATTTAGAAAATCATGTTCTAGTGTAGACGCAGTCTGCAGAATTCGAGGGCTTTGAGGAGGGTAAATACACAGCAATTACGCTAGCAGACCTTAGCAAGGCCTTCGACTGTGTGTCTCACAATCTTCTCATTAAGAAGCTTAGCCACTATGGTGTAAGAGGACCAATATTAAACTTACTAGAATCTTATCTTCATAATCGAGGACAATGCTTGAGATATGAAAATCAAACATCGGATTTCAGAATAATGAAGCACGGGGTACCCCAAGGCTCTGTATTGGGTCCTCTCTTATTCATTATCTTCATTAATGATCTTTTTTTTATCTCTATCCAAACAAAACTATTATGTATGCAGATGATGCAACCTTAATAAATAAAAGCAAAGATCTAATAACTTTACAAACAATGGTTAGCGAAACTAGGAATTCTGCCGAGCACTGGTATAACAATAATATGCTAAAACTGAACAAAGATAAAACCCAAAAGCAGGTTTTTTCGACCAATAACGCGAATGTTAAAGGTGACCACGTTAAGATCCTCGGGATTGTCTTGGATGATAACCTTAAATGGGACGCTCATATTGAATATATAAGCAATAAAATCTCTAGCTATATTTTTCTTCTCCGTCAATTAAAAAAGTATATCAATGATCAAACGTTGCTATCTGCATACCATGGGTTAATTCAGTCATACATTACCTACGGAATTGTACTTTGGGGAAATTCCACACAGGCCTACAAAATCTTTATCTTGCAAAAGAGGTCAATTAATATAATTGCAGGTGCTAATTATCTGGATCATTGTAAACCTCTGTTCCTTAAATACGGTATAATGCCATTACCAAGCTTATATGTGTACTATACAGTGCTGGAAATTCATAAAAATAAAAGCACCCTCCCTACACACTCAGATTGTCACAGTTATGAGACTAGATCTTCTAATTTATTAAAAGCACCTAGATATCGTCTTACAAAATCGGCTAGAAACTCTTTAGATTTAAAACTGTATAATATACTGCCCGAAAACATAAGAAAGCTGGATTATAATAGATTTAAAATTAAAATTAAAAACCACCTACTGATATACTGTTTTTATTCGATAAATGAATACATAAATATTCCCATGGAAATCTAGGACATTTCAAGAGTTATCTCTTATATTATGAAATATACTCACATTTTTTCTATTTTACTATGTTTATACTGTATGTTTTATACTCTGACATGTATATATATTTTTTTATACTTCTTATAATTGTTCTGTATTTTATGTTATATATTGCTCTACACCCATCTATTATTAATGTGCTACCTATATTATAATTTATATTGAAACACCCCCTCCCCCCCTCGATTAATTATAAACAAAAATCCTGGTCACGTGAACCAGTGAAACATCTCCTCCCCCCCCTCGATTAATTATAAATAGAAATCCTGATCGTGAAGCAATCAAGAACTTATTAATTCCTACCCAGTTATTATTTGTCTCAATTTTATATCAAGATAAATAAACAAATTGGCCATTAACGTGATCGTCTAATTTTATGTGGTTAGGACCTTAATTACGTTGTGTGTGTGTAGTAACCCTTTATAATAACCCCAGGTTCTTTGATTTAAAGTTTGGTATTACTTGTTTCTGTCTGATACTGTAACTGAGAAAATTAATCACTCTGTTATTGTAAATACACTGTAAGTTTGGATACACTGTCTATTATTTGAGAAACCTAGTTAATGTTTTATGTTATTTATGTGATGTTTTATTACTCAAGATTGCACTGTACATTTATAGTTGAAGTTTGTCTTCTAATTTATTTGATTAGAATGAAATCATTTATTTAGTTTATTACTTGTGTGATGAAAAAGGTAAAGGTGGAAGAAAAGACAATAATTGATGGGAAAAAGTAGTCAAAAAAACCCATTTTTATTTTATATAAATTGATGCGGCAAATAGCCGTACATGAAATCAAAACAATCCAAATATTTGAGACAATTGCCTAAATATTATATAGGAAGGGTTACGTCGCTATAGTAATGACATACTATACATATTTCAAAGCTGGTTATGCAATAACAAGTACTAAGTTAATACCATCGTAGGCCGTGTTATTTGTAGGTGTAATTAAAGATGCGGCAAATAGCCGATTAAAATGTAATTGGAATTTTGGTGTTAGCAATAATAAAATAAGTTTACTGCAAAGCAGAGGACCAGAATTATGTCCTGTTCGTGCATTAGAGAATGGAAGTAATAAGACACTCATGTAAGCGATCGTAGAATGTTGGGGAAAGCTCCCTTAATTGAATAAACAACTGCAAATCCCAAATTGTATATGACCGTTCAACAACGTGAACAGGGGGCGTCGATGTAAATCAAACAGACAAGATGTCCCGGTTCAGTACTCGACGATAAGTATACCCCTAAAAATAAAAGCAAGTATACAGGGTGCGGGGACCCAGTACTGACCGTTGGCCTGAACAGTTTGTAGTTTGTAAGGTAGAAACGTAGTTGAGTACAAACCCACGATCGCGGTGTTTGTACTAGAGCCAGAGAACTCTTTATTAATTTGATGGATCGTTATTAAACAATCATAGAAAACTAGGCATTCGTAGGTGAGAAATATCTCACAATAGTTTGACTGGAAATATTCTAGTGAAACCTTACAGGTGAATCCAGGCACACGGCAAGCCCTTGATAGTAAACAACTGAAGTATAATGGAAGCTAAAGTCTCTTGTCATTGCATAAACTCTGAAAATATATAGTTCTAGAATATAAACTTGTTAGGGTGCAAACGTAAATCTTCCTAGCAAAACATTCAGTATGTGAAATTTCATGAATTAAATTCGTGAATGAAATCATAACTGAATAACTGATAATATAATATTCTTTATAATAAAAAATCAAAGCTAGTATTTCATAAAAAAAACTAATATTCCTTTAGTACCACAAATAAGCCAATTTCCCCTATCCCCCCAAACCAGAATGTAAAGTCAATATTAAATAATAACGCAGAGAAGTAAATAGGTTTGATACTTAGATAGTTATGTTGGTGAAATTGTCGCCGTGTAAATTGCGAAGTTATGTTCTAGCAGCCCAAATCTTTTAGTAGCCAGCCTGGATTTATTCGTAGAATTTATGGATGTATTTAGAGAACTAAGGCGGGCTCGAGTATTTAATCGTCGACAAGCGTCCGGCAATTAGTATCTCTTAGCAAATTCAGAGGGTTCGAAAATCGACGACAAACATCCTCGATGAATAAGCATTCTTCCGGGCAAACCGAGAGGGCTCGTAACGTCGGCAAGCATCCTCTATCAGTTCTGCCAGGAGGTATAGTATCGCCTGGCTTTTATTCTGTTCTTCCAACAACGCGGTTCCAAAATCACAGTGCCAATTCTCCCATTAGCTGAACGTGGCTTGTATATTTGACACATGAGACGTGGCTCCGGTATCCTGCCCTATCTTCGTCTTATACGTTTGCTTAAAGTCTCCCTATTCACTTCATACACAACTCTCGACGCTTTGCTGGTTTTGCTAATGCATTAGTCTTGTTTTTAAAACTGCCAAGTTTTAGATAAGAATTAATAACCATGTTACAAGCTATTTTAAAGTGGCACTTGACATATGTACAACTTTCTACCCCAATAATTTAAAACGTAACGGCGCCCTGAAGTCGGCTATTATTGAGAACATAATTTCTGTTGTAAAAATAAATATTTGTATAAATTTGGAAATGAAATTAAGAATGTAATGATTAAATAATTTCTGGTTAATTGTAGTTATAAAAGCGATATTTCCCTGAATTTAAAACAAATTTAAGACATATTTTTAAAGTAGGACGCCCCCCAGGGCGGTGTTCTTCAATATGTTAATCTAAACTGCAGTCAGCAGTCCAGGATTTGCTACAATTGTAATTATGATACATAATGTGGTCAATAAACGTCTATCTATCTAAAAAGTGATTGTGAGCAGGTTTTAAATTAGATAAAAAAAACTCTGGAAGGTAAGATATAATTTTTTCTTTCGAAACGAAAATTCACTTGATTCTTTATTACACTTGTTTCGTATATTGATTATTAATTTGTTTTATTCATGTTTTCTTTTTCTGGTAGTTGTACTAGATGTACTACTGCAGGAAGTGTCTACTTCCGAATCGATAACTGGAGTTTGGAATATTTCTTCACCCTCATCATCGCTGAAGTCGTATACATCTGAGATATTCTCTGAAGTGCCAAAATTGACAGGATTCTGGATGACAGCAAACAACAGGTAATGAACTGATGCCGATAAGGACTGATAAAGCTCCTCTTCCTAATGGATTACTCAATATAATTGCTTGTGATTGTAAGGTCGGTTGCAAAACTAAGCGTTGCTCATGGAAAACCATTGGCCTCACACGCAGCAATCTATGCCACAATGGAAGGCATATTTTGTGTCAAAATGCAGATAATACTGTTGACGAAGCTGTGGTTGATGAATTGCCTAAGCAAATAAAAATTAGTCCTGATATTTATGATATTGAAGAATTCAGAAGATGATAATTGTGAAGAAGATGTTTGTACTTAAGAGAATATCTCAGATGTATTATATTACATATGATTTTAGCGATGACGGAGGTGAAGAAATATTCCAAACTCCAGTTACCGATTCGGAAGTAGACACTCCTTGTCGTAGCACATCTAGTACAACTACTACAAAAAAAAAACATGAATAAAATAAAATAATAATCAATATATGTAAAAGGTTTAATAAAAATCAAGTGAATTGTCAAAAAAAAATTATACCTTACATTGAGGGTATTTTAATATAAATATTAAAAACCTGCTCACAATCACTTTTTATTATTAATATTGAAATTTTTATAATAAATAATTACACGTATACTTGTGCGCGCATACGTATAATACCGAAAATTGGGGAACGTTTTGAAAATTTTGTGGAATTTGGAGTAAAAATAGAATTGCGGCCAAAATATTGGATATTCTTTGCTAAAATTTGGCAGGCTATTTCTTGGTTATATAGGCTACTATTGTCTAAGAATTCATCAAATTCGGTTTAATTTTGGCCAAGTTAGCCGTAATTCAATTTTTTACGATTTTTATGTCATACAGGGTGTAACAGAATCATGGTATACCGTATACCCATGGTATATCCTTTAGTTTTGAAGATAATTGATTGAAATTTAGGATATACTACATACATAATAAGCAGCACTTTTTGACATACAATTGATTTTTTTTCACTTCCGGTTTCGCCGGAAATCAATCGCTTCGAATCCTTCAGGTGAACATTATAATATCCACTTTAGGAAGGGTAATAAAAGTCCTTCAGATGCGTAAAGATGTATCGTTCACAGTGACACTAACTTTCCATTTTTAAATGGAACACCCTATATATTATTGTATTCTTTTCTGAATCCAACGATTCCAAATAGGTGACATTTCAAACATCAAATTTTTTTATAATATAATTTTTAATTTTCCAGTTAAGTGTGCCATGATGGTTCCGATTTATTCTAAATGACCCATGCGATGCTACAAAAATCGGAATCCTTTTAAAAGCACTAAATTACGTGATTTATGAGCAAATAAAATTGAAAAAAAAATGTTTTTGGGGCAAAACTCAATTTTTTCAAATGGAACTATATCGGTACCGTGGTATCATTTATTAGTACTATTAATAAGGAATTTATTCATTCATTTATTTATGTCGTATTAAAATGTGCGATAAATACAAACAAAATGACAGCTAAAAGAAAATAAGAAAATACAATTTTGTTCTAATTAAATGTTAAGAAGTAACTAAAAGGTGGCTTTGAAAACAATGAAATATTTAGCTTGTCAAACATTTGTTGGTTTAACGGTGTTTTTATAGTGTCTTTAAAAATTGTTTAAAATTCTTATTAATTGTGTTCAAAATGCCCCAAATTTATACAAGAGATGAAAAAATGGAAGTAGGCCCCTGTTTTTCGGCAAATCGATGAGGAAGAAAAGTAAACAAAACAGCAAAATGAATTAACTTTAGCAGCACTTTGAATGGAGACATGAACGTTTAAAGTTGGAAATCTACTGGTTAATTTGGTTATTTCTTATCAATTCTTTGATAATTTTCAGAAGAAGATACCTGTACTAGAAAAACCCAAGAGAAAAAGAAAAAAACATGGGCGGATTATTACAATTACTAACGTTTAGACAATATTTAAAGTACAGAGTATTCTAACGCAAATATTTTGAATTTAGGAATTCATAAAGTGCGAGTCAAATAATTCGTAGAGTTTGTTGTGTCCCTTCTGCAATATTAAAAGCAAAAATATACACTAAACAATTCTTTTTCAAACCTATGTATGATATATTTACAAAAATACAAAATGTATTATTGGCTTATATCGACTGCAACAAAATAACAACGTTTAATAACTAGATATGAACATACATGCTTTCTGTACGATAAGTTAAAACTTTAACATCTACATTATTTACTTACTTTTAAATAATCACTCACTTATGATGACCACGGAATTTTGCGATAATAACTCTTGCACTTCTGATTATTTATTCTACCACATATTGTTTCGTCTTAATATTTGAGATTGAGATTGCAATAAAATTCGAGGACGTTCTTTGAGACTTGTCCAATTTAGGATATGGCCAATGTGTGACTTTCACCTACTTGTTACTTCGGCAAATGCAATACTGAATACTGCGAGCAGAAATTCTGTGTGAACTTTTGTTATCGATTGCTGGTGCCTCAGCACGGGTGTCCACCGGAGCAGATCAATGGAAAAACAAAAAACTTATTTAATATGCCTCCATAGACAATCTAACGAACGTTATGAAATATAACTTACATAAAAACAGTAGTAATTTTGGCATTGGTATGTACAGGGTGTCCTAGTTAATGTGTTACGCTAGATTTTCTCGGTAGTCTAAAGTAAAGTAATCTTTATTTATCCAGAGAACAGACCGGCTCAGTAACTCAACATTTACGTAATAGGCTTGCAACAAAAGAGTCCCGGGTTTGAATCATGGCTAGGGTATGGGTGTTTAGCGGTGTCTTTCATGTGTTACCGAGTTGGTGGCAGTGGACTAGACGAGGTTGTGTGAGAGACAATACGACTAGTTGTTGTGCAACTCTTGAGTTCGAGTCTCAGCTGCGGGAAATGGCAATGTCGTAGGGAATAGTCGTTGATAATTGTCTATGTGTATGTACCCTGGTTGAGCCGTGGGATAGCTAATGATGAACTTCCCCAGGACGTTAATCTAAATAAGGCGATAAAATAAAATAAAAATAAAAAAATAAATAAAATGTTAATAAAGCACAAGATTTTAAAATATATTTACCATATATTCACAGCTGCAAGCTTAGAGACTAAACTTGTAAAGTTATAATCTAAAAAAACAGAATACATATATGCTACTTCAAATGTGCTTTTAGAGGGCGGAATATTAAACATAATATTTTTAGTCGCAAACTCCTCTATAAATCCTTATTTTACTATAAGGAAAGTAACCAGACTGCAACCAAAGTTACAAATCTGGCGCGTTAAGTGTAATAATTGCATATTACCATCAAAACGCTAATGCTTCGATTGCAACAAACACCAGCCGAAGACAGTCTGGTTACTTTCCTTATAGTAAAATAAGGATTTATAGAGGAGTTTGCGACTAAAATATTATGTTTAATATATGTTACTTGTACACATATACATACATAAGTGCCCTATGTTTCTCTAAGTTTCTTATATTTTCTTTAAATGTTTGAACACTTTTAAGATCTTTAAGGTTTTGAGGAAGAAGATTTTACTGACTGATGCCTTTATGAAACAAACTATTCATTGTAGAATTTTTTAGAGTTGGAGGAATATAAAAGTTTAAAGCGACCTGGTATGGTAAAGATGTGTTTATTAACTACAACTAGCTGGCTTTTTAAATATTCCGGTAATGAGTCGTTTTTCATTTTGCAGACATTTCTGCTTGCTCGACATCCTACACATTTATTTCAATTTTTAAATTTAACTCTCTAAATAATTATATCGGTAATTGTTGCTTATAGACATCCATTTGGATGTTAGTTCATTTTTTTTTTGTTGTCTAAATTGATTTGTAAACATTTTAAGTTCCTCATTCATAGTTGATATTAGTTCATTGAAATTATCGTCATCTGCACAGAGACGAATTTTATACTTATTTAGGATATTCCCTACACTATTTATATATAATATAAATAACAGTGGTACAAGCGCACTTCCTTGAGGAACTCCGAACTCCAATGACGATTTGGCATTCCCTATTTTTGTACACTGACAGCGTCTAGAAAGGTAACTTTCAAACCACTTTAACATAATTCCAGTAAATCCATATTTTTTAAATTTCAGTATAAATATATCTCTATCTATAGTTTCGAATGCCCTTTTCAAATTGATAAATATTGCACAAACTCCGAAGTCTTTCAGTATTTGAACTAGGCGTAGGTTTTCCAAAAAAATACAATGGCTCTAAGATGCAAACAACTAAACATTAAAGAAAAAAGTTATGGTTAAAAAACTATTTTATTTAAAAAATCGAAAGTGTGAATCTTTGTACTTTCTAAGATCCATAATTTAGGAATAATTTTGATATTTCAAATTTTTCGATTGCTGTACTGGATGTCAACAGAATCATTAGATAAGCCATAGATTTTGAGGGTATGGGACTCAGAAGTAATGTATACCAAACGTTGTTAATTATTTTCATTATGTAAGAAAACATGTTTTAATATCAAAAGTATATTAACAAACAATACTTTATACCTCGAATAATATTAGAATGTACTGCTCTAAAAGCACTTCCACACATAATGTTCCTCTTTTCCAACTCATATCCTCCTCGCCAAAAAAGAAGCTTCAGAACGATACCCGAATTTTCCTTCTTTCATATTGCATATATTGTATATTATTTAAAAAATTGGATCACTATGGAGTCAGTTCTTTGAGCCTGAAGTTTTTTACGTAGTTATCTTGATAACATAGTACAAATTACGAGTTATGAAGGTAGCATCTCGGAAGATAGGATTAATAGACATGGAGTTCCACAAGGATCAATTCTTGGCCCATTGCTCTTCCTAATATACATGAAAGGGGGCGAGCGTAGATGCGTCTTTACTATGTACATACTTCGTATGCGATGTAAAGCAACGACAGGAGCAGTTAGTACTTGGATGGGTGACCATTCCAACGGAAACCGCGTTCTCGCCTCACACATCTTCCAGCGGCTTGTATATCAGTGTATGCGCGGAAGCTATACAACCTTAGTCGAGGGTTGTATAGGAGATATACCATCCTTCGGAGGGGATGTAAAGCCGTCGGTCCCTTGTCTATTAAATGTTAGGCAAGTAAAAGATCCCTACTCTTCTTAAGGGAAGAGGTTCGGCAAAATTCCTGGTTGGGGGTAGCCCGTCTACAGGCGTCAGTGTTAGGCCTCAGTAGCGGAAATAGGCCGACGTTAAATAAATGTATAAAAAAATATATATATACATGAACGATATGACAGTAGCACTTCCACAAAGTGATGTATTATATGCGGACCATATAAGTTTTAACTGCGCAAGCACAGACTATGCAGAACTAAAAATTTGCATGGAAACGACTACCTCAATGGCTGGAGACTGGTTCGCAGCAGAGCGATTATGTCTAAATCAAAGTAAAACGGAAAATATAATCTTTTCTCTGCGTACACATGAAGAAATCAACAACTCGTGTTCAATTAAATTCCTAGGAATTCATCTTGGCCCGCTTTAAAATTTGATATTCATGCGGATCACACTGCCAAAAAAATTTCGTAGAATATATTTGTCCTTAAGAACCTGACTAATACCGTAGCCCAAGAGGTTTGCATTCTAGCATTCCATACTCTTATACAATCCATCTGCAGCTATGGTATACTTATTTGAGGACACTCCCCACACGCCAATAGGATATTTTCCCTACAGAGAAAGGCGATATGTGTATTTGCTAGACTGCAGTACCGTGCAGATGCCAAAGGCTCTTTTAGACAATTAAAAATTATGACCCTTCCATCTAAATATATATTTGAATGCTTGCCAAAAATAACAATCAACTATATATAACTTCACAAGACGTACATAATCACGATACTCGTAGAAAATGTGACCTCAGAATAGATTACCTAAGATTAAAAAATCTTGGAATGCTATTTTGTTCTATGCTCTACTGTTTTTAATAAGTTACCTGAGACTGTGAGATCCCTCCAATACAAACACTATTAAAATGTAATAAAAACCTACTTGATTAACAAAGCGTTTTATACGCTTGAGGAATTTTTAAATACAGCGGTGATTTTAACGTGTATAATATTATGTAAAGCTGTCTTACTAGTATTGTCTGTATTATAACATAAGTATGTATTTTAGGCTTAAGTGTTTTCTTTTTACATATTTGTGAGTAGTTTTCTATTTTACCATCTTACTATTTACTTTTGTATATTCACTTGTGCAAAAATCTTGTTATTTAAAGCATTAATAAACTATCTATCTATGTATCTGATGAGTCGAGATTCACCAACAATGGAATGTTCAATAAACAAAACAGGAAAATCTACAGTTAATGATGTAATTTTCAAGAAAGACTTGGAGTAGATAAATATGTGGCTGGGGTGATTGGAACAAGAATTATTGGACCTATTTTCTTTCAAGTCTTGCTGATTTTTACACTATTGTTTAATTAATATTTGTGAAATCGAATGGTCAAATTGTCCTACAAATTTTCTGAAAGATTTTCCAGTCCTACGCCATGAAAGTGTCACTTCAACGATCAACATGTTTAGCGGTGGCATAGAACTTTGCATACCTCTACCGAGAATTTTCGCAGAGAGAAAATTTGGAAGACTATTCAAAATGAAGCCGCTCGCGAAAATTCAGCCTATTAGTAATCACTTTAAAAAAAAGGGGCGTTGAACCTTGAACCAGGATTTTTTAAATTTTCGGGTATATTTTGAAGTAAGAAAAGTCAGCCTATATTTGAGGAAACGAAATTAATAAAAGTGGTCTTTTAAATATCCTAAAAATTTGAATAATAAGCAAACAACAAAAATTAGATGGCGCGATGTAAAATTATTTACCATAATTATTTGTTCAGAAATAATATTATTTTTGAAATGTTAATTTGGAATTCTATCAACGTAAATTTAACAAAAATAATTAAGTGCTAAGTTGAGATAATTGATCCCTCGTTAACGAGGAAATAATTGGTAAACACCTATAATTATACTTTTTTTAATTCCAACATTAAAATACATAATTGACAAAAGAAAGATAATAATTATCCATAGCTGAACCATAATAATTTAAAAAAATAATATTTACTTAAAACATATTTCAAAAAATAAAAAATAAAAGTAATTCCCGAGAACAAAGATATAGATAGAAACCGCTTTCTTTTCTAGAAATAGCGCTATCTCAAACCAACACCGGTTTCTTCTCACTATTTTTAGACTCGATTAATTTAATACAATATTCATTTCAAAATAATAAATAAAAACATTTAACTAATGCTGGTAATAAACATAAATCATGTTATGTTACACTTACATTCTATTGGTATTCTCATTTTACCAAATTCGGTTTTCATTTTTAACACTTAGAACAACACAAACTACTAACACATATAATTTACGTTGGTTCCTTACTAAAGCATTCTGCCATTAAAACTTTTTGATATATACTTATATATGCAATACATAGCATACTAGTTTCTAAAAAGTGATAAATATTCCACCTCAACGGGTTAATCAATGATTCAAGTTCATTAGAATAATTAGCATATGATAATTTCATTATCTTGAATAAATTTATTACCTATGTGTTATGCCACATAAAACCTCAGAAAGTGTAATGATGGTTGTCTAAATATCAAACATTAAGCAAACGTAGCTGAAATATAATGTATATGAACCTAAATAGCACAGCTATATAGCTGTAATTTGGGGATAGGGGATGTTGCCGTTTTCATAACTATAAAAACAGTAATTTGGCTAGAATGACCTTCCATAATCTGTCGTTAAAGACCTTTTGAAAATATTGTCACTACCAAAATGGGAAAACATGGTTAGGTAACAAAAACGTCAGTGTAGTTAAAGACTCGAAATATAATATGACCAAAACAACTAGTTGAAATGATTATGATAGAGCCATGGCGTGGCTGTTTAGAAATATTGATTATATTACAGCTAATGTCTTTTTACAGTTATACTTCAGTGAATTACTGGTCATCATTAACACATTTCTAAATTACAACTAACCGTGTTGGCAATGTTTTAGTTGATGGTTTTCAGTTTGTACAAAGAATTTGTGGCCTATATTATATATTACAACTGAACCCAAAATCTTTACATTGGTATAAGTCTTTTACCAATATTTAAAGCTTGAATTCTATTGCAACGGCAATTTTACTGTATAGATAAATGAAACAACCAACAACCAACCAACCAATAAAGGTCAAAGGTGTACTTTCCGACCTTTGTTGGTTTTGCTTGATTATAAGATATATTGACTGATGGTCGAGAAGTGGGCGCACTTGCCTCTCACCCAAAAGTTCCGGGTTCGATCCCCGGTCGTGGCAGTGGAAAATACTGTGAGAGAGATTTTTCCACTATACACGGATATTGGGTGTGTCCCCCTTGTCTCTAAATGTGTAGCCCCCTCCCACACAAGGCTCTTCTAGAACCTTCCGGGATAAAGGGGGTCATCATTACCTGTGGTGTATTTATTATTTATTATTATTATTTGCTAAGCTACGCTACGCTGATGAGGAGCAATAACTCCGAAACACGTGTTCGTAGCTGCATTGTTGTTTCTCTTAAGATATAAGGCAATAACTTGTGTCTTTATTTAATTATTTAGCCTCATCAACCCCCATCATATTTTACTTAGTGTTTGCCAGGTGGAAATAGAGCAGTACACATAGAGCTCGTCGCACTGATTGCTCTCATTTGATGCCCTAAATGTGGCACATGAAGTATGAAAGTACAAATCGAGTACTGTGCACTGTACTTTCCGACCTTTGTTGGTTTTGCTCGATTATGAGATATATTCGCTACGCTGATGAAGAGCAATAACTCCGAAACACGTGTCCGTAGCTGCATTGTTGTTTCTCTTGAGGTATAAGGCAATAACTTGTTTCTTTATTTGTTTAATGTGTTTTTTAATGAGTTGCCCGCCAATTTTGGTGAATGTGGGGCTCCAGTAATCTATGCAGATGACACAAATGTATAAGTGAGATATATACTGAATCTAATAATTGCATTACAACAATGTCTAGCCGGTGTAAAAATAATGGCATAAAGCTAAATCCATCAAAATCTATAGCAATGCAATTTTGTACAAAAAACAAAAATATAAATGTCAGTTTATTACTGAAAGCGGAAGAAAACTCTATTGCCAACGTTAGCAGTACTAAGTTTCTGGGGTCATATACATATATATATAACGACATTATTTTGCATTACCTGACGGTCTCACAATGTTCATATATCATTAATTGTGAATCTGTAACATTAAGAGGAAGAATAAATTGTATTGTATTATATTGATAGCTATAGACCTATATCTATCATCCCAATTTGCACAAAAATTTTTGAAATTATCCTAAAAAAAGGCTCGTTAATTATTTAAAATTAAACACGGGGTGCTTCAAGGTTCCGTTCTGGGGCCCGTATTATTTATTTTATACTTGAATGATGTTTTTCCATTTCATGTCGCCTATAAGATATATTGCTTATGCCGATGATACCTCCATACTGGATTTTAATGTTAGCTGTAGTAGTTTAAATTCCAATAGCCTTAAATCAGTACAACGGGCCAGTGATAGGTTTTCGGCAAATAAACTTAAGCTAAATGATATCAAATAAATATTTTCTACAAATAATTCAGTAGTAAATAATAACAGCGTAAAAATTTTTGGTGTTATATTGGATGACCCTCTAAGCTGGTTCAGCCACATAGAGAAATTATCAGCTGTAATTTACCAAGGGCACTGATAATTACGCGATAATTTTTTCTAATAATGAACCGAAAGCTTGTTGCTTAGTAATTAACCCGATGCCGTAGGCGGAGGGTAATTACTTAAAGCAACAAGCTTGAGGGCCATTATTAGAACAAATTATAAGAATTTATAAGTGCACGTGGTAAATTCGGTGAGTTAATTTTTTGAAATTCTAATAATATGTCAAATCGTGAATCTGATATTTTAAATAAATTATAAAACTGTCAATAATTTCTCGTTGCATAGCAACATAATGACATAAGTGATAATTTCCCATGGCATGTTTTCAGTGTAATCCTTTAATTATTGGATGAATTTCGACATGCCTAGAAATGGACGGATTTTATTGGCTTTCTATTTCGTCAAAAAATTATCCAATAAATTATCAAGTATAATTTTTCTTTTACGTAGGCTAAAAACCCTTCTTTATTTTAGTACCTTAAAAAAGTGCCATTTCGTCATATTCCACTCCCATATTACTTATGCAATACTTGGGATGGTGCATCTCAGTCAATAAGAATTTTTCGATTACAAAAGAAAGCAGCTAGATTAATTGATAATGCTGGCTGGCGAAACCACTGTAAACCAAGTTTTAAAAAATTAGGTACAATGCCAGTTCCTTCTTTATATTTGTATAGTACCTTAGTAGAAATATATAAAAATAAAACACATTTCCTGATTTTCACATTTACGATACAAGATCTGCCTCGCAACTTAGACAGCCTCGTTTTAGATTAACAAAATCAATAAAAAACACTTTAAGTCTTCAATTATATAATCATATTCCTGATGACATAAAATCTGTCAATTTCAATTGCTTCAAATATAAAATGAAAAGACACTTTTTAAATTATTGCTTTTATTCTGAAGAACAATTCTTTAAAGCTGTATTTTAAATTTTTGTTGTCGTTTGTACTCGTCAGTACATTCTATCCCACTTTTTGAGGCGCACTGAAAAGCACTTTACGGTATATGGCATCGTACGTTTAGTAATTTATTTGCGCTGCCATGATTGTTGTAATTGCCCGAATATTTGACATTCGTCTATAAAAGCTCCGCCTATTTTACAGCAGTCAACAAATTATTAGGTATAAATGCGGCACGTTCACACATTCAACCCATTTGGTCGACTATGGCAATTACACAGAATGTCCTAGTCGTGTTTTCATTTCTGGTAGGAGGCAAAAACTGATAAAATTTAATATATTTCTATGGTAGAACGAGGTGCCGCTTTAGTATTAAATAGCACCTAAATACTTTGGCGAAAATGCCGCAGATTTTTTGCTCTACTATGTACTCTTCTTGGCTCCACTATAGGTACGACATAATTTATATTTTTTTTTTTTAAATTCATGGATCTTGATTACATAGTCAATTCAAATTTTGGTGCCAGCGATTTGTTAAGCGTTATTAGGACATTTTGGAACGCACCATCCAAAAATGTTACCAGATTTGGAGTATTGGCTCTAATTTTCCAGATACAGCGCCTGTATAATATATATAATTTAGTCACTTAATTTCGATCATATTTTTGGGTCATAAATTTCGTATCTAGACGCCCCCAAAAGATGCCCACCTCATTGCGGGCCTGTCCGCTACGCCGCTGTTGAAATATGCAAATAAACTTTTATTGCCAATATTATATCATATTATATCATCCTGAGATTGTTGTATAACGCTAACATCGACCAAAAAGACATCAGGATCATACAGAATTTGTACTGGGATCAGAAGGCGCGTGTCAAATTGGATCATTCAATCAACACAGACGAATTTGAAATGAGGAAGGGTGTCCGTCAAGGGTGCATTTTGTCACCGATGCTTAACCTTCACGTTCAAAAAAATATATTTTCTAGCGCTCTGGAAGGCGAAACAGGCGGGATAAAAATAAACGGTACAGTGATATCAGATATAAGATAAGATCTTCAGCGGCTAGTAAATAAAATAAACATAGTGGGTGGGGATAATGGCCTGAAAATTAATGCTCAGAAAACAAAACTCATGATTGTGAGCAGAAATCCCTTACCCCTGCAAAATGTCGCCATAAATATCGATAATGCGCCCATAGAACGAGTACATGCATTTAAATATTTGGGTACCTTATTAAATGACGAATGGGATCCACAACATGAAATAAAATGCCGCATACAGTAAGCGAGGTAGGCATTCACTAAATTGAGGCCCTTCCTATGCAACCAAAGTCTGTCCGGTTGATCCGGTACAGGATGGTCAAATGTTATGTGTGGTCAATCTTACTCTATGGAATGGAAACCTGGACGCTTAAAGTCACATCAATTAATAGATTGGAAGCTTTTCAAATGTGGTTACTGAGAAGAATGCTCCTCATATCCTGGGTAGATAGAATTCGTAACGACGACGTACTGCAAAGAGCGAATGTGGAGAGGCAGCTCTTTAACTTGATTAAAAAACGCAAGGTAACCTACCTGGGACACATCTTAAGAGGACCGAAATACAGAATACCATAACTAATCCTACAAGGAAAAATTGAAGGCAAGAGAGGAGTAGGGCGTAAACAAATGTCCTGGTTACGGAACATTAAACAATGGACTGGAATAACCAACACCGGCGAATTATGTCAAGGAAAGAACCCTCACTCTGACATAGTCACCTACGCATAATTGCATGGTAGCAGAAGAAGAAGATTATATCATTTAACTGTGTATAGCAGGTCTTTCAATTATAATGCGGTAACAATATATATCAATTTATTGGATAGTGTGTAAAATCTCTATGGCGAAGAAATTTTCATAGAAAGTTAAACTTTATTGTATCTCTTCAATAGAGCTAATGACCGAATGTAAATGTTAAGGTTTGTCCTTTAATGTTATTTTACTGTATATGCGCGCATCTGTGAATTCTTTAATAAATATCGACTCGCCCTCGCCTCACATCTCCCAGTGGCTTGAATATCAGTGTATACGCAGGAGCTATGCAATCTTAGGCGAGGACTGCATACGGGATATACCATCCTTCCGAGGGGATGTAAAACCGTTGGTCCCTTATCTATTAAATGTTAGGCAAGTACTCTCCGATAGAGAAGAGGTTCGGGAAAATTCCGGGTTGGGGGTAGCTCGTCTACAAGCGTAGGTAGCGGAAATAGGCCGACGTTAAAAAAAAATATCGACTTTTTGGTATAGATCTACTATATGTGTGTCTGTATATCTGTGGATTCAGTATATAAATTAACTATTTTATTCTGAAACTAGAAAGAACCGCTCGATATACACAGACAATTATATTAGATAAAACCCTTTCTTGGCCTATCTTACTATTAGCACATACACTTACATCAACACCAAAGGAATATAAATTAAAAATATGCATTTATTCACATTATTACACAGAAAACATTTTCTGATCGGATATTTCGCATATCCAGAAACCCTGGATCATATAAAAATTTCGAAACGTGCTCTGTATATTAACATTAATAGCCATTTGCATTTTTATTTCGCAAATATTTATTTAATGACTCTCACACTTCAACTAATTGTGAATAACTTATCATCCTAATAAAATTAATTGGTTAAAAATGAAACGCAGAGGATCTACGACTATTTAAATAAGATATTACGTAAACCATCATCAGAAACTAACGTGTATTACGAGTTAAGTTATTTCATATATAATTAACACGATATTTACTTGTTACTTAAAATCAATAGCTAAATTGTGACTAGTATCGTGTCACACTTTAGAGAAGGGAACTCATTCAAAAGTATGTGAAGTGTAATAAATAATAATTTAAACTGAGACAGACTTTAATTTGACCTTTTAAATTCTTGAGAATATTATTTCGAGGTTTTAGAAAACGTGAGTCTGTTCTCAATTAATTTTGTTGATGTCATTGGTGGTAAATCGTTGCTCCACCTAATCTCAAGTAGTTTTAATGAAATTTAATGTGGTAGATCTGTGTCTGTATCAATTTCTTGGATACCTACTTACAAAAATGCTAGAATTTTGATATTTTGCAAGTAAATAGAGACTAAGAACGATATTATTCCAAGATAATCCTTTAATTGTTGCTGATAACCATGAGAGTCACATTAAATAAACTGTGATTGCGTACTGTCGAGAAAATGGTATCACTCTGGTAACTATTCCTCCACATTGCACTCATAGAATGCAGCCAATAGATATATAGTCTTTTGAACCATTTAAACAAGATTAAAAGCTGTTATTATTGACTATATGATAAGCAATGTTGGGTCTACTATAAAAATAGATCTAATCAGCTGGAGCCTATTACAACTCATTTTACATCACTGAATGTTATCAACAATTCTTTCAAGAACACTGGCTATGGTGTGATTTCGCAAGGGTATGCAGGCAATGACTTTATAACTTCTATCACCAGTAGCAAAAACTTGAAAAGCAGCAGATACAAAGCTTAGATGTTGCAAGTACAGTTAAAGTATCCAAATCAATTGGAAATTCTGTTAGATTTATTGAAAATATACTTGAAGGAACAATAGCTGAGGACATTAACCGTCACATGAGGAATCAAATAAAAATTATCGACTTACACCACTTCCAAAGGCTCAACCGAAAACCAGTTAAAGGAAATCTTAGGCAAGCGCTTTCCAGATATACACAGACACACCAGAAAAAGATAAAATTTAAGAAAACAATGACAAATCTACTGAATGAAGAAAAGAAATAAATAAAAAACCGAGTAATCCTACAGGCGAAGATAAAACTAATATAGGTGGTAATAAGAACCGATTTAAAGGGAAAATAGACAAAGATACACAAATAAAGGGAAAATATGTTTAAAAATTTAATGGAAATGGCAAAAACAAAGCGAACTAAATGTCAACAGAAGAGAAAATATTCATCAACACCAGAATCAGAAGAGTTTAAGTAATAAGAAAAACTATTTCGGATTCAGATCTTGAAAGTATAGATCCTGAAAAGGAAATACTTCCATATTTAGTGGATGACACGAGTCTTCTTCCTGGGGATTGTATCATGGTACAATTTCCAACAAAAAAGAGTCAAACATTATGTTGGTCAAATTGTATCTTGTTTGTCTCTAAATAATAATGGTTTGTGCTGTCAAATTAGCTCGATATTTCATCTATAGTAAGGAGCGATACTATATTAAAACTACCTTCGCCCTTAAACTTCGATAGTTAGATCTTGCATTCGATTCAATTTTATTTCAGTACATTCAATATACAGCAGCAGCATATTTTCTGTCCAGTTCATTTCTTCTATTATTAAGTTAGTTCCTACATTTAATATGTGATACTATTGTTCAATAATATATTTTAATTTATCTTCTTTAATTTATTTCTTTTTTTATTAACTTTTTAGACTTCTATGTTGAAGTGATTTAACTCTCAAGTTACCTTCTAAGTACTATTTTGTTCAAAATTTATTTTCATTATTAATTTTACAAGTCTTGTCTGAAACTACCCCGACTATGTCCGCAACTGCCCCTGTTGTGTCCAAAAGTACCATGATATGGAGTAAATCCATACAAACGTGAGCTGTTTTAAAAATATTCATAAGTCAAAAACGGTTATATTTATATCAATATGGGAGACATTTTGTAATAGTAAAATGCATGTACTCTGCGACAGTAATTAAAGATTCACATAGGTAAACCCTTTATTAAGCCAGGAATTTTGGTGCTTGGAAAAAACTGTCCGAACATGCCCCGTTCTCCCCTACTGTAACAGTTACTACAGTTACTAAGTTTTAACTGTATATAAAACATAACGACGCGCAATAATCTAGGAAATACATTATAACTAATATAATTATAACACAAAAACTGCACGATTAGTGTCATAAATCATAAGTAATAAGTTTATAATTATGTATTTATTTCTCGTTGTGTTGAATGTTGAAGTTCATTTTTTCAGTAAAGTTTATTTTAAGAATTAACATCCGCAATTACAAAGAATACTATCCGTAGCGTCTTTTTTTAACCAAATGGCTGTTTTTCTTAATTATATTGAACTTAGATAATTTAAAAATGTTGCATGGGTGCCATAAATTCAAATTAAAAGAATTGGATCCAGTTGTTTTAGAATTGGGTAATACTGAAATGTTTTTTTCCTAAAAAAAACAAAAAAACAAAATACGAAAAACTCGAAAAGTGACTCCTACTAAATCAAAAAAGAGCAAATTTTGCACAGAAAGTTTCTGGTTTCCTTTTTTGTATATACACCGGTTTTCAAGTAAAACGAAATCAAAAGCTAATTATTTCTGAGTAGTTGTTAGCGTGCAACATTGGTAGGTTTGAAATTTCTCACGGACTATCATGGTACATGAAAGTAGCATAAATTTAGTAAAAATTATTATCTTGCAGAAATAAAATAAACGATCCGAAACAACTAGGACAAGCTTTTCTATAAAAGTGTGTATTAAATGTACAACATTAATATACCTTGTTTCCCACATCCAATGTGTACTTCATCAAATCTACATTATTTCCTAAATTGTCTCAATGAAATTTAAAATATATAGTTTTTAGATGCATCTATAGCTTCATTTCTACAGTTAATGTTATAGTTTTTGCTAATTTTACTTTTACTAATTTTTAAATCCCTACTATTCCAACTCCCTCTTCCCTACGGAAAAAGCGAACAAAGGGGTTGCCAAGATGATATGGCATATTTATAGATAAGTTGAGTTTATCGGATTACTCGATGTTTTCCTTATTATAACTTAAAACTATAGTTTCTAGATGTGGTTACAAAAAAAGAATAATGGAGTGAAATTAAATAAATTACAAAATTAAATTATTTTCGAAGTCCTGGACATATTTCAAATACTCTCTATAAGCGTCATTAGGATTATATAAGAAAAGCTGAAGTAAATATTAAAAATGATTCCAATAATTTTCGTCTTTTATCAATAGTAAAAAGAGATCGCCTAGCATGCCTTCTCAAATGTCCTACAACTAGACCCAGCTTATTAATTCCAATGATATATAAAGTGCTTTCGCAGATTTCTTCTGTAAATCGTTTTTACCATCATCTAATTCTGCTAACAAGTCCTTAAATTCGATAGACGCATTTCATTATGCTACTTCACAAACTGCATTTTCAATTATCTATTAAACTTTAGGTCATACCTATATCACAGGACTCAATATGTTATATCCAATGGATTTAAGTCTGCTGAATATATCGTAACATCTGGCGTTCCACAGGGGTCCATCCTTAGCCCCCTGTTGTTCATTGTTTTTATAAACGATATTATAGATGTGATGGACGTGAACTCAATGAATGTCTCCGTCTTCAGATGAACTTAGACAATATAAACGCTTGGTAAGAGGAAAACAAGTTGTCATTAAATGCCAGCAAATGCAACGTCATTACGTAGTCTACGCATATAATTTTAAAGTGTTAAATGTGTGACTGGTGCAATGCTTAAAGTACAATACTAAAAATAACATACGAAGTTTTTGAAGAAAGTATAAGCCCGATTAGAAAGAAAAATGGATTTCCCCTCCACTACAAAAAAATGTGCTTCTTTAACTTGATGGCAATAACCAAGTCTGTAGTTAAATTCCTTATATTCTTTATTTCTGTTTGTATTCTTTCTTTGGGATCATCGATGTTATTTGGCTTTGATGCGTATATTTTAGTCTTGTGATATCCCCATAGTAAAAAACACCACGTTGTAGGGTCTGGTAATCTAGTTGGGCGCTCAGTGCCTCTCTGTCAAATCTATTCATTAGAAATTATTTCGTATATTATGGCATAATGGCGTGTTGCTCAGTCTTCTTGAAACCAAACAATTTTACTCGTTAGGGTCGTATGTAGTGCACTTGGATATCTCTGATAATATTTTAAGATTTTACAGCTGTCAAATTTCCTTTGATAATAATGGGCCAATTATATGGTTGCCGACGAATCCTTCCCAAACATTTACTTTTTGAGGACGTATCATGCATCCAATAAGGATTCTCAGCTGACCAATGCTTACAATTCTGCAGGTTCAAAGTGAACATTGATTGGCCAGTCAACGCGATATCAGCACATCACGCCTCGGCAGGCCTTGACATTCGTTTACATTGTCAGAAATTGAAATGGGAATGTACTTTTGAGATTTACTAGTCAATGTTACAATTGAAGAGGTGGGAACTGACATTTTTAGTGGAAGAAGATGTTGAAGTCATTTTACAACTTATGATGTTAACTCACCACGACACTATGTATATTTATTAAGATATTACTTCTTATATTTTTTATGGTATAAAGGCCCAAAGCCATCCAGCCAACGAAGGGTACACGCTTTTTATCCAGAAGTTTTTCAGAAATCGGGATATTATAACGATAATATAGTTAACACCGTAGAAATATTTTTACCATTGACTATGGTGCTAAAGTAATTTACTACGCCTTTATCTAAATATTGTAGTTACAGTTAAAACATGACTGGTCACTGTCTGTTTCTATTGGAGAAATGTTTGTTATCTATGTTTCTACAAATACGTTATTCACTTTCCTAGACTTTATTATGGAAAAGTAGTTAAAATTATGTGAATTGTTTATAATAAGATATATAATTGTTGGCGTCATTTTAAAGGAAAATTATAACGAAATAAAAAATATCTATTTTTGTATTTGGAATATTTTTCATACTTATTTTCAGTAAATAATTAAGCATTATATTAGTTTCGACTGCTTATAGTATTACATCAATTTGCATTTTTAATTAGATCAATAATAGTAGCCGTGCATTAGTTGTGTACCATTAAATAATTAATCATAGGCATTGTTGTTTCCTGAATCAGGGTCAGTATTAATACCATTATTAGTAGAGTTAATACTCAATTATTATTAATGATAAAATGTAATGTTCCAGTTATTAATGTATCAATTGATATGTATTACAGAAAATTAAACGTATTATTAAGACTTTCCCCAAATTAAATAATTTTCTCTTATTTGGTTACTACAATGACTGTTGCTTATGGATTTGTTTGCAAAAGAATGTTGATAGTAAAATCATGGGGCTAAAATTTCCTACATTAATAATGGCAAAAATATAAAAACCGTTATATTTAAAAAACAAATGTTTCAAGTTAATAAATAATATTAATGGTATTAAAGGAAGCTCCTAGGCAAAATAGAACTAAAGTTTTAGAAAACTACAAGAATGATTTCAAATTTTATGAGAAAATTCAATTCAAATTTATGAGAAAAATAAATAATATGAATGCCGCAATATTATACTCAATTCAATATTTTTCTACCTAATAAAGAATCAGGACTTGTTACACGAGTAAATTGTTAGAGATAGCTTTGCCTTAGTTATTATTTTCAACTGATTAAATAATATCTTATTATTTATTTGTTCAACAGGCAAAGTACTTAAATATCGATATTATTTATTATAACTAGGAAGATTTTTACGTCGTCAGCATACAGGGTGTCCCATAAATAATTGTAAACAGAGCAATGGCAGATTCCTTATGTCAAAATATCACGATTTAATTTTTTTTTTTAATTTAATCAAACTTACCTTAATCGACTTGAACCTATTGAGGATAACGTAAGGAAAATTACATTTATTAAGTAAAATTTAAAGAAAATAAGTACAAAATATGAGAGGCTGATATTTTGTAATTGTTTTAGTAGTAATTGGTGATCAAGTCTGTCAAACACTTTAGAGAAACCATTACAAATCACTATTTGACTACGTTATACTATATTGTCTGAAAGTTATTTGTGGCATTCTACGAATATGCTTTCCTATTATTTGGGTTTTCTACCACATGTATTGATATCCTCTTCAAAACAAATCACCGAATCTACAAAATAATAAAATTATTGCAAAAAAGCCTCTGCGCCCATGACGTTTATGCCAAAGGAAAAGTCAGAGGTTATGTTTTTCAAATAATATAAATCGGAATAAACACAGAAATAATGTATTTTGCTGACGTTTCGGAAAGTAATCTCTTTCCGTTTTCAAAGCTTTTTTTAGAAGAACTCTTATTTTGTTGTGTATGTCAAATAACACAGCTTTAAGATTCTGTTTATGTTATTTCCCTAGATACTTACTACTTACACAGAACATAGAACTGATGATATTTTCTTTTAGATAATGTTGAGTTTGTTAAGTTCTTCTTTTAACATTGGTTGCCAGGTTGTACAAATATCTACAGAACAATTCGATACGCACTTATCTTCATTTAATAAGATTATTGCTGATTCTTTAATTTTTCTTTTTTTGGTATCTGTTTCTTTTGTTAAAATTTTTGCCGAGTCCCAGTTTATTCTATGTCCGTTTTCCCAAGCATGTTTACAAATCTTTGATTTCTGAATTTCATTTTTTCTAATGTAATTCTTGTGCTCATCCAACCTCACACTAAAAGATCTGGATGATTCACCCACATAACATTTATCACATTCGCACGGGATATTGTAAATACAGTTTTTTGAATTCTGCTCCCTGTTTATCGGTTTTGTTTTTGTTAAAATAGATCTTAAAGTGTTCCCCGTTTGAAATATCGTCCTAACATCAAATTTGTCACCTATACGGCGTAGCTTTTCCGATAGTCCGTATACATAAGGAATTATTGCTGTATAATGACGTTCAGGTTTTTGTCGTACGTGATTGTCCCTATTTTCAACATTTATGAAAACTCTATCAACAAAGGCTTCAGGATATTGATTTTGTACTAGAACCTTTTTGATAAATTTTTTCTCATTATTTAATATTTCATTATTAGATGAAATTATTTTGGCCCTACCGTATAAACATTTTACAACACCCCTTTTAATATTTATTGACTGATTTGAGTTAAAATTTAGATATCTATTAGTATGTGTTGGTTTTCTATAAATGTTTGTTTCAATTCTATTATTTACCCTTCTAATTAAAACATCTAAAAACGGTAGTTCATTCCTACTTTCTACTTCTAATGTGAATTTAATAGACGGTTTCTTACTATTTATATTTTCCAAAAAGCTATCTAGTAAATCGACACCATGAGGCCAAATTACAAAGATGTCGTCAACATATCTCCATCAAACAACCGGTTTGTTTAAACAATTTTGAACATGTGTGTTTTCAAAGTTCTCCATAAATATGTTGCTTAAAATTGGTGATAATGCAGACCCTATAGCCATACCAAAATCCTGCTGATAGAACTCATTGTCCAATTGAAAATAGGTTGTTTTTATACACAGTGTTAAGAGTTCCATTATGCTATTTACACTTAATTTAGTTCTAGTTTCCAAATTATTATCATTTAGCAAATTGTCTTTAACTATTTTTAAGGTTTCACCAACCAGAACATTGGTAAAAAGACTAACTACATCAAAACTATCCATCAGGTATGATTCATTAATATCGTTTTCATAAATTTTTTCTATAAAATGTTTACTATTTTTAATATATGAATCGGTATTTCCAGATAAAGGATCAATAATTTTAAGTAAAAATTTTGCCAAATTATGACATGGTGAATTAATAGAACTCACAATTGGTCTCAAAGGAATATTTTGTTTATGTGTCTTTGGTAAGCCATAAAAATGAGGAGGCTTACTATGATGAGGTGTAAGTTTCCTTCATTCAAAATCATTAAATTCATGTTTGTATTTAAACAAAGTTCTGTAAATTTTGCTCTCTATTGATTTTGTTGGATCTTTGTTTAGTTTTGAGTAGGGTCCTTTATTTACAAGAGTCATGATTTTTGTGTTATATATATCTTTATCTATAATAACTGTGGCAACCTTTGTCTGCTGGTAATATTTTTATACTTTCATCGCGTTTTAAAGGATTTATCGATAACTTTCCTTCTGGAGTTAAATTATCTTTAATTTTGTATTGCTTCTCTAAAGCAATTTTTGCCCGTATGCGATATTCATTACCATTATCTGTTGGTAAATTTTGAGCCGTTTTTTTTATTGCCTATGTTTTATACTCAGAAATATACTGAGTTACAGAAAATGTGTTGTTTTCTACATCCAGACATGTTTACTACAGAACTGACGATTTGATCTAGGTACATCGTTTTTCTTTTCTTTACACATGAAGTGCAAAGAAAATTCTAGAACTGTTCCCTCGAGTGAGAATTTTTATTTTTAACTTTTTAACGGCGTATATCTTTGTAGATAGTAAGGGTACAATAACTGTTCACATACGATAATAATTAGTACACTTTTTTAGGCAACTGTCACAAAAAATAACGTTTATGGGATCTGACAGCGTTCCTAAAGTATAATCTCTTTCTACTGATTTGTTAATCTTATTTTTTTGGCCGATGGGCCTAGCAGTCATCTTCTGGCTTTATTTGAGTTGTGTACCTTCCTTTTCCGTCCGCATGTCTCTTTGTGCTGACGAAAGCTAGCGCAGAGACAAGCTGTTGTGCTTTCGCGTTGTGGGATAGAAAGGATAAACAATTTTGCTCAGGAATGGCACACGATCCCACCGTGGATTTGCAGCGGGTGTTGGTACCAGGCCTGGGGATCCACTGACAAGGTAGACAGTAGCTAGCTCTCATTCAGCAGCATGACTAATGTGTCTTCTGAGAACGGCTTCATCCATCGGGCTGTCAGACTAGTTAAGTCAAACAAAATACGGACAACATATTTGCCCTGATCCAAATTTTTGTAGACATAGTCAATAAAGTAAAAAGACGCAGTTTCTGTATATTTATCAGGTCTGAAACCATGTTGCCATGGTGTAAGCATGATTTTAAGTTTAATTAACTCAAGAACTCGGGATATTTCAAATTTTTCCAACAGCTTAGAACATACACTTAATAAATGTATTTGCCGATAGTTTTCAATGTCATTATTATTCCCATCGTGACACCATCAACTCTACATGATTTCTTATTCTTAGGATTTCTAGTAACATAATATAGCTCATTAGGTGAAATAAGCTCAATATGAGATGGATTCCATGATATTGTCTGACAGTGTGTATGGCTATGATAAATTTTAGCTAAAAAAATCGTTAACTTTGCTAATAGCCGCAGATGCAAAGTGGGTAGAGAAAAGATTTACTACTTCATTTTTGTCAGTAATAATATCATTATTGAGCTTTAGTGTTATTAGGGCATTTTCATTTTTGGTTCTACCTAACTATTTGTTAATTATTCTCCATGTGTCCTTTGTCTTATTTTTAGCATTTCTAATTTTATTTGTGAAATAATTTTCTTTAGCGGTATTTATGTTTTGTCCTAGCTTCCATACACAGTCCACCAGTTTAGATATCAGCGCTATTATCCACGCTTGTAGTTATTCTTACTTTTATATTGCAACTGTATGCTACAGTTTCCTTCAGCAATTATGGAGCCGTTTGCAAACCAACTGGGGCGAGCTTATTCCAATTCCACTCTTCACTTTCAATGAATAGAATATTATAGGACAGCTTGAGCATTATCAAGTGTATCATTTACTTATAATTTTACTTTCATCGGAAACAGTTCCAAAACAAAACTTACTTTACCTCCATTATCATCACTGAGGAGCCTTTTTCCTATTTTTTGTCGCAGAAAAGGAAATTTGTATGAACGAGATTTAAGTACTATTATAGAATGAAATGAAGAGTAACAGTCCTTATCAGCTCATAGGAAAACATTAAGAGAATGTTTCTATTACGCTTCCTGCATTTAAAGTGATTGTTGTTGCGTTATCTCGCAATTGACAGGATGCTTTACCCATGTGCAAAACAATTACATACTCATTCACTTTTATTTTTTAGCGCTTTTACAAACTGAAGGTGGCATGTATATACATTCTGAAGTTACACAACAAGCCTTGTTTAGCAAGGTTGACGTACCGTAGCGTCTAGTAGCGTTGAGGCCAGTTGGTTTTAAGTTGGACTCGCGTAAAGATATTTAGTTTGTTTAAAGTGACTTAACAATAACAATAACATTAAAAAACCGCAATAGACTCGCTGAATGTAAGTATTTGATACTATTATATTTGATCGCGTACGTTAACATGAAATTAACAGCTGGTAAATAAGTTTACATTCAATGAATCATTTACTAATCGTTATATAATTATAAACTAGATGTGCAATCACGCATATTTCTTTTACATCATAAACAGGATAAATTGTTTAAAATATGTTGCTACAGATTCTTTATTTGCAAATAAATAAATAAATTCGAAGAATGAGAAGATACACAAGTCTTTTCAATATTTATTTACTCTCTGTTAACTAGTAGGAAATAGTTATTTTTTTCCCTAGGCAGTAAAATGACGGTTTGTTTAAAGACTATTTAAATATTTATTTTTAAATAAATTTGTTTCATAAAACCAAAGCAAATTAAAATCATAATTAATTATCAACATGATCAGTTGTAGTACTTGTAGCACCATTAACATCCTCATTATCATAATCCTTTATTTTATTTGTACTTGAAGTACAGGCTCTCTCGAAAATGAAGCTGTTGTATTTAACTACCTTGAAGAGGCCTAAATATGTAAATATAAAAGTGATACGGTGATAAAACTGAAATTTTTATTACAAATTGAAAGCATATGTATATATTATACAGTATGGTGAAAATGTATGGAACAAATTCATCATTTCATAGGCATATGGTTTAAAAAAACATTTTTTGATATTTGTACGAGGCGTAGCTAGATAAAATATTAAACTATGAGGGGAGAGGGGATATTGTTCTGGGAATATTAAAAGACAGTTTTGATAATAATAGTGGTGCGCCAATAATGTTGTTAATAATTTTAAAAAAATATACTTGAGACATGCACTCTTGCCTACGACATAAAATAAATATTTGCCCGCCCTGTATATTTTATTTAATTAATATTAGTATACGGGTAGATACAGTTAATATACCTTCCGAAAAAATTAATGGGCTATGTTCCTATTTAAAAAATCATCGACTACATCACTGCAACAGCGCGGATGACGTATCAAATTATCTATATACAGAGGCTGTCCAATAAGATTGCAGCGCCCCACTAATTTTGCCACGTTGCAGAGAATATAGTACATTAAGAGCGTTATGAATTGAAAAAACCTGTCAAAGTATGAATTGAGGGGAACAAGCTCTTCTAGCTTCTCTGTAAAAGTGATCCTAAAGAATTGCAAGATTCTGGCTGCCGTCAAATTTTCCACAAAAAAAAGGAACAATCAAATTATCACCAATAATCCCACAAGAAACGTTCGCTTCCTCAGAATACTGTTTATTGTAATTAATTATCTACTGAGGATTATCAAATGACCAATATCTACTATTTTGAGCAGACGCGGTGTCGTTAGTAGTGAAAGTTGCTTCATTAGTCCATATAATATTTTTTTCAAAAACCTACAATAATTTAAGATTTCTCCTTGAAGCCATAAACAAAATTCCAACCTCTTTACCAGATCTCCCTCCTCCAAGGTATAGAAAAACTTTGGTTTAAATGGCTTTATTCAATTCTTTTGAAATAGTCACGAATTTTATAAACAGAAATACTTACCTAAAATTCGAGACATCTGCCTAAGACTTAACTTTGCATTATTTTCATTATTTCTCAAAAAATTTAAGACATTTTCACCATACACATGATTTCGGTTTTGGTTTCTTACTTTTTTATTCGCTCCTCCTGTAGAATTAAATATTAGGTTATTCTAAGTACTGTCATGTTAGATATTGAAAGACGATCTGGATGCCTTCTATTAAATTCTTCGGCTGCTTCACGAAAAGAGGGCACATTGTGTAGGAATTAGTTTTTGCTCACCCTGTATCTAAGATGCTTAGCTATCAGCGTGACTGAGTCGGACGGGATGGCGCTTTTGCAAGATCAGCTCCTTTTTGGCAAGGATGATATAGGTTGGAAAGGAGGGACATTATGTGTGGAACTGTTTTAAAAGTAGTACATTGTAATATTATTCGAGTTATAAAGTATTGTTTGCTAATTGTTGATATATGTTTGGTATTAAACGTTACGTTTTCTTACAATTGTCACCTACTAATCTCGCTATTTCTACATTTTCAGCAGTCGTAAGACTATTTTCATCCATTGTTACTAATAATGAATAACACTTGACGATATTTTCAAAATACCACAAATATGAAAAATGTCACCTTGTGGCTTTTCTTTATTGGCAAATAACAAGTATCCATAGGCGACTTGACAGAACGTGTAAAACCATTTTTTGGTAACTTGCATCGTATTTGTTAATAAAGAAAAGTCGTAGGTGACATTTTCCACATTCTCAACTGTTTTATTTTGAAAATATCGTTAAATGTTATTCATTATTAGATGGAGTTTCAATTCATGACGCTCTTACTGTACTTATATTGTAGTAGTTTAACGATCATTTTTACAAAAGATAGATAGATCGCAATAGCCCCCTCATTGAGTGAGCTCCCAGGTCTCAGGACATCACACCCTACAAGACAAGACCAACAAACAGGGACGAGTTGTGCGAGAGAATAAGAGAGGCCTATAAGTCAGAATTTAAAGAGACGGATTGAAAATGTATTTTGTCTGAGGGTCATTTGGCCAAAGAAGATGTAATTTAAGTTGAATGTTATAGTAATAATAATAAACTGATTTTTCAATTTTCAATTTTTCATAATTTTTATTTGCATGAAAATTTTAATTTTTAAGCGATTCTGAATAACTTTTTATTATAAAATTTTTCATGTTTGATACTATGCATCGAATCATGGTAGACCTTGGAAATTCACCAGGAAGTTGTTAATGCCCAAAATAAGTGACACCCAGTCAACCTACCATTTGCCAAAAAATCGTCTATATTATCCACCAACATGGCAAAATTAGTGGGGCTCTGCGAACTATTAGACACACTCTGTATATATACCAATATATATATTGAAGATAAAAATCTACATGTCTCTGAATTTTTTAAAACCATATACCTATGAAATAATGAATTTATTCCATACATCTCCACCATACTGTATAATATCCTTATCTACATATTTGCATCTGGTAGTAGCCTTAAATTTGCTCCAAACATCTTAACCATATCAATTAATATGTAACAAATTTGCAATATCTTTATTACTAGTTTTGGCTTTTATCCTCGTTAAAGTTTAGCGACAACATCCAAGGTCGCCATTAATTTGAAAAAGTGTTGTTTGGCAATGATTTATAAAATTATAGAGAATATATCTTACTATAAACTTGTCCGTTCAATATTTTTAATAGTGAACTTGCCATTCAAAATTAATAGATTTTACCTGAAACACGGACTTTTTCCTTTTCAATCGATGCTATCACTTTTTGTATCTTAAATATTAAAATGATTCATGCATGACACATAAATAAAATAATATATAACATTTTATTTAATAAAATGAGTACAACAAAACAAGATGAGTATAACAAGCAATATGATTTTTAAAGTATTATAACATTTAATAAAAAATAAATTGAGAAAATTATTACAAAAACATTTTTATAACGTGCCAAATATAGAAAACAAAAAGTGGCATAGTATAAATTATGTAAATAAGGTTAGCAACTAAGTATGTAATAGATTAAATAAATTAGGTATTAATACAATATCAACGAATAGGAATAATTTAGGTCGCTTGTTGGTTAATAATAAAGAAAAGACAGAAGATATTAAAAAATCGGGGGTATATGAAATAAAATGTGACGACTGTGATGCCGTATATATAGGTCAGAGTGGCCGTAGCATAGAAGTGAGGTTAAGAGAACACAAACAGTCTATTTTATATAATAAAAAATCTGGTTTCGCCGAACATTGCATTGAGCAAAATCACGTTTTTAACGGTAGTAGTGTTAAACTTTTGCATAATCCAAACAAAGGAAAGATCCTAGACATGCTTGAAATTTTAGAAATTAAGAAGGCCCTAAGAAACCATAACAACGTCACAAATACACAAACAGAATTTATGAACAATCCTGTACTAGATACAGTAATAAAATTAAAATTAAGTTCGTAGTTCCGGATTGTATTGTTAAATTTTAAGAAATAGCAAATTAGCAAATCAAGTTATTATCCCCTCTAGGTGGGTGGAGGATTTGTGAGATATATACTGTGAACCACCACTTTCAGGTCAATTTTTAAGACTCTTTGATAATGGTCGCAGGGCTGAAACATATGTCAGGTAAATCTGAACAAAACTAATGAAACAATAAACCAAGTGCGTATTGTAACTATTCTTTTGAATATTTACAATTATTCTAGCATTTTCGTTTAGATACGAAATTTAAGGTTTTTTGCAAAATGTAAAAGAGCTCTTAACCATTAAAAAATGTGACAAACAATATAATACTCTCTTTTCTTTTTCTTCTTTGGAAATAAACATTAATGACATTTATTAGATAATATAGCTTTTTTGTTATTATTGTATCAGATTTTGTACACCAGATTTTTATTTTGTCTTGATTTTTAACGATTTCCACCAAGATTTCCAACAATTCCCAATGAAAGCGTGAATTTGACAATAATGAGCTGTTCCATTTTTTGGAATAGAGAGGGATCAGATCGATATTTCAGATTCTTCACTAGCATTAAACTGGTTAGTCACTTAAGGATTTTGGAGCTAATCCATTTTGAGTCCATGATCAAACCCACTCACTCAATGCCAATCAAACAGGACCTTGATTGTCTATTTGACGTGCTAATTGAAGGGGTAGGAGTGGGCGTAGCAGGGCCTAAATGTAGTCTATTCAGAGCCCTCGGTAATACTCCTACCATCTCCAGGCATAAATCTATGCTATAGATCTGTGTGCCCAGGAATGCCCAAATAAAAGCATTCGAAGGGCAAAGGTCTATATTATTATGAGATAGTCAGGCAGCATTAAAAGCTCTAAGGTCCCTATACTTTTGAGTATAAAATTTCCTGGGAATGTAGACAATCACTGAAGCAACTGGCTAACAACAACAAGGTTACCTTGATGTGGGTGCCAGGGAGTACAAGGTAACGAAATTGCTGACAGCTTTGTGAAAAAGGAGCTGAAGCATCGGACCTGAACCGTTCTGTGGCTTGGCCAAGGGACACATAATAGAGGATATCCAAAACTGGGAGAACGAGCAAATAAAGTGCTACTGGAGGAATACTCCAGGCCAAAGATAAATGAAAAAGTTTATAACTTATTCGACAAAGAATGCCACAAGACTTCTCGAACTTGAAAAGTCTGAACTAAGGCTGATAACAGGCCTTCTAACTGGTCACTACCCCTCGACATATCATTTCAAGAATATGGGCAAGGCAGTAGAAGACAAATGCAGATACTGCGATACTGCAACTGAAACTGCGGAATATATACTTTGTGAGTGCAAGATATTAATCCGCACTAGGCTAAAGTACCTGGAACAGGCGAAATTAATGCCTGAAGACAGGGAAATTGGTCCCCAGGAAAATCACAAGCTTTGCAAAAAGTCTTGGAATCCTGGGCAAAAACTAGTTGTAGGGTAATTGACAAAAGAGCTTTTAGGTTGAAGTGAATTAAAGCTACTCAGGGCCAAATGACTCCTGAAACAATTTACAAATCTACAACATTAAACTGAACGTTAAGTATAGGGTCAATACCCTAGAAATATAAGCACATATTTGAATGCATAATAATGCATTTATATTATATCTACAACTCATATGACAATGAGTGTATTTAATCGCCGCGATGAGTTTACCCCGATACAATCACATTTGCTTCAACAAAAGTAAACATGCCATTAAGTAACAGAAATATTAATATATTAGCAACTACTTGCGTGGGTCCCAGATCTCAGAAGAAACTGTCAAATATAGTATTTTCTCGCATTTTATTTTGAGGTATACAGATATATTAATATGTTAGCATCTACTTCTACATATTTCGTTACGCCAAATCGATTGACGTGTGTCTAGATCCCGAAAGTGATACTATATTGAATTATTTACGAGAAATTCTCAAATATAGTATAAATAAAAGCACAGATAGCTACAGTAAAAAAATGCTCAACTCAAGAAGTTAAAACGTTGGCTGTCATTCCCTCACAGTTATTGGTTCTATAACAGTTTTGCAATAAACAGTTAATTTTAATCCTGAAAATTAGAATCAAAGGGAACTCAAAAGAGCCACGATCACTTCAACAAGTTAACATAGTATATTAAATATATGTACAAGTCAAAACAGAATGGTGATATATCGAACATATCGAACCTATAGAGATTTCTCAAATTTTAATTATGAGTTGTTTAATGTTGACTTACAGAGTACTCGATGGAATCTCATATATGAAATGCAGGATATTGACAGTATGGTAAGATACATGAATGATCACTTATTATCGTTATTTAATTTACATGCACCACTGAAAACGGCACGTTTTACTAGGCCTCCAGCCCCTTGGTTGACAGATAATGTAAAATTCATGATGAATCTTCGAGATAAAGCCCTAAAAAAATATAAAAAATCTAAAAACATTGAACATTTTAATTATTATAAACAGCTCCGAAATTACACGACATTTGCAATAACAACGGAAAAGAAAAGATTCATGGAACATAGACTTCAAAACATAGTAAACAAACATGGAAGACACTCAAACATCATTTTGGTATAAACAATAAAAATAATAACTCGGGATTCAATTTAAATAAAAATGTAAATGAAATAAATCAATTCTTTTCTGATATTTGTACTCGTTCACAGCCAGATATGGATATAATAAACTTTTACGAAAATAATTTAAAAACGCATTTTCAAGAAACTTTAAAGTTTAAGTGCGTCTCGGAAGATGATGTCTCTAAGATAATCATGAATATTAAATCGAAAGCATGGGGTTTGGATGGTATAAACATAACATTAATTCAACTTTCATGCCTGTTTCTGATACCATACATTTCATATATAGTAAATTATTGTATCCGACACTCAACTTTTCCTGAAGTCTGGAAAGAAGGGCGTGTTGTTCCTGTAGCAAAAATAGACTCTCCTCAAGAACTTAAAGACTTACGGCCTATAACGATACTTCCAGCATTTTCAAAAATTTTAGAAAGGATCTTGGAAAATCAGTTACGCAATCACCTAGTTGTTACTAATATCCTGCGAAACACTCAATCTGGTTTCAGACCTGGGTATAGTTGTGGCACTGCCCTTCTCAGCATAACCGATGACATCATGACGGAAATTGATAATAAGCATTGTGGGGCTCTAATTCTACTTGACTACAGTAAGGCCTTCGATATGATTGGCCACGAGATCCTATTCTCAAATCTCCACTATATTGGACTAAGTAACTCAGCAATAGAATTAATTAAACATTATTTATCAGATCGATCTCAAAGAGTGATATTGGAGGGAGAATTGTCAGATAGCTGTAATATCTCAAGAGGTATTCCACAAGGATCAATATTGGGGCCGCTCATTTATACAATATACACATTAAACTTTCCCTCTATCTTAAATACATGCAAAGTTCATATGTACGCTGATGACACCCAACTATATCACTTTTTTGAGAAGCATAACTATAGAGCTGCTATTACTGGTATAAATAAGGATATAGATGGGCTAGTTAGTCTATCAAAGAAGCATGATTTATTAATAAACTCGTCAAAGTCATCGGTTCTGCTATTTGGAAGTATTCAGCCAGACACTAAAAATGTTGTATTTCCATAGACATGTTTTCAGCGTGAAATTAAAAACATTATTATGTAATAGCCTTGTCCTCTCCCAATTTAACTATTGTGATTATGTATATGGACCATGCCTAACTGTTAGAGACAGCAATCGAATACAAAAGGTTCAAAACTCATGTCTGCGGCTTATCCATGGAATTCGTAAATATGACAGAATATCCCATACATTGTCCGTGACGAGGTGGTTAAATATGGCAAACCGAAGAAAACTCCACACGAATGTTCTTTACTACAAAATATTAATTAAAAAAATTCCTCCATATTTAAGCGAAAAAATTAAGTACAGAACTGACGTTCATAATGTAAATGTTAGAAGAAAGGAACAGCTTACAATTCCTCAACATAAGACGGCCATGTTTCAACGATCCTTTTCATTTAATATTGCAAAGAATATGAATGCTCTCTCGGTAAACCTTCGGTCAATGACGCTGCGGAAATTTTATAAGTATGTGCATGATTTATTATTTTCAGAACAAGAGAGGAGTCAGTAGTGCTTGTTTCTAGTGTACACTGGTGGCTAAATTTTTAATATGTAAAATAAATCTGTATGTTATACATAAAAAGCTAAAATTCAATCTTTTTGATTACTTTAATGATGCTAACTAATGTTGCCCCACCCCAGGTTCAAGAAGAATAGCAGACATTCTTAGTCTGAATCTTGCACCTTTTAATTTAGTATATAACATTTTGTGTATTGTCGTTGTTATTTTGTACTCGTTTATTTATTGTTATATATTTAAATTAATAAAGACATTTCTTATTATTATTATTATTATTATATATTAGATGGGGATGAGAATGATAATATATCTCCGTATGTCCAATATATCTCAAAAGAAAGTGCGGAAAATACCATTTTTGACAGTATTTTGTGAATAGTTTGACATAGGACAACTTCTGGGATTTGGGACATAAGATCCGCCACAATCAAAGTGCACAATGTGCGTTTCCAAATCACCTTAATTGGTGGCAATGAATCGATTTCCTTTCATAGGAGACAGTGGAATACTGAACTTTCGTAGTAGGTATTTTTACTTTACTACACATTTATTATTTTTACATTAATATTTGTGTATGCTTGAGAAGGAAATGGGATAAAGTACAATTTTTGACAGTTTCTCGTGAATAACTCGAGTTAGGACTACTTCTAGATTCTGGCGTATCAAAATACATAAAATTGGATGCTACCATACAATTTATGCACACTTAAAAAAATGCGAAATATACTTCTTTTTCTGGTTTTATTTTCAAACTTTATAATATTCTTCAATGAATCCAGTTTTATAAGGTTTGCCAGACTTTTTATTATCATAGGACAAACAATAAACAAAATTACTAAATATTTGATATGGTTAATTGCAATTTTAATCAATAGAAGCAGTATCATCATTTAAATAGAATAAGTACGTGATAGCAGAGCAGAAAAATGATATTTAGTGAATTAAATATGACTCGTTTCATATTTTGTTACAATTTGAGTAAATCTTAATAAATTAATTGTCCTGAACGTTGATTTCCTTGACACTTATTTGTGCAATTATAAAATTCACATAACTTCAGCTGAACCTAAATGTTTAGTCATTAAGTAAACTCATTAAAACCCAGCTCTCATTAATTCATTTGTATACTGTTATAATTTGTTTACAATATTTATAATGGTATAGGAATACATAATTTCGAATAGGAAAAACATTTTCTATTTACCTTTTTCCCATATGAGCTCTCAGACTTAAAAGTATCAATGTCTATTAGATAAGTCATGGAAATTTTAATCATTGAGTAACATGAGACGGAGATTTGCGGCAATTTTAATTGTAAACTTTCCATTAATTTAGTAAGTGTTAGATAACATCGTATCGTATTAAAATACTTTTTAAGGTTAAATAAAACTGACACTGGAACAAATTATTATGGTATATTATTTTACAATGTTCGACCAACGCATGTGAAGCAATATAATTTAAACAAGTTCAAAACGTTTGTGAAGAAATTTTTACTCAGGAATGCATTTTATTCAACTATGAATCCTGGAGGCGATTTTAATATCTGGTAATTCTTAACATTAATGTAAGTATTATAGCGCAATCAAAATAGATACAAGTACAAAATTATCTGGACATTTTTTATAGCAGTGTTTATTTGCATAAAAAATTTCTTTAACTTTTAGCAAAAAAAAGAAAAACTCCATCGCGGCAACATTGTTATATATAGATATGTCTCTTTTGGCAAACATTTACAGAAAAATACTTATAATTCAGAACATAGGTTTTACAGAAAAACCGTAACAGAAAAAGTTGTTGGAAACTTAATTTTCTTTAAAATTAGACAAGCTGAGATGAAAAAGATTCACCCGACTATCTGCAAAGTAAATTCCAATCAAATTCCTTAACACTCAGCATAATTGTTTGGAACTTTACCGCGCAGATGAAAAACGCAATAAAAACTGTACTATCTCATTAAAATACCGTTACTCTCTATACTATTTCGCCCGCAAATTGAATCATTTACCTTTATAGCTTTTCAATATACTTGTTTGATGACATCACACCGAATGGTTCACCGGAGTTAATAATGGACTGGTAAAGTTTCTATTGCTTTTTTTATCTGTACCGTAATTCAGGATGTTACTGTAACTGTTTATTTTAGAGAAGTTGTAGTAATAATTTGTTAAAATAAATTTTTTTTCAAAATATGACACACGAAAATCAGATTTTTCGCAACTATTTCCACAAAAATTATATTTTTCTCGATGTTCTGTGATTCAAAATCTTCAGTTTTCTGCTCAATAACTGATTTATCTTCATTTTCACTGTTGACCATAATCATATTTCCACACGATTTCCTGGTATACACGGTTACTGGCAATTCGATACATTCCTTTGGAGATGTGATGGGGCATGATCTAAGAAGTAAATTTAGCCCTAACATATATATATACAAAACTCAATAGTTTTTGAGATATTTCAATTTTTTTGTTTTTCTCAAAAAATTAGATCTTAATGTCTTAAAAGTTAATTTCCGAAAAATCTACTTGACATTTTTAATTTTTTTTACTGGATTACTTGTCTAATATTATAGATATCCGTTTGGAATGAAAAATATCCGGAAACATTTCGATCATGTGAACATTTAAAATAAAAACTTGTAAAAATTTTTTTAAAAAAATCAGTTATGAAATTTACCTATTAGGTTTTTCAAAAAAATATTAATGTAGCACGCGTACAAATTATTATAAAAACTTCCTTATTTCAATAGCTATCTAACTAGGTAGAAATGTTTAATGTACCCTTGATAGTTCTAATCAAAAATTTGTAAAGATAATGCTGGTGGCGGAATTTATTAAACGACTAATCGTCCATTTTCATTTAAGTCAGTCAGTCCTTGACTTTGACGTTTGTGCATATATGTCATTAACTGACATTCTTATCTCCGTGTCCCTTAAGTTTGTTGGTCTTGTTAAATTAGTTATTGAAGATTTTGATTTTGCTCGTAGTTGTTATTAGTTGTTGTTATTGTATTTTCTGTGCCATGGCCGCGTATGCCAACGCAGAATACGCTGTTATCTTGTTTGTCTATGGATACTGTGGCGGCAACGCTGCTGAAGCTCGCCGAGAATATGGTCTTTGGTACCCTAACCGCCGCTTACCAAATGCACGTGTATTCAGTACGGCATATCGAAATATCGCTGAAACTGACTCCGTGAAATGTAGAAGAAGTGACGCTGGTGCTCCTCCCGTTTATGAACCAGATGATGAGGAAGAAATATTGAGGTATTTTGAGGAAGACCCAACTATTTCAACTAATAAAGTCGCAAGACTAACCGGAGCGTCACAATGGAAAGTTTGGTGTACGATACGTAGAGTTGGATGTCATCCTTACCACTATACCCTTGTCCAAGGCTTGAAGGAAGGTGATCCTGGAAGGAGAGTGGAATTCTGCCGCTTTATGTTAAATTCAGATGCAGAAAGTGGAAATTTTTTAACAAGTATTTTATGGACGGACGAGTCGAAATTTAATCGCGAGGGTATAACAAATTTCCACAGCCTACATTATTGGGCAGAGGAAAATCCCAAGTTAACACGTGAAACTAGTTTCCAAATGAAGTTTTCTATTAATGTGTGGATGGGAGTCATTGGCCAATATTTAATAGGGCCACACTTTCTTCATAAAAATTTAAACGGGGAAATCTATGAAATTTTTTTAAGAAATGATCTGGCGGTGATTTTAGAAGATGTTCCTCTCGCCGTCAAACAGCGAATGATGTTTCAGAACAACGGTTGTCCAGCACATTATCGGCTGACAGTACGACAGTTACTTGATCAACGTTTCCCTAACCGTTGGATTGGAAGAGCGGGCCCAATACCTTGGCCAGCGCGAAGCCCTTACTTAACACCCCTTGATTATTACGTATGGGGTCATATGAAGGAGATGGTCTATGCCACACCAGTCAATACTATAGACAACCTTAGACAAAGGATAGTCGATGCTGCCCAACACATAAGGCATAATCTGACAACCAGAGTAACAAGGACGGAAATAAGAAGACGCTGCCGTGTCTGTATACGGAATAGGGGCTCCCATTTTGAGCAAGACATATAAAAAATAAAGTACAACTTTGAAATTAAATTCTACTTTTAAAATGTTTTTTACTGTTTATCTAAAAATAAAATTCGTACTACTTGTGTTATTTTTACTAGTATTTTCTTAGAACTATTAAGGGTATTATTGAACATTTGTACCTTGTTAGATAGCTATTGAAATAAGGCAGTTTTTATAATAATTTATACGCGTGTTACGTTAATATTTTTTTGAAAAACCTAATAGGTAAATTTCATAGCTGATTTAAAAAAAAAATTAAAGTTTTTATTTCAGATGTTCACATGATCGAAATGTTTCCAGATATTTTTCATTCCAAACGGATATCTATAATATTGGACAAGTAATCCAGTAAAAAAAAATTTAAAAATGTCAAATAGATTTTTCGAAAATTAACTTTTAGGACATCTACTTTTTGAGAAAAACAAAAAAAATTAAATATCTCAAAAACTATTGAGTTTTGTATATATATGTTAGGGCTAAATTTACTTCTTAGATCATGCCCCATCACATCTCCAAAGGAATGTATCGAATTACCAGTAACCGTGTATACCAGGAAATCGTCAAACCTCTGGTTATATAGAAATAAAAACTCTAGAAAAATATTTCATAAATACATTCTAAAAAATTTAAATATAAATATATGCCTCCTTACGCCTAAAATACATATTAAAACAAAGTTATAAATAGTATTCTGGTGGTTAATTGTAATATTTAAGTCATTATTTGTATTTTCATAATAATTCAATATGTCAATATGGAAACACTATGATAAAGTACATATCAAGGACTTCGATTCCGATTATCATAATGACATACCATAATAAATTGAAGGCGAAACATTATTCATTACTAAGTGACATCATAATTACTTATTACAATTTATTAATATTTATATTTAATTTTTTTCTCGTTAAAACTGAATATTTTCCAGTAATGAGTAAATGAATATATACATAAATAAAATTTAGTGCGTAATCAGCCGCAATAATTGAAATTTAAAAAAAAAAAAATTTAATTACTAAAAATCAACATTTAGAGCCATCTTTAAGAAAAATCATTTTTTTCGTATTTAATATTCTCCCGCAATTGTAGGTGTATACCTACAGACACATAGACAACTCTTGTAGCGCAGTCAAAATAGCATAAAAAATCAATATAAGTGAACTTTTTCCTTAAGCAATTTTATGGTTGGATCCTTTTGGAGACTTGCTTAGGAGTACGGTCGTGAACAAAAAAAATAGGACAAGTCTTATAACGGTATTTTGCTAAAATCTAGTTGTGTACTGATAGTTTCTTCATTGTCGTAGCTGACGTGCTGCACTGCATATGTAAGGTCTGGCCTCACGATGGCCATGTAAATCAACTTTTTGTTATTTCTGTTTAGTCTCCTATTCCCTGCCATCAGAGGGTACAGACTCCTAGACAGAGAGTACACCTTGCGTATCGTCTCGTTTATGTGTTCTCTGTAAGTCAGTCGAGTGTCTAAATGAATCCCCAGATATACAGTTTCTTTTGCTTCAATTTTTATCCCCCCGATCGAGATTGGAGTAATAATTTTGTTTTTCGTGAAGTTCTTGGGGAAAACCATGGCCTCTGACTTCTTGTCGTTGATTCTAATCTTACACCGATCGTAGTACGTCGTGGCACGAGCCATGTGTGCTTTCAACAACATATTCGCCACCTGGGCGCGTACATAGCTGTGTCATCTACTTACATTGCCAATTTTCTATTTAGAAAGGAAGGGAAATTAGACACATACAAATTGAATAATTTTGGCACGTGGCACGACCCTTGCGGGACGCCCGTGCAAATGACCTGCTCTGTGGAAAGTTTGTTGTTGACTCGCACCTGCAGTGTTCTACATGTTAAGTACGAATGTAACAATTTGATGATGTAGCCAGCAAAATTGTAATCATGTAGTTTATATATCAGTCCCGGGATCCAGACGGTATTGAACGCTTTCTCAATATCTATCAATACCATCATACTAATTTTCCCGAGGTTGTATTGCACCTTGATATCGTTAACTAATCTAACGGCCCCTGTACACAATGGCCCATCATGATGTGAACCATTGCTACCGTCCACACGCTGGCCCATCTTCGAGTATACCGGTAGTCGAGGATGAACCTGGACGCTGACGTTCCTTTGATGTGTGTTCAAAAAACCGATACAAAGGCTATCGTCGGCGATGATCAGTCAACAGCCATTAGTCATAAGCTATCCAAGGCCATTGCGCCCTCTACACAATGGTCCGTCGATGGCCCATTGCGTAGAGGAGCCTTAGCGATCTGTAATGTCGTGTTGCGTCCTTTCTAGAAACCAATGCTAGTCGTCGATGCGAAGTCCCTCCTGCGCAGAATGAAAACTGCTCAGAATGACCCTCCTCGCTAGCTTAGAGATCATCGACAGTGAAGGGATGGGTCTGTAACTGCCGGCGACTCTAGCATTCTTATTCGGTTTCAAGATAAGGATTACCACAGCGCATTTCCACTGGCGAGGCCAGTGCTGTAATCTCAAGCTGAACAATAACTTTTCTAGGTAGATATTTGGGAAGATTATTGTCCATTGATGACCATGATATTTAAAAATTGTTGGTCTGTAATTTAGCGTCATGGCCAATGATTTGTTCTGGCAGGCTTTCTATGCAGTCGTGCTCGAAATTATTTGGTCCGTTGGCGTTATGTACGGTTTCAAAATTGTTAAGCGATTTGCTTTTTGCATGTCAGTCAAAAATGTTCGTGGTGTGTGATTTTGATTAGTTAGAGCTGGCATGGCCTCTCGCCTAATTTTAAAGCTCTGGTTAGCTTCCACAGCGAGTTGTCTTGAGGATTCAAAGCTTCTAGCTTCTCACCCCATTTCCAGTTTTTTAAGGTGCTGACGGGGGTTCGAATCCGCCCTATAGTCTCAACATCTCGACCCTGCCGTTGGCATAACGATTTCGCCAACATCGTCTGAGTGCGTTATTTGTCCGAATGTCTCGTATGACCGCCTCGTCGAGTCGGTCCCTGTACGGATTTATCGTTATTGTTTCGGCAACACCCCTCTTCGCATTCTGCGATATAACGGCACTTATCCACTTCACTCTCCAGTTCATCGACGGTGTTAATGTTATTGTTTTATGTCAAATGACTGTTTATATGTTGTTTGTATGCCCTCCAATTCGTATTTCTGTAAGATGTAACCCTGATAGTGTTGTCCTCCCTCGACATATTTTTTTAATTCTAGAAAAACTGGATTATGATCCGACGTTAGTTCCTCTTGCGTTATAGGCAACGTGCAGTTTTTGACGCCTTTGTTGATTACTATGTCGATAGTAGATGGTATACCGCCGTTGTCAGAGAAGTGGGTGAGCTCATCAGGGTATTGCAGAGTGACGTCATTGTTGTTGACACATTCAAAAAGAGTATTACAGTTTGCATTATTGCGGTGGCAGTTCCACGCGTTTCTCCTGATCTGCGATGAGATCGCCTATGACAGCGTACATGTCTTTATATGCACGCTGCCTATGATAAGACAACGCCGGCGAGCATTCATTAAACCATCCAGACAACCCGCTGTTGTATGGCATGTTGCTGCCCAGAGCTGCTAGGTGAACCAGTCAGCGTCAAACTTTCAGAAAACAGTTAACAAACCGTGAGTCTGTCTATGATTTTCGGTTGGGTTCGAGGGGTAAAAAACAAATGAGTTGCACTTATTTTCACAGTCAACTTTTAATACTACTTGATATTACCATAGAGTATGCTAAAAAATCAATCTGGCTGGTCTGAAGCTATGGAAAGTGTGGCTAAGATTTATTGACAAATCCGTCGATCGGAAAATCAGGTCGATTTTGGGATTGACTCGCACTTACTCTCTTGATAAAACTGAGTATACTAATTGATATCACGATGAACTATAGTTAAAAATAAATCTAGCCGATTTGCAGAGTCTGCCACATCAAAATTCGGAAAAACAGAGAATCATTGTTCTTATTATAGCAGTGTTCAAAAATTTATCAGCTGATAGTCTGTATGATCGTGAGCAAAAAAATAGGACAACGGTATTTTGCTAAAATCTAGTTGTGTACATCTAACTTTAATTTTTGTGACATTGTCAGTTGGCTGCTCAAAAAATGAATTCTCCTGGATCGAGTAGTACTGGTCGCCGGTTACTCAAGAGAATCGGAGTTACGATGTCATGTAGCAGCACAGAAATACTTACTTAAAGCTGAACATAAAGAAGCTCGCGTAGGATTTGCGCTTGAATTTTTAGCACATGTAATGTAAATTTTTGGAGCAGACGAAAAACTTTCCAGACAACACACAGCGGTTCTATTCGTGTTTACCGCCCTCCGAATACTCGATTCGATGAGAAATATATATCTAACAATGATAAAATTGGTAGATTTTCAGTCAATATGTGGGCTTGGATATCGGCACGTAGTCCTGGTGTTTTGTGGCATATTGAGGAACGATTTAATAGTGAAACGTATATTAGGATTTTAGACAATATTATGCTTCCTTCTGTGTCACAATTATTTCCTAATAATGCGTTCATATTTCAACAAGACAATTGTTCCGTTCATACTGGTCATACCGTAACTAACAGGTTTCAAGATAACAACATCAATGTTCTTAACTGGCCCAGTCATAGTCTAGATCTTAACCCTATGGAAGAAGTATGGGGACTACTCGTAAGAAGTATGGAAAAACGAAATGTGAGACCTCGGAATGCCGAAGAATTACTGGAAATAGTAATGCATGGGAAAATATTATTACTAATGATTATTGTATAAGGTTATTTAATTCTATGCCAAACAGACTTATAGAAGTCATAAATAGAAATGGTGCAATAACGAAATATTAATAGTTAGTTTCTTGTTAAGTAGGATATCCTTTGTCCTTTGATCGAGGATTTCTACTAATCGTACCATTTATTCTCCACTTTCATAAAATGTTACACACCAAATTTTTGTTAATGTTATAACGCAGTGCAATTTGTCTCATTAGCCATCCATCATTTACCATAACAATAACTACAGCATTAAAATAAAAAATAAATTAAAAGTGATATCTGTTTTATTTCGGCTACTCATTACATATTCAAATAGAGACAGATTTACATTAGACAAAAAAGTTGTCCTATTTTTTTCTGCTCACGACAGTACTATGCGTTGATGAAAAAACAGTTTGGCCATTGTTCACGATCACCAAAGCCTCGCCAGACTCGCCCAACACATTAAGTAAGTTTGTTTATGTATGCGTAGATGATGATGATGATGATGATGATAGCAATGATGCCAATACCTCTGACTATAGTTCCTATAAAGTAGAGTATGGCCACTCGGCCCCCACTCCACCCAAATGGATACATAATGACGGATATGGTTTGTGTGTGCGCGTATGCATCAGTGTGTATAGCAAGTGCCAAAAGCAGGATGCAGTATTTGTTTTGACAAAGTGGAAAAATATGTGTAATTTATAACGTTATCATAAATTGTTTCGTAACCAAATCAGCCATAACAGACTGTTATTTCAATTTTAACCCATTACATTGAGTCTAATGATACTATGCTCCTCAAAACAAAAGCAACTCCTATTGGCGCCGCCATTATGTATCCACTTTTCATACGGACCAATCTGTGCCTCGAATTCGAATGGCCAGACTCTACTTTATAGGATCTCTGACGATAGTCGTGATGAAGATGAATTTAATGAAGAATATGATGATGATAATGATAATAATGATATAATGATAATAATAACTGAATGAAGTAATATACGTAGTAAAATAATATTTGTCTTCAAACAACAACTTATTCTTAAGACAATTTAATAACTTTATCAAGATTTTAATATTTTCACACATTTACATTTCAGAATACAAAAAGTTTGATTACTTTCATAAAAACTAATACCACGTGTCAGTCACATATAATTATTTGAAATATATAGGCTATCATTTTACAATTTACACAGTTTGCATTGGCTTATTTTTTCAATGCTCAAAAATATTTAAAAGAAATATGATACAAAGTACAGCGCCAAGCGTGTCTGGCAAGTTTTAAGTGATTATAAATTACGGCCCGGCTATGTTTTTTCATTAGTTTGTAGTACAGACTGTCATTTGTTAAATTGGACTTGGTCCACCGGAAAATCGTAGCCAGACTCACGATTTGTTAATTAGTAGCATGAACAATCCTATCGACCATCACTGAATGAAAATAAGTGTCTCAAAATATTCACTGCCTCGCGAACTACTATCTTCGACAATAATTATTATTTTAGAATTTATGACCACCTTTTTTTTGATATCACGGCACCTAAAAGGTTTGTCCTTTAAAAAAATTGAACAACGTAGAATTATACGTTTGCGTTTATCATTTTAATCAAATCTGATTAAGCACCGAGTAGTGGCTTGGATGATTATTCAGATATTTGAAGATATGTTGCCAAGGTCACTCATTAAAACAGGTTAAAAACACATAAATAATGTTTAGATTGTAAAATAAAAACATTCTTTTTCTAAAAAAACATGTTTCAAGGACATAATATTCTGAAAAAAATATATTTCTGCGGAAGGCAAACTGTGTTTGAAATAAAAATCAGTCACTAAACAGTCAGATGAATTTTGCATAGATATAACTAAGAAGCTATTGAATACTAATTGCACTAACACGTGTATGATGAAACAATGATCTTTTGGGTAAGGTTTTATGTTCGGATGAGTCTAGATTCACAAATTTGGGGTTATCTAACCGACAAAATGCGAGATATTGATCATAGAAATATCAAAATCTATTAAGGGAGGATAATTGTAATAAACGCCGCCACAGAAATTAGACAACCCCCAATTCCAGAAGCAAGGGCTTGTGAGAAAGGGGGTTACACATTGAAAAAACGCGGACATACAACCATTTCCTCCGACCGTGCCAGTACCGGAGCCAGGATTCGAACCCGGTGGTGCGATGCCCGTGTGATTAATCGCGATTGCCACCTAGCGCCTTAACCCACTCGGCTATCGACCAGACTATCGAATTATCAAGATAGATTCGGTTTAATTGTTTAGCTTGGAATAATCAATAGTACAGTCATTTGTCATTGGATGCTTGGGATTCTTGTAAAATGAGATCGAGGAAAATTTAGTACTACTACCTTTGGATTTAGAACAGGGAATGAATTTCCAACCAGGTGGCGCCCCGTCATTTCGGCGAATGTTCTTGTTAGGTAACCTCCAAGGTCGCCTCATTTGACTCTCTTAGATTTGTGTGATTTGTGTTTTGTATTTTCTTTTAGCTATAATTTCGATTGAATTTATTGCACATTTTAAGACATATGACTAAAGTCTTTATTAATAATAGCAATAAATCGTACCGCGGTTGCACCATTTAAAACAATTAGAAAAAAATCATTTATATGACAAAAACTAACGTTTATTATTTTACCTTATTCTGACAATTACTATTTACTAATATATCTAAAACAAATTTCATTTCATAAATTAGATTTATTGGAATGTTGGATTATTTAATTTAGAGACTGTAAGTTTTATTGTATCAACAATTGGAAATAGACCATACAACGTTATCTTATCTATATTGTATATTCTGATGAGAAATTAACTTAGAAAAACAAAAAAAGTACAAAAAGAAAACAAGAAAATAACAAGCAAAAAGAACACAAACAAAAAGAAGATGGGGGACAGGAAAGATGAAGAAAGATAGATAAAGGTATGAAATATTGCTGAAGGTGGATACGGTATGCGGAAGTTATAATTGGTGAAGCTCGGCTACAGAGATTGCCGGAAAATCCGTAACGTATGGTACGATAAGGGGTGTTTAATCCAACATTGGGCATTATGCTGTCTAATTTGCGTTATGTGTCTTATTAGCGGACTATCGCCCAGCTTGAGAGAATAGAAGTTTTTAGAGATGTACTGAACGTAGTCCGCCATCGGGGTTATGTCGTTGCAACGTGCATATAGATATCTGAGGGAGGTCCCTAGTCCGAGTGAATAACAAATTCTCAGCACGGCGAAACATTCGTGCGGGAGTCCCTCAAGGATCATGCCTGTCGCCAAAGTTGTACATCCTGTACGTCTCCGACTTTTCAAAGTTCCCGAATACGAAGCTGGCCAAGTACGCCGATGACACGGCCATGTACGCGCATTCCCACAATGCACAAGCGGCGAATATGCTACTGAAGGCGCACATGGCTCGTGCCACGGCTTATTACTACCAGTGGAAGATTCGGGTGAACGCTGAAAAATCGGAGGCGATAGTCTTCACGCGCCGATTCAAAGAAAATAAAGTTCTAACACCAATCTTGATCCGGGGAAACAAAATTCCTACCAAGAAGTGCATGAAGTACTTGGGGATGAGATTAGACCAACGACTGAAGTTTAATACCCATATCAATGAGACAATACAGACGGTCTACTCCCTATCCAGAAATCCGTATCCGCTCATGGTCAGGAGTAGCAGACTTAACCGACAGAATAAAAAACTGTTGTACACAATGGTGGTCAGGCCGTCCATCACATACGCGGCGCCGGTGTAGTGCAGCATGCCGAGCACGACAATGAAAAACTTAAAAAAGTGCTTACCTCCCTCAGAGACTTAATACGCACTTTGCAACGACATAACCCCGATAGCGGATTATGTCCAGCAGATCTCTCAAAACTTCTACTCTTTCAAGCTGAGCGATAGCCCACTAACAAGAGACATAACTCAAACTAGACAGCATAATGCCCCATTTCGGATTAAACACCCCTTACCATACCAGACGTTACCGATTTTCCGGCAACTTCTGTAGCAAACTTTACCAACTATAACTTCCGCTCACCTTATCCACTTTACTGATATTTCATATTTTTCGTATCTTTAAATCTATTCTGTGTCCCTCTTCTTTTTTGTTTGTAGCCTTTTTGTTGAGTTTGTTTTTCTTGTTTTTTTTTTTGTACATTTTTGTCTCTAAATCCATTTCTCATCGTAAATATTTTTTAAAAATCAAAACCTTGTGGAATCTTTTTTTTTAAATCAAAGTTTAGGCCAGCCTTTGAGCAGCCCGGAGTTTACACACCTCGCGGAAGGCTCCTAGTTTGGATTGAGAGGTGCCTGCGTCAGCTGCGAAATTTAAAAAAAATTTAAAAGTGAACACGTTTTAAAAAAATGTGTAGTGTTAAATTTCGATAAGTCTTTTATGTTAGATATAAACAATTTTAGTACCTTTTTTAATCTGTTTGTCTCAGGAGTTTAGGTTTAAGTTTTAATTGTTTTTTAACCAAACCAGATCCGTTCCTCCCGGCCTTGCAATCCGCCACCGCGATCAATGCGGTGGTTGCACGGTCGGTCCCGGGATGGGTTCTGGGGAGGTACATGTTATATTATAGCGTGAATAAAGTTATATTGATTGACTAATTGACACCGGCGCCGCGTATGTGATGGATGGCCTGACCACCATCGTGTACAACAACTTTTTATTTTGTCGGTTTAGTCTGCTACCCCTGACATGAGCGAATACAGAATCCTGGACAAGGAGTAGATCGTCCGTATTGTCTCATTTATATGGGTATTGAACGTCAGTCTTTGGTCGAGTCTAACTCCTGGTAGGAACTTTGTTTTCCCTGATCGAGATTGGTGTTAAGAAAGTCATACTCTACCAGTATCACTATAACCAGTTTGCTTAGGACAATGCATTATTTGGTGCTCTTCTAAAGTTAAGAAAGATCGCCACCATAACCTCTTTTTCTTTTGGACAATTTTTTCAAATAGATCAATGGTTCGGTTGATTTGTCCAACTGTTAATCGTACTGTTGGATATTAAAAGAACAATGGGATATTGAGATGTTTTCTCTGCTATATCCATCTAGAATATTTTCCAAACCTTCCAAAGCAAATGATGTCAGGCTAATGGATCTAATGGAAAATAGTATCTGGATATGGTTATCTGCCATACTATTTCCAAAATAATAATAAGTATGTTCACACTTAAGGCGTTTTCATGTGTTGCGAAACAAAGAATCACCATGCTCTGATAAATCATATTATATAGGCCATCATGAATTCAAAAGAGTAGTTTGAGCAACATCAGAAACTGTTGCAATTATCACATTTCCTGGGTAAGAAACACGTCTTCAGAAACTCCCACAACTAATGTATATTCACTTGAGTATATGATGAGTGGATTATACACGAAATGTATTGTTAGTCATATTTCTATATAATTTTATTTCGATTGGAGTCCACCAAAGTTCATCCGTGATTTAGAATTTCAGGAATCTGATATTAAGACAGCACTAGCGATCTTACAAATAGTTGAATAAGTATTTAACCAGACGTTGGTGTTGGCTTGAATAAAAATTCATTTATGTCACCGACTCTGGATCAATGAAAAATCGCATTATCCAGCAGTTTTAGCAGCTGTGTTCCCTTTCCACAAGTATAAGAGACAAAAGGCAGTCATATCAACATCTTATACGTTACGTAGAATTTTTTGTTCCATCCGCAGGCGAAACATCGGCCTTTCTTTACATCTTCCTTATAAATTTTACTTGGCACTGCTCCACATGAAAGTGACATAACTTCCGTAAACATAACAAAAAAAAACATTTTATGGAGGAGATTTCAGCTTTCGATTGTATATATTAAGTTTCACTTTTGACCATTTCACGATAGAGAAAAAACAAGTTAACATTTTAATTAATAATATTATCCCTTTATTTTATTTTCAGTTCATTTGAAAAAGTGTAAAATTACTCTTGTCCTTATAACACTAAATAAAAACATGAATCGACACAACCTTGAGACTTCTCTCTCCGCTGCTGCTAATTTGCATACGAAGTCATACAAGTAACATATAATATATTTTCAAGATCGATGTTACTTAACTACTGTTTACATACGAATCAATAACATAACATTAAATATTAATGTTGAAAATAATAAATAAATAATATTAGTGTTTACATTTTAAGATAAGTTAATTTAATTTAATTTACAGTGTAAAGATGCCGTCTGATACCGACGTTTTGGCAGAATTAGATTTGGGAGAACCGCCCCAAGAGCTGCTCCAATGGGCTAAAGAAAATCTTAACGAAGATCCAGAGACAAGGTGCCAAGTATTAGAAGACTTTAGAGATATGATATTCGGTAAGTAGTAATTTGCATTAGAAAAGTTTTCGAATAGAAAATTATTTTAAACGTTAATATATTCGCTAATGGCAAATTTACCACCTTAAAAGAAAATTCACTAACCATGTTGGAATAATCGGGAGATGATTAAAGCCGAAAATTAGTTTTTACGTTTCCCGATAATATTAACATGATTATTCAAGGAGAAACGTGAAAATCGCTTTGTTGTTGATACAATTATTATCAATAACTTTTTATTTCTAATAAATAATTCAGTAGACTAAATTGTACATCAATCTAATTTATTCATAGTGCTTAGGTACAGCCTGTTTGTTTGAATTAATTGAAACTCCCTTTTATTTAGTTTGATTGAGATATCTGTTATTGTGGGAAACATAAAAATAAATCCTGCTCTATGATCCGTGGAATAATAAGGCTCTTTAACAATAAACAGATTCCTAAATGTATAGAAATCAGCAGTTTCACGGGTGTTGCAATAGGCAACATGGAAATTTTTACAGTAAATGCTCTTTAATTTTCTATAAGAAATATGAGTAACTAACCAATTGTTGCGCAAATTAAGAACTAGACCGATAATATTAGTTATGTAAGTAGGTATTTATCGAGGTGAAACATGCGACATATCATTTGCGTAATAATACGCAAAACTCACCGGGTTTTTAAAACTGCGTCTTTCAAAAACAGAATGTATGAAACTGGCATTGATAAATCGTATTTCTTCTCGGTTTAATAAACGTAAATATAATTGATATAAAAATTCGCTATACAAATTCGGCTATACAAATACGATAACTTCATATTTTCCTAAATATATTTGGTATCGTTAGAATAGAAATAGAAATAATTTATTGGTGTTAAGAACTTTCAGTAGTTTTACACAAGCCAAACTAATCCTATACACATTAATTGTAATAACATCGAATATTGATGATAAACAGTATTTACTTTATAAACACAAATTGCATGGAATATTACACAGTTGACAAACAAATTAAAATAACAGTTAAAACACTTAAAATATAACATTACAATCAGTATACAATTTTACAAAATTTGAGTTGAGTAATCAGCCAATAAAAAATCTTGAAAATTATAGAAAGCTTATTTTATTAGTAACTTTTAGACCTGGCTACAAAAATGGTTATGTGGTAAAGAAGTAATGCGAAGTAGGATCTTGTTGAAGAAACAGGGACCAAAGTAGTTGACTCCATTACTATTTTTATCTAGTCGTAGTTACCCCAAAGATATCGAATTGCTATGCCTTATATTGCGGTCATATATATCTCCATAAACGGTATAATTGTTTATATTCTCTTTAACATATATCAAACACCTATAGATGTAAAACGAAGGAACCGTTAGTATTCCAAGTCCAATGAATTTGTGTCTTACGTCATCTCTATATCTAAGACCAGATATCTATCCCACAACACGTTTATGTAAGCTAAATATTCTATTTAAATGAGCTCTATGCCCCCATGTTAGAATTTCATAAGAAAATGTGACTTGGAATAGCGAAAAACGCTGCTTTTATAACATTTAGGGATACTTCCCTTATTAAATTTTTTATCATATATGCACATCTTGCCAGTTTTTTCGAAACATAATTCACATGTTGATCCCAACTCAGTTTGGGATCAAGTACTACACCCAAAAATTTTACATTATCTCGATTTTGATAATTTTCAATGCTACGAGTAAAAAATACCATATTAGCTGTTTTGGTATCGCTTAAACATAAAATATTGGCTTGGAATCACTCAGAGGTAGTCGATTGTGTTCTCAGTATAATACTCTTCAACTCATTCTGGTTCTCAATAAAATTTAGTTTAGTTGTATCATCATCATACAATACGAATTTGGCACTTGAGACATATTGCAGTAAGTCGTTAACAAAGATCAAGAATAACAGCGGTCCAATGACGGACCCTTGAGGTACTCCAATATTTATACCCGCTATTGTTGACATCTCACCATTATAAACAGTGATTTTGTGTCTATTTTCCAAATAACTTTGAAGTAGTGTTCGTGATTTTGATTTTAGGCCATATTTTTTTAATTTTCTTTGTAGTATACTATGCCGGACACAGTCGAATGCTTTCGAGAAATCACAAAAAGTACACCCTGCGTAATTTTTGTTTTCATATGCGCCAACGACATAATTCATGACTAAACTTATAGCATCTGTCGTTGATTTCTTTGTTTCGAAACCAAACTGTCCACTGAAAAATAGGTCATTCGTTTCAAAATAAGGAATTAGTCGTCTGTGTAATAGCTTTTCAAAAGTCTAACGTAGAATGGGAATAATTGATATGGGGCGATAGTTGGACATATCATCTAGATCACCCTTCTTGAATTGGACATTTTTAGACAATCAAGAAATATACCTTGCTATATACACTCATTAGATAGTTTAGTGAGTGGGCCAGTAAGTATATCTATGATGAATTTTATGATTTTAATGTTTATTTCATAATAATCTTTACTTGCTGGGTTTTTTTAGTGAGTTTATTGCTTCACTCCATTCAGTAGAATAATTCCATTAAATTCAGACTCTATATTGTTTTTTATATCACACGATTCAAGTAGACTAACTGGGTCGATATTTGACTTAGGAATACTACTAGTTATTTCATTTACGATATTTGCAAAAAACAAGTTTAGGTCATCAGAATGCAATGTATCAGAAAACTCTCAATGCTAGACTGCCCTCACGCTTACTATTTATTACCTTACAAATACCTTTTTACATGTTATTCGAGTTTAATATATATTTATTGTTAGCGTCCTTTTTAATTTCTTTTATTGTACTTACATAATATACGATATGTTCATCAGATTATTACCGTTGGGGTTTTGAGTATGTAGAGTTTTTTTTTTATATACATTTATTTAAAGTCGGCCTATTTCCGCTACTGAGGCCTAACACCGACGCCTGTAGACGAGCTACCCCCAACCAGGAATTTTGCCGAACCTCTTCCCTTAAGAAGAGTAACATTTAATAGACAAGGGACCGACGGCTTTACATCCCCTCCGAAGGATGGTATATCTCCTACACAACCCTCGCCTAAGGTTCTATAGCTTCCGCGCATACACTAATATACAAGCCGCTGGAAGACGTGTGAGGCGAGAGTTTCCGTTGGAATGGTCACCCATCCAAGTACTAACTGCGCCTGTCGTTGCTTTACATCGCATACCGAAGTATGTACATAGTAAAGACGCACCTACGCTCGCCCCGAGTATGTAGAGTTCTTAGCAGAGTTAATGTCTCACTCATACATCTTAGGTCATTATTATACCACTCAATTTTATATTTATTTTCCTCGACAGCTTTTGATTTTAAAGAAAAAGCTATTTTTATTTTATCGATAAGTATGGACAAAGATCTATCGAACTTTACATTTACATTTATATGTGGTTCCTTAGAAACATTTCCGCAAGATACAGATTTATTTAATCCTAGTATGTTTCTTAAGGACATTTTTTTTATTTTGAATGTGTAAAATTTGAGTGATTGGCTTATTATGAACCAACATTGTGAATTTTTCAACCAATCAACGTTCCACGTTCTAGGTGGCGTAGAAAACTGATAACTATTCTTAAGAATTTTAAATTATTTTGTTGTGGTCACTTTTACACCGTATATCTCATGGTAGTGTAATAATTCGAAACATTCAGAAAATTGAATAATTTAGTTGAGTAGCCGGGCAAGTTATCAATGATTATTTTTATTTCAGAAAGAGGTGAATGTACTCCACATCGGACTGACGATGCATTTTTATTACGGTTCTTACGAGGTCGATATTTTGTAATTGAGAGAGCACATAGACTGGTAAGATAATAATAATATTGTTTTCATGACATTAATCTAAATATAATTAACTATATAGAATCTAATGCATATGGATGTGCCCAATTATATAACTCTCAACTTTTTATGCTGTCCGTATATAGTCCCATATATAACACACATTATAAATGCGTGTATCGCAAACTCTTATTTTCCTAGTGCCTGGAAGCATGCTACTGTTATTCCACTGTCTAAAATTAACCGTTTTACGGAATTTTGTCATTTACGTTCGATATCAATTCTCCCCACGCTATCTAAAATTCTAGAAAAAGTTATGGAAATGCAAGTTACTGAATATTCATAATATTATTCCTATGAAACAATCTGGCTTTAGACGTGGATTTAGCTATTCTACGGCACTATCGGATATTACCGATGATATTTTTAACGCATTTGATAATAGCAAGGTCAGTGTAGTGTAGTGTAGTGTAGTGTAGTGTAGTGTAGTGTAGTGTAGTGTAGTGTCACACTTCTTATTTTGCTCGATTACACAAAGGCTTTTGATATGCTCAACCTTGAGATACTTATAGCAATCTTCCATTAGGTATATAGGATTTGATAATTCTGTTTCATCATTTATTGGCTCATTCCTAGCTGACAGAAAACAGAAAGTATTATTAGAAGACAAAAAAAATCAGATACGCTACAGGAGTTCCTCAGGAAAGTATATTGGGCCCACTTCTGTACTCCATTTACATTAAATTTAATTAAATCTAAAAAATATTGTGATTATCATATGTATACGAATGATACGTAGCTTTATTACTACTTTTCAATTTCTGAAGTAGCAGTAGGCAATTCCAATATTTATAGTGATCTCGCCGCACTATTATCTTCATCGAAAGATAATTTACTTAAACTTAATCCAAAGAAGTCAATTGCAGTCCTTTTTTGTAGTGAAAATATTAGAATTGCATTGATGCTTGGTATCCTTCGGCTGAAGGTGGGTAACGGCCATATTCCATTTAAAGACTGTAAAAAATTTAGGTGTTGTGATCGATTGCAAGCTTAGATTTAAAAAACTAGTTTCTTGAGAAAAGGATATTCAACATTAAACATGATTCATTTACACAGACATTACTTAAATATAAATATTAAAACAATGCTATGTGACTCTCTTATACTCACTAAATTTACTTATTGTGATAATATTTATGGACCCTGTTTAGACAGTTTTGACATTAGGCGCATTCAAAAATTACAAAATTCATGTTTAAGATTCATATTTGCAATTAGGCACAGACAGAGAATTTCACGCAAATTAAAAGACACAACATGGTATCGAAGATTACTACACACAACTTGCTTTTTTATAAAATTTCAAAGCTTAAATCACCTCCTTATATCCATAAAATTATCTACCGCACTCACATTTATAATTTCAACATCCGTAGAAGACATACTTTAACTATCCCTGTACATCGTAAAGAAATTTTTAAACGTTCCTTTTCATACAACATAGCTTCTTACATGAACAAATTCAAAATTACCGATTTATCACCCTCCTGCCTCTCATTTAAAAGAAAATTAAAAAAAGATCTCCTTGCGCAACAGTGACCTCATTTTCATGCCTCGTCTCATGTAGATATACCTTTCCTTGTGTCGTTATTCTGTACGTTATTGCCTCTAAATTCTCTTCTCTAGTTTCTCCCTTCCCTTCTCTTTCTAGCTCTCCCTTTCTATTTATTCACTCTATATCCTCTCACTATTTCCTTTTTATTTGTTTATTAGTGTTTATTTAAACTTTTTGCCACTACTAAATTTTAAGTTCAAAATTATATGGCCTCATCAGCACTCGATTCTCATCAGTAAACTGCCGAAATGGCCTTTTGTTTTCAATAAAATTCTATATATTTGCATAACTTATCTTGTAATTATGAGGAAAATAATGAACTGGTTATTATTATTATTTTCCATTTAATTTCAATTTCATTTAAGTGTTACAAAATAATAAATATTATATCTTGAGTTCGACGGCTTCCATGGCTGTATTTTAATGAACAATGGTTTCTCAGATGTCTGTCAATCCTTCGAGTTGGTAGTTGCTTTGGAGGTGTCGTCTCCAGGTGATGATTTGCAACTTTAAAGCATCTTAGCCCTACGTGCATTTTTCTTTTCCATTGCATTTTGCTTTAAATATTCTGGTTTCCCATGTAACTCAATACATCATGGTTTACTGTGATTATAATTTTAATAAAGCCTTGCTGAATAATGAATCTTAATAAGTTTTCCATATAAACCAAGAACTGATGAATTTTTCAATTATCATTTGAGAACCTCTTTCAAATTTTATGGTGCATTAGTATATGAATTGTATAGTCCTATTTAAAGGGGCAACCTTACATTGGTTTCGGGTCCTGGTGGTGGGGGCGATTTTGTATGAAAGCAATTTTCCCAAATCAATATCTTTGTTGTCTAAAAACTACTTTTACAAGACGCCAAAATATTTGAACACTACACTAGAATACGCTAGTCGAACCGCGGTTTGTCAACCATGTCAACATCATCAGGAGACGAATAATACTGGTTTTCAGTGTTAATCATCCCGCGATGATACTAACGCTCGTCAAGTAGTGTATTCGACAGTAGTGTTCAGTATTTTATAAAAGTAGTTTTTATACACCCAAAATATTAGGTTGTGAAAAATGATTTTCATACAAAAATACGCCCACCGCCAAAACCCGAACCCAGCGTATGGTTGTCCGCTTAAGGAATACGTACCACAAAATTTAAAGGAAGTTCTCAGACGCCCATTGAAAAGATCAGTAGCTCTTGATCTAATATGCTTCATTGATATTCAAATGTTTTTTTTACAGTTTGTAAACTATTATACATTCAAAGAAAATAATCCAGAATTTTACGATGGTGTGAGTTTGAGACATTTGCTCAAGATGGGAGATGATGCTATTATTACCGTGCCGCCCTATAGAGAACAACAAGGAAGAAGGATATTACTATATAGAATGGGTAAGTTTATCCAGAATGTCTGGTATTTCAAATGTAGTAAAAAATAATATGCAATGATTCGTTTTTATATTGTATCTAAATTGTATCTAATATTGCTGATAGATAATAGTATAAAACCACCACTATTTTGGTACAAATAAACCCGAAGCGCATTGGGAGAGTTGTAGGAAGGTAGAATTCAGTCAATGTTCCGTTCTGTTTGCCGAGTTTGAAATACTTAGGCTTTGTAGTGGATCGTCAAGGTTTGAGAACCGACCCAGATAAAGTGATAGCCACGTTAGGAGTACCCTCCACCAACTACGGCTACCGAAGTAAACTGCTCCATCGGAATGTGCAGCTGATATAGGCGCTTTGTTAAAGATCATTCCACTATCACTGCACCCCTCAATGCATTGTTAAAAATAAGAGAAAATCACAGAAATGAAATTAGAACGAAGATGCGGGAAAAGCTTTTAATCAAATAAAGCAAGCTCTGGTTTCGGCTTCCATTTTAGCGGCTCCTGATTTTAATAAACCATTCTTTATTCAGTGCGACGCGTCTAACGTGGGATAAGGTTCAATGCTCACTCGCCGGATTGATGAGAAGGAAGTAGTTATTGCGTTTGCTTCAAGGACATTAACAGAAACGGGGAAGAAATATACAATTACCGAGAAAGAGGCGATGGCTTGCTTATTTGGCATAGGTAAATTCCGGTCTTATGTAGACGGCATTCGCTTTACTGTAATAACAGATCATTACTTATTATTATGGCTGAACAATTTAAAGAATCCAACTGGTAGGCTTGCTAGATGGGCCATGATGAAACTGAGTCAATATCATAATGGATATCGTTCAGTTCATAGGAAGAACTCTCTAAATCTAGTACCAGATGCTTTTTCTAGAGCATCACTAGAGGTATAAGTTGTTGAAGTCGATCCGAGTTTCATTGAAACTGATTCTTAGTATGTTGGTATGATAGCTAAGGTTCAAGGTTCTCCTAAGAAATATCCTGACTGGATCGTTGAAAATGGTGTTATGTACAAATATGTTCCTTTTGACTTTGGTATTAGAACCAATATGCCTGAATGGAAAGTGGTGATACCTAAAGGTCAACACCAAGAGATATATAAATGTTGTCATGAAGATCCCCAGGTCGCCCATTTAGGAATTTATAAGACATTTAACAGGATCAAGGAACTTTATTACTAGCCTCGTCTATTGCAGGACGTGAGAAAATATACCAGGCTCATGCTAAACTCCGGCAGGACATTTACCTAAATAAGGCGTTAAAATAAAATTTAAAAATATATATACAGAGTGTTAGGAAATTCCTATCTCTGACTATGGATAAAGATAGTACTTGTCAAAATATAAAGGAAATTTCATATAGACATGTACCCGGAAATGCTTCGAAAGGGAGCTGGGGCCCTTTGAAGGTGGTTACTAGAGTAGTTTGTTTAATATTTCGGAAATATTGAAGAAAAGCACTGTGGTTCTTTAAAATATTTTTATCTGCATATGTTACTCCAAAAAACAAAAAGAAAAACGAGAATTACAAAATCCTACATTACTCCTTCAAAATGGCAGCTAACAGTCTCAAAATTTGGGAAAAGCAGTCTCAGGTCAAGTGCTTCGAAAGGGTTGGTACATAATTTAACATACTTTGGGGGTAGATTCCACATAGAAACCCATTTTGTGATTTCGCAATGGTTTACTGTTAAATTTCATGGTAACCCTTATTTAGATTTTTCTGATTTTTCTGAAAAACAAAACCTCTATTTTTAGTATACATTCCCTAGAGACGATCTCATGCTAAACTGATTTTGCATTTGAAATTTGCAAGGGACAATTATTGTTATGATAACATTTAATAATTGATTTCGATTATTGACAATAATTCTATCTACTACATAAAATTTAAGTATTAGAAATTTAATAGAGATCTATCACAATAATAGAGAAATATTAAACCACAATAATATTTCTCAATGAAAAACTACTTTTAGGAAACTGGGACCCAGAGAAATTTCCCATCGTTGAAGTATTTCAAGCAACCATGATAGTTTTGGAACTAGCTATTTTGGAGCAACGAGCTCAAATATTAGGTGGGATAGCCATATTCGATTTAGGTGGACTAGCAATGCATCAAGCTTGGCACCTCACTCCATCTTTGGCTCACAAAGTGGTACAAATTATGGTGGTAAGTTTATTTTGCTATAATTATTGTGCCTTAATCAATGTTTAGTAAAAATCTAACGCCACATAAAACGAAAAAGTAGAGTCAAGGATTACAATCCATTGGCAGCGCCTAGCCTTATTGAAATGAAAATAGATCTTTAGAGGTATTCGACAATATGATGCATGTAGGGAAAATAATCCTCTCGGCTGTTACTTCAAATCTCCAACTCTAAACATACATAATAACTAATGGTTTACGACGTTTAGAATTAAATCCTTACAGAACTAAACTATAATAATTTAGGCACTGTTAGTAAAATCTTCAAAACCCCGCAAAAGAATTGTTATTCTTGTTTTCGTTCAACGTAGTATGTTAATTTTCACTACTATGTAGCCTAAAGATAATACTGTAGCTGATTTCAAATCCATGACTCAAACGTAAAATGTGGTTAGCTATACCACAATATTCTACCGAATTATATTAATGATCGGTTTCAACTTAGTGTAAACGTTCTTATAATAATAGAAATCGACATAAGTATCTTGTTTCAAGAGAAAAATGTTAAAGGGGGCATAGAAAATAAGTATCGAATATCACAGCAAGTAGAAATAAATAATTATAATAACAGTATCTTCTTACATTGTTATTATATTTTCCTCTATTTTTGTGTTATCTGGTTTCAGTAATAGACTAACTAAGAGCCAATCATCTCCCATGACGTACTATCCTATAATATTATATTACATGTAACGTTTTTTCAATACACCAATAAGTATGTTTATTGATATTAATTATTATCAATTATCAGTAAGCTCTAGGCAGGCAGATCAAATTTGTGTATCGTGGGTATCTGAGAAATGGATCATACTTTTATTTTACGTTTCTTAATGCACCAATAATGACATTAAATTATTTATCATTTCCTATTTAACCGGAAATAATTGTATGTTAGTAAACTTTCACCTGTATATTTTTATGGCCTTAGATCATTAAATTCTGAGTTCGACAATGTGACATACTTGGGCGTTTAACATTTCCAGTGATATATTTTTAAATGCAGAAATCGCGGTTGGCTATTAAAACTGTAGTCTTTAAAAAGCTCCTCCCAATGTGTAAAGATTCGGCACAAGTAGTTTTATATACAGCACGGGGATTACTATTAGGCGTATAGGGATTATGCACTTATGTATATGTGCAATGCGAGTGATTATTTCTTTCATGTGTCAAATCTAATTTTTTAACCAATCACAATATTTGAAATTCCTTAGAAACGAGGAATATCAGTGACTATTTTGAACTCTACATAGCAACGGGAAATACCAGTAGCTATTTCCCGTTGCCATAGCATTGGCTGAAAATAGTCCCTGATATTTAATTTATTAACTTATAACAAGTAGGCATACTGTGCTGTCTTACAAATATTTTCAAACGTCACATTAGTTGATTAGTGTCAAAATGCACCGATTTGGTAGTGTTTCGAATGGTACAATAAATAATGAAGGTAGAAATTTACATATCTCCAATTATTATCTCATTCAAGAAATAATCCAATAAAATATAACTCAACCTTGATAAATTGTTACAATTTTTCTCGAGTGCTCTCCAATTTGCCTCGACCACATTTGGCGTTAATAATCAAAGACTAAAACCCTTGGGCTAAAGCTCTCGGGCTTTAGTCAGATTATTAACGCCAAATATGGTCTCGTCAAATTGACAACCATTGCACTCTCGAAAAATTGATGACAATATAATAACCGACTATTTATCAAGGTCTTGATATATTACCCTTGAGAATGTCATCTAATTTAATGTGATTGGGATGAGGCGATCCAATGCGCTGTACGCTGGCGCTGATGTGATTGTCGATGTTATGGATTTATTTATTATTTACTAGAGTCCGTTGGGCTTAGGTCACAGGTAACCTTATAAAATTTAAGTAATACAACATTTAGAGTTATTGATAAACAAATAAATAAACACCACAGAAATTAGACAACCCTCAATTCCAGAAGCTAGGGCTTGTGCGGAAGAGGGTTATACATTGAACAAACGCGGACATACAACCATTTCCTCCGACAGTGCCAGTGCCGGAGTCAGGATTCGAACCCGGTGGTGCGATGTCCGTGTGATTAACCGCGATTGCCCCTCGCGCCTTAACTCACTCGGCTATCGACCAGACAATACACGATACAATATCACTTTCTCAAATATTATTGTTGTACTAAAATAATATATTTACTATAAATAATATCACAATGAAAACCATTTTGTTGTTAATAATATGTGTTATTCAGTTTTAAATTTTTATGTATTTATTGACACCGAAGAGAGAGTGGGCTAGATGTAGGAAAAAGCATTTAATCTGTCCAGTTATTGATTATTGTGGGTAATGGAAAATCTTCAGCTAGGCCTCAAGGCATATTATTTTCAAATGAGAGTAGATTAATTGATAATGAACTTTTAATTCTGACCGGCTCAGTAGCACAGTACCTATGTGTTAAGCTAGAGGCCATCAGATTTGAATTCTGACTAGGGCATGAATATTTAATGCGGTTGCGTGAGAGACAACATGGCTAGTAGCTCTTTTCTCCTGAGTTCGAGTCGCAGCTACGACAGGTAACAATGTCGCAGGAATCCAATGCTAAATTCCGTCAGGTTGTTAAACTAAAGATGATTTTAAAAAATTAAACATTGATAGATATTGGGCAGTAGAAAATTCTCGAATAAATAAGTAAATCTTGTCCTGACACCATTACATTGTTTTCTGCCTTGCGCATCAGAAACATCGATTACTAGTAATCCTCCTATAGCCTTAGTCAATTTCAATTACAGAATAAGAATTTGAAGTATTAATATTGCCTCACAAAAACTTAACAACGTGGTAGACGACCTCCTAAAAAGAAAATATTTGTGAAGAGTTATTATGATGAATATTTTGAGCAATTTCTCTAATATCTAATAAATGAAGTCGATGAATTTTAAATAATAAGTTTTGGTGTAGCGTAATATCTTAATAAATTAGTTTATGCAAGAAATGCAAGAATAGAACCAAACCGTTATGTAAGAATATTAAAAGACGTATAGCCATTCATTAGGTTATTACTCATAGATGGAGACTTCATAAACCATATAATATGTAAAATCGAACCTTGTAAAACTGGAAATGATAAATATTTTATTTAAATGACAAAAAAATGTATTATTGGTGCATTAACTAACTATACGTGGTTTAATTTAAAATTAGGAGTCAAACAAGAAAAAAAAATATGTAGTAACATTATTATTTATCTCGTTTTTTCATTTGATGTAATTCACTCATAGTAAAATCGATAGTTTTACGTTCATATATTAGCTTTCATATTTAATTATGAGAACCATGATTAAAAATATATCATTTACTACCTACTTATGAATGTGTTTTGTGTAATAGCATGATTATTATCGCATAACTTAAAACAAGATAACAACAACTAACTGTAATTTCTCCAGAAGATATATTTTATTTTCCTACTAAAAAGTGTTCACTTTCCCTGCTTTAATGGATTACGGAACAAACATGTTGCAAATTAACATTTATTTCCGGTATAATAATTTTCACACGTGTTATGATCAAAAGTGACATATCGGTGGAATTCACATCTTATGTATAAGTAAGTGTATAGTACGGTGGAAAGGTATAGAATAAATTGATTATTTCATAGGCATTAAAAAAATCCAGAGACAGGTTGATCTTTATATTATATATAGGAACATAGCCTGTTCAATTATTTTTTCGAATAATGATTTTATCTTTTGTACAAATAACATATTGGTCATTCCAAGGCAATCAATGCTTTTCAATATCAGCGTAACTATTTTACTGTATTTATCTTTAGTGTGACATACAAAACGGAAACATTAAAATGTTAAGACTGGTACTAATTCATTAAATTCTCAATGCTTGGAATGCAATTTTTCAAAAACTTTTACTCAAAATTTAAAAAGTAAGCTACCATTGTAAAGAAAATTTACTAGCTTGAAAACGATGTGCTACTTGATCCCCTTTCCTGTTTAAAAGTTAAAGGACTGGCTCTACTACCACTTAAAGGTTGAAGTGGCGTACCGTAACATTTTACTCTGAACTTAGTACATAGATGAACCACGTTTGCCAACGGATCCAGACTTAATCGTTCCTCAAATACATCCCCAGTTATAGTTGAGTACAATTTTGCTGTGCAAATAAAAAGCGCAACAAAAACTTTACAACCTCATTAAAATACCGTTACTCTCTGTACTATGCAGCCGACAAATTGACTCGCTTACCTTTATAGCTTTTTAATGTGCGTCGGTTCATTTGACGGCAGTATGCCGCTTGGCCCAGGTGCGATAATAATTATATCGTAAAGTTTTTGCTGCGTTTTTTGAGAGCAGGGAACAAATAAGTTGAACTATATCTGTTATCAGCTTGATAGAAATTTACAAACATTACTTAACATGTATAAATATTGATTATGATTTAACTAATTAATTTTTGGTTCGAGACAAGCTAAATACTATTATAACACAATTACTAGCGTATTTAAAATACAAAATTAGTATACACTAGCACAGATAATTTTGTGGTTTAGAAAATAGGTGACATTGGGACATTGCCATGTTTATTTACGTAGATTTTTTCCACATTACTGGCTGATCCAAATTGGTGTTGTTCCTGGTGCATTGAAAGTCTCAACCATTGTTATATTGAGAAAAGTTACTAAAACCGTTAAAGCTGAAAAATTTCACCCAATAAATATGCTTTCAGCATTTGAAAAAAAATTGGAAAAAGTTGTATATGTATAAATCTTAGAGTTTGTGAAGGAAAACAAATTACTATGCAAGTTCCAATCGAGTTTCAGACAAGGATATTAATTGTGAAAGCGATTTACAGTATGTTATTAACGAATGGAGAAAGGCAAGTGATATAGGCAAAGTAACTGGTATAATTTTCTTGCATCTTAAGAGAGCTTTTGAAACCGTAGATAGAAATAGATTGTTAGATAAACTGAAAGGATATAGGCTTGAGAGAGTGATACATATGTTGGTAACTAATTATTTGAGTGATAGAATACAGAAAGTAAAGCATGATGAGTATGTACCTAGTACAAAGAGTATACATATTGGAATACCGCAAGGAAGTATTATAGGTCCGCTTCTATTTATTTTATATATAAATGATATTACAACTCTGTTTAGTAACTGGGGTTATCACTTATTTCCAGATGATGCAGTTATTTATATAACAAAGGAAAATGGTGCGTTATTGGTGAGTCGATTGAATTGAGTCTTGAAAGAAGTGAGTGACTGGTTAGAAGTAAATAAATTGAAGCTAAATGTATCTAAAATAAAAGGTATTATGTAAGGAAAAATAAATTTAAAGATGAAATAGAACAGGAGGTATTAGAATTTGTGCTGAAGCAATTCAGGTAATGAAATTAAATACTTAGGCGTAATCATAGATGATAATCTTAAATTTAGTAGTCATATTAATTATGTGTGTAAGAAAATAGCTTAAAAAATTGGTGTATTAAAGAAACTCGGCTGGTATCTGTCTACTACAAGTAGAAAATTGGTATATAATATTATTATATTACCTCATTTTAATTATTGTAGCACTGTTCTCTATCTTGTAAACGATAGTGACTTGGGTCGTTTGCAAAAGTTGCAAAATAGGGCCATTAGGGTTATATTAAGATGCAGTATTTATACTAGAGTGAATGATATGCTGAAAGTTTTAGGATGGATGAATATACGAAATTATGTTGAATTTAATGTATTGGTTTTCATACATAAAACAAGAATGAATGTAATACCTCCTTATTTGCAAGACATGTGCAAATATTTGATGATTTGCATGATTATAACACAAGAAGTAGAAATAATTTTGTGCTACAACGTGTAAATACAACCTCTGCCCGAAGATTAATCTTCGTCAAAGGATTAAACACATACAACAATCTCAGTAAAGAAGCTAAGGACGCTGATAACATAACTTATTTCAAAAGAGTAATTAAAAATATGTATATACAATAGTTTCATGAGAAACTATGTTAGTTATTTTATGTGTAAATTAGAAATTAGAAACATTTAGTAAACAAGAGAACAACAGCTCCGATGGATGGTAAGTCCACTACGCAATCGTCGACTAAGATTACATAGTTCCTGCGTATACACTGATATACAAGCCGCTAGAAGATGGAGTGAGGACACTGTATTTCCTTGAAACGGGAACTCATTCAAGTAGTAACCGCGCCTAACGGTAGAACATTACATATCTAAATATGTGTGTAGTAAAGACCCACCTACACCTCTCCTCAACCTTTGACAACTTTTGACAAATATGACGTCTTTCTGTTGCTAGGATACTTTTGTTTCTAAACCAGCTACGTTTTTAAAATTAAAATACCACTCTGTATAATCATTTCAACAACATATGGTTTTTTTCAATAATCAGTTTAAAAATCAGGCGTTTTGTTTTGTGCACCGACCATCAAAAATTAACTTTACTGAGAAATCGATAATAAGAACTTACCTCACTATTGTGACAGTCCACATAGTTTATATATGTTTATTTTAAGCATACAAATTACATATAAAAATAATATTTGTTATTATTTTTCAGACTTCCTTCCCCATGAAAGTCCACGCCATACATATAGTAAACCAGTCCTGGGTGTTTGACGTCATCTACAATCTATTTAAGCCGTTCCTGGACGATCGGATGAAAGAGAAAATATTTTTCCACGGGGAAGATATGGAAAGTCTTCATCAGCACATCGATCCTAAACATTTACCGGAAAGGTACGGAGGAGTACATCCGGATTATAATTACAACGATTGGATAGAATATTTTGAAAGAGATCCACAAATTAGGTGGGAACTAGAATCTTTGGGTTACAGGGATGATAAAAGCAAAACAGGCATTAAGAATGGCGAGTCTATTATTCCAGACATTTCAGGATAACAATATTTAGATTAGTGAAAAATGTTCTTTATGTAATATTGGCTTTGGAATACTATGCCTTAGTGATAAGCATAAAGCTGTGATATTTTCTATCTGCAGTATCAACAATTTGTAATATATAGTCGAGGCAAGAATTCAAGCGATGCACGTCACAGATCGATTCTATAAATAAGACAATACTGCTATGAATCATGAAGCCCCATTAAACTGTACCTATTTCTGAAAAAACTTAAAAACCGGGTGTCAAGAATTACTCTTTTTAACGTAATTACTGATTAAAAATTATGTTAGTATTAACATTTCTTTAATGAGATCACTCGTGACGTGCATCGCTTGAATTCTTGCCTCGACTTTAGACAAGATTTGTTCTCCATTCAGTTATTTTTAATTGAGAACCAAGACAATCAGGGTGTCAATTTTTAAATCCATTTGCCAAAAGTTATTTTCTAGATATTTTAATATTCGAGATTTCATTTTGAATTATGTCAGTATAAGAAATGCATCATTTAACCATCACCATTCATTAAAGCAGCTAATGAGTTGTACTTTCTGCAGTTTATCTGAATAATAAATGATAATAAGTAATATAGGAAGACTGTCCAATCATGGATATTTGTAAGATTTGTTCCCTACGAATTAAAGACATATTAATTAAGTTGAGTTTAACAGTAGTGGTGCTAAATTAATTTGATAGTCCGGTGAGCGGTATTTTTTAAGTCAATGATTCCACTTTATTTAAACGCTAAATGTTCTGATGTTTTCTTAAATAAAGGCGATATGTCGACTACTTAAAATCTCATTGTTTACTACAACATCACATTCTTAAAATATCTTTAAAAATATTCATTAAACTTTTTATTTCATTGTTTATTTAATTTTAAATTAATTTGTAGAATGATTTTCAATTCTTCAAGTGTATTAACCGTGACTTTTCAAGTAGTTAGCAGTAGAGAGAACTCCCCGCTATTAATTTGTGATTGGGTTTAACGTTAGATCAATCACAGTTTAAACTACAATTAATGTATGGAAAACAAGAGTGATTCACCATAAACGCCCCTGTTTTTAACTTAGTAATTTCTGAACCTATTCGAGAATTTAAAAAATTATAAAACCGTATTCTTGGTAGGTTTCATACGAAACATTAAATAGTTTTGCAAGGGTGTTCTATGAAAGTATCTTCCCTACCCTATAACTGGTTACCTATTGGGTGGTTGTATCTAAAAATATATAAATAAATAAATAAAATTGTTTACAAGAATATCGATAATTTGCTAACTGCAAAAGTTAATTGACATTGAAAATAATAAAACACCATTATTTTGTCAACATGACATGAAATCTTGCAGGAAAATGGTCTGCCTAAAGATAACCAAGCTACACAGAGGGAGAGACATTTATCGTATATCACCCTGCACTATTCTTGTACATAAATGATATCAGTCAATCAAAGTTTAGACTAAAGTCGATTGTTGGCTTGGTTCCGTCACATTCTGTGATGCCAAATTTTTGGATGAGCAACATCATTCCAGTTCAAGGTTATTCTTGTTCTCCCTATAACCTAATTCTGTAGAGGGTAGTGGGGAAGGCTTGCAACCGATTTAAAACTTCTACGCATAAGAAAATGCTGATATCTGAATTTACATAATGTGAGAATATTGGGACTCAACAATGTATTCACAAAGCAAAGGGTTATATAAGCTTAGATATATAGTCGTTTAATTACAGTGTGATGTTCATAAAATAATATAAATTCGATAGAAAAATATTAAAATCACTTTCACTCGTCATGATATATTTATTAAAAATGTCTCTTCTGTAGTTCAATATCTCTCAATATTCTTTTACTTCTGTTCTTTATGGAAATTGATATCGAATAATATAATAAAAAATGGCCACGTAATAAAATTAAAATACAAAAATTACTTAGCAGACATGTTTTAAATCTATCATATTTTATTGAATTTATATTATTTTACTTACGTATAATATGTTCTTTATAGATAACTTTACGATACATTACAGTGTGAAGATTGTGATATAATAAGTAATTGTTTAATGTTTGTTTTAAGAAAATATAATTTAAATTATGTAAATAATTTAGGTTTGTTGCTTTCTCATTTAAAGAATGTTTCTTGGCAGGGAGATTTTAGAAGGGCATGTACACATATTTTCTAATAAAAAAGTTAATGTTGTATAAATGTCTTTTATATCGATACTTTAGAAAAACTACCCCGTGCCATTCATAAACCTTTATTATTTTTTATGGATACTTTAGCCCGACGGTAGTCGTCAACATAAATAAATTTAAATTTAGTTAATTACGTCCATTTAAATCTTGACTTTTCAAATTGAGAAATTCGTAGTATTAGAAATAATGAGCGAAATATCCATAAAAAAAACATCAGAAGGTGCCTTACAAAAACAAAATAAAACCATTTAAGCCGATAATTTTACATACTTTGGAACATGGAGATTAGGAGAAAAGATTGGAATTCTGTCTGTTGGCTCAGGGAAGAATATCTAAAGAACAGAAACTTTTTAAAGGAAATTTTGTTCAGCGACGAAACTACATTTACAACAAATGGTTCTGGTCTGCCCAAAATTCTAATTGGTTTATAAATGCAAAGAAGTAATACTCAGAAAAAATAAACGTATGGTGCGGAGTACTTAATTGTAGAACTATTGAACTTTTTTTTTGAGATTAACTTGAATCAACGTGTATTTTTGAACTATCTAGAAAATGAGTTTTGGGATGCACTACATGACTTACCAATTCAAGTACGTCAGAATTTAAAATTTGAATTAGATGGGTCTCCTGTGCATAACACAGTAGTGCTAAGAGGTTAGCCGAATACAAACTTTGAAAATCGATGGATAGGTCGAAACAGTCCTCTTATGGAGTGGCCGCCAAGATCTCTGGACTTGACGGCACTCGACTCTCTTCCTGTAAGATACACTAAAGCAAGTAGTTTACAAGTCAAGACCGCAGTCAGTTGACGAACTACGCGCTAGAATAATTGAAACATGTGCAGCTACACCCAAGAACAACTCCGAAAAATAACTGCGAAAGAACAAAAAAGCTTTAATAAATATTGTGAAGAAAAAACGGCGGATTGGTGGAAGAAAGAAAAATATAAATAGTGTTATTTTTTTTATATTCTAGCATTTCAATAATTTTGTTAAAAATACTTTTTTCAATTGTTTTCCGATTTTTATTCCATGGATTACTTGATGAGAATAAATAAAATGATAAGAACAATGTGATTTTTACTTTGAACACAGAATTATTAATGTCCAATATTTCTTTAAGAAATTTTGTACGGGACCAACTCATAGGGCGCTTAATCCAGTGGTGTACTCAGATTTTTTTATAAAAAAGTCTCTAATATGATTTCGTTAATTATCCACGCCAAAAATTTACACAATAGGCCATGGTTTTTGTTTAAAAAGATTTGACATTTTATCCTAAAGTGCAGTTTCCCACGCTCTACATTAAAAAAAATGGTCAAAAAAGCAAAAATGACAAAGAATATGGAACAAATCTTGCTTACCTCATTCCTTAACAGAAAAATATTACATGTTTTTTTTCATTTTCTTTCTCTTTCATTTATATTCATGAAACTGATCTTTTTCTTTCCATCCATTATTTTCATAGTAGAGGATATTCTTAAATAAACATAATTAAATATAGCATAAACACCCACAGACAAGTTCTTTCCAAAAAACTTAAGTGGGGCTTAACAAAATATTTATTGTAACTTTCTTTAGGAAAAAATGTTAACAAGTACCTTGCAGTCTAGAGTCTGTACGCCCGTTTTGCGTGACAGTAATGGAGAATTAGTAAGTAATCCGAAAGTAGTAGTAAACATCTTTGCAAAGGAATTTCTGAAAAGTTTTTGAGTGGAACCCAATACTGCTTTACCGGATATTAATCACAGATCAAAAGTAGCAAATAGTAGTCTTACTACTGTAGACATGACGGAAAATAGGGTGATATGTGCACTCAAGGGTGTCAAATTGGACTGTAGTCCAGGACCTGATGGTATCCATCCAATATTTCTTGCAAACATATCTTCAATAGTGGGCCACTTAGCGAGCCTTATGAAGCTGTCATTAGAAGAGGAAAAAATACCAAATCAATGGAGAGCGTCCATTATCATTGTAATATATAAATAAATTTGACCCTGGAAACTACAGGCAAGTAAACTTAACCTCCACACCTTGCAAGCCAATGGAGAAAATTGTAGCCGAAGAACTTACAACATTCTTTCTCGAAAAGGAAATCATTTCCAAGAACAACATTGGTTTCTTCCAGGTAGATCCACGGTCTCCAATCTGCTGGAGTGTGTCAACTCTTGGACATCATCAGTGGATAGAAATAAACCCATGGACATTATTTACCTTGATTTCAAGAATGCTTTTGACCAGGTCCCCAATATCAGACTGATTAACAAGCTGGAGTTTTATCGCATAGGAGGAAACTTGTTGAGTTGGGTCGAGGATTTTCTGTCTGGCAGGAACGGTAGAGTGAGAATGCAGGGAAAAATGTCGGACAGCTACGGAATGACAAAGGAGTCCCTCAAGGTTCGATACTGGGACCCATCTTATTTAATGTTTTCATTAGCGACCTTATAGTAGGGTTAAACTCAGAGATTTCAATGCTTGCTGATAATATCAAGATATATAACAATCCATTAGTCCACTACCAGGGGATAGTTACAGACCTACGGAGAATAGAAGAATGGCGCACCCTTTGGTCACTTGTCAACGAAAACAAGTGCTATATCATTCATGTTTGCTATATAACACTACAATAATAAACGTGGAGCTAAAAGACCTTGACGTCAGTATAAGTAAAGACCTCCTAAAATGGGCACTTCACATAGGAAAAATCATAAAGAAGGCGAACACAGTCCCTTATATGGTTTCTCGAGCTTTTAAGAATTTTTCACCAGAACTTCTTGAAAGAAATCTATAAAATCTATATTAGGCCCGTACTTGAATATACCGCACCAATATGGAACCCATATTTTGCCAAGGACATTCATGCGCGTGAACAAACCCAAAGACGGATTACGAAACTTCCTCCAGCAATTTGTCACCTAACTTATGAGCAACGCCTCACAAAACTGCACTTGACAACCCTAACAGATAGGAGGATTCGTGGTGATTTAATAGAAACCTATAAAATATCACATGGCCATTAGTCACTTGGTTTAAAAATTTTCTTTTTAAATACGGACAGAAGACTGACAGTTCAAATGTGCTTTTAGAGGGCGGAATATTAATACATAATATTTTTAGTCGCAAACTCCTCTATAAAATCCTTATTTTACTATAAGGAACGTAACTAGAATGCAACCAACAGCTGCCCTCCGGGCTATGTGCCCCGCCGACCGCTGAATTACAAGTTACAAGTCTGGCGCGTTAAGTGCAATAATTGCATATTACCATCAAAACGCTAATGCTTCGATTGCAACCAACACCAGCCGAAAGACTGATCCTACTTAAAGGAGCAATCGAAGCATTAGCGTTTTGATGGTAATATGCAATTATTACACTTAACGCGCCAGACTTGTAACTTGTAATTCAACGCTCGGCGGGGCACATAGCCCGGAGAGTAGCTGTTGGTTGCAGTTTGGTTACATTCCTTGTAGTAAAATAAGGATTTTATAGAGGAATTTGCGACTAAAAATATTATGTTTAGAAGACTAACAGGTCACAATTATAAACAAGTAAGGAGCAAATTCAGTAAACTATGTCGCCGGCACTTTCTCTCTAATAGAGTAAATAGAGACTGGAACTCTTTATCGAACGACTGCGTTTGTGGAGTGTCAACGAATGCATTTAAAAACCTTTATGATTTCGTACATTAATATCCTGCGTAAACCTAAGTTTACACGGCGTTGTCACCTAACTCAACATCATAATAATAATAATAAAAACAAAATGTAAACAAGCAGATGAAAAAAAAATTATTATTATGATATCGGGTTTTTGAAAGTCACATAGTTGTGTCAAACTTATAAATTTGAATATAAATAAATATTGTGAATCATCTATTATTATTAATTATTTATATTAAATGTACCAGTATGATACACTTTGGATTATTCGTGGTAGGGGCCATTAATAAATATTAGTTTTTTTGTCAGTGCTTACTAGATTATAGATACCTACTTTTAATAATTAACTAGCGATTATCGATTAGTTAATAATGATCATAATATTCAGCTGAAATCGTTCACAAAAATGTGAAAATAAGAGTAATATTTAACGGTGCAGCTTTAATGTAAACGACTGCTGGAGATATAATTTTGAAATTATATGCGTCAAAAAACTTAAGTGCCATTGTTATTGTTAAAAATGTATAACAGCTGTTGTGAATAACTAACGAGCATTAACGTACTTCAAAATTCGAGTGACTTTTAAATAATATTTTAGATTATTAGGTAAGTACCTCAATACATTAATCACTTAACAGCGAATTATATCACAAATTTTATTTACTAACACTTGCGACCCAAGCTTTATTCTAGTTGGCTTCTTCTTCTTCTTACAAAGCAAACTTTTCTTTATTATTTCGTTTTCTCGTTGTTCCTCTTCTTACTGACTACTCAATAGTGGTTTGAGCTGCCCGTCTTTGCAAATATATGACAATATTTGGATCAAATATTGATTTTTATTTTATTGAATGATTTAGTCAACTAAACGTACTGTCGTGAGCAGAAAAAAATAGGACAACTTTTTTTTTCTAATGTAAATCTGTCTCTATTTGAATATGTAATGAGTAGCCGAAATAAAACAGATATCACTATTTAATTTATTTTTATTTTAATGCTGTAGTTATTGTTATAGTAAATGATGGATGGTTAATGAGACAAATTGCACTGCGTTATAACATTAACAAAAATTTAGTGTGTAACATTTTAAGAAAGTGGAGAATAAACGATACGATTAGTAGAAATCCTGGATCAAAGGACAAAGGATATCCTACTTAACAAGAAACTAACTATTAATATTTCGTTATTACACCATTTCTATTTATAACTTCTATAAGTCTGTTTGGCATAGAATTAAATAACCTTATACAATAATCATTAGTAATAATATTTTCCCATGCATTATTTACTATTTTCAGTGATTCTTCGGTATTCCGTGATCTCACATTTCGTTTTTGGATACTTCTTACTTCTTAGTCCCCATACTTCTTCCACAGGGTTAAGATCTGGACTATAACTGGGCCAGTTAAGAATATTGATGTTATCTTGAAACCAGTTAGGTACGATATGAGCAGTATGAGCGAAACAATTGTCTTGTTGAAATATGAACCCATTATTAGGAAATAATTGTGACACAGAAGGGAGCATAATATTGTCTAAAATCTTAATATACGTTCCACTATTAAATCGTTTCTCAATATGCCACAAAACACCAGGACCACGTGCCGTTATCCAAGCCCACATATTGACGGAAAATCTACCACTTTCGTCATTATTAGATATATATTTCTCATCGAATCGAGTATTCAGAGGGCGGTAAACACGAATACGACCGCTGTGTGTTGACTGGAAAGTTTTTTCGTCTGTAAAGATTACATTGTTCCAAGAATTTACAACATGCGCTAAAAATTCAAACGTAAATCCTACTCGAGCTTCTTTATGTTCAGCTTTAAGTAAGTATTTCTGTGCTGCTGCATGACAGAGTAGCTCCGATTCTCTTACTCGCCGGCGACCAGTACTACTCGATCCAGGAAAATTCGTTTCTTCAGCAGCCTGAATAACTGAGTAAAATTAATTTTCTACTAAAGCATTTACCAATTGCAAAGCTTGTTGTTGAGTTGATATCCTTCGTCGCCCTGATCCACGATTTCTACTAATCGTACCGTTTATTCTCCACTTTCTTAAAATGTTACACACCGAATTTTTGTCACTATTATAACGCAGTGCAATTTGTCTCATTGACCATCCATCTTCTGCTTTAGCAATAACTCCAGATTTAACTAAATCGCTTATATGAGGCATATTCGTTTTTTGCACACTTGCAATAAATTATGACAACTAACTGACAATGTCACAAAAATTAAAGTTAGATGTACACAAATAGATTTTAGCAAAATACCGTTATAAGACTTGTCCTATTTTTTTTTGCTCACGACTGTACTTACTTACTCAGAATTAAAAATAACATACATTATTAAATAATACTTCATTCAGATACATATCTACTTTATATTTTATCTGATGAAGCTACTGTTGAAAGTCTCTCTTAGTTTCAAAACAAGGCATAAATTTTCTCGAACTTATTCTAGCCCGAATAAAGCCTTCTCTTGAATGGAACATAACTGAAGAAGAGGCTTCAGTCACTAACTTCACACATCTTTCAACTGCTTGGGTATGACTTGGGAATGAAAAAATGTCTTTGTCAAGTGACTGATAAATATCACCTTGTGATGTGATTAACATCAACTCTTCTGTTTTTAAGTCATGTAACATTGGTGGTATTATTACTCCGCATTATTGCCGCCAGTCAATTAGATCGATATAGTCTTCAGCAGAGAAATTTATTATCACTACAAAATATCCGATTTTTCCTTTTTCTTTTTCTTTCAAAATTTTTCACAGCGCTAGTTCCCTAATATGGCGAAGCTCATCTCCTAATATGCAAAGAAGCAAATTTTCTGGGTGAAGAAAGTATGCATTACATTGTGTAACTTCATCTACAACACTAATTAAATCATTGGGTGAATAACGGGCTTTTTTACTAATTTCCCAAACATGTTTGACACCAAATTAACAAGAAGGATTACATTTGATAAGAAACCACATTGGTGCATAAACTTATAAAACAAACTATGTCAATATTCTCAGTTTTTGAGATGAGTCATTGGCTTCAACATAAAATATGAAGAATTCGGTTTGCTGTAGTTAATCATCTCGGATGATTTACTTTTCCTGTATCAAGTTTAGACAAATCCACGGAAAAGTCTCCTGTAGAAATAGCCTGGCATATTTTATATAAGTATCTTTGGTCAGTGCTTAGATCAAGGATATTATTTATATTGGCAAATCGCATAAAATTAATTTATATTTAACAATGGGCACATTTTCATAATATTCAATCATCTTTCCTATGTGTCCCCGAGGTCCAGTAGTAGCGCCATCAGATGCTGGAACAGGTGCCTTAAAGGAAGTTCGTTTGCATGAAGAATGCAAATGAGTCTCTTTGGTGTATAGTATACTTGTGCCTTCCTACAGCTCGTTATAGATAGCGCTAGTATGAAATGAACAGTTTTATGAATTTAATATATTTTAAAATTAAGGGATAGCCAAAATGAAAATTGAGAATGTTAGGTATTATGGAAATTGTTTTCAAATGTACATGGCATACTTTTTATGAATAAAATGTATATATTTCTAAGTTATTGGCCGTTTAAATTAAAAAAAAATAACCTTTTAATCATTGTTTATGCAAGTAAAGAACGAAAGTTAATTTAACAATTTAGTTTTTATGTATTTACATTTAAGACAACTTGTATACACTAATACAGATAAAACAAAAAAAAATCACACATTTATATGGGGTGGTATAGGGTGGAAGATAATTTCATATTTGAAGAAAAATTTAACAGACCATATGTATGTTAAAGAGCAACATTCGTGCAGTTTTAAAAATCAAATTAAAAAAAACAATAATTTTTACTACTATTAAGGGATGGTAGAGGGTGGAGGACGATTTTCAATTAAATACAAATGTTACAGTTCGTTCCTCTGTACATAAAGCAACTTTTGCGCACTATTAGACATCAAGCAAAAATAGAATATTTTTTTATACATTTAGGGGTTGGTAGAGAGTGGAAAATGAAATCAAATTAGAATAATATTTTAGGTGCCTCATTACAGACACGAAAGGCAACTTTTTATTACTATTAAAACGTGTACTTCCATAAAAAATGTTGATCCTTATATTTTCACTCCAGTCTAATATCCCATTATAAAAAATATATTATTTCTTTGTATCCCCCGAAATCTCCACGCTACTATACTTTTGCTAGTATTTTAACAACACTCAGTTATAACCACACAACTTTCATTCAAAATTTTTTTCTATAGGCAATAAATGTCGTTGATAAGGGGTGGGTATATAATGAACACCCTGTTAATCGCAAGCATTGCCAGCAAAGCACGGGAAAATATTGAATACCTAGAACATCTCAATCTAGTCAACTAACTGAGAAAAATTTGGATAAGTACTAGAGACCTTTTAGAATGTCAATAGAGTCACATTTTATTAAATAGTTATTAACAGCTTGTCGATATGAGAATAATTTTAATCTCAAAGGCTATAGTTGTTAGATCCTCTACTCTATTCACTGCATTCAGGCATGATGTATCCTATTTTACCACTTTTTTATAAGTCAAACAGGTATCTTGTAACGGCAGGATAAGTTTACATACACACAGAAAATAACTGTTTGCCTAGAAGTCAGTTTTATCAAACCTTGACCTGCAATAACAGGAAAAGTTTAACTTTATTTTTGTATATGCTATTTATATCGTTTATTTGTGTTAAAATATCCGTTTTCTAATGACTGTTACTGTAAACATCGTAAGTATTTTAAGATTTAATGTTTTTGCTAAAAAGAGCGCGATACAATTTTCTCATTACATATAGTGAGTCGTATTTAGATATCAGTAATATACAGAGTGTCCCAATAGTACGTCAAATTCCAATATTGGCCTTATTAGAAGGTTATGGAAAATTAGTTTTTTATGGAAGTGGTATAATGTCAAAAAGCATACATTTTAAAAATATTTTGAAATATACAGGGAGCATCTTCGAGGTAATTTTATTAATTCAGCGTAAAATTATCTTTAGAACGATCAGTTCGAAATGAAAAGTTATAATTTAACGGTTTTTAATGAAAAAGTAAAAATATCTCTGAAAATATGGATTTTCGGTATAGGAAATTATTCACAAAAATCGTAGAGAATTAACATGCCAATTCAAAAATACAATAATATACAGAATAATTTGACAATTTCTCCTCCATCCCTGAACTGATTAAAAAAAAAATTATAGGCTTTTAAAGAAAACTGGATAGAATAGTACTGGACTATTTTTCTTGTGTAAAAAACAAAATATCTTGTTTTTTTTTCTCGTGTGAAAAAAAATTGTTGGAGTAGTTTTCAATAGACCATCACCAATTTATTAATTCAATTCAACAAGGATTTAATAAAATTAAAAAGATACAAACAGTTGCCTAACCAGAGCAACAACAATTAACCTAAAGACCTTTTGTCAACACAAATTAAAATATGCAATACGATTTTTACCAATTTCTAAAAAACAGTGAAACGCCCAGTATATAGGGCATTTACAAATTTAATTTTTTCCTATTTATGTTTCCAAATTCAAGTAATTATTGCAGTTAATTCAGTTCATTTTTACATTTATTTGCTCCTCTAATATTGAACACTATAAAGTTACCAGAATGCATTTTTAAAATTATATTTTTAAAGCAAAGTTAAACGATACAATTTTGAGACAGAATTTACATAAAATCTAGTCGAGTCGCAGGGTTTGTTTATCGTATATTCAGATAAGTGTCAAGTACTTCGTGTATTCCCAGAGTATGAAATCGCCTACAATTTTCTATCTTAACCATAGAAAAAGATAGAGAGTTGGGTGTCATCCTAAAAGTCTGTGCAGAGCTATGTCGTATCCAACGTTATTAGTTATGTTAAAATAAACATATTCCCACAAGAAACAAGCGGAGATGCATAATCCGGGTAGAAGGGTGACATCAGGAACCATATAAAAGAAGATCAGACTGCTCAAAAAAGGGGATGCATTTGGAATTCCACCTGAGGTACTTTGCAGACTTCGGTCAGCTGTACTTGGGAAATAAAGTTCTAATACACCATTGCATCGCAGTACTTCGTGTTCGTTGTACTTACATCAAAGACAATCACTGCTTAACGTACACTTTAAGAAGTGTCGTTTTAACATCTCTACGATGCCCTACGAGGACGTTTTCACGGGCGATATAACGCTATACAGGGTGCACAGAAATTCAGCTGGCATAAATTTCTAAAGTTGATTACTTTCTTATTTCGATTTTTATTGCATTCATATTGCATTCATATTCTGGTTACGGGGTGTTTAAAAAAGGTTTAAATGACGAATTTGTGGTACTAAAAGAATATTAGATTTTTTAAATGAAATATTAGCTTTGATTTTTAACTATCATAATATTATATTACCAGTTATTCAGTTATGATTTCATTCATTAATTTAATTCATAAAATTTCACTTTCTGAATATTTTACTAGGGAAATTTGCGTTTTCAAAATAACAAGTTTATATTCAAGAACTATATATTTTCTGCGTTTATGCAATGACAAGAAACTTTAACTTCCATTATTTTTCATTTGATGTATTTATTAAGGCTACTGTGTGCCTAATTTTGGACATGTCAAATGTCATAAGAATGTGTATCTTTCAAATGATTATCTGATATTTCTCATCAGCGATCTATTTGGTTTTCTATGATTGTTTAATAACGATCCATCCATTTAATTACCTTGTGCTCACAAACTGTACAGGCCATCGATCAGTGCTGGGTTAATTAACCCGTACACCTGTTCGTATTAAGAAGGGTTTACTTTTCGTCGAGTGCTGAACCGGGGCGTCTCGTCTGTTTGATTTAAATCTACCCACATTGTTTCACGTTGTTGGACAATCATACAAAATTTGGTAGACTGCTTGTTTTAATTATAATCAAAGGATTTTTCCTCAACATTCTATGATCTTTTACATGAGTATTTAATTCTCATTTATCAACTTAATTTTGATAATGTATAAACATGACATGATTCTTGTCCTCTGTTTTGCATTCGATTCATTATTTGGCTATTGCTAACAACTTTAATTATAAATTATTATTATCTAGCGATTGCTAACAACTTTCTTTAATTATAAACCATTATTACCTGGCGATTACTAACGGCTCTATTATAGATTATCATTATCAGGCCATTGCCACAACTCTAACTACTATTAAAATAGCATACTTTTGTATCTCTGTTCTTGCTATTGCATCAAAACACTCAGCATATCTATAGTATGGTCATTACTGTAGCAGCGCAAATTTTCCTATTATAATGTTTAGACAATTGTCTCCAATATTTAGAATACTTTTGATTTTATGTTCGACTATTGTTGCATCAATTTATATAAAATAAAATAGGTTTTTTTACTATTTTTTCCCATCAATTATTGTCTTATTATTTCACCTTTATCTTTTTCGTCATATAAGTAATAAACTAAATAAATGGTTTTGTTTCAAAGCAAAATAGAAGACAAACTTCAACTACAAATGTACAGTGCAATCTTGAGTAATAAAATACTACATAAATAACATATATGGTTAACTAGGTTTCTTAATTAATAGACAGTGTGTTCAAGTTTACCAGGTATTTCATTTAACAGAGCGATTAATTTTCTAAGGTATATAGTATCAAACAGAAACAAGTAATATTAAACTGTATATAAAAGAACCTGGGGAAATTAAAAAGGGTTACTACCCACACACAATGAAATTTGGGTCCTACATTAACAAAACTAGATGATCACGCAAATGGCCAATCTTATTTGTTTATTCTTCAGAGAAATAAATAGTAATTAATATACTGGTGACATAATTACCAGGATATCTTTTAGTAATTAAATGGGGTACCCCATAGTCATTACAACAGATTCAATGAAACTTAAAATTACGCAACGAGGAGAACACTTTTACAGATGAACACTTTCAATTTTGTATCTGACGCAGGCACCCCCTTAACTTGAACGAGGTGCCTTCCACTAGATACGTTAGTGCCGGGCTGGGCCTAAATTCTGGTTTTAAAAATTTTGATTTCAACAAGGTTTTGATTTAAAAGATTTTAATGATGAAACGAATTTAGAGACAAAAAGTACAAATAGAAACTAAGAAAAACAAACCCGACAAATAGTGACAAACAGAAAGGAAGAGGGGGCCAGGAAAAATTTAAAGATAGTTAAAAGGTATGTAATATTAGTGAAAGGTGGATAGGGTAAGCGGACGTTATAGTTTGATCCGAAATGGGGCATTATGCTGTATAATTTGCGTTATGTATCATGTTAGCGGACCATCGCTCAACTTTTGAGAGATATGCTAGACGTACTCCGCTATCGGGGTGTCATTGCACCGTCTCTGAGGGAGGTGTAGGTATCTTCCAGAATTCGTGCATAAATATGTGCTCAAGCACTTTTAGCTTTTTCGTGGCCGGTATGCTGCACCACACCGGCACCGCGTATGTGACGGACGGCCTGACCAGCATCATGTACAACAACTTTTTATTTTGTGGGTTAAGTCTGCTATCCCTGATTACTATGATACCGTCCATACTGTATCATTGAGAATATGTGTATTAAACGCCAGTCGTTAGTCCAGTCTGACCCCCAGGTACTTCACGCATCTTTTGGTGGTAATTTGACTTCCCCGGATCGAAATTGGAGTGAATTTTCTATTTTCAGTTAAACGACTCGTGAAAACTATCGCCTATAACTTCTCAGCGTTCACCTTGAGCAGCATATTCGCTGCTTGTGCGTTATGAAACTGCGCGTATATGGCTGTGTCATTGGCGCACTTAGCCAGCTTCGTATTTGGGAACTCAGGGAAATCGGAGACGAGTAATCCCGGGATCCAGACGTGTCGGACGCCTTCTCAATATCGCGGAGTACCATGGCGGTACTCTTCCCGAGGTTGTATTGCGCTTTGACGTCGTTAACTATCCTAACGGTCTGCTGCACCATGCTCCCGCCCCTCTTGAAGCCAAATTGTCGATGTAGAGCTCCTCCTGAACAGTATCGAGCCTGATCAGGCTAACCTTCTCCGCCAGCTTGGAGATCGCCGAGAGCAACGAGATGGGCCTGTAGCTGCCGGCGAACTTCGTATTCTTGTTTGGTTTCTGGATGGGAACGACCGCGGCGCATTTCCGCTGGCTAGGCTAGTGCTTTGGCCGCATGATCGCATTAACGATATACATCAACTGCGGAATACCGTTCCAGGGGAGATATTTTACTAGTCCTTCCCCGAGGATTTATTGTTAGGTAGGTTTTTGACTGCTGCGTCTGTTATTTCCGAGGGATTTTCAAAAATTCTTCTCGCGTCATGTACGTCATGACCAATGACTTCGCCTACGTCATTTTCGACGCGGTCGTGCTCGAGATTATTGGGAATATTTGCGTCATGTATATCTTGAAAATAGTCAGGTCCGCTTTTTAAGCGTCTATCATCGACGTCTGTCCGTTCGCGCGTGTTAGAGCGGGTCAGCTTCCACAGCGAGTTATCATGAGGATTCAGCGCTGCCAGCTTCTACACATTCCCCAGTGTCGATAGAGGTTCTGATTTGCATTTGCAGTCTGATTATCTAGGCCTTAGCATTGACATCGCGATTTCGCTGCCTGAGCTATCTCAGTCTGTTCTTTTCACGTATGTCTCGTATGACCGCTTCATCGAGTCGGTCTTTGTTCGGGTTTATCGTAATATTACAGTCTACTTGACATCCTGCAGCAGACGTGTAAACTCCTGCACAGCATTTTACACCAGTCTATCGAGTGTTCTCTAAACGCCTGTCATTTTTTTTTTATTCTGTTCAGAAATGTAAGCGAAATTGCCGAATTATGAAATCATTTTTTTTAAATCGGCGCCACCACCCTTAATATATTGAAATTTTATGATTTTATTTTATCACATAGTGGTTCATCAACCATCAATAATTAATGCGTATTAAAAAATATTAAGTACCTAAGTATGTAAATATTTTCTGAGACAGCTATTTACAAAAATTATATATCAACAATTGTGTTTGTATATAAAGTAGATATAGTCAGTGCAAGGTTAAAAATTAAAGTAACAATGAAAAGTTAATTAACCTTGAAAAGGATTTGATGATTATGAAATCAATTATTGCCGAGAATAATTATAATTCCTCTCGGTAAATAAAATAATCTGTTGTATCATTTATAATGACGATGAAGATAAATTGTTATTAATTTTATATTATTTGATGCCTAATTTGTTTTTATGGCGGGTAAGATTATGTAAATTCAAATGCAAAATATAGGGAACATTTTCGGTTTCATGTTTAGTCATGTTTCGGCATTCTTATAAAATATCATTAATTCCCCGCTCCCTCGCGGTTTAATTAGTAAAATTATATTAAAAATATCTATTGAGATATATATGTCAAACATAAACACTATCAAAAAATACCCTCAACTGACAGAGAGGAATAGTGGGAGATTTATAATTCTTCATTGTTTGTTGTTGATTTACTTCGTTTCTTTTTCGTAGTAGTAAATTATTTATTACCAATTGATTTCCAGTGAATAAGTATTTATAATTCTTAACATCTCCTGATGAGGCTAGTTTGGTCGGCGAAAACGCTTCGTGGTACACTATGTACCATTTTCTTGTCTTTTAGTTTCTTATTAATGGTACAACGCTCTTCAAGTGCATTTTTGTTTTCATAAAATATATCACAACTTCCGTATTTACAGATTTTTCTCAAAAACAGTTTTTCTCCTAGTTAACATTAACGGGACTGTTTGACGGACAGACAGACGAACTACCAAACAGGCTGACGTATATTTGAAAATTCGGTTATTAACACAACGATATGATTTGTTTCCCTCTGAATATTTTACTGACTGTCGCCTTTAACGAGATGGGTCATAGGAGTGTATACGCGTAAGGTCATAGTAATAATACTAACAGTTCACCACATCAGTATAGCCCGTGTAAAAATCATGCAAACAACCTTGAACCATACAGTGTTCACCTAGTCAGTTAGAGATGGAGAAAGAGAGACAGAACTGGCTTTAGTTTTGTCAACTTTCTTAATGTTTCCTGGCTAACAGTCATCATGCATTTCCTCCTAATTCGCTATATATTGTGCAAAGCGGAACCGAATGGGTACATCTTGCGCATTATTGTTTAAAATTACATTTAACAAAGAATTCGTTGCGTATTTCGCTCTGTAGAAATAATATACAATGAAATGATTATTTTTTAAACAATAATATGGCAGTTCTGTAATATTTCCGAGCGAAATTAAGGTGCTAACAAACATGCTTTTCATATTTCAATATACGACTCAACTTGTTCAATATACCTAGAATATATACATAAATTGTCAGTGGCTCTACCTACGTTTGGTTAAGCCTTTTAGACAACTGCAAAACAACCATTCCCTGCGAAATTACCACATACCGCAGCTGAGACTCGAACTCGAGAACAACTAACCGTGTTGTCATTCACATAAACGCGGTCTACTCCCAAGCAAGCCACTAAGCATTCATGCCGGGGGCGAGCGTAGATGCGTCTTTACTATGTACGTGCCTCGATATGCGATGTAAAGCAACGTTAGGCGCGGTTAGTACTTGGATGGGCGACCATTTCAAAGAAGACCGCGTCCTCGCCTCACTCTTCCAGCGGCTCGTATATCAGTGTATGCGTGGAAGCTATGCAACCTTAGGCGAGGGTTGTGTAGGTGATATACCATCCTTCGGAGGGGATGTAAAGCGTCGGTCCCTTGTCTATTAAATGTTAGGCTAGTAAAAGATCCCTACTCTTCTTAAGGGAAGAGTTTCGGCAAAATTCCTGGTTGGGGGTAGCTTGTTTACAGCCGTCGGTGATAGGCCTCAGTAGCGGAAATAGACCGCCTCCGACAAAATGTTGACAATAGAATAAGTCATTTTTTTACATTTTTTTTCAGTAGGAGGGGAAAAGTCTTCAGCCAGACACCAAACACCCGCATGGTTGGTGGTGTGAGATTTCCAGTCAATTAAAAAAAAAACCCCCGACTACCCGACCGCCACGGAACTACTTCCGCATTGCCTCAAGGCGGCAGTGTATAGATGAATTCTTCCTCTGTTGCATTCGCTCTCCCTGCTCCTCTTTCTCGTCCTTTTTCCTGACTCTCATAACCTTCTCCACATAACCCGATATTGTCGTCCAGTTATCCTCATTCGTTAGCATACGATCTACGACGTTGTCTTTCGTGATCCTCCCGACCTTGTTTTCTACTTCCTGCCTTTCCTCTGTCCATCTGTCGCAGTGGAGTACGGCATATTCCACATCATCGGGATTGCATCCGCAGTATCTGCAGCTGACCTAACCTAACCTACAGTAGACAACTCAACTCCACTCTCCAATCCATTAACTATCACCGGCTGACTATTGCAACTAATGTAGATTAAATTTAAACCATACACTCGCGCGCAGAGTTCCGCGCTTATGGAAAAAAGATGAGGATATTTCAATTCCCAACTATTTTCAACACTACGGATTCATTCTCTAATTGGTCGGTTAATCCAATAAATGAACTAACAACTTTTGACATTAACACAAAAGCAATATCCGTATTTCCTCATCAAAATTAGCTTCAACAAGACTTTGTTATGACTATATTAGAACATAAAATTACTATCTATTTTTTAAAAAATAACGTACACGTCAAGCTTCACGTAATAATCAATAATATCACTTATCCGATAACTGATCAATTCTAGAACTCAACTCAACTCTACTGTAGGTTACGTTCGCTTAGGTTCAGAACTGAGTAGAGTTGAGTAAAGTAGAGTAGAATAGAATAGAATAGAGTAGAGTAGAGTAGAGTAGAGTAGAGTAGAGTAGAGTAGAGTAGAGTAGAGTAGAGTAGAGTAGAGTAGAGTAGAGTAGAGTAGAGTAGAGTAGAGTAGAGTAGAGTAGAGTAGAGTAGAGTAGAGTAGAGTAGAGTAGAGTAGAGTAGAGTAGAGTAGAGTAGAGTAGAGTAGAGTAGAGTAGAGTAGAGTAGAGTAGAGTAGAGCATATAGCCGACAATCACGGTATGAAGCGCTGTGGAGACTGAAGGGCCGGATGTATCCAAAGCAATATAAAACAATGTAAATAAAACTTAACTCTTATCAAAAATTTTAATCATCTATATGTTTGTTTTTATTTTTTTCTATTTACCTAGCACATAATTGTTTGAAAAATGATTAAAAAATTAATTGTTAATTGATATAACTGATAAACCGGTTTTTTACACACTCCGGGTTCTAAACTTAAAAAACAGATATAGATTAGATAGTATTGTTATTAAATAAATAATATCGTTTTGTACTTAGATTCGAAGAAGGGTAAGAGGGTACTTCTAATTTTACAGAGGCAATGTTATTGTTATAACAAGCACCTGCGAGAGACATAGATACCCTCATAAGGTCGACAAGCGCAACTGCTGTACGGAGTCCTTCATCGACCTCGAACGATGTGATTCATAAAATTGATTTAATACTTTTTGTTTATATAATGAATTGCAAGTTTTTTTACAAAGCTTGTGATTTTCCTGGGGGCTAATTTCACTATGTCTTCAGGCGTTAATTCCGCCTGTTCTTGGAATTTTAGCCTAATGCGGACTAACACCTTGCATTCACAAAGTATATGTTCCGCAGTTTCAGTTGCAGTATCGCAATATCTGCATTTATTGTCTACCGCCTTGCCCATATTCTTGACATGATATCTCAAGGGACAGTGGCCAGTTAGAAGGCTTGTGATTAGCCTTAATTCATACTTTTCAAGTTCGAAAGCCTTGTGGCATACTGTTATAAACTTTTCGCTTGTCTTTGGCCTGGAGTAATCCTCCAGTAAGACTTTTTCTGGTCCTTTTCCCATTCTTGGATCTCCTCCGCTAGGTACCCTTTGGCCAGGCCACAAAACGGATCGGGTCCAATGAATGGAGCTTTAGCTCTTTTTTTGCAAGGCTGTCAGCAAGTTCATTTCCTTGTACTCCCTCATGCCCTGGCACCCACATCAAGGTAACCTTGTTGTTGTTGGCCAGTTGCTTCAGGGATTGTCTACATTCCCAGGCAATTTTAAACTCAAAGGTATACCTAAGAACTTTTAGTGCTGCCTGGCTACCTGATAATATATAGATCTTTGCTCTTCGGATGCCTTTATTTAGGCATTCCTGGGCACACAGATCTATAGCGTAAATTTCTGCCTGGAAGATGGTTGGGGTGTTACCGAGGGCTTTGGATATAGAGGAGAAAACATCGTTCCTAGCACAGTATATAAAATCCACAGGACACAAAATAGACTTCGGCAACACCAGAACAGTAGCTAATATCGAGCATTATAGGTCAAGGATTACCAGAGAGGCCATAGAGATCGAAAAAAGACCACAATATCTTAATAAACGAGATGATGCACAGAAATTACCCAGTTCTTGGAAGCCCGCTCTGGTAGAAAGATACGTAACAGAAAACACATGACGATCCACTGTGGAGGAACCAATCACGAGGAGGTACGTTTAAGCATTGATAAATAGTGAAGAAACACAGCAACCTGCCCGAAATGGACCTATCACGAGTAGTGAGAGCCGAGCGCTGACCAATCAGAGAGAACCTCGGCATTCTACGGCAACTATTGGACATGAGGATGCCCAACCACCAACGACAAGTCACGTGGAGCGTGATGTTTCAGCGAGGCCACTTGTCGGGTTGGCTCAGCCGCCCGCTATGCCTCTCACAAGTAGTAGGGGACCAGTGGCACGTAGTCAGTTGCGCAGACGCGCTCTAGACCACAGCCTATATAAGGAGCCGCACAACGCGGAGAACGTCAGTTCAGTTCGAGCAACGAGGAGCAGCAGTAGGCAGCTTTCGGTAAGAACCTGAAGATGGCAGATGGGATTCTGCCGAAACGTCGTTTAGACAACCGTGGCTCCTGGAGGAGTCGACCATCGACACGGGAGAGCACCCGGAAGTACAATAACACTTCATTTAACACCCGCGAAAACCTAAAAATCAACATATATATTACTCGAAGTAAATAAATAATAAAAATGAGGTAAAATAAAAGTTATGCAATTAAAACAGCAATAAAAATAAAAACCGAATGGTCATAAAGTTATTTATCGTCTACCGTTATGATGACATAATTTTGAATTATAAAAAAATACTTTTTTTCTGTTTTTTCAAGTCTTGAGAACTATGCAATAATACCATTATTTTATTTACCTATTTACATATGTTAAACCTAAAAATACCATTAGTTTAATTATATCACGCGACTCGGTTAATAATTGTAATTGATAATTACTAGCATATACCTGGGCCGTTATCTGTGAGTATAATTATGTAGTAGGTACTAAAATAGATGAAATCAAGGTAAAATTTATTTAATAAATAATTCTAATAAAAATACTAATGGTACATATTTAAATACATTTGTATTTTTGCATAACGCATGTTTGCATATAGGAGGAAATACAATCAGCATATAATGTTATTTCGGTGGATTTTCTAATAAATACTAACAAAATATCTTGATTGGTGATAAAGTATTGAGCAGAAACATATCGAAGCTTTGTAGATTCTTAACGCTACAAGTTATAAAGGCAATGCTATTAATTGACGAAATCTACCTGAAAGTTGCCTTTGGTTGATGTACAAAAATAGTTTTCTTCTAAAAATTGGAGTCATCAATTTAATAACTCATAGTAGAGGTTATTTGCCTCTATAGCATCTTTCGACGTTCATTTTTAATTCAAATCTTGGACATTGTATGAAAATTTGACTTGGAGCATACCCAGACTTATTCCGAACAGCAAAATCAGACGTGAATAAAGCATGTCAAATAAATAGTAGCACCAAACATTTTTCTTTCCAGTTATACAATTATATGGCTTTAATACGAATTCATTCAATTATACTGGGTATATTAATGTAATGTAATCCAAAGCAAAACTAAGAAAACCCGTGATTTAGAAAAAATTATAAGAAAATGTAAACAAAGAAACACACTTCACGTTAATGTGTCTTTCAAGTTAACAGCGGTAGTGGGTTATGTAGTTTAGAAATTACAGTTCGATTAAGGTGAGCTGATAAAATTTTACGTTTAAAAAATTTTTGAAAATTAAAATATTGCTCTTCATCAATTATTGGGTTATTCCTGATAGTAAGATATCAAAGTGTAATTCTTTAAAAAAAGTAGTTGCCCTTGAACTGTGATGGCACTGAAAATTCCAGTAGTTAATCATTTATTTCCATTGAAGGAAAAAAAATATGTTTCTGACAACTTCATTTTGAATAAGTCCCATCTCTAAATATGTCATATTTAATAACTTAAATTTATATTTGGGTAGCTTCTATACAACAGAATATTTCCATAATTTTTATTTTAAGTGTACTACTGTCTATATGATTTAGTGGATTAGAGATATCGTATTTACTGTTACACAGGGCGTAATATTATTGAGCTCTTCTTGTTCCAATATATTCTACCTATACTTATATACATAATGATTTTGCTAATTCTATCAGAACGATTTCATTTAAAAGAAACTAATGATAGACCAGGGCCAATCCTGTTTAAGGCAATAAAAATTCTTAGGAGTATACGAATAGTCAGAAAATGTAGTTAATGGTGTGAATAATTAAGGAAAAATCGTCCAGACTGAGTAAAAGTTCGGGAAGGGGGGTTGGAGTGGTAATATATACGTTTTTAGGGGTTGGTACTCGTTATTTGCGATTTGCGGCTATACTATGCATCCTATCGAAAAATGTTGAATGTAAAAGTTGTAGATAATGAAAAAATCTAATACTTTCTAATTGATCATTATTGACCATAACCTCAAAATTATCAAGAAAAATGCAAAAAAAACGTTTTTTCGGTTTTTAATTTATAACTATCGCAAAAATGTTTATATTTTCATGAAAATTGGTGAAAATCTTTTCTTTTGTGTTTTAAACAAGCCCAAATATTAGCGAAAATAGCGAAATATTTAATTTTCGATGTTTTATGAAGAAAATAAAAAAAGAAGACCTAATTTTCAATCGAAAAATTTGGTTGGCAAATTTTCGATTAATGAACTTTACTAGTGCTCATTTTTTTCGTTGAAATCTCAACTTTAATATAGAATTAAAATATAATATTGTTTATATACAAAAATATCGTTAAAAAAGCGATAAACTGAAAAACTACTTTTTAAAAATCGAGTTTTTGGTGAAAATCATGAATTTCTTTTTCTTTATTGTAAATAAACGTTTACATTCATAAAAAGCGTTAATTCTCATACAATACTATGTTATACAAGTATTGTATTGTATTGTATTGTATCCTTAATTATTTACACCATTAACTACATTTTCCGACCATTCGTATACTGCTAAGAATTTATCGTCTATTACGATATTTTAAACGGTTTGGCCCTGGTCTATAGTAAGAATTATTTTGTAAATATCGAAACTATGCAACACTTTTTATTTGTCAATAAAGCCATCACCATTTGGTTTTAAAAGAACGTTCTTTATAGTTTATGATAGTAGTAGTTATAGTAGTAACAATAACGTTATAATAAATTATAAATTTTAAGAAATTACTAGCACTCGATATTAAATATTGCCATAATTTACAAACTACTTACTTAAATGAATGACTATGACTGATGGTCGAGAGGTAAGTGCACTTGCCTCTCACCCAAAAGTTCCGGGTTCTATCCCCGGTCGTGGCAGTGGAAAATACTGTGAGAGGGATTTTTTCACTATACACGGATATTGGGTGTGTGTCCCTTGTCTCTAAATGTGTAGCCCCCTCCCACACAAGGCTCTTCTAGAGCCTTCCGGGATAAAGGGGTCGTCGTTACCTGTGGTACAAAAAGTTTCCAAATTTAACGTACTATAATCTGGTCGATAGAGTAGTGGGTTAAGGTGCGAGGTGGCAATCGCGATTAATCACACGGACATCGCATCACTGGGTTCGAATCCTGGCTCCGGCACTGGCACTGCCGGAGGAAATGGTTGTATGTCCGCGTTTTTTCAATATGTAACCCCCTTCCGCACAAGCCCTTGGCTTCTGGAATTGGGGGTTGTCTAATATCTGTGGTGTTTATTTATTATTACAATCAGTATTATTGGGGGATTTAGTTGTGTAAATATCTTAAAAAGAATATGGAATCTAGATATAATTTACTGTAAAATCAAGTTATTTCTGGTTGCGCGGCTATGTTAAATAATATCATTGCAGGATGAACAATATGGTATGCAACAATACAATACAATACAATTCACGATTCGATATTCATATCCCGTTCAGATGACTATTTTTTTAAACGCATAAAACAGTAAAAAAATTCACTATGAAAAGCATGCGATCGCTGTCTGTCTGATTAAACACTGTAAAGAAAGGTGGAGATTAAAGTCGGGTATCGAATGAATGTGAACTCAAAGTGAATCAGCCAGAAACGAGCTTTTATAAATCTTCCTCCTTTTCAAACAGAGTATAATTCTTAATATCTTAAAACTTTTGAAGATTTATACTTATTTGCGAAGTGCCCCTATATACAATTACAAAACTGAACATTATACACACAATTAAAAGATAGTTAAATTTTTACGATTAAATAATTACATACATTCGGCACCTGCTTGAAATATTACTTGAGTGTGTTTTATTATAAAACCTGAAGAATTAATCATTTTTTTTATTACATATTAAAATGTTAAGCATAACTAGCGTACGTCATTAGTAAAATTAACATGTTTAATGCGTTTTAAAAATTGCGATAACGCCACTCAGTCAAATTTGTATGAGTGCCTGGACATAACGGCATCGAGGGTAGGAAAAGTAGCAAAAAATCCTTTATCTTTCTTCAAACAATATGTTTGATGTTCTTTATCTTTCTTCAAACAATATGTTTGATGTTCCGATCCTTCTCTACTCCTTGATGAAATGGACTGAAAGAAGCTACGTAAATTCGACATACCCGCAAAAATGCATCCTAATTGAAGTTTACATTCTAAAACGTCCGTTGAGGAAACCGTGGACTCAAGAGCTTAGGGAATATCGTCAATGAATCCTCTAAGGTTATCAGGGGTTCGGATTCCCTTATCTACCTCATCTGCAGGACCCGAGAGCAGTCGATGAACTTGGTCTAGAGGGTAAATTATGATATTCTCTCAGTGAATTGGAACCTGCTCAGCAAAAACCCAAATTGAAGGGGCAGAACACAACATTATTATATAGGAAGGGTTACGGCGCTATGGTAATGACCATACTATACCTGTTTCAAAGTTGGCTATGCAATAACCAGGTAATACAATCGCATTCCGTGCCATTTTGAAGTAGAAGCGGCAAATAGTCCGATTAAATGGGGATTTGAAATTATGATGTTAGCAATCGCTATGACAAAAATAAAACTTAATGCAAAATAGAGGACAATAATCATGTTATGTTCGTGTATCATAGAATTTCAGTGATAAAGGAGAATTAAATACTCGTGTAAAATATCATAGAATGTTGGGGGAAATCTCCCTCAATTGATTACGCAAAACAGCAATTACCAAATTGTGTATGACTGTTCAACAACGTAAAACGGGGTGGGTAGATGTAATTCAAACAGACAAAACGTCCCGGTTCAGTACTCGACGAAAAGCATACCCCTCATAATAAAAGTATACGGGCCAATTGACCCAGTACTGACCGTTGGCCTGAACAGTTTGTAGTCCGCAAGGTAATTGAGTTGATGGATCTTTATCAAACAATCAAAGAAAACCAGCTAGCCACCGCTGAGAAACCTCCCACAATAGTTTGAAAGGCCTGTGACATTTTTCATGTCGATATAAGCACACGGTAAGTCTTTGTTAGTACACAATTGAAGTATAATTGAAGTTAATGTTGCTTGTCATTTCATGAACTCTGAAAATATTTAGTCCTAAAATATAAACGTGTTATTCAGCAAACGTAAATCTTCCTAGTGAAATATTCAGCATGTGAACCTTTACCTAATCTCCTTATTGAAATTAATAACTGAGTAAACTGTAATATAATTTTATCATATTTTCTTGTTAAATATCAAAGCTAACAAACTTGTTGCATAAATATTATTAAAGCCTGAACTGACTAGTAATAAATTAAAGTGTATTCACATTGAAAAAGTTAGTTGCAAAGAACCCGACATAAAATAAATATTTTCGGTATCAAAATAAGCAAATTTCCCATATTGCCCGCGCTACCTGAATGTAAAGTCAATTTCAAATAATAACGCAGAGAAATAAATAGGTTATGATACTTAGACAATTATGTCGGTGAAATTGTCGGTCGTCATGTAAACCGCCAAGTTATGTTCTCGCGCAGTCTTATAGACCTCAACCGCGGAGTGTGCTGGGCAATGTGTTGCTTCCAGCGCACTGGTACGGCATACCCAAAGAAATAGCTCTTTAATCGCCCTTAGATACCTGATTCGGCGTTGAAGTAAATATTTATTAATTGTGTCGGCAGGCGTCTCACTAACGTAGCCCCCAGCGAACTGGTCCGGCATACACAGTAGAATCGCCCCCAGATACCTGGTCCGGTGTCGCAGTATACTTGCTTATACTTGCCCCCAGCGCACTGGTACGGCACATACAGCAAATTAGATATTAGTTGCCCCCAGCAAACTGGTACGACATCGAGCTTCTTCTGTCCCGCTGAAAAGCGTTGCTTTGCTTTTATTCTGTTCTTCCAGTAACACGGTTCCGAAACCACGAGTTCCAATTCTCCCATATGTCCTGAACGATATATGAAATGTGGCTTCAGTAACTATGCCCTATTTCTGTCTTATACATCATAATGTCGTCCTATTACACTCGATATGCTCTTACTTTGCTAATGTCTTTTCGTGTTGTAAAACTTTCAAGTATATTATATAAGAATTAACAACTCATGTTAAAGACGCTTTTAAGCACCACTTGATATTTATTTATTTTTTTACTCTAATATTTGAAAGCCTAGGCGACATCGAATCGGGCTTACTTGACATGTATATGGAATTTTACGGACTTGTAAAATAATGTTTGTTCAATATTTGTTGTACACTGTATATTTGCCTAAATTTGGAAATTAAAATAAGAGTGTAATTCTTAAATAATTTCTGGTTAATTGTAGTTGTATAAGCAATGTTTCCCTGTACTTAAAATAACACAAGAACTATTTTTAAAATAGAAAGGTGTGAAATTCTTCAATAAGTTATTGTTTTTTTTTAGATTAAAAAATGTTTTCGTACCAATTTTGAAGAAGACAGGGCAGAGTTAGTTGAGATATTGCAAAAAAAAGAAATAATAAAACAACACCCTGTATACTACGCTTTGTTGCTAAAATATATTATACTAAATTATTTATATTATTAACACATAATATGTGTTAAGCATATTATACTTAAATGAGAATATTGTGTTTCCGTCGCTTCTCATTACCTTCTCGGCTAATACTTGTGCGGATAAATTTATTAATCTCGGCATTTATTCCAGCGTCCGATTTTCTTTCAGTGTCCAATAACCGCAGATTTGGCGATGTATTATTTTTTTGGGTAAATGGTGTGTTCTTTAAGCCTTCTGTTTATATGCCTTTCAGTCTCCCCAATGTAAATTATTTATACAAATATGAATATTATCAACTGCTGTTGGATCGAGGCCTTCTGGTGATTTGTATGTGGGAAATTGTATTTTGATTTTCTGTTTCACATGTTACTTTGATGTCACCTTTCTCTGACACTATTCCTATCCTATCTGTGAAGCGCTGTATACAGGATGTATCATAACGAAATGTCATAAATGAAAGAGCGTATTCCTCAACCTTTAAAAAAATCTTGTTTACAAGATACTAGATATAAGATCTATTTCGTTTTTTTCGCACCATACAAGAGTACAAAATACAAGAATTACTACTAAGGAATAAAATAAAAGTAAATGTTTATAGACAAAATTAGATTTATTTCTTGTTTCTATCATCCCCTATAAGAAAGTTACTTAATTATGAGACACCCTTTGTATGAAAAGGTGTGTACAGTTTATTTTACTAATACCTCTAATAGTATCTGGTAATTTATTTATGGCTAGTCCAGCACACACAAAATTTAATGATCTTTAATCATGTGACAATTACATTTGATAATGTTTCTGACTACAGGCTACTATTAGCGTTGTTTATTGTAGTCGCTACAAGTTACGCAAAATTTAAATTCGGACAATGCGAATAACTACCTGTAATTAAATAACAATACATACATTATATTCATAATTGTATACACGCTGATTCAATTCGAAAAACGTGGATGTGGTTACGGGTACGCCAATGATGGAGTGTGCCTTAGCAAAGCACTTTATAAAGAGATAACTTACGTTGCACTTTGTGCAGTTTTAAACTTATGGTATTGTTAAACTAATACTTCAGCGTGATTGTGAGAAAAACGTGAGTACTGGAGCGTTCACTGTTATTATTATTTCAGTGTATTACCTATGAACAATTCATTATGAATCTTATATATTCATTTACAACTGGTATGTCATTTATAGTTCGTAATATTTATTTAAAAACTGGTTCTTTCATCTTCTATTAAATGTATCCGGCAGGTCATTTACTTGGATCAATTGTGCCGTTATTTGTCTTCATAGAAAAATTTATTAGGTAAATTATTTTAATGAAGGTGAAAAAACTTTTCAGTTGTTTATTTAATAAAATAACCAATGCCCCTTTGTCCCTTTTATGCATTGTTGTATTAATCTAGACACTTTACGTTTTAAGAAGTTAAGAAGAAACTTTTGTATAGTGTAACATCTTTGAATACAGAATACAAAGATAACTTTTTTTGAATGATTGATATTCAATAATTATTTTACAGACATTTCTTTTTCTTTAAAATATTATTGATTCTATCATGCATTCCAATAACTGCATACTTAGATTAATAATAATAATATTCTATGGTGTATAGCACAGGAAATTGTTTTACACAAGTCAAACATACAAATATCAAACATATTACATAAAAAGTGTAAATATACATATATAAAAAAACAAAAAATAAATATTTTGTCAAAAAAAGAAAAAAAATTGAACCACTACTGAAGACCACCACTGAAGACTACTTAGTCAATAAAACAGGAAATACATACATAAAAATATATATACTAAAAAAATTGGGTAAAATATAGGTATAACTTCCAAAACTGCGGGTGCAGCGAAGTCTTAATAAGAAACACATAATATTAAAGATACCAAATCAAACCGATACTTATTTAAAGAAAAAAATTATCAACCCCGCATAACAATTTTTGTTCAGTAATACCTTTTTCAATTTTAATTTAAAAACAGTAAATTCAGAGAAAGTTTCATCATTAAAAAATTTACAACCATTGTAGTAAAAGCTTCATTGGTACAAATCTGTTCGGTGAGATTGTGGCTGTAATAATCCTTTAAATCTTATATTGTGGTTATGGCTGATTGGATTGGCAAAAACCTATGCTGATTCTTGTAAACAAATGTACAGACCTCCAGAATGTAGACACCTGCTACTGCTAATATTTCATTTCCAAGTTTTTAAAAGTAGTACGACAGCTCTCACGAACGCCTAAGCCAGCAATAATTCGTATAGCATACTTCCGCAGAATGAATACTCGATTTATATATATACATTGTTACCTCAGTCTGTGATACCATATCTCAAATGTGACTGTAAATTTGCATAATAGAGGCTCATGAGTATACATCACGACTACAGTGTACTGACATAAACCTCAAGCCATAACAGTTGCTTCGCAATTTATTACACAAAATATCTATATGGTTTTCCCAATCCAAATATCTATCAAATGTTATACCTAGCATTTTGACCGATTCACAGAAAGTAAAATCACTTCCATTAAAAATTGACATATCCAGATTTCTATGTAAAGTAAACAACAGCATATTAGTTTTTTTTTTTATTTAAATTAAGCTTGTTTTGCTCAGGCCAATGAACTACATGTGAGTACACTAACTCAGCGGAGTTTTTAATACCATTTAAGTTATTGTCAATGATTAAAATATTTATATCATTCGCATAACAGAGACAGTGAATATTTGGCATTTTATTTAAATATGTTATTAAATCATTAGCAAAAATATTTAGAAGTAGAGGACTCAAAACAGATCCCTGAGGGACTCCATGCGTTATGTTGCATTTAGCACTGGTTATATCATAGTTTAATTTAACGATCTGTGTTCTGTTGTTTAGGTAAGAGGAAAAGAGGTTTAAAGCAACTCCTCTGACTCCGTACCTGTCTAACTTATACAATAGAATTTCATAGGTCAACAACATCAAAAGCACGGGATAAATCAATAAATAACACTAAGGCATATTGCCTGTTATCAAGGGCATTAACAGTTATGTCTTGGAACTCACAGAGTGCTGATTTGGTGCTCTTGTTTTAAAGAAACCATATTGACAAACAGATAGTAAATATTCTGATACAAAAATGAGGACAGCTGATCTTCGATAGCAAGTTCAAATAGTTTAGAAAAACTACAGATCAAACTGATGGCTCTATAATCTCCGTAATCACTAGGATCACCTTTTTTATATAAAAATTGGACAATAGCCTAGTTTGAAAATATATCGAAAATTTAATGTTAAAAATATGTTTATTAAAAAAGCCAATGGCTGATAGGTACTAAGTTTGGAATGTTTAATTAAATTATTGGAAATATTATCGTATCCACAAGAGTTAAATGATTTTATTTATTTTTTAAGAATAATATATCAGATAATAAAACTGGTTTAAAAAAAGTGATCGTTCAAAAGAAGGTACATTGGAGCTTAAAGAGACTTGATCAAAAACAGAATTTTTACTTATTTCGGATATAAAATATTCATTCAAATTATTGGCCACTATAGCATCTGGAATTTTTTCGTCATTTTCTGTTATAGTTCTAATATTTATTGTGTTCCACATTGCCTTTGTTTTGTTATGAGCTTCTTGAATTTGCCTCATGATATTTTTTTTAGCTATTACAAGTGTTTTGCAGTATTGTTTCTACAAAAGTATACTAATATTCCTATAAGCTTGACTCATTTTCGCAAGGTCGCTAAAAATTATAACTCTGTGTTTTAATTCTCTAGATGTTATATACCGGGTGTAACAGGATCATGGTATATCCCCTTTTTTCCTTTAGTTTTGAAGATAAATGATTGAAATTTAGGATATACTACATACATAATAAGCAGCGCTTTTTGACATACAATTGATTTTTTTTCCATTTGAAAAAATTGAGTTTTGCCCCAAAATCAATTTTGGTGAATTGTATTTGCTCATAAATCACGTAATTTAATGTTTTTAATAGGAATTCGTTTTTGTAGGATTACACGGATCATTTAGAATAAATAGGAACCGTCATGGCACACTTAAATGGAAAACTAAAAATTATATTATAAAAAAAAATGATGTTTGAAATGTCACTTATGGCATCATGGCATCGTTGGATTCAGAAAATTATGCAGAATTCAAAAATGCAATAATATACAGGGTGTTCTATTTAAAAATCGAAAGTTAGTGTGAAGTGAAAAAAAATCAATTGTATGTCAAAAAGTGCCGCTTATTATGTATGTAGTATATCCTAAATTTCAATCAATTATCTTCAAAACTAAAGAAGAAAAGGGGAGTATCCTGTTACACCCGGTAGAAAGATCGTCAATGTGGTTCACAATTAAACTGATGGGCCTTATATATCTTTGAAGTGGTATTGTAAAAATATATTATTCTAGTATATTTGTGCCAGTCTTTATTAAAATATTTCAAATTGATATTCGAGTTCAATTGAATATTTTTAATTATATCTCATTGAAAGGTTTCGACTTGTAATGGAGTGCTGGTCTTTATAAAAGTCGTTTAGTTTTAGATCCCGTTGGCGCTTTTAGAGTAAAATGTATGATCTTGCCAAATGTTTGGCTTATATCCTGTAGATTCATTTGGTCTTGGTAGTCATCCCTTTAAGTTTGGCGTGGGTAACATGTTCCATTACTAAGTTATAGCTTGCCAAAATTTCACGGACCACCACTAGCGGCTATCCGGTATTCAATGATAAAATTAACGACCGTAAGCACATAAATTTTAATAACTGAACCATTCAACCATCACTCACTTTTGTCTAATTGTGTTTTTGTGTATTTTGTATATTATTGTGTGTAAACTGTATATTCCTAAAGGAATATGGCTTTGGGAACGTAGCCCGTATAGCCACGACAAAGTTTAATACAAGGGGCTATTGTGTACTTCAGCTTATACAAAACATTTAAAAAATAATAATGCATAATTGAAAATTGCAAACGAAGGAATGGGATAAACAGGGATACACTCTTCACGCCTAGGGGTCTTTCAAGGCGACTTTATACAAACATTAAAAAATGAAACATGTTTAATATCTGCAGTAAAATATTACTTCTTCATTTGCATACCTTTGAAATAACCGTAGTTATTATTATTAAATCAGTTCAGTAGAAATATGCGGCTAAAGGGCTTTATCGATTAGTATACAAATGAGTTGGAACTTCTATGATTCATATCCGGTAAAAGATATGTCACTAAAATTGTTTGTTGACTTTTCATTGTTTTACTTTATTTAACACAGTAATAACAATGAAACTGTTACACAAGGTAACGTGGTTAATATGTGGACATATAGATTCAATTACGATTAAGTTTGTATTTCAATAGGCATTACACATTTGCACTTTATAATTACTTTAATATTAACTATAATACAACTTCTATGCATAAACCTCTCGATATATATTTAAATTTATGAAACAATTAGATAGTATTGAATAAAGTTGCCAAGGTCACATTTTCATCAGCAACCAGGGCTCAGTGCTATAATGAGTACTTTTCTATTAAATTTGCATTTAATAAAATTAAACAGAACGCGGGTATTTGATGTACAATGTGTTGGAATAATAAAAACAGACATGAAATTTTGTGGGATAAACAAAGCTAAAACTAAAGCAATTCGATAAACGTAGAGCAGAATTACCTCAACCCCGAAAAAGTCCTACAGGTTACAAATTTTGCAGTTATTTTCATGTGATGTTATATTATTTGAAAATTGAAATTGAAATTTTGTAAATTGCATCCAGCTTTTGAAGGAAGAAAAAAATTAGATTTTTTGATCATTTAAATAATTTTTGAACAAATTACAAACAAACAAAAACAAATATAAATGGTTATACTTAATGTTTGGATTTCTTCATAGAAAATGACAATTTCTACATAATTATTCACAATTATACCATGTCATACCGCTGTTAGTCCATTTCTGATTCAGACGAAGCAGAAGAATCACTTCCCACATGAAATATCAGTAGCTCTACTACAACGTCCATTGTAATGTCAATCTGCCAAATTTTTTTCTCTCCGTATTGCGCACGTCGAATAGTTTTTTCCTATTTTTGACATAAACATTTCCAATAGCTTGGCTAAAATATTGGGTGAAAATCTTTCATTTTAAACGTGGTATTGTTCCTGAGGACTTCTCCTTTTATTTTGCCCCATATTAATTCAATAGGATTGAATTCACAATGATATGGAAGGAGGCAATCGGAAAACTGTGTGACTCTGTTATTTTGCCATTTCATCTACTTGACAATGCTGGCCAACAGAGAGCCTAGAAAACGGTTGATGTAGATTATCTTTGGATCGTGTATTTAAAAAATGGATGGAGCTATTTCATATTAAAGAATTACTTTTTTATGTTGATTATTAGTAGATAAATGTATAATGATGGCAGATTCAGGATTCCATATTGTTTAAAAAGATGTCTACATGAGGTGAGAGGATGCATACTTGCTATTACCTACAATATGCGTTTTTGTACAACAAAAACTATATTTATGATTGTATTGTATTCTTTCGAAAAAAGAATGAATTAAACATCGAACATCACTTTTAGTTTTCTCATCGATACACTTTCAGTACCTAAAATATGTGTGTTTACGAATAATTTCGAAGACACTCTGAACACTCACACCTGAATGTGTAATTATTATAGATAATAATAATAAACTCAAACATAAATTATAATAAATATAGACAGTTAAACTAAAAATGCCTCAGAGATTAAGTGCTTGACGTAATTAGTATGCCTGTATAATACAAAAATTAAAATTACTTGCTTCATTTGCAGTAAACTCGACGTTCTGTGTCTTAGGGTTATCCGGATTCTCTCCAACTCAAGTCTCATAGATATTTAAAACGCGTTGCTTATTTTCAACTGAAAAATGGCTGGCTCATCGTTTTTTCAGTGGAGAAAGATCCGCTCAGTCTATAATTAATATGAATCGAAAGAATTTCTAACCACAAAAGGAAAAAAGTGGTTCTGACATTTAATCAATCTTAATTATTTTCATTACGTGCCTTAATATACACAAATGTACACCAAAGTATTTAAAAATACTCTTTTATTAGATAAATGGGAATCATAGCAAATAAAAATAACGAATAAACTTAATAACACCAAAAACATAAAATGGTTGGCTGTATTATGGGATTTAAAAAACAATCAATAGAACAATTCTATTTAAATATGGCGCACCTTTTTGTGGAGTAGCTTAACAATTTCTATTCAGCAAACAGAGTATAAGTCCGTTGGAATCCTGCTTATTAACTGATTATTCATATTCATCGTTGAGTAAAACAGTATCATCCGCGTAAGATATTATTTCAAAATTATAATTTTTTAATACTGACATGTCATTCATATAAATTATGAACCAAATTGGGCCCAGTACTATACCTTGTGGTACACTCATTTCAACCATATGTTCACGAAGAGTGTTATTAAGTTTAAATAATAGTTTTCTACCTTATAAGTAATTTCAAATTAGGTATATCTTTTTTAAAGTCTATCAATATATTATGAGTTCCGTATCAAAGACCTTGAAATGATCTAAAAATATGGCTATATATTTTTCGTTATCATTCGGACTGTTATATAAAATTAATTCACATTCGTAGATAGCCATTTCAGTATTTTACCGCATCTGAAACCATGTTACGAATATATTTACTTTTTATCAACTACTTTGGAACGCTGGTGGTGGCTCCCTTCATTCCCCAATACCTCGCCTCTGGCCATGCTATAAGTAACAAAGAAACTTCATCTGTTTGAAATGTTTAAATGTATTCTGATAGATAATGTATTCAAATGCGTTACGATTTTCTATTACATATCTGCATGCTTTGTCATTGTGTGTATGTTAAGTGCGATAAATATTTATAGATCGATGTAGCGAAACTTGTATCTCCCAAAATATGTACAGAGGTCAAGTACTTACTGAGTTATCGTTAAATTTGTTTTTGTTATAAGACAGTACAAACGATAACGTTATAGAGGTTATAGTTTTGGTGTCTATTTGTTGGTGCAGGTGGTTTGTGCTAGTGTCTGGAGTATAAAACAAACAGTAAGTTTTCTGAGTAAAGCGAAGTCAAAATATAATTGGTGTACATAGTTCCTAGCGCCGACCCTTTTCTTAACGTCCTTATTAAACGAGTATCAATATTATCATTAAATAGATTTTAAAACTTTTGTTAAATCTAAATTTATTTTGACATGAATTGACTTTTATTAGGCACCTATCGTGAATTTATTTATCTATACTGTCGTTGACTTTTTTGTAGTATTTTTTAAAAACTACGCGTCTTTTATAATTCATTTCGATATAGTTCCTACAGTTTTAGCAGCTCATTAACAGCAATTTTCCTACTCTTAAGGCATATTATAAATTTTGATACATCTAGACCGTCCTCGAAAAATAAACAGGATAGGGAAATAAGTAAAAATTGAATTCTGTATTACATTACTAACAGATCCTAATTTGTTAACGTCAACAATACGAAGTCGAACAGGATAAACATTAAATCGGTATAACTCAAGGATCTGTTTTGGGGCCAGTTCTTTTCCTCATTTATTTCAACGACTTGCTAAGCAATACTACCTTGTCTGAAATCACACTATTTGCGGATGATACGACCCTAACTCACTCCCTTACAAATATTTGTGCACTATTGAATGAAACCCGTAGCAGTCTGTGGTCTGTTCGAGACTGGTTTTTAAGCAATCAACTAGTTTTGAATAAGGATAAAACTGAAACTATGATTTTTCTTTTAAAATGCCACACTCTTGATGTGAATTCAAATAATGGTATGAAATTTTTGGGTGTCGTCTTAGATAGCAAATTGACATGGGAAAAACGCACAGAACTAGTTTGCAAAAATATGTCCAGAAACATTTTCTTATTACGTAATTTGTTAAAATATGTGTCCCAACGACATTATTAATGGCCTACCATCCACTGCTCCAGTCTACCTTAACATATGCGATCTTGGTATGGAGCCACTTGGTATACTTCACTGTTTTCAATGCAAAGAAAGGCTGTAAGTATCATTACAAGTTTGACTTACAGAGACGATCATAGGGAGGCTTTAAAAAAATTAAAAATACTTACCGTGCCCTGTACACAGATATTGCAATGCCTCTTGTATACAGGGTGGGAATAGTGCGTCGGACCTGGATATCTCGAGTTCTACAATAGCTAGAAATTTTTTAAAAAATTTCAAGTAAACTAGATAAAAAAGTCTATAACTGGAAATTATTTTCGAACATACAGGGCGAGCCAAGACGAAATTACAGGACCAAGCGCTTTTTTAAATGGAATGTTATATACAGGGCTACTGGTAATTCGATACATTCCTTTGGAGATGTGATGGGGCATGAACTAAGAAGTAAATTTAGCCCTAACATATATTATGCAAAACTCAATAGTTTTTGAGATATTTAATTTTTTTTGTTTTTCTCAAAAAGTAGATCTTAATGTCCTAAAAATTAATTTTCGAAAAATCTATTTGACATTTTTAAATTTTTTTTTACTGGATTACTTGTCCAATATTATAGATATCCGTTTGGAATGAAAAATATCTGGAAACATTTCGATCATGTGAACATCTGAAATAAAAACTTTAAAAAATTTTTTTTAAATCAGCTATGAAATTTACCTATTAGGTTTTTCAAAAAAATATTAACGTAACACGCGTATAAATTATTATAAAAACTGCCTTATTTCAATAGCTATCTAACAAGGTACAAATGTTCAATGTACCCTTAATAGTTCTAAGAAAATACTAGTAAAAATAACACAAGTAGTACGAATTTTATTTTTAGATGAACAGTAAAAAACATTTTAAAAGAAGAGTTTAATTCTTCATTAATTTCAAAGTTGTACTTTATTTTTCATATGTCTTGCTCAAAATGGGAGCCCCTATTCCGTATACAGACACGGCAGCGTCTTCTTATTTCCGTCCTTGTTACTCTGGTTGTCAGATTATGCCTTATGTGTTGGGCATCATCGACTATCCTTTGTCTAAGGTTTTCTATAGTATTGACTGGTGTGGCATAGACCATCTCCTTCATATGACCCCATACATAATAATCAAGGGATGTTAAGTCAGGGCTTCGCGCTGGCCAAGGTATTGGGCCCGCTCTTCCAATCCAACGGTTATGGAAACGTTGATCAAGTAACTCTCGTACTGTCAGCCGATAATGTGCTGGACAACCGTCGTTCTGAAACATCATTCGCTGTCTGACGGCGAGAGGAACATCTTCTAAAATCACCGCCAGATCATTTCTTAAAAAATTATCATAGATTTCCCCGTTTAAATTTTGAGGAAGAAAGTGTGGCCCTATTAAATAGTGGCCAATGACTCCCATCCACACATTAATAGAAAACTTCATTTGGAAACTAGTTTCACGTGTTAACTTGGGATTTTCCTCTGCCCAATAATGTAGGTTGTGGAAATTTGTTATACCCTCGCGATTAAATTTCGACTCGTCCGTCCATAAAATACTTTTTAAAAAATTTGCACTTTCTGCATCTGAATTTAACATAAAGCGGCAGAATTCCACTCTCCTTCCAGGATCACCTTCCTCCAAGCCTTGGACAGGGGTATAGTGGTAAGGATGACATCCAACTCTACGTATCGTAGACCAAACTTTCCATTGTGACGCTCCGGTTAGTCTTGCGACTTTATTAGTTGAAATAGTTGGGTCTTCCTCAAAATACCTCAATATTTCTTCCTCATCATCTGGTTCATAAGCGGGAGGAGCACCAGCGTCACTTCTTCTACATTTCACGGAACCAGTTTCAGCGATATTTCGATATGCCGTACTGAATACACGTGCATTTGGTAAGCGGCGGTTAGGGTACCAAAGACCATATTCTCGGCGAGCTTCAGTAGCGTTGCCGCCACAGTATCCATAGACAAACAAGATATCAGCGTATTCTGCGTTGGCATACGCGGCCATGGCAAAGAAAATACAATAACAACAACTAATAACAACAACTACGAGCAAAATCAAAATCTTCGATAACTAATTTAACAAGACCAACAAACTTAAGGGACACGGAGATAAGAATGTCAGTTAATGACATATATGCACAAACGTCAAAGTCAAGGACTGACTGACTTAAATGAAAATGAACGATTAGTCGTTTAATAAATTCCGCCACCAGCATTATCTTTACTAATTTTTTATTAGAACTATCAAGGGTATATTAAACATTTCTACCTAGTTAGATAGCTATTGAAATAAGGAAGTTTTTATAATAATTTGTACGCGTGCTACATTAATATTTTTTTGAAAAAACCTAATAGGTAAATTTCATAACTGATTTAAAAAAAAAAAATTTTACAAGTTTTTATTTTAAATGTTCACATGATCGAAATGTTTCCGAATATTTTTCATTCCAAACGGATATTTATAATATTGGACAAGTAATCCAGTAAAAAAATTTTTAAAAATGTCAAGTAGATTTTTCGGAAATTAACTTTTAAAACATTAAGATGTACTTTTTTGAGAAAAACAAAAAAATTGAAATATCTCAAAAACTATTGAGTTTTGCATAATGTATGTTAGGGCTAGATTTACTCCTTAGCTTATGCCCCATCACATCTCCAAAGGAATATATCGAATTACCAGTAACCCTGTATATCAGTACATTTTTTGAAGCCTCTTTCTAGGCTCTGTTCATTCCTGTATTAGCATTGAATATCACCTAGCCACTTGGATATAATGAATTTTTTTGTTGAAGTAAAGCAATCTGCAGATAGATATTAAAAAAATCACAAAAGTCCCACTTATGGGTTTTAAGAAAAACTTATGCGACTACCAGTTACGAGACATCTAATTAATGTTTTTGAATCATTTTCATTTCCTAAAAATTTACAGGGTGGCCAAAAATTATTTTTCAATTAAGAACATTTTAAATTGAATTTTCTCAATGAAAAACGAACATGTCCTGTTGACCAATGCACGTATGATTTTAATGGGATGCCGAAGGTGGATAATGCTTATTACTTGCTCAACCGCTTAGCGTTAGATCCGCCTTTTGTGTTTACAATCGAATAGCCATTTAAAAAAATATATTAATCATTTCATTACTTCCAGTTTTTCCATTCCCATAGAATATTATTTTATTTAAAAGAAATTTTAAAATGTAAGTAAAAAATATATTTTTTAGCGGCAAAATGTCCATAGATCAAGAAGAACCAATAAAAGCTATTATTAACCTGGAGGAACCATCAGACGAGTTAGTGCAATGGGCTAAGGAAAATATTAATGAGGATCCAGATAAAAGGGATCAAGTCATATCAGATTTCAAAGACTTAATTTTTGGTAAGTGAAATTTTTCATTGTTGTATATGTTTCTTTATAACTATGTTCCCAAACTTAACCTCCAGGTCTTTAGGTTCTCAGATAACCGTCATTTGTCGATAAGCAATCATCTCTGATTTGAACAGAACAATTTTTTATCTAAATTTTTTAAGCTTTTGTGAGTTTATGTCATTAATTGACAATATTATGCGACCAAGACCATATCTTATTTTGTTGCGCCTCTTATGGCAAATTAATAGAAAAACACGATAAATATTTATCCCCTTTTAATTCTTAATAATTGATTTCGTAAAAATAATATATATGATGAACCTCAGGGGTCAGTACAAGGGCCACTGCTGTTTAATATTTATTTCAACAGTTTTATTGATGATTTTTCGTGTCTCACAAAATATGTTCTATTTGCTGAGGATACAGTTTTAATATTATCGAATAATATTAACTTGTTCCTTGATCTCAAAAAACTTTGCTTCAATATCAATTAGTTTAAACGCAATTAAGATATACTCCACAGTTTTTATTTACTAATCGTAAAGCTTATCTTAAATAGTAAGTATTAAATCGTTGAGAGTAGTTTGGGATAACGTTTCAAATTGGTCCAGTTAGATTATATCTGATATTTTCAAATGGTATTGTGTAATGTCATATATTTGATCTGATGATAACAATTATAACTGTCAATTAAAAATAACTTGATATGAAGTTTCTAGGAACTATAGTTTTATTCTAAAAAATTTTGCAGCTAGAGGAGAGTGCACGCCACATCGAACTGATGATGCTTTTTTATTAAGGTTCTTGAGAGCACGTAATTTCATCATTAAAAGGGCTCACAGATTGGTAAGTAATGGAAATTAGGCATTTTAAATTTAAAAGTGACTTATTTGAAATTACATATATACAGCGTGTCTCACTTTTAAAGTTATTAACTTCAGATAATAAATGTAAACAAGCAAGACATATCCAAAATACAATTATGCCTGTTAACACACAAAAATTCGCTTTTCAGAAGCTCTGGGTACGTTTCCTAGATTCTGTCTACACGGAGAAACAATATAATTAATAGAAATGCCATTATAATGAATCTATTAAAATCGGGTTATTCCCCTGGTCCCCAACATTATGCATTTAATTTGAGAGAAGAGAAAGACTGTTTCAACGACACGATCGGATATTACATCAACCTATTTCTATATGCCCTTTAAACTTTGAATATTACGAGAAAATCAGCTGTGTCCATAACATTAGTAATATATTATCGTGAGATAAATGTTAGAAAAAAAAATTATTCATTTGACGCATATTTAGGCGCCTTTTCAAGTTTGTTGGTAGTTGTATTTGTTTATAAGTCGCTGATTTAGTACTGCCCGCTGGTCATTGGGGTAATGAGATGACAAGATACTTTTAAGCAGGCCGTTGCAAACAATTAGTGACTCATATAGTAAGAAATATTACTCGAAGCACAGTTCTGCCTGATATACTGTTTGCTATGTGTATATTTTTTAACACACATGGAACAAGGGTGCGTGTGATAGCTCATTTGAAAAAGTGTTAATTCTCCAGCAATATAGGGTTTTCTGAATTTTGCATCCGCGTTACTTGGATTTCTTGCAAAATTTCTTAGTCCCAGAGTTGAAAATACTTTTCCCAGATCATGACACCCTAATGAAATTGATAGAAATATTTGGTATCAGCAGGACGGAGCTACAAAATTTGCATTGGAAGTAAGACTCTATCTCAATCAAGTTTTTCCCAATAGTGGAACGGTAAGTGGCCAGCCCGCTCTCCCGATTTGACTCTGATTGATTATTTTTTATGGGGTTACTTAAAATCGAAAGTTTACTTCAACATACCGAATGTCGATGTCAAATGTCGATGATTTAAAAGACAGAATAAGGCAAGGAATTAATCAAATCACCCCGGAAACGATACAAAATGTTTTAGAAGAATTTCAGCAACGCCTCCATTATTGCCAAGAAGCTACGGGCGGCCAGTTAGAACATTTGATTTAAGCCGTTTCATGTTCTTTTGTTTACTTAGTTAGCATTAAAAAAGTAATATTTTCAATAAGAAAATTGGAGAAATTCAAAAAAACCTTTATATTGCTGGATAGAGAATTAAAAACCCTTTTAATGAGCTATCGCACGCACCCTAATTCCATTTAAAATTTTTAAAGGGGTAGCTGTCACTCCAAAAGGGTTGAAAGGGAGGTAAAAAATTATGCTCAAAAAATGTCATTTTAGAATTAATAATTGACCTGTTTTAAGATTTTACTCATAAACTGTTAATAACGTAGATAATGAATTTATCCGTTCCTTACAGACCTCACTGTATAAAAACTGCATCAAATATTTACATCCAGTCTACTTTTCGTATTGGTAAAACAAATTAGTACTGTTGAAAAATAACCGAAACTGATGGTTATAATGATTTCTTCAGTAGGTCCTACGTAGTCCCATGTTAATATGTTTTCATCATGTTCGTCAAATATTTATAGATGTATATTTATGCATGTAGGTATAACAAAATTGAATATTTTGCTAAGCTTCTGCATAACATCTCCCTTTTTTTCTGTATCATTACAAAATCTAGGTAAATATTTTTGTGCTTATGATGAAAAAGATTCCAGTATTTACTCAATAAATCTTGCTTAAACACGATGCTGCTTTAATGTTAAAGAAAGCAAATAGTTCATATACTTGGCAGTGAACTTGAAATTGAGAAACCTTGATGTTTGAATAATGATAATAATCAAATCCCTGGAACTACGTGGACAAATTTTGAGAGAAATAAAAGTTGATATAGACTTGTATGAATATATATTGTTCCAATATAATTAGAATTATTGCCTATACCTTATCCAACTATAATTCAGATAGTATCAATTATTGTATTTTAAAATAGTAAATTGTAGTTTATCTAAATATATTTGAGGAGGCATAATTTATAATTTAAACCACTGGAAAAGGCTTCGTTAGTAGAACAATTGGGGAAGTATTATTTCTAATTCCGCATAAATCGAAACAAGGTAATTAAATTATTTAAAGAGATTATTCTTAAATAACTATCTAAGATATTAACAAATTACACACAATATCTACATTTCTTTTCTTGGAGTCTATAGTATATTATTTAAGTTTAGATAAGATTTAAATCATCTCTATTAGAATGAAAAACGTTCAAAACTTCCATTACACAAGATATTGAAAATAGCTTTAAATTAATAACAAATCATTGTCAGTCATAATACAAAAATTTAACATAATTGAGCAGAACAAGTAAACATTTATAGTATGTTGAACCTAAGTTTACATTTTAATAGTCATACTAAGAATAATTAAATAATTTATTATTTAACATCATTAAATCTGACAATTTAAACAAAAAACATCAATAATAGAAATCCGTTGGCATTTAACAATTAATAAAATGATTAATGATAAAAGAGGCATTTAATTATTGAATACAAAACAAAGGCGTTAGTAATGGTGTATTTTTACTTTAGCCAATTTTCTAAATATTACAAGCCTTCATTAATTTCACTTGTCGTCCATATCACTTGAAGACTGCAATTTCGAGCTGTTGGCTCTCGTTAGTGTAAGGTAGGCATGTGACGACCGATTTGTAGTTTGTCACGCATATGCGGTTTTGATGATAATACAATAGTTATACAGAATTATATGAGCCCCCACCCCTGAATGTTCTTGTCAAAGAAACCACACAAATGGATATGTATGGAAATATTGTACAAATACAGTTCAAATTGCATTTAATTCTCCCATAACCTCCCTCGTCCAACTCCTCACAAAGAAATAATAATTTATATAGAAATAAGGTTTATATAATACAAGCTTTTACTGAAACGAAATAGGGAAAAGTAAAAATAAATTATGATAAGTAATATAAAAATAAAAACATGTCGTACAAATTTTATACGAAAATAAACAGCGGTGCCATGCCTGCTATTTATATTTTTTCAAAATACAAATTATGGATATAAAGTATGCACATCTTAACATTCACTTAGGTTAAATGATGTAGAAAGTCTATATTTTACCGAAAATGATTTTACAACATACTGTTACGTAGTTGAAATGTGCCTTTAGAGGGCGGAATATTAAAATATAATATTTTTAGTCGCAAACTCCTCTATAAAATCCTTAATTTACTATAAGGAACGTAACCAGACTGCAACCAACAGCTATCTCCGGGCTATGTGCCCCGCCGAGCGCTGAATTACAAGTTACAAGTCTGGCGCGTTAAGTGTTATAATTGCATATTACCATCAAAACGCTAATGCTTCGATTGCAACAAACACCAGTAGGATCAGTCTTTCGGCTGGTGACATGAATTTGTCGACTTTTGCGGTAATAAAGTAAGGATAAGAGCAGTTTTGCAACAATATGTTTAATTTTGTAGAAAAAAAAGCAAAACCCAGTACATTAAATCTAAATTCTTAATCCTAAGACTTCTTTTAGTGTTCTTGGCTCGCAAAAGCATCTTCGCCAAGAGCTTCATCTTAAATAAACTCATTTTGAGTAGCTTCATCTTGAGTAACTTCCTCCTCTGAAGGTGCCTCTCCCATCAGTAGAGGTTTAAATAAGATATTATTTTAATTGCCATTTATCACCAAAATGACTTTTTAAATAAATTATTCATATTGGCCAACTTCTTACAGTTTATAGGAATTCCCATAGTAATTACATGCACAGAAAAATTATTGAGTTTTTTCCTTTCTCTAATATGGATTTGGACACACCACCAGTGTCCGTTCTAACTATATACTACGTATATGGAAAAGTCAGAATTTGTGACAAGGTTACATCTTTAAAGGGCTGTATCTCCGTTACTAAGAATTTTTTTCTACTCCCTTATGTAAATTTGCTGTTTTCCGTACAGTCTGTAGAATAAGTGGGCCATTCCAGTTAACTGAACGAATATATTTCATATACGTTCTAGGATGGATATGAAATCGACCAATCACAGTTCGTGTATTAAGTACATAGGCAACTATTCGTTTTAAAAAATTCAAGTTAGTGCGTAAGCTGTCAAAGTAATTGTGTGTATTCGCGCAGTTTGAGCTAGAAAATAATTTAAAATGAGTGATTCCAGTGAAGAATCGATAAACGGTATACCTCCTAAAATTTTATTGAAATTATTATATACAGACAAAATTTTAGAGATATATTATGAAAAAAAAAAGTAGCTATATGGGGGGATTGAACCAATTCAATTCAATTCAAAACAACTTTATTAATATTCATATACAGTAATTGTGCCTCCCCAGAGCCCATTCCGGGACCAACCCTGCGACCACCGCGTTAACGCGGTGGTGTATCGCAAAGTCGGGCCGAGGCGGGACTGGTTTGGCTAGATAAAAATGAAAACAATAAAACTCAAACTCCTTTTACAAAAGTAAATAAAATTAAGTACTGTGACAAAAAAATGCTTAAAAAAGCAGGCTTAACTTAAAACTGGTTAAAACGATCACTTGGCTTTCGCCGTTCGTGCACTTCGCTGAATTTAATTTGGGCACTGACGCTGACCCCGTAACTTGCACGGGGTGCCATCCGCGAATTGCTCCAACTACGGGTTGCGCAAGGCAGGCCTAAACTGGGATTCTAAAAAATTTTGATTGTTTTGATATAAAATTTGGATTCTGTTACGAGTTTAATGAAGGAAGGATGAATTTACAGACAAAAATGTACAAACAGAGACGAAGAACAAACAAACGCGACACAAAAACAAAAGAAGAGGGGGACAGGAATGAATTAAAGTCGATGAAAGGTTTGAAATATCAGTGAAAGGTGGATAGTATCAGGGAAGGTATAGTTGGTGAAAGTTTGGCTATAGTGGCTGCTGGAAGATTGGCAACGTCTGGTAAGGTAAGGGGTGTTTAATCCGAAATGAGGCATTATGCTGTCTAATTTGTGTAATGTGTCTTGTTAGCGGACTATCGCCCAGCTTGAATGAATAGAAGTTTTGGGAGATATGCTGGACGTAGTCGGCTATCGGGGTTATGTCGTTGCAGCGTTCGTAGAGGTCTCTGAGGGAGGTGTATCTTCCAGAATTTGATATGAGGCGCATATATTTGTGTTCTAGCACTTTTAGTTTTTTCATTATCTTGGCCGATATGCTGCACCACACCGGCGCCGCGTATGTGATGGACGGCCTGACCACCATCGTGTACAACAATTTCTTATTTTGTCTGTTTAGTCTGCTACCCCTGACCATGAGCGGATACAGACTCCTGGACAGGGAGTAGACCGTCCGTATGGTTTCGTTTATGTGGGTGTTGAACGTCAGTCTTCTGTCCAGTCGAACCCCCAGATACTTCACGCATCCCCTGATAGGAATTTGGTTGCCCCTGATCGAGATTGGTGTAATTATGCGGTTCTCTGTGAACCGACGCATGAAGCATATCGCATCAGACTTCTCAGCGTTGACCCGAATCTTCCACTGGTCGTAATAAGCCGTGGCACGAGCCATGTGCGCCTTCAGCAGCATATTTACCGCCTGTGCGTTGTGTGAATGCGCGTACATGGCCGTGTCATCGGCGTACTTGGCCAGCTTGGTATTCGGGAACTCTGGGAAGTCTGAGACGTACAAGTTGTACAACTTCGGTGACAGGCACGATCCTTGCGGGACGCCCACACGAATGATCCTCCGAGTTGACAGTTTATTATTCACCCGAACCTGCAGGGTTCTTGATGGAACCTATGATCTCTTGCATTTCGAAGCGTGCATATAACCGCTAGGCTACTGAAGCTTTTATAAAATGTTTGCACATAGAGCATAAGATTTAGCAGAAGCTAAGTTCGTATATTAAAATTTGATTAAAACTATTATTTGTAGTTTTTTCTTAATCGGGTCATAGAAAAAGTATACTGTACAACTCGAGTGGATTATCCATATCGCACTCGAAAGATTGAGGCACTCCGCCTACGGCGTCGTGCTCAAACTTCTTTCTCGTGCGATATGGCTATCATATCCACTCTTGTTGCACAAACTACTATTGAATAATGTGACGTCAAACGTCAAATCGACATAAAATCACGTCGAAAATTTTCAATTTTCGTTTGTCAAGGGAGTTTTTGAACACACTGTATATAATTGTATAACGTAGAATTGTAAAAAATGTTACAGTAATAAATAATAATTTAAATTATTTTTTTTATAAGCACCTTCCTTTTTCCTCCATTTTTTGTAATTATAAATATTAAGTAAATAGTTTCTTCAGGTCGCTTGTGAATATAGTCTCTCAATGTAAATTTTTTTATTTGACAGTTACCTCCTTGTTTATAGTCTGCTTGCTTAATGATGTGATGTATAACATTTGATCATGAAATCGAGAGCACATTAAAGAGAATTGTTATTAAAAACAATTATTATTTTGTTTTCAAAAACTATTAGCTTTTTAATCACTTTTTCCCTAAATAATTCTTAAGATATTCAATATTTATAAGACTGATGGCTGAGAGGTAAGCGCACTTGCCCCTCACCCAAAAGTTCTGGGTTCGTTCCCGGTCGTGGTAATGAAAAATACTGTGCGAGGGATTTTTCCACTATACACGGATATTGGGTGTGTGTCCCTTGTTTCTTAATATATAGCCCCCTCCCACACAAGGCTCTTCTAGAGCCTTCCGGGATAAAGGGGGTCGTATTTACCTGTGGTATTATTTATTTATTTATTTTATTTTTCAGATGGTAAATTATTATGATTTTAAAGAAGCTAACCCACAATACTTCAATACAAAATTTGAACGTATGAGGAAATTAGGAAAGGATCATATTATTAGTGTACCTCCATACAAAGATCAATTAGGAAGAAGGATTATGATACTAAGATTAGGTTAGTACAACATAAGTTACACCATTTTGTTTACCTATTAGATGCTTCTTAAATTACGATACTAATCATAAATAAAAATAATCACCGATTAGTGGCCATAAGAAATTCATATGTAACACATAGTAATGATTCTTTAATTATTTGTTAAATTTGACCCTTCTTGTATTTGAGAATTAAAATATGTTAATATCGTTTCAACATACTCATCTGGTAACTAATAGACGTGGACTGCCGACTTCACCCTATAAAAACGTACATTTTACAACTAGAGTAGTACTCCCAGATATGGATTATCGTTTTGCGAATAAAACTTAATCAGGGTTGGGACTTCATGTAGTCGAAGTCGAGTTTTCCAGGTTTTCCATGACCAAAAATATGTTTTTCCATAACATTTATATTAGACATAATTTCATCTCACTCCTGTGCAAAATTTACTTCGAAGGGATCTTCCACAAAGGCTACAATTTTATCAATTTTTTTTCTAAATAAACACAACAGGATCGAAATTTTGTTAAGAACACTTTATTTACCGACGAAGCAACTTTTACTCGCCGAGGCGTTCTTAACTGGAGAAATAGAAAATCCTCATGCCGTTAATTTTCAGCAAGAATTTACAATTAACGTTTGGTGTGTTATCATCGGAGATCAATTATTGGGACCATTTGTCCTTCGTAGAAATTTAAATGGACAGCTTCATCTGTTTTTTCTTCAAAATACTCTTGCTGATACATTACATGCTTTCATGCTAGACATACGGAACAGAATGTGGTTCATGCAAGATGGAGCTCCCCCTCATTTCTCCATTGAACTCAGGGATTATCTTGATGAGGCTTTCCCACGCAGATGGATCGGTCGAGGAAGTGAGTTTGCTTAGCCACCAAGGAGTCCTGATTATAATCGTTTAGATTATTATGTGTGGGGACATATGAAGTCCTTAGCCTATGCAAATACTATCAACTCAAGAGAGGAACTGTGGAAAAATACAAAACGCAGAGAATTTTATTAGAGGACAGGAGAATGTATTTTTCAATGTAAGAAAATCTTTTATGAATAGAATTAGAAAAGGCACAGAAGTACGTGGTGACCATATCGAACGCTCTAAGTTGCAGCAATGGAGTTTTTGTATGGGGGGGAAGTTTTCAATGTCATTAAGTCAACTTTTACGTTATTTTTTGGTCTTCTAATAGGATTAGATCCTTATTTTAGACAACCTTTCGATTTATGTATTTATCTCAATACCATAAAAATAATCCATTAGTTCATAAGAAAGTGAGAAAGAGTTTACGATGTTATTATGATTTTGTTTTCCTTACGTTTGTTGCGGACCTCTAGCGTATGCGACCCACCATACGCCTTAGCATTTTGTGGGGCGCATAATAACAACCGCTACGTCCGTAGCAGAATTTCGCCGTTGTCCACGAGAGGCGCGAGATACTTCCCGTTGGTGAAAAGGAGAGATGGTGGTATGTGGTTGATAATCCTACAAAACTGGGTTTATCCAAGGCTTCCGGGTGGATTTTGGGATTATCAACACAGGAAAATTTTCTCCATCTGTTGTTGTTCCGTTTAGCGGAATATTTTGTTGTTGTGAGTTAATTTTAACTGCGGAAGCTGGATATTTAAGTATACAAGGCTTTCCTTTGGAAGTATCGTGTCGACTTGAAAGGCGGACTCGACCCCATTCATCCAACTGTGGCTTTCTAGGAACATTGATGGATTGTTCCCTCATCAGTGAGGGTTCCACGGACGGGGCTTCCACACACAGTAGAAAGTTCCAGGGCTGCAGAGGCTATAATCAGCCCCATCCTTGGGTCAATTTCTTTCGTCCCGAAGACACCACCGTAGGGCTACAGGTTCTTCAACGTGGAAGTCGGTATCGTACCATCTTAGATAAGTGTGTTGTTTTTATTCACCGGGGACCACCTTCAGTGGTTTTGTGCGGTTATATTCCATTCATACTTTGATATTTTAACTTGTACATTATTTTATGCATTTATATTCATTTAACCAGGTTCTCTAAATCAGACCCATTGTGGCCGAATTTATTACCATTTATCCTCACGTTGTAAACCGATGTGTAGCTACACGAGGCATTTTATTAATGTTGTAACTTATTAATCAAGAAATTTGCCACATCTTTTGAACATCGCCAGGTTATATGCTAGAGAACCAATATATGTAAATTCTGCAATATAGTGCATTTCATGTTTAAAGAAAGTGTCATTATTTCGTCTGCGACCACTACGTAAGGAACCCTCAGTGATTTGTGAATGTAAGTAAACTAATAATTTGTCATAGTTTATGTAAACTTGGGCTTACCGCGCTGAGATAGTCTGAGCTAGTGAAATTTTATCGTGGGCACGTTACATCACTTATTCGGGCTAAGTTGTGTCTGCGATATCTGCTACGCTACAGTAGCCCAAGTGATTTCTTTACGTAATATCTTATAACCATTAATATCTAACGTATTTATTTGTTTATGTACACGTAAATCGTAGCACGTTTTGAACTTTTCTGAATAAATACACTTTGTTTCATTAAATTTAATTTTGCCTTTCAAAAAATTATTGAAATGTTTAACGGCACTTTCATCGAAAACGGTTGGAGTTATCAAGTTTACCGAGTGTACCTTTTATACGTGGAAATGATGCCTTCATCAGATTTTCTGGTCAGAAGTACCATAACGTTTCGTCAAAAAAATATCATCAGATACAGGTCCTGCGGCGCCCTCTACGATTTAACGTGATGTAATACATAAATGATTGTTAGCATAAAAAAGTACCTCTAGCAAGTTTGGCGAAGATCAGTCAAGAGGCTGTTGAGTTATTGCAAAAAATCGAAAAAATAATTTGAACTTTGACACCGTGTATCTTTTTCCACAGCAACATTTTACTAAAACATAGTTGGTTATATCCTCATATTTTATCCCAAAGAATCTATCCCTGAACTATGGCCCATTATGAATGGTTCACCCTGTATATAAATAAAAAATATACACTTGACAAGTAAGTGTTATCTACTTACGTCTTTTATGCATTTGTCAGTATGTGTGAGTATAACTGTGTTAATTGTGGTTTTTTAGACTATTCCTAGGAAATGTACATAGGTATATATAAGTTTTATAGAATTAATTGATTAGTTAAATCTTCCTTTAATCGTATATATAAATAGAATATTTTAATAATCACAAAACTAACAGTGTTTTCTCGTTTACTTTCAAATACACTCATTTTAACGCTATTTCTTATTTTTAATAAAACATTGTTTATAATATGACTGTTGATTATACTACAGAATAATGATAATAATTTTTCAACTCAACTAGCTATCAGGGGCGTACTAATTTTAGAAACCGATAATCAATAAGTTTGGAATTATTTCCTTAGTAAATTTAATATAGTGACCACTTTTATTTATAATGGCACTGTCTCATCTGCTGGCTATAGGCACCCCAATAATCCGCCGGCGGAACATTTTGGCATGATAACTCTACAAAAGAAATACAACGACCGACAACGATTGATATCATATAATTAATATTTAAAACATTAATTTTGTTAAAAATGACAAAAATGTAAATATTTTGAGCAGTACCATAAAAATTATTGAAAAGTAACAATAAACATTTTACATCTACATCAAACTGTAGACAAAAGCGCAGAATTTTTTATAAGAAATTCTTATAAATATGTTTCTGATAACCTCGTTGATTTTAAATCAAATTAATACTGTCAGCAGGTGTTTCCAGACAGACAAGACAATAACAAATAAGAGAAAAAACAAAAATATCAAATGTTATTAAAAGATACTGCAATAGATTTAATCTATAGTTTATTTAGAGCTGAGCCTATTAAAAGTAACAGATTGAATACTTTCATTTCATTATATATTTTATTCAGTGATTTAATGAGACACGTAGACTGTCAACATAAATATATATTGTTATGCAGTCTTTCTAGTGCATTATATCTTCACCTCCGAGGCAAACTTTATTAAAAACCAAAATTAAAAATGACGTTCACGATCGATACCTTTCGCTATAAACGGTACCATTATTACATGCTACACAACAATCAATGACAGGTATAATGATGTGAAACATAGTGTGTAGGCACAACAAAATTCATAGAATATAATTAAATTCTAAAATGTAGTAATTAGTATCTTTAGTTAAACGGTATATTTTTTAATATATTTGTATCATATTTAATCGTGATACAAATTAAAATAAAATACATACTATGTGAACGACACGTCGATATACATAAATACGTTACAATATACTAAGAAATGCTTGCCTACTAGTTCTTATAATAATAAATAAAACAAAATGTAGTAGGAAACAATAATATATGTCTCATAAACAATATTTCTATTCCTAAAAAAAATGTTTAATAATGCTAAGAAATATTCTCTACATACGCGCTTTTAGTGATTTAAGCAACGAAAATTTTGTATCAAAGATTTAACATTACCACGATTGAGAAAGTTTAACGAAAGGGCAGACAACGAACCTTTATCAATTGCCCTCTCTTTTGAAGTATATACCACGAAGTAAAATTTAAGGGATACTCACGCGTATGTACTGCTCCTCGCTTCTCTAATTAATTAAAACGTACTTCTACGATAACTGTCAATTTCACGAGGTGATTGTCATTCTATACAAGGTGTCTCACCGGGAACTGAATCGATCGATATAGAGAAAAGTACGCATCAGAAAATTTTGAAAATTTAGATAATTACTAATGTCGGTGTGGCCAATCCAACTAAAATAATTACAAGCAGCTGGCCGAAATTCGATACCAACTTACTTATTCCAAATGAAACACCCTATATATTTTAGGGTTTTCAAAAAGAGCATAAAATTCTGAGTCGAAAATATGTAACATATCCTATACCTAAACCTAGCCGTTTCAGAGATATTCGACATTTTATAGAAAATTTGACAGGTGCAACGGTTTGCAAGAACCGTTATAACTTTCTTCGTGTAAAAGATCCTCATTTGCTTCTTGTCACATAAAAAGAACACAAGGAGAACTACGTTCTACAGCTGGAATAAATTCAATAATATCATACCAAGTGTTCCGTTTTTCGCGTTACATTTTGTCAACTTCAAACCGCGAAAACTTGTTTAGGTCAATTGGAACACCCTGTATTTTTTTACGTCAAGTTGTGTAAAATTGAATTCCCTTTTTTCTGATATTAACATTGTGGGGGTTAAAGTTGCGATTTTATTATAAATTCATGAATTGTTGTAATCATTTCATCAAAATAGGCATGATTGGAAACACTCAGTCCATTACCTTATGTCAAAAAATGCCAGCACGTTTAAATTGCAGCCACGAAGACATTTTAAATTTGTTTATTATTTATGGAGAATGTGATAAAGTAATATCAAGAACTTGCAGCACATTTGCTACTCGATATCCAGAAAAACGGAAACCGTCACCAAACACTGTAAAACGCATACTGGAAAATTTTGAAAATTATGGCTCTGTCAAGGCAAAAATGCAAAGAAGAAAGCCTATTTTGATGACGAAAATATTGAAATAGTCATTCTGGGATATTTTCATGCATTTCCAAGGATGTTATTAAGACAAGCTGCTCTGGAATAGGGACTATGCAAGGATTCAATTCACAGAATATTATTAAAACATAAGTTTTACCCGTTTTCATTTCATATGGTTCAAGGATTAAAAGAAATAAATTTCCTAAGAAGACAGAATTTTTGTGGGTTTATTCTAATAAGGTCTGAGGGTCACGACTCTTATTTGGGAAATATTATATGGACAGATGAAGCAAAATCTACTAAAAATGGAATTTTTAATAGACACAATTCGCATTATTGGAGTGACTCAAATCCTCATATGTTCAGAGAGCGAAACTTTCAGGAAAGTTGGCAGTTCAATATTTACTGTGCCATAAGAAACGATAGAGTGGTGGCATTACAATTTTATCAGGAAAATTTAAACGGTAAATTAAATTTTCTCTTCTGCTAATATGTATAGGTAAATTTTTGTTTTTTTTTTATGTGAAAGATATCTGAATATCTTACAAAATTTGAATAATAACTATTTAGAAAGTTTACCTCTCGCCGAACATAGAAACATTTTTTATCAGCACGACGGTGCTCCCCCACATAACGCATATTTAATTAATAATTATTTACAAGAAACTTTTTATGATCAATGGATTGCCAATAATGGATCTTTCTTATGGCCTCCTCGCTCGCCCGATTTATCAGTTCAGTTAGAAAAGCTACCCGTGAGGAACTAATCCGAAGGTGCGAAAAATGTGGCGAGGTTCGAGGGCGGAATTTTGAACAATTATTAAATTAAAATGAAATCATATTTTAAATTGATCTTATCTCTGCTATTTTAGTTCATGCCATATCTTCAATTCGATTAATACGCATGTTACAGTGTTCTTGCTATTACTTTATCACATTCTCCATAAATAATAAAGAAATTTAAAAAGTCTTCGTTGGTATAATTTAAACGTGCTGGCATTTTTTGACATAAGATAATGATTGATCGTTTCTAATCATGGCTATTTTGATGAAATGATTACAACAATTCATGAATTTCTAATAAAATCGCAAATATTCAAAAAGTTGTAACTTTAACCCCCACAATGCTAATATCAGAAAAAAGGAATTCGATTTTACACAACTTGACGTAAAAAAATACAGGGTGTTCCATTCGACCTAAACAAGTTTTCGCGGTTTGAAGTTGACAAAATGTAACGCGAGAAACGGAACACTTGATGTGATATTATTGAATTTATTTCAGTTGTAGAACGTAGTTCTCCTTGTGTTCTTTTTACGTGACAAGAAGCAAATGAGGATCTTTTACACGAAGAATGTTATAAAGGTTCTTGAAAACCGTTGCACCTGTCAAATTTTCTATAAAATGTCAAATATCTCTGAAAGGACTAGGTTTAGGTATAGGATATGCTACATATTTTCGACTCTACTTCTATTCGACTTTCAACCCCTTGGAGTATCAGCTGCCCCTTTAAAATGTTCAAATGCAAGGAGGGTGCGTGTGATAGCTCATTTGAAAGGGTTTTTAATAATCCAGCAACATAAGATTTTTTGAATTTTGCATATTCTTCATCAAAAAAATTAAATTTGAAAATTTTGTAATGTATACAATCAATTATAATTTTTTTATTTGCTAGGCACTATGCAAATTTATTATTCTAGTTATTTATCGCTGATTGTCAAGCTGTTCATTATTTTAACAATAAGTCTTTGGGTTGCCCAGAGAATTGAAATTTTGCTATTATTGGGATGTGGTAATAAAAATAGAACGCAGAAGCTAGTACACTAAATCTTCACTACTAAGTATCCTGACCGTCGCATTTCTCAGTCTATGGTTAGTAGAGTAGAAAACAAATTTCGTGAATTTAGAAATGTCACAGATATTGATAAATCTGGTAGAAAACGCATTTTAGACGATGAAAAGAAATTGGATATATTGTTAGATATTCAAGACAATTCACATAAACCTACAAGACAACTTGTCACCGATAATGATGTTAGTAAAACGTACATATTGCGCCTTCTAGAGAATGAAAATTACCACCCATATAAAATTCATTTGGTTCAAGAACTGATCGTCGATTAAAATTTTGCGAAATTGTTACAAACAGATGCCAAGATGATCCGTTATCTATACAAAACATTCTTTTTTCTGGTGAAGTAATAACATTCGTCTTAAATGGAATAGTCAACAAATAGATCAGTAGATACTGGAGTACAGAAAATCCACTTTGGATGAGGAGGCCAATACTCAATAGAGAAGGTGAACGTTTGGGCTGGAATTATAAATTCTCAAATTATCGGACCATATTTCTTTGATAGCACATTAACTGGCGCGCGTTATTTGGATTTCTTGCAAAAATTTCTTAGTTTCAGACTTAACAATACTTTTCGGAGATGATGGTAACCCTAATGAAATTGATAGAAATATTTGGTATGAGCGGAACGGAGCTACATCACATTTTGCAGTCTATCTCAATCAAGTTTTCCCAATAGGTGGATCGGTAGACGCGGTGAAATTGAGTGGCCTGCCCGTTCTTCCGATTTGACCTCGCTTGACCATTTCTTTATGGGGTTGATTAAGATCTACTTCAACAAACCAAATAACTTGACGATTTGAAAGACCGAATAAGGCAGGAAATTAATCAAATCACCCCGGAAACGATACAAAATGTTTTAGAAGAATTTTAGCAACGCCTCCATTATTGTCAAGAAGCTACGGGCGCCCAGTTTGAACATTTGATTTAACTGTTTCATATTCTTTTGTTTATTTAGTAACGTAATTAGTAGTAACTATTTAGTAGTAATTAAGAAAATTAGAGGAATTCAAAAAATTGATAGAGAATTAACAACCCTTTCAAATGAGCTATCACACGCACCTTCGTTCCATTTAAAAATTTTAAAGGGATAGTTGTCACTCCAAAAGTGTTGAGGGGGTAGGTATAAAATTATGCCCAAAAAATGTTATTTTTGAATTAAAAATTGACGTGTTTTAGGATTTTACTCATAAATTGTTAGTTACATAGATAATGAATTTCAAAAACTAATACGCGTAGAATTGAGTTACCGGGGGAGGACGAGAAGCTTTTAAAATGTAAATATTACAGTTATAAATAGAGAGTACCGTTCGCTGTTTACGTAGTACCATACAATATAAAACTAACCCATTAACACTAACATTAACATAAAACACAACCAAGATATTATAGGAAATAGATGAATAGCCCCAATCATCGCCACACTACACCGGCTGTTTACGTAGATTTTGACTATAACTTTAGAGGACTGCGAACTCGAATCAGAATACACAGAATTATTAGAAACACACAACTTTTAGTGTCGCGTATTATTTAAAATGCTCATATCTATCGCAGCAATGGTTTGTTAAAGAACTCGAAAATATTTCAGATGAATTTAATATAATCGTATCTAGTATAAAACCTATGGAGCCACTAACTATTGTATCTATAAATAAAGTTATTATGGTGGTTTATGGAGCAGAACTATCTTCTAATTATGTTAATATGGTTGGTGAAACGAGTGTGTAATGTATTTTTTGCGTTTATGAGGCGTTGTGACTATGAACATTATATTCGGTTCAAACGATTTAAAGTGCATAGGAATCAGGCCCACTCTAGTACAAAAATTTTTCTTCTGTTTGTCTATTATTATTTCACTGTTTCATTATAATTTGAATTGCATTTTTAGGAATTTGGGATCCTTCAGAATACACAGTCGAAGAACTATTTCAGTTGAGCATAGGAATATTAGAATCAGCTATAATGGAACAACAGTTTCAAATACAAGGTGGTGTTGCAATATTTGATCTTAGCGAACTGTCATTTAATCACGTATGGCAGATGAATTCCACAATTGCCAACCACATCGTAACAATTGCAATGGTAAATATCGCTCAGCCAAAAGATCGAAAAGTCCAACCACTTAAGCGATTGTTGGTTGATAGTTAATTTCTGTTGATATCAACGAAAATTTCAAATATAAAACTTACGACGTGAAATATTTGTAATTAAAGTTACTTCAAATTTATCGAATTAGAAATATCAACCAACAATCATAATATGTGTATAGATGTTTGTATATACTGGACTGAATCTGTGGTGGGTTCCTTGTGAAACATCTTGACAATAATTGTTTTTAAGTAAATAATACTTATATTTAAAATTATCTACAAATGCTTCGGCTTTTTAGGCCTTTATCAAGAGTATAAAATGTATAATACTAAAGGTGGTTATTATAAATATATACCGACGTTTATGACTTAACGTAATTATGTAAATCAACGAATAATTGTTAACATTTTATCTAGTATAGGAGTATTTAAGAAATTTTGCTGATCATTCGTAGTACAAGGATTGTTTTTAAGGGATTTTTTAAATTCTAATTGTTCAAGAACAAAACTCAAACAATAACTAGGGACACTCCACAAACTGGACAAAATTTCAGTTTCTTTACTTTTTTAAAAAGGTTTAAAACATTTCCCGCATACTGTCAACAAGAAGATTTTGAACTTCTCGCAGTTAACACAAAGCCAGCTACTATCTCAATAAAGAATATCTCAGATTTCGAAAGACATAGCTTAGCAAATGTTTTTGATTCTCTAAAATATAACATTAATCAATTTTAAATGTAAATATTCTGTAAGAAACTCTTTCGAATTCATAGAAAATACAAAAACTTAATAGTGCCAAGTAACGCAAAATTAGTGTCCTTTTACGTTAAAATCCTGTTCACATCAGTCCTCCTCACACAACTAAAATTAATTTTGAAAAATCTAATAGATAATCCAGAAAGAAATTAGCACAAACAAAAAATAGAATTAAATAATTTGTCAGAGGTTTGTATTGAACAGAACGATTTTCAGTTTAATGACGAATTAAAAGGCGGTTTACCAATGCGTTCACCTATTTCTCCTTTGTTAGCTGAGATACTTATAGCAAATTTACAAAACTTAATTTTTAACAATAATAATAATTTAGAAACACATGTTTTCTATTGGACTCTTTATGTAGACGATAATTTTTGCATATGGACCGGCACAGAAAAAAACACCTTAATTTCTTGAATTCCCTTAATGGTAAAATTCAGTTCACAATGGAGTTTGAGCAGAGTAGCCAATTACTTTCTAGATATTAATATTAGACAACACAGTAATCATTGCAGTATTTACCGTAAACCTACTACCCCACACATGCATTACCGTTATAATTCACAACAATCGTTCTCACCTTTTCGTAGCCTAATACATAGACTTACAAACTTTCCTTTAGACGAAAAAGATTTTGTTAGGGAATTGAATACAACTAAACAAATTGCAAGAAATAACTGATACAACGAATTGCTAATAGGTAAGAATATGGTCAAAAACAAACAACGCAAAATGCTTCAAAAGACATTTTTCAACGCACCTAACGATTAAACAAAATATAGTTTTATTAATTATATCCCAAAATATAGTGACAAAATGTCTAGGAAATTAAATATTTTAGGTGTCTCTACAATACGTGTGAATAAAACGAATTTAGGTCAAGATTGATCAATACTAACCAAAATTAACCAAACTTAAGAAGTCTGGTGTATATGAGATCAAATGTAAATCATTCGTTGATTTACATTCCCACAACTAAAGTTTAAATCATAAATATGTTAAGTCATAAATATCTTTAGGTATATATTGGATGTAACAGGATCGGGGTATACCCCCTCTCCTCCTTTAGTTTTGACGATAATTGATTGAAATTTAGGGTATACTACATACATAATAAGCGGCACTTTTTGACAATACAAAAAGAGTACCGTTTTTATGTATGTAGTATATCCTAAACTAAAGGACAAAAGGGGGTATACCATATGATCCTGTTGCACCCGGTATTTAGAATAACCATCTCTGTTACATTAGTATACACTTTGTACTCTTGATAAAGGCCTGAAAAGCCAAGAATTTAAATTTGATACATCTAAAAGCAGTGTTTACTTAAAAATAATTATTGATATTTATATATCAATATCACACAATTGCATTACTCAGTCCACTGTCTTCTAAGCCCATACAGGCAGCTGCTCCGCAGTTATTTTAGCAAGCCCTGCATATAAGTTTTTGTGCTTTTTCAAGTTGCTATTATTCAAACTTAAACACAAGTTTTATTCCTAAATAACATATTGTTGTTGCCGGTTGTCTACCTTTTACAACCGTGAATATTAAATATTGTTTGGTGTGGAGTATGCAACTAGTATAACCGATTTCTGCAAGGTGTGAAGGAGGAAGAAATAAATGAAGTTCAGCATACATAATTCACATAATCCAAATAACATCTGTAAATCAACTGAAGTAACTCAAAATATGTTAAAAATAAATCTTCCCGTTCAAACAGAAAAAATGTTAAGAATGCAATATCAATATCGTTTAATCTACTCATTGGCCACCCAAAAAGCATCTTGCCTCTGAATATCACAATAAACTGAAGTTGAAAAGTCATTTGGAAAATTTGTACGGTTTGTGATATTGTTTAAGAAGACAACCCTATGATGAGTCTGGGTTCAAGCCGTAGGGGCGTGTTCGTATGAGAACTATTTTAGACAAATCAATACCTTTAGGATCTCAAACTCGGACCCTATTTAGGCACACAGTTGTCTCAATAGTACGTCCCCTACAGCTTGAAGGAGGCTCTAGAATAACTACTCGAAACTTCAGTAGCTTTTTAAGAACTATATCCAAAATATAACAAAAAACTAACGAATCAGCGCAAACCCATTAACAATCCAGAACTTTCGTGGAATATTTCAATTTGTATTTGGTAACTATTATTACATGCAGAACCACTGTTTATACCTTGGATAAGGATATAACTCATCAAATAAAACTAAGAGCAATATAAATCTCTGGAACGATTAACTTAGATGGTCCTCTTAGTCCCCTGTGGAAATAAAAAGACCGTTAAAGTACTGGGAACGCAGCAAAAGATATCTCCCCCCGTTTTCGAGGGTGAGAAATACGATTGTGACAGTGGTTTATACCCCAATTTAGCGGAAACCATCTCTTTATGCAAAAAAACACCACCGTTTCCTTGTTTTCGGGTCTGGGCGCTCTGGGCGTGCAAGAGCTTGTCGGATCGGGATTCATTTACTCAATTTGGATAAATTGAGCAACTATCGACCACAGGCCACCCCGCTCGACCGTAAGGGTTGAAATCGCACCCCAAAAATCGAAATGCCCTCAAAAAGTTTCAAATCGAATAGAAATTAGTATGAGGGCGAAAAACACGATGGCAGCAGGATTTTCTGGAATTAAGCAAAAAACCAACCCGACAAGTCCTTGCACGCCCAGGCCCAGATTAAAAAAGCGAGGAGTGGTTTTTGCGTTTGGAGGTGGTTGGGAGGGGTCGGTGAGAAAATATCGCCCTCAAAAACGGAGGTATGCCAATTTCTATTCAATTTGAAGCTTTTGAAGTTGAACAAGAAAATCCGGATTCTGGCTCGAGCCAGATCTCGATTTCCGCGCTAAATTGAAGAGTAAATCATTGTCACCATCGTATTCTTCACCCTCGAAAAAGGGGAGATGTCTTTTGTTGTATTCCCAGCACTTTAATGTTTTTCGCCCTTTTTGCATTTCCACAGGATTTGCTAACACTTTTGTTATATAATTTTTCTTATTTTCTTTCATTTTTTAGTCAAGCTTTCCCATTCGAATAGAAGGAATCCATGTGCTTTTCCAGTCTTGGGTATTCGAAATCGCTTTTAACTTTATCAAACCTCTTATACATGAGTCGGTGAAAGACAGGATATTCTTCCACGGAGATGATCTGGAAGGTCTTCACGCGCACATAGAACCTAGACATTTACCGAAAAGATACGGAGGAATTCACATGGATTATCCTATAGATACATGGTTCGAGGATTGTGTTAAATATAATGACCGAATTATAGACAATCTTGTTGCCCTAGGATATACAGAAATTGGCACTCTAAAAGAAGAAAGAGAGGATAACAAAAAGTGATATTAGATGTTAGATTTTAGCGTAGTGATGGCATATAAAGGTGAAACACTCGTCTGAGAAAAATGTATTTAGAAATATATATTTTGAGCTCCATTTTTATATTTTTGTACAAATATGAAAAATGAACTACATAATATTTTTTTCTGGATGTTAATATTTATACATTCATGTTGTTTTTTGTTGATTTTGAACTGAAGAAAATGTGTAAAAATATATTACATATTTCAATTGTATAATTAATCAACTGACAAATTAATGTAAATATTTATGAAAGATTTTCCTATTTTCATTGTACCTATATATTGTTATTTTGTATTTAAATAAATTATTTTTAAAAACTTGTTTTTTAATCCATTCATCAAGTTTAACTATTTATAATTTCGGCGTTGTAAAGTTCACCTATGAAATTGAAAATAGTAAACAACTTCGAATTTTATAGATATTAGTCATTACAGAGGGAGCAAAATAACCGACTTTTTAAAAAGTATTCGACTTAACCATAATATGTTACTCTTTAAACTTGACAATTACTTCATCTCTAGTAGTTTCTTTATAAGAGAATTTGTATATTTTACATAGTGAATGTTTTCTCTTAATATTCTTTATTATGATCTGACTAAAGCAACACGGATAACTATGAGAAGATTTAATTAGTTTTGACACAAATGTTAACAGTTAAGTCTAATTGATTGTAAAATATTAGTATAGCTTGAACAATACTTACACAATTATGCAGTTAACTCCAGTCATTAAATTTTTATAAATTAAAGGGAAATTGGTTTTCTTAATATTATATCTATGTAATTTTGTGTTAAGTTTCCTTTTGAAAGAAGAGTAAAATCGATATTTCCATAGGTATTTTTACTTTTTCATTAAAAATCCTTAAATTATAATACTTTTCATTTCAAACTGATCTAGTAGCCATGATTTTGACATAAAGTGAGAATAATTGAAAATTATCCTTTTAAGGTAAAAAAAAACGCCCTCCCCCGCCATGGTGAGATGACGAATACGAACAAATGTTGAAAAAGAGAAGAGATTCATTAAATACATATAAGCAAAATAGCTCGATGGACAATTTTATCACTTGTAAAAAAATAATAGCTTTATCAAAAAAAAATTTTAAATCAAAAGCAAAAGAAAATTAGAAACGTTATTGTGAAAATCTAAATGGGTCCACCTCATCTAAAGTATTACGGACAAATGCAAAAAATTAAAGAGGATTCCTGTAAATAATGCTACTCTTCCTCGTTCTGACTTATGGATGGATGAATTTTTTAATCTAGTTACCCGACCTAGTGTTTCGAATAATGATTCAATAGTCAATTCTGAACCAATACAGGGTCATTTTTCTTCTCAACCATTTACAATTTTTTAACTTAATCTTGCTATCAAAACCGCGTCTAATAAAGCTCCAGGATATGGTGAAATTAAATACTTGCCAAATAACATGAAACATTTTCTCTTTTAATGACATCTTAAAGGTGCTGATTTAGAGTCTCTTAAAAAGTCGCCATTGTCCCTATTTTCAAATCAGGAAAAAACCCTGAACTGACTGACTCTTACCGTCCAATATCTTTGTTGTCGTGTATGCTTAATACTCATATACACATGATAAAAATTCATTTAGAATGGTGGCTGAGTAATAGTATTTCATTACCTAATTTACAGTTTGGATTTAAGATTGGTTTAGGTACACTTGATGCAGTAACCTACTTGGTTACAGATATTCAAAATAATTTTTCAAATAATGCATACCTAGGATCTCTTTTTTTAGATCTTAAAGGGACTTACGATTGTATAAATTTAGATATTCTTTTTAACGAACTAACAAAAATATCTTTTCCAAACCATACGGCGTATACAATTACTAATTTATACAAAAATAGAACTATTTATTTAAGAGGATTCGATAATAAAAAACTTGGATATAGGTAAGTTCCATCAGATTACCCCAGGGCTCGGTTTTTAGTAATATTTTATTTAATATTTGCATTGCCGGTATACACAATTATACAGGGTGTTGCATCATGAGAGGGACATAGCTTAATAGGAGGTAGAGAACATCAGTGGTAACCGGAACCTCCCATAGAAATGTCTCATTGGGCCTTCATTACGAAGTTACAGGGTGTTAAATAATTTTTGGCCAAACCTGTTTTTTGTCATAACTTTGACAGGGAATGAAATAACGGATTCATATTTGGTACGGCTAATGTACTAGTGAGCCCCAAGAGGTACATGTATAAAAAAAAATATATCCAGGTCCGGACTCACTATAATTTATGTTTCTTCTTTGCATCAATAAAACATCACCCTGTATATATTTTTTTGAAATTTCGATACGATATTCGAAAAGAGCAAGAAAAAACAAACAAAATGGCCTATTTCATTTTTTTGTTACACCTTCGTGGTTATTTAAATACGTTGTTAAATGTGCAAGAAAATGGATTACAGAACCCTATTAAATGAGAGGCACGTGAAATAAATAGTTTCATAACTAAAATTTGCAAAAATTCTATTGAGCCTAGGTGGTCTGGGTGAATCCTAATTCCGGCACGTTTTAAAGGTCCATTTTGGTAAAAAAACTGTGGTCCTAATAAGTAATCCGGTATGAAATAACAAAATTTTTAATCAATCACAGTAGGCTTGTTCAAAGAATAAAAGTGACAGATAATTTAAACCATTTAGGCCTAAGCAACCAGTTACTTTGATCAAGAAAATCATCAACATTTTATACTTAATAAAAATTGGAAAAGAGAACAAACTAAAATCTAAATAAATAAAATATTTTCCATTCAATTAACAATAAATAACAAAACAATAACTAAATGTGTTTAAAAATAAAACGTAATTGACACTAAAGTAAATTTTCAAAATGTCCTCCCCCACATTCTGTGCATTTTCTTGCGCGTTTAGAAAGGTCACCAATTGCTCGACGTATCATTTCTGGATTATTCCGTATTTCGTCGCAGGTTGTAACGATGCGCTGGATTAAATGTTGTCTACTTTCAATTTCAATGCTATAAACCTCGTTTTTTAAGTGGCCCCATAAAAAGTAATCTCAAGGGTTACAATCAGGAGATCTTGGTGGCCATTCATGTGGACCCCCGCGTCCAATCCATCTATTAGGATACACATTGTTTAAGTGTTCTCTTACTTGAAGGTTAAAATGTGGTGGGGCCCCATCATGCTGAAACAACATGCCTCTTATACCGATATTTTCTAACATATTCGGTAAAATGTTTTGAAGAAAATCAAAGTAAATTTCACCATTCAATCTTTCTTCAAAAAAATGTGGCCCTATCAAATGTCTATTCACAAGTATGACTGGTGGTCGAGAGGTGAGCGCACTTGCCTCTCACCCAAAAGTTCCGGGTTCGATCCCCGGTCGTGGCAGTGGAGAATACTGTGAGAGGGATTTTTCCACTATACACGGATATTGGGTGTGTGTCCCTTGTCTCTAAATGTGTAGCCCCCTCCCACACAAAGCTCTTCTAGAGCCTTCCGGGATATAGGGGGTCGTAATTGCTTGTGGTGTGTATTAAGTCCGACCCAAACATTTACAGAAAACCTGTGTTGCGAACGGCGTTGGCGTACCGCATGTGGGTTTTCCTGTGCCCATTTATGATTATTTCGTGAATTGTTTACTCCATCCCTTGTAAATTGTGCCTCATCCGTAAATAAAGTTCTGTAAATGACTGGGCGATGGTTAGACAACCAATGACAAAATGCCAGGCGGGGGATATCGTCGCCTTGTTGAAGACGCTGTACCTGCTGGATATGATATGGATGGTAACGTCCTCTTTTTAGGGTTCTCCATACTCGCCAATGAGGAATACCAGTTGCCAAACTGATTCGTCTAGTGCTCATATTTGGGTTTTCTTAAACTACGTTTATAATATTGTTTTGTTCCTGCACACCTTGTTGTAAAACACGCTCCACAACTGCAGAAGTAGGAAACTTTCCGTGTTGTCTTGCATACTGAAACACCGTACTAAAGGTTTTATGATTAGGGCATCGACGACCAGGAAAACGCAGCCGATATTCTCTTTCCGCCGACCTACCATTTCCATTACAGAAACCATAGATGAATATTATGTCAGCATATTCCACGTTTGTAAATTTTACTGGCATAGTTAAAATATTTTCACAAGTTTTCACTAACTAAATGCGGATTATTGACACATTAAATTACTAACAAACAATTATTCAACTGTTTACGAGATTTCTTTTTATTATCTGTCACTTTGAACAAGCCTACTGTGATTGATTAAAAATTTTGTTATTTCATACCCGATTACTTATTAGGACCACAGTTTTTTGCCAAAATGGACCTTTAAAACGTGCCGGAATTAGGATTCACCCAGACCACCTAGGCTCAATAGAATTTTTGCAAATTTTAGTTATAAAACTATTTATTTCACGTGCCTCTCATTTAATAGGGTTCTGTAATCCATTTTCTTGCACATTTAACAACGTATTTAAATAACCACGAAGGTGTAACAAAAAAATGAAATAGGCCATTTTGTTTGTTTTTTCTTGCTCTTTTCGAATATCGTATCGAAATTTCAAAAAAATATATACAGGGTGATGTTTTATTGATGCAAAGAAGAAACATAAATTATAGTGAGTCCGGACCTGGATATATTTTTTTTATACATGTACCTCTTGGGGCTCGCTAGTACATTAGCCGTACCAAATATGAATCCGTTATTTCATTCCCTGTCAAAGTTATGACAAAAAACAGGTTTGGCCAAAAATTATTTAACACCCTGTAACTTCGTAATGAAGGCCCAATGAGACATTTCTATGGGAGGTTCCGGTTACCACTGATGTTCTCTACCTCCTATTAAGCTATGTCCCTCTCATGATGCAACACCCTGTGTAAGTCCTCCTTGCAGCATCATTCAATATGCAGATGATTTTTGTTTTTATGTAATACACAATAAATATGATATCTGCATTAATAAGCTAAGTAATGCCGCTGAGCTTCTGCAGGAAGTTCCTTGATTGTGGATTCGATATTTCTGTTGAAAAATCGGTTACGAGTATATTTACAAGGCACAATACCCCTCACATAAATGAATTAAAATTAGGTAATCACCCCTATCCCCATAAAAATCAAATTATGTAATTGGGCATACTCTAGATACAAAGCTTAATTGGATAGACCATATTGTAACCAAATGTGGAAAAGGCATTATTTTTTAAAAAATTACACTTAAACACACAAGATGTAACAAATAAGTATTGTTCCAAAAGAAATTCCCCTCTCCTTTGTTCTGGCTTTCGTGAATTAAGTGGACAATTAAATCTTCTCAAATATTCAGATATATCCTATCTATTCTAAACCTGGAGTACTGTCGTGAGCAGAAAAAAATAGGACACCTTTTTTTCTCTAATATAAATCTGTCTATTTGAATATGTAATGAGTAGCCGAAATAAAACAGATATCACTTTTAATTTATTTTTATTTTAATGCTGTAGTTATTGCTATAGTAAATGATGGATGGTTAATGAGACAAATTGCATTGCGTTATGACATTAACAAAAATTTGGTGTGTAACATTTTAAGAAAGTGGAGAAACGGTACGATTAGTAGAAATCCTGGATCAAAGGACAAAGGGTATCCTACTTAACAAGAAACTAACTTTTAATATTTCGTTATTGCACCATTTCTATTTATAACTTCTATAAGTCTGTTTGGCATTGAATTAAATAACCTTATACAATAATCATTAGTAATAATATTTTCCCATGCATTATTTACTATTTCCGTGGACTCACATTTCGTTTTTGGATACTTCTTACGAGTAGTCCCCATACTTCTTCCACAGGGTTAAGATCTGGGCTATGACTGGGCCAGTTAAGAACATTGATGTTGTTATCTTGAAACCAGTTAGATACAGTATGAGCAGTATAAACGGAACAATTGTCTTGTTGAAATATGAACTCATTATTAGGAAATAATTGTGACACAGAATAATATTGTCTAAAATCCTAGTATACGTTTCACTATTAAATCGTTCCTCAATATGCCACAAAACACCAGGACCACGTGCCGATATCCAAGCTCACATATTGACGGAAAATCTACCATTTTTAGCTTTGTTAGATATATATTTCTCATCGAATCGAGTATTCGGAAGGCGGTAAACACGAATACGACCGCTGTGTGTTGACTGGAAAGCTTTTTCGCCTGTAAAGATTACATTGTTCCAAAGTAAGTATTTCTGTGCGCTGCTGCATGACAGCGTAGCTCCGATTCTCTTACTAGCCGGCGACCAGTACTACTCGATCCAGGAAAATTCAGCAGCCTGAATAACTAAGTAAAATGAATTTTCTACTAAAGCATTTACCAATTGCAAATCTTGTTGTTGAGTTGATATCCTTCGTCGCCCTGATCTAGGATTTCTACTAATCGCACCGTTTATTCCCCACTTTCTTAAAATATTACACACAGAATTTTTGTCAATATTATAACGCAATGCAATTTGTCTCATTGACCATCCATCTCCTGCTTTAGCAATAACTCCAGATTTAACTAAATCGCTTATATGAGGCATATTAGTTTTTTGCACACTTGCAATAAATTATGACAACTAACTGACAATGTCACAAAAATTAAAGTTAGATGTACACAACTAGATTTTAGCAAAATACCGTTAAGACTTGTCCTATTTTTTTTTTTTGCTCACGACCGTACGTTGATCTATTTTATGAACTTCGTATTTTAATTCCATCATACTCAAAAATCACCACTGAGAATAATTTGATCATTAGCAACTTAAAATTTATATACTCTAGTCATTTGCATATATACACTGATGGTTTTAAGATTAGGGAATATACGGGGTGTGCCGGTTACATTCCATCTGAAAATTTTGAGATGAAAATTAAATTAGAAACTCGTTCAACAGCTTTTGTAAGTGAAGCTATTGCTATATTAAAAGCTTTAGATTATGTGGAATGCAGCGAAGTTAGGCGAGCCGTAATTTTTGCCGACTCCTTAGGCGTCTTAATAAACTTAAAAACAGCTTTATTAATAACCCCAGAATTAATAGTTACATTCTCAAAATACCTCTACTTCTTTGTAAATTACATAAAAACTAGGTTATTGTTGAGTTTATCTAGGTAAATGTAGGTATTACTTGTAATGAACATGTGGATGATCTTGCCAAAGTGGGCGCAGTAGCAGGCAGAAACCTCAAGTTTAAGGTGTGTTTATCTGATCTCTTGAACTCATCAAAAAATGATGTAATTATTAAATGGAGTGAATATTATGAACAATTCAAAATTCACAACTCAAACAACCGTTATCTCAAATTGAGGATTGTTTACCTAAGGTCCCTTGGTTTAAACATTAAACAGTTAGCAGAAAGTTAATCACCACTATCTCTAGATTAAGGTGTGGCCATGCTTGTTATGCGCAACATCTGAAGAGAATTGGGGTTGTGGAAACAAATATATGCACAGCATGCCATATTATTTGTGATTTGGACCATATTTTCTTTGGGTGTTTATGCCATAATGAAGCTTCTGAGGAACTTATTAAGGGGTTACTGAAATTGAAGATTCCTCTACAAACTAATCTGTTACACCTATTGTCACTTAAGAACATATGTATATATAAAGAATAATTAATGAATTTTTTGAATAACATCAACCTACTGTTGTAAAGTACATAGATTAGAATCGCATCCTTATGTTTTACCTTTTGTTTCTTTGGCTTTTAACCTGTGTGTCTATTTATTAATGCCCTGATGGGCCCCTGAGCGGGAGGAGTGTAACCCTGTCCTTTCCCAATTCCCCATTGTAGGTCGTCTATTAATTTTCCTTTAATTTCATTTTAGGTTAGTTAGCTTTGTATTGGTATTTCATTGGTTTTTTTCTTATTTTATGTGTTGTTGTTATTCTCTTTTTAAAATTAAGTGGCTGGCTAATGGATTTCACATAGAACATAATTACTTGCTAACATAACTTCACCTCTTTTATTTCAATTAGTAGTCTTCAAAGTATGATCAAGTGTGAAGATATTAAATTTATTATTATCTGGTATTTGAGAATTTTCTAAATTTTCATTTAATCATGTTTCTGAAATGCGAATATATCGTGGTTACTGGTAGATGTATTGAACCTAAGTAGTTTTCTGAATGATTCTGATTCTGATTTTGATATGTACAGAAAAATAATTGTAGAGGTGGGTCACTACTTTGCGTGACATGACTAAAACGTATTGCTTTTGTTGATAAAAATACGGCGTTACAAGCTTTCAAGGTAGTTCTGATATCCCTACATTATTGTTGTCAAGCAAAATATAACACAAATAACAATGTTTAAGCTGACTGTTTAATTTATTATAGCACCAGAAAACGAATTTAATTTCCCATTAATGTGACAGTAATTATTTGGTATTATGAATTATTGTCACGAACAATGTATTGCAAAACCAATGCACTTCTGATCACATAATAAATATTTTAATTTAAATTATAAAACAAGTTCGCTATTTTTGCTTAGTTGCAATAACATTGCCTCGCTTTATTCATTCAATGTGCTTGTTTTGTCTTTTATTATGGAAAATGTAGAAAACCGTACTGGCGAAAAAAATGACAAATTAAAACAAATCAAAGAATTAGCTGCAGGTTACTATGTGAGTTATTTTAACAAGTGTTTATTTTCAAAAAGTGTGTTTTAGCAAATAAAATCCAAAGGCTAGACGAAGAATATCTCTACAGGTTCTTGGTTGGTCATCAAAATAATGTTTACGCGGCTCTAAAGGCGGTAAGTGAACATGTCATAATTAAAAAAATTCTTACATGTGTTAATTTTGTAACAATTGAAAGTTATTGGAAAATAGTTAATTTACTAAAAATTGATACAATATATCAGTACGGCGTTATAATGTCCAGAAGAACAATATACCTGGTGACAATGGAGACATGTAACGCTCTGTAACTTTGTTATTTAAGAAGTTAATATTTTTAAATTTGTTGAGAATTATATATTACATAATTATCCATGTTTTGAGCCTATCAAATATTTTCCGGTTTAAGCGGAAGTGATCCAAACTTTGTTATTTTAAATGGTACCCTGTATATATTTTTTACCTATCTGATTCTCGTTTGAACCACGTATCGCAAAATGGTATTTGTTTTTAAAATGACAGTTAATAGCCACTTTATTGTATTAAGTCTAGGCGGCCATGATATGAACCTTTGCAGATATTGATGCTTAGTGTGCCGTGATATCCAAAGACCTCTGGTACGCAACTTTGCGTCTCATATTCATTTGGGCACTATCAGTAGCTGAGAACTAGATTTTTCTTATTTAAAGAAAACCTAAACAACCCACGATATAAAAACCAACATAGGAAACCTATTTTTTAATTTGCCCTACTTAAAAGATAGATAGATAATACCCTAGCCCTAGGCTATACAATCAAGAATACATAGTATAATCTCTGTTTTACATTAGAAACCACATATAAACGAAAGAAAATAAAAATATTTAAAATGATAATTATCCTTGTCATAATAATGTTTCAGATGACATGAGTATAATTATATGAATTATTAAGTGTTATTTAATTGTAACAAAAATTACAAATGTGCATTTCTACAAACAGTAAATATTTTTCGTTTCTACAGAACACAGCTTGATACATTATAGAAGACACGACATTATTTATTTTAGGTATGCAACTCTCAAAGTTTCGTAAACAGGAGGCGCGAAAGATGGCTCAAACTGGAAAAATCTCTGGTGAAAAATATTCTGGAATCTCAAATTGTAGATGTGTTCGATAAAAATGGATTACACGAACAGAAAATTGTTTGGATTCGACTGGAAAAGTGGGATCCACAAATTTTCACAGCAGATGAAATTTTAGAGGTAAAGCAGCGTTTTCTTAGTAATTCGATGATCTCTGACAGACAGACATTTCCAATTCAACTTAATGAGATTATTCTAAGCAACCAAGTGGCTGCTGATGACCGTTATCTAGATCTCCGAGAGCATAGCAACGTTCCAATTTACGGCGAATTACTCTGTTTTTGTTTTGTTATGCGTTCTAAAAAATGACTTTTCCAACTTTCTTAACGATTTCTTTTATTTAAACAAACTAATATCGTCAAATACGAATTTTTTTTATAAATTTCGTTCTACTATTTTTTAAACGATATTTTATTAAAATGGATTGTCTGTTTCTGAATATGGGTTTCTTATTTTCTAATGTCAATAGTAAAAGCATATTTTCATTTTCGGGCTGGTAATGTAGTAACACCAAAATATGTGTCTTTCTGCTAATATTCATTTTATTTTTTTAATTCTTTTTTAACATTATAAGTGATGATAATTTAAATTTATTTATTCTACCCATGTTCCTCCATTTTCAGCACAAATCTCAACTCTGTTCTTAAGTTCTTTGTAGCTATCACCTTTAGTTTTAAATAAGTATATATATTTCAACAGCAAGTTGTCTTCAATAATTTGTAGCCATTTTTAATATGCCTATGGAAAGTTCCAACCAAATTGTAAAAAGTACTTAAACAAAAGAGCTTATTGTTGATTCAGATTCAAGCTTTATTGTTTTGCAAATATTGTTCCTCTAGCTTGAACGTTTATTTCTAGTTTTCAACCATATTCAAACCAGCTCCTTCGCCAAAACCACGAACGACTTTTTCGAGACAAGGGTACTTAAGGTGGGCATTTCTAAGAGAGAGAGAGAGAGAGAGATCCAATAAGGAAATATTTATTATTTTTGGCAATAACTTTCTTTTTAATACATATATTGGTAAAAAAAGTATAAGACTACCTAAGTAGAACTATGACAGGTGTAGCGATATGCATTTTCACTCGATAATTTCAGTTGTTTACAAAATTAGTTAATTTAAATTAAAAAATAATGCCAATCTTCATATCTTGTAGTTTTAAATTGACTAATTTTGCAAATGACTGAAATTATTGAGTGAAAATTCATATCACTACACCTGTCATAGTTCTACTTAGGTAGTCTTATACTTTTTTAAATTAAAAAGAAAGTTATAGACAAAAATAATAAATATTTCCTTATCGGATCTCTCTTGGATATACCCATAATCGTTAGTTTATTAAATACTAAACAAGAATATGTGACTAATTTGGAAAATATGAGTTTACAAATTAATTTTGAACCTTAAAGATTTAGAAACAAGAGATTTGCTTGAGACGAGGATGATATTTTTTCAATTTGTTAATATTTTAATTTTTTTATTCCTGATTTGTTTCCTTTCTCTACCATATTCATATATTTTATTAAATTAAAATCTTGAAAGAACACTTTTACACAGAAAGCTGTGTTTCTAATTTATTGAACTGAACTTACATAATAACAGATTTCAGGTTTACTATGCGAGTTGGTGTACGTAAAGACAAAAGAAATTAAGAGTATCGACGTCATAATAGACATGCATAATTTTTCTCTCAGACATTTGTATGGACTATCAAGGAAGTTCGCCAAAAGGATGGTATTTTTTATGTCTGTGAGTATATTTATGATATTTAGTTTAATCCTTAATAAGAAACATGTTTATTTATTTATGAATAACACAAAGAGTATTACATTTAGCGAAAAATTGTCATAGCACTTACAAGAAAGAACCTTCTAAAGCAATAAATGTTGCGTTTCTATTTTTTTTAACTTTTGTGTTATGATTAATTGTGTAGAAATAGTAGTTTATAGCTTGTACCCGTACGTTTATCGTTAGGTAAAAGCTGAAGATTTTGAAATTCCCTTTAAATTGTATGTAAAATTTAATAGTTTGGTCTCTACGTGCGGCCACAGACGGCAGACAACAGACTACATATTATAGACGATAGACAGACATTTTTTAAAAACCACTTCAACAAGAGCAACAGCCTTTGCGCAATTTTCCGCACTTAAAACCATAGTAGCGGTATAACAGGTCTTGCGTAACAAAAATTACTGTCAATATGACATTAGAGCAACAACGAGCAAAGCCGGCTCGTCAAAAAATAACATTTCTCAAAGTAAACTGTTGGTGGCAAGTTCATTTCGCTTTTAAAAATGAACCAGTGCACCTAAAGACATGAACCAAAAAACGAAATGTAGGAAAGGAATGATTCTTAACAAAAATTGGTATTTTGTAAGAATTTGGCAACGAAATTATTCCACAGGGTGTTTTAAAGTTAGGGTTATACAACGAATAATTAACCCTGTATAATGACTAATACACCAGCATATAACAAAAGACTGGATATGCAAGTTGAAATTAGTAATTTCATCTACAGTTTGCTAAAAATTTATCAAAATTGAACTAAAAATAAAAAAATTATAAGACCTCAAATTTTACCAAATATTAACTTGTTGCGTTTTTTTTGCATGTGAGTGTAGATAGACTCGATTTCCATCCAATGATGACGACGCATTACGAAATTCGATCAATATACCCAAAACAAAGGGATGGGGGACATATAAGAAAACACTATGTACTGTTATCAGAAAAGCATTGATAAATATAACTTTTAATTAGAATGTACAATATTACAGTCATATGTATCTTGCTATTAAAAATTTTATAAGTTTTTTATTAACTATACAAATAATGCATTCACAAATTATGAAAACAATTTATATTAAATTCTTTCTATTTTCAATAGGTACTAATAACTCTCTTTTATAATAGGTATATTTTATTTTATTCTTATTTTTCCTTTTAGATTTTTTAGCTCTGTCCTCTCCAACTATATCATTCTTTTTTAAATATCACTTTGGTTAATTACTTTTTCATTTTTTGATGTTTGCCATTAAGTACTCTAATGAGTATATTTTCTTTTCCTTTCGTACAATCACTTCCGCGATTAAAGCTTCTCTCATTAATTAGTTCTGTAACCGATGGTTCAGTACTTTGTGTTTGTTTATTTTGAAGAATTTTAAACAGTAACTTAGCCATGGTCAACTTCTATTTCTTCAGGAAATAATACAACTGCATTAGAGTCTAGATATGCATTAGAGTATTTCTCAAGTACGGTAGTATTATAATTATAGTCACTTCGGTTACCTCTATTGCTGTATTTATGGCATAGGCGTTTTCAATTGTAATATACTGTTTACACAATAGATTTAAAAGCTTTTCATCACTGCTCGTAACTTTTGCCTAAAGCATTCCTCCACCAGTTTTTATGGTTCCCTAAAAGAATTAATTATCTGGTTTTAATCATGTTCTATTATACTATTTCTTTATATTCGATATAATATATCATATTTGTATACTTACATTGTACAGATATATTTTGTTTTCCACTCTTTTTTCAGTAAAATTGTAAAATAATGATTGCGAAAATATTACAGAGGTTAGAACAAAATATAAATAAATAACACTGCAAACTCTGTGAAGATAGATTTTTACCAACTGTTGCATAAAAATACTAGTTACTTTCTGTTAACAAAGTGTTACTTAACTTCCACTCAATGTTCGGTGGTGAATACGATATTGCTTTAACTACCTGATAAATTTTAACAGTCAGTTTAGTATCGGTGAGTTAAGCAAATACTGGTGAATACGAGCGTTAGTATGTCTATATAGGTATACTTTCAATATTTCTCTTAAATGCGTTTCAATATAAAAACTGACTTCTAGAATGTAGAGTAAAGATAAAGTTATAATATATTTAACCTATCCTATTTTCTTAATTCCTTAATTAATTTCGGTTCGAAAATAAATAACTTTTGACACATGCGCAAAACAACACGTCGGCGTGGGATAAAAAACACAAATAAAACAACCAAAAACTTCTAAAGCAGTTCTAGAAGCTCCTTAAATCTTGAGATAATTAAATACAACGTAAATGTTTGACCTTGATGTGATGTCAACTGCTACTGCTCTATTGAGTAGGTACTATTAAAATACAACCATTTTAAAGAGCTCTCTGAAAATTAACCATTATTCAGGATGCTTCTAACTTATCCCTTCAGATTTTACTGTGTTTAGATTGACAATACTGTACAATAAAGCTTTCGATCACGCTTAAATCAGAAATATCGAATATGCATTAAAAAAATTAGGGTCAAATTTAATAGTAGAGCATTATTCCATAGTTTAGTTGCTCTAATTCGAGGTTAGATTAATGCTTTTCTACTTACAGTATTTCTGCGAGCGACTCCCATGGATCCTACACCAAAATATCACATTTTCACTAATCACTAAACAAATTATTATTATTATAAACTACACGAGTAATCTAATGTTTATTACATTTATTGTAAACGCTTATTTTTACAAACCCCAACCAGCAAGAATTGACGCGTCTTCACTGAACAAACAATGTGGATGCGTTTTTGTTTTGAATCAGGCTAGGCAATGCCGAAACCTACTAGATTCTGTTTAGAACAAATGTGTCGCATCAGTCAGACCCGTGTTGCTGTTTTAGAATTTAGATGTGGCAAAGCCTACTTGTTGTGCATTTAAATTCGGAAAAATTTACTTCAAAACAAATTTTCCATTGAATCTAACATTGTTTTTGTTTTAAACTAAAAGTGTTTAGGATGGAGAATTGTATCGAGATGGCTCTATACAAATTTCTCGCCAAGACAGGGACGACCCCAGGAAGGGCCAAATAACAAGTTCTAAGAAAAAATTGTTCAGGACAGAAAACTGTACTATAAAGAGTTTTCATATTTTTCATCAGAGTATCAGGGCCGGCTTCAGGAAGAGCCCAAAAATAAATTTTCGTTTAATCAAAGGTTTTTTAAATCACAGTTGTTTAAACTAGTGTATCGAAGAGGCTTTTTACAAATTTCCCGTCAGAGCACCAGAGACGGTTCCAGGGAGGGCCCAAAATAATTTTATGTTGAATCAAAGAAATTTTCAAATAAAATCACTGAGAATGGGAATTTCAAATTTCTCGCCAATATATCAAGGGTGGTTCCAGGAAGGGATCAAACCAATTTATCGTCATATCAAAAAATATTTCAAATAACATAAATTGTTTAGGGTGAAAAAATGTATTAAAAGGGATTTTTCAAGCTTCTCGTCAGAGTATGAGAGACGACTCTAGGAAGGATCCAAAAAGAAATTTGCGTCGAAAATTTTTTTTTAACTAAAAATCGTTTAGAGGGGAAAATTTTAACGAATTTTGTAGAAGTATTTTTTTCTAATTGCCGCAGCATCACTGACGGCTCCACGGAGGGCTCAATTTTTTTTTAAATTTCTTCCTCAACCCAGAAAGATACTTACATAATCTGTCTGTCAGTATGTCAGAGGGTGATACGTATTGCTCGAATACGTCACAACGTAGAAATATGATACTTTAGACATAAGATTTGGGGGTTCAAGGTAGAATGCTATTGAATACTAGTAAAGTCGATGTACCAGGGACGGCTTAAGAAATGGTCAAAATCAATTCTTTGTCAAATCAAAAATTATTTCAAATGAAAATTGTTCGCTATGAAAAAGTGCATCGGAAAGATCTTTTGTAAATTACTCGTCAGTGAAGCAGGAAAAGCCCCAGGGAGGGCTCAAATATAATTTTTCACCAAATCAAACAATGTTTCAAATGAAAAGCGTTCAGTATAAAAAATTGTATTGACAAGGGACTTTTGCAAACTCGTCAGAGCACTAGGGAAAGCTTCAGGGAGGGTCCAAAGAAACTCCAAAAATTTTTTACAAATTTTTCTCTATTGCAAATTTTTTCTCAAAGCATCTGATATCCTCCAGTAAGGACCCAGACAAAGACGTTATCGTTGAACTGAAAAATGTCGCAAATGAAACTTGTATAAGTACCTACAGCAAATTGACATTGTATCAAAAAAAATATTTTTCAAATGTCCCATCAAAACATAAGGGGCGATTTAATATGGGCCTTAAATAATTTCTCATCGAATCAACAAATATTTGATTTGTTGTAAGATTTAAAACCAAGAAGTCCAGGGTTCGAATCCTGGCTAGATTATAAATGTTTAGTGGCGTTTCTCACGTGTCTCCAAGACGGTAGCCATAAGCTAAGCCGTGTTTGTGTGAGAGATAACACGGCTAGTCGGTTTCCTCTCCTGAGTTCGAGTCTTAGCTACAACAGATGGTAATGTTGTCGTCCTCGTCCTAGTTTGGGTGATGAAATGACTATGGGTAAAATTTATTGAGGATATCTGGACTGCAATTAATTTATTAACCTAAAATATTGCCAATAAATTATTTATTTAGATAACAATGTAGTTACATCAGCCTGCAATAAAAAAAACTTATTTAACGCTTATGAAATGTATTAATAGAATTGTCTCAGTCTATTAATAATAATAATTATATCTATATATCTATATTAACAATTGTAGGAAAATATTATTATTCATACAAGTATTTCATCTCTTTCTTATGAGGCTTTATTTATTTTTCTCTTATTTTTATAGCAATGTCTACCAATGGAAATGTTACATATATTTATAGTTAGACAACCCAAATTATTCTACCTTGGTTATTCGCTCTTCAAACCTTTTATAGAAGACCGCATGAGGAAATTGGTGAGTATGCGTTCTTGCTAATGAATCATTTAACAAACCAAAATGTTAAAAAACATATCGCATATCAAAATTGAATCTATGAATATAATTTAAGTACTAAATGTATAGAATTTTTATGAGACGAAAACAAGAATACTTTTGCGAAATATCGAAATCGCAATAAAATGTAAATTATTTATATTGAAATTTGATTAAAATTCTTATAACTGTTTTGCATTTAAAAATGAAGTTCTTATCGCAATTTTTCCAAACTTTCGAAAAGTTGATGAGAGTAGTCTATAAAAAAATATCAATTATGTGGATGTTGTTCCTATAAAAGCCATCTCGAGACTCGTCAGTTGGTTACAGTTAGAACCACTGAAAATACTTCAGTGACACTAATTATCACCAAATAACGTCTATTGATCGAATCGTACTGTGTGTTTTTAAGCTTAGTCTTACTGAGACTGCAGTCATTATCAATAGTAGCACAATAAACAGAAAAATTGGACGTATAATCGAATCAGACGAATTTTATTTTTATCTGTGAGTCCACATTTCGGCTCAGTTTTATTTATGCACATCCATGCTAATACAATCGAACATTTTTAGATTTACATTTGCGGATATAACTACCAGCCCCTGGCAGAAAGTATCGGTAAAGACGTATTGCCGTTGGAACTTGATGGAACCAGTGAAGTTGCAGACACGAATAGATGGTTAAACATTTTATATCAGTCAAGCACACAAAGAGGTTGGTAATCCTTTTTATTTTCTTAATAGTTACAGTTAGCCTTTTCAGTGATAAATTAGTGTCCGGTTGAAACTTTATCAGCCATCTGGTCGAAGGATGATATACTTGTTTTTATGATAAGTTCTTCTGGAGCAGTCGCTTACGTCACTTTTTGATCTGAAAATTTATAACCTCAAAACCTTGAATGTTTCGGTACTTGATCACAGAAAATCTGCCAACTGGAATTTTGAATTCTAAGATAGTCGAACAATGAGTACAGAAACAATGAGCTAGACACAAATTTGTCCCCCAGTCAGAGACTGAAGGCAGGCATGAAAGTTATTCAAAATTATCCAAAAATTTTAAGTCCAAAATTCCATCAAAATTAAAAAACATTGAAATTTTGTTCAAAATAATATGCAATCCGAATAGTTATTTTTGTAACAAGTACTAAAAAACTGACTTAGGTACGTGTTACAAACAACATTTTTTTGTTAAAGGTCCCTAAAACATGTTTAAATTTTTGATCAGAGCAAATATTTCTCGAAAATAGTGGCCTTCAAATTTTAATTACCATGCGACCATAGTAACCAGATTGTTTAATTGTTGTATTGAACCATTTTGCTTTATTTACCTAAATAATCCTCAATGTCAACTTTTTGGGATTGAGTCCGGAAAAGACTCATTTTACGGACACAAATGAGTCACTAAAATAGCTATTTTAGGGACCTAATACAAAAAATATCATTTTCATGTGTTTTTTTTTTTGTTCAAAAAAGTGTGCTATGACAGTTTTTTCTTAAATTAAGCGCAAGCTGTCAGGTATTTGTCAAGTAAAAATATATTGGAAATTTTAGCATTTTTTAATTTTGATAAAATTTTAGGCATAAGGTTTTCAAATAATTCCGAACAACTGTCATTAATAAAATTTTCCGATTAAAAATCCCTAATATGTTTTTTATTTCCTCTATATATATTTTAAATTTCAGACTTGAAGATATCAGGATATGAATTTTATGATACAGAAGAATGTGACGCGGTGATTTAGAAATATGTACTTATACCACTCAGTGGCTGTTTCTCTGGGTCATTTAGTCAATGCCTTCACCCATGAAATACACACAATTTCACAGTATTATTAGCATGTGTGTAAGAGCATTGTCCAAGTCACCCAACGAAGAAACTGCCGCTAGTAACATTTAAGATGAACTGTAGCTGAAAATTATATAATTAATTATACTTGTTTATATAGGCAGTTGAATTAGATAATAAAATAAATGTTTCATTGACTCAACTACTATTATTATATCCCCTAATAGCGGCAAATTGATTAATTATGCCGATTGACTATAATGTTGACCTTGTTATAAATAATTAAAGTACATACATTGTAAAGTGGCGTTAGAGTTATGCTGTTACAGTGTTGCAAAACATAATGGTAACGAATAAACATGTCACAAAAGTTTTAACTGATGTGTCAATATTTAATATTTCACGAAAACCACAATTTATTCATATCATTGTATCGTAAAAATCAGCTATAACCGTTTGTGGTTTTCCAGTTTTTCAGGTTTTTGTAATATATCTCATAAATCTCAAATTTCTTTTTACTGAAATATGGCTCACAAAAAATGGGAAAACTGTTTCTAAACTTTATTCTTCTGCAATAGATATTATATATTATATTTTTTCTATTTAAAAGAGCATTATACCTTTTATGAATAGTGATTCCCATGTTAATCAAACAAATTTAATTATTTAGTATTGCACATTTTTTATAAAGAAATTGCGTTATGTTAGAGATCATTAAGTAATTTACTAAACATTATATTAAATGTATATTAAATAAAATATGAGAAGTAAAATAAAAACTAGTTTATATAATATGGTTTCATATTTTTTAAACTAATTAAACAAGAAAACATAAAGAAAAAATCAAATAATTATAAATTATTTTAAGAACTAATAATATTGTAACATTTGTAAGTAGAGTACACTAAAGATTGAATACTAAAATTAGTAAGATTCAACGTTTTTATATTTAGGGGTAAAAGGTTATACAGTGAGGTCCATAAATAACAGATAAATTCATTATCTACGTAATTAACAATTTCTGAATGAAATCCTAACACACGTCAATTTTTAATTCTAAAATGACATTTTTTGAGCATAATTTTATACCTCCTCCTTCAGTCCCCTTGCACTGATAACTACCCCCTTAAACATTTTAAATGGCACGAAGGTGCGTGTGATAGCTCACTCGAAAGGGTTTTTACTATCCAGCGACCAGCAATATAAGATTCTTTGAATTTCTCTAATTTTTAATGTTGCTAATTATACAAAAGAACATGCAGTTTAAATCAAATGTTCGAACTGGGCGCCCGTAGCCTCTTTACAATGGCGCTGTTGAAATTCTTCTAAAACATTTTGTATCGTTTTCGGGGTGATTTGATTAATTTCTTGCCTTTTCGGTCTTTTAAATCATCGACGTTTTTGGTCTGTTGAAGTAGTTTTTCGATTTTAAGTAACCCCATAAAAAATAGTCAAGCGGAGTCAAATCGGAAGAACGGGCAGGCCACTCAATTTCACCGGGTTACCAAATATTTCTATCAATTTCATTAAGGTTTTCATCATCTGGGAAAAGTATTCTTAACTCTGGAACTAAGAAATTTTGCAATTTAGTACATAAAATAGTTTAGGATACATTTGGTTGTATACATTTCAAAATTTTCAAATTTTATTTTCTTGATGAAGAATATTATACAAAATTCAAAAAAGCTTATATTGGTGGATAGAGAATAAAAAAATTAAAGGGGTAGCTGTAATTCAGAGGGGGTTCAAGGGGAGGTATAAAATGTCATTTTAGAATTAAAAATTGACGTCTTTAAGATTTTACTCATAAATAATTGTTAATTACGTAGATAATGAATTTATCCGTTACTTATGGACCTCTGTATAAAAAATAACGGTTTAAGTGTATATTCTGCTGCACTCTGCTTTACATTATGATCTACACAAACTTGTGACGTCTTTTTCTCGTTCAGTGCGAGAGATAGCTATCACTTTGATACTCAAGCGTTCTTATTTGGTTACTCGGGCGCCAGTTCAAGTTTAAAGTGATTGAACAACACTACCCAAAAGTCTGTAAGCTGGACTGAGCAGCTCAGTGAAGAAATGGCTAGTTCCAGTGGGACAATAAGGGAAATTAGACTTTCACAAACACAAGAGTAAGACGTAGTAGTTCCAAAAATAACAAAAGTATATTATGTTTAAGTTAAGTTAACAATAGTTATATATATATATATATATATATATATATAAACATAATATTTCAGTCGCAAGCTCCTCTATAAAATCTTTATTTTACTAAAAGGAATGTAACCAGACTGCAACCAACAGCTACTCTCCGGGTTATGTGCCCCGCTGAGCGCTGAATTAAAAGTTACAAGCCTGGCGCGTCAAGTGTAATAATCGCATATTACCAACAAAGCGCTAATGCTTTGATTGCCCGGAATAAACAGTAATATGACAACAGTTAGGAGGAAGTCACAGAAATAAGCACAATGTGGAAAATATCAGAAATATTCAAACAGTAAAATAAGCAAAACATCAGAAAATATCAACCAGTAAAATAAGCAGAATGTCCGAAAAATATCGATCAGTAACATAAAGAGAATATCAGAAAATATCGACCAGGATAACACGAAATAAAATTAATTAACAGTAAAATGCAATTGCACTAGGCAAGTATTTAAAAATGTCTTACTCTTTCCAACTTCGCGGTGGGCATTGGTAGATTGGTAGTCGACTGCTCGCTTCAAATTATCGCTACTAGGTTGGATTTTAGTCAACAAATAAATGGTAAGCATGTTCTCCATGGTCATCCTTCTACCTGTTGACATGTGATTTTTATTATTTTAGACCGCTTCCGGCACGTTCAGGGTACGCTTTTATGGTATGCTTATGGTTCGTTTATGGTACGCTGTTAGTACGTTATTGGTACGTTTTTTCTTAGTACGCCTCCCGGTACGCTGTTAGCACCCACATTTCTGGGGTACGACTCGAAGAGCACTTTCGCCGCCATTTAAGGATTCCCTCACGGCCCTCATCTGGGCAAACCACGTAACCGAGAACCGAGGGATCTACGAAACTGTCAGAACTCTGTCCTATCCTTTGGGGGCTCGAAGTCACGGATTTCGGTGGGTAAATACATCCCATTTATACCCTCTTATTCAGTTTATTCATTGTATTTTTCATATCAAGCAACCTGACACGCCGTCTGGGGATTTAATTGCTACTTATTTCTTTCAACATATTTAAGTTAATATATATCATTATTCTCTGTACGTCTGCGCCTACGATATCCACCAAACGGTATTATAATATTATAATCTTTTATTTTTTATTTTTTTATTTTAATCTTTTGTTACATAGCAATACATAACCTATTAATCACATTGTTAAATTTGACACATATAGTCTATCCTGCGACAGTTGTTGAAGTATTAAAGTGTTGTATTTGTGAATCAGGGTGTTTCATTTTTATTGTCAGTCCAGGGAAACGAAAGTATAACTACAGTTACGCCGCGAGATACTGAGCTAGTTTACTTTTTGTCGTGAGCACTACACCACAATTTCGGGCTAACCGTGCCGTGACTATGCTACACTCTGTGCCCTCTTTGAACTTATTACTTGCCCCTTATATATCATTTTTAGGGGAGTTTCCCCTGTAGCACATAAAGTCAACAACTCTTGTTGATTCTTTAATTAATAGCATACAACCTAAACTCTATAGATCGTATAAATATGTATCTGTTAAATTATTTGATTCTAAAATATTAAAATATTTATATCGCCCACCGTTAGTTGAGTTTCTGCGTGTTCGTTCGAAATTTATTTACAAAAAGCATTGGCTCATAAACTGGTGATTCATAAATGTCCATATATTAAAATTTACAGCGTTAATAGTTGTGCAGGCCGTTGTTCTACTTTTAAAATGCAACTATTTGAACATATCTCGACAACAGAGATAGATAAGTCAAATTTAGAAATACCATGGAAACGGTTATACCTCATTTACCCATTTCTTCAACTCTAATAATAACCGAGGCATCAAGGCACCCAGCCCCATTTTGAGACACAGTGTATACTAAATGTTAAAGGTATTTGCAGTCGGCTACTCCTGATTGTAACTTCTACAAATTCTATTTTGCAATTATGCGAACAGTGACAGTAAATTGTTTTGTGCCTGAAGGTAACTTCCTGTCCATAAGTCAATATAAGTTATCATTACTTTGTAGTACACATGTTATGTGACTATTAAAAACTGGTCTCTTCTGAAGCCACCAATGGCGTTATTCTTGAAAAATGCTTTTTAAGTAATTAAAATGCATCATCCCATTATAGTTTACAATGACGTAAAAATACTTTTTATAAATTAATGTTCTATGATATAGGAAAGACGTGCTTGTAGTGCTTGCGATAAACTCATTTCACGCAGCAGCGGTATTCAATAGGTGCATCTAGTATTGCTCCTCTAGTCAGTAGACTTCTTTATTTTACAAGCACAAGTATAAGATACAAGCGAAATATTAGCTTATCTGTAACAATCACACAATTATGCCTGGAGAAGAAACGGAAAGAGAATTTGGGGATGAAGAGAAAAAAGATTATATAGTGAAGTTAAAAAAGCTTTTATCAGGTAAGTGCATATTTGTTATGAATCGACATGTGTAAACGAAATATTGATACTTTTCTCGCTTTTTCAATCATTAAATTTAAATTCAATTTATTGTAACAACGACATGAGTACATAAACTATATGATTTGACAACTATGGTAGTTCTTGATCATTCAAAAAGTATAATAAATAATAATAAACCAATAATTTTTCAGTTGTTAAATTCTTCTTATTTATTGCATGTTTCATTGTTTTAATTATTAAATGGTAGAGGGGCCTATTGTAAAAATTATTTCAACTTATAACATTTCTTTGACAGTAATAAATAACGTTTAATGTGAGATATGTATTAAGGCTTATTTCGAAAAAATTTTATTTTTCAATTTTCAAAACTACACTTGCCACAAATTATATAGCTATATAAGCAGCCTGTGATATTTCATAATTATATCAACTGACTGTATGAATACTGGTTGAGACATACCGTATGTATATTGTACGGACCACACCAAAAACCTCACTTAATATCTATTGCAGAAGAATAAAGTTTTAGAAACAATTATCCCATTTTTGTGAGCTATATTTCCGCAAAAAGAAATTTGAAATTCATAGCCTACTTTGTCAGATATATTACAAAAAACCTGAAAAATAGCAAAATCACATTTTCCTGTGTAAAGAAGATTGCTCGCGACAACCTTTTATATCAAAACATAATATTTTTAGTCGCAAACTCCTCTATAAAATCCTTATTTTAGGCACGTAACCAGACAAGCCTAGCGTAATAATTGCATATTATCATCAAAACGCTAATGCTTCGATTGCAACAAACACCAGCCGAAAGACTGATCCTACTTAAAGGAGCTCACGTGCCAGTCGTCACACACCACTTGCACAGTGCAGTTTCGAGCTGTTGGCTCTCGTCAGTGCAAGGGAGGCGGCGAAACTATGTGAACTATGCGGAACTCGAAAAAGTACAAACGGTTGTTGTAGGAAATTTTATGCTCCACAACTTTGTTCTCTTGATATTATTCACCGAAATGCATAGTTCTTCTTGAAAGCAGAGAAAAAGGCGAAACACTGCTAAAATTCATATATATGCATATATTTATCAAAAACAACCCTTTTTTGGAACTGCGGGGAGTGAAAATCACGTTTAGACAACTTAAATGCTTAACTTTTTACAGGTCTCATAGCTGTGGGAAAATTTTCCATAAAACAGCGAGTTTTTGTATAATTTGAAGGGACTATTTAACAGTTTTAACGTTTAACTAATGGTTTTTTATAAAAACTGATTGGAAATAGTTCTACCCATAACAATTGTTTCAAATCAATTTTGATTAAAAAAAAACAGTTGGTTCTACGTTGTTCAACAAAGAGGAACTCTTTTGTATAGTATTGAACAGAGAACCATATCGGTACAAACATTTGAGAAAAATGGAACAAAAATACTTTGGATTAAAGTGTACACACCTCCCTCTTCATACACCCCTAGTTGAACTTCATCTTGGTTAATGCCTTGAAGTAATAGTCCCTAATGACTGTTCCTCGGCAAATCAAAAATAAGATGGTTTACAAGAGTGCGGTATCCCATCCAAGGACACACTGTATACTAAAAATTTTATGATTTCTAGATGATGATAATTTGAACAAACTACAATGTTCTGATAACTATTTGGAGAGGTTCTTATACAGCACCAACTTTGTAGTCGGAAAAGCATTTAAAAGAGTAAGTATAGCTTAACAATGTTTATAAAATAATTATGAAACTTGAGGACCCATGCTGTTGCCAAATACATCAATCAAGTAAATTAAAATTTATGTAACTGGAAACCTTTTGACACTCAAAATCTTTTTTGGGCAATTTTTATTTCAAATATTTTCCGATTCCCCGAAGAAAATAATTTAAAAAAAGAAATATATCCCTGGTTTATAAATGAAAGTAACCGATACTGTCTTAATTTTTTTTAGATGAAAATGTTCTATGACTTTTTAGAAGAGTACCCAGATTGGTTTAGCATGGGATCTCCTTTAGAAAAAAAAGTCGTTATAGAAAAGAATATCAGATTACCAACCAACATCTATGATAAAGATGGGCGGCCGGTATACATTGTTAAACTTGGTAAGATTCTAATAACAAACACAAATCATACTTTAAAAATCTCCGTTGCACTTTTTCTAATACCTCGATATATTTTACGTAATTTATATCGAGGTATTAGAAAGAGTGCGACGGAGATTTTTAAAGTATCTGTCTTATAAAGAGAATAAAGTATATCCTCCTATTGGCTTTCCACGCGATCTGTTACTTGACACACACAACTATAAATCTTTACTTGTTCGTCGTAATATGCACTCTGTTAGCTTTCTGTTTAACATAATAAACTCTGTTCATGATGCGACTTTGGACTAAAAATGGAATTGCGGCCAAACTATGAAACATTTTTTGCTAAAATTTGGCAGGCTATTTGTTGGTTATATAGGTTACTATTGTCTAAAATTTCATCAAATTCGGTTTAATTTTGGTGAAGTTAGTCGTAATTCAGTTTTTTACGATTTTCAGTATATTTATATACATATCGTGGGAGGCGGTGAACCGATTTTCACGAAATTTGAACTAAAGGTTCCTTGAAAATTTACAATAAAAAGGTACCGTTCTCGTTTCTTAACTAGCATTTTAAAGGGCCCAAAGTAAATTAAAACTGAAAACCACCCTTAAAAATGACCAATTTACCCCTTTTCCGCGAAAGTAGAAAACTCAGGGTATTCTTAGTTTTACCAAAACTTTTTATATGTCGCATTGCTCCGTGTAAAATTTTCTCTACAAATCTATATTTACTCCACTAATTATTGTTGTATCAAACTATAATATCGTTTGTCTTTGTTGCTAGGATTGAATTATTAGTAAAAATATTAAACACTTAAACAAATTTAGATAAAACTAACATACAAAGTGTAGCAATAAAAAATAAAATACAAATTAATTGGTACAAATTAGTGCTTACCTTTATGTCACGTACAGTCGATATACTTCAAACATAAAATATCCACAATATTATACTTCACTTTTTAAAGTATTGTAAATAAATATTATCACTGAGAAATTACGCATGAAGTTGACGTATAGCTTGTAGCTACTGATAAGTCACATTGGTAATTCTAGTCGTGTAGGAAACTATAACAGTTAAAATTGTAATATATCGGACAAAATTTATGGTCTCAAAAATTGGTAGAAATAATGAGGATAGTGTAAATAAATACTGTGCTTCTTCATCCCCTGGAACGTCGTTTCCACTCCCATTTTGCGATTTTCTAGATTATCTCAGGACTCTCTACTCTTTTATAAAAATACAAAATTAGTCCTTATAAAATTCTCTATGAAAAACGTATCTACACTTTTGCCTAATATTAATAGTACTGTGGGAAATAAGGGGCATACATAAGGTTGGATCCGGTTAACATAATAAATTATAATCTTTACTATAATCTACTTTATAGTTCAATGCTTACCGATTCCACCCTCTCACCCCCCTATAAAATAACGCTATTTGTAAAGAAGCAAGAATATTGTATATTGTACTATTATCTCCACGTCACCCCAGAGGTAAAGTACTTGGCACGTTTTTTTTACCACTAATTATCAGAAGATTGCGGTTGAGTGGAAGAGCGCGGTTCTTCGTACTCCGATGAACAGCGAACTCTGCCGTTTGATAGATATTTAGTTTAAATTTTATCAATTCCATTTTTTATTTCTTTATCTATCAATAAAAGCAATTATTTTAATTTTTTACAAAAAAACCAGTCACCCTCCGACCCTCACAGAGGGGAGCTGATAATAAATACCAATAGCCACTCCCTACGCCCGTGGGGTGAGTGACTACTGGGTCCGCGAATCGTGTGCCCCGAGTAGACGTAATGAACCGAGGATGATAGCCTTCAGCATTCTCCCGACTAAGATCTCTGTCGAATCTCGGCATGCCGGTATGATCTTTAGTCCCGAAAGTAGCGTCTGTCTCATTCCACCGAGGGCTCCTATAATCAGTACCACTATTTTGACAGAATGGCCCGGATAAAGCCTGCGGAGTTCGAAGAGCAAATCTCGATATTTTGTCCGTTTTTCCTCCTCTTTCAAAACAGTGTCGCTCTCAGCGGGGGCGACATACATTGTCTTGAGTTGGTGGTCGAGGAGTACTATGTCAGGCTTGCTGGCTTGTATTTGCCTGACGGTGGGAAACGAGTAGTTCCAATAAATTAGTCACTTCTTATTCCCCACAACGGACTTAGTATCCCCCGGAGCGTAAGGCAGCACTGGTGTTTCGTTTATCCCTTACGAGTGCCTTAGATGATAGTAAAGCACTCTGCTGCGTCGTGTCTGTGAATATAGGCCGAGACTGCTATGTCGGGCAAGCCGACAGTAAGTGTATTACAATCTCCGGCGCCCTGTGGCAGGCCCTGCAGCTGACATCAGGGATCTCCATACCCATGACACGACGTCGATAGACGAGGGTGTTAAATACACCATCTTGGCAAGCCATTATGAATCCCTCGGTCTCAGACTTCAGCCCGGCTGGCCTTAAAAAGGCGAAGATCAGCCTTTCGGATAAGCCGAGGTCTTCTATATTTTTATAGAAGACTCCGTGCAATGGCTTATCCTTATGGAGCTGCAGAAAGATGTTGTGTTCTGCAGCTCTAATGTGGACTTTTAGTCGAACGGGTTCCAACTCGGTGACCGAGTCGAGGTTTACCCGCTCGACGTCGAAGATGAGACTAAATTCATCGGCTGCTCTCCGTGTTGTCTTAAAAAGAAAAGCTTCTACCTCTGCATTTTCATGTTCTCGGACCATGCAGAGGAGGGGATCCGAACTCCTGATGACCTTACATACTCCATCCAGAACCATCCTGCAATGGAGACTCTCCAAGCTCAAGAGTCCACGGCCTCCCCGATATCGTGGGAGATATAGGAGATATATTAGGATGCAAGCTCTTGTTGAGATTCATCTTCTTGCGGGTTACTACATCGAGTTGACGCAGCTCTTCTCTAGTCCAGTTCACTACTCCTAAAGAGTAGAGAAGGATCGGAACGGCAAGCATATTTGTAGCAGAGACATTGTTCTTCCCGACAGTTCTGAAGACCAGATCTGTCGGAGTAGGTGCTGATACTTGCCGTGGAGAGTGTTTTTCAGTACACTCACTTCTTGGGTGGAGCGTTGCTCGTCACCCAAGTAAGTGTACGACTCTCCGGCATCTAGATGGTGTAAGATGTTTCCGTCCACGAGCTGCGCGTCCTCTCCGTAGTCACCGCATCGTCCTCTCTTGAGATGGATCAGTGCGCATTTGTCCAACCCGAACTGCATACCGACAGCCTACCTGTACTCCTGTACCACCCTAAGGGACTGTTGGAGATCTTTCTCTCCAGAGGCATAAAGTTTAAGGTCATCCATATAAAATAAATGGGTGACCTTATGCCTCCTGTCGCCGGGGGTACCGCAGTTGTAGCCACTGGTTTTCCGGAGCGAGACGGATAATGGCAGTAGTGAGATGCAAAACAGAAGGGAGTTGAGGGAATCTCCCTGAAATTAGTGTTAAAACAGATTCGGGAACTGGTTCTTTTGTTGTTATAGTTGGGGTTAATATACCGCCGACACATTTTCATCTACAATCAGTAGCTTCTAGCGTAACGTTTTTTCAGGTTTGAATTTGGTAAAAAACGCGATATGAGTGTTGCCAAGCAATAGCAGAAATTGGTGGTAGCTTTGATAACATTACAGTATTGTTCGCTTTAACAAGTTTGTTAAAAGACATGAATATGTATATATCTAGACTCTTTCCTGCAAATCCTACTTATCAAAATTATGTTTAGTCCACTAGGGCTAGAGCAAGTAGCATTGACCATCTAAGAGGTTTTACTTATTTCTCTCATTACTTTTTTTGCACGTAAAATTGTAATTTGAGTCTTTTTTCTAACAATTTGTTTTTCAGTAGTTCTTTATTTTATTCATGCACCACCCCTGAATAGTGTAGTACTGTCCATGTATAAAAAAAAAGGACGACATCCGATTAGCATCTCATTTTTCCAAAATATATATTTTAAAATTCGAGATATTGTATTATAATGTTTAGGCGATTCCACGTAATTAGAGGCTATAGGGCCCACATGCCACCTCGATGGTTGACTGCTTGCTGATCATAATTGGGTAGAGGAAACTAGATAATGTCATTCTCTACTATTTTAGCATTTTTAAACACCTGTCGTGCAGTCACGTTATTTTTCATATGTTTCAGGAAACATGAGCTCAAATACAATGGACCTACTGAGCGATGTTATACCAGTGGATGACTTTTTCATGGAATTGCTACTCTCAAGTGATCCCAAAACAAGAAATGGTATAAGCGTGGTTATAGATGTTTCCAATTTTCCATGGAATCTGATGAAATGGTTAACTCCTCACAATATAAGACTAATGCTGAGAAGAATCCAAACAATGCCTGTCAAGGAATTCAGATATCACGTGGTTAATAAGTCTATGCTGATACATGCTGCTATCAATATTGTATGGCCCTTTCTGCCACAATATATAAGGGACACGGTAAGATTTATTTTACCAACGTATCTAAAAATGTTGAGAACATTTAGGCCAGTCGTCAGGTAGATTAACATCGTTTTAAATCGGAAAAAGGATTTTACTGTTGGAACCAGTTTATTAACCAACCAACCACCCCCCCTCCCAAAATGGCCAAAACCACCCCAATCAAGATACCTGTATTCGACTCACAGAATGCACTAAACAGTAAAATCTTTTGTCTGATTTAAAATGGTATTTATGCGCAAAAATATTTTCTTTTGTCGGTAGGTAATCAGTAATAAATTTGCAATTTGCTTACCGCAACTTTCAAGTTCACTACATTTTTATTTATATTTTCACTTATTCTACATCCCCATTCTATCCTTAGCTTTTTGTGCCTTCTAACTAAAAATGTATAATTGCAGATAAAATTTCATTTTGATGATAGAAATTCGCTGTACGAATGTATAGATCGAGAGGTCCTTCCTGTGGAATATGGTGGTACTAATAAATTGGATTACACAAAGTGTCGGGACAAAGTCTACGATAAAAATGAAGAAATAGCCGATAGTTTTAGAACAAATAGAGAACTGTACCTAAAACAGATAGGAAAAAATATACATTAATATGATCATAACATTATCTATTTTAGTTATAGAAATAAAACAGAACTAATATAATGTTAAAATCGCTATAATAATATTTAACAGGGTATTTGCAATATAAATAATAATACTAATATACACGTTTTTTTTAATTAGAATTAATAGTTAAAATTTAACTTCGATTTCCCTAAAGTTTTTAATAAACAATGAGAAATTCAAATAACATTTCTCTACATAGGCAAAATGTGTATTGATGCTTGCATAATAATGTTCATCTCTACAGATTACATGTTGTGTTTTATAAATTATTAAACAATATAATGAATCCATAGAGAAAAGAAAAGATTAAGGCCAGAGTGGGCACAAATTGTCTAATAATGCAGTAAAACAAGCGGTTTTTTGGCTTTAAAAAAATTTTTTTGGCGACTTCGATTTTATACGCTTTCCATCACAGTACTTGGGTATTAATGAACAGCAAAAAAAGTTCAAGCATATATCTTTGAAGGTTCACCCTCAAATCACCTACCAAAGAGAAACAATACATTCTCGCATTTTTATATGTAATAAATGTGTAGTAAAGTAAAAATACCTACTACTAAAGTCCAGTATTCCTATGAAAGGAAATCGATTCATTGCCACCAGTCAAGGTGCATAATTTGCGTTTTCAAATCAATTAAAAATAATAACCGGAAAACGCAAAATAGAAGCTGATTGCAATAAGCCCCAGCAGACATATTAATCCTAAAGAAAGGACTCCAGTGCAGGGCTGTTGTGCATCGCCAGCCGTAGACTAGTTTCGAGTTTGTTAGCTCTCATTAGTACGACAACGACATAGGCAAATGCACAACAATACTTCACTGGTCCTCTAGTCATCAAATTACAAACACGAGGTGTCCGTAACATGCGAATAGCTCCATCTGATGGCGACTTATTGCAATCCGATTAAAGATGTAGTACGGCGCAAGTTATAGGACATTATTTTCAATTGACTTGAAAACGCACATTGTGATTGGTGGCAATGAATCGATTTCCTTTCACCGAAAACAGTGGAATACTGGACTGTCGTCGAAACAAATATTTTTTATATCTAGTTACAAAAAAGAATGATATAAATAGCAATAAACAAATTTTAAAACATTAACTAATTTTACTGAAATTTAAGTCATTTCATAGTCTGCGTCTTCTTCGCACGAAATTTATGAACTTCATCCTCGAACTCGGGCTGAACAGTGTTCAAACAAGACACTCCTTGGCATTCAACTCACTATGAAGCACTCCAAAACCCTGCTTTTCTGTAATTACATGAAATTGTGCAGCAGCTCTTTTTGCATTTACAGAAAATAAGATTCAAGATTTCTTCGGACGCTGGAGGGTATGTTGTTTTCATTGTCGAAACATTTTGTCCTTACTCTACCTCCAGAACTCGGATTTATATCGTTACCTAACTACGTTTGAATTTGATGGTACGTTCGATAGCTACAATACGTTGTAACGTTTCTAAGAAATATTTTCACCAGCTTTTCTAATATTTGAAGGTGATACCAATGGAGAATTGACATTTGCGCATACTCGTGCATAGACGTACTACTATTAAATAAAGTAATAATTTTAACTTTTTCTCTATGGATGATACTGAACGTAGTATCGAAATCGCTAATACAGAAACTGCGAACGCGGCATCTTTAAAAATTTACTAAAAACGTTATATTTTATCAACAAACTGACACCTGATTTGATCGATGTTGCGCGTTTGAAACCTTAACCGTTTTTTTTTTTAATTTTGCTGGGTTAATATTAGCTTTATAATATATCTAAGACAGTATTTTAAATATAAATATTCTGTTGATGATGCTGTTGATGGTTTTTCAATATTTGTACTGTCCAAATAGTTATTAATGTTCAAAGATGGAGTAAAAAATGACGATTTTACGCATGAATCTATCTAGGATCAGCGTAGAAAATAATCCAAAAAATAAAATGAAAGGAAATTATTTTAATTACAAAAAAAGTATCTTGCAATTTTTTTATAATCCATATTATTTTTGAGTTATGTTTAAAAATATGTAAACATGTCCAAAAGACTGAAAATTTATGAAAATACGATCATTTGGAATGACAATTTCTCCGAATTTCGGACCGAGGAAGACTTCGCACAAGCAGCATTTGTTAGCTTAGAAATGTAGTTTATAGAAACATGCTACTTTTATTTTAAATGTATGGCAATTTTAAAGAGAGGTAGTTTTTTAATTGCCATCCTTAATAATCTTCGCAGAATTTAATGGGTTTCGAGAGAAATGGAAAAAACGTGTTATTTGGACTTGGACGTGAATTTGGGGATGTACTTGTAAAGATATTTGGGGTCAGGGTTAAAATAGAGAGGCCGCAAAATATCTTTTACTTAGCGAAAAGGATTTCATTTATTCATTTTCTATCATTCATATAATTTATATACCTATGTTGTGTCATGTGAACTTTTGGTTTATCGATAAATTATTTGTTGATTCAATAGCAAATATTTCATTTTTCCTTGCTTTCAAAATAACTGCCCCTACATCGTCGTTGTCCCAGTGCCTCCATACCCTTGAATCCAGTCCTAAAGGTGGTAAAGAATCCAGGCGCCACCGTTATTGATCCTTACCGTTATTCTTTGTCAGCTGTACAATTAGACATAGTTTTCTAAAATGTTAATTTAGTCTAGTATTTGTTTTCCTAAGATCTGTGCATTTTATATATACATATTAAAATGCAATATTGGAACAAATATACCGTAATACGCCCCTGTCCTTCAGATTCCTTAGCGCTAATAGTGTTGTGTGCTCGTTTGAATAATTAAATGATATCTATTTTTATTGCTATTTTTTGTAGAGTCAATTACAATCGGTATACTATACAATTGAAAGCAAAAAATAGAAAAAAAATTAAAAACTTGTTTTTCAATAAAAAGTCGTACTTAAAAGTGAAAAATAATAATGTACTACTATAAAAAAAGCAAGGCGTGTTCACTTTATATATAAGTATATGTATCATCTTTATTCCACCCCTTTCATACAATAAGTGCACATACCTTGCCTTTCTTGCAGTCTACATTATTATTTTTAAAATTTTATTACCACTTTTTACAGAAAGGCAAGTTAAAAAAAAATTATTTTATATTTCTTAGTCATACTTTAATTAAATTATTATTTTATATTGACTAAGTTTAATTAGTAGGTTAATTTGGATTTTCAAAGATCCTTCGCTTTCTCGCTTCTTCGTTTTGCAGATTTTTTAATTTTCACCCCCGCGCCCCCTACATGCGAAAATTTGCAAAAGTAAAGGTGGAATATTGTATTGTCATCCGATCTTAATAACTAAGCAAAATTTCATCAATTAATTATGTCAGAAAGTGTGTTAAATAAAGGATGCAAGATTTGAAGACAAACATTTAAAAAATACATTGTGATTTAATGAATGCCAACATAGCATATTATACATAGATGTCCTACTAGACATTGTAAAGTTTGTATTGCACTTGCCCAAGTATAAAAACCGCATTCTCTCAACGCCGCCATGTAATTTATAAACCCATAATTCTAATGAATAAAAAACCTGTCTTGTTGGTGCACTTATAAAACAAATATCAAAGCCTGCATATTTACTTAACGAATAAATAATAACTTTGTACTTTGTACAACAAGCGTCTATGTATACCTTGTTATCGTTTTATTTTCTATCTGCAAATAACCTGTTGAATTATTTTTATTTATTTGTCAACTATGATATTTTTTGCATTTATTTTAATCCAGATGGTTGCAATGGATAGCAACTGCAGTGATTAATGCTGTTTCTTATACATGTCTTGTATTTATTATAAAATAAAGACATTTTGCTACTTACTATTTCGGTTGCTCGATGCCGGACAGAATTTATGAGGCGTCCATCACAAGCGGTAGTCGCGTTTCGAGTAATGAGTAATTCATTAATTTTCGTGTCCTATGGAGATAGTGGTAGTAAACATCCAGATTATGTGTCATGAAGAGACCAAGGGGCCCCAAGATGCCTTCTGCGTCTGGTTTGCCCACCCAAGACATAGAAGGGAGCCTTCAGATGAAAAATTATCTTCTTTTTGGATTAAAGTGTCACTTTTACTACTCGATGAATTAAAAATTATTTAAAATCGTTAAAAATTTCCGTGCCTGTAAATAAGAATCGGTTGAGTATACATTTACAGAATAAATTGAATTGAACTAGAATTGCGTTGTTGTTTAAAAGATCGTAATGCAAAACGGCACAAGACGTGCCAATACAACAGAATATTTCTGTAGTTTAGGATATAAACAAGTTACAAACAATTATACAATTATAATAAAACACATAAAATTATTGATAATAAAATTAAAATTGCGCAGTTATAAACATCAGAGAAAATGATTATTTAATGAAATCTTTAAAGAATAATAATATTGTTAATACTGTATTTATAAATGCAATTGGGACTTTATTATATAATATTATGTCCATATATTTGAGTTATATTCCCATGTTAATAAATAATAGATGGTTAGGTATTAAAAAGTTCTCAGCTCAACAATATATTATTTATGATCAAATTTACTTGATAAGAACAAACTACTATTTGGACGTACATATTGACAACATGAAAGTAACACCGAATGACATTTTTTATAATCCAAACATTCTGTCAGCATTGTGTGAGGAGGCTCATGATATTATACCATAAGTCATCTGCAGTAAAAGTATGAATAATAATGTTATAATAGTTACTTCCATGTTTAATAACTACATAGGATATAGCATATATAGCATGTGAGTAATATTTTTTTGCTACCCAATAAATGTGTTATTCACTTCTAATTTGGTGCATGAGGTTCTCATTAATCACACGATCCATTAAAGTTTCGAACCGTTACACTTAAATTTCTACCCAAAGACAAGTGAGTCATTCACAAAGTAAGAACGGCAAGGGTCTTAAAACAGATGCCTGTGGAACTCCAGTTGACATATGTTTGTTTCCTGACTTTATACCATATACCTTCAATACTTAATTGATTCCTGTTAGATAAGTAGGTAAGATTCCATATAATATGCAAATGCAGAAATCCCTTCTCGATCCATAGTAAGGAAGTTACCCTAATAATAGATCATGATTGATAGGTCAAAAGTTTTACTCAAATCGATGAAGAATAACCCACTACGTTTTCTATTTTCGTTAATGTTCTTACAGAGTATATAAAGAACTCATGATTGCTGTTTCGGTGGATTTATCGTTACGGAAACCATGCTGAGAATTAGTATAGACGATATTTTGTGTATAAGAAAAACAAAAGTTACGGGTCGCTACGCCTAACGCCGAAATGATAAAACAGTAAATTTAAGCGAGTTTTAAATAGGCAACCGAACATACACAAAAAAATGTATGAACAAAAATTTCTATTTTCCAATTTCTTTGGCAATTTTCTCTATTTTCGGGTTATCTCTGAAATTTGTACAAAAATTAACCGCATTTTAACGAACTATAGAATGTACAACTATTTTCTAATTTAACCAACCTTCTATCTCTCCGGTTTAGAAGTTCACCATGAAATAGAATCACACTGTAATAGGAGATGCCTCGCATACTTAGGGCTATTAATTTTACCCTGTTTCACCACAGCAAAATTGATGAAATTCTAAACACGACATATCTTACGCATAAACATTTGGTGGTGCAAAATTAAAAAAATATATATCTTTTTAGTAGTTGAAAAAGGTGTAGAGAGATCGTGATTTTTTAGTTTATTGTATTGTTGTACATGTAAGCTATACAGGGTGTCTCACCGGGAACTGAATCGATTGATATAGAGAAAAGCACGCATCAGAAAATTTTGAAAATTTAGATAATTACTAATGTCGGTGTGGCTAATCCAACTAGCTGGCACTTCCGCTTATACCGGAAGTCGATACCAACTTGCTTATTTCAAATGGAACACCCTATATATTTTAGGGTTTTAGAGCATAAAATTCTGAGTCGAAAATGTGTATACATATCCTATACCTAAACTTAGCCGTTTCAGAGATATTTGACATTTTATGGAAAATTTGATAGGTACAACGGTTTGCAAGAACCGTTATAACATTCTTCGTGTAGAAGATCCTCATTTGCTTCTTGTCACGTAAAAAGAACACAAGGAGAACTACGTTCTATAACTGAAATAAATTCAATAATATCATACCAAGTGTTCCGTTTTTCGCATTACATTTTGTCAACTTCAAACCGCGAAAACTTGTTTAGGTCAAATGGAACACCCTGTATTTTTTTAAGTCAAGTTGTGTAAAATTGAATTCCCTTTTTTCTGATATTAGCATTGTGGGGGTTAAAGTTACAACTTTTTGAAATATTTGCGATTTTATTAGAAATTCATGAATTGTTGTAATCATTTCATCAAAATAGCCATGATTAGAGACAATCAGTCATTATCTTATGTCAAGAAATGCCAGCACGTTTAAATTACACCCACGAAGACTTTTTAAATTTGTTTATTATTTATAGAGAATGTGATAAAGTAATATCAAGAACTTGCAACACATTTGCTACTCGATATCCAGAAAATCGGAAACCGTTATCAAACACTGTAAAACGCATACTGGAAAATTTTAAAAATTATGGCTCTGTCAAGGCAAAAATGCACAGATGAAAGCCTATTGTTGATGACGAAAACATTGAAATAGTCATTCTGGAATATTTTCATGCATTTCCAAGGATGTCATTAAGACAAGCTGCTCTGGAATCGGGACTATGCAAGGATTCAATTCACAGACTCTTATTAAAACATAAGTTTCACCAGTTTTCATTCCATATAGTTCAAGGAATAAAAGAAACAGATTTCCTAAGAAGACAGAATTTTTGTGAGTTTATTCTAATAAGGTCTGAGGGTCACGATTCTTATTTGGGAAATATTATATGGACAGATGAAGCAAAATTTACTAAAAATGGACTTTTTAATTAATAGACACAATTCGCATTATTGGAATGACTCAAATCTTCATATGTTCAGAGAGCGAAACTTTTAGGAAAGTTGGCAATTCAATGTTTACTGTGCCATAAGAAACGATAGAATGGTGGCATTACAATTTTATCAGGAAAATTTAAACGGTAAATTAAATTTTCTCTTCTGCTAATATGTATAGGTAATTTTTTTTTTTATGTGAAAGATATCTGAATATCTTACAAAATTTGAATAATAAATATTTAGAAAATTTACCTCTCGCCGAACATAGAAACATTTTTTTATCGGCACGACGGTGCTCCCCCACATAACGCATATTTAATTAATAATTATTTACAAGAAACTTTTTATGATCAATGGATTGCCAATAATGGACCTTTCTTATGGCATCTTCGCTCGCCCGATTTATCAGTTTTGGATTATTTCATTTGGGGAACTATTAAAAATAAAGTTTATGAGAGCCCATTAACGACCACTGAAAATTGTATGTAAAGAGTAAAAAATGCATTTCAAAACATATCACAGGATTCAATTAGAAGAGCTACCCATGAGGAACTAATCCGAAGGTGCGAAAAATGTGTCGAGGTTCGAGGGCGGAATTTTGAGAAATTAATAAATTAAAATGAAATCATATTTTAAATTGATCTTATCTCTGCTATTTTAGTTCATGCCATATCTTCAAATCGATTAATACGCATGTTACATTGTTAGTGTTATTTTGCGTTTTTGTGGATATCTAGTAGCAAATGTACTGCAAGTTCTTGATATTACTTTATCACATTCTCCATAAATAATAAACAAATTTAAAAAGTTTTGGTTGGTATAATTTAAACGTGCTTGCATTTTTTGACATAAGATAATGACTACTAAGAAATGATTACAACAATTCATGAATTTCTAATAAAATCGCAAATATTTCAAAAAGTTGTAACTTTAACCCCCACAATGCTAATATCAGAAAAAGGGGAATTCAATTTTACATAACTTGACGTAAAAAAATATAGGGTATTTCATTTGACCTAAACAAGTTTTCGCAGTTTGAAGTTGACAAAATGTAACGCGAAAAACGGAACACTTGGTATGATATTATTGAATTTATTTCAGTTGTAGAACGTAGTTCTCCTTGTGTTCTTTTTACGTGACAAGAATCAAATGAGGATCTTTTACACGAAGAAAGTTATAACGATTCTTGCAAACCGTTGCACCTGTTAAATTTTCCATAAAATGTCATATATCTCTGAAACGGCTAAGTTTATGTATAGATTATGTTACATATCTTCGACTCAGAATTTTATGCTCTCTTCGAAAACCCTAAAATTGATAGGGTATTCCATTTGAAATAAGCAAGTTGGTATCGACTTCCGGTATAAGCGGAAGTGCCAGCTGCTTGTAATTATTTTAGTTGGATTGGCCACACCGACATTAGTAATTATCTAAATTTTCTGATGCGTATTTTTCTCTAGATCGATCGATTCACTTCCCGGTGAGACACCCTGTATTTGCACATAATTTCAAACAAACCGATCGGTCAGGAAATGAGAAAAAAATTAGACCAGTTTAGGGGTAAAATGGCCATTTCAATCCACTTAGCTGTCATACGAGGATGAAACTTTGTAGCATGATTCTCCTCTATAAAATACATTCGGGCACAGCGTTACTGTTATAGCTGCGGAGCCACTTTCAATGGCCTATCCTGCAACGGGCTTTACTTTATCTGATGCGACGTAGGTAATCTTCGTTTTCCATTGCAGAATTTTAATTAAAAAGTCGATAAGAAGCAAACAACTACGGTTAGGAAATTATTTTGAAATTTTGTCCGATTTTTTTAAGCATGTACCCCAACTAACAGAGAATTTATATTAGGCGCATTATTGTCTCTCACGAGATATTTTCATATATTTAAACGATACGCATTTACGCATGTAAAACCATTAGTTGAACTTAATTTGATATACGTTTAAATGCTCTTTAAAAGTACAACGAAATACTTTTAACGAATTCCGATAGTACGTAATTTTTTACAGGAGAGACAGAAATAAAAACAAAAACCATGTTCTGAAGAAAGATAAATATATAAGGACATGAATACCTTAATCAGCTTGAATAAATTCGAATTTAATTTGCTTGAAGTTTTCACTGAGAGTAAAATTAATAGCGAATTTGAATTCCCTCTGTATCGGGCTGAATAATAATATATATTAAAACAAACCAAACAAGGCCGTGTATGACGTATAGTTTGTTAATAATAGTGTAACATAGTTTACCTGTAATCAACTAAGAGACATCAGTGAGTGCACACGTCTTTAAATTATAATAATGCCGGAAAAACATGAAATAAATATTAAAGTGAAGACGGAGGAACAGAAAAAGGAGTGCATTCTTAAATTAAGAAAACTTTTGAAAGGTAAGGATTCCCTTTAAAATATTAATATAAAGGTAGTTTATTTAGGATAATTTATGTACAGAAAATGTAAAGTAAACATAAATATTTTGATTGCTGTTTATCAATTACATAATTTCCTGTTTAAAATTTCATCTGTATTTTGCAAATATAGAAAAGTATATACAGAGTGACCCCAAAAGCAAACAGCCCCTCTAAAAATGTCATTTTTTTGGTAGAACGGTAAATATTTAATAACTGCATCTAGTTTGATAACTAATTTCATAATAAACATAATATTTTTAGTCGCAAACTCCTGTATAAATCCTTATTTTACTATAAGGAAAGTAACCAGACTGCAACCAAAGTTACAAATCTGGCGCGTTAAGTGTAATAATTGCATATTACCATCAAAACGCTAATGCTTCGATTGCAACAAACACCAGAAGAAAGACTGATCCTACTTAAAGGAGCTCCCTTGCCAGTCGCCACACACCACTTGCAGACTGCAGTTTCGAGCTGTTGGCTCTCGTCAGTGCAAGGTAGGTATGCGACGACCGACATGAGAATCCTTTGACTATAGTACATTAGCGTTTTGATGGTAATATGCAATTATTACACTTAACGCGCCAGATTTGTAACTTTGGTTGCAGTCTGGTTACTTTCCTTATAGTAAAATAAGGATTTATAGAGGAGTTTGCGACTAAAAATATTATGTTTAATATTCCGCCCTCTAAAAGCACATTTGAACTAATTTCATAATGCAATTTTAATTTTCATGATTTTATTTTCAATGGAAAAAATCCAAAAAGAGGTAACGATTATAGTATTGAAATAGTATATTTCATTAGAATTTTGGAAATAAGGATGTGTGAGGGGAAGCCGAACACGGGAAGTCATGCAAGCACAGAAAAATCTGTTTCTGGACGTGTAATGAACGACATTTTTTATAATACTTCTTTGAAAACGATAACTTAAAAACAAAATATAACAAAAAAAGCCATACGAAAGAAACTTGGAACATTTTCATAAGTTATAGGAATGAAGAAACATGTAACTAGTAAGAATATTAAAAATTAACTAACTAACTAATGATAATAGCGCCAACTAATAATGTATTTAGTTTGAATTGTTATTATTATTAATGGTTATGTTTATTGTGCAATTGGTATTATTGCTCCTTTTGGAGTTTCATTTTGTGAAACTGCAATTATTAAAGCAGACCCTTAGCAAACGTTTCGATTTTCTTGAACGAATGATACACTTGTTGTATTTTATGAGTGAGAAGGGTTAAACAGCTTTCGTGATACATCAATTTTTCTTTGTATGGATTCTTCTATATATCCTTCTGCTACATTGGAAGAACGCCATCCTCAGTGCCTTTTCAGAGTGAGTAAATCACAGCCGCTTTCCACCAACATGCTTGCCGAATGACGCCTTAGTCCATGCCCGGTATATTCGCTGCCATTTTCTAGTTTTAGATATTCTGCAACAATTTTCGGAACACCACTAATGGTATGGCATCCAACATGTTGAGCGTAACACCTGCCGTTTCGATATGCAACAAATAATAGTATTCTGCTGTTCCGATAAACGATTTACGATAAAGTGTGCAGAGTTCAAATGAACATCCTTCATTGGTAATGGTGAAACTTCTAGACGTATGAGTTTTTCCATCTCGTAAGAACGCAATTAAGAAAGCGCTCATCGTCTAAATTGAAACGTATTAAATCATCTCTTCGACACGCACCAAAGATTTTTTACTAGTAGATATTGTTGATCTGGAGCTCCACATAAAAATTTGGTTACTTGTTCTACTGTTAAAACTCTGGATTTTTTCGGTATATATCGTACAGCTTGACGCTTCAAGTTCAAGAAAGCAATAGTTCTTGGATATTTGTTATATCACCATTTTCTTTTATGGCCAAACAACTTTTTAGCTTTGAAAATCTACTCCATAACGTGGAAGATTTCATAGACTTTGCTTTTTCGACAAAGTAAACTAAAAGAATATCGTCACTTACTCTCGTGGGCAATAGACGACTTATCGTACTTATTGCACAATATACTATACTAATACAGATGAAAATAAGGTGTTTTCAAAGATAAAGAAGTATAATAAAAATACTTTTATAAAAGTATATATGGGTATCGCTTACACGTACATGAAACGACATGCAATAGATTTGTACATTGATGCAGCAGTGGAGAATCAAAGAATACGAGGCAGTTATCGGCTGCTTGTGTCCGTATAATTTATTGTTAGTTATGGATTTGTATAAAGACTGAATGGTAATGCTTTGCGAAATGAAATAGGTAACGCATGCGTGTAGCTCCCACACACATGCATCATGCATGCCTACGCAACTGCCTCATAAAATATACGAGAAGGAACCAGAAAAACGCGGCGAAAGATAAACTAGAACGTTGGAGAAGAAAGCGCCTCAGTATATAAGGAATGGACGCCACGCACGGAGGACAGTTTTATATTAGACGAACAAGTGAACAGATAGAATAAGAACAGAAAGAAGTTGTAAATTGTATTAATGTCTATAGTTGTACTTAGTGTGTTTATAATAACGATTAATTATTGTAATTAAATATTAAATAAAGCAGTGGTTAATAAGAAGACTTGTTGCAATTATTTGAACTTACGCACAGAGTGTTTACTGGAGATTGTAAACACGTAACGATATGTCTAAATAACAACTTTTTTAAGTTATAAACACAGTTTTCTTATTCTGCTATTGCTTCACTCACCAATTCATTATGAAATTGAGTTAAAGATTTATCATTAAAAAAAACAGTTAATATTGACAAAAACTATCACTGAATGGGTAACTTTATAGCTGTTAAAATTGTATTATCTCTATGCAACTATGTCATCATTTTTGTATTAAAAAGACTACAATAATATGTCTTAGATGCATGCAAACCTTGACATTCAACTGATAAAATGATTTTCAGTTAATTTTAATCCATGCTTGACTTACTGTGTAATTATTCCTTATAATGGAAATAACCAATCTAAATCAATCTAAAAATATCGAGACCGAAAAATTGTTTTTAATAATAATTATAACTATTGATATAAATTGCAGAACAGAATATTATATTAACACAAAAGGTTTCTGTAATAATAAACAGAAATATATTCAAAGACGCCACTCTCAAAGGGCCCTAGGTCCCTTAGGAAGCAATGGGCATATAGTCCATGAAAAATTTGCTAACAAACGGTTAAAATACAAAAGTTCTGCGAGAGGGATGAAACATGGGTCCCCCATGTTCGCGAGGGCGCTGAACATGATGGTAATATTTTTACGGTTCCGATCCCTTCGCTACTACCCCTAAACTGAAAAGAAAACCCTATTTCACGTTTTTTCTATCGTAGGCATGCGGATCAGTTTTTTGAGTAGTATTTGGGTAGGCCGTATGAAATTTAACCATATAACATCTTGTCCATTCCCTGTGTTCAAACTAGACTAACCCCCCCCCCCCCCCCCCGAAAGTAAAATATCCCAAAACATCAAAATTAATGAAATTTTTTGTCCCTGTTTTCGAGGGTGTTCAATACGATGATAATATACATTTCTCCCCCACTCTCCACGAATCACCCCCTCTTCTTCATATTTATCGATATCAGGAATTGTGGGGACTCGTTTTTTAAGGGGATTTAGACATTTTAAAGAGAGTTGAGTGACGAGACATGCCATCAACTCCGAAATGGAAACTACCACCCCTAACATTGAAATCTACCTAAAAACACAAAATAGTGAAAAATGTTTTCTCCCCGTTTTCGAGAGCGCTAAACACGATGTCAATACTATTTCATCCCCCACTCTCCATTAACCACCCACAAATTAAGGGTTGGTTGGTTAAGGGTTAGAGCACCTTCAAAAACGGGGAAATTTTTATGCATTTTGATTTTTTTGGGGATATTTTAATACTAGGGAAGGGGGTAGTTTCAATCCCGGGGGTGTTGTATAGTTAAATTTCATACGGTGAAATTGGGAGTAGTTTTTGAGTATAGGAGCAGTTTCTGAGGGGTGGAAACCTTAAAAATATCACCATATCGTGTTCAGCGGCCTCGAAAACGGGGGGGGGGGGGTCCCATGTTTCGTCACTCTCACAGAACATTTAGGTATTTTCAACATTTCCATAGACTAACATGTCTGTATGGACTTTTTATATTTTGATAATATATGTCATACGAAGTGGCTTCCCTGGATGGTGACCATTCCAACGGAAACCGCGTTCCCACCTCACACATCTTCCAGCGGCTTGTATATCAGTGTATGCGCGGAAGCTATACAACCTTAGGCGAGGGTTGTATAAGAGATATACCATCCTTCGGAGGGGATGTAAAGCCGTCGGTCCCTTGTCTATTAAATGTTAGGCAAGTAAAAGATCCCTACTCTTCTTAAGGGAAGAGGTTCGGCAAAATTCCTGGTTGGAGGTAGCTCGTCTACAGGCGTCGGTGTTAGGCCTCAGTAGCGGAAATAGGCCGACGTTAAATAAATGTATAAGACCCTGCGCTCCTCATTATTAATAATTATTTCTTTAACTTCTAGTAATATTTTAATAGATTTCTCTTACGAAAATGAAAACATGACAAATTTAAACTTAATAGGTTAACAATATAAGTGAGAAAAAAATTTTAATTTCAATTTTCTTTGCATTTCAAAAATATTGTTTATAAACTAGTTAAATTTTGACATGGAAAGGGACTTGAAATATAAAATATACTTACACCATTTAGAAGTACCTATATGAGAAAACGAACAATTTGAGGAAATGAAGTTTTTTCTATGATGCATATTTGCCGAGAGTTTATACGTCATACCATTTTGTTAATAAACAATGAACCTGTTAACTTGAAATTTGCATCGGTTGTTTACAAATGTTCATGTTTTCTTTTTCGTGAGTCAAAGCTATTAATACATTTTTAGAAGTTAAAAAAATAATTATTAATAAAATGACGCGCGGGACCGCCCGATCCTAGGAAACCCGCTTCATATGAAATATACAGGGTGTCACGAAATGCCTATCTCTAAGTTTGTATAAAGATAGTACTTGTAAAATTATGAAATGGGGTTCATATACATTTGTCCGGGAATGCTTCTTTCTAAGGTAGCTCTGGTCCTTGAAGGTGGTGACCTAGAGCAGGTTTTTGTTTAATATTTCAGGAATCTTTTGTGATATGGCAATGAGACAGGGTGGGTTTTTTTTAATGGCTTTCGATCGAAGACCATACTGCCAGTCACAAAATATCTAATTGACATAGAATAACGTTAAATTAATTTATTAAATATACCTGATAATGAGTATGACAAAATATCATATACTTAATTCTAACCTAAAAACGAAGAAGAAAAGAGAAAATAAATTGAAGAAAACAAAAAGGGATACAACAGGGACACACACTTCCCGTCCTGGGGTCTGTCAGGACATTTAAAAATAGACAATACAGGGAGGACCACGGTTGACAGGGGAAAAACATACAGTAGCCAAACATAACCTAAACCTTAGTACCTGTTTCTTTTACGAAATAAAAAATATACGCATAAACTTTACGAGCTCTTAAGGACAATAAGTAGAGCATATTAAATGGAGCCAATATATTGCAGTTTTTTGCAGTATTAGAGGCATTTTGATATTTCACACGTCCAAAAAATATGTGGTCGAGATCTGCTATGGTGTTGCATTGATCACAATTTGGTGGGTTATTTAATATCAATAAGAGATTATTTCATGGTACTAAAGAAAAATGAAATTCAAGCAATGGAGTAAAGAAGTTGTTTTTTAATCTAAAATATTATAGTTCCATTTTCCTCAAATCCTGATACCGAAATATGGTTCTTTGTTCAAAATTACACAAAAAGATCCTATTTATTAAACAATTTTTTCATTTTTAAAATAAATCGATTTAAAGCAGTTGTTTCGAGATTATTTTGTGGCCCTGGAATAACAAGTTCACCCTGTACGCAAAAATAGTGAGGACCAAATATTAAATGTTTCTATTATTTATATATTGAGTTAAAGGTTAGCCTAGTATGCATTAAAGTTTATTTACATCTATCTATCTAATCTTCATTTTTCTGTATCGATATCAATATTTTTCTTTATATTAAATACGATCTTGCAGTTATGTATATTTACTTATGTATATTATTTATACACAACGTAGATTGTATTGTTATTTCACTTCAATTTTTATTAATTTTTAATTGTAAATGCTTTCCGTTCACTTAAATCAAAACATCTACTCGATTGGAATAATAAATGGATAACGGAATTAATAAATTAACATCGACATTCAATTAATCATAGTACAGTGTAACAAATAAATTATTAAATTCGTTAACCGATATTTATATTATCTGTGTATGTAGTCACATAATGTGATCAATAATTTTGCAATGAATATGAACAATGGCGTGCTACTTGTACATTCAAAGGCTGAACCAGTTTTGTAGGTCTTTGTAAGTAGGCATATATGCTTAAAAATAAAGTGCGTCCTGCATACTATTAAACAACGTTGGTGAAATATCTTTTGTTTTTATTCATTTTAATTTTTTCATTTTGTACCATTTTAATTTAATCCTTGAATGTAAATTAGATATAAAATTACATTCACTTATACAGAGTGCAGCAAATCCATGGAGAAAGGGCCTTTAAATTTTACAAAGAATGTGCAAATTACCCTTCCAAATAATTTGCAAAAAATGGTGAAGGATCTGGTTTCACAATAGTAAGCAATACCAATGTTTAATTTTGTTTCTTTGTCCCCGTATAACTTAAAAATGGTGTAATTGATTCTGACAAACTTTTTTATAAAATATCAGCACTTTTTAAGTTATACTTTAGACTATTGCCCTAGCCTTTGCGGGCTAAGACGTTCGTCTTCTAATTATTCTGATTGCCGTTGCGTCCTTTTACCCATATCCAACAGAGTTAGTTGGACACTGCTGTTTTGTGCGAGAACATCTAGGGCCTTCCTGATTTTCAGAACCATACCTGACTTAATTCTGCAATTACTTAGGGTAAACAGAACCGCTCTGCTATCCGTAGATATACGCACTGTTTTCAAACCAATGCAATCTTGGCATTAGTGATCTGATGTCATCGCTTGCAAAATTTCCACTAGTGTTGCCTGTAATATAGTGGTATATGTGGCTAGTGGTATTGTCGAATGTAGATCCAGTTCTTCTGAGTGAACTCCAGCTCCGGATCCACATTTCATTATTTTGAATCATCGGTGTAGATCGATACATCAGGTTCATCATTTTCCAACGTGCTCAGTCTATCTTCAAAGTTCTTATTTGAATATGTACCGGGTGTAACAGGATCATGTTATACCCCCATTTTCTCTTTTAGTTTTGAAGATAATTGATTAAAATTTAGGATATACTACATACATAATAAGCGGCACTTTTTGACTTACAATCAGTGACACTAACTATCGATTTTATAGACTTTATATTATTGCATTTTTGAATTCTGCATAATTTTCTGAATCCAACGATACGTGACATTTCAAACATCAATTTTTTTTATAATATAATTTTTAGTTGTCCATTTAAGTGTGCCATGACGGTTCCGATTTATTCTAACTGATCCGTGTGATGCTATCGAAATCCCGTTAAAAACACTAAATTGCGCGAATCATGAGCAAATAAAATTCACCAAAACTGTTTTTGGGGCAAAACTCAATTTTTTCAAATGAAACCATATCGGTACCGTGGTACACATAAGGTGGTTTTGGAATACAAAAAAATTAACACAAAGTCAATGCACTTTTGAACTTGCATAGCTGTTTCTCGAAGAACGTTCGCCAATTGCTCGGCCGTTATGCTATTAATTGCTCGTCTTACTCGTAGCTCCAGGTCTTCACGGGTTGTAACGGCGGTTGCATAGACAATATTTTTTAAATTACCCCAAACAAAGAAATCAAGGGGCGTTAAATCAGATGACCTTGGAGGTCACCTCACAGGACCATTCGTCGAAATTACGTTTTCTCCGAATCTTTGTTTAGGGTAATCAATTACTACCCTTGAATTGTGGAAAGGAGCGCCATCTTGTTGTAAATACATTTCCTGTTCTAAATCTAAAGGTAACTCATCTAAAATGTCCTCAAACTCATTTTTCTCGACGCCACCTCCTTTATATACAGGTTCCGAGGAGAGATGCAGAGTATGATCTTCATTGCTGCTGTAGGTATCGTATTCAATACACCCGTAACACAGGAGCATGTCAGTCTCCGAACATGCTCTAATTAGGATTTTGCTGTTCTTTGCTTTATTCTGGGCATAGCAAAGCGTGCAGTGTTCAACTACAGGGAGATTCTGGGTGAAGAACCCCAGGATTTGTTCACAGCTCTGCGATACTGCCAGAAGGCCGCACATGCCTCGTTTAACTTAACTTCCATATATCTCTTCTAGTTCAGAGTGCAATCAAGTATAAACCTCAGGTATTTGACCTCTCTCACTCTCATTAACTGGAGCCGACTGCTCGTTAGCTTGGTCATTTCCACTGCAGTAGAGCTGGAAAAACACCGTTAATGCCTAATTACTTTCATATCGTCCACTGCCCCGTTTGCGATCTTCTGGTCCACTGCCGTAGGAACCGAGTAAGACACTTGGAGCTAGTCTAGATAAAACTGAGTTTGTTAGACAGTAAAAAAAGAAAAAAAAATTAAAAATAAAAATTTAAAAAATTAATGGTAGAAAAGTAATTAATGCCCTAAATTTAAGAAACTTTATACTGAGTATAAGTCATAATTCAAATGGGGCGAACGCGGAGGGTATTATTTTCATGCCAAAAAATTGCAATGTCAAATTTAAAATCGTTTTGTTTCGGGATTTTTCCTAAAAAACTAAAATATAATCGCTTAAAATGCATTTATTTAGTACATATTAGACCACATTGTATATAGTTCTGAATTCAATGTGTTTTGATTTTTTTAGAGCACGAAAATTTAAAAAATCTTCAGAGCGATGATGCCTACCTTGAAAGATTTCTGTATGGAACTGAATTTGATGTAGATGCAGCATTTGACAGAGTAAGTAGGTACATTTAATAAATGTCGTTGGTTGAACTAAACTGCAATTTTTTCGAATGTTGATTGTTTAATTAGAAAAGCTACCTAACTAAATCCTGTCAAATGATATTATTATTTAATCTTTTGTGACAGATAATTCTGCATTACTCATTCTGAACATGCTATATAAAGTACTACCTGTAATAGGGTTTTCCCAGAAAAAAAAATTATTGCTGAAATACTTAACTCAAGTAAAAAAATGATTTATGGCATATTTATTATCTTATTAATTTTACTAATAGTAACAAAAAAAAACTTGAAGTTTGAAAAATATTGGGTTCATTTTAAACAGCCATAAGTTGGCGCGTTGTGACGTCAACACCCTGAAATCCAATCACAGAGGTTGTCTCTGTTCAAGATCTTGAGATCTTGGTCTCTGTTAACATAATATAACCTCTATTTATTGACAGCACTCGGCACTTTTCTACTTTAGGTAAATTATCAGCGGCACCTTTAACATATCCCTCTTCCACTTGATTCCATTTTGATTGTAGAATTAATAAAACATAAACCAGAAACTGATAAATAATATTTTCACTCCAAACGATACAAACATAAAAATATAAATTTAACGTTTTAGGTTAGTCATCTGATGTGTAATGTCGTTGAAGGTTAAACCTAAACTACAGTACAAAATATTAACATCCGACGCTTTAACGAATAACTTGTGCGGCATTTATCTGGATTCTGATTGGTCAATATTTACACGTCCACTGCTTTAGACCAATCACAGTACAAGCATTACAAATTGAAATTCTGAGAAGTTTTAGAGGAAAGCTTTCTTTAACACACAGTTAGAATATATTACAAACTAATTATATCCATAATCTCATTGGTTTTCCGGGTAGATACGTAATTCTGGCGCGTAAAAGTGCCCGTTTTAAAAAGCAGTGAAATTATCAGCAAGTTGTTTTAACGATATTTTCTTAGAAATAATTCTTATTAGAAAAGTAAATTGTTGTAAATTAATAAAATGTTTTATTATATCATTTTCACGACACAAATTGTTAAAATAAAATTAGTGGGAAAACCCTATTGTTGACAAACAAAAACTAATAGGACTAACTTTTCTACGTTTATATGAATATTCTTAATTCTGAATATGTCAACACATGATGCGTTAAGCAACAAATTATTAAACAATTTGAAAAACAAACTATTGTGGAGTATACCAAAACAGTTACATTATCCTAGCTAATGCTAGAAGACACTGGCGCGGCGATTCTATAGAATCCAATTTCTATTATAGAATTCTATTTTTTCATTTAATATTTCATTGATTTCTTGTTTTTTTATTTAAATACTTTAAAATACCAACATACCTACTCTAAATCAAAGGCTTTAACATATTTCGTGTGAAAATTAATAAGCTTTTCAAAAATAGTATTTATCAAACAAGATATAAAAGTTGTATATCACTCACCGTGTGATGACAAGATGCTTTTTGTGGTTCACGAGGTATTTCATATAAAATTTTTCCTAATATTCCAAAATAAAATGTTGATGTTTAATTTATGTGTTTACCATCATTAATTATAGTTTACATGCTTATCGCATGCTCACATATTTATCAGTGCCATCGGCATCGATGATTCAAAATGAAAAGAAAATATTGTGATTTAAATATTTATAATAAATTAGCTATAAATTCATTTATAATTAATTATAAAGACGGTTTTTTCAACATTAAATTACATTTAAAAAGCTGTCATTTTGCAATAGGATAGGATAGAAAATAGTTATTTATGTAACAAGTGCAAGTTAGTTTTTGGTATATACCATGACTTGTTCTACGAATATTTTTTTAAGGAACTGACACAAAAAATGATGTTTATCGGATCTGACAGTGTTGCTAAAGTGTCATCTCTTTGTGCTCATTTGTCAATCTTATTTTTGGCCGCTTTTACTTCACGCCCGCATGTATTATTTGATCATCACTAATATTTGAAATATGTCAGGGCTTGTCAATAAACTATCTAGTGACGCTTTCATTTGTTTTCACTGAAAACGAATTAAAATTGTCAGCTTAGTAGCCTTCTTGTAAAATTTTGTCCATGTCTGCAGTAATTTATACGAAACAATTTTAAAAATACTTTTATTTTACTTTTTGAGAAGCCTTTTTTTGCACCTTTTTCATGGAGTAGATATCAACTTTGTTCTTTCGATATTGACATCATATGTCCCTTGCACTCGAACAAAAGTATGATGATTTTAATATATTGAATGGTTTTTGCCAAATTAACTAATCAGAATAGTCGTCTCCATTAATGGCTGAATGTAGGTCTATTTTAAGAAATAATTAGTACCTAATAATAATAATTATACCTAGGCAATAATTCAACACCATTTTCAGATGAAAATGTTCTACGAGTTGCTGTTAGAGTATCCTGAATGGTTTTCAAGACCTGCCCCATTAGATAAAAGAGCATTAATAGATAAAGACATAAGGGTAGTGCTACCACATTATGATAAACAGGGCCGACCTATATACATAGTGAAACTTGGTAAGTATAATACAGATATGGTATTTTAACAAACTGTCAAATAATATAATTCATTATGTATATGATTTTTGACATATAATCCATTAATTACCATATGCATCTGCGCGTGACGTCACATTATTCAAGGTCGTCTGCCGGGAAAACAAATACACATATAACCTTACTTTTGTCCTTACAATGTCAAATGTTACCCGGGTAAACTCTGTTCTAAACAAGGATGTTCTTCAGTAGAACATCCTTGGTTCAAATTTTTCTGCTGATTAAATCCAGATGAGTATCTGATCACTCCACGGTGCCAAAGAGGGTATTGCAGAACAGAGAGGGTAGGTTGATTGCTTTTACTATATTCAATATTTCTCGAGTTATGCACGCTGTTCAATATGAACTCAGAAGCCAGATACCTAATGAAAACAAGTTGTAGACGAAGGTTGTAGATATTTTTTTCCCTACAACATTGATAATAACCGTTTTTAACGAAAAACAAAGCAGAAACGAGATGTACTGCAAATACAATTTCCAACCCTTAAAAAAAATAAAGGTTTGTCCCGATCTCCCATTTAATACATTTCATCCAGGACATGATCATAGTCATAAACCTAACCGTTTCAGAGATATTTAACATTTTATAGAAAATTTGACAGATGCAACGGTTTGCAAGAACCGTTATAACTTTCTTCGTGTAAAAGATCCCCATTTGCTTCTTGTCACATAAAAAGAACACAAGGAGAACTACGTTCTACAACTGAAATAAATTAAATAATATCATACCAAGTATTCCGTTTTTCGCGTTACATTTTGCCAACTTCAAACCGCGAAAACTTGTTTAGGTCAAATGGAACATCCTGTATTTTTTTACGTCAAGTTGTGTGAAGTTGAATTCCCTTTTTTCTGATATTAGCATTGTGGGGGTTAAAGTTACAACTTTTTGAAATATTTGTGATTTTATTAGATATTCATGAATTGTTGTAATCATTTCATCAAAATAGCCATGATTAGAAACAATCAGGCATTATCTTATGTCAAAAAATGCCAGCACATTTAAATTATACCAACGAAATTTTTTTAAATTTGTTTATTATTTATGGAGAATGTGATAAAGTAATATCAAGAACTTGCAGCACATTTGCTACTCGATATCCACAAAAACTCAAAATAACACTAACACTGTATCATGCGTATTAATCGAATTGAAGATATGGCATGAACTAAAATAGCAGAGATAAGATCAACTTAAAATATGATTTCATTTTAATTTAATAATTGCTCAAAATTCCGCCCTCGAACCTCGACACATTTTTCGCACCTTCGGATTAAGTAGTTCCTCATGGGTAGCTCTTCTAATTGAATCCTATAATATGTTTTGAAATGCATTTCTTACTCTTTGCATACAATCTTCAATGGTTGTTAATGGGCTCTCATAAACTTTATTTTTAATAGTTCCCCAAATGAAATAATCCAAAACTGATAAATCGAGCGTGCGAGGAGGCCATAAGTCAGGTCCATTATTGGCAATCCATTGATCATAAAAAGTTTCTTGTAAATAATTATTAATTAAATATGCGTTATGTGGGGGAGCACCATCAGTCGTGCTGATAAAAAATGTTTCTGTGTTCGGCGAGAGGTAAATTTTCTAAATAGTTATTAATCAAATTTTGTAAGATATTCAGACATCTTTCACCTAAAAAAAAAAAAAAATCAAAAATTTACCTATACATATTAGCAGAAGAGAAAATTTAATTTACCGTTTAAATTTTCCTGTTTAAATTGTAATGCCACCACTCTATCGTTTCTTATGGCACAGTAAACATTGAACTACCAACTTTCCTGAAAGTTTCGCTCTCTGAACATGAGGATTTGAGTCACTCCAATAATGCGAATTGTGTCTATTAAAAAGTCCATTTTTGGTAAATTTTGCTTCATCTGTCCATATAATATTTCCCAAATAAGAATCGTGACCCTCAGAACTTATTAGAATAAACTCACAGAAATTCTGTCTTCTTAGGAAATCTGTTTCTTTTAATCCTTGAACCATATGGAATGAAAACGGGTGAAACTTATGTTTTAATAAGATTCTGTGAATTGAATCCTTGCATAGTCCCGATTCCAGAGCAGCTTGTCTTAATGACATCCTTGGAAATGTATGAAAATATCCCAAAATGGCTATTTCAATGTTTTCGTCATCAACAATAGGCTTTCTTCTTTGCATTTTTGCCTTGACAGAGCCATAATTTTTAAAATTTTCCAGTATGCGTTTTACAGTGTTTGGTGACGGTTTCCGTTTTTCTGGATATCGAGTAGCAAATGTGCTGCAAGTTCTTGATATTACTTTATCACATTCTCCATAAATAATAAACAAATTTAAAAAGTCTTCATGGGTGTAATTTAAACGTGCTGGCATTTTTTGACATAAGATAATGACTGATTGTTTCTTATCATGGCTATTTTGATGAAATGATTACAACAATTCATGAATTTCTAATAAAATCGCAAATATTTCAAAAAGTTGTAACTTCAACCCCCACAATGTCAATATCAGAAAAAAGAGAATTCAATTTTACACAACTTGAAGTCAAAAAATACAGAGTGTTCCATTTGACCTAAACAAGTTTTCGCGGTTTGAAGTTGACAAAATGTAACGCGAAAAACGGAACACTTGGTATGATATTCTTGAATTTATCTCAGTTGTAGAACGTAGTTCTCCTTGTGTTATTTTTATGTGACAAGAAACAAATGAGGATCTTTTACACGAAGAAAGTTATAACGGTTCTTGCAAACCGTTGCACCTGTCATATTTTCCATAAAATGTCAAATATCTCTGATACGGCTAGGTTTAGGCATATGATATGCTACATATTTTAGACTCAGAATTTTATGCACTTTTCGAGAACCCTAAAATATATAGGGTGTTCCATTTGAAATAAGCAAGTTGGTATCGACTTCCGGTATAAACGGAAGTGCCAACTGCTTGTAACTATTTTAGTTGGATTGGCCACATCGACATTAGTAATTATCTAAATTTTCAAAATTTTCTTATGCGTACTTTTCTTAATATCGATCGATTCAATTCCTGGTGAGACACCCTGTATATATTTTGTAAAATCGTTGATACAGTATAAAGGGGTAGATGCAGCCGTTGGAACTATCTTCAAAAACTATTCATACGTTCTGTCAAAGGGGCTTTTGTTCAGGATAAGAGACTATAAAAACATGCACTGTCTATTACTGTGCGCTGATGCAAAGTACAGTAAAATCTATTCAAAATTGTAGGAGTTATCAATGTGTGAAAGTGAACTAGTCCTAATTATCACATTTCTTCAATCTCAAATTGATTAATGATTATATAAAGGTATATTTATGCCATTTTCAGGAAATGTCAACGTCGATACAATGGAATTGCTTGATATCGTTGCTGTGGACGATATTTGGATAGAATCAATATTAGCAGGGGATCCAGACATAACTGGAAAAGGATTGAGTGTAATAGTGGATATAGCCGATTACCCATGGAAGATGATGAAATGGGTTACACCTGAAAACATAAAAGTAAGCGTGAAAAAAATACAAAGCTTACCATTCAAGGATTTTAGAATTCACGTTGTTAACAAATCGTTTCTAATTCATGCAACGATTAAAATTATTTGGCCGTTTTTACCAGCCCGCATTAAAGAAATGGTGAGTATGAAAAATAGTCTTATTAGTGAATTATAAAAAGTTGACAGGTATTAAGGTTCTTTAGTTGGTGTAGCAATTTTGTCCTTTTTTAAAAGGGACTTTTAACTCGAACGTCAATTTTTGTTTTAAAGTTTAAAAATACCACTACCCAATCCAATCAATCAACAATTCTTTGTTAAAGTTAAAATTTACACAATTGCCTCCCCGGAGCTCACCCCAGGACCGATCGTGCAACCATCGCGCGATTCGCGGTGGCGGATTGCAGGATCGGATGGGTTAAGTCTGGCTTGACTGAACACAATTACTTAAACATAAAACTTAAAATATAATACTCATTGTCGTGGTCGACGTGCTGTACGCCGACGGCGCGGCGTATGTGATGGATGGCCTGACCACTATCGTATACAACAATTTTTTATTCTGTCGGTTAAGTCTGCTACCCCTGACTTCTGGACATAGAGAGTAGACCGTTCGTACTGTCTCATTAATGTGAGTTTTGAACGTCAATCGCTGGTCAAGTTTGACCCCCCAAGTACTTCACGTACCTCTTAGTTGGAACTGGAACCCTTACAATTTCAAAGTTAATCACTGATACCATTTTTGACCACTTTTTAATTTTAGGTAAAATTCCATTTTGACGACTGGGATTCTCTCCACCAACACATAGACCAAAGATCACTTCCTCCAGAATACAGAGGAACAAATAACATAAGTTATAACGAACTTTACAGTAAATTATATGACAGAAACGAAGAAATTTTGTTAAGTTTTAAATTATACAGGAATATTGGTGATTAGAGCTGAACTGTTATAAGTATCTATCTGTGTATCTGTTCAGTACTTATGTCCTGAGAAAAATTGATGGATAAAAAATCTGATGGGTTAGTCCTTTACTAGATTTTTTACCATTTTTAGCTATAATCTGGAATCAAGGTATTTAACAAAAAAATACCTCAAACTTAAAATCTTCAAAAACGCATTAAATATAGGTAATATGGATAATATATGAGATGTTGTATATATGTCCCAATGTGTGGTCCCTATTAATAGAATATGTTAACATCAATTTTACCTGTAATTACCTACTCGAGTTGCACTTTGTTTACCTAAATTGTTTTGTTTATGGACAATATAAAACCATTAAAAGTGGTTCATGGTTGTATGTTCTATGTCCAATGTCCAATGAAATCAAGGTGGAGTACCTTGATAAAATATGCAAGGAAATTTTTTATCAGTAGTTGTTAACTATATAGAAATTACAATAATCATTGTCATTCAATCTCTTTTGTTCAATGCATTTCTATTAAAAAACACAGTCTCACTGCTCACTTCCTTTTAAAGTCTGTCAATTTTCCTGATGATTGATTTAATATAAGTATAGTTAAGATGTTTAGAATATCCGATCGGCAATATCATTTGTGATTATTATTATTATTTTTAAAATGTAGTTTGTAAAGTTGCTGTGATACTCCAGTCAGTTTTATTCATATGGTAAAACTAGCTAAGACTATAGTATATTTAAAAGATCTGCACCTAATTGATTTAAGAAAGCTGCAAATTTAGTCCTGGAAAGATGGTCTGTAATAAAAAGTTCACTTAAGTAATTGATGGTTTCTTGTGGGATAATTATACTGAACCAAATAAATTTATTTAAATGGTGTAAACTACCTAATTGATTTAAGAAAGCTGCAAATTTAGTCCTGGAAAGATAGTCTGTAATAAAAAGTTCACTTTAATTGATGGTTTCTAGTGGGATAATTATACTGAACCAAATAAATTTATTTAAATGGTGTAAACTACAAAAAAAGAACGAGGAGAGGTTTAGATTAAATACATTTGTATCACATGTGAACAAACTGTTCATAAAGCACTTGTCAATAAATTCAATAGGTATCAAAAACTACATAGATACTCCTAAAATATAGTCTACAAAACAGTCATATTGTTGAAAATTCAATATTTTTGGTAAGAAATGTTACTTTCTGTCGTCATACTATTATGCTATTGGGAGGAAGACAAGTTTTAGTTATTCCATTTAAATTCGTATTAGTGTCAGATCATATATCTACTTAATTATATTTATGTAATATTTATTTGTAGATCGGTTCATGTTGGACATTTTTGAAAAATATCTTGTTCATTGTTCTTTAATAAATTATTAATTATTATAAATGTTGTTTTATTGCACACCCCAACAACTTCTCTACTTATACTTTCAAAGAAATCTATATTAAAAGTATGTTGTCATAAGATGATTTCGTTCTACATGGTGATTCCTAAATGAATAATCAGCCGATAGGAGAAATATAAGCAATTTTTTTGAAATATCCGTGTTTAAAAAAATTAAAAACAAAACATCTTTGTGCGATTTGATGAGTCAGCACGAAGGATTCTCAAAAAGTATGGTTACTGCTCGGTTAAATAACGATTGTACCAGCATTTGTACAAAGATGACAAGGTACTTTCTAGTAATGATATGGAGTAAATGCGTGGGCTGGGGTGATTGATGGAACAAGAATTATTGAATCTATTTTCTGTCAAGGACCTCTGATAAGGGAGATATATTTAGAGGCAAGGTAATTTTTAGGAAAGATCTGGAGTAAACGTGTGGGCTGGGGTGACTGGAATAAGAATTATTGGTTCTATTTTCTTTCAAGGAACTTTGACAGGGGAGAGATATTTAGAATCTTACAAAATGATATGACTCCACCTCACATAATACCTCTCTGGTAAGGCCCATTCGCCCATTTAGTGAACCGGTATAATATGGGCAATTGAAACTAATGGCTGCACCTTGGCCTGCCCGCTCACCAGATCTAAACGTTTTAGATTTTTTGTGTGGGGTTATGTAAAAGAACGAGTTTTTTATACACCCTTTGTCAAACACTTGAAATTTTACAAAATCGTATCCGCGAAGTTTTTGAGAGTATAACTCCTGCTACGTTGCATAATATTATGCGAAGCACCATTGACCGAGCCAAAATATGTTAAGAAGAAGGGGGGTGCATTTTGGCCAATTTACTAGCTTTTATATAATTAGCTTTTTAATGTTTTTTATTGTTGAAATGAATCATTTTGAGCAGAACACTTGGTAGTTGCAGCAGAGTTTTGTTGACAAAATGAATGTTTTTGATCTAATTTTATTTAATATACTGCTATGTGCCGCCCTCTTACGACGAGAGGTTTAATCCGTAGTATTTTTTTTTATACATTTATTTAACGTCGGCCTATTTCCGCTACTGAGGCCTAACACCGACGCCTGTAGACGAGCTACCCCCAACCAGGAATTTTGCCGAACCTCTTCCCTTAAGAAGAGTAGGGATCTTTTACTTGCCTAGCATTTAATAGACAGGGGACCGACGGCTTTACATCCCCTCCGAAGGATGGTATATCTCCTATACAACCCTCGCCTAAGGTTGTATAGCTTCCGCGCATACACTGATATACAAGCCGCTGGAAGATGTGTGAGGCGAGAACGCGGTTTCCGTTGGAATGGTCACCAATCCAAGTACTAACTGCGCCTGTCGTTGCTTTACATCGCATACCGAAGTATGTACATAGTAAAGACGCACCTACGCTCGCCCCTAATCCGTATAGCAGAGTAAAAGGAAGCCTGCCTCATAGAAATATACTGGAAGGCAGTAGAAGTAATCTGGAATAGTCTGCAGGGAAATGGATGAATCGAGAATAAGCGCCACGGATATATAGTAGCTGAAGTTCAGTTCAGTACAGTTCTGAGAGGAGCTAAGTGATCAGATAAGACAAAGAACAGTAACAAGTTGTGAATTATAGCAGAGTCTATGGTAGATAAAAGTTATAATTAATGTGTTATTATAAAGATTAATTATTGCAAGAAATGTGATAAATAAATCAACGGTTAGTGAAAACCCGAGTTGCAATTATTGAACCTATGCTTGGAGGTGTTTACTACAGGAAATTTCTCGATATTTTAATTATTATCCACCAAATAACTTGCGTATTTGGGTTAATATCAAACCGATTTTCGATCAACATGACATTTGTAATTATTAAGGTCGGTCGGTGAACGAAAAATTTTATATGGCTAAAAAAAAGTGTACCACTTTTCTTTGAAATCAAGTATACCATTTAAAAGAAAAAATCGGAGATCCCAAAAAACTGTATGTAAATGTTTACAATTTCCAGTAAACACTTCTAAGCTTAGGTTCAAATAATTTTCACTAACCACTACTTTTACTTTATTTAATGCTTAATTCCAATAATAATTAATCGTTATCATAACACACTAATTACAACATTGATCTATTATTACTTAAAAAAATGTTTTGTTCTCTTACAATGTTTTCTTAACCGCCTCTCAAGTTACCGAAGTAACCCCCTGGAAGGTCTCAAGGACCTTGTGCTAGGTAAAGAGAGACAAGGCCCTACAGCTTATTGTGGACTCCGAACCACTCTTGGCGCATTTTTTTTTTAATGAAAAATTGTTTCGCCTTGCGGTCGTCGAACCCACTCCGCTAGGCATACTCAATTTGCTAGCCAGATGCTTTAGCACACTGAGCTACCGTTACTGTTCTTTATTTTACCTATTCACTTGTTCACCTCATGTAAACTTATCCTCCGTGCGCGGGATCCACCCCTTATATATCTGTGGCGCTTTACTCTCGATCTTTCCAGTCCGTGATTTGAGATTTTTCTAGTCTGTATAGTACATTCCACATTTTTCTCGTGTCTGTGATAATGGCAGTTCGTCAGTTGGCACAGAGATGGTGTCGCTTTACTGATAACCAAGTAGGCTACCTGGGATTGATTCAACCTCTCTCAGTTAGAGGGCGGCATATAACGGTATTCATTTACTGGGTTAACTTTCTTCTTTGGTTTTGAAAGCATTAACTATGTTTATGTGTGTTAAATCTGAAGTATAGGCGAACATCTAGAGATCCTATAAAGTAGAGACTGGCAACTCGAGTGGGAGGCACTGGTTGGTCCATATGAAAAGTGGTTGCATAATGGCGACGCCAATAAGCTCTTAGACCTACTCGGGAATATTTTAACGGCCAAGTTAAGTTCAATATTTTTAACGCACGCATATTAATTTTCATTTTGTAGAATACAATTTAATGTTAATTTGCAATCATTTAGCGTGCGATTAAATTTAACATAATAATATGTAGTTACAGAATTGTCACTATACTGGACATTAGACATAATGTAATAGGTTAAAATTAAAATAACAGTCTATTATGACTGATTTGGCCGCGAAATAATTAATGGTAACGTTATTACTTACATATTTTGGCTTATTTTTCACTCGGAGGTATCAAAAATATGCGAATTTATTTCTCCATTTTTCACAAATACTGCAACCTACTTTTGACACTTGCGATACTTCTAAACACACTTGGTGGACATGCGAACACTCAGACCATCGCCGCCATTATGCAACCAGTGACCAGCCTCTACTTTATAGGTTCTCTACGAAAACCACGGAGTAGGAGACATCTACATTTCGACAGTATAACCTTATGTGTAGTGAACAACAAACAAAATCAATTTACTATTGAGGTTAAATGGAGCCTAATTTTGGAAAATTATTTCTGTGAATTTGAGAACATCTCGTTGTTTCTCTGTGTTCCAGCTGAGCTACTAATCCTCCCTGCAGATCCAAAATTACGTTAAGCTGGAAATATATACCGAAAATTTGAAAGCCTTTTAGTAAATCTATGTTTATGTATATATCTGTTACTTCCTTTTTCAACTACAGTTCTAATATTTTTATTAGTAAAAATCTTAATTTTTCACTACTATTTTTGCGGACAGACCTATTAATAATAATAATAATAACGTTTATTTACACAAAGAAAAAAATACTAATTTACATTTCGTTTCATTTATACAATAATTCATTATAATTGTGTTGGACTAATATTTATCAATACCTATGATGTAAATAAACATAGAAAAATCTCATTAAAACGTTAAGTTGCGCATGAGATTATACTTGCTTACTTAAAATTACACACGGTAAATCAGATATTTTATTTTTGAATTATATATTTTATTTTAGAATTATATATTTCATTTTAATTAATAGTGTTTAAAAACTACCTTAATTAATAGATGACTTAAACAGAAGAGAAAAGAATTTTTTTTAAACTTTATAATAATAATTTATATTACTTTTAACGGAATAATCATCATATGTGGGGAAGTACTGATACAAACACTAGAGGTGAGTGCCTGTTTGAATATTTGTTGGCAAATAATATCGACATTATCAATAAGGGCAATGAACCCACCTTTATGAATGCGATTAGAAAAGAGGTTCTTGACATATCCCTTGCTGATCCACTCATAACCGACTTAATTAAAAATTGGCATGTTTCAGATGAGCCTTCCATGTCGGATCATAGACACATACGATTCGACTTGGAAGCAGCTGTAACAAGCCTCGGGGAATGTAGAATACCTAGACTGACGGACTGGAGTGTTTATAAAGAACACTTGAGGACGGAGGTCGAAGATGTAACGCATTCCATCGACACAATAGAGGAACTGGATATAGCCTCATATCAACTACAAAACATCATGACATCATGTTATGAAAAAAGCTGTCCCATTAAACAAAGGGCAATCCAAAGAGATGTGCCCTGGTGGAACAGAGATCTCAGCCGTCTCAGGGCTGAGACTAGGAAAGCTTTTAACAAAGCCAAAAACACTGGAAACTGGGAGGACTACAAAAGAGCCCTTACGGAGTACAACAAAGAATTGAGAAGGTCTAAAAGAAGATCATGGAGACGGTTCTGCGAAGGGATAGACGAACTAGCCCCAGCAGTCCGCCTACAAAAAGTCCTTGCAAAAGACCACTCAAATGGAATAGGGCTACTCAAAAAGCCCGATGGCGAATACACAGAGAGTCAGCAGGAAAATATAAGAGTGCTTTTAGGTACTCATTTCCCAGGCTGTCGCATAATTCAGGGTGAATTTCCACAGGACTATCTGGATGAGGATGCTCCTCGTCCTACCAGAGAAGGAAGAAGCCTGGCTAGGAAAATATTCACCCCCAATAAAATTAAATGGGCGGTATCTACCTTTAAGCCCTTTAAATCACCGGGCAGAGATGGCATCTTCCCTGCCCTACTTCAACATGGAATTGAGGAGCTTATCCCATGCCTGAGAAGTATATTTATAGCTAGGTATATACTTGGGTATATTCCCCGAGCTTGGAGGGAAGTCAAGGTGGCGTTTATTCCGAAAATAGGCAGACGTCCACCAGACGAGCCTAAGTCGTATCGCCCCATTAGCTTAACCTCATTTCTCCTTAAAACAATGGAGAAACTTTTAGATCAATATATTAGAAGTGAAATCCTTACAGGAACACCGCTTCATGCAAAACAATTTGCCTATCAACCTGGCAAATCAACAATAAATGCTCTACATTGCCTGGTTCAAGGCATTGAAAAGACATTTACAGCAAAAGAAGTGGCTATGTGTGCTTTCATAGATATAGAGGGTGCTTTTGACAACACCTCCTATGAATCCATACAAAAAGCCGCGGAAAAAAGGGGAATACAGTCTCCTACAATTAAATGGATACAATCCATGCTTAGAAGCAGAATTATTACCACAAGTGTGGGGGATGAGTCGGCTACGGTGACTGCAGTCAGAGGTTGTCCACAAGGTGGAGTCCTATCGCCCTTGCTGTGGTCAATGGTGGTCGATGATCTCCTACATAAAATGAGTAATTCAGGCTTCAACATCCAGGGATATGCAGACGACCTGGTTGTCACTGTGAGAGGCAAAAATGAGGTCATGATTTCCAACCTCATGCAAATTGCCTTAAATATAATATCCAAATGGTGCTCGTCAGAGGGGCTCAATGTCAATCCGAGCAAAACAACTATTGTCCCGTTCACTAAAAGGAGAAAACTCAATCTTAGAACTCCTGTACTGAATGGAACAATACTAAATTTTTCCAGTGAAGTCAAGTATCTGGGAGTAATCCTGGATCAAAAACTTACCTGGAACTCACATCTGGAAAGGACTCTTACTAAAGCAACAGCGGCAATATGGACGTGCCGTAGGTTGTTTGGTAAGACTTGGGGTCTAAGACCGAAAATGACACATTGGTCTTATCTTTCGGTTGTCAGACCTATGGTAACCTACGCATCATGCGTATGGTGGCCAAAAACAGAAGAAAAAATAGCACAGGGAAAGTTGCAGAAACTGCAACGCCTTGCCTGTATAGGGACTACAGGAGCAATGCACTCGTGTCCCACAGCAGCTACGGAAGCTATGCTTGACCTACTTCCCTTGCACTTGCATGTAAGGAAGGAGGCAGCACTCAGTGCTTTACGACTGCACCAGGCATATAAATTTAAACCAGGCGATCTGGTTGGTCACTTAAGGATTCTGGAGTTAATCCATTTGAAGTCCATGACCAAACCCACTGATTCAATGCCAATCAAACAAGACTTTGACTGCCCGTTTGACGTGCTAATTGAAAACCGTCAGACGAGCAAGATAGAGGCACTGCGATTGGAACAAGGGTCACTCATCTGGTATACAGATGGATCTAAGATGGTTGAAGGGGTAGGAGTGGGCATAGCAGGGCCTAAATGTAGGCTATCCAAAGCCCTCGGTAACACCCCAACCATCTTCCAGGCAGAAATTTACGCTATAGATCTGTGTGCCCAGGAATGCCTAAATAAAGGCATCCGAAGGGCAAAGATCTATATATTATCTGATAGCCAGGCAGCACTAAAAGCTCTAAGGTCCTATACCTTTGAGTCTAAAATTGCCTGGGAATGTAGACAATCCCTGAAGCAACTGGCCAACAACAACAAGGTTACCTTGATGTGGGTGCCAGGGCATGAGGGAATACAAGGAAATGAACTTGCTGACAGCCTTGCAAAAAAAGGATCTAAAGCACCATTCATTGGACCCGAACCGTTTTGTGGCCTGGCCAAGGGACACATAGCGGAGGAGATCCAAGAATGGGAAAAGGACCAGAAGAAGTCCTACTGGAGGAATACTCCAGGTCAAAGACAAGCGAAAAAGTTTATAACTTATTCGACAAAGAATGCCACAAGGCTTCTCGAACTTGAAAAGTCCGAATTAAGGCTAATCACAGGCCTTCTAACTGGCCACTGCCCCTTGAGATATCATCTCAAGAATATGGGCAAGGCAGTAGACAACAAATGCAGATATTGCAATACTGCAACTGAAACTGCGGAACATATACTTTGTGAATGCAAGGTGTTAGTCCGCATTAGGCTAAAATTCCTAGAACAGGCGGAATTAACGCCTGAAGACATAGGGAAATTAGCCCCCAGGAAAATCACAAGCTTTGTAAAAAGTCTTGGAATCCTGGGCAACAACTAGATGTAGGGTTAATCACAAAAGATCTTTTAGGTCGAAGTGAAGTAAGGCTGTTCGAAGCCAAACGACCCCATAAAACAATCTACAATCTACAACGGAATAATACTATAACTCATAATAATTACTATTAATTTTCAATGAGAATACGGACAACATCTCTATCTAAATTTAAAACATAAGCTTTAAATATTTTTTTGATAAGACCTGAAGAATTTATTGCATGTAAATATATTTTGTACATTTCAGGCAGAGAATTAAAAATCCTACAAGAAAGATACGCATAGCATCGTTGACCAACTGACTTTTTTGAAGTAGTAAGCTGAGCATATTCTTTTTGCTTGTTTCTTGTATCGTACTTGTGGACAATTTTTTGTAATTTGTTTTTGTCTTTATATAGATATGTGATTATGTTGTACATAAATATTTGCCTAATATCTAGTATACGTGCTTCGATAAAAAGACTGTTTGATGGGTAGGTAAACTGTTTATCATACATTATTTTTAAGATTTTTTTTTGCAAAATATCTAATTTTTTTAGATGACTATAATTAGCTCCACCCCAACTAAGGATAGAGTACTGTATACGTGACTCAACTAGAGCAAAATATACCATTCTCATGTATGAGGTATCTAATATTGTTTTTAGGTACTTAAATTTATATAATAAACCTCTTAAAGTCTGAGTGACACTTTTGATGTGACTATCCCATCTTAGATGTGAGTCAATTGTTACTCCCAAATATTTAATCTGATTCGTAGCTTTTATTCTAATTATGTTGTTATTATTAGTTATGGATAAATATTGGTATTTTGGTAGTCCGTTTATATATGAAGTATATGCCATAAAATATGTTTTCTCAAAATTGATCGTAAGTAACATATGATTAAACCAATCTAATATGTTGCTAAAATCGTTTTCTGCTTTATTTTTTAGATCCGTCCATGTGTCTGCCGTGTAGGATATAACCGTATCATCAGCAAAACTAGTTATTTTGCCGCAGGTGTTTAACGAAAGTAAATTGTTTATATATATATAGTATACAATAACGGCCCTAGTACCGTACCCTGGGGTACACCATAATTTACAGTCTTCTGCGTACTTATACTAGTTCTGATCTTAACTACTTGTCTTCTTTCGCTTAAGTAACTTGCTAGTAACATATTTACAGTTCCTCTTATTCCAACATCCTCCAAGGCCCTCAACAACTGAGGATGACTCACAGTGTCGAAAGCCTTGGCAAGATCCAGGTATATACACAACATCGGTTTACTCTCAGCCATTGTTTTGTATATTTCCTTTGTTAAGGTATATACCGCGTCATTAGTGGATTTTCCCTCTCTAAAACCAAACTGGGAATTTGATATTAGGTTAAATTTGTCCAGGTAAGTTGTTAATCTGATTTTAAGTGCTTTCTCAAAAACTTTAGTTAGATTTGTAATAAGGGAAATTGGTCTATAATTTGTTATTTGATTGTGTTCTCCTTTTTTAAATATGGGAGTGATAACCGCCAGTTTGAATTCAGTAGGACATATTCCACATTCAAAAATTTTATTAATTAGGTATGTAAGAGGTACTGATATTTCATTTGCCACATTTTTCAAAGTTTCTGTTTTTATCATATCGATTCCTGGAGATTTTTTTGGTTTTAGTGACTTAATTATACCAATAATTTCATTTGTGCTCACAGGCTCTAAAAAGATGGAACTTTGGGCAGAATTTGTTTTGGGAGCAGGCGTTGGTGGTTTTATTATTTTATTAGCATATATTTCACCTACATTTGCGTAAAAGTTATTGAACGCATTTGCCATGTCTAGATCGTCCTGTATAATATTATTATCATCGGTAAGTATTTCATTTATTTCATGCGTTTTCCTATTTGAACTTATGCTGTTTATTACTGACCACAGGTTTTTTGAGCAGTTTTTATTTTTATTGATTTCATTTTTATAATAATTAGCTTTTGTGATTTTTATTAACTTATTTACATGGTTTCGATATGTAATAAATTTTTCTTTTATTTCTTGATTATTTGGGTTATTTTTATGCTTACAATATAAATCATTTTTTGTAGTAATAGATTTTACGAGGCCATTTGTTATCCACTGTTTTCTTTTAATCTCATTTCTATATTGTTTAATAGTCTTCGTATGTTTAGTAATTTTTCCAGTCAATAATTTAACCAGATATGTTGCTTGCTCGTTTACATTTTCTATCTTATAGTATGCACTCCAATCATAATCTTTTAAATCACGTTGCAGATTTTCGTAATTTATACATTTAATGTGTTTTTTATCATTTTTTGTAGTAATACCCAATATAGTTGCCTTGTGGTCAGTAATATGAGCATCAAATACAACTGAGGTAACATTATTTTCTAAATCATGTAACTTATATTTAACAAAAATATGGTCTATACAGCTAGAATAGCCTCCCTGTACACGTGTGTCCTTATTTATTACTGATATATAGTTATACTCACTTAGTGTATCTAGATAGTTCGATATTATATCATTTTCATTATTAATGTTTAGGTTAATATCCCCCACTATGACATGGTACTGAACTAACATATTTTTTGTTTGTTCTAAGTAGTTTTTCAAATGAACTATAAAATTTTCAGCATTTGTAGATGGTGGTCTATATACAGAGGTAATTAAAATATGAGTTTGTATTGCTTTACATTCATCAATAAACACGGTTTTAGAAGTATAATTAATTGTTTTCTTTAAAAACACTACAACACCATCATTTTTGTTTATTACACCCTGATTATATATCATTTCATAGTTCATAATTTTAAATAAATTGCAATCATAAATTTTGAAAGTTTCAGTTAGGATTATGCAATCGAATTGGTAGGTTAATTGATTCAAGTAGACTTTTAATTCATCTAAATTTTTGTAGATGCTTCGTATATTTTGGTGAAATAATTTAAATTCTTTATTTTTTTGCATAACGCACATAACCTTATTAAAATCTGCTATACTGTCAATTTCTAAGGTTTTTAGCGGTTTATAATTACAGTCTCTTATGTATTTTCATTTTAATTTTTTTTTTCTACCAATCAAAACAGTCTTAATATCGAGCTTTAGTAAAATAGAGTGAAACTGCCCTTTTATTGAATTAGTAAGTTTATAATATTATATAACATTAATTTATTTGTAACATATGAGTTGAAAAAAGACGGCACAAAATAAATATTTATACACCACTCTGACTTTGAACTTCTTTTTGTGATCTATTATGTTCTTTGAATGAATGAATGTGAGGTTGTGTTCCTTGTTTTGCCTCCAAGCAACGACCTTGAAAAATGTGCAAAAGCCCTGTTGGGAAGAGATCTCCATTTTTTGAACAATTTTTTTCCCCTATAGGGAATATCAGAAGTTTCTATAATTTCAGACTAACTTTCTTACCATTAGAAGCTTATACTGGACAAGATTTTCAGACATACTGTCGTCAGCAGAAAAAAATAGGACAACTTTTTTTCTAATGTAAATCTATCTCTATTTGAATATGTAATGAGTAGCCGAAATAAAACAGATATCACTTTTCTATTTATAACTTCTATAAGTCTGTTTGGCATAGAATTAAATAACCTTATACAATAATCAGTAATATTTTCTCATGCATTATTTACTTTACTATTTCCAGTAATTCTTTGGCATTCCGTGGTCTCACATCTCATTTTTGGATACTTCTTACGAGTACTCCCCATACTTCTTCCACAGGGTTAAGATCTGGACTACAACTGGGACAATTAAGAACATTGATGTTATCTTGAAACCAGTTAGTTACGGTATGAGCAGTATGAACGGAACAATTTTACATCATGCGCTAAAAATTCAAGCACAAATCCTACTAGCTTTCTTATGTTCAGCTTTAAGTAAGTATTTCTATGCTGCTGCATGACAGCGTAGCTCCGATTCTCTTATTCGCTGGCGACCAGTACTACTCGATCCAGGAAAATTAGTTTCTTCAGCAACCTGAATAACTGAGTAAAATGGACTTTCTACTAAAGCATTTACCAATTGTAAGTCTTGTTGTTGAGTTGATATCCTTCGTCGCCCTAATCCAGGATTTCTACTAATCGTACCGTTTATTCTCCATTTTCTCAAAATGTTACACACCGAATTTTTGTCAATATTATAACACAGTGCAATTTGTCTCATTGACCATCCATCTTCTGCTTTAGCAATAACTCCAGATTTAACTAAATCGCTTATATGAGGCATATTCGTTTTTTGCACACTTGCAATAAATTATGACAACTAACTGACAATGTCACAAAAATTAAAGTTAGATGTACACAACTAGATTTTAGCAAAATACCGTTACAAGACTTGTCCTATTTTTTTTTGCTCAAGACTGTACAAACACATACCTTCAATTTTATTTTTAATACAGACGAACATATTCTTAAAAAAAACATTTTTATTGGCTTAATGTACAATGATATAATACACTTTTAATTATAAAACACAATATAAAAAGTAATAACACAATTACTTACAGACTTAAAATTACCAAATCATTTGACAGCCGATAGCAGCCAAATTTTATTATTAATTTATGTTTGAGAATATTATGCGCATTATTATAATAATACACAGGGTGCTAGAAAGATGATCATAATTATAACAGGATATGTTGCACTAAAAGAGCAAGAGTTACTGAATTTTTCAATGAGCGCTTGTAAACCTCCTTCAACATTTAGGCTATTTTTCACTAACCAATATTTGTGGAATTTAAAAATTAACTTTTAAAAAACGCCAAAACATTTGAACACTACACTCGAATACACTAGCGTTTCGCTAATCATGTTAACATTATCAGAAGAGAAATAAGACTGGTCTTTAGTTTTAATCATCTCCTGATGCTGTTAATAGGATAATCGCATTAGAAAATTCACCATGTTGCGATAATACACATAAAAGGTTAAATTCATAGTACAATGATGTGTTGCCAGATGCCCTAGCCATTTTTGCTTCATTACAAATTTGGTAAAGGCAGGAGATTGCAAAGAAAGTATTAAAATGTTTGTTCTCCTTGACTCAATTTACTGCCGATTAAAATTATGTCCATCACACTTCTAACACACTGTATACATCTCATTTTAAATGCATAAATGCAATGTACAATTCTACTAAGATCACCAATAAATGAGCAAATAATACTAAAAAAAAAAAAATACTTTCAATTCACAACGAAAGAAACTGTCCATTTAATATTAATCTCAAAAGAAGTTAACATTAAAAAATAAATGTAAGTTGCATTATAACATTTAAGTGCAAATTATTAACACGTTTTTTACAAATCTTATATACAAAGAAGTGAAAAATATCTTACTTATCTTTAATACAAAACATCATAGAGTGAACGACAAACCAAAAGATGATAATAGAAGGTAGAATGGGGGTCATCCACACTTACCTAGCAAGCATTGGTGCATATTTCACACCTATATCTTATTTATCACCTTTCAAGTTGCTCGCAATTAAGTTAAATCAAAAAATTTTCTAGTAACCAGAGCATTCTATTTGAAAATTAATTTGAGTTCGAGAATGATACTGTTACGGCACTGGTTTGCATTGTAATCGGCTTCAAATTACACTCCCACTATTTTGACCCTAATGTTAGAATATTTTACATCACAAAAATTGATGCACTATTTATACATATAACATTTTAGTCTAAAATTGAAAACCATTAACAATGTTCTGGGTATGATTTGAATGTTACCAACATTACCATTTTATAAAAATTTGCTCTTAATACTATGAAATAAATAATCAAATTGTTGCATCAACTTCTGCTTAAGTAGAAATAAATATTAGTTTCTTACGGCAGGATCTGGTCTTCCAACATGGTCGCCATATTCATCACCATCATCTGAAATCATTAGAAGATTATAAAATGTAATAGCCCAATAATACAAAATTGAACATAAAAAATACATGAAAAATGTTTTATTTTTTTGAGTATAACATTTACCAGGGATTTCATGGAATAATTCACTAATAGGCTGTACTTCTAGTACAGTTAATCCAGTATTGGAAAATGGGCAAAAGTGCATTTTGAACAGGCAGCAATTTTTTAACCTTTCCACAATAAAATTGTGAGAGGTTACTAAAATTGGTTCAAAAACGAAAATTGAGATAACATCAAATCTTTACGTTTTGAGGTCCTAGGAACCCAAAAAAGTGGTTTTTGAAAAATGTCTGTGTGTGTGTGTATGTGTGTTAGCACGATAGCGCCGAAACTACTGAACGAATTTGAATGAAACTTTGCGTGTGCGTTTCTTTAGTGCCCCAAAAGATCTGAAAAGGTTTTGGTTGAGATCGGATTACGTTTAGTGCTATTTTGATGCAACAAGTTGTTTATTTTATAATTATTTTCAATTTGCAATGGAACCATTGAAAAGCAATTAAAATTCTGATTTCAGCGATATATCACACTTCCACCCTTTCGATTTGGTTTCCGTGAAAAAAATTAAAAACAAAGCAAATATGGCATAGATCGCATTTCGCATGACATGATCGATGCGCGTAGCTGTTACATCGTGAAACTCATCACATCACGTGTCAATTCACGTGTGAGGGTTTCTTCACTGCTCTAGAAGTAGAGCGGATTACGTTTAGTGCCGTTTTTAAATATATATATACAGACAAATCGAAGAATTAAACTACAAATATTCCTCTAAAATCTAGTAAAATTACTGAAATGCTAATGTTTCATTTAACAATGACAGCCGCGAGCGATCGGATTGCAATGAGCAAATTTTGACGATTATCATTGTCATCGTTTGTCATCCGATAACGTTGGTGTCATGTCATGTTAATAAGATTGCGGCATATTTGTAACTTTTAGTGGATTGTCACAAACTTTAAAGGTAGATGTAACAATATCAATATCATATGCTTTCTGTACCTTCGTTGATGAATTTATTATAGATTATCACTTTACCAATTTTCAGTTTGTTGCTTTACAAATCTGTAGTATTTAGGATAACTAGACTTTCTTAGTCATTCAAGTGATGTTAAAGTTGTTAATATCCCAATAGTATATTATTCAACGAGCGATAATGTAGGTAATAACTCGCATAGATGATTGTAAATTCATTAAGTTGAGGGTTTTTTTAGTGCCCCAGAAGATCTGAAAAGGTTTTGGATGAGATTGGATTACGTTTAGTGCCGTTTTGTCACACAATTTAATGCTCTTTTCGACTTCAAAGATCCACCGAGTGGGGAGGTTCCAGCCACTTCCAGTAGCTGCCGATTTTTTCTTTTTTGGATTCTTTAGGGTGAGCGGTTGTGACTGAAAAAACAGAATTCCCTTATTTGGGGTGTTGTCATTCGACCGCCATCTTGTAAATATGGGCGCAATTAATTTAATACTTTAAATGATGTATTGAACATTTGTAATAACAAATATACCAAATTATATACGTATTCTATAAGATGATTTTAACGTACATCTGGTAGCTTATGATAACAATTTTAATTTCTCTCTCAAAATAACGTAATCGGAAAAAGACGAAATTTGGCACATCTCGGTTACTCATCAAAATACATCTAACGAAATTATTTCATCCACCTAGCATGTGCACAAAGGGATGAAATTAACTACCCTTCTTGAAATTTTGTAAATATCTTTCTGCCTGTTATTTTTTTTCAATTAAAAAAAACCTGTATCTCTAGCTGGACAGGAAAAGGTTATTTTCAAAAATTTTATACGAAGAACCTGTCTTAATTTTCGACAGGGAATCTACAGTTAAATTTTTGCACGTTATTACAGGGCACCCTGTATAATCTACAACAAACAATATTTGAACCAAATGTTAGAAAAAATAATCTTTTACTCAACATAGACACAACACAAACATTCAAGTTCTCTAAACAGTCAGATAATAAATTTATGACAACCAAAGGGATCTTAACACCAACAACATCAAAGAGTGTAAAATTATTAGGAATAGAGATTGACTCTAGACTAGACTGAAAAATATAAGTTCAAAACTTGTCAAAAGATATAGCCCATGACTGCTATGCATTATCTATCTATCAATATGAAGACCAACACTAGAATTCAGTCATCCAATTTACTTAAATGTTAGACAAAAAGCAATAAAAAATATCCATTCTTTTATATTGTTATGTGCTGCCCTCTAACGGGGAGAGATGTGATTAAGTCCCTGGTCAAAGTGAAGGGAAACCTGTTATTCTGTTGATGGCCGGTAGGTGGCGTGGCGCCATCTATGAGCCAATTGACGAACAGTCACCTAGCACATAGTAGAAAACTCTGGAGGATTCTAGAATGTAATGGAATAGGATTCTGGAACATTCTATGGATGAGGTGAATAAAGAGGTGAATCCAGCAGATGGGGGAACAGAACAGTTCAGTGAAGTATACAGTACAGTTCTAGTATATAGAGAGAGTTTTTAGGTTAGATAAGAGTTGACAAGTTTAAGAAGAAAAGTCAAGTACAGTTGTGATATAAAAGTAGTGAATTTATATTAGATTGTTATTATTAGTTGTGTAATTTAAGTGATTAATAAAATAGTGGTTTGTGAAGCTTCTTGTTGCAAGTTATTTGAACCCACAGAGTGTTTACTGAAGACTGTAAACACGTAACAAGATGAAATAACCAAGGGCCGCTCCAGATGGTGGGCATAGTGGGCGGTCGCCCAGGGCACCAGAATTATAAGGGCGGCATTTTTGGCATAGCGATACGAATATTTTAAGAATCACAAATCGTCAAGACCAAAGTGAATGTCGCTGGAGAAGTAATTTCAAAACCTCATGAGCCACGAAATGCGCAAAAGGGGGAGCTTGTTGTGTGGTATAAGTACATTGTTTATAGTGCAGGCAAGGGGGTGCGAAAGAGCTAGAGCGGCTCCTGGAAATAACTAAGACAGAGGCCCACCCCACAGAGGCTATCTAAATTTTCTACTAAATTTGCCAAGACTGATCATATGGAATATACCTCAACCTCTCTAAAAAACACCCATTAACATGGTGAACTAAGGACCCCGCAATAAATAACTGTTAATTATTTATACAAGAAATTTTATTTACACATTCTCAGATATCTGTAAAATCATATTAACTTGTAAAATTAAAAAGAATGAAGGACCTCATCAATTGCCCTTTGAAATGTTATCTCATTTCAATAAAATCCTCTCATTATTGTTGTTGTTACTGCTCTTTAAAGAAATAAATGGCACTTTTATTTTCAAGATGGTTGTAGAATGATGAAAAATGTAGAAACGCAGTTTTAAACTCACGATACTCCTACAAAACAATGCCAAATTGATTGTAGATGCACTAAAAATTAAAGGTTTATGATATACCTACAATGTATAACAAAAATATGTAGGATGGGTAATACACATCCAGATTATGGACACTTTCGAGCTATGGGCATTATGACTTTTGAGTTTAAATTTGTTGTTAAATTATTAATAAATAGGCAATATGAGACACATTAACTGCACCACATTTAAAGATACTAAACGTATATATATTTTCAAAATCTGGAAATAGACAATATGGCTGAGGGATCCCCATAAGTATATAAAATATTTAGATTATCCCTAGCCAAGAGATGATACTCTGTTTGCTGAATAGAAATAGTTAAGCCACTCCCCAAAAAAGTGAACTATATTTACATAGAATTGTTCTATTGGTTGATTTTTTAAACCCCATAATACAATCAACCATTTTATGTTTTTGATGTTGTTTAATTTTTGACGTTTGTTAAAAATTGCTGTCAAGTTATTCGTTATCTTTATTTGCTGTTATTCTCATTCATCTAATAAAACAGTATTTTTCAAAACTTTGGTGTACATTTGTGTATATTAAGGTATGTAATGAAAATAGTTAATATTTGATTAAGTTTAAATTAAAAATTAATTAAATGATTTTATTAATTTGTCGCATGTAAAACTGATCATTGGTCAAAATTAATGAGGAGTGGCTGAACTATTTCTATTCAGTAAACAAAGTATAGTCTACTAATGCCCATCGACCGTTCTCTGTTTAGATATTCTTGAGCTACAAATACTAAAATACGTTGGTGGCATGGGACTAAAAATGGTAGTTCGCTAGTTGGCCCATAGATGGCACTACTACCATAGAGTGATGAAATTAGACTAGATATTCGGAATCTATGGGGGTCATGGATAATAAAGAAGGATGTGGAATAAGAATCACGGTACATAAAACAAGCGGAACCAATGCGCATTGGAGAAGTTCAAGTTCAAATAGTGATCAGATCAAGAGAACAGACTATTAAAAAGTACAGGTGACAAGTAGTGAGTTATAGAAGTTAAAAGTTGCAATTAGTGTTGCAAGCATAAGGAATCATTATTGTCAAGTTAATTTATCATTAAATAAATCAGTGGTTGGCATTATTCGTGTTACAATTATTGAATCCACGCTTGGGGTGTTTACTAAAAGGTGTAAAAACGTAACATTATTTTGTCTCAAGTAGATAACACAGAATGTGAAAAAATAAAATCCTTAATGCATATCTTTTAAAACCAAGTACTTGCCTTCTTCCTCATTTTCCCCCGCCTGACCTTCATTCTGTAGATCCTTATACTCATGTTGATCTTGATCGAACAGCTTTCTGTTCTTTTCACCTACTCCTAGCGTATCAATGTGGTTTTTATCGAAATGTTGTTTTTCGGCATTTTTAATGTGATCGTTTTCTCCAAATGCCAATCCGTCAATTCCATTATGGGCTGGGTTAGCGTCAAACACTTCATGTGCTCCGTTTTCTTTCTCTATATCCTCTTTGCCTTAAAAATATTTATATACTACCATTTTTTTAACTAAAATCTGATATAGCTTTTTTTAAAATTTAATATCCCTATTTTATGAAATATTTTACTAGAGACTTTGGTAGAGTAGAAGTCCAAGAAAATCATTAGTGCGGAAAATAATTCTAAAGAAATCTGGTATGGACTCAAATCTGGGAAAATATAAATCTGCCAATAAACCTAAACATCTTAAACATCAATAATGAAAATATGTATGATGATGAAATAATCTCTAATAATTTTACTTCACATTTAGTTCAGATTGTGGCTAATAATGCAGAAAGTTACTTCGGATGTAATCTGTCATTACATGTACTCTCTCCAAGTATCAAACAAATTCAATATATTCTTACGAAACGTCAAAAGATGAACTATCTGGGGTAATCAAGGAACTAAAAATCAGTATTTAGAAAGAAACAGCAGATTAACACATGGCCCCATCATGGTTTTAGAAATGGCGCATCTAATAAGTTATTTAATTTCGTTTACAGTGAGGTGGATAATAAAGTGAAATGTATTGTATCAATCCTACTTGGTATCTCTAAAACCTTCGACTCTGTAAATAGGCATGTCTTGGTTTTGATAAATTGGGAAATATAGTTATAAAAGGTAAACATTCTTGAACTACTAAAATAATGTATGGACAATAGAACCCTTATGGTTACATGTCTCTGCTCCACAAGATGTCTGGGAGTACCGCAGGGATCCATCTTGAGGCCTGTATTACTCTGCATCTGCATTAATGATTTACCGGCGCATGCTAGCAAGGGACTCATAGTTATGTATGAGGATGATACTGCTGTATGTATCTTCATATCTAGTATTGATGAACTTAGATCTGACATTAAAACAAGTTTAGATGAGACTGGCGCTTGGTGTGACCGAAATAAATTAATACTGAATAAAGAGAAAACAAATTTTAATAGATTTTAAGCTTAAAAGAAAAACATTAATTTGTGGCACATGTGTAATAAATTAAACAAATCCTATTTTACAATTTATTAATTAAGACATATGCTTAGTGAACGTTTAATGAATGTATACTATGCTTTGACTTATTCATATATTTCTCAAAATTTATATATCTTTGGGGAAAATCCAGTGAAGTATTCAGAGTATTTTGTGTTATAAACACAGCTACAAACTTAAGTATAGAGAAAACTGTAGAAACACTTTCATTTCCAATGATTCTTAAGCATAAGACTTTGACTTTTAAGGAATTATAACGGAATAATGTTCTACAATAGTCTACTGGAAAATATCAAATTTAAATTTATTGAGATTAAGAAAAAGATTAAGGATTTACTACTAAGGAATGCTTAGTATAAATAGTACAAATGAATTTTAAATTATTTAATTTGTTGTATATATTATTAGGATTAGGTTTGAATGTTTACTTTTTCTTTTTAATTGTGTATGAATGTATCATGATGTTATAATGTACCTATACTAGTGTTAGATGCTGACATGCTATATATGCGTACATGGTAAATAAATTTTATTATTGTTATTATTATTACTTATATTCATATTTATACTAAATGTTGTTTGTTTTCAACTCTGTAAAATTTTTAACCTTCATTTACATCTCTTTGTTATTAATTTTTATTGGTCTTATATTATTTTTATGTTCCAGATGTTGACTTGCCATATATACTTCATTGTATCATTCTGAAATAGCGAAGAAAATTATTATTATTATATTCATATTTTTTTTTACTTCAATTATTTGATATAAGGTAAGTAGTAGGTGATTCTCATTTTTTCATTCGTGTTCATGACAATAAAGTGAGATTATTTCAACAATTGCAAGAGAACATTCAACTATAATAATAATAAACGGAAAATAAAACCTTTTAAAATGATTCAAATATTTGTATTATTTCTAATAAAATATCTTTCAATATATCATTCAAAAAATTCTTAATAAATTGTAATATAGAAAAACAAAGTGACAAGTTATAAAGAATATAATCTCTTATATCTTTAATAATACCTAAGATAACAGACTTTATAGAATAATGTCCTCAGTTTGCATTTAAATTAATATGGCAGGAGCAAAACACTAATTCCACATTTCCGATAACTGTTCATCTATTTATTTTATCAGTACTAACAGTACATCTGATCCATAAAACTAACAAAAACAGAGTGTCATAAATGCCTCAAATATACACCTGTGTTGAAGAGTTATACAGCTAGAAGTGACCATGTCGAAAATTCCTCTCTCTTACGCCTCAGCTCAAAATTGATTGGGCAGACCTTAAAACCTTACACCAGTGACAAGGCTTTTCTCTACATGGTTATTCCTATCTATAAATTTCCTTGTCAGCATGGCCTGAGGGGGCTTAACAAATGCAACTCGATAAAACGTTATGTTATTATCTGTATGAAAAAGTCATCTCTGGAATGTTATACCTTCTCTCACTCTCTGCTAATGAATTAAACTCTTTTTTGTAACGCAAATACTCTAGATACTCCACTGGATTTTCCCCAAAGATGTATATTTTGAGATTTATACGAATAAGTCAAAGCATAATGTACATTCATTAAACTGTCTTCACTGAGCATATTTTTTAATTGATAAATTGCGAAATAAGATTTATTTAATTTATTGCAAACATAGTCGATATGCTTTGTTCCCATGACAGTGTGCTGTCGATACATGTGCCCAACAATTTTGTGCTTTCGTTTAAGAGAATACCACAAAGTGATATATTTCTTCTAAGTTTAAAATCTATGAATACTGCTTTATCCCTATTTAATATTAATTTATTTCGATCACACCAGGCAACTCATCTCATCTCGAGTTGTTTTAACGGCAGAACTAAGCTCATCAGTACTAGATGCAGAGATACACACAGTAATATCATCTGCATACATAATTGTGAGTCCCTTGCTAATGTGCGACTATAGATCATTGTTATCCATAAAAGACTTTATTAGATCAAGAATGTTGCCTCTTATACCTACCTATATTTTCCAATTTACTAAATAAGACAGGACTGCTTACAGAATCAAAGGCTTTAGATAGATCAAATAAGAAAGACACACTATATTTTCCTTTATCCACTTCACTGTAAATAAAATGAAATAACTTAGTGCAGATGCACTTTTTACTGATTTTCCACTTTTAAAACCATGATGGCTATCTGTTAATATACCGTCTCTTTCTAAATAATCTATGATCCTGTTGCAAATAATTTTTTCTATAATTTTAGAGATAACACTAAGCAGTGCTATTTGCCTGTAATTTTCAATGTCATCTTCATGGCCTTTTTTATGATTAGGTATTACTATGGCAATTATAAGTTCCTCAGGGAAATAACCTTCTACGACTATTTTATTAAGTAAATATAAAAAGATTCTTCGTGATATTTTTAATGACTTGTGCCGTTAAACCATCCAGTCCTGCTGATTTCTTATTCTTTAGTTCACTGATCACATCAAGAAGTTCATATTTTGATACTTCGTAGAAATATAATGAGTTTGTTTGATATTTGGAGAGAGTGCATGGTAGTGACAAATTATATCAGAAGTGACTTTCTTTATTACTGGTCGCAATCTCAATCAATATGAGGCAAAATTATTTGTTATTGTTCCATAATATTTACATGGTTTATGGATTTATTTGCCGCATTATTTTGTTGTTGTAATAATTTTGCTGTTTTTTTTTTTATTATTTAGAAAATTATTAGACCAAACTTCATAAAACCAAGGTAAGTTAAAATTAAGTATTTTTAGTTATCTTGTTCATATTCACTCGGTAACTTATTGTGCATAGTAATTACACTGTAATTTGGTGAATGTATAAAGTATGCATAGTCAATTTGGTATCAGAAACTAATTAATATTTTGCATACCTACTTAAATGAATTTATATTAGTGTTAAATATTGATTGGATGTATTTCTTTATACACTATAACTATGTTATTAAACAAATGCACCAATCCATTTAATTTCTATTTTACATGGTGTAAATTGCAACATAACTTACCTGCTTTATCAGCTAATGGTTCGTTAGCACTTTCCTTAACATTTTGATATCGATTGTTACTAATTTCGGGCTGCTCGTTTTGATCGTTTTCTTCTTTTTTATCTGGAATAGCAACTACACCTTCTGGTAATTTCCTCTTATCATATTCTTTATTAACCCCAAGCAACACTTTATTTTTGTTGAATGTTTCAGGAGTAACCGTGGGAACCAAAAGGGGTCTTGCCCCATTTAAACTCCCTTGAGACGGTCTCAATCCAGATTTCGTAGTTGATTTTGAAAGGGCACTTTTAAAATCGTCTGTATTTGGCACTGCTAGTACACTTTTTTCTTGTTTTTCGTTTACCGGCGGCATGTTTAAAACATTTGTATCTGGTTGATTATTTTCAAAATTACGAATTTGATACTCAGATGAACCCACTTTGGACATTCCATTAAAATTTCTTACTGAAGAGACCTCTGGATTTTGCCTCGGTTCCTGAAGGGTATCGTAGCTAGAACATTTTTCCTGAAAATATTCCAAGTGTAATGTTTTAGTTATCAAAGGCTGCTCACTTTGCTCAAACAATAACAAAAGAGCTTCTACATAGTCCTTTATTTACCAATAATAAAATATAATTACCTTTAAAGCATCTAATTCCCTTCTCAACTCATTCCTTTCCTTTGTAAGGTGATTAATGTTACTTTCATTCTCATTTTTATTCACTTGGATGTCATTTACCTCTTTCTCTAAATGCTCCTTTGCTACTTGCAATTCAAGATACTGACTCTAAAATAAAAAATGTAAATGACCGCATAAAAAAAAAGAATGACATACTTTAAGACTTTCTTTAGCCGATGCCAGTTTTTTATTTTCTTCTTTCATTTCTTTTATCTTTGACTGTAATTCATTAATTTCTTCCAGCTGGTTTTGCTGCGTTTTACTGCATTCCTCTTTAAAATCTTCATGTTGGGTCTAAAATCAGAAACCTTATAAGTCATCAATAAAATAAATATAAATACCTAAATATGCAAAACACTTTCATATATGCTGAACTCTTACTTTTACCACCAACATTCACTTTCATTATACGTAATTACTTATTAATTATACAACCTGCAAGTCCTATAGTAATAATATACCTACAGTGTCAGATTTATATGATTTGCTTACTTGTAATAAATTAAATTGCTGCTGTAATGAATTTAATTTTCGTTTTGAATCATTAAAATCGTTTTCGTTTTTGTTCTTTTCCTCACTCAATCTAGCTTCTAAATTGGTTTTAGTTTGCTGGTGCTCTACTTTTTCAGTCTTGAGACTCTTTTCGAGTCGCTGTTTGTATTCAGATATAACTGCAAAACATAATCAATTATGCTTTATTCATTGGAAACAATAACCTCATATTAACCTTGCAACTGTGTAGACAAATTCTCCTCTTGCTGATGGCATATTTCGTTGGATCTTCTAATATCATCTAATTGTGAAAGTGTATTGTTGTAACAAGCTATAATCCCAGTTATTATTAATAGTGCACACACATACAAAAACACTTTGGCTCTTGTGCCACGTATGACTCTAGAAGTAGTCATCACATTTATTTTATAAGAATATAAACTTTCACTGTTTAATTAACAACAATTACACCATTCAAAAACGTTGCTGCTGCTATGTTGACATACAAAGATTGAGTGAGAAATCAAACCATCAGTAAAATGTCAAAAATGTTTGAAGTTTGAATCCATTCATTTATTACCGACACGACGACATAAAATATTAGTTTAGCTACCGAACACTAGAGTACTAAACTACTCATAATACAGATTGGCATTATTAGATAGTAGGTATGTAACTTCAAGTGATCGGTAGAGAAAAATAAATGGAAAAGCCAAGAAAAAACTTTTGAACGCTCTTGACTTTTGCATCAACGCATAAATAAAAATTTAGGTAGGCACAGACTAGGCGGCATCCGCAGTCTCATTTTTGATCAGATATAGGTATTACCGGAATTAAACAAGAGCTTTCACGTCACATTTAATCTCCACTAGTTCACTGTGATGAATTCTTGTTGCCTTTATTATCCAACATTGGAAAATAAGGAATACTACATATAAGTAATAAAGAAATATATCCGTACTTACATTTAATAATTTTTATGGGTATATAAGAAAAGTTGAAATAAAAAATCGTGTCGAAAATTCTAATAAATTCAATTTTTATGTGTTTCTAGAATAATTCTGAATATCATTTTTGGTATAGAGATAACCCTTTGTTTGGGGTGGAAAAAAACACCAGTCATTGTACATAAATTTATTGAGAATTTAGCAAAGTAAATTCAAGTTTATTATAATTTCTTTATAACTGATGGGATTTTAAAAAATGTCCCGATAAAGCTTCATCAGAATACCCAGCCAATTCTTGTGGAATTACAGCACTTTCCTCAACTCCAGTACAGGGCCTACACATACACTCCAGCGGTGCTTTCGTAGTTACCTAAAAAAAATATTCCAAAGTGAATATGTAAGATAAATCAAGAAGCAATTTCTTCTGTAAAATAATTTCGAATATCACGATGTAGTCAACACTTTAAATACTGCGGTGATTATAATGTTGCCTATTTACATCAACTAAACTGACCAAAGTTTAGATCTCAGATAAACAATATATGTTAGCAATATTTATATACATATTTTCATAATATTAATTTCTGGCTTTTCTCCGAACAAATTTTTAACATTCAAAATGTAACATTAAACTTAAATACTGAAATAGTAGTCGTTTATTTTCTCAAAACAAATTTAAAATTAGTGACGTCATACCACAACCTGTTTTATCGACCATAAAATATTAAAAAGATTGGGCTTGTGTTTGTGGAAAATTTTGACATATTAGTGCCATTGTGCGAAATATTGAAAATATTCACTGTTTATACCAGCAATTCCTGTATTTTCTACTTTATTATGATACAGAATTCCGAAAACATATTGTTTGTGGTAAGTTTAGGTTAATTTTGCTATATAACCTTTGTTTTGAGATTGATCTTATCCTACATACCTTGATGAATTTTCTTTCCCCTGGCTTTGCTTTTGGGCAAAATAGTGATACAGAAGCTTCCCTTTCGCCAGATTCTTGGCAACACATACATGACCTCTCCATTTGCCAAATTTTGCTACCTGATACCTAAAAATACACAAAATGCCTGGTCAGATAGCTAATATACCTACGTTTAGAAAGAAGGAAATAGATAATCGAGAGTTTTTTACTTGTATGTATGATGCACATCTTCCAATACAAGCGAAACTAGGTATTGGTTTCGGAACACATCCAGGATATTGCAAAACGTGTATTACAGGAGTAACTTGACATTCGTCAGTGCTAGTGGCTGCATCAGCTTGGAAATTTTTGTTATTTGTTAGTCTAGGGTCCATGCACATACTTCCAATAATTATAAATAATGTAGTATGTTTCCATATTTTGTTTGAAGCTGAAATAGAAACAAATAATATTAATTCGTCTAATATTTAGTAGGTGTATGGATTTTAAAGAGAGCTTCCTGCAAGGGATATAATGTTTATTGCGTTTCATTACGATTTCTATTTCTGATCTTATACTTATACGGTATAGATATTCTTTAATATGATTTGCAAATGCAAGTTTATTATGTCATATATTGATAACATTTCCCATTTCTTTTACTTAGTCTCTTATGAAACAATCATAAACATCTTGTAATAACATCAGGTAAATTTTTTGAGTTAGCCATCACTGAATTTTGGTTATGCATTTTATATCCAAAAATAAATGACAATGAATAATAGGGAAATTAATAATTCAAAACTTTACGTCAAGTATAAGTTTTAGCAGGAATGAAAAATAATTTTATCTTTTTAATTTAAAAGGAAATTGTTCTACTTAGAACTAGATAATGAACAAATGAAAATTGTGATAATAAGTAGGTAAATAATTATGGAAATCGTTTCACATTTGTTAATCACTTATTAATCACTTTGTATAGGTATCAATTCATACCGTACCCGAGTTAGTAAGAGTTGAAATCATTCCAAACTGGATCTTTCCACACCACAAAACCTTTGCTGACTGTCAATTTTTCTACGTAATTTACCCTTTTATAAAATACCCCATAAGTCTAGTTTTGATATTATTAAGAGTATTTTGTTGTGTTTTGCTCTCATGTTTTGTATGAATGTGATGATATCGAATTGCTTGTTTTTTCAAGGGTGCTTATGTGAATTCCATGTTTTGATGTAGCTTTCTAGCTACCCTGCTGTTCACAGGGTGAGATTTACTCCCATTTGACCCGAGAGTTTATGTTACGCAGTGGGAGGTTATAAACTTGTGAAATGTTGGATAGCGACCAATTTTTTGTATTTATCAATTTTATTATTCACCAGTAATTTATTTTTAACTTTTAAATACATCATTTAAAGGCGAAAGAGAGAATTACTTAGGGGATAATTTTTTTTGAAATTATACACACGGGGTCTCAGAATGACTCGGAAGCTTTGGTATCTAATAAGTATGTTTAATATAATTTATTTTTTTAAGTAGTGTATATACGGGCAAGATACTATTGAATTAACATTACTTACTTGTATGTTAGTTTAATAGTAACATTCAGTGCTGGTTTTAAGGGGGACTTTGGAAATACTAGCACTCGGCGGTACAATTTGAGAGGCGGCAGACTCTAGTCGTGGTAAATATAATTCTTTGTGTTCACAAAGGACTGAAAAATAATTAAAAAAAAGTAAATGAAGTCTTAAAATTCACAACAAATGAACTTTGAAATAAGTATTCAAGAATTATATAATAATTTTGAAAAGTTACATTCATAATTCCCAAAATTCGGAATTTTTTGTCATCCTGTATATAAATTTATGCAATCAACAAAATTGTTTCAACCTTAGTTTAGAATTAAATTAAAATTTCACAATCGGTACATAATAAGATAAATACAGAGTATCCCATTTTGCTTGGAACCACCCCTATAAAAAGTTTATTTAATGTCCGATTTAGATAATTTAAAAAAAATAAGATCCTTGAAAGGCGCATCTTTGTGTTATATTACATTTTACAAAACAATAACGTGGCCTACTATGATTTTTTTTCAGGTCAGAAAATGGCGAAATCTTATTAGCGATTTTTTAAATTTCAAATCTGAGTGAGCCACTGGATTCAGCACCCCCCCCCCCCCACCCCGCCGCCCAAATGTGTTTGTATGTACTAAATATCGTTGACTGAGAGAAATAAAAATTCACAAATTGCCAAAGAAATTAACTGTTGCATGGGATTGTGTATTTATGAAAAGAGTGCCTTGGCTAAAGTGACTGTCAATTGAATAATTCATTGTTTAAAAAACAGTAATGCTCAATTTAGAAATTTTTTATTCTCAAACAAGTTTTATCCTTTCACAGTATAATAACTAACAAACAAATAATTAAAAAGAAGTGACACAAAAAGTTTACCTAAAAATATTACAAAATAAATAGAACAATTAAATGTAGGCTATCTCTACTAAGCCACCTTCAACTTCTATACATTTATCTACCCTCTCACGATTATTACCAATGACATTTCTAAGTTCTTTCCTCGAAATTTCTTGACAAACTAGTTTAATTCTGCCACATAGTTCCTGCCTATTTTGTGGTCGAGATTTATAAACTTTGCTTTTAATAGTACTCCACAAATAAAAACCAAGGGGTGTTAAATCCGGCGATCTTGGCGGTCAGGCTATCAATGAACTACTACGTCCAATTCACTTACTGGAAAAATTTTGGTTGAGCCACGTCCTGACAATTACTACATGGTGTGGGGTACATCCATCTAGTTGGAAATATAACTGTTGCCTTCCCTGTAGGTTTTGAATCTCGTTTCAAAATTGATTTCTCAAGAACTCCAGGAAATCTAAACTGTTTAAATTTCCATTAAAAAAATAGGGACCAATTAAGCACTTGTTCAAAATACCACACCAGACATTTATTTTTTCTGAATATTGACTTCTGCAATTTATTACCCAATTGGTATTTTCCTCTGCCCAAAATCTACAATTCTGAGGAAACCACACCATTTGTGGTGAATGTAGCCTCATCCCTATACATGAATTTTTTTTTTAATCTGGGTCATTCAAATACTCTTCTCGAGCCCACAAGCAATACTCAAACCTTCTTTCTTTGTCACCTACTTGCAAAGTATGCAAAAATTTATGTTATGGTTATGATTTTTAAGGCACCTTCAACATTCCTCAAGCTTGAACGAGAATTTTCGTCAAAATATGCCAAAATGGCGAGATCATTAACCTGCCTCTGGCTGCCAGATCCTCTAGAATTTGTTTCTGAGACACTACCGGTATCATTAAAACATTGTATTATTTTTCGAATGGAGCTGTCATTAAGTGGCGGCCGTCGATTTGGATTTCTTCTATTAAATTCTCGGGCAGCTTCTCCTGATCATGATAAAGATAGATAAGATAAGATAAAGTTTATTAATGTTAAAATTATAAAATATACACAGGTCAAAAAAGGTTTACATAATTTCATTTTAGAACCTTACATACATATAATATAATATCACGCCTAAACTTACTTTAATTTGTATAAAAACAGGTATAGTTAGTAACAAGACAGAAAATAGAAAACGATACATACAACAATATAATAATATCACATTCTTATATGTTCAATTTCTTCTAATGAGAAGAATGCGTTTTCTAGAAAAAAGTCTTTAATTGTAGATCTAAATTTTGCTGGAAGCAGAGTTTTCACACTGCTAGGTAGTGAATTAAAGATTTTAATGCCATAATATTTAACACCGGTTTGTCCCCTGGTAAGCCTAGTGAATTCAGGACATATATTATCTTTATATCTGGTCTCATGCTGATGTAAATCAGCATGAGTACTAAAATTATTTAAGTTATTTTGTATGTATGAGATACATTGCAGCGCAAACAAACAAGGTAAAGTAAGTATTTTAAGTGTAATAAGAAGGTGCTTAGTATCATCTCGGTACCCTATACCACCCACAATCCTTATGGCCCTTCTTTGAAGACCAAAAAGTCTGTGCTTGCCAGTAGACTGGCCCCAGGTAAGAATGGCATAAGACAATCGAGAGTGACACAATGCAAAGTAGGCTGTTTTAAGCACATTGGGTGATACGGAATTAGACAATTGCCTTAGGCAATATATATTTTTTGATAACTGTTCTGCAAGATAATCGATATGAGCATCCCAACGTGGTCGATGAGTACTAGAAATTTAATGTCTGTTGGGTTATTCGGTAGCTTTCCCAGATCGCGTGTACTTGAGATCATTTTAACTGTTTTTTCTTCATTAAGTGCTAGAGAGTTAGATGTGAACCACTTTTTGGCATTGGAGAGCACATCGTCACATTTCAGCATTAAGGTATCCAGATTATAATCTGACATTAGAAGTGTTGAGTCATCAGCATAACATATACAAGTGAAATTCTCAAGTGCATTTGGCAAATCATTGATATAAATTAGGAATAGGACAGGGCCCAGGATTGAGCCCTGTGGTACTCCTGATTTAATATTTAACTCCTCTGATGTTATTCCGCTTAACCTGACCGTTTGTTTTTGGTTTTCTAAGTAGGACTTGATAAGTGAAAGACTAGAGTTACTGAAATTATATTTGGACCACTTTTGAATTAATAACTTATGTGATACACAATCAAACGCTTTGCTGAGGTCGCAAAACAAAGAAGCAGAGTAGAGAGATGTTTATTAGTTTGGTTAAGGGAATTACAATATGATTTTTTACAGTTTTTATCAAGTCAGTATTTAGGCCATATATGTCCTTACTGTTATTGTTTTTTAAGGAATTAAGTATGTTTCTAACTTCATTGCATGTTACCTCACGGAAGCGGAAAGATTTAGTGATATTAGTTTGTTCGATATAATGCAGGGGGTCAATATCTAGTTTGGGGAGTCCAGCAATAACATCTCCAGCAACATTAATGAAGAGATTTTTAAAAGTATTTGGCTCAATGTGTGATGCCTGTATAGAGCTTTTTTTCCAAGTAGAATTTATTATTTGCCACATAGTTTTTACAGGATTACTAGATTTTTTTATATTTTTTGATTTGATTCTCTCAGTTTTTAATGCATTTTTATATCTTAGTTTAAAATCATTTCTAAGTTTTTTATTTGCTTCAGTGTTGTGAGTTTTACAAACTTCATTCAGAAAGTGCAAATAATCTCGCAATCGTCTTAAGTCATCTGTAAACCATGCGACTTCAAAAGAGTCGCTGTTTCTGAAACGAACTAGCTTTTCTGGAAAAGATACACTGTAGGCTTGTGAGAGTATATTTAAGAATGATTGAAATTTTTCATTTATGTCATGAGTGTCATTACCGATAAAATAATTTCATGAAACTTATTCCTACCGTTAGCTGTAATGGGTCTAATAGGTTTTTGATGCTCTTGACTTTTTACGTTATAATATACTGGAACCTCAATAATCTGACATAAATGATCAGACAAAAGTGGTTCGCTATTATAGCAATTGTAATCATCTACAGAAAAGTTTATAAAAATATTGCCAGTACAATTGGTTAATCTAGTATTATCAAACGCAGTTTGCTCGAACCCAAATGTTTTGAGTAGATCAATTAAAGTGGTATTGAAGCGATCAGATGTGTTAAACCTCATGTCACATTATCACCAACAATTTCAATAATCTCTATTTTTTCTTGAAAAGTTAACTTTTGCGCGGGCATAATTATGATAATAATCAGGAATGTCTATTCATCAACAATGAATTATTCATTTGACAGTTATTTCAGTCAAGGCATTATTTGTAAATACACAATCCCATTTCTTCGGCAATTTCTGAATTTTTATTTCTCTCAGGAAAAATCCAAAAATACGACTTTTTCAACGAAATTTGGTACAAACACACTTGGGGTATTGCTGAATCCAGTGGCGCACTCAAATTTGACATTAAAAAAATCACTAATAAGATTTCACTGTTTTCTGACCCAAAAAAAAAATCATAGTAGGCGCTATTATGTTTTGTAAAATTGGAAAAAGATGCGCTTTTCAAAGATCTTATTTTAAAAAAAATATATCTAAATCGGCCGTTAAATAAACATTTTATAGAAGTGGTTCCAAGCAAATTGGGACATACTGTATATACCTAACAATACAATTATTAATATATTATGTACCATAATAGCAGGTTTCAAATATTGGCATCTTATCTTTAGTACCAGTATGATATCGCAATTTGTTGCTCCTTCCACTTTGAGATTTTAGCCTAAAATTAATTCAAAAATTAATTATTTTTTCCAAGAAATGGAAAATTTTCCAGTGGAAAAAATCCAATCCATTTCACTATTAAAATGTTCATGATATATCAAATAATGTAAACACATGGAATTTTACTAATACTAATAGTTTAAACACATTACAAGGAAGTTATATGGAAATTCTCCTAATTATATTAGATTTCAGCTCTTGTTAGCATTCATTAAAAACTACATTCTGTCCTAGATACGGTACCCCACCGAAAAATAATGCTATACAAATAAATGGACAGTTCCAAAAATAAATCATCAGCTACATATAAATCAAAGGATAAAAAACTGAAAAAATCGCTTTCAAAAGAAAACTCGTCATATTGGGAACTAAAAGCAAGATACGAAAAATCGCTTAAAGAAAATTCTCAGTTGGATAAGGAAATCGGAGAATTGGAGGAAAAAGGTGTCACTACCGATCTGCAGCCCCAAATGCAAGCATTACATGAGTACAACGAAATGAAGGACTTGGCTCAGATGATTCTTGGATATTTGGCTGATGCTGAACAGGTTACCGTCAGTGAGTTACACAGACGTTACAATCTACCAATGGAATAAGTGATTTGTAAGTAAATTTTTTTTAATGGTTTCTGTTTTTGTCAGGCGCTGTCTATTTTTACTTGCTTTTCTTTAACTCACAATGGAGTATTTTTCATGGACAACGTTTGTCTTCTAATTTTGCGTTTAACACACTTCCTGAATAATCAATTGATGAAATTTTGCACAGTTACTAAGATCAGATGACAATACAGTATTCCTCCTGTACTCTTGCAAATATACGCATGTGGGGGCACGGGGATTAAAGTTGAAAAATCTGCAAAACGAAGGAGCGAGAGAGCAAATGAGCGAGAAATCAAACAAAAATGAATATTAACGTTCAAAAAGAAGGGTTCAAAATGACTGTTTCAGATGGAGAATAATACAAAATTTATACTTACTGTTCGTTTATGCTTCATTGCTTCTCTGATGGTACCAATTGGACGTCGTAACACTATAAATCTAACACAAGTACTAACACTTTGATAAAATTAAACCTGAAAGGGAATTTTGAAAACACAAGAAAAAGACAATATAAAGTTCAAAAATATATATTAAATCTCTTTAAAAAATTACGTTTTACAACAACTTCAAGAAAAATGTCTTTTGACAAACTATAGTCTGACCCGTGTACAACACATGATGAGGAACGGACGACTGATAATGTACCAACTACCATCCAATATGCGATTTTTTGAGCTAACGATTACACAAAAAGATTCAAGAAAAGTTCAATGTTTATAAGTTTTTGGTGGGCTTTTGCTTGCCTGTCTATTTACGTATTTTCAGTTCAATATCAATTTCGATCACTCCTCGGAGCTTAAAAATGCTTGAATCGCAATGACTTTGAATTATATTTTGCAATTACAATTTCATACGTTCAGGCAAGGCGGTCCCATGCACATACGAGTACATGGTAATGATACTTTTCTGACACCGAATCACTGAGGAACCGGTTTAGGGCAAATCCCGTTAAAACCCATCATTTTCCCTTCAAAATCTACTGCTAGAAAATGATAGGGGATCCTTGTCACTAAAGGCTATTTTCCCTAAAACTCTCGATACACTTTGAATAGAGACTGGATTAACTTGTCCTCATATTTAACATAACGCATGAGTTGCAGTGCTTAATAACGTAGATTCGTAAAGGGTTTTTAATTTTGAAATTTCCGAAATTCGTCGATTTTTGTCACACTTTCTGGACGACAGTACGTCCCCGTGCAGCGACATTTACTATACTTTCTAAAGTTACACTCCTTGATGAGTTTCTGAAATTTTTGCATAAAAAACGCTCCATAGAGCGAAAATATGATTTAAAAAGTCGGATTTTGTTACAGTTTCGAAAAGTTTATCGAGGGTTTTGGCGTGCTCTTTAACAATACCAGAGATTCAACAAAGCTGGTATGGCCCATGTTTATGGTTTTTTTTTACTATAGACCTCACAGAATTCCGCTTTTTTCCACAGGATCTTACAATTTTAAAATCATTTCAATGACCAAAGTTAGTTAGATTATTTGTTATGCCAAAATTTGCATTTTTGAAACTTATTGTATTTAATTGAATGCATTACAAATTAAAAAATTATCGTCATACTTTAACGCCTTGTAAATTAGCGTGTAGCTTTCTGTCTAGGTATATCTAGAGAAGTAGGTTCGAGCCCTACATATAGTGAAATAATTTTCAATTATAAATTATCCTGAAGAAGTGGTTCAGATCTCACTATCAATTGTAGGCCCCCTTCTTCTCGGCCAGACAAATCTAAATTAATATTTAAGAGAGTCATTCAGATGATCTGGAAGATGGTTAAAAAGCATCTTCAAATAAACTACAGTAATTTTTTATGTTTTCCATTCGGCTATTGTAGAATATTAGTATTAGTGAAGGAATGATTAACAATTATCTAAAATATATAATAATTTCAGCTGCTCCAAAAATGTTTAAACAAATGAAAACGAAAGACTCTGAGAGTTTATATATTATTATAATAAGTTTCTAATCTCGTGGCATTTTGTTAATTCATGCATCAGTTTATGAAATAGGTTATTAATATTTATTGGATTGTGCAAAAATTAAACTTCAGATAGATAATGCTGAGCTAAAAATAAATTTTATTTTAAAACAGATAATCACCTACAAAACTTACTGTAACTTATACGAGTAATACATTCTACCACTAAGATCATGATTTTTTGTTAGGATCAATTTATACGGTTATGTGTATCTAAAATAAATTTCAAATATATGGATTTACAAGAAATTTAAATAAACTAATTAGTTTCTAAAAAATAGAATTGCAAATGGAAGAATTATGGAACTGTAATTATAAGGTATTCATTATTTATTTTTACACCTACATATACATTTGGCTATATACTCCTTTCTTTACACATCCATTTAGGAATTCAATTCTTAATATCAAAAAGCATTACTGAATGTTAAGTTTTGTTGAAATCAGATTATTAGATATGGTCCAAATCCCAAATAAGAAAGTAGCTAGCTTTTATCATTTTATTTTTGCAAAAATGTCTATACAAACTTATAAATTACTGTTCAAGCTTATTATTAGAATAATTTACAAAACAGAATACACCTAAATTTTATTATACCGTAGCTCTCACTAATAACAGAATAATTTAAATATTTGAATCACTAACAGTATTACACTAAAAGAACATTATCGGGTAAAATCCCCACACTTATAGCATTTACAGTCAGTCGGTTCCCTTAGCTTAACATCCATGGAATTTATGCCTTCATTTGTTAGACGTACACCATCAGGATCGTAACAGTGGGTTAATGTTATTATCCTTTCTCTAAGAAAGCTCTCCCTGCAGCAGTAGCATTCCTAAAAATATACAATTTATTTTCAAAGGAGAAGTAAACTTGAAACATTAGTCATGATATTAATTATCTAATAGTTGTTGCACTCTCTTTTTCTTTGTACTCCACGCAACCACAATTAAGTTAAATTGTAAAAAAAAGTGTGCAAGATAAGAATGACAAATCGTTTTCAGCGCCGATGATGTTCATTTAGAACCAATTTTATTTACTTTATTATTCATTATGCTGGGACCAATTTCCCATTCTTGTTCTGCTATGCTAATACTCCGTTTTAGCTGTAAAATTGACCTTTGACTAAATTTGTGCTCTACGTACATTTTTCTTTTATTGTGTTTATTTGGACGTCCTGAATAACATTGGTAGTTACGCCACGATACACCTAGAGGAATTCGTGAAAATCGCTTCGGAAGGTCGCGGAAATCGCGGATTCGCGATTAACTCAGTTTTTATGGCCGAAACGGGAACAACACCTATTATAAAAGTTGTACATCTATAAATTATCTACATTTAATATACATTTTTTTCGTACGCCTAAACGTTTTGGAGATACGACGTGAAGTAAGTGAAAAATGCATTTAGTTTCGCCAAACCTCTTTTGCACCTCATATTTCGCAATTATCTTGCTTTCTATGTCTCAGAATGAATATTAAATATTGCTGTTATAGAGCTCGGTTATCTTTATTCTCCACTAAAATATTTTATACATTTTATTTACATATATTTACAGTGAATAAGGCAAAAAATGCATTCATTTCTGCACCACCTTAGAAGTAGAATGCTCGGCACGCTTTTTTTTACATGGTTTCCTCAGGAGCCCTAATCCATGCCGGATCTTAAATTAGTCAATATTGGCAACTTCGGTATCTGAAACGTTATTGTCCAATGACAAATCGTTGTCATTACTTTCATTCTGATAAGATTCTACGTCGTCCATTTCCTCATTCATAGCAATTATAGGTGCGGTATTCAAGCAAAAGTGACCGTGAAAATGTCCACAAGCTTTTTCAATTCAGTCCTACTTTCTTACGGCTACATTTTCCTGCACAACCCTTTGTACAGTTACAAAAAATTTAATTGAACAATATGTCTGGTCCTGGTAGTAATTGCGTTGATACTGACTGCAACATATTCTTCCTAATCCAGCCCCACTACTCAGGATCAGTGCCATTTCCTAACCGTGTTTGAACGTCTCAACAATTCTGCGCTGTCCAATATAACAAAAATATTTAAAAAATATAAAAAAAAGTAACTAAATGTATTTTTCATTTATATCTCCAAAACGTTTAGGCGTACGAAAAAAATGTATAGGACCTTTAAGGTAGAGAATTTACAGATGTGCAGTTTTTATAATTCCCGTTCCCGTTTTGGGCCATAAAAACTGAGTTAATCGCGAATCCCCAATTTTCGCGACCTTCCGAAGCGATTTTCACGAATTCCTTCAGGTGTATCGTGGCGTAACTACCAAGTGTTATTAAGGACGTCCAAATAAACACAATTAAAAAAAAATTTGTAGAGCACGAATTTGGCAGCAAAAGTCTAAAACACTTGGATATAATGTTTCAGAAAAATACATACCAATACCGGATGACCCAGAAAGTACCTACTCTTTTCTACAGTTTTAAAAATAAAATTCTGAAATTTGGGAAATCAAATATAAGTATCAATGGCCACATTTTGACCATTTGGTTGTAAGAAAATCACTTCCGGTATGGCCGGAAATTGCCACAACTTTCTTATTTTAAATAGCGCCCTGTATATTTAATCACTTTTTCATAAAGCTGCAATTTCTCTTTCCAATGCTTTTTTCAGATTTAAAATCGGATGAAAAATAACCTTGGAAATAGCATTTATTTGCCTTTTCTAGTTGGCTTTGGAATTCAGTAACAAATTTTAAAAAATTTGAAGTAGAATTTGAATTTGAATAAAGGGTTATTTCTCAACAGATTAAATGTAATATTGGCCTATTTTGTTCATTTGCTTAGATTTAGAAATGTTTTTCCCATTTTTCCATTTTGTGGAAATTCAATTTGTCACAACTAATTTTTCAAATAGTACCCTGTTTTATTTTTTATCAGGTAGAGTGGTAAATTTGCTTTAGACTTGCTTTTTCCTGATTAAAAATTGAATATAAATTAAAATAAATATTAAGCTTTTTGTAGAAGCATTTCGAATTACGTGTCCATATCTTGCAGGAAGCTACGAAAAACAGACAAGTCATTTGTAATTAGAGAAAATTTATTTTGATAAATATAAGAAAAATGTTGATGAATCGTTAGCAAAAAAACAAAAATTCACACAATCAAAACCAATTTCCATGAAATGGAAAAATGTAAAAAACATTTCTAAATCCAAGCAAATGAACAAAATATACCAATTTTACGTTTAATTTGTTGAGAAATACCCTTTTATTCAAGTCTACTTCGAATTTTTTAAAATGTGTTCCTGAATTCGAAACCCAACTAGAAATAGCAAATAAGTGCCATTTCCAAGGTCATTTTTCATCCGATTTTAAATCTGAAGAAAGCGTTGGAGAAAGAAATTACAGCTCTATGAGAAAAGTGGCTTAAATATACAGGGTGCTATTTAAAATAAGAAAGTAGCATGGGACCTCTCGGTAACTCGTTACTGAGCGATTTCAATATAACCTATTTTAATAGGCATTATTTTTGTATAATTCTATTAATATTATAGTAATATATATGCTTATTAAATAAAGATTATTATTATTAAGTAGGAGTTCTCAAGAAAACCGTTGTGGATGCAGAAAACAATACGAGGAAAAGTGCAGTCATTTGAAAAGCCATGCTGGGAAAATCAATCACTGTTAATGCAAAGCCCACAAATGTTAACTAGAAAATATTACAATTTCTATTGATTTCTTAAATTGAAAAATGCTTGATTCATACAAAACACTATCATTTGTAAACAATACTAAACTAATGTATTTTTTTGTTGCTTTTTGAACAAATTTAAAAATCACAGTCCGTTACAAAAATATGTCTACATATTGTGAAGAAGCAACTAATTTGAATAAAAAGGTACCTTTAAGAATCCAGTAGGCGTAATGACTGATGGTTGAACTTGGCTTTTACAGGAGCCTTCACATTTATTAACTGCTATTTCGCCATTACACGTCCTTTGTAATCTACCTAATTCATCGTATTCCTCTAGAATAAATAAAAACAGAATATATGTAATGTGTATATATGAATTTGATTAAAACTAGCAAACACTGTATTTATATATTTATAGCAAAATAACATAAAACAGGAATATTTATTTGTAACACGGTACCTTTTGTCAAATGTATCTCAGATGGCAGTGTTTCACAGGTCTCTTCGGACATATCCTGAACGCAGTATACATAAGAGAAACATAAAAGGCTAAGAAAATACGCATAAAACATCTCGGTTGTTTTGATGGGAGTCTACTGGCACAATTTTCTGGCTCACTACCTTTTATACGTTACGCTGTGGAGTGCAGTTTTGAGTAAAATGACCACAGTAACTTGTATCCATTTTCTTTCATACGGAACAATTAACTTTGGGTATTTAACACTATGCCTTCCTAATACAACTACTGTTGTGCTAGTTGCTGTTTTCTTGTTAATAGCAAGTATTTTGTTAATATAAGTTAGGGGTTAATTTAGTAAATTACTGCTGTGGATATTGACCTGGATGTTGACAGGGGGACCACCCAGGGTGGGAACAAGCTAAGTGTTTTATGCTAAAACTCTTCATTATTTCATCCCGTCAAGTTTCAGCAAAAAAGGATAGGGCTGTTGAATACATTACATATGTCTAATGTGTTTTTAACATACATCACACACACATTCATGAAATACATATACCATAAAAAATTACGTGTCCAAATTATTTGTTTGGTCACTCAATTTTTTTTTCTTCTAGCATTTTCATCAAATACTATACCAAAAACCAATTTAATGGCTGTATACAGGGTGTTTCAGTTAACATTCCCACAGCCAATGTCTCGGAAACTCAAAAATATATTTTTATTATAACATTATTACTAGAGATGGCGTTGCAGTTTAAGAATATTTTTCGATCAAGGAAGGTTTGACACATATGCCATTCGATTAATAATAATAATAATAATATTTTCAAAAAACAAAACAGGTGTAGAACAAGTCAATTAATAGTAGAGTATAATACAACATATTTATAAGTAAGTAAGTAATTTATTTCATGTTAAATATACTTATATATTGTATTGTTCTACTTTTATTGAACTTAATAATTTGCAGTACTAATCAAACTTTAACTTGTTTATTTCCAATAGATAAACCAAAAAGATCAAATTAAAATCTCTTACCTTTTGATCCGAAAGTATGTCAAATTTATTTAATGGGCCGGCTACCTTATCTTTTCCTTCAGGAGCAGGTTCAAATTTAGTTCCTGTTTTAAAATGAAATTTTATTAAAGTAAAATTTTTAATCTGATATAAGTAATTTATTTCTTTGATATTTAGATAATTTAGCAGTTTTATAACAGGTCCGAAAGTCTAATACACTATTTAAATTTTAATATACAACCTTGTCCAAAATTAAACACACAAAAACCTTCCTTCTTCGTAGCTACACTCTTCTCTTTCCAAATCCAACAATTCTCCTTTCATTAATTATTCACCTTATCTCGTCCTTATCTCATCTGCAATTCCTATCAACAATAACTCCTCTTCCTTCTTATTTACAGTCTATTTTTACTCTTCTTCGCTGATCTCCACAATTTCTGACTTTTTAATTCAATTTCAAATTATTAATCTTTTGTTTTTTATTTTTCTCCTTCACTCCCTAATTTTCACTTGTTTTTTTTTTTTTTCTTAAAATTGTTTTTCCAATTTTACAACCTCTCTTTTATCTGTTGTTTGTTGTTCTATATCACTAAATATCAAAGCACCCAAAATAAACAAAACAAAACACCATATGAATTTTGATTAATTTCATTCCAAACATAACCTAACTTAAACCTCCTTGTCTTTCTCCAGGAAAACATTTACCAACTATAAAAATAAAATTTCCTACTTAAAAGAAATGTCATAATGACTTAAATGTCAGAAATTATTTCAACTACAACTTAATAACCACTAACATAGATGTCAGTATCAAACTTACTGTTGACATCAAATAAAAAACTTAAAAACTATTAAAACAACTCTAAACAAGTATTAACATTCTAAAACACATACCTTTCGGATCTTTAGCTAATTTAAATAAATTTTGAAAACCATCTAAAGGAAACAAACAAATTCAAACCCTGATTCAGCAAATAGCACAAACATGCAATCTTCGTAATTGTCCAATATGTGAATACATAGCAATATACTTATATTTACATACCTCAGAATACTACAGACAGATAAATAAGTCAATGAAAATGGGCCAGGAAGCGAGAAAGTGATAAAAAAGATAAAAAAGAGAGGGAGAAACACATTAAAAAAAAAACATTAATTTTACATGCTAAAATGGAATTCACTATTTAAAGAATTGACAAGTGTATTGAAATAAATGGTGGATTGGTAGAAGTGATGATAATAGTTTTTGTAAATTCTCAATTTTTGTTTGTTTCAGTTTTGTTGTTTCTACTCTCTCTCTCTCTATCTCTCTCTCTTTTTCTTTTTGAGGTTAGAAATTCATTACATTAATAGGGATGGGCTTAACTATTTCTATTTAGTAAATAGAGTTTATACCTTAGATTAAACATGGCGTGTTTGAACTTACCAAATGACGTTAAAACATAACCTAAAATTGCGTAAATGATCAAATTGGAATTATCCACCATTGCTTAGTATAGGCAACCCATACCACAGTGTTCCCAACTCTACGGATTTATCCGTAGATCTACGGATTTTCAGTGCCATTCACGATTCTCCGATTTCAGTAATAAATCTACGGATTTTTAACAGTCTTGTTATAATGATGAAAATAATGCTAAAACTAAACTTCCTCACATGACGTCTGCGTTCTGGAATTGGTCTGCGTTCTCTCATAATAAATAATAATAATTAAAAATAATAATAATTGTAAAAGTTACCACATATAAGACTGTCTATTGTTCCTTAACAGAACAACATATTTTAGAAGAAAATATGGTTTTCTGTCTAATAACAATTATTTTGTTATATTTTAATGAAATAAAGTTTTATTTTATAAGAAGGCTGTTGTATGTTAGAAAAAAGTTATATATTTTTCTGATTGGTAGGCATGATTTTGTTATGCTTTTAATAAATGATATAAAGGTTTTTATTGTATAAAAATGTATTTAAAAATTTAATGCAAAGTGTCACTTTCTCTGCCTAGGCAGAAAATACTCATGTTCCTGCCTAGGCAGAGAAAGTGATGGTCGTCATTGCAAGTAAATATCTGACACTTTTTGGCAAGTAACGTTTTTTAATAAACAATAATTACAGAGCATTTTCAACAAAAATTAACAACGCATTTTTAGTTATTTTTGATAATAGTAAAACTAACTACCTTTCTATACTCTAATATTGTACTAATTATCAGTCGAGACAGTTAATCTACTATTTTGCTACATTGCTACCTAGTTAAACAGTATAGCTATTTTGTGTTTAATAAAAGTTATTTTATCGTTTTTGTACACCCAACTAAAGTTTTTATTATAAAAAAATGAACTTTTATGATATAGATTTTCACTTCAACATGTTTATTAGACCTAAATTTTAACACCTGAAATCATAGATATAAAATACTGCCCTACGGATATTTTCTACGGATTTGAAATTTCTGGCTACAGATTTCTACGGATATTTTCAGCAACTTCTATAGCACCAAGGTTGGGAACACTGCCATACCATGACCCTGGATGGCACACGAATATTTTGTCGGTTTTAACCTAACATTTACTTACTTCTGTTTATAAAATATCAATATTTAGTAGGTGTCACACACTAATTATTTAATTTATTTAACAAATGCATCTTTATTTGATTCATCAAATAATTATTTGAATATAATCTATATGCTGATACTGTCAATGTCAAGTAGTACTTTCATTTTAGGTCTTCTTTGCTTAGTTTAATTCTGCTCGAAATCCAAAATGTCTGACACTTCTGAGGAGACCATCCAGTCTGACAGACCAAATGATAAGGAAGACAGTGTCTGTAGAGACTTTGTACGTGGGCTCTGTGACAGAAAATTTTGTAAATATAAGCATGACAATGAAACTCGATCACTAAACTTCTGCCATGACTATCAAAACAGCGTCTGTCCAAGACCTCATTGCAAGTAAGTGGTTTAACTCTCATTGATCGGGATATTCTAACATGTAATAGATAAATAACGTAACTTTATCTAAATTAGCATTTTATTTATTTATTTATTTTAGATTCATTCATTGTACCCCTGAAGAAGTGGAAGAATACAAAAGAACTGGTGAAATGTCTAATCAAATTCTAGCCGAAGCAACTCGAAAGAACCAATTACCTGGTACACCTCCAATTTGCAACCAGTTCAAAAAGGGCCTGTGCCGTAGAACGTTTTGTAAATACCGCCATTTGACAAAGGAACAAGAAGACGCTGAAATAATGGAGTTAATCCAAAACAATACACAAAGGAAACATCCCATCGTAATGAATAATAATGTAAATGAATCTCAGTTTGTTTCATTGGGGTCGCTTAACGGTAAGAGATAAAGCTCTGACAAAATAAAATGTGAATTGTTATTTTTGTGATTAATTTAGGTGTCCTCAGAAGAAGTGGTGTCAGTTTTGAAGATTACAAAGATAACGGTCTTCCCTTAGTAAAAAGAAGATTCTTATCCACACAGGAGCAGGAAATATTGACGTGTGACTTGGTTGACCCTAATGGAGCCAGACCGGTTTTTAAGGGGTATTTTGCTGGCAATCCCCCTTCCCCGATGCTCAGCAGATTTGATGCGAGGTAAATATATATTTCTTGTGATATTTACTTTTCTACCAGCTTCATTTGCAGGAGTCTCATGTTGGAAGAGGAAAACAATTTATTGCATAAAGAAATAGCTCAACTTAAAAGACAGGTAGGCAGCATATTTACGATGTAATCTGTTTTTTTATTATTAAAAGTGTTCATTTTATGAATACTTTGCTTAAATCTTTAGTTGTATTTATGTAGGAATATTTTTTCAGGTATCTGACTTGACGGCCACAAATGAATTTCTTTTGGATCAAAATGCCACCCTACGTGTATCAGGCAAACGAAATGGTACCGTCAATGTTCCTTCCGTAACCATAACGAATTCAAATAATGCGCCACAGCCACAACAAGTAAATAGAACTGTTATCGCCAGTGTTGCAACTGTTCCTGTGTCATTAGCCACAGTTTCGACGTGCAATCCTGTGTCTGGGAATCATTCTGTATCGATTGCAGGTTGCCCTGCAGTCAGTATCGCATCACCTGCACAGCTGCTAGCACCCAGTCAGCAAATTCTTGGTAAGCCAAATTAGTTTTTTCATGATTCTTTCTGTGAAGGGTTACATAATTTGTTATAAAATCAATATCTTATAAAGGGACACTAAACTTTAGCAAAGCATATCTATTTACCTTATACAGGGTGTCTCACCGGGAACTGAATCAATCGATATAGAGAAAAGTACGCATCAGAAAATTTTGAAAATTTACATAATTACTAATGTTGGTGTGGCCAATCCAACTAAACTAATTACAAGCAGCTGGCACTTCCGCTTATAACGGAAGTCGATACCAACTTGCTTATTTCAAATGGAACACCCTATATATTTTAGGGTTTGCGAAAAGAGCATAAAATTCTGAGCCGAAAATATGTAGCATATCCTATACCTAAACCTAGCCGTTTCAGAGATATTTGACATTTTATAGAAAATTTGACAGGTGCAACGGTTTGCAAGAACCGTTATAACTTTCTTCATGTAAAAGATCCTCATTTGCTTCTTGTCACGTAAAAAGAACACAAGGAGAACTACGTTCTACAACTGAAATAAATTCAATAATATCATACCAAGTGTTCCATTTTTCGCGTTAAATTTTGTCAACTTCAAACCGCGAAAACTTGTTTAGGTCAAATGGAACACACTGCATTTTTTTACGTCAAGTTGTGTAAAACTGAATTCCCTTTTTTCTGATATTAGCATTGTGAGGGTTAAAGTTACAACTTTTTGAAATATTTGCGATTTTATTAGAAATTTATAAATTGTTGTAATCATTTCATCAAAATAGCCAAGATTAGAAACACTCAGTCGTTATCTTATGTCAAAAAATGCCAGCACGTTTAAATTACACCCACGAAGACTTTTTAAATTTGTTTATTATTTATGGAGAATGTGATAAAGTAATATCAAGAACTTGCAGCACATTTGCTACTCGATATCCAGAAAAACAGAAACCGTCACCAAACACTGTAAAACGCATACTGGAAAATTTTAAAAATTATGGCTCTGTCAAAGCAAAAATGCAAAGAAGAATGTTTTCGTCATCAACAATAGGCTGTTGATGACGAAAACATTGAAATAGTCATTCTGGGATATTTTCATGCATTTCCAAGGATGTCATTAAGACAAGCTGCTCTGGAATCGGGACTATGCAAGGATTCAATTCACAGAATCTTATTAGAAATAAGTTTTGCCCGTTTTCATTCCATATGGTTCAAGGATTAAAAGAAACAGATTTCCTAAGAAGACAGAATTTCTGTGAGTTTATTCTAATAAGGTCTGAGGGTCACGATTCTTATTTGGGAAATATTATATGGACAGATGAAGCAAAATTTACTAAAAATTGACTTTTTAATAGACACAATTCGCATTATTGGAGTGACTCAAATCCTCATATGTTCAGAGAGCGAAACTTTCAGGAAAGTTGGCAGTTCAATGTTTACTGTGCCATAAGAAACGATAGAGTGGTGGCATTACAATTTTATCAGGAAAATTTAAACGGTAAATTAAATTTTCTCTTCTGCTAATATGTATAGGTAATATTTTTTTTTTTTAGGTGAAAGATATCTGAATATCTTACAAAATTTGAATAATAACTATTTAGAAAATTTACCTCTCGCCGAACATAGAAACATTTTTTATCAGCACGACTGTACTCCCCCACAAAATGCATATTTAATTAATAATTATTTATAAGAAACTTTTTATGATCAATGGATTGCCAATAATGGACCTTTCTTATGGCCTCCTCGCTCGCCCAATTTATCAGTTCTGGATTATTTCATTTGGGGAACTATTAAAAATAAAATTTATGAGAGCCCATTAACAATCATTGAAGAATGTATGCAAAGAGTAAGAAATGCGTTTCAAAACATATCACAGGATTCAATTAGAAGAGATACCCATGAGGAACTAATCCGAAGGTGCGAAAAATGTGTCGAGGTTCGAGGGTGGAATTTTGAGCAATTATTAAATTAAAATGAAATCATATTTTAAATTGATCTTATCTCTGCTATTTTAGTTCATGCCATATCTTCAATTCGATTAATACGCATGTTACAGTGTTAGTGTTATTTTGCGTTTTTGTGAATATCGAGTAGCAAATGTGCTGCAAGTTCTTGATATTGCTTTATCACATTCTCCATAAATAATAAACAAATTTAAAAAGTTTTTGTTGGTATAATTTAAACGTGCTGGCATTTTTTGACATAAGATAATGACTGATTGTTTCTAATCACGGCTATTTTCATGAAATGATTACAACAATTCATGAATTTCTAACAAAATCGCAAATATTTCAAAAAGTTGTAACTTTAACCCCCACAATGCTAATATCAGAAAAACGGAAATTCAATTTTACACAACTTGACGTAAAAAAATACAGGGTGTTCCATTTGACCTACACAAGTTTTCGCGGTTTGAAGTTGACAAAATGTAACGCGAAAAAACGGAACACTTGGTATGATATTATTGAATTTATTTCAGTTGTAGAACGTAGTTCTCCTTGTGTTCTTTTTACGTGACAAGAAGCAAGGATCTTTTACACGAAGAAAGTTATAACGGTTCTTGCAAACCGTTGCACCTGTCAAATTTTCTATAATATGTCAAATATCTCTGAAACGGCTAGGTTTAGGTATAGGATATACATATTTTCGACTCAGAATTTTATGCTCTTTTCGAAAACCCTAAAATATTAGGGTGTTCCATTTGAAATAAGCAAGTTCCGGTATAAGCGGAAGTGCCAGCTGCTTGTAATTATTTTAGTTGGGTTGGCCACACCGACATTAGTAATTATCTAAATTTTCAAAATTTTCTGATGCGTGCTTTTCTCTATATTGATCGATTCAGTTCCCAGTGAAGACACCCTGTATAGGCAAAAATTACCCACCAATAGATGGCGCTGCTAATTTCTGAATTGACAAATTGAATAGTGAACAACAAAGTTTTAACATTAACCGTATAAGTATTTAAAACATTAAACTAAATAGTTTATTAAATGAAAATTATACTGTCAAAATATATATGTCTCTCACTCCGTGATTTTTGCTTATAATTCTCTTGAATCAAATCATTACAAATATTAATTTCAAAATTTCAGAGTACACCGTCTTATTTTTGTTACAGTTACTAATTTTTACTTTTAACAATTTTACAGAAACTACTTTCCAAAATTCTAAACCAAATTTTTTCTCAAATAATCTAAATTAATTTGAAATGTTACTTAAATGTATAAAATTGTAATGTTCAGCTATTCTTTGATCACACTTTGATCTTTGAACATATTTTTTGTTTGTACTGTTTGTTCCCGCGTTCCATTTCTTTTTGTTTATTTTTCCATTCATACTTCTATTTTATCAACTTGAAGACCATCGCTCATCTTCATGACAAACTCAAAATGAATTGTCTTGTCGGTCATTTATGTCTGCAGTGGTCCTGTGATGCAAAATATTTGACCATAACTTCATTGATAATCATGACAGACACGGGTGTCTGTTTTTGGTTTTTCAAAATATACATTCAAATTGGGATATTAATTTTTTCAATATGAGAGCTATGTGGTATTATTCACACTTGTATCATCTACTTACATTTTATAGTAAAGACAAGCTTCTAAATGCCTCATTTCTTTCTAGTAACAACAAATCCCACAACTCAGTTGGCCATCGCTAACAGCTCACAGCAACTAGCCATTGCGCAACAAAACCTAGCCAACAATTTAGCTCAACAGGCTCAACCGCAGCTAACTTCACAGGCCCAGCAACTGGCATTAGCGACAACTACTCAACAGCTAACCTCACAAGCTCAACACATGGCGAATCAACAGCTCGCATTAGCCAGTGCTCCTCAGCAACTAACCTCGCAAACACAACAACTAGCTCTGGCGAACAGTGCGCAAACACATCAGCAGCTAAACCAACAGCTGACTTCGCAGGCTCAGCAACTGGCCAACCAACAGTTGACCTCTCAAGCGCAACAGCTAGCCAATCAACAATTAACTTCCCAAGCCCAACAATTGGCGCTCGCAAACACCACCCAACAATTGACATCCCAAGCCCAGCAGTTGGCCTTGGCCAACACGACTCAGCAGTTGACGTCGCAAGCCCAACAATTGGCAATGGCCAATACACCTCAGCAGTTAGCTGTGGCTAACATGCCTCAGCAATTGGCGTTGGCCAGTACAAACCAACAGTTGCTAGCCCAACAGAATTTGGCTTCCAGTCAGCAGATGGAGATGCACAGGAACAACCAAATAAATGCCATTAATACCTCCCAAGCTATAGCCATGTCCAACGCATCACAGCCGATGGTGTCGTATCCTATTATGACACAGAGTATTAACCATGCTTTAACTCATTAAATCCGTAAGACGTTTTTTGACGGGGTTTAACTAGTGTCGTGTAATATCACACAAACTATATCTTATTTTTAATTGGAAATATGCAGATTTGGATTGGTGTACCAGTAGTTATTTTGTGGGAGGCTGAAAAATTTTGATTTTATTTGGTCTTGGAGACTGTGTTAATTTTTGATGATTTATATTTTTTTTCTTTTCTCGTGCCACATTAGCAGCATGAGAGGAGCGACTGAAATTGCTAGATATTTTTTTTAGTTAATCTTTCTGATTTGATAGAACTTAAGGCAGTATGTATTTAGAATCAGTTTCATTCAGTGTAATGATTTACATAGGAACAATGGTTTTCAATATAGGATAAGTGGGGGTTAATCGTGATATAAGAAGTTTGCATTTTTCTTAATAGCTGTAAGTACCGTTATATTAGTGGAACAGCATAGTATTTTCATCTAATTTGTATGTTATTGGTTAATTTCAAAAATTCTTATTATTTCTTTGTAGTTATATATTTATTTTAACAATATTGCATTGAAAAAGTTTTGTCATATATCTTTTAACAAAAGCACGTTTGCATCGAAAGTTAGTTTTCGACCATCACCACCTGGAAAAAATGATGCAGGGACCAGTTTTTAAATCTTTTGAAATGTTTCCTTGCCAGTATATACTAGATAAAAATAGCTTTTGTCAGTTTTATACAACTGTTTTCTGAAAGATTTTTTCGTATATTTAATAGATGATATATAACAAAGGAAAATGAGAAAAAACGAATTGGGTAGGAAATTTCTTTATAAAAATGTATATTTCCCTCGATATTTTCATATCAACACAGTCAATTTTTCGCACTGTAAAAATGTAAATAGAATTATATAAATTCTTAAAGGGGTATTTTAATATTCTTATTATTTCTATTTTTGGTTCTGGTTCCCAATTCAAAGCTGTATGTTGTGATAAGGTACTTACCAAATTCAAACTGAATATTTGATATTTGTTTAGATAACAATTTTATCCGCCAGTTTTAGCTTTATAATTTTATTATACGTTTGTTAAACATTAGGACAATTGAATTTGGTAAATATGGATGACTATTTTTGTAAATATAGGCATATATGTGGTAAAACAATCATATAGAACGCCCCATAATAAATATTTTGTCAGTAGTTGATTCACTGGAAGTAAAAATGTATTTTAGCCCAATAATATTAGCGGAGAATGGTAGGAGAAGCCCAGAAAGGCATCAGGGATGTTCCAATTACAAATGCAAAAAACACTATTTTTTATTTGCCGAGAAAAAGTCGTTCATTACAAAAAGTTTTGGTGGTCTTATGAAATGAACAATTATTGTCAAACTTAAGATTAAAAAATGTGAAATCCATTAAACAGTAGCGATAGAAGATGCAGTTAGATCACGCCTATAGCAGCCTGTTTTCAATCATGTTATATAATTTATTTAGCAAATTGGACTGCTTGGTAATAAAAGTTAAAAGTTTTTCTTTCTCAATATGTTTATAATATTGTTCTTTATCGATTTAATTGGCTTTAAAACAAATAGAAATTTCATGCATGTAGTTAGTAAAGTTTTACTGTCTGCGTGTAATATACACAGTGACCTATCTCTTCCACCTTGTCTTCCATGATGTTCTTGCGAATATCTCATTTCGATGACCGTCAAACAAAATATCTATCTATCTATCTGATTAACATATCAAAAAGTTTGTCCTTATAAATATGCTTTGTTATCTTAAACACACGTCAGTTTGAAACGTATAGACTGTGGTACCACTGCAAAAGTGTTTCTCGCTAGGTTTTTTTGCTGTCTATTTACCAACAGGTGCAGGAGGACGGGGGAAAGTAGGGGCGGAGCGATCAGAGCGGTTGTGTTTCTTGATAAATTCGAATTGAAATTTCTATCGGAGGTTTAAACGACTTTTTTGCTGTTCGTGATGCATGTTTTCAGAGGCCCTGAAAATTCCAACAGCAGTACAGCAATTTTGGTGGCATTTCTGGCTCCCAGGTCCAACTTCCAGAAATTCCGAAAGAACAGGTCCCAGAGCCATGCTGATACGAGAAGCTTTTTTGCCAAAATTTGAGATATTGCTTAAATGTGACTTCTGTGAAGCTAAGATGCTATCGACAGCAATTTTTTGTGTCGCCGAAAGGGTTAATTGCAAAAATGCTAGGTCTTCAAAGGCAAGCCGTTCTTTGCAGAGGATGTGTAATATCAGAACTAACTTTCTAAATAAGATTTTTTTACTCTAGAAATGTTTGTATAGCTATTAACTAAAATTTATAATACTTGACAGTAATTGTTTATGTAATTAAAGCTAATTACGGTATGAATTTGTTTGTTTTGAAATTTTTTATTTAAAACATGGGGTGAATGTAGTGGTTATGATTAATGGGGTAAAATTGCAACATGGAAAATTGCTGTCAATGATATTGCTGGAATTTTCAGGACATCTGAAAACATGTATCACATGGACAGCAAAAAAGACCTTTAAACCTCCTATGTCAAATTTCAATTAGAATTTATTAAAGAACATGGCCAGTCCGATCACCCCAAGGTATTATCACTCCTGCTTCCCCCCGTCCCGTTGCACCTGTTGACAAATATACAGCAAAACAAGCAAGCGACATTTTTGCGGCGGTATCACAATCTAATAAGCTAATGAATGCCTCAATGTAAAATGTGCATTTGTAGCTTCATCTCTGATAATGTAGCGACCAAATTTAAATATTGCAATATACTCTAATTTTTATTATAACGATTTTTAGTATTATTAACTCGCCTGTTAAAAGCGAGGACCCAAGTCAGAGAACACCTTGTATGTGGAATCGGTGTTTCAATTATATTAATTTTACTTATGCTTGGGATATGAATTAAGGAAGTGTTAAACCGCCAATAATCACTTCTCCACTTGGCGGCCAATTTTAAATTATGGTGACGTTGGCACATTGAAATGTGTAGGTTATTAAGAAATTATTTGGAATATTTCTGACACACTCGCTTTGGAATTCCCCTACTACTAGCCCAAATTTGACTGGCTTGTTGGTGGCAATAAGTATGCAAATTATTGGTTTCTAAAATGTTGTAGAATATTCATAGAATATTAAAGATGTAAGAAATCATAGTGATATGTGATGTAAAGACATTCTAAAATCTAATCCTTTGGGATATTACATTCTATGTTGTAATTTATCAACCGCTTCAATTTATCTAGTTTCTCAACGTTATTTCTTGTTTTCAAAGAGCTTTGTATATATATATATATATATTATAAGTACCGAAAGTAAATAAATTATTTATGCCATATTTATAGTTTTAATGTTTTTTTTAAAGAAAAATATCTAATCATCATCATTTTTCAGATAAGTGCATTTTTTGCCGTATTCAAATGATTGTCTCTGAAGATTATTATTGCCGCGTGTTTATGTGAAATATCCATTCTCTGGCTGTCTGAATGACTTTATAAATAAATTGTTATAAGGCGTTTTACAGGCATTTGTAAGATAAAAGAAAATTTTCACACGGAACAGGTTTTTTTTAACACAGACAAAATTATGCATACCATCGATTTTAGCTCAGTGCAACTTCTTATATTAAAACAGCAACCTGCATTTATAAAGTATACAGATGTATACAACAATTAGTTTATGTGATAAATTAAGAAAATTTTTTTTGACAAATTTGAAACTCAACTTGGTGTTCCGCAAGGGTCCGTGCTGGGACCTCTCATATTTTTATTATTTATTAATGACCTACCAATACATGTTTCTGCAAATTGTATTGTAATGTATGCAGATGATATCATGCTAGGATTTGATGCAAACAGTCCAGCCGAGCTCCAAGATAAGTTTAATTTCATTTCCAGTCAATTTACCAACTACAGTTGGAAAAATGGTTTAATTCTCAATGCAGATAAAACAGTTGCTATGAATTTTTACAATAGAAAAATAAATCACCATTTTGATATAAAAGTCAATAATGTGTCAATAGAAACTTCGCCTTCAAACAAATTTCTAGGCACTTATTTTGATGCTGATTTGAGCTATAATAGCCATATTGAACATGTGTGTAAAAAAATTAATAGTAGTTATTACGCTATATTACACTTAAAAAATGTTGTCGACACAAAAAGCTTAATTAATATTTACCATGCACTTGTTAATTCGGTGTTTTCATATAATGTCATCCTGTGGGGAAATATGACTGCTTTCAATTGTAACAGAATATTTATTTCGCAAAAAAAAATTATAAGACTCATGTTTTCATTAAGACCTACAGTTTCGTGCCAACCATTATTTCGGGAGCACAAGATATTAACTTTTCTATGCCTTTATATTTATAGCTGTATTTTATTCATAAAAAAGAACATTGGAAAATTTGAAACTAATGCTGCCAACCACCATTATTGTACAAGACTTGGTTCTCTTATTATTATTATATATATAAGTACATCGTGAGGCAAACAAAATTTGCGGTACATATTTATTGGTTAATTAATTAAATATTATATCACGTGATCAAAGGAGGCTGATAAACATTTGTCAACACTGTAGAAACAGCCTTTGACTAACAAGGTTCTTATACCGGATGTTAGAAAAGAATGGGAACGGTGGAAAATCTCTAACTGTTTGCATCAAATCGAAAAATAAAAAATACGTGTCAAAAATTTTTCAAAAAACTATCTACTGATATCAAAACGACCTCCCCACCCACTACTCTGTGGGTAGGGCGAGGGGCAACTTTAAAATTTCAAATGGAAACCCCTATTTTTTATTGCGGAATCGGATTCTACAGCAAAAACATTTTTTTCGATTCTTGCATGGTGTCGCTGTAATCGCAAAAAATGAAAAGAAAACATCACTGTTTCAAGAGTAGAGTCTTGTGCCCATAAAAAAACGTCCAATTCAAAAACTGAAAAACACGTATTTGTTATTTTTACGAAATCTATCCAATAACATTGGATTCGACTCTCCCACCCCTAACCCAGTGGGTGGGGCAGAGGCAACTTTGAAATTTGTAATGAAAATCCCTATTTTTTATAGCGGGTTCGGATTCTACGGCCTTTATATGGGGCATTTTTTTTATTCTCGCAAGGTGTCGCTCGCTGCAATCGCACCAAATTGAGTGAAAAATATGAAAGTTTTGAACGCATACTTAAAAAAATATGAAAAGTAAAACTACTGATCTCAGAGTGAATAATTTCCCCAGCTGTTTTGAGAATAGTGGTTTTACACGGTCGTGCGGAAATTACAACAACTATTAACATTCTGTAAATTTATTAGCAACTAGTAATTTTCAATTTACATTTTTTACAGGGCAATAAATAACTCGATTTAAAAAACTAACAGTGGTTTTACCTATTAATTCAGCCACTTCAGACAAGTTTTTGATCTCAGCCAGTGAAGGCAAGGTGAGGATTTCGGCCAGTTGAGGCAATTAGTTTACAGCTTAACTGCTACACTAGCAGGTTTTAATTTCAAGATTATAGCAGGTGTTCAAAATGGTGCCCATTGACTTCTTGGCATTGTCTGAGACGAATGTAAAAATTTTCAACAGCACTTCTTATCATTTGGGTGGTATTTCTGCAAAAATGTTTATTATGCGCCGCCTCAGCTCTTCCAAATCACGAGGTTTAGTGAAATATGTATGGGTTTTAACCGTTATTCGGTTGTAAATATCCCAAATGAATAATAGAATAAATAATGGACTGTATTTCTTAAAATCGAGTGGCATAAAACTCACCTCTGAGATTTTTGGTGCTCCCGGTTCTGCCGGCCGGCTCTTCTGTCTTCGATGCACAAATTATACAACACATAAATTTTAGACACAACAAAGTTAGAACAATTATTATTGAGTGAATAATATACAAAATTTTGCGATGAACAAGTGACTCTTATTTCTCTTCTTTTAGGCTCGTTCTATACCACATTGCAAAAACGCGAAAATGTAAAAAACTCTGAATAAACTTAAATGATAGGACTTAAATATATATATGTAGGAATGCCTTGGATAAGCAACCAATATTACAAGGCTAATATATATGGTTTGCAAACACTCAAATACAAAAATAATTAATAACTACGTAACAAAATAAACCTTACCCTTCACATAGCCCCAAACAAAATAATCAAGTGGCGCGAGGTCGGGAAATCTTGCTGGCCATTCAATAGTTCCTCTTCGACCTATCCATCGATTTTCAAAAGTACCATTCAAATAGTCCCTAATAATATCCCGATAGTGTGGAGGAGCCCCATCTGGAGCCAAACATTATCAAACTCATCACCAGCAATCTCTTGAATTGCGGGAACTATTTGATTTGTCAACATTTCCAGGTATTTTCCTCCATTCAAATTTCCATCTATGAAAAGCGGTCCTATGATTCGATCCCTGAAAACTCCCGCCCAAACATTTAATTTTTGTGGATACTGCGTGTGTGTTTCAAGCATCCAGTGAGGGTTTTCGTCACTCCAATATCTGAAATTATGGCGATTAACTTTTCCACTAAGTTCGAAAGTTGCTTCATCTGAGAAGACAAGTAGAGATGACAAAAAATTTGGTTTTTGGTTACTCCTTTCCATCATTAATTCACTAAATTCATGTCGCCGATCAAAATCATCTTCATTTAACTCTTGGTGAAGGTGAATTTTGTAAGGATGAAATTTCAAAAGCTTCAAATTCTTATGAACTGAAAATGTACTCATATCAAGCTGTTGACTGGCTTTTGATTGATAACCTTCGATTTTCAACAAATGCCTGGGCCACTTCCATTTGTCGAGCTTCCGATGTTTAAGATTTTGGTTGATTTTTGTTTGTCCTTGTATCTAGGAATCATTTGATGGTACGGGACACAGTAGATTTCGAAATTCCCACTTGATCTACATGGAAAGTTTCGTTGAATAAAATCACAACTTCATCATAGGACCTTCTTTATCGCCCCACCCGCCCATCATTAAAAGAGAAACTCGCTCTTCCTCTGTTAAAGTAGCCATTATGCAGAAAGAAATGCGAGAACTAATGAAAAATGAAATAACTTTTTCCGTACAAAAGTGCGCTCCTGCCTCTACAAAAGTTTGAAGGAACTAAACGTTCTCGTACAAATTTCACAAAACAAATACTGTTATTAAGAACACTTTAAAAAAAACATTTGTAAAACCAAGATATCACAGATATTGTTTTTTAAACTGAATGTTTTTTTGTCAACTAGCTAGAGTTTGTAAATATTTACAAACTTATGGACGCTTAAGGTTGCAGCGATACTTTGCGAGAATGGAAAAAAATGCCCGATATAAAATTCACGTATTTTTGGCCGTAGAATCCGAATCCGCTATAAAAAATAGGGATTTTCATTACAAATTTCAAAGTTGCCCCTGCCCCATCCACTGGGTTAGGGGTGGGAGAGTCGAATCTAATGTCATTGGATAGATTTCGTAAAAATAAATACGTGTCTTTCAGTTTTTGAATTGGACGTTTTTTTATGAGCACAAGATGCTACTCTTGAAACAGTAATGTTTTTTTTTCATTTTTTGCGATTACAGCGACACCATGCAAGAATCGAAAAAAATGTCCGGAATAAAATTTACGTATTTTTTGCCGTAGAATCCGATTCCGCAATAAAAAATAGGGGTTTCCATTTGAAATTTTAAAGTTGCCCCTCGCCCCACCCACAGGGTGGTGGGGAGGTCATTTTGGTATCAGCAGATAGTTTTTTGAAAAATTTTTGACACGTATTTTTTAATTTTTCGATTTGATGCAAACTGTTCGAGATTTTCCACCGTTCCCATACTTTTCTAACACCTGTAACCCATATATATTTTCGAGGTATCAAAACTTGCCACATTTTTGAGGTTAGTGGGCAATTTATTATACAGTTTGATACATTTGTAGTTAGGTGAATATTTATATGTAGATGTATTATGATGAGGAATATGCAATAATTCACCATATCTAGTACTGTGGTCGTGTAGACATGAATTGCTGGTGAATAAATTGTAGTAGCGTTTGACAAACGTTACACACTTAAAGATATAAATTCACAAAAATCTGTCTACAACTTCCATTGTACTTCATATTAAAAACTAATTTTAGAAGTTTCTTTTGAGCTACATATATTCTCTTGAAGTCTCTACCACCACCCCAGCTAATTATATTTAGAGAAAATGTGAGTATGCCATGGGGTAATATATATTTAGAAGTCCTGGAACAGTTAAGATATCTTTCATTTGCAAAATGTCATAATAGGCTTTATTTAGTTTGTTACAAACACCTTCCACATGGACATCCCAAGTAAATCTGTCATCTATGCAGGTACCTAGAAAAGTTATCGACTGCGAGAATTGGATATCGCTAATCAGTTCCCATTGTACTGTGAACGTAGTATAACTCTTAACAGTAATCGTAACCTAATGGGGGCTGTTTCGGCATAATACATGATTATCGGTGCAAAAACTTGTTGCCAATATTGAAAAATTTTGCTCTTAAAATATTTTAAGTCCTTGACAAAATCACATGAAAGTTTTCCCAGAAATGTTCTTGCAAAGCTATAGACCGATCCATGTAACAGCTTTTGCATAAGCTCCGGCAAGGCTAGACAACTCTGGGAAGAAAATGTATTTGGAATATAAGATGTGACTTTTTGAAGTAGTGCCTACAGGGAGAATCGAAAACCTCGGTTTCGTTGCACTTCTTAAAAAGGTAAGTAATTAAACCTGAATTTCGTTATAGTTTCTAAACTCGATTTTCATTGCAGTTTCTAAAATTTTCCAATTTTTATTATACTTTCAAAAATTTTTATCTAACATGTTTGTTTAGAATTGACAAAATCTATATTGCTGAATTGTACACTAGATGAGCTTTTCGCCAACCCAGTTGACATTATCTGCAGATAATTAAGACTGCTTTATCTCCAGATGATGTTAATTTGGTTGACAAAACACACACCGAGTGTAATGTTTTGCTGATAATGGGTTTATTCAATGCCAATGTCACACCGATGGTGTTAACCCCCTCGTTTCATGCTTAGAACGTACCATTTTCTTGTAGAGGGGAATCAATAAGGTATTTAGGAATGCACAAAATATTCTTTTTAAAATAATACTATAATAAGAAGTACAAACAATGAACAAAAATAATTATTGTCAATATACATAATAGACATATATGTTTTCACCATTTATAACATGATGTTCTTAAAAATAAAATACATTAATTTGTTCATCAACTTATGTATTAGATAAATGACCATTGTTACCAAGTTATAAGATAATTATAAAAACAAAATTACATTTTCATGAGTTACCAACTACTGCAGTAACAGGTTGATCATTATGCAACAAATTATGGGGCAAATGCATTGACATATTTGCTTTGATTTTTGCAGTGGCCTCTTACGATATATTTTATCGAGACTGTACAAATTAAAAACTGGCGTACACAGGACAAGATCTGGGTTGCATTTTCCCTGCAGTGCGTCACACCCTAGAATTATTCAAAAGACCAAGGTTGTCGTGATTTGTAGAATCCCGGAAATTTCTGTAATGCTACTTATTATCAGAGCCTGGTATAGACTTACCCCTTTTTTTAAAATCTTTTCGGAGGTTAAGAGATGATATGAACTTACACAGGGCGTTTTTGAAAAACAAATAGTTTTTTAATGTCTGCAAAATATTATTTTATCAAAATGCCCCAAAAAAGAACAACAAAATAAATTTTAGACTCGGCAAACAACTATCAGGGATGCCCCAAGTATAGACAGATCTTTTGATCATTGTGATTTTGATCTCATTCTATATTCTGTGCCAGTGTCAGTGTAACAAAAACAACAGTAACGTGTCTACACGAAAATATTCTTATTGTTATGTGCTGCCCTCTAACAGGGAGAGATGTGATTAAGTCCCTGATCAAAGTGAAGGGAAACCTGTTATTCTATGGATGGCCGGTAGGTGGGGTGACGCCATTTCTGGGCCGATTGACGAACCGCCATCTAGCACGTAGTAGAAAACTGTGGAGGATTCTAGCCTGTTCTGGAAGGGTATGGAATGGAATGGAATTCTGGTACAATTCCAAGAGTGTATATAAAGAAGTGAAGTTGAGCAGGCAGGACAGTTCAGTTGAGTATACAGTATAGTTCCGATATACAGACAGTTTTTTTTTGGTTAGATAAGTGTTGACAAGTGATCAGAAAAGTACAGTATAGTTGTGATTTAAAAGTAGTGAATTTATATTAGATTAAAGTTATTATTAGTTGTGTGATTTTTAAGAATTAACTATTGTAATTTAAGTGATTAATAAATCAGTGGTTTGTCGAGAATCTTGTTGCAAGTTATTTGAACCTACAGTGTTTACTGAAGATTGTAAATACGTAACATTATACTGTCAGGAAACTTCCCTAATATGTGCCTTTCTGATGAACGAAACTTTGCATTGGCCATACAATATTTAAGGTACTGTGGACTACTAAGCATTTTCAAAAGTATGTGATTCCATGCTAAAAAGCGAGCTCAATCATATAATGGTGGATTTCATTGTGAGCGTTTTTAAATAAAATAACTTCATTTTCACTTTCATCGTTGCTGTGTTGATTTGCGGGCATTAAATTAATGTAATTTTTTCGAATCTAATGACAAATTCATAGCACAATCAAGGTACTTATACCTATATAGAAAAGGTGCCATATAACATGTAACGATAGCGACATTGACCAAATGTTAATGTTGACAGAACCTACTAGTCCCCCTTTCCTTGGTGGAACTATTACTATAAAGTCCAAACCACGAACAATGTAATTTTGGTTAAAAATTGTTCCAAAGAGATATACAAAATAAGTAAGAAAATATGCTTTATAACAAGTTTATTATTGCAATGGTTCCTTTAATTTTTTGTGTTAATAAAAAGGTGCTAAGACTGTTTCTCATTCTACAACAATAGCTGATTTATTATTTTACTGCATATCACATATTTTGTTACTGATAAATATAATTATATACTATCTAAGTTCAGTATTTAGTATTATAAAACCATTAACCTTAACCTAATATTTCTTCTTCAATTCGTTAAACCTTCTGGTTAAGTCATCAAAATCTATATCATCCGTATCGTCATTAGAGGGGACCGTATTTGGCACTGAAGGCAATTCTGGAAAATCGTAAGTTTTGTCGTTCATCTTGAACCTAGGCGCTGGCTTCGGCTTATCATCGCAGTTCTGTAAAAAAGTAATAGTAAATAAGTAAATCATGTAACCTGTGCTTTTATAAAAATTAATAAGCCCAGAAGCAATTTTCTTCTCCAAAATGTGTTACATGAGTGAAACTATTAGTCACGACAAATATGAATGTAATGACACAGATATTATAATTTTGAATAGCTTGACAGACAAAAAAAATTAAATAAAAAGGATGTTTCTAATGTAAAAAATATGTTGCTGACAACACTATGGTACATGCCCATTGTCACATGGAAATTAGTATTCTTATACATGGACTTATAAAACTGATGATGGTTAAAGCACCCAATGGGAGTTCTTCTTTGACAGTCCCATAGACCATTAGAATAAAATTAAATACGGGTTGTGTTAACGGGAATAGGCCAATAATTATGGAAACCAATTTCTGATAATTGTCAACGTTTCGATTTATTATTAAATCATCCTCAGGACTCTGTGAATACAATAAATACTACATAATTAACACGGCCTTGCAAAAAAAGGAACTAAAGTTCCATTCATTGGACCCGAACCGTTTTATGGCCTGGCCAAGGGACACATAGCAGAGGAAATCCAAGAATGGGGAAAGGACCAGAAAAAGTCCTACTGGAGGAACACTCCAGACCAAAGACAAGCGAAAAATTTAACTTATTCGACAAAGAATGCTACAAGGCTTCTCGAACTTGAAAAGTTGGAATTAAGGCTAATCACAGGCTACTGCCCCTTGAGATATCTCAAGAATATGGGCAAGGTGGTAGACAACAAATGCAGATATTGCGATACTGCAACTGAAACTGCGGAACATTATACTTTGTGAATGCAAGGTGTTAGTCCGCACTAGGCTAAAATTCCTAGAACAGGCGGAATTAACGCCTGAAGACATAGGGAAATTAGCCCCCAGGAATATCACAAGCTTTGTAAAAAGTCTTGGAATCCCAGGCAACAACTAGATGTAGGGTAAATCACAAAAGATCTTTTAGGTCGAAGTGAAGTATGGCTGTTCCAAGCCAAGCGACCCCATAAAACAATCTACAATTAATATAACTTATGGTATATATATTGAAAATCTATCTAAAAACTTTAAAATCAACTAAAATTTGATTAAAATTTTAGTAAACAAAGTTACATTGAGGATTGAAATTTTAAACTAAAAATGGTTGAAACAATTAATAAATAATAATAATAATAATAATAAATAACACCACAGAAATTAGACAACCCCCAATTCCAGAAGCCAGAGCTTGTACGGAAGGGGGTTACAAATTGAAAAAACGCGGACATACAACCATTTCCTCCGACAGTGCCAGAGCCAGGATTCGAACTCGGTGATGCGATGTCCGTGTCATTAAGCGCGATTGCCACCTCGCGCCTTAACCCACTCGGCTATCGACCAGACAATGATTGTAAAAAAAAACATATGTTTTTTTTTGATAAAAATATATCACATTACAAAACATAATAATATAAGCTTTTTATTACATGTATGTTGTTTTTTTACAATCATTGTAATTATTTATTAATTGTTTTAACAATTTTTAATTTAAAATTTCAATACTAAATGTAACTATGTTTACTATTATTTTAATCGATTTTAAAGTTTTTACATAGATTTTTAATGTATAGACCATAAGTTATATTAATTATGTAGTATTTATCGTATTCACAGAGTCCCGAGGATGATTTAATAATAAATCGAAACGTTGACAATTATCAGAAATTGGTTTCCATAATTTATTGGCCTATTCCCATTAACACAACCCCTACAAGGCTATTTTTGTACTCAACAATAAAATTAAACTTTGATTAAAGAGTGCTAAATCCAGGAGGCTAGTAATTGCTATTCATTGAGAAGCATTTTGAGGTTATTCTTTCATATTGTAAACAAAATATTTACTTTGTTCATTCTACTTTCAAAAGTGATTATAATATTGTGTTCTGTGAGCATGAGACCAAGATCTAATGGATCCACCTTAAAATGTTCCTACCCCTTGTGTCTCCAACAAACATGTTGTAAACATGTCAAGGATTGTGATATTTAAAGAACAGGGTTCTTACAAACTTTTCACAACATAACATTAATAGATAATGAGTTAATAATGGTACAGCATAACAATTATATGATAACGGGAAAATCTTCATAGATGCAGGGAGAGTAACCACGATCTAAATCAGCTCAAATTAAGGGCATATGACAATGTCTTTCATATAAAATTCAACATAAACTACAAAATGGGGAAATATTCAGAAATTGTGACCCAATAATTTTAGTTAAATTCGATTCTGTCATGTCATTCAACATATGCAATAAAACAGTAGCCTCATTTATCAATGATTTACTAGTAGGGGTTCAAATCAGACCGACAATAACAGTAAACAATCACTATAACAAGCAAATTAATATCAGTAGGTTGGTTCACAGATCATCACCACTTTTTTCAGGAATCACATTTCAGAACTACCCACTGCTAGATTTGGACCACAAAACTAAACTGATATTCAAGGTGTAAACGATACATGCAGAAACTTGCTTACTTCGATTTTCAGATGAAATTGCATATAATGGATAGCAAATATTAAATAATCATAAAGTGAGGTGCTGCAGGCTATCAAAGCAAGTGGTGTGGCTAGGAGCAAATACTTATGTAACTGTGTGGTAATAGCTCTATTCTCTAGTCTATGTGTAGTTGAAGCAATGAAAGTTGTGTAAGATCTACACCAATCTACTTTAGTTATCAAGAAGGGTCTTTGTGAAACAAAAATTTCAAACACTTTTGAATAATAATCTGCGATTTAATTTGATGTCTCATATAGTGCACTTTTCTGATCCTCATATAAATGTAGCTTCTTTGAAAACCTTTTTGTATTTCAATTATGTCTGTAGATGAGAACGTTTTTAGACCACAAATGGATTTTCAATGACAATATAAAGTAAGATATTGCCTATTATATATTGTATATAATTCTTGCACATGAAAATGTATCACAGAAAAGCTGATTCTGCCCCTGATAATCGCCAAATGACTATTAGAGATGCAATTTTTGGCTATAACAAGGGAGCAAAATTAACCTTAAACATTTCTAACTACATAATTACTCATTAAATAACCGGAATTAAAGTGAAACCATAATTAAATAGCTACAACCAACTTAAAGCTCTTACGAAAACGTAAGGGTCTTCAGTTTTGAATCTACAAGAGCATTTTTTGTTTGTTTTATTTTAACTTCAATTTGTAATTTTTCTCAGTAAATTTTATATAAATAGCTTCGTTAATATGATCGCCAAGAGGTGATTTAATATAGGTATGCATATTTAAGTCATTTCAAAAACAAAACAAAGGCAAACATAACAGTTTACTAACTGTTAGTATATACTATATGAAGCAAGGTAATTTCTATCTAAAACCATACCTCTAAATTATCATCATTGGGCTGATCGTTAGAAATATCCTAAAACGAACACCAGATTTCTTATAATAACCAAAATGAAAATGCATGCAAGATACAGTGCAGTTCGTAAACATTTTAAAATGTGTAATATGCTTATTAGACCAGTTAGACTCTAGCAAGCGGTGAAGTTTTATATAGTCAGATGGTAGGTTGTTTTTATAATACTTTTATTAATAGAAACAGCAAAACAAAAATGAACAATCGCGTGAAGTCAGGAACTACACTAATTTCGCAAGTCATGAACCAAAATTCGTTATTTATACAATAACTAATTTTTTATTAATTCTACTCTCAAAGAGGTCGTGAGCAGAAAAAAATAGGACAACTTTTTTTTTTCTAATGTAAATCTGTCTCTATTTGAATATGTAATGAGTAGCCGAAATAAAACAGATATTACTTTTAATTTATTTTCTATTTTAATGCTGTAGTTATTGCTATAGTAAATGATGGATGGTTAATGAGACAAATTGCACTGCGTTATAACATTAACAAAAATTTGGTGTGTAACATTTTAAGAAAGTGGAGAATAAACGGTACGATTAGTAGAAATCCTGGATCAAAGGACAAAAGATATAGACCTTAACAAGAAACTATTAGTATTTCGTTATTGCACCATTTCTATTTATAACTTCTATAAGTCTGTTTGGCATAGAATTAAATAACCTTGTACAATAATCATTAGTAATAATATTTTCCCAAGCATTATTTACTATTTCCAGTAATTCTTCGGCATTCCGTGGTCTCACATTTTGTTTTTGGATACTTCTTACGAGTAATCCCCATACTTCTTCCACGGGGTTAAGATTTGGACTATGACTGGGCCCGTTAAGAACATTGATGTTATCTTGAAACCAGTTAGTTACGGTATGAGCAGTATGAACGGAACAATTGTCTTGTTGAAATATGAACTCATTATTAGGAAATAATTGTGACACAGAAGGGAGCATACTAGTGTCTAAAATCCTAGTATACGTCTCACTATTAAATCGTTCCTCAATATGCCACAAAACACCAGGCCACTTGCCGATATCCAAGCCCTCATATTGACGGAAAATCTACCACTTTTATCATTGTTAGATATATATTTCTCATCGAATCGAATATTCGGAGGGCGGTAAACACGAATACGACCGCCGTGTGTTGACTGGAAAGTTTTTTCGTCTGTAAAGATTACATTGTTCCAAAAATTTACATCATGCGCTAAAAATTCAAGCGCAAATCCTACTCGAGCTTCTTTATGTTCAGCTTTAAGTAAGTATTTCTGTGCTGCTGCATGACAGCGTAGTTCCGATTCTCTTACTCGCCGGCGACCAGTACTACTCGATCCAGGAAAATTCGTTTCTTCAGCAGCCTGAATAACTGAGTAAAATGGATTTTCTACTAAAGCATTTACCAATTGCAAATCTTGTTGTTGAGTTAATATTCTTCGTCGCCCTGATCCAGGATTTCTACTAATCGTACCGTTTATTCTCCACTTTATTAAAATGTTACACACCGAATTTTTGTCAATATTATAACGCAGTGCAATTTGTCTCATTGACCATACATCTTCTGCTTTAGCAATAACTCCAGATTTAACTAAATCGCTTATATGAGGCATATTAATTTTTTGCACACTTGCAATAAATTATGACAACTAACTGACAATGTCACAACAATTAAAGTTAGATGTACATAACTAGATTTTAGCAAAATACCGTTATAAGACTTGTCCTATTTTTTTTTTGCTCACCATACATGTATCAGAAAAAACTGTTTAAAAAACTTGTGTATGCATATATGTCTGAGGTATGAGAAACAATTTTCTTTTTTTAAGTGCATGCTCTCTTAATATTTATAAATTTAAAAAGAAGCAGATGGTGGCAACGTGCATTTCTAAAATACAGGGAAAATCAAGGGGCCTACAACACGTTAATTTCTGAATGACCATTAGAGGATGGGAGTTGTTTAAGAAATTATGTGTCCACGATAGAGCTGTTCCTAAGCACTATGCTTAGTGCTCACCTAAGCACTCTAAACACTTTTGTGCTCGGGAGCACTGTGCTTAAGAGCACTTTTTTAAAACGGTGCTTAGTGCTTACGAACAATTTAGTGCTCTTGAACACTCAAAAAGACTCGTGAGCACTCCAAAAAAGCTTCCGAGCACTTTAGAAGTCAAGCGAGAGAGGCATCATTTTTACATGAAATTTTAATACTGGGCATAGGTATATAAACGCCATTAAACATTAAACTTACACCCAATATAGGATATTAGAAAGAAACTATCTTGAAAAAAGTTGATATTAAGACAATACATACATACATACAAAGTGACTTTGTACTCTTGGTAAAGGCCTATAAAAAGCCGAAACCTTTGTAGAGAATTTTAAACATAATAATTTGATACATCTAAAAGCAGTGTCTACTTAAAAACAATTATTGTCACGATGTTTCACAAGGAGCCACTCACAAATTCAGTTCAGTATATTAAATCTCAATTCTCAAATATATATTTTATTTATAAATAATATAATAATAATTTCAAGACTATAAAACTTTCAATTAGAAATAGTTTGTATATAACCTAAATTTAGTACCCTTAATTTTGTCACTGCGAATTAATACAGCTACTTATGTATTTCATTCTTTGCACACATGTAATGTTGTTCTTTGTTCTTTGCATTTCATTTTTGGCATGTTGTATTTTGTAAAATTGTCCTGTAACTGGAGTATTCTCTTGAGAAATAAATTCTTTATTACTGTTATTAGTTATTGACATTTCCGCTAAATTAGAAAAATATATAACGCATTCAGCAAACTATATTTTTCCTACATTATTTTTCTGGGCTGCCTTTGTTGGCTTTTATCCTTTTTTATAAATAACACCGATTTCAATTGAGTTCTAACCTCAATGTATAGATACTATTATATACTATTAAATTTTTTAAAAGTGCTTAGTGCTCGTGAATTGTAAGCACTTTTTCAGAGTGCTTAGTAATCGCGAGCACTTTACTATTGACAGTGCTTTATGCTCGAAAAATTAAGCACTTCTTTTCAGTGCTTAGTGCTTGCGAGCACTTTTTCTCAGTGCTCGGCACAGCTCTGGTCCACAGCATTTTTTATACGTCGCGGTTTCCAAAATCAACACAAATTATAAAGGTATGCGGAGATTTGTCATGTATATTGAACTAATTCCATATACACAATGTATGAGGGACAATTAACATACTGTACCGTAATTGTACTGTTACTGCGCACAAAATGTATGACAAGAAGTATGACGATTTGTATCACGATTTGTCAAATAAACAAGTATCTCACACAAATCCAAATACTTATGCCCAATCTAAGCGAAGCTTAAGATAGAAAATATAATGAATACAACACGAAATATTGTACAACAACCAGATTTCAGCGTATGCTTTGCAAAATGAAGGTTAGTTAGTTAGTTCCTGACGAGTATTTATGCATTTTTGATATTCTTTCCAGTTTTCTGAACAATTAAAAAAAAACAATCTTGAATTGTTTCAAAATTCCTTGTGGATCTTCTCCACCTACTGCCTATATTAATAAGGCATTCTCTAAGAAGGCTCTGAAGATGCTTGAATTGGATTTTGAAGTCTGCAATGTAAAAATCTTCATTAAAGATTGTTAATTGCATGGAACTTTTTAGAAGCAAAAACAGAAAATTGCAGAAATTATAAATTATATGAGAAACCTCAAGGTATACCCATTTTGAGATCCACAACAGTAAATTATAGACAAGGGCCGGACTGCCTTCAGTAATAACAAGCAGACATTAATAGTTTTTCAATAAATATTTAGTATGATCGAATTGATTATTTTTAGCGACAACTTTCTAGGGGAAGTTTTATTGATTGGCCTTCAGATTACGAATAAAATGTTTTCTCAAAAAAGTGGGTGGAATTTCAAAAGTTATACGCACTTTTCTAATGCACCTTCACAAATTTTCATCTCCTCTGCATAATATATTGTGTTCTAGTAATCGAATAGAAATAACAAACGTACTGGCTTGTTGGCAATGAAATTCTGAAGAAATCTAGATCAAACATAATATTTTTAGTCGCAAACTCCTCTATAAATCCTTATTTTACTATAAGGAAAGTAACCAGACTGCAACTAAAGTTACAAATCTGGTGCGTTAAGTGTAATAGTTGCATATTACCATCAAAACGCTAATGCTTCGATTGCAACAAACACCAGCCGAAAGACTGATCCTACTTAAAGGAGCTCCCTTGCCAGTCGTCACACACCACTTGCAGGTAGGTATGCGACGACCGACATGAGAATCCTTTGACTATAGTACATCCCGGTATTTTTACAATAGCGACATGTAAAACAGCCAGCAGGCGCCATCTAGCGGTCCAGTGTCTGTTGCAATCGAAAAATAAATAGCCTGACTTGGCTTAGCATAATTCAAATGTGCTTTTAAAGGGCGGAATATTAAACATAATATTTTTAGTCGCAAACTCCTCTATAAATCCTTATTTTACTATAAGAAAAGTAACCAGACTGCAACTAAAGTTACAAATCTGGCGCGTTAAGTGTAATAGTTGCATATTACCATCAAAACGCTAATGCTTCGATTGCAACAAACACCAGCCGAAAGACTGATCCTACTTAAAGGAGCTCCCTTGCCAGCCAACAGCTCGATACTGCAGTCTGCAAGTGGTGTGTGACGACTGGTAAGGGAGCTCCTTTAAATAGGATCAGTCTTTCGGCTGGTGTTTGTTGCAATCGAAGCATTAGCGTTTTGATGGTAATATGCAATTATTACACTTAACGCGCCAGATTTGTAACTTTGGTTGCAGTCTGGTTACTTTCCTTATAGTAAAATAAGGATTTATAGAGGAGTTTGCGACTAAAAATATTATGTTTAATATTCCGCCCTCTAAAAGCACATTTGAACAAATCTAGATCAGTCCGATATTCATAGCCCAATTGAACATCTTAAAAATAATACTAATAAAACATCAAAATTGAACATCTAAAAATATGAAAATAAAAACCCATGAATTAAAAAAGGAAAAATTGAAGCGCATAAGGATTCAAAATTGTATTTCTTTCGCCATTTGATTGCTCTATGTTTGACTTACAGGTCAATTTTTTTTTGTGATGATAAGACAATGTTGCAGATCTCAAGAGGGTTTAACTATTCAGATCATCTGACAGGTTTGCACATTATAAATTTTAAAATTAATCTTGCTACAAACTAGGCAAAACTTGGAATGTTGATTGAAAATTCCAACTAACTGGCCTCTATCAACGGTACATGTACACTATAAGCAATGATTTCTAATACTTCTAATTAATATTTTATTACCTCTTCAGTTTTTTCATCTTCCTGTGGTAATGATTCATTATTTGAATCCTAAAATATACTTTTCTGTATTCAACAAATATTTACGTAAAAAAAAAACTAAAGCAATTCATGGTATTTTGTAGGAGACGCAAGATTGTCGGTAGTAGGTTTACTAACTCGATTATTGTGCATATTTATAAAAAATTCCGAGACACATTTATTTTTATAAATATGCACAATAAATGAGACACTGAACAAAAAAATTAAAGAAATATAAAATGTGAGGGAACATTTTAGAAGTCTGGAGTTCCTCTAAAATTTAAGGGTGTTATCCTTAGTGCTCTATTAATTTCACAAAAACAATTCAAAACAAAAAATTAAGCCCTTTCTAATTAATTTCATATAGAGCACAACAGATATCGTCCTCAATTTTCCTGATATTATTAACTTTCACAACTAATTATTCGTGTTTCGAAAAGTTACTACAATAAAATTAGTAAAAAAAAAACCATACATTTGTTATATTTAAAATTTAAACGGCCCCCCTAGTAAGGTAACGCTAAGATTTTTTTGCCATGTAGGACAGAAGAAAGAACCATTTACTTCAATAAAAAATAAGTTTTGTTCTGAGGCACATTACAAAGAAATAAGCGAAGACACAGAAATCCCCCACCAAATACTGTAAATGCAAGAGAATTTAAATAAGCCTAAAATGTAATATAATAATTACCTGCAAATTAGCATCAGGATATAAGTTGTGATAAGTCGGTAAATTATTATCCTAGAAGAACAAAAAAAAAACTCAAAAACTAAAGGGTTAAACAACTCAGTATAAAAGTTAGTTCAAGAGAAAAAAAATTCATCTAATGTCTCCACCAAATAACCATTTAGACAAACTATAAAAAAAATCATATATTTAAACTTACTGTATAGTCAGTATTGGACTCTTTCTCATCTCCCGGTGGAATGTTGTAAGAAAAAGCTGGAGGAGGAGCCGAGGGCCCACAACAATCCTTGTTCGGTGCTGGTGGCTGTTGAGGAAAGATTAAATTTTACTTTGCCGATATATAACTGGTTGAATGATGTACTTATATACACTAAACTTACGGGGTATGCGAATGGAACAGGTCCAGGGAAGTGTGGCAACGGGGGCGGTTGAGGATAACCAAGGAAACCTGGGGGTTGGGGCATACCCCCACCACCTCCTCCTAAATTGTTTGAGTTGTTGGAGAAGTCGATCAACAGTGCATCGTTTCCTAAAACATAACATTGATAATTTCAGTAACAGTGTTTTAATAGTATTTTTTTATTTAAAAATACATAAATATAGTTACTTATTCTCTTTTAATTAAGTTTTTTTTTATTGTGTGACCATTCTGAACAATTAGTCTAGTATAGTCTAACTCGGATTGTGTTTGGACAGAGATTACACACAAAATTAAAGCAATAGTCGAAAAATATAGGACATCTGCATGTGACGTAGCACTTATCAAGGTCATTACTTGGAGGGAAAATAATTAAAATATAACCTCACTTTAATTCCTTAAAATGTCAAATGTCACAAGCCACAACCAGAGTTGGAATAGACTAGAGTAATAAAGTGGGAGTGGCAACTGGCCCCAAAATGGTAAAAACATGAAACAACCGCATCGACAGCTTCCGATAAAAAAATTCGGAAACCTCCGTTATTCTGCTCTATTATGTTTATTGATTGGATTTATATCTCAAGCAGGGTTGGAAAAAAAACAATTTTTTTTCATTTTAAGTTTAAGTTCATTATTTAAGTTATTTTCAGTGGTAATTAGCAGTATTCATCTGACAAGTGGGCATTGTCCAACCACTAAAGGTATTATAATTTTCTAGTACCTACATATTACATGTTTTATATCAGAATTGTTGTCCTCGCGTAGCTCAGTGTGTAAGATACTCGATTAGCAATTTAAGCGGTCTGGCATTGTTCCTCACTCTGGCTGAATTACTTGAAACAGGTATTTTAGCTAACAATTTTTTCACAAATATCAACCTCATACACTATCAGTCATGATTATTTTAACACTATTTTAGTTTACATTATATACAAATTATCCTAAGTTCTTCTCGTTTGCCTGTTTTATGTTATTTAGTTTTTAATTTGCTTCCTTACAAAAGGAGATTGTATTCCCCGACCTGGCTTCGTTCAAAGTTAAACATTAAATATCGCATTATAAAAATGAATTTTTACCTAATAGTTTTATAAAATTCCAATGTTTGTTAGCGCCTTTGTATTAATGCAATGAAATGCCTACTGTCTACCATTGTTAACTTTCTTTTTCATTCTTACCTCTATCCATTTCCATAATTTGTGGATCTGGCTCATAAGGTATGTTATAGACTTTCGCAATTTCTATGACATATTTTTCTACTAATATCTTGGGAGGGCTTTGAATAGACATTTTGTGCTTCAATTTAGGACTTATCGTTTCAATTGACTCCACCCTGCAGGCTTCTGCAAAACTAGGTCCATATTTTGCAGCTAATAACTCAGCGATTACTTTCAACTCCTGAAAGAAACACATTTTGAGTATTTTGCCCAATGTAATAACTTTATCGGTTCAGAGATGTAGGAGATATTGTAATTAATTTCACATAAGAAAAACTTTTCAAAAAGCGTTAAAATCCTCTTAAAACAGAACCTCCTTAACATGAAGTCAAATGCAATTTGTGTTCGGGATCAGCAGTCATGATGACAACTGCCACTATTAAACATTTTTAAACGTCAGTATGAAAAGGTTTTTCAACTATCGAACCGTATATCAAAAGTTCAATAATCCTATTTAACCTTGAATTTTAACTAGTAAAATGGATGGTGCAATCACTTTTGAAACTCACCTGCACATCTGACTGCAAACGAGGAGCGACCCATATTAAACTTGAAACAGCTTCAGAAATGCCTTCATCTAGTTCTTTCATATTGGAGATAAGTCCAAATCGAGCCAACAGCAAGTCGCAGTACATTTCAACAATCTCTAATGCTTCAACTAGGTAATCTTCTCTATAATAATCACCAAAGTTAAGAAATTTCTGTGTAAGCAACAAGGCAATAATAAAGCTGTTATTTTACCTGATAATATATTCCACCCTAACTTTTGCTCTTTCATATTTTCCAGCAGAAATGTAATCAGCTATTTCTTTCCTGGACTTTTCAGTTAACTCTGTTTTCTTCTTTTGCAACAATTTTAATCTCGATATGGATAAACGTAAATTAGTTTTCAATTTTGAGTAGTTAGGACCACTAGAAAACATTTTTGAAATTGTTATGATTCACTACTAGATAATACTAAAACCACTAAAACATAGATGATTATGAATCATCAACAGATATAGGATTATAACTAACGTCAATGTCATTTGTTTTTACATTACTGTCAAATTAATTACAGAACAAAAATTTTAGTCACATAAAACGTAAAATCCCTAGTTTCTTCTTACATGATGCAACCCAAAATACTGGCTCCCGGTTACAAAATTGCCTAGCAAAATAAAATCAGGTAAAATAATGCTGATCACGTTATTTTAGGATTGTCAGGCATATTTTTCTAACTCGAAAACTCGGTTCAGTAAATATGTCGTAATTTGTCATTCTTGGAACTCCTTCATTCGTAATTAGGGCCACGCCGCGTACGTTACCTGTTATTTTAACGGACTGGCACTATTGGAACTGATTGTTCTATGCACTGGATCAGTCAATAATTAACAGCTGGTTGTTGCATATTTTATAATTTAATTTCGTTGCTCTAGTGGATTTTGATGATCTAGATTTCGTAAGTAACAAAAAATAATACCATGAGACACTATCTACATTCTACCCATATCTATATGTAAAATAAATTCTAGAAATTTAAGCAAAAGATATGCTTTCCATTTTTTAAAAGGAAATAAATATTGAAATTTGGGATGAGTGGCAAAGTATTTTTTTATAACGTTTAGTAGGTGTTCTCTGTTAGTAGTCAATCTTCGGATTATCCAGGACCGGATTTAGGCTGCTCCTGTTAACATTAAAGCTACAAGTTTAAACCCCTGATTCTTCTCATTTGACCATTTTTATACAATGTTAGGCTAGGAATTATGATTAAATCTGAAACATCTAAGTATGAAAGTAGAAACGAGAAAAAGAGTGGAAATAAAATAAGGTACTAACCCACCTCACGTTTTTTCGCCTATAGGTAATTAAGATTCATTTTTATTAACATTGTAAAGTTAAGCACCAACATGGCGGTAAGTGCATTCATACTATATCAGGAAATGCTCTTCCAATGATGAAATGGAAGCAAGTTTATTAATGATGAACCAATTGTCGGTATTTGCTGTATGGTGGATAATAAGTACTCTTTACGGATTAACAAGACATAGGTCAGGCTAAACATTTTTTGTATGAATGCATCAACAAGCTGGCATCGAAACTTAACTTTTGAAAAAAAATGATCCGTTTTGAATTTAATGGTATAAAATGGCGGCCAATTCAAATTTTAAATAACAAATTCAGTTCCGCACACTGGGTTTAATATTTTTGCACCAAATTTTCAGGGTGTTTTTGTTAGAGCAAAAGGCAGATTTTCTGAAAGTTTTACGCTGATCGGTTCACCCAGCCAGCGGTTCTGGGCAGCAAAATGGAGAAAACACGATTTTTTGCCAGTTTTTTCATTTTTGTAAGTTATGGTTGAGCTCCTAAGACTATACTAAACGTAGATTTGTAGAAAATTTAATTACAAATATTCTGTTTCTTTTATGCTGTCCAGCTCGGACCTATATATCTCGAGTTATTCACATTTTTTGGTTGAAAAACGTGATTAAAAGAATTAAATTGTTAATAAGAATTGAAGCACAGGGTCTTCGAAGTACAAACATTTTTTTGGTACTCCTTAGCATCTCTCCAAGAGGATCCAACCATAAAACTGCTTATGGAAAAAGTTCCACTTCAAATCCTATTTTGACTGCATTATTTCTACTCATTTGTCAATCTTTTTTGGCCTCTTTTACTTCATGGCCTCGTGTATTACTTGATCATCATTAATATTATTTTACGCTAGATATCTCAGCAAGTATAAACCTCCATTCGTCAGTTAATACAATCTTGCCTAATGTTCATTGCGCTTTTTGAATTCACGTATACATAATGTACAAGATATTAAATATGCCTTTATTTAAAAAAAATATTCTTATTTAATATTGACTTCTACATAAATTATTCTATAAATATAGTTACATTTATAAATATACGCTTCTAAATATTCGAATTAAGGGATATATCTATCTCCTGGATAGCCGGTGGATCCAACATTGTAAATCACGTAAGTGGTACCTGCTGGTTCCGGTGGTATTACCCTATCAACGGGAATTCTCGCGGTGGTAACGTATACTTTGTCCAAATTTTTTCCACCAAAAGTTACTGATGTCACCTGAAAATAATATTTGAAATTGAGAACTAAATAATTAAGAAACTGGGAACGTACCACAAGGCTCAGTTTTGAGCCTTGTACGATATTTATTGTACACATAAATTCTTTAAAATCTGTATTAGTTAAAATTGCTTTTATAATGCTGATAATAATTATTTGTTTTTAATTATTTTAAACAAATTGCTTATTTGGAACATAAATAAAACAGAAAGAAATGTTTATCATTTGGACATTGTTCTGAATTATATTTATTTCAACCTTCGACCATTCAGCCACGTCGTTTCAAGAGCGTATAGCGGCACATTGAATGGCCTAAGATTTAAACGCAAATTAAACACAGATAATTAATTCGACAGTAGGGAAAAGTGTGATATTGCAACAATTATATCATTAAAAATTCTGCCAGTTACATAATATTAGTTTCTTGGGAATTATTATTGATAAAAATCTCTCAACTGATATTGCCTCTAAATAGAATAATTGAATATTAATTTTGAATTCAAATACTTACTTGAGAAGTGGGTAATGCAATTTTCCTTAACACTTGTCCATTTTTTGGGTCAAATTTGACAATATTGGAGCCATATATAGAGCATACCCATAGAGCTCCACTTGAGTCGATGGTTAAACCATCTGGTAATCCACTAATATCATTTTCTTTGAAATCGAATATGATTGTTTTGTTACCTACAAAAAGTAATAATTATAATTTTAATGTAAAAGCAACTTACAAGAACGCTAAAAACTAGTTATCTATGAACAGAGGCCACCACATCACCACATTGGTATCGTTAACAGACTATTAGTTCTCGTTAAGATTAACAATGGTGTTCCATAATATGGCAGATCATTATAACCAAACAATAAATAATCAACGGCTAAATAAGAGATTTAAATCTAACTTACTTATATCTCCTGAATCCGAAATGTCATACTGGAACACAGCAGGAACAAGGGTGTCGATATAGTACATTTTCTTCTCTTTGGTATTCCATGCTAGTCCATTAGAGCAGCCGATATTACTCTCTTGCTTCTTGAGAATTCCTTTTTCTAAACTATATAAAGACCCCTTTCCAGGTATCGATTTTCCCTCAGAATCATTTGGACCCATAGTGCCTAATAAAATAATAGTTTATACTATTCAATTTTGAAAAATAGCTTAATCATTTGCTTTTTAATTGTATCGTAAGAACTGTATAGTAATATTATTATTTTGTTGTATATTTACCAGCCCATAATCTGCCATTTGGATCGACTTTTGCCCCATTAAGCCTGTTATCTTTCAAACTGGCATCTTTTTCTATCTCTACAATTGTTTCGATTTTAGAAACTTCTGAACTGACGCCATCCCATTCTACGAATACAAATTTTCTTCCTAAGCCAGCAATAAATTTGGTATTTGATCCCTCAACAGGAAACATAAAGGCAAGAGGTTCATCTCCTAGAAATAAATGTAAGATCAACGCAAATTTAAAAATATACAAATTTATATAACGGTATTAAATGCGTTGTAATTCTCAATAATTAAATGAACATCATAAGTTATCATTAATAATATATCGGGAGACAACGAGATTAGTCCTGTTCCAGTTTCCCAATTTTAGGAGTACAGTTTTGAAATTTTGGCATATTATTTGTGACACAAAAAGCCACATTTTGCACTTATTAAGTGAAAAATTTCACTTTCAGTCCAACCGGAAGTAGCAACAATAACTTTTGACTTTTAAGTAGCAACCTATATATTTTTGCATATTTAAATTCAACATAAAATTCTCGTTACAACGATGTATCACAAGTAGGTAATTGTCTTCAGAATGGTGTCATATATTCGAAAAAGTGAAAAGCTAGTCAATTGCAAGACTGTTTTCAAAAAATTTACCCGGTAGGCCTTGAATCTGATGTGTTGCCTTCATTTTTATTGTTGCATTTCAATAAAAGTTTATTTCGTGCAAAAACCACTATTTTGAATTGAAAAACAATTTTTTGGAAAAAGATAAAAAGTAAATGAGTTATATTCAATTTTTTTGTTGCACCAACAAAGCCCACAACATTAACCTTTCATTTGATGTATAATTAGTCTAGTTTGGGTATTAATTATTGGATTTCTGTAGATGCTATTCTTCAGTTATTTAACGAATGTGCTAATGTATATATTAAATTTTACAAGCGTGCCATGACAAAATGACATTTCTTTTCAAACATTTGCCTATGTTATCATTTGATAAAGTTCACGTAGTGCTTTTTTAATTTGTTTGTGATTTATTTGTTAATATAACTATTTAAAAGTTTTAAAAAAATACAAAATGGTGGTATTTACCCAAAATGAAAAGGTGGACATATTATTTATTTATGGGGAATCTAAAAGAAATTCATATCAAGCTAAAAGGTTATATGCAGTGCGGTATCCTGGAAGGCATCACCTTTGTAGAAAATATTTTAAGATTTTAGAAGAATAGTTTTGGGCCCAGTCAAATGAAATCGAACATAATACGTTTATTATTGACGAGGCCACAGAGATTAATGTTTTAGCATCCGTAGAAATTAATAAAAATGCAAGTACACGCGAGATTGGAAGTAATCTTGATATTAGCCGAGAATCTCGAGAATATTGAGAAAACTGGATATAAATCTTATAAATATCAACTTCATCAGCATTTATATGAAGCTGATGCAGATAAGAGTGTTCATTATTGCAATTGGTTACTAGAAAATAAAAACATTGTTCCCAGAATCCTGTTCACAGATGAAAGTTGGTTCACTAACAATGACATGTTTAACCGAAATAATTTGCGTCACTGGTCTCAGGAAAATTTACATGAATTTAGATAAGAAAATCACCAAGAAGTGTGTTGAGAAGAAGCATTTATTACCAATAAGATGGGGCTCCGCCACATAATCTTCGAGATGTCTCTAATTATTTAGAAAACAGATTTCAACATAGAGTTATTTCGACATATGGGCGCACAAGATGGCCTGCCAGATCGCCAGATCTAACCCCTATGGATTTTTCCTGTGGGGGTACGTCAAAAAACGAGTTTATTCATCATCTTCAAGAAACTTCCAGGAGTTGGAAACCAAAATTCGTCAAGCTTTTGCAGCAATAACTGCGCAAGTGTTAGCACGGGTGGTAAGGGAAACCATGGGTAGGGCTCAAAAATGTACCGAAGTTGAAGGAATGCATTTTGAACAATTGCTATAATTTTATTTTCCCCTGTCTCATAAATAATTATTAATAAATTCTGTAAATTTTATTTAATGTCTGTGTATTTTCTTAACAATACCAATTGGTAAATGTAGCATCTACAGAAATCCAATAATTTCAAAGTAAATTAGTACTCAAACTAGACGTATTATACGTCAAATAAAAGGTTAATTTTTGGGTCTTGTTGGTGCAAATAAAAAAATTGGTTACAATTGAAAAAAAATTGAATCAAAGTCATGCGCTTTTTATGTTTTTCCAAAAAATTGTTTTTCACTTCAAAATAATGGTTTTTGCACCAAACAAACTTTGATAAATAGGCGGCTATTATATTGTCATCATTTTTTCAAGAGTGTGATAGTTGTCAATTTGACGAGACCATATTTGGCGTTAATAATCTGACTAAAGCCCGAGAGCTTCAGCTCGAGGGATTAACGCTAAATGTAGCCGAGGCAAATTGGAGGGCACTCGAGAAAAATTGTGACAATATAATAGCCGCTAATTTATCAAGGTTGAGATATATTTATTTCATGTGTCAAATTGAAATTTTTAACCAATCACGATATTTGAAATTCTTTAGAAACGATTTTTTGACAATAACAACCAAATGAGCTACTAATTTTAATTTTGATTCCTGTAGTTTTACGAAGTCCGCAGAATCCTTGGAAGGCTCATGCAGAACTCTAAAGTTTTCCCAGAACACAGTTTGAGAAACGCTGGTCTAGATTATTTATTAAATATTATTGGACATTCTCTATGTACATACTGAAAGCCACAAAATAGAAAGATTCATCATAATCGCAAGATAATTAGTAACACTTGTGACGTGTAATTAATTAATTAGATAAGGCTTATCATAGAACATAACAAATTGATACCAAATAACATGGATGTGTAATGTTTATATGAAACCATGTGGATAATTGTTTTGTCTTTGTACTAACTTTTGATAGTTTCTGATCTGAAATATCTCTAAAATAGTTGTTCCTAAAGACTTAACCAAAAACGTGGATTACTTCAGATATAGCTTAAAATTCGTACATATACTTTGAATTAAAAGTAGTTTAAAAAATAAAATACGCTATGAGAGGGGTTTATTTCTTCCTTAAATTACATATATGCGATATTTTTCAAAGTATTTTTTACGAAAATGTTCTTTTTTTAAAAAAATAGAAGTATTATTTTAGTACTTTTAAGATAAACGTAATTCTTAAAGGGTAACTATTTTTTTTTAAACCTAGCCGACATACATTTATCAATAAAATTTGTTTTGTTTGAATTTTTGTTTTCCCTTCACACGAAATTTCAAGTTAAAATTAAGGTATTATTCTAAATGGCAAACATATTTTATGATAAATATATTCATGTTTTCAACAAATGATGGTAGGTTCGATACACAAAGTTGGTTGGTTTTACTAAAGTTCGACTCTCTTTTCAGATTGAGGCCCGAATACTACCGATGTACGACGTATAAAACGATTGCAACGATAAGTCAGTCTCCGACGTTGTAGCAACCCATATTTTATTGACCCATTTGGTATAGATATGAGTTGGCACGACGTTTTGCATACGTCACACACTGACTTCTAGTTGGAAATGCCAACGTTGGCTCAACGTTAGAATGTTGCTTGGGTGAATTTTCTCATTTTTTTCAAATGGAATACCCTGTACATTTTTTGACCGTATGATGTAGGAATGAAAAACCAACATTTTTTGTATGTACATGTCTATAGCTATTTGTAACTATTTTCGATTTATTGAGCAGTACAAAATTCAAGAATAACAATAAAAATACAAGGTTTTTCAAATAATTGAACAGAAACAATTATAATCAGTGCTCTACTTATTGCTCTTTTTGATTGGCACACTTCTTTATGGGTATTTGCAACGCAGTTTCTAAAAAATATTTATTGGAAAATGAAGTAATATTTGATATAGCGCGGTGACTTATATCTGAAAAAGGATCTAAGCGATAAATTAGTGTGATTATTCTATATTCTATTAGTCATAAAGAAATATTTATGTTATCTAATCATCAAGTCTATGTAATACCGATAATTGTTATTTATAATGTCAGGATGTGCAAACTCGCTAATCTGTCACTGGAATTGAAAATCCTATAATTGTGTATATCGATTTTCTCAGGACCGACTGCAAATACCCGTTTGATTAGCACTTTGCTCTACGTATATGCACACATACCTAAGCATGCACACAACGCAGATAACTTTTTTTATTCCATATTTGAGTACAAATTTTCGGTTATAATATACACTATCTCATGCATAAGGCTAGGCTATCTTGGTTGTTACTGGAAACTACTATAATCTACATGGAAAAGAAGGGGGATGTGAAAGAATTAGGATAACAGTGCAATGCAACAATTCACTGCATATTATAGTCCCAGTTCGACTCCCGGCTAAGCCAGATACGAATGTCGCGTCGATAGGGAATGAATGTGTTTGTATTTTTTCAAATATAACCTTTTTTAGTAATATCTGCTCCAAGGATTGGAAGGCTTGTCTAATTTACGTGGTTGTTTTTAAAATATAATATTTCAATCGCAAACTCCTCTATAAAATCCTTATTTTACTATACGCAACGTAACCAGACTGCAACCAACAGCTACTCTCCGAGCTATGTGCCCCGTAGAGCGCTGAATTACAAGTTGCCAGATAGTACAAAGTATCTATCCAATGTAGATAATCTGTTAAACTTCCAGACTAGTTTACCTTGGGTAAACATTGATAAAAATACATAAATCGGTTTGCGGTTTAACGTTGGTACATCGCATTGGGTAACTTCTGCCCCTTTGCAATACCTGCTGTGTAGTTTGCAACTGCATCTTGGATAACTACCTCCTGATACGTCTTCGACATTGCTTGTAAAGTAACCGCTGTGTCGTGGCATAAGACCGTGCTGTCACAACTTAAGCACTCTCAATGTTTTCGCTGGAAGTTCCCAATCCACTGGGAGCTTTAGATGCATCTTGGATAGAAATTGGTACTAGAACGTGGCCTGATAAGCAACTGCCAAGGCACTGTTCTTGTCTCAACTTAGCAGTAGACTAAATTATATGTGCCTGACCCAAATATGGGCTGATATTCAGTTAACTCGATCCACTTCAGCGATATTAAATTAAGTTTAACGAAAATATTTCCAAAATGCTTAAAATTAGCGAAAGTAGTCCCTATTCACAAAAAACTCGATGCAGAGGATATGGCAAAGCAGAGACCCCTTCTAGCTTTTCTAAATTATCCAAGTATTGTTATCTGTGCCATATGTTAAATTTTTTTGAAAATCGGCGAGGATATCGTGCTTCTAAGTCTACAGGTATTACCCTGTATTCTTTTTATAAAAGAGTTCTTGACTATATTAAGGCACGTTAATTGGATTTTTGTGATATGAGCAGGCAGGTTCGATGTGTTAACCACGATAAATTTATCGATCAATTGTCAAGTTACGGTATCAGGGCGTCGCACCGGGGTTCCACAGGGTTCGATATTAGGCCTCCGCTATTTTTATCGTACATAAATGAACGCAATACCTTAACTTCAGAAGCCTTTTTTGTCATCTACGCAGATGCCAAATCGCTTACTTTGCCTGATCTATTGTTGAAATCTATTGGCAATTATATATCAGATGTCTTAAGCAATTGGTATTCTTCTAATACATTGCATTTGGATATTGAACAAACATAATTTATGAGACGCCACAGTATACAGATATCATGTGCTACTTTAAATTTGAATATTAATGTGGCAGGTCTGAAGCAATACGAATGTTTTTTGGATATTAATTTAGGCGAATGTCTAAACTGGAAGGAACATTGCAACTACATAATAGCCAAATTAAATTCACGCTCGAGTTGGATCTAGGTTGAGTTGAGATACGATAATTGTTCTTGGGTAATTCGACGCTGTCATCGAATGTATTTATAGTTCAAAAGAGAGTGTTAAAAGATATGTAGAGGCAATTCCTAGTACTCACTCATGCAGATAACATCTTTTAAGATATAAAATCCTGACAATTTTAATTTACAAACAAATGGGAAAATTGTACCAATCTTTAGCGTAAGGAGAGTTTTGTTTTGTCTTTGTAATCAGATTTAAGTTGAATCTTTAGCCTCATGGTCCTAAGTAGTCCTCAATTGTAGGTATAATTTACCTTAATACAACTGCCCTACTTTTCAAGCATAGGTACGTGTTTGATCAAAAGGTAAATATTACTTAAAACTGGAATTAGGTTTTTTCCTGAAGGGTAAAATTACGTTTTCATTGTCCAAATTGCTTCAAAGGTCTACCGACTGTTTTATATAGTTGAGTTTAATAGCAGAGTCACAATTATGTCATCCAAGACGCCAAGCACTTACACATACTATAAGTAGCTGGTATAGTATTACTGTCCTTGTCTTATGACCGGGCCATTTCCCTTGTTTGTATACTTGGGAGTACAACTGAAAATAAATAGTCAGCTATTCCTGCCAAGCAAATTATAATATTCTCCTTGCACCTGTCAAACATGATAACTGAACTTCTTTAATATGTATTACTGACGTCGTCTCATTCTCCATTTACGTCTATTTTAAGTCACTTAAATTAGGTTAAACGTGCGAATGAGACCAAATGAGGTCTAAATTATGTAATTCCAATTTATCGGTACAGTATCCCAGTCTGTTAGAGCACGTTATGTGGCAAATTCGCTCTAGTTTGACTCTGCTGTGTTCTGGATTCGATACCCCACCATCGACAATGGCAATGGTGGTGGATAATGGATGTTGTCTGCGTTTTTCAAATATGTAACCCCCTTCCGAACAGCCTTTGGCTTTGGATTTGGGAGTTGTTTACTATGTAATAATAATAAAATGTCTTTATTTCCTTATGGAAGATAGAGTGTTACATAAATAATTAATCAACGAGATGGCGATATTCAACCGGGTTGCTCTTCCATATAACCATCTCTATGAATAAACCAACTTATATATTATTTTCAAATTACAATAGATTCGTGCACACAATTTACAAAACAACATTAGGTTCTTTTACTAATTACATAGGTTTTGATCTGATTTCTGAAGGCATTCACAGAACTGAGTTCCTTCATTTTTATTGGTAAGTCGTTATAAATTCTTGCGGCGCCGGCGTTATAGCTAAATGAACGTTGAAATAGTGAAGAATTATGGTTGGGTACACTAAAAAGATGACAACGACGTGTAGGACGTTCGTGAATATCACTACCTTTAATAAGTTTATTTTGTAGATATATGTTGTGTCTTGAGTAGAATTAATTTTAAAAATAAGAGAACTTTATCTCGTTGCAATAAAGCGGGCCAATATACTATATCGCAATATGCAAGATATGACAGAATCAGAGAATCGCACAATTTCAGTTTAATATCATTGCTCAAAATATCTTTATGAAGTGAAAGAATTTTTAGTTTACCAAATGACTTTTGCAATCGATTGGACACATGCTTTGAAAATCTTAACTGAACATCTAAAAAGGCACCAAAATTTTTACAATTATCAATAGGGTTCAATAGTGAATTATTTAACATTATTTTAAAATCTGCGTTTTGCAAAATTGATTCCCTATATCCCTATTTGTACCAAATAACAAAACTTGGGTTTTAGATTCGTTTAAAACTAGTCCATGTGCTTTAGATACATTAGATATGAATAATAGATCAGAACTAATATTTTTTCTATATAGTTCATGGATTCAAAGTATTCTTTACCTTTTCAATCAATTTAACTATATTTGATTCCTTACTTTCTACGTAAAAAAATTTCACTGCAGTCACGTTTTTCTGCATAACAACATATCTACTTAATCTAATTTTAACAATAAAACTTACCGACTTTTGCCCGAGTAGTTTCACCAGTGTTGACTTCATATTTGTAAACTGTAGAATTGGGCACGTCCACGTAATACAAACTTTGAGTTTCTTCATCCCAGTGAATTCGGGTTCCTACATCTAGCTGTTCACTTATCGGTAATATTTCTAGTTTTGACATTTTAGGTCGCTGATTGTCACGCGATATATTTCACTGTATCGCCTTTTAATAATTATTTCGTGCTGTTAAAATAAAGTTATATTTTATCGGTATCTAGGATAATAAACACATTTAAAATAGCAATAATATTATGACCTTACATGGTGGACCAAATAATATTATATACCCCAGATTTTCGCTGGGAACTTTTTGTTTAATATTCGATTTTTTGGTAAATCAGCTTAAGCCGATTACTGTCATGTGTTCGATTTGTAAAAAACAATGAAGCGTAAAATGGAAGATGTTTTTAAAAATCACAATATCTTAACCAGTTAGTATTTGTTTTTTTTTTCTTATAAATTCTGTTTGGTTTGATTATTGAAGTAATTTTAATTTGGCTAAGATCATTAAAATGGGTCAAGTATATTTGGTGAAAAGCTCACAGGAGAAGTACATACACAAAAATAAAAATTTGCTTCTAGTTTTTCGTTTATAACTTTTCATTATTTTCTTATTTCTCCGTCACTTATCAAAGACCTGACTTTAAACTTTTTTAAATGATAACCATATATTTTTAAATTATTAAAAGAAATTTTTGTGCTTTATGTTATAGGCATATGTATGTAGTTGATAATGTCTTAACATTTATTCTAATAGTTATTTTTTTATATGCCTGATAACTTCAGGAAAGACCTGATTATATCGAAATTGGAATTAATGTTACTCGAGAATTGTATTGCATTTAAAAAATTCATAGTAAATATAAAAACGTTTTAGGAAACATCATTCTTAACTTGTCGTTACGGGTGAATAGTGAATTATTTTTTAACAGTGGTGAATTTAACGACACTGAATGGATACTGAAATGGCGGCACAGATTCAGGGCATGTCAAGCGTGTTTTTAGAAATGCGTGATTCCATGCTAAAAAGAGCGCAAGCATGTATTGATAATAATGCATTGCACCTCGATCGCTTACTTTAACTAAATAAAATATCAACGTTGCCTGTCTTCATTTTCAGTTCTATTTATAATTTGATCCTTTTAATTATTTAGTTGGCAATGCTGTAATAAAAAATGAGTATAGGTGGGGCGTCGAAATTGGAGGGATAAATAAGAGTGTAATTTTTTTTATATTTAAAATTCAATAAGTATCATTGATTTTCAAATTACATAAAGACTGAGAGATTAAATTATATGGAGTTATTTTAGTAACACTCTGTATATGAAAATTATTGCAATTTCAATACAAGATTCAACAAAATTACTGCATAATATGCCGACATGCATGTCGCAAATCAAGTTGGCATCTTAGGGAGATGACAAAAGATATCAGAAAACTGCGAAGAGTATAGTTTTCACATCTATGTCTTTTTATATTGTGGATTATTATACCTACTTCTTACTATTTATGTATTATATGTGATCCTAGTTGAGACTAACACCAACATTTGTTAACACACCGCCATTTGTCTGTTATTATTTGGCTGCCTAAGGTGTTAAAATAATTTCAATTGTATATAATATCAATACCCTAGTTAATATACTGTATAAAATTGGAAAAGATATATATATATAGTTATAGCTTATATACATGTTCTATTTAAATAATAAATCAGTTATGTATTTACAAGAGTTGTATATACGCGATTCGAAACAAGTAGAAGTGTAAAAAATAAGTTGAGATTTCGTTTAGTACGCGCGCACCCCCTTTACAATGGTAGACTCGCCGACTGAATAAGCCACTGCCAGCAGTTAGTTGTTGTATGAAGGTCAAATTTTCTTTATTGGTACACTGGACGTACCGTTTCCCCATTGGAGTTACCTAAGCCCTGCTTAACCGGCTTATAGGGTAGTGTTGTCAAAAAAAAACTTAACTGACACCCGAGCAACCGTACCGTTACCGACACTCGAGTGCTATAGTGACACTTGTCTTCTCTTCGTTTACGACGGTTGAGTAATGCAGGTCACAAATTGGTCGCAATTATATATTATATATAATGTGTCCAAAACATACACAAATATCATAAACAGAGCCAAACATATTATTCTTATATTGGTAGCACAATTATACATTACAAAAATGCTAGTTGATTTTTAAAATGGTAATTTTCAGAAACGTCCACCATTATTGTTTTTTGCAAATAGAATACAAGACTTTCATTAGTTGGTAATATCTCAGCTTTGGCTTACATCTAATATGGGGAAAGCTAACAACAAACGTAAAAGTTAAAAGCGAAAGCCTAGAGGTCTAATTTTTTGGGCCCCTTTGTAGATTAGATTATGGTTTAAAGAATCTGATAACAACAAATTTTCAAAAATGTAAATTAAATTCTCATTGTTAAAAATGTTTACTGGTATTTTACGGATATATATTAGTGCGGTTTTGATTTAAAGTACATATCAATTTACGTAATAGTTTGATAAAACTAACGATAAAGTTATCACACATATCGATAAGAGTTTTAAATGATTTCGCTGTTTTAAGTTATATTATTACAAAAAATGCACTTGTTGTTTTCCACTCAGGCGATTGAAAACATAATTATATAATGTGATACACAGGGAGTTTGTTAAAAATTGCTATTACGGTTATAAACTGAAGCAGCCGCTTGCGTTATAATGTTTCAGAGTTAAATATAAAATAATATAAAGAGTTCAACTAGTTTTATATCAAAAACAACTGGTAATGAGGAAAGACCAGACCAACAACAAATCTATATGCTTTAATTCTCTAGGACATTGGAAAAACTGACCAAGATCAATATATTAAACAATTTGTTTGCAAATGCGAGGCGCGCTGTGAAATGATTATAAACTTTTGCTACCATCTGGCTGTATTGTGAAATCAACAGAGAAAACAGTAACAATAAATTCAAGAAAGAAGTTGCTCGCTGGAAATAAAGGCACTTTTAGTAGACTGATTTTGCCCTATTTTGATTCATATGTACAGGGTGTCTCACCGGGAACTGAATCGATCGATATAGAGAAAAGTACGCATCAGAAAATTTTGAAAATTTAGATAATTACTAATGTTGGTGTGGCCAATCCAACTAAAATAATTACAAGTAGCTGGCACTTCCGCTTATACCGGAAGTCGATACGAACTTGCTTATTTCAAATGGAATACCCTACCCTATATTTTAGGGTTTTCGAAAAGAGCATAAAATTCTGAGTCCTATACCTAACCTAGCCGTTTCATAGATGTTTGGCATTTTATAGAGAATTTTTGCAAGAACCGTTATAACTTTCTTCGTGTAAAAGATCCTCATTTGCTTCTTGTCACATAAAAATATCACAAGGAGAACTACATTCTACAACTGAAATAAATTCAATAATATGATACCAAGTGTTCCGTTTCTCGCGTTACATTTTGCCAAATTCAAACCGCGAAAACTTGTTTAGGTCAAATGGAACACCCTGTATTTTTTTACATTAAATTGTGTAAAATTGAATTCCCTTTTTTCTGATATTAACATTGTGGGGGTTAAAGTTACAACTTTTTGAAATATTTCCGATTTTATTTGAAATTCATGAATTGTTGTAATAATTTCATCAAAATAGCCATGATTAAAAACAATCAGTCATTATCTTATGTCAAAAAATGCCAGCACGTTTAAATTACACCCACGAAGACTTTTTAAATTTGTTTAATATTTATGTGAATAAAGTGATAAAGTGAGAATGTGATAAAGTAATATCAAGAACTTGCAGCACATTTGCTACTCGATATTCAGAAAAACGGAAACCGTCACCAAACACTGTAAAACGCATACTGGAACATTTTAAAAATTATGGCTCCGTCAAGGCAAAAATGCAAAGAATAAAGCCTATTGTTGATGACGAAAACATTGAAATAGTCATTTTAGGATATTTTCATGCATTTCCAAGGATGTCATTAAGGCAAGCTGCTCTGGAATCGGGACTATGCAAGGATTCAATTCACAGAATCTTATTAAAATATAAGTTTCACCCGTTTTCATTCCATATGGTTCAAGGATTAAAAGAAACAGATTTCCTAAGAAGACAGAATTTTTGTGAGTTTATTCTAATTAAGGTCTGAGGGTCACGATTCTTATTTGGGAAATATTATATGGACAGATGAAGCAAAATTTACTAAAAATGATCTTTTTAATAGACACAATTCGCATTATTGGAGTGACTCAAATCCTCATATGTTCAGAGAGCGAAACTTTCAGGAAAGTTGGCAGTTCAATGTTTACTGTGCCGTAAGGAACGATAGAGTAGTGGCATTACAATTATATCACGATAATTTAAACCGTAAATTAAATTTTCTCTTCTGCTAATATGTATAAGTAAATTTTTGTTTTTTTTAGGTGAAAGATATCTGAATATCTTAGAAAATTTGAATAATAACTATTTAGAAAATTTACCTCTCGCCGAACATAGAAACATTTTTTATCAGCACGACGGTGCTCCCCCACATAACGCATGTTTAATTAATAATTATTTACAAAAAACTTTTTATGATTAATGGATTGCCAATAATGGACCTTTCCTACGGCCTCCTCGCTCGCCCGATTTATCAGATCTGGATTATTTCATTTGGGGAACTATTAAAAATAAAGTTTATGAGAGCCCATTAACAACCATTGAAGATTGTATGCAAAGAGTAAGAATGCATTTCAAAACATATCACAGGATTCAATTAGAAGAGCTACCCATGAGGAACTAATCCGAAGATACGAAAAATGTGTCGAGGGCGGAATTTTGAGCATTTATTAAATTAAAATGAAATCATATTTTAAATTGATCTTATCTCTGCTATTTTAGTTCATGCCATACCTTCAACTCGATTAATACGCATGTTACAGTGTTAGTGTTATTTTGCGTTTTTGTGGATATCGAGTAGCAAATGTGCTGCAAGTTCTTGATATTACTTTATCACATTCTCCATAAATAATAAACAAATTTAAGAAGTTTTCGGTGGTATAATTTAAACGTGCTGGCATTTTTTGACATAAGATAATGACTGATTGTTTCTAATCATGGCTATTTTGATGAAATTATTACAACAATTCGTGAATTTCTAATAAAATCGCAAATATTTCAAAAAGTTGTAACTTTAAACCCCACAATGCTAATATCATAAAAAAGGGAATTCAATTTTACACAACTTGACGTAAAAAATACAGAGTGTTCCATTTGACCTAAACAAATTTTCGCGGTTTGAAGTTGACAAAATGTAACGCGAAAAACGGAACACTTGGTAAGATACTACTGAATTTATTTCAGTTGTAGAACATAGTTATCCTTGTGTTCTTTTTACGTGACAAGAAGCAAGTGAGGATCTTTTACACGAAGAAAGTTATAACGGTTCTTGCAAACCGTTGCACCTGTCAAATTTTCTATAAAATGTCAAATATCTCTGAAACGGCTAGATGTAGGTATAGCATATGCCACATATTTTCGGCTCAGAATTTTATGCTCTTTTCGAAAACCCTAAAATATATAGGGTGTTCCATTTGAAATAAGCAAGTTGGTATCGACTTCCGGTATAAGCGGAGGTGCCAGCTGCTTGTAATTATTTTAGTTGGATTGGCCACACCGACATTAGTAATTATCTAAATTTTCAAAATTTTCTGATGCGTACTTTTCTCTATATCGATCGATTCAGTTCCCGGTGAGACACCCTGTATATAGTAAATGTTTATTAATTATTTTAGTAATTACACCAAGCAAGAGTAATCCATGTAGCACCAGGGGCAGCAAAAAAACTTTCACCAAATTGAATGTCCACAAGCATAGTATGGAGACAAGCATAAAAAAACATTTTTCACAATAATTTTAATAAATGTGTATAGTTAGTTTAATGATAATCAGTCTTATGTTGTTTATTTGTTATTATCGATGCAACGACCATTAAAAAAGAGAAATGTTGGTCGTAGGAAGACCTGGAAAATGGGTTTAGAGGATAATGTACACTATCTAGGTAGAAGCCCTCCACCAATTGCAAAACTATGGACTTTAGATTTCATGTTGATTAAGGTTTTTCGTATGTCCGGTTACTCTCCACTACCAGTTTTTTTATGATATGGAGCTAATTATATCATATATTATACTCTATTCAAGGATTTCTTATGAAAGTGGTGTAACTATGAAAATATAGAATAAACTCGATGGGACACTTAAAATAATGCTTATCTATACGTTAAAATAAAGCTATATTTATTTGAAATTTATTAGTAATTAAGTATTTGACGAAAAGTATAGAAAACAAAAACTTTCTAAACACTTATACCATTTTATGACATATTCTGGAACGTTTCGAAATTGCTATTTATAAGCTCTAAAAAACTGTAATAAAATAGATCAGTTCACCTCTGGATCACAAATTTGAGATATCATCTTCAACTGAATCATCATTTATTTAACACGTGTATGTACCACTACACAAAAACACATGATTAATATTTACATTATTTCGAACAAAAATAATTAAAGAATTATTAAACGTCACCGAATTAAATGAAAAGTTGTTACTGTCATTAAATTGATGTAAGTGTTAGGATTATTTTTTGAGGATAGTTGGATAGCATCCAACGTTGTACATAGATTGATTTAAATAATAGAGTACCTACTGACTTATTAAAGTAATCGCTTATCTCTATATATTTAGTTTGGACTGCTTCCAAATTAATTACAAGCTTATTTTTAATATGAAATGTTAGAGTACCTAGTCTTACACTTGTGTATTTTATATTAACTTCAGTCTTACTATACATTAATCTGTCTTCGTAATTTGTACCCTACAACCTACTTTAAAGATCTAAGGTGTTTTTGCTTTATTTTGAAGTTGCTGTAGTCTTTCCTTGTTGGCGTTTGAGGTATAGATTAGTGAACAGCAGTATGTAACATGTGGCAGGATTAAAGAGTTATATACGGTCATTTTACTTCCAACTGATAAACACTGGCTGACTCTTCTAAAGAAACCAATTCTTTTATGTACCTATTTTCTTTGACACATAGTCAACGAGATTTAGTTTTAGTTCCCTATCAATAAGAAGTCCTAAGTATTTCATATTTTTTACATGTTCCACATTTTCATTGTTTAAAATGACATTTATGTTTAGTTCTTTCAAAGAGTTGTATAACCAATTTGAACCAATAAACATCCATTTTGATTTAATTTCATCTACTTTTAATTTATCTTCTTTGAATTCAATTTTTGAACACATTACTTAATTCCAGGTTTTCTCCAACAACTGATCGAAATCATTGTCAGCGTAATATATTAACGTATCATCTGCAAAAAGGTGGATTTTAGATTTTTTCAATACCATTCCTGAGGTCACTGATATACAGTATAAACAGCAGTGGCCCTAGGACGCTTCCTTGGAGCACTCTAAAGTTATTTGCAATAGGTTTTGACTTATTATCATTTATCTTAATTATTTGTTTACGATTTGAAAGATAACTCTCAAACCTATGCAGTACCGCATTTGAAAAGCCATATGTTTTTGATTTTAATAATAGTATTTGCCTATCAATGATTTCGAAAGCCCTTTTAAGATCTATAAATACTGCACATATCCCTGTTCCCGGTTGTTTCCATTCAGATATTTTAAACTGTACAGCTCTTTCACGGGAATGTTTACCTCGAAAGCCCGATTGATAAGTACACAATATGTTATTTGAATTTATATATTGGATTACTTGATTGAACACTATTCTAGAATTTTTCGGAAAATGGAAGCATATTTATGGACCTCAAATACACTGCTAACTTAGTATTTGAAACTTTTGGTATTTTTTACTATTGTGGAAGCTTTAAAAAGTTCCGGAAATGTACCCTTTTCCTTGCTTGGTTACGTGTATATCCGCGATGAGTAATTAATTTCTACATTAATTAGAAAAGAATACTTTGGATGGATTAATCATAGACACGATATCCTCATTAAAATTTCACAAAACGCAAATAGCACTAGCTGTTAACTACGTGCTTTAACATGGTGCTTACTACTTCTTAGACAGGACTACTAACTGACTATACGTAGGTTCTTAGAGAACTTTCCAAAAGTTTAGTAGCTCTTGGGTATATAAGGATTATTTTTAGTGATTTAATTCTTTCTCAAATAATTTAGATCACACTCAGTTGATGTAAATAAGTATTTTTTTTTATACATTTATTTAACGTCGGCCTATTTCCGCTACTGAGGCCTAACACCGACGCCTGTAGACGAGCTACCCCCAACCAGGAATTTTGCCGAACCTCTTCCCTTAAGAAGAGTAGGGATCTTTTACTTGCCTAACATTTAATAGACAAGGGACCGACGGCTTTACATCCCCTCCGAAGGATGGTATATCTCCTATACAACCCTCGCCTAAGGTTGTATAGCTTTCGCGCATACACTGATATACAAGCCGCTAGAAGATGTGTGAGGCGAGAACGCGGTTTCCGTTGGATTGGTCACCCATCCAAGTACTAACTGCGCCTGTCGTTGCTTTACATCGCATACCGAAGTATGTACATAGTAAAGACGCACCTACGCTCGCCCCTATGTAAATAAGTAAAGAATATTTAAATCTTAAAAATATTTAATAGTCATAAAACGGTTTATTTATGTAAAAAATTATTGGACTCTATGGTCACTAATCTTGTAGTCTGGAAGTAAATCAGGTCGTCCGGCGTTATAAAAAAAATATTTCCTCAAAAAAACAATAAATTTTTACTTCTAAAATTCTTTGTTGGATGGATAACAGTAAACATAATTCATGATTCTTTTTCATATATTTTCAAAGCACTACACGGACTCCAGGATAACCTTTAGCGTTTACTCCAGTTATCCTATAGGTAGCACCATGATCAGGGGGGAGTAATACGTGGTCGCCAATAGTAAATTTAGCAGTAGTTACGTATATTTCATCCAGATTAGGGCCGCCAAAAGCAAGAGAGGTAACCTAAAAAATAAGAAAATATCAATGAATGAATCAGTGTTTCCTTCCTGCGGAGCAAACATTTTTTATTACACTTTCTATAAAAATTTTCATATTACTTTTTAATGAACAACGTTAAAAAAATACTGAGGCATAGTTTTCTGTTCAAATATTGAGGAAACATGGCTTTTATGACCAAGTTTCGAAAGCTTAACTGTCGTTTTTCTGACACTCCATCTGACCGGCACTTAAAGTATTTTACTACTGCTCACGAGCGGCACTAAAAGTATGTAAAGAAAAAATAGTAGTATTTATTTAATTCATAGATGACGTACGCAATACAGTTTTAGTATAAGGTACTTGACAGCTGACGTGACACCGCGAGATAATGCGACAATTCTCAAATTTACATCGAAGATAAGTAGATAGGCTATGAGAGTTCTGGCACAAAATCCTATGTTATTTCTTATAGAGGTTCATGCTGGTTTTCAAGGTCACTTTTCGCCAGGTTCCGCCCACCTGTAGTTAACTTCACGACTTGCGCGCGCGGGAATTTGAAGGAAATTCAAACGTTGCGCGGGGGGAAACGAGGGGTTTTCCTCCGGGGGCGGCCCTGTTTAGGGGGCTCGCCAATCTTAAATATATTTTGTTTTATTTTAATGTTTTCTTAACTGCCTCTCAAGTTACCGAAGTAACCCCCTGGAAGATCTCAAGGATCTTGTGTTAGGTAAAGAGAGACGAGGCCCTACAATTTATTGTGTACTCCGAACCACTCTTGGGGCAATTTTTTTAATGAAAAATTGTTTCGCCTTGCGGGAATCGAACCCACTGCGCTAGGCAATTCAGTTTGCTAACATATAAGTGACTAGTATTAACTGTTCATTAAAAAAATAAATATTTTAAAGCAAAATTAGGACCCTCGAGGGCCATCTAGGGGCTTTATATTTATTAACAAATTTTTCAGTGACACTTAATCACTTTCAAAAATAATTTTAGTGCGTTTAGGGGCTCATGATTTTGTTATCCCTGGTTCGGACTTTATCTTTACGGCCCTGTGCTAAAGAGGTATGTCGCGACTTTGGCATACAAATAACCATTATGTAAGTTCCTTTCTATTAATAAGTCTTCTATCCACTGCTGTTGGCAACAATACAGATCTGGCATTATTTAGGTATACAATCGATGAGATTATAAATATTAATTTGTGAAATAAAAGTCCATAGTTAAGGAACAATAATTCTGTTAGTGTTTATAGACGAATCTAATTATACTTAAGTGTACCTTCAACATATTCCGCATTTGTTCAATGGGATTAAGGTGTGGTAATCTCCGTGGGCTTTGTAGTGACGTGGTTCCAAAGTTTTCAAATTTATTGAGATTAATACGCGAAAAATGCAGATGATTGAAAACCATTAATGTTGCTCGTTTATTATGTATAAACAAGCGGTCATGTCCGCCGATTTCTTAGAAGTAAACAACGTCACACAGGTGTTTACCCCTTTTTATTTCATCATTTAGATAGCTGTTCACTCGAAGTCTATTTAAAATACATAAACCTCAGTGAGGGATGTGTCTAAGATTCTATTTCCACGAAGAAGAATATCGTTATACAAATCCTAGCAAAAGCAATAATTGTCACTGTCCTCAAAAGAACACTATATCATCATCGTTCTCGTTCTCAACGCTCGTCCACACTGAATTTGTAGCTGATATGGAACTTGGTGATAATATGCCTTTATTCTGCAAATCTGAATTCAGATATGCAAATTATTTATTTATTTATTATGATTTAATATTCCGCCCTCTAAAAGCACATTTGAACTATGCTAAGCCCAGTCAGGCTATTTATTTTTCGATTGCAACAGACACTGGACCGCTAGATGGCGCCTGCTGACTATTTTACATGTCGCTATCCCAAAAAGGTACCTAAATGTACTAAATAGTCAAGTGATCCTCGTGTCGATCGTCACATGCCTACCTTGCACTGATGAGAGCCAACGGCTTGAAACTGCAGTCTGCAAGTGGTGTGTGACGACTGGCACGAGAGCTCCTTTAAGTAGGATCAGTCTTTCGGCTGGTGTTTGTTGCAATCGAAGCATTAGCGTTTGGATGGTAATATGCAATTATTACACTTAACGCGCCAGCTTGTAACTTGTAATTCAGCGCTCGGCGGGGCACATAGCCTGGAGAGTAGCTGTTGGTTGGAGTCTGATTACGTTCCTTATAGTAAAATAAGGATTTTATAGAGGAGTTTGCGACTAAAAATATTATGTTTTAAATGATTACCTGTTCAGCAGGAATTGAAATAGATTCCAGTAGAGTTTCAGGCTTTCGAGGGTCAATTTTAATCACTCGATATCCCTGAAAAACGGCAATCCATAAATTACCATCAGTGTCAATCGCCATTCCATCAGGACCTCCAGAAATATCGTTCTTTTCGAACGTAAATATTGGTTTGCCATTTGCTGTAAAATAGTCGTTGTTAATATTTAAAACTATAAAAAAATCGATTTGAAAATTATTGACTAGGGACGAATATACTTCGGTTTATATCTTGTAGGATGTAATTTAAAAAAAAACTGGAGCAAGAAAAACAACTATCAACAATCTTATGAAAATGGAAAATTCCATCTTATAAGGTATATTATTTAGTCTAAGAACTAAAGAAAACTGATGACTTTAATCACAATATTTGATACAAGCAATTCCACAAAATACGTCCTAAGCATCTTTGGTGTATGGATGGCTTAAATCAGCATAAATGCCGTAGTTCAATACATTTCGTTTACTTACATATAGTTCCATCAGTGATATCAAAGTCGTATTCTTCAACCGTTCCCTTGTGAGTATCGATATAATAAAATTTGTTCAATTCTGTATTCCACGCCAACCCGTTAGAAATCCCAATTTTCTTTATGTGATTAGTAACTTTGCCATTTTTGAACGAAAAGAATGAACCTTTTTCTCTCTTTACTTGGCCATTTACTGGTTCTCCGCCCATGGTTCCTAAAAATAAATTTGGTCCAGGTAACTTTAATTACTGCAGTGCTGGTAATATTTTTATATGTAGTACCCTTAAAAGTTAAAGAACCACTTTATTTATCGGAGATATGAGGCACAGATAGCTACAGTGAAGAAATGGGCGACTCGTGGGGTCGAAATGTTAGCCGACGAATAATAATAATAATAATAATAATAATTTATTTCCATAAGACTTACATAGTAAGTATAGAATATTGTCATACAAAGTAAGTACAAAAGTAATAAATATAAATATAAAATGGTATACACTAAAAGTTAAAGTGATAGCACATAATAAAAATGTAATAAAAAGAAAACAACAATAACAACAAGTCTAAAAATTCTAAAATACAAATAGTTATAAACCCGACGTTACTCTTCGACATTGGCACAATTAAGGTATTCGGATACCGAATAAATACCGTATTTTAAAAGCATAATCTTTACTCTATTTTTAAACACTGCTGCTAGATAATGTTTTTAGAGGCAGGGGTAGTTTGTTGAATAATTTAATAGGCATTATCAAAGGTCCATTAGCTACCAATGAGAGTCTATGATGGGGTATGTCTATATTACAAGTGGGCCTTAAAGAATAATTGTTTATTTCTGATCTGTTGGTAACAAATTTATCTTGATTATTTTTTAAATAGCAAACACAGTTAAAAATATATAGACTAGCAATTGTTAAGATGCCAAGTTCCGGGATTAGATTCCTGCAGGAGTAACGTGCAGTATTTTCTTTTGCAAGATGAAAAGTTCCCCAACTCTACTACTGTTCCCTCAACATATTATACAATAGTTCAACCTTGAATGTACATATCCAAAATAATACATTTTCAAAATATTTAGACTGACATGGTTTCTTAATTGCCATACAGAAAAACAAGTTCTGTTAAGTTTATTTATTAAAGAATCAATGTGATAACCCCAGGATAAGTGAGAATCGAGGTGAAGTCCTAAAAATTTTACTGTATCATTTTGTTTTATACTTTGTCCATTGATTCTTACAAGTACACTTTCATTGAGATGTTTAGGTGTACATAAAAGGAAACTAGTTTTGAGGCTATTAAGTGCAAGGCCATTTTCTTCACAATAATTTTCAATAGATGAAATAACTGTTTTTAATTGTATACTTATGTCTTTAAAGTTATTAGCGGAAACTGATGCTGTAGTATCATCTGCAAATAGAGTGATAAGAGTATTGTTAACCATATTGACATTAACCAGATCATTAATAAATATTATAAATAAAAGAGGTCCCAATACGCTCCCTTGGGGTACACCTGTGTGAGTAAAACAGGCAGAAGATTTAAATACTTCTCCATCATGCTTTAAATGGACTTCTTGTGACCTGTCGTTCAAATAAGATTTAATCCAGTTTAGAGAAGCACCTCTTATCTCATATTTTGAAAGTTTATCCGCCAGCAACTCATGATTTACCGTATCAAAGGCACGAGTTAAGTCAAAAAAAAATAGTGCATCTTGCGTAGACATACTTTTTCTAAATCAAAACTGATTATTTGTAAGCAAGTTTTCAGCCTGTAAAAAGTTAGACAATCTTATGTAATAAGCCTTTTCATAAAGTTTAGAAAAAATTGACAACAAAACCACTCCTCTATAATTAGAAATTTGGGACTTATCACCTTTTTTGTGAATTGGTAGCACAATAGATTTTTTCAAAATACTTGTTAAAGTTCCTTCACAAAAAGATACATTTATTAATATATAATGGGAACACAAATATAATCAATTATATTTAGTAATAATGACCCAGTAATGCCGTCAAACTCACAGGAATCCTTGGAGATTATAGACCTGATGATGTCCCTAACTTCATCACTCGTAACCGGTGTTAAGAAGAGTGAATTAGGATTGAATCTTATATATTTAGAACTATTTTCCACAATCATAGTCAATGATTTTACCGAGTTGATGAAGAACTCATTAAAACTTTCCGCAGCACAATTTAAATAGACACCTAGTGACTCAAGCTCTGGTAAACGATATAGCGAATTAATTTTCGATTATGAATTTCTACACGATTTTATAGACAGACAATTTGACAAATGAATAAGTCTAGACTATCAATACACTCTAGAACGGCCCCAAGTGAGCATATTTTCTAATAATCAAAATTGTGACGCACTTAATTCTTCAATGTATCTTTACCTGCCCATAATCGCCCCGAGGGGTCGCACTTGCCATCGTTGAATCTGTTATCTATAGTATCTGGATCATTGTCTACTTCAAAGAGTTTAGTTATACTCGAAATCTTTTCGCTCTCACCATCCCAACTCACAAGTGCCAGTTCTCTTCCTATACTTATAATGAATTTATCTTTTTCTCCTTCTACAGGTACTATAAGCGAGACATGGTTTGTTCCTGGAAATTAAAAAGATGGTAATTTATTTTGACAAAATTGCGAAGAATGTACAACAGAGTGTATGCGATGAAAGGTATAATGTATATACCTATAATTGCCTTAGTGTGTTTTTTCGTAGCTGGTACATATTTGTTAATGGATTTTCCAAAAATGTCTACAAAATAAAGGCTTTGAGTTTCTGCATCCCAATGGGGGCCTTCTCCCAGCTCAACAATACCAATTTCCTCAACTCTTTCAACTTTAGGCGTCATTGTTTAACAAAATTTGCCGACTACCTACACTAAAACAGAATGTTATTGAATCATTTCAGTGTATGATTTTCAACTAAAACGCCAACATTGTTGACAAATTTAAAATGTTTGTTATAATAGTTATTTGTGTATCAAGGCCGTAAAGTTGATCTTTTTCGGTTGAATCCGAAGATTGCGGCCGAGGCACAGCCGATGGCAAGCAACCTTCTGATAAGATCGAGATAGATCATTTGGCCGAAGTGCGCACAACATATTTTAGGCCACTGTCTCAAAAAGTAAAATAAAATATATTTTTTATTCCAGTATAAATTACTGGAAACCTGGACAACATTTTGCAAGAAGCCTTTTAGGCTGACAGTTTTAATTCGTTTTCAAGTTAATAACGAAAACAAATGAAAACGTTACTAGATAGTTTATTGAGAAACCGTGACATATTTCAAATATTAATGATAAGAGTTCCATCTGCATCGATATGTAACCGCGCAACTTTTTACTCACCAAATACCCGTACTAATGCTATGAACTTTTCGCCATTATCTAAAATATGTCACAATTTTGATTATTTTTGTTCAAGTATTGATATTTTTCACACCAGCCTAAAACATTAAAATCACTTCTTTTAAAGTGATGTATAAATTTTCTTTTTCTATTTCTATGATTTATATTAAGTACTAACTATATTGTTAGATATGTTATATGTGGTATTTATGTATGTTATTTATAATTTTGCGGGACTACTTCCTGCTCTGTAATTGGATTGTTGTAATCTGTAGAGCAGTGTAAATAAAGAAATAAAAATAAATAAAGATAAAGGCGAAAAGGGCACCTTTCTTTGTTAAAGTCACAGTAGAAAATAAATTATATGCGATAGGAGTTTTATATAAGCCTCCAACTTCTCATTATATCAATGTTCGTATACTGATTTATATCATTAGTTATCTACTAGAAAATAATATATTTAGTTTTATTCTGATGGGTGATTTCAATATTAATATTTTAATCAACAATGCTGCCACTGTATATCTAAATAATTTGCTTCAGGATTTTGATTGTAAGCAATTGATTAAAGACCCCACCAGAATAACTATTCAAAATGAATCCCTATTAGATTTAATTATAACTAATTCTGAATTAGATGTTAAAAACGTAGAAGTTTTAGATAAGTGTTTCTCAGACCACAGTGTTACATCTTGTGATATTGAATTGGAAGGCCATGACTGCAAACCTGTAGTAAAAGAGTTTCGTAGCTTCAGAAATTTTAATATAGATTCATTTAATCTGGATGCTTCTGCTATTAATTGGAATATAATTTACAATCTTAATTCTCTAGAGGAAAAAGTTGACTTCTTTAATGCAAATCTATTAAATCTTTTTAATCAGCATGCCCCTCTAAAAAAAGTTACTTTTAAATCAAACAAGCGTCGAGAACCATAGTTTACAGAAACTCTATATGACCTAAAAAAAAAATAAAAAGAAGCCCTGGCTGAGATATAAAAAGACCAGAAGTGCTGCTCATAGACAATATTTTTGCGAAATTCGCAACCCATACCTAATCTAGAATCTAACAAACAACATAATGATATATTTCTGGGAACAAAATTTATGGGTGATATTCAATTTATTTTTAAACCAGTTACTGTTCAAAAAATTGTAGAGATCACAAATAAGCAAAAACCTCACACCATAGGTCCCGATGGATTATCAGCTAAAATGCTACAACTTGTTTTACCATGGATATCAGCCCCACTAACACATATTATTAATATATCGATCGAATTAGGTATTCTACCTTCTCAATGGAAACTATCTTGTATTAAGCCCATACAAAAAAAAAAATCCAGAACAACTTAAAGATCTGCGCCCTATTAGTCTGCTCTCGGTTCCTCTAAAAATTACGGAATCGGCTATATATGAACAACTATCTGTATCAATACTCAATAATTCCTTCTAACCAGTCTGGATTCCGAAAAGGTTTTAGTACTTTTACTTTACTAAGTAATATATCTGACGATATCTTGCGAGCCATTGATACCACGCAAGTCACCTCCCTGACATTACTTGATATGACAAAGGCTTTTGACTCTAGATATTAATTGCTTGATTGCAAAACTAAGCTATTATGGCGTATCTGGAAGTACTTTCTCCTGGTTTCAAAATTATCTCCACGGCAGACAACAGATTACTAGTGTTAATACAGGAAACTCGATACTAACATCAGATTATAGATCAGTTAAATCTGGTGTTCCACAGAGATCTATCCTTGGACCACTTCTTTTTAATATTTTTATTGCGGATGTAGCAAGGCTCCCACTTAATTCAAAATTATACATGTATGCGGATGATATTCAGCTAATGCATAGTTTCTCCTCTACAGAAGCTCAAATGGCTGAATTTTACATAAATAATGATTTACGTCTTATATACGAATGGACAATCCAAAATACTCTTATGCTAAATGCTAACAAAAGCCAAAATATTGTTTTTGGAACATCTCAGCAGCTATTGAATCTTAGAAAACTGAATATTCAAGTAAATAAGGAGATCATTGCATCAACCAACAACGTTAAAAATCTGGGTGTTAATTTTGATCCTTTATTAAATTTCTCTAATCACGTAAATACTATTTGTATAAAAGCTTTTTATTGTTTAAAAAAGTTATATTCATTCAAAAAATATCTAAACACAAATACTAAAATATTGCTTTCTGAAACTATGGTTCTATCGCACTTAAATTACGCAGATACTGTGTACGGTCCTTGTTTCTCACAGGAAGACAAATTCCGTTTGCAAAAAATTCAAAATTGCTGTGTACGATATTTTACAACTGTGCCTCAATTTGGTCATATAACTCCACATTTACGTGCTTTCAACTTATTAAATATGTGTGAAAGGAGATTTATACACATTGTTGGATTCGTATTAAACATTTTCAAAACAGAAAAACCAAATTATCTATTTAATAAAATACATAGACGTTCTGAAATCCACCATAGGGATCTAAGACATGTTGAAAATAAAGTTTGTATTCCCGCTCACAAAAATGCATCTTTTCGGTCTTCCTTTTCATTCATAGTAGCATATATTATTAATAACCAGCATATCAGTGGCAACTGTAAAATGTAAGTTAAAGGAAGACATTATCCTATCAAGATTAGAAAACTTTAATGTACAATTGTTGTAAATTAAATATTTTTTTACATGTATAAATATTTCTGTACTCAGGAAGTGTTGTAAAGCAACATTGTTGATACACTTCCTTTTGGAAAAATGTATGTACCTGTACTGCTTTTTTTCAATAAACGTATTGTATTGTATTGTATTGTAATGGAGTCAAAATAGGATTTGAAGTGGAACTTTTTCCATAAGCAATTTTATGGCTGGAACCTGCTAGGGCGGTGCTAAGGAGAACCCAAAAAATGTTTGTACTTTAAAGACGCTGTTATTAACAGTTTAATCATTTTAACCGCGTTTTTCAACCTAAAAATGTGAATAACTCAAGATATATAGGTCCGAACGGGACAACATAAAAGAAACAAAATCTTTGTAATTAAATTTTCTATAAATCTACGTTTAGTGTAGGTCTTGGGAGTGAAACCATAACCTACAAATGTAAAGAAATGGGCCAAAAATCATGTTTTCTTCATTTTGATGCCCAGAGCCGCTGGGCGAACCAATCAGCTTCAAACTTTCAGAAAATCTACCATTTGCTCTAATAAAAATGTTAAACCCAGTGTGCGCAATTAAATTTGTTATTAAAATTTGAATTGGCCGCCATTTTATGCCATTAAGTCCAAAACGGATCATTTCTTCCACGAAGATGCGTTTGTGGAAGAAAGGGGAAAATAAATAAAAACCACTTACGTCAACAACCGCTACACATGCATCTTATAGAGAAAGTCCCGCTCCATAAATTCATTCTTTAGCATTTTTCTCGTTAAATTGACCGGTTTTGAGATATTCGCTGTGAAACTTCGTGCAAGATCAATTTTTACCTTCGCGCTCCAAACTACCCCTCAGTTTGGACGCTATTACTGCGAAATAGGTGGGGATAAGCTACAAGGTCAGTAGGACATTTATTATACAGAATTTAACGACAAATTTTTATTTCCTATATTTCTTTCTCTTCCAACGAACGGTTTACAGGATGAAAGTGAAAAACCAGCGTCCCCGTTAGGGGTGTTTTTTTGCAAAAAAGGGACTTTCCGTTCCTGAATGGGGTGGGAACTTTTCGGGTATCTATTCCTAACCTTATCGAGAGTACGCATCTCAAATATTATTTCTTTATAAATTATTTCTTCTATAATATCTAATTTGCGTGGACTATTACTTATACGCTTATAAAATAAATAGTAGTTACTTTTTTGGTTCTTTTTCCCATTTCAAGGGCGTAGTCACCACCTCTAAAAAATTAAAATTGAATATCGACAACAACTAAAATCCCGGCGAAATTATATAATATACAACAGTAAATAGTAAACAAATTTAAATTAACTTGTTGAACAACGATTGATTAGAAGCTTGCCTGTACATGCGCATGTTATATCTTACTTCAGTTATATTTGACATTAAATTTTACACGTACATATGCAAACACTTTATTTAAATAACATAACTAATATTTGATTGTTCGATTACTGTATTGAAATTCTTACAATTAAGTTATAAATTAGGTAAGTGAAACATATCTACATGAAACGCGTTATTTAATTGCTTACCTTCTTGTTTATTTTCAATGCTCTCACTTCCACTGATTGCTAAGAACTGCGCTAGACAGCTTAACCTTTTACGTCCTCTATTATTAATTGACCTGTACTAAAGATTGTGTCCATATCGGAGAGATTTATTGTTGTACAGATGCTTGCTTTTTTAATGTAATTCACAACATCGGTGATAATTTTATACAGCAAATATTATATAATCTAGATAACAGATGGATAAAGTGCCATATAAAAATACGTTCTTAACAATTCTTCTTATACTGTTCCTTGCAGACATATAAGCAATGTAAAAATGGTTTTTTATGGGGTTTCTTATATTGGTTTCCAGTTTTAATCATCTCCTGATGATACTAACATGGTTAGCGAAAGACGCGTCTAGTAATGTATTCGAGGGTAGTGTCTAAACGTTTTGGTGTTTTATAAAAGTGATTTTTAGACACCAAAGATTTATTTGTGAAAAATTGCTCTCATACGAAAATGTGTTTATTTTACCATTCCATACAACATAAAATGCGATTCATTAAATCAAAATCACTTTATTCGTCTTTAAAGTCATATTACATGATATTACATATGTCAATAGTAAATAAAATATACATGTAGTGTATTGGAATTGTTTGTATATTATCATAGACTACAGAAAGAAAAACAATAGGCGCCGCAGGCAAAAATTTTACATTTTTCAAGGTCAAAAGCGAAATCACCTTAGTAAGTTAAATATATTGAGTCCTGATTAGTAAATATTATTTAGAAAATTAATTAGACAATCGGATAAACCAAGAGTACAGAGTTTATGTATTATTATCAAGTTAAATCTATTGAGTCCTAGAGAAGTCCGTGTAAATTGTGTCTGTAATTTCACATTAAATGATTCTGCTGTAACAAGGTGACTCAAGTAAGATTCGTTGTTGAAGAGCGGCCTTGTAGTGAAATATAAAAATCCCCCATATCTTAAACCCAACTTCGAATCAAGCATGCTTGGCGGTTTCCACAGATGTATGCACCGAACTTACCAAATTCAGTTCACAATTTAAAACCGTTAGCCTCATTGCTGTGAAGAAAAATGACAACCGAATATGAAAATTTGATGCACACCTCTCAGGATGGTAGCTCAGTGGGTTAGTGCGTCTAAATTTCACTCTGGGAATACCCTAACGAAGTGGGTTCGAGCCCCATCTACTGCGAAATAATTTTCAAATATAAATTATTCCCAAGAAATGGTTCGGATTCCACTATAAACTGTAGGGCCCCATCGCCTTTACTCAGACAAATCTAAATCTCATAGAATTAAGAGGGCCATTCAGATGACCTGGAAGGCGGTTAAGAAAACATTTAAAACAAGACAAACAGACCTCTCACCAAACTATCACTAACATGTTCGCGAAATCACGATACATGTATGTGGTCGATAGCCGCGTTGGTTAAGGCGTGAGGTGGAAATCGCGATTAATCACACGGGTATCGCACCACCGGGTTCGAATCCCGGCTCCGGCACGGTCAGAGGAAATTGTTGTTTGTCCGCGTTTTTTAAATGTGTAATCCCCTTCCGCACAAGCCTCTGGCTTCTGGAATTGTGGGTTTTCTAATTTTTGTGGTGTTTATTTATTTATTTATTTATGTACCAACATGTTTGATGCGCGGTTCGTGTTGATGGTAGGAATCGGCAAGCCGCACAATGAGCAGAGCATTCCAACCGCCAACTACGTTCGTCGTTCTCACACACACCTTCAAGCATGTTCGCCGAGCTAGGTTCTAACTGCTTTTACCAACATGTTCATGTGTATGGGATTTTTACACGCTTTATACCTGTATGTTTGTTTGTATTATGATGTATGTAACTTTTTGAATCGAACGTGATTCTTACCCACTTTAAAACATCAGATTAAACTAAATCAACGACCGACGACAATACAATAATTCGACAACTTTGTCCTAATGTCCTCACCAGGAAAAAAGTGACTAATTTATTGTCGATATTTTGCCGGAGGTGCCGGGGTTATTAATATCAGACCTCTGGGAGAGTTGACCGTTTAATTGTCCATTGTTAGAAACACGGTGAAATAATTAATTAAGTTACAAGGAACTACAGGTTCAAATAATATTACCATTAAATTCTGTCTGTATATTCTTCATTTTAAATTTTTCGAACTAGTTATCATACATGTTTGTTGATTTAATACCAAAAGTAAATATTTACCTAAGTAAACTTTCTTACCATTTTATCTCAATTAGTCGCTCATCAGACTAAATACTTATTATAATTAATTATCTAGATAAAATTTATTTATAGTCAGTACTTATGCATAATAACATAATAAAGATATGGCATGTTTTTACAAAAAATTTTAGCGATAAACCTTCACAGTCCTAGGTCTCGGTCAAGATCAAATGTTAATCGTACAATTGTGTCTGACATAGGTTGGTAGGATTATTGCATAGATAGTTGTGTCACATGTCATATAAAAAATCGACACCTTTATAAAAAGTCGATAAATATTGTCAGATAATTTATATAATCCTTAAATTCAATGTCAGAGTTGTCCAAAAGGGGCCACATGTTCTTGTAAAAAACATACTATATCATATCCTCCGAAGTTTCCGTTTTCGGGAGCCGGGATTCAAACCCAGAAGTGATAGACAGTATCTAGATATGTTAAATCATATTAAATCTACAAGTAAAGTAGCACGCTTTAAAAAACGAAGAATATTTATTTTATTGTTCGTAGTTTCATTTTATGTTTTCGACTTTCATCTCCCAACGTATTTTAAATGGATCCCTTAGATAAAGTAGCTAGGGCTGTTGAAGCAACGGTGTAAAATATTCACCGAAGAATTATTTTAAAAAATTTCGAGGTTTCCACTTTGGAACACCTGAGGACTGCACCAAACTACTCTAAGCATAGCTACTCTGCTACTTAAAAACGCTATCGACAGGGTGTTATATTCAACTGTTCTTTGTTGATATTGAAGACAATATGTAAGGAGCAGTGAAAATTAACATTAATTGCACTTTAAGTCGAAATTGTCTTATACAGGATGTTTTCTACATGTTGCCTTCAATAAAACCGTTAAACAAACATCCTGTGGGTAATTTTTTTTTGAAAGTATTAGAGATGGATGAATAGTTCATCAAACCAAAGAATAGACGAATATGTAGACTAGGAGCTTTCATGAATCAGATGGTCTTTATCTTGAGCCCATGGAACTCATTAGATTATATGATTACCATAATCATAATAATAATTTATTAGTCCAAGAAACCATTTATACGATTTAAGATATGTCAAAATGTATCCGATGTATCAGATGAATCGTAAAATTACAAGTCAACATATAAACAATATAATATGAGTATAATCAGAAACGAGATTAAATCTGTAATAAAATTTGGCCCAAAGACTCTATATAGTTGTTTACAGGCAAGGCTGATAAATGAATAATCAAGTTTCAAACATAGCAGGGGACACGGATGTTAGATAGTATTATCATTAATTATTTTATTTTTATGGAATTATTTTTCGCAGTTATCAACCTACGCTAATTAAAATAAAGTGCTGCTGACCCCCAGTTTACGTATTTTCATAAGATTTTAAATAAACATTAATCTTAACTTCAGCAGTTCCTAAGATGAATATGGTCATGATCCAACGGCTTAGATGTACTGTAATAAAAATTGACTGGTGTTTACTCTGTAAAAAATGATGTTCCTTCCACCACTAACGCTATGTGTCCTTTCGGTAAATTGTAAGGCTAGAAAATGGAATTATGATACGTTGAGTTGTGCCATGAGGAAACGATTGGTTCGAAACTTCCGCTCCCTTCCCGGCATCGAAAATTTATTATCTAGGATAAAAACTAACTTCTAAAATGGGGGCGAGCGTAGGTGCGTCTTTACTATGTACATACTTCGGTATGCGATGTAAAGCAACGACAGGCGCGGTTAGTACTTGGATTGGTGACCATTCCAACGGAAACCGCGTTCTCGCCTCACACATCTTCCAGCGGCTTGTATATCAGTGTATGCGCGGAAGCTATACAACCTTAGGCGAGGGTTGTATAGGAGATATACCATCCTTCGGAGGGGATGTAAAGCCGTCGGTCCCTTGTCTATTAAATGTTAGGCAAGTAAAAGATCCCTACTCTTCTTAAGGGAAGAGGTTCGGCTAAATTCCTGGTTGGGAGTAGCTCGTCTACAGGCGTCGGTGTTAGGCCTCAGTAGCGGAAATAGGCCGACGTTAAATAAATGTATATAAAAAAAAAACTAAAATAATGTTTATTTATAATCCAGTGGAGTGCCAGGAGGTGGACAAAGAAATAAAAATCAACCCTCTAAATCTGGTAGAAAATCAAATTTCAGGCAAAAAAAGTGAAATACAATTTTTTTTATGAAAATTGTTATTCTCCAATGATTTGAAGTTTTGCGAAGTTCGCATCGAAAAGTTGTTACTTCAAGACGATTCTTCGTATGTAACATACCAAGTATTATATTTAGTGGGAAAAGTGGTACGACACAAAAAAGATGCCTGCGAAATGACAAACATTTAATTTTTTTCTCTCCTGGGCGACGAATAGTTCTAAAAATATGGCAACTTAAAGATGGCGTTCGAATGTGGTCGTAATATATTATTGTTTAAATATCAAATATCTCAAAAACAATAAGCCTCACGTTAACCATGAATATAATGGAACGTAAAGGTAATATTGTTCCCTTTAAAATTAGTATTTCACTACCCCTATAGTTTAAGACTAACGGAATTATGAGCAAAATAAAAAAGAAAATTTAAAAAAATCTCTATTTGCTTTTAATAACATGCAGTATCACTAACAAGCTCAATTTTTTAAAGTATTTTTAAAGCGATTATTTTATGAAATATTATACTTTGAACAAAGAAAAATATTGTGGTACTGCTGGATTTTTTTTCGGAATAACTCAAATATTATTGCATTAAATAAGAAAATGATGGTAAGAAAATTATTTATTATTTCCTAATGTTCATTTTAATATTTTATCATTTTTTCGTTTAATAAAACAAAAATCTGACTTTTTTGTTCGCGTTTTCCGATTGAAGACGCAAGTTTTAAACCATTATTTTCAACTGATTTGGAACGCACGATGTGCACCTTGATGTGTGGCAATAAATTTAGTTCCTTTTATACGAAATAGTGGAACTTTTGGTCTATTAGCCCAGGCGGTATTTGTTTTGGGTTCGGTGAATCAGGTAGTATGGGAGATTTTTGGCTTAATCGCTCCTAAAAATAATAAGAAATGATAATTTCACTTCACAATTTTGTTCGCAAATTGTTCGCTTACTTTTATAGGTTTGTAATATACGTCGGCTTGTTTGATGACAATATGCCGCTTCACCCAACGGCGATAATAATTATGTCGTAAAGTTTTTGTTATGTTTTTTGAGTGCCAATAACAGATGAACTCGATTATACTTTACTACATATTTATTTTTTGTAAATATAGTAATGTATTCTATCGGTTAAAATATTCCTTTCATCGACCCAAAAGTATATTAACCACATGGTCAGGTTAATCCTGGGTAATTATTATTTATATGAGCTATAACATACAGATACCTTTTGTTCTACGTCTTCGAAAGTTGGTACACATGTACAAGTTGTAGAATTGCATCTTTCTGTATGGTTACCAACTTCATTCATTACTTAGGGCAAATCGCCTATCTTGTATAGAAAGATCTTTTGTGTCAAAAATGAATGAGGTTGTAATAAAACTCATTAAAAATATAATGATACCACATGTTTATTTATCATTTCTTTACAAATGCAAGTTAAACATAGCAAACGAGATTATAGTTTCACTCGGACTCCAGGTAGCCCTTTCGTGTTTATTCCTGTAACCTTGTAAGTTGCTCCATCATCGGATGTTAGTTTTACATTTTCGATAGCTATTCTTCCAGTAGTGACATACAGCTCGTCCAAATTTGGTCCTCCAAAGGCCACGGCCGTAACCTATTTTTGAAAAAAGGAAAGTATTTGTTTATAATGTCAGCAAAAGTAGTTCTAATTTCAAAAAACAATCGGTCTGTCCACAAAAAAATTAATATACATTAAAAGTAGTGCAACATAGAGAGTTTTACCTAATAATAACATTAGTAGAATTGTGGTTGAAAAAAGTCAATCCGAACAACAGCAGCAGCCGTAGAAATTACTTGCTTTATTTCAGTTAGATAAACGCGTATGACGTCACATGCTTGCTGATTCGGCAGGCGCCAGATCATCTGTACGTTCTAGTTAGAACAAAGTTTGAATTCACGGCAGTAATAGTGCCTTTACTATTTAGAACGTCAAATAGAATTTGTTTATTGTGGTCAAATATGGAAGAGGGTTTCCAGAAAGGAGATTCACATAATTTGCCGAACGTAGACGTGATTATGGTATCCGATTTTCTTTCAAAGCATATACGATTATGACTAATAGCGACAAAAATATCCGCCTCGTTCTACCTCATGATAGTTACAAAATGATCTACGTCGCACTATAGCAACACCTAGAGTATCGCGTAGCAGGCATGTGACATCATTCGCCTAGGCTCGCGCTAAGGGAGCGTTTTCTAGCCTCGACGTGTTGAGGTAATCTCTACTACAAATAACGCCGAAAGTAAATGATACTTTTTAGAACATTTGTAGGGGTTTATAGCACCCATAAATCTATCATTTTCAATTAAAAACTAAATTTTATGGACAGATTTATTCATAATTCAAGACTGGATATACCCTATTTTATGTAGCAACGGTACTTGTAACTTATACTTGTATGTTTAACTTGTCAACTTATGTAAATACTCAACAACAACAACAACAACAACTACTACTACTACTACTACAACTCAAAAATAGTACAATTCCGAAAAGTGAGTGAAAGTACTATTCGAATATATTTTCACATTTCTGTACAGTGAAAAAGTACATTACATTAATAAAGTGCATTTTAACAAGGGTAAAATTAAACTGCTTGAATATCTAAAAAATGTACTATTACATTTAAATGGACAACGATAATGCACAATGTTTGTGTATTTCATGGGGTTATTCTAAAATTGTACATTGTACAACAATATGAAAAAAACCGACCCAAATACGTTGACCATTAAGAGGTATGAAATAAATAATATGGAATATCATGCCCTTGAAATTTGCAATTCTAATTTCTTCTGGATTATGTCAGTGGATGCTGTTTTGAATATTACTATTTTTTAATACTACGAATATTAGTACTTAATAGTTCAATATTATACTCGTATGTTTATTTGATTTTTATGTGTTGAAAAAGTTCACACAGATCTGTTAAAAATTTATGGTAGTCATTCTTACTGATATTAATATTTTGTCATTTAATGTATTTTTTCTTACTTCATGTATTCTATTTGAAATTTTTAATTAATTAGTAATAATTAAAAAAATCGTATTGGTAATCGTGTTGAACATATTCTAAACAATGGCGAAGGATCTGGTGTCACGTTAATAATTAAAAGAGTGATGATGTTACAGTTTCCTGAAAGTCCACAGACATGAAACTTTGCTAAATGCTTCTCGACAACATACTCTTTCAAAATCCAAACCATTTTTTTATTCATAACTATCATTTTAAACAACGAAATTTTAGTGAAGCACAAAACAGAAGAATGTATTTAATTTGGCTGTAGAAGTAAATCTACATACCTTCTAGAAAGTTAGGAACGAACTATGCTCAAGGGTTGACACCCAAAAATTTTTACAGGGATGAAAATAGTAGTTTGCGCAAACGTTTCAATAATTAAGAAGAAAGTATTTTTGTTTCTACTCTACGAATTTAATGGTTTCAGAGAGATGTGTTTTTACGCGGTAAAACAGACTGCAAGCAACTCCACCATTATTTAAGTCGTCATTAACAATAATGCCGACAACTGCTACTGAATAGTTTAGAAGGAATAATTTTGAATTCAAGCAGTAGTAACTTTCTAAATTAGAAACCGGAGGAAAATATAAAACGGGAACTTATGAAACTTTTACTTTAAAGCAACAAAACAATAAATGCTTATGAAAAGTCCTTTATCTTTAGATTGTTTTGATTTATGAAAACCAAATTACATGATATTTTTGTGATTGATTCTAAAACATGGTTACACAGATAAACAGGTGAACAGAAAGGTAGACAGACGAATACTGACAAGGGACATTTTAAAACTGTGTGTCTTTAATGTATGATGATTTATTCCATTATATGAGCGTTGGTAGTACAGAAATGACGGATGGTGAAAGATTTAATGAAATTTCACTTAATAATATTTCGATTTTTATGAAAAAAAAAACTGATTATTTGCAAGGAGTTAAGGACGTAGTGTTCCCTAAGTCCTTTGCGTCATATCGATAGCGAGACGACTTCAATATGCATACTGACTTTTAGGAAAAATCAAGTGGATAGCACCTTCACAAGCACAGTAATTTTTACAGACGAAACCACAAATTGCACATATGTGATGAGGAGAATCTACATAGTGACAACCAAACTAGAAATCAGCATAGATTTTGTGGAAATAATTGGGCAGGAATAATGGGCAATGAGTCAATTGTACCATTTGTTTTTAACAACCGTTTAAATTGGGACGTATAATTGGACTTCTTCAGGATCATTCTTACATGCCTTTAGATAGCGTTCCTTTGCAAACACAGCTAATCCTGTGGTTCATGGACGATGAAGCTCCCCTTCAATTCCATATTATTCTACACTGTCATTTAAATAACACTTTTCCAAATTGTTGAATTGAAAGATTAACGATTAAATCCATTGAATATTTTCGACATTTATTCAAACAAGGGAAGAATTCTTAGAGATACTTTTTCATTGTGAAGGTATACAAAAATTTCATTAAGTCTGATAGTTTAAAAATTATAAGTAAAAAATTGTTTTCATCCTGCGCGTAACGCAGTAACGAAGGCAAGTAGAAAAAAATATGTGATACCGAAATTAGTTTGACCTTATCTACACTCCTTTGAATACTTGCTCTAAAGATCTGGGAAACCTTGTATGTAGAATTAGCTCTTATAAATCCTGATGTAAACTACATACCTTTATATATCGGATGATAACGAAATTAGCCCCGTTCAAATTTCTCGGTTGCTTTTAGGAATAATATTTTGAAATTTTTGCATATCATTTGCTACACAAAAAGCCACATTTTGCACTTACTAAGTAATGGTCTCAGGAAAATTTACATGAATTTAGAGGAGGAAATCACGTCAAGGAATTGTGGATACTGGCATCATAGGTCCTATTTTATTTCAGGGGACTTTAAATGGAATTAGGTACCTGAACTTTTTGGAAAATGAAATTGAGGGTTTTTCAGGACAATTACCTATGAATTTGAGAAGAAGCATTTATTACCAACAAGATGGTGCTCCGCCATATAACCTTCGAGATGTCTCTAATTATTTAGAAAACAGATTTCAAAATAGAGTCATTTCGACATATTAGTGAGCAAGATGGCCTACCAGATCACCTGATCTAACTCCTATGGATTTTTCCTATGGGAGTACGTCAAAGAATGAGTTTCTTCATCATCTCCAAGAAACCCCCAGGAGTTGGAAACCAAAATTCGCCAAGCTTTTGCAACAATAGCTGAGCAAATGTTAGACCGGGTGGTAAGGGAAACCATCAGTATGGCTCAAAAATTAACTGAACTTGAAGGAATGCATTTTGAACAATGGTTATAATTTAATTTTCCCCTATCTTATAAATAATTATGAATAAATTCTGTAAATTTTATTTAATCTCTGTGTATTTTTTAACATTACCAATTGGTAAATGTATTATACATCAAATGAAAGGTTAATGTTTTGGGCTTTGTTGGTGCAAGTAAAATAGGTTACCATTTAAAAAAATTGAATAAAATCCATTTGCTTTTTATGTATTTTCGAAAATTTGTTTTTGAATTTAAAATAGTGATTTTGGCACGAAATAAACTTTTATTTTAAAAATAAACACCCCAGAAATTAGCAACCCCCAATTCCAGAAGCCAGGGCTTGTGCGGAAGGGGGTTACACGGTGAAAAAATGCGGACACACAACCATTTCCTCCGACAGTGCCGAAGCCAGGATTCGAACCCGGTGGTGCGATGTCTGTGTGATTAATCGCGATTGCCACCTCGCGCCTTAACCCACTCGGCTATCGACAAGACGAAATACTGAAATAATAATATTGAAATACAATAATAACAATTATAGTTATACATCAGATACAAGGCCTACTGGTTACATTTTTTGAAAACACAGTCTTGTAGTTGCCAATTTATCTTTTTCACTTTCTCGAATATATGACGCCATTTGAAAAAAATTACCTAGTTGTGATATATCATTATAACGAGAATTTCATGTGGAATTTAAATATTCAAAAATATATGTAGGTTGTTATTTAAAAATCAAAAGTTGTTGCTACCTCCAGTTGGACCGAAAGTGATACTTTTTCACTTAATAAGTGTAAAATGTAAGCCACATTTTACACTTATTTTTGTCACAAATGATATGCAAATTGGAATGGGACTAATCTCGTTCTCACCCGGTATACATAGAAATTTTTTTTAAAATGAATTAACGCTACTACTGAATATTGGATCTGCCATGAAGTCCCCTTAAAATATATTCGGCAATACGCCTTAACATTAAATTTTTGCTGAATTTTCATAGAGTAATACCTCTTGAGCAGGAAACTTGATACTGTCCAATAAAGTTTCTGGTTTTCGTGGATCAATTTTGATTAATTTAGAAGTCGTAGGAACAGCTACCCACAAATTTCCATCAACATCAATTGTCATACCGTCGAAGAAACCTCCAAGGTCGTGCTTTTCCAAGGTAAATATGGGTTTTCCATTTGCTGAAATAATATACAATACATAAGTAAATACATAACCAGAGTGAAATAGTAAAATAAAGGAACCAGAATACTGGGATTGTAGTTTATTTTATTATAGTTCGTGTGCCAGCCTCCAATATCTAACAATTTGGGGGGGAGGGGGGTTGGGTGTATAACAATACATGGAAAAGTTTATGTGGTTTATGGAAAAGTTATCGAATACTAATCCCTTATTTTTTATAGGCAAGTAAAAGGTAAAAGATCCCTACTCTTCGAAATAGAAGAGGTTAGGGAAAATTCCTGGTAGGAGGTAGCTCGTCTACAGGCGTCGGTGATATACCTCAGTAGCCATATGGAAACCCTCGACATTGGAAACATATACAGTAATTTAGTAATTATAAAGACCTAATCAAGAATTCCTGCAAATATTATTGTGTCCCCCAAATTATACCAAAATGTCACCTGGCATACGAACTATTATTAACATCTGTTTTTAACTGACTACGAAGCCAAATTGTATCATGCATTTTCTTGTCTCTTGTTAATCTATAGCACACAAACACAACCTATCGCAAATATAATCACAGAGAAATCTCTTAAACAAAGAAGAAAGTATGGTCGAAATCCTGTTTACAAAAATATGCACCTGTTTTAGATATTTTCCTGGATTATTTTCATGAAAAAAATCGAAGATAAAGCATATTTCCGAAGAATGAGTGAACATTGATATATTACAGCTAAATAATAGTTTCTTTTTCACTGTAAAAAATCTCATGTACTTACATATCGTCCCTTCATCGATATCAAAATCAAACTCGTCCACCGTGCCCTTACGTGAATCGATATAGTAAAACTTTTTCAATTCTTCATTAAATGCAAGTCCGTTTGAGATATCCAGGTTTGTTAAGTGGGTAAATATCTTCTTCTTTGAGAAACTGTATAAGGTTCCCTTACCATCGGGAATATTCTCAAGGATTACTGGTGGGGCACCTATGGTACCTATACGTAGAAACAGGCATGTACAAATTGTCTTTCATTTATTGTAGATTAAAGAATTAAAATATTATTTACCTGCCCATAATCTTCCGGAAGGATCGGCCTTCCCATCATTAAATACATTTCCTGTACCCTCGTCCACTTCATATAACGTTTTCACAATGGAAACTTTGTCACTTTCACCATTCCATGAAATTAGAGCTACTTTACGGTCTATACTTATAATAAACTGGTCAGTTTTTCCTTTCACGGGGACGATGAAAGACACGTTATTACCTTGAATTAAAATTAATATTTTCAGTTACAAAAATAGAAAAAAAAATCCGCTATACGCATGTATTTTTAAAATATACTCACCTATATGAGCTTGTGTGTGTTTTTTTGTAACAGGTACATATTTATGAATTGAGTGTCCATTAATATCAACAAAATAAAGCGTCTGAGTTTCTGCGTCCCAATGCGGAGCTTCTCCCAGATCTAAAATACTATCAACTACTTTTTCTACTTTTGGTACCATTATATACTGAACGAAAATGTTTCTTCCAATGCAGCTGTATAATCTATAATGTGGCGTATATTAAAAGTTTATGTTTTTATATATATTCAGAAGCACACAGAGGCGTGCATTGTGTTTATTTTTTTTTTGTGATAACATGTATGTGATTGATTGCCAAAATTCGCGAACGCTGGAAACAAGGTTATCAAACAATCTATTAGCAGGGGAGCCCACGACCAGAATTTTCGACATGAAGATTTCAATGATTTTTCAATAGTTTATATCTCTCCGAAGAAAAAGATCCCTTACGACTGACGTCTCTGGGGTTGCTAAAGGGGTAAATTCTTTTATTGAACATGTAAACCTCATTTTCCACCCCCAATTCAGCAACTTGCAAAGTTTCCAACGAAATCGGTTAAAATTCATACCAAGGGGTTTTTTGCAGTCACTGATTATGATATTTTAAAATTAGGTTAAATATTAATTGATGAAAATCACCTAATAACTTTCTAGGCATCTTTGATTATTTTTAAAGCGAGTTTCTATTTTAACACTCACCAAAATTTGTGAAAGTTTCTCATAGAATGTCGTTGAAATGCTACCGCAAGTCTCATTTGCAAGTTACGGTTGTAAATGCCTTGTTATTTTATTCCAAATTTACACATAATGAAAAGCATAGAATTTAGAGACTCGTGAAGATGTTTTAATTAAATTGATGTTACACAAGTTTTACACAAATGTTGGTAAAATTTACAAAGGAAGCTGTGAGGTTCCTTCCCATTGCTGATTGATTTATTGTGAAAATCCTGGTGACGAGTTATTAGAAAAACACGTCCCACCATCTACTTTTATGTACCTTTGTATTATGTAGAAATAAATAAACATATTGGCCATTTACGTGATCTAATGTAGATTTTTGCTCTTCGTATGGTTTTTTGATATATCCTCACGCGCACAGATACATGGCTTGGATTTTCGCCTTGAAAGTAACGATCGTATGACCTGAAATTTTTAATGACCTTCATTTCAAGCCCTATAGCCAAAACCTAACCGCTCTGACGGTCAATTACAAGGATTAACTTGGCCTTAACATATTTCTGTTGATATCATACAAGACACACGCAAGACACGTTGAAATTACATAACAAAATCCTGAAGGGAATATAGATCATTCTTGCAAGTTATTTCAGTAGCTGTAGTGGTTGTTATGGTATATAATACGTATCATTAAAAAATTAACTCGAAAAAATATCAAAATTTTTCAATCCCTTTTGGATTGAAAAATAATCAAATTAGTAAAAAACTACGTTTTCCAAAAGTATTTTCTGAAACAACGATAATTCCTAAATATGCCCAAAATATCGTCAAGCCCTGTATAACATTCAATATGCCAATTTTAGAGCTTTAACTTTATGAAATAATAGCTTTAAAATTACAACCCCATATAATATGAAACAACTCCGAAAACACGTTTTATTAAATTTTTTACAAGCCATTTTTCGTTCAATCTACGTATCTATTCGATATTGCGTCTTAAATAATAAATTACCATTTATTTTTGTACACAACATTCTTCAGCTCCTCGATTAATATCAATATTTACTTTAGTTCCTTTAATATATGCGTATATGCACGAATTCCTTTTATATCAACTGTACAACCTGTGGTACAGTTCGAACATGTCATCAAAACTTACTTCATTCGTTCATCTCGGACTAAACAGCATTTAGTATGACCGCAGCCCGATGATAAGTGCTCGCCTGCGGAATCGTTTTATGAGGGCGAGTCCAAAATTTAGCAAATAAATTCGGACAAAATTTATCAAATAACTTCTAAAGTAACGCTGACTTGGATTTCATTTAAACAACAAAAGATTTCTTATTTTAAGACCAAAACAATAACAAATATTCTTTCCTATTATTTGGGTTTTCTACCACATGTATTGTTATCCTCTTCAAAACAAATCACCGAATCTACAAAATAATAGAATTATTGGAAAAAAGCCTCTGCGCCCGTGACGTTTACGCCAAAGGAAAAGTCAGAGGTTATGTTTTGCAAATAATATAAATCGGAATAAACACAGAAATAATGTATTTTGCTGACGTTTCGGAAAGTAATCTCTTTCCGTTTTCAAAGCTTTTTTTGGAGGAACTCTTATTTTGCTGTGTATGTCAAATACACAGCTTTAAGATTCTGTTTATGTTATTTCCATAGATACTTGCTACTTACACAGAACATAGAACTGATGATATTTTCTTTTAGATAATGTTGAGTTTGTTAAGTTCTTCTTTTAACATTGGTAGCCAGGTTGTACAAATATCTACAGAACAATTCGATACGCACTTATCTTCATTTAATAAGATTATTGCTGATTCTTTAATTTTTCTTTTTTTGGTATGTTTCTTTTGTTAAAATTTTTGCCGAGTCCCAGTTTATTCTATGTCTGTTTTCCCAAGCATGTTCACAAATCTTTTCTAAATTTATGTAAATGCGTACCTTTTTGCAGATTAAAATATTTTTCGTAACTCAACCTGACATTCTGGATTATAAACTGATAATCCTGTTCTATAATGTTCCTGCTTAGTTCATTCTCCGTGTAAGTAATGTCACCAATAGTTCGTTCTTTTTGGTATCTATGATATTGAATTCTTTCCCTAACCATGGACTTGCTCGCAAAAGAAACAGATATCAAAAAAAGAAAAATTAAAGAATCAGCAATAATCTTATTAAATGAAGAAGTGCGTATCGAATTGTTCTGTAGATATATGTACAACCTGGCTACCAATGTTAAAAGAAGAACTTAACAAACTTAACATTATCTAAAAGAAAATATCATCAGTTCTATGTTCTGTGTAAGTAGTAAGTATATATGGAAGTAACATAAACAGAATCTTAAAGCTGTGTATTTGACATACACAGCAAAATAAGAGTTCTTCCAAAAAAAAGCTTTGAAGACGGAAAGAGATTACTTTCCGAAACGTCAGCAAAATACATTATTTCTGTGCTTATTCCGATTTATATTATTTGCAAAACATAACCTCTGACTTTTCCTTTGGCGTAAACGTCACGGGCGCGGAGGCTTTTTTCCAATAATTCTATTATTTTGTAGATTCGGTGATTTGTTTTGAAGAGGATAACAATACATGTGGTAGAAAACCCAAATAATAGGAAAGAATATTCGTAGAATGCCACAAATTACTTTCAGACAATATTTAAAACAATAACAACTTTCAATTCTGAATTCAATTAATTTCACTTTTATGATGCAATATTGCGCAATCCTCACCCACATTGAATGGGTGGGGACATATCCAGCTTCAGACCCCGCCCGCACGGAATGAGTGGTAGCTATCCAGATCACAAAACAACGATCGTGCAAGACTCGCGGTGATTAACGCAACAGTAGCGATAGTATAAAAGGCCGCGTGCGACGAATTTCAGGCAAATCAATTCCGGTAGGCGTACTTAAACCTATCTGCGAATTCTTCGTTGGCTGCTCCAAGTAAAAAATGTCAATTTTATTCTGCCCTTGCACATTTAATACAAAGTGAATTTAACAAACACTCAGTTAATATTTTATTTTTCTAAGACAAAACTTTCGTTGTTGTAAAGTTATCATTTTACAATCTACATTTATGTTAATTTTAAGTGCATCAAACTGTGTTAAGTATTTTAAATATATATTATAATTTCGTTTTAAAAACTAGTGTGATATTTCAAGAAGCAATATACAGGCTGGTGAAAGAATACCGTGCTACAGACAATTAAATCTATTTTTTGAACTTTTACTGAAACCAAGTGCTCCAACTACATATACTGGGTGAAGCCTTTGTCCCTTGTGCAAAAAATTTTAAAAAAATTTCATAAATGAAACTGATATTTCCTAATCAGAAATGGGTGCACGAAAGCCTTCAAGAGTCTCATATAAGCTTTGAGCTAGTGATATATTTTTAACTCGTCGACGAAGACAAATTCGTATTCACGGTTCATTGAGTTTGAGGTCTGTTTAATGCGTCCAGTTTTTGTGCTTAATTTTACGATAATATACTTAATATACGATATCCATCATATATCATTGTATTGTATGTTGTTCAAAATTTTTCCGCCCTTATTGGTCTGGTATTGAATTATTTATTATCAGGATTGAGTTTACCCCATCGATCCTAAAATCTAGCTCAGATGTAGGAACTGCCACTGGATGTATACTTATTTTATCAAATATTATTTAAACCTGACCAATAATTGAGATAACATGTCGCAGTTAATATAATTTTATAGGCGGTTATGCATAGAAGCAAAGGGAACAAAGGGGAAGTGTTTAATTTTTTTAAATAATGCATTCAGTATGTTAATTCACAAAGCAGGATAACATAATTCTGATAAATAATAATATTAAATATTTATGTACCTAATAAATAATGTTCTGAAAATAAGCACATAAATATCGTTAATCCGAGTACTTTTTTAGATAATTTAATTAAAAATTATGTTCTTTTTTTTTCAGTAACATTTTTTATAGGGGGTCATCTAAAAAAGTTAAAGATGACATAACCGCAAACCATTGCTTATATGTATTATCAAAATTTGTATCCAACGGCTTTCGATTGTATGCTGAAGAATGTATTTTTTGTGTAAACCAAATAAAATCAACAAAATTTTTACGTGGCATAATTCAAGGTCGTCTGTCTGTTTGTGAATTTATTTATTTAGTTATTTTAAAGACGGAAACCTCCCTGAATAGTCCTGAGGATGATTCGAAATATATTGAACCGTCGACTATATCAGAAATTGAATTTCTATAAGTTCCTGGCCTATCCCCATTAAAAACAACCTCTACAAAATAACAAGGCTATCAGTGTTCTTAACGTTATTTTCTTTCTTGGGTGTCTTTAGATTTGAACTAGTCGCTGTCTTGCTGGCTGGGAGGATTTCTATGTTTTCGAAAAATATCCTTTTTGAGATCCTATCCTCCTTCAGTTTCTTGGTCCAATGTTACAATTGTGTGTATCTTCTCGAGTGCATATTATTGTTTCTTCTATAAATACATCTACACACACATACCTTTGTATTGAATATGAATACATAAAGACTAATTAGGAAATTATAATTCTTTACTTTATTGTAATTATTATAACTTTATTATAAAAATGTAAATTGAAGTTATATAATATTATGCAATCTTCATTAGAGAGTAAGAATAAACATGTTTGTAACGTAAGTGGTAGTGCTCTTATGTTTATAATACCACCCTAACTCCAGGAAACCCTTTGGCACCCAATCCTGTAACTCTGTAAGTGACTCCATCCTTTGGAGATGATGGTGCGACACCTTTAAAAGGCAATCGTCCAGTAGTTACGTATAATTCATCTAAATTGGGACCACCAAAAGTAGCAGACGTTACCTAAAATATAAAGCCAGTTAGTTCCTCTTTTCCTCACCCATATTGCTGCGCCCACAAAATTCTTTTTTTTTTCACTGTTTATCAAAATTCGTATAATGGGATTGGTTTCGGAAAAAACTTTAAACGGTCCTAAGAAATTTAGCAACTAGGTGACATACAAGTAAGAGTAAAAAATGACAACATTAAAAAGAAATGTAAAATCGCACATTCTTACACACATTTACACACATTTACAACTTTTAATTGGATGGTACATAGATAGAGAGATAAATAGAGGAGGTGGTTATTTGGCCTTTATCACTGCGACCTTTTCAGGTCTATTGTGGTGCTCCTAGGATATATTCCTTACAGTACCTTATAGTTTTATTGGGGCTTTGAGTGCGCCTTCCTTGGCCAGTTTATCAGCCTTTTTGTTTTCTATGTGTCCCTCGTGTTCAGGTACCCATGCTAAGGTCACTCTGTTCTGACTTTCCAGCTCTGTAAGGGCCGTCAAGCAGTCCCACACCAATCTTGAGTTTGCATGGAACTGATTGCTTTTATTGCCGCTTGGCGCTCAGAGAAATTGGCAATCGACTGGTTGGCAGCACCTTGTGCTATTATCTCCCTTGCGCAACAGTATATGGCACTCACTTTAGCCTGAAACATCGTTGCGTATTCCCCTAGACTTACTGGGATACTGACTTTTGACCTTGTCCCGTAAATCCCGGCTCCGACTCCTTGTTCTGCCTTAGAGCCGTCAGTGTACCAGACTGTTTGTGCTGTTATGGGGGGACCGTTTTTCCAGTCTTCCCTGTCTGGTATTACAGCCTTAAAGTTTTTATTGAAGTTATACCTTGGGACCATTACGTCCGTGGGCTTGCCTAGAAGAGGATCTGCCATCATCTCTGAGTATAACTTCTGGTACTCCGCCCTGTGTTGCCGGCTGATTGGCGTTTGGTCTTGCATTAACCTGTGCACTACCGACCGAGCTTCGCCTTATATGAATGGTGGCAGGTCCAAGAGATCCTCAAGTGCAGCCGTAGGAGCAGTTTTTATGGACCCCGTAGCGCACAGGCAAGTAAGCCTTTGTACGCCACCTAACAGCCTTATTGCTCCCGACTGCACCGTCTAATCCACCATATCACTGATCCATAGGTTATCATGGGCCTTACTACCCTGGTGTATAACGACAAATTCATTTTGGGAATTAGCCCTCAGTTTTTCCACACATTTCCCTACACCTTCCCAGAACGATTGTTGCTTTCTGTGTGACTTTTTGGATTTGGGAATTCCATGTTAATTTTTGGTCAAAGATGACTCCGAAATATTTTACCTTACACGATGTTGGATAACAAAATGATCTATAAAATAAAGTGCTTTAGTAGGAAAATATGTTAATACCTGCGCTGCTGGAATCTGGATGCTCTCCACTATGATTTCTGGCTTTCGTGGATCAATTTTTATAACTCTGGATTCATTAAACACAGCCACCCACAAATTTCCATCCGTATCAATTGTCATGCCATCTAGCGCTGACTTTTCCAATCCACCTTCTTCATGTAAAGTAAATACTGGCTTCCCATTTGCTGAAAAAATAATAATGTAATGAAGCATTTTCTCTGAGAAAATATTTCTTTCTATGAGGTAAATCATTATTGTATTATAAATAATAAATACCACACCTCAGAAATTAAACAACCCCCAATTCCAGAGGCCATAGAAAACCAATTTGTTTTATCAAGTTGATGTCTAGAAAGATTCAAGTTCAAAATTGAAAAATTACAAGTTGCTAGGGGATGAAAAATAAATAACTACAAGAAAATTACAGAAGACTGCAGGGGTTGAAAATTTTAGAAAAGGTAAACATTAAAATATACGAGAGAAAAATTAATGATCTCAAAATTCTGACATGTTGGAAAGAGAAGACAATTATAAATTATTTTAAGGTGCAGAAAACGATTCCTAGTGGAACGGAGTGAAACAGATATGGCCCCAGTGCATTAATTAATAATAAATCCTGGTAATTATGTTACCAGTTAACTTCATTACTATTTATCTATCTGAAGAATAAACAAATAAGATTGGCCATTTGCGTGATCGTCTAGTTTTGTTAGTGTAGGACCCAAATTTCGTTGTGTGTGTGTAGTGACCCTTTTTAATTTACCCCAGGTTCTTTTATATAAAGTTTAATATTACTTGTTTCTGTCTGATACTGTATACCTTAGAAAATTAATCACTCCGTTAATTGAAATACCTGGTAAACTTGAACAGTGAACAAATAAAAGTAGCAGTAAACAATAGACAGTGTGTCTATTAATTGAGAGACCTAGTTAATTATATATGTTATTTATGTAGTATTTTATTACTCAAGATTGCACTGTACATTTATAGTTGAAGTTTGTTTTCTATTTTGCTTTGAGACAAAACCATTTATTTAGTTTATTACTTATATGACGAAAAGTTTACTTACTTTGCAAACGCAAATTTCCCTAGTAAGATATTTAGAAAGTGAAATTTTGTGAATTAAAATCGTGAATGAAATCATAACTGAATAACTGGTAATATAATATTATATTTTCTTGTTGAAACGCAAAGCTAATATTTTTAAAAAAATCTAATATTCTTTTAGTACCACAAATGCGTCATTTAAACCTTTTTTAAACACCCCGTAACCAGAACATGAATGCAATTGCAAATGATAAAGTAGAGTCTCGAAATAAGAAAGTAATCACCTTTAGAAATTTAACCCAGCTGAATTTCTGTGCGCCCTGTATAGCGTTATATCGCCCGTGAATGCTCTCCTCCAGGTTCTACATGTTTAACGTCCTCGTCGAGCATGTCGGTGGTTGAGAAGAATTCGTTAAAATAAGATGTAAGTTATAATATTGTTTGGCTAGTAGTTTATACGGCTGATTTAGTGAAAAATATCCCAAAATAATTTGTTAGGCTCGGCGAGAAACTCGCGACGTAGCTTGGAATGACTTCAAAGGCAAATATAAAGTTCGGCGAAAAATATCGCGACGTAACTTCGAGATGTTTCCAATTTAATTTCCAAAGCTCGGCGAAAATATCGCGACGTAGCTTAAAAGGTGTTGTCTTCAGATGCCGTCTAGCTTCTCTTCTTTTCAATACCACGCCGTCTTCCTTTTATATTGTTCCTGATGTCACCCTTCTACCCGGATTATGCATCTCCGCTTGTTTCTTGTGGGAATATGTTTATTTTAACACTATTATAATATTCGACACTGTGCAACACTTTAGAGTGACGCTGAACTTTCTATCCTTCTCTATGGTTAAGCTAGAAACGTGTAGGCGATTCCATACTATGGGAATGCACGAAGTACTTGAAGTTTATCTGAATATACGATAAACAAACCCTGCGACTCGACTAGATTTTATGTAAATTCTGTCTCAAAATTGTAGCGTTTAACTTTGCTTTAAAAGAATATAATTTTAAAATTGCATTTCTGGTAACTTTACTGTGTTTAATATTTAATGACTAAATAAATGACAAGATGAAATAACATGAATTAAACTGCAATAATTACTTGAATTTGGAAACATAAATAGGAAAAATTTAAATTTGTAAATGCCCTATATACTGGGCGTTTCACGAGGTATCACATGAATTGTGTAGGAGTTTGGCAGATAGCAGGTAAAAAACGAATTAAGTGATACAGTGCGCTTGGAGGTTTTCTATTTGAGCTACGCGGACTAAAAGGTTGTAATAAACTTCATATAAATTTCTTGTATATCTTTTAATAGTTTGGAAAATAATTGAGTATGTTTAAAATATTTTATATGTATCGTATTTTATTGTTTTCACAATACACTGTTCCATTTGATTTGAATTTGCTTTATTGCTGTGTGTTTTCTAGAATTGTATTTAATTTCAGTGGTCCGAACTTACGACTTTGAGATCCAAATAGAAATTATTTACTGTGATATTTTTTAACGCAACCGCGGATATCATAGCAATATATTGGTAAAAAAGTATAATATTACCTAAGTAGAACTAGACAGGTGTAGTGATATAAATTTTCACTCAATAATTCCAAATACAAGATATGAAGATTGGCACTATTTTTTAATTTAAATTAACTAATTTTGCAAACTACTGAAATTATTGAAAAAATTTATATCACTGCATCTGTCACAGTTCTACTTAAGGTAGTCTTATATATTTTTCAACAATATATGTATGGGGTATGGCCAAAAATAATAAATATTTCCTTATCGGAACTCTCTCTCTCTCTTGGATATACCCACCTTAAATATAATTAATTTTAACATAATTTATATTTCATCTTGAATTTCCAGGTCAGTTCGTTCAATGATGTTACTCAGAGATAAATACAGTAAAATGGTAAGTATTTTATCACGATGCTTCTCTAGTTTTCCGCAATTTTTAAAATACTGTTTAGCAACTTTGATATCATGCTACTTCCGCCGTCTTTCTAAACCGCCGCTATACTTCGTCACCTTCAAGCCTAGCACAAACCATTAAAATTCTTTATATCGGTTCACCGCAATACATATATATTTATATGTTTCATTTGCTTTATTTTTTAGTGTAGTGTAGTGTAATGTTACATGCAGATGCATGATAATGTTCCTAGTATCATGATGCAGATGTAAGCAAAGCACTGAGTGGGTCAATTTATTTCTATCGCTTAGAGAATGGGAGAATAGTCATCAATAAAGCTAACAAAATATTATGTGTTTTTTACAGTAGGTGGTGTAATTGGATCGCATACATCTGTATGTATAATAAACTAGCTTCTCTTCATACATTTTAGATTTTATTTTACAGATAACAAATCCCGCTTGCTTTTCATAAGTTCGAACTTTTATACATGCCATACCAATTATTGTACTATTTACTATACAGTCTTTTATTATTTGGTAATTTTGTAATTACATATAATTTCTGTTGATTCTTATGACATCTGCGATGATTCTTCATCACGTGTACGATTTTTTTTTAGAATTATACGACTAACGGCCTCTCATTTTTAGGTTAAGTTTAGTTTTATATATCTCCAAATAATGCCTGTTTGATTGGCGAAACGCGCGTCGAGCGAAAACTAATTAGTATCACATTACAAATTTAACCCATCTTAATTCGATATCGCCATTGAAAGATAACTACAAATTCTTTTTCAGGAACTTTGGCAAGTTTTGACATTTAGATTCCACGCGGGTTTCTTGAGGACTAAATTATGCTATATAGACCACATGGTTTTCAGAACAGTACTTGAAGTAATGTGATTAAAACTGAGTATGTATTGGTTATTAATAACTTTTGTAATTGGGTGTGAGTGCATATCAATAAATGATCCAGTTGATTGTAATTTTTGTCTAAGAAAATGTTGTCAAAAAGGATTCTATTTCCAAGAAGATCAAAATTTAGGTGATGGAATTGATACTTGTGTTCAGAATGATTCTATACATCTTAACACCGATATAAAACTATATGATTTAGAGGATGGTTTTAATATTGGATTAAAAAACTGTAGTCATGGTAAACTGCGTTACTTCGATGTGGACAACATGCCTAACTTTCATTTGACACAGATCGAAGTCTTGTATCATTCACATTATAAAACAAAATATAACTACATGGAATATTGCCTTAATAAAAAAAATGAAATTATAAGATATTTTTCTTGCGATCAGGATGAATTCAAGATTCCTATTTCAGGTATGTATCACCAGAAACATATTATAGGGCTTATGTGAACTTTGAAAAACCGCCTTAAAATTTGGGGATAATACGAGAACACAATACTATCTTCAGAGAAAAGTCATTCTTAATAAAATTTTTGTTTATTCTGAGATCAATAAAGCCATAGTCAAATATTCAAAGATTGCTAAAAACTGAAAAAATCGGAAAATATAATGAGAGACCAAAATTTTCAAGTACCTATAGTCCAGTAGCTCTAGACAAATTTGAAGCTGAGCCTGATAAATCTTGCAAACAAGCAGACAATAATCGAAACTTAAAAAATGAATATTTTTCATGGAAATCTGCCTTTATACTTGTTCTGTGACTACGAATATTTTCTAATGATATTTTGCTTTTGAAACAAAAATTCTAGTAGTTCTCTCTTGAACAATTTTCTTATCTTAGTGTTGTGTGGGTGCAACTAATTAAATGTTCTTCAGAAGGAGTTATTTATTAAACAAAACTTTAACAAAAAGTGGTTACGAATCTTAAGTTTAAATATACGAAGTGAATTGTTTGAGAACAAAAATATGACTGACCTCTTTTGCCTGCATTTCGGCGGTCTCTCGTATACCTCTCGAGGGATGGGTAAATGAGCGTAATTTCCAAATTACGGTTGGCTATTGTAGTTGGCCATTACTGCCTCCAGCCTGTCGGCATTTTTGCTTTAAAGGTATAACCTTTATTAGTTTTACGATTATGGTATTTCCGTGCATAATTGTGGAAAAGTACGTTACACTTAGAATAACTAACAGGTTTCTAAAAAATCATTTTCCTTCGAAAAATGGAAAATAAAAACATTTGCAGTATTGAATACTCCACCCAGGAACACATTATAAATGTGTCTTTTTCCAATTTGCAGATCAATTGCACAAAAATACGAGAAGGTGAAAGACAAAATTTAGGAAGTTGCTCAAAATTTATTTATAAACTTTTTAAAACAGTATGGGAAATCAATTCACATCGATTACAGTTTATGTAATTTTATGAAAAAAATTTATTGGTATACAGTGTGACCCGTTTCAAATGGAAACCTCTCTGTAAAAAGTGTATTTATAATCCTATGTTAACGCTTTTTTTTTAAATGATAAACCATCGAAAATTCCACTTTATGACAAAAATTTAGAGATAAATTTCAATTTTCAAAGCCTTCTATGATTTATTTTTAATGTCGAAAATGAACAAATTTGATTAGCGATGTTTTTATTGAAATTTTAACTACACCACTGGATTCTGTAACGTCTCAAATGGGTAAATCCCAAGTTACATGAAAAAATATTGAAAAATGACAGATTTATGACAAAATCAATGTAGGCTCATAGTAACTTTTACTTGATTTTTTCTAAAAATCGAAGTAGCCCATGAAAAATAAACAAAAGAAAGATAAATTAAGTGAATAGTTTTAATAAATATTACATTTTTATTGAGTAATGGCAGATAATAATAGGGTGCCATGGAAAACAAATTTTATAGTCAAACGTCAAATCTTTAAAATTCGCATATTCTCATATTCATTGTTATTGAATTATAAAATGAATCGATAGTTATTATCAAGTATTAGTTTATTAGTTTGTAGTTAATTATGGATAATCTAAATGTACAGGAAAAAATTGAACTTGTGCGCCTTAGAGGAGATAATGACAGAACTTTGAAAGAGGTATGCGAGATATTCAACAACAGGCATCCGAATAGGCCCAACATTACTAAAAGTACTGTTTATAAAATAAACAAAATTTTTAATGAGTGTGGCGCTGTGACACGGCGTATTATAAGAACAGATAATATACAAAGAAGAACCAGGTACGAGCAGATAGTTTTAAATTATGTTAACAACAATCCAAACGCCAGTGTAAGAGTAGCTAGCTTAGATTTGAATTTACCTAGAGAAAATATTCGCCGATGCCTTAAGAAGAATTTGGTAAAACCATTCAAACCCAAATTTTTACACACGTTGGAACCTGGTGATGATAGCAGACGGATGGAGTTTTCCTTGCGGGCTCAAGGAGAGTATCTTAATAACAGAAATTTTAATAAAAATATTTTATTCAGCGATGAAGCAACTTTTACAACAAACGGGGTAGTATCGTCACAAAATTCTAGGTTTTGGGCTATAGAAAACCCACAGTTTGTCATTAATTGTAAAAGACAATATTCCTAAAAAGTTAATGTTTGGTGTGGGTTGCTCAATGAAACAATCATTGGCCCTTTCTTTTTTGAAGGTAATATGAATAGCATGCAGTTTTTACAGTTCCTAAGAAATGATTTTTGGAATATTCTACATGAACTTCCAATACAAGAAATAGTAGATCTACATTTTCAATTAGATGGAAGCCCTGTTCATAATGCCAGAGTGGTTACCAGATGGCTGAATGCCAACTTTCCTAATCGATGGATAGGTCGTGGTAGCCCGTTAATTGAATGGCCACCCCGATCCCCGGACTTAACACCGATGGACTTCTTTTTATGGGATTTAATAAAATCTAAAGTTTACAGGTCACGCCCGAGTAACAGAGAAGATTTGTGTGCAAGAAAAAGACAAGCTTGTGCAGAAGTTACCCGGCAACAATTACAGAATGTCGTAAAAAATATAAAAAACGATTCGACAGGTGCATCGAAATAAACGGCGGCCTTGTAGAGGCTACAAAAATTTAAGAAATTTTAGTGTAATGTTGTACAATGTGTTATTTTTTTTATTTAATAGGTATTATCTAATTATTATTACTTTTAATTGTTCATACTTGTGTTTTTAAGTCCAATATGATTAAGTTTACTTAAATGACAATATTTATTAAAACTATTCACTTAATTTGTCTTTCTTTTGTTTATTTTTCATGGGCTACTTCGATTTTTAGAAAAAATCAAGTAAAAGTTACTACGAGCCTACATTAATTTTGTCATAAATCTGTCATTTTTCAATATTTTTTCATAAAACTTGGGATTTACTCATTTGAGAGGTTACTGAATCCAAAATTTAAATAAAAAAATCACTAATCAAATTTGTCCATTTTCGACATTGAAAATAAATCATAGAAGGCTTTGAAAATTGAAATTTATCTCTAAATTATATACATGTGCCTCAAAAAACGCCTTCCCTATATTAGATGTAAGAATAAATCTGTGATTTAATTTTACAAAATAATAATTGGCTTTTACATTTTTGAAGTGCAGCAAATATATTCAGAGACATGTTTTTCAAACTTTTAACGAGACAAGACATTAAAAAAATGTTTATGAAATTTGTCCTGCTTTTTGTTTTTTCCCGTTTTTAAAAATTTGTTTACAATATTTAGAATTGTGTTCCAATAATTTAATTGTCATTAGAATTTTCTCATTTCCTAACATTTTGTTTGTTTCTGACAAGATCTGACAAAATAATAGAATTAAGAGAGATATGAAGTCCATTGTAACACTTTACATGACTAAACTATTCTTATTAATACAGATATTTCTTTGACTTTTCTACTTATTCTAGCCAAAATAACAAATTCGATATTTATGCTGGTTACGTTTTTGATATTTTCAATTATACCACAACGAAACATTCATGAAAAGGCTGTGGCATTCCACATTTTATGCCTAATTGCTGCTAATATGATTCTAATTGTTAACGAATATTACGAAATCGAAGATGATCTTCTCTGCAGCGAGGTAAGACAACTGAAATTCTATCGATTATACGAACATCAAATTTAAGCACAAATTGAATTTTTATTTGAGAGCGGAAAATAAAAATGTGTATTACTTTATTTTAAAAATTAAAGTATCATGCATGCAGAAATTTTGTTCATTGTGCGGATTAGTGTTTTATTAACTGTTCCAATATTTTATTTTATTTATATACAAACCTTTGTAGGACAACGCATACATTATTTTAGGATGCCTTTTACAATATACCAGGACTGCCTCAGATTTTTGGTTGAACACTATGTGCATCGAAATATGGAACTCGTTTAGGTAAGTTATTTTTTTGTTCTGATTGGCTAACAACACTTGTGTTGAAATGCTTATTTAGAGGCTCTGCTATATGCTTTTAAATTAAAATTTCAAAGAGCATCTCCCTGATCTGAGGTAAAATTTGGTTTTGGTAAGATTTGAACATTGTAAATGAAGGAAGTTTTACTAAAAGCTAAACGTATATTAGTTACGTTTGTTTCAGTGGTCTGTACTTCTTCCGTAGACGGTCTTACAATGAAAGGAGCCTTTTTATTTTTTTGAGCATGTATGCTTGGGGAATGCCTGGTTTAATTCTGTTAACTATAGTCTTGCTCAAAACTGCTGGGCATGAAAATAATTACCATTATCCAGGAATCGATAGGGAATCTTGTAGTTTTAAAGGTAAAAAAGAACTTTGATTTGAATTTTTTGGATCTGATTTTAAATATGTCAAATGTTACAAAGTAACAAGCATTAAAATAAAATTACCAAATATTTGTAGGTGTGCCATATCACGTTTTCGACAATGGACCAAAATTAGTTCTGTTTGTATTTAATACTGTATTAAATATACTAACTATTATAAACATACAAAGAGTTAATAGGGAATCTTCGGTGGCAACACGCGCCGATGGGAAATGTCAAACCTGTCTAGGTGATCCTAGGTAAGCAGTGATAGTTTCTCATCCTTCTTTACCTTAAAAAATCGAACGTAGTAAACACAAGTGTCATTTTGTTCCACCATGGGCTTGACGGGCAAACCTCCCATTTTTGAAGAGAAAGTACTATTTAATTTGCGCGTTGCATAAGTAACTATTTATGTGATCAATGAGTTAAAGTTCATATTGAAGACCTTACGGAAAGGTCTATTAATTTAGGTGACAATACAGACAGGTTCACTATCATAATTTTATTTTGAAAATGTAAATAGAATTAAATTAGTATAAATATTCCTTTTAATGGAGAACACCTTGACGATTCGATATGTTCTATGAAAGGAGAAAAAAATAAATGTTTTATACTCCATGGTAATTGTTAGTATTTAAACCACTGTTTTTTTTGGAATTTCATTTATTTACGTAATGCCGTCGCGCTTGAATCGTCTATTTTGGGTTGTATAAAGACATTCAAAAATCAGTAAAAATTATATTAATTAATGAGTGGTTCCAGTGCTTCCAGAGATTACATCTGCGTTTGTTAAACCATCAAGACACGAGTCGAAAACGAACTGTGTAGGAAGCGAGACGTTAATTTAGGGTAGGGTCACACCACTTGCCTCCTAAACTTCCCAACCTTCCTACCTATTTTAGTACAGATGGTTAATAATTTGTAGTCTTCCCCCCCTGGTAAACGGTATTGAAATTTACTACAGGGAATGCGTAAACTATACAGAATTTGATAAGTTCCCCAACTAGTATTATACAGGGTGTAAGGCAACTTACCCGAAAAATTTTAACCATAGATGCTCCTTTAAATAAGGAGTCGATTTCTTAAAAAAATTTCCAACACAAAAAAAGATACAAATTGTTAAAATTACAAATTAATGGAAATGTTAAAATAACGTATTATTTCTATAAAAACTATTGGAAGTTCTGTCCATTGACATTCAAGCATACCTGAACCCGCCTAGTCCAATTTTGTCACACTAGCTGAAGTGTTCTCCCTTCCTGCTCTTCCCGAAGACACAGATTATGGACAGCTGTTATGATACGTTAACGTAATACATCGATATTGTCAACTCCGCTTTGGTAGACTTTATTTTTTAAATATCCCCACAAAAGGAAGTCAAGAGGATTTAGATCCGGGGACCGTGGAGGCCAAGCTACAGGTCCACACCCTCCGATCCAACGTATTCCGTTTAATTGGGTCAAATAACCTCGGACTACTAAACGATAATTTGGGGACGCACCATCATGTAAAAACCACATCCGACTTCGGACCTCCAAGGGCACATCTTCAAGAAGACCAGGAAGATCTTTACGGAGAAAATGCAGATATTGGTGGCCATCCATCTGATTTGGCAATATGAAGTGACCAATTAGGCGTTCATCGATGTTCAAAGTGATTCCGAACTACTTGATGAGGATTCTCAATGGTCTAAACGTGCATATTATGTAGATTGGTTATACCATTACGCGTAAAAATAGCTTCATCAGTGACCAAGATATCGACAAATTTTCATTAATTTATAACTTTAACAATTTGTATCTTTTTCTGTGTTGGACTTTTATTACTTTTTTTTTCCAAGAAACCGACTTCTTATTTAAAGGTGCGTGTATGGTTAAAAATTTTCGGATAAGTTGCATTACATCCTGTATATTATGATTAAGTGATTAATTATATACAGAATTAGAGACCTAGATCACAACATGTCCGTAACTGATAACGTATTTCTCTTATTTGTAGATGTAGCTTGTACTGGAAATTGTTTTTCATCATGATGTATGGTTTTATCTTGTACTTTTTTCATTCGATTTTAGTTCTGACTCATGACGCTCCAGTCAACCTCAGAACAATTACCTATTTTATTTACTATGCAGAATTCTTTGGCACTACGTATGGACTTGCGTTTTTTGTAACATTTGTTTTTAAGAAGCGGGTTTGGAAAGGTTTGAAACAAAGGTGAGCCAACTATCATAACATAGTTTTAAATACTTTATGGACGCCTAATCTTAATATCCAATTACAAGGAAGATACTAATATATACATTTATATTACAGATACTACCAAGTCCTTGGTAGATATAAAATTTGGGGGACCTACAGACAAGCAAGGGTTGTCAGCAGGTTTGGAGATAATGAAGCACCTGGGACTCACTTAAATAAGTTAAATTGTACAAAAGAATAATGTGACTAGTGAAAGACAAAACTAAAATGTATACAGACTCTTCATATGTATAATTTTTTTGTTGCCCTTCAGTTGATTATGGTTCAATATTATAAATCGTCATTCATCTTTGATGCTGACTATAGCAGCCATATATCACACAAATGTATCAAAATTACATGATGTTGATTATTAATAGCACATTCTCTTTCTAATTCTGATTTCATATTTGAAATTTTTGGATTCCATATTTATACAATTGGTTTAAATATTCTAATTTGTAATACTGCAAAAGTTCTATTTGTAGACTAAAATGAATATTGTAGTGATCACGCGAAAAGAGACTTTGTGGATCAGAAATTGGGAATTTGGATCTGATTTGTCATTAGCTGACAGGGAAGTTTAAACTTTAAAGAACGACTTATTTTCTTTACGGTGCTTTTTCGCGTGGACACTCATATATTATTTGAAAATGTACCAAACGAAGAATCTTTGCAAAATTACCAATATTTAAATATACAATGTTTTTATGTTATTGCATATTTTTTAATAAATATATATCCGGAAACCAAATCCCATTTATAGTATATATGTATGACTGGTGGTCGAGAGGTGAGCGCACTTGCCTCTCACCCAAAAGTTCCGGGTTCGATTCCCGGTCGTGGCAGTGGAAAATAGTGTGAGAGGGATTTTTCCACTATACACGGATATTGGATGTGTGTCCCTTGTCTCTAAATGTGTAGCCCCCTCCCACACAAGGCTCTTCTAGAGCCTTCCGGGATAAAGGGGGTCGTAATTACCTGTGTGGTGTTATTTATTTATTATTATTTATATAATATGGTGAATATACAGCGTATCGCAAGCTTCATGGAGCGACTCTTGCATATATATAAAGTAAGTAAGTAAAATAAAGTAAGTAAAGGTCGTGGCTTTATAAACTACATTAAATTATATTGTAAGATTTAAAAAAAAAGTTATTCACGCTGTAAAAAAATTATATTTTAGTAATAAAATTCTACACTCTAGTAAATAAAATAAAAACTACTTGGGATATCATAAACGACCTTCAGGGAAAAAATTCTAACAGGCAAGAACATATTGTGCTGTCTGAGAATAATATAATAATAAAAGATCCATGTCAAGTAGCCACTATATTTATTGACTATTTTGTGGACATTGCCGAAACACTAACATCTGATTTACAAAGTATATACTCTGCTGAATACTATATTAAAAAAATAAACAAAAATACCCTCTGTACTTTATGCCGGTTACGGAAAATGAGGTAATTGAAATTGTTAAGCAGTTAAAACCTAAAGAATCATTTGGATGGGATGAAATTCCAATTACATTAATAAAAGAAAACATTTCAGTATTAAAGAAATCCTTAACACATATCGTAAACTTATCACTTTCCCAGGGGATATTTCCAGATAAATTTAAAATAGCAACCATTAAGTCGCTTTTTAAAAAAGGCGACAAATATAATATTTCAAATTATAGACCTATTTCCCTTTTGTCTACAATTTCTAAAATATTAGAAGCAGTAGTAAAAAAACAGCTAGTAAACTATTTAGAAAAATTTAAAATCTTAACACCATTTCAGTTTGGATTCAAAAAGATTGTAGCACATCTGACGCTGCATTTAAACTAATAAATTATATTAATAATATCCTAGAAAATAAACATATTCCTATGGATATCTTCTGCGATTTGTCTAAGGCTTTTGACTGTGTAGATCATAATATTTTACTAATGAAGCTCAATTACTACGGAATACGCGGTACACCACTTCTGTGGTTTACTTCATATTTAAAACATAGATCTGCATATGTCAGACTTTATGACGAATCTCAGGAAATTGGAAAAACTGTTATCACGGAAGCAAACGATATCACATTTGGAGTTCCACAGGGGTCCATATTAGGTCCAGTATTATTTTTAATATACATAAATGATCTTGTTGATAATTTTCTTTCGTTACAATTTTCATCGTTCGCTGATGATACCAGTATCATAGTGAATGATAATAATTTGGACGATCTTAAAGTTAAAAATGAAGAGGCAATGAATGGCATTACAAACTGGTTTCATGGTGATAAACTGCTCTTAAATGTTGAAAAAACAATGAATATAACATTTGAAAAATCCCACACACCAATCTTAGATACAAATATTCAAACTGATCTAGGACAAATAGTATCAGTAACTGATACTAAATTTTTAGGAATATATATTGATAAATCGTTAAATTGGTCGACGCATATTTCTGATTTAAATAAAAGACTTGGACGTGCAATTTATGCAATAAAGAACGTCAAAGAAAATATCAGCATTGCAGCGGCACTATCTGTGTATTTTGCATATTTTCAAAGCATACTGCAATATGGTGTAGAATTTTGGGGAAACGCAACTTGTCTTCAAAAAATTTTAGTGACACAGAAACGTGCTGTGCGAGCAATTTGTGGTATTCATCCGAGAGAATCCTGTAGAACGGCGTTTAAAAACTTACATATACCAACTGTAGTTAATCTTTATATATATAAATTATCTATAATAATTTACAGAAAACTAAACGCAATATCGACATCCGCTGATATCCATGATTACAATACCATCAATCAATCAAACAAATCAAATTTATTTGTAGTTAAAAGTACAAAGATCTAATCGGATACTCGCACCTGATCCAGCCGAATATCCAGGGTACGAGGGCGCCGTGGTATTTGAGAGGTTGGAGCGGAGCGAGACCGAGATAGAGTTTAAAATAATTAAAATCTAAGGCCCTACTCCTACCTGCGTAGCAAGTTTATTAGGGCGCGATAAATAGAATGTCCAGGTGACTTAACTAAACTAACAATATAAAAAACACTTAACTTATAAAACATTAGGTAGGTTGTTGGGATCTAATACAAAACTAATTGCGCCAAACTATAAATATGTCACAAATAGGAAAGGTCCTTTATACTCCGGAGTAAAAATTTATAATCACCTACCAAATTCTGTTACTTGCATAAGCAGCGAAAACTTGTTCAAAATTAGGCTAAAGAAAGTTTTAAACAATTATGTGTTCTATAACTTAGAAGAATACTTCACTGCAAAATTTAATCCATAAAAGGTTTTCAAAGGGTTTACTTCTAAAGCATTGTATTATTGTATATTTATAATGTATGAATTTATTTAAGTATGTGCATTGTATTTTTATTAAGATTGAACCTATTTAAATAAATGCTCTTTCCCTTATGTCTTGATTAAAGCGCACCATGTCATGTATGTACATGCATTATTATTGTTATGTAACATTAATTTTTGGGAAATAAAATCTAATCTAATCTATCGGCAGAAACTTAGTTGGTTGGTCACCGCTGCTATTCATTTAAATATTTCTAATTAAGTACCCGTACTAATGAATTTTGAATATGCTCTGTATGGTGCTGGTCTCTAGTGTCGGTAGAAATAGACAGATTTAGTACCTACAAAAACGGGAGAAAAAAAATTGGGGACTTCGTCGTATAGCTATGGTGGCAAGTGAACAAGAGGAGTGTGGTATTGAAATAAAATGGCGTAATACACGGATAAAATCTACACAAATTGTCGAGTAGATGATATTGGAAGTTTTGGTATCTAGTACAGGCTGGGTTATATCATTTAATTTTCTCCTTTGGGAGGTTACAAATTTTGCCACCGAGCCTGGAAGAACGCACCCATTTCATTTAGGGTGTTGAGATGGTTGGAGGTGCGTCTATCTATTGAAATGGTGTTTAACCGACAGGGAGTTGTTATAACTCGAATTTTTCTTTCTACCACGAAAGCAATAATTGTACTGTCGTGAGCAGAAAAAAAATGGGACAATTTTTTTTTCTAATATAAATCTGTTTCTATCTGAATATGTAATGAGTAATAAAATAGATATCACTTTTAATTAATTTCTTATTTTAATGCTGTGGTTATTGCTATAGTAAACGATGGATGGTTAATGAGACAAATTGCACTGCGTTATAACATTAACAAAAATTTGGTGTGTACCATTTTAAAAAAGTGGAGAATAAACGGTACGATTAGTAGAAATCCTGGATCAAAGGATAAAGGATATCCTACTTAACAAGAAACTAACTATTAATATTTAGTTATTGCACCATTTCTATTTATAACTTCTATAAGTCTGTTTGGCATAGAATTAAATAACTTTATACAATAATTATTAGTAATAATATTTTCCCATGCATTATTGATTATTTCCAGTAATTCTTCGGCATTCCGTGGTCGTCTCACATTTCGATTTTGGATACTTCTTACGAGTAGTCCCCATACTTCTTACACAGGGTTAAGATCTGGACTATGATTGGGCCAGTTAAGAACATTGATGTTGTTGTCTTGAAACCAGTTAGTTACGGTATGAGCACTATGAGCAGTATGAACGGAACAATTGTCTTATTGAAATATGAACTCATTATTAGGAAATAATTGTGACACAGAAGGGAGCATAATATTGTCTAAAATCCTAATATACGTTTCACTATTAAATCGTTCCTCAATATACCACAAAACACCAGGACCACGTACCGATATCCAAGCCCACATATTGACGGAAAATCTACCACTTTTATTATTGTTAGATATATATTTCTCATCGAATCGAATATTCGGAGGGCGGTAAACACGAATACGACCGCTGTGTGTTGACTGGAAAGTTTTTTCGTCTGTAAAGATTACATTGTTCCAAAAACTTACATCATGCGCTAAAAATTCAAGCGCAAATCCTACTCGAGCTTCTTTATGTTCAGCTTTAAGTAAGTATTTCTGTGCTGCTGCATGACAGCGTAGCTCCGATTCTCTTACTCGCCGGCGACCAGTACTACTCGATCCAGGAAAATTCGTTTCTTCAACAGCCTGAATAACTGAGTAAAATGGATTTTCTACTAAAGCATTTACCAATTGCAAATCTTGTTGTTGAGTTGATATCCTTCGTCGCTCTGATCCAGGATTTCTAATAATCGTACCGTTTATTATCCACTTTCTTAAAATGTTACACACCGAATTTTTGTCAATATTATAACGCAGTGCAATTTGCCTCATTGACCATCCATCTCCTGCTTTAGCAATAGCTCCAGATTTAACTAAATCGCTTATATGAGGCATATTAGTTTTTTGCACACTCGCAATAAATTATGACAACTAACTGACAATGTCACAAAAGTTAGATGTACACAACTAGATTTTAGCAAAATACCGTTATAAGACTTGTCCTATTTTTTTTTTGGTCACGACCGTACCTAGGCTAACTGAGAATTTGTACTGTCAATAACAATTAAATGTATCTGCCAATTATATTTTAAACAATTTTTATTGTGGAAACTTCTAAAATTGTATGTATTAAAAAACTAAGTTCCTGATAAATTTATTTGATCTTTTAAATCGTGCAATTATTTGCAGCAATTTAATGATTATTTTAAATATAATTGGTAGATATATTTAACTGTTATTATCAGTGCGAATTCTGACTTAAGATTAATTAATGATTTTATCTTGGAAAGATAAATCTGTTTTTTCATTAATTTTAGCATCCTCCACACAATGGTATTTTGGTAATTTTGAAGTAGAAAATTATTATACTAGTCGACCAAATTTTTGGGACCGCGAGGTGCGCTCAATACAGAGAAGAAAGAGCACAAAGCAGCGTCTACATGCGCAGATTTAAAAGTCACTTACATATTGTTCCTTTTTCAATATCAAAATCGTATTGATCGAGTGTGCCTTTAAGAGAATCGACATAGTACATTTTGTTTATCTCAGTGTTAAATGCAAGGCCATTAGATACTCCAATTTGGTCTAAATGCTTGGTTATTTTCTTATTCTGGAAGCTGAATAAGCTCCCTTTTCCATCTGGTAATTTATCATCTACTGGTGCTTTTCCTAGGGTACCTGAAACAATGGTTAATTACTGGTAAGAAATTATTCATTTTTGTTCTTCCGGATGATAATAATAATAAATATATATATTTCCCAGTTAAAAATTACTTAATGCAGTACGGCAAGTTTCCATCATCAAAATTGCAACAAAATATTGTTTAAAACTATAAAGATCAAGAAAATATCATTAATATTTTTCAAGAATACTCTGAATTAGGTTTCCAATTTATATGAATACTAGTGAGAAATGATTTGTTGAAATTATTTCTGAAAAACTACGAATGTAGTAAGCTTTTATTCTACTTCATCCGAGATATATAATTCAAAACGTCTTTTTACCTGTCCATAATCTGCCAGAAGGATCACATTTTCCATCATTGAAGACATTCTCTGTATTCTCATCTACTTCGTATAATTTCTGAAGTATGGAAACTTCTTCACTTTCCCCATCCCATTTAATTAGTGCCAATTCCCGACCGATGCTTATTACGAACTCGTCCGATTTTCCTTCTACAGGTATGATTATCGACACATTTTTTCCTGCAAATGACCTTTGTACACAAAGTACTTAAAATCTATTTCAATACATCTTACCTATGTGGGCTTTGGTGTGTTTTTTTGTGGAAGGTACATATTTATGAATATTATGCCCATTAATATCAACAAAATAAAGGGATTGGGTCTCAGCATCCCAATGAGGACCCTCACCTAATTCTGCATTCTCATCAACTACTATTTCGACTTTCGGAGCCATATTATTTATCAAGTACTATGTTCTGTTGTTATTTTTGTTATACTATGAATTAACCTATGACTATCAATTTATACACAAGGCCAACAATATGCAGCGGCGTATACTGAGTAGATTAGACAATATAGATCGACAAAATTATTGAGGCTTCTTATCTATCTTGATAACAAAAATTAACTAATAAAAATACATTAATTTTTTTATTAAGTCGGCTATTGAAGAATAAAAATGCCCACCCACACAGATAAATATATAAAATATACATTAATAATAATGAAGCCAGTGGGCGAGTGGGGCTGTATTTTTTAATCTTACCCGGGGCTGAAAAAGCCTCGAGTCTCTTTTGATTCTGATGTAGTTTTTTTTTAGTTGATTCAGTACTAGCTACTGAAAATCATCAACAGTAAATATTATTTTTCTTTACTTTCATCTTATTATGATGTACACATATAGGTAGGCATATATATAATACTAAATATAAAAAAAAGAACAGCTGAACTGAACGACTATTTTATATTTATTTTTAAATAACTAATTGTGCACAAATATTTTTAAAATAGCGATTGTTTCTTAAAAAAAACAATTATTATTGTTGCTACGCATTTTATGCCCTTATATACCACCCTATCTCCAAGCAATCCTTTGGTTTTTAATCCTGTAACCCTGTAAATTGCTCCTCCTTCGGTTGGTGTCGTAGCTCGTAGCTTTTCCTGCAGTAAATATTCTTGCAGACGTAACATACAACCCATCTAAATTGGGTCTGTAGAAGTTACATACTTGACAAAATAGATACAGACTCCACTACTTTCCAGACTCCTTAAGTTTTCCTCAGGTACAAGTTTCAGGTAACGAGAAAGCAGTGCCATACAAGCATTTATGAATGCATAATCGTTTGAATAATCTAGGTATCATTTAACGTTTGAACTGGACATACAGCGATGGTGAAAGGAGAACAACAGCTTAACAGTGTAAAAGGTAGACGGAATGAGTAATGTTGTTATTGTATCTTATTAATTTGTTTATGCTAAAAATATCATAGCATCTTTTGTGAATAATAAAGAATTTTCTCGGTAAGGTTCTTGGCTAAGGATAATCATTTGACGGGGGGTTGCAGTTGTTTGTAAAAGATTTCTAAAAACATGCTTAAGTGTGTTGAAAAAACAACTTGGTCCCACGATGACAAACAAGAAAAGGATTATGCCCAGCAGTTCATGGTCCGAAAAAAAAAGAAAATACGTAAAAAATGTATTTTAGTTTTTCTAAATTAAGGGGAAATAACTAATAATTATTATTTTATTTAGATCGCTAACCAACTTTACCGAAACTGGTAGACAATTTTAATCTTACATATGATTGAAGAAGCCTGAAGCCGTCTTTGATTTAAATGATGAATAACTATCAGCTGCTGAAAATCACGAACAGTAAAGGCTATTTTTCTTTGCTTTTGCCTTACTATGACGATCACATATAATATAATAATAAAGTTTAATTACAGTAATATATAATATTTACAATAATAACAGTGTAATGTATATAAGTGTATAAATTATTAACCAACTATGGAGGAGAGGATTTCATTTTTCTTTTCTTTTTTTTTTCAAAATAAAGTAAAATATGTAATCAGATGTCAATTCATTAACAAATTCTTGGGTTGATTATATTATGAAATATATTTCTTAGGATGCCTAGGAGCCACTTTTTAATTTTAGATTTAAATGAACTTAGACTATTGATATTTTTAAATTTGATTCGTAACACATTATAGTCTAGAACCTAGTTAATTACAGTCTTTGTTCTATAGTTTTTTCGCATCCAAAAACATTTGAATTATTTTGTTTGTGTCGAGAACAGTGAAGTATATTTTCTACTAGTATTTTATGTTTGAAAATATACATGATGATATTGAGGCAGAAAAAGTTGTCCGACATCCAATACTTTTGAGGAACAAGTCATCACTGGGATAAATGAGACTTTTGCCGTATATCATCTTAAGTAGCCATTTTTGAATGACATTTGAATTTTCCAGATAAATGTCGCTCACTCCTCCCCAATCCATAATACCTTGGGACAATTGCAATTGTACCAAGGCATAGTAGATAGTCCTGAGGTGGGTTTCATTTAAAATACCTTTAAGATATTTAAATCTTGGTAGTAAGCCACATACTTTTTTAATTATATTCTTTATTTGAATGTCCCATCTCAAATGCCTATTTATTACTATACCAAGGGTTTTATTGATGTTGCCTCTGGTATTTGGCTTTCTGCATCGATGGTTAATGGACCCAAGTTAGGTAAATGATTAGAATAAAACGTAAAAAAAAATGTTTTGTCACAATTTTGGGTAAGTTTGTTATATTGAAACCAATATTTTATCTGTTTAGGTCTTTTTCTGCCTGTTCCTTTAACTTGCGCCAGAAATCTGCATCATATAAAATTACCGTGTCGCCTGCAAAACCGAATATTGTTATTGTTGTACTAAAGGGAAGTCGGCTGTTGATATAGATAGTGAAAAGGACTGGACCCAGAACAGGCCCTTGAGGTACACCGTATTTAACCTGTCTGAAACTACTAATGATCCCATCGATATATACAGATATATATTACTAAAAAAAATAACTAAACTGCACGGCTATTATGTTTATTGTTAAATAATTAATTGTACACAAATAAATATCTTTAAATTATTAGCAGCGATAACATGCTTATTAGAAGAAAGCATAAAATTATTTCTAGAAAAATATTCATTCAAGGTTGCGGTATGCCGTTATACTACCACTCTAACCCCAGGTAATCCTTTGGCTTTCAATCCTGTAACTCTGTAGATAGCTCCACCCTCCGTTGGTGTCACATCTTTTCCTGCCAATGCTATTCTGGCAGACGTCACATATAATTCGTCTAAATTAGGCCCACCGAAAGCTACGGAAGTAATCTAAAAATTAAACATTTATCAAGGATTTGGTTAATTAGATTTTATAGAAATTTTATGTTGTGAGAAACATCCGTTACACAGGGACACACACACAAAAATAGTTTTTGTAAATAGAATAAAACCCGGTTGCCCCTACTAATTTTAACGCGCCAAAACCGAATTCAACTGGCCTACCATGCTCCTGTTTCTAAGTTTTTATGCAACTTACTAAATCTGGTTCTTCCTATGCATTTTGCCACGTAGATTTATCGGAAAATCCTAGCCAAATTCATTTACCATACCTCGAAATCAGTCAAACTTGCTTTTTCAATAAGGTGAATCTATTTTTTTTTTTATTTCCAAATTTAATAAGTGGCATTGGTATTCATGTCTTTCTAATTATAAACCAGAGAAGACATAATTGAAAGAATCTACTTTTATTTAAAAAATATATATTTTTACCTGCTCTGCTGGAAATTGAATACTATCCGCTATGGTTTCTGGTTTTCGGGGATCGATTTTTATGACTTTGGATAAATTGAACACAGCCACCCACAGATTACCATCAGTGTCGATTGTCATTCCATCTAATATTTGTAAGTTTTCTAGTGTGCCTTCGTCTAAATTAAATATCGTTTTTTTTGTTTGCTGAAATTTGTATCTTTTATGAGGTTATGTCGTTATAAGAATTATAATTAACGGTACACTTACATATTGTTCCATTTTTAACATCAAAATCATATTGATCAAGTGTGCGTTGAAAAGAATCGACATAATAGAATTTGTTTCGATCAGTATCAAAGGCAAGTCCATTCGCGACGCCAATTTTAGTTGCATGCTTAGAAACTTTGTTATTTTGAAAACTGTATAAACTGCCTTGTTCATCTTCAATTTTTCCTTCTATCATTTGAGCCATGGTGCCTAAAATAATATTGGTTTATTAGTTAAATTAGTAAATAAGACTTGTGAGTAGATATGTGAACATTTTCTTAAATTAACTTTCCAGCACTGAATTTTGCTTAACTTAAATCCTTTGAGTGTTTAAAGCAAATGTGAGTTTGCGAATTCTAAAAGGTAGAGCTGCTTTAGTTTAATCCTCTAACTCTTACACGCAGCCTTCATCAATGATTTTATGGCATAAACTAGTAAAAACATCTCATACTGTTACTAAAGAGGTATGTATCTATGTGTGATCAAAACCATTAATGCTGTTTGAAATGCAAACATTATTTTCTGTCGGTTTTCAAAGTCCACCACTGATCACAGTTCAGTTAGGATTTTGCGAATCAAATGTGCTTTAAGTAGGATCAGTCTTTCGGCTGGTGTTTGTTGCAATTGAAGCATTAACGTTTTGATGGTAATATACAATTATTACACATAACACGCTTGGCTTATAACTTGTAATTCAGCGTTCGGCGGAGCACACAGCCCGGAGAGTAGCTGTTGGTTGCAGTCTGGTTACGTTCCTTATAGTAAAATAAGGATTTTATAGAAGGGTTTGGGACTAAAAATATTATGTTTTAAGTTCATTGGTCTGGGCTCTAAATGCGACTACAGACACATGACAGACAAACGGATACGAAATTTCCAGATATCCTGTGTATTTCAGTTATAATTGAATTGAATTTCAATTCTATGAAGACACAAAATATCAATATGCTGCCTTCAAAAATGTTCGAAAGATTTATGGATCAACTGCGTTAAATTTATTGACAACTCTCTCTTTTAACATCGTCGTTATTTTTTAATTATCTCTCATTATATCCGTATGATATAATCTCATGTATTACGTATTTATTATATAACCCTTGCCCCATTATACTAGATAATTCGGTTATCAGTGGGATGAATGGTCTGTAAAATTTATTTTATTTGATTTTATCAAGGACAAACCATACTTTAAAAATTAATAGTAGTATCGTTTGATACAATTTCTTCTCGTAAAATCAACAACTTAAACGTTGTAACTTGTTTTTATACATTTTTGTACTTTCTGTAATCACACAAATAAGGCAATACAACAGTATGTCCTTTACCTATCCATAGTCTTCCTGAAGGGTCACATTTTCCATCATTAAACACATTACTTGTATTTTCATCTACTGTATACAATATTTCCACATTTGAAACTTCTTCACTCTCACCGTCCCATGTTATTAATGCTATTTCTCGACCCTGGGTTATAATGAACTGGTCATTTCTTCCTTTTACCGGTATAATTATTGAGACATGTGCCCCTAAAATTGTTAATAATTGATTTATTCAACCTGTACTTGATGAAAATCCATGTTAACGTTGAACAAATAAAATTTTGAACTTGCTTTAAGGTTCTCACAAATTTCGGTATTTTTGGAAATGTTTTAAATTTTGTTTTTATTTGTTCAACGTAAGTTATTTAAACATGTACATACAAAAACTAATTTTGTTAGAGAATATAACTTACCTACTTTGGCTTTGGTATGTTTTTTTTGTGGAAGGCACATATTTGTGAATATAATGCCCAAAGACATCAATAAAATATAGAGATTGTGTCTCTACATCCCAATGTGGTCCTTCTCCAGTTTGGAGATTATCAATTAATTTTTCAATCTTGGGTGCCATTGTACACAAGTGAAGTTGTTGAATAATACGAGCCAGTTTAAATACATCGGCCCGATAATGAAGCACAGGCGTACGCTGCTTTTTGAGCAATAAAAAAGCTTTGTTTCTTACAATATTTTGATCAACAAATACAGATAGATCAATAAATTAACTATAATGCTATGTGCCATTTCTGGTGATCCACTACCTATATTCAATGAACAATTATTATATTTGTTCGTATAGTCTATAGTTATTTTATCGATCTGGTAGGAATCTCTACGCTCAAAATTATTCTATTTTGTGTCTTACCACAGCGATCAGACGAATAGTCCTACGGTACCTACCTATTGCACAACATTTACTGTTAAGTCCAAAATCATATATAAATCAGAAAATGTTTATCCAATTGGTGACCAATTGGTGCTCAAGATATTCCAATGATCTAATAAGATAATTTAAACAATGGCGTAATTATCACATGGCAGTTCGGGGTAAAGCCAGAGGACCCCGTGATTTTGGGGACTAATCATGACACCTTTGTGGAGAGCTGAGAATTCCTTGCATTGATAATTAACTAATATGAGAATCTTGGTGATGTTTGCATAATGGGTACTATTATGAAAACCGCTACTGATAGTCCTTCCTTACTTGACTTCGGTAGCCTGTAGAAGTTGTATACTTGACAAAATAGATACAGGCTCCTCTACTTTCCCCACTACTTAAGGTTTCCTCAGGTACAACTTTCAGGTAACGAGAAAGCAGTATCATACGAGCGTATAAAATCATTTAAATAAGCTAGGTATCATTTAAATTTTGGGCTGGGCATAAAGCGACGGTGACAGAAGAACAGCAGGAGCTTAACCAACCGTGTAAAAGGTAGACGCAATGAGTAACGTTGTTTGAAAAAGCTTTCTGAAAACCTTCCTAAATGTGTTGAAAAATCAACTTGGTACCACGATGACAGACAAGAAAAGGATTATGTCCAGCAGTGAACTATGGTAATCCAAAGAAAGAGAAAGTATGTAAAAATGTATTTTAGGTTTCCTAAATTAAGGGAAAATATCTAATAATTATTTTCTATTTAGATCGTTAGCATTTTCTAATCTTACATAGGGTTGAAGAAGTCTGAAGCCCTCTTTGATTTTAACGATGAGCAACTATCAGCTACAGAAAATCATGAAGAGTAAGGGCTCAAGCCTGGTATGGTGCACATACGCTGCCTTAGTTTGGTGGCCTAAAGCCACTCAAACAACTGCAGCCAACAAGCTAAGCCGGGTACAGAGACTGGCATGCTTGGGAATCATGGGTGCCATGAAAAGCACCCCCACAGCAGCCATGAAGACCCTATTGGACCTCTCCCCACTCAGCGTAGTGATTCAGGGAGAGGCAAGAATGGGGGCATACAGGGTGCAAAACTCACGTGACTTGGCTCTCCACACAGGGGAGTCAGGACATATGAGGATAATCAACATTGTAGTAGATCCTCTATTGAGCATGAGGTCAGACTACATGGTCCCAAAAATCACATTTAACAGGCCCTTCAGTATCTCTATTGGGGAGAGAGGGGATTGGGCAACAGGAGCTCCTGAGTTACTACGCAAAGGCCTGGTATACTGACGGATCCAGGATGGAATCACGAGCTGGAGCAGGAATACATGGAGTGAGACCGAGGGCAAGTATAGGCCTTTCTCTTGGACTTCACGCCACTGTATTTCAAACTGAAATTCTCGCTAAACTTGAGTGTATACGTGAGAATGTCAAACGACGATATGTGAACCAGCAGATCTGCATCGCATCTGACAGTCAGGCGGCACTAAAGGCATTAGCCTCTAATAAAGTGTCCTCCACACTGGTATGAAACTGCCATAAAGAGCTCGAAATTCTGGGTGAGCAGAACAGAGTTAAACTACTCTGGGTGCCGGGACACACCAGAATAGACGGCAACGAAAAAACTGATGAACTTGCTAGACAAGGAGCAGCTAACACATTCTATGGCCCAGAACCCGTGCTGGGCATTACCAAATGCTCAGCTAGAGGGGTAATTAAAGACTGGGTCAGGAATAAACACAATCATTACTTGAGGAACATACCAGGTAATCGACGCCAGGTAGTCTGACACTGACCCAGCTCAGGTTGGGAGCCCATGAGAGGGTTTCCCCTCCTCGTCAAAAAAAAAGGACTATTTTTCTTTGCTTTCGTCTTACTATGACGTCTACATATAATATAATAATAATAATAAAGTTTATTTGCAATTATATATAACATTTATAATAATAATATAATAACAATAAAACCAAATATATTTATAAATAAAATGAATATCCACTGTAAATAGTTTAATGTACTACTTGTGCGTGATCTACAAATAATTAAATTAAAAAGTTAAGTATATTCATTATTTTCATAGTGGGACTATATAAGTATATAAATTATTAACCAACTATGGACGACATGCTTTAATTTTTCTTTTTTTTTCAAAATACCAGTTGAATATCGAATCAGACATCAATTCACTAATAAATCATTGGGTTGATTATATTATGAAATATATTTCTTGATGGGTCTAGTTAGGCGCAACTTTTTAATTTTAGGTTTAAATGAGCTTAGACTATTGATACTCTTTAAATTCGATTGGTAACACATTATAGAATCTATGACCTAGATAATTACAGTGCCTTGGTCCTATACTCTTTTTGCATCGAGGAATATTTGAATTATTCTGTTTATGTTTATAAAAGAAGTGATACAGTATAATGATGCTGAACAAACATACCCGGCATTTACAAATAAACTTAAAACATTTGTAAATGTAGCAACAAAAACAACACGCCAGAAAAATAAGTTAAAAAATATCAAACCGTGGATTACATTTGGACTAATAAACTCTATAAGACATAGAGATCAGATGAAAAAAATATGTTAAGAACTGGAACAGAGGAAGCCATGAAACAATATAGAAATAAATTGAATATATAGCAGATAAAAAATAATTATTATAAAACAAAAATTGAACAAACTAATAACAATTATAAACGGATATGGAGGATTATTGGTGAGACTACAAACGGTAAAAATAATAATAAAAAAAATAAATATTAAGGAAAAAGTTATTCTTATAACGCTAGGAATCTGCATTATATAAAATTACCATGTCGTCTGCAAAACTGAGTATTGTTACTGTTGTACTGAAGGAAAATAGGCCGTTAATATAGATAGTAAATAGCATTGGACCCAGGGCGGTCCCTTGAGGTACACCATATTTAACCTGTCTGAAACTACTAAAATGGTGCCATCGATACATATAGATATATACTACTAAAAAAAATAACTTAACTGCACTGCTGTTGTATTTATTGTTAAATAAATTAATTGTGCACAAATGAATGTCTTTAAAATATTAGCAGCGATAACATGCCAATTAGAAGAAAGCATAAAATTATTTCTAGAAAAATCAAATATTCTTTCCGGGTTGTGGTATGCCGTTATACTACCACTCTAACACCAGGTAATCCTTTGGCTTTCAATCCTGTAACTCTGTAGATAGCTCCACCCTCCGTTGGTGCCGCATCTTTTCCTGCTATTGCTACTCTGGCAGACGTCACATACAATTCGTCTAAATTGGGTCCGCCGAAGGCAACAGAAGTAATCTAAAATCAAACATTTATCAAGAATTTGGTTAATTAGACTTTATTTAAATTTTATGTTGTGAGAAACATCGGTAGTTCAAAATTAATATTTTTTGTGCGGCTGTCCACGGGGGCAGCTTACTAAATCCGGTTCTTCCTATGCATTTTGCCATGTAGATTTATCGGGAATTCCCAGCCAGACTCATTATGCCTCGTGATCAGTCAAACTTGCTTTTTTAATAAGGTGAATCTAATTTTATTTTTTTTTTTTTTGAATTTTCAAATTTAATAAGTGGCATTGGTCTTCGCATCTTTCCAATTATAAATCATAGACATATTTGAAAGAATCTACTTTTATTTAAAAAATATATTTTTACCTGCTCTGCTGGAAATTGAATACTATCCGCTATGGTTTCTGGTTTTCGGGGATCGATTTTTATGACTTTGGATAAGTTGAACACAGCCACCCACAGATTACCATCAGTATCGATGGTCATTCCATCTAATACTTGTAAGTTTTCTACTGTGCCTTCTTTTAAATTAAATATCGTCTTTTTGTTCGCTGAAATTTGTATCGTTTATGAGGTTATGTCGTTATAAGAATTATAATTAATTGGTACAATTAAATGGTACACTTACATATTGTTCCACTTTTAACATCAAAATCATATTGATCAAGTGTGCGTCGAAGAGAATCGACATAGTAGAATTTCTTTCGATCGGTGTCAAAGGCAAGTCCATTCGCCACCCCAATTTTAGTTGCATGCTTAGAAACTTTTTTATTTTGGAAACTATATAAACTACCTTGTTCATCTTCAATTTTTCCTTCTTTCATTTGAGCCATGGTACCTAAAACAATTTTCTAAACTATTAAATAAGCTTTGCCAAGTAGATAGGTAAAATTAAAGACTGATAAATTCGTAAAATATTAAGAATGAAATTATTGCGTTGTCACAATACTTCTTCTGTACAGGGTGTCTCTCAAAATGCTACTGAATATTTCGATTATAGAATGTTGAATTTCATTTTTATTTGGACTCAAAATATCAAAATACTGCCTTATGTCAAAAAGGATTATGGATCAACTACGTTCTTATTGCCATGTCTCTTCATTCACATTATTATCATTTTTTAGTTATTTGTTATTCATACGGTGGAATCTCATATATTACGTAATTTTTATGTAATCCTCGTCATATTGCGTTAGATAATTCACTTATCAGTGGCACGACATAAATTCGATAATTCGATTTTATCAACGAAGAAGAAAACAGGTTAAAAATAGTAGTCTTGTTGTATATAACTCCAACTCGTAACATGTTACAATATGTTTTTGTACATTTTTGTGCTTTTTATAGAGATGCAAATAAATATGATATATTTCTACCTGTCCACAATCTCCCGGAAGGGTCACATTTTCCATCATTAAACACATTACTTGTATTTTCATCCACTGTATACAATATTTCAACATTTGAAACTTCTTCACTCTCACCGTCCCAAGTTATTAATGCTATTTCTCGACCTAGAGTTATCACAAACTGGTCATTTCTTCCTTCTACAGGTATAATTATTGAAACATTTGCCCCTAAAAATGCCCTAAATTATTTAACCGTATATTTAATATAAAGACTAAGTTTATTGTAGAATACGACTTACCTACGTTGGCTTTAGTATGTTTTTTTGTGGAAGGCACATATTTGTGTATAGAATGCCCAAATGCATCAATAAAATATAGAGATTGTGTCTCTACATCCCAATGGGGTCCTTCTCCTAATTGGAGATTTTCAACCAATTTTTCAATCTTCGGTGCCATTGTACACAAGTGAAGCTGTTGAGTAATACGAGCCAATTTATATATCAATCAGACAATACACACAGGCGTACGCTGCTGCGTTCTGAGCAAGAAAAACAGATTCTTTGTGTGTTTGTTACAGTATTTTTATTAACAGACACAGATATGTAAATAAATTATTTTTCTAATCTACTAAACTGAACTGATACCTCAATATGATAGTACAATGGATAATGTTTGTTATACTATGCGGCTAAATGGTCAGTGCGATGATAGCTATTTCACAATATTTATTATCAAATGGTGATAAGTAAATCAGATGACTTGCTTAAAATATAATGACACTTATCATTGTATCAGTTATATCGAGAGTTATATCATTAGTCTAATATACAATAATGATTTAAATGCGGATACATTTCGCAGTTTCGTATAAAGTATTGATGCATCCACTTTTCTAAAGAGTAGCCCAGGAAAAGCTAATTTCTTAGAAGTTTATGTAAAAATCCTACTTAATTATTTTCAAGAAATCTCTTGTGAAATATTTACTTTTTTCCAGAACACCCTGTATACACCTCTGACATAGTTTCCGCAAACACTAAAACACTTGTAGACTACATTAAAAATTCGAGTAAACTCAATGCGAGTTTTGTCAACCATGTTGGATGTTGGCATCATCTATCTGCATCATCTCTACAAATGTTTCGGCTTATTAGGCCTTTATCAAGAGAGTACAAAGTGTATACTCTTTACATGTATATACTTTGTATGCACTTTGTACTCTCTTGATAAAGGCCTAATAAGCCTAAACATTTGTAGAGAATTTTAAACAAAGTAATTATACATCTAAAAACAGTGTTTACTTAAAAACATTAAATTTTGATATTAAAGTATAAAATCATTTGAAAAGTAACTCGTCTGTGGGATATTGTAATGTTTGCTAAATATGATGCAAAAACGTTTCAGAGTACAAATAATTATTATAAAATATATGATAGTCCTCCAATATTCTATTTTACAAAAATAATAATTTGTTTTACGTGAGTATGATCTGTAACTTTATCTCTTTGGTACAAATGTATCACTCGACACGATAAGTACATTTTGATATATTTACCTAATCGTATATGCATCTTATCTGGTTTTTATTTGTATAACAACAAACCTTACGTAAAGTGATTATGAATATCTTATTATTGTCACGTAAACACTTCTCGGTTTGCTTAAATTGTAGGGCAGTTAAGACGGGCTACGCTGGTTGTTCAAGACAAAATATACAGGCAGAAAAGTGAAAAAAGTTATAAAATAATTCTTCGAACTTCCATCCGTTAAGACATGCCGCATTTTCACTTGCGATTTCTTCTAAAACTACTAACGCTGGATCAAAAAGTTTCAAATAAAACAGTTATCTCTATCCTTTATTTTTGTTACTTCTTTATATACCATTTCAAAAGATAAAAAGGTTTTCTTTCCGCTTCTGTTTTTGAGTAAAAGCAAATTGAACAAAAAATTACTGTATTAACTAATACAGTAATCTGTGAAGTAACTACTTTACAATCCCTTTCACATTTTTAATTTCCCATATACGTAATATATAAGGAAAGTATGTAGATCGTACAAAAGTTCGAGTTTGAGTTTTTGATGGATTTACACGTTTTCAAGTCCTCTGAGCCCAAAAAATTGGTTTAAAAAAAATGTCCGTCTGCCGTCTGTCGTCTGCCGGTTGTGGTCGCAACTACAGCCCAAACTACTGGACCGATTTTGTTCAAATTTTACATTTGTATTCAAGACGGTCACACCTCGAGGCGAAATCGGAAAATCGATCGTAGCTCAAATGTGTGGGGAGTAAACCCCTAAAAATTTTCTTGGCGTTATCAAACAGTTTCAATTGTCAATTGTTTTTAAATTAATACCACCAAGTTAAAATTTTCTTACGATCGCCATATTGGATTATTTTATGATTGAATAGTGCTCTAAATTTCCATTTCAATGATGTATCACAATGTTAGAAAGAATTTGTAGTATGTTCTTTAGCCAGCCAGGTCTCCTGACCTCAGCCCGTTGGACGTTTGTCTTTGAGGGCATACAAAATCAAGTCTTTGACATAGACGGTTCATATAATTTTATTAAATAGTTTTTTTTAAGTTGAACGATAAAATATAATTTGAGATTATTTCAAATTAATACTTTTTCTTCAAATGTCAAAGAACATGACTTTTATGACTAATTTCGTGAACTTAAACTGTAATTTCTCCGACACTTCATCAGAACGGCAGTAAAAGTATTTTGCTGCCACTCACGACCGGCTATAAAACTACTTGAGGAAAAAACAGTATATATTTTTAATTCATATTCAATGTTACAAGAAAATACAGATATGTTGAAGTGATTCTTTATGTTTTTGCTCTTCTTGTCTGGTATATCCTCGGCACGAAAAATGTCACTTTTACTCCATATAAAACAATATGCGATTATTGCATATTCATAAAAATAATTTTCTAATAATTTTTTAGTAGTAACCAGCTTTTTATGCCATTGAAAACGGCATCGAAAGTTAAAATCCTTTGAAGTTTCCCCATTGTCGTCTTCCTGCAATTGCCAAGATAATATTATACATACAAACAACAACGCCCAGGTTATGTATAATAATGAGGCAACCGAACCTTTCCAAACCCTCACTGGAGTTAGGCAGGGATGTGTCCTGGCACCCCTACTCTTTAATTTGTTTACCACTGCTCTAACAATTATTGTTGACAACAAACTGACAGTCAGAGGAATAGGTCTCAGATACCGTTTTGATGGCGGTCTCTTTAACATAGGGCGCTTTAGAGCTTTCACGAAGACACGCACACGATTCATTTGTGATCTCCAGTATGCGGATGACTGTGCACTTTTAGCCTCTACGCCGGAAGAGCTTCAAAAGAATTAACGCTGCATCTAGAGCACTCTGGGGACTTAGAGAGAGAGAGAGTATTTGACAACCACGACCTTGATTTGTCAACGAAAATGGCTGTCTACAGAGCAGTTGTCATTCCAACACTGCTATATGGATGTGAAAGCTGGGTCACTTACCGTCGTCATGTGAAAGAATTAGAACGTTTTCAGCAAAGACACCTCAGAAGTATGATGAAAATCCGTTGGTTCCATCACATATCAAACGTGGAAGTACTCAGGAGAGCAAACAGCCTTCCAATTGAGGTGCTTATTTCAAGAGCACGCCTAAGATGGGCAGGTCACGTTCATCGTATGCATGATAACCGCCTTCCTAAATGTACACTTTATGGTGAATTGCTAAGCGGTAGAAGAAGGCGTGGCGGTCAACGAAAGAGGTTCAAAGACGCTCTCCATGAAAATCTAAAATCCTGCGGTATTGCAGACGAGCAATGGGAACAACTTGCAGCGGACAGAACCGAATGGCGAGGGGTTGTGGCCAGCTATCAAGGAAATGTTGCTGCAAGAAGGCCGAATCCAAGACCTAACCAGGTCTATGTTTGTCCTGACTGCGGTCGACACGTGCTCTCCCGAATTGGCTTCTATAGCCATAGTCGTGTGCACCGTAGATGAATGGGAATTACAATAGACTACACCTTTTACTTGTTTTTTATTGTACACAATTTATCGACTGTAACATTTTTATACTCGCACTCGAGTAACGGCTAATAAATAAATACACACTTAGTCTGGTTGACTGTATAGAAAATACCACTAATGAAGAAAACACATTAATTGCACGGCAAATTTATTTTCGAATACTTGTACAAATATTTTAAAGGAACGTAAATATTTCTTAATCAATTTATAACAATCTATAAAGGGCAGGTTGGTTGATGTACATTTTTGGGCCACTATAGTACTACCCTAACTCCAGGCAATCCTTTGGCGTTTAATCCCGTGACCTTGTAAATAACTCCACCCTCAGCCGGTGCCACATCTTTTCCTAACGGGACTGTTTTTCCAGAGGTCACATACAATTCGTCTAAATTGGGCCCCCCGAAGGCAACAGAAGTTATCTAGAATGAAAAAGATATAAAGACTTCTACAATTGAACTTTGTTATAAAAAAAATATACACATATTATATGTGTAGTTAATTTCGTGTCATTATTAAATGACAATGGGAAATAATTAGCGAAAACAGTAATATAACTTAAAAGTGTAAAGATTAGTTTTAGAGAAAGAAATATAGTGCTATGTATTTGCATATTGGATGATTACGAAGATTGCATGTTTGTGTTATTTACTGAATCAGGATTTGAATTTGTTTGTTTCCTTTAGATGGTTTTCAAAATTTATTTAAACTAGCTAAAGATCCGAAAGGTATGTGTTTTAGAATGTTAATACTTGTTTAGAGTTGTTTTAGTAGTTTTTAAGTTTTTATTTGATGTCAACAGTAAGTTTGATACTGACATCTATGTTAGTAGTTATTAAGTTGTTGTTGAAATAATTTCTGACATTTAAGTCATTATGACATTTCTTTTAAGTAGGAAATTTTATTTTTATAGTTGGTAAATGTTTTCCTGGAGAAAAACAAGGAGGTTCAAGATAGGTTATGTTTGGAATGAAATTGATCAAAATTCATATGGTGTTTTGTTTTGTTTATTTTGAGTACTTTGATATTTAGTGATATAGAACAACAAACAACAGATAAAAGAGAGGTTGTAAAATTGGAAAAACAAATTTAAGAAAAAAAAGAACAAGTGAAAATTAGGGAGTGAAGAAGAAAAATAATAAACATGGATTAATAATTTGAAATTGAATTAAAAGTCAGAAATTGTGGAGATCAGCGAAGAAGAGTAAAAATAAACTGTAAATAAGAAGGTAGAGGTGTTATTGTGGATAGGAGTTGCAGAGGAGATAAGGACGAGATAAGGTGAAGAATTAATGAAAGGAGAATTGTTGGATTTGGAAAGAGAAGAGTGTAGCTACGAAGAAGGAAGGCTTTTGTGTGTTTAACTTTTGGACAAGGTTGTATATTAAAATTTAAATAGTGTATTAGACTTTCGAACCTGTTATAAAGCTAAATTATCTAAATATCAAGGAAAATAAATTATTTATATCAAATTAAAAATTTTACTTTAATAAAATTTCATTTTGAAACAGGAACTGAATTTGAACCTGCTCCTAAAGGAAAAGATCAGCTAGCCGGTCCATTAAATAAATTTGACATCCTTTCGGATCAAAAAGTAAGAGATTTTAATTTGATCTTTTTGATTTTAAAGTTTTTTTTCTTTTGAGTTTATCTATTGGAAATAAACAAGTTAAAATTTGATTAGTACTGCAAATTGTTAAGTTCAATAAAAGTAAAACAGCACAATAGAGACATTTCAAGTTTTGAATGTTATTACGTGACTATAGTAGATTGAAGAGATATAGTAAACACGAAAGATAAAGAATACAATTGAGTGTTTAGTGTTTATGTATTAAAATATTACTACTGTATTAAACATATGATTTTAATGTTAAATTCAATAGCAATGATAAAAATAGTGAATTAATATGCGATACCTATCGCTTTTCAATATCAAACATAAATGACAACGTAAAATTTTCATATTGCCTAGACACTGTATGTATAAGCGTGATTTGTGAATATAAATTATCAACTGCGTGTAACCGATCCCAAACTATGTGATTTAGTGCATTAATTATATTATAATTTTTTAAAACCTAAATTAATAAATCAAAATGCACCTAATTCTTAGACCATCCAATGTGCCGCTTACGCTATAATGGACTGCTCTTACATATACATTAACCAAAACTATTCTGATGTCATAAAAGATTGCAAGAAAATTGCAACTATCTTTATTCAACCGGAAATAGTATGACGTCATAAGTCTTGGTCAGTCGCCGCGTTGCCGAATTTACGCATATTCCTCAACTGACTGAATATTCATATTTTAATGAAATTTGGATAAACAGTCTGCAGCTTCAGCGGTACTTTTTTATAGATTTATAAATTGAAAATGAAAAAGAATTGGAATGATAGAGTTTCGACTATCATTTTAATAATATCCAAATGACATGTTTAAAATGCCCCTAAAAGAAACGAAATGTTACCTTGGCATCAATATTATTGTAACCTCAATTAACGGTCTGTCATGAATAAAGATATTATTTTTATCAAATCGATCAAATTCCCTCAAAATTTTAGGCGCAACTCAGTATGCAATTCCGCGAGAACAAGGAACAACCAATATCGTGTGCTTTGTCTAATATTATAATATTTTCAGCACATTGAAGCACATACGAATGATCAGTCCATTATAGCGTAAGCGGCACATTAATTAGACTCATAAATGAGGCAGACTTGCAGAAGGCTTTGACAATTATAGCCCCGTCGATATAGCCAAGAAATAATGTGAACTATGTGTATACATTTCAATAACAAATGCAAATGTGACTTTCCTTACTTTCAAAAATACTAACTAATGAAAATAATAATGATAATGGTAAAGGTAATGGTGGTGGTAATGGTAATGGGAATGTGAATGAGATTGCGAATGGAAATGGGAATGTGAATAGCAATGTGCATGGGAATATGAATGGGAATGGGAATGAGAATGATAACAATAATAATAATAATAATAAAATAACATTGTTCCCGTTGGAATTAAAACACAGTAAACATACTTTAGATTTTCTAAAGATTTACATAAAATTATACAATATACACTGTGTATTCAATTCTTCTGAACATAAAGTTAAAAAAAAATCAGTGCTTTTTTTACCTGAAAACATTATTACCTGTTCTGCTGGAAATTGAATACTGTCCAATATAGTTTCGGGCTTTTGAGGATCAATTTTTATCACTTTATATAGAGAGAACACAGCCACCCACAAATTACCATCGGTATCAATGGTCATTCCATCTAATACTTGTGAGTTATCTAAAGAGCCTTCTTTCAAAGTAAAGATCACTTTTTTGTTCGCTGAAATTTTTATCTCTTGGGAGAATGTATTTATAAGAATTATAATTATTAACTACGGTACACTTACATATTGTTCCACTTCTGACATCAAAATCGTATTGGTCAAGAGTGCGTCGAAGAGAATCAATATAGTAGAATTTATTTCGATTAATATCAAAGGCAAGTCCATTCGCAAGCCCGATTTGTGGTATTTGTTTGGTAACTTTTTTATTTTGGAAACTATATAAGCTGCATTGTTTATCTACAAATTTTCCTTCCTTTGCTTCAGACAAGGTACCTAAAACAATTTGTTTTAATTCCTCCTAGAAATTATTAAATAAGTTTTGCTGAGCAGGTACGTCAAAATGTTCTTGAAGATATGTTTTCCGGATCTTATGACAAAAATTAACAAAACAAAAACTATTAGAATTCCCTCAACATCAATTTTTAGGTCTTTACAAACCCACTGAAAGTGAATATAATGTATAATGTACTGTGGGAACCTGTCTAGTTATCTCTTTGTCATAAATTACTAACATCTTTTGCTCAAAAAACTCATTAATCTATAAGCGTAGGTTCAAACCATTTTTAAATTAATTTGGGGCCGTTTGAAAATTTTGTTGTTTTATTATGTGTTGCTTATACATTATTCTATGCTGTAGGTAGTAACTTCTTTAAGTATTAGAGACACAAAAAAAAAATTATAATGAAAAGTTGTTCAGAATTTGATCCTCTACAATCTTTGTTAAAGTCATATTGCTCTAAAAAAACCACCCCTATAGCGCAAATCGTACCAGGAGTTCAAATATGATCTTTTGGTTGGTTACTCAGGAAGCTGTCCCCAAGCAACCCTGAAAGAATTATCCTGGATTTTTTTTATGACATCTTTATTGGATTACATAGTTTACGAACAAATGGAGACTCATTTTTCCATAGGAAGAATCCAGGATGACTCTTTGGTTCATATAACTTATTATCATGAGAATTTACGTAGCATAATGCCCTCTGAAAGGCATATTGCGTAAAATCACGTCAAATCTATCGCTAACCCCCGGTCTATTACATAAATCAGTAATTTCAGATCTTTGTAAAGAATAACTGATAGCAAACAAATAGTAGACAGTTTCGTTGAATTTTTTACGAATATTGGTAAACATTTAGCACGAGAAGTTAGTAAATGTGAACGTAATAAAATCTCTGACACGCCATAGCATATCGCACAACATACTTATAAAGTACTGAACGTTAGTTCGCCGCCTAAGGCAGTCTTTGTTGATCTAAAAAAGGCCTTTGATACAGTTGATCATAAGCGGCTTCTGGAAGTCCTGGAAAGTATTAGATTTAGGAACGCGGACGTCCCAAATAGATTAATGGCGGACTACCTCAGTGAAATAACACATAATGTTATAATTCAGAGCACCTTTAGTGACATTAAAATCGTATTCCATGGAGTGCCGCAAGGCACAGTAATGGGGCTTATATAGTTTACTATATATTTAAATGATTTGTTTATGCAGATCACTATTGGGAATGTAGTGAGCTTTGTGGATGATACCGTCAAATTTTTCACAGACCAAAACTGGCATTCTTTAAAAGGGAAAGTATAGACAGAAATGGAAAAAATATTTCATTACTGCAATAATAAATTGTTGACGGTAAATTTCACCAAAACCTGCTACATTCCATTTACGTCTTACGTTTCTGTATTACCAGATTGTGTGAAACTCATGTACATGCCACAATGTTAAAGTACAAAATGTTTCCAGATTCAAATATTTGGGAATTTATATAGACAACTATTCAAAATGGAATGTACACATAAATTATGTAATTAAAAAATTGGGATCATATAAACTTAAATATTTTAAAAAAGTATTTGATATAAAACTTTTACATCTTGAATATGGAATTGTAGCATGGGGAGGCGCAATAAATAATCAAATGGACAGTTTAGAAAAAGTTATAAAAGTAGTTATGAAAGATTATATATAACAAGAATGTTTATTATACAACTGAAAATTTGCTCAATGAAGTCAAAATGCTAGATATCAAGCAGCTTTATATCTCTCTTTGTTGGCGGGAAATCATGTCAAGAAATCAGAATTAATAAATATAGAATACAATTATGATACTCGCCATAAAATGCATACAAGAGTGTCCAAAACATCAGAGATGATTACACAAAGAAGCTACCATGTTTTGAGTCCTAAATTGTATAAAATTATACCGCCAAGCATAAAACTGATAAATTCAATGATGATTTTAATTTTTGTTAGATAAAGGTAACATTACTGCTTCACTAATACCAATTGTAATACAATATAGTTCAATAAAATTTTCATACGATCATGACTAGATGTAGACTTTATACATAAACTCTAATTTGTTTATATAAATATTCAGCACAAAATTGTACATGTAAATGTATCCTCTTTCTGATGTAAATAAATAAATTTAAAAATGCTTTCTTTTTATTTGTCAGAACGTAAGTGACAGTATTTTATTTTAATTGTTTCTTATGTTGCTTTAATTTTATCAATCCACGTACACAGTTTTATTATGGGAAATACTTTTTTGTTTCTCTCTGCCTATTATCCCAATTTTAATATGTAGTGCTTTTATATTTTCACACATCATTTTTATGTTATTTTAATGTGTATTCTGATGTTTACAATGACAGAAACAGAAATCTTTTAGTTGTTTGCTGTTTCGCTGTTCTAAATATAAAGTAAATCTTCTAGTGCCTTGATGAACTTAATCAGATTTATTAACACGTCGGCGTCGTTTATGTCCTACATCATATTTTTTTGTTTTTTTAAGTGTTCATCTGATTTTTTCTTGGCAACAGCATTAACTACCTACTAATTATTCTTTGTTCATCAAACAGGTTTTTGGGTCTAGTGCCAACAGATGGAAAGACATACAGACTTTAATTTTCGTAATTTATATAATTTCAAAAGTGATAGAACAAGTATTGTAGGGAAAATCAATGTTACAACTTGCTCGGGTAAAATGTCTTTTCTGTAAACAAACACAACTGTCTTTACCTGTCCACAATCTCCCAGAGGGGTCACATTTTCCATCGTTGAACACATTACTTGTATTTTCCTCCACTGTGTACAATATTTCCACGTTTGAAACTTCTTCACTCTCACCGTCCCAAGTTATTAACGCTATTTGTCGACCAAGAGTTATCACAAACTGGTCATTTCTTCCTTCTACAGGTATAATTATTGAAACATTTGCTCCTAAAAATAAAGTTTCTTTAAACGTGTAGGTTTTGAGTATAAAAAAAATATATATATTCGATTATGCAACTTACCTACATAGGCTTTAGTATGTTTTTTTGTGGAAGGTACATATTTGTGGATAGTGTGCCCAAACATATCGACAAAATATAGGGACTGGGTATCTACATCCCAATGTGGCCCTTCCCCAAGTAGAAGAGTGTCAATTCCACTCAATTGTTCGATGTTTGGTGCCATTGCAATCAATATGAAGCTGTTGAGTAACACGAGTATCGAGAATATTAGTTTATATATTATCAATTCGATAACACAGAGACGTAGGCTACGTTTTAGCAGAAAATATATTATGCTTGTATTTGTTAACTTTATTTCGCTAATAGCTCTATATTATAAAAGTAATTCCATACATACTTCTGTTTTATGTGTTTTGGTAAGCAGAAATGAATAATGTTTAATAATTTACCTATAATCTGTTAGTTTATCGACAATATGGTAGGAATCTGTTGCGTGTCTAATATCTAACACAATTTTGTTTGTTTCTTATCGTAGTAATCTCCAGACGACTTATGAGATGGTATTACCAATATCTCTGTAAATTAAAATATTCAAAGTGATAATGTAGATAAAATAAAGATAATTACAGCAATAATTTGCTCAAAAAAGTATCTTATGTAGAAGTATCTTTATATAGACCATAACCATAGTCTAACTACAACTATAATTTTACATCAAATATGAAATTATAAATAATAGCATCCAAAATATTTCATCAGTTTAGTTGAAACGGGAATACCAACTCTCTCTGGCATTGGAATGCATCGTTAAAAAAGAATCAGCGTAGAAAGTTAAAACCTTATAGATTTTTCTCCATTTAACGACTTCTATCTTCTATTTTCAAGACATAGCAGTACAGGCACACCAATTTTGGGTGACAGTGTTTAGAAAATAACCCTAACGAAAAAACTAACGCATTTTACAGCTACTTTATTTTTAAATACTTAATGTTGTACAAATACATTGGGAACAAAACCTCCATTAGAAGGAAATATATAATTATTTCTTATACAGGGTGTTTCATGAGGAACTGTACATACTTCCAGGGGCGATAGAGAACCACTTGAGTTATTCAGGAACGGTCATTGAAATTTTCCTGCCGCTCTTAATTTCTGAGATACAGGGTGATAAGCTGACTTTGTTCTAAATTTATTTTGGCCAGAACGTTCTTACTATTGATCAGATTTTGTTTAAATTTTAGACACTTTATACACTTATTACAGTTGATAGATTGCTGTTGTAATTTTTTTAAATTCCAGGGCCGGACTTTTTAAATTTGTTATTTCCGATTCCTGTAAAAAAGATCACCCTGTATATACAGGGTTACTGGTAATTCGATACATTCCTTTGGAGATGTGATGGGGCATGATCTAAGAAGTAAATTTAGCCCTAACATTTATTATGCAAAACTCAATAGTTTTTGAGATATTTAATTTTTTTTGTTTTTCTCAAAAAGTAGATCTTAATGTCCTAAAAGTTAATTTTCGAAAAATCTATTTGACATTTTTAAATTTTTTTTTACTGGATTACTTGTCCAATATTATAGATATCCGTTTGGAATGAAAAATATCTGGAAACATTTCGATCATGTGAACATTTGAAATAAAAACTTAATTTTTTTTTTTAAATCAGCTATGAAATTTACCTATTAGGTTTTTTCAAAAAAATATTAACGTAACACGCGTATAAATTATTATAAAAACTGCCTTATTTCAATAGCTATCTAACAAGGTACAAATGTTCAATGTACTCTTAATAGTTCTAAGAAAATACTAGAAAAAATAACACAAATAACACAAGTAGTACGAATTTTATTTTTAGATAAACAGTAAAAAACATTTTAAAAGTAGAGTTTAATTCTTCATTAATTTCAAAGTTGTACTTTATTTTTTATATGTCTTGCTCAAAATGGGAGCCCCTATTCCGTATACAGACACGGCAGCGTCTTCTTATTTCCGTCCTTGTTACTCTGGTTGTCAGATTATGCCTTATGTGTTGGGCAGCATCGACTATCCTTTGTCTAAGGTTTTCTATAGTATTGACTGGTGTGGCATAGACCATCTCCTTCATATGACCCCATACGTAATAATCAAGGGGTGTTAAGTCAGGGCTTCGCGCTGGCCAAGGTATTGGGCCCGCTCTTCCAATCCAACGGTTAGGGAAACGTTGATCAAGTAACTGTCGTACTGTCAGCCGATAATGTGCTGGATAACCGTCGTTCTGAAACATCATTCGCTGTCTGACGGCGAGAGGAACATCTTCTAAAATCACCGCCAGATCATTTCTTAAAAAATTTTCATAGATTTCCCCGTTTAAATTTTGAGGAAGAAAGTGTGGCCCTATTAAATAGTGGCCAATGACTCCCATCCACACATTAATAGAAAACTTCATTTGGAAACTAGTTTCACGTGTTAACTTGGGATTTTCCTCTGCCCAATAATGTAGGTTGTGGAAATTTGTTATACCCTCGCGATTAAATTTCGACTCGTCCGTCCATAAAATACTTGTTAAAAAATTTGCACTTTCTGCATCTGAATTTAACATAAAGCGGCAGAATTCCACTCTCCTTCCAGGATCACCTTCCTCCAAGCCTTGGACAGGGGTATAGTGGTAAGGATGACATCCAACTCTACGTATCGTAGACCAAACTTTCCATTGTGACGCTCCGGTTAGTCTTGCGACTTTATTAGTTGAAATAGTTGGGTCTTCCTCAAAATATCTCAATATTTCTTCCTCATCATCTGGTCCATAAACGGGAGGAGCACCAGCGTCACTTCTTCTACATTTCACGGAGCCAGTTTCAACGATATTTCGATATGCCGTACTGAATGCACGTGCATTTGGTAAGCGGCGGTTAGGGTATCAAAGACCATATTCTCGGCTAGCTTCAGCAGCGTTGCCGCCACAGTATCCATAGGCAAACAAGATATCAGCGTATTTTGCGTTGGCATACGCGGCCATGGCACAGAAAATACAATAACAACAACTAATAATAACAACTACGAGTAAAATCAAAATCTTCGATAACTAATTTAACAAGACCAACAAACTTAAGGGACACGGAGATAAAAATGTCAGTTAATGACATATATGCACAAACGTCAAAGTCAAGGACTGACTGACTTAAATGAAAATGAACGATTAGTCGTTTAAGAAATTCCGCCACCAGCATTATTTTTTCAAATTTTTTATTAGAACTATCAAGGGTACATTCACATGATCGAAATGTTTCCGGTTAATTTTCATTCCAAACGGATAGCTATAATATTGGACAAGTAATCCAGTAAAAAAAAAATTAAAAATGTCATGTAGATTTTTCGGAAATTAACTTTTAAGACATTAATATCTAGTTTTTTGAGAAAAACAAAAAGATTGAAATATCTCAAAAACTATTGAGTTTTGATAATGTATGTTAGGGCTAGATTTACTCCTTAGCTCATGCCCCATCACGTCTCCAAAGGAATGTATCGAATTACCAGTAACCCTGTATATATTTTAACATTCAGTTGCCAATTATAAAAGCCTACACATCACTAAACAAAACCATGTAATTAGATTTTTTGTCACACCTGCACTGATTTGTTTGCAAGCGATTGAATTTGGAAATATGGGGAATTTGAAGAAAAACAGCTTCATTTGATTACATTAATTTTCCAAATAAATAAAAACGGTCAAATAAATATTTACAAAAGTATATTTAAAAATATTACAAAGACTAAGAGCAAATTTGAATCCCCCTCCAAGTGGTCCGCTACCGCCCTCGGAAGAATGTGCAGTTCTTCATGAAACAGCCTGTATATAACAATAAATATCATTGATACACATTTTGTCCGTTATAGTACTACCCTAACTCCGGGAAATCCTTTGGCGTTTAATCCTGTGACCCTGTAAAGGACTCCACCCTCAGCCGGTGCCGCATCTTTCCCTACCGGAACTGTTTTTCCAGACGTTACATACAGCTCGTCTAAATTGGGCCCCCCGAAAGCAACAGAAGTTATCTGTAATGAAACAGGTATAATAAACTTTATTTTGTCAGAAACAGATATTCTGGGAATTGCCTCTGATGTACAATAATACAACTCCTTGCAACTCTTTTTCATTATTAACATAATTTAAAAATATCTTAATTTGTTAGTTGAAAAAATGATTACCTGTTCTGCTGGAAACGTAATAGTATCCAATATAGTTTCTGGTTTTCGTGGATCGATTTTTGTTACTTTAGATAGACTGAACACAGCCACCCATAAATTACCATCGGTATCAATGGTCATCCCATCTAATAGTTGTGAGTCATCTAAAGATCCTTCTTTTAGAGTGAAGATCACTTTTTTGGTCGCTGAAATTTTTATTTTTTAGAAGTATATGTCATTGTGAGAATTATAATTATTATTAACTATTAACTATTAACTAAAGCGATGGCAAATAGGCTAACACCTGTTATGGAAAAGTTACTTCCTGAAACACAGAGTGGCTTTAGACCAAACCGAGGCACATCGGACCTAATCTTCACACTTAAACAGCTTCAAGAAAAAGCACTCGAACATCAAGGAGAAATTCGCATGGCCTTCATTGATTTAACCAAGGCGTTTGACTCGGTGGACAGGGAAGTGCTCTGGAAAATTATGCTCCGCTTAGGTATCCCTAGAAAATTTGTGGAAGTATGTCGCAGTCTACATACAAACAACAACGCCCAGGTTATGTATCATAATGAGGCAACCGAACCTTTCCAAACCCTCACTGGAGTTAGGCAGGGATGTGTCCTGGCACCCCTACTCTTTAATTTGTTTACCACTGCTCTAACAATTATTGTTGACAACAAACTGACAGTCAGAGGAATAGGTCTCAGAAACCGTTTTGATGGCGGTCTCTTTAACATAGGGCGCTTTAGAGCTTTCACGAAGACACGCACACGATTCATTTGTGATCTCCATTATGCGGATGACTGTGCACTTTTAGCCTCTACGCCGGAAGAGCTTCAAGAGCTTTTAGATGTGTATGCCCAGAGCTATGATTCCTTGGGACTTAAAATCAACATTGGAAAGACTAAGATTATGTCAGCTCCTCATCAAGTGAACCAAATAGAATTACACTTAACGGAAATTCTCTTGAAGTAGTGGATCAGTTCAATTACTTAGGCAACGTTGTTAATGACAAAGCAAACATGGACAGCGAGATTCGCAATAGAATTAACGCTGCATCTAGAGCACTCTGGGGACTTAGAGAGAGAGTATTTGACAACCACGACCTTGCTTTGTCAACGAAAATGGCTGTCTACAGAGCAGTTGTCATTCCAACACTGCTATATGGATGTGAAAGCTGGGTCACTTACCGTCGTCATGTGAAAGAATTAGAACGTTTTCAGCAAAGACACCTCAGAAGTATGATGAAAATCCGTTGGTTCCATCACATATCAAACGTGGAAGTACTCAGGAGAGCAAACAGCCTTCCAATTGAGGTGCTTATTTCAAGAGCACGTCTAAGATGGGCAGGTCACGTTCATCGTATGCATGATAACCGCCTTCCTAAATGTATACTTTATGGTGAATTGCTAAGCGGTAGAAGAAGGCGTGACGGTCAACGAAAGAGGTTCAAAGACGTTCTCCATGAACATCTAAAATCCTACGGTATTGCAGACGAGCAATGGGAACAACTTGCAGCGGACAGAACCGAATGGCGAGGGGTTGTGGCCAGCTATCAAGGAAATGTTGGTGCAAGAAGGCCGAATCCAAGACCTAACCAGGTTTATGTTTGTCCTGACTGCGGTCGACATGTGCTCTCCCGAATTGGCCTCTATAGCCATAGTCGTGTGCGCCGTAGATGAATGGGAATTACAATAGACTACACCTTTTACTTGTTTTTTATTGTACACAATTTATCGACTGTAACATTTTTATACTCGGACTCGAGTAACGGCTAATAATAATAATTAACTTGTACAGTTGAACGGTACACTTACATATTGTTCCGCTTTTGATATCAAAATCGTATTGGTCAAGTGTACGTCGAAGAGAATCATTATAGTAGAATTTGTTTCGATTAGTATCAAAGGCAAGTCCATTTGCGAGCCCAATTTTTGGTATTTGCTTGGTAATTTTTTTATTTTGGAAACTAAATAAATTACATTGTCCATCTACAAACTTTCCATCTTTTGGTTGAGCCAAGGTACCTAAAATAATTGGATAATTGATTAATGATTTTATTCTTTGTACTAGGAAATATTTTACTTTATTCTTTTATAAAACTATTAAATGGATTTTGCTGAGTAGGTACGTTGGAATGTTGCTTGTATATGTTCTCCAATCTTATGGCACAATTTAACAAAAATTAAAATCATCTCAATATCAATTTATACGTCATTAGAAAACCACTGAAAAGTAAGAATATCTGACAGTAGATAACTTTTGTAATGCGGAAAACCTGCCTGGTATAAATTACTAACATATTTTACTTTAATTCGATGTTCATTAAAATCAACTAGTATCTAAGCGATAGTACAAATCATCTTTGAATTAATTTTATTCTATGGTGCACACACATTATCCTCTCCAAGGTGAAGTTATACGAATGATTAGATTTAAGATCCAAAGGAAAAGCTTTCGTAATGCTCATGCTCATTTTTATTTGATTACGTTACATACATGTCAGGTATATTTGTAGCAGGTCATAATACAATCATCGTAGATAATGATAAATATATAAAAACTTTATAAAAAACAAGACAAGAATGTAAAATAAGTGTCAAATACAGATTAAAACAACAAAAATACAAACTGTAAAACTACAAGAATAAAAAAAGATGTAAATACAGATAAATGCTTTTACCCCAATATAAATATTATAATTAAAAAGATTGTTAATTAAGAAAAGACCAGGGTCGCATCTAAATAGTCAGCCGCGGAATAAAAATGGTTTCCTAAGATAAGATATTTTATTTTGTGTTTGAAACAGCTGTAATTGAATGATTTAATATTCTTCGGCAATTTATTGTATGTATTGAAATTAGTGATTTTTTGTGATTTAGTTAATCTAAAATAACGAGTTCTTAATAACCTACCAGATCTAGTGGGATAGTGATGTATATCAGATTGACTGTTGAAGAGACTAATATCTTTATGAACTTCTAATAGGGTAAAATAAATTAACAGTGAAGGAACGGACGTTATGCCCATTTCAATAAACAAAGGTTGGCAATGGTCAGTCATTCCTGCACCTGCTATTATGCAAATGGCGTTTTTTTGTAGTACAAAGATTGCATGCGCATGAGTTAAGTTACTCCACAGAGTAGTTGCATGCAACTTAAAATATTTTTCATTTGACTGAGCAATAATATCACACTGCTCAGCTTCCTGCCCAACTGATCCAAGTGGGAAGACTAGGTCAGTTTGTCATCCACAGTGACCCCCAGTAATTTTACACTACTACCTTCAGTGATATTGACATTTGAGGAAAAAATTATATTGTGTGTTTTTTCTCTATTTAATTTAAGTTTATTTGCTGTGAACCGGTTCTCAGCTTTTTCTTCTGTTTTTTTTTACACACAGCGTGAAAATTCGAAGAAAGGAGAGACAATAAAAAGTTATAACCTGCTCGAGTAAAATGTTTGTTTTATAGTAACATAAACACAATGCTTTTATACATTTACCTGCCCACAATCTCCCAGAGGGGTCACATTTTCCATCATTGAATACATTACTTGTATTTTCATCCACAGTATACAATATTTCCACATTTGAAACTTCTTCACTCTCACCGTCCCAAGTTATTAACGCTACTTGCCTCCCAAGAGTTATCACAAACTGGTCAGTTTTCCCTTGTACAGGTATAATTATTGAAACATTTTCTCCTAAAAATACAGTTATTTAAACGTATAGGTATTTATTGTAAAAAAAAATCGATTATAGTATCATTCTCAGATGACACCGCAATTTTTTTCAGAGGGAAATCATGGGAAGAAGTGAAAAGAATATTAGAATTGGACTTAAAAGTGATTAAGAATTGCTTTGATGAAAATATCTTGACCCCTAATATTTCAAAAACTACGTAATTACCATTCTGCTCTTATAAAAGTAGTTTACCAGTATTTACTGAAATAAATATTGCCAACACTGGTTTGGTTATAACCACCTGTGAAAAATTTATTACCTCGGAATAACGTTAGACTCTCATTTAAAGTCAACACCAACACAGTAAAAAAAATTAAGATCTTTGTTACAAAAAATTAAAAGAGATACATTAAAATCATGTACTATGAAATGATAGAGTCGATCTTAAAGATATTTTGTGTCCTGTTCTGGAGCTAATAATGTACACAAAATTAAAAAAGGATCCGACGTCAAGGGTTGAAGGACAAACGAGAACAGCTATCAAGAAATCATTAATCCCAGTAGAAGAACAACGCCGCCTGCTGCCAAGTGAAACCTTACCACCACGACTCTACGGCCTCCCGAAGATTCATAAACCAGGTCCAATCGTCAGCACATGTGGATTACCAACTTATGAGTTAGCCAGATACGTCGCAGACACACTACAACCCTATATAGGTAAGACTAGACTTCGTAGAAATTTTGGAAAATTTGGAAATAACGAATAATGATATCATGGTTAGTTTTGACGTCGAATCTTTGTTCACCAATGTACCAATTGAGGAAACAGTTAACCTGATTCGCCAACAACTTGTAGGATTAAGAGAAGACATACCTGATCTGGCCCGATTGTGCCTGTCTACAACATACTTTCTATGGAATGGAGACTTCTACGAGCAGAAGCAAGGAGCAGCCATGGGATCACCACTTTCACCTGTGATAGCCAACCTATTCATGGAAGCTTTTGAAGAGGAAGCTATACGCTGCAGTGAGAATAAACCAAAGTGCCGGCTACGTTACGTAGACGATACGTTCATCATATGGTCACATGGGGAATTATCTTTATCTGTTTTCTTCGACCTTTTCAATATACAGCATTCAAGTATCAAATTTACAATGGAGACCGAGCAAGATGGAGCTTTACCTTTCTTAGATGTATTAGTAAAAAGGTCACACAATGGTAAGCTGGCCCACGGCATCTACAGAAAGAAAACGCACACCGATCGTTACCTACATGCGATATCTCACCACCATCCACAACAGAAGAGAGCGTTAATTAGAACCTTGGTCCACAGAGCCAACACAATATGCGACGACGATAACAAACCCGAGGAACTACAGAATGTCCAACAAGCTTTAGAGAAGAACGGATACAGTCAAAGCAATATACAACGAATAGTAAATAACCAGAGGAGAACTAGAGAAAAAGAACAGCAACAACCAACAACGTATGCATGCCTACCCTACGTCGCGGGAGTCACAGATAGGCTGAAGAAGATTTTATTCAAAAAGAAAGTAGGTGTACGGTTTCGAACAGTGAAGAAAATACAACAGATACTTCCCTCAGTCAAAGACCCTGTCTCCAAACTGTTATCAAAATTGTTGTTTACCAGTTGAAGCGCACATGTGGTAAGAGCTACATGGGACAAACAGGACGGAGTATCCAGTGCAGAATCAAAGAACACCAGAGAAATACCAGATTTGGATATACGGATAGGTCGGCGATATCAGAGCATGTCCATAATAACGAGAACCATAAAATCGACTACGAGGACTTCAATATATTAGACAGGAATACGCTTTATTATCCGCGAATCATTAGGGAATCACTGGAAATTATGAAATAGGTGAACAACTTTAACAGAGAGGAGGGGTATCGACTTAGTAACACGTGGAGACTGGTATTGCCAAGTACCAGCACCGTAGTCAATCAAGCACGGCGAATGAGCAGCGAAGCGAACCAAGCACGACCAATGGCCAGCGAAGTAAAGCGGCACCTAGGTATATAACGAAGATGTATACAACTAATTCAGTCTTTAGAATCCTTCTGAAGAAACTGACAGGATGATCAGCGAAACATCAAGTCAAGTTCGACGACCACGGCAAGACCCTGAAGAAACTATTTCATTAGACAATGGCCGTGAAAACCTACATTCTACTAACATAAAATATATTCAGAAACAACACTCGTTGAACATATGTACGACACGAGGGACAAAGATAGAAAACAACTAAAGGTTATAGTTACACAAAAAAGTATAGGAACAAAATGTTTTATCTATTTAGCCCTAGACTATATAATAGCTTTCGGAACATATTAAACAAATCAAACCTGTAACAAGATATAAAAAAGAAGTAAAAATTAGCTACTGGATGTAAATTACACAGAAATAGGCACATTCGTTAATACTGGAAGTCTTTATGTACAAAGTTGATAAGTTCTATGATCATATTTCATGAAATTTTATTTATTGTTCTTTTCTTCTTTATTGTTAGGCATGTTTTGGTTTTAATACTTATCTCTGAAGTTTATTTTTTATCAATATTTTTGTTTGTGAATAAATAAATGTAAGAATAGTTTACATAAGTTAATCCAACTATAGTTATACGATACCACTTGTTTATTATTTTGTATTCAGGTTCTTAGGATCCTTCGCTAAATAAATAGATCTTTTGATTCAGCTAGGTATTTTGCATATGCACATACACCAATACATTAAATTAATCATTTGTTAATTACACAATCATTGCTCTCAGGTTCTAACGGGCTTTTGCAGTTACTTATTCATTTATTTATACTTATATATACCAAAATTAACGATTGTATTATTTCTGTTGAAATAAATAAATATTCTATTCTATTCTACAACTTACCTAAATAAGCTTTGGTATATTTTTTTGTGGAAGGTACATATTTGTGGATAGAATGGCCAAACAGATCGACAAAATATAGGGACTGGGTTTCTACATCCCAATGTGGCCCTTCTCCAAGTATTAGGGGGTCAATTCCACTCAATTTTTCAATATTTGGTGCCATTGTATTCAATGTGAAGCTGTTGAATAAGACGATAATCGAAAATATCAGTTTATATATCAATTCAATAACATAAAGTCGTACGCTGTGTTTTTAGCAAAAAATTATTATTTTCGAGTGTTTGTTAAATGTTTTTCGTTAATAACTATAGACTCTAAAAGTAATTTCACAAACACTTTTGTTTTATGTGTGTGATATTAAATAATTTATATTTATATACAATCTGTTATTTTACCGATATGGTATGAATTTGTTTTGTTTCTTATCGCAATGATCTGCAGGCAACAAATTAGATATTATTACAAACATATCTCTTTTAATTAAAATATTCAACGTGAAAATGTAGATAAAATAAAGATAATCGCATCAATTACTTTTTCGCAAAAGTGTCTTAAGTAGAAGTATCTTTATATAAACCATGTTGACAATTTTACATCAGATACGAGATCACAAATATTAGCGTTCAAAATATTTAATTAGTCCAATTTAAACGCCAATACATTTTAAATTAAATGTAAACTCGTCGGGTATTTAATTATGTTTATATATAATAGCCGAATAGCCCTGTGTTGCTTGTAAAACATCATGACATAATTTTCAACTTACAAATTTTTTTTTTCTGAAGAATAAGATGCTGAAACAAAATATATAGGCTTCCATTTAAGAAGAAACAAAATTAACCCCAAGTGACCTTAAAAATGTGGCCAAGGTCAAAATTCAGTATCATCTTTATGTCCCCCTCGACACTAAATAACTTTTATTTGAAACATTTTCTGCTAAAATGCATTGCAGATAAATGGTTGTATCGAGTTAAATGCCACACCCGGTATATAGGAAACATCTCAAATGAAGATAAACAGATTTTAATTATATACATTTTTATTTTCAAGAACTATATATTTTCTGCGTTTATGCAATGACAAGAAACTTTCACTTCCATTATTTTTCATTTGATGTACTTATTAAGGCTACTGTGTGCCTAATTTTGGACATATCAAATGTCATAGTAATGTTTATCTTTCAAATGATTATCTGAGATTTCTCACCAGCGATCTATTTGATTTTCTATGATTGTTTAATAACGATCCATCCACATAATTATATTCCGCTCACAAACTGTACAGGCCATCGGTCAGTACTGGTTTAATTCGCCCGTAAACTTGTTCGTATTAAGAAGGGTTTACTTTTCGTCGAGTACTGAACCGGGACGTCTCGTCTGTTTGATTTACATCTGCCCACCCTGTTTTACGTTGTTGGACAGTCATACAAGATTTGGTAGACTGCTTGTTTAATTATAATCAAAGGATTTTTCCTCAACATTCTATGATATTTTACATGAGTATTTAATGCTCATTTCTCAACTTAATTTTGATAATGTATAAACATGACATGATTCTTGTCCTCTGTTTTGCATTCGATTCATTATTTGGCTATTGCTAACAAGTTTATTTAATTAAAAACCATTATTACCTGGCGATTGCTAACAGTTCTAATTATAAATTATCATTATCAGGCCATTGCCACAACCCAAATTACTTATTAAAATAACACAGCATACTTTTGTATCTCAGTTCTTGAACTTAAAACAAAAAAAGCACCGGAAATCGATGGAGTAAAATCAAATATGTTACGAGTTTACGGACGAGCTCTCTGCACCGTTGGCGTATCTGATAAACAGCTCTTTAAGAACGGGAATTTTCCCATCTGATTTTAAAATTGCAACTATTAAACCTTTTTACAAAACAGGAGGCAAGCTAGAGGCAAGCAATTACTATCTAAATTTTTCTAATATCCAATGGATCCAAAATTTTTGAAAAAATTCTAAAAAGAAGAACAAAGAACTTCTTAACCAGGTATAAAATTATATCTGACCATAAATATGGTTTCAAGGCGGCCAAATCCACGCAGGATGCATTAACACATTTGATAAGAAATATCTATTTTGCAGTTTATACATGAGAACTAGCTTTAGGCATTTTGATGGATTTGGCTAAAGCTTTTGATACAGTGAGCCACCCTGATTTACTTGACACACAGGAACACATAGTCTTTTGAAAAGTTACTTATCGGATCGCCAACAGTGTGTTTTGATTCATGATTTCTACAGCAGTAGGAAAATTATTAAATATCGTGTTCCCCAAGGAACAGTCCTGGGGCCTCTTTTATTGACATTGTATGTAAATGATATCTTTAACATATCCACCGTGGGTGAAATCGTAAGTTTTGCGGATGATACAGCAATTATTTACAAACATAAAAACTGGGAATCATTCAAAAACATTGTAAAAAATGATTTTTGTAAAATTGTTGATTTTCTTATAATGAAAAAACTAACAATAAACTGGAGTAAGTCTAAATATTTACCATTCACTTCCTACAATCGGAACTTAGCACACTACACATTAAAACACTCTATTCTGTACTATATCTATAGTATGGTCATTACTATAGCAGCGCATATTTTCCTATTATAATATTTAGACAATTGTCTCAAATATTTAGATTACTTTTGATTTCATGTATAGGCTATTTGCTACATCAATTTGTATAAAATAAAATGGGTTTTTTTACTATTTTTTCCCATCAATCATTGTCTTATTCTTTCACCTTTACCTTTTCGTCATATAAAGAATAAACTAAATAAATGGTTTAATTTCAAATCAAAATAGCAAACAGACTTTAACTATAAAGGTACAGTGCAATCCTGAGTAATAAAATACTACATAAATAACATATATAATTAACTAAACCTCTTCAAGCTTTTTTTTTTAAATTTTTAAAATTTTTTACTATTCTGATCGGCTGCCCTATACGCGCGACCCTATGTAGAGGGCTTAGATATGGTGGAGGTACTCAACAGGGCGCAAGATATCCCCCCATAATATGTTAATCTACTGCGCTTGAGTAAATCCCAAAATCCCCTATTATAAATAATATGAACAGCAACTTAATAAACCCAAATCACTGTAAATTAATAAAATACATTCCTACCAAGAAAAATGCAAGATAAAATATCTTCTGTGGAAATATGTGAAGATATATTAATAAGTGAAGACGTCCATCATCCTGCACTTGCAATATCCCTTAACCTAAAAAAGGAAAATGAAAACAACCCCCTTAACATAAACCTTGTTAATACTTATAATTTTCGCAAGGCAAATTTTCCCCCTCTTATATGTTCAAATACTTAATACCAATTGGGACTTCCTACTTCAATTCCAATATATTGATGATGATTGCTCTGCCTTTTACAATATTCCAAATGAGATATTTGATATTCGTTTTCCAAACTCTTTACCGTTTATGATCCGATTCGACTCAAAATCAATATCTGGGGGTTTTCGAGATCGCCAATTATGAATTCTTGGTCAAAATTTAGAAATTCAAAATAGCGGCGCCAATATGGCGGACGACTTTTGTCATTTATGGTCCAAATCGATCAAAGCGATATCTGGGGGTTTTTGGGTTCCGCGGATTACGAATTTTTAGTAAAAAATTTAGTTCAAGATGGCGGATGACTTTACCGTTTATGATCCGATTCGTCTCAAAAATCGATATCTGGGAATTACAGCATATCAAAAGACTAAAAAGTAAAAAATAAAATAAAAAAAATATATATTTAAAAAAGCTTTTATTTAAAAAATGCTCTAAAAAGTAGAAAATAAACTTTGAAGTCAATCAAACCCATCATTTTGTTACATTATATAATTTTTTTATGATATAAAAGCTTGTCGCGAGCAATCTCCTTTACACAGGAAAATCTCGCGACAAGCTTTTATATCGACGTGCATAAGCAAACTGATGTTATATACACCGATTATTCGAAAGCATTCGACAGAATTGACATATGAGTTAATTCACAAACTTAACAACTATAACATCTCTAATTATATAATAACTTCGTCAAATCTTACCTTACGAATAGATCACATCATGTATCATATAAGGGGTACAGTTCTGTTGAATATATTGCTTCTTCTGGAGTCCCTCAGGAGTCTATATTAGGCCACCTATTACATAGTTGACGATTTGGATGTGTGCTGTCTACTTTATGCTGATGACCTTAAGATATACGCAAGGATTGAAGATTTAGGAGATTGCTTTAAGCTCCAAACTAACATTGCAAAATACATTATTGGTCTGTTGAAACCAACCTGGACCTTAATGTGTAAAAATGTAATATAATGGCCTATACAATGAAGACATACGAAAGCTTATATGACTATTATGTAAACGACGAAACTCTCACTAGGCAAACTACATTTAAAATGACTTGGGCGCAACTTTTGATTAAAAAAAACTATCATTTTCAAACCATATCGAGAACATAGAACAACAGAAGAACAACAATGATGATATCAAACTTCTATACTACTCATTCATTCGCTCGAAACTTGAGTATGCGTGCCTTATTTGGAATCCGCATTGTAGTGTACACATAAATAACCTTGAATCGGTCCATGTCGATTTCTAAAATTTTTGTCCCTCAAACAAGATGGTACCTATTGGCTTTTTGCAAGAAGCTCTTCTAGACAAATTTTCACTAACCTCGCTAGAAAGTAGAAGGGAAACATTTTCAGTTTCATTTCTTCACAAACTGTGTCATGGTAAACTTGATTGTGCCGAATTAGTTGGTTCGTTGAATTTCTATGTCCCCCGACATAGAGACAAGAGTAGTGCTTTTATCTACCTACTCCACGAACAAATATATTGAAATATCGTCCACTGTACAACATATGCGGTTATTATAACAATCGACAAAATGATCTTGATATTTTTGCTTAGAGAAAGTACCTTTTTCCGAATAACTCATTTATTAACATGAGTATTTACTGCTATCTTATTATGTAATGTTATCTTATTATGTAATTTACTTTTACGTATTGTGTAATTCAAATATGTAATTATATGTAATTTGTGTACTTAGTCTAGTTGTATTCTAATTTTATTTCTGTTTTTTCTTTACTATGTATTGTTGTTCCCATCCTGTAAATGGAATTTATTTCTGTTGGGTGGTGTAGAGTAAAATGAAAATAAAATAAAATAATAATACCATGTTACTAGAGTTTCATTTCAATTTATTTAATAATTTAACTTTTAGAATGATATGATATATTATAAACGTTATTACTTACAAATTTAGTACAGGTTTATTTTGAGGGGTAGCGATTCTAATGTCGTGCATAGAGTTTTTCTAAAAAAATTGCTTATTAAAATTTTACTCCTAAAAACTGACCTTGGATTTTGTAGTACTAATTTTTGAGGTCTCATGTTGGATATAAAAATGTCAATATAATTTATATAAATGAATTGAGATTTAATTTCCTGCAAGTCATTGGTATCTGATATCCATATTATCTCTTTCCAAGTTTTAAAAATATAATTAATATTTGAGTATCACTCATTGACTATCCAGGGGTCTTTGCGATAAGACACTGCAAAACAGATCACGTTATTAAACGTGCAACATGTTCCTACAATGCTAATAAAATACCTGATTGTACATACAAAAATTATATTACCTGCTATGTTGTACTCGTAGATATATTTAGAGCGTTCCGCCGCTAGAGCGCGCCAAAAAAGGGCCATACCCATATCTAGTGAAATTCACCGTTTTCGCGGAAATCGCCCTTGCTATGATTTTTAACTGTTGATCGTAAATGATTCATAATGAACTCGTGTTTTGTATGAGTTGTCATGATTGCTGAATATAAAGTTCTAAATTTTCAAAATTGACTCCTGGTCAGCGGATCAAGTCGTAAAAATGTTGGAAGGAACACTTGAATGGTTTACAAGCTTTTATTTAACTTGCTAGGTATATAAGTATGTTAGTTTGTTTAGGGCAAATCTTGCAACTTGCTTTTATTTAAATACCCTAAAAAGAAGGAAATAAACTTTAAATTAAATCAAACCCATCAATTTATTACATTATACAATTTATATTATATAAAAGCTTGTCGCGAGATTTACCTGTGTAAATAAACAAGAATACAATATGTAACTTGATCTTAATACAAGTTTTTCTAAGAAAAAATGTATGTATTTCATAAAATACATTTACACAGGTAAATCTCGCGACAAACTTTTATATTATATAAATCCTATAATGTAATAAATTGATGGGCTTGATCCAATTTGAAGTTTATTGGCTGAACTGAGACTGTGGTGGTGGTCGGAGAGGACATCGACCTGTTGGTTATCCTCACGAGTCTTTGCCAACAAGAAAACGTATTCTTTCTGAAGCCAGGAAAGGGAAAGGGAAACGTTCCTCCAACCACCTACCCTCCTGTGCACGCTCTGCAAAATAAAACCATTAAAGAACACATCATGTTTCTTCACGCAATGAGTGGGTGTTATACGACTTCAGCACCTTACAACCAAAGGAAATTGAAGTTTGTGAAAATTCTCATCAAAACTGTGTTCAAAAACCCTGAGGCAACTCCAGAAAGCATTGCAGCAGCAGGAGAGAGATTCCTGGTCAACGTGTATGGCTACACAGGAAGGATTGAACCGTCTGAGGTACATTAATCATAAGAAGGTAGCTTCCAAGACCTCACCAAAAATAGCTGCACTACCATCATCAGCTGCTGCAGCCACACAGCACAGTTTTAGGGTGTATCACCAGGTGCAGCAATGGCTGGGGTTGAAAAAATGCCGAAGATTGGGGTTGGAAACGAGCAACAAATTGCCGGGAACCGATCAATTCTCTACAAGTCACTGCTCATCCCGAACTGCTGCGTTTGGTGTCATGTGGATGCGTCAAGACTTGCGCAAAACAATGTAGCTGCAAAAAAGCCGATCTCGATTGTACCTAATCAACTGTGAGGGGTCCTGCAACAACGTGACAATCGAGACAGATCCCACAAATACCCTTGAGGACGGACCATTAAACGTCGAAGTATAGGACGGTTGTTGAGACCACTGAAGGAAGTGTATACAAGGAGGACGAAGGTATGTAACATGTTCTTCCCCAAAAACGACAATCACGCACTTGGAGCATAAATGTACCTGTCTGAAGTAGTTAATATGAATGTACAAGCTGACCCATATCTTCTGTTCATTACAGACCCCCCCACCACCTGAAAAAATAAGGAGAATAGATGAATGGACTGAAGAGGATGTGACAGTTCCTTGAAAAACGAAGGTATGTACAAAAGTATCTTCAACAGATGTGCAGATTACTACTCACCTCGTCTATCAATAAATCCATAAAATAAGATCTCCTGTTTGTTCCAGATGATTAAGGCAGTCCAATTTATGACGGCAGCGACATTCATCATTCGCAACATTTATCATTATAATGATATGAGTATATATTATACTACTAACTATAATACACTGTACATAACTACTTTAGTAATAACTGCATTTCATTCGTTTGTCCCAATTTTTCAATTATTTTCCATATATTCATTATTCATGTAAGGTATACTGGATCCGGGAATATCTTTTTTTTGGCGTGCTCTAGCGGAGGAATGGTTAGTCTTTAAAAAAATGTTATATGAAAAATGCAGGAAATTTTATCTACTTTAATTTTATATGGAATTGGTTTGTCGAAAAAACACTTTCTTTCTGAAATATAGGCCACAAACTGAGAAAAGTGTCAAAATTTGGGTAAAAAGTGCCAAGAAAACAAAGTTTCGGGCCAAATTTTTGCCTGCAAACTGCAAAATAATATTCACCGACCCAAAAAACATAGATGGTGAGAAAATAGCAAACTATAACAAAACTTTCCTCCTAATATGCCAAGCCTAAAACTTAGCGTACGCCTGTGTCAATTATCAAACTGGTATATAAACTGATATTAATAAATATTAAATATTAGTTAGCCGTACTTTGTACACAATGGCACCAAACATTGAAAAATTGGATGGTATTGATAATCTTCAACTAGGAGAAGGACCGCATTGGGATGCAGAGACTCAATCTCTTTATTTTGTCGATATATTTGGCCATACCATACACAAATACGTCCCTTCCACAAAAAAACATACAAAGGCAAATGTAGGTAAGTTGCATTGTATTCTCCAATGTTACTTGCTAGTTTTTCCAGTAAATATGGGTCTAAATAACTTGGTGTTGGGCTTTTAGGAGCGAATGTTTCCATAATTATACCTGTGGAAGGAAGAAATGATCAGTTCGTCGTAACCCTTGCTAGGCAAGTAGCGTTAATAACTTGGGACGGTGAAAGTGAAGAGGTTTCAAACGTGGAAATATTATACACAGTGGACTATAATACAGAAAATGTATTCAATGACGGAAAATGTGACCCCTCTGGAAGGTTATGGGCAGGTAAGGATTTTTTACTACAGAAAGGACTAGAATATGTTTATCGAGTTGTTTTTTTCGATAAAATAAAAACAAAATTGCTGAACTACTCATTCCCTTGAATGATATGTTATCTATTATAACATGGCATATATTATATAATAAATACACATTACATTAGATTAAATTGTAATGATTAAAAATAATTAAAAAAACAACAATATTGGTATGTAATTGATATTTACAGGGTGTCCCAGAAATCATGAATAAAAGAAAGATAAATAATAGGTGAGATCATTTCCAAGCAAAATAATCATATATGTGGTTTAAACCTTTTGTATTTTTACCTGAAACTGCAGAGCTCTAAGGTTTTTTGATACTGCTTTAAATGTTCTACTGACTGGTGTATTTTTCCGAAAAAAGCATTTTTATAAAATCTGGTTAGCGATTATCAATTCTAATAAAATATATTAATATCATTGTTTGGCTCATCAGAAAGTACAGAAGTGAAAATTCCTGTCAAATGTATTTTTTTGTAAAGACATAATATTGTTTTAGGTACCTGGGCTGCCATGAAAGAAGGAAAAATTGAAGATGGAAAGGGCACTTTATATAGTTTCCAAAATAAAAAAATTACTGAACAAAGACCTAAAATTGGGCTCGCCAATGGACTTGCTTTTGATGCTGATCGAAACAAATTCTACTATATTGATTCTCTTCGAGGGACACTTGATGAATACGATTTTGATATAAAAAGTGGAACAATCTGTAAGTGTACCATTTAAATGAACAGATTAACTATAAATATGCATACTCTCATTGAATTACCAACAGGAAACAAGGTAAAATGGCCAAAACCTTATTAAGCCATAGAATTTGTGTCCAGAATATTGGCAATTGATATCTAATTGATTTTATTTTAAGACGACTTCTTATAAATGATCATCCTAGGACTCTTCGACCGATGTACTCATTTTAAACTGTATCTTACTAAATAATATTTCGTGATTTATTTTCATTTTCATCTTTAATAAATTTCAGCGAACAAAAAAGTGATCTTCACTCTAAGAGAAGGCTCCTTAGATAAATCACAACTACTAGATGGAATGACCATTGATACCGATGGTAATTTGTGGGTGGCTGCGTTCCGTCTATCCAAAGTAATAAAAATTGATCCGCGAAAACCAGACACTATTTTGGATGTTATTCAATTTCCAGCGGAGCAGGTGAATACATTTCTTTATAATGAAAAAATTAAATATTGCTAATAGACAATAATGATATATTTATGTTTTTAAAATATCGTCGAAACATTCAGACGAAATATACTTTAATTTCGAAAGCTATCATAACTTTTTCATTATTAGATAACTTCTGTTGCCTTCGGAGGACCCAGTTTAGATGAGTTGTATGTGACTTCTGGTAAAATAGTTACGGTACAAGAAGAAGGGGTACCCGCCGTGGGTGGAGTTCTTTACAGGGTTACAGGATTGAACGCCAAAGGATTACCTGGAGTTAGAGTAGTACTGTAGGGGCATAAAAACGTGTCAACCATACTTGCCTCTTAAAAATGTATGGTTTGTCAATTATCAAGAAATAATTTTATATCTTCTTCTAGTGGAATGACTTTGAGCTTCTATTTTTCAAATGTCAAAGATTTACTGGTTAAAAATAAAATAATACTATAATTAATCTCTTTATTTTCTTTAAATGTTTTTTCTATATATATGATGCTGTCACCCACAAAGCATTTTCATATATAATACACATTCACAGAATGTTTTAAATATACATGTTATGAACTTTAGATGAAAATGCAAAATTAATGACAAATACATTAAAATCATTTCTCGGGAACGAGGAACGTACATATAACCAAACTTCTGCATTACATATTCCAGCAAACACCTTCAATTGATCCATTATTAACAAAAAATCTAACGCACTCAAATCAGTGGATCTAGCGGATCACCTGAGTATTGCGTGTGTACCTATCCATCTTCGTGGATAAATATGCTGAAGATAATCACTGACATTGTTATTATGTGGACCTGCATCATCTTGTTGCTATTTTAAACCGCTACAGTATCACACCATTCATTAATTTGACGATCGGTTACGGAGATATGTGCAAGAGTCAAGAGGAAGTTTTCCATATGTCCAATGGAAAATTGTTGGTAAAGTAGGTATAACAATACTAAATCTGATATGAAGGTTGTGCAAATGAGAGTTCCACAGGGTTCTGTATTAGGACCTTTGCTGCTTGCATTATATGTGAATGGTTTACCAAAGCACATCGCCAAAAGTAGAATCACAATGTTCGCAGATGATACTACTGTTACAGTCTCAGCATAAACATCTGAGGAGCTAGCTGAAAAAGTAACTCATGTTTGGATTGAACTTGACACCTCGTCTCAACATAATTAATTAATATTAAACGGCAAGAAAAATGGCCTATATAAACTTTCATACTAGAAAAGGATTTACATTGAATTTTTTAATTAATAACTATATAAATCCGGTATAAAATACAAATAAAATAAAATAATAATAAAAATTGTTTGTATTAAATTAAGTACAGTATTGAAAATGATGTAAATGGCTTGTTAAATACTTACTACGCCTTAGTATATAGCCATTTATCTTTGAACATAATTATATTGGGTGTAGGCAGGGATATAGATAGAGTTTTAGTTTCACAGAAAAGAATAATCAGACACATCTGGATAGTTGCAGAGGTGTTTTAAAGAAAAATAAAATATTAACAGTAACTTGTATTTTGATTTTAAAATGCGTATGTTATGTAAGAATCTGTCAACTTGCTACGGATTATACGTACATTAAACAAATGGATACGTTGGATCTTAATGATTATCAGATATTACGTAACGAAATCACTTGGGCTACTGTAGCGTAGCAGATATCGTAGGCAAACTTGACCCGGAAAGTGATGTACGTGCCTACGATAAAATTTCTCTAGCTCAGACTATCTCAGGGCGTTAAGCCCAAGCTTACATAAACTATGATAAATTATTAGTTTACTTACTTAACAAACACTGAGTTTTTTCCATATGTAGTGGTCGCGGACGAAATAATGACACTTTCTTTAAAAATGAAATGCACTGTATTAAACAATTTACAAAATTGGTTCTCTAGCATATAACCTGGCGATGTTCACAAGGTGTGGCAAATTTCACGATTAATCAGTTACAACACATTCATAAAATGCCTCGTGTAGCTACACATCGGTTTACAATATGATCATGAATGGTCATAAATTCTGCCACAAAGGTTTGATTTAAAGAACCTCTTTAAATATATGTAAATATATGCATAAAATATTTAAATATGTACAGGTTAAAATGCCAAAAGTATGAATTTAAATCCAGCCGAACCACTGAAGGTGGTCCCCGGTAGGTAAAACAAATAACACAACACTTATTTAGGGTGGTACGATACCGAGTCCGGACGTGGAAGAACTGAAGCCCTGCAGAGATGCCTTCGGGACACAAGAAATGGACCCAAGGATGGGGTTGATCGTAGTCTCACCAGCCCTGGAACCTTCCACTGTGTGTGGATGCCCCGTCCGTGGAACTCTCACTGACGTGTGTAGAAGCCCCGTCCGTAGAACCCTAAAGATATCACGATTTAATTCACAGTCAGAAATGCACGTGAAGCATGCCTAATGTGAGCAATTCTGACATAACCTACAAATAAAACATAATTTACCTCACTGATGAGGGAACAATCCACCAAAACTCCTGGAAGCCACAGTCGGATAAATGGGGTCGAGTCCGCCTTTTAAGTTGACACTGTATTTCCAAAGGAAAGCCTGCAAATTTGCGAAACACGTGGGTAGAGAACGGGCAAGATGGCGTGAAGAGGTTAGCTTACCTTGTGTAATTTAATATCCTGCTTCCGCAGATAAAATTTACTCACAAACACAAAATATTCCGCTAAACGGAACAACAACAGATTGAGGAAATTTTCTTATGTTGATAATTCGAAAATCCACGAGGATGCCTTGGATAAACCCGAGGTTGACAAAATTATCAACTAATTACTAGCAACCACGCCAACAAAAATGGTTGCCTACCCGTTTGTCTTTGCTGATCACGTGTCACAAATGTGTCGCCCTCCCGTGGAGAATAGCGAAATGTGTTTCGGTCGTGTAGCAGTTGTTATAATGCGGCCCACAAAACGCTAAAGCGTATGGTGGGTCGCATACGCTAGAGGTCCGTAACAAACTTTTAATAGACTGGGGGGGGGGGGGGGTACAAAGTCTTATAATACTACAACTAATAATATATTAACCATTCCATTTCACTGTACCACTTTTTATAAACCTAATTATAATGCCATCAATTTATTTAATAAACTTCCTGACAACTTAAACTTAAAATCTATAAAAGGCTACGACAAATCTAAGGCAGCTACAAAAAATATTTAATAGATATGTTTTTTTATATAGTGTTTTAAAATTTTTAACTGAATTTTAATCATTATTATGTGTCTATTATATGTATCTACTATACGTTATGTACCTATACATACATTTTATTTCTTGTTTTATATCTACAATTTATTAGACATATTTTTTTTTGTTTTATACCTTAGTATTGACTTACCATATATACATGTTATATATCAGAATGGTTAATAAATTTATCTATCTATCTATTAGATATACTGTAGTCAGTACGAGATGTTACATTTTGGAAATTACGCTTAAAGTGCTACACTAACACCGGGTAAACCTGTTGCATTTATTCCAGTGATTTTGAAAACAGCGCCATGGTCTGGTGGTAGCAATTCTACTCCTTCAATAGTTATCCTGCCAGAGGTAACGTACAGTTCGTCCAAATTTTTTCCGCCAAAAGCCACCGAAGTAATCTAGAAAATAATTAGCTATATTACAAATAAGGAATGAGTCTCACATTTTTTATGAAATAAAATATTCACTATTACTTCTTTGAATTACATCGTTAAAACAAGTATTGTATTTTCTTATAAAGGCAGTTTTACCTGTTTTGCGGGTAAAGGTATGCTCTCCAAAAGACTTTCCGGTCTACGGGGATCGATTTTAAGCACTCTAGACCCACCAAATACGGCTACCCATAAGTTACCGTCAGTATCAATAGCCATACCATCCGGACTACCAGGTATATCATGTCTGGACAAGGTGAATATAGCATTACGATTGGCTGAAATTAATTATTTGTTAATTGGACGAATTGGATATTACTGAAAGTAGGGACCTACAGTCTTAGTTGTCTTAGTATTTAAAGTATTACCGCCCTAAACTAAATGAGAATTTGAATATAAGATATATACAGGGTGATTTAGTTAGGATCTTTGGGAAACTAAAAGTGACTTTCAATTTATGTAAACCCCAGTGAATAAATACTCCTGAAGACTACAGTTTAAATTCCATTTAATATAATCGAAGTATAATGAAACAGTCGTTTACCAAGTTATTTTCAGTATTAAACATCAAATTCCAAATATTAATTTCAAAATTTAGATTACTTCCTAAACTTAACGCCTTTGAGCGCTTATTTTCGTTACAGTTGCTAATTTATAAATTTATCAGTTTTATAGAAATGACTTCTTCAAATAATCATTTTAAAAATCATGTTTGTATCTCAAACACTCATATACAAATAACCTAATGTCACAGAAAATCATTTTTTGACACAAATATCGAAAATAGTGAAATTTGTTCATTATACTTCCTAATCCAAATTTTCATTGTACTGCCTAACTTACATTCTCACAACACTTTGAACTATTTCTTATTGCCGATCCTGAAGAAATTGAAATTTGCTTGCGAAAGCAAAATCAATCTATAGCAGATTTAGTTTTTAAAACTTCCATATACCTACTGTTAGTGATTATTTAGTTTTTAAAAATTCCACATACTATTAGTGACTTATTACCTCCCTGAGCAATCTAAGCATGCACACAATTTTTATAGCACTTCCTAATTAAACTTTAGAAATTTCCTCAATAAATCTAAATGTGTGCAAAATAGATTTTTGCACACATTTCGCGAGATTTTCCTGTGTAAAGGAGATTGCTCGCGACAAGCTTTTATATCATAAAAAAATTATATAATCTAACAAAATGATGGGTTTGATTTACTACTTTTTAAAGCATTTTTTAAATAAAAGCTTAAATATATATATATTTTTTTATTTTATTTCCTAACTTTCAGTCTTTTGATATGCTGTAATCCCCAGATATCGATTTTGAGACGAATCGGATCATAAACGGGAAAGTCGTCCGCCATCTTGAATTAAATTTTTTACTGGAAATTCGTAATCCGTGACCCCAAAACCCCCAGATATCGATTTTGATCGATTTGGACCATAAATGACAAAAGTCGTCCGCCATATTGACGCCGCCATTTTGACTGTCTAAATTTTGACCCAGAATTCATAATTGGCGATTTCGAAAACCCCCAGATATTGACTTTGAGTCAAATCGGATCATAAACGGTAAAGTCGTCCGCCATCTTGAAGCCGCCATCTTGTTTTTCTCTTATATGAAAATGTTAAAGTGTATTGTCACCGAACTTATATACATGTGCAAAATTTCAAAGCTCTAGCTTAATTAGAACTAATCGAAATTTTGATTGCAAGATTTGCCCTAAACCAATTGACAAACATACATTGCAAGTTAAATAAAAGCTTTTAATAAACATTAATATTGATGCATTTTCCTTACCAACGGTTCCATTGACTATATCGAAATCCAGTTCGTCTACAGTCCCTTTTGGACTGTCGATGTAATACAATTTTTTTAATTCTACATTGAATGCCAGTCCATTTGATACAGTAACCTCAGAGATGAATTTTGTAAATTTGTTGTTTTGGAAAGAATAAAAATTGCCATTTCCAGTCACAAATTCACCCCCCTCGTTTAGACTAATTGTTCCTAAAATTAAAGAATAATTAATTCTTAGAGGTAGAAGGCAGTATTCTGTTTCCGGATAAACAGATCTATTTCTGAGCATATTTAAATATAGCATAGTAGTTCTAACACGGTAGCTTCTACAAAGGCCAATCAATATAACGATAGTAGAATGCAGGTTTTCACGGCCGTTGCCTACTGAAATAGATTCTTCCGAATCCGGGACCCAGAAGAATCTACTTCATTCAATATAACGATGTCTACTTAATCGAAATCTAAGTCCTTATGCGAATATCAAACAGATGTATCGGATGAGGATTTATCTTGGATACATATTATTTAGTTGAGACTTGTCCATAATATTTTTGCCATCATGGTAACTGTCTAAACTATAATGTTAACTACTTCCATTGAAGCCTTTTTCAAATAAATGTTAAATAGTAATTTATATGATTAAGTAACAGTTACTCTGATATTCTTACCTGCCCACAATCTTCCTGAAGGATCGCATTTACCATCGTTGAACCTATTTGTAATTGTCCTTGGTTCATTCTCGACTTCAGCAAGTATCTTATCCACAGTGAAACTGTCACTTTTTCCATCCCAATTTATAACGGTCAATTCTCGGTTCAAGGTTATAAGAAATTTATTTTTTTGACCTTTTACTGGAATAATTATGGATGGATGTTTTTCACCTTTAATGATAAGGAAATACATGTTACGTCTATAATACTATATTGTTTATAAAATTATAGGAATAACGAGTACACGACTTAACCTAGTATCTCACAACCAGTACATATAAATGATTCATCAATGTCAATCTTAATTAACCACATCCAACATGATGAAAGGGGGTTTAAATTATTCGTAATACCATGATGTCTCCCGCTTTCTCAGATACTTTAGCTCCTTCGAAGAACAGATGCTTTGCTAGTAGAGAATAAAACCTCATCAATGTCAAACCATTGAATCTCGAGATATCGCGAACCCAAGGTGTAGAAGTTAAAAAAATTGAATTCATTTTTTATCATGATGAAAGATGCGAACAAGTGGCGAACAGAATTTTTCCCCTACCCTGTCCCTTCGTGCCAAAAAACTGTTTGACAAAATTGCAATTTTTATTTCGTGCACCAAGCGTTTGTTTGTGAAAAATATCATTTTATGGGAGTGCTATCCTGTAACAAATAAAAAATAAAAAAAAGTAAGTCGGTCTGTTCGCAATGGGTCAATTATACGGGGAGTTATCAGCATGTGAAATATTTTAATTTACCCCCTCTCCCACCCCTCCTAATTATCCTACCGTCCCCAGCCTCCGGCCCAATAAAATATTTGCCAATAGCCTTCTATTAAAAAAAAATTGAGTCCTCAACTCCACGATAAAAAATGAATTCAATTTTTTTAACTTTTGCACCTTGGTTTCGCGATATCTCGCGCAATGGACTGACATCGATGAGGTTGCGAACAAAATTTGTCTATTTTCATTAGCTCTCTATTTTTGATCTGAAGATTTTTTTTCGTCAGATCAAACGCTGCCGAGTTATCTTTGAAAAACCATTTTCCCATATGTCATATGAACAAATGTGTCAGAATGTTAGGGGGACCCAACTCTATTTATTGGCAATAAAGAAAATTACAATCGGATGTTTCCTTATTAGAGCCTGGTTTACCTCCTGATCTGCTCCATTAACAAAAATGAATTTAATTTAGATATGGGAGGGATATTTATTTAAATTAACTTTAGTATTCTTTGGAAGTTTGGGAGCTTATACTAACACCCCTCACATAATATAGGAAGGCTGCGGTAGAACACTCCTTTGTCGTGAAGTAATTATAGAAACATTTCATGGCGTATACTTTTTAGTAACCCAGAAGAAGACATGGACCTAGATTACGATGCTAAAGTGGAATAGTCTGGGCCAAACAGATTGGTGGTAGACACTGAAGAAAAGCATTTCGAGATAGGAAGGAGTAACGGAGGAAATTGAAGGAAGTCAAGATGTGTTTTGGGTTGTAGTGTTGGAGACGTAATTATTATAAGTAGGACATCGGATATTGACTTACCTGTAGAAGCTCTTACAATTTTTTTAGTTGTAGGTACATAGCTGTAGATGGCTTTGCCTGGGACATCAACAAAATAAAGGGTTTGAGCGTCTTCATCCCAGTGAGGACCTTCTGATAGTACAGTATTCTCAACAATCCTTTCAATTTTCGGCGCCATGACTATCTCTAAAATGTACAATTAATTTTTGTGTTTAATCTAATTATTGAGTAGGTGTACAGAAGTAACCATCTTTTAGGCTGAAGTCTGCGCTATTGCACTAAGTGTATAAACACTGAATTCAATATAGACACAGATCTAGAAAGTATTGGGACAGACAAGCAGGCCTTAAATCTTTTAAATCATATTGCTGTAATTCTAAAATGATTTCAAATAGTCAGAAGGCTTTAAAATACTTGGACAGAAACATAAATTGACTTTGGTTTGGATGTCTGCCCATTCATGTTCTGTACCATCCGTACTTGTGAACAGACCCTCACCTATAAAAATTATGGGCTGTATCGAAAGGCTGAACTTATTGGGAAAACTATAATTAGGAATAAGCGACAATAGGTCATATCAAATTGTTGAAGTGAAAGACCAATCATGTATTAATTTAATCTAATCTAAGTACGCCACTGGAAATTATCTAAAATGAAATGTAATATTTTTTTATTGCCTGATACATTTGAGCATTGTTAAAAAATATGTTTATGTGAGTATGATTTTGAAGTATCATCTTATCGTATCTTGCCAATTAAAATAAGTAGATATTTAATATCAAGGTCAAGTTCTTCAAAGCATAATTAAAAATGGTTTAAAATGTCTCGTATGAGCCTATCATTAACACAATTATAAGATTCATTTTTCTCAAGATATTTAATCGTTCTACACAAGTCGATGATTCTGCGATAAAACTATAATTATTATATATTTTCTTCTCCAGGTTCCCTACAAATATGCATGCACAATAAAAAGTTTCTACATATCTCTGATTTTTTTATTATAGTTTATTCTAAGATCCGTTCAAAGTTACGTGATTGAGGAACATCGGCCTAATGATGGCATTTAAATATGTTTTCACTTTGAATTCTAGTAATTCCTTTTCTTTCTATGTTGAAGTTAGGTTTTAACTATACGATGGTTCATAGATCGATCGGCCTTTAAAAGAAATCAACAACAGTTTCTCGAGTTACAATAAGCATTAAAATGAAGATAGATTATAGGTGAGACCATTTTCAATAAAAATAACCATATATGTTTACCTGATTTCTAACACTTTAATAGCTAGGAAAGTGATGAGAAAGGCTGCAGGTTTTGTTGCTCATAAAGTTATATTTGACATTTTTGTAACCAAAGTAAGCCAAATTTATTTAACACAAAGCTTAAAGCTGGAAACAAATGTATAACCTGATTATTGTAAAATACCTGTTTTTTGTGAATTCCGCTTATAGAGGACGAAACAAAAACCTTGACAAAGATTTTACGGTCTTAAAAATCCAAGTAGTGGAGTTGTTATTTCTCCTATCATACCTATACTACTATATTATTAACTAAATTATTAAACTACACTTTGCTTATGTCGGAACTTGATCTATAACAAACTTTCTTGTAATTTTGGACTTACCAACAGAATTGTATATACTTAACAGGCAGGTTACCTTGAACTAATATGCATTCGACATAATACACCTTAAGTATTTGTCTGCTTGTTTAATTTATATGTTTACGCGATAAAAATGTGAAACTTTTTACTTAGAGATATGATCTATTACTTGATAATTTACCTGAACTTCTACGTATCTATCATCAATTTATTTCGCTGTTTAAGAGCGGGCGAAGCTCTTCTGATACAGAGGCCTATTATTAGGAACTATATCAATGTACTGAAAATGAGAAAATGACGTCTAATTTTTATTGGCCATTTTTGACTTGAGACAGATTTTTCTTTCAAGGTATAATCTTAGCAAAATTTTGTTTAAGCATCCTTAAATACAAGCAAGCAAGCAAAACAACTTTATTTAATATGACCTCCCCGGGAGCCGATCTAGTGCGAGCCAAACATCCACAATTCCACAACTCGAAATCCCGCGACAGTTGAAAGGCTGGAGAGGTTCAGTTCAGTGAAAGAACAAATATAAATAAAACAACCCAGGTCCTTTCACCTAGGCCACGAATTAAAATAGGCGCTATTTTTAAAACTCTCAAAAAGAATTAAAAATAATGAAGACTTAGAACTATTAAATGTAACCGAACCTACTGCAAAATAAAACGTTTTTCAATATTAATAACACAGTAAGATGCTTCTTTGAATTAAAAAAAAATTGTCGTTAAATTCTGTATAAAAAAATGTCTTATTGACCTTGTAGATTATCCCCGCCTATTTCGCAGTAACAACGTCCAAACCGAGGGATAGTTTGGAGCGCACAGGTAAAAATCGATCTTACACGAAATTTCACAGCAAATATCTCGAAAACGGTTGCTTTAACGAGAAAAATGCTCAAGAATGAATTTATAGAACGAAATTTTCTCAATAAGATGCACATCTAGCGGGTTTTGACGCAAGTGATTTTTATATATTTTTCCTTTTTTTTCCACAAAGATGTGTTTTTTAATTTAAGCTCGTTTCCACACCACGCTTGACGCAGAGCTCTCGATGCGTTTTCTAAAAAATGGTTTTCCCTGTAGGCCGATACCGCTAAAATTCTGTACAATTTTACTCATTAGAGGGTTTTTCATCGACGAATTGTTCTTTGAACTGATTTTGAATTTGTAATTTTATCATCTTTGACAATAGTAATTAGAGCACATTATTGAGCAGCGCAATCCAACCATAACACAGCTGTATTGTTTTCCGCAACCCTTTTTGCAGCTGCAGGACACTGGCTTGGGTATTTTCCTCGTTAAAACAACCATTTCTGAGATATTCGCTGTGAAACTTCCTGTAAGATCGATTTTTACATGTGCGCTCCAAACTACTCTTCAGTTTGAACGTTGTTACTGCGAAATGGGTGGGGATAATCTGCAACGTCAATAGGAGATTTATCATATAGAATTTAACGACAATTTTTTTATTTTGTATACTCTTTCTCTTCCAACGAACGGTCTACAAGATAAAAGTGAAAAATCAGCGTTAAGTCCCCGTTAGGGTTAGAGTTTTGCAAAAAATGGACTTTCCGTTCCTGAATGGGGTGGGAACTTTTCGTATATTTATTTCTAACCCTATCGAGAGTACACATCTCGAATATTATTTCTTCTAAAATGTGTAATTTGCTAGCTCTTCAATATTGTATAAGCACCGGATCCTTCGCCATTTTATAGAACGCAAAAAACTACAAATACAATTTATTATTACATTAATTTTATTGTTAATAATAAATCAATTGAAAATATTAGGCGGATTGAATGAAGTAAGCAAAAACATATGGAATAAAAAAGTATTAGTAAATAATGGCTACCAGAAAATTCAGTTCAATTCAATTCAAAATAACTTTATTTCTGTTAAAAATACATTTGTCCTTCGCGAATCTAGCCTTGAACCAGTCGGACTATCACAATGCAAAGCAATGTGGCTACCAGCAGGTTTGTGTGAATCTTATGATATGATAATACACGATAATACTCTGCTGTGAAATATCAACAGAAATTAGGTAGGCACATTCAAGTTTAATATTGAACTATAGTAATGTTCGTAATGCAGAAAATAGTAATATTCAAAACAGCAGTCCCTACATAGTCACGCATATAAGAAGGTAAATGGTAAATCTCAAGAATATAATAATATTCTATATTATTTCATACTTTTTCAACGTCAATGTTTTTGTGTCAGAAGTTTTTAGAAAACTTCAGCAGAATTACATAAAATATCTGTACATTCACTAGTTTAAACGCAATGCAGATTGGTTAATTTTGTTAACAGTAGTACAAAATATATCATCAATATGTCAATATGTATATACATAGTTTGAACACATTGAATTAAAAATTTAAGTAAATTTGGTATTTACTGAAAACTCTTTTCTCCCTTTTCAACCCCGACTGGTATTTCTAAATTATAAAACCTAAATTTCTACAAAAACTGACCACGATATAGATTACATGATAGTTAAATGTTACGTACTATTAAAGATGACCCCAATATAACGTAAGTAAACTTAATTGGACTAAGTTTTCCTGTAAAAGTCTTGTATTTATTAATATTCAGATGCAACTTATTTTTGTCGTACCACTTATTAATTTTGTCAGTTTGCAAATTTAGGCATTTAGTTATTAATGGTCGAATACGGCTTGCCATGTCAGGGTACATCAAAGCGCTATTTTTAAGTTCATAGCTAATGTCATTTACAAATATTGTAAATAATAAAAGCCCAAGAACTGACTCCTGGGAACACAAGACTTGGCTGTTATTTTTTTAGGCTTAAAACTATAATATTGCGCAGTAAGTTTCTTAGGTAACAATAAAAAAAGGTAATAAATGTTTGTGATGTGGTGATGTGATGTGGGGACTTGAGTCTCTAGCTTCGATTCTAAAATTTCTGGAGGTAGTAAAAGACAATTGAAAAAATTTAGCAAATTCATTTTAGATTCCTTGAGGATTATTCAAGGATACATTATATTAGGTTATTACAATTGGAACACTGGTAATATGTTTTATACAATGATGTTGGCCAGAACCTGTCCAAGTTTGACTGCATTTCAATGTTTTTAAGCTAGTTTCTGCTTGATCATTTACCTTAGAAATTTAAAAACTCTCGGAGCACTTCCGTCTTCTGTTTCTCTATATTTACGCTTTGCAAAATTTGTATAAAATTCCTACTTAATTATCGGCTAGGACCTTAAATATTCGTACTTTTTTCTGAAAAACCTGTATATATATATATTTTTCAGTAAACTTTTGTAGTTTGGTCGAAATAAAAACACTTACTTCACAATAATAATAATAATAATAATTTTAAAAAGTCTTAAAATAGCATGAACATTATACTTACTACTAAGAAATATAAAAGATATAAATACAAATTAAATAGAGTCAGTTGTAAAATATCAATTTTGATAAAAACTAAATTAAATCATAAATATTAAAATTTTCATTTTAAAACGTTTTATCATGAAATTAAAAAAAAAACGGCATAAAACGTTAATCTTCTGAGGTATTAAAAGTCAAGTGCTGTAGACAAAGCGAGAGGTTACATTTTGGATAACACATTTAAAGCACTACACTAACACCGGGCAAGCCTTTTGCGTTTAATCCAGTAATTTTGTAGACAGCACCGTTCTCTGGTCGCAGTAGTTCTCCCTTTCCGGTTTGTTTTATGCCAGTTGTAACATAAAGTTCATCCAAGTTCTCTCCACCAAAAGCCACCGAAGTAGGCTAAAAAATGTTTAGAAAGATTAATCATAAAGAAAAGAAACTGCATCACTATCATTATTGTTATTATTATTACTAGTACGTAGTGAGTCAGAAATATTTATTGTTGAATTTAGGTACAGTTAGGTATAAAACTGGTTTTACTTATTTCTAAAACGCTTATCTCATTAAATGATAGTAAATAATTTTCTTACGTGATCTACGAAACTTCCAATAACAAAAAGTTGGAATGTAGGTTGCAATTGTCTCAAAGGATAGCGGCATATTTTTTAAGGAACAATTTTTTAAAGCCTATAAATAGAACTATATAAAGCAAATCTTTGATGAAGTTGCGTGTCTTATATTTCTATGTAGTTTACACCCAACAAGATTTCAACGGTTTTTTAAATCATTTTGTTAAGAAATACATTATATATTCTAATTACCTGTCTTGCGGGCAAAAGTATGCTATCCAGAAGAGTTTCTGGTTTACGAGGATCAATTTTAATCACTACGTAAGCATCAAATATGGCTACCCATAAATTACCATCAGTGTCTATCGTCATACCATCTGGATTGCCGAATGAATCAATTGTATCATGCTTTGATAAGGTAAATATAGTCCTACGGTTGTCTGAAAACAAATGTATTTTATGATTATTTTATTAACTGCAACGTTTAAAAATTGTTGCTCAGAAATAAATATATTATTGGTTGCTTTGTTATTTAAAGTACCACCAGCTTAAGTTAAATATATTATATATAATAGATGTCACACAACGGAACATAAATTTAGAACTGGGTTTATAGTCAGTAGTAGAGTAATACACCACTAATAGTTTTCCAAGTCATAAAAGAAAGACTATGCAATAAACCGCTGCCCAAGGAATCGCCACTTCCACTTCCAGATTTTGTATCCAAGTCTTATAGACACTAAATTCCAATGTAATATTTTACTCCCTTTAATATTAGGGTGGGACTGGCAATGGGGGTAGTAGAGGGGTAACTAATGCCAAAAAATTTTAGAGTCCCTTGGTTCTCGTATACACACTAAATACCAATTTAATTTTTTACTCCCCTTAATAATAGGGTGGGGGCAATGGGGGTGGTATAGGGGGTAGCTAACACCAAAAAAAATTTCTGAGACGCTTCGTTCTTGTATAAGCACTAAATCACATTTTATTTTTTTTACTCCCTTTCATAATAGTGTGGGAGTGGTATTGGAGGTGATAATAGGGGGTGACTGATGCCAAAAAAAGTTTTGAGACCTTGAATTTTCGTACGTACCCTAAATTGCAATTTTATGGATTCTTACCTGCTTGCTTTGCCTATTTACACCCTTATTTACCCCATTTACCCCCGAAGCCTTCAACGAAATTAGATCAAAATATAATCCAGTTTCAGATCTCGTTATAATAAATAAGTGTACCAAATTGTCAATATTTTAAACGGTTCCAGAGTAAGCGTGCGCACAAAAAAGTTACAGACACATCGACAGACAGAGCGACAGAAAAAGGAAGCAGAGCAAATAAATTTAACCCGGAGGAGCTCAAAAAGCCCTAGGCAGCTAGAAAATTTGAACAGGAGATTGAAAGAAAGGTATATATAAGGCCACATGAATATCACTTGTGAAGATGTTGATGAATACTGGGAAGAATGTATGCTTTGATAGAGTGTCTTAAACCAGGTATGCTTTTATAATGCTCTTTAGATTCTCTATTAGTAAAAATTTAGGTAATTAATTCTTTTTAATAGTAGTTATAAAAAGAGGCATGTATGCATTTCTCTAGGTAGGCCCCTGTATCCTTATAAGAGTTTTTACAGAGTTCTTACAAATTATTTACATTTATAAGTAATCTTAAAAATAAACTTTTAGGATACCTTACAGAATGTTTTAAAACTAAAATTGTTACTTGAGGTGGCCACATGGAACGCCCAAAGCAAGTATTCCAGTAAACACCGGCTAGACGTAGGAAGAGAGATAGGCGCAGAGTCAGATTTAAGGATCAGCTGGAGGGATTCTAAAAACGATAAGAATTAAAAACTGGATAACCAAGGCGAAGAATAAGGAAGAATGGAAACTGACACTAGAACAAGCCGAGACCTACCCTGGTGTTATAGTGCCAGGGATGATGATGATAACGATTCTTACTTACATCGAAAACTGAAATGCATGCAGACGTGATGGACATTATACCTTCGCTATAATGAGTGATTAATTTGTAAAAATTAAAACGAAGATGTTTTTATAGTAATTTGAAGGTTTTCTTTCTTTACTTATGGAAGAAAGCAGCAGCAAGGTGAAAATTACATCAATTATCATCCATATCACATAAAAAAGTGAGACATACCACATACAAAATAGAAGGGAACTCTGTTAATCTAAAGTTAAAATTTCATTACATTCCACATTTTCTTAACTTTTTCCTTACCAACTGTTCCATGGACTATATCAAAATCCAGCTCGTCTATAGTTCCCTTTGGGGTGTCTATGTAATACATCTTTTTTAGTTCTACATTGAAGGCCAGCCCATTTGACACACTAACATCGTATATCGCTTTTCTAACTTTGCTCTTTTCGTAACAATAAAAATTGGCTTTTCCAATCGCTAATCCACCCCCCTTCTTTGGAGCAATCGTTCCTAAAATCAAATAATAATAATAAGCAATATTCTTTAAAAATTAAAGACTTAGTGTTTGGGATAGAGACATACAGACATATAATGTGACTCTATTACGATAGTTTCTGTAAGGACCAATTTACGTCCAGATGATGAATAATCGATTTAATAATACCATCTTGATTCTTGAAATGTATAGTATCGTATTCTGGTAACTACGGAAACTATGGTGCCAAAAATATCTATGCAATACTGTATTTTTAATAAATGCTAAGTATTGATTTAAATAAACAGTCACTCGAGTATTCTTACCTGCCCACAGTCTCCCTGAAGGATCGCATTTACCATCATTGAATCTATTTGGTTCATCCTCAACTTCAACGAGCGTCTTTTCCACAGTAAAATTGTCACTTTTTCCATCCCAGCTTATGACAGTCAACTCACGATCCAATGTTATGAGAAACTTATTTTTTGCACCTCTTATGGGAATTATTAAGGATGGATGTTTTTCACCTTAAAGAATAAGGAAATAAGCATTACATCATTTGTATTGATATCAAGTGAATTATTGGGCTATAAACAGCTTAATCCAAATTCATGGTATTTATTTTCAAGATAACGTCAAAAGATGATTTTTATTGTTGAAATCAAGGTCAACGTGTGGATCAGCAGATAACGAGTAGTTACAATCGGGTGTGGCCGATGCCGAATAGCTACTTGATTATAATTGTGTTCAAATATGGTACAATAGTACTTGATGCCGTAAAGATTAAGCATGCAGCTAATATAACTTCAGCTTTCATTCATTAATCAATAATTTATTAATTAATTTAATAGCTTCTCCTTAAAAATAAATCAATAATAAATAATTGAATAGACAAGGTCCTTCTGACTATTTTTACATGTTTCTGTAAGTGAATATATCTTATTAATATTTCTTTCCTCTCAGTAGTCTTAATGGGCTGGGGATGACGGTCTTCTGCATTTCTGTTGAGTTTCAGTATGCCAATACACACGGTCTTCGCAAATGAAGACCGTGTGTGTTTAGCTCTACCAAGGGCTCCTATAATCAGTACAACTGTTTTAGCAGTGTTATCAAGAATAAGTCTACCGATTTCAAAGAGAAAATATTCATATTTTGTTCGTTTTTCCACCTCCTACAAGACAAAGCTGTCCTCCGCAGGAGCTGAGAACTCTACGTCATACATTGAGTTGGAGGTCGATGAGGACTATGTTAAGCTGGTTTGCTTGTATTTGCCTGGTAAGCCATTATGAAACTCTCGGGTTCAGGCATCAGCCCAGCTGAATTTAAGAAAACAAATATCAACCTTTCGGATAAACTACGGTCTTCTGTAGTTCTATAGACTTATGCAATACCTTATCCGCAGAAAGATGCTGTGAATATGAGATCCAGTTCATCGGCTGCTCTCAATGCTTCCTTGAGCCAAAAAGCTCCTACCACTACGTTTATGCAGTTATGGACCAAGCAGAAAAATTCGAACTCTTGACCCTGAATGATTCTGTTTTGGAGACTCTACCAGTTCAAGAGTCTACAGCTTCTTCGACGTTGCAGGAGATATAAATGAGGAACTGACGATTTAGGTAAGTGTGGTCGCAGATATTTTGTTCTTCCCCGACACTTCCGAAGACCATCTGAGTCAGTGTTGACACTTGCCGCGAAGAAAATTTTCTACTACATGCACATTTTAATTGGAGGGTTGTTCGACACCCAAGTACAACTCTCCAGCATTAAGATGATATAAGATGCTTCCATTCACGAGTGGTATACACTCGCTGTAGTCTCTCCGGAGGAAGCTAACGTCAACAATATGAAACATGACACTAGGACCCGTATCCCGTTGAGGTAATGCTATTTGGTAATTTGCATCTCTGTTCCATTGAGTGTGAGCAGTTATTCACAATAATTTAGATGTGAAAAGCCTGTTGGCCACCATATAGTCCATTATAAGTTGGATTTTAATTGTTATTATTAGAATTCAAGTAAACAGTAATCATTTTTATGCTATCGGCCCATATTAACTTACCTGTGGAAACTCTTACTGTTTTATTTGTTGCTGGTACATAACTGTAAATGGCTTTGCCTGGGATATCAACAAAATAAAGAGTTTGAGTTTCTTCATCCCAGTGAGGACCTTCTGATAGTTCAGTATTCTCTACTATCCTCTCAATTTTTGGCGCCATCACTGTCTCTAAAACGTATAATTAATTAGGTACTGTTTGTTTAAGAGAGTCATAATAAACTTGTTTACCATACGTTTCGATTCATTCATATTTGACGTAAGAAGATAAAAAATGTAAAAGTGACCGTTATCTATCAAGACCATTCTCGACATGAAAAATGTCACCTTTACACGTTAGTGGTATAAAATTTAATAATTATGTTTTTCTGAGTAGGCTATGAAGGTACTTATTTTTTAAAAGATCTGAATTACTTATTATACTTCATTTTAAAAAATACAACAAAAATGTCAATAATATTAAAAATTGTTCATATGGGCTTTAGTGATCGATACTCTTTTATTATCGCTTTGAAATTGAACTACTGTACAGTCTTCCAACATTTATTCTGCATTTCCTGATGGTTTGGACTTTATTCTTTGTGTGCCACTTAAGTAAAATTCTAAGGGACCGAAATCAGGAGGTCTGACAGGCCAAAGTACATAATTACATTGTATATATATCGCTGATTTTAGAGTTCTATTCAGTAATAAGATGATATAGAAATTCTTGTAACACCAAGGGAGGTATCTCAAAAAAGTGAAAACTATTACAAAAGTTACGCTGTATGTCCATATGGCATAAGTGAATCACACCAGTCAGATTATTTTTTCACAGTTGCGTAAATTTTGCTCCTTAAACAATACGCATCTGTAACTAAGTCACTGTAAAAGTAAATGCCAATTGTTTTAGTTCATTTGTCTGATATGAACATGGAGCGTAATTTTCAAAACTTCATTTGAAACTATATCTAAATAACTAACTATTCTTTTCATTTCTATGAAAGGATGCGATTCTTAATTCACTCTGTATACATATATGTCTGCTATTATTGTTTATATAAGTAATTATTATCGAAATGAGAGAGACCATTTCATTAAGTTAATTTTTAATACATCATATCGTCCAAAATAATGTCCCATATAGTTGTATGAGTGATCTTATATTGAAACAAATAAAGTTATAATAATTAACAATTTACATAAGAAAAAATTTAAAACCTAATTATTTCAAAATATATGCATTTGTTGTCATTGATAGATAGAAGGAAGCTGGATAACCTTGACAAAAATTATCCCATATTAGACATTCAAGAGGTAGTGAATTTTATTACTATTTTCCTTATTTTACACTATATTTTTAAGTAAATGATTAAATTACATAAAATTCTGCTTATGTCAGAACATAAACTACAATAAACTTTCTTACAATTTCGTGTGGTATTGTATTATTTAACAAATCCAACTTACCAACTCAATTGTACTTAACGCGCAGGTTACCTTGAACTAAAATGCGTACACTACGATACTTAGCGCTGTAATGTTCTAATCTGCTTAATTTTCATATTTGCGCGATAAAAATATAATATTTGATATTTGTTATTTAAAGATACGAGCCGTTATTTATTGCCGCGTTTAAAACACTCCGACTGGTATCTATTTAAGATATTACCCATCCAGTTGCTTTTCTCATGTGAAAAATAAAATTACAATTTTACTATCAGGAATATAGTCCGGACTGTAACCTGCACGAATGGATCCCACCTATTAGTCTATTAATTCTGAATGAAAATTCTTAATCATGAAACAATCAAGAACATATTTACTCCCACCCAGAAATTATTTATCTCAATTTTATGTTAAGATAAATGAACAAATTGGCCATTTATGTGATCGTCTAGTTTTATTTGGTTGGGATCTTAATTACGTTGTGTGTGTGTGTGTGTAGTAACCCTTTATAATTACCCCAGGTCCTTTGATATAAAGTTTGATATTACTTGTATCTGTCTGATACACTATACCTGAGAAAATTAATCACTCTGTTAAATTAAATACTTGAATATACTGTCAGTTAATTATGAGAGACCTAGTTAATTATATAAATATGCTATTTAGTTCATATTTTAATACTCGAGATTGCACTGTAAATTAATAGTGGAAGTTTGATTCCTATTTTATTTTATTGAAATTTATTTCGTTTATTACTGGTTTATTACTGGTATAATCAGAAAGATAAGGTTGAAAGAAAAGGCAGTAATTGATAGGAAAAAATAATCAAAAAAACCCATTTTTATTGTATAATAATTGATGCAGCAATTAGCCATACTTGAAACCAGAACAATCCAAATATTTGAGACAATTTTCTAAATATTATAATATAAAAACTTACGTCTCTATAGTAATGACCATACTATACATGTTTCAAAGCTGGCTATGCAATAACAAGAACTAGGTAATAAAATCGTATATCGTGTTATTTTGTAGTTGTAATTAAAGATGCGGTAAATAGCCGATTAAAATGTGATTGAAATTATGGGGTTAGCAATCGCTATGATAAAATAAACTTAATGCAAAACAGAGGACAAGAATCATGTCATGTTCATGCATCATAGAATTGAAGTGATAATGAGAATTTAAAACTCATGTAAAAGATCATAGAATGTTGAGGGAAAGCTCCCTTAATTGAATAAACAAACTGCAAATACCAAATTGTATATGACTGTTCAACAACGTTAACAGGGTAGGTAGATGTAAATCAAACAGATGAGATGTCCGGGTTCAGTACTCGACGAAAAGTACATACGGGAATTAACCCAGTACTGATCGTTGGCCAGAACAGTTTGTAGCCCTCAAGGTAATTAATTTTATGCATCGTTATTAAACAATCATAGAAAACTAGGTATTCGCAGGTGAGAAATATCTTACAATAATTTGACTGTAAAACATTCTTGTGAAATCTTACATATTATACAGGCACACGGTAGGCCTTGGATAGTATATCAACTGAAATATAATTGAAGTTAAAGTTGCTTGTTATTGCATAAACTCTGAGAATATATAGTTCTAAAATATAAGCTTGTTATTTAGCACACCAAAATCCCCCTACTAAAATATTCAGCATGTGAACTTTACCTAACTCCTGATGGAAAGTAACAACTGGGTAAAATGTAATATAATTGTATCAAAGTTAATATTTCATAAAAATCTAATGACCTTTTAGTACCACAAGTGCGCCAATTTCCCCTATTCCCCAATAACCAGAATGTAAAGTCAATTTTGCATAAGAACGTAGAGAAGTAAATCGGTTCTGATACTTAGGACAGGTACATCGGTGAGCTTGTCATCATCTAAATCGCCAGGAACTTCAGAGATAACGGCCCCCAACTGAAGAAAGAGGTAACTAGGGCACGCTAACGCAGATACTCCCGTGATTCCAGACGTTGTAATCGTTTTAGAATGGTTATGTGCAATATCAGTCGTTTGGCTAACTCCGGTGATTCCAGACGCTCCCGGCTACAAGAACTTAGCTGGAGTAGCCTACTACATATAAGATATGGTAATAATCGTTTTAGTAAGCCTCCGGTGATTCCAGACGTCCCCGGATATAAGAGTGGAGTTGGAATAGTCGCCAACTATAATGTTGGGAGAAAGCTAGACTGCAAGCGAACGCGCATCAGTAATTTCAATTTCTGCCCTTCTGCAATGTGTTGCTTCGCTTTTATTCTGGTCTTCCAGTAATGTAGTTCCCAAATCACAGTTCCAATTCTCCCATATGTCCTGAACGATACATGAAATGGGGCTCAATAACTACGCCCTGTCTCTGTCTTATATATCATAATGTCCTCCTATTACACTCGATATGCTTTGACTTGGCTAATGTCGTTTCCGTGTTGTAAAATTTCCAAGTATATAAGAATTAACCTCTCATGTTAAAAACACCATTAAGCACCGCTTGAAATTTATCTAAGTTCATAACCCAATATTTAAAAGCTTTGGTGACATTGAGTTAGGCCTAGTTATATGTGCATGGAATTTTACGGACTTCTGAAATAATTTCTGTACACTTTATATTTGCCTAAATTTGGAAATGAAATTAAGAATGTAATGCTTAAATAATGTTTGGTTAATTGTACTTATAAAAGCAATGTTCCCTGAATTTAAAATAGAATGGTCCTAGGGGCGGTCCGCTTCATACATAAACAAAAATTTCATTCATACAAAATAAAATTAGCACAGGAACTGCATGAGGATGACCTTGAATAATAAATAGTATATTATTCAACGAGCAAAATATACTGGAAAATTAAATCATTATTCACTGCAGTGAATTAAGAATAGCATCATGCTTAAGAAAATACATACTATAATGGATACATTATAGTGTATATTAGTCGTGGACAAAGTAATTTTTACTGAATCGTTTAGTACTCTAAACCTATTTTCAATTTAAGATAACAGAAGAATTTTGGCAAGATTTCATCTTTAGAGATATTCGAGTTCGTTATCACCAGATCCTCCACCATTTTTTAGAAAACAAGAACTAAAAATACAATTCACTATTTTTCATTTTTCTATATATGTAGTAACAATTCAATTCAATATAGATTTGAATTATTAAATAGTAATATAATACTCCAAAAGTAATATTTAAAATTGTATTTAAGTAAACACTGATTTTAGATATATCAAATTACTATGTTTAAAATTCTCTACAAATGTTCTCTACTCTCTTGATTAAGGCCTAAAAAGCCGAAACATTTCTAGAGAATTTTAAACATAGTAATTTGATACATCTAAAAGCAGGCAATGTTTACTTAAAAACAATTATTGTTAAGATGTTTCACAAGTACTAACCACAAATTCAGTTCATATTTAAGACAACAACATCTGGTATATTCATGCGTATAAGAAGTTAAATCTCGAAAATATAATAATATTTGAGTTATTATTTCATATTTTTTCAATGTCAATGTTTTTGGGACGTGGGGTTTTACTCATCATTTTATCAGCTTATTATTATTTCATATTTTTATTTCATAATTATTAATGTTAAAGTATAAAATACATACACAAGTTTTTATTAGCCGTTACTCGAGTCCGAGTATAAAAATGTTACAGTCGATAAATTGTGTACAATAAAAAACAAGTAAAAGGTGTAGTCTATTGTAATTCCCATTCATCTACGGTGCACATGACTATGGCTATAGAGGCCAATTCGGGAGAACACATGTCGACCGCAGTCAGGACAAACATAGACCTGGTTAGGTCTTGGATTCGGCCATCTTGCAGCAACATTTCCTTGATAGCTGGCCACAACCCCTCGCCATTCGGTTCTGCCCGCTGCAAGTTGTTCCCATTGCTCGTCTGCAATACCGCAGGATTTTAGATTGTCATGGAGAGCGTCTTTGAACCTCTTTCGTTGACCGCCACGCCTTCTTCTACCGCTTAGCAGTTCAGCATAAAGTGAACATTTAGGAAGGCGGTTATCATGCATACGATGAACGTGACCTGCCCATCTTAGGCGTGCTCTTGAAATAAGCACCTCAATTGGAAGGCTGTTTGCTCTCCTGAGCACTTCCACGTTTGATATGTGATGGAACAAACGGATTTTCATCATAATTCTGAGGTGTCTTTGCTGAAAACGTTCTAATTCTTTCACATGACGACGGTAAGTGACCCAGCTTTCACATCCATATAGCAGTGTTGGAATGACAACTGCTCTGTAGACAGCCATTTTCGTTGACAAAGCAAGGTCGTGGTTGTCAAATACTCTCTCTCTAAGTCTCCAGAGCGCTCTAGATGCAGCGTTAATTCTATTGCGAATCTCGCTGTCCATGTTTGCTTTGTCATTAACAACGTTGCCTAAGTAATTGAACTGATCCACCACTTCAAGAGAATTTCCGTTAAGTGTAATGTCTATTTGGTTCACTTGATGAGGAGTTGACATAATCTTAGTCTTTCCAATGTTGATTTTAAGTCCCAAGGAATCATAGCTCTGGGCATACACATCTAAAAGTTCTTGAAGCTCTTCCGGCGTAGAGGCTAAAAGTGCACAGTCATCCGCATACTGGAGATCACAAATGAATCGTGTGCGTGTCTTCGTGAAAGCTCTAAAGCGCCCTATGTTAAAGAGACCGCCATCAGAACGGTGTCTGAGACTTATTCCTCTGACTGTCAGTTTGTTGTCAACAATAATTATTAGAGCAGTGGTAAACAAATTAAAAAGTAGGGGTGCCAGGACACATACCTGCCTAACTCCAGTGAGGGTTTGGAAAGGTTCGGTTGCCTCATTATTATACATAACCTGGGCGTTGTTGTTTGTATGTAGACTGCGACATACTTCCACAAATTTTCTAGGGATACCTAAGCGGAGCATAATTTTCCAGAACACTTCCCTGTCCACCGAGTCAAACGCCTTGGTTAAATCAATGAAGGCCGTGTGAATTTCTCCTTGATGTTCGAGTGCTTTTTCTTGAAGCTGTTTAAGTGTGAAGATTAGATCCGATGTGCCTCGGTTTGGTCTAAAGCCACTCTGTGTTTCAGGAAGTAACTTTTCCATAACAGGTGTTAGCCTATTTGCCATCGCTTTAGTGAGTATCTTCCCTCCAACAGCCAGGAGAGCTATACCCCTGTAATTTCCACAGTCCGCAGCGCTCCCTTTGTTTTTGAAGAGGTTGATTAAAAGTGTATCACGAAACTCCTGCGGAGCTTGACCACTTTCCCACACGACATCAAACAGTTTTTTGAGGTAGGGTATGAGCTCTGACGACACAGCTTTAAAGATCTCAGCTGGGAGTGAGTCGGCGCCGGGAGATTTGTTATTTTTTAGCTGCCCAATGGCGGTTAAGATCTCTTCCGTTGTTAGTGGTTTATCTAAGTCTTCGAAGGTGTCATATTGAGGGATAAGATTTATAATATCGTGATCGGCTTGACTTTGATTGATTTTATCAGCTACCACCGTTAGAAATTACTGATAGTTAAGTCACTCTTGTACGAATTTCCTACTATTGCTGTTGTTTTGAGTATGATTGCTTTTTGAATATTTGTATGAGTGTATGTGGGCATATTTAATGTTCTGAGGAATTTTCTCGTTGTAATACCTGTGACAGACAATAATTGGTACTACTGTTACAGTTTCCTGCAAGGTTCAAGGGGCAGCCCCATTTTAAACATAATGTTCCGCGTCTCACATGCGAAATAGACCCAAACTAGAATATATAGAGACAGCAGCTGCTTAGACCTCATCCGTCGTTCGATAACGTTAAATTTTCCTTGAAATATCAACTATTTTGGATAAATTATTTATTCTTTAAATTTTTAAATCTTGGTAAATGAGTGACGCTGAAATTTTCAATGAAAATAGGGAGTGAATCCCAACATTACATGTCCTCTCTTTTACCGAATAAATCTAAAACCTCATCAAGTATACAAGGACATCCACAGGCAAACGATAAAGGGGTAGTTTCTTTTTCCTGAAATTTTCCAAATGTAGATTTGTTAAAAAAACTGTATACTTAAAATTTGCTACGGAAAAATGTTGAAAATTCGAAATTAAACATTACAGTTCACACAAAATTCTTAATGTTTTTTTAATGTTTAAATAATACTTACTTTTCGAACTTTCGAAGATACAACTCGAGTTTCATTTTAGGGTAATTGATCTGGAAAAACAAAATTTCGCCTGTGGTGCATTTTGTAAACATCCAAAGTATACTAAAGTGTTCACAATATCAAAGGTGGCGTCCCTGGTTTTTTTGACTCCAGAAATCTATTATTTCAACGGCTAAAAGTATGTATTTGTCTATTTTTTTTTGTTTCCTTTGTGCAAGGTTTGAATTATTCGCAATTGCAATGTCTATTAGGTATATTTTTTCGATGAGTGCAATTATTATCAGTTCTATTATTATTGTGTTAAAGTATGCATTACGTATGGTGTATCTCGGCCACAGAATCCACGTTTTTATCAAGTGACCTAGCAAAATCTATGTCTCGTTGCCTGTTGCTTCATTATTAAAACTAATCAAAATCAGACAAATGTGTCTCATGTGTAAAGGCCCTAATTAACATTAAGACGACACAGTTTAAGTAATTGCAATTCAAAATGTTTATTTAAAATTGCTCAACAATTTATCAAAAGGATTATACTTCTTGCATACTACCAACAAAGCACTTACTTTTAAAAAATATCATGGCCGTTCCTAATACATTTTTTCCTATTAAAATCTTAATTAAAAACACTAGATAACACTAAATTCAATCAAATAAGTTGATTAATTCAAAACAATAATTAGAAATAATGACCTGGGGTTAATTGAAAATTTTAATATATTCCTATAAAAAGCTGAGCAAATGAACACATTGCAGTAGAAGTTTGGTACGATGGCACCGGTTATTGAAATCATCACTGAAAGAGCCACTCTGGGCGAAGGGCCCCATTGGGATGAAGCAACCCAAACGCTGTACTATGTGGACATATTTGGTCAAACCATCAATAAATACGTCCCATCTACTGGTACTCACACAAAAGTTAAGATAGGTAAGATTTTTTTTATTTGTATTTTGAAAATTAGCTAGAGCGGAATGGCATTTAAACAGAACTTATTGTAACTTAGCATTTTAATAGAAATCGTAGTCAATTGGTGCTGGAGTGTATACTGACATGCTAAAAGTGCAATGAGATTATGTTCTCTTGAGTAGAATAGAATATTTATTAAATTTTTTATAACGGTTAAGAGAAAAAGACATTAATTAGTTTTAGTATCAATAAGTTTGAAGTTTCCATGATGTCATTGCACTCTGCAATACTATTTGCTAATTTCGTTTCGATAAGTTAATACTGGAAGTCTCTAATTAAGGATTCATATTTTAAATGTTATTTATTTGACTTTACAGATATAAAAATTGGCTGATTTATAACGACTAAATATAATAGTTAATAATTAAACTATAGTAGATAATCCTTTAACAACACAAATAATGAAAAATTTACATTCAGACTAACATTAGAAGAAAAACTCAAATTAACGACTTTTTTTTCTTTTTCTTTTTTTAACTATACGATCTGGCACTGCTCCTAGTGGTTCTGTTAGTGGTGCTATTCCGAACGAAGAGAAGCGTAGAACTTTTGAAAACTTCTATTAAATATGGCTACACCTTAATACCATTGAAAACATATTGTATAGTCAGAAATCCTATCCTATGCACGTTGTTGTTCAAAATTTAATAAAAAACATTTCATAAAAATCGAAAACAAATGAGTTATTCAATTTTTAAATTATTTTTCGCACAGTATGCTGTTAGTAACTTTCCGTATTGTAAAATAATCTTTATAATTCTAATTGTACGTGAACAATTGCAAATTTTCACAAGGAAAAATAACAATAATAAACGATAATCAATTTTCTGTAGATGGGGGACCAGTAGCGTTAGTTATACCCGTTGAAGGTACTAACGATAAGTTCTTGGTGGGTCTTGGAAGGAAACTTGTAGTCGTTACGTGGAATGGAGAAAGTGACAAAGTAGCTAATTTAGAAGAGCTTCTGGAAGTTGAAAATGTGCCAGGTTTTACCAACAACAGATGGAATGATGGGAAAGCGGATCCAACTGGTAGATTATGGGCAGGTAATGTCAGAATCGGAAATAATTCAATAAACTTATGGCACTATTTCCAAATGGCAACAAACTTGAGAAGTCATTTGCGTTTTATGTGTAGTTTATGTTTTTATATTTGAGTGTATTTTTATCGTAAATATTCTACTGAAACATTCACTAATTTATGAGTTACATTTAATAGATAATTACAATTTATTTGTTTAAGGTACCATGGGTCCAGAACCTGAAATTGGAAAGCTGGAAAAAGAAAAAGGAGCATTATATACATTGATTGGGAAGAATAAAGTTAAAACTCATTTGACTAAAGTTAGCATTGCCAACGGTTTAGCGTGGAACGTAAAACTAAAGAAGATGTACTACATCGATTCTCCCAGAAGAACAGTGGATCAATATGACTATAACATAGAAAAAGGAGAAATATGTAAGAATTATAAATTAAACAATTTAAGTGTCATTGCACTCATGGTTTTAAAAGTATATTCTTGTACAATATGTATCGCATCTGTAACGTCTTTAAGTTCGCGGATGTAATGAATATGTTTTTTCAAAGTCTAATGTTAAAAGATTAAAACATATATTGGGTTATACCTTAAAAACACTAATTTGTGCTCTTATAAAAAATTAGAACACATTATTTATTAAAACATAATATTTTTAGTCGCATTACCATCAAAACGCTAATGCTTCGTTTTGATGGTAATATGCAATTATTACACTTAACGCGCCAGGCTTGTAACTTGTAATTCAGCGCTCGGCGGGGCACATAGCCCGGAGAGTAGCTGTTGGTTGTAGTCTGGTTACGGTCCTTATAGTAAAATAAGGATTTTATAGAGGAGTTTGCGACTAAAAATATTATGTTTTAATATTCCGCCCTCTAAAAGCACATTTGAACTACATTATTTATTGTTTCTGCACTACATAATGTGGAAAATTGAAATATCTCTCAAACTGATTTATTTCTTGTAACAATGCAATTATTTGTCGCGTGAAATTAATCACCAGCTATTAATCACGGAGCCGCATCCCATTTTCTTATTACTGCAATTTTTTTAGGCAATCGCAAACCAATTTTTAATCTCGATCATCACGATATTCCCGGGGTTCCTGATGGCATGACAATAGATACTAATGGTAATCTTTGGGTTGCTGTTTTCGATGGTGGACGTTTGCTACACATCAATCCAAATACGTCCGAATTGCTGACTACAATTGCTTTTCCTGCCAAACAAGTGAGCATTTTATATTTTACGTTGTTTAACTATAACTGACACATTACTTATATCCACTGCCTGACAAATTAAGGGGTCTAAAATCTCCTATTGTAGCATAGATGCCCCAGTTTTGTATATAATTTGAACTACATTGTTGTAGATAACGTCGGCTGCTTTTGGTGGCCCAAATTTGGATGAACTTTACGTAACTAGTGCTCAGCTAGTAGTGAATGGGGAAAGACAACCTCATCCGGCCGGAGCAGTTTTTAGATTAACTGGTACAGGTGCTAGAGGATTGCCAGGGGTTAAAGTTAAATTGTAAATGAAAATCAAAATGAAATAAACGATTCAGAATATTATTTTGCTTTAGTAATAATAAACTCATTACCCATTGCAGAAATGATCACTTATCAGTGTAGTACGGACTACAAACTAGAGTTATAGTACAAACATTTACTCTCGAGTTACTGAAAAATGATCATCAGTTTCCACCCACTCCAACATTATACTGTAACGCCACGAGTGATGGCGAGCAAAGGGGGAGCTGCATGTAGAGAGTAGTAGTATAGACCTAGGGTACACATCGCTATCCTAATTGGTGTAGTAAAAATTCTAAATAGTGCTAGCGGCCTGTGCCGTTCTACGATAGGTCGACTATAATGCCCCTACAGTATCTACCGCTCGTCAACACTCGTACTGGATTTCACATAACTCGACGCACATTTCGTTAAACTTAACATCGAGAGAAGTTTACAATTGAGTTAATCATCTCCCGATAGGGTTAGCAAAGCACGCGTCAAATAGTAATAGTAGATTCGAGTGTATAATAGATTAGATAAAAAAATACTTTCAAGCACTCCCAATGCCTGATGCTTTGACGAGAAATGTAGATAATACTTCTTTAATACAATTTTTCATCCTGAATAATGTTTACTTGATACTATTTTTGATTTGGTCTAAAATAGTTTTTAGATTCCTGCCGAAGCTGTCCATGGTACGCCAATTGGTAGTTTGGAAACAGCTTTTTCGATGACTTATTTCTTCTCTAAACAATGTTTTTGAAACATTCTTGATTTAACGAAAACATATTTTTATCACACACGGATTTACTTATCATTTTCTATCTTAAAACGTTTTTGTACTCGTTTTCATTATTCGGGAATCAGCATAGTTCGCACAAAAAGGGTGAACAACCGCTAGAATCCAGAATTGTTTACGTATTTGCCCCTCCATGTATTACTATTATTTTCAGTGGTCTCTTGACTCTCTTGAAATATATGGCGCCATCTTTGAGAATCGCTGATAAATATCACGTACTAACTGCAACTGGTAGAGGCCCTATAAAGTAGAGACTGGCCACACCGCCCAAGTGGTTGCATAATGGTGGAGATGGTTTGTGTGTGTGTGAGTGTGCGCGCGCGCAGTGTCGTACTCAGACCGGTTTTCTCGGGTCATTTATCTGGAGCCCGGCCCCATAAGGGGCCCGGGCCTACGAATAGATTAAAAATCCTGACAGGCCCCATCAGGATTTTTATTTATTTTTAGGACGTCTATTTTTTGTGCAATAAACTTAATAATTGTTATGTTCATCAGAATTATTGTGTTTTTACTAAGTTTATCGTATGTTATCAAAATTATCGTATTTTTTAATACGATATAACATACTTTCCAACTATCCATGCTATCCAACCATATGATATAATTTCTTTGTGTTAATAGAAGGTAACAACGCAATTTATTCCTTTCCATTTTTTAAAATCCTTTCCAAAATAAGGGGGCCCGGAAGATGTAATTTACCCGGGGCCCGCCAATGCTGGGTAGGGTCCTGTGTGCGAGCGTGCATCAGGGTGTTTACAACGTATCGCAAGTGTCAAAAGCAGGTTACAGTATTTGTTTTGACAAAGTGGAAAAATATATGTAAGTAATAACGTAAGGTACCATTAATTGTTTCGTGACCAAATGAATCATAACAGACTGTTATTTCAATTTTAACCTATTAAATTGAGTCTAATGACATTATTCTCGTCAAAACAAAGGCAACTCCTATTGGCGCTGCCATTATGCCATTCACTTTTCATACGGACCAATCAGTGCTTCCCACTAGAGTGGCCAGTTTCTTCTTTATAGGGTCTTTAATAGTAACTGGTAACTTCCAGCGCCAGTTGGCAACATAACAAAGCTGTCGATGTTGGCAACACCAAAACGGTTGCGAAATGTCAAAAAATGACAATTATAGATGTGTTATTTCTTTTCTTGATTTAATATTTTACACAGATTATTGGTCAATTAATTAAAAATGGTAAGATTTGCCATTGCGGACGATTATTTGTTAACGTACATAACGAACATTGCAAATGAAGACCCTTTCGCTGTTGGTTTAATTTTGGGGCAGGTAAAGTTAGCCTATAACAAGAATAAAAACATATGTTAACATTCTTATTTGCAGTCTTGTTTAGGTAAAGACTATGTTATCCATTTTGCCAAAAGTCCTCCATTCCAATTACCAGAATCTAAACAGCAAGGACAACATGCCACACAGCTTACAAGCATTTCTGAAATTAATGAAAATTGGATAGCTGATCACGCTCGCCATGCTACTCGTATGCTGCCGGGTGGAATGTATGTGTTAGGAATATTTGTTATATCTCATGAGGATCTGCTGAGTCCATTCAGTCCAAAAGTTAAATCGCTGTTAGCAACAATTCATAAGCAATTAGGTGCGAACCAGTATTTATATGGGAATGCAGAAAACGAAAAACTTGTTATGCATTATTCATCTAAAACTCGGAAATATTTTGCTAAGTCTTACGATGTTATTACGTCCAATGTGCAACCTGCAGAAATCAAATTTTTACCAAAAGCAAGTAAATGGACCAATGTAGAATGTGACTTTGAAATTGATCAGTTACATTATTTAAAAACGAATGAAGCTGACTGGCCCTTACAAAAACACATAAAAGTACGTATACGTATACATTTTTTAAACAAATTGTCTTGAACAGATCTGAAATGGCAGCAAAGTAACTATACTTGCATAATATTTATTTTACCCAGTTAATTGTATATAGGTAAACGATTTTAATGTATAAGTATTGCATTTAAGGTTATTTTAGAAGAAATAAATGAAACTCTGGAGAATGGTGTGTATTTATTCGACGGAGAGGCAAAAGATACAGAGGAAAATCTAGAAAATGTTGGGAAAAAGAAGAAAGTGGCACGTGGGTCGAGTAAAGGTATGCAAGATTTACATGAAAATTCCAAGCCCATGCAGGTGTCTATATTCCATTCATACGTAAGTTTTTTTTATTGGACTAAGTAGCCGTTATTTTTTCTTTTAATCCAATGCAGTTATATAATTATTTACCAGCCCATATCATAATTATTATGCCATGATATGGTCTTCAAAACATGTATGTGTTAAGAAAAAACATTTGAAATATTCAAAATTGTATGTTGAATTGGATATTTGTTGCCTAATTTTAGGAATTGGCTATTTGGGTTGATTGTGATATTGTTTTATCATAAAAGAAATGCCGAAGGAAATTCTATATAAACATGCATTGGGATTATTTTTGAGGTACAGAGCATCAAATTTACACTTTTTCCCATTTTCTTTTTGTAAAATTGTGGGAGTTAGAAGTGCTTATGTTAAAAACAATACCACATTATAGACAATGATATTACATTCAAAGAAATGCAAGATATCTAACTATGATAATTAACCAGTATAGTTTGAAATTATATTCTATAATAGTACAGTTAGTACTTATTTTCATAGTTGTAGATGTAATTTGCACTCAGAGCTCGAAAGTGAGTCAAACCTCTCATTCCCCAAACTGACCCAGATATGGCACAATCTAAAACTCTTGATTTCATATTTTCACTTTTTTTTCATTTAGATGCAAGACAGTAATTTACAGGTTTCTAAAATCTTTTCATAAAATCTCTTGGTTTCATTAAAATTTAGAATTCATTGGTTGATAGCCGTGTTGATTAAGGCGCAAGGTGACAATCGCAATTAATCACATGGGTATCGTGCCTTTGGGTTCGAATCCTGGCTTCGGTACTGGAACTATCGGAGAAATGCTTATATGTCTACGTTTTTTACAAGGTGTAACCTCCTTCCGCACAAGCCTCTGGCTTTTGAAATTGGGGGTTGTCTAATTTCGGGTTTGTTTATTTATTATTTATTGTTGCAGAATTCAAATAAAATCGAGGGGCATCCAGTACATGAAATTTTTGATAGCGGGGGACAGTTAAGGATTGTTGGAAAAGTAGCTTGTAAATTGTGGCTGCAGCCTAAAATATCCATTAAAGAGGCATCGAAAGCCGTTAAACAGGATATTATGCGTAGTTTATCAACTAGGCTAGAAATGCATTTGGATTCGCTGACAGAAGAAGAAAATTCAGAAGGTAATTTAGCACTGGAGGTGGCAGAATCATAATATCTTATTGGAAAATATATTTCGGAAATTGTTACTGTTTGTGTCAAATTGTATAACTATTCCTTTTTCAGACGTTACCTGTGTTCACGAACCTCCAAGAAGGGTACTAATTGCACTTCCCAACAGCAAAATAACCCTTTCTGATTACCTTTTCCCCGGAGAAGGCGCCCAAGATGCTAAATTATCTTTGGCGGAGTTGCTCGACATAAAAATTGATGATACATTAGAAATCCAAGACATTGAGGGTCAAGCAGGTGAGAACCTACAGTTCAAAGTTATATATTCTCCCATAGTTATGTATAATGTTACTTAAATTAAAATCCAATTACAAATAGCCAAGTTCTAGGGGTGTTTTAGTACGAAGTGGGACATATTGTATATGTAATATGTAAAATACAAGAACTGCATAAAATTTGTATAAAACTGTAAAAAATTCCCCACATATAAAACTTAACCGGATGTTTATCATATGACATTGTAACAAACTACCTCCTCTCTGCCTTCGACAGGGTGTGCTGTTTTGAAAGGGAAGGGTTGCTGCCACCAGGTCAGGATATTTTAAATTTCTGCCTGGCAGTGAAAATGTTTGAAGCGGGATTCATAGCAAATGTTCTAAATGAAATCCCCCGACTTTTTCATGTTTTCTACCACTGTTATGAGTGGGCTTGTTCAGCGTCTGTGAAAGTATAACACTACTATCTGCTTATGAAAAGGGGTCGTATAAACAGGAGGGAGTTTAAAAAACCCGCTTACTTAAACTCCTTAGTGCTTTTTATGCTACTTTAGAATCCCAAAATTACTAGTAGCCCAGTCAGTTTATACATGAACCTCCAACTGAAGATTTTTCAGCACGATTCTCTTTATTTTGATGTCACAAATAATTTTTCTAAAGTCCATAAAGCCAATTGGTTGACTACAAAAGTTACAGAAAGTTGAAGGTCACGAAAATCAGATTTTCTCACATATCTCGAAAATTATCGGTTTTACGTTAATTTTGGTTATTATAAAATTTGTTCATGATATAAATCTGCATAAAATAGGTCCTATACAAAATTTATGTAGAACCAATAGTTTTCGAGATATAGGGCTGAGAAAACTCGGGAATTGCGCTGCATTCGTTTCCGCACCATCTTTGGCGTCACAAAAAGAAATTATAGTTATTGCTCCACATTCAAGAGTAATGATAATCGATTTACCATAACGTTCAATCAATGTCGCTGCTATAGTTTGATAAGTTGGAACATACCCTTTAATTTGATCTTTCAGCTCTGCTAAAGTGAACTGGTAATCTTCATTGTTTTCTATGTAATAATAGACTTCGTTCATTGCGTCCACAATATTTTCATCTTTCAGACAACCATTCTTGTTATGAGAAGTTGGCAAAAGAAAATCACGATACTTTGCATTAGCTGCTACTAGATCATATTCAAAGATGATACGCTTTTTGACGGCTCTTCCATGACTATCATTACGTGCATCTGCTGCTCGTAATACGATCGTCGATGCTTATTAAACTCCTTGTTCTGTTCTTGTTTTTCACTAGCTGGTTCGCCACAAATAATACACAAGGTATCAAAATCTAAAGCGCGGTTGATCTCTTTCTAGAGGGGACCACTAAGATGTTGATGGCGATTCACTCATACGTTTTTCACAGAATCCAATGTTGAATTTTTTCGTATAATTTTTATGATACTGAACATGCACTGTCACAGTTTCCACGCCTCGCAAATAGTCTATATGATCGTCACCTCTTTCAACACTCGCATTTCTAAGAGTTTCTAAACCGCGAACAACAGTCACAATCGTGCCATTTGATGAAGATTCATTACAGATAAAACAAGAATTATCTGCCATTATAATCAATTACAATAATGTACGAGATGAATGAAACATCAGAACTTACAAAATGTAGCATTAAACTGAATTTAAAATGTATGAGGCGTCTTTCAATATTACACCACTATACAGTAAACGCCACGAGTGTTGGCGAGCGGTGGTGACTGTAGGGGAATATAGTCGACCTATCATAGAACGGCTCAGACTTCTGGCACTATTTAGAATTTACTACACCAATTAGGATAGCGATGCGTACACTAGGTCTATACTATTCTCTACATACAGCTTCCCCTTTGCTCACCATCACTCATGGCGTTTACAGTACGTATAGAATAGTGGCGCATGCACTTTGCTCCGAAGTTTTCTCAGCCCAATATTTCGAAAGATATTGGTTCTATGTAAATTTTGTATAGGACCTTTTTTATGCAGATTTTATAACAACCAAAATTAATGTAAACCAGATAATTTATGAGATATTTGAGTAAAACTGATTTTCGTGACCTTTGATCTTCTGTAACTTTTGTGGCCCTCCAGTTGGTTTTATGGATTTTTGAGAAATTATTTGTGACGCCAAGATAAAGAGAATACCGCTGGAAAATCATCAGTTGCCTTTTTTTGTATAAAGTGGTCAGATAAGGGGAAAAAATTAAAGTCACGTTTGAACCCTGTGAGATATTCCGGATTTTCTTGTCTAAAAATCCCTTAGAAAAATATCCAAGAGAAAATATAGCGATATTTAAAGGAAAAATGTTTTATTTAGGACCGATTAGTGGTGTTTTTCAGAATAACTATTTGTTAGGGCAGAGCAGAACAAATTGTACTTGCTGCTTGGGGGAAACCGAATATGTTAGTATATCGGACCACATTATAAACTATAGGGCCTCATTTCAGTAAACCTACCACAAAATTATTTTGGATTTAAATCAAATCACTTTATTTATGCTATATACAAAAGTAGTATTTGCACAAGTCAATATTTACTGTAAGAGAGAAAAAAATAACAATATAAAAATATATATACAGATATCATATATACCACAATAAAACATAGAAATATAAAACAAACTTCAGATTTAAACAAACATTTTTAATCATTTTAAATCATCATTGAACTTATATGATAAAAATTCATCATACAAGTAAAAAGCTTTTTCGAGCAAGATGGACCTTATTTTTTTCTTGAAACTCGGATCTGGTAAGCATTTTATATCGGCTGGTAGTTTATTGAAAAATTTTGGGGCTAAAATTTGAATTCCCTTTTGACTTTTTGTTAGTCTTACGTAAGGTATTGTTAACATATTTTTGTGTCTTGTATTGTAATTATAGTCACGTTCTTTTCTGTTTAAACCCTGAGTATATTATTATTATTATTAGCCGTTACTCGAGTCCGAGTATAAAAATGTTACAGTCGATAAATTGTGTACAATAAAAACAAGTAAAAGGTGTAGTCTATTGTAATTCCCATTCATCTACGGTGCACACGACTATGGCTATAGAGGCCAATTCGGGAGAGCACATGTCGACCGCAGTCAGGACAAACATAGACCTGGTTAGGTCTTGGATTCGGCCTTCTTGCAGCAACATTTCCTTGATAGCTGGCCACAACCCCTCGCCATTCGGTTCTGTCCACTGCAAGTTGTTCCCATTGCTCGTCTGCAATACCGCAGGATTTTAGATTTTCATGGAGAACGTCTTTGAACCTCTTTCGTTGACCGCCACGCCTTCTTCTACCGCTTAGCAATTCACCATAAAGTGTGCATTTAGGAAGGCAGTTATCATGCATACGATGAACGTGACCTGCCCATCTTAGGCGTGCTCTTGAAATAAGCACCTCAATTGGAAGGCTGTTTGCTCTCCTGAGTACTTCCACGTTTGATATGTAATGGAACCAACGGATTTTCATCATACTTCTGAGGTGTCTTGAGTATATAAATTCTTTCTAGCATACAAAAGCAACTCATATATATATATTGATGGAAATGTAAGTATATTTAACTCACGAAATTGTTCTGTACAATCAGCCCTATAATTTAAGTTAGCTACTATACGTATTGCTCGTCTTTGTAGAGCAAATATTCTGTTCCAATTTGACGCTTGTCCCCATACTAGAATAGCGTAGGAAAGCACAGAATGGCATAGTGCAAAGTATGCATTTTTTGACAATTTTTTTGATAAATTTTCTACATGTACATGCCAGGTCAATTTATTATCAACATAAACTCCCAAGAACTTTGTTGACTCCTGAGGATCAGGAACACTGTGTCCTATTTTATCACGCAGTGAGAAGATCATGTGCACTGTTTTATCTCGATTTAATGTGAGTTTATTTGCCTTGAACCAAAGCTCTGCCCTTGACTCTACCTCACACGCCACTGCTGAAAGTTGTTCAATGCTATTATTTCGAACCGAAATAGTTGTGTCATCTGCAAAAAGTATGTCACTAGAGTGTTCATTTGAATTTGGGAAATCATTAACATATATTAAAAAGAGATCTCAGTGATTTGAGAAGAGGATATGAAAACATTAACAATTCAATGTTGTGTTATTTTTTGCAAATTTGGTCATTGTCGGTGAAACAAAAGTTCGATATGATTTGGAGTAGTTTTCCACTATAAAAACAAGTAAAAAAAATTGAATTCTAGTGGAAAATTAGATGATGTACAAAAGATATTTTAAAAATTTTCATTAACGAAATTCAAGAAATTTAAAAATCACTGAAATGAAGAAAAAAAAGGAGAATGAAAACCTTAAAGACTAGAGTGGCTAAAATTTAATGGCTCCCTTAAATTTATTTCGAATCTACTATTAGTTTTGTTGTAACATCACTCCTACTGGAATAATTAATTTTTTTTTTTTTCAGATAGTACTGATTATTACAATAGTGCCCTAGACAGTGAAAGTGAAGAAGTTCTCCCGAAGTTACCTAGAGAAACAGACAAACAAATGTATATCGTTGTTTTGGGACTTACACTACTGATCTTAATAATAGCCGTTTTAATACGCTCTCTTCTAACAGACTAGGTTTACACATAAATGGAGTACATGACATGGTGTACGTTTTATATAAGTAATTGGGCAGGTGTTCAGTTGTCTTAAGAAATAATCAAATGTTGGTATTAAAACAATTTATTATTGTATTTAAAGTATATTTAAGATTAAAATATTTCGTAAAACGGTTTCTAATTTAGATAGTTTTGTTGAATATGTACCCCGAGCAGACTAATATGATTTTTTGTTAGATGTCATATCATTTTGGCATAAGAGGTAAAATTCACATAAAAAATGTCAGGTGAGAGGCCTCATTTTGTGACATTAAACTGACAAAATTTGGCAATCTAAAGTCATCTGATCATATCTCTTGTATAACATAGTGGAGTCGAAATAGGACTTGAAATATTCGAAATCTGAATGGTCTGGTCATAGTTCAGTAAAATAACAATTTATACTTGACAAAATTTTTGAAAATTGGTAGAAATATTAAGGATGGTGTAAGAATTACTAAACCGAAAAGCTCCCATCTCTAAATAGTGTACTTCATCTCCTAGGACGTCGTTTCCACTCTCATTTTGAGGTTTTCTAGATTATTTCAGAAACGGTGCACTTTTTTATAAAAATACCTATACAAAATTATTCCTTATAAAACGTCTATATACTCTTTTTCCTAAAATGCATAGTGTTGTGGGAAATCAGGTACACACATAAGAGTTGGTCTTGGTTAACACAATAATCTGTAATTTTTGCTTATAATCTTCTTTAAAGTTCGATGCGGGGCGAGCGTAGGTGCGTCTTTACTATGTACATACTTCGATATGCAATGTAAAGCAACATCAGGCGCAGTTAGTAGTTGGATGGGTGACCATTCCAACGGAAACAGCGTCCTCGCCTCACACATCTTCCAGCGGCTTGTATATCAGTGTATGCGCGGAAGCTATACAACCTTAGGCGAGGGTTGTATAGGGGATATACCATCCTTCAGAGGGGATGTAAAGCCGTCGGTCCTTTGTCTATTAAATGTTAGGCAAATAAAAGATCCCTACTCTTCTTAAGGGAAGAGGTTCAGCAAAATTCCTGGTTGGGGGTAGCTCGTGTACAGGCGTTGGTGTTAGGCCTCAGTAGCGGAAATAGACGGACGTTAAATAAATGTATATGTCTGGTCGATAGCCGAGTGGGTTAAGGCGTGAGGTGGCAATCGCGATTAATCACACGGACATCGCACCACCGGGTTCGAATCGTGGCCCCGGCACTGTCGAAGGAAATTGTTGTATGTCCGCGTTTTTTCAATGTGTAACCCCCTTCTGCACAAACCCTGGCTTTTGGAATTGGGGGTTGTCTAATTTCTGTGGTGTTTATTTATTTATTAAAAAAAAAAAAAGTTCGATGCCTAACTAAATTATAATAAATGTACCGCTTCTGCTCTCTCACCCCTATAAAAATAATGTGATTTTTAAAGAAGCTATAATGTATGTTGTACTGGTTTTCACATCACCCTAGAGGTAAAATACTTGGCTCGTTTTTTTAACGCAGTGTCCCCTGTAAGCCTAATCCACTAATTATCACAAGGTTACCTAAGTTAATTAATTTTCGTCGTCTGCCATAGACCAAATTTTCGAAAATAGTGAGTATGTCTTTGATGGAGGATACTTGCTTCCATCCTGAACAATTTCTACTTGAAGCGGTTTTTCATGTAACAAAAATAGTATATTATATACCTAGGTTGAGAAGTAAGCTATTATTTACCGAGCACTTTTATATAATAAAATAATATGCAAGGTTTATAATGGCCTTCTCAACCGAAGTATATATAGAATTTTTTTACTACTAACTTGAAGAACCACCATTATTTGCTCCATTTCTCTAATAAGAAGTAGCATTAGTAGTTAAAAGGTATAATAAAAAGCCACCTAGGTAAATAATGAACAATATAGACAATTTTTCATTATTTACCTAGGCGGTTTTTTATTATAATTTTTTACCTAGGGAGAGAAAATATTACTTCTCATTAGAGGAATGGAGTAAATAATGGTAATTTCTCAGGTTAGTAGTAAAAAAAATTGTTTTTAAGCCCTCCACAAAGCCACTCCTGGTGCTCTGACGAGAAATTCGCAACAACCTTTTTCGATGCAATTTTTCACTGTAAAAATTTATTCGATGAAAACTTGTTTTTGGGCCCGACCTGGAGCTGCCTCTGCCCTTCTGACGAGTATTTGAGAAAAGAAAGCTTTTTCAAACAACTCTTTATCCTGAACAATTTTTATTCAACGAAAGTTTTTTTTTGGAGGGGGTTGGGGCCCTCCCTGAAGCCGTCTCTGTGCTTTGACGAGAAATTTGCGAACAGCTTTTCTGTTATAATTTTCCACTTTAAACAATTTCTATTTTAAACAGTTTTTGATTGTATAAAAACCGCCTGGATTCTTTGCTGGTTCACTGACAAGGCAAAAGATCTTTTCGATGCTGTCTCATTAACTGAACATTTTTTGATTTGATGAAAAATTTATCCTTGGAGTCGTCCCTGATCGACACAAAATTGGCAACAGACTTTCCCGATGCAGTTCTTTACAGCAAACAAATTTTATTCAAATGATTTTTTTGATTTGAAATAAAATTTGTTTGGGTCCGCCCTGGAGCCTTCCCTGCTTTATCCACGAGATACTGACAAAAGACCTCTTCGATACAATTTGAAAAAATTTTTCATTTGACGAAAGATTCTTCCCAGGGGCCAAGCTAGGTGCATTCCAAATGCAGATATCAGTGATTTTAGAATCAGAGACGTATTTTCTTGAGGGCGTAGGGGGCAGCTGGAAGTCTGGATTTTGGCGGGCACTTCCGATCGTCTCCGGCGTCTGCCCCTCTATCGTATAAAAAAAAAATGGTATAATAAATCGGTTACGGTACTGGGGCGGCTGATCATATTCGCCCAGGACACAAAATTTAGGTATACGTCCCTGCTTAGAATGTTTTCCAATGGCCTATCGAAAATATTGTTAACTGTTTACACCCTTTAGTAAACACTCCAAGCCTGCAATCAATGATTGTAACAAGACTAACACAAACCCCTGATATATTTAACAGTTACTTAAGTTGCAATAATTAGTCCTTATAATTACAACACTAATTGCTATAGTCTGATCACTTTGTTTTGTTCTCCCTCTTGATCTGATCACTTAACTATCCAAACTAGAACTACTGTGTATCTTACATAGACTAGAGAAGTAAAATATGGTTGTTGAGGAGAGTAATTGATAGATAGGCAGATCCCAACACTATAGCAATGCACGTATATCTGCAATGAAGTAAATGAAAACTTGTCTTTTGCCTTTTTGCGCAGTTAACGAGTTTTCATTTATTTCAATTTCAAGGAGATTGGCGCACTGCCAGTGTTTTCGGGATGTATAGTCGAGCTCAGATTTACGGTGCACTCAAAAAAGGCAACAAAAACTTTACGACCTCATTATTGTCGCCGTTGGACCAATCGGCCTGGTGTCATCAAACAAGCCGACCTATAAAGGTAAGCGAGTCAATTTGCGAACGAAATAGTACAGTGAGTACCGGTATTTTAATGAGGTCGTAAAGTTTTTGTTGCGTTTTTTGAGAGCCAGGAACGAATGAACTTGACTATACATTCGAATCTAATTTTGTTTTTCGTTTTTCAATGTTGCCAAGTTTACATTTAGTCCATTTAACGAGATCACGAACATCAAAAGTATAAAGGTGAGCGAATCAATTTGCGAACCAAATAGTACAGAGCCGTATTTAAAATTCGTATGTATTAGAATGATTGAACTGAATTGCTGATCCAAATATTTCAAGTGCGTACCTGGGCGCAATTACTTTTGCGACTAGTTTAACGGTATTCTAATGAAGTTGTAAAGTCTATTGTCAGTTTTGAGTACACCGTAAATCTGAGCTGGACTATACCTATCTAATAATAATTACACTTCAACCATGTTGTATTTCTCTATGGCGTCTTAGTTCCGTTTCTTTTATACTATGTGATTTTCATTCCAAATCATTCCTCCCTATCATTCTATTATGAAACTATTGCTTCTAGAAATCTGACAATAAATTGTATTTATTAAACTAATAGCGCCATCTCTGGGACGACTGCCCATAAAGGAGTAAACACATAATACTGTAACTTGGGATTTTAGTCCTGGAGAGGATTGGAACCTTTGGTGTGACTTTGCCTCTGTGGAAGTAGTTTTGCTACAGTCCATAGACTGGCATCATCTGGAGCCAATTAAGTTTTAACATGTTTGTCGATATGCATGTCAATTAGCTGAATGTATTCAAATATTTTATTGTTTGTGGAAACTACTTTAGAGGCAAAGTTCTGCGTGCCTCATATTATAATTAATAAATGCAAACTTAACATCGTAATTTTTAATCTATATAAAATATTGTAAACTTCATGCTTTCTCAATCAGTTTATTATAAGTGAATCAAATTAGTAATACAAATAAGTATAAATGAAATAAGGGAATTATGCTAGTTAACTTTAATTAAACTTGCATTTTGAAAAGTCCATTTCAGGGTGCTGTTCCATGAATCTGTAAAATGAAAAAAGGTTTAGTACCCTCAGTCATACTTTTCTAGTTACAACGTACTTTTTAATAACATCTTGTTTTTTCTGTTCCTCACTAGTGGGTAGTCCTAGTTCTTTTTGTCTCTGATCGTACATCATTTTTTCAACAAGCCCTCTTGTCTCTCCATCAAGATCGCTAAGTTTGGACGGTTCTGGATTAATCTTTCTGGTGCTTATTTCAGGATCGGAGTTCACTAATTTACTCCACCAGTTCATTTTATTAATCTGAAAAACAATTCCCCAAATATGTATGTTATATCTTGGATTGTTTATTTAACTTAAACAAAATAATATTTATCAAGTTGGTAGATTAAACTTTGCTACTAGGGACTAATAGTAATTTTGAACTGTTTAGTCGACAGTGAGTGAGATAATTGAACAAAGGAAATTAATTAACAATAGGGTTTTCCCAGAAAAAAAATATTGCTGAAATACTTAACTCACGTAAAAAAAATGATTTATGGCATATTTATTATCTTATTAATTTTACTAATAGTAACAAAAAAAAAACTTGAAGTTTGAAAAATATTGGGTTCATTTTAAACAGCCATAAATTGGCGCGTTGTGACGTCAACACCCTGAAATCCAATCACAGAGGTTGTCTCTGTTCAAGATTGTTTATTAAACTTGGTCTCTGTTAACATAACATAACCTCTATTTATTGACAGCACTCAGTACTTTTCTACTTTAGGTAAATTATCAGCGGCACCTTTAACATATCCCTTTTCCACTTGATTCCATTTTGATTGTAGAATTAATAAAACATAAACCAGAAACTGATAAAATAATATTTTCACTCCAAACAATACAAACATAGCAATATAAATTTAATGTTTTAGGTTAGTCGTCTGATGTGTAATGTCGGTGATGGTTAAACCTAAACTACAGTACAAAATATTAACGTCCGACGCTTTCACGAATAACTTGTGCGGCATTTATCTGGATTCTGATTGGCCAATATTTACACGTCCATTGCTTTAGACCAATCACAGTACAAGCATTACAAATTGAAATCTGAGAAGTTTTAGAGGAAAGCTTTCTTTAACACACAGTTAGAATCTATTACAAACTAATTATATCCATAATCTCAATGGTTTTGCGGGTAGATACGTAATTCTGGCGCGTAAAAATGCCCGTTTTAAAAAGCAGTGCAATTATCAGCAAGTTGTTTTACGATATTTTCTTAGAAATAATTCTTATTAGAAAAGTAAATTGTTGTAAATTAATAAAATGTTTTATTATATCATTTTCACGACACAAATTGTTAAAATAAAATTAGTGGGAAAACCCTATTCAGCATAAATCTGAGAACCGCGATAAAGTTGTATACTCGGCGGTTACTAGAAAGAGTTGTTAGGCAATATGAAATATGATACCGCAGAGGAAGGTAAGCCTATGTTTTAGGAGTCCAGATCCTACCGACTGCGCCAATGTTACAACTTGGATTAATTGGGAGTTAATCTTTTACGGTTACAGTTAGATAAAAATCGGCTTTGTGTACAGAACAACTGCTTGCATTATATTATGCACAAGTTAAATCCATTTTAAGATATGGTGTCTACTTCTGGAGAAATTCCACTTTTGCATCTCATGTTTTTATAGCTCAAAAACGAGTCTTAAGGTGTATTGCTAAGATTTCAAGGTATTCATTCATGAAAGGAAATTTTTAAAATTCTAACTTTGCCAAGTCTGTACATTTTTGAAATGTGCATATATGTTTTTAAAAATCAAGAAAATTTTGTTGTAAATAGCCAGTGTCACAACTTCAATACGAGACAAAACAATTTTCATGTTCGTTTTGATAAATTAAAAATAACTTTTAATTCACCAAGTTTAGGACCAAAATTATTTAATTTGTTGCCGAATGACGTAAAATATATCAGGTGAAAGGTTATTTAAAATTAAGCTAAAAGTATTTTGACTTGATAAATGTTTTTTTCAATATCAGACTTCCTTTGTGTCTGATAATTATACATTAAACTTTAGGTCAATTTTATAAAAATTGGTATAGGTGGTATGGTAGTATTAAGAAAATTGTTGACTATTCATCTACAAATGTACCTATTTGTCATTAAGGAAAATAAATTATTATTATTATTAGTGCTAAGGAGGCATCAATATGTTAAATTTGATCAAAATTGTTGGGACCGTTTTTGAGGAAAAAATAATTTAATTTTTTTAATCACATCCCCTCCAATATCCCTTCTTGAATTTTCTAGGAACAACTAGTCTCGCTATTTTATACCATTTTAGAGAAAAAAATAATTTAATTATTTTACCTTACCCAAGCTGCCTACATTCCTGCAGCATTTTTGGGGGGTAACGAGTAATGTCATCTCATACTAATGCTAAGTAGTGTTCATATGTTAAATTTGATCAAAATCGTTAGTCGTTTTGGAGACAAAATTATTTTACATTTTTTTATCAGTTTTTAAGAGTTAACCCCCCACATTTGAGATAAGATCGATTTTGTGACCCCACCCAGAGGTATGGCCATCCTATACAAAATTTAAGCAAAATCGGTCGTGTAATAGGGCCCTAGGTCTTACATACACATGCATATGCCACTGAGAACTCCTTGCTCTATTTAATGAAGTCGGTTGAAAATTGACCAAAAAATTAATCTCATCCTTAATAAATTTAGACAAGCCATAATTTGAAAAAAATGCGACGTGTAAAGTGATTACATCAGCTCATCACAATCATATTTGTACAGAAAAATTAAATAACCATTGAAATACCTTTTCTATGTTAAATAATAGCGACTTTCCATCCTCAATCACCCAAGTGGATTCTTCTACTTTTATTTCATGCGGAAAATCATCATCTATTATGGGTGGCTGTCCTTTAATTCCACAAGTAAAGTGTTTCTTAGTTAGATTGACCACAACATCTTTTTGCTTAACTCTGAAGTTTACGTTTAAAGGAATACGAAGCTGAAACAAAAATAAAGTAAAGTACTAACAGGAATTATCATAATTAATCTGTATGATTCATTGCAGGTATAAGAAAAGTCTGGCGGTTATTTTAATATGTTTATAAAGGTGTCATCGTTGATAAAACGCTATCAAATTGCATAAAAAATTGTTTATCCCCGTTTTTTCGGGTGCTCAACACGATGGTAATATTTATTTCTCGCCCACCCTCCACCCATAATTTAGAGGTGGTTGATGGAGAATGGGGGATAAATAGTATTACCATCGTGTTTACCGGCCTTAAAAACGGGGAGAAAACATTTTCCACTATTTTGTATTTTTCGGTGGATTTCAATATTAGGGGTGGTAATAGTTTCAATTTCAATAATTTCGTTCATTGATATTTGACTAAGTCTTATTAAGTCCTCGTAATTTCTATTATTTAAGATGATACTTGTATCATCAGCAAATAAAGAAAAATGTGAGTAAGGAAAACTGTGGGCAATATCGTTTATGTAAATCAGAAAGAGAATTGGGCCCAATATGGAAACTTGTGGAATACCGCATTTTACGATTTTGCGATCCGTTAAGTAAGGCTCAAACCACTGCAGTGGTATTCCTCTTATCGAGTAGTAATTTAAGTTTTTCAAGTAAAATAGTATGGTCCACGCAGTCAAAGGCCTTTGAGATATCACAAAAAATACCTAGAGTAACTTCCTTTTCCTCCAGCATCTCAGATATTCAGAGATTTCGGGTTAAGTGTAAGAATAGCTAGATATACTAGCTAAACTTCGCCCTTTACTCAAGTTACTGTGTATGTTATACCTGTATCTTAGTGTAATAAAGACGTTTATTATTATTATATTTTTTTAATAAATGAGGATATGGCATCACTAGTTTTCCCTTTTTGAAAGCCAAATTGTGTGGTACTCAATATACTCTGTATAAATAATTTACCAATTGCTCCTCCACGGCCTTTTCAACAATTTTGGAAAAAGTCTTGAAGACGAGAGATTGGGTCTATAGTTATTTATTTTAAATTTTCCGCCTTTTTTAAACAATGGTTTAACAATTGCCGATTTAAATTTATCTGGAAAATGGCCTGTGCTTAATGACAAATTAATAAAGTAGGTTAGCAGTTTTTTAAATAAATCAATATTTTCTTTTGTTATTGTAATGGGAATACCATGAAAACTACAAGAATTTTTGGCTTTAATACCTTTACAATTCTCGTTGTATCGTTTTTAGTGACGGGCTGAAAGAAAAAGGAAGATGTGTTATTCAATTTTGAATTTACCAGATAATTTTTAAAGGATGTATTTTTAATGATGCGGTTTTGTAGTAGTAGTTTGTAGCTTGCATGTAGAAAATTTGTTTGCGACAGAATCTGGATCTGTTAATAATCCATTGTTTTTTCATAACTTTTGTATTATTTTTTAATAATGAGTTAAAAATTTTCCAGGTTGTTTTAATTTTATTATGACTGATATTTATCTCATTAATAAAATACTTTTCTTTAGCCATTTTTATTAACTGCTTTAAAACTTTGCAATATTTTGTTACATATTCAGTGGTTGCTTTATCATTCCTGTACTTCTTGATAAGAACTAAAGTGCGTTTACATTTACAAGATGTCTGAATGCCTTTGGTTAACCATGGTTTTCGCGAGTTGTCTTTCATCGATATGCGTTTCCAAAACGATTGAAAATAATGCCCTAAAACTTACGACATGCGACATACTACGCGTTCATGCAAACAAAAATCTGACTGCAGTAAGCCCCCATCAGACAGATTAATTCTAAAGGAAGGACTCATTACAGTTCAGGGCACTTGCATATATCTTATATCCACAAATCTACAAATATCTATCTATTAAGGACTTAATGAATAGTATTATTTATTTTACAGTAATGTAGGACGTAGAACCCCTAAGCAAAAGAGAGGTTTGGTCATAAAATCTGCCGTAGTGTTCTACCACCAAAACCGTACTATGAACAGCTCTGTTTTTAAATTTTTATACTTGAAATTCACCTGCTGAATTCGTTGTCATTGGTAATTTATCGCCGATTGATCGATTTATGCGAATTAGATGTGTTTGGGTCAAGGTTCCTGTAGCAGGTGAATCTAAGTCATTGTTACACGGAGAAGATGTAGGTACCGTGCCATTAACGATAGTGAGCAACGTACTCTGCACAATCACGATGGTCAAAGGCGATTATCTTCTATTCAGGTGAACTGGGACGCGGTCAAGAATTTGCTGGAGAACTGTATGTTATTGAATGTTCGCTTCCAAGCTAGATATTTAATTTGACAGACGTGACTCGTTTGCAAAACGTGAGAGTGATGAATTTGTTTTGTTTTGCTTGGTTTTACATAAGTTACCATCAAACACAACTGATAAAACACAATGTTAAAAGAAGAACTTAACAAACTCAAAATTATCTAAAAGAAGATATCATCGGTTCTATGTCATGTGTAAGTAGTAAATATCTATGGAAATAACATAAATAGAATCTTAAAGCTGTGTATTTGACATACAGAGCAAAATAAGAGTTCTTCCAAAAAAAAGCTTTGAAAACGGAAAGAGATTACTTTCCGAAACGTCAGCAAAATACATTATTTCTGTGCTTATTCCGATTTATATTATTTGCAAAACATAACCTCTGACTTTTCCTTTGGCGTAAACGTCACGGACGCAGAGGCTTTTTTCCAATAATTCTATTATTTTGTAGATTCGGTGATTTGTTTTGAAGAGGATAACAATACATGTGGTAGAAAACCCAAATAATAGGAAAGAATATACAACTGATATGATTTGTAACAAAATTTTTCATCTTGTAAAATTCCCAGTGATTGTAGCTGCACGATGCGTTTTTTTTCGGAACTAAAAATGTAAAATTCGCACATTTCTAAATGCAGAAATGTAATTTAAAACTGAAACTGCGTTTGCTAAAATATTACTACTCTATCTTTCTTCTGGCTTGGCTTCTACGTTTTTTTACCCTCGGATAAACATGATAATCAGTCATGAAGTATTTGCGGGTTTTTTTATAAAATTTGGCGAATGCGCCGGGTTTGACACGAAATATTTAGTTTCATTAAGTACGTAAGAGAATAATGATGAAAAATTCTCACAAATGTCCCAAGTAGTACAATAATATGCACTTGATTGTTATCTACTCGTAAGTTATTCGATGTTGATTATAATTTTTTAATTAAAAGTAAATGTTGAAACAATATTATCACAACGATTGTATAAAAGACAAAATTTCTCACTTTAACTGAACATTACCATAGCCGATTTAGTTTTAAAATTTCTCAAGTTGGTACTGTATGATAGTCGAACTGTCAGTTCGTCATTTCCTTTTGTTTTTGTGAGTTATACTGTTTATAAATATCAGCCAAGTACCTTCAAGTTTAAACTTCCCTTTTGATCAAGAAATTAAGCTGAAAACTTTGCTAATGATTAATTTAGTTTAAAAGTGACGTAGTTGCTACTCAGTTTGGTACCGGATTAAAAACTAGATTTCACATTTTAGATTTTGATACGGCTACATTTCTATTTTCGACTATTTTGGATTTGGACTTTTGAATCATTCTACTATTCTTTGGTACACGATTGTTGGTATATGATTTTGTCCTCTACGATAGAGAAATATAATTAATTGTAATTGAAAATCTACCATCTGGATAATATCTTATTTAGCGCTGAGATTTGTGAAAAAAGACCTCGATCAACAAATAAACCTTCAAGTCTGGAGCGCCTGGAAAACCTCCTTTTTCTTGCAAAATTTGTTTAAATTACCAATTCTTTTTCCTAGCTTTAGCTGAGAAAAATTCTAGACTTTGCTATATTCTTTATATTTATTTTATTGTAAGAATTTTACCTTTCTTGATTTTACTGTACTTTGAATATGTTATTATAAATCGTATTCTCTTTGCTTGTTCTTTTTTTTTTTGTTAATTGGATTGGATCTGCAGTAGGTTCTTGATGAAACATATTCAATAGAATAAATATAAATATTCAAAAGAATAGTTACAATAGCACTTGGTTTATTGTTTCATGAGTTTTGTTCAGTTTTGTCTGACATATGTTTCGGCCTTGCTCTCACTACAAGGACTCGTAATATCTGGGATCTAGGTTGTCTTTACCTGACTTTGGGTCGTAATAAACTGTGCTTTCTTTAAATAAATATACTACTTTCGTGAAGTGCTCGAGCACTGAACGCTGATTTTGAAAAGTGTTCTTAAGCACAGTGCTCCCGAGGACAAAAGTGTTTAGAACAGAACTAAGCACAGTGACTGGGCTTTATTTATATTCATTGCATAATTGGTATTTTCCAAACAATTCCATTAATATTATTTTCAATTTGACATTTACAAGAAAACACACAATTTCTTTCTAAGCTTCCATTACATTACAAGAACTTTTTGAATTTATTTTGCGAACAAAAACAATAGACTGCTTATACAGTTTCCGTTGAAACACGTGTTATAAATGGCTAGTTAAAAGCTAACTATGTACCCTAATATTATAATGTTACAAATATCTATATTATTAGAACCTCGATGCGCTATGAATGAACAATATATACTTTCTAAAACTTGAAATATCCGCGCTCATGGCAGTCAGCGTGCACAGCCTGAGATGCATTGAAACCCGATAGCATTTTCGCAATACAACACTCAGTTTATTGGAATTCTGAGTAATTTAAAGTCCGTATCCCTTTTACGCAACAATTGACGTAGTCTCGGTCTAATTGTTCAGTTGGTTACCGTAAAGGTCGCCCGGCTTGTTCTCAAGTTATTCCCGCCCGCGACTTTTTCTCTTGCATGCAGTTCTTGTATATGTATACCTACCTTTGTAATTGGTGTATTAACCACCTACGGTATCTGTATATCTCGCTAAAGGACACATCAGACCAAGGATGCCGCTTGCATGCTGGTTTATTGCCTACATTGTGTTTCTGCATTTTTTTCCAGAGCCATCAAAGATCGCAACAGAACTTGCTGAAGACAAATTACACGTTTGACATTAATAATAAATTAGAGAATCATAAACTACCGTCTGATAATGTTGGATACGCACGAGTCAAATCTTCGGCCGAACTAAGAGGACGCTACACATTTAGACAAATAATACGTTGGCAGGTGCTAGAGGAAAATGAATTAATGGCGAAAAGGCGGGAGCTATGAGACAGCTTACACTTACACCTTCAAATTCAAACTCTTTTTATTTAGAATCAAATATTTTCTGCTGCCATTTGTTTCTCTCCCTTTGTTAGCACTACGTTAACTGTTTTCATGACTGTCTCAGTTTCAATTTAGTTCAAATTATAAATCTGCTTTGGTTTAAATAAATTTTTTCCAATACAGCCACACAATTCTACAAAGAATCGTCAAGTCTATCTCTGTTAAATGCCATTGATGATCGATTGAGACGGGTGGGTATAATAATTAATGTTACTGGTGAAATAGCCCCTCCTGTTTCCTTTTTCCCTGGATCAATGGACCCATTCATCCATAGAAAGCGAAATTCTCAAACTATATAGATTTTTTAAACAAGCAAACGTTTAGAAAGATAAACAAACATTTCACTATTTTTTCTTGTTTTTTTTGTCCTTTTTCTCTTTGTTAAATGTTAAATTTAATTTTGTGTGCATTATAGAGTTAAGTGCACGAGTAGTCTTTGGACTAAACTTCGCTCCGACTCATTTTGTATTTCTTTAATAAAGGAGTTTATTGTTATTATATATACTTTATTTATTTATTTTACATAAAACCAGTCACCCTACTCTGTGGCTCCGACTCTCACAAAGGGAAGCTGGTAGTACCAGTAGCCACTCCTCACGCACGTGGGGTAAGTGACTATTGGGTCCGAGTGTTGTGTGCCCTGAGTAGACGTAACGATCCAAGTATTACGGTCTTTTTGCAGTCTCGGCATGTCGATATGATCTTAAGTTCCGAAAGCAGTGTGTGTCGCGTTCCACCAAGGGCCCAATAATCAGTACCACGATCTTAACAGTATGGCCTGGATAAAGTCTGCGGAGTTCGAAGAGCAAATCTCGATATTTTGTCCGTTTTTCCCTCTCTTTTAAGACAATGTTGTTCTCAGCGGGAGCCGAGAATTCCACGACATACATTGTCTTGAGTTGGTGGTCGAGGAGTACTATGTCAGGCTTGTTGGCTTGTATTTGCCTGAGTAGTTCCAATAAATTAGACATTTCTCATTCCCCACAACGGACTCAATATCCCCCGGAGCGTAAGGCAGCACTGGTGTTTCGTCTATCCCATACGAGTGCCTTAGATGATAGTAAAGCACTCGTAATGCTCCGTCGTGTCTGTGAATATAGGCCGAGACTGCGTATGTCGGACAAGCCGACAACAAGTGCATTAGAGTATCCGGTGTCCTACGGCAGGCCCTGCAGCTGACATCAGGGACCTAGATATCCATGAAACGACTTCGATAGACGAGGGTGTTAAATACACCATCCTGGCAAGCCATTATGAATCCCTCGGTCTCGGACTTCAGCCCGGCTGATCTTAAAAAGGCGAAGGTCAGCCTTTCGGATAATCCGAGGTCTGCTATATTTTTATAGATGACTCCGTGCAATGGCTTATCCTTATGGAGCTGCAGAAGGATGTTGTGTTCTGCAGCTCTAATGTGGGCTTTTAGTCGAACGGGTTCCAACTCGGTGATACAGTCGGGGTTTACCTGCTCGACGTCGAAGATGAGACCCAGTTCATCGGCTGCTCTCCGTGCTGCCTTAAAGAAAAAAGCTCCTACCCCTGCATTTTCATGGTCTCGGACCATGCAGAGGAGGGAATCCTAACTCCTGATGACCTTACATGCGCCATCCAGAACCATCCTGCTATGGAGATTCTCCAACCTCAAGAGTCCACGGCCTCCCCGATGTCGTGGGAGATATAGTCGTGGAACGAACGATTTAGGATGCAACCTCCTATTGAGATGCATCTTCTTGCGGGTTACTACATCGAGTTGACGTAGCTCTTCTCGTCCATTTCACTACTCCGAAAGAGTAGAGAAGGATCGGAACGGCAAGCATATTTGTAGCAGACACCTTGTTCTTCCACGACAATTCTGAAGACCAGATATTATTATTATTATTATTATTTAGTGGCATGAAACTAATTACACCTCGTATGTTCTATTGTAGCCATCATGTTCACGATTTCTATAATTACTTATTATTAGTGTTGAATTATTATTATATTGTTACATATTTACAATCTCCAGTAAACACCCTGTAAGTAGGTTCAAATAATTGCAACAAGACTTTTCACTAACCACTACTTTATTGAACACTTAATTACAAGTTCCATCTACTATAATTGAGAACTTATTGCATTCTTATTCCATCTGTCCACTTGTTTGTCTCATATAAAACTGTTCTCCGTGTGCGGCATCCACACCTTACACAGGGTGTCCCGAATAACGTGCAAAAAATTTAACTGTAGAATCCCTGTCGAAAATTAACCAGCCCCCTTAAAGTGGTGTGCCAAAAAACTGTTTTTAATTTCTATCTCAATAACGTAATCGGAAAATCACGAAATTTGGCACATCTCGGTTACTCATCAATAGGCATCTAACGAAATCATAGCACCACGTGAAAGAGCAGGAAATTTGACAAAAAAATAGTAAAAAAGTTTTTTTTAATAAATTTTTTCCTTAACACGAGAAATTACAGTTCGCTCAATATTTCAAGCGCGTCGCATATGGAAATAAAGCATTTCTCGACCGCCGCTACATAATAAAGACAATTTGTACCCATTAAAAACGAAAAAACAAAGGTAGCATTTTAAAGAGGAAGGATTTGGCTTTCTAATGGTATACTTACTTTTAATTTTTATAATTTTTATTTCTCATAAATTGCACGTGAAAGTTAAGCTTTATCATTTTTTTCCCACTCTATATTAAAACATAAATATTAAATAAAATACTATTTTAAAAAATCCTTGTAGATATAGCTTGTTTATACCTTAAACTTCAATCTAAGATTAATTTTTATGCTCTAAAGTATCCAGGGTATTTACTTTCAAATCGTTAGCATTTTTCCATTTTTTAAGGTTAGGAAATTTTCACCTGAAAACTTGTCGAAAATGGTCAAAAGAGTCTTGTAAGTAAAAGAAAATGGTAAAAAAAATTACTTTTAAATCATTGGTATTTTTCCATTTTTGAGGGTTAGGAAATTAAAGTAAAAAGTAAAGAAATATATATTTTTTAATTACAAGCTATATCTACAAGGATTTTTTTTTTAAATAGTATTTTATTTAATATTTATATTTTAATATAGAGTAGAAAAAAAATGATAAAGCTTAACTTTCACGTGCAAGTTATAAGAAATAAAAATTAAAAGTAAGTATACCATAGGAAAGCTGAATTCATTCCTCTTTAAAATGCTACCTTTTTTTCGTTTTCAATCGGTACAAATTGTCTTTATTATGTAGCGACGGTCGAGAAATGTTTCATTTCCCTGTGCGAGGCGCTTGAAATATTGAGCGAGCTGTAATAATTTCTCATGCTAAGGAAAAATTTATTTAAAAAAATTTTTATACTATTTTCTTGTAAAATTTCCCGCTCTTCCACGTGGTGCTATCCGTTTTTTTTCCATTATTTTTCGAGATATTAGCAACAAACTGAATCAGAGGGTTGTTTTATAAGGGTTCGCGGGGGTAAATTTTGGTAAACTTTTTTGAGTCACTTTCTACTAGCAAAAAATTAGCCTTTCATGAAAAACTTAGCGAGGTAACAATTTCATCAAAATTAGTATCTGACAACAGGGCTATTAGTGTAAAATACTAAAAGTAGGTTGGTGTCAAATTATAATTTGACAATATTACGTTGTTACAGTTCAATTTAACATTTATACATTATTTAAAAAAATTTCTAAATCATTACTTTATCTCTTACGTTTAATGTCTAACGAATTCGTGTTATCCGTCGTCACGCGTAATATTTATTATTTAGTTGTCTATATGAATTCGCAATTGTAAGGAATTGTTGCAGGTATAGGCATGGCTTTATACATTTTGTTGTGTAGCGTGTTGCATATACTTAAGCTCTCTATTTCTGTAATTCTTAAGCTAGGAAACCAATAACTTTTAATTAGTTTATAGGTAGATTCCTATAACCGACTGACGATCGGTAACACAGATTTATTTCTTCATAATAGTTTTTGGCTTAGGTTTTGTCTTCCGGTAGTCTGTCACTTTTCACGTGTAATTTGCTCGAACGCTTGGCAATTTATTAAGTGGTATTTTTACGTGCTCGTTGCGATTTTTGAAACAAGTAATTTCACCATTTTGGGATATATTCGCAACGTTATATTTTTCGGTTATCCATTTATGTTTGGACGAGTGCATATTTTTATGGTATTGGAAATCGATTGTCTTCATTGGAAGGATCTATACGTAAAAGCCATTTTTGCCAAATTTACACGAGGCCAAGGACATCCAAGGTCAACAACATTTCTCTAGGAAAACCCTCCGAAACGAGGGTTTTATTTTCACCTACGGTTTCGTCTAGGATTTCGTAGTTTTTCATACGATTTTTTTTTGTCTCCTGATACGAACGAATAACTTTTTTCCACTGGTCTACACGTACTTATGTTACTTCTCCTTACTGGACTGGAATTTCTTTTTTGTGGAGAGCCATCCATTTTTTTGGGTTAATTGATAGGCTGGAAGTTGCCCATTCCTGAAAATTGAGCCGAAGCTGAAGCCCTGCTGCCTGCAGTTTGTATCCTTCTTGCGCCATATATACATTGAATTTTTCTTAAAAATATATTATAAATTTTACTAAAAAAATTTCACCACTGTACCTATATATATATATTTTTTTTAAATTTTGCTAAACATTTTATGAAAATATTCTGTCAACTAATTATAACATCTATGATATTTGTTGGGGGTTTAAGCACTTACGTAAGACGCGTATACCCAGTTAGATATATTTTTTTTTTGTGTGAATTTGTCTACCATCCCCTACGTTATTGTACTCTTGAATGTTATAAAGTTACTTCGTTTATTGTTATTAAAAGATAAAACTGAATTTGAATTTTTCATTATCGTCTCGCTAAGTAATTTATTTAGTAAATTTAAGGTTACATTGTACTTGAGCTGGTATTTGGAGAGGAAAAATTTACTTGGCGCCCTGATACATCATAGTAATTTAGAACCCCGACCATCTCCACTGTTAGTCGGCCGGCAAATACCGTTATGTCAACAGACAACGACCAACTAGTTACGTCAGATTGAGTTTTAAAATTTGACGTAGCAACGTACTGATATGATCATTTGGTGCTTTTAAATAGCACGAGACATTACAAATTAAAGACGAAAGTATTGAAAAGCAAATTTATTAGTAAACTAACAAAATACACAAAAATGAATTTAAACATTAAAAAAATTTAAACAAGAAGACAAGGATTGTTGTTTTTAGATATTAAAGCATTTTTTCAAAATGACGACCTCCAACTTGAATACACGTTTGCAACCGTTTCCTAAAATTGTCATACAGGCTATTTAAAACATGTGGAGAGTTTCGAACTTCATTGGCAGCATTAAAAATTCTCTCTCTTACAACTTCCACGTTAGGGACAGGTGTCGAATAAACAACATATTTTCAAGTGGTCCCAACAGTAAAAGTCCAATGGATTCATATCTGGTGACCGAGGGGGGGCATTTAATTGTGGCTTCTCGCCCTCTTCTAATCCATCGATTTCTAAATGTTGAGTGTAGCCAGAGGTTCGACCTCTAAATAATAATGAGTTGGCGCACAATAATGCATAGACCACAGTGTTTAGCGTAATGCAAGAGGTAAATCGTCTGTAAGTTGATACAGGTCATTTTGTAAAAAGTTTAAATAAGCTGGACCATTTAATGTTTGGTACTTCAAAAGGCCCTATTTATTTATTGCCTATAATTCCGACCCAAATATTTATTGAAAACTTGTATTGATATCTTCCATTTACAAAAGCGTGAGGATTATCGTCGCTCCATAAATGCTGGTTACGAAAATTTAAAACTCCATGTCGAGTAAAGCAGCATTCATCTGTAAATAGTACTTTTCCTGTAAAATTTATCGGCTTCCTGAGTATAATTATACAAAAATAGAGTTTTACTGGGAAGTCACGAGAGAACAGCTCTTGTATTCTCTGTAAATGATAGGGGTAAAATCCTTACCTTTTCTAAATCCTCCATACTGAGGTTTTTGTTATGTGGAATTGAAGAGCAGCCTGTCTAATACTTACTACATTCAGCATTTTCACCAAAATAATGTAATATTTGTGCCTATATTGCATCTCCTATTTGTCTCCGACGACCACAATCATGACATCTTTTTTTAAAAGACAGTTACTCGTGGCTCTAATGAACATACGTCATTCTTAGACTTATTAATGTGTTTCTGATTTTATTCCTACCAACAAATTGGTAATTCTTTCTCTGTTGCATCCTTTATATTTTATAAAGAATACAGTTTATATAACTATTCATGAAAATATAATGAAACAGAACTATTACAGCAAATTTTTTTTGCAATGCTTCGTAATTTGCTATGGTAAATTATCCTTTTAATAATAGTCATTTCATCGAGATAATCCATATGAAATATTTCAATATACTTGTTCGTACACACTGAATAGAAAATATAATTGACCTTACTGCAATTATTTTATTTAAAAAAATAATAATTTGACTGAGATCACGATTATTTCCCAATTTATACAACTGTTAATTTTTTTAAGTTACTTGAATAGATTTTTTCATTGCAATTATATTTGCATTAATACAGTGATTTGCAAAATAAACAATTCACATTTCAGCTATTTATACTTACGAAAAAACTTAGTCTTAGCGTGATAATTGTATTAAAGTAATTATTTATTTAAACCCGGAAAGAATACAAGACAATTAAACATTCGTTATTCGCATATTTGTTTGTTATTTGTAATGGTATAAAATATTTCGCTTATAATTGACGGTTCGTTTTAAAATACACAACACTCAGAATTAGGAAGACAATTAACGATGAGAAGGGGGGATATGAGGATAATAATCCAATCTGATGAAACTTAACAAAAGATTATGGGTGTGTACGTGTGTGTGTTATGCTTATTACGTTAAATGGCATTCGTACTAGACAAAAAGGCAATTGTTACTTATTCAAAGCTAGTGAAAAGAAAGTGGCCTATAAAATAATCATCAAAATACATTGTACAATTTACATTGCAATATGAAATAAAGTTTGAATAAACATTTGATTCTATAGAGGTATTCTTCTACTGTACGTATCATAATCATAAGATATACAGTGATAAGACCTAAACAAAATTTGCTGCGAAGATCTTCAAACTCAGGACGGTTAACGAACACGCCGGTTAACGAAATTTACATATAACCAAGATGCTGGAAGAAGCTAAGCGTATATTTCCATCTCACAGGTAAATTACATAAAAAGGTAGAAAACTCGTGGATTAGAGCAGAAGTCATTGAGGGGAAGCTCGCCTACGAACTACTTCGAGCCCTCTGATTTCTCTACTAATTCTACTTCGACACTCGACAGCTATTCCAGCTCAGCTCTTAGAGTTTGTGACGTCTGGAATCACCGGAGTATCTGCATTAGCGTGCCCAAGTTACTTCTTTCTTCAGACATGAAGTACTTGTTCCAAAAACTCGCACCGCCGACCCTGCGGCGGAGGGCTCTATACCCGAGGGAGAGCATAATCTGGCGGTTTACAAGGTGCAAGGTAATTTCGCTGACATAATCTCACAGTTACTAAGTTGTTTATTTCGGGACTGCGTTATTATTTAAAATTGAATTTACATTCTGGTTTCACCCGAAATACAAACACACAAAATAGTCATATTCCCACCCGGGAATATTGGTATTTTGCGTGTTAGTGCTACTAAAATACACATTAGATTTTTTTATGGAATACCACATTTGATTTTTAACAAGAAAGTAGGATAAAGCCATATTACAATTTACTCAGTTCTTATGTTCAATAATAATGATGAGATTAGGTGGAAGTTAACATGCTAAACATTTTATTATGGAAATTTACGTTTGCTAAATAATACGTTTATATTATTGAGCTGAATATGTTCAGGGATTTGCAATGATAAGCGGCTTTAGGTTCAATTACACTTCAGTTAATGTAATACCAGTTGCCTTACCGTGTGCCCTTTGACACGTAAGATGTCACAAGAATATTTTGCAGTTCAAATTATTGTGTGAGGTTTCTCAGCGGTGACATATCTAGTTTCTATGATTGTTCAATTACGATAAGTCACTATAATTATTCTATGAACAACAAACAGTTATAAGCTAGCGGTCAGTTCTTGGGCCCATGTGCCTTGCTCATATTGGAGGGGGTTATCTTTCGACGAAGTTCTGAATCTGAACGTCTCGCTAGTTTAAAATACTTCGACCAGCCGCGTTTTACGTTGTTGGACAGTCATACACAATTTAGTAGTTGCCGTTTGTGTAATTAACTGCAGGAGATTTTCCAACATTCTATGATATTTTACATGGGTATACAATTCTCATTTACCACTTAGATTCGATAGTGGCAGAACATTGACATGATTATTGCCCTCTGTCTTGCATTAAGTTTCATTTTATCGGAGTTATTGCTCCAACTCTAATCTCATTTTACCGGCAATTGCCGCAACTATAACTTCAACCAAAATAACACGGAAATTCCATTGCATAATATGGTTCTTGTTATTTGCATAATCAGCTCTGAAACATATACAGTAATGGTAATTACTGAAGCAACGTATACTTTCCTATATAACATTTAGACAATTATTGTCTTAAATATTTGGATTGTTTAACTTCATGTTTGGTTAGTTGCTGCAAAAATTGTTATAAAATAAAATGGATTTTTGTGGCTATTGTCCTAACGATAATATGTGTCTTAAAACAATTTCAGCCTCTCCTTTCAACTTTAACTTTCCGAAAATACCAGTGACTAAACTAAATAAATGATAATGATTTAATCACAATAAAATAAAATCTAAAACAAACTCTAACCATAAATTCACTGTGCAATCTTGAGTAATCAAATAGAAAATAAGTAAATTAAACGATTAACTAGGTTTCTCAAATAATAAATAGTTTATTCAAACTTACAAGTATTCAAATTAGAAATGATTAAAATAATATCAGGTAGGAAATGGTAGACGCGGTGAAATTTAGTGGCCTGCTCGTTCTCCCGATTTGACCCCGCTTGACTATTTTTTACGGCGTTACTTAAAACCGAAAGTCTACTTAAACAGACCAAATAATGTTGATGATTTAAAAGACAGAACAAGGTAAGAAATTAATCAAATTATCCCGGAAACGATTCAAAATGTTTTAGAAGAATTTCAGCAACGTGTTGCGGACCTCTAGCGTATGCGACCCACCATACGCTTTAGCGTTTTGTGGGCCGCATAATAACAACTGCTACGTCCGTAACAAATTTCGCTATTCTCCACGAGAGGGCGATACCCTTGTGGCACGTGATCAGCAGAGAGCGGAAAACGAAGGGCTTGTTGGCTTGGTAATTAGTTGATAATTCTGTGAACCTCGGTTTTATCCAAGGCATCCTGGTGGATTTTAGAATTATCAACACAAGAAAATTTCCTCAATCTGTTGTTGTTCCGTTTAGCGGAATATTTTGTGGTTGTGAGTAAATTTTATCTGCGGAAGCAGGATATTTAATTACACAAGGTAAGCTAACCTCTTCACGCCATCTTACCCGTTCTCTACCCACGTGTTTCGCAAATTTGCAGGCTCTCCTTTGGAAATACAGTGTCAACTTGAAAGGCGGACTCGACCCCATCCATCCGACTGTGGCTTTTGGTGGATTGATCCCTCATCAGTGAGGTAAATTATGCTTCCTTTGTAGGTTATGTCAGAATTGCTCACATTAGGCACGCTTCACGTGCATTTCTGACTTTGTGAATTAAATCGTGATATCTTTAGGGTTCTACGGACGGGGCTTCTACACACGTCAGTGAGAGTTCCACGGACGGGGCATCCACACACAGTGGAAGGTGCCAGGGCTGGTGAGGCTACCATCAACCTCATCCTTGGGTCCATTTCTTGTGTCCCGAAGACATCTCCGTAGGGCTACAGTTCTTCCACGTCCGGACTCGGTATCGTACCACCCTAAATAAGTGTGTTGTGTTTTTTTTATTTTTTACTTACCGGGGACCACCTTCAGTGGTTCGGCTGGATATCAATTAATACTTTGCATTTTAACTTGTACATATTTAAAGATTTTATGCATGTATATTTATTTAAGGAGGTTCTTTAAATCGGACCTATTGTGGCAGAATTTGACAATTTATGAGGACATTGTAAACCGATGTGTAGCTACACGAGGCATTTTATGAATGTTATAACTTATTAATCGAGAAATTGGCCACAACTTTGAATATCGCCAGGTTACATGCTAGAGAACCAATATCTGTAAATTGTATAATATAGTGCATTTCATTTTTAAAGAAAGTGTCATTATTTCGTCTGCAACCACTACATATGGAAGCCTCAGTGATTTGTTAAGTAAGTAAACTAATAATTTAACATAGTTTATGTCAACTTGGGCTTAACGCCCTGAGATAGTCTGAGCTAGTGAAATTTTATCGTAGGCACGTACATCACTTTCCGGGTTAAGTTTGTGGCCTACGATATCTGCTACGCTACATTAGCCCAAGTGATTTCGTTACGTAATATCTTATAATCATTAATATCCAACGTATTTATTTGTTTATGTACGTGAATCTCGTAGCAAACGCCTCCATTATTGTCAGTCAAGAAGCTACGGACGCCCAGTTTGAACATTTGATTTAAACCGTTTCACGTTTCAGAGTATTCTGTCGTACAACCCTTGTCCGAAGAAAAAACTCTTTTCATTGCAAAAACGCAAATGTATATAATGATAATGAGTGAACAGAAGGTCAATGTCACATTTCAATTCGTTCACGGTAAGTTTCAAATACAACTAATCCTTACATTATATTACCCTCTCACAAAGCAAATAAGGAAGTTTTCACTACTTAAAAAAGTTCTCAAGATACGCAAAGACTTACTAGCTATTATAATCCGAGGAATAATTCTCAATAATTTTGTAAACAAATGCATTATTGCGGAGACGTGTAAGCCAAAGCAAGGTTAAAAAACGATTTTTAATTTCGAAGGTTAATAGTACTACACATGTAGATTTAATGTTATATGTGGTAATCTCTTTAATTAACATTAAATTATATGTTACTTTGTTTTTAATAATACAATTTTAAATTTTTTTTTCAGAGAGCGATTTTATTGACAACATAGTGCACAATTATGATTGTTACTGCAGTATGCGGATGCATCGTTTTTTTCTCTCTTCATTATCATTTAATTATTCTTAGTCATTTCTGTGTTACTTAGAATGTCATATAATTCCACACACCTTGCAAAACTTATATAATCATAAATAAGCGTATGCAGAATAATGCACGTTCGTATCATGCAATTTTTTTTAAATTTTCGAAGCATGATACCATAAAGTGTAATCCAATAGAAAGCAGACATTGAATAATTTTCAAATAAAAACAAAGACATGGTTACCAAAAAAGTGAGTGGGCCTTAAAAATTTGTCATAACTCTAATTTTTAAAATAGTATCCTTTATGTTCTTATCAGATAGAGTGGCGAATTTGCTTTAGACTGGTTTTCCTGATTAAAAATTGAATATAAATTAAAATAAATATTAAGCTTTTTGTACAAGCGTGTTGAATTGTGTGAATCTTGCAGTAAGCCATAAAAAACAAATGAAAAATTGCACGCAGCACCTAAACGTTATTATTGAGTGATTGAGGCGTATTTATTTTTGTAAATTTATAATTAGGTGCTTTATACAAAATAAGATACGATTTACGATGCAATATACACACGACGAAAAAGTAGATTTACTTTTAATTTACGGCGAATGTCAGAAAAATGCCCATGCGGCAGCACGTCTACATTATGAAAGATATCCCGATCATTGTGAGCCATACCGGCAGTATTTTAAAATTCTAGACGAGTCATTCCGAAATGCAGAAAGCATTGAGGTGGCAGAGAACAGCTTTATAGAAATTGAGATAAATTTATGTATAAGCGTAAAAATCTTGTTATTAATTTGAATCATTTACTAAGCTTTTCTGGTCACGTTAGTATTACTTGTAAAAACTTTCTATGTTTGAACCAGTTATATACCTTTAAAAAATATCTGGATACAAATACTAAAATATTGCTTTCGGAAAGTATTGTTCTATCGCACTTAAATTACGCAGATATTGTATACGGTCCCTGTCTTACTCAAGAAGACAAACACCGTTTACAATGAGTTGAAAATTGCTGTGTAAGATACTTTACAACTAATAATATGGTTATATTACTCCACATTTATCCGATTTCAAACTATTAAATATATGTGAAGAGAGGTTCATACATGTCATGTGGGTTTCATTTTAAATATTTTCAGAACAAATCTAGTTATTTATTTAATAAAATACAAAGACAAACTGATATTCATAGCAGAGATCTGAGACGTGTTGAAAATAAAGTTTGCACCATAAAACTTCATTTTTTCTATCCTTTTCCTTCATAGCAGCTTGCATTATTAATACTCTGCCAATTCAATATCACAATATGTAAGTGGTAACGGTTAAACGTAAACTAACGGAAGATGTAATCCTTTCAAGATCATAAAATTTTGATGTACGTATGTTCTAAATTAGAATTATATATTTATTCGTATTTATATATTCTGACGTTCCCCTTTCCCATGGAAAGTTGTCGCGAAAAATAATCAATATTACATACTTACATGTAAATCTAATGAAATATAGAATAACATTTATAATTATTCTATTGAATATGTTTCATCAATACAGATTCCATCCAATTAATCTAATGAAATATATTTTATTACTATTATTATTTATTTCAACACAACCAGATGGTGGTTTAGGTATCCAATATCACCATAACCTCTGTATACCCGTTTGATATTCTGGCTAATGGCAACCGCTAGATAAATTGCTATCTCATTTATTTTAATTCTTTCCTAAACAAAACTCATAATATTAATGAACATATCATTAATATTATAATATTAATTATACAAAACAATTCCATATTTACATTAGTGAATTAGGGTCAATGTAAAGCATTAAAACCTTAGTAAAAAATACAAAATGTACATGTTAGAACAACTTCAATAACAAAAGAGGAAACGATTTTGTGAATCGGTTATTCATTTTAGTTATAAAAAAATTAAAATTGCATCAGGTACGATTGGAATATTTCTCAAGAGTATTTATACATTCACATCATTTATATATTCGACAAAGATCTAGATTTTAGTCAGACAAATCTAAATCTAATTCGAATTAGCTGTATACTTCTTTCGGTATTTGTCAGTATTTTAGGCGGCTAAAGTTTACGAATTACCTTTTCGAATTTTGTGTGATTAGATGTGAATATCATTATTATTTCACACGATTGCGTTATGTTAAATATAGGGCAAAATTACTGCTAGATTAGATCTACGAATATCATAAATAGTTATTCTTAACAAGCCTTTCTCTACAATGAAAAGAATTCTTTATAGATACCTATAGCGAAGATATGTGATTAAAAATTTGCTTATAATATAAACAAGTCCATTGACTCCGATGGAATATACAGGAAATTTATTTTAATGTGAGTAATGTATATGTAGGTTTTTACTAACACAATGGCTAATTATAAGTTTAATTATTTCTCACTGAGGTTATTGAAAACTTTCCTACATCTGAGACCTGTGGACTCTTTATTACCAGTCCCAAATGAGTTTGGTCAAAAATATGTAAGATATTAACTTTTCTAAAACCGACTTTTTTACTTAACGATGTTATTAGACTAACTAGTTTCTATTTTTAGTTTGCACAATATACAGGGAACAATTTTGATGCCAACAAAACAAAGCTATGAGAATAATGTGTGTTTACATCCTTCAGGAAACACCCTCAAGCAAAGAGGTTGAGTAATTGCAACACTAATTGTCACTAACTACTGATTTATTTAATACTTAACTTCTTACAATACAATTAATTAGTCCTTCTAATTATACACTAACTATAACTCTTAACTACTACAAATCCATTACTTAGTTTGATCTATGTTATTGTTGAGCTATTTGTATGGATATGTCCTATTTTGTAGTTAGATGTGAGATTCTATCCATGTTCTGGTAACTTCCAGGGTTTGTTGTTTCTTTATATTTTCTTGTTCACTATGCATTTTTTCGTTGGTTATTTGTCTATTCCAGGTGCAGTAGCTCTTCTAGCTTTAGATATCTACGTTTTTTTTATTTTGGTATGCCCAAGTTCCAGTTTTTTTGTATTTATTTTGCTCCCTGTAGGTAGATCCTGATCTGGACCTCCAACTAACCAATCTGGCGAAATAGGTGGTGATGCTGCCTAGGGGCAACTCCCTTACATCGGCCAAACAGAACAACGTTTTCCCAAAATGGATTCTCTGATTGATGAGACGACAGAACAGTCACAGAGTACATGTTGAACCGTCTCATCTTCTTGTTCACAATCTTTATAGAGAGATGTTTCACTTAATCTCATATTATGTAGATGTTTCCTTAACGGACAGTGTCTAGTTTGGATTCCCGCTATAAAACGTAGGTTCCTTCTGGACATTAGGTAGTCCATTGTTGTATTCTTGTCCTATAATTCTTTTTTGATCCGTCTGTTGATCACATCTTCGCCAGCAGGCCTGTAGAAGAGGCATCTTCCTGACAGTCCCATCCCACAGGCGACTTCTGGCCTCCTCACAGCCTACATTTGTTTGTATTCCAACAGATTTGAGGCGTACCATTGTTGTTATAGCCACTTCTCCTAGATATATATCTAGTGGTGGCAGACACGGCATTACCTCCATAGCTCTCGTTGGCGTTGTTTGCACAGCTCCGTTATGCTTAGGCAGACAACTCTCTGCACTTGGCTGAGCTTAACCTTAGCTGTAGTCTGTTTGCGGCCGCCAAATCACAGCTCCATAGGTTATCATTGGTCTTATGACGACAGTGTATATCCACACGACCACTTTGGGTTTCACTCCCCAGGTATTCGCCACGATCCTGCGACACTGCTCATAATAAATGTAAGCCTTCTGTAGTCGTCTATGTGAAGATTCCATGTTAGTTCGGCATCGAAGGTTACCCCAAGGTATTTATTTCACTTCTGATGCGAAACTTGGTGTTGTATACAGGAGGACAGGTGCCTTCAGTGCTCGTAGTTTCCTTCTCCTTGTGACAAGAATCATCCTCATCTTCCTGGGATTGACAAACAGGGAAGGGAGTGTTCTCTGCACCATTTTTCGATTATTCTTAGGCCCCCCCTGCATTCTTTTACAGAGGACTGCTTCTGAATTGAGGCGGTACAAGAGGCTATCAAGAACGAGGATCCATGGCAGTGGTTACATTACACCTCTCTGCGGACAGCCTCTCGCGACCATTCCTCGTACAGAAGCATCTCCCACACTGATTTGAACAGCTCTCTTCGAGATCATATTGGATGTCCAGCTTCCCATGATCATAGGGACATTCTTCTCCTCTAAGGGCGTTGTAATATTTGGAAAGCTGGTCCTGTCAAACGCGCCTTCTATGTCAATGGAGACACCTAGTGTGGACTCTTTATTGTCCAAGGATGTCTCAATCCGACTCGCGACTGCATGGAGAGCGGTGCACTCGTTGTTGGAATGGATGTAATCTCCCACTTGCTTAACCTGAATAATTAATGTATATTAAGAAGAGTACTAGTTCCAATACATAACTCTGCGGGAATTATATTTTACTATCTGCCTATTGAAAACACTATCTTCTAGGTGTATATACGTTTACAAAATGTTGAATTGTTTCTCTGATTCTGTATCACTCGGTTATTTTTACCTTCAAAATAAGTAAAAAAAGTTTATATTTAAAGATTATTTGTTCATTAAAAAATAATTAAAGATGAGAATCTTTCGTACCTTAAATCTCACATTAACAGATTCGAGACGGGATTATACAGATATTTTAGATATTTTTACAATAATGTTAATTTAAATAATTATTTTAGTTGGTGGCTAGGAGCAGCCTTATTTTGTGGTGTATACAGAATAATTTATATACCTAATATATCATTAGAAGAAAGTACGAAAACGATTAATTATTTCAAAAGTAACGTGTTGAATATGGAGCACAAGTAATTAAAATAAATCTCCGACCTTAATATCCGTTAATTAATTGCATTTTTATTGAGAGCTATTTTAGTGTGTACAAGGCTAAAAAACTACCACCTTATCCGGATATATCGCCGTTTTTTTCTTTAAATGCTTCTTAATTGACCACGTGGAAAAGATAATATGTGTTAATTAATAAACAAACAGTAGTACCATTGGAAAAAAATCCCACATATTTTCCGGTAGACTGCATATGACTTATTTTATCAAGAACAAATCTCTAATTAAGTTTCCGTTTATATAATTTATTCATATTAGAAAAACACGTCTATTTTAGGTCAAAGCTAAGTTATCATGTGTTATTTTTCTCAGAATTGTTGCCAGTGTCATCCATTTATGGAAACAAATAAGTTGTGATTTAACATAATATGGAGGTAAACGAAATAAATGAAAAAGTAAAATTCCTGTTAATTTCATGATGACAGTGCTTTAGAAACTCCATTTGTACAGATAAGAACCTTAATGATGATATTTTGTTCCGAGGGGCAAACCGCTGGGGAAATCAGGAAGAAATCGGGAAATCTTCTGCCATTTTGTTGAAATATATTTTGCGCATAGGCAATTCAGTTAATAATATCTGTTGCTTCAAAATAGGGTATTTTCAACAATTTTTCGGTACTATAAGTCCGGTGGCATGCCATGCGTTTTTATCGGACCCGTGTTTCTCCGGAACATCGAAAACCAACCATATATTATATGGTTTTAGTACGCTACTAGCTTACTGTGGCTCTATAGATGGAGATAATATAAGGTTTTCGATTTTCTAGATTTCAAATTTGTATATTCTTGTTATAGAGCATTGAGTAGAGGATCGTAATTTTTGCTCGAGTTCACCTTCCGAGGTTTTAGTGTATTCTTACGTTTCAAATGATGTAGATTACGAAAATAAAGGATTATTCTATTTCGTCGGCATGTATGTCCTTCTTTTGGCACTATCACTAAAAAACTATTCCATATCTTGGAATCTTGTCTGACATACAGTTGATGCTATTGCCAAGGAAGAAATCGAATGTACATACATTGTGACCAACTTGGAAACATTGCTGTAAAAATGTGTTTATTAACCGATTTTACAGTTTTTCTTTTAGGGTTCTGTAGCCAAAAGTAAAAAATATGAACCCTTATAATTTGGTCATGTCCGTCTGTCCGTATGTTGCGGCCTTATAACTCCGCCATCTTTCCATCGATTCTGATGAAATTTTACAGACAAGCGTCTTTGTGGACTTCCACACAATTATATAATGAAATAACAAAAAAATAATTTAGGGTTAGCTTTCCATGCATAAAACTGAGGGATGAAATTTTTTATTTTAGCATACCCCATTGTGTGGGGTATCGTTGAAAAGGTTTTTAAGAATGTAATAAAAGTTCTTGAGTGACTTTTTCTTTTAGGTGAAAATTTCGCGAGATATAAGCTCCTAAAGTTGTTAATAATATATCCCCAACTTTCCAACCACGCGATTAAAAGAATCTGAAAAAAATCAAGATAGTACTTTAGATAAATACTTTCAACGAAAATTATTTTAAAAAAGATACTCGACAGGATATGTTAACAAATTTTTTAGATATCCACAATTTAATAGCAGCATCTCGGAACCCTTAGTTGTTACGTGCACTACACTCACTTGGTCCGTTTTTTAATAAAACGTCAAAACCTTTACTTTCTGACAAACATTTAGATATGATTCAATTTCCAAGGCATATAACGATTTTTTTCAATGTCACAAAGTTGATTAGAAGATTAGAATTCTAATTAGAACACTAGATTTAGTAAGCTCTCAAATGGGCAAATCACAAGTTTCGTGAAAAAATATTGAATACTGACAGATTTAAAACAAAATGAATGTAGGCAGTTATCTTATACAGTGTGTCGCAAAAGAAATTCATAATATTCATAATTATTCTTCTGTTTTGTGTTAAAAAAAATACGAAAACACGTTAATTAATAATATCAGATTGGGATGTACTCATTTGAGAGATTAGTGAATTCAGTGGTGTAGTTAATATTTCAATTAAAAAAATCTTTAATCAAACTTGTTAATTTTTGACATTGAAAAAAGTCATAACGAATTAAAATAATGATTGTCATAGAATGTAACATCAAAGTCGAATCTTAACGTAGAAAAAAAAATCAAATGAAATGAGAAGAAATCAGAGGAAATCAAGGGAAAATCAGGGAGAAATCAGGAGGAAATCATGGGAAATCATACAAGATTTTTCCCAAAAAGGGAAATCAGGTATACAAATTGGACCTAGCGGTTTACCCCTCGTTTTGTTCTTACTACTACACTTTTTTCGGAGGTTTAAAAACTCAATTAATTGATTTGTTTAATATAACTAGTAACTTTGAAATCCAGTGCCTTACCGAAACTTGGTTACATGCGCGCATATTCGCCTTTGGACTAGTTACGCTGTGATAATCTCACAGTATTTTGATGTGATAATTGCAGTCCAATAAATCATTGACTGTAAGTATAATAAGTACTCCTTTAATTCACCAAACTATGCTTAGGATTGAGTTCTTTGGAGTTAAGATATTGTTTCTCCAAACATATAATATATATATATATATATATATATATATATATATACAGTGTGTCCTCCGATTGAGTTCCATAGGTGAAATGGACAGAAAGTTTTCGAATTTTTTCATATTTGGGGGTTCACCTCTGCTTATCTAAGAAGTAATTTTGGGTGTACTTTTTTTTTAAAGCACGTGGCCATGACAGTTAAGCAAAAACGAATTTCTTGTTAGGTAAATACCTTTTCTGTAAAAGATACAGCAAAATGTCATTAAGAAAAGTTATTCAGATTAAAAAGTTATAGTCCTATGCACAATTTCAAGAGCATACGCCTACTTTGATGATTTTGATTTTATTTATATAATTGCATTTCACGAAAAAAAAAATTGCATGCCGTATTTAAGTGTTAAGTCAGCATTACATTCAGGAAAGTAATATCTTTATTATATGCGATTTTATTATACGGAAATATAATAATAAATAAATACTTCATTAATTTATCAAATACAAGTTGCTCAAGAAATATCCGAACGCCATCACGATTTGTATACAGTTGATTGATTCACTGTTACTGACTTAACTTGCGTTGCGCAGAATCTATCTCAGTTTTTTTTTGACCTCTCAGGTCGCGTTGCCTTTAACTCCTTTTCACTAAGTCACTAAAAGTATCCCAGTCAAAATTTGGGCGGTCGATCAAAAATGGTGCAAAAGGTGTATCGGGATCCTAGTTGTCCTCCAGTAACGTTTTACTTATTTCTGACCTTTAGCTTGGCCACAGCACACTTTATCCCGGAACCGTTGGTCGGATCGATTCGGCAATGGTCGAAATCGACTTCTCGTGATCGACTTAGTCGATAACGATACCTCCCGCGCCTTCGTGTGTCTTCGGGAAACTTCGGAAGGATTCGTGCAAAGTTCGGATTTTTTTGTTAAAATCCTAGCTTCCACACGTCTCAATTCCCCTGAAACTTCTTTCGGTTTTTCAATTCCCCAAGTCATTGATAAAACGGCGAATAACGCCCTCGGGAGTGATCGGTTCGATTCGATAACCGTCGTAATCGATTCCTCGTGGTGGGTATAGTCGGAAATGCTACCCCACCCGACTTTGTACGCCTTCGGGTCTCCGTAGGTAGATAATGTCCTAGCCTGTACTCGGAGGACGCCGACCGTCTTTCTCTAAAAATTATTCTAAACCTCTTTGAGGTTATGTACCTCCGAACGGTTTCGACCGGGGGGGGGATGCTTGTAAAAAATCCTACTTAAACGTTCGTTTTTAGGTTAGAGAATCCACTCGCGCCTAACTTTACTATGAACTTGAAATTTGGGGCGCCATAAAAAAAATCCGTTAAATATAGGAAAGTGGGTCCTTTATCATCCACGGCAAGGATGATTTTGTGATTATAACTTTCTTTACACCAATCTTAAAACATGCCAAATTTTGTCAAGTTTCTACGCGAGAAATACAATTCCTGAGGTCCTCATCCTCTTTATTAAACAACGGTTATTGCGGAGTCATCTTGTGGTCCTGCAATAACTACTTTAAATAAATTTTTATAAATCTTAATGGCTCACTGTGTAACAATATGCCAATAAAATACTGAACTAGTTATTATAAAGAAAAACCATTATCAACCCAGGTAGCATATTCGCCCTTCAATTTCATTCATAATTTGTTTATTAACAAAATATCTAGCGATTACCTTATTCGCTTATCATTCTAGCACACGACAACCTAAAAGGTTTGCATTTTACGATGGACGCATACAATCAATCGCTGGTTATTTACATACAAAAATACGCCACATTGTGAAGTAATCAGACAGTTCATTAGTTTAATAATAACAGATATATTTCTCAATACACCTACTACAATATACAATATGCAATAAAATCATAATATAATCGTTGTTATTGTGCTGCAGAAGTTTTTCGCCGTTGCAATCGAATTGCAACACGGCCGAGGGATTTTTACGTGTTTGAAGAAAGCCATGTAACCATTCGGTTTAAAAAAAAATCACAAAAATTCATTGTCAGTGCTACTAAGTCAATGTTAATGTGCCTTGCGTAACGCAACACCTACAACGCAAAGAATACCAAATTGAAAAGAAATAAATATAGATGTCACACTTTGCAACAACCTCGGGCCATTTTCTCTTATTAATATCGAAACTAAATTCTCATCGCTCATTGGCTAGTGATTGCAAAATTTGTATTGTTAACAATAAGCCGATCATTTTGTAATAATTTAAAACAGTTAGCCAAACAATTGCGAGTGGTAAGTGCGGATATTATTGTTAATTGTGTGCAGTTCTGGGATTTTTCTGTGTAAACAACAATGGTTGTCACCGGCTATGAGGTAAGAGAATCAGAGCAACGCAATGAGAGACGGCTTCGTTATGCAATGACATAATAAATAGGTGTTTGTAAACTTAGTTATGGTCTACAGTTTCTAGCTTATTATAATTAAATGCAATTAAATGGGATGTAAACCACGGTAAGAAATATCGGCACACAGGCGGTGATTGATAAATAACAGTGCTGCTTGTGCTATTATTTTGTTAAAGGTATGTCGCAAGTTGAATTAGATGCCCTCACCGGCGCATTCACCATTTTATGTATTCACTTAAATCAATCTTGCGTGTGCGTGTGGGTTGAATGTCAGTCCAGTGCCAATAATTTTTTTAGCAACATATATATATAGTCGGAAAATTTAGGATTAATGGTATATAAATAGGGAAAAATCGATTGGACCCCAACAAATAACCAGCAGTATGGTGGGGGTGGAAAAAAAGGGTGAAACGTGTTTTTTTACGTTTTCCGGCAAAACTAGACGTCCTGTCGAAAAAAGTTGAATGCAAAAGCTGTAGATAATTGAAAGATCTACAACTTTTGTTTCAACCATTTTTCAACAGAACCCCAAATTATTGAGAAAGACGCCAAAAACAATTTTTTTGATTTTTATCTCGCACAAAAATGATTCGATTTTAATGGAATATGGTGAAAATGTACATTTTTATGTTTCACATAAGCATTTTTTTGAAGCGGAATATTTATTTTTTGATTTTATGCGAATTTAATTTGAAAAAAGGCCTAATTTTCAATAAAAAAAGTCGATTAACAAAATTTTGTTTTTTGAAAATTTCAAGACGGATTTTCTTGTTCGAAACCTCTACTTTAAGATGGTGTAAAAAAACCATACCGTTTAAAGTTCGGGCTGTGTCGAAAAACAAATTGTTTAAACAATAATTTTACATATAAAACTTGCAAAAATGACCGTTTTTGTGCAAGAACAATTTTTTATGCTTCATGGACAAAAATAAATTCAAAATAATATTAAAACAAATATTTTAAAATTATTTCAATTTACAAAGAAGGAATATAAAATCAAAATTATATTTTAATCCCATCTTTTTGCAAACCTGCACTACATCATCAGATTCAACATTTATTTTTATTTATTTATTACTACAACATTTGATTACAATTTTACATGATTGCAAATTATACAGGGTGTCTCACCAGGAACTGAATCAATCGATATTGAGAAAAGTACGCATCAGAAAATTTTGAAAATTTAGATAATTACTAATGTTGGTGTGGCCAATCCAACTAAAATAATTACAAGCAGCTGGCACTTCCATTTATACCGGAAGTCGATACCAACTTGCTTATTTTAAATGGAACACCCTATATATTTTAGGGTTTTCGAAGAGAGCATAAAATTCTGAGTCGAAAATCCTATCCTATACCTAAACCTAGTCGTTTCAGAAATATTTGACACTTTATAGAAAATTTGACAGGTGCAACGGTTTGCAAGAACCGCTATAACTTTCTTCGTGTAAAAGATCCTCATTTGCTTCTTGTCCCATAAAAAGAACACAAGGAGAACTACGTTCTACAACTGAAATAAATTCAATAATATCATACCAAGTGTTCCGTTTTCCGAGTGACATTTTGTCAACTTCAAACCGCGAAAACTTGTTTAGGTCAAATGGAACACCCTGTATTTTTTACGTCAAGTTGTGTAAAATTGAATTCCTTTTTTTCTGATATTAGCATTGTGGGGATTAAAGTTACAACTTTTTGAAATATTTGCGATTTTATTAGAAATTCATGAATTGTTGTAATCATTTCATCAAAATAGCCATGATTAGAAACAATCAGTCATTAAAAGTGCCAGCACGTTTAAATTACACCCACGAAGACTTTTTAAATTTGTTTATTATTTATGGAGAATGTGATAAAGTAAGAACTTGTAGCACATTTGCTACTCGATATCCAGAAAAACGGAAACCGTCACCAAACACTGTAAAACGCATACTGGAAAATTTTAAAAGTTATATGGCTCTGTCAAGGCAAAAATGCAAAGAAAAAAGCCTATTGTTGATGACGAAAACATTGAAATAGTCATTCTGGGATATTTTCATGCATTTCCAAGGATGTCATTAACACAAGCTGCTCTGGAATCGGGACTATGCGAGGACTCAATTCACAGAATTTTATTAAAACATAAGTTTCACCCGTTTTCATTCCATATGGTTCAAGGATTAAAAGAAACAGATTTCCTAAGAAGACAGAATTTTTGTGAGTTTATTCTAATAAGGTCTGAGGGTCACGGTTCTTATTTGGGAAATATTGTATGGACAGATGAAGCAAAATTTACTAAAAATGGACATTTTAATAGACACAATTCGCATTATTGGAGTGACTCAAATCCTCATATGTTCAGAGAGCGAAACTTTCAGGAAAGTTGGCAGTTCAATGTTTACTGTGCCATAAGAAACGATACAGTGGTGGCATTACAATTTTATCAAGAAAATTTAAAAGGTAAATTGAATGTTCTCTTCTGCTAATATGTATAGGTAAATTTTTGTTTTTTTTTAGGTGAAAGATATCTGAATACCTTACAAAATTTGAATAACAACTATTTAGAAAATTTACCTCTCGCCGTACATAGAAACATTTTTTATCAGCAAGACGGTGCTCCCCCACATAACGCATATTTAATTAATAATTATTTATAAGAAACTTTTTATGATCAATGGATTGCTAATAATGGACCTTTCTTATGGCCTCCTCGCTCGCCCGATTTATCAGTTCTGGATTATTTCATTTCACTATTAAAAATAAAGTTTATGAGAGCCCATTAACAACCATTGAAGATTGTATGCAAAGAGTAAGAAATGCATTTCAAAACATATCACAGGATTCAATTAGAAGAGCTACCCATGAGGAACTAATCCGAAGGTGCGAAAAATGTGTCGAGGTTCGAGGGCGGAATTTTGAGCAATTATTAAATTAAAAATGAAATCATATTTTAAATTGATCTTATCTCTGCTATTTTAGTTCATGCCATATCTTCAATTCGATTGATACGCATGTTACAGTGTTAGTGTTATTTCGCGTTTTTGTGGATATCGAGTAGCAAATGTGCTGCAAGTTCTTGATATTACTTTATCACGTTCTCCATAAATAATAAACAAATTTAAAAAGTTTACATAGAGGAGTTTGCTAATTTAAGTCTTTTATTGCATTTAAATGTGTGAATTTTTGCAATTTTCTTGCACGCGAAATTGGCATCGAAAAATTCTGGAAAAAATCGAAACAATATGCTTTGATACCAAAAATGATTGTGAGGTTTTTCAGATTTTTTCGACAAACTGTTTTCTTCAAAAATGAAAATAAAAAACGAAAAACACATCCCCAATATGGCGGTTAGAGGGTTGAAACTTTTCAAGCCAATGCAACTGTTCGAACAGATTTAGGGTATATGTCAGTTAAACCAATAAACGTATTATACCGATTATAGATTTATGCATTAACTCATTATGCAGTTATATTGCATAAATATTTATAATTCCTTTTATTTTTAAAGGTAACAAACACGTAGCAAATTTGTTACTGATGGTTCTATCTCGATTTCCCAATTTAATATTGAAGTTAAAAATGTTCTACTTCACTGGCATTTGAATTATAATGATTGAAATCAATCAATAATGATTGATTTATTAGGCGTATCGCGCCTAAAATTTAGGAAGAGACCTCAACACGTAAAAATTTCATTACTATCAACTTTTTAAATATTTAAATAAGTAACTGATAAGAGTATTCTGGGAATATTGGCAACATTTTATATCACCTTCACCTTGTAAATTTATATACAAGGTGGTCCAAAATTGTCTCCCAACATTTCTGAGGCTGATAATACATGAAAATGAATAATAAGGGAGATAATAAATTTCAGATTCTCTGCAATATCTTCCGACTTCCTTAAAATATCAAATTCATATTTTAAACTTAGTCATAGGCCAACCCGTCACTAGTATACATGTTATCGGTCAAACCCTCCCTTCTCCTTAAGGGGTAGTTTTAGGGGTGACTGTCAGTATTTTTCGCATAACTTTTTAATTTTTTTTTCACATTCCTAAAAATTATTATAAATAACTAATTTTCAGATCATCCGAATTAAAAAAGGTATTCTTATTGCAAAGACTTTTACTGCCGATGCCGTTCAGATGAAGTGACGTTGAGAAATGAAGTTTTTTGAAGTTTGGAGAAAAATATATTTTTCGATAATGATCTGCGGTCTTTTGTAAATTTTTATACTATATTGTAAACATTGTAATTTTTCTAACCAACGACAACAAATCTATAAATAGTTGAGACTTGTTGATAGGGTCAAAGCACCCCTTCACTTTTAACCTAATAGGAAACATAACTCGCTATTCGATAATAAAAATAGTAAATTAAAAACAAAACATTAATTTTCTCTAGGCAACAGGAATATTAAATGATAATTAACAAATACTCAATAAAGTTCGAGGTATTAAACATATTGCGGGTTTTATAAATTTAAGAATTTGGTATAAAACATAAGTACTTAATTAAATAAATAGACGGTTTAATATACGTCTTATAAGGAAAGAATTATTTTTTTATATGAGTAGGTAGTTGGGTCGTTAAAGTTCTTTACACAGACGTCACGATGGGCTCTCAAAATCGCGGGGGCCTCCGGGCTTTGCCCAGAATTACCATTAGTTACGTCACTGAATTTACGGGAGGCATGTCTTACATAACACATGCCAAAAATTGCATTATTTTTCCAGAAAAAATAACTATAACTTTATTTTTGTAGTTTTTTTATTTTTTTTTATACATTTATTTAACGTCGGCCTATTTCCGCTACTGAGGCCTAACACCGACGCCTGTAGGCGAGCTACCCCCAACCAGAAATTTTGCCGAACCTCTTCCCTTAAGAAGAGTAGGGATCTTTTACTTGCCTAACATTTAATAGACAAGGGACCGACGGCTTTACATCCCCTCCTAAGGATGGTATATCACCTACACAACGCTCGCCTAAGGTTGCATAGCTTCCGCGCATACACTGATATACAAGCCGTTGGAAGATGTGTGAGGCGAGGACGCGTGAACACGAACGGGACCCTCGTTTTTGAAAAATAAAGAATTGGAACTGCGGGGGGTTAGAGCTGAGACCCTTGAGGGCGTTCGTGCACTTTATTTTGTTGTGAGAAGTCTTCTGGTTTGCTTTTTGGTGAAGGTTAGGGTCAACGCTACACCCTGTATAGTTGTATTCAGGAACAGCCGAAGCACTGCAGTGACAACCTTATCGTTGTTGAACACTGTTTAATTTAAAATGTTTTTGTTAAGGGTCAATGACTACACCCTGTATAATAATTCTTCGAAAAATAACACTTTATTTAAAACGGAACGAACAAATATTTTTATTTATGGTTTTTGATTAACAGAGTTTGGAAAGAATTATTTATTTTTACAAAGTTTCTTTTTTTGGTTGAAACTATTCGACAACATAAATTCTGTCAATAGAATTTATTTAAACTGCTTTTAGAATTATTTAAATTGTAATTAAATCCGAGAAAATTCACTGGGGAATATATTTCTAACTTGGCCGTATCGGCGGGAATAAACTTGTCACTTGGGAAAAAAGCAGAAATATTTAAATATAAAAAGGAAAATAGGGCACTGAAGGCGATTACTTAAAACTAACTCTTTTTAACCAGGTTTCGGCCTGGGAAGCTAGATCGGAACAGCTAGTCACGAGAAGTTGCTAGGATGGGTGGTTAAGAAAGCCTGTCTAGACGGTGGGTATTTAAATATTAACCGGACCGAAGCACTAGTACACACTTATTACACTACAAGGAAACTTGTCCCACTTTATCACGTCGCGAAAACTAAACTTTGGAGTCACTGCCGAAACTGAACTTGGCTACGGCTTGCGATGCACCGGTATTTATACTAAATCAAAAAAGTTTCGTTTTTCTCGCCGCTTCGAGTCTCGCGGAGAGCTGGAAAGGCTTGAAATCGCTCCGTGCGGGCAAGGATGAGTCATCGATTGCAACATGTTCCGCAATACTTGAAAATTTTGAAATTTGAAAATAATTTTTATATGGACAGATCGGTGATGTGAAGGGGAATTTACTAAAATTTGAATAAAAGCTGGATCTATTTTGGTTTGGAAGTTATTCGAAGTTTTGTGTGTGAAATTTGGCTCGACCCCGTAAGGTATCACGGTGGTCCGCTGTTAACAAATTGTAACTCCGTTAAAAGGTTTCCAGTTAGTGCGCAAGATATTAAGATAAGACATTAACAAGGTACAATACGGGTATGAATCGAGCTGAACGTAGATATAGTATGGGTGTCTGCTATTATACAGGGGTGATCGAAAAGGGGAAAGTTTATAATAGCAGTTGGATTGGGCAAACTCGGTGAAACGATATTTGGGCTTTAGGGACTCGAGGCACGGAACGTGAATTGACGTATACAGGGGCTGATTGAAAAGTAAAAATGGAAAATTTTTTGAAATGGGTTTTTTAACGTGGGAAAATGGACTCGATGGTTAGATTTAAGATAGTTACATATACGAGGGATGGTCAAGAAGTTCGAATTTTTTTGAAAGGGGAATTGCTTATAAAATCGGGACGTATCGGAGTGCGATGCTGAGTATTTGGGTTTGGATGAAGAATTCGACTAAGTTAAAGAATATACGGGGGCTGTATTTTTGAATTATGTTTTTCGTGATGATTTGGTTACGGATGAGTGTAAATGAATGTTTTATGTTAGAATTTGATGAATTTTGGTTATTTGTGAATTATCGATGATTGGCTAATTTTCTCGGATTTTTTTCAGTTGAACTACAGTTTTTTGATGAGATTGATGACTTATTGACTTTTTTTATATAGTTTGCCAGGTGGCATAAGATTATTTGATTTTTTAGTGTTTTTTTGGAATTTTTTGTTTTTGAATTGTGACTTGTAGGGGACATACCCTACAACACGCGGAACGGTCACCCATCCAACTACTAACCGCGCCTGACGTTGTTTTACATGGCATATAGAAGTATGTACATAGTAAAGACGCACCTACGCTCGCCCCATTTTTGTAGTTAATTACGAAAAGAATACTAAATATTAGTTTGAAAATTTTAAGGATAGATGTTGCGGCAAAAGATACATTTAAAAACTTTATCATGTGTGCCTCTGTTCCCACACAGAAGATTTCTTACAAAAATTAGTAACAGTTCAAATGTGCTCTTAGAGGGCGGAATATTAAAACATAATATTTTTAGTCGCAAACTCCTCTATAAAATCCTTATTTTATTATAAGGAACGTAACCAGACTGTAACCAACAGCTACTCTCCGGGCTATGTGCCCCGCCGAGCGCTGAATTTCAAGTTACAAGCCTGGCGCGTTAAGTGTAATAATTGCATATTACCATCAAAACGCTAATGCTTCGATTGCAACAAACACCAGCCGGAAGACTGATCTTACTTAAAGGAGCTCTCGTGCCAGTCGTCACAAACCACGAGAGCTCCTTTAAGCAGGATCAGTCTTTCGGTTGGTGTTTGTTGCAATCGAAGCATTAGCGTTTTGATGGTAATATGCAATTATTACACTTAACGTGCTAGGCTTGTAACTTATAATTCAGCGCTCAGAGTTCTTTTGTTATACTTATTATTTTTCTTGGGATCCCTTTCTGCCTCATGGCTTCTCAGATTTTATTGTGGGCCACGGTGTCAAACGCTTTTTCAAAATCTTTGAAGGTCAGGGAGAGTGGCGAGCGCCATTCATGGTATTGCTCGATGATTATCCTGAGGGTGTTGATATGGTCAGTGCAAGATCTACCGGGGCGGAATCCAGCTTGTTCCGGGCTGATGGTTGTTTAGGAGGGGTCTTAACCTTTCTAGTATTACTATAGCCAGTAGCTTGCTGACTGTGTTTAGCAGAGTTATGCCGCGCCAGTTTTGACATATAGATAGGTCACCTTTTTTAGGAAGGTTAATAATTAAGCCTTCTTTCCACCTTTCAGGTATTCTATCCTCGTTCCATGCCTGAGAGCTACTATTGGGTGTAAAAGTTGGACCGTTGTGTTTTCACTGGCTTTAAATAGCTTAGATGGTATATTGTCAAGGCCAGAGGTCTTTCCTGATTTTAAGAGTTTGATGGCATTTTTGACCTCTCGTTAGTTGCTACTCTTATGTCAGTTACTGGGGGTGCTCCTATTTGTTGTGGTTCTTCTTCTTCTTCTTATGGGGGTGGGCTGACCGTCTCACTAATATGCTCATGCCACCTCTTTAGTTGGTCTTCTGGGTTGCTTAATGGCCGGCCGTCTTTATCTCTCAGGGTAGGGTGGTTTTTCAGATTATTAACGATACTATTAAAGTGGATACAATTTGAGTGCCGATGCCGGTAGGCTGGACGAAGCGAACGGAAACTATGTTTTAAGAGTTGAGAAAGGTTACAGATGGTATATACGGGGGGCGATGAAAAAACATGGATCAAGAAAATAAGGGTTGCGGATGTTGTATATAGGAGCGATGAGAAAGAAACATTTTTTTTTAAGGGGAATTCAAATATTCTGACCGGATATTTGGAGAGTATATTGAAAGCGATCTTTGAGTATACAGGGGCGGTATTTTTAGGTGATTATTTTATAACGTCGGGGCTGTAAAATTTATGTTTGAAACTTTTTTTGTGAATTTACTGACGGACTATGATTATTTGAGAATTATACAGAAACTGTGAATTTTTTCAAATTTGAAATTGAAAATTACTTTCACTGTTTGGGATGAAAGATTAGATTTAAAAGTGATTTTTAGGATTTTCTAAAGTTAAATTTTTTATAGTACGTGAGATGTACTATAGCATGTATACTGTGATTGTTCTGCCGTCTCATCAATCAGAGAATTCATTTTGGGAGAACGTTGGTCTACTTTGGCCGACATAAGGCAGATGCTACTAGGCAGCATCACCACCTACTTCGCAAGATTAGGTTGGTTGGAGGCCTAGGTGAAGGCCTGCCTATAGGGAGGAAATACAAGGGGCCCAATGGGGCATAAGTGCTGTGGTTTAATATTTTTCTTCGACCACCCTCCCAACCAATTCCAATAGAACTCCAAATATGGTGTACACTTTATTACAAAAACTATTTTTTTTCTTAAAAGTGGACGTAGAACAGATAAAATTCGGAGCTGACGAATAATTTTGGATTTTATACTTACTCAGGATGCGACTGACAAAAAATATAAATTAAATAACCATGAAAAGAGCGCCAAGACAGACTGTGACAATTTTACGAATTAAATTGTTTTAACCTTAACAGCCTATAATTGTTGAATTACGTTCAATAAAACGCCTCTACACCACAAAAACACCTACTAAGACGGTGGTCGCCGTTAAAATCTGGAATGTTGTTAACCTGGCAGGCGAAACTAGCACAAATCAGACATAAATCAAATCCTATGGCCGACCGTAAAATACATGAGTATTAAACTTAAATTATTTTTTAAAAATAAAATTGAAAACCGACTAACTGAAACCACTCATTCTTAAAATTAATAATTCATTTATTTTAACGGATTATTCATAAGGACAGATTTATGTTCCGGTTTGCCGCCTAATTTTACGTTATTTGTTTTAGATCAATAATACTTATTTAATTCGGCAATTACCGACACCTAATAGAATACGAAAACGTTTTACATTTACCTTGAGTTATTGATGTTTTATTCATTTTCATCAAATATTTAACGCTTTTTTGCATTGGTAATTTACATATAAAAATGACATAATTTAATATCAGTGTCACCAACTCGTAATGGTAAAAAGTGTGTGTTTATTAAATACTAACTGGTTTGGTTCCATATTTGATAAAGTACGCAAAATACGAAAATTTAAGAAAAAATCTCGCTCTAAATGAGAATTTTATCTCATTTAAACACATTATAAGTTATATTTTCCACATTGAAGAAAAATAGGTAAAAAATAACGAAAATTTGGACTGTCGGAAACAGGACGAACATTAATAAAACGCTATCTTGTCTACGTTTCGTTTATTATACATAAACTTCATCAGGGCTTGACAATCTAACTGATGTTACATTGGAGAAATACATCGATTGAAATTTTTATATTTGAAGTTATCTTGTCATTTTTTTTTTTTGAGCATTCTGTTTTCTTAAGAACTGTTTTTGTCTGTCTGATTCCAATAAACCTATTGTTTTTACAATTTGAGAACTAAAAGATCACCCCTGACATATTCTGCTAGGCACAGCCACCTATTTAAAATATGCCATACCTATTGAAGATCCTTGTGCTATAAATCCAAGAAAATATTCGACAAAAGATGTAATTAAGGGGCATATTGCAGTTTTTAAGGATGGTAAACGGAGGCGAGCGTAGGTGCGTCTTTACTATGTACATACTTCGGTATGCGATGTAAAGCAACGACAGGCGCAGTTAGTACTTGGATGGGTGACCATTCCAACGGAAACCGCGTTCTCGCCTCACACATCTTCCAGCGGCTTGTATATCAGTGTATGCGCGGAAGCTATACAACCTTAGGCGAGGGTTGTATAGGAGATATACCATCCTTCGGAGGGGATGTAAAGCCGTCGGTTCCTTGTCTATTAAATGTTAGGCAAGTAAAAGATCCCTACTCTTCTTAAGGGAAGAGGTTCGGCAAAATTCCTGGTTGGGGGTAGCTCGTCTACAGGCGTCGGTGTTAGGCCTCAGTAGCGCAAATAGGCCGACGTTAAATAAATGTATAAAAAAAAGGGTAGTAAATGACTGTTATTAAACGTAACTGACTTACTCTTTTTATGCAAACTTTAATTTTCTTCTCCAGTCGGCATTTCAGTCGCGAACAGTTTACAGTTTTACGACAATGATTATCCGGTCATATAAAAATTAAATGTAATTATAAATATTGTTAGTTACTTGAACTGGCTAACCTCACCGAAGACGACGACGCCATAGAGCACGTAGGAAGTTGGGAAATAGAATATACCAAATAAAGTGACATTGTATCGTAAGTTATTAAATAAATATTTTAATAGTACTTACTTCGGGGTCGAATGCATATTATAAATATTTATAGGGTTTGTTGTATAATTTAAGATAGGTTCGGTCAAGGTCAATGGTCACCAAACGTATTTCATGCATTCACATTTTTGACACGTATGGAATTTCATTTTGTTTTCAAGTAATGTGGAAAACAAACACAAATATGTGTGTTTCGAGAATCGCTATTTAAATAATTCAACTTAATCGGAGGCCTCTGTTTTATTAGATTCTTAATTGGTCGTTCTCACTGTCGTATTAGTTCTTATGTGTGAAAGATTTTATTAATTTGTTAATTAAGTCTTAATCCGGCTGACAGCAAATTGTAATTTTAAAAATGTTGTCATCTATTACGCGGGAAATAAATACCTAGGCATTTTACCTCCCAAATTTAACGGATTTCTAAAAAAAGTAGGTCGAATTTGAAATAGGGCAGGCCCAACGTTGAAATTTTCCAAGGAAAAGTCGTCCTTTTTAGAAGATTTTGCTTGCTTTAGAAAGTTAAGAACAGTTGTCAAACTTAAGATAAATTATAAAGAGTATTCTAAAAATTAGAAAGTAACTAAATCAATAACATAGACAACTATACAGCTTTACAACAGATTCGTAGAACAAATTGAAAATGAATGTTGAAAACTGTAAACGCAACAAAAACTGGATTTTCATATACTCTTAATAACATCATACTCCCAAAATGTAAGAAAGACAGCCAAGACCTAAATATATTATTTGACTTACTGAACTTTAGTTTAAAATAAAAATTGAATAACAAATTCAGTAGACCCAAGGTTCTATAATACAAAAAGGTGATGCTAATGATATAGCAAATTTTAGGCCAATAGTATTACCGATATTATCCAGAATCTACGGGAGTTTTAGAAATAAAAATTGCAACATACTTTGAACATAATCAGTTATTTGTTACAACGCAGTTCGGTTTTGAATTTTTGTGGACTACTGCTTGTTTTGAGAAAGGAGGGCATTTGGTCACAACATTTTGCGGTCTTGGCAAGGCTTTTGAATGTGTCCAACCTAATTTATTAAACAGAATTTTGATATAGCCTAAACCTTGTAACATCTTATCTTCAGAACAGGTTACAAAAAGTCAAATATAATAATACTTTATCTGAAAAAGGAACTTTAAATATTGGAGTCCTTCAGGAATCAGTTTTGGGACCATTGACTTTCTTAAAGGTCCAAAATGGCCGCCAGTCGACTCTTGAGACAATAAACAAGGCGATCTTTGAATTTTCGGATAACATTTTTATGACCTCAAGGTTTATTTTGTGAATTTCTTCGATTATTCGATTATTGTATGGTCGATTAACATACACTTTTGACTATAATAGCCCCATAAAAAGCAATCAAAAGGGGTAAAATCGGGGGACCGAGGTGACCAATCAGCATTTTGTATTAAAAACTTTAAAACCACAACAGATTAGTTTCAACTTTCCTTCAGAACCAACAATTTAGCAAAAAATTCATCAACTGAGTTTACAACACATTAACAAAACTTTACATTTTCAAAATTAATTTTCTCAGTAACTAGTGCCTCAAATTAAAAAAACATTTATATTACTGAATAGAGAATCAAAATTTCTACCGCACGACCCCACTCCTAATTTAAAATTTTCGGGAAGTAGTCATAAATCAGGGGATTATTTTCATGCTAAAAATAATGCTGAAACCCGTTTAAAAAAAACAATTTAATAAAAAAGTTTTCCATATGGTGCAGGCTATTTGGCGGACACCGTATATACTGTATAATATGTTTAATTGCTTCCTTGTAGCAATTTCCAGTTTTCTTAACATTGATTTTTTCAAGCATCAAGTACTTGTCGTGAGAATTGATTAACAATTGAAATATTTTTAAACATACATTCAGTTGTTTATAAGCCTGACTGTTGGCTTATTATTTTTTATTTACACATTTCGTAATACTACGGTTATGACATAAACACAAATAAACATAATTCAAAATTTTCTCATGGTTCTGTTGTATTTGTTAACAGAATCATTTTAAATTATCATAATATATATTGTAGGTAGGTGTAAATTAGTATAGTTTTGTTACATTTTAATTTAAACGTTCTGTTGAGTAGTACAATTTCCTGTTGAAATTTGAATGTCAAATGTTATATAAATTCTTTGAAAAAATAACCTTGATTTTGCTCCATTTTATGTTGACCTGCTGTGGCTAACGTCATCCAAACCATATAAAAAATAAACTGGCTAATAAGGAATTTAAGAAGTAAAAGTAATAGAGCACTTGACGGCCATCTTTATTTACTCGTCATTGAAAAGTGTTTTTATAGCAAGTTTGTAGATCACAGTTATGAAAACTTGCAGTCATAGGTCAGATACATTATTAACTTGCTTAGTATATTTTCACAAACATCATTGGACCGTCTGCAGTTATTTATATTTGGTTATGGTTTAATTTATGATTGTTCGTCTGTAGTTGGCACTCCAGGCGTGCCTAGTGGTGTGGGTTCGAGCCTGATCTACTACAAAATATTTTCTTTTCAAACGTGAAAAAATATGTTTTTTATGACAAGTTTTTTGAACGACATCAAATGATTTTCCATCGAACAATTTTTTGTTTTCTAAATATTCTTTAAACTTTATAGTTCAGTAAAATAACAATTTATATACAGGGGTTCTCACCGGGAACTGAATCGATCGATATAGAGAAAAGTACGCTCCAGAAAATGTTGAAAATTTAGATAATTACTAATGTCGGTGTGGCCAATCCAACTAAAATAATTACAAGCAGCTGACACTTCAGGTTATACCGCAAGTCGATACCAACTTGCTTATTTCAAATGGAACACTCTATATATTTTAGGGTTTTCGAAAAGAGCATAAAATTCTGAGTCGAAAATATGTAGCATATCCCATACCTAAACCTAGCCGTTTCAGAGATATTTGACATTTTATGGAAAATTTGACAGGTGCAACGGTTTGCAAGAACCGTTATAACTTTCTTCGTGTAAATTTGCTTCCTGTCACATAAAAAGAACATAAGGAGAACTACGTTCTACAACTGAAATAAATTCAATAATATCACACCAAGTGTTTTGCGTTACATTTTGTCAACTTCAAACCGCTAAAACTTGTTTAGGTCAAATGGAACACCCTGTATTTTTTTAAGTCTAGTTGTGTAAAATTGAATTTCCTTTTTTCTGATATTAGCATTGTGGGGGTTAAAGTTACAACTTTTTGAAATATTTGTTTTATTAGAAATTCATGAATTGTTGTAATCATTTCATCAAAATAGCCATGATTAGAAACAATCAGTCATTATCTTATGTCAAAAAATGCCAGCACGTTTGAATTATACCAACGAAAACTTTTTAAATTTGCTCATTATTTATGGAGAATGTGATAAAGTAATATCAAGAACTTGCAGCACATTTGCTACTCGATATCCACAAAAACGCAAAATAACACTAACACTGTAACATGCGTATTAATCGAATTGAAGATATGGCATGAACTAAAATAGCAGAGATAAGATCAATTTAAAATATGATGTCATTTTAATTTAATAATTGCTCAAAATTCCGCCCTCGAACCTCGACACATTTCACCTTCGGATTAGTTCCTCATGGGTAGCTCTTCTAATTGAATCCTGTGATATGTTTTGAAATGCATTTCTTACTCTTTGCATACAATCTTCAATGGTTGTTAATGGGCTCTGATAAACTTATGTTTAATAGTTCCCCAAATGAAATAATCCAGAACTGATAAATCGGGCGAGCGAGGAGGCCATAAGAAAGGTCCATTGATCATAAAAAGTATCTTGTAAATAATTATTAATTAAATATGCGTTATGTGGGGGAGCACTGTCGTGCTGATAAAAAATGTTTCTATGTTCGGCGAGAGGTAAATTTTCTAAATAGTTATTATTCAAATTTTGTAAGATATTGAGATATATTTCACCTAAAAAAAAAAAAAAAAAATTTACTTATACATATTAGCAAAAGAGAAAATTTAATTTACCGTTTAAATTTTCCTAATAAAATTGTAATGCCACCCTGTATCGTTTCTTATGGCACAGTAAACATTGAACTGCCAACTTTCCTGAAAGTTTCGCTCTCTGAACATATGAGGATTTGAGTCACTCCAATAATGCGAATTGTGTCTATTAAAAAGTCCATTTTTAGAAAATTTTACTTCATCTGTCCATATAATATTTCCCAAATAAGAATCGTGACCCTCAGACCTTATTAGAACAAACTCACAAACATTTTGTCTTCTTAGGAAATCTGTTTCTTTTAATCCTTGAACCATATGGAATGAAAACGGGTGAAACTTATGTTTTAATAAGATTCTGTGAATTGAATCCTTGCATAGTCCCGATTCCAGAACAGCTTGTCTTAATGACATCCTTGGAAATGCATGAAAATATCCCAGAATGACTATTTCAATGTTTTCGTCATCAACAATAGGCTTTCTTCTTTGCATGTTTGCCTTGACAGAGCCATAATTTTTAAAATTTTCCAGTATGCGTTTTACAGTGTTTGGTGACGGTTTCCGTTTTTCTGGATATCGAGTAGCAAATGTGCTGCAAGTTCTTGATATTACTTTATCACATTTTCCATAAATAATAAACAAATTTTTTTAAAAAGTCTTCGTGGGTGTAATTTAAACGTGCTGGCATTTTTTGACATAAGATAATGACTGATTGGTTCTAATCATGGCTATTTTGATGAAATGATTACAACAATTCATGAATTTCTGATAAAATCGCAAATATTTCAAAAAGTTGTAACTTTAACCCCCACAATGCTAATATCAGAAAAAGGGGAATTCAATTTTACACAACTTGACTTAAAAAAACACAGGGTGTTCCATTTGACCTAAACAAGTTTTCGCGGTTTGAAGTTGACAAAATGTAACGCGAAAAACGGAACACTTGGTGTGATATTATTGAATTTATTTCAGTTGTGAAACGTAGTTCTCCTTGTGTTCTTTTTATGTGACAAGAAGCAAATGAGGATCTTTTACATGAATAAAGTTATAACAGTTCTTACAAACCGTTGCATCTGTCAAATTTTCTATAAAATGTCAAATATCTCTGAAACGGCTAGGTTTAGGTATAGGATATGCTACATATTTTCGACTCAGAATTTTATGCTCTTTTCGAAAACCCTAAAATATATAGGGTGTTCTATTTGAAATAAGCAAGTTGGTATCGACTTCCGGTATAAGCGGAAGTGCCAGCTGCTTGTAATTATTTTAGTTGGATTGGCCACACCGACATTAGTAATTATCTAGATTTTCAAAATTTTCTGATGCGTAAAATTCTCTATATCGATCGATTCAGTTCCCGGTGAGACACCCTGTATAATTATGGTAGATTATAGTAAACATTGCAATTTATTGTGTCGACCGGAACCCCCCCCTTATGTGTGTGCCTTATTTCCCACAGCACTATTCATTTTCGGAAAAAAAGTAGACAGGCGTTTTTGATAAAGAATTTTAAATGAAATAATTTTGTACATAGGTATTTTTATAAAAAAGTGCACCGTCCCCGAGATAATATAGAAAAACTCAAAATGGGGATGGAAACGACGCCCTAGAGGATGAAGCACACTATTTCGGGATAGGAACTTTTTGGTTGAGTAATTCTTACGTTATCCTTAACATTTTTACCAATTTTCAAAACTTTCTGAAATTTGTGCGATACATTACAATTTTTAACTGCATTATAGGTATAATAATAATATGCAAATAAAACAAAAAGGATCAAATTATTAATGTATTTCATTTGCATTTGTTATTGTTGCTTTATTCCCAATTAGTAAAGAGAAACAACAGAGTTATTTATAGATATATTGAGAAATGCTTCAGTGATACTAATTTTGGAAGAAAATAAAACAGGTTAACACCCGTTTTAATGATCTTGATGTTGTGTTTTAACTGCACTTGCTTTAAATACGATATTTTTACACCTATAATACATTATTTCTTCGCGTGTGCCTGTAAACTAATTGCAATTTCCTCTATTATGTTTCTTAATGTTATTCATGAATTTCGCATTGTGAGATTCTGTGAAACCCACAATATTATGCAAGGTCCGGGACGACTTCATGTAAATATATGGAAAAATCTACCAAACTAGTTAAAGAATTTAATAACTCAAGTATTGCGACGAAATAATAATGCTACTGGTCATAAATATATTTACTTATGTTTTAAGGATACCTAAAATGATATATATCTTCAATGTAATATATTCCTAAACAAATTCCAACGAAATGACGTCGAAGACTACATTCTGTAAGTGAGGATTCCCACATGTCCCGGAATCGACTACTACTGCCTTTTTAAAATAAAAACAAAGCCTACATTTTTGCAATTCTATAAAAGGCATCTCTATTGACCTCTATTTTTCTAGCTAGCGAAACACAAACAGTCCAGCCGAGTTAAAAATAGCCACATGAAGTTTGTGTGGGCCAAGAGATTAATAAAAAATATTTCTATAATTTGTTTGTTAGAAGCGTCAGTTGAATCATGTTGAAACACAAATTTGATCTATTAAAACATGGACGGTCTGAGAAACTTAAAAATAGCCATGGCAGATTAGTGTAAAACATATGTTGAATATAATAAATAACACAAAGGTTATTATGTCTTTGTTACAGATACACACAATTTAAGACGTTGAGTCACTGGAAGTTTGTCATGGAATAGATATTATAATCAGAGGATCGGCTTTTAAGCAACCGCATCCTTATTTCCTTTCAGAGCCGCGTCCGTTCAGATAAAATAAATAAAAAATGAAGTTTTAGTGATAAATGTTGTTGTGGTTGAAAACTAGGATTATCGATAAATATTACCGACATGCATTCGAAGTATGAATTATATTAATAATTCTTAAGTATTCATAATCACAATCTACGTTTCCGGCTTTCTCTGTCCAGTTTATTTTATTGGCTTATGAACAGGGTGTTAATTATAATATATGATTTGCAGGAAACAACTACTCAGCGGGCAAATACCCCGACCTGCATTGAATTACACCTTACAAATCATGAAAGAATGGTAGCCAATATCATTTGTCAATTCCCTGACCAGACATAGACCGGTTTCGAACTTATTAGTTCTCATCAGTATGCCATACGTCATGGAACAGACAAATGATAGTGGCCAACCTGCTAGTTTTATATAATTGCTAGTTTGTATAAAACATATTTGCAAAATCAATCTTCCTAATTAAAAATACACACACAGCGAATTAATTTGTAATAGTTAAACCTTGTACCGACCAAAATTTTCATATTTCTTCGAATAACTCGGCAACGCCACGTCAAAAACAAAAAGTCTGAAGGTCATTGGAAAGGTAATTTTACACTGAATTCATAAATGAGGGTGTTCCATTAAAATAAAAAGATCTTGAAGGTGTTCCGCTGTAGAGAGTCACGGGCGCAGAGGCTCTTTTTTCCAATAATTCTATTATTTTGTAGATTCGGTGATTTGTTTTGAAGAGGATAATAGTACATGTGGTAGAAAACCCAAATAATAGGAAAGAAAATCATCCAGTATATTTCAAAATACTTATAAAATGTGCGCTTTGACGCTATACCATTCCATAAAAAACTAATTTTCCAAAGTTATCTGATAAGGCCGGATATTGGACCACAACTGAAATACAAGGCGTGAACAATGTCTTTTTAAAAATTTTGTTTAAGGCAGCTAAATATTTAAATGAAACTGAGGCTTAGGTTTTTTTGTTAACGTTATCCTGGTATTCGATTTCGGGGTACCGCAGTGGAGTAACCTATTCAAATTGTTGCCGTAGATGGAATTGCCTGGAAAGGTTAATGTTATTAATGAAATGAGCTCGAGTCAGTAAAAGTCGTAGAAAAATATTTTATCCAATAATAGATTGCATTAATTTTGCTTGAGTATTCTAAGGCATTTGGTTGTATTAATCACACAATTCTTTATACTATATGCTCTCATATTGGCATTGGGCCTCTCAACTAATGCAATAACTTTTCTTACAAATTAATTTAACAATGGGAAACAAATTGTAAAGTTTAACAATCATGTTCCAATGCACTAACTTTAGACGGAAGCGTACCTCAAGGTCCGATCCTAGGGCCTCTGCTGTTTTTCATATACATCTGTAAGATTCATACCTGTCTAACTGAATATAGTGTGCACTATCATGCGGATGACACCCAATTACATTTTTCATTTAAATCTGAAGACACTTTTATTGAAAATTCGATAATCAATAACGATATTCATAAAATTGTTAAAGTTTCGCACAGACACACACAGCTTGATATTAAACCCAAGTAAAATAGTATTAATGTTATTTGGGAGAAACAGAGATTGAAGTTATTGTAAAATTTAATAAATATTCTTATGTGCCGCCCTCTTACGAGGAGAGGTTAAGTTCCTAGTAACAGAGTAAAAGCAAGAGTGCCTAATTAGCTACCATAGATAAGAGTTCACTAGCCGGCCCAGAGGTGGTGCTGCCTCATAGAATATACAGACTAGACTAGATGAATCGAGAATAAGTGTCACGGATATATAAGAAGCGGGACCAGCGCATCAGTCAGTTCAGTACAGTTCTGAAACGAGCCACGTAACCAGATAAGATAAACAACAGTAATAAGTTGTGGATTATAATAGTGAGTCTATAGTAAGTAGATGAAAGTTATAATTAGCGTGTTATTATAAGGACTAATTATTGTAATTTAGTGATAATTAAATCTGTGGTTGGTGTAAATTCGTGTTGCAATTATTGGGCCTACGCCTAGAGGTGTTCACTGGAGGGTGTAAACATGTAACAATATTGTACGTGGTGGTACGCCATTTGAATGCGCTATTGAGGCAAAAATCTGGGGCCTGGCGTGTTGTTTGTCCAAATAAAAGGGAATAATTTTTATTTAAAAGAGATCACTATCAAGTACTAAACGGAGCTCTTTACATAATGAAAACAATTTAGTTCTACTTGTGTCAAATTTTTATAGTTACTACACACAACTGTTAAATAACTGTTATTTTTTCAATTAACGTGAAATATCATCAATTTCTTATCTCATAAAATAAATAATTAATTCAGGATTGGGCGAAATCTCCACATTATTTCTATGCTACATTTTTTCTATGACGGATAGTTATTCTACGCTACACAAAATTACGACTATCTTCATTAAAAAATAATTTAGAACAGACGTTACGCAAACTAGATGTAATAAATTATCACGTTCACTCTTTGTTATCATTTTAATTACAGATTTCGGGAGTGTAGGCTTAATTTTTCTATTAATAAACAAATTATAAATTTCACAACACAACTTTAATACAAAATGCTCCACATAAAAAATATCAAGGTCTGAAATTTCAATAATGAAAAATTGACGCGTAGAATACATAAACGGATTCGACAAGCAAAAGTCAAAATACATTTCCTTGTTCAGTTATTATTGATTACATAGATTTATGGAAAATGAAACAAATAAATTTAATTAAAGACGGATGAGGGATTTTGTATTTCTAAAAGAACGTCAGCAGGAGAATAGAACCGTGAATTTACTTCTGAATACAAGACGAAATAGTGGTATAAAATAAATTGGTTTATTATTACGCAAGCCTGATAAAACAAGAATTTGGAAAGTTTAATTAGAACTGCTTCTTATCCAATGTCTGTTCATCATAGGTTGATGATCACTGAGCAATCGAAAAATAAAATATACAGTGAGATCCATAAGTAACGGTTAAATTCATTATCTACGTAATTAACAATTTATGTGTAAAATCCTAAAACAGGTCAATTTTTAATTCTAAAATGACATTTTTTGAGCATAATTTTATACCTTCCCCATCAACCTCCTTGGAGGGACAGCTACCCCTTCGAAGGTACGTGTGATAGCTCATTTGAAAGGGTTTTTAATAATCCAGCAACATAAGATTTTTTGAGTTTTGTATATTCTTAGTTCAAATGTGCTTTTAGAGGGCGGAATATTAAACATAATATTTTTAGTCGCAAACTCCTCTATAAATCCTTATTTTACTATAAGGAAAATAACCAGACTGCAACCAAAGTTACAAGTCTGGCGCGTTAAGTGTAATAATTGCATATTACCATCAAAACGCTAATGCTTCGATTGCAACAAACACCAGCCGAAAGACTGATCCTACTTAAAGGAGCTCCCTTGCCAGTCGTCACACACCACTTGCAGACTGCAGTTTCGAGCTGTTGGCTCTCGTCAGTGCAAGGTAGGTATGCGACGACCGACATGAGAATCCTTTGACTATAGTACATCCCGGTATTTTTACAATAGCGACATGTAAAACAGCCAGTAGGCGCCATCCAGCGGTCCAGTGTCTGTTGCAATCGAAAAATAAATAGCCTGACTTGGCTTAGCATAGATCAAATGTGCTTTTAGAGGGCGGAATATTAAACATAATATTTTTAGTCGCAAACTCCTCTATAAATCCTTATTTTACTATAAGGAACGTAACCAGACTGCAACCAACAGCTACTCTCCGGGCTATGTGCCCCGCCGAGCGCTGAATTACAAGTTACAAGTCTGGCGCGTTAAGTGTAATAATTGCATATTACCATCAAAACGCTAATGCTTCGATTGCAACAAACACCAGCCGAAAGACTGATCCTACTTAAAGGAGCTCCCTTGCCAGTCGTCACACACCACTTGCAGACTGCAGTTTCGAGCTGTTGGCTCTCGTCAGTGCAAGGTAGGTATGCGACGACCGACATGAGAATCCTTTGACTATAGTACATCCCGGTATTTTTACAATAGCGACATGTAAAACAGCCAGTAGGCGCCATCCAGCGGTCCAGTGTCTGTTGCAATCGAAAAATAAATAGCCTGACTTGGCTTAGCATAGATCAAATGTGCTTTTAGAGGGCGGAATATTAAACATAATATTTTTAGTCGCAAACTCCTCTATAAATCCTTATTTTACTATAAGGAACGTAACCAGACTGCAACCAACAGCTACTCTCCGGGCTATGTGCCCCGCCGAGCGCTGAATTACAAGTTACAAGTCTGGAGCGTTAAATGTAATAATTGCATATTACCATCAAAACGCTAATGCTTCGATTGCAACAAACACCAGCCGAAAGACTGATCCTACTTAAAGGAGCTCCCTTGCCAGTCGTCACACACCACTTGCAGACTGCAGTTTCGAGCTGTTGGCTCTCGTCAGTGCAAGGTAGGTATGCGACGACCGACATGAGAATCCTTTGACTATAGTACATCCCGGTATTTTTACAATAGCGACATGTAAAACAGCCAGTAGGCGCCATCCAGCGGTCCAGTAACTTGTAATTCAGCGCTCGGCGGGGCACATAGCCCGGAGAGTAGCTGTTGGTTGCAGTCTGGTTACGTTCCTTATAGTAAAATAAAGATTTATAGAGGAGTTTGCGACTAAAAATATTATGTTTAATATTCCGCCCTCTAAAAGCACATTTGATCTATGCTAAGCCAAGTCAGGCTATTTATTTTTCGATTGCAACAGACACTGGACCGCTGGATGGCGCCTACTGGCTGTTTTACATGTCGCTATTGTAAAAATACCGGGATGTACTATCGTCAAAGGATTCTCATGTCGGTCGTCGCATACCTACCTTGCACTGACGAGAGCCAACAGCTCGAAACTGCAGTCTGCAAGTGGTGTGTGACGACTGGCAAGGGAGCTCCTTTAAGTAGGGTCAGTCTTTCGGCTGGTGTTTGTTGCAATCGAAGCATTAGCGTTTTGATGGTAATATGCAATTATTACACTTAACGCTCCAGATTTGTAACTTGTAATTCAGCGCTCGGCGGGGCACATAGCCCGGAGAGTAGCTGTTGGTTGCAGTCTGGTTACGTTCCTTATAGTAAAATAAGGATTTATAGAGGAGTTTGCGACTAAAAATATTATGTTTAATATTCCGCCCTCTAAAAGCACATTTGATCTATACTTTCTTAGTAGTACTTACATGATTTTCAATTTTAACAGATTGTTGCCTGTCCGTTAAATAACTGCGCATTATATTGTTAGATATTGAAGATAATCCACATAAACCTACAAGACAAGTTGTCGCCGATAATGATGGTAGTAAAACGTCCATATTGCGTCTTCTAAAAAATGAAAAACACCACCCATATAAAATTCATTTGGTTCAAGAACTTAACGACGATGACCCTGATCGCCGGTTGGAATTTTCCCTTATAAAAAACATTATTTTCTCTGAAATATTCGTTTTAAATGAAACAAATAACAAACAGAAATAATGTTGGAGTACGCAAATTCCACATTGGATGATGGAGGCCAATACTCAAGCGCGTCGCACGCTGCATAATAAAGACAATTTGTACCCATTAAAAAAAAAATATTTTTTTTTACCTACAAGCCTTTTTTGGCAGTTTTAGACAATTTCAAGTGAAAATTTCCTAACCCTAAAAAATGGAAAAAATACCAATGATTTAAAAATTATTTTTTTTTACCCTGGATACTTGAGAGCATAAAAATTAATCTTAGATTGAAGTTTACGCTATAAACAAGCTATATCTACAAGGATTTTTTAAAAATAGTATTTTATTTAATATTTATGTTTTAATATATAGTGGAAAAAAATGATAGAACTTAACTTTCACGGGGAATTTGTAAGAAATAAAAATTATAAAAATTAAAAGTAAGTATACCATTAAAAAGCTGAATTCTTCCTTTTTAAAATGCTACCATTGTTTTTTTTTAGTTTTTAATGGGTACAAATTGCTTTTATTATGCAGCGGCGGTCGAGAAATGCTTCATTTCCCTGTGCGACGCGCTTGAAATATTAAGTGTAAAATTTCCCGCTCTCTCACGTGGTGCTATTCGTTTTTTTATTATTATCATTTTTCGAGATATTAGCAAAAAACTGAATTTTTTCGTTTCAAAGGGTTGTTTATAAGGGTTCGTGGGGGTAAATTTTGGTGAAATTTTTGAGTCACTTTCTACTAGCAAAACTAGCCTTTTATGAAAAAATTTGCGAGGTAACAATTAATTTTGACTTAAAACCCGTGGCAACTGGGCTATAATATACTATTTATGAAAAATCTGAACTTAGAAAATATAAATATAATTATTTAAAACAAAATTGTACTTACAAACCGCTTATGTGACAGGGTGCTTACCTGAAAAAATAAGAAAAAAGCAATTAATACACAAATACATAAATTATAATATAAATTTTCTTTCTTAAGACTACATGACGAAATTTCTTGTGTAAAAAAGTTGATTTTTTAAACTTATTTATAACAATGATAGTTAGAAATACTGCAAAGGAGGCCCTGCGACACAATCTCTGGGCAGGGTACCAACCATAAACCAGGAGTAACTCAGTCGAAGATATACCGAAAAGATGAGCGTCAATGCAGGATTGTAAACAGAAGACAATAAAGAAGAGGGCCAGAAGAAACGGCCCAGCCGGCAGAGCCCATCAGCCAGGATCATGGTGAGGTCTGTCGACATCGCCCACACCTCTCACATTTGTGAGCGGGGTTGGCGAACGAGGCCGGCCCCGGTCTACAGCATTGATCTGGGGTCCTGCTCGACCTCAATCAATCAACTGAGACCATCAAAACGGCCAAGAATATTGATGCCTAACGGCATTTCACTTGACGATCTTGAATAAACTGGTTGATGGACATATTGGCGACGACACGCTAATTTAATTAATCATTAAATTCAGCTGCCCCTTCGGAAAAATGATTCCAACAGAATACAAATCGTCGAGACGGTTTGATTTCGTGAAACGTTAAAAATGTACCTTTTTGAAGAGAGCTACACTTATTTTTGGAATTCTTATCGGTTTCCGAGGGCAGGGATCACGATGGTGGCGTGATTTTTTACCCTACCCTCTCGCAACTACCTCCAATGTATAATAACCACCCCCTCTTCCATGCTGTAGGTCCTAGGCATGCGAAGATTCGTCGGATTGGGGTTTTTATGGGAATATCAGAGAAACTGACCATTACTAAACCACAGTTGACAAGCAACCCTCGTGAGATGAAACTACTCTGCTCACAACACGAAAGTCCCTCGAAAACGGGAAAACGGACTCGAAACAGGTTTCTCACGGGTTTTCGAGGGAGGGAATCATGATGGTGGTGCCTTTTTCAATCTCAATACCCCCAACTTATAACCATCACCCCCTCTTCCATGCTGTCGGTTTTAGGCATGCGCAGGTGAGTTCCAACGGGTTTTTAAAGAGAACATCAGCTAAATCACTTACCTGATGGAATAAGTCGCTTATGCCAGGTGGTTCTTGTTGGATTGTTTTGTTTAAATAATTACTTAAGAATTGGTATGCTCATATGATATATTTATATAAATACACATATAACGATACAGAAAGAGGTATTTTTATACGTTGGGGGTAGTTATGGGAGGGTACGGTGAAAAAACTATCAGTATCGTGATTACCCCCCACTAAAACCCATTCCGAACCCGTTTTTCGAGTAATTTCGGTGTTGTGAGCAGGGTAATTTCAACCCCCGGGGTTGATTAGGTCAACTGTGGTTTAGTAATGGTCAGTTTCCCTGGCATTCCCATAAAAACCCCGATCCGACGAATCCCCGCATATGGACAGTATGGAAGAGGGGGTGGATTTTATACCTTGTCAGTAGTTGCGGGAGGGTAGGATGAAAAATAACACCACCATCGTGATCCCTGCCCTCGAAAACCGATAAAAAACGTTGTCGAGTCCGTATTTTTTTTATTTTTTAGGGATGCTGCTCTTACGGGTGGAGGTAGGTTCAATCCTCGGGGGGTCGGTCCGGGGTACTCTAGTGTAAATTAACTGATTTTATCATTAATAAAAAAAAATCGATCTGAAATTTGCACTAAACCAATCGAAGACATTCTTTAGGTCACTCTCAGCTACACGTTTCACATCATCCTAACTGTTCCCAGTATACAAGATAACCGTATCATCAGCGAAAGAAATTATATTTCCACAGAAATTAAGCGTAAACAAACTATTAAGATAGATGGTAAATAACACAGGCCCTAAAACTGTACCCTGGGGCACTCCACAGGTTACAGTTTGTTCTTCAATAAAATATTTTTTATTTCTACTTTTTGCTTGCTCGACTTCAAAAAACTTTTAAACAAATTAAGAACATTACCTCTAGTCCCAAGGTTTTCAAGTTTCTCCAACAAAAGTCCATGACTAACGGTGTCAAAGGCTTTTGCTAGATCAACAAAAACACCCAGACACGCTTTCTTACTGTCTATAGCTTCATATATTATAGATGTCACTTTTGCTATTACGTCTTGCGTGACAGGTCTTTTCGAAAACCGAACTGCATGTCAGATAAAATTTTGTTTTTATTTAGGTAGTTAACTAAGAGCGCACTTTTATAATTTTTTCAAATATTTTCGCAAAAGAAGAAGTCACAAAAATAACGCTGTAAGATAGCGTTGGGCGCCACGCAACCAATATAAATATTAGCTGCGAATTTAAACTGCTAAATTCAACAAATCAAGATTAAAGTAATTTGAATATTATTGGACGGTAATTCGAGATATTTGTTTTAGTGCCTCCTTTAAAAACTTGCCTAATGGTTGCTTTCTTAAAATCGGTAGGGAACTTTCCACATACAATGCATTTATTTATAATATAGCACAGTGGTTCGGCAATAACATCAACTATTGCCTTCAATATTTCATTTTTTATGCCATCCGGGCCTGGTGCTTTATTATTTTTAAGTTCTAGTACTATTTGTTTAATTTCTGTTATATTTATATAATTCATGTGTGGAAAGTTGCCAGTTTCATTTCCCACAGGAACGTGAGCTATTTCAGAAGCAAGCTTTTCACCTACTTGAGAAAAATATGTATTAAACCTGTTCCCTATTTCTTTAGGATCGATCACTTCATCTCCGTTTTCTGTAATCAGTTTATTTACATTTTCATCCTCTTTTTTATAATTATTTGAGAAATCTTTCACAACATTCCAAAATGTTTTGGAACTGTTTTTATTTAAATTGATTTTGGACTTGGACTTTTGGATTCCTTAAGAAACTATAAATAACGTTCAGCAAGTACTCGCCGATCGTCTGGGATACTGTCGGGCACAAAAAGGTTTCTAATTTTAACATTTAGTTAATTCTCTGTTATTATTTACTGTTGTTGAGGGTTGTTATAAAGTAATTCCCGCAATTATTTTTTTCATTCTACTTTTAAGTGAGTTAATAAATTAGTATGAATTACATGTCCTAGTTTTCTCGCAATCGTTGGCATATCACCCTGCGCGATAAATTGCACTGGCCTGACTCGATATCTCCTACCAGAGTCATTAAACTCTAATCATTTAAAAAATATTTTAACATGTGCTACACTCGCAAATTAATACCATGCATTCAAATCTCTTTTGTGCCTGATTCGTAAATATAATGGAATGCATAAAATTAATAATTCTCCGTACGCTCCCGATTTAAATTTTTATAACTTAGCAAGGTTGAAGCATTCATGTGAATCGATGAGTTGTTATTTAACAAATTCGATCAAGAATTACCCACTTAAGTCACCTAGCCTTTCAATGTAGTTTAACAGGTAGATTTTTAAACCGCTTACTTGTAGAAGATCGATGCACATATATTATGTGCCTTATTATCCTTGAGTCATTATGATTTATTAACTATAATGAGAGAAACCACGATCATGTTTGAAGTCATTTAATAACTTTGATGAGACCAGGATAAAAAGTCAACGGTTTTATGGATATATTAATGGAACGCATGATGAAATAATGTTGAATAAATTATTAATTTATTTATTAATTACTGTTTAATAGGTAAAAGTTTAATTCAATTGAACGTTTTTTATTCATATCGACCGAGAGAATAATAATTGAAGTCAGGTTGCTATTAGTTCAAATTTATTTTTGTTTCCTTTTCGTCCAATATTTATATAGTTCTTTATTTATCATTACATATCATCATCATCATCATCATCATTATGATTATACGTCAACGCGTTAGTTAACGACTTATGTCCCTATCACGTTTTCCACTATTAATCTACTGCATTTAGAATTTTTCTACAGACCAATTCATACAAAAGTAAATGTTTTCCAGGTAGGTTTTGGTGTCCTGAATAAGGTCTCAAAAGTTCCCGAAGTGAGAGTCTAAGGATAAAATTTGGCAACGCTGTAAAGGGCTAACATCTTGCTCTGAAACGAATTTTTCGAGATATCTTGGTTTTTTCCTCTATGACAAAAATACATCAGGCCAAAAAGAAACCTGGAAATTCTCTATAAAAAAGGTCTTTCCTGACCCTGCATCTTTTTTATAGAGAATTTCCATAGCTTTCTTTTTTGGCCTGATGTATTTTAGGCGTAGACGCAATGAAAACAGAGATAACTCAAAGAATTCGTTTCAGAGCACGATTCTAGCCCTTTACGCGTTGCCAAATTTTATCCTTAAACTGCCACTTCGGGGATTTTTGAGACGTTATTCAGGACACCACAATCTATCTGGAAAACCATCATTTGCTTTTGTCTGAACTGAAATTCCGCTCATTTTTCACTCGGTGGATTATATTTAAACATGACCATTGAAAACTTTTTAAAACATTTTACATATATAACAAAAACGGGTAAACAAATTCATGTGATGAACACACCTAAATTATTCTGTTTAACATACCGTTGTTATTGATAATAATTGCACACGTTTTAATGATTAATTATTTAAAAATCTTATAAAAATATGTCATTGCCTATAATCTCAGTTATTATTTATCTCGAAAGGACTCTCATTAAGTTAAACGGCACTGTACATTCTTATAGTTTCCATTCAATAATTACGACTTCTTTCAAGTCACGCTCGAGGATTTCAGGGCCTAAAAAGTGTCGTCAGTTGGCATTGGTATTTATGGAATTACTCAAAAAAAGTCGCCACAGGATCGGACTAGGATTTACAAAACCAAAAAATTGGTGAAAAGAATATTTATACAAACTAAAATAATACCAAATAAAAACTAAACAAACCAAAGAAAATTGAAAAAAGTGCTTTTTACTATATTTTTATAATTCTACTTTTATCAATAGCTACCAATAAAATATTTATAACAATTGACATCAAGCTTTTTACAATCTATCGTTGTTGAAAAAATCTTAATATTTAATCATTATTATTTTTTATTTTTTAGTTCGGTTTTTAAAGCGTTTTTTTAGATTTTTTTAAACTATAATTTTTTAAAACTTACTAAAAATCATTTAATTAACACGCTTTTTAATATTATTATATTGAGTTAGTTAGAATATATATTAACTGCGGCGCCTCTGGCAAAATGTCGACAGTAGATTAGTCATTTTTAAATTTTATTTTAAGAGAGAGATAATATATTTGCTTATCGGATCTCTCTCTCTCTCTCTTGGATATGCCCACCTTAAATCTATTTATGATAATCCCGTTCCAATTCATTGACGAATATTAAGGAACTAATTTTCCAGTTGAAGGACAAGACATTATATTTGGTGATATTTAAGGGTTGATTATTCCGAAGGCACATATCATTTACATCATTTAGATTCCTTTCAAATAGCACGCGATTTCCATCGGCATTAGTAATAGAAAGCAATTCCATGTCATCAGCACATAGCAAACAGTCGACATCAACTCAAATAACTATATTCGTTTATAAATAAGACGAATCGCAGAAGTCCCAGTATTGAGCCTTGGGGCACTCCAGATGTAATCAGAAATTATTCAAACTTAAAAGCTACGGTGTTCAACATATTGATATCCTGCCAGTTAAAAAATGGGAAGGATAGAAGGAAGATGATCAAATCCGAGAAACGAAACACCTTAAGCTTCTGACGAAGTCTCTCAAAGGCTATGAAAAAAATCCGTTCATATGACATCAACTTGTTTACCCACCGTTAATCTTATGATCTCAGTTAAAAATTGTGGATAATTTCCAAGCGTCTGGAAATATACCTGATGTTAAACATAAGTTAAAGATGACGGACAAAAGCGTAAGCGCAATCTCTAACATTGCGAAGCAATGCATCGAAAATGTATTCGCAATGCTGTGTATAATGCCTCCCCCTATGTGTGTCCCTGTTACCTTTGACGGATAATATGGATAAGAAAGCGGTATTGGTGAGAGATAAAGTACGGTATAGTCGAGCTCAGATTTACGATGCACTCACAAAAGGCAACAAAAACTTTACGACCTCATTATTATCGCCGTTTGACCATTCGGCGTGCTGTCATCAAACAAGCTGACGCACATTAAAAATCTATAAAGGTAAGCAGAAACGAAATAGTACAGAGCTGTAGTTAAAATTCGTATGTATTAGGAGGTACATATTAATAATACCAGACCGTAATGTGCTGTTAAAATTGAACGACTGAGTTGCTGATCTAAATACTTCAAGTGCGTACCTGGGTGCAATTACTTTTGCGACTAGTCTATCGGTATTTTAATGAGGTCGTGTAAAGTTTTGATTGCTTTTTTTGAGTGCACCGTAAATCTGAGGTCGACTATACAATGTACCGTGAATGCATTTTCGTTGAATTGCAATGCTTCATGGATGCATTCACGAAATATTACAATGCTTTAGTGATGCACGCTGGTGTTTTAACGGTCTGCATAAGGGTAACCGGCCACTGTAATTCCATCCAGTTAGAACTGAATAACTGGAAACGTAGATTATCAAGGCATAAAAGGAAGCGGCTTTGTTGTGTCTTTACTGTGACGTTGTTATTTGGCGGAAGTGCTGCATAGTTACAGTATCTCGAGTATATTACGTCGGCCCTAGTTGAGGACAATGTGGGCGATTCCGGTCTGGCAAATCGGTTTTCCGGCGCCTCGGGGCGATGCCCGATACGCCAGTCTGGTCCTGGCTCTCGGCAATCGTGTTAAACTTTAAAGCTGCATACCAATTCCTAATTAAAAGATTGCGTTTTTTGAGTTAACTACATACGTTGTAGAAGGCCGTTCCCATTAAAGCGGATTTAACACGATATGATCATCGAAAATGTTACTTATAACTTTTTAAAAAATCTTTCCTTGTTTAAACTGTAATAACGTGATATTAATAATAAATTGATATTATTATAAAGGCAACATATTTTTATAAGAATTTTATGGCCATATTTTTATTACAAAAGGGTTGGGTAAGGACAGTTAATGATACAAATTCGTCAATATCGTAAATTGTGGGATCAAATTAATATTCCTTATTTTATTATCAGACAAAATATAATATTTTTATAGAATGATTCTGACTGACGTACGATACGGCTACGTTGATAGTGGATTCTGTGCGTCGGAAAAAACCTCGAAAAAAGAAAATATTTTCTAACGCAACGAAAAGTTATCCCCCCCCCCCCGTTTTCGAGGATGCTGAGCACGATGGTGGTGGTATAGACTCTTTCTGAATTGACCGTCACCCCCAAACGGCCAAAAACAACCCCCAAAAGGGGTGAAACGCGAAAACACCGTCTTATATCGCGAAAAACTGCGTCACCTCCCGTTTTCGAGCATGCTGAACACGATGGTGGTGGTATAGACTCTTTCTGAGTTGACCGTCACCCCCACCGGCCAAAAACAACCCCTAAAAGGGGTGAAACGCGAAAACCCCGTCTTATATCGCGAAAAATTGCGTCACCTCCCGTTTTCAAGCATGCTGAACAAGATGGCGGTGCTTTTGAATTTCTCCGAGTCAACCCCATCCCACAAACGGCCAATAACCACCCCCAAAAGGGGTGAAACGTGAACACACCGGCTCATACCGAGAAAAACTGCGTCACCTCCCGTTTTCGAGTATGCTGAACTTGATGGGGATTCTGGATCTTCTACCCGAAGCAAACTTACCCCTCAAACGGCAACAGAGAAAGTGAACCATATATTCGCAGATCATTGATACACGCCGGATGCACGTTTCTTGATTGCCCGTTAAACCAAAAAGATAGGCGCATACTTTGTGTCTAGTATTTATATGAAAAAACGACATATACGACAGAATTATATTCAAAAGTACGCGGGCGCGCGGCAGCGAAGAGTACCCATCATCTCGCGCAGCATGTCTGCGTCTCCACTTTTACTGCAGCGTGCCTATCATAGAGGTATCCCGACTCTATGGTCTCTACTTTTCATAGCTGGACCACGTGCACTAGTGTAAAAACAAGAACTCGGATACTGTTAATGCCGATACGATTTTCTGCGCCTATTTTTTAGGGTAAGAGATCAGTCAACAAACGAGGAATCATCATCCGGTTTGTATTCAATGATTTGTTATTCATTTTGTCATATCGGAATTTTCTTATCCACTTCATAAGGCAGGGTCTCACGGGGTAGTTTTTGTCCGGTTCGGGGGTTGCTTTGCTTCGGGGAGAAGATCCAGAATCCCCATCATGTTCAGCATACTCGAAAACGGAAGGTGACGCAGTTTTTTTCCAGTATATAAGGTATATTCATGTTTCACCCCTGTCGGGGGTGGTTATTGACCGTTTAAGGGACGGGGTTGACTCGGAGAAATTCAAAAGCACCGCCGTCTTGTTCAGCATGCTCGAACACGGGAGGTGACGCAGTTTTTCTCGGTATAAGGCGGTGTGTTCGCGTTTCACCCCTTTTAGGGGTTGTTTTTGGCCGTTTGAGGGTGACGGTCAATTCAGAAAGAGTCTATACCACCACCGTCGTGTTCAGCATGCTCGAAAACGGGAGGTGGCGCAGTTTTTCGCGATATAAGACGGTGTTTTCGCGTTTCACCCCTTTGGGGGTTGTTTTTGGCCGTTTGGGGGTGACGGTCAACTCAAAAAGAGTTTAAACCACCGCCATCGTGTTCAGCATCCTCGAAAACGGGGGGGGGGGGGGGTAACTAGTTTCGTTGCGTTAGAAAATATTTTCCTATTTTTCCGACTCACAGAATCCACTATGAATCCAACTTGTATTTAAATCAACCGCAAGAGCAACATGGGTTTAAATGAAATAGATCCACATAAATATATGTAGGTATATATTAAAGCGCGATACTTAAAAACAAGTATCCACTTATTTCGTTTAATTATCACAAGGTGATCCATACATTTCTGAACATTATTTTTTTGTATAAAATACTTCTTGGTGCATATTATGATTTATGTATGTCTTGATATTTACGTGATTTCCGCATCACAAAAACCACATCATGAAATTTATCGCAGAAGCATTCCAAGTGTCAGTGGTTTCATCGATTTTTTTTGTGTTCCGGTTTCCAATAAATAATAATTAGGTACAAAATGTTGCATTTCTCTGTTATTCTGTATCGGGTATCTTAGGGTAGCCAGCAATTTTTAATTGTCAAATTCCCTCACTTTTACAGGTTTTCCAGGATTATTTCAAATCAAAATCTAGATCAGATTCTAAATATTGCAATTTTAACATTACACTAAAATGAGAAAGTTCACAAAGCGTATTAAATTTTTGCAAGTATGCTGAAAAACCGGGCGTTTTTGACGAAAAATAGAAAGAATTTTTTTAAGTCTACCAAAAGTTAAGACTTTTTTCACTACTTTAAAGAAACCGAATTTTTATGCTAAATTCTCAAAATTTACTCAAAACAATGTGTCCTACATCAAATATACTCTATAAATATAAATTTATTTATTTACACTTCCCTATAGATTACGACAATCCAATTACAGAGCAGGAAGTAGTCCCGCAAAAATACCACATATAACAACATACATAATATCAATATAGTAAGTACTTAATATAAATCATAGAGGTAGGGAAAGAAAATGTATACATTACTTTAATAGAATTGATTTTAATGTTTTAGGGCTGGTGTGAAAAATATCAATACTCGAACAAAAATTATCAAAATTGTGACATATTTTAGATAATAGCGAAAAGTTCATAGCATTTGTACGGGCATTTGGTGAATAAAAAGTTGCGCGGTTACGTGTCGATACAAATGGAACTGAAATTAATTCGGTCGAGAGTTTCTGGACAGTCTATTTTGTTATTTATAATGTTAAAGAGAAACATACACATGCAATAAATTCTTCGATGTTCAAAAGATTTAAATGACCATGTTTCTAGTAGTTGGTACTGCGGTGTTCCGATAGCCGGGTAAAAACTATCAATTTTAAAACTAAAAAATTTCATTAATCGTCTTTGAATATTTTCTAAATTTTTCACATGAGTCTCATATCCTGGACTCCAAATTATACAGGCGTATTTTAATTTAGATCTTACGAACTTATTGAATAGCATTTCTATAGTATCGATATTTGTAAAACTACGACCAGTTCTGCATAAGAAGCCTAACGATTTGAAGGATTGCTGGATTATGTGATTCATGTGAGGAACAAAAGATAATTCACTATCAAAGACAACACCCAGATCTTTAAACGTATCAGGTCTGTTGAGAGATATATCGTCAATTTTCTAATCGAATATAATTTTTTTCGGACTTTTACTGAAAGTAAGAACATTACATTTTATCGCATTAAGGTGTAAGCCATTGTTTACACACCATGTATTTAATCTGCTGAGGTTACTTTGCAAATTTAGACAGTCATTAGAGTTTCGAATGTTTATAAATAGTTTCATGTTATCGGCATAGAATAAGAATAGGGTATTACAAGGTTTTTATTGATGCCATTTACAAATATATTGAAGAACAGGGGTCCCAGGACTGATCCTTGTGGAACTCCAGATTCGACTGTTATTTAATGAGATTTATAGCCATTATAGTGTAAAAATTGGGTTCTACCGCTTAGATATAACTTAAATAACTGAAGCAGTCCATTAGAGAGGCCATTTAGATCAAGTTTGTGCAGTAAGATTTCGTGATCCAATCGATCAAATGCTTTAGAAAAGTCTGTATAAATGACGTCTGTTTGGACCCCCTCATCTAATGATTGCGATAAAAAATTGGGTTATGCAAAATAGATTTGTTGTGGATCTACCTTTCATAAAGCCATGCTGCTGTGTTATTATGTTTGGTTTTACATGATTATATATATATATTGTCATGTGTAAGTACCCGAATACCTTTGCAAAGTTGTAAATTATAATGAGCCTGTAGTTGGGAATATCAAATTTGCTTCCTTTTTTAAAAACGGGATATATTTTAGAGTTCTTCCAAACGTTCGGAAAATAACTGGTACTGACAGATAGATTAAATATAATAGTAAGTGGGACTACGAAAATATGTGAACAGTCTCTTAAAATAAAAGCTGGTATTAAATCTGGACCGGCTGTCTTGATACTTTGAACGAAATTTTAAATTTACAGTACATAAATTATATAATCCTGCCCCCAGTTATTTTAGGATATTATCCATATATATTTAATTATAATATGTACACTTTGTATCCTATTGAAAACAGTTTTCATTATAATACTGTTTCTTTATTATAATACTACCCAACCGCGCACAAAATGACATAATAACGACATAACAATTATGTTGGATTTAAAACGTCGTTTATGGATGGTTATATGGCTTAACTTTGCAAATGTTTACCATGATATAAAGTATGAAACCTTTTGGGGTATTTGATATTGGGCAAGTAAAAAATCTCTTCCCTTTGACAGAGGGAAGGTTCAGCAAAATTTTCAAGTCAGCGGTAGTACGTCTCCCGGCGTCAATCAATCAATCAATCAAAATAACTTTATTTACATTACAGAACAAATATCTAACCAAATATCTACCTCGCATTTGACCCTGTAACCAACGCATATTGTTTGTCACGTTGGTGGTAACCGGGTCCAGCGGAGCAGTGTTGGTTCAATTTATAATCTTGTTGATTGTATCTTGAATACATTTAGTGATGCATTCAAGACACAATCAACACACTCATTCTCCTATTTACAAATAAAATTTAAAATGAGTAATATAATAATTGTACACTACTAAGTAGCTGAAAACAGTTAACAATAAAATTTGATGGTATATCACTTATTTAATTTTGTGCTACTGGTGCGGGTACCAAAGCCTATAACGATGGATCCCGTTGCAAGATTTCCAATGGCGAGCAGAGTTACTGCTGAATCTTTTGTACTCTATAATTTCTTGTCTAAATATAATTTTGATTTTACGATATACTAGAGATACATTTATATAACAAACAAAACAAACAAGAACAAGTAAAACAAAAATGTACAAACATAAACCAAGAGTAATAGGAAAGATTTAACAGTTATGAAATATCAGTACAGATAGGTAGGGGAAGAAGAAGTTATAGTTGGTGAAGGTTTGGCTATAGAGGTTGCCGGAAGATGGGCAGCGTCTGGTAAGGTAAGGTGTGTTTTATTCGAAAGGGGGCATATGCTGTCTAATTTGTGTTATATTTTGGGTTAGCGGACTATCACCCAGTTTGAAGGTGTAGAATTTTTGAGATATATTCTGGATGTACTCCGCTATTGGCGTTATGTCGTGGCAGCGTGCATAGAGATCTCTGAAGGAGGTGTACCTGTTGGAATTCGAAATGAGGCGCATAAATTTGTGTTCCAATACTTATAATAGTTTGTTCATTGTCGTGGCCGACGTGCTGCACCACACCGGCGCCGCGTATGTGATTGCTGGCCTGATCACCATTGTGTACAATAATTTTTTATTTTGTCTGTTAAGTCTGCTACCCCTGACCATGAGCGGATACAGACTCCTGGACAAGGAGTAGACCGTCCGTATTGTCTCATTTATATGCGTGTTAAACGTCAGTCTTTGGTCCAGTCTTACCCCCAAGTACTTCACGCACCTTTTGGTTGGAATTTGGTGTCACCTGATCGAAATTGGCGTCAGAATTTTGTTCTCAGTGAATCGGCGCGTGAAAACTATCGCCTCTGACTTTTCGACGTTTATCCGAATCTTCCACTGACCGTAATAAGCCGTGGCACGAGCCATGTGCGCCTTCAGCAGCATATTAGCCGCTTGTGCGTTGTGCGAATGCGCATACATGGCTGTGTCATCGGCGTACTTGGCCAGCTTAGTATTCGGGAACTCCGGAAAATCGGAGACGTAAATATTGTACAACTTTGGTGATAGGCACGATCCTTGCGGGACTCCCGCGCGAATATCCCGCCGTGTTGATACTTTATTATTCACTCGGACTTGCAGGGATCTGTCTGTCAGGAACGAGTGAATAAGTTTAATGATATAAGTCGGAAAGTGGTAGTCGTGCATTTTGTAGAGTAGACCTGAGATCCAGACGGTGTCGAAGGCTTTTTCAATATCGAGGAGCACCATGGTGGTGCTCTTCCCGAGGTTGTATTGCACTTTTACATCGTGAACTATCCTAACGACCTGCTGCACCGTGCTCCTACCCTTTCTGAAGCCAAATTGTGACTCATCGTCGATGTGAAGCTCCTCCTGAACAGTATCGAGCCTGACCAGGACGACCTTCTCCACCAACTTAGAGATCGCCGACAGCAACGAGATGGGCCTGTAGCTGCCAGCAAACTTCGTATTCTTGTTTGGCTTCAGGATGGGAATAACCACGGCGCATTTCCACTGGCTAGGCCAGTGCTGTAGCCGCAGGATCGCATTAACGATATACGTCAACTGCACAATACCTTTCCTCGGGAGATATTTGAGTAGCTTGTATTCAACGCCGTCTTTACCTGGGGCTTTATTGCTAGGTAAAGTCTTGACAATTTCTGCTATTTCCGAGGGTTTGACCATGACCTTCAGAAACTCACGTTCCGTCAATTCTATGTCATGGTCAATGATTTGGTTAATGTCGTTTTCCATGCGGTCGTGATCGAGATTGTTCGGTATATTGTTATTGTGTATCTGTTCAAAATGGTCAGATAAGTCATTCGCTTTTTGCAAGTCCGTTATTGCTGTTCTGTTGGCGTTTATCAGCGCAGGAATGGATTCCCGTCTACTTCGTAAAGCCCTGGTCAGCTTCCACAGCGAGTTGTCTTGCGGATTCAGTGCTTCTAATTTGTCCCCCCATTTCTGTTTTTTTGCAGTGTTGATGGAGGTTCTGATCTGCCTTTGTAGCCTGCTCATCTCAATCTTGGCGTTGACGTCGCGATTTCGCTGCCAAAGCCGTCTCAGTCTATTTTTCTCATGAATGTTTCGTATGAGCGCTTCGTCAAGTCGGTCTTTGTAGGGGTTAATTGTTACAGTATTGGCAGCAATCTGTTTGGCATCCTGCAGCAATCTTGTGAACTCATCCACTACATTTTCCAAATCGGCGTCTCCCGGCGTCGGTGAATTGTCCTTAGTCAATGTTAAAATATATAAAAAAAATACTTCTCGAATATTTTTTACTAATTCGTTTAAGCATTTTTACATCAATAATTAATTTTGTTTTCGTAACTCAGAAATTTAACCTAGTTTTCAGTGATAATTCCTCCCTAATCTGTATTAAACTGAAATATATATTTTTCAAGGACGGTCAACAAAGCGTAATGACAGTTTATATTAAGATCAAAATATTATTATACGGTTTATGCGACAAAAAACAAGTCTATGTTATTTATTATAATAAATATTGTAGCGAAAATATGAGTCAAGGGTCTATTATTATTTTGGTATACCATTAAAACAATTTGCAGTTTCCCAATCTTTTAAATCAATTATTAATTATTCGCGGTTATTACATGAATATAACAAATTTTGCAATAAATAATAAAGCCACAGCTTATGCATTTAATAGTATATTAAAAAGAATGTATGCACATGATTAACTATTTTCCGGTCGATTTTTTAATTTATAAATTAGATTGATCTACATGTACTCTAACATTATATTTATTATATTAAGGCCAAAATAGTATAAATAGTTGCACTTAAAAATGAACTAATTAAATTAATACTAGTTGCAATCAAGATTATCAACGCTCCTTGTAAAATCTAGTATGCAGGATGGTATTAAATTAAATGCCCTTCTCTGAAGTGGAGATAACTTACTCATCCGAACGGAACGTCAGTTATTTGTTGCTTTGGTTTAGAGTGCATTATCGTATTTGGTAAGGTTAAAACTATATTTGTTACTTTTAACAAAGTATAGAAAATGTTATCGAGAACAAAAAAATGGCAGATTTGCTATAAATATCAACTTTTATTCTTACGATCATCTATATTTTCTTAACATATAGTACACGCATTCTTTGACATAAACTGTGCGTTGACAGCATTTTAAACGTTCCCGCGTAATTGCAACGTGGCCAAGTCGCGAACTCCTGATTACCAACTTATCTGAAGCAAGCCGAGAAGGACCAAAAGTCACGAATTTTCAACATATTTTACAGTAGAACAAAAACCGCTTGCAGTAATTATTGTCTTTAGAGAAAAATATTATTGTAACTAAATAATAGTTAAGTGAATATGAGATTCATAAGATATTAGTATGTTAAACTGGGAATTTCATCTGCTAATGTTTACAAAATACCGCAAAAGCCACTCAAATCTTTCCCATGTATGCAGAATATTAATAATAATAATATTGAAAATATATAAAGTCTAGTAAACTCTAAACTGGCATGTGTATGAGTTGATAGTGCGCGTACGATTTCATTTCTCTCGCACACAAAGTTAAAGTAATAGCCCAAAAACACTGTTGCGTATGTCTGCCAAGCTTCTCTCATCTATTTTTAGACAGAAATATTGTGATACACACTGAAGAGAGAGATAAATTTTAATCTACGTTTTCAATAAGTTCAGCGATTCTCAAACTCTGAAGATTTGTCATTGGTTATTTAACAATCGTCTCATATTAGAATTAAATTCATCTTTATATGAAATATATAAGCTATTTTTAGTGGTAGTGGATATTCATCTGACAAACGGACATTGTCAAACCACTATACTAGGACTTGCAATTTTCTAGTATCTTCATATTACATGAATTGTACGTCGTGGAATAGCTCAGTGTGTAAGTAAAGGGAAGTGTGTAAGTAAAGGGAATAAAACATCCGGGTTCAAATCCTGTTGCCTACCGATTTTTTTAAAAATTTTATTATATTAAAAGTTAAACATTTTTCTTCTAAACATTTTATTTTATTAATCCGCGCCGCAAGTTTTGTTAAAACTTTCTTTTCATTAAACATTTTTCTTGTATTATTCCGCGCGAGTTTATCCCTTGGTATTTAATGGTCTGGTTATTTATTCGCTTGTCAGACGAATATCCACAGCCATTTTTTAAAATTTATTATACATTACCCCCTCAATCCTTCGTGTTTTATTTCTTGCTAAAGAACAGTTTACCGCGGTGTGCCAAAGCTGTAGTATTTTTTAAGGTATTTTTACAGCCCAATCCTATATCACCTTATTTATTTATTTATTTATTTATTTGGTAATGCACTCAACAGGCAAGCCCTATTACAGAGTGATATGGTACATTTGATATTTACATTAACCTAAAACTAACTTAATACTAGCTTAATTTTAACATAATATTAGAAAGCAATGGTTTAAAACAATGGAATTTAACATGGTTTTTAGTTTTTTTATACTGATATCAAATATATCACAGTTGGCTTGGATCGTATTATAGTTACTACATATTCTGTGGAGAGGGGAATTGATTTGATAATTTGTACCTGCCAGGTCTAAGTGGAAAGTTCTATAAGTTCTAGTAGGATAGTGGGGGACGCTTAAACTTATCATGGACAGGAAACTACTATCGTCTATATTGCCATGTAACAATTTATGTAAGTATACAATATGCCCGTATTTTCGTCGATTCTCCAGTGTTTTGAGATTATATCTTTCCCTTAATATATCTTTATCTATATCGAAATCATATAAACCAGTCTCTTTATAATTTAAAAACCTTAAAACTTTATTTTGTATTGTTTCTACGCTATTTTTGTGTATTTGATAAAATGGATTCCAGACAATTGAGCAATATTCCAACTGAGATCTTACATACGAAATATATAACCGCCTAATAGCTCCTGTATTGTTAAACATCTTCGTATTGCGTACAATGAATCCATACATTTTATTAGCCTTATTTATCATGGTGTAAATATGGTTACTAAATGTGAGCTGGGTGTCAAATGTTACGCCTAGGTCCCTCATGGTTTCAACCCTAGCCAAATCTGTATTATTCATTTTGTAATTGAATATAATTGGAGTTTTTCTTCTAGTATAGGTCATAATGAAGCATTTATTAATGTTAAGATACAATTTATTTTGAAGTGTCCATTGATATAAATTATTAATGTCATTTTGGAGCAGGAAGCAGTCCATATTACTTTCAACTTTAATGTAAATCTTTAAATCATCTGCAAATAACAGATATTTGGAGGCTCTAATTATTTCAGTAAGACTATTTATGAACATGAGAAATAACAGTGGTCCAAGATTGGAACCCTGAGGGACTCCGGACATGGCAAGAAACTGTTTCGATGCATAACCACTTACAGACACATACTGTTTTCTATTATGTAAATATGATGTGAGGAGTTCTATAAGATTCTCATGAAATCCAAATTCATTTTTAAGTTTACAAAGTAGGAAATTATGCGACACCGAATCAAACGCCTTTTGAAAGTCGGTATAAACAACATCCACCTGATTTCCTTCGTGTATTTCTTGGGATATGAACTGAGTGATATTAATCAGGTTACTAGCAGTTGACCTTTGTCTCATAAAACCATGCTGGTGAATGGATATGCTATTGGAGACTGATCTATAGATATCGTCATAGATAATCGATTCATAAAGTTTTGCTGGGACTGATAGTATAGCAATAGGCCTATAATTCTTAATGTTGGTTTTATCATCTTTCTTGTGTACTGGGCAAAGACGGACTTCTTTCCAAATTTCAGGAAATACTTTGGTTTTTAAACTTAGGTTAAACAAGTAGTGAAGCGGGTATACAAGAAAGTCGATACAACCTTTAACGATGTAAGAGGGTAACCTGTCGGGTCCAACTGCTTTGTTTGACTTTAGTCTCTTTACAGCATCACGTATCTCATTTTGTGTAATAGAGTTTACAACTACTTCATCCATGTGCGGATTTAGCTTTATGTGTGAGTCATCTCCATGAAAATCTACATTGTATACACTTTTAAAGTGACTTGCGAATGCATCTGCAATTGCCTCCCCGCTTTTACATTCTAGGTTATCTAGGTGCATAGTATTTGGGAAGGAGACTGCCCCTTTTTTGTCCTTCATAAATTGCCAGAATGTCCTTGAATCATCGCTAATATCCTTTTGTATTTTATTTATGTACTGTTTGTATGCTTGATCAATATCCTTTTTTAGTTTTGCTCTTAGATTACTATATTCATTTTTTAAATCATTTGATTGAGAGAAGTTATATTTTTTACGAATTCTGTCCTTTTTTCTTAGATCTTTTATGATTTGGTTGTTAAACCAAACTGGATATTTCTTGGAAGTTTTTGTTTTTGGGATACATTTATCAAATATATTGTATATAATGGAATAGAAATATTCTACAGCATCATTTACATCAGAAAACCTTCCAATATCAGTCCAATCCGTGTTTCTAAATAGTTCATATAATAGATTGAAATTCGCCTTTTTATAATTATAGGTAGATTTTAATGGAGACGACAATTGCGTTAATTTATTGATTACTAAAGAGACCTCTATATACAAAGCTGGATGATGTGCATCCTCATCTACTAAACAAAATGGGCTACGTTGGACTGTGCAATTTTGATTCGATATTACCAGATCTAATATACGGTCTAAATAATTTGCTATTTTGTTATACTGCTTACAGTCAAAAAAGTTTTGAAAATTTATAAGTTCTCTAACATACTGATCATTTAATGTATTGCTCTTATAATACTGATTCAGTTTGGAGACATTAAAATCTCCCATGATTAGGAAATTATTGTTATAGAGAAATGGTAAATTTTCCAAGAAATTATAAAAATTACTTACAGTGTTGATGTTACAGGCCGGATCGATATATACTAAGATAACATATAGTGCATTAGATTCAGATGTATTTACTTTTACACAAACCGTATCAATAAATCGATCGCTAAAATCCATATGTATTTGCTTTGTACTATATATGTTTTTGATAGCAAGAATTACTCCCCCACCCTTGGTTTTTCCACTAGTTTCACGGCATCTATCCTTTCTGTATATGGGCGTGGCGTATCTATAGTTTTATCCAATAAACAGACGTACTATCTAAAGTTTGCGGTTTGGAGGGTCGCTAAGCCGGTCATTCTATTTAACGTTAAATGTGTCCGGGTTTCTAAATTAGATACGTGTGTAAATATTTATTTCGAATAACATTAAATTATAAAAATACAATATTTGGTAAATATGGCAACTAAATTAGGCGTCTTAAATGAACAGTCAAAGAAGTTGGTACTAAATTTAATAGATTATTTTACAAAAGAAAAAGAAAACAAGGGACCCTTGGTACCTCTTGAACGAATTCATGAAAGAGTTTCTGAAGCCTTAAACATAAGTCTCAGAACAGTTAGCAGAATTAAGCACCAACATATTAATAATGTATCCTTGAAAATAAAAAAAACGAATTAAAAAGAAACCAAAAACATTAGATGTACGTGAAGGCGTTAAAATGCAAATAAGGGAAGTAATTTATAATTTTTATGAATCGAAAACACATTTTACATTAGATACTTTGAAGGAAATGCTAAAAAATAAGGGAATCTTTGACGTCTCTAAGGTAAGTCTCTTAAAACTATTAAAACATTGTGGATTTAGTTATAAAAAAGATTGTAACCGTCGCTATTTATGTGAACAAATGCAAATAGTTCAGCAAAGGGTTGTATTTTTAAGAAAATATATGGAAAACTATGACAGTAACCTTGGAAGGGTTGTATTTATAGATGAAAGTAAACTGTAAACTGTTTGAGAACCACTGTCATACCTGAGCTATCGAGTAAATAGTTTCTTACTTAATACGACGAAGCGACCTTTGGACCCGCCAAGTTAGAGTTTACTCGACTCTACATATAATTTTCAATATAATCGAAAGAAAAAGAAAACTTTTTTGTTGAGAACGTCCTTAAGTATTTAAAAAAAATTACAATGGATAAGATATTTGTTCTCATTCCATTTCATTTAATATTTCTGAAATAACATCACAATTCGGTTAACTTAAAAGTTAAAAAAATATTTTACATTAACGACATATAAGTAGGTGTGTAAACGATTCACTACATCAGTAGTAACACGAGAAACAAGTTATAATATATTATAATATATTACAAAATGTAAATTTTCTGTAAATATCATGCATTTTTAACCTTGGAGTACAAGATGCTAAATTTGGAAATAAAAAACCAAAAACAATGTAAATTACCTAGTTAACATATAAATGTTCATCAAATACTTTTAAAAATAATACCGTGAGTCACAACAAATACTCGCTAAAGAGAAATGTTAATTAATGTATTTTTGAGATGTGTTACAATAACAGGACAATGGACTTGATAAACTGTCGAAGATATCTGAATTTATAAACTAACAATAATTAATAATCGAAGACATATAAGTAGGGAAAAGTGTCGTCTGTCCATGATTCCATTCGTACATTATTTAAAATTAATTAGTCTACAACACTGTACAGGGTGTTCGTTTTCAATCTATCCCTAGACGTACCTCGAGATTGAATTGGAATATCGTTTTGAAATTTTTGGCGTTTCTATTCGACTGGCACATCGTTTACGTACGACAGGACGCGTGCAACTTCCTGTGCATCAGAGATACCGTAGAGGTCGCACCGAGGAAAATGTTATAAATGTATTAGCATATGTCCAATTGCATCCTCATTTAAGTACAGAGCAATAGCCAGGGACTTGGAAATATGTCGAACCACCCTTCGAAATATTCTGAGAGAACATAAGTTATTTATTTATAAGGAATTAATTCATTATAATTAGAAACATAGTTGGTTTATGCAAAAAAATCTTATAATAAAGTTTATAAAATTTTCATATAAGGATGATATGTATGGTATAAAGTTTTTTGTTTTACAGCTATATGATGCTATTGTATCTTGGAGTTGTCAACAATTTAGAGCACGTATAGAAAATATGTGACGTGTAAAAACAAAAAAATTCATATATTGCTCAGAAGAACTTTTAGAAAGTAAAATATATTTATTTGATTTACAAATTTTTTTAGATTCGATCCACATATTTATCCAGGTCAGATAGCAAAGGAGAATTCATTTTTTCGAGAGAAATTCCTCGGTGCATTTTGTGAACGTGATAATTAGGAGGAAAATAGTGGGAATTAAATGTGTATGTTTTGGAAAGCAAATTTTATTTGGGACGTGTTGAAAAAAGGGCATGGAAGTGTCGAAAACAGGTTTATTCACGTTTTCGATGCGAAAAAACTAGTTTTTGACAATTGAAATCGATCAATAACCTTTTGCACAAAAAATTAAAAACCGTTAACTATGGCCATTTCTTACCATTGAATTGCAGGGACTGTAATTATCGTAGAAAGTTGTTTCGGAGCTTAAATTGTAGCTTTTGTTGGTACCTACCTACTCTAAAAATTTCATGCAAAAATAATAATAAATTTTAGCGGAAATAGCAAAATGTAATAAAACGTGTTTCCGAAAAACGGCGTGGAAATTGTCAAAAATGGTCATAGAATAATTTTTCAAAAAACTATTTGTTTCTGATGAAATTCTCTACAACCCTATTATCCTAAAATTTTTGTAAGGTTTCGATTAGTACCTTAAAAAAACGCATTTGAAAATCGGGTTATTTCTGAATTTTGGACATTCGGGCGGTCGAGCGGGGGGGAAGTGACGCGTGGTGAGGGGAAGCGCAATCATTTAGCGGCGCTCGAAGTTCGGCTGCGGGAGAAACTTCCGGCAATCAAAGCATTAGCGTTTTGATGGTGATATGCAATTATTACACTTAACACGCCAGGCTTGTAACTTGTAATTCAACGCTCAGCGAGGTACACAGCCCGGAGAGTAGCTGTCCGCCCTCTAAAAGCACATTTGAACTATTTGTTGACATGCCAAATAACGCCTTCTAGCGTCTACGATAATGATCAAATGAAAACAACGTAAAATGCACTCGATAGACTAAGAAAAGCCCTCTGTAACGAGACCAAGTTTGTTAAATTCCGTTAAGGCTAATCGCAGTAATCGACATGCATCTCCCCACCACTTTATTTTTGAAGATATAAAAAAAGATAGAAAGCTAGCAAGACTTGAAATTATCTTAAAATTACGATATATATATTTTCAATATCAGTTAATTGAGCAAAATACGGAGCAAAACCTAATTTTCTATTTGGTCATAGCTGTTACTCCCCCTAGTGGTCATATTAGAAACTCTAAAATATTTTCCAGCCATTTTTCAGGGCCAAAAGATAATTTTTTCCCTAAGAGCAAGTTTGAAAAAATTTTTTTTTTTATTTTCAACTCTACTTTAATTATTTATAACGTATATAACCAATTTACATACATTGATTCATTGGAGCTGAGTTCAGAGGCATAAACTTAACGGCAGTCCATTATGTCACTACTATCGTACCATGTGTACGGGAAAAAACGGATGTAGAATTCTCTGATCAGGCGAAGAACCTTTTGTATTCTAAGTTTTGCCGGATGCGTCGGTTGGACAATATATTTAATCAATTTTCAACCCACGCCCCGTACGTGCGGATATTTGTTGTTAAATAAAGGATACAAGAATTGAAGACAAACGCGAAAACTGATAAAACATTGCAAGTTAAAGAAAAGCAAGTAATAAAATTTATATTATTTTTGTTTGAAAAGACGTTTTTCCTTATTTTGCAATACTGCAATAGTTTTGATAGAAAATTTTTCTCTTTATTGCATTTATGTTATTAAAATATAAATAAATATAATAATCAGTGACCGCAACAGCGTGCAAGATTGATTTACGATCACTGTCTACTTTTTTAATTACATATTCGGTTTAATTAAATACTTATTTATGATAATATTGCACGAATGGAAAAAATAATTAAGATATGCCTGTCGGCAGCTAAGATGCTATGCAAATTTAATTAATGAAGCACTGTTAAAATGCACATTGTTTCATTATTTATTGCATCTGATATAAGTTCAGAGTGGGCAAGTTCTTCAAGCTTGATTCTGCTCACACGAATTACCTACGTAAGAAACGATGAATGTAAGTACAAGTGAAGTCACTGACGCAAAATGAGCTTGATTTACTCTAGCCACTAATTACCGCCAAGAAATTATTTTACAATATATCGTTACAAAAAGTATGCAGGTCTTATTGATCTTATAGTGGTAGATTTAAGCAGTGGCGGTACATCAGGAATAAAAATTACAGAAAACATTCTGAATGAAATTTAAAAAATCAAGCGCTATTTGAAAGTATATTATTTAACGGGTTTGGGAAAATCGTCAGATATACTGAGATATCAAATTTATTAAATATTATACCTACATATCCGATATATACCGAAATTCGTATATAAACTACGGTTATTGAAAAAACTACAAATTTTCTCAGAGGGAAGTGTATCAATAATGTTGTTCTTCAAGACTTTCTGGGAATAATATGATATATACATATTATGCCCATCTAATGTGAAACATTAGATAATCAAGGCCAAGTTGATGTAATTTATATGAACTTTCAGAAGGCTTTTGATCAAAACCATCACTATGTTCTTCTCCATAAACTTGAAGATATTGGTTTCTCTGAAAATTTGTTACTCTTCAACTTCTATCTTACCGACAGAAAGCAATTTTGATTACGAAGGTGCCAAAGCTGTTGAGTACAGCGTAACCTCAGGTGTGCCACAAAGCTAAAATCTGGGCCCTTTACCTTTCATTATCTTTATTAATGACCTGGCTACCCAAATCAACTGTCCAAAACTTCTTTTTGCGGATGATCTCAAGATCTACAAATCAACTCGTACTGTACGACTAATATAAACTTTATTTTCAACCTGTTTCAGATCTCTGCTATGAATATTAGTATTTTACGAAATAAATAACTAGGTTTGCCTGTTATGAAAATATTTAAAATGAATCCTACTACGTGTATGAATCTCCTTTGACACATACTTGATAGTTTGAAACCGCGTAAATGAGGAGTAGTATGGAATCCCCTGTATATTTTTCGCCGATGTGATGTAGAAATGAAAAATGAACATTTTCTGTAAGTACTTCCCTAGGGTCAATTGCAACCAATTTCGTTTTATCGAGTGATAATTACAAAATTCAAAAATAAACTTAAAAAGAGGTTTCCTCAAATAACTCAGTAGAAAAAATTATAATAAATGTTCCACATGTTGCCCATTTTCATTGATACACATCTCTATGCGTTTTTGAAATGAGGTTCCCACTGTTCCTAAAACTGCCAGTGTGATAAATGTAAAGGCAGTTATTATTCTTTCCTTCATATTTTGTACTGTTGTTGGTGTGTCTCTATAAACAATATCTTTCACGTACCCCAAAACAAGAAATCCATTTCTGTAAGATCTGGGGATCTAGCAGACAATTTAGTAGGTCCATTTCTTCCAATCCATTGATGAGGGTACGTATTATTTAAGTGGTCTCTAACTGCATTTAAATAATGTGGTGGAGCACCATCTTGCTGAAACCACATCCTATTTCGAATCCTTTCAGGGAGATTTACCAATAATTGTGGCAGATAGTTTTCCAAAAAATGAAGATAAATAGCTCCAGTCAATGTACCGTCAAAGAATTGTGGCCCTATTACATGTTCTCCAATAATTCCTCCCCAAATGTTTATAGACCATCTGTGTTGGTTATCAACTTGCATAAAAAAGTGAGGATTTTCCGAAGTGTAATAATGGAAATTGTGCCTATTAACAAATCCATTTTTATGAAGTTGCGTCATCACTGAATAAAATAGTATTGAAGAAGTTGACATCATGTTGCATTTTACCTCTGGCCCAATTACATAATTGTAGGCGCTTTTGAGAATCGGCATCAGATAATTCTTGGTGCATTTGCATATGATATGCATGCAACTTATTCTTTTTTAAAATTCAACCCACAGACCGTCTACTTATTCCTACTAATGAGCTCACTTCTCTTTGACTAACATGGGGATTCTCAACTGTTGCCAGAACCACAGAAAACTCATTTTTTTTCGTTCGCAACACGTTTTATTCTTTCACTTTTTTAATACTCGACATTTCCAGTTTCCAGAAATCTATCGAGAAGGTTTTGGAAGCTGCTAACATCAGGAATCCTTCTTTCAGGATAACGTTGGTGATAAATTCTATTGGCAAGTAAACAATTTATGTCTGACTCACCCAAAACAAAAGTAATGTCTACAAGTTCCGCTTTATTAAAATTAATATTGTAAAATTCCAAATATTTTAAATTCAATACAAAATGTAACGACCGATAAGTGTGATAAATACTCTTTTGTACACGACAATTTATACCAAACTGAGGTTTTATTGCTGGTCGAATAACGAAAGCAGCAAAAAAATGTACAAAAAAACAGTACAGTAAAGAACCGGTTAAATACTATTTACTCATTTCAATGGATTGAAAGAAATGGTCCCACTAGATGGGCTCATTTCAAAATTGCATAAAGACGTGTGTCAATCAAAATGGGCAACACGTCGAACACCCATTATAAATTTTTCTAATGAATTATTTGAGGGAACCTCTTTTTTTAAGTTTATTCTTGAATTTGGCATTTATTTATTTATGAAACGAAAATGGTTGCAATTAGCCATAGGCAAGTACTTACAAAAAATGTTCGATTGCATTATCTCAACAAAAAAATTCATTACATCCAAATAGTTGGGATATATTCAATGCTAATATAGGAATGAATAGAGCCCAGAAAGAGGCTTCAAAAACTGTACGGATATATATAGCATTCCACTTAAAAAAGACACTTGGTCCTGTAATTTCGTCTTGGCTCGCTTTGTATGTTCGAAAATAATTTCCAGTTATAGACTTTTTTATCTAGTTTACTTGCAATTTTTTAAAAAATTTCTAGCTATCGTAGAACTGGAGATATCGAGGTTCGACGCTCTATTGCCCCACCCTGTATATTAGGTGAATATCGTCAGCGTACATGTACAGTTTTGAATGTAGTGGAAGTCTCGACATATCTGTAATAAATATAGAAGTGGTCCAAGAATGGATTCTTGCGGAACCCCGGATACAACCGATCTATTTTGTGATTTAAGTTTCCTGTATTAATAGTATACTGCTGTCTATCATTGAGATAATTTTGAAACCAGGAAAACGTACTTCCAAATATGCCATAATAACTTAATTTTGCAATAAGGCTACTAATATATAAGGATACAAAAACGTAATCATATCGAGTAACGCCAAAAAGGTGAGTTTCGTGTTGTCAATGGCACGCAAAATTTTGTCAGTTGTATTAATTAATAGTGTAGAAGTACGCCTTTGCAAAATCCCGACGAAGGAATGACTGAATTTTGAAAGACAACTATTTTGAATATGTATTTTGTTTCTGTACTTTCCTTTTGCTATTGGGTGTTTACCTGCTGAACAGTGTATTATAATAAATAAATAAATAAATTAGCTCTTGCCCACTATTTCCAGTAGTTTATCTTATGCTTGAGGCTTGTCCAAGGGCCAGCGGTCCGTATATTGTACTAATTCGGTTCGTTTTCTCTTTATAGGGCGCGAAAATTGGTGACTGAAATATAATCCGCATGTTCGGCAACTGAAGTATAGTCCCTATATTTTCTAACCCCTTGCATCGCCACTGCCTTCTAGTAATTTATAACCCTAGAAACGTACACTAGTAGCCTTCGAATTTACGAATCACACAATAAATAATCACAACCAGAGCGTCATATTTACATTGAAGTTGGAAATTCAAATCGACAAAGAAAATGCATAAATTCTTAGTTGTCTTAAACGACAGATCGCATTGTACATGCACGATAAATAATTATACGTTTTTAATAGAATAATTCTTCATACAATAAGAACTTTTTTTACTTACTACAGGCTGACCTTTTTCATTGTATGACGTATGCAGTAAAACTAGTATATGCAGTCTTAAGTAAGAAAAAAAACTACCACATTAACATTGTTAGTTTATTTATGATCACCATATCTAGTTTCAAATCTATATTAGACTAACTCATACCGACACAAGGAGAAACCAGTGGTATTAATATAAAAAAAATTAGTTGATTTTGATGCAAATTATGTTCCTTTTGTCACACATGAATGAAAGGTCAATTCAATTCAGCATATCATATTTTATCCTAATAGTGATAAAATGGTTAAGTGCAATAATGGGACTGTGCTGAAACCAGCATGACAACATGGACAATTCAAGGGGAGGGTAGTATTCTGTCAAGGGTAACAAGCGCTTGTGTGTAAAGCGGACAATTTCGAAAGAATGAATTGTTCAGTAACAGTTGCGTGAAATATTTTACATTAAATACATTTATACGTCTGGTATTTTTACAAAATTGAGATATACGAAATCCAGAGTGTAAAAGCATCGATTGTTATCCAATATAGGTCTGAAAAATAGTAACAACTAACATGTTATTTTGTTAAATATACACTCACATCCAAAAAAACGCAACAAGTTAATATTTGGTAAAATTTGAGGTCTTATAATTTTTTTATTTTTAGTTCAATTTTGATAAATTTTTAGCAAACTGTAGATGAAATGACTAATTTCAACTTGCATATCCAGTCTTTTGTTAAATGCTGGTGTATTAGTCATTATACAGGGTTAATTAAAAGTTCGTTGTATAACCCTAACTTTAAAACACCCTGTGGAATAATTTTGTTGTCAAATTCTTACAAAATACCAATTATTGTTAAAAATCATTCCTTTCCTACATTTCGTTTTTTGGTTCATGTCTTTAGGTGCACTGGTTCATTTTTAAAAGCGAAATGAACTTGCCACCAACAGTTTACTTTGAGAAATGTTATTTTTTGACGAGCCGGCTTTGCTCGTTGTTGCTCTAATGTCATATTGACAGTAATTTTTGTTACGCAAGACCTGTTATACTGCTACTATGGTTTTAAGTGCGGAAAATTGCGCAAAAGCTGTTGCTCTTGTTGAAGATGGACGTAATTATGAATATGTTGCAAGAACCCTTCATGTTCATCGCTCTACCATCAAAAGAGTAGTCGAACGTTTTAGACAAACTGGCAGAAATAAACGTAGGGCAGGTGACAGAAAACGAAAAACTACTGCTATGGATGACAGATTTCTTCACATTAACACTCTGCGGGATCGTCATTTAACATCAGTGCAGACAAGAAATCAACTCCAAGAGGTCCGAGGTACTAATGTTAGTGTGTGGACAGTTCGCCGAAGATTGAAGGAGATTGGTTTGAAAGCTTGCAGACCAGCAACTGGACCTAAAATGCTTCCTCGTCACCGAGTAGCTAGACTGCAATTTGCCACTGAACATTTACCTTGGAACTTAGGGCAATGGAACAATGTTCTTTTTACTGACGAATCCAGATTCTGCTTACATTCTCCAGATGGACGGAAAAGAGTATGGAGAAGAGCCGGAGAAAGATTTGCAAAGTGCACGTTCAGTCCCCGTCTAAGCTATGGAGGAGGTTCGGTAATGGTGTGGGCAGGAATAACCCGGGAGGTCTGCACCGGGTCATCGATGGATCCTTGACGGCCCACTGATATATTGAGGAGATATTAAGCAATTACGTTGTACCTTTTAGTGGATTTATCGGCGATGGCTTTATCCTAATGCAGGATAATGCGCGGCCACATTCAGCATTGCGTGTTACACAATACCTCGCGGAAGTTGGTATTAACAAAATGAACTGGCCAGCATGTTCGCCCGATCTTAACCCTATAGAGCATATGTGGGACATGCTTGGTAGGCGGATCAGAGATCACGAAGTAGCTTCGGATATGGTAAATGAGCTTCGTTTAGCCCTTCAGGAGGAATGGCGAAATGTACCTCAAGATACTATTCGTAACCTTATTGCCAGTATGAACCGACATATGCAGGCAGTTATAAGTGCTAGAGGTGATAATACAAAATATTAAGTTAAATTTGTTGTAAAAAGTACGTTTCTTTAGGTTAATTAAGTTACAGTTGAATTGTTTTGATTTTGAAGTTGAATTGTTTGCATAAATAAATTTTCTTATTTTTCTTTCTTTTTATGTAAGTTGTAATAACTAAACAATATATTGTTGCCATTTCATTACTAGACTCATAAACTAAGCTGTCAAACTGACGTTAGAGCAACAACGAGCAAAGCCGTCTCGTCATAAAGTAAACTGTTGTTGACTAGTTCATTTCGCTCTTAAAAATGAACCAGTACACCTAAAGACATGAACCAAAAAACAAAGTGTAGAAAAGAAACAGCTCTTAACAAAAATTGGTATTTTGAAAGAATTTGACTACTAAATTATTCCACAGGGTGTTTTAAAATTAGGGTTATAAAACGAACTTTTAATTAACCCTGTATAATGACTAATACGCCAGCATTTAACGAAAGACTGGATATGCAAGTTGAAATTAGTCCTTTCATCTACAGTTTGTCAAAAATTTAAGAAAATTGAACTAAAAATAAAAAATTATAAGACCTCAAATCTTACCAAATATTAACTTGTTGCGTTTTTTTTGCATGTGAGTGTAGTTTAATAACTGGCTACTTTATAGTTACAATAAACGAGGTAGTAGATTTTTTTTTATCTAGTACATGTTGTAGAGAGTATGTAGAATCCAAGTGTTAGACCTCCAAACCCTTGGCGAATTTTTGTGCGGCCGAAAAAGCCACGAATCTTTGACACCTTTTTCAGTTTGCGGCCTATAACTTAAAAACAATGCATCCAATCGAAAAATAGTCTATTATAAAAATTAAAGAGCATTAAATTTAGCTGCGAATGAGTACCTCAAAGTTGAAATTTCATCAAGAGGTATGGGCGTAATCGGCAGTCGAAAAGTTTACCAACTTGTAAAGAATTCACACCGGGTAACTTTTTAAACATCTTCAGCTCTGAAACGGTTAATCTAGATGAAAAAAATCGGCAGCTACTGGAAGCGGCTGGAACCTCCCCACTCGGTGGATCTTTGAAGCCGAAAAGAGCATTAAATTGTGTAACAAAACGGCACTAAACGTAATCCGATCCCATCCAAAACCTTTTCAGATCTTCTGGGGCACTAAAAAAACTCTCAACTTAATGAATTTACAATCATCTATGCGAGTTATTACCTACACTATCGCTCGTTGAATAATATACTACTAGGATATTAACAACTTTAACATCACTTGAACGACTAAGAAAGTCTAGTTATCCTAAATACTACAGATTTGTAAAGCAACAAACTGAAAATTGGTAAAGTGATAATCTATAATAAATTCACCAACGAAGGTACAGAAAGCATATGATATTGATATTGTTACATCTACCTTTAAAGTTTTGTGACAATCCACTAAAAGTTACAAATATGCATCTTATTAACATGACATGACACCAACGTTATCGGATGACAAACGATGACAATGACAATCGTAAAAATTTGCTCATTGCAATCCGATCGCTCGCGGCTGTCTTTGTTAAATGAAACATTAGCATTTCAATAATTTTACTAGATTTTAGAGGAATATTTGTAGTTTCATTCTTCGATTTGTCTGTATATATATTTAAAAACGGCACTAAACGTAATCCGCTCTACTTCTAGAGCAGTGAAGAAACCCTCACACGTGAATTGACACGTGATGTGACGAGTTTCACGATGTAACGGCTACGCGCATCGATCATGTCATGCGAAATGCGATCTATGCCATATTTGCTTTGTTTTCGTTTTTTTCACGGAAACCAAATCGAAAGGGTGTAAGTGTGATATATCGTTGAAATCAGAATTTTAAGTGCTTTTCAATGGTTCCATTGCAAATTGAAAGTAATTATAAAATAAACAACTTGTTGCGTCAAAATGGCACTAAACGTAATCCGATCTCAACCAAAACCTTTTCAGATCTTCTGGGGCACTAAAGAAACGCACACGCAAAGTTTCATTCAAATCTGTTCAGTAGTTTCAACGCTATCGTGCTAACACACATACACACACACAGACATTTTTCAAAAACCACTTTTTTGGGTTCCTAGGACCTCAAAACGTAAAGATTTGATGTTATCTCAATTTTCGTTTTTGAACCAATTTTAGTAACCTCTCACAATTTTATTGTGGAGAGGTTAAAAGTATTTCCTAAAAATAACTTAAATACTATCACAACATTAAATCCTTTGTTAATGTTAAAAACTTACCATTCGATTGCCCTTTATTTTAATTTGATGAATTATTGTCAAGGTGACGAAGGTATATAAAATTTTTTGAGGATTTTAAAGGTTATGGATATTTGCGTAAATAACAACAATTTAGAATAAAAAATATAAATTTAGGACAATTGGATAAAGTTCAAAATATGCAAATGCGACAATACAGAAGTACTATACCATGTATAATAGTGCAGGCAAGTTAGCATTTGAAGTGAAAAAAATTTTTTACAAGGCATTTTCAGTGGCAATGTATATAGGGAAATATGTCCTGAATAACTTTCTAGAAGTCCCATGAGATTCGGAAATGGAAAAATATGGCCGCCATTTTGTTTTTTGCAAATTGTAATTACGATATTTATTTTTACAAAATTTGCAAAAATAATTCTTAATATATAAAAACTTTTTAAAAAATTCACAACCTGAAGATTAATGTGGCTGACCAAATCATAAAACAAACTGCTTGAATTAAAAGTCTATTGAACTATCTAATATTGTTTTTAAGAATACATACGTCATTTTCAAGGCGTTATTTTAAAACTACGTATATGAATTTTTTAAGAGTAAATATCATTTTTCCTTGAGTACCTGTTCATTCTGCGGTTGATCCAGTCTAGATTCGCAGTACTTTATCCAATCAAACCTGATGCTTTAATGATTGGCATTAACCTGACGATTTAATTAAAGGATTAACAAAAAAATAATTAAGTTTACTACATGTTGGTATTTTAAGGGACCGGATCACAAGTTGACCTTGTACTCTCTCGTCGGTTTTTTAATGAGGAAAATATTAAGTTTCATTAGAATCTCTTATATCAACAATGAATTAAAGATAATACCTATGCTCTATCTCAAATTATCGATAAAAAAATAGAATTACCACTCAATTATTTTACCACAATAAATATCGTGAAAGGTTATAATAATAATTAATTTCTTCTCGCTGTACTTTATGCAAAAATTATCTATTAGCACCTGTTTGCAGGTAAACTGATATTGAGCACGCAACTGTTAAAATTAATATGCATTTTTTTATGGAAGAAAACGACTTTTTTCTCATAGCAATTTGTCAAGAAAATAATTTTGCATTCGTAAATTGCTAACCTTGGGATGAGCCTCCACTTTAGTTTTCGTAAATATGCGGTAATTGATATTTATAATTTATTACAGGTATTTTATTTGTATCGCTGAATAAATATTCATAGCTTTGTACATGGTTATTTTGCTACCTACAGAAATAATAGTTGGAATATGCATATAATGCTACAAAAATTCTCTTAACGAAATAAATGGACGAATAGAACGAGCAATTTACAAACGTACGGTGATTGAATAGAGTGTAGGCAAGTTAGCCAACGTCGTTGGCAGTAATAAATGATAAATAATTTTGTCATTTATAAAAACGAGCGAAGTGAATAATAAAAAAGTATGTGATTAATTTTAATTAAATTTTTTTTTTGTTGAAATAGGCTTAAAATGTCATGAAACGTCGAGATTTTAAATCTGAGCGAAAAATTCCTATCTGTCTATCGGTCTGTCTGTAACTTTTTTTTGTGGGCATGTTTATTCTGGAACCGTTTAAGATATTGACTAATTCCGTTGGGGGGTTCGGGGGATAAATGGGGTAAATAAGCAAGCAAGCAAGTAAGAGTCCATAAAATTGCAATTTAGGGTATGTACGAAAAGTCAGTCTCAAAATTTTTTTTACATCAGCCCCCCTATCACCCCCACAGTATTGTGAAAGGGAGTAACAAAATAAAATGTGATTTAGTGTGTACAAGAACGAAACGTTTCAAAAAATTTTTTGGCGTTAGCCACCCCCTCTACCATCCCCACCTTATTATTAAAGGGAGTACAAAATTAAATTGAGATTTAGTGTGTGTACGAGAAACAAGGGCCTCTAAAAAATTTTTGACATTAGCCAACCTCTCTACCACCCTCATTGCCACCCCCCAGCCTATTATTAAAGGGAGTAAAATATTACATTTGAATTTAGTGTGTATAAGACTTGGATATAAAATCTGGATAAGGAAGTAGTGATTCCTTGGGCAGCGGTTTTTATGTTTGTTTTTAGTCCTATGCTGAGGAAGAGTTTCACAAAGCACAAAATCCTTCCCAAATTCAACAGACAGAAACTCTTCCTCAGCAAAAAGCTTTCCTACCCTACGTCAAAGGTGTCACAGACAAAATTTAAAAAATCCTGAAATCCAATAACATAAAAACCATATTCAAACCACACCAAACAATTTCCAATTTAATCAGAAGCCCAAAAGACCAAATACCTAATGATTCCCACGGTGTATACGAAATACCTTGCTCAAACTGTCCCCAAACCTACATTGGACAAACCAATAGACAGATTAAAAATAGAATATATGAACATCGTCATGTAGTTAGAAAATCCGATCCAACACCGCCTCCTAACAGGCCATAATATAGACTTCGATAACACCAAAACCATAGCACCATCATTTTTTCAGAAACCGCGAATCATCCGCGTAGCAATTGAGATTGAAAAACGTCCCAATTGTCTAAACAAAGGGATGACGGCCATCGTCTTCCAGTCGCTTGGAAATCATTGATCTCCAGGCTAGCCCCACAATCTTCATCCACACCTCATAATCCTGATAGCAGCCGTTCTGCTCTGATGCCTCCATCAACAGACCCTCAACCCCCCACCACTCTCCCACCCACAGACAGCTTTCGTATAAATAACACTTCGTCCGATACTGCCAGAGAATTCGCTCTAAGGAGTAGGCAGATTGAGGCCTTAGAAAGGGATCGTGGTGAGATCTGGGGAGTAGGCAGATTGAGACCCCGGAATCGAACCAGTTCCATGAACTCCTAGCATTATTTTCTTTGACAATTTTTTCTTGACCCACTTTTTTTCTGTATTACGCAATATATTGCAGATTCGATTGACCTGGGACTCCAGATTGATGTCATCTTCATCTACACTGATTTCCAAGGCCTTCGACAGGCTGGATCATAATATTCTTATTATAAAACTTCGGTCTCATGATTTTTCGATAAACATGCTTAATTTTTTCTCTTCATATCTTAGTAATCGTAAGCAGTATGTTGAAATCTCTGGTTATTAGTCGGTGGAGATCTTGGCGACGTCTGGCGTCCCACAAGGATCAAATCTGGGTCCACTGCCCTTTGATATATTCATTAACGATATAATTTGTGACTTAAATATTAACTGTCTAATTTACGCAGTTGATTTGAAAATATATTGCAGTATTGTATAATTCTCCAAAATAATCTTGATAAAATTAATGAATGGTGTTATGCCAATAAATTACCATTAAATGCAGCTAAGTGCAATGTGATGACATATTCTAATAAGACTAATGTAACTACCTTCCTTCAACTATTCTCTGGATATCATACTTTCAAATAGGCCTAAAACTCTTCAAGATTTAGGTGTGACCTTTGATCGAAAGCTCTCCTTTACTCATCATATTATAATTTAATTTCAGATTGCTTTAAAGCTCTGGGGGTTTATTATTAGAAACTCAGCTGATTTTACCGGCATTAGTACCTTAAAGTTGCTATTCTTTGCATTTGTAAGATCACGACTTGAGTATGCCTCAATCATATGGTGTCCTCCTTGTAATATTCACATTCACAATCTGGAAAGAGTCCAGCGAAGATTTATACATTTTTGTTGTTATAAAGAAGATAGTATATACTCAGCAGTAGGTGTGCCTAACTCAGATTTGCTTGACAGATTTTCCCTAGATAGGCTGCATATTTAGGAGAAAGGTCTTAAATTATATTTTTGCATAAATTATTAAACAACATCGTAGATTGTCCCCTAGTTCTGTCAATTTTTATGTGCCTAGGTTATCGGCACGTGAATGGACAACTTTTCATCCAGAACTAATGTAAAAAAGTTTTCCCCATTACACGGAATGTGTACGTATTACCACAGTAAGCAAGATGTTATAGACATTTTTCACGGCAGTATAGCTTCCATTGAAAAATCACAACTATATTAAGATATTTACGATACTGTATCTCTTTTATTGTATTATATTCATATTTTATTCGTTTAATTAGTGTTATTCCTGCTATATTGTTATATTAGCATTTATATTTTTGTACGCCTTCTCTTAAGGTATTCTCTGTTCCCTATTCTGGAATTGAATTATTGTAATCTGTTGAATGGTTGTAGATTAAATAAATAAATAAACACCATTTCTAATCACACTCCTTATTAGTCAACATAAAAATAAAACATTGTTTTCCCACATTATTTTCATATTTTACCATTAAAAAAAAATCGTATACTACGTTCTTACATAGTGAAATCATACTGCCCAAAATAGTGTTTTCTTATGCGATTTTCTACCTATATATACAATTTGCGGTTTCCCGATTACTTTCTGAAATTCCTATCTTTCTCCCGGATTTTTCCGGTTTTCCCTATTTGTAGAAACTCTGTAGATGCAATGATTTAAGCCTATATAACTAATACTACATACATGATTCGATTAAACCCAACAGGTATAATACAAATCATGTATTCTAGTTTTTAACACTTATTGTGTAAAAACGAAAATACGTTGCATTTCTTGCCGAAATGTAACAGCACAGTAGGTTAATGTGCACTGATCTAGATCACGTTAAGTGTGTTGTAGGAATGGAATAAATTAGCAGTTCTACAATTCGCTGAATAAATATGACAATACCAAGAAAAAAATGTAAATACTGTAAAACCACAAATTTGGTATTCAAATAGATGAATCAGCTGTGCTGGATTAACAAATTAATAGTTTAATATATATTATTAGATAATATTTTATGAAGCATGGCAATCGAATGTTTATTCATAACATCTAACCATGACAAGGTAAAATGCAATGCATGCACATACGAAGTGAAATAAGATGATATATTTATTTAATTATTGTAATCAGTACCTGAATATTTATATATTACTTTTAGCTTTGTTACAATATCCTTTATCGTTCCATAATCATTACATTCCCACATCGACACGTGTTTATCGAATGTATAGGGTGGAGATAAAAAATGCATATACAGATAAGAGTTAGTTAATAATGAGAACAAAGGAAAGGGATTTATTGTATAATATTTCAAGCCGTTTTGCTTTTGCACATTACCCACATATACTAAAATTTTTCTTCTAAGATGACACACTATCGGCAATAAAACGCCAGACGAAGAGAAATGCATATCTCACCTTTTCTCCCGCCTATTCGAGCAGAGAACGATTGCAGCCCCGCCCCTAAGTTTGTAGATACACGTGGTTTCATTTCTTGTCTTGCTCTTGCTCAAGAATTAAATAACGATAGCTTCTCAAAGTGTAAATAAAAATAATGAAGTACTTATTTCACCCCCTAAAAGCAGAAGATACACGGTTTGACTGAAAGAAACTATGTAAGCTATTGTCCGGATGGCCTATGACCAAGTTTATAATATGAATTTGATATTGCAACAGATTGTTAAATTAAAATTTATGTACGAATGTATTTATAAACAAGTGATTACTGTTTACTATGGAAATTCCGTATAATAAATATTTTCATTGAATCATTATGCAAATAGATCTGTAAGTCCTGTTTGGGCTACCGGTCTTTACTATAGTCCCCACACTGAGACAAATGAGATAATCTGATATTTGTCAGCATCCTTTTCAAATATCCTCTACCTTCGTCAGATTTGGCAGTATGATCATTCCCTACTGCGTATAGGCCTATACTGGGGTTGTTTATAAATTTAAATAAGATTTGGACAATGAAATCTAATCCTCTAAGAAGAACGCGCCTCACCCAGTATCAGGCATCGTTCAGATTATCTTTCGTTCAGTTTGCTTTCAATATTATTATAATTCCCACACTAAGAATAAATCTTGGGTGTAGCAAATTTACATTAATTACGATATTTTAATACTGTTTCAACTGAGTTTTTGTTCCAGTTATGATAGTTAATAATGCATATAAAATGAGTTTTTAGAGATTTGCATGTTCTCAGGTAAATTATACTTATATAATCATAATGTAAGTAAGTGATAATTTGGAACACACTGGTGTTATAATTAGTAGTGACTCATGCATTGCAATCTTGACCAAGCACCTGATAGAATTTAGAAATTTATGTAGTCAAGTATACTTTATACGGGCAAAATTGAAACTGGTCAGTGTTAAAGCACAGGACCGTGCGCACTGAACTTGATATTTTGTCCTATATATTTAGCAATGGTATCGAGATTTGAACGGTAGTTGAAACTGTGCAGGCGAGTCCGAGACTGGCAATGTAATCAGCCCTGAATGAACCATCTACGGCTACACTGGTTAAAGATAATAAAACGGACACGCCTACTAGCATAGAAAACTTGTAAATCGTTTCTGAGTAGTCAGCGTGGAACTTATGAGATGTGCCGTCAATGTGCCAGTGCAGTGCATAAATACCTATTATAATATCAAGCGTAAGAGTTTAGTTAGATATTGTTCATATTTATAAATATTTACTACTATATAAAAGGTGAAATATTTTAATTATTTACTAATTTACCATGGCTTTCTGGAGACCATTTGAAACAGAGGATAATATAATAACGCCTGAAAATCTTATCATTTTCTTATGACAAGAATTTCTATTTACCTCAGCCCGTGTACAATAAAGAGATGCCGACTGTTTTTCCCGGCTTTTAGTTTTTATACGGTTTCAATTAAGTTCGTATACATTTTACACAAACACATTTAGTTCGACAAGGATGGGAAACATAGAGATAAAATATATAAAGTTTAAAAAAACTAATATTTTGTTAATAATTTCTGTATTGTGAATAGTTTTAAAGATATGATTAACATTCTCAATTTTATTGGGATTTTTAAACCATTTGTTTTGGAAAATACTATACTACAGATCAAAACAAAATTTTGCAACTTTCCGGAAAAATGTCTTTCTTATTAAATACAAATTATCTACTAGTACACGGAAATTAGCAAAAATAGAAGAAACAAATTATAATAAGCTGATATTTTCTGAATCGACAGTTGATAGGGGTAGCAATACAGGATCAAAAAGTTCCCATCCATAACTGGTGAGCTTTATCCCTTTTTCACCCTTATAATGACACCGTGCTGGTTTTTCAATAATATTTTGGAAATGTGATGTTCTACGACAAAAATAGAGGTATTGAAAAATATTCAGAATTAAATTTTCTATAAAACATGTCCTATAGATCGTTTGCAGATTATTAAGGGTGTTTACGTTAATCGACGGCAAACTTAGGGGTAGGTAACAAAACGCTTTTGGATGGAAACACAATATTTGTCCAGCCTTGTAATATTCTTTTTTGTAGCATTCGGTTTCAACAACTTTTTATAAATTATATAAAATTTGATTAAAAAAAGAACCAAAAATAGTCATTAGCAATTTCTAAACCAAACTCTTTTCCACACCACCCAGGAGGTAGAGTTTGTCGATAAGTTTTTTTTATGTGGTTTTCCCTTGAAGCATAAAGGCTTTATTCTTGCTCAAATTCAATTTCGTCGGTCCGTTCCGCATTAAGAGTTCTCCGGAGTGTATTAGTCATCCATGCTTCCAATTTTAATTGTAAACGACTTCACGTCAATAAAATGACGCAGCCAAATGTACGGTGTGCTTGGAAAGAGAGAGACAGAGATGTAATAGAATGTGATATTGTATAAATTTATTATACCTATTCTTTAAATCTCTGTTTATTCCTGAGGACATTAGGGCTACTTTTATTTCAGTTCTACAAAAGGGAAAATGTTTATTTTAATAATACCTATGTGGGATGATAAAAATTATTTTTGCAAATCGAAAATAGAAGAAAAAATTTTGTATATATTTTTGTTCCATCATCATCCTACATTGTAATGTTTTTAATTTCTTTTAGTGAAGGCCGTTTTTTAACATAATGATTTATATGAGAGTATATATCGAACCGTCTTGCCGGCTTATATCCGGAGCGTTCTTAAAGCATGCTTGTCCGTGACAGTTCATACACATAGCCGAACATTTTAAACCAACCTTTAAACATCCGCATCACTTTCCGCAGCTCTTTTTGCAGGCCACGAAATTAGCTCTAAAATTGATAAAGGAGCTGCTGCTTCAGTAGTCAAAAGGGTATTAAAATATCAGCTGATTTCTTCCATCCCCATTCTTCTGGCTCTAAAACATTTCCATGCCAAGCCTGAATTTGGCCTTGCCAAAGTAACCGTTTGACTAGAATTGCCAACCGAGGTGTTAAACAGAACATACCTCTGATGATTTATTGACGTTTCATTTTTTTGTGCTTTATATAGTGCAAGAGCAAATATTTCCCCAGCCTCAGTAATATCCTGTTTTGTAGCATTTGGTTTGTTAAAAGTTTTAACTTCTTGTAAATTTGTTTTCGAGTTTAATAAATTTATAGTTTGGAGTTTGCCTTTTCCAAAAAAAAGCAGACGTTGTGTCACTACCACTAAATGCATGAGCAAAAGAACTGTTTTCTTGAGTTCTTAAGGACATTTGACAACTGTAAATGTTTAGATTTAATAACATAGATTCAATAAGTAATAGAAATATCGATACATAACTACAACCTTTTTTGTAGAGAATTTTGTGACAAACCTTTTTCTATACTTATGCTTTTTCCTTAAGATAAAGGGTTTAAAAGATATTGTAAAAAAATCAGCGCGGTGTCCCTATGAAGCTTACCACTTAGGGGTGGGAACTTTTTTGATATGTATTCTTACACGCATAAGCTAACTATTATAGACATTTCAGTTTATTATAATTTTTTGCTTCTATTCCACATAAATTTGTGTAATTTCCATGTACTATACCGCTTATATTCATCACCGCGTATTCTTTCATTTTGAACACGGAAATTTTTTAATTGCCAATTTTAAAATTGCTTTTTCCCAGTGTAGGTCAGTCAATAACACCATCAAACATCATAAACGCGCATAAATCTACGATTTTTTTTTATATGTTGTTAGGACCCCTGAGAGTAGTTTATACCAAAGTTTGCAACCCTGAAAACCTTGTGCTACTCCCGTGGTGCTCGAAAAACTGCGAAATTCTGGCATTTATTTCAGTTTCTTCGAAAAAACTACCTTAAGAAAGCGTTTTTCGGGTATTTTCATTCTATACTTTTGTAAAGCTACAATTTGAGCCTAACCCGTGCTCTCTAGGTCCATTGGTTGCGGAGATACAGCCAGTCAAAGATGAGCAATTTTTTCCAAAAAGTCAAAATTTATCGGTAGGGTCATTTTCCAAGACATGTACCAGCTAAATGATGGTCCTAGAGAAAATTCATGACAGAGCAATTTGTATAGAATTGAATTAGCTTCAATTTGATTCCTATCAAATGCAAGAAAGGGTGCTTAGGGTCGTGCACTTGCAGAAAGGCAGGACAAGTGCTCTCTATCTTATGCTCCTCTTGGCAAGGGCGAAACTGCAACAACCTCACCCCTATCGTCCAGGACGAGGATGTGGGCGACTCAACACCATATGACGATCCGCCTCCAACCCCAGAAAACGTCGTCCCTCCTCCCCCTCCCTCTACCACTGATCCAGGCTGGATGAGACATGCCCTTCCAAAAGGGCGAAGTTCTAAATACTCCGGTGTTTGTGCTTGACTATGTAAATAGTATTTTATAGTTTACATTTATGTTTGCGTTGTTTATTTTATGTTTACGTTTATTTGTTTAGTGTATGTTTATTTGAAGCCATATGTTACATCTAATAATAATAATAATTTTATTTTCCATTAAGCCATATAAAAACGGATTAGAATCGTCATAGATAGAGTACATGTATATACATTGTCTAAAAATATGATAAAAATTCACAATCAAGTACGTAATTACTAATAACATATATGCATATTATACACATTAAATTAAAATTATATATAAAATAAATAGTAAAAATTACAGGCACTAATTGACTAAGTGACAAAATTTAAGTACTCCTGTACGCTATAAAAACAGTTTTGTTGTAAAAAGGATTTTACTTTTAATTTAAAGCTATTGAAGTTGTCAGTATCAGTTATTTGTCTGGGTAATTTGTTGTATAGTACAATTCCAGAATAAGTAGGTGCTCTTTCGTAAAGTGTCGTATTATGAGTGTTGTTTTTAAGCAAATGCCCATGACTTGTAGGATAACGATGTTGTTCAGAAACGGTTGAAAGGGTGGCTATCTTTTTCTTTACGTACAGAAGTGATTTGTCTAAAATGTTAAATTTACATTCTCGCATGTTTTTTAAAAGGAATACATATCAACATTATTCAGTACAATGTTTTTTCATCATTCTCCCAAAATCCGATGTTTTTACTATTTTCTCGTTTTTGAGGAAACTATGGGGCCTAGATGCATCATTTTGGAATCAAATTCAAGCTAATTTAATTCTCTACAAATTTCTCTATCTAGTACCTAGCAGGTACGTGTCTTGGAAAATGACCCTACTGATAAATTTTCACTTTTTGGAAAAAAATTCCCATTTTGACTGGTTTATCACCGCAAACTATGATCTAGATCTAGAAAGCTTGGGTTGGGCTCAAACTATAGCAAATTTAGTTTGCTTTACAAAAGCACAGAGTGAAGATACCCGAAAAGCGCTTTCTTAAGGTAGTTTTTTCGAAAAAACTGAAATAAGTGCCAGGATTTCGCAGTTTTTCGAGCACCATGGGAGTAGCATAGGATTTTGAGGGTTTCAAACTTGAGTATAAACTACTTTCAGGGGTACTAACACATAAAAAAAATTGTAGATACATGCGCGTTTGCAATGTTTGCCTTTTTTGTGTCGATATTGACTAGCCTAGTGATGTAATATTAGGCGATAAATGATATAATGAAAAATCATTATGTCATTCATTTTCTAAAAAATTTTTCAAAAATGTGTTCACAAAAATAGTACTTTACATCAAGAAACCAATATTAACGCTTATTTATTTATTATTTACAAAAAAAACAGTATAAAAAAGAAATCATACGATTTTTCATCAAAAGAAAATATGCAAGCAGCGCTGTATAAATTTTGACGGTATTCTATAGTTGTGGAAAAATTTATGCAAAATTTGACTCTGTCAAAGTTGTATCTTATAGGCAAAATCTTTTCTGATACCTATTAATCGCATTGTGGCGCAAAATAAGTGCTAGACGAATTGAGTATAGTCGGGTGTATATTTACTGGGCAGTCAAAAAATGCAACAAAAACTTTACGACCTCATTAAAATACCGTTACTCTCTGTGTTATCTTGCCTGCAAATTGAATCAGTTATCTTTACAGGTTTTTAATGTACGTCGGTTTGTTTGATAAGACTGAGGATAAGACCATGCCGAATGGTTCACTGGCGGTAATAACTAGCTCGTAAAGTTTTTGTTGCGTTTTTTGACTGCCCAGTAGATATATACCTGACTATACCTACGCGATTTTTCCTTCAAAATTGTATACAAATGTCTACGTTTTCGCGATTTGTACATTGTAAAATAAAATATTTCTGATACTTCTTATTAGTCGAAGTAGAAATAAGCGACAGGAGCTATTTTTTGTAAAAAAAAAGTTTAAAGAACAGCATAAAAATGCGATTATACATGTTGCCACGATTTTTTAAATGTTTTCCCATTAAAAGACTTACGTAGATTAGTATGGCCTTACTTTATTAACCAATTATGTAAATTAATATATATTAACTGTCACGATTTTTCCAGGCTCTCTTTCTCGAATGGAAAACAGATTTTTGTCAAGGAAAAAATTACCCGGTAAAAAATTAACCTCTAGTGAATTAAAATCCGAGAGGTGGTACTCGTCAAAAAAAGACTTTCATTGAAGTTTTTCTCTATATAACCTATACCATTTGTGATTCCCGGTCACCTTCCGAAATTCACGTATTTCTCAGTCTTTTTCCCGATTGGTAGACACTCTAGAAGCCATTAATGAGGCATAGTAAATCTGTTGGATTAGCGACTTTAGTATATCTATGCCTGTAATTAAATGCACAAAATACTACCAATTGTTGTAAATATATGGGTTTATCGTTCAGCGTAGTATCATCTCATAATAAGATGTACTTCATTGCTAGAAATATTCTTGTTTAAGTAATAATTGTATATAAAAATAATCTGCCTCCGGCATTGTTTCTAATAGTACTATTTTCGTAATGTCACTGATAACTACTGCTCTATCTCCATTAAGTAAAAAAGTGGACTTTAGACATCACTGTCGGTCAAGCTGACTGCTATATATTATGTAAATATTATAACATAATTTGTTAGTTATGATCATGTCTTTCTGATTTTCACTTGCTAAAATCAATAGTAATTTCATTGACCAGTTTTTCTGATTTTTAACGCAAGAAAAAATCGATGGTGTGGTGCCCATTTAGATAAGTTCAATTTTGCATGGCATCTTTAATCATCCTACCTGTTAAATTTCGTAAGAACATTGAATTAACAAAACAATTTAGAATATATGTAAGCATCCGGTTCAATCTTAAGGTATGCTTTTAACTCAAGAGTCAAATTCTTCGAACTATATACATGATTAGTGGATATGAGTGATGACTTCATCTCAAGATCCTTAATAAATTTTTATCCTAAAACGTGTGTTTACTTTAAATCTGGAATATTAAATTCTAATTAGTGGTATCTACTGTCGACGATTTAGTAAACAATTAATAACAACTAATTTTAATTAAATGTAATAGCGGCATTTAAATATAAATTATAAATATCTATGACTCCGAGCGTATAGGAATATACACTATACAGGTTTTTTTTTACTGTAACAGTGTAGTACAAATTAAGACTTCTCTATACGTATGTAATGACATTAATATTTGATAGTCAACATTATGTTGATGCAATATAAATATACAGATTTTATTACATGCAGATGGCCTGAATATTTTTAATGTCGTAGATAACTTCGAGAGCCGTGTCTGTCAATGCTTAATGATTCTAATGAAGTAGTTAAGTGGTGTGCTAAGAATAACCTGAAAATAATAATAACAATGTGTCTTTATTACGTGGTTTAATAACAAATGTACAAATTGTTCCTCTTCCACATAACCCCTCCTCCATTCCCCCAAAATTTACACAATAATTTGATGTGAACACTTAAAAAAATACGAAAATGAAACAGAATATTTGAAAATAGGTTGCTAAATGATAATAATTTGGAAACTAGAACTAAATTAAGTGTAAATAGCATAATGGAACTCTTAACACTGTGTATAAAAACAACCTATTTTCAATTGAACAATGAGTTCTATCAGCAGGATTTTGGTATGGCTATGGGGTCTGCATTATCACCAATTTTAAGCAACATATTTATGGAGAACTTTGAGAACACACATGTTCAAAATTGTATAAACAAACCGGTTGTCTGGTGGAGATATGTTGACGACATCTTTGCAATTTGGCCTCATGGTGTCGATTTACTAGATAGTTTTTTGGAAAATATAAATAGTAAGGAACCGTCTATTAAATTCACATTAGAAGTAGAAAGTAGGCATGAACTACCGTTTTTAGATGTTTTAATTAGAAGGGTAAATAATACAATTGAAACAAGCGTTTATAGAAAACCAACACATACTACTTTATAGATATCTAAATTTTAACTCAAATCAGTCAATAAATGTTAAAAGGGGTGTTGTAAAATGTTTATACGATAGGGCCAAAATAATTTCATCTAATAATGAAATATTAAATAACGAGAAAAAAATTATCAAAGAGGTTCTAGTACAAAATCAATATCCTGAAGCCTTTGTTGATAGAGTTTTCATAAATGTTGAAAATAGGGACAATCAGGTACGACAAAAACCTGAACGTCATTATACAGCAATAATTCCTTATGTATACGGACTATCGGAAAAGCTACGCCGTACAGGTGACAAATTTGATGTTAGGACGATATTTCAAACGGGGAACACTTTAAGATTTATTTTAACAAAAACAAAATCGATAAACAGGGAGCAGAATTCAAAAAACTGTATTTACAATATCCCGTGCGAATGTGATAAATGTCATGTGGGTGAGCCATCCAGACCTTTCAGTGTGAGGTTGGATGAGCACAAGAATTACATTAGAAAGAATGAAATTCAGAAATCAAAGATTTGTGAGCATGCTTGGGAAAACGGACATAGAATAAACTGGGACTCGGCAAAAATTGTAATAAAAGAAACAGATACCAAAAAAAGAAAAATTAAAGAATCAGCAATAATCTTATTAAATGAAGATAAGTGCGTATCGAATTGTTCTGTAGATATTTGTACAACCTGGCTACCAATGTTAAAAGAAGAACTTAACAAACTCAACATTATCTAAAAGAAAATATCATCAGTTCTATGTTCTGTGTAAGTAGTAAGTATCTATGGAAATAACATAAACAGAATCTTAAAGCTGTGTATTTGACATACACAGCAAAATAAGAGTTCTTCCAAAAAAAAAGCTTTGAAAACGGAAAGAGATTACTCTCCGAAATGTCAGCAAAATACATTATTTCTGTGTTTATTCCGATTTATATTATTTGCAAAACATAACCTCTGATTATTCCTTTGGCGTAAACGTCACGGGCGCAGAGGTTTTTTTCCAATAACTCTATTATTTTGTAGATTCGGTGATTTGTTTTGAAGAGGATAATAATACATGTGGTAGAAAACCCAAATAATAGGAAAGAATATTATGTAAGTACATGTAAATGATAAAAAGAATAAAGTAAAAGATTTTAACATTATAATCTACAATTAAGTACCTAGAGTTTAACATGCTTTCTGAATATTGACATGAAACGTGCAGATTTAATTTTAATTGGTAGACTGTTGTACAATTTAGCTGCATTGTATGAGAAAGATTTTTCAAATTGGGCAGAACTATACATTGGAACGAAATATTGATCACATGCCCTGGTAATACGACTGTGAATGTCTAAACCCTTAACCAGTTTTAGGTAAAGATATTTAGGAGTTTGTGTTCGACTAATTTTATAAATCAAGGAAGCCATGTGGATAAAATACCTTTCATGCAAGTATAACCAATTCGTTTCCCTAAATTTGGTGGTAATATGGTCAAATTTTCTCAAGTTGAAACTAAACCTAATGCACGAATTCTGTAACTTTTGTAAACTTACTTTATCCTTATTTAATAAAGCTGGCCAATAAACCACATCGGAGAGGAAAAACTAGATAAAATTAGGGTATCACATTATTTAAGCTTAATTTCGGTATTTAATAATTATTTGTGAATATGGAAAATTTTTAGTTTTCCATAAGATTTAATTAACTTACTAACATGTAAAGTCGGATTGCAATAAGAAAGGACTACAGTGCAGGGCTGTTGTACATCGCCAGCCGTAGACTAGTTTCGAGCTTGTTAGTTCACATGATGGAATGCACAACAACACTTCACTATTCCTCTAGTCATCAAATTACTAGACCAGGCGTCAGAGTTTTATTTGTTATAAAAATTCCTAAGGAAGATTTTTTTTCTTTATATTGTTTCTTTTTATGTTTAGAAAGAGATTTATTAAAAATGCCCCTCCAGTTCGATCCGGAACATATTGTTTAAGCAATTGAAAGGGGAAATTTTAGCGTTTTTTTTAAATATCTCCGAAAATATCAATAATAGAACAAAAAATCAAGAATAGAAATTTATTCTCCACTAAATTCTACATAAAAAAGGGCTCTACATTTTTTTCGATTGGTGTAATAGTTTTTAAGATGAGTCGTGGGATAAAGCGAGTCGCGGGTCACATCAGCGTAAGAGAGCAAAAAGTTGAAATTATTATGAATGTGGTAGTTAAAGAATTTACGACATGAATTCTGGTGAAATAGTTAAAATGATTGTTTATTCAGGATTATGCCACATATTATATTTATTGTTATTCATTGTCCTCCTTTTGCGATTAGGTTGGTGCCCAAGATCGAGTTGCTCTGCTATTTCTGGTTCTCTGATTTCTTGATGTTCCTTCAATCCCTTCAGGTTCTGCAGTCTCTTCAGCTTCTTCCGTCCCTTCAACATCTTCATTTGACACCTCAACGTTAAAAAACTCCTCGAGAACGATGTCAATATGTTCACCAATGTCTTCTTCAATGTTTCTGAGTGCTTCGACATTGGAGCAAGTTTGACCTTCGCACTGGGAGCAGATGATGGAACATCTCAGCCCATGTTTACGGCACCCGCAGTTTGCCTTGCATCCACCTCGACAACTACAAGATATTATTTTCAGCAGTGCTGGTGGTGTAGCTTCTTTTTCTGTGGTTACTGGGAGTAAAATTTCGGTTGGTTCCAAATCAATGTCTCCCCATCTTTGTATTTGATGGTACACTCTGCATGCATGCTGTCGTGCTGCTGCACGAGTAGGTGGTAAAGAACGAAGGTTGAATGAATTTTTAGCCAGCGTACAGCCGTTGAACTTTATAAGGAACTGGAATGGGAGTCAACCCTTTGTGCAAATCGCCTAACCTCGCCGGCGCGATGCACAGCTAACTGCAATTATAAAATCGCATAATGTGTAAACAAGTCTATAGCAGCGTAGCACGCGAGAGGAGTCGGGCGCGCTTCTTCGCACGTTTCTATCTTCAAAACTATTACAGCAATCCAAAAAATTTAGAGCCCTTTTCTATGTAGAGTTTAGTGGAAAATAAATTTCTACTCTTGATTTTTTGTCCTATTATTGATATTTTCGGAGATATTTAAAAAAAACGCAAAAATTCCCCCTCTCAATTGTTTAAACAATATGTTCCGGATCGAACTGGAGAGGGCATGTTCAATAAATCTCTTTCCAAACATAAAAAAAGCTTCCCTAGGAATCATTCCATCAACCCGGTGATATTCAACCTCTGACGCCTAGACTATACATACAAGAGGTATTCGCAACTTGTCGATAGCTCCATCTATCTGCGTTGGCTTATATATTTTGTTAAATTTAACTTAGTCCGAGTTTCTCACCAAAATTGATTGCAATAGCTCGCCACCAGATGGGGGCTTATTGCAATCAGACTTTATTTTGCGTTTTCCCATTAAAGACGTAGTATGCCGCAAGTTATAGGACATTATTTTCAATTGATTTGGAAACGCACATTGATTGGTGGCAATGCATCGATTTCCTTTCATAGGAAACAGTGGAATACTGGACTTTAGTAGTAAGTATTCTAACTTTACTGCACATTCATTATTTTCGCAATAACTTATCCACTTTGCATTGATTTATAGATTTTGAAAAATAGTATTTCATTTTTATCCTCATCGTCACGTGATACTTACAATTTTTCCAAAGCTTTTGATAAGATTGACTACCCTGCCCTACTACATAAATTGCGTTCTCAATATGTAGTTTGAGGTTTATTTACAGTAAAAAAATGTTTGTTACAAGGGCACTAGATTTGTTAACTTGTAGGGCAAAGTATTTAAATAAATAAATATTCGCTTTTACTACACAGAAGCATTTATTTCATTTGATATATTCTACTGTTTCAGAAAATAAGCGAAAAGTTCAAATACAATTAAAAGACTAGTTGAACATCCGTTTAATACAACGTAATGTCAGTGTGGAGTTCCTTGGCATATATCTAGAATTAAGTGCCTGTTGAAGTAATTAGTTCCACTAAGGAATCTTTAATTAGCATACTTAAACAATTTGATCGTATCTCATTAGTGCATATAATTATTTTGTTTAAACCGTACTGGAAGCGGCAATTTATAACGTGATCGATAAATTTCAGCGCCATATATTGAGGCAGCGAAGCATAGTATATCATTCTAAAATGGTTTACATCGAGATTGAATCTTTAATACCTGCTCTGAAAAGAATCTGCGGTATCATTGGAGTTTTTTGCACGTTATTGTTTATAATATTCTTTCAAATATACCAATTTGTTGCGCTATTTGATTTTAATATTTGAATCTGTTAACATTGTGGGATTGGCCCGGATGCATATGATATACTACACCAGTTGTTACTAGTGTTATTGGATATTTTTTATTATTATTATTTAGCTGTTACTGAAGTTATATCATTCAGACTAACTTGAAGATCAAATACCGCTATTCATGGGTGAACTGACTTTTTTACACGGTGTCCAAGAATAACATCGGTAAGAGCAGCTAATCTTTAAGAATGTCTTTTTGTTTTTACTGTCAATATTGTAAATCTATTGAGTATTATTCCATTCAAATATGTATATAAGATGAAATTGTAAGTAAATCTTTTTAAGTGGAAAATAAAGACGCTATTATTATTATGTTTGGGGGCGGATTTTCTTAGTCAAAATTAAATAAACTGCTGAAATTACTTTTGAAGGAATTCGACAGTTTTAATCTTTAAGCGGCAGCCATAGCCTTGTGTTTATTATATTGTTTCAAACACGATAGTCAGGTATCTAAACATCTGCTGTTTAACTACATTTAGAACTATTTATAAATAATCACTGAAATAAGTAAACCTTATTATTTGTTGAACACTTCGCAATATCTTAACCATAAATTTTATCGAAGCTGAAAAAGATACTTCCACTTTAATAACGTTTAAAAAACGAAGTCTAAATGAAAACAATATAAAAAGCTTTATTTATTTTTAATCATTTATTTAACGTCTGCCTATTTCCGCTACAAAGGCCAATCACCGACGTCAGGGGATAAGCTCGTCAATGTCTGTGTAGGCACTGGGATCCTTAACCTGGAAATTTTGCCGAACCCCCACAGTTTTCCGTGGGATAGAGACCTTTAACGTGCTCACATCGTAGATACACGGAACCCACAGTTTTACATCTCTTTCGAAAGATGGTGACGCAAGCAGATCCGCTCATCCACTATATCTCGTCGACTTGCTGTAATTCGGTTTTGAACCCGGGCCGTCTGCGTGAGAGGACGCGCCAAAAAGCTTTATTTATGACATAAACAAACACGACTGGACTAATGCTAGTATAAATGACGCGTTTAATTGCTTTATCGAAATTATTATATGGTGTTATATACCACCAATAAATACCAAATAAAATAAACAACGCCTCTAATAAAAAAAAACGTGGGATATGGTAAATACCATGCTAGGCCGAAAGAATGCTAAAAATTATTACATAAATTTATATGAGCAATAATAAGATATCAGATGCACATGAAATAGCTAATACTACTTCCCTACAGATATCCAAAATAAATTGAATCATCACTTTGGTCCAAACCTATCCTTACCATGTACTGCTTTTGCATACAGGGCACATTCAATATTTTTTGAGCTAATTACTCCTGAGGAAATAAATGATGTCATTAATAACTTAAAAACCAAACCATCTACTGGGTTTGATGATATAACAGCAAACATATTAAATATTATTAAAGATAACATACTACATCAATTAGACTTTTTATTCAATATGTCAATAAACCAGAGTTGCTTTCCTGACATCTTTAAATTATCTAAGATTGTACCTATATTTAAAAAGGGGTCACCAGAAGAAATGGAGAACTATCGGCAAATCTATCTATTAAGTGTAATTTTGAAGCTATTTGAAAGAATTGTTTACTGCAGAATTATATCTTTTAGCAACAAATATAACATTTTTACTGCTTCTCAACACGGCTTTACAGCTGGAAAATCAACTGAAACAACGACTTGTCATTTATTAAATTATGTATACACTGCTTAGACGATGGCAAGTACGTTGTTTCAATAATGTTTAATCTGTCTAAAGTTTTCGATACTGTAAATAGTCCTTTTCTTGAACAAAAACTATACAGTATGGGAATAAGGGGGAACTTACTGTCATGAATAATTAGCTACATGAAAGGGAGAACACTAAAAGTTCAACTAAATAGTATCTAATCAGAGACACAAAATTTACTGTGTGGAGTTCCTCAAGGCTCTGTTCTATGACCACTATTATTACTATTATATACTTAAATGATCTCGAAAACTGTTTAACCACTGGGCACGTAACGATGTTTGCTGACGACATAACAGTAATGCTAGCAGCAGATACGATTGAGCAGCTCCATTTACTGATTGACCAAACATTCCAAGAGGTCACTAATTGGACGCAATGAGGCAAACTAATCACGAATGAGAATAAAACAGTTATTATAAAACTTTGTTTACAAAGACAATTGCCTCACGATGTGGTGCTGCATGGCAATTGTTGTATTGTTTCATAACACGAAATTGCTCGGTACTTACCTTGACAATAAGCTGTTGTGGGACAGGCACATTGAACATGTATGTTCAATGCTAAATAAGGCCTATTTCGCTATATTGCAAATGCAAAGTGCGCTGGATGAAGCGGGGTTATTGAATATATATTACGCTCTTGTTTATTCGCATATTTCATACAATATTATTGCCTGGGGAAGTGCAAGAGATAGGTATTTATTAGCCAAAAAAGACTCGTTCATACTTCATATGAATTATAATCAGAGCTATAAAAATATATCTAAAAGGAAGAAAAATATTAAGTTGTTTACTCAGAGAAACAATTGTTATGCAGACAGTACAAGAGGTGGTGACCTACTTAGTATGCCCACCCATCATACGACAAATTATAAATACTCACTATATAACTGTGTTGTGCTTTTTAATAGTCTCCCAGCTGATATTCGAAATATACGAAACTATAAAAAAAACCGCTGCCCAAGGAATCACTACGTCCACATTCAGATTTTGTATCCATGTCTTATACACACTAAATCCCAATGTAATATTTAACTCCGTTTAATAATCGGGTGGGGGGTGGTAGAGGGGGTGGCTAATGTCAAAAATTTTTTTGAGACATTTCGTTCTTGTATACACACTACATCACATTTTATTATTTTTTTTACAACAGGGAGTAGTAGTTCAAAGAATTCAGCGCATAGGTATAGTGGAAAAAAGATCGAACTCCTCTGCATCAGCATGCACGGATGACAATCTCATTTTCTGGTTCTTATCCTATTTTTATAACATAATTTTATGATTGCATATTTTCATATTTTTTTTTACATTTATTTAACGTCGATCTATTTCCGCTACTGAGGCCTATCACCGACGCCTGTAGACGAGCTACCCCCAACCAGGGCTTTTTGCCGAACCTCTTCCCTTAAGAAGAGTAGGGATCCTTACTTGCCTAACATTTAATAGACAAGGGACCGATGCTTTACATCCCCTCCGAAGGATGGTATATCCCCTGTACAACCGTCACCTAAGGTTGTATAGCTTCAGCGCATACACTGATATACAAGCCGCTGGAAGATATGTGAGGTGAGGACACGGTCTTCTTTGAAACGGTCTCCCATCCAAGTACTAACTGCGCCTAACGTTGCTTTACATCGCATATGGAAGTATGTACATAGTAAAGACGCATCTACGCTCGCCCCAATTTTCATATTTAATTTTCACTTACTGCAAACTATTGAAAACAAGAGGACTAGAAAAATCATAGATTAGTTCAACCTATCACCCACACCAAAAATTTCAAAATATGTTACAGATTAATAACATTTTAGTAATAGATTTATATGTTTTCACCGACAAAGAGTAAATAAAAATAATTGATACAAGCCTTCCCAACCGTAACGTAAGGTATTGCCATGAAATTTAATTTTTTTTAGAAAGAATTTTTGCGAAGTATGAAATTTTCAGTTATAACGATCTGATTTTAATCTTGCAAATATGACATTACATCATAATCAGCCAACTCAATCTTCTTTTTATTTTCACGTATACCTATATAAGACTTCAATTAATTAGGCCGACAATAACACAACAATAAAATACAAAAATAAGACAATTAACGGATGTCGTAATGATAAAAACGTCTACCAACTGTTGCATAATAAAAAATAGGTAAAGGTCAGTACTACTTTACGGGAACATTTATTTTATTCTGTAATATATGACAACGTATCTTTTATTCTCGTACTGTAACCTTGACCTTTAAAACGCAATTACCAGGACGAGCAGTCAAGCGAAAAGCTCCCAAGAGAAGCTATTAATCTTCATCTCATCGAGGTTCATCAGGTTTTCTTTAATTCGATGAGAAGGAAAAAATGCAACGACTAAAATTAACATTAAAAGGGGCAATGTTCAGACAACACGATGTTCGAGTTGTAACCGCTTCACGACCTGACCTTTCATGAGTGATTTTAATGATTGCACATTCCATATTGTTAATAACTGCTGATTCTGGAAATGTAAAAACAGGCGCTACTAATGACCGTTGAAACTCTTTGACCGACTTCATTGAAGAGTAATTACTAATAATGATGTGGTTTAGCTACAAACAACCGATTCGAAGAAGCATTCTTTTCAGTTGTACAGAGTGAGTCATCCTCGACGTCTTGGTCCTATAATTCCTCTAGGCAGCTCCAATCTGCAAAATAGAAGGACTAACCAAACTTAGCACAAGACAGACTTCAGAACAAAATACAAACAACGTTCAAATTAGCTGTGTACGAACATGAGAAGTATGGTTACATAGTTTACGAGGCATATAAATATTGCAATTGAAAAATTGTACTTGCCATGAATACAACTCCAAAGAAATTAGGGGTAAGCGGTATTCATTACAATACACCGGCTTCAGTACATTTCTAATTAGAATCACTGTTACAAGTAGCTGGAATGTTAAGGTAAAGCAGTCCAAAAGCGACCGAGAACATTACTTTTTTCGCCGTCGCATACCTATTCTGTTTGCTATTCATTTATTCTACGCGATTTTGAAGACAAGGAATTAGAACATCACTATTTCCTTATTAGGAATGTAAGGTCTGATATTGTCTACAGCGCCCTTCTATTAAACAAAACAAAATTTCAGAAAATGCATCTCACAATTAATAGTAAGGTGGAGACCTCCAATAACTATGGAGTTAATAGCTTCTACAATAATTTGTATCACAAAATAGTTCTTGGTAATTTTTAACTTTTATATCAAGTTCTGAAAAGAAAACATACATTTAAAAAAACTAGGCAATTTCTTATCGGTATGGAAGTTTCGCTTTATAATTTTTTACAAAATACAAAGATATCTAATTATGTCTAAATCAATCATTTCAAAGATTAATCAATCTTATGAGGCAAGTTTTTAATATTTGTAAAAATGATGCTGACAATACGGCCGACATGTCCGTTTCCGCCTCCGAACACATGAGTAAGACCCCAGATAAAGTTTAATTTCACATCTATTCTTCAGTAGTTCAATCGTGAAGTATTTATTAAACCTGAAGATATACCGCATGAATAAGCACACATGAGGTTCAGCTTCTGTATCTTATAAAGTTTGCAAATCACCATGTTTTAAGTATGTTTCGTATTTTTTAGTAACCGCAAACCGCAATATCTGATGTAGTAATTTGAGTACAGGTGTTGCGAATAATGAACTCTTCTGTTGTCGAGGTTAAGAATACAATACATAGTTGCAAGCCTATTTTTGATAGCTCAACTATAAACACATCGGTATATTCACTAAAGCGTTCTAAAAATAGATTCCAAAGATAGAACAATGATGTTTAATAATTTCCAGGAACTATTTGTTTAAAACAACATAGCAAACTTAATACAATAACAATATTTGTTAATTATTTTCAAGTGTTATTTGTTTAAAATAACAAAAACTAAAGCTGTACGTACCTTGTAGGGAAATGTACCTGTAGAAGTATAGATTAATTGATAGATAATACGTTTATTTAGTCCCTGGATATATGAACAAAAATACATATATTAGCATAAATAGAAAAAAAAATTATAAAGTTTTGCCACTTGGGGAACCTTCTCAAGGGATGTACTTTCAAAATAAAAAAGTTCCCAAGCAACAAGTGGCAGCTTCATCCCTAAAACCCACCCCTAAAGTTTAATTCGGTCCTACAAAAAAAAAATTATACTTACAAAAAATGTTCCCAATAAAATTCTACAAAAACCCAGAATTTTATTGGGAATATTTTTTGTAAGTTGTAAGACAAACGGTTTTCGAGGAAATTGCAAGAAACTACGGAATTGGACGTTAGAGGTGTGTTTTAGGGATGAAGCTTCTACTTGTTGCTTGGAAACACTTTTTATTTTGAAAGTACATCCCTTGACAAGTTTAATTCCCAAGTGGCAAAACTTTAATTTATTTTTTCTATTGGGCTATTTTTAAGCTAATATGAATGGCCTAATATTTCTATTTTAGATAAGAAACCTTATTATTTATATACAAACATAAAGACAAAGCTAAAAACAATCTAAACGGAAACGAAATACATATAGGTACGATTCACAATATAGTGTTATGTATATTGTGTATACTCCTTTCCAGACAGAGGTCTCCGTAGGTCTTCCTAGAATCACGTACTAGAATGATATGGAAGAATATGGAATAAGAGTCACAGAGTATATAGTCCTGAATAAGTTGAAAAAACCCCAAAAGTTCTGTGAGGGGGATGAAACAAGGGTTTTTGGGCAGGATTCAGGCAGACTGTATGGAATTTAACCATACAGCATCTTATCCGCCTCCGGGATTGAAATTACCCCCTCCCCGTTTTTGAGGTTGCTCAACACGATGGTAATATTCATTTCTCCTCCACCAACCACCCCTAAGTTGGGGGTGGTTGATGGAGAGTGAGGGATGAAATAGTATTGACGTCGTGTATAGCGCCCTCGAAAATAGGGAGAAAACATTTTCCACTATTTTGTATTTTTCGGTGGATTTCAATGTTAGGGGCAATGGTAGTTTCAACCCCGATGATGGCATGGCATGTCTCGTCACTCAACTCACTTTACAGCGTCGAAATCCCCTTAAAAACGCCGATCCAACGAGTTCCTACATACCCAGTATCAATAAATATTAAAAGGGGGTGGTTTTAGGGGTACTTGGTAGATAGTGGGGGAGAAATGAATATTACCATCGTGTAGAGCACCCTCGAAATCGGGGATAAACAAATTTTCATGCATTTTGATTTTTTTGGACATTTTAGTATTAGGGGAGGGGGTAGTTCCAACAACGGGGCGGTGATGTATGGTTAAATTTCAGACGGTCTACCCGAATTCTGCACAAAAAACCGATCTGCATACCAACGATGGAAAAACGCTAAATAGGGGTGGTTTTTCGAGTTTAGGGGTAGTTACTGAGGGGTGTGAACCTCCAAAATATCATCATCGTGTTCAGTGCCCTAGAAAAAGAGGGAGTATCCATGTTTCATCCCTCTCACAGAACTTTTGTGTCTTATCCTTATTTTGCAACTTTTTCATGGAGTAATATTTATAATAACCGAGACGAACGCAGTTCTAGTTCACATAGCGAAGTAATCAGATCAAGAAAAGAACAGAGTGAACAAAGTTCAGTGACAAGTAGTAAGTTATAGTAGTTAGAAGTTGTAATTAGTGTTTTAATTATCAGTGTAATTAATAAACCAATGGTTAGTATTACTCCTGTTGCAATTATTGAATCCACGCTTGGGGTGTTTATTAAAGGGTGTAAACACCTAACAGTTGGTGCCAGAAGCGGAATTGTCACAGAGGATTTCTGGAGAAAGTCCCAGAATGTTCTATTTGGAAACCACTGGAGATAGTGAAGTTATGTGAACTGAAAAGTGATCTTAGACAAGACTTATTTGTGCTAGTGTAAGAAAATTTCCAGAACATTCTATTTAGAAATTGAAATTGGTGTAGTTAATTAAGGTCTTTGAACTAAAAAGTGATATAACCTTAGATGAGATGACTTATTTGTGTCAGGGTCAGTGAGAAACATACTGAGAAGAAATGATGTTAGATTAGGAAAAGACACGTCAAGAAAAATAGACACGTCAAAGAGAAAAAGAAGAGCAAGAGCAACGACGTCAGGAAGAATTGAAGAAAATGATAAAAGATTTGGAGATATGACTTCACGGGGAAAACATGAACAAATGACACGACAGGAAGAGTTAAGAAAAAATATAGAGGTACAACAGGGAGCTATCCTCCCAGCCACTAACGAAATTAAAAACTAAATCAAGGAGGACATAGGGATCGTAAATGCTAAAGTTAATGACATCGAAGAAAAAGTAGATAAGGTGGAAAAAAAAGTTGGCAAAGTCGGGGGAGAAATTAATGGCATTAAAGGATTAGTGAGTGATATTGAAGGCAAATTCCGAGTAGTTGAGAGATAAGTAGAAAGACTAAGCGATAGTTGAGGGAAAAAGGAGGCCAGTAGTATCATCAGCTTCTCGATTACAAGCTCCCTCCTTTGATGGTAAAAATTCATGGTCAATATGTAAGAGAACAACTGGAATAACGAAAAAAAGACTATGGAGAGGAGGAAGCCCATATGGATTCCCCATGGCAGAGAGTAGAATAAGTCCAATAAGAGGAAGCGAATTTGGACACAAACTGAAGGAGGTCAAGTACATCACAAAATATCATTTCTACTCCATATAAAACAAACAATATACTATTTTCTTTAAACGCCAAAAGAACATGACTGCTATGGCAAATTTCTTGAACTTAAAACAGTCATTTCCCTGACCCTTCATCTCAACCGCAGTAAAAGCTCTTTACTAGCGCTCACGGGCGGCACTAAAAGTATCTGAAGAAACAAAATAGAATATTGTTTTTAGTAGTAAAAGTGGCTTTTACTCCGAATAAGACATGTTATTTTTTATTCAAACATCGATTAGCTATAAAAAAAATAAAGAAAAAAATTTAGCTGTACATTGCCATTAGCAACGGAAGTAAAAGTCTGCTCGAGCAGAAGAAAAAGTACTTCAGTTGCTAATGGCAAGGAACAACCGTCTGAAATGTCAAACTTTAATGTCATGAAATGAGTAAGAAATGTCATGATTTTCTGACGTTTGAAGGAAAACAGTATTTATTTAATTCCTATTCGACATTTGCAGAAAAACTAGTCTGCTACATGTGGAGTAAAGTGATTTTTTATATCTCAGCTGTTCTTGGCAAAAAATGTCACATTTACTCCATATAAAACAATACACCATTATTACCTAAACCCCAAACTGTTTTTCATTATTTGACTAGAATTAGTTCTTAAGTCAAAAGTTAATGAATACCAAAATGTCATCGATTAAAATCAAGGTTGGGTTGATCTGGAATAGAGCAAATTACTGTAAATGGCAGCCTCTAATTGATTCTTCGGAATATGAGTGGAATGGTCGTTTAACCCATTATCAGCTAGATTCGAATAGCAAAACAGCCACGGGCAAAAATATCCTAGTGCGCCCAGTCACCTTGTAAGAAAATTACTATAATTATTTAGAGATATCACTGAACAATATTAATATTTTACATTGAAAACTCAATTAATGGCACTTTAGCACTACTATAATCGTAATATTAAAACGGCAACCTTTGTGCGTTGTTTATTATATTAAAGGTGTGTTAAACCATCTAATGGCAATTATTTATTACGGCATTATTTAAGCATAGGTATTTCTAGTTACACTAATTTCATGAGATTAACTGTTTCCTTTTAGAATATTATATTATTACAATCGTCGCGGCCAGTATTCAAGATAAGTGTAATTTCATCTTCCACTCTATGATTTCATTGTTGTTAATTCAATTGAATGGAAAGATAAATGGCACCCATTTGAAATTATACCGATGGCAATCGCCATGATAAAGAAACGTTTATTATATAGATTGTGTATAAACGTTTAATAGTGTATGAACTACCCAGATAGCACAAAACATTCTGAGAATATTCCTTTTATTCAAGATTCAAGAAGAATATTACTGGAATATTCTATTCCATATATTTTTAAAGCCTACGAGATATATATGAGCATGTCAACTTTTAGTGTTACATCTATAAGTCGTTATTTTTGGTACAAGGCATAACCAGAGTGCAACCAACAGCTATTTTCCGGGCTGTGTGCTCCGCCGAGCGTTGAATTACGAATTACAAGCCTGACGCGCTAAGTGTAATGGTCACATATTACCAACATAACGCTTAAAGCTTCGATTGCAACAAACACCGGCCGACAGGCTACTTCCTACTTAAATAAGCTCTCGTCATTCTACACCACTTGCAGACTGCAGTTTGGAGCTGTTGGCTCTTATCAGTATAAGGTAGGTAGGTTGAAACGACAGACACGAGGATCTTCTGACTATATGACAGACCACAAATCCTTAAGATTGCGAAGTGCAACTTTCGTCGAGTTACAATTAATATAACTAGTTAAAAATCTTTGTGGGGTCTTATTCAAGAACAATTATTTGATGGATAAAAATTAATTATTCTTAAAAACCAAAAATATATTTAGTACAATCAAATAGTACTTTGACCTGGAAAAATTTCTCACTTGAATTTGTCATGCTCAACGTTATCAGGACCACTTAGAAGGTCTAAAACCAAAAAGGTGACCTCCCTCTTTTGCTTCAGTCGCCACCTTAAAAAAATTTTCAATCGTTTTATCTCGTGTTCTATTGGTCCCATAGAATAAGTTATTAAACAAAAAATGTTGTAAATAAAATTCTACATACTTTCGGCAATTGCCACGATGCTCAGAAGTTAATATTTCGAGCGGTAGAGGGCGCCGAAGTTATTACTAAAAAACCGTTTTTTTCAAAATTTAATTGGAAATCTAAAATCAATGGAATCGAATTTATTTGGATATGTGTGTATGAATTTCACAACACTGCTTTCAAAAACTGTTTTATGGTAACTTCTGCTCCTTTTACCGCTCGAAATATTAACTTCTCGGCATCGCGGCAATTGCCGGAAATATGTAGAATTTTATTTACAACATTTTTTGTTCAATAACTTTTTCCGTGCGACTAGAACACGAGATAAAGCGATTCAAAAATTTTTCAAGATGGCGGCTGAAGCAAAAGGGGGAAGGTCACCTGTTCGGTTTTCAAGACCACTTATCTTGATAACATTGAGCATGACAACGCAATTTTTTCCAGGTCTTGGGAATTTTTGGTACATTTTTACTGTACTAATTGTGTATCTCCTCAATATCCATTTCCTCGATTACCTTGAGCATCAGTTAGAGAAAAATAAAATAGTTACCCGTCGATACTGATAGGTTAGTTGTAATATAGTTAACACTAAGTAGTGAGTAAGTACGTCACAAACGCCACAAATACTCCCTCCTCTCCTAAACAAAAATTTTAACCAGCCAAGAAATCTATCGCAAACCTCACTTTTTTTGGAACTTCCTCATTATCTAAAATTGAACTTTCATTTAACAAGTATGCAGGTTTTGCCTTGTCTAAACTGATAGTAACATCTCTATCTTGTTTGGTTATCGTAATTACCTTTTCTGAACGAGATGCCACCATAAAAGATCTTTCATATGGTGAAGATAGTGGTTTCAACTCTTAGAAAAACATATTCAGATTCTTGAATGTCAGGACTGACAAATGGTTTCTTGAGTGAGTGATGTTTTGTGTCTATTGGTTTAAAGTTATGAAAGCATTCTTTTAATTTTGATATAAAAACAGAAATATCTGTGTCATGGTGAGAATTACCAAAAAAATCTCCTGGAATGCGTAAAGCTTGTCCAAAAACAATTCCCGCAGAGGAATATTTTAAATCTTCCTATGTAATGGTTCTAAAACCCAGTCAAATTACTGAAAGTTCTTCTTACCAATTACGTGAATTAGCTCTGGTTGTCAAAGTTGCTTTCAACGTTCGATGAAATCTTTCAATCATACCATTGCTTTGTGGGTGATATGTGGTTGTATGTATTCTATGACAACCGAGGAATTTTGTAAATTCTGAAAATAATCGTGATTCGAATTGCACGCCTTGATCTGTGGTTATATAGAGAGGAACCCCAAAACGGTAAACATATTGTTAAAATAATATTTAACTACTGTTTCTGCAGTGTAAAAGATATGTCTCTGGCCAACGGGAAAATTGTTCAATCGCGAGTATGTGAGAGCAACCGCCGGAAGAGGGTAATGGACCTATAATGTGATGTGAATGTGTGCGTATCTTGAAATGAAATGTTTTCTTAACCGCCTCTTAAGTTACCGAAGTAACCCCCTGGAAGATCTCAAGGATCTTGTACTAGGCAAAGAGAGACGAGGCCCTACAGTTTAATGTGGACTCCGAACCACTCTTGGGGCAATTTTTTTAATGAAAAATTGTTTCGCCTTGCGGGAATCGAACCCACTTCGCTAGGCAACTCAGATTGCTAGCCAGTCGCTTTAACACACTGAGCTACCATTCCCCATTCTAGGTATATCAAATTTACCTATCGGAGTCTGTGAATTTTTTATGCTTGACAATTAATACAATTTTTGGTCCATAAAATGCAATCTGTATTAATTTTAGGCCAAAAATACTTAATAGTTATTAACTTTTTTGTTGCCCCATACACCAGAATGTATTAAATTATGAAAAATTTCAAACACGATCCGTCTAAATTTCTTAGGTATATAGGGTCTAACATTAGAAGTAGGAATTTCACACCAAATTTTATTGTTTGAATTTGAAATATAAACTTTCTTTAAAATTAAATTAATATCTCGATTTTCAGAAGTTTGTTTTTGGATTAATATTTCTAATTCTAAGTCACCTATCTGTTCATTCTTTAGAAGTTCTAAGTTAAAATTTGATAGATTATTAGAAACAACATGATTTATGTTTAATGTCAAATCATTGATTTGATTATTGTTTACTGATTTTTCATTATCTGTCAAACATAAAATTATTACAAACTTTTACTGTATATAAAACAATATACTGTTATAAGTCCTTATAACAAAATTGGTAGCTATTACTCTTAAAAGATTTGCTCTATAAACATTCTTACAACTTTTATAAAGCTTCTTAACATCTTTCAAAAATCTGAATTTGATGAATTAATAGAGCAAAACACTTTGCTACAGGCCTATCCCATTTCGTAGGATGTAGAAGCAGTTGGTAATAAAAATGTGTAAAATCCAAAACAAACATTTTAATTTATAAGAGCTACAAAGCTCATTAAAACCGGTAAGAAATAATTTTGCAACATTATAACGCCTTTAAATTTCGTCTGTTTATCTTTTTGCTTAAGCATGTACGTATTTTGAAACTTACATGTCAATGTAACAAGCGAGAAATTAATGAGAGAAAGTTACAAGTGTAGATAAAGCCTTCGGTTCAAAGTAATGTATAATAAAATAGTATGTGACAATGCAAAAATCGCAATGTGGAAACAAAAAAACGCAATCAACTTTTGTTTAACATTTAACTTATCAAGAGCTATCTAATAATGTATTAGTAAAACTTTGATTTGTCATTGTGTTGAATAAGTTATAAGACAATATGAAAGTTTTAAATTAAGGGGATTCCCCTACTTCTATTGTCCATTGAAATATAATCTCACATTTGATTTGTCACTAAATAGTCGCATACGGAAAACATTTCATTCCATTCCTAGGTGAGGAAGTACCCAATAGTTCTATGCACAAATCTTATTTTACCATGTTACTGAATGGCTTGGAGCAAATAACCGCGGTTCTTTTGTTACGTATAATGCATAAGGCGATATATAATACTTCTTTTAAAACGGAAGGACGGAAAAATCATTGCCACCTTGTACATTTAATTGGTAACAAAAACGTTAATTAAAGGTATTTCTGGATTGAGATACAAACATTTTATAAATTTTGACAAATCGTTGTGCTTATAATATAATTACTTGCGTTATTATATATAGTTAGAACACTATTTAACCTTATTTGCTATAGCCTAGATTACACACGCATTCCGCAATGCCCTGAGAGCAACTTTCTATTAGTTTTGTGAAGTTCGAGATGAAATAGAAATCATATTCGGCTCCACCTTGACCACTATTTAATATTTAATTTGACCGCTATTACGTTTTCGTGTTTATATGTTTAAAAGCAACAATTGTCACCAATCCGGTTAAACATTGCTAATCCATTAATCTTTTACAATATTTGATTTACTGATTAGGTATAGACGCCAGCGACCCAAAATTATACAAACCTAGCGCATGCAAAGCAGGGTTGTAGAAATTTGTGTAGGTGGCAATAGGTAAATTTAATAGCATTTAATAATTGAATTATGATTTTTTTATTTAATATTGCAGGTCCAATAAAGTCGTGAGAAATTCATACGAAATGTAATTTAATAAATGTGAATGTAATGTTTAAATAATAATAACGAAATATTTGACTTGTTATATTCTATTCAAATGGCAGGTCTATTAAGTCAAAAAATAATTTGCAATAAATTTATCTCCATAAGATGATACGCAAGTCTTACTACTAGGACTTAGAAATACTGCCTTGAGCTGGATCAGTTATTTGAACTCAAAGACTCACAAAGTTAAACTTGGAGTTCTTCAGGGTTCGGTACTAGGGCCTCTACTATTTGTTATTTATCAATGACCTTTCAGCATAATAGAGAATGACGGACATGTTACTATGTTTAGAGGCTGAAAATTTCATATGCTACGTCCGTTTTGCAACTTGCACGTAAAAAAAAATGCAAGCGGGTTTTACCTTGAATGCCAGTTTCTGCTTTAAATAGTAGAAACGCCATTTTCTCGCTCGAGATAGAGTCAGAGCAGACGGTTTATTACCAGGGGTCGAAGCTTTGGCTAGCATGGGATGGACAGCAGTAATGCCTATAACACTTTCACAATAATGATTAACAAAATATATAACGCAAATTGGATAAATTATTACAAAAATAATAAATGTGTAGTAAAGTAAAAATACCTACTACTAAAGTCCAGTAGTATTCCATGGTTTCCTATGAAAGGAAATCGATTCATTGCCACCAATCAAGGTGCACAATGTGCGCTTCCAAATCAATTGAAAATGTCCTATAACTTGCGACATAATACGTCTGCGATCGGAAAATGCAAAATAAAATCTGTTACTGCATTAGAATGACCCACTAAAAGGCAGCGTCTCCTATAAGTATTTCCATGAGAAATAACCCGAATCAAGTTAAAATAGAATGTAAATGGCGGACGGTTCAATTGGAGTGTCCCACTTAAAGGCAGCATCCCCAAATGAGTGAAAGATATTAATTTGTGAAAAATGGTCCTCAGATAGCTGATAGCCGCGTTGGTTAAGGCGCGAGGTGATAATTAATCAAAACGGGTAACGAGTTACCAGGTGCGAAACCCGGCACTATCACTACCGGAGGGTATGGATGTCCGTCTAGGCGAGGAAATATAACACAAAAATATCCCCAGCCTACAATTTTTTTTGCAGTAAGGAGGATTGAGATGGGGTTTTTGCATTCGAATCGTTAACTCGTCTCGAAACTTTGTGCCATATTTGGTCTTGCATTTTTTTGAAATTGCATTGCTGCATCGAAAAGTGCATTCTTATAAATGCATCTTTTCAAGTGAAAAAGTCCACATCTTCCACAAAAAACACCCGAATCATACGAATTTCAGTACCGGGGTTTTTCTGAGTCGCTGGATCTGAATATGATGTCCAAATGAGCCCCCTGTGCACCTGGAGGTCAGAACGGCATCAGGAACGTCATTACCTGGAGTTCCCTGTAAACTCATGGGAAATCGATCGAAACTCGTTACGCGGGGGTTTTCCGGGTCGCTCGTCCGGAATCTGACATCGGAAACCTCCCCCGGAGGACCTGGTGCGCGTGACCTGGCTAATAACGTCATCTTCTGGAGTTTTACTGAAATTACTTATCAAATCGAACGAAATTCGTTACCCGGGGGTTTTTGGGGTCGCTCGTCTCGAATTTGTCAGCGGCAACCTCCTCCGGAGGACCTGGTGCGCGCGACCTGTCTAATAAGGTCATCTCCTGGAGTTTTACTGAAATTTACGATATTTACGAAATTTTTACGATATCTTTATTATAATTGATACAGCAGCTTGCAGGTTACGAGCAAAACTTTTCGTCAAGATTTAACTTTAAAGGGCAACATCGTATGAAAAAAAACTGCACAAGTCATTTTTAGTGTCATCTTGAGCCAAACTATAACCCCAAAGTCCATACTCCAGACACATACTGTATGCTTATTTTTCTTCGGAGAACAGAGATTATTCATATGTGCCTACTTGAGATTACACTGAATAAAATAGATCGAACGAGTTATTATTATTTAATTTTATATTACCATATGTGGGTCAAGGAACTAATTAAAATCAGATTGTACCGATATGGTTTCTGTATGTAGGTTTCCGGTAGACAGAATATTAAGAAACAGAAAGGGAACAATATGACATGTATTTGTGGCTTGCATGAACTTGCAACTATCAAATACAAAAGCGATATCATGGACAATTAGAATGTAATGTAAGAGGAAAATGACACAAATGAAATTAATACCTATGTTTATTTCCTTCAGCATATATTAAGTCAGAATAATCGGAATTATAACTTATCTGGATTATCAATAGCTGTTTTATATACCAAAGGTAAATAGTTCGAGAGTTTGGAGGAAAATTCTTACCCCATCTATTTTAAATGGTATTTGAGAACGTAGACAGTGATAGCCTAATTGGAACAATGATGCTATTGAATAAAAATTAAGATTGTTCTTGTAAATGAGAATATCTCTCACCCAGATTTATTCATCAGTATAAAATTCACATCAGCTAATAATCATAAAATTGAATTCAATCAAACTATTATCATCCGTCATAAGAAACTGCAAATCATTTCTTGATATGAAGTATCTTAAAATATTATATTGCTTTTACGTAAGATTACAACTGGAGTATGGACCTATTGTTTGAAATATTGATTACCTTGACACAAAAATACGTTGAATCAAACTTAAAAAGATTTTTAAAAGATTTGTAATTTAAGGCTAAAAGAATATATCCCACGAGAGAGGTGAATGATAATCTTCACTTAAGTACATGTCATTCCGAAAGTTTAGAGTTTCAGCCAATTTATCCTTACAAATAATGAAATTAATAATCTGTAAAATTTTCCATGACACGACATACTATTTCTCCTTGTCAGTACGTTTCAATAAAAGCCATTTTTATTTTTTTATACAAATTATTTAATAAATTAATATTATATGAAACATCTAGCAAATTAATATTATATGAAACATCTAGCTAAGGTACAATTAACATAATATTTGTACACGTTCATATGCACGGGCAACTTTTATATTTTCAACAACACGAGAATTGTCAGAAATGGTTATCCACCATCACGTGGACAGGCAAACTGTAGCCACCTTTGTCTGTATGATAATATCTACTACGCCAATAATTAGATTAGATGCAAAAAAACCTGAGGGTTAGGTTAGGTTTTCACAGACAGGCGCGCCGCATAGAAAACCTTATTATACCTCATGTAATATATCTGACAGACAAAAATGAAATTTTACAAAGTGCCTATATTAGAAATAATGCATTTAATAGATACACATCTGGAATTTTTTAATATCAAATTTTGTACTCGTATTGTAAATGAGCTAAATCAAATATATCTAACAGAGCACCTTGGGGAGGGATCAAAAGGGTATTTCAACATCTCCCTTTGAACACGTATCCTTGAAAATATTTGTAAAAAGGATAACTTACTTTTATAACTTCTGCAAGGAGTTATATAGGTTTCAAATTTAGCAAAAATCTATCACTAAACATTTGAAGTCGAATGTTGTTAATTGCAACAATATTTTGAATTCTTAATCCCATGTTCAATAAAGGAGCTTAAGATTCTAAACACATAATTTTATACATCAAATTATTATCTTTCATATTATGAAGACAGGATCAATTTTATGGAGCGTAAGGACACTCAACTACCTAGATATAATCTTGATGATTACCGTCCCGCTAAGGTCTAATTTAATTGGTGTAGTTAAGTATTTTTAGTTGCATTAAACGTTCTGAATCACCGTTTTTCAATAGAAGTATACAATACTATAATTAGTGAAATATTTATATAAAATAACCATTAATTCTTATCATTCAAAAATGAATTTTAAGAGGACAAGTAAATCCAACTTTCGATTTAATTTCTTAAATGTGCCTATAATCTTTAGTATGGATTAGATCGGTTCTTTGTGCAATTCTTTTATTATTATTAAAGTAACGAAAATATCTGAGTAAGTGTTAATGTGAATATACAGGGTGTCTCACCGGGAACTGAATCGTTTGATATAGAAAAAAGTACGCATCAGAAAATTTTGAAAATTTAGATAATTACTAATGTCGGTGTGGCCAATCCAACTAAAATAATTACAAGCAGCTGGCACTTCCGCTTATACCGGAAGTCGATATCGACTTGCTTATTTCAAATGGACCACCCTATATATTTTAGGATTTTCGAAAAGAGCATAAAATTCTGAGTCGAAAATATGTAGCATATCCTACACCTAAACCTAGCCGTTTCAGAGATATTTGACATTTTATAGAAAATTTGACAGGTGCAACGGTTTGCAAGAACCGTTATAACTTTCTTCGTGTAAAAGATCCTCATTTGCTTCTTGTCGCCTAAAAAGAACACAAAGAGAATTACGTTCTACTACTGAAATAAATTCAATAATATCATACCAAGTGTTCCGTTTTTCGCGTTACATTTTGTCAACTTCAAACCGCGAAAACTTGTTTAGGTCAAATGGAACACCCTGTATTTTTTTACGTCATTCGGCATTTATCAGCAAATTCAAGAGGTCCGGAATCTTCAAAAAATATCTTTTAAGCTTTATTTAATGTAATTTTAATGCCCGCATATCTCGACTTGATGATATAATAGAAAATTGTATGCTTTTTTTCTGGAGCATCTGATACTAATTTAGTAATCTGCTGCAGGTGTTTTTTTTATAACACCTCGTCATGAAATCGGAGCTACGGGCATCCACTCTAATATTAAGCCAAGCGGTGTTCGTATAAAAAATTCTAATCAGAAATTCATCGTGTTATATTAATTACCTTATGAATATAAGACATTACATAAATGGGCATGCTATTTAGTCCACAGGATCTAGCATGTATACCTCAGAAGCACGCGGAATTATTTAACAACATTAATGCTAATATTAATCAAACAATTGCACCTTTACAAAGTATTCATTTAATATACCTGTACAGTCGACCTTGCTAGTAAATTTAAATAAATATTGAACAATATTATTAAACATTGCTGTCAGCTTTCGTTCCGTATTTAATCAAGCACGCGCGGTTCTTGGGATCATGCTTGCAATACTCCAACTCGTAATTCTATCAGCTACTAACGGCCAATGCCACACAACTTCTTGTTACTGGTAAGAAAGTTAAAAGATAGTCAGGACGTTTGAATTAAAATTTATTTGCCTGTAAACGTTAACTATGCTCAGTTTCAAAAGGTATAATAAATAAAAATAGGACGGCACGATCGGGATATTGTGAATGTAGTGAACAGGTCCATTAAAATGGATTACAAACGTACACAAAACACGTGCATGGTTAAAGAAAAAATAATTTTCTTTTGTAATGCCAAATGACATTCACAGTGTGCAATAATTTCTTTATTTCACGCTTTTTGCCGCATTTTTATAAAATTATATTTTCTAATTTCGAATGGCGATACAAAAAATTTTGTAAATAACTTGGGACTAAGATGTGTTTTTAGTCACTTGTTATATAAAATATTATGGAATTTTGAGACCAATATCAGAAAAAAATAATCTGTGACCAATCAGAAATTTATACGCATAATCTTTTAAATCAGTATCAACATGGATTTGTTAGAGGTAGATCCACTGTTACAAATTTGTTCTGTATTACGCAGTATATTGCAGATTCGATTGAACTGGAACTCCCAGACTGATGTCATCTACACTGATTTTTCCAAGGCATTCGACAGGCTGGATCATAACATTCTTATTATGAAACTTCAGGCTCATGATTTTTCGATAAACATGCTTAATTTTTTCTCTTCATATCTTAATAATCTAGTATGTTGAATGCTCTGGTTATGTCAGTGGAGATCTTAGCGATGTCCGGTGTCCCACAAGGATCAAATCTGGGTCCACTACTCTTTGATATATTCATTAACGATATAACTTGTGACTTAAATGTTAACTGTCTAATTTACGCAATGATTTGAAAATATATTGCAATATTAAAAACAATGAGGATAGTATAATTCTCCAAAATAATCTTGATAAAATTATGAATGGTGCTATGCTAACAAATTATCATTGAATGCAGCTAAGTGCAATGTGATGACATATTCTAATAAAACTAATGTAACTACCTTCAACTGTTCTCTAGATAACATACATTTAAATAGGCCTGAATCTCATCAGGATGTAGGTGTGACCTTTGATGAAAGCTCTTCTTTACTCATCATATTGGCAATTTAACTTCAGATTACTTTATAGCTCTGGGGTTTATTATTAGAAACTCAGCTGATTTAACCGGCATTAGTACGTTAAAGTTGCTACTCTTTGCATTTGTAAGATCACGACTTGAGTATGGCTCAATTATTTGGTGTCCTAATAATATTTATATTCAAAATCTGGAAAGAGTCCAGCGAGGATTTCTAAAATTTTGCTGTTATAAAGAAGTTAGTATATACCCACCGGTAGGTGTGCCTAACTCAGAGTTGCTTGACAGATTTTCCCTAGACAGCCTACAGATTAGGAGAGAAATCTCAAATTATATTTTTGTATAAATTATTAAACAACATCGTAGTAGACTGTCCCCAAATTAGTCAATGTTGAATTTTCATGTACCGAGGTCGCCACGTGAATGGACAACTTTTCATCTAGATACCCCCAGAACTAATGTAAAAAAGTTTTCCCCATTACACGGAATGCGTACGTCTTATCACAATAGACAAGATGCTATAGACATTTTTTACTGCAGTTAAGAAACCATAACGTTATTTACGATATTCACGGTACTGTATCTCTTTTATTGTATTATATTCATATTAACTTATTAACCTATCAATTTTTAGTCTTTGTATTCTTTTGATAACCTACAAATGCTTGTACTAATGAAACTGAAATAACACCCAGGGGCTTTTCAGAATAGAGACGATTTATAAAGTTAACATTAACATAGCTCAAGAAAACGAATCTTCAGAAAATGAGCGAATTAACAGTTATTTTAGTTTTACTAGTTAAGTGAGATGAAAGGTAAGCTAATCAGTATTAAAAAATAAAAGATACTGTACTGATACAGATAAATTCAAAATAGTTTTTTTTGGCGCCATCAATTTTTGAATTTTTATGTCACGTATAAATAGAAAACACCGTTTAAGGTACAAGAAATTAAGACTCACCAGGAAAAACTTAGATAGCACAAAGTATTTCACAGATGAAAAAATAATATGCCTTTCAGAGCAGCCAGTTTTTTTAAATTTTAATCGTCTTATTTAGATTACCGGAATTTAGCATTAGCTATTCCACCATTCAATCAGGACACATCACATAGACAATTACATAACTATTTCCTACGTACGACAGTGCCATCTGCCGTAGCTGAGACTCGAACTTAAGAGTAGCACAACGACTAGCTGTGTTGCCTTTCACACAACGCCGTTAAATCCACTGCTTCCAGCTCAGTAACAGTTTAAAATCGCCACTAAACATCCATACCTTAGCCAGGATTCGAACCCGGAACTCCTTGGTCTCAACCCTAACGCGTAACCTAATGATGAAAATTTACAAAAAAGAATCATAAAATCGCATATTTCGTCGGTAATAATAATATATTGTAGAGGATAGGATAGCAAGGTTTTTAAGACCCATTTATTGCAACATATACGAGAAAAAAAAACGAAATCTGATTAATATCTCGTTTTTTCGAAATATTGCATGCTTTGAATTCGAAGATACTATATTATTACAAGAATCCATTCATTTCGGGAGCTTGAGCCCAATAGTTGTCGAATTGTGTCATGGGCAAGTCTCGTTCTTATGGGATTAAAAGTCTTGGAACACCAAGACCTTTTTTGCCCCTTCTCATGCCATGTGATCTGCTTCTTCGTAGATCCAGACAAGTTTGACCAAATTGTATGTCTACAACTTTCAAATACTTCAGTACCAGCATAGAGATCACTTTATTTGATTCAAGAGCCCTCAAACTACCTGGACGATTCCATACCCTCGGAACCCAGAAGATGCCTTTCATCGTGTTCCCCATTATCTCGATTAGAGAACACGACTGTATATCAAATATGTAATGGGGAATACCAGTTACCTTCTGACTGAGTCATAACCTGGTTCCTCATGAGTACAGCTAAAGCCTCTATGTATCCGAGACCCTGGTTTGTCGCATTTCACATTTCACTCTTAAACATTCTATTTGCTGCTTTCTTGTCTAAAGAGTGATCTTCGGACTTATTCTACACTTAGGACAGAAGATGCATAGGCTATTCTTAGTTGACCTTCCATGTGGTTCTTCCACGACAGTTCTAGTATTACCGCCAGATACATTCTCCTCTGTATGCTATCTGGCGGTATGTACCCGTAGGAGAAGGAAGTTGAGAACCTTTCTCCTTTTCGTCAACAACATTAGTCCTGTACTACCAGAGTTAATGGCAAACCTTTACATGCTAAAACAAACAAGAACTATATTAAAAGTTCATTGCATGAGTTCTGAAATAGTCTCCTCAAATTGGCCTTTTATGATGGCCAGGATCGTCTGCATATGCTTGTACATATCAGCGTATTTTGCTCAATTCGGCCAGTAGCCCGCCGATCATGAATTTCCAAAATAGTGGGGAGGTTATCAATTCTTACGGACACCCCTGGCCATAATTGTCTCATTGCGAAGTGGGATTTCGGTGTCGTGGGTACTCAACATGGACGATATCAGCCTAATCAGCCAGCCCGTCTTTGTAGATTACCCGGCTTGATACGAATGTTGGCTGGAGAAAATTGGTGACAGCACCAGTATTTCATCCTTTATATAAATTTCAATTAACCTATTCAGAACCTTCAAAACAAATAATGGCAGACTCGTCTAAATGCCTTAGTTTGGTCATATATGGTACGGCACCTCGTTGGTCGGAAGACCGCCTACACCACTCTCCAGAACATTGACATATATTCTAAAGCTAGGCAACACTTTGGAAAGGGGAAACAATTGAAATAAATAACAAAATTGGTCAGGTCACTCATGAACAAGCAAAATAGGTAATATAATAAATAATATCACGTGCATACATTGGAAAACAAACCGTTTAAGTATTTGGCAATATCTCGATAATTAATTTATGTAGAGAAAGTTAACCGCCAACTTTAACTACGGCCCTATTTCTTATAATTAAAATAGTGAAATATCCGTTACTTTTTACATTTTTCTTTTCATTTTCAAGGAGGGAGTAGTTATGAAATTTCATACTGGTTCTAAGAGAGTATCCATGTGTTAAATTTAATCAAAATTATTAGAGACCTTTTAGATAAAACATTAATTCTTTAAATTTTGCCCCCACAGCCTTTTTCCATGCATCCGCTAGGAGCAACTGGCTTGCCATCTACTACTGATACTAAGGAGTTTATTTAATTCTTTATAATTTGCCCCCCTCCCAGCTTCCATTCTTGAATTTTGTAGAAGTTGGTCTCTTGAATCGATACGTAAATTAATAAGTAGGTATTTAAAATAATGTTAAAATAATTTCAATATAGTAAATCGAAAACGTTTGCCCAAAATACAGTGGTTAAATTCATATTCTTCAGTGCCAATACCGCCGTACTAAAGATCATTTCGCAATTCCATATCAGTAAGTAAATCAATTTATTTATTGTAATTTATAATCAACGATAAATCAAGGAGTGATACGGGTCTTAAGAATAAGCTAACTATAACAGCGCTTGCGGATGGTTACAAAACGCTGAAATTTTCCCCTGAAAGAACCGTGACCTATACCAAGAATGCAGGAAGGTTGTTTCAGAAAACAGGCATTTGCTGCGCGAACTATGCCGTTTTATTTCAAATTGAAATTCTTATCGCGACCACACCTGGGGAGCTGCCAATGACGACGGACGATAGTCGAACCAAATATTTTTATTTTCCACTTTGGAATGTCTAATAATTATACAGGGTGAATAGTAAAAAATACTCCGATGAAAATTACCATTTATCAAGACATTTCAGTTTTTAAAATATATGGGTGAAGAGCTATTTTCACGATATTCAGAAAAACATTATACATATGTGGGTGATGTTAAAATTTTTAAATTAATTTATTGTATTTCCTTTTAAAGCTGACAGATTTTGTCAACACAAAACATTGAAAAATTTTATAAGAAAAACTTGCTTAGATTTAAGAAATATGACGTGCCAAATTTGATAACTATACCTATGCACATTCTTTTATTTATAAGATTTTAATGTTTTAATGCTGTAAATTTAATTAACCTTCAAAATAGTCACAAAGAATTTAAGAAAAAAGTTGAGATGTGTGCTGAAAATGGGGGAACATGGTTATAGTATAAATAAATTTAAATTAGCAATACATTTATAATATTAAAAGACATTCAAACTTTATAAATAAAAAAATTGTTATCCAAATTGGTTTGTTATGTTTTTTTAATTCTAAGCAAGTTTTTCTTATAAAATTTTTCAATGTTCCACACAGAAAGGCAGTGCAGTTTACCTGATGCGATTTTTATTTTTAAGCTCCTTCTATAAATTTTTCAAACGCTAACGTTTTAAAGACGGGTTTTGGGTAAAGCAAGAGCAGAATACAGTAAATTGTGTTTAAAATGTCATTTATACTTTAGAAAAGTACGTTTCCGGAGATATGGAAATTTTCAATTTTGAAGTGTAATTCTCCAAAGGACTTGGGAAACTATCGACCGCGGTTGTATTTCATGCAACTTTACCTTATATGACCAAATTTATCCGCAGGTTAAACCTTTCATATCACCACAACAGTGTGACTGTCTTGAAAAACGCTCAACAACGTCAAAGCTCACAATAATAAGTCAGTTTATCTCAATCTCACTGGATAATCGAGAACAAATCGATGTAGTAGTAATTTACACGGGTCTTTCAAAAGCATTTTACCGAATTGATCATTCCACTTTATTAAATAAATTGGATATACATATTCGGGTATAGTACTTCACTGGTTCACCTGTTTGCTTCGTATCTAAAAGATCGTCTACAATTTGTTGTATATAATGGATTTAAATCTAACGTGTATGTTTCAACGTTTCGGGTTCCACAAGGATCCAACTTGGGGCGCTCTTATTTATCATTTTCATTAACGATCTTTCAGAAATGTTAAATTGTAACAATCTTCTTTTCGCTGATGATCTGAAGTTGTATGCAACTGTCCAATATCTTAGTGACTGTCTAGAACTTCAATTGCAAATCGACACTGTGGAAAGCTGGTGTAATGATAACATATTACTTATGAATGTGTCCAAATACGTAGAATCGAGCCGGTATCATATGAGTTTACTTAAACAGCGTCCCATTTTCTCGATGTGCTTCTAGTTAAAGACCTTGGTATTTTCTTTGATTGCAGACTATCCTTTGGGGGACATATTCAACAAATTACTACTACTGCGCTAAAAATGTTAGGTTTTATTATTAGAAACTGCGGATGTTTTTTTAATCTGACTGTTCTTAAAACACTTTACTTTGGTTCGCTCTAAACTTGAGTACGCATCATTGTTTTGGTATCCCCAATACACTTTACAAAAAAGGCACTAGAAAGTGTCCAGAGGCACTTTTTGAAGTTTTTAGTTTTTAAGTACGAGGGTACTTATACTGAAAGGGGCAACGATCATGGAATTGCTATTCAGATATGATGTTGCAACATTAGAACATAGAAGGATAATTTCTAGCATTATCTATTTATATAAACTTTTATATAATCTAATAGACTCATCAACTCTGCTTCCCGAGTTTATTTCCATGTTCCTAGACCTAATTCGCGTAAAAAATTTATGTTTTACAGTACTACTTCTTGAACTAATGTACTGACAAAATCTGCCATGCATATTGTGTGTAATAATTTCAATAAAATATATGATTTATGCGATATTAATTACTGTAGTCTAGGTCAAATTTTGCAAGCATCTTTCCGATCTTCAGCACGAGTCTGTTTAATTATATTTAAGTAATCACCACTGAAGTAGTATTTAGCAGTGTTTTCTTTTTCTGCATGTTTATTAATAAATAAATAATACCGCTTAGCCGTGGATACATTGCATAACAAAATAGTTCATTCTGCATACAACACAATACGCTACTTGTCTTCGCGCACGTAGTCTATATCTATCTAATATACTTAAAAAGCAATCATCGAAACATTTTTTCAAACAATTTATCACTTATTAAGTTGGTGTAACACATAGCTGAATAGTTCATAAAATTATAATGTCTTGCTATAACATGTTACGACCGTACTTAATGAAAAGACAAAATTCTGAAATTCACATTTAAAGCACTTAAAAATTGAAAGTTCTTTACAGTAACGTATATTCTCCGGACGTAGTTGGCAGTCTCCTAGGTTGTTTTAACAAAGATTTCCCACAATAATATTTACCATCTTCAGATTCTCGCTGATGGCTGCTTACTCCTACTCACTGCTAAAACTCTTCTGACGAACTGAACGGTTCAGTTAGAGCAGCGGCAAATAGGACAGTAGGTAGGTAGCCGCTCATAGGGCGCCAAAACCGTATATTTGAACATCATCGATTATAAAATAAATACACGCATATTTTCAGATTATACTAAGCAATCAGTAAAGCAACAATTCATAAAATAGAACGTTTAGAACTTCCCAAGAAAATGACGTACAAAAGGTACTTCTTGCTCATGAATGTTGTTTTAATGTTAAAATGGAAGTTTTGAATGTATACTCGGAACTTTTTTGTAAAATACAACCTTTGCAGTTTTTTTTTTACATTTTATTTAACGTCGGCCTATTTCTGCTAATGAGGCCTAACACCGACGCCTGTACGAGTTATCTCCAACCAGGAATTTTGCCGAACCTCCTTAAGAAGAGTAGGGATCTTTTACTTGCCTAACATTTAATAGACAAGGGACAGATAGCTTTATATCCCCTCCGGATGATGGTATATCCCTTACACAACCCTCACCTAAGATTGCATAGCTTCCGCGCATACACTGATATACAAGCCGCTACGAGATGTGAGGCTAGGACGCGGTCTTCCTTGTGAACACGAACATACCCTCGGCTTGGCGAAAATAAAATAAACTGGAGCTTATGAGACTTCGAGGCGTCCGTGCACTTATTCCGAGACTTATTCTTAATTAGAAGATTAATTTATTTAGAATTTATTATGACTTTTTACACTAGGGTCAATAGCTCCACCCTGTGTATATATATGGAGCACTTCGTTTTAGCAGGAGTTCGAAAAACACTTTTAATTGTCTGCAGCAGTTGTATTTTAGTATCATCCTGTATATTGTTTCTGGAAATAACACAATTGGTTTTAGAATGAAAATTATAATATTTAGTCCATTTAACGAGGTAGAAAAAAGGCGAAAACATCAAAAGTCTGTGGGATCTTTTGCAATACATTTCCTCCCCTATTTTCGAGGGTGAGAAAAATGATGGTGATGGTTTCGAGTTTTGAAACCCTTGCGTGCTGCCCCTATCAAGGAAAAACCACCCCTGTTTGCGGATTCTCGGTTTTGGGCTTGCGAGGGATCGTCGGAGCGGGTTTTTTTTGGGGTGACGAAGAGGGGGTAGTTTTTCTACGTAGGGAGTAATTCTAGAGGGTAGAATGAAAAAATACCATCATCGTGATTGCAGCCCTCAAAAATCCGTGAGAAGCCCGTTTCCCTGTTTTTCGAGTTATTTCGGTTTTGCAGGCAGGGTAGTTTCATCCCCCGGGGGCTGCTTAGGTCAACTGTGGTTTAGTAATGGTTAGTTTCCCCGATATTCCCATAAAAATCTCGGGTGGTCTTTATACGTTGGGTAGTTTTGGGGAGGGTAGGGTGAAAAATAGCACCTTCATCATGATCCCTGCCCCCGAAAACACAAAAAAACCTTATCGAGTCCGTATTTTCTTATTTTTTGGAGATATTGCTATTACGGGCGGGAGTAGTTTCAACCATCGGGGGTCGGTCCGGGGTACTCTAATGTAGGTTAATTGAATTTATTGTTATTCCCAAAAAAAAAAAAAAAAAATTCGATTCGACGATCCCTCGCAAGCTCAAGAAATAGAAGCTGAAAATTGGTGTGGTTTTTCCTTGATAGGGGTAGTACGCAAGGATTTAAGAACTCGAAACCATCACCATAATTTTTTTCACCCTCGGAAACGGAGGAGGAAATGTATTGCAAAAGATCCTACAAACTTTTAATGTTCGGGACCTCGTTAAATGGACTAATTTGTTTAAAATACGGAACAGAGTTCGATGCAATTAAAATTAACGCGAGCGTTTATTATTTAACAGGGTTGTGAAAAGGTGACTTTCCAACAACGAAAATACCGTCTTAGGAATAATAAATTAACTCGTATTTTAATTAGATTTGAAAGTATGAAAAAAATCACTTTTTGGCGAATGCGCTAGGGCAGAATAGTTGTGGTTTTTTAATTGGAGCGGTTGTAGTGGGTCAGACTTAGAACATTACGCGCACCGGAACTAACATGCACGAGCTTCGCCGCGCTCGGCCTTTTATATGTTTCGCATCGTTTCGTTTTTCGTGCACCGCGAGTCTCGCACGATTGTCGTTTTGTGAGCTGGAAATGTCCCCACCTATTCCGTGCGTGCGGGTCGAAAGCTACACCCCGTAAATAGTCTTTTTTGAAATAATGACACTTTGTTTTAAACGGAACGAACAAGTTATTCATTTAAATTTAAATTAACAGTTTCGTACGTGTTGTATTTTGTTGAACAATAATTGGGAATAGATAACTATTCAACAGCACAAATTCAGTCGTGTATGAATTTCGCGAAAAAATAAATTATTAAAAGTTTGTCTTAAACTGTTCTGAAAAAATTCACTTTTTGTTGGAGCCGCGAAGGCGAATACTTAAAATCACTCTTTTTAACCAGGTTTCAGCCTGGGAAGCTAGATCTCAACAGTTAGTCACGAAAAGTATGCGGGAACCGAAACAGGGAAGCCTAACTAGATGGTGGACAACTACAACTTAAGTAAAATAGGAACCGAACCGAATTCACTAGTATATTAGCTTATTTACACTTAAAATCACTCTTAAAATAACTACTTGGGATAACACTCGCGAAAACTTAATATATGAGTCACTGTCAATTTCTGAACTTGCTTTGGGTTCGCGGTGTTCCGGTATTTATATGTTTAAGGACGGTTGCGTTTTCGTCCCGTTTTAAGATCTGGAAAAAGCTGGATATCGCTCCGTGCGGGAGACGATGACTCATCGATTGAAATATTGCGCAGTATTGCGCAATACTGTAAAAAAGTTGAAATTTTAAAATTAAACCTATATAAACGTGTTGTGCTTAAGAAGACGAATTTTTTTATATAAGGTTCATGTCTGAATCGATTTTGATTAAAAAGTTATTGAAGGTTTTTTATATCGAGAAATTGAGAACATATCGGATTACCCCGGGTAATGTAGCGTTAAAGCCACGCACGTACTATTAAAGTAGATAAAATTTGCGTGCCGGTGCTGGCAGGCCGAATGAAGCGAACGGAAACTATGTTTTAAGAATAAAGAAGGTTACAGATGTTGTATACAGGGGGTGATGAGAAAGTAAGGGGTAAAAATTTGTTAATATTTTAGGAAGGCTACGGATATTGTATACGGGGGCGATAAGAAAATATGGACAATAAGAAGTAATTACGAATGTCGTACACAGGGGCGATGAGAAAGTTAAGGATAATAAAGGTTAACGAAGAATTGAAAATGGCTGCGAAAGTCGTATACAGGGGGTGATGAGAAGTTAACCAAGAATTGGAACAGTTGCGAATGTTGTAAACGGGGGCGATGAGAAAGTAAGGATAAGAAGAATTAACTAAGAATTGAGAAAGGAGGCGAATGTCATATACGGGGGCGACGAGAAAGTATTGCTTATGAAAATAAAGTGGCGAATGTAATATACGAGGGATGGTCACTAATTATTGAAAATTTAAATAGAAAACAGGTTGTAGAAAATTAATGAACCGAAGTAAAATGTTGAGACTATAGGTACGGAAAGTAGTTTTGATTTTGTTGATGACCATAGGGGGGCTGTATTTTTAAGGGGTGTTTTTTGTAATGTTTTGTTTGTAAAATGACTAGATTGAATATTGAAAGTTCGGTATCGCTGAATTTAGGTTATTTTAAAATTGTCGAATGTTCGTGATTTTCTTCAGATTTTATTGACCTTGAATGTGGTTTTTTGATGTTTTTTTGTGTCTGGATGAATTTTTTTTTATCGTTTGCCAAGGTGGGTGAATCCATGTGTTTTTTTGTTAATTTTGAAATTTTTATATTTTATTTTTTTCGCTTGAGACAGGTCACCCATCTAGTGCAAGTAGACGATGTCCAGATCTGTCACGATGATATAAGTTGAAGACCTGAATTAATTTTACAGAATCCAGTTCGTTTAAATAAAAGATAGATACAACTGCATGTCATCAGTATTTTACAAAATTACTAATTATGATGGAGAACTTACCAAAACTTAGGCGTGAAGACGTAGGTAGATGCTATATAGATCCAAAGTGACTTACCTGCAACAAGATAAATAAAAAATAAATTAATTAAAATACAGGTTTAAAACAATCAATTAACATTGAAAGGACTTAATTTAAATAGGTTCCGAATAGGTAGAAATATTTTCCTCATACACGTCTGTATTTATGTAAGAAATAAATGATTGTATTTGTTTTATTCAAATATTGCATAAATTGGTGGTTTCTAATTTATGAGGTGTTTTGAATGTAAAAGAAAATATTGAAAGTGTAAAGAATCTGAAAACCGTCACCTCTTACGCATTTGTTTTATCCAGTACGGAATTTGATGTAGGTATATGTTTTTCTCCATGAACTTAAAAATAATTATTCTTAGATGATGCATATGAATGAAACTTATCCTTTGACCCAAACGACGCAACCTTGGACAATTTTATGAAAAACATTGCATAATAATCAAAATATATTAGTGTTTAACGATGAAACGTCCCACAGAAACAATGTAATAATCAGAAATTATTACTCTATTAACATTTAACCAAACGTTACATTGAAGAGAATTGTAAAACGAGCTCTTACCTATTTTATAGAAAAAAAGTAAATTATTAATAATGACAAGTTAATCACGTTTGAGGGTCGCAGTGATGACCAACGAATTATAGCATATGCATTATGTTTTACCAATTAACACAGTAGGATATACTGACAACCGATAGGCGCCATATAAATATTACTACGCGACAATAGATTCGCAAAAATACAAGGTTTGCCAAATGTTTCAATATGTTTATGGCGTCACTATTTATCCAAAATAACAGAAAACATCAACAGGATATGCTACGGGTATTTTATATATTTTTTAATTATGTATATATAAAAAATAATAAAATGGTAATTATAAAACAATATATAGCAATTTTGCCTTGTATCGATACTTTATTAGTAATAAATTATGAATAGCGCAGGTTTTTTGGACTTTTGGACTATTGCAAACCAGAATTAGTAGCTTAGTCACGATAAGGTATTTGTTAAAGTCGGACAACTTTAGCATATAGAACTTTGTTCAAGGTGGTGATTTTTCTAATGAAATGAATGAATAGGTAATTTCTTTTGATGCCATTTCCGAAATGGTTTTTATGGGGATCACTGTGGCGACTTTGTATTAGCATTTTTTCTATCGCAGAAGGGTATGTATATAGTCGATTTTTCAACCGTCCCCGTCGTCATTATGTTTTATGCATTGCTTAGAACGAATGCAGCGCGGTTCAATTTTTTCTTTTTTTACAAAATAAAAATACCTGATATTTACATTTAATAAAAAATTGAGGCCTATTGAGAGTTGCTTATATTAAATATACATACAAAAACGTTCTTGACAATGGGACAAGATTTGATACTGGAGGGTATAAATCTTTCTTCCAATGCAGTAGATATTTGCACTTTTTTCAGCTATTCTCTACCCACAATAATAATAATAATAATAATTCTTTATTAGTCCAAGAGATCATACAAATGATATGGGACAAGTCAAAAACAAGAGAAAAATGAAAAAAGAGGAGAATTTATGACAATACAAATTCCCTCACAGAATAGTAAGCTTCTTTAAGTAACATATTTTTAATAGTAGATATAAATTTTTTCACACTAAGTATATTTTTAGTAACGTTATCTAATTTATTATACAGTATGGCACCAATATAATAGGGATTTGCTGTGTACAGTTCCAGCCGGTGTATATTATACTGCAAATCAAAACCGTGACGTGTAGAATATTCATGAGAAACGTTTTGGAAGGTAAAGTCGGAAAGATGTTTTTTGACAAATGTTCGTATCTCTAAGATGTACAAAGATGGCAGAGTTAAGATTTTGTGCTTAATAAATGAAGGTTTGCACGATTCTCGATATCCAAGTCCAAACATAGCGCGTATGGCCCTTTTTTACAGTATAAAAACACGATCAGACATTGTGGAATTTCCCCAAAAAATAACACCGTATCTTAAACGTGACTCAAAATTAGAATAATAGAAATTTTTTACAACATAAGTACTGGATATTTGACACAACCTTTTCAACGCAAAACAGTTACTAGCACATTTACTACAAAGTGAATTGACGTGAAATTTCCAATCAACGGAAAGATCAATATATATTCCTAATAATTTAAATTGCTGTACTTGATGTATACTTTTACCATTTAGTTTTAATAAAACGCTAGATAAATAATTCGATGCGATGGGGTGAAATTGCAATGAGAATGTTTTATCTTGATTAAGAACAAGTTTATTTTTCCGAAAATAATTTGCAGCAGCAGATAGATTTTCATTTAGTTTGTTAATGGCTTCGTGCTCATTTCTGGCACTAACAATAATAGAAATGTCATCTGCAAATGCACTGTAAAATGTGGAGAATATACTTTCTATATCATTTATATACAGCAAAAATAATAATGGCCCTAATACACTCCCTTGAGGGACTCCTATATCAACCGATAGCTCATTTGATTTAACATTGCAAAAATCAACAAATTGCTTTCTACTATTTAGATAGGATTTGAGCATTTTTTGGCATTGACCATGTAAACCATAGCGCTCTATTTTTTTTTAATAAAATGTCATGGTCCACACAGTCAAAAGCCTTCGATAAATCCACAAATACTGCCATCACTTTGTTTCCTTGATCCAAATTTTTATAAATGTAATTTAAAATACTCGCAAGAGCGGATAAAGTAGAACGATTTCTATGAAAACCGTGTTGATTTTTAGATAAGATATTATAACTTTCAAGGAAATGAACTATTCTATTTGCTAACAATTTTTCGAAAATTTTTGAAAAAATGGACAACAATGAAATTGGTCTAAGAGAGTTTAAGTATATCAGGAAAACATTCTTGTAAAAAACATTCATTTATTAAATGGCATAATGGTGCAGCTAATAGGTGAGCAAATTTTTTTATAATTTTTGTTGAAAATAAATCAGGACCAACCGAGTTCGAGTTTTTTAAACTGTTTATAACATCAACCATTTCAGATTCTGTTACAGGATTAAAAATAAATTTAAAATTTGGATCATTTGTAGGGTTCAAGTATGGCAGATCTAGAGGGTAAGTATTTGTACTATTGACACTGGTAATATTATGATTCTGTAATAATGATCTAGGAAGGTTAACGAAATATGAGTTGAATGCATTTGCAATTTCTATTTTGTCTGACGAGATTTTATCATTAATTAACATACAATCTTGATTAAAATGGTCTGTTCTTGTTGTTACTGTATTATTTATAATTTTCCAAACAGTACTAGATTTATTCGCGAAGTTTAAAATGATATTGTCGAAATACATTTTCTTGGCATGTTTCAATACTTTATTATAAATAGATTTATATTTTTTATAATATTCTTTAGAAATTATCCCGACTTGCTCTAAATTGTATAGCTCTTTTAAACGTATGCTAGATTTTTTTATACCTAAAGTTATCCATCCCTTGTTGGAGTTTGAATTTCGTATATCTTTAGTCACTATTTTGAAGCTTATTTCATAATAATATTGCAAAATGTTTATAAACGTCTGAAATTTTTCATCAACTGAATTGGCGTTGAAAACATCTTGCCAATTTTCAGCCCTCAAAAAATTTTCGCACACACTAGTATTTTTCTTAGAGAAAGATCTAAAAGTATACAGATTATTTTCTATAATAGTTCCAGAAAAAACTATTTGTTGGCCAAAGTGGTCCGATAGTCCATTCCTAAGCATTGTTTTTACTTTTATATGACTATCAAAATTTGTAAGAATATAGTCAATAGCAGTTTCAGTTTTATTATAGTGAATTCTTGTTGTTTCCTCGAATGCAGTAGTTAAACAATATGACTTTACAAGATCTAATAATTCTGTGGTGTCTTTTGATTTATCAAATAAATCTATATTAAGGTCGCCGCATATAATTACATTGCAACATTTGTTCTTATTAAAAATTAAATTAAGACATTCTTCAAATTTTGACAGAAAAATATGCACATCTGAATCTGGTGATCTATACAAACATAAAATATAAAATTGCTTACTATTTACTGAAAATTGTATAGCAGAGCACTCAAAAAACTTATCTTGACTTAAAGATACTAAATTAGAGATTTCACTAGTAATTAATGATTTTTTTGTTAGTATTATTACACCACCGTTTAAAAAAGACTTTCTGCAATATGAACTAGATATTTTATAACCATTTAAAACAATACGATCTATTTCTTCTGGTTTAATATGGGATTCCGAAACACAAAGAATGTCTATTTGTTCTGTTGATAAGAGTACGTCTATTTCATCAAGCTTGTTTTTTATACTCTGCAAATTCTGATGCACAACACATATGTCCTCTTTGGATATGGTAAATTTTGATTGCTATTCAGAAGAATGTGAGAGACATGCCAAAGTTTTTTCCTTTATTTGATTCAATTTATTTAGGTAGGTTGGACAAGTTTTATCTTTTGCACAGTGGTTTATATCTAAATTGGTTTTATACACTTTGTTTGAGACAGTGCAGTTCGCACATTTCTGGCTACTGGACGTACAGAGTCGAGTTTCATGACCTTCAGCACATACGGAACATACCGGAAATTTTTTTGTGCAATAATGACCACTCTATTCAAAATATTAATAATTGTCATCAACCTAATTCACATTTTATTTATTTATTCATTTATATAAAATATCCAACGAGTACATAACCCCAATTAAAGGATAAGTATAAACAGTTACTGCAAAGTAAAACAATGTTATTAGTCAATGGTGGTCGATGATCTCCTACATAAAATGAGTAATTTAGGCTTTAACGTCCAGGGATATGCAGATGACCTGAGAGGCAAGAATGAGGTCATGATTTCCAACCTCATGCAAATTGCCTTAAATATAATATCCAAATGGTGCTCGTCAGAGGGGCTCAATGTCAATCCGAGCAAAACAACTATTGTCCCGTTCACTAAAAGAAGACTCAATCTTGGAACTCCTGTACTGAATGGAACGATAATAAATCTTTCCAGTGAAGTCAAGTATCTAGGAGTAATCCTGGATCAAAAACTTACCTGGAACTCACATCTGGAAAGGACTCTTACTAAAGCAACAGCGACAATATGGACGTGCCGTAGGTTGTTTGGTAAGACTTGGGGTCTAAGACCGAAAATGACACATTAGTCTTATCTTTGGGTTGTCAGACCTATGGTAACCTACGCATCATGCGTATGGTGGCCAAAAACAGACGAAAAAACAGCACAGGGAAAGTTGCAGAAACTGCAACGCCTTGCCTGTTTAGGGACTACAGGAGCAATGCACTCGTGTCCCACAGCAGCAGCTTGACCTACTTCCCTAGCACTTATATGTAAGGAAGGGGGCGGCAATGCCTTACGACTGCACCAGGCACATAAATTTAAACCAGGCGATCTGGTTGGTCACTTAAGGATTCTGGAGTTAATCCATTTGAAGTCCGTGACCAAACCCACTGACTCAATGCCAATCAAACAAGACTTTGACTGCCCGTTTGACGTGCTAATTGAAAGTCGTCAGACGAGCAAGACGGAGTCACATCGATTGGAACAAGGATCTTATTTGGTATACGGATGGATCTAAGATGGTTGAAGGGGTAGGAGTGGGAGTAGCAGGGCCGAATTGTAGGCTATCCAAAGCCCTCGGTAACACCCCAACCATCTTTCAGGCAGAAATTTATGCCATAGATCTGTGTGCCTAGGTATGCCTAAATAAAGGCATCCTAAGGGCGGATAAGATGTTGTATGGTTAAATTTCATACGGCCTATCCGAATCCTGCCCAAAAAACCGATCCGCGTGTCTACGATGGAAAAAAATGTGAAATAAGGGTGTTTTTTCGAATTTACGGATAGCTGCTGAGAGGTGGAAACTTTAAAAACATCACCATCGTGTCTAGCGCCCTCGAAAATGGGGGCACCCATGATTGATTCCCGTTACAAAACTTTTGTGTTTTAAGCCTTTTTCGGTAACTTTTTCATGGACTATAATACGAAATACAAAGTATACATTGTATTACATAGGTGATATAATAAGGTAGTTAGAATAAAGACGTGAATGACAAATCTGAATGACACAAAAGAAAAAGACATAGAAAGAATGAAAAAAGAAAAGCTTATGACAAATTTAAGACAAAGAGTCTCAAGAGGACTTAATTTTTTTTAAGAGTTGCAAGTATCGTCGTAGTTATGAATCCAGACTTACAACTTCTCATATTTTTAAAACTAAGTCCATATAATGTGAAATGTTTTGCGCAAAATAAATCGAGCTTGCGGTCATTCCATATATTAATGGTTCACTTTTGTTCCTGATATAAGATATTTGTACTTTTAGGAATACAACTCATCATATTTAGAAAATTAAAAACGCTACAAGGATCAAATTGTAAATGAAGATTCGATGATGTACTTAAGTGATTACAATGGCAATGTCACAAAACTGTTTTAAAAAATCATCTTTCAAGAAAATGTTTGAAAGAAATCGGATGTAATAAAATATTCTAGAGATGATGATCTAGTGCATTAGAGGTCCCAAATAATTCACTAGATAAAGATGAAGGTTGTTTTATAACCTAAACCAAAGAGGCATAGTGTCCAAGCTCAGATTATCGAAGGAGTTCCTCGAGGTTCGGTAATGGGGCCATTACTTTTCCTTCTGTATGATACAACTGTTATATCAAAGAATAAATACATAAATAAATTGTTACCAGATATTCATGATATACACTGGTTGGTTTTGACGAATATGTCGATTTTAAATACATCTATATCTGAGAATATGGTATGTTCACTTCGCCAAGTCAATGTGTGTCAATTGTGTAAACTTCTTAGGACTTTACTTAGATAGTAAATTAATTTAGAAAAGGCACACGAACTTCGTTTGCAAGCCATGTTTCCGGGAATGTATACTTGTTACGTAAACTGGCAAATCAGGTATCACAACGAATTTTAATTTCAGCCTATTTTGGACTTATACATTCCAGAATGTCTTATACTCTCTTAGCCTGGGGCTACTCTACTTGCAGTGCATCTGTCTTCAATATACAAAGGAGAACAATAAGAATTATACAGACTGTAAAGATGCTTTAAAAAAATTAAGAGTGCTGCCTTGCCTCTATGTACTTCAATGTCTCCTTCATATAAAAATTAATATTAATCTCTACACCTCACTAATAATACATATTCTACTAGAAACAATGAAAATTTTAATCTTGACTCTTTACGGCTCTGTAAAACTCGAAATGGAAATTTTATGTTACCTGCAGATGTTGGAAATCGGGACTACAATAGTTTCAAGGTATCCTTAAGGAATTTTTATTAGACAATGCGTTTTACAGTTTAATTGGATTTATAAACGCGGATTTTAATTTTTTTATTGGGTGCTTTTTTGTCCTGTTTATCGTTTCGTTTTACTAACTGTAAATAATTTTACTGACTTGTGTAAATACTGTACATAGTATATTAGAACCGATAAAAATATTATTATTATTATTATTATATTATAACCTACGAACCTCTTAGGCCCTATATTTCGCTTAAAAAAATAAGTTAATTTAGTTTTAATTATAAAAAGTGCCTAGGGTCCGCCAAGGTCTAAATCACTAATGAACATGCTATTTAAATTAATAATAATTATAATTTTCCTACATATAAAATTAACAAAATTAGCAAAATCTAACGCGGTTTGATAACAAATACGGAAATAAACATTATGTAATTAGGTCTGGGCTACAAGAAGGATAAAAATACGTTCATTATGAAAAGGAATATTTATTGATAACTGATCTACGTAGCAGGTAATAAACAGTCGCCAAATGTAATTGGCAATGACACACCACCTGTTTCAACTTCCCCGAATAACACTAGTCAATGTCAAAAACCATGCCACTACTCTTATAAATATTGATACATAACGTCAAAAAATTTCAATGCCGCAAAACTTCTCGTGAAATATTACGGGACACCTTAGTCATCATAAAAGTTCATTCTAGAAACAGTTAATATTCAGGGTGACTGTTAAGGTAGGTTGCCTAAGTATTTTTCTTATCACATTGTACTATAGTGCTGTGGGTGTATCTATTAGCTCGACATAAAAATGCACTAAGGTTAATAATGTGTATATCTATCAGAGACATTGAATGGCAATTTGAATAATAGAAAAAGAACTGCTGTAAAACAGTACTGGACTTCCTTATAAATTGTTAAAAAAATCGACCACCCCAAAAGGAAATAACGCCTTGAGTATACAGGGTTGGTCCAGGTTACAAGGTTAACATGATAAATATAGCAAAGTAAAGTACACAGAACTTCGTTCTCGAGAAAAAAAAATCGAAAAATATTTTATGGGCATACGAAAGCAACACAAAACAATACAGCAGAAGTTCTGTATTTCCAACATTGAAAATATTTAACGAATTGGAGGTGTCATGGTAATACGGGGATTCTAGTAGCGATTTTATAGGTGGCGAGTTTTAGGATATTGCTTGCTGCTTGTTTGTGTCATTTTACATTTTCTGGCCTAAGGTAAGTATTTACTTTAGGTTTATCTACTGTATCGTCCAGTACTATAATTATTCCCAGTTGTGTATCTATGACAGGATTCAAAAATGTGCAACTTTTCACTTGATATAATAGCGTGGTGTGCAGGTATTGCATGTCTTCGAGTAATTAATTTTTAAATTATTTATTTAGTAAATTATGCGAATTTTTTTATCTTAGCGTGTAATTTTAAAGAAAAGTTAATTTTCAACCACTTTTTACGTTACGGTTTTTCTTTACAACCTATATTCTTCAAGTTGGAAGCCATTTTAATGAAATGTTGGCGTTTTTCCGCTTTAGCAGCAAATTTTTATTCTGTAACGTTGAATTAGAATTCAATCATATATTTTTGTATATAAGCATTTAAACTTAACAGTGAATAAGGCTACATTTTGTTTTAGAATGATTGCAGTATAAGGTAACTCAGAGTGAAAAAATTCTGGTACTCCTCTAATTTTGTTGATAGCATTAGATTACAGTAGGTGATATGTTTACATATTGTTGGTTTAAATAAAAGTAATCCGGAAACTTAATTGTTTACGATGCATTTTATTCATACAAACGATATTCTCTTACTTGTACTTATGAAGGAAGATTTTTAAATAAATAAGCTTGGTGAATCATCTATCCATTCTTTTTCGTCAGCTGTCATATTTCACTGGGGATGACGTAATATCTCGAAAAATAGGGTAGCTGTTGGAAATCAAAGTGCGTCACTGAATAGAATAAAAATAGTACAAAAACTTTTGTTAGGGGTATTTTTTATTCGAAAATACAGTTTCGTGGAAAATCAGGTGTTTCCACACATTTGCCCAACCCTGTATATTAGAAAGAGGTATCCGCCTACACTTAGTAAGGACGTCATGTGATAATTATCAAAATTTATGAACCTGAACTAAAAATATTTATAATAAATGCACAAAACATTAATTCCAATGCCGAAACTCTTACGTCTTGTTTTGCAAACTATTAGCTAATAAATCAAATACGACACAAAAAATTAAATATAATTATCTTTTTATAAATGCGCATATTCCATTTATATAAAAGGATAACTATACCAAAAATTTTAGACTACACGAAGATGATTTTTATTTACTTATGAGTTCATATTAACTACTCGCCTACCGAAGCAAAGTAACCTGCTTGAACTCGCTTGGTTGAACGGGATTATATTCTAGTCTCTGAATAATGTAGATGATGATAAACTTGATTAAGTTTTACAATTCTTAGGTATTCATGCATCTCTTAAGAACCAACAGTACTTTTTATAACTGACAATAAAATATTTCATAAAATTACGTAACAATGCATTTAATGAATATAAAAAACGAAACAGGGATGAGACTAGGAAAACTTTTAATAGAATCAAAAACTTTGGAAACTGGGAGGACTATAAAGAACCTCACGGAGTACAATAAAGAATTGAGAAGATCTAAGAGAAGATTACGGAGAGGGTTCTGTGAAAGGTTAGATGAATTAGCCCCAGCAGTCCATCTACAAAAGGTCCTCGCAAAAGAGCACTCAAATTGAATAGGGCCGCTTAAAAGTCCAATGGTGACTATACACAGGCAGCAGAAAGAAAAAAAGCGAAAAGCGTTAAAATATTGAGAACGCAGCAAAAGGCATCTTCCCCCGTTTTTAGAGGATGAAGAATTGGATAGTGACAATTGGGGAATTTAGTGCAAACCACCAGTTTATGCAAAAAACTAACTCCTCCTTCCAGTTTTTTTGGGTCCGGACGTGAGAGGACTTGTAGAATCAGGATTTTTTGCTCAATTTCAATTAATTGAGCAACTATAGACCACAAGCCACCCCGCCCGACCCCAAGGGTTGAAACACTTTCAAAAAGCCTCAAATCGTGAATAAAATTTGGTATACCTCCGTTTTCAAGAGCGAAAACAAAATGGCGGCAATATTTTCTCTATAGTCGTTCAATTAATTGAAATTGATGAAAAAATCCCGATCCGACAAGACCTCGCACGCCCAGACCCAAAAAACCGGAAAGAGGGGGTGGATATTTGCATAAAGGGATGGTTTCCGCTAAATTTAGGTGTAAACCATTGTCACCATCATAGTCCTCACTCTCGAAAACGGGAACTGCGTTCCTAGGACTTTAATGGTCTTTGCATATCCACAGGGGATTATACCGAGAACCGTCAAATAGGTTTCAACTTCAACTTCAACTTCAAACAGACTTTATTAAAATTAATACATAACATTGCCTCCCCGGAGACTACCTTGCGACCGACCTTGCAACCACCGCGCTGTTCGCGGTGGCTGGTTGCATGGCCGGGCGGGGTGACTCCGGTTCGGCTAAAAGAAAATGGGGAGAGAAGTCCTGACTCCTTTTGCTAAAAACAAATCAAAAAGGACAATATAGTTAAAAAACATTTTAAAAATAAAATTTAACAAAGCTTAAAACTAAACACAAACTCGAAGCTGTCGCACTGCACTGAACTAATTTTGCTGCTGACACAGGTACCCAAATCTAAAACGGGGAACCTTCATCAAAATGAGGTACTGCAGGGCTGCGCAAGGCTGCCTAAACTGTGGTTTATCGAAATTTTGTTTCTTAGAAATTTTATAGCGAAGCAAATTTTGAGTGAAAAAATGCACAAAAAGAGAACGATAACAAGAACAGAGACAAAAAACGCACAAAAAGAGATCAAGAACACGAAACAAAATGGACAAAATGAAAAGAAGAAAGGGACAGGATAGATTTAAAGATATGAAAGGTATGAAATGTCAGTATTATCGGATAGGGTAAGAGGAAGTTATAGTAGGTGAAGGTTTGGCTATAGTGGTTGCCGGAAGATTGGTAACGTCTGGTATGGTAGGGTGTGTTTGATCCGAAAGGGTGCATTATGCTGTCTAATTTGTGTAATGTTTGCGGTAAGCGGACTATCGCCCAGTTTGAAAGAGTAGAATTTTTGGGAGATTTCCTGGACGTAATCCGCTATTGGGGTTATGTCGTTGCAACGTGCGTAGAGATCTCTGAGGGAGGTGTACCTTCCAGAATTCGAAATGAGGCGCATAAATTTATGCTCAAGCACTTTTAATTTTCTCATTGTCGTGGTCGGTATGCTGCACCACACCGGCGCCGCGTATGTGATGGACGGCCTGACCACCATCGTGTACAACAACTTTTTGTTTTGTCTGTTAAGTCTGCTACCCCTGACCATCAGCGGATACAGACTTCTGGACAGGGAGTAGACCGTCCGTACAGTTTCATTTATGTGTGTATTGAACGTAAGTCTCTGGTCTAGTCTGACCCCCAGATACTTCACGCACCGCTTTGTTGGAATTTGGTGCCCCCTGACCGAAATAGGTGTCAAAATTCTGTTCTCGGTGAACCGGCGCGTGAAGACTATCGCTTCCGACTTCTCGGCGTTTACCCGTATCTTCCACCGGTCGTAATACGCCGCGGCACGGACCATGTGCGCCTTCAGCAGCATGTTGGCTGCTTGAGCGTTGTGAGAATGCGCATACATGGCCGTGTCGTCGGCGTACTTGGCCAGCTTGGTATTCGGGAACTCCGGGAAATCGGAGACATACAAGTTGTACAGTTTTGGTGATAGACACGACCCTTGCGGGACTCCCGCTCGAATATCCCGCTGTGATGACAGTTTATTATTCACTCGAACCTGCAGGCATCTACCCGTCAAGAACGAATGAATGAGTTTGATAATGTATGTCGGAAAGTTATAGTCGTGCATCTTGTATAGTAACCCCGGTGTCCAAACGGTGTCAAACGCCTTTTCAATATCAAGAAGCACCATTGTGGTGCTCTTCCCGAGGTTGTATTGTACCTTGACGTCGTTAACTATCCTGACAACTTGTTGCACCGTACTCCTGCCCTTTCTGAAACCGAACTGGCACTCATCGTCAATGTGGAGCTCCTCCTGGGCAGCGTCTAGCCTGACCAGGATGAGCTTCTCCACTAACTTGGAGATCGCCGACAGTAGCGATATGGGACGATAGCTGCCGGCAAGCTTCGCGTTCTTATTCGGCTTGAGGATGGGCACGACCACGGCGCACTTCCATTGGTTGGGCCAATGCTGCAGTCGCAGGATTGCATTAACGATGTACGTCAACTGCACAATACCTTTTCTCGGGAGATATTTGAGCAGTTTGTACTCGACGCCGTCTTTTCCCGGGGCTTTGTTGGTAGGTAGTTTTTTGACAAATTCTGCAACTTCCGAGGGTTTGGTCATGATCTTGAGGAATTCTCGTCGCGTTATTTCTGCATCATGACCAATGATCTGGTTAATGTCATTTTCTATGCGGTCGTGTTCCAAATTATTTGGTATGTTATTGTTATGTATGTTTTCGAAATGGTCGGCTAGGTCATTCGCTTTTTGCGCGTCAGTCAGCGCTGTCCGTCCGTTCACGCGTGTCAGCGCAGGTATGGCCTCCCGCGTATTTTTCAAGGCCCTCGTCAGCTTCCACAGCGAGTTGTCCTGAGGATTTAGCGCTGCCAGTTTGTCCCCCCACTTCTGGTTTTTTGCAGTGATGATGGAGGTTCTGATCAGCCCTTGCAACCTGATCATTTCTATCTTGGCGTTGACATCGCGATTTCGCTGCCAAAGCCGTCTCAGTCTGTTTTTCTCTCGTATATTTTGTATGACCGCTATGTCCAGTTGGTCCCTGTACGGGTTTACTGTTGTTGTAGTGGCAACAGTCTGCTTGGCATCCTGCAGTATCCTTGTGAACTGTGTCACTACATTTTCCAGCTGGGCGGGTGTGTCGATGGTGTTGTTCAGTATTAGGTTAGTGTTCACGTGTACTTTATAAAGGTGCCAGTTGGCACCTCTAAAAGTAGTGATTTTTCGTGTAATGTTTTCCCTTGACATATCATTCAATTCTAAAAGGATTGGATTGTGGTCGGACGTGAGCTCCTCCAGCGCCACTGGCGGCGTGGAGTTTATCACGCCCTTGTTGATCACTATGTCAATTAACAATTATATTATTATATTAACAATTTAATTTACATTCCTTTACTTAACTGAATGATATAAAAACCTTAATAAGGAACAGTCGGCTACTGTACGACCACATATTTCCAGTTTATAAAAATCTTGTGTAATAGAAGTAGGTAAATAGCATTTCATGATTTATGGCAAAAACATTAAAATGCTAATTAATGAATGAAAATAGGATGACAGCATTCGGCAAAATGTCGAAGGACTTTAAAATCCCCGTAAAGGCTCTTCCTTTTGATCTTGAAAGAAGCACATACTTACTTGAGATTGTAGATTTATTTCTATATGCGATGATGAGACGGCGAGAGAGACGATTATAAATTTTACAAAATTGTTTCAGTCGTTTTTGTGTCCTGATCGTAACTGGATAACGGAGTAATCGTAAATTGTGATGAACTTGCATTAAACGTTATTTCTGACATCTAAGCATACAAGGTGTACCTCATATAATCTTTTTTCTACAGCCCTTCGTTACTGAGTTTCGGGAGGCCATAGTAGAGGGCTAAACATTATTTTTTATTTACGGCTTTTAAACTGTTAAACTTAATGAAACTTTAAAACATAATATTTTTAGTCGTAAACTCCTCTATAAAATCCTTATTTCACTATAAAGAACGTAACCAGACTGCAACCAACAGCTACTCTTCGGGCTATGTGCCCCGCCGAGCGCTGAATTACAGTTACAAGTCTGGCGCGTTAAGTGTAAATAATTGCATATTACCATCAAAACGTTAATGCTTCGATTGCAACTTGTAATTCAGCGCTCGGAGGGGCACATAGCCCGGAGAGTAGCTGTTGGTAGCAGTCTTGTTACGTTCCTTACAGTAAAATAATGACTTTGAGGAGTTTGCGACTGAAATATTATTATCTTTTATGTTTAGACTGTCTAAATTTACAAAAACATGCGATATTTTTGTGGTTGATTTAAAAATATGGCAAGAAAAACAAAATGAAAAAGTGTTTTTATTAGATACAAAAAATTTATAACTCGACGCAATTGCTAAGCCCTCGAAGGTAAGACCTTTATATCTGGAATAGCATTGCTTGAACAGGTGTCGAATAAATCAAACTTCAGACGGCATCAGAGAAAAAAGTCAATGGATTAAAGTCCAGAGAACGCGCTAGCCATGGAAATACACCTCATCTTCCAATCCAGCCATTTGGAAAAGAGTTATTTAAATGATCGTGTACAATAATATGGAAATGAGAGGAGCGCTATCACGCATGAACAACATGCTTAGCCGGGTTTCTAAAGGAAAGCATCTCATAATGATCCGAGGGAAGTCCGAGAATACATCTCTATTTAAACAACGGTTATTGTTAAAAACAAATGGCCCAACTGATTGCTTATTATACCCTCCCAAATATTTATAGAAAATCTATGCTGATTTTTAGTTCGGAAATCGCTATGTGGATTTTCCTCAACTCATATGTGCACACAATTGGAATTAATAATATCATCCCTAGTATTCATCTTTCGTTTGTTTTGAATGTAATGTGATACGGATGAAGCAGCTGTTCTTGAAGAAATCGATAGATGGCTGTCTCTGGAATGTGAAATTGGTCAGAAAGTTTTCGAATCCTAGTTTTAGACTGATGACCAACTAACTACATTTAAAACACGTTTCCCTAGGTATGTATCATTCTTATTCGTCCCTCACCACTTATTTCTGGTAAAAACGTTCCTAAAGAGTATGTATGTAATTTATGTATTTGAAATAAATTGATAAAATTGTAACTTAACAATCAATGCATGCTCCTACACACATACGTCTCCTGTAGTTAGGAAAATTTTCACAGCACAGTCCGTTAGCTTCTGCTGTGTCTGCTAGGCACAGAAGCCTTCAAAGTATCACTAGAAGAACACCTGAGTGATGGCATGGTGATAAGAGATGAAACCTTGATATGGGTAGCCTCTAGAGTCTGTGACCCAGCAATACCCAGAAGAGGAACGGCAAGGAGCAAAGGAGGGTTGTATTGGTGGACAGATGAAGTCAACTAGATAGATGACGCAAAAGTCTGGCAAAGGGCACCCGTGATTACCTACCAGATGTCCGTTATATACATCTATGAAATCAAGAGAATGATATAATACAAAAAAAACTTATTTGTTTAGAAAATCAAGTAGCAAAAGTGGTTGGCAGCTCGTACAATTGACACACCTCGGCAATTACAAAATTGTTTTTGTTAGTTAAATCTGCTTATAATTTCACTACTAAATTCTGCATTCAATTTTTGAAAGAATAATTTTATAACAATTAACCACAAACCACAAAATTTCAAGGTTATAACCCAGGTCTCCATTATTTCTAATAAATTTTTTGTTAAAAATTCTCATTGAAACAGGAGTTATTTCAACGCAAACAGAGTCTAGTGAAAGTATGTATTAAGAAAACAAAAAAACAAAATCTGTAATTATTTCAGAATCTTCATATCCTCTTTGCAATCATCAATAAACTCTAAATAAATTTTGCTCCTCCTTTGACCTCAATATGTTCTTAAAATTTGTGCTTTGTCACGATTATAACGGGCGTAGACTATACAAAATTATATATATATAAATATAAGAATTCGTCTGTTAGTCTGAAAAACTAAGATATCTAAGAATCTAAAAAAGTTAGATCAGTGTGTTTAAAAATTATTAAGACAGCGTAATCGTAAAAAGTTGAACATACTGTATATATGCGCATACTATTTATTTTGTTCTAATATACTGGGTAATTAATCACAATGTACGCCAAGTATATAAGAACTGTGAAAAATATATTTCAGCATAAAAAGACAGTTGTGCTTTTGTTTACTAAGAATGCATTACATTTTTCATTAAACGCTCAAATCCTGTTTAAAATTTGGACAAGGTTGTTCTGTGGCCCGGGGCTGCGCAGGCGAGGTTAAAAGTCAGAAATACATTCATATTGGACCGGTGAATGCAGCAACAACTAACTGTCCAGACTCCAGACTGTATTCATTCTTAAGCAGCAGCGTAACCACCAAAACTGCTTATTACCAGTAACAGCGCGCACTTGTTTGGCTAATATTAGATGGCAGATAACATCTGTTATTTCCGTCAATGTAAGACAAAAATAATTAACCATGGTATTTAGTATTTGATTGACAATAATCCACTTATTATGTGATATAAATGATCTAAAATCCTAAAGGTTCCCTGACTCAACAGAATTTGTTTAATAAAATTCTTAAAAATAACAAAATTAGCGTTCGTTCACATTATAGTATAACCATAGTTTATACAACGTGTCTTAGAAAAGCCGACGTAAGAAAATAATACATTTTATTACTGTTCTTTTATGTGCCTAAAAGTATAAATTACTAATTATAGGACAAACCAAAAAATGTGTCTTCTACATACCAATCAAATTCTTCTGGAAGAGAAAGAATGTAGTGCTGATTAGTAACATGTTGCCACATAGAGTTAATAAAAATAGTGGGCAACAACATTATTTGCTCTAATGACCGCCATCATAGGAAAATGAAACAAGAATTAAAATCTTTCAGTTTATCAAGAAAATGTGTTCATGATTGCTTTTTGCTCTATAGAATTTCTGGAAAATTTCAAAAAGGGCTTCTTGGTATGTGCATTTTAAAACCATCACTTTATGAGATTATTCGAGATGCTCAGTTCCTTTCGATTCCGACATCACATACATTTAATTGTGATGAGCCACCCTCTTACGGAGAGAGATTTAATCCCTGGTAGCAGGGTGAAAAGAGGTCTGTCTAATTAGGTATATATATTGTGATGTGTCATCCTCTTACGGAGAGAGATTTAAGCCCTGGTAGCAAGGTGAAAAGAGGTCTGTCTAATTAAGTACCATAGGATAATAGTTCGCCAGGTGGCGCTGCACCATAAAATATACGAGAAGGGCTAGAAACGTCGCGAATGACAGAGTAGATAAATCGAGAATGAACGCCACGGATACATAAGAAGGGGACCCAACGCACGGAGTTCAGTTATGTATTAGATGAGCAAATGATCAGATAAGATAAATAACAGTAATAAGTTGTGAGATATAGTGGTGAATTTATAGTGGTTTACAAGAGTTAAAGTTAGTATGCAATTATAAGGACTTATTATTTAATTTAGTTTAGTCAATAAATCAGTGAAATCCTTATTTTACTATAAGGAACGTAACCAGACTGCAACCAACAGCTACTCTCCGCGCTATGTGCCCCGCCGAGCGTTGAATTACAAGTTACAAGCCTGGCGCGTTAAGTGTAATAATTGAATATTACCATTAGAACGCTAATGCTTCGATTGCAACAAACACTAGCCGAAAGACTGTTCCTACTTAAAGGAGCTTTCGTGCCAGTCGTCACACACCACTTGCAGACTACAGTTTCGAGCTGTTGGCTCTCGTCAGTGCAAGGTAGGCACGTGACGACCGACACGAGGATCATTTGACTATTTAGTACATTTCCGTATCTTTGGGATAGCGACATGTAAAATAGTCAGCAGGCGCCATCTAGCGATCCAGTGTCTGGCACGAAAGCTCCTTTAAGTAGGAACAATCTTTCGGCCGGTGTTTGTTGCAATCGAAGCTTTAGTGTTTTGATAGTAATATGCAATTATTACACTTAACGCGCCAGGCTTGTAACTTGTAATTCAGCGCTCGCCGGGGCACATAGCCCGGAGAGTAGCTGTTGGTTGCAGTCTGGTTACGTTTTTTATAGTTAAATAAGGATTTTATAGAGGAGATTGCGACTAAAAATATTATGTTTTAATATTCCGCCCTCTAAAAGCACATTTGAATAAATCAGTGGTTAGTGAAAATTCTTGTTGCGATTATTGGGTCTACGTTCGGGGGTGTTTACTGGAAGGTGTAAACACTATTGTTTGTATTATACCTTTACACATCTCAAAAGTTTCATGCGTAAAAGCAATTACTATGTCCGTTTCTTTTCCACAAAAGATGCCCCTCAGTTTCATTTTTCAATAATACTAAGCATAATACAACAAAAAAAAAACACTGTGAAAAATGCTCCGAACTCGCTACGAAAGGGCAGATTTGTATTTGCAAGCTCCTGGGTCACTTTGAAGGTTTACTTGTTGCTTGCTCATTAAAACCTCTAGTAATTGGTGTTATCTACAGCGTGACCCACTTGTTTTGGAGTCATCCTGTAAAATCTTTATTTAATGTGCGATTTTCAATGATTTTTTTTTAAATTGTAGAGCTTGTCGAACTACATTTTTACAAAAAATCTATGCCCGCTACTGGATTCACCACCCCTCAAAACGGGTCTGTACTAAATATATAGACATTATTTAAAATGCACAATACAACCTTTTTATAAATTTATTTTAAAAGTTAAGTTATCCATGAGAAAAAAAATTAAATTAAATTAAACTCCAGTAAAATGGTATTATTATTATTATTATTATTATTCTTAGGCATAGTTTTAACAAATCAAAAAAGAAATAAAAACTTATAACAAAACTGAAACAATAAAAAATAGAAAATTCCGTTGCAAAAACTACAAGATTATCATCACTTCTACTAATCCACCATTTATTTCAATACATTTGTCAATCCCTTTACGCACATTCATAGCAACCTTTCGTAGTTGTTCTGGAGTAATATCTGCGCAGGCTTGTATTCTCCTAGCCTGCACTTCTTGTACAGCTTGTTGCCTTGATTTGTAAATTTTTTGCTTCATTAAACCCCGAAGGAAAACATCGAGTGGCGTCAAGTCTGGAGATCTCGCCGGCCACTCAATCGAAGGACTGTTTCGCCCTATCCAACGATTTTCAAAATATTCATTTAGCAATCTTCTTACCAAAATAGAGTTATGAACAGAACTTCCATCTAACTGAATCTTTAAATTAAGAAGATTCTGCAATGATAAATCATCTAATGCATTCCAAAATTCGTGTATATAACGCTACCCCAAGGTGAACCTTTGTAAATTTATTAGCGTTTTGATAACTTTCTATTTTAGTCCTGTTGGAGAGGTCTCAATCGCAATGTGTGATATTTTTGGTTACTAAAACGGCACATTTCTATTACTAGTTACAACTCTGATATATCTAATGGTAATGATTGAAAGGAATAGTTTATTACGTATTGGTAATTATTGGAGCTTCAAGTAAATTTCCTTTCTTGTTTGCTCATTGAAGTCTCCAGTGATACATGTCTTCTATAAAGCGAGGTGATCTCAAAGCTTTAGAACATTAAGTTTTTGTAATTAAAAGGGACACAAAGCTTTTAAAGCTGTTAGAATTTGCAGAAGGATGTGAGAGACTTAACTACCAACTACGACATTAATAGACCTAATTCCTATTTTCATCAGACTTATCAAACTGTCAATTAAAATAACCATTTTTAAAGTAGACTATGAACATACTATTGAATTATCGATTTTTCGAACTGTTATTAGAAAGAGGTTTAGGATGAGAAGTCTACTCAGTTCGACCTCCCTTGTCGCACTTCTAGCTTAAAAATAAAAAGAATAGCTCTAACACACGAGTTTATACTTACATCATTGATCTCTAAACATCCCATTGCCCATATTACAAAATATTCGTAAAAAAACAGTACTACAGTTGAATTTATTACAGAATGAAATAAATAATTCAAATCCGTGATCCTCACGTTCGCTACTGAATCTGAATAAAACTTCTCACCAAAAAAGAAATCGAGAGGGTTAAGATCGGATGAATGTCGAGGTCCTGCAATTCACTTACCTCTTCGACAGTATAAGATCTATTATAGAACTACGGTATAACTATCAGTGAAACAACGATGATTTTGGTACGGGAACATACGTAATTCACATTGCATATTCGAGGGTACACTACTCGACTCATTGTTTTTACTCCTTCGGTGTTTGTCCAACCCGGACATTGGCGCGGGTCAGTTATGCCACACCGTAGGTATCAGACTAATATTTCCTATTTAGCTTAATGTATTTCGCAAATCACGACTTCATTCATTAAAAAAATACGCAAATCAACGTAAGAATTTTAGCACTGGGTTGGGTCAAGTTGTTGATGGATTAATTACATTGCAGGCGTTTAAATGAAAATGAAAATACATTTAACTTTATTGTTTGTTGTCTTTATCATAAAATAATATGTCTTGTTTATTACAGGTGAGTTATTTTCGATACAAAGACCATTATGCAACGCAGTCGAAGGCCCGGCGAGACAATGGAATGATATTCAGGTGCTTATCGGTAGGTATCACATAGGCATCAATGGTGGGCCGTTTGGAGTGTATCCTTGATATATACAGGGTATTTCAGAAAAAATGAATAGATTTGCTCAGGTTCTTTACTTCTCCCATAGTAGAAATTCATAAATAGGCGTAAAATGTGATTTTAGATAACTACATTATTTATTATCAATATAAAGTGTTCTATGAAGTTTTATTGGCACTAAAAAAAATAAAACCTAAGCTTACCACGGCTAATGATGGGATACCCGCATTTCTACTGAGAGACTGTACTGCTATCTTTGATCACCCAATCATGACATTATTTATCTATTAAATGCTGCTGTTTTCCGGATATTTGGAAATACTCCAAATAGTGGATTTTGTGTCGGACGAATATGTAAGTATTTTCTGACTCGAGGATGCTGAGACCGACGCCAGCCTTGAAAATCCCAAACAGCTAAAAACACCCAGGAAAAGGGGGTGTAACCTGAAGGAGCGGACTTCTGTCCGACAAACATTGGTTTATTCCCGTTTTCGAGGACGCTAAGACCGACGCCAGCCTTGAAAATTATCCCAGGTGCAAACCCACCCCCCAAACAGCCAAAAATGCTCCGGAAAAAGGGGTGAAACGCGAAGGAGCGGACTTAGGTCCGACAAACATTGGTTTATCCCCGTTTTCGAGGATACTAAGATCGACGCCGGCCTTGAATATCATCCCCGATGCAAACTCACACCACGAACAGCCACTAACACCCCGGAAAAGAGGATGAAACCAGGGTTTGCATCGGGGGATGATATTCAAGGCCAGCGTCGTTCTCAGCATTCTCGAAAAGGGGATAAACCAATGTTTGTCAGACGGAAGTCCGTTCCTTTGCGTTTCATCTCCTTTTCCGGAGTGTTTTTGGCTGCTTGGGGGGTAGGTTTGCATCGGGGATGATTTTCAAGGCTTGCGTCGATCTCAGCAGCCTCGAAAACGGGGGTAAACCAATGTTTGTCGGACGGAAGTCCGCTCCTTCGCGTTTCATCCCATTTTCCGGGGTGTTTTTGGCTGTTTGGGGGGTTGGTTTGCATCGGGGATGATTTTTAAGGCTTGCGTCGATCTCAGCATCCTCAAAAACGGGGATAAACCAATGTTCGTCGGACTGGAGTCCGCTCCTTCCGGTTTCACCCCCTTTTCCGGGGTGTTAGTGGCTGTTCGAGGGGTGGGCATCGGGGATGATATTCAAGGCCAGCGTCGGTCTCAGCATCCTTGAAAACGGGGATAAACCAATGTTTGTCGGACGGAAGTTCGCTTCTTCGCGTTTCACCTCCTTTCCGGGGTCTTATTGGTTGTTTGGGGGGTGGGTTTGCATCGGGGATGATTTTCAAGGCTGGCGTCGGCCTGCATCCTCGAAAACGGGGATAAACGGATGTTTGTCCGACGGAAGCGCGCTTCTTTACGTTCCACCCTAATTTGGGTTTATTTTTGGCCGTTTGGGGGGTTGTGCGTGCTCAAAAAGAATTTTGCCCACCACCGTTTTCAGCATCCTTGAAGACGGGGGGGGGGGGGGGGGGAGGTGCTCTGGTTGCGTCAGAAAATACTTACGTTTTTCGGTTTTTTTTCCGACTCGCAAAATCCACTAAAAGTCAATCCGGCGTATAAAAAGAGAAATCAATAAATTTCCGCCCAATAACTATAATCTGCACCTTTGGTAATGCCTTTGCAATATTATTACATAACTCTATTTACCCTAATGTTAAAAATATAATTTCCAGTCAGCAACACGGATTTATGAAAGGTCGCTTCAATCTCACATGTACTACACAATTCATATCTGAGTCCCTCCAGGTGTAAGCGGACGTAATTGATTTTAAGAAAGCTTTTGATAGGCTTAATCATAATATATTGGTAAACTTTCCAACTTTGGTATTTCGGTCCTGTTCATAACCTTCTTTAGATCTTATTTAACTGATAAACTTCAATATGTCGCGTATACACTCGGTTTAAGTCCTATGATTATGGCTCATCCTTAGGTGTTCCCCAGGGATCTGTTCTTGGGCCATTGCACTATACAATTTTTCTTTGCTGTCTTTTATATCTTTTTGCTTCTCTCATGTTCATTCTTTCTCTCCGACTTTAAATATTTAAACTACTCACTATGTGTACTGTATAGTAAATATGTGTTGTTTCCCATCTTGTAAATTGTCTTTGTACCGTTAGATGGAGTATAAATAAATAAATAAACGTTGGGCAATTTAATGTTACATTATAAACAACTAATAGCATGAATATCGATCTAAATTTGGCGGGAGGCAGTGTAACCTGACTTTTATGCTATGATGGCATTTGATATTTTTAACACTACTTCATTTCGTTCCTTATCTACTAAAAAACCACTGGAGTAGATAAAACATAAGGATTTACACCCGATTTATGATGCAATCATTTGTATCGTTGACACGGCTTTTAAATCAACCTTATTTATATTCGCCCACACAGTATATAGACAGAAATGGCAATTTTAATAAGCAAATAAATACTATTCGTTCATAATCATAATTCCGTAATAAAAATATTACATATCAATATCGGATCTCTGGTATTTATGAGAGTAGAAAATGTAAACAATAGCCGACATATGGTCGATGGAAAACAAAGCAGATGCATGGAAAAGAAAGAAACAATGAAAACCTTGTTCCGACCAATTAAGCACATCATCAACATTAACATACAAGCATAAATCTTATTTACACAATTCTGTCGGAAACATAAAAAGTGAGTAAAAGCTCATTGAAGAACATTAAAAAACAGTATTTAAAACAATTTATTTGATAACGGCTTAATTACGCGAGAAACAATTAAAATTTACATTGTTAAATATACATATAACACTAATATGGAGGGTTAATTAATTGATCGTTAATTTTGATGTGTGACTTTAATCAAAGCGGAGTCATAAAATGCTGTGAAGTACCTTGAAGGAGGAAACAGCTGCAGCCGGTAAAAACAAAAATCTCATTATTTTTTTCCCAGGTGCAAAATACTTTAATCATTAGTTAGATACTTTTATAGCAAAACAACAGGATGAAATTCAGCGATAAAGCCCTTTGTTAATTGCTGGAAAAATGTTTTCTAATTCGTATACATTCTTATTTCATTAATATTTATATACATTTTTGCATATAGTGCACGTAGTATATTCTTGCCTCATACTTCAGCAGGAATAAATTTATTACAGCTATATAAAGCGGCTATAAATAAAAGGCAATAATTATGCAAAGTCAGCTTCGTTATTATTTATTTTAATAATAAATTATAATAAGAGCAGCAGTGTAAGACTTGAATGGGATTGCCGCCGTTAATATCTTACCCATAAAAAAAGTGAATACAATAATCTTGATATTTCATGAACAAAGGCAACGCTTCATGTACAGAAATTTGCAAATCCTGTGTGGTATCCTAGAGTAGTGGACAGGTGTATTTTCTTTTGAGTTTTGAATCAGAGAATTACATTTTTCTTGACTCAAATATCTCTCTAGAATGATTAAAGTGGAGTAGTAGAAGAACATACTCAAAATTTTAGTTGAGTGAAATTCAGAAAATTCAACAAATTATTAAGTGTTATACAGAGTGTATCAAACTCACCGGTACTAAAACATTCGTAACAACTCGATATATTGAAGTCTCCCAAATTAAAGCTTCGTTATCATGAAGATAATTTAAAGAAGGGATTATTTCAAATAGCAATAATTTCTAGACAGTGATAGTCATCCCTATCTTTTCTAAAACACCCTGTGCATATCATCTCTCTACGTATCATTTCTGTATGTAACACATCTCTATGCTGTTAAGTGTTTACACCATTTAGTAAACACCTCGAAACGTAGGTCCAATAATTGCAACAAGAATTTTCACTGACCACTGATTTATTACTCACTAAATTACAATAATTAGTCCTTATAATAACACACCAATTATAACTTTGTTATAGACTCACTACTATAATCCACAACTTGTTACTGTTCTTTATCTTAACCGTTTATTCTCCATTCCTCTATTTCACTACAGACTGTTCCGGACAACTTCTTCTAACCCATCATTCCGGATTTTTTTTACCGCTTTTCAATCCATCCGTGATAATGGTAGTTCCCCAGTTGGCCTAGAAATGGCGCCTTTTTATCGGTAGCTAATTAGGCAGGCCTCCTTTCACTTTGTCACCAGGGACTAAACCTCTCTTCGTAAGAGGGCGTGGGATATTAAACATCGACTCACTGTGTACATGAAATTCTTAGGTGCATACAGTATCCCTCCCATTTCGCTTGGAACCACTCCCATGCAAAGCTTATTTAATGTACGATTTAGATATATTTTTTTTAAATAGAGATCTTTGAAAAGATCATTTTTGTGTTGTGTTAAATTTTACAAAACATAAAAAAGTGGCCTTCTAGGATTTTTCTAGAAGATATGATCACCAGAGGCAGATAATGATCTCGCTATTTCGGCTTATTTTGACGAAAATCCTCGTTCAAGTTTGAGGAATACTGTTCTAAATTTAAACATGTCAATATCATTTGGAGGTGCCTCAAACAACATAACCAGAAACCGTACAAACCCAAATGTTTGCATACTCTGGAAGTAAGTGATGAAGAAAGGTTTGAGTATTGCTTGTGGGCCCAAGGAGAGTATCTGAATGGCCCAGATTTTAAAAAATATATATCATCTATAGATAAGACCACATTCCGTACAGAATTGTAGATTTTGGGCAGAGGAAAGACCCAATTGGGTAAAATGTCTGGTGTGGTATTTTGAACGAGCGCGTTCTTGAGAATTTAGTTTTCGAATGAGATTCAAAACCTGCAAGGAAGAGAACAGTTATATTTCCAATTAGATTGATGTACTCCACACCATGCTGTAATTGTCAGGGCGTGATTCAACCAGAACATTCCCGGTAGGTGGATTCGACGTAGTAGTCTATTAATGGCCTGGCCGCCAAGATCGCCGGATTTGACACCTCTTGATTTTTATTTGTGGGGTACTCTTAAAAGTAAGGTATATACATCTCGATCACAAAATAGGCAGGAACTATGTGACAAAATTACAGTCGCTGCACCTGGGAGAACAGAACTTAAAAATGAAGTTCGTAATAGTCACGAGAATATAGATAAATGTAGAGAAATTGAAGATAGCTTAGTAGAGAGAACATACATTTAATTGTTCTATTCATTTATTTCTTTGTAATAAAAATAAACTTTTTGTTTCACTTTTTTTAATTTATTTGTTTATTAGTCTATATAGTGTGAAAGCATTAAAATTATTAGATAATTAAAAATTTCTAAATTAAGCATTACTGTTTTTTTTTCAACAATGAACCATTCATTTTACAGTTATTTCAGTCATGGCACACCTTTCATAAATACACAATCCACGCAGCACTAAAATTTTGTCGGTAATTTCTGAATTTTTATTTCTCTCAGGAAAAATTCAAAAATACGAATTTTACAATGAAACTTGGTTTGCCAAATCCAGTGGCGTACTCAGATTTAAAATAGAAAAATCGCTAATAAGTTTGCACTATTTTCTGCTCCGAAAAAGAAAATCATAGTAGGCCACGATAATAATAATAATACTTTATATTTGTCCTTTAGATCATTAAAATGATATATAAGCCAAAATATAAGCATAAAATATACATTATACTAATTTCCTAAAATACAATAAGAATTTGTTAAAATAAGTGTTTAATAGAAAGGAATACACTTAAATATACAATACATAAATCAATATAAAACAGAATAAAAAAATTCATAGATATATAAAACTTTATCTCTTTAAAAATGCATCGATGCCCTCTATTAAAAGATTTCTCAGCGGGCAAATACCCCGACCTGCATTGAATTACACCTTACAAATCATTAAAGAATGGTAACCAATATCCATAGAGACATCTATGGTGTATAGTAGCAATTGACCATTTGAGAGGTTTCACTTACCTCTCACCACTACTCAATTTACTATAGTTTGTATAAAACTACTAGGTTGGCCACTATCATTTGTCTGCTCCATGACCTATGGCATACTGATGAGAACTAATAAGTTCGAAACCGGTCTATGTCTGGTCAGGGAGTTGACAAATGATATTGGTTACCATTCTTTAATGATTTGTAAGGTGTAATTCAATGCAGGTCGGGGTATTTGCCCGCTGAGTAGTTGTTTCCTACAAATCATATATTATATCATTTGTTGTTACCACCATGTTTTTTGGGAGTATAATATATTACGTTTTATACAATTTAATATAACGCAAGCGCTTTTTAAAGTTCTGTTACTTAAAAAAAATATCTAAACCGTACATTAAATAACCTGTGTATAAGGGTGGTTCCAAGCAAAATGAGACACGTTGTATATATCATTCTGGATACTACCAATCACATTGTAAACCAAGATTATTTAGATCGTGCATATAATCTGTAATCAGATGACACAATCTGACATCAGTTATCTGACTATGAAGGCTTATGACGGCCGCTTTGTTATGGTAAATAGCATTCGTGTCAAGTGCAGACTCGCGTGAAGTAAGCAAATGCGTGGACTGCACACAAACGCAACAATGTAAATTGACGTTTTAATGCGTTCTAATGAAAATGTATTAGAAGATACCCATTAAAATATTATTACAAAAAGGTTATTAAGATTGCACAGTCCTACCTTTTATATGGATTCATTAAATTTATGGATGAAGCGTGGTAGAGAATTGTTAATGTATAGTATCAAAGTCGCACTGTTTATGGAAAAATCAGTCGACGTTCGCATTGAAATGTGTAAATAAAATTATTATACCATAAGTATATAAGTACGATAATTACTAGAAATATGTGAACGCATCAAGGTAACAGTTAGGAATGTGTGATGGCACTAAACTAGCTACAAAAACTAGCGAAACATTTAGATTAATATCTTCGTAACACATTAAATAAACTTCATCCATGAACTATTCGAATTGATGGAAATTTTCCACTAATTTGCAAATGTTCAAATGCAAAATGTTCAATTGATTATACGCAATTAGGATTTTCCCTCAAAAAAGGTAAAATTAAGTAAATGGCACAATTACCACATTATTTAGGCGAGATATACATATAGGGTGCTTTTGAAACAGATTGATTTGATTTTATTTGTCGCTCTCTGGAAATACCGCCGACGTCGGGCCGGCTACGTCTATGTTGAGTTGGACTGAGGTCCTGCTTGTTGCTAGCAGCGAGTCTCGTGACGCATGGCACAGCAAAAGGGGATGGGAAGTGTACGTGTTTGTGAAATACGTTATCGTATTCTGTCAATATCATCTTTTTGTATTTTTGTTTACAAAGTTGATTTCTGAGTCTTCTGTTTCTGATTCCAGCAGCGTATATATCACTGTAGTTTCATCATTCATTTATTCATACTTGCATTTTTCCTGCAGTTAGTTCCTTCTGTGCTTGGTTCTTTCCAGTTTAATCATGATCCTTTCAATTATTGCTATCCATGTGTAGGTCTCATTTTCTAGTTTGTTGCTGTTTAGTTCAGTATTAGCACTTTCATATTGTGTTAGGTACCTCTTTTTAATTTGTTCCAAGTACTTCATTGTGTATGTAACATTTTACAATTATTTTACCTCCTATTAATGTTCATGTCTGCTGCCTCCCTTTAGCCTTATTGTTTTTGTGTGCAGCTGAGGTATTTGGTAAGTTTATGTGCTGTTCAGTACGTAAAGGTGGCAGTACCAGTGGCAGCTGGAAGGCACGCGACCACCCACTAGCGGACGAAAGCCAAATTTCTGCCACCCACGGATCGCGGCTTGGCGATATGTGGCCCGCGAAACACAAATGTGTGATGTGTGTCGCATTAAGCCTGTAACATACATTTAGTACGATACAAGATTTATTGACAATTTCAGTAAGGACGAGAATATTTAAGTTTATAATATACAAAAACATATATAAAAATTTATGGTATCAACATATTTATGACTGGGGCCCTGAGGGGCGCTGAGGTATTTATTACGTAAAAAATTTAGGCACTATTGAAACTTAAATAAACTACTAATGTGTCTTCAAAAGTACGTGATTCCATGTTAAAAAAAGGTCAAGCATGTATTGATAATATAGCGGATTGCACTTTTACCACATCTACTTTTTAAATTTAAAGAGTGCCATATATAAGGACTCATAGATTAAAATATATGATGTATTTCAAAAACACCCCACCCCGTATGATGTTCGTTTCGATAGAAATTTCAAACTAGCCGTAATGATGTGAGCTTGAATCATAACAATTTTGAAACGTCAGATAGGTTACACTGTAGAAGTTATATGTTATGTGTATAACGGTTAGGTAACTATTAGTCATCTTATCAGTTCTGCTATGCACTTGACAGGAAATTAATTTCCTTAGTACAATGTCCTTTAAACGTATCAACAATAAATAAAATTATTTATTTCTATATTTATTTTGTGCTGTTTCCAAATTAGTCTTGAAGCGAAGAATCCGGATGAGTGTTGTAATGAACAATGAAAATATTGTCGTTATAAAAAATGAATGTCCCTGGAATTTATTTTGTGTCAAATCAACAATGTCAAATTTGAATTAGAATGCGATCGAATAGATGTAAGTTTCAAATACTCTGTACATTTTAATGAATAAGCTAAGAAGTGAGACTAATAAGGAGTAGTTAAATGATGATATCAAAATGTTAAATGAGAATATTAAAGATTTACACATTATGTTCCTCAGAATTGTCTCTTATATATTTAAATGTAGAAAAACACATGCCCCATTAGTGAAAAATACTAAACAGCAGTGTTATCAAAATAACAATAAATTCAGACAATAGATCAAAAGTCGCATAGAAAGTTATATCTGAATTTCCAGGTGAAGTAAAAAATCTATGAAAAAAGCTATGAAAGGGTTCGGTAAACATATCGTCTATATAGTATTCCATAACAATACTATCTGGAATTGGTGGCCAATGAACATTATTAAACCACATCATTTAGGCCCCTTGTACTTCCTCCCTGTAGACAGACCCTCGCCTAGGCCTTCAACCAACCTAATCTTGCGAAGTAGGTGGTGATGGTGTCTAGAGGCATCTCCCTTACATCGGCCAAAATAGGCCAACGTTCTCTCAAAATGGATTCTCTGATTTATGAGACTGCAGAACAGTCACAGAGTATATCTTGAACCTTCTCATCTTGTTCACAACCTCTACAGAGAGGTGTTTAGCTTAATCCCATATTGTGTAGATGTTTCCTTAACGGACAGTGTCCAGTCTGGATTCCTGTTATAAAACGTAGGTTCCTTCTAACCATTGCCAGGTAGTCCATTGCTTAACTCTTTTTGGGATATTTTAGTAGTTCCTTAATAAGCTGACAGCTGTTTGATTCATCCCACAACTTCTTGAATTCATTGTGGGTGTTCCCTTTAATTGTTTGTGTTATCGCCATGATCGGTAACAGACTGGCCGGGCCTAGTCCAAAGATACACAGACCTGCTGCCTTCTTGGTCAGTCTGTCGGATACTTTGTTGCCACTACACTGTGCATGTCCTTTCACCCAGCATACCAGTATGTTATTCATGCTGGAGACATCCACAAGTGCTTGGTGACATTCCCATATTGTATCTGTGGTAATTTTGTAATTTCTCACGGCTAGTAATGATTGTCTACAATCTATGTAGATCTTAATTGTTTTGCCCGTAGTTTGTCTACGGATAATCTCTTTTGCGGCTGTGGTCATGCCCGCCACTTCCGTCTGGGCTCGCCCATCCATAGCCCATTTATATTGGATTTGCAGACTTCTGGAGTATAGTCCACATTCTGCCCCATCCTTCTTTTTTGATCCGCCTGTGAAGATGTTGATCACACCTTCGCCAGCAGTCTCATTCTCACTATTCGTCTGTATTATCTAGGGTCCTTCAAAGACAAACTGGGCAGAAATGCCATCTGTACACGCCTGTAGAAGAGGCGTCTTCCTAACAGCCTCATTCCACAGGCGACTTCTGGTCTCTCCACAGCCTACATTTGGTTGTATGCCAACGGATTTGAAGCAGCGTACCATTGTTGTCAGAGCCACTCCTCCTAGATATATATCTAGTGGTGGCAGACACAGCATTACCTCCTAGAGAGAGCTATGGACTCGGAGTCCATAGCTCTCGTTGGCGTTGTTCGCATAGCTCCTGTTATGCTTAGGCAGGCAACTCTCTGCACTTGGCTGTAGTCCGTTTGCTCTTAGGCCGCCAAACCAGAGCTGTATAGATTATAGGTCTTATGACGGCAGTGTATATCCACATGACCACTTTCGGTTTCATTCCCCAGATTTTCCCCACGGTTTTGCGACACTACTCATAAGGAATGTAAGCCTTCTTTAGTCTTCTACCTATGTGAAGATTCCTTGTTAGTTTGGCATCGACGGTTACCCCAAGGTATTTCACTCCTGATGCGAAACTCAGTGTTGTATCCAGGAGGGCAGGTGCCTTCAGTGCTCCTAGTTTCCTTTTCCTTGTAAAGAGAACCATCTCCGTCTTCCTGGGATTCGATTGTTCTTAGGGCCCCCTGCATTCTTTCACAGAGGACTCCTTCGAATTTGTGTGGAATCCTTCTGAATTGAGGCGGCACAAGGAGCTATCAAGAACGAGGTTCCATAGCAATGGTGATATTACACCTCCATGCGGACAGTCTCTCGCGACCATTCCTCGTACAGAAGCATTTCCCACACTGATTTGTACAGCTCTCTTCGAGATCATGTTGGGTATCCAGCTTTCCATAACAATACTATTAGAAATAACAATATACCTCCAAAGTATGCTTCAGATCAACTTTTCAGCACTCTATTTTTCTGCAACCTTCTGCATAATTTTTACAACTTTAAGCAGGTAGTGATAAAATTACCTCACTTAAAATGTAATATACGTAATCATTGTGCCAGTACATAAAAAAACATTAGCCACAAAATTATTTCTTTGTGTGAATTAATCTATATTTTTTTCGGTATGCATTAAACATTTTAATATAAAATATACATGGAGTAGTTAGCATTTCTTTAATTTAAATATATTATTACAGCTTTCATTATATCTCGTTTGAAATCTAAGTTATAATATAAGTTTTTTCTGTCTCTGGCACTTCCCCAGGTGATGAATGTGTACGAAATACCTGAGTATGCAAGAGCATAATATATACTCAACAGCCCTGTTTTATTTAATGTACATTGCATTTCCAATATAGCAAAGTAGGCCTTATTAAGTTGTGAGCATACGTGCTTAATGTGCTTGTCCCATAACGATTTATCGTCTAAATAAGTACCCAGTAATTTCGTGTTATGAGACAAGATAATATTGTCATGTAACACTATACCATGCGGCAACTAAAATTTACTATCCACGTTCAAGATGACCTCTTGGAAGGTTTGACCAATTAATATTTGAATTTGTTCTACTGTATCAGCTGCTAATGTCACTATTATATCATCAGCAAGCATTGTTAAATGGCCAGTGGTTAAGTAGTTAGGAAGGTTGTTTATATATAGCATAAACAATGCGGTCCCAAAACAGAGCCTTGAGGAACGCCGTACATTAGATTCTCTATTTGTGACTGAACATTATTTAGTTGTGCTTTTATTTTTCTCCTTTCCATGTAACTATTTATCAATGAAAGTAAGTTTCCTCTTATTCCTATACTATATAGCTTTTGCTCTAAAAAAAAATCGTTTACAATATCAAAAAACTTTTGACAAATCAAACATTATGGAGACTATATAATTGACGTTGTCTAAGCAGGTGTATACATAATTTAATAAAATACTATAAAGTTTTAACCCCTGTAGGTATCATGGTTTATGTGTCAATGTTTTTATTAATAAGGCAAGATAGCAACCTACATGGCATAACGAGTGAACATAGAAAATTACTACTACTAGAATTATACTTATGTGGGCTGCCTGTTTCCTCTGGTTCCTTATTTCGTATAGAATTCCGGTTTTTAGTTCACAGAAAATCAGACACTAAAAAAAATTATTGTGTTGACCAAACACTACACGATGTGAATGTACACAAAAGCCATTCTTGTGAAATATTATAGTGGGTAATTAATAAAAATAACAGTTTAAGACTTTATATATGATTTCACACTTAGATTATACACGCCTACATAAAGGCATTCTCTTTAAAATCCATCGAAGCATAATATTAAGAACTGACATTTATAACGAAAGGCTGGCCTCACTTAAGAGTTAATTTAATTAATATTTAATGTATTTCCTCAAGTCTAATTATTATACACAATTGTGGTGATATATGAATTTACGTTTGCGATATGTTGGTACTAGCACTATCCTAGATACTATTCTTCATTCTAGTTTTATATATCCATATGCCCGCACTCACGTCATTTATAATTACCATTTAGATAATCAACAGTTACAAGACCAGATACAATTAAGGATCCTGGTATTATCTTTGACAGAGGCTTTAAATGAACGTGTAAATTTATTTGTGTCCTCAGCATTAAAAAGCTTAGGGCTCGTAATTAGAAATGTTAAGGGTTTTAATAATACAGATATAATGAAATTGTTATGTTTTTCCTTTGTGTGGTCAAAATTAGAATATTGCTAAATGGTACGGTCCTCGGGATATGCTACATACATAAACAATATTGAGAACCTTTCGCGTTTTGTATTTGTGTTTTATCGAAAATCGCAATTATCCTACAATTTACTCACAAAACATCATGTTCGAAAGGTTTGGCATGTCCAGTCTACAAAACAGAAGAATAGCCCACTGCATAGTATTCCTATATAAAATTATTCACAATATCTTTGATTGCCCGCTTATTTTGGAGCAACTATGTTTTCGTATACCTCGTATAGAAAGTAGAAATCGTGAAACATTTTATCTTGCTATTCCCAAGACTAATTTATTAAAAGTTTCACTTATACATTTTATATGTAGAAGTTATAACTCGCTGCAAAATGAGCTTGATATATTTAATTGTAGTCTTGCCCCAATTAAACACTTTTTATTTGTTTATTGTCACCTTAGTATTAGATAGTATTATTAGTATTTGTATAATAATTGTATTTTTTCTCTGTTTCTCCTCTTCTTATACGTTTCATATATACTAAAGACGTACTGTACACCTGTTAAAAATATTTATACTTTTAGTGCATTATTAAAGTAATTTCCCTACCCTAGAACTGGCTATCTGTTGGGTGGTTGTAAAAATAAATAAATAATATGAAAATATAAACATTATATATAACGACCGGTTATCGTCTACTACGTAAGCCCAAAATACCACAAGAGTTAGATGGCAAAGTTCTCCCATTTAGTATATAAAGTTATACAGATACTTTTAATTTTGAGATGAATAAATATTTATAATTCTGAAAAGTGCCTTTTTAATTTTTTTAGCAGTTATTTCACGCAAAAAGCTTCACTGGTTCTGGGATGTCTCATAATTGCCCAGAAAAAGAACATCCAGTACATATTCTGTACATTTGTTAATAAAAAACATATTGTCCTATAAATAGAAGTGGTCACAAATAAAAACGCTGGTTAAATAAATATTACATAATCGAATTACCAACCTAGAGTAAATATTTATAACATTCGATTTCTCAAAGTTTAAATTAATTTGCACATACACTTATTAACACCATTATATATTAATAATGAGTTGGCTATCTACAATCGTGATAAATATATCATATAATTAAAGCAAATAGCCATTCACTTACATAAATGTATTACTTTATGTACCTTAAATAGTTCTTTTGTGTGTCTACGTAAGTCGAACAATATACAAGGCACGGAAATCAATATGGTTTATGTCATAAATAATTTTGTTGCGAATTGGGAAGTCCTGTATTGATTATTTAAGGTATTTACTACTTGCAAGTGTTTAACTTGAATATTCATACACTTATTATCATTAAATAATTTATTGAAGATGAGTAATGTGATCGTAAACAATGTACAGGTATCTAATGGTTTTTACACACGTTCCCTGCAGAATTGTTCATTTTTAATTGTACATTTTTTGTAATTCCATTCCGTCAAAATTTATTTTTAACCAATGACTAGATATATTTAAATATGCAATATACTTTTTCTATATGAAAAGCCAAACACTTAAGTATTTCAATCAAACTTTAATATTTAAATTTTGAATACGCAAAAATGTCCTTAGGATGTTTACTGCTGACTTTTCTCGTTGGTTAGAATAAAAAAATCAAAATTTTACATCAAGTTTGTTGTCGTCGATTGTTTTTCAATGTCAAGGATGGATAAATTTGGTATACAAATAACATAGTATGAAACATACAGAAAAAGTATTCTTTGGAAAAAGTATAAATAAACAAAAAATAGTAATGTTCATAGAAAGTTTGGGGACATAAGAAAAAAGGTAACAGATGAGTTAAAACATTTGTATGAAAATTATTTACTGGAAATATAAGAAAATATAAAAATGATCCCAAGAAATTCTGGGCTTACATTAACGGTAAAAGAAGAAGTGGTCTCATTCCAGATAGTATACTGAGACTAACTTCGCATGCATCACAAGATTCATTTCTAAAGAACCTGATGAAAACAAACAATTTGATACCATTTCACAGACTTTTCTAAGGTATCATCAGTGTCGCAGATCATTTGACGTCATGACCACTTCTGACGTTCCCCAGGGATCCGTACTAGACTCGCTCATGTTCGTTGTTTTTATAAATGATATAGTAGTCGATCTCAATGTAGAGATCCTCCTATATGCTGATGACTTGAAAACATATTGTATAATAGAAAGCGAACAATACTGCGAAAATTTTCAGAACAACTTAAATATGGTTAATGACTGGTGCCTGTCTAATCACTTACCTCTCAATATATCTAAACGCAATACATTCACCTTTTCTAAAATGCGTAACACTATCAAGTACGATTCATATAAACAGTCAAATATTGCAGAGGCCAGACACAGTAAAAGAACTTGGAGTTATCTGTGATAAGTGTCTGAGTTTTAAAAGTGTCTGAGTTTTAAAGAACATATTAATTTCACTATTGCCTCAGCGGTAAAAACCTTAGGCTTTGTAAAAAGAAACTGCAGAGGGTTCAACAACACTGACATTATGAAACTGTGGTACTACTCATTCGTACGCTCAAAATTGAAATACTGCTCGCTAATATGGTCCTCAGGATATGCTATCTAAATAAACAATGTTGAGAATTTCAAGCGCCGTTTTGTTAAGTATTTACATGTTTTATTGAAGATGGTATCTATTCAATAACTGGGTATTTGCAAAATGTTACGTTCGAAAGATTTCGTATACCAAATATGGAGAATAGAAGGATAGTACACTCAATAATTTTTCTCTATAAAACTATGTTTAACATGTTTTTTAATGTTTTTAATTATAATATTTTATTCTATTATAATGTATAATGTTTTCTATTACTTCAATGCCATGTTCCAACTCTGTCATTGGTTACCTGTTGGGTGGTTGTATAGTCTAAGTCAACGCTTCCCTGCGAATAAAAAATGCAACAAAAACTTTGCGGGCTCATTATTAACGCCGTGGAATAGTACAGATAGTACCGGTATTTTAATGAGGTCGTAAAGTTTATGGTGCATTTTTTATTTGCAGGGAAGCGTTGGCTTAGACCATCTAAATTAGCGATTTTTTAAATTGATAAATCTTACCATACCACTGCATTCAGGAACTTCTCAAAAATAAAATATTGAATAATGGCAGATATATGACAAAATTATAATGTCTATGTGTTTATAATTAATGATGATTTTTTTCTAATAACACAAGCAGCCCATGAAAAATGTATAAATTAACTTGATAGATGTAATAACTAGCATTATTAAGTTCTTAGTTAAAAAATAATATCGTGATTGTCAAAATTTGACATAGTTGAGCTAAGATGGCAATCTTCTATTCCATGATCGCTCTTGACCAAGATAATTGTTCATATCACGGTACATACAGCAACCATAAAAAACTAATAGGGTACGAAATAAAACAATTTTTAAAGTCAAACGTTAAATCTTTAAAATGTATTTTTGTAGCGTATTCGTTTACATAGGCTACTTCAGAGACTTTTGTTTTTATATAATTTTTAAGCGTCATAGTGTTAAAAACAACAACAAAAATATTATTGACACAAAATGATTGAAGAGTTTGAATTTGAATTTTGACTGATGTCCTGAGTAAATATTTTCAAGGAACATCTTGCATTGTAATTTTATGGATATAACTCCATAATTCTCAAAGCATATTGTTATTGAATTTGAGAAATAATATTACCTAATATTAGTTTATTACTTTATAGGTACTGTCATGAGCAGAAAAAAATAGGACAACATTTGTTTTCCAATGTAAATCTGTTTCTATTTGAATATGTAATGAGTAGCCGAAATAAAACAGATATCACTTTTATCTTATTTTTTATTTTAATGCTGTAGTTATTGCTATAGTAAATGAAGGATGGTTAATGAGACAAATTGCACTGCGTTATAACATTAACAAAAATTTGGTGTGTAACATTTTAAGAAAGTGGAGAATAAACGGTACGATTAGTAGAAATCCTGGATCAAAGGACAAAGAATATCCTACTTAACAAGAAACGAACTATTAATATTTCGTTATTGCACCATTTCTATTTATAACTTCTATAAGTCTGTTTGGCATAGAATTAAATAACCTTATGCAATAATCATTAGTAATAATATTTTCCCATGCATTATTTACTATTTCCAGTAATTCTTCGGCATTTCGTGGTCTCACACTTCGTTTTTGGATACTTCTTACGAGTAGTCCCTATACTTCTTCCACAGGGTTAAGATCTGGACTATGATTGGGCCAGTTAAGAACATTGATCTTGTTATCTTGAAACCAGTTAGTTACGCTATGAGCAGTATGAACGGAACAATTGTCTTGTTGAAATATGAACTCATTATTAGGAAATAATTGTGACACAGAAGGGAGCATAATCTTGTCTAAAATCCTAATATACGTTTCACTATTAAATCGTTCCTCAAAATGCCACAAAACACCAGGACCACGTGCCGATATCCTCACATATTGACGGAAAATTTACACTTTTATCATTGTTAGATATATATTTCTCACCGAATCGAGTATTCGGAGGGCGGTAAACACGAATACGACCGCCGTGTGTTGACTGGAAAGTTCTTTCGTCTGTAAAGATTACATTGTACCAAAAATTTACATCATGCGCTAAAAATTCAAGCGCAAATCCTACTCGAGCTTCTTTATGTTCAGCTTTAAGTAAGTATTTTTGTGCTGCTGCATGACAGCGTAGCTCCGATTCTCTTACTCGCCGGTGACTAGTACTACTGATCCAGGATTTCTACTAATCGTACCGTTTATTCTCCACTTTCTTAAAATGTCACACACCGAATTTTTGTCAATATTATAACGCAGTGCAATTTGTCTCATTGACCATCCATCTTCTGCTTTAGCAATAACTCCAGATTTAACTAAATCGCTTATATGAGGCATATTAGTTTGTTGCACACTTGCAATAAATTATGACAACTAACTGACAATGTCACAAAAACTAAAATTAGATGTGCACAACTAGATATTGGCAAAATACCGTTATAAGACTTGTCGTGTTTTTTTTTGCTCACGACTGTACTTATGGCCGATCAATTAAATTTACAGGAGAAAATTTAACTTGTGCGGCCCAACATCACTGAAAGTACCGTTTATAAGATAAATAAAAATTTTAATGAATATGGTGGTGAGACAAGACATTTTGTAAAAACAGATAATGTACAAAGACGGCCTAGGTACGAGCAGGCCGTTCTAAATTGTAACGGTCCATTTTTATCTTGTGAAAATTTAGCAAAATATTAGTAAAATGTCATATATAAATCGGTAAAAACAAAGCCTGTAGCCGCGCGGCATATTCATATTCAACTATAAGGTTATGATTGGTGCATTTTTGGATCCGATTCCCTGATTGGTTTAAGTATTTAACTTCGTTTTGATGAGAGATAAAGGATGCGCGGAGTGACATTCACGTTGACGTTATGGGATATGCCGAGATCAACAAGGCAGAATGGCAATTAAAAATGGGTCAAAAGAGCAAGTGCCGTATTACCGCGAATTAATGTGTAAAGTTGTGTTAGTTGTTGATTCGCCGTGATGTTAAAGTTTGGCGATATTACCCTAATAAGTTCCATTCTAGAGAGGTTTTATTTGATTAGTAAAAGATCCATTTATTGACCGTGTAAACGGAAAGTTTGTTTTGTAGCGATGTTAACAGTTTTTAATTTCAATAAAGTTTTTTTTATTACATCCGTTCGATAAAAACTTTAGTTGACCGATTGCACAATCATTGTATCAACAAAACAAAGTTCAGATGTTGATCAATTATTAATTAGTAAATAACTGAGGTTTCTTAACAATTATAATATTTTTAATAAATAATTAACTTTAAAAACCGCACTACGTATTGGATTCCACAGTTGACCTAGCGTCATCATACATACGTCTAAGCGCTTTCCAGTCTTCGCGATCTATCTCAAGAACGGCTAATTGTGTAAAATATTGCCGAATTTGTAGAGAATGTTATGCTCTACAACTTTTCTAACAAATCCAAATGTCATTTAGAGCAAGGAAAACAAGATATTTACAAAAAACCGGTTTTTTGTGTCCCTTGACCTTGAATATCTTGACTCGCGTACGCGAGATTCTATGAGACCTTTGACCTAACTTATAAAATGTCAAAACAAAGATTTATGCAAGTTTATAGTTTATTATCTTTCATTCCGAGGTTTGCCCCTTTTTTCACCTTATATGACTGGACTATTAGCTGTATTCAAAACGAACATTTTATTGAAGTCATCAGTAATGTGCCAAAATATCATTAATATGTCATTTATGAAACATTCATTATGGCTCATTAAGTGCTCTTTACATATGTCTGTTAACATTTTAATGTGAGAATTATTTTGTAATATTTTATGATTTTTAACACAAGGAATACCACCTAGGGACCCACTTCTTCAATGTGTGCAATTAGTTATGTAATTTTTTTATAACTTATTATGTATACCTGTAGGTTATTACTTGTCGGTGGCCCTTCGTTTACAACTATGTTCGATTTTAGAGATTTTATGCAATTGTTCAAGAAAATGCTTTGTTGTTGCTGAAGCGTTTAACTAATTTACTGCGTAAACGTCGATTGTTATCAAGAAAATTGCTGAAATTAAATTCGTATTGCGATTTCATTACACTTAAATAAGTTAAAGCGAGCGTGAAATCATAAATGACACTATCAAGTTTATAATTTTGCTGCCATTCTTTTCATTATGTCAATAGTTTTTAAAGTGTGACAATAAAGACTTTGTTTGCCACATAAATAACAATGGATTAGCATCCAAGTGTCGTTTAGCTTGGCAATAGACATGAAAAATGTGTTAAGGATACAGCACGTACTCGAACAGATTTCCCAACACCCGCTTGGTATCGTTTAACAACCAACAATTTGAATCGATTTGGTATCGAAGATAAGACATTACCTTTTATTATAGTAATTGTCGATCGACGTTTTTCAACATCCAGTAATATTACGATTTAATAATAACGTAAATTTTGCAATTATATCGACCTTAATTCCCAATTATTGCGAATTATTATATTGTGCTCCTTTGTATTAATTAAGAAGTATAAGGTTAGCCTTTCATGAAAGTTAATTGTGTAGGAAATCCTATTTTATGTGTAACAGCACAGTGCGGTTACTTTGGCAATTTATTCAAGCTGAAAATGGTCATACACGGTTTTCTTTCGAAAATCGCAAACAAAAACATAGCAGTTAATAATCACAATTATAGAAACCATTATTACTACAATGTTCATTGTCTAAGTTGTAAATGGCGTTCTTGAAAATTCAGAGTGAAATTCGTTCAAACAATTGAAATCATCTAAGTTGATTGTACGGTCGTGAGCAAAAAAAGTCTTATAACGGTATTTTGCTAAAATCTAGTTGTGTACATCTTACTTTAATTTTTGTGACATTGTCAGTTAGTTGTCATAATTTATTGCAAGTGTGCAAAAAACTAATATGTCCCATATAAGTGATTTAGTGTAATTTGGAGTTATTGCTAAAGCAGAAGATGGATGGTCAATGAGACAAATTGCACTGCGTTGTAATATTGACAAAAATTCGGTGTGTAACATTTTAAGAAAGTGGAGAATAAACGGTACGATTAGTAGACATCCTGGATCAGGGCGACGAAGGATATCAACTCAACAAGATTTGCAATTGGTAAATGCTTTAGTAGAAAATCCATTTTACTCAGTTATTCAGGCTGCTGAAGAAACGAATTTTCCTGGATCGAGTAGTACTGGTCGCCGGCGAGTAAGAGAATCGGAGCTACGCTGTCATGCAGCAGCACCGAAATACTTAAAGCTGAACTTAAAGAAGCTCGAGTAGGATTTGTGCTTGAATTTTTAGCGCATGATGTAAATTTTTGGAACAATGTAATCTTTACAGATGGAAGAACTTTCCAGTCAACACACGGCGATCGTATTCGTGTTTACCGCCCTCTGAATACTCGATTAGATGAGGAATATATATCTAACAAAGATAAAAGTGGTACATTTTCCGTCAATATGTGGGCTTGGATATCGGCACGTGGTCCAGGCGTTTTGTGGCATATTGAGGAACCATTTAATAGTGAAACGTATATTAGGATTTTAGACAATATTATGCTCCCTTCTGTGTCACAATTATTTCCTAATAATGAGTTCACATTTCAACAAGACAATTGTTCCGTTCATACCGTAACTAACTGGTTTCAAGATAACAACATCAATGCTCTTAACTGGCCCAGTCATAGTCCAGATCTTAACCCTGTGGAAGAAGTATGGGGACTACTCGTAAGAAGTATCCAAAAACGAAATGTGAGACCACGGAATGCCGAAGAATTACTGGAAATAGTAAATAATGCATGGGGAAATATTATTACTAATGATTATTGTATAAGGTTATTTAATTCTTTGCCAAACAGACTTATAGAAGTTATAAACAGAAATGGTGCAATAACGAAATATTAATAGTTAGTTTCTTGTTAAATATGATATCCTTGTCCTTTGATCCAGGATTTCTACTAATCGTACTGTTTATTCTCCACTTTCTTAAAATGTTACACAAATTTTTGTTAATGTTGTAACGCAGTGCAATTATTTGTTTCATTAACCATCCATCATTTACTATAGCAATAACTACAGCATTAAAATAAAAAATAAATTAAAAGTGATATCTGTTTTATTTCGGCTACTCATTACATATTCAAATAGAGACAGATTTACATTAGAAAAAAAAAGTTGTCCTATTTTTTCTGCTCACGACAGTACCTAACTGAATGAGATATGTCATTTTCTATGAGTTAGCACAAAGAACAGTCGAAATCATTTATAATGCTGCCCGTGGCAGCTAATAAAATATAGTAGAGATTATTTAAAAAGTCCCCGACCGCAATAAAACGTGCAACAAAAAAAGCTGCAGCTTTGAATCATTTTTCTCCGCTGTAAACAAATCATACATACCTCAGGGCTCAGTCTTGGAGCCACTGTTATTTTTAGTTTATATGAACGACTTTCCTCAATTTATGTTGCCCAGCAAATCCATTCTGTTCGCCGATGACACCACTCTCTCGTGTCCCCATCATAACATTGACAATCTACTGGAACTATCTTCTCTCAATGAACTACAAGCAAAAAATTGGTTCACCTCTAACGAACTAACACTTAATTAGGAGAAAACTCAGAGACTGATAATATCCTCAAACAGAAATATATCCAAAGGCGAGCACGTTAAACTCCTGGGTATCTATCTAGATCATAACCTTAGTTGGATAACCCATACTGATCATCTGGGCAAAAGGCTTTCCAGCGTAATCTTCCTTTTTAGGAAACTAAAAAGCGTTCTTGAATTCGACCTATTAAAAAATCTCTCTTTCATTCTAGACTTTCCTACGCAGTTGTTCTATGGGGTAACTCCCACCACGCATCTAAAGTCTTTCGACAACAAAAGAAAATTATAAGAGTTCTTATCAACGCTAAATTTAGGGAACATTGTCAACCCATTTTCATTAAACTGGGAATTATGCCACTACCTTCACTTTTTATCTACAACACTCTTATCGAGATTCACAGAAACGCATCCGGTCTCTCTATTCAGTCGGACTATCATGAGCACAACACACGTGCTGCTGAACTTCTTAGAGTACCATGCTATAGGTTAACTCTAAGTGCAAAAAATTCACCCAACTTAAACCTATATAACCATTTACCACATCATATTTGACAGTTAAACTTTAGGTCCTTCAAAAATAATGTAAAACGATTCATTCTTCAGTTCTGTTTTTACTCAATTGATGATTTTCTGAAGTCGCCATATTTGGTCACTACACTTTCGGTTGTCTAATGCTCATACTTGCAGAATACTTGTACTTTTTATACGTACCTATTTTATAAATTAAACATTTATATTTTCGTGTTTGACAATGTATAATCGTTATATACAGTATTTATATGTAATTATATATATTTTCTTGTCTAACAATGTGTAAATGTTATATACAGTATTATGTTCTTGTTATTGTCCTTATTTTGTATATGTATTGTATTTCTCAAAACAAAGTTATTATTTTTTTGTAATGCAGCTGCTTGCCTGCTGATTTTCTGACTTGCTGCAAATGTTTAATCATGTAACATATAGTGGTGAAATAAAGACTATCTATCTATCTATCCATCATAGGCAAGAAATTCGCAAGCACCCACCCTTTATTGATACTTTGTCAGGTATACAAAATTGAAGGGAGAGAACCGATCCAAGATATTCATAGAATCACAGGTACGGACGAAGTAATTTTCAATTTCTTACAATTACGAAATTTTTGTGTGTACATTTTAAATGAAACTAAACAGTTGAAAACATGGCACATAATAGAATGCACGTTCGCTCCATAATTATTAAATATATGATGTTGTGTGCTGATTTGAGCATCAAGCAAGCATACAACATCAAATTCAACGTTTCCCCCATCGAATTGCATGTGAAACAGTTATTTCGAATTTGGTACTCACAAATGATCCTGTTATTAGCAACCGAATCATTGATAAAAAAATGTGTATGCTGGCCTGAACATCAAGTTAGCACACAACACAAAAATCAACGCCTCTCCCCTCGAATGCATATGAAACAATTATTTCGAATTTGTTACGAAAAATCGCGGAATAGCTGTTGCAGCATTGTATGTAGATTAAAAATGTATAATCACATTTCTTCTAAATCCAATGCACTGCCTAAAAATTAAAAATTTACATATGTGCGCCTGCTTTCGCAATTGGCTCACGTCATTAGTCGCCTTCATGCTTGCATAAAAAATTGATATTCAGGTATAGGATATTCATAATATCAATATAAGATTATTGTCACTTCCGGGTTATTTATTATAAGGATATATTTCAAATATCTTCTTCGTATAATGCTGTCATCAAGGTAATTAATTTAAAAAGTTTACAGTAAACAAGTACTAATTTTATTATTTCTAAATACTTAGCTAATTAACTCAGCATTTCTTGTAAAATTTTCAATGTTTTTCAACCCTTATACTTCACTCCCTGATTAACATTTTAAGGGTTTTGGATTTCGTCCTTCATTATCAAATACTTGCATCAATATAAATTTTTTCAATGAGAATGAAGTTATTGGAGCCATATGTAAATTAAAAAATAAAATGACAGCTGGCCATTGTTACCTCGTTTCTCTTATTATTTATTTTTGAGAAAGAATTGAGGCAACATGTGCGGACGACTAGCTGGTTTAAGCCGGAGCAGAGAGCCGTGGGTCCAGAGCATTCGTAAGAGTGGAGAAACTTACCCTTTCTGACATGTACAGCATAAGCGACAGATTTCTGTTTATTTCGAGAAAAGGAGACAAAGAAAAATTGATGTTAAATTGGGCACCATCTATAGTAAAATAAGCAAAATAGTCTCTTTTTCTCGAATAACCAGTCTGCTATAGATCAGACTGAAATTGTTGGTAAGAGAAATAAAAAGATAGTTTAAAATGAATGACAAAATATATTACAAAAAAATTAGACAAATCGGTTTGAGACAAATTGAAATGTAAAAAAAATATATATATATATATAAAAAACAAATTGATACCAGTATCCTAGGTGGTTTATGGGTCAGGTGGCTGGTTCTGGGACAGCAATCCAGGCCCACAATTGTCTCTTATTGCAAGAATTCTAAATTTTTCTTGGCAATTTACGTCTCTCAATGAATGGGGTGAAAATTGTAGGAAATTTAACCAAATATAAGCACATACAAAATTTATGCAAGTTATTTATGCCAAATATAAGCAATGTTAGCTATGCAAATATAAGCTAGTTAGCTGTACAAAATATATTTAAATTAGCTGCACGAAACATTAAGCTAGCTATACAAAGCTGCAGGAAATTAATTTAAGCTATACAAAAGTAATCTGATTAGCAGTACAAAAGTAATTTTAGCTATGCAATAGTAATTATTAGCTATGCACGAGTTGTTATTAGCTATGCACGGGTTATTATTAGCTATGCACGAGTTATTATTAGCTATGCACTAGTAAGCTGATTTCTTAGACTATAAATTGCCAAAAAAATTAAAAGGAAAGAGAAAAATATTTTTAAAACCATGTGGTACATATAGCATTTTAACTACTTATTAAATTAAGAAGAATTGACTTTGAATTTATTTTAAAAATAATTGAAATTATATCAAAGGCAAAATTTGAAGATTAATTAAAATATTTTAATGAGTATAATGAAATGAAATTACCTGTATGTTCAACACTTTGTAACTGGGATATAAAAATTGTAATATCAATTACTGAAGTCCACAGTTAAAAATTATAATGTTTGAATCAGTACAAAGGCTGCAAGCAAATGACTTCCTGGTGAGTTTTACTGATAAGGTAAACTTTTTTTGTCCTGTTTACTGGAAAACAACGCCACCAAAAAAATGTGAGAAATCTAATTCCCTATTTAAATTGAAAGCTATCAAAATATAGAAATCGTACAAGTATGGCCATCTGTCAGTGGTTAATTTAAGCGCACCAACTTGCCTTGTAGATTCCCATACTCAACTAAAGTAGTAGCATATAATCGATAAAAGGAATCTATAGTAATAGTTTATTTTCCATGCCAGCTGATTTGCCTTTGCAATTTCTATTTTATACATAACAACAAATATTAACAGATGTAAATAAGTAGTAAAACGTATTGATATTATTGATAAATCAGTAACATATTACATGTTATAGGATTTACTATATATAGAATGAGAGAAGGTAAGGAAAATAACCATATGTACTCCATAGTAAACAAAAATATAAAAATTGAAAAATAGATATCTGATGTAACTAAATTTTGTAGACAAATTGTTTCCTGGGATAATAATGCTGTATTACAACGGATATGAGATACATAATAGTGTTAATAGAAAAACAGGACTAAGTTCCTAAGATATAAAATTAAGTACATAAAACAGTGTGTAGCAGTTATACATGTAAAATTCTGTTAGTTGAAAACAGTTTCACCTGCAAAAACTGAATCCAAAAAAATATACAGGTCGTGCTAACTATCCACAAAACACTAGTTTTTAAATAAACTGTTAAATGGACATAGGCCATGTAACACCATGATCAAGTCCCGAGTTTTTTAGTTAGAGATTGTTCTCGAATTTTTGTTACTCCCCTTTTAATAATATTCAATCTCATTATGAGTACATCTACATTCCCTGAGTGTTGGAAACTGACTAGAGTTTGTTCTGTGCTAAAAAATGGTAATATAAATTTCTTAGATAACTATAGGCCTATTTCTATAATTTCTAATTTTGCGAAAGTTTTCGAGATGTCTATATACAGTCACATATATCCTTCAATGAGAAACTGCATATCTGTGTCACAACATGGACTTATGAGCAAAATCTGACTAATTGACTAATTTACTTGTTGTAACTCAATACATATCACCATTGGATTGTCAGGGGCAAGTTGATGTGATATATACAGATTTCTCGAAGGCTTTTGACCGCATAGATCACTCCATACTCATTGCTAAACTTGAGATGTTTGGTGTCAGTACGTTACTGTTGGCTTTATTTAGCTCACATTTAACAAATCGACAGCAATTTGTAGCTTATAATGGTCACAAGTCTGATTTGTATGTTGCATCATCTGGAGTACCACAAGGGTCAAATCTCGGACCTCTGCTCTTTTAAATATTTATCAATGATCTAACTCAATCAATCGAATGTGAAAAACTCTTGTATGCTGATGACCTAAAAATATTTGGCGTTATTTCAGAGTCTGATGACTGCCAAGCACTCCAACTTCAGCTCAATAAAGTAGTAGAATGGTGTAGTGTTAATAAATTGTCATTAAATATTTCCGAGTGCAAAGTCGTAACTTACTCACGCAAGAAATGCCCTTATCTATATGATTATAAATAACGATGCACTTACAAGATGCGAGTCAATTAAAGATTTAGGAATTATTTTTAACTATCTATCCTTCGCTGAACATATTGAGACAGTAGCGATAAACTCAGTTAAAACCTTAGGTTTCATAATACGGAATTGTAGATCATTTACCAATGCTTTAAAGACATTATATTACTAGTTAGTTCGATCAAAATTAGAGTATTGTTCTCTCATTTTTTTGCCCCATTTATAACTCTTACTCAATGGTATTGGAAACGGTACAAAGGAAATTTTTGGGTAGGGTAGGCAACAGCAACAACCAACAACGTATGCATGCCTACCCTACGTCGCGGGAGTCACAGATAGGCTGAAGAAGATTTTATTCAAAAGAAAGTAGGTGTACGGTTTCGAACAGTGAAGAAAATACAGCAGATGCTTCCCTCAGTCAATGACCCATGTCCCCAAACTGTTATCAAAAGGTTGATAAGTGCATATGTGGTAAGAGCTACATCGGACAAACAGGACGGAGTATCCAATGCAGAATCAAAGAACACCAGAGAAATACCAGATTTGGATACACGGATAGGTCGGCGATAGCAGAACATGTCCATAATAACGAGAACCATAAAATTGACTACGAGGACGTCAATATATTAGACAGGAATACGCGCTATTATCCGCGAATTATTAGGGAATCACTGGAAATTATGAAAAACGTGAACAACTTTAACAGAGAGGATGGGTATCGACTTAGTAACACGTGGAGACTGGTATTGCCAAGTACCAGCACCGTATAAGTTACGGTCAACCAAACACGACGAATGAGCAGCGAAGCGAACCAAGCGCGACCAATGACCAGCGAAGCGAAGCGGCGCCTAGGTATATAACAAGGAGTTTAACACAACAGATTCAGTCTTTAGAATCTTTCTGAAGAAGCTGACAGGATGATCAGCGAAACGTCAAGTCAAGTTCGACGACCACGGCAAGACCCGGAAGAATCTACTTCGTTAGACAACGGCCGTGAAAACCTGCATTCTACTATTTGACTTCTGTTAAAGAAAGTTTGAAAAACCATGGTAACAAAAAAAAAAGAATATTTTTTATCAGATAGCCTTGATATTGATTTTGTGAACTAATTTTTTTTCAATAGACAATTTATTATTATTTACATTTTAAAATTATAGATTATAGACCTTTTCTCGTTTCAAAGCACATGCTTTAAAGTTATTTTTAAAATTCGCGATCAAAAACAAATATAATATGAACAAAGGGAGTTTTCAATTAAAAATAATAATTTGCAATAGAAGCTTTACTGGGGATTGAAAAGTACGTTAAAATAAAATCATTTAGTTTTTGTGCTATACTTACAAATTAGGATATTTCTGTAATTTCTTAGTAAACAATATTTTAATATAAATTTTACGTCTACTCCTAAGTTTATCTATATATCATTCTTACTTTTTAAGGGAAATGTCACGCATAATTATTCAATGTTAATATAATTACGCTTGGCGCTGAGGTTTCACTTCCCACACTTTCAGCGTGGAGTTGGCGTCGATATCTATACAGATTTTCCAAACGATTTCTAAATATGCGACTTTTAAACATTCGTTGCGCAAAAACAGTAATAGTGGGACCACATGGTACCACGTTACAAAAGGGAAGGATGGCAATGGGTGGCACTTTATGCGCAACAGGATTACACCCGCGAAGTCCAAAATAATTAAGGACGACGCGACTCCACGGAAAGGATTCTTTTGACGTTTTGTCGGATTACTTGGATAGTGCTTGAACTCTTAGCAATAAGCAGACGTTAAACTTAAGTCTAAATAATTAATTATTTATCTACTTCACAGGTCAAGACAGTTTTGTATTTTTAATGATTATTCTTAGTCGAAAAACCTCTGTGTTTATAACATTTTTTTGAAAGCGTTAAGAAGCAAAATTTATAATGAATATTTTTTTGTTACAATCTTGGTTATTTCTGGGATCAATTCAACTTTTAATTGTATTTTTAATGCGCAGCTATTAATTCAATCTAACGGTGCTACAACTTATTTAAATAAATTATAATAAGATATCTGAGGTCATGAACTGGCAGTCAGTATGCATAAGTGTTTAAATTTGGCATGATTTTTAATTGTATAGAAGCTATTGAGCGCTTAATGTGCTGCCAGCGTGGAAAATTACTTAATTTAATGTTGTTCATGTTTGGCTTATTTAATACAACTAGAAACTACAGAGGTCAATTATCCATTATAATGCGCTAATTAATTATTATTCTGTTGAAAGTATCTACTGGATGTTTAAAAATGTTAATGCTTCTCAAAGCAAAAGGACAATAATTTCCTTATTTTAACTGGGACATTATTATGGTTACTTTCTGCAATATGATTGATAACGACGCTTCTTCTTCATTCTAAACATCTACTAAAGAATCGAATCGAATCGAAATATTGACATATTCCATTGATAATATAAAAGTTCTCTCTCTCTCTCTCTCTAATCTCTCTCTCTCTAACCTCTCTCTCTCTCTACATAATCTCTCTCTACCTAATCTCTCTGTCTTTTGTCTCTCTCCCTAATCTCTCTCTTTCTCTCTCAAGCCGTAAACACTTATTCCTAGTATTGTTCATGAAAAAAGATCCAATTAGATTTACAATGTAATGATGTTATTGTTAGCGAAGATATGCATCATCCGCCAATTATTACAGGCTGCGACATTTGCAAGGAAAACTGTGATCACAAAAAGAAACTTAACACCTTACCACAATTTTCTTTTACTTTATCAAATTTTGCTTGAAACTGATCGAAGTTTCTTGGATACTTTTGTGGATACCGGATTAGGCTACATACTATTTTACAATTACCAATTAGACCTAATGTTTGACATCTATGAACCAAAATTCATGACATATGCACAGAGTTATTCAGTTGGTTGAGTTATTCTATAATAAATGATATTAAGATAAAGTATTTATCGGTATTTATTATGGGAAAAATACAAATCCTCTAATGATAAGTCAAAACTGACTGAAAAATCATATAAAGACTAACCTAAATCAACCTAAAAAACTTTGATCCTCTAACTTCCTGAAATATATCAATAAAAAAGGAGCACTCATGCTGGTATATCGAACAATTTAAATTGTTCCTAAAATTATTTAATCAAGGTCAATGGTAAACTTGTGGAGGTGATTTTAATATAAATTTAGATATAGTACTAATTTGACATTTCTGACTGATTTATTAGGTTATGATATTACTGTCACCATTAAGTCTCCCACAAGAGCACCCATTTCATCAAGTACTTTTTTTTTAATATAACCCCACAAGTATAGTTCAAGTAAGGACTTCCCGAGACATAAAAAACGCAACAAAAACTTTACGACCTCATTAAAATACCATTACTCTTTGTGCTGTCTCGACCGCAATCGACTCGCTTACCTTTATAGTTTTTTAATGTGCGTCGGGTCGTTTGATGCAGCATGCCGCCATGAACCGCGGCGATAATTATATCGTACAGTTTTTGTTGCGCTTTTTATGTATCGGGAACTTATTATTTGAACTATAATTACTATTTTTTTAGTAAAATTTCCCGCTCTTTCACGTGTTGCTATCATTTTTTTTTTAATTATTTTTCGAGATATTAACAAAAAACTGAATTTTTCCATTTCAGAGAGTTTTTGGTAAACTTTTTTGAGTCACTTTCTACTAGAAAAAAGCTAGCATTTCATGAAACAATTAGCGAGATAACAATTTAATTCTGACTTAAAATCCCTGACAACTGGGCTATAGTGTTATACTCCATGAAAAAGTTGCAAAATAAGGGTAAAAAGAGAAAAGTACTGTGAGAGGGATGAAACATGGGTACCCCACGTTCTTGAGGGCGTTGAACACGATGGTGAAATTTTTAAGGTTCCCACCCCTCAGCAACTACCCCTAAACACAGAAAACCATCCCTACTTAGCGTCTTTTTCCATCGTACGCATGCGGATCCATTTTTTATACAGGATTCTGGTAGGCCGAATGAAATTTAACCATGCATCTAGTCCACCCCCGGGGTTGAAACTACCCCCTCCTCTAATAATAAAATATCCCCAAAAAAATCAAAATGCATGAAAATTTATTTATCCCAGCTTTCGAGGGTGCTCAATACGATGGTAATATCAATTTCACCCCCCCACCCTTCACCCCTAAAACCAACCCCTTTTCATATTTATTGATACTGGGCATGTGGGTACTCGTTGGATCGAGGTTTTTAAGGGGATTTCGACATTGTAAAGAGAGTTGAGTGAGGAGACATGCCATCAACCCCGGGATTGAAACAACCACCACCACATTGAAATTCACTGAAAAATACAAAATAGTGGAAAATGTTTTCTCCCCGTTTTCAAGGGTGTGAAACACGATGTCAATACTATTTCATCCCCCACTCCACCCCTATTCTGGGGATATTTTAGTATTAGGGGGGTAGTTTCAACCCCGGGACGGGATAAGATGTTGTATGTTTAAATTTCATACGGCCTACCCGAATCCTTACCAAAAAACCGATCCGCATGCCTACGATGTAAAGAAATGCGAAATAGGGGTGGTTTTTCGACTTTAGAGGTAGTTTCTGAGGGGTGGAAACCTTAAAAATATCACCATCGTGTTCAGCGCCATTGAAAACGGGGGGGTATCCATGTGTCATCCCTCTCATAGAACTTTTGGGGTTTTCCATTTTTTTTCAAAGATTACTAGTGTTATATTACTTGACGTTTTAGTACGACGATCATCTCAAATCCGATTAATAAGAATTTATTTTCTAATTTATTCATTAGGTAAGTCACTTAAATCGTTCGTCAAAAGAAACAAAGCTATTAAAGTTTTTCTTAGTAAAGGAAGTCTAATAAAAGACTTAACTTAGACTTAAATTATTAATTTCAACTCATTACGTTTCCGCACGGACCATATGTCCATCACTTTCAGTGTAGCAGTTCCGCGTATCATATAAAATTTTACGACCTGATGAAAGCAAAATAAGATTTAATGTGTAAAAACATTAAATAGCTACCATAAGTTTTATATATCTTGTAATAAAATGATTCTAGTGTTGTGACGTAAGTATCAAAAATGACTAAACTACAGCCAATTCGATCAAACTCATTTAAAGTTCCCTCACTTTTCATGTTTCCCCCGACCAAATACCTAACTTTTCATAACTTATTAATAATTATTTGTACAAAGTTATACCAGAATATAACTAATGATACAATCTATAACATTCAAATTAAACTGTTATTCACATCACAAAAATATAAAAGAATATATACAAAAAAAAAACAAAATGAAATTAGTACAGAAACATTAAACAATAAAAATAATGCAAATAAATATAAGCTTAGTATGAAATTGATTTCGTATTGACAATTATTCCTTAAAAATAGATATATCAAATTTCATTAGTTTCAGTGCACCGCACCAGTTAGAACTTCCCTGACCGTTCATATTTCCCTAACATTTTTGAAATTTCGAAATTCCTTGACAATTCCAGGCTTTCCAGAAAAGTAGTAACCCTGATTTATATGAGGTAGATATTGAGACTCTAGCCTGGCCGACATGTATCCTGATCTCAAATCTATAGAGCATTTATGGGATAATATGAGTACGCAACTTAGAAACCGTCAACCCTAAACCTGTCTCTTTTGACGACGTTGAAAACGAGCTCAGAGAAATATGGAACGATACTGATCAAAACTAGATTAGGCGTCTGGTTTCGAGCATGAGTCATAGCTGTGAAGCCGTTACTACAAATGGAGCTGGAAATAAGCGATATTCTTCGTTGTCTTTGTCATCGACTTTGTTTATGAGACTAAATTGGAATGACGCGGTCACAGAGTAAAATACAAGCATATATTTAGATTCATCAATCGTCATATTTTCAAACTCCAGAACAATATTTATTTACCTAAAAACCAAAAAACAAATGAGAAAATAAATTTTGAATATTGCAATTATCGATTATTATCGAGCTACGCCACTGATCAGTTCCCATATGGTACTTGACCGTGAACTTGTTGCTTATTTTTAGTGCGCCGTCTCCAAGTAGCAGCGGTCATAGCCATCGATAGTTTACGTATAGGTCTTTACGTGTTAATAGTGAATTACTGTTTTTAAAAGTTTTTAATGATGGAGAACTTACAAACATTGAATGGACAAACATTGTAGTTTGTTATAATGCGCCAGGCAAAATGCTCGTCACACATAACTGTTGTGTCAGCTGTTCAACATTTTGGTAATTTGGATAGAATATTAGAGCGTGATGACATTTATCGCTATATGTAATTTCTTGCTATAGATTGATGAATTGATCTACTTATTAACTTACGGATCGGTACTGAGAGACGATTGTCATATTTCATTAATTTTATTAACTCCTTAAACAACAAAATTCAGTTTACAGTTGAAATGGAAAAAGAATGGCCAATAAACTTTTTAGATATTACGCTGACACGTAAATAACATGGGTTAGAACTTGATATTTACAGAAAACCAACTTTTACTGACACTCTTACACATACAAATTGTAATCAATCTTGGAAGATAAAAATGTCACCGTTTCATAGCTATGTACACAGACTATATCTCTAAATTTAAATAGAGTTAACTTTGAAAAATAAGTTAGAATTCTTAAAACATTCAGCAGTCTGGTCGATAGCCGAGTGGGTTAAGGCGCAAGGTGGCAATCGCGATTAATCACACGGACATCGCACCACCGGGTTCGAATCCTGGCTTCGGCACTGGCCCTGTTGGAGGAAATGGTTGTATGTCCTCGTTTTTTCAATGTGTAACCCCCTTCCGCACAAGCTCTGGCTTCTGGAATTGGGGGTTGTTTAATTTCTGTGGTGTTATTTATTATTTATATTAGTAAATAAACCAATGGCTATGATAAGTTACATATTGACAAATTAATAAAAAATAAACAGAGAAAATTATTACAAAAACATTTTTATAACGTACCAAATATAGAAAACAAAAAGTGGCATAGTATAAATTATGTAAATAAGGTTAGCAACTCAGTATGTAATAACATATTAAATAAACTAGGCATTAATACAATATCAACGAATAGAAATAATTTAAGTCGCTTGTTAATTAATAATAAAGAAAATACAGAAGATAAAAAATCGGGGGTATATGAAATAAAACGTGACGACTGTGATGCCGTATATATAGGTCAGACTGGTCGTAGGATAGATGTGAGGTTAAGAGAACACAAACAGTCTATTTTATACAATAAAAAATCAACTGGTCTCGCCGAACATTGCATTGGGCAAAATCACTTTTTTAGCGGTAGTAGTGTTAAACTTTTGCATAATGCAAACAACGGAAAATCCTAGACATGTTTGAAATTTTAGAAATTAAGAAGGCCGTAAGAAACGTTACAAACATACAAATAGAATTTTTGAACAATCCTGTACTAGACACCAGAATAAAATTAAAAAGTTCGTAGTTTCGGGCTGTATTGTTAAATTTAAAGAAATAGCAAATCAAGTTATTATCCCCCTCTAAGTAGGTAGAATATTTCAAGGATATATATTGTAAACCATCACTTTTAGGTTAGTTTCTAAGACTCTTTGATAATGGTCGCAAGGCCGAAACATATATCAGACAAAACTGAACAAAACTTATGAAACAATAAACCAAGTGCGTATTGTAACTGTTCCTTTGAATATTTAGAATTATTCTATTGAATATGTTTCATCAAGAACCTACCACAGATTCAATCCAATTAATTCTAAATATATGCATGTATTTAAAAAACACCCTGTATTTTAAACATCCGAACTATGAACGAATCCACTTAGTATTAAGTTCTTTCGAATTATGCAGATATTCTGCCAAATTGTTCATTTCTCTGCCAATATGCTGGCATATCTGGTCATAAATCGTGCATTGCCATTCTTATAATGTCAATGTAAGGATTTAAAGTTTCCTTATAATAAATAATTACATTTAAAAGTGTAATTATTGTGAAACCATATATGAACTTTTCAGCTCCTCTCTTTTTTAACCTTAGATGGTGCAATGTGTATTTTTTCGTGTTTACTTTTGATCACAATCGCCTGTTTAAATCGTTATTTGGGTGGTCTCTTCTATTAACCTTTTCATAAATGTTGAATTATTTAAATTTTATGAAACCTTGGTTTAGTATTGAAAAAAATCAAGGACTATTCCGCGGTGCCCCAAAAGCGGGTAGTACCATTTTCATCTACGTGCTTGGAATAATGATATTTAAAAAAAAAAAGGGAGTATACGACGCATTTTGATACATATTAATACATCTGTACCTGTAACATGGAACACAAATTCAACAATTGATAAATGATTAAAAAATATTGAACCAGTCTGGAATACGTTAAATTGTACATTAAAAGAGATATCGATTGTATATCTAAAACAATTCAAAATTACTTTCTACTAACTAATGGCACAAGTTAGCTCTCTAAATAGGAAATGGTCCACTGAAAACCGTCATTTGGTTACAGATTGCAGACTTCTGAAACTTTCTGAAAATGTAAGCGTGTGGCGGTGCTGAAAATGAAAGTATAATTGGGTTATATTTCTTTGAGGGATATTTAACTGCGGAGTATTCTAAATTTTTTGCGGAATAAATTTACAAATCAAATTGAAAACTTGGTTCGTATTGTATTTAACAATCTGAATTTTCAACTTGATGGTGTCTCAGTTCGCAATATGACAGACGGGAAATGGATCGTACTCCGATAATTAATTAGGCCCCTAGGTTACCTGACCTCGCATCTATAGACTATTTATGATGTCTACAAAATGCAGCCTCGAAATTTTCAATGTGGGGGTGTAGACCACAGGAAGGCGGCAAAATTTTTGACTTCAAGGATGCGATTGGGGTAGTTAGGAGGAAAGCATTCTAAAACTTCCCAACCCTAGAGGTCAGCCTTTGGGGGGGGGGGGGACCCTAAATTGTGACTTTTTGGTTTTTCGCTTATAACTCGAAAATTATTGGTTCTAGAGAAAAAACTATTCTTACCTTTTTATTTGTTGACAGGACTATAAGGCAAGGTTACGCTGAAATTATGCCTTTATTCCCCTAAACATTATAAATAACTGAAGCGACTCGAGGGATGCATTAGGGCTCGTGTAACTTTTACAGAAATAATATTTAGACTTTCCGCATAGTATTCATTTTTATGAAAGGGCTGATTAATATATCCCGGTAAATATAAATGTTCCAAAGTTTGATCACAATTTAGATTTAAGCTATTTAAGATGGCCATTCAAGTATAGTTGAGATTAGCAATTCTCGGCACATAAAAAACGCAACAAAAACTTTACGATCTCATTAAAATATCATCACTCTTTATGCTGTCTCGACCGCAAATTGACTCGCTTACCATTATAGGTTTTTAATGTGCGTCGGGTTGTTTGATGACAGGCATGTCGCATGGCCCCCGGCGATAATAATTATGCCGTAGTTTCCGTTGCGTTTTTGAGTGTCGGGAAGTGCTGACTTGGACTATAACTTGGAAGGCGATTAAAACATTTACTAAAACACTTACTAAAAATAATAATTGCTTTAAACAAAAGTATATAGGTTTAATATAAAGAAATTCATCTATTTTAGTACAAATCATTAAATAACAAAATAAATAAGTTGCTTAACATCTTACCTTAATAATAGGGTTTAATTTGTACAATGCCAATGTTAACGTTCAAATCAATTTCAGGAGTGCCCCAAGGTTCGCTACTGGGGTCGCTATTATTTAATATTCACATCGATGATGTTAATTAGTTACTTTTGTACTGATGATCTGAGTATTGATTACTTAGACAAATATTGATGGCTACAACGCACCTTCAATTTTTTTTTTCAATTCTAAAAGTTTTTATTTCTTATTTTAATACAAACAGCCACTCCCCAGAACCCACACCGGGTCCGACCGTGCAACCACCGCGCTAATGTGGTAGTAGATTGCGGGGCCGGGCGGAGTGGGACTGGTTCGGCTAAAAAGAAAATTAAAACAACTAACCCTAGGCTCCTTCCGTCGCAGATGGATTATAAAAGGTGTTAAAATTAGGAACATGTTTAAGGAACAAACTCAATAAATCTGAATGAAAACTACATACTAAATTAAAACACTCGCGCACTGATCACTTTTAATTTCGTATCTGACGCTAGCACCTCAATTTGAACGAGGCGCCTTCCGCGAGATACGTGAATGCTGGGCTGCACATGGCTGGCCTAAACTTTGATTTTTTAAAAATTTGCGTTGTGTATGTTTTGATTTTCTAAAAAATTGTGAAGCGAAATGAATTTAGAGACAAAAATGTACAAAAAGAAAACAACAAAAAACAAACGCGACAAAAAAGGTTACAAACAGAAAGGAAGAGGGAAACAGGAAAGATTTAAAGATACAAAAGGTATGAAATGTCAGTAAAGGTGGATAGGGTAAGCGGAAGTTATAGTTGTTGAAGTTTGGCTACATGATGTCTAATTTGTGTTATGTGTCTTGTTAGCGGACTATCGCCCAGCTTGAAGGAGTAGAAGTTTTGGGAGATCTGCTGGACGTAATCCGCTATCGGCGTTATGTCGTTGCAATGTGCGTATAGGTCTCTGAGGGAGGTGTACCTTCCAGAATTTGAAATGAGGCGCATAAATTTGTGCTCGAGCACTTTCAGTTTTTTCATTGTCGTGGCCGGTATGCTTCACCACACCGGCGCCGCGTATGTGATGGGCGGCCTGATCACCATTGTGTAAACAATTTTTTATTTTGTCTGTTGAGTCTGCTACACCTGACTGCAAGCGGACTCTTGAACAGGGAATAGACCGTCCATACAGTCTCATTTATGTGAGTGTTAAACGTGAGTCGTTGGTCCAGTCTAACCCCCAAGTATTTCACGCATCTTTTAATTGGAATATTGTTTACCCTGATCGAAATGGGTGTTATGATTGTATTCTCTGTAAACCGACGCGTGAACACTATCGCCTCGGACTTCTCAATGTTCACCCGAATCTTCCACTGGTCGTAATAAGCCGTGGCACGGGCCATGTGCGCCTTCAGCAGCATATTCGCTGCTTGAGCGTTGATTTTCCAGAGTTCCGGGAACTCTGGAAAATCGGAGACGTACAGGTTGTACAACTTTGGTGACAGGCACGATCCTTGCGGGACCCCCGCGCGAATGTCCCGCCCTGTTGAGAGTTTATTATTCACACGAACCTGCAGGGATCTGCCCGTCAAGAACGAGTGAAGCTTAATAAAGTCCTGAACCCGAACTGAGACTCATAGTCGATGTGAAGCTTCTCCTGAACAGTATTCAATCTGATCAGGACGACCTTCTCCACCAACTTAGAGATCGTCGACAGCAACGAGATGGGCCTGTAGTTGCTGGCGGACTTCGCGTTCTTATTCGGCTTCAAGAGCAATCTTCAAATGGTGCACAATAATTGGTATATTTCGAATGACAACTCTTAATATTAAAAATGCAATTATTACCCTTCGATCGCAAAATGAATTCAATTATCTTTCCCTACAGTGTGGATCGGCATCCAACGTCCTGATACTTTTAATGGTCTGTGAGTTTTACTCAGCCCCAAATTCCTCGTTTATGCAATTATTGGGAAGGCTAAAAATATGGGTTTTACCATGCGCAATACCAAAGAACTTCGTTCAAGTAATACAATTGAAATTTTAAATGGAACATCCTGTATATTCTTACATTTTTGGATTATTGGCTTTGTTTGAAGGAAACGAATGGTTTTTTGTCCCATGTAAATGAAACACGTTGGAACTGTATGTAATTTAATTTTATTTCACTGCAAATAATTTTGTATTTTCACGATACAATTAGTATACTAGAACACATTTCCAAAAGAAATGGAAAGAAATGGAATCTCACGAATGTTCAATACAGTACTCGTATGACCATATTAGATACCCCGTGAGAAATGCATCTTCAGTCGTTTTTCCCAACTTGTGAATTAAAATTACCGCCGCCGTCATTAAAATGATTAGTTAATAGCCACTTATTCACTTATATTGCTTTTCAAATAAGTAAGTATTCATTAACTGTCGAAATTTCTTCCGGGTGAAATATGTTTATAGCTGTGGAATAATTGTATTGCAAATGATTATTGTTATTAAAAACAAAAAATATTTCCTCATTTTTTGGTACTACAAACATAATAATTAAGATATTGGAAAGTTTCGTTTTGTAAAGATATGCATTTACAATATCAGTTGTGCACTCCCTTGATACGTGTTTGTTTGTTTATTACCTCTAAAAAAATTAATTCCGTTTTTGAACTTTTTTTTATAATTAAATTATTTATTCTAAGAATTTGCATAGAAAAGCATTAAAAACCTCCATAAAGTTTTAGCCTTAATCTTATTATTGCGTCCATGAGATAACATCTGAATTTCTACAGCAGGTACCATTACACCAGCAAAGGATGCCGAAGGATATGAGAAGTTAGTTCACACAAACACGGAACATACATACGGATTAAGTCGAATTATAAAGATACTGCTCCTTTGAAAATTAATTTCCTCGAGTGTACTATTTCTATATTGCGTGAATTGAACAATCAAATGAAATATTTTAAAAAATTGTTAAAATGAAAGTGCGCCTACGTAAAACTCATCCAAGTGTGGTTAGATGGTTGAATTTCTGAAAATTTGAATATACGCTCAGTTAGTAATAATTATAATGATGAGAGGTATTTTAAGAATGCTAATGTCGAGGGTGGATTTAGGGGATGTGGGTGTATTTAAAACTTATACGTAGGATTTAAACTTGGGATTATAAATTATGTGATGGGGAATCAAGTAAAAATATAAATTTAAAAATGATGTTTGCATTGCTAATAATGCAAGCAATAGGCCTTGCTTTAATTAATATTGAAACAATTGATGAAATTTATTAGTTAGTTCTAATAGTGTCCAAATCTTAGATGAATAAATTTCGATGTGTTCACCCCAGAGGAAGGTCTGGCCATAAATATCCTCGGACTATAAATTTTTATTTAGGAACTCATATACTACTTAATACTTAAATATTCTTATATACAAGGTGTCTCACCGGGAACTGAATCGATTAATATAGAGAAAAGTACGCATCAGAAAATTTTGAAAATTTAGATAATTACTAATGTCGGTGTGGCCAATCCAACTAAAATAATTACAAGCAGCTGGCACTTCCGCTTATATCGGAAGTCAATACCAACTTATTTCAAATGGAACACCCTATATATCTTAGGGTATTCGAAAAGAGCCTAAAATTCAACGGCAACGGTTTGCAAGAACCGTTATAACTTTCTTCGTGTAAAAGATCCTCATTTGCTTCTTGTCACGTAAAAAGAACACAAGGAGAACTACGTTCTACAACTGAAATAAATTCAATAATATCATAACAAGTGTTCCGTTTTTCGCGTTACATTTTGTCAACTTTAAACCTCGAGAACTTGTTTAGGTCAAATGGAACATCCTGTATTTTTTTACGTCAAGTTGTGACTTCCCTTTTTTCTGATATTAGCATTGTAGGGGTTAAAGTTACAACTTTTTGAAATATTTGCGACTTTATTAGAAATTCATGAATTATTGTAATCATTTCATCAAAATAGCCATGATTAGAAACAATCAGTCATTACCTTATGTCAAAAAATGCCAGCACGTTTAAATTACACCCACTCTATAAATTTGTTTATTATTTATGGAGAATGTGATAAAGTAATATCAACAACTTGCAGCCACATTTGCTACTCGATATCCAGAAAAACGGAAACCGTCACCAAACACCGTAAAACGCATACTGGAAAATTTTAAAAATTATGGCTCTGTCAAGGCAAAAATGCAAAGAAGAAAACCTATTTATTGTTGATGACGAAAACATTGAAATAGTCATTCTGGGATATTTTCATGCATTTTCAAGGATGTCATTAAGATAAGCTGCTCTGGAATCGGGACTATGCAAGGATTCAATTCACAGAATCTTATTAAAACATAAGTTTCACCCATTTTCATTCCATATGGTTCAAGGATTAAAAGAAATAGATTTCCTAAGAAGACAGAATTTTTGTGAGTTTATTCTAATAAGGTCTGAGGGTCACGATTCTTATTTGGGAAATATATGGACAGATGAAGCAAAATTTACTAAAAATGGACTTTTTAATAGACACAATTCGCATTATTGGAGTGACTCAAATCCTCATATGTTCAGAGAGCGAAACTTTCAGGAAAGTTGGCAGTTCAATGTTTACTGCGCCATAAGAAACGGTAGAGTGGTGGCATTACAATTTTATCAGGAAAATTTAAACGGTAAGTTAAATTTTCTCGTCTGCTAATATGTATAGGTAAATTTTTGTTTTTTTTTTTTGGTGAAAGATATCTGAATATCTAACAAAATTTGAATAATAACTATTTAGAAAATTTACCTCTCGCCGAACATAGAAATATTTTTTATCAGCACGACGGTGCTCCCCCACATAACGCATATTTAATTAATAATTATTTACAAGAAACTTTTTATGATCAATGGATTGCCAATAATGGACCTTTCTTATGGCCTGCTCGCTCGCCCGATTTATCAGTTCTGGATTATTTCATTTGGGGAACTATTAAAAATACAATTTATGAGAGCCCATTAACAACCATTGAAGATTGCATGCAAAGAGTAAGAAATGCATTTCAAAACATATCACAGGATTCAATTAGAAGAGCTACCCATGAGAAACTAATCCGAAGGTGCGAAAAATGTGTCGGGGTTCGAGGGCGGAATTTTGAGCAATTATTAAATTAAAATGAAATAATATTTTAAATTGATCTTATCTATGCTATTTTAGTTCATGACATACCTTTAATTCGATTAATATGCATGTTACAGTGTTAGTGTTATTTTGCGTTTTTGTGGATATCGAGTAGCAAATGTGCTGCAAGTTTTTGATATTACTTTATCACATTTTCCATAAATAATAAACAAATTTAAAAAGTTTTCGTTGGTATAATTTAAACGTGCTGGCATTTTGTGACATAGGATAATGACTGATTGTTTCTAATCATGGTGAATTTGATGAAATGATTACAAAAATTCATGAATTTCTAATAAAATCGCAAATATTTCCAAAAAGTTGTAACTTTAACCCCACAATGCTAATATCAGAAAAAAAGGGAATTCAATTTTACACAACTTGACGTAAAAAAATACAGGATGTTCCATTTGACCTAAACAAGTTATCGCGGTTTGAAGTTGATAAAATGTAACGCGAAAAACGGAACACTTGCTATGATATTATTGAATTTATTTCAGTTGTAGAACGTAGTTCTCCTTGTGTTCTTTTTACGTGACAAGAAGTAAATGAGGATATTTTACACGAAGAAAGTTATAACGGTTCTTGCAAACCGTTGCACCTGTCAAATTTTCTATAAAATGTCAAATATCTCTGAAACGGCTAGGTTTAGGTATAGGATATGCATATTTTCGACTCAGAATTTTATGCTCTTTTCGAAAACCCTAAAATATATAGGATATTCCATTTGGAATAAGCAAGTTGGTGTCGACTTCCGGTATAAGCGGAAGTGAAAGCTGCTGGTAATTACTTCAGTTGGATTGGCCACACCGACATTAGTAATTATCTATTTTTCAAAATTTTCTGAGGCGTACTTTTCTCTATATCGATCGATCCAGTTCCCGGTGAGAACCCTGTATACCCTGTCCCATTTTGCTCGGAACCACACCTACAAAAAGTTTATTTGATTTCCGATTTAGATATATCTTTTTTTCTTTTCTTTCTTTTTAATAGATCTTTGAAAAGCGCATGTTTGTGTTATATTAAATTTTACAAAACATAAAAGCGTGGCCTACTACGATTTTTTTTCGGAACAGAAAATGGTGAAACCTTATTAGCGATTTTTTTATTTCTAATCAGAGTGCACCACTGGACTCAGCAACTCCACAAATGTGTTTGTACCAAATTTCGTTGAAAAAGTACTTTTGGATTTTTCCTGAGAAATAAAAATCCAGACATTGCCGAAGAAATTTTAACTGTTGCACAAGGTGGAAAGAGAAGACATCCTAGTCAGCTTTCATGTAACATCACTCTTCACGAAAGTACCAATTGAAGAAGCAATAGAGTTAATACGAGAACAATTGCAACACAACGGACTGAACCACAACCTGACCGATCTGAAAGAACTCTGCGTAAAGTCGACATACTTTCAGTTCAACGGAAACCTATACAAACAAAACGATGGGGCAGCAATGGGCACACCTCTGTCACCATCACTGGCCAATATTTTCATGGAAGCATTTGAAACGTACGCCCTGGACACCTACGACCTCAAACCTAAATGTTGGTTTAGATATGTGGATAATACCTTCATTACCTAGCAGCATGGACGGAGAGAACTGGAGAATTTCAAAACCTACCTTAATAACCTTCACCAAAACATTAAATTTACCTTGGAAATTGAGACAGATGGTGAGCTCCCGTTTCTAGATGTACTCGTATACAAGAACAAGGATGGAACATTGGACACAAGGTGTACAGGAAACCAACACATACCGACAGATATCTAAATGCGCAGTCGCATCACCATCCATCCAGCACAGAAGCAGGCCGTCGTCAACACACTGCTACACAGGGCAAAACAAATATGCGAAGAAGAACATCTCCAAGAGTATTACCAGACTTCAAAGACATCTCTACAGAAAAATGGATATAGACCCAAGGATATAAACAACGCCATCAAGAAACAGAGTAAAGCCAATACGAAAGAAGAAAAGAAATATACAGCGACTACTTACCTACCATGCATAAAAGGTTGTACGGATAGGATTGGAAAAGTGCTAGCAAAGAAGAACATCAAAGTGATCTACAACGCAAAACAAAAAATCGGACAACAATTTCCTAAATACGAGCCACTAGAAGAGCTCGACTCACCAGGAGTTTATAGCATTCCATGTTCGTGTGGAGAAGTTTACATAGGAGAGACCAAGAGACATGTTAATACCAGGCTTAAAGAACATATCGGGCACACAAAGAAGGAAAACACCATTAAGTCTGCAGTTAACACTCAAAGGAAACCGGTCACTGGATAAAATTTGACGAGACCAAAAGTTCGGCGAGCACGAGACACTACTGACCCAGAAGATACAGAGAAACCATAGAAATACACAAAAATTAAAATAATTTTAACCGTGACGCCGCACTACAGCTATCGTTGACCTAACGTTTCTGTACGTTTAATTTTATAACATAAATATTTCAACTAAAACAATAATTTAAAAAAGCGAGAGCTTAAACTAAATAGAACATAGCTTATTTCAATAATAAAATAATTACATAAACAGTTACACATATATAGAACAACCAAGCCATGTTAAATAAATGAAATAGCCATTAGCTGCATAACTTTAAAGCTTATCTTTCTCTATTACTTACTTCTGGGTGGTAGCCGTTCATATTGTGTAAAATAAATCAATTACCCAATGTTGAATGTTAAACAGAAATAATTCCTAGATTTTTTTCCTGCGAAGCAGTGTGGTTTACGTGCCTGTTGCAGGCTGCAGGCTGATACAGTTTTCTTTATTTGCATATTTCAAGTACGAAGAAAGAAAGGCGTTGGCCAGAACCAGATTAGACTGACTTGCAAATTTGCGAATGAATACCTTGTGCTATACATTGATATTTCATTAATATGATCTCGTAAAGGGTGTGCCACATAACCTTATCTAAAAGTTCATTTTTCAAATGCTGTATTGTATAGTGTTCAATCCAAACGATTTAGAAAACCTCTAATAAATCGAACGATTGAAATAGCTGTTTCAATTCTAACTCCTATACATTTTAACTCTATGATTATGGTTAAAATAGGCGACAATCAATTTATAATATCAGTTAACACCGATTGAAACTTGCTCTTAATAAACAAAACAAGGATGAAAACAGTGTTTTTTAAATATCTGAGATTGTTTAAATAAGACTTTATAAAATAGACCTAATTACCATTTTAATTAGAATTGCTAACATTTATCATTACTTACAGTAACCGGAGTACAGGATCACAGCACTTACCTAAAACAAAGAAAAAATTCTTATTAAGAACAATTCACTGATAACACAAAATATTTGAAGCGTTCACCGAGACATATATTTCATAAGAAATTTGGTTGTGTCTGAATGAAAAATGGCCTTAAAAATTTACTCGTCTTTACCCGCAATATCTCACTTTTTTATTTCACCTCGTCAATCGTAACCAGTTACTGAGAACAATACCTCCCATTTTTGCTTTCATATTAAATGAAAAATGTTATTTGTCTATTTAGCAAACTTTCATACATTCAAAATCTAATATTTAACATGAAAACCAAAAAAACTACCTAAGCTTTACCTATAGATTCTTGATCCAATTAGAAGTCTCAAATTGTATTTTCAGAACATGATGAGAATTTGGATCAACAATATACATAAAGTATAGATAGTCTCTGTTTTCCATAACAGTTTTTATTTATATTATCTCCGTTATTTGAAGAGATGCGAGACAAATTCTAAGGCGAAAATTCTTTGCAAAACAAAGTGTTTCAACGAGGTTTTATCTAATTTTTTTCAAAACCGCTGTATTTTGAGATTTACTCTCCAGGCTGTTAAAAAAAGTATCTTGAAACGGGCGGGAAATGGCGCCATTAAATAGAGTATTTTCCTCCCTTTTCAACGATATATCACATGTCATATTTATTCATTGGTACTACGTTAGTAATTATAAAAACATTTTTTTAAAACCAATAATTTGTTTTAAACAAGCATTATACAGAGCTTTCAACAATGATCACAGGACACGTGATTTTTTAGTTCATCTTTTAGGCTTGTCATGTTTTAGCCATGTCAGAACCTTCCATACTAGGGATATTTTAATTCGTATGTATCTAAGGGTGCGTTTTCAAGTATCTTTGCTGACGGTTTTTTCGACGAAGTTTCACGAAATCTCGACGCAACGCACGGTTTAATTGGCTCTGAAGCTGAACACGCCCAGCGGAACCAATAAGGCAACGGTTTGTCTACGCAGAATATTTAGCGCCGTACAGTCTTCTTGTAGGCATATCCTAACATTTAACTATTTATTTTAATCTGAAATGTCATATCATAGACGTAGTAGTAGTGTTTTGGTGGATATTGCATAATTATCAGTTCTTTTTCAAGGGTTTTGAATTGTTTTAATTATTATTTGAGTACTAATCAGTTCTTTTCAGAACTACATAATTTACATCAGTTATCTTCTGGTGAGTAATGATAAAGAGAAAATGAATGTTAGGTTAAGTAATGTTTTTTAAATTTTATTCTAGTCCTGTCTTGCCATGGTTTTTACGCCAGAGCAAGATGCCTTCATTTTGATGGCTCATTTTCGAAGTGGAACTCGCAACGAAGATGGATCATGCAAGTATTCATTGCAATCATGCATCGAACAATTTATGGAAAAATTTCCTGACGCAAATATTCCATATGACACATTTTCAAATCGTAAATATGTACTCGTTGATCGTTTTGCAAAGACACACTGCCTTTGCAAGGGAAAATCCACTGGTAGGCCAACTGTTTTAACTGAAGTGGTTATGAACGACGTTCGAGAAAGAATGAATCAAAGCCCGACAAAATCCATACCAAAGTTGTCCGCTCAAACAGGTAGGTACTTTTACACTAAATTTTTTAATTACTGAATACGTGACATACCATTTAAATTTAGTTTCTTGAAAATATACAATATGAATTTCTTTGGTGAAAATTATTATCAACAACTAATAACGATACTTACTAAAACTCTTGTTTATATATAAAACCTGAATGCAAATAAAAAAATATATAAAACTGGGAATCGGTTCTCTTCAGATGTCTTAATATACCTAAACGACAAATCAACGAAATTTATTTTTTTTAGGTCTTTCAGTTGGAACAACCCATAAAGCACTCAAAAATCTCCATTTGCATCCATACAAGGTAACCGTTGTTCAAGAACTATTACCCCCTGATTTTGAAAGTCGAGTAAGATATTGTCGTTGGTTCAACGGAAATTTAAATAACAACGATGTATTGGATTTAACCTATTTTACTGATGAAGCATGGTTCCACTTAACAGGTTATATCAATAGTCAGAACTACAGGACATGGGCTACAGAAAACCCTCACACTTACGTAGAAACAAGTTTACACCCTTAAAAGTTGGTGTATGGGTGGCAATATCCAGAAGGCGAATTATAGGCCCTATATTTTTTCGTGAAACAATTTATGCCCAAAGGTATCAAACTCTTATTTTAGAGCCATTTCTGGCGCAGTTACATGATGATGAACTGCAAGATGGGTATTTCCAGCAAGACGGCGCTACTGCCCATACAGCAAGATCTCCACTTGATTTTTTACGGGAGTTTTACGATGACCGATTAGTCAGCCAGGGACTATGACCTGCACGGTCTCCAGATCTAACGCCCTGTGATTATTTCTTATTTGGACACATGAAGAACAATGTTTTTAAAAATAGATTACATACCATTGACGAATTACAAGAGGCAATAGAAAGAGAAATCCGCAATATTAGTGTTGATCAGTTACAGAACGTATTCGAAAATATGAAACGAAGAGTCCATGTGTGTTTAGAAACTCAAGGCAGCCATTTTGAGCATTTGTTATAATTTCTTGGCATTTCGTATTAAAATGTATTCATTCATCTTCTAATTTAAATCTCATGTAACAAAAGTTTTTATTATGTAATTTCTTTTATTTACTGTGGATTGTTTGATTCGAATGTTTATATTCATGTTGTCTGTGGAAATAAAGATTATTTTGAATTAGGTGTAACAATTTATTTCTTGCGAACATTTTTTTTATTCAGATATAGTCTACTATACTTTAACTTGGCGTGTGTATGTATGAGTTAATATTTCCGTACGATTTCATTTTCTCCCATATTGTACACAAAGTTAAAGCAATAGTCCAGAAACATTGCCTACGTGGACAATATTTCTGGATCTTTGTGTACAAGAGAAAATGAAATCGTACGGAAATATTAACTCATACATACACACGCCAAGTTAAAGTATACTAGACTATAAAAGGCATCCCATTTAAATTTGCTTTTAATATTAAAAAACTCTTAAATTTGATGAATAAATGAATTATTATAAATTTTTTACCTTTAACTAGAACGCCAATGGATTTAGGGTATTTCTGTTTAGTGCAATACCATCGTGTATAGTTGGTTGTCTATATTTTCGCGGTCACGTGTCCTGTGATCATTATTGAAAGCTCTGTACTTGCCGTGGAGAAGTATGATTAAATAAAACGATAAAATAATTCAATAAGTTGTTCAAATCTTTGCTATAATAAAACATTAACACAATTAAGAAGAATAAAGTAAATTCAGCTAACAAAAACAAAATAATAATCAAGAAAGCAACATGGAGCAATTATGGAAAGAGTATTCGCAGTTATGCTAATGTATAGAGGTCCTCCATAAAAGCGTCACTCCTTGCTCAGAAAGTTAAAATGTCTTTACCAATTAATTTAAGTATAATATCCATTTGTTTGTATTTCACGATTTCACTATTATTTCAATTATTTTAAAATAGTTGGCTATGAACAAACTAGACAATTTAATTTTTTGACAGATCATCTCACTTAAACTCTCACTCAATCACACTCGTTTCAGAATTTAGAATTTTCAAAAATGATTTTTCACTCACACTGATCGTTATAATATGTTCGTTACATATTGCCAATGCAATTTTAACACTGGATTGGCTCAAGTTGAATATAGAAACAGATTTCCACAAACAATACAGCCGAGTAAAACTCTGTTCAGAAAATTAGCTACGAAACTGAAAAATAATGGCTCATTTTTAAAGAAGAAGACAATGTTGAACAGTGTTACTGATAATGTAAATAAGGTAAATCAAGTTATTAATTATGTAATAAATAAAAATACAGAAAATTTGGAAACATCATTAAGAGAAATTCAAATTGCTTGTCATATAAATAAAACAAGTGCTAGAAAAATTTTAAAGAAAAATGGTTACCGGTGTTATAAAGCCAAAAAAGTACATCACAATTTACAAGCGGGGGCAAATAAAGGAGGACGACTTTTTGTGGGTGGCTGTTGGAAAAGAAGCGTGCCGATCCATTAATATGTAGTAAAATACTTTGGTCCGACGCCGACGAGGCAAATTTTTCCAATAATGGATTTTTTAATCGCAATATTCATTACAAATGGACTTTTGAAAATACACACTGGCATAGACCGACTGGGTTTCAAAATCGTTTTTCAATAAATGTGTGGATAGGTATTTTAGGCACCAATTTAATAGGTCCTTATTTTTATGATGGTCACCTCAGTGGTCAAAGGTACCTAAACTTTTTGAGAAATGAATTTAATGAATTCTTAGACGACCTACCCTTAGAGAATCGACACAACTTTCAATATTTTCAACAATATGGAGCTCCTCCCCACAATTCCCAGATTTGCCTAGATTATTTAGACGTAATTTTGCCTCAACATTACCAATGGATTTATTCGATGGCCTCCTCGTTCTCCAGATATAACCCAGATGGATTTTTTTCTATGGTGGTATATTAAAGATAAGGTGTTTTCGACGACACCACAAAATGTAGAGGACCTAAAAGCTCGAATTCAACAGGCATGTATTGCTATATTCTTTTTATTATTAATTTGGTTTTATACCTGAATTTACTTTATTCGCAAAGATTTGAACAACTTATTGAATTATTTTATCGTCTTATTTAATCATACTTCACGGCAAGTATAATGCTTGTTAAAAAAAATTATTGATTTAAAAAATATATTTTTATAATTACTAACGTAGTATCAATGAATAAATATGGCATGTGATATATCGTTGAAAAGGGAGGAAAATACTCTATTTAATGGCGCCATTTCTCGTATCTCTTCAAATAACGGAGATATTTGGTCTAGATGTTTTCCGCATTTTCGATATTTTCCGCCATAACTCTTAAAGTAGGCCATGGATTTCAAATGTCTTTAAACCATTTTGTAGGTTATATAAATCGGCACAATTTTCATAACAATAATTTTTTTTGTAGACCGATATTAAGTGAGACATTCTCGAGGGCCCTGATAAAATGGACAGCCTGTATATCTTTGGAGGTAGGATGTAGTTTTTGAATGTTAGAAAACATGGATTTTGATCAATATTTTGCATTATTTAATTTCATTTATTGGTGTAAATGTTGTAATTCTTAATGCTTAAGGGCTAGGTTTAGACGATGTTTATTTGAATGAAAAATAATCAGAAGTATTCATTCCTCTGCTTCTATTATTTCGTAAGCGTTTAATAGCTGTTATTTCAAATCGGAGATACACAGCGGACATCTTAGGCAAATTAAAGATAGAATTTCTTAGATTAAAATAACATTGTAACAAGTTGTTTAACTGTAATTTAGAACCTCATTAGTTTAATAATTAAAAAAATTTCAGCGCAATGATCCGAGAATATAATTAAGCATCATCTAATTTTAATAATGATTAGTACTTCAATAGGTTAATTACAGAGTAACGGTAATTTCTATTTTTAAATGTTTGGTTTATTATTCAAATCATAGACTGTACGCTAAATTATACAGTGTAGAAACAAACTACTTCCTTGGCCGAATCAGGTAACTTGAAGATCTATGTTTTTTTTTTGATGTTCGAATAAGCACATGTTTTCTTTAATTTCGCCCATTTTGAAGTAACGTCATTGACGATCGTCTTCTGGCATTAACAATTTTTTAAAGAAATAAATGAATTTTTGTTGCATGTTGTGATATAAGGGAGACAAAAAAAACATAATTTGATGTTATCAACACTAATCTATATTCAACCAATGTTATGAAACCAACAAAAACATTCCCAGAAAAAAATCAGTTTCAAATGGGTTCAAATTGCAACTACTTAGATTGTTCTTTTTTAAGAGAAGAGGTAATCCCATATTTTTTGGGAAACGATTTGCCATTGCTAATGGAAGACGTAAAATTATGTTATGTGTAAACTCGAGTACACATTTACTGTGCACTCAAAAAACGGAACAAAAACTGTACGACTTCATTAAAATACCGTTAACTAGTTGTAAATTGCGCCCAGGCACGCAATTGAAATATTTAGATCAGCAACTCAATCGTTCAATTTCGGCTCTGTACTATATCGCTTTCAAACTGACTCGCTTACCTTTAGGCTAGTCGCTGACATACAATTTTCAGTTGTGCGACAGTTTAGTTGCCGGTGTGACACCATGGGTTTAAATGAAACCACGCTGACATGCAACTAACATGCGATTGTAGAATTGCGCAAGTAAATGGTTTGTGATTTGACACAAACTGAACGATTGCGGATCTTCGTGCAATTGTTTTGTACCGTACACACTTAAATACGTCTAAGCTCACTTGTGACCAAACAGTATTTTGGTTCTACAAATGAACAATTGCGTGAGTATTTACGTTTAGGCAACTGACGATTTAGTTGAGTATGTGGGCGCAGTAAAGTCACTCGCAGATCAAACTGTCGCACAATCGAAAATTGAATGTCAGAGACTAGCCTTATAGGTTTTGAATGTGCGTCGGTTTGTTTGATGATAACATGCCCCATGGTCCAACGGCGATAATAATGAGGTCGTAAAGTCTTTGTTGAGTTTTTTGAGTGCCCAGTAAATGTGTATTCGAATATATAGATAGAGCAGCAGTAGTATGGTAATGACAGGGGCTCGGTTCAGGAGCAGAAGCATGATCAGTGATCAGATTAGGTGTGGGGGTAATTAGAGTGGTGGCAGGTAATTAGAGTGGTGGAGTTAGGGGCGGGATTTAGGAAGCGTGGCCTGGGAGTGCTAGTGAGGGGTGATAATTAGAGTGGCGGGGGTAATTAGCGTGGTGGGGCGGACGTAAGCAGAAGTTATGGGTCAAGATCAAGGGCAATGGGTCAAGTGGTGGGGGTTCAGGTCAACAGGTTTCGCACAGCGGGTGGCCAAGTGGTGACAAAAGAACAGGTCATTGGGTCAAGGTCAAAGGATCATGATGTTAAGCAAAAATGAGAGTAATTAAGTTAAAAATAGAGGATAATAAAGAGTAATTAAGGGTAATTTTGGTAGAAATAAGGGTAATCAAGGTAAAATGAGGATAACAAATAAGGATATCCCGACACTTATTAATCAATTATTAGATACCCATTCTTGATTATTTGCCTAAGACTTTTATTCCAATTTACATTTGCGATAAAAATTATTTTTGTTTGCCGAGTTTGGTGGGTGTTGGGATCAACGTCTTGTCAAAAAACACAATTTCTAATTTTCGACGTTTCGTTTATTATTATAAACATCCTCAGGACACTAGAAACATAAAGAATTCTATGGAATTATTCAAATCAAAATTAAAAGTTCACGTTAAAATAATAAAATTGGTTGCATAACACGTTAAAATTTCTGTAATTTAAAAAAAAATAAAAGTGAATAGATACATACAAAAAAAAGAAAACTAACATAAACAACAATTTACACCGTAGTTGATCACAACACCCACCAAACTCGGTAAAGAATTATAAAAATTATTTTACCTGCCTGTCTTATCTACCGAGATTATTATCACTTTTTTACTTTATTTCTTCTATTTCACAGTTATGTGGATTGTTTTATCGCCACCTTAATTTTTAGTGAAATACTCAAGGGTATAGAAGAATTTTAACAGCATTTAAGTACCATTTTTATTATTTGTCCCACCCCTTAACTCCCACCTCTCTAATTACCTCCCACCAATATAATTACTCCCACCCCTCTAATTACCACTATCACCCATAGGCCCGCCCCCCTAACCCCCTCTACTCTAATTACCAACCCCTCCGATCTGATCACTGGCCATGCTCCTGTTCCTGCACCGAGCTTCTATCATTACCATACTACTAGCAATACACCACTGCTTTATTGAAAATGGAATCTATCAAATAAATCCGTATTCACAAAATGTTAATACATGACTAATTTGGAAAACAAAAGGACAATTTATTAAGTTAAACAGTCTAATTTTGTAATTACAGAATATAGAATAGAATTTACGCGACTGAGGTAGACTAAAGTGTTAATAACACCATCTTGGCATATCACAATGTATCCCTCGGTCTCCAGCTTCAGCTCTGCTGACCGTAAAATACCGAAGGTCAGCTTTGACGTTAAACCCAGTGCCTCTATGTTGTCATAGGACACACCGTGTTGTATAGGTTTATCGACGTGCAGCCTGAACAGATTTCTCTGTTCGGGAGCTTTAATTTGAGAGCCACATTATTATTATTGTTTAAACTTACATTAATCTATTCAATTAGTTGGAATTGGTTGATAGGGTGGTTAACGAAAATTATTGAACCATAGCACTTAGGCCCCATTAGGAACTTGTACTTCCTCCCTGTAGGTAGACACTCGCCTAGGCCTCCAACCAACCTAATCTTTGGAAATAGGTGGTGATGCTGCCTAGGGGAATCTCCCTTACATCGGCCAAAGTAGGCCAACGTTCTCCCAAAATAGATTATCTGATTGATGAAACGGCAGAACGTCACAGAGTACATGTTGAACTGCCTTATTTTCTTGATCACAACCTCGACAGAGAGGTTTCTCACTTAATCTCATATTGTGTAGATGTTTCCTTAACGGATATTGTCGTCTGTATTCCCGTTGTCCTTCTGGACATTGCCAGGTAGTCTATTGCTGTACTATTGTTGGGATATTTTAGTAGTTCCCTAGTAAGCTGACAGCTGTTTGTTTCACAGCTTCTTGAATTCATTGTGGGTGTTCTCTTTAATTATTTGTTATCGCCGTGTTCGGTAACAGACTGGCTCGGCCTGGTCCAAACATACTTACGCCTGCTGCCTTCTTGGCCAGTCTGTCGGCTACTTTGTTGCCACTATACTGTGCATGTTCTTTCACCCAGCATACCAGTATGTTATTCATATTGGAAACACCCACAAGTATTTAGTGACATTCCCATACTGCTCCTGTGATAAATTTGTAACTTCTCAGGGCTAGTAGTAGTTGTCTCCAATCTGTTTAGATCCTGATTGTTTTTCTTGTAGTTTGTCTACGGACAATCTCTTTTGCAGCTATGATTATGCCCGCCAGTTCTGTCTGTATTACGCTAGCTCGCCCATCCATAGCCCATTTATATTGGATTTGCAGACTAAATTAGTTATTCAAGTGTATATTTTGTATTTAATCCTACTCTGAATCATTGTTTGGTTATGTCACAATTGTAGAAACTTCAATCAAAACTCTATGTAAACATGTATGACTGATGGCTGAGAGGTGAGCGCACTTGCCTCTCACCCAAAAGTTCCAGGTTAGATCCCCGGTCGTGGCAGCGGAAAATACTGTGAGACGGATTTTTCCACTATACACGGATATTGGGTGTGTCCTTTGTCTCTAAATGTGTAGCCCCCTCCCACACAAGGCTCTTCTAGAGCCTTCCGGGACAAAGGGGGTCGTAATTACCTGTGGTGTTATTTAATGGTAAAAAGCATAGCAGCGTTTACCTCATCACGATGATAATGAACTTGATCCTTGATCGATTTAGAAAAAAAAAACTAAAAACGACGTTTACGAGTTAAAAACCATTGTAAGGAATTTATTAATTAGGTCTAGTTTTTATTCTATAACCGAATATTTGAATACTAATTTCAATCATTAATTAATTCTCAATATAATTCGTCGTATTTAATATCTGTCTTATTCTGTCTATCATTTAAATACAATGATTATAGAGCATACTAAAAGTGGGTACAATTCGCCAACACTAGCAAAAATATATATTTGCAGTTTTTTAATAGTCTACGTAACACTATTTGTCTATTAACTAAAAATTTATTGAAAATCGAATGCGGAGTTTCCCGTATTATTTATTATAATAGGCTTTAGTTGACGCTCATAACTTCTACTCGATCCGGTTAATAAATTCTTGTGAGCGGGCGCTATGCAAGATGGGATTCCTTTGAAGAACCTCAGCTACTAACGGTTCTTAATTAATTGACCCATCGACAGATATTCCATTCCTATGCCTTTCTCTATCTCGAATGAAATATGATTTTGACAGGAACTATTCAAACGTCCACCGCGCGGCTACCAAGTCGTGATTAAAACACTTTTGATATTTAATTATAAGGAATTAATTTGAATAAACCGTATGAAATTAATATTTAACCGGCGGCATGACGTCACCGATTGAAAATCGTGTGTATAATTCTTCGTATTTTTTTTTTAATGTAAATCACTGTACCTTATTTTAAAATGTTAATATTGCTGCCGGTAGTATAATGTAAGGTCATGGATTGCCTTGTACAGTTTTTATATTGTAATTAATACAAAAAATTGCTCCTACATAAAAACTGGAATATATCTTCCTATCAAAAAAATTATCAATTGAATCATTAGCATAGATATTTTTACAGACGTTAAGGAGGCTTCTAAGTCAATATGACAACATCTAATTCAGTCTTTACAACTGTAGGGTGATTTATCAAAATTATATTTTCTATGCATTTTTTTTTAATTCGCTTTCGGTCGAAGGCCATACTGCCAGCCACAAAATATCTAATTGATAGTCAGATGAACGTTAAATTAATGTATTAAATATACCTGATAATGGTAGCGAACAGTATGACAAAAAATCATATACCTAATTCTAACCTAAAAACAAAGAAAAAAATCGGCAGCTACTGGAAGCGGCTGGAACCTCTCCATTCGGTGGATCTTTGAAGCCGAAAAGAGCATTAAATTGTGTGACAAAACGGCACTAAACGTAATCCAATCTCATCCAAAACCTTTTCAGATCTTCTGGTGTACTAAAAAACCCCTCAACTTAATGAATTTACAATCATCTATGCGAGTTATTACCTACATTATCGCTCGTTGAATAATATACTATTGATATTAACAACTTTAACAACACTTGAACGACTAAGAAAGTCTAGTTATCCTAAATACTACAGATTTGTAAAGCAACAAACTGAAAATTGGTAAAGTGATAATCTATAATAAATTCACCAACGAAGGTACAGAAAGCATATGATATTGATATTATTACATCTACCTTTAAAGTTTGTGACAATCCACTAGATACAAATATGCCGAAATCTTATTAACATGACATGACACCAACGTTATCGGATGACAAACGATGACAATGACAATCGTCAAAATTTGCTCATTGCAATCCGATCGCTGGCGGCTGTCTTTGTTAAATGAAACGTTAGCATTTCAGTAATTTTACTAGATTTTAGAGGAATATTTATAGTTCAATTCTTCGATTTGTCTGTATATATATTTAAAAACGGCACCAAACGTAATCCGCTCTACTTCTAGAGCAATGAAGAAACCCTCACACGTGAATTGACACGTGACGTGACGAGTTTCACGACGTAACGGCTACGCGCATCGATCATGTCATGCGAAATGCGATCTATGCCATATTTGCTTTGTTTTTAATTTTTTTTCACGGAAACCAAATCGAAAGGGTGAAAGTGTGATATATCGTTGAAATCAGAATTTTAACTGCTTTTCAATGGTTCCATTGCAAATGTCAAAATGGCACTAAACGTAATCCGATCTCAACCAAAAGATCTTTCAGATCTTCTGGGGCACTAAAGAAACGCACACGCAAAGTTTCATTCAAATCCATTCAGTAGTTTCGGCGCTATCGTGCTAACACACATACACACATACACACACACACATACACATACACACACACATACATTTTACAAAAACCACTTTTTTGGGTTCCTAGGACCTCGAAACGTAAAGATTTGATGTTATCACAATTTTCGTTTTTGAACCAATTTTAGTAACCTCACAATTTTATTGTGGAGAGGTTAAAAGAGAAAATAAATTTAAGACAACAAAAAGGGATACAACAGGGACACACACTTCCCATCCTGGGGTCTGTCTGGACATTTAAAAATAGACAATACAGGGAGGACCACGGTTGACAGGGGAAAAACAACAGAGGGAAAAACATACGGTAGCCAAAGTCTATGCATTTTGAAGATCCATATTTACAAATAATAATAATTTTCAATTCAATTACGTATTGTGTTGTTTTGCATTTCGTCTCGGATTCGTTGTTTTAATTCACCTATTTTAACTAGTCTATTTACATACTCTACTTTTAACATAATCCCACCACAGAAATCCAATGAGGTTAAATCAGGCCAACGTTGTGGCTACCCAATAGATCCTTTTCTGCCTATCCATCTCTCTGGAAATATTTCACTGAGATAATTTCTTGCAACAAGTAATGGGCTAAAACGCCATCTTGTTAGAACACAGACGTTTCTCTTCTGGGGTCACATCCATCATGGATTTCAGAGCTTTCAGAGTCCTGAATTTTGTTTACTGATGGTTCCGTTCATATAACATATAGCTTTGTCAGTAATTAGAGCACGATTATGGAGGTTGGGTTCCCTTTGACACTTTTTTTTTTAATTGTCACTAGCTCATTTTTGTCATAGTTATGTTCTAGTATAATTTTAACGGATAATAATAAATAAATAATAATAATAATAAATAAACACCACAGAATTTAGACAACCCCCAATGAGGAAGTTGCATGATTTTTTTTTATATCACAGATAGATCGACGACAGAGAAATATGCTTCCTCGTATTTTTCATTTTCTTTTTTGTTAAAATTGAGGGTGAAAAAAAATATTCATTTCGGCTGAGAATTTAAAATCATTAAAACGCTCTATCCCTAACGAGTAGCGTCATTCGTAACCTGTAGCGTCACGTCGTTATTGTTAAAACGTTGAAACATCTAAAAAGGAAACTGTGGTTATAGATAAACACGTTAGGGATGTTATAAAATGATTATCCGTCATATCAACCAATAATTAATAACAAGATTAAGAATAACACGTAAATTAGCAAACTCAGATCCAATTAGTGACGTCAAAGCAATATTATGCGTTTTCAGTCACGTCAAATTTTAATGTGGCATATTTACGAAGCGAAATTTTTCTATGAGTTCCTTTTATTATATTATCAACTTATATAGTACATATTATGGAAAAATAATAAAATTAAGCATTTTTAAAATCCATGCATCTTCCTCATTCCAGAAGCCAGGGGCTTGTGCGGAAGGGGGTTACATATTGAAAAAACGCGGACATACGACCATTTCCTCCGACAGTGCCAGTGCCGGAGCCAGGATTCTAACCCGGTGGTGCGATGCCCGTGTGATTAGTCGCGATTGCCACCTCGCGCTTTAACCCACTCGGCTATCGACCAGACATGATGATGTTCAAATAATTATAAAGATGGCGAACATTTTGGGTTTTTCGTTTATCCTTTGGCAATATGATAATTTTGTCTTCATGCATGGCATAGAAATTATCTTAGCAGAATGCTTTAACTCGCCCTTTAAATTGTTACCGTTATTCAAAGTCGATTAGATACAAATTTTAGATTAATATCTATACTACACAATTATTTGTAATTTTCTCATGTACACACTAAATTAAAAAAATACCAAGTCAATTGTGATATAGTTATAATAACATATCCAGCTGTGTTTCCGTATATTGTTTATGTCTTAGCCTGCTGTTAATCGCGGGGTATGCGAAGGAAATACTTCAATCTCGGACACACAAGGAAAATCCGGAAGAAATTGTTTCATTTCCTAACACATATATGCGTAATATATAACACTTGAATCCGCCTATCTCTGATTGAATTAATTACAATATGTTTTGGGGTATACATTTCTAAATTCGATCAAGGTTAAGTATCGACGTAAGTAAATTTTGATACTACGTCACTAAATCTGACTAATTTGTATTCCTAATTTTTTAATATCCTTTCGTGATTTAACACAATGTAATAATTAAATTAAATATTATTGCACCAGTTAATAATAGGAGTGGTACACGCCGAGGTTCAGGTAAGCTAAATTTATTTAAATTATAGTGATGTAATATTTCTTTCTTTATAAAAATGTCTATGATGATTTCTGTTCCGTTTATTTCTTTGTATATTTTGAGAAATGCATATCGTGGTCTTCGAAATATATATATTTGTAATCAGTAGTTAGTCCACGCAAATTAGACCATTTTAGAAGAAATAATTTATAAATAAATAATATTACATTAATTTAATTTTAATTCAGTTTTAAAGAAACCCTTAACACATATCGTAAACTTATCACTTTCCCAGGGGATATTTCCAGATAAATTTAAAACAGCAACCATTAAGCCGCTTTTTAAAAAAGGCGACAAATATAATATTTCAAATTATAGACATATTTCCCTTTTGCCTACAATTTCTAAAATATTAGAAGCAGTAGTAAAAAAACAGCTAGTAAACTATTTAGAAAAATTTAAAATCTTAACATCATTTCAGTTTGGATTCAAAAAAGATTGTAGCACATCTGACGCTGCATTTAAACTAATAAATTATATTAATAATATCCTAGAAAATAAACATATTCTTATGGACATCTTCTGCCATTTGTCTAAGGCTTTTGACTGTGTAGATCATAATATTTTACTAATGAAGCTCAATTACTACGGAATACGCGGTACACCACTTTTGTGGTTTACTTCATATTTAAAACATAGATCTGCATATGTCAGACTTTATGACGAATCTCAGGAAATTGTAAAAACTGTTATCACGGAAGCAAAAGATATCACATTTAGAGTTCCACAAGGGTCCATATTAGGTCCAGTATTATTCTTAATATACATAAATGATCTTGTTGATAATTTTCCTTCGTTACAATTTTCATTGTTCGCTGATGATACCAGTATCATAGTGAATGATGATAATTTGGACGATCTTAAAGTTAAAAGTGAAGTGGCAATGAATGGCATTACAAACTGGTTTCATGCTAATAAACGGCTCTTAAATGTTGAAAAAACAATGAATATAACATTTGAAAAATCCCACACACCAGCCTTAGATATAAATATTCAAACTGATCTAGGACAAATAATATCAGTAACTGATACTAAATTTTTAGGAATATATATTGATAAATAGTTAAATTGGTCGACGCATATTTCTGATTTAAATAAAAGACTTGGACGTGCAATTTATGCAATAAAGAACGTCAGAGAAAATATCAGCATTGCAGCGGCACTATCTGTGTATTTTGCATATTTTCAAAGCATACTGCAATATGGTGTAGAATTTTGGGGAAACGCAACTTGTCCTCAAAAAATTTTAGTGACACAGAAACGTGCTGTGCGAGCAATTTGTGGTATTCATCCGAGAGAATCCTGTAGAACGGCGTTTAAAAACTTACATATACCAACTGTAGTTAATCTTTATATATATAAATTATCTATAATAATTTACAGAAAACGAAACACAATACATGATTACAATACCAGATCTAATACAAAACTAATTGTACCAAACTATAGATATGTCACAAATAGGAAAGGTCCTTCATACTCCGGAATAAAAATTTATAATCACCTACCAAATTCTATTACTTGCATAAACAGCGAAAACTTATTCAAAATTAGGCTAAAGAAAGTTTTAAATAATTATGTGTTCTATAACTTAGAAGAATACTTCACTACAAAATTTAATCCATAAAAGGTTTTCAAAGGGTTTACTTCTAAAGCATTGTATTATTGTATATTTATAATGTCTGAATTTATTTAAGTATGTGCATTGTATTTTTATTAAGATTGAACCTATTTAAGTAAATGCTCTTTCCCTTATGTCTTGATTAAGGCGCACCATGTCATGTATGTACTTATATGAGCATTATTATTGTTATGTAACATTAATTTTTGGGAAATAAAATCTAATCTAAATCTAAATCTACTCTCGATAGGGCTAGAAACATATATCGGAAAATTCCCACCCCATTCAGGAACGGAAATTCCTTTTTTTTGCAAAAAACACCCCTAACGGAGACTTAGCGCTGATTTTTCAGTTTTATCTTGTAAACCGTTCGTTGGAAGAGAAAAAAGTATAGGGCATAAAAAACTTGTCGTTAATTTCTGTATAGAAAATGTCCTATTGACCTCGTACCTATTTCGCAGCAACAGTGTCTAAACTGAGAGGTAGTTTGGAGCGCACAGGTAAAAATCGATCTTACACGAATGTTCACAGCGAATATCTCAAAACCCGTTACTTTAACGAGAAAAATGGCTAAGAATGAATTTATAGAGCGGAATTTTCTCTATAAGATGCATGTCTAGCGGGTTTTGACTCAAGTGATTTTTATTTATTTGCCCTTTTTTCCACAAAGATGATTGTACGTGGAAAAAATGAGTAGCGCTAATTTTTATTATATATGGAATATGTTTTGTGCTGCTGCTTTTCTTGCATAATTCAATGGGTATCCCAGCCAGCAAAAAAAGATACCCCTACTACGGCAGTACTATTAGAAGTAAAGGCAAAATAAAAATTCAAGTAAAGTAATCAATTATTTACCTACGTTTGGAAAATAAAGTTTTTCTCCAACAAGTCCCTTGTTAGATTCCAAGTAAAGTGTGAAATCCAGCTTCAGACTTTTTGTTGTATTGTTATGAAAACAATGTTGAAACATTAACTGTACATGATTTCAACAATTTATAACCTGCAATATTTTGCCTTTTATTATCATTATATATTTAAAAAATGTATTTCACAATCAATCATGTTTAAAATAAGCTCAATACGATTTTATAAATTTCTGATCGATAATATTTTATTCTTTACCATCTATCAGTGTATATCAATAGGGAAGATAGAAAAAACTTAGTCTGTTTAAATGAATAAGGATAAAAATCAGCTCTACACGATTTCATAAATTTCTAATCTGTATTTTGTTATGATAACAGTAAAGGGATTTTTGTTATATTTTATTCTCTATCTATAGTAGAAATTTTAGCCTGTTGAAATAAAATAAATAAGGGCAAAAATGAGCTTTATACGATTTCATTAATTTTTATTCTGTATCAGAAAGTAAAGGTGATCAGAAAGCGCAGGGGACTACGATAACGGTAAAGCGCTTTTTGTTATTGTCTTCCACTTTAGTTTAAGCAAAGGTTATTTTACTGTTTTTTAAATCTGCGTATACTAATTCTTAAATAACTGAAAATATATTGTTACTATTTATTTATGATAAAAATACACAACTACCCAGACAGATAAGAAATTTAACTAGAGGATATGAGACATTCAAATAATATGCTGAAATTACTTAAAATGGCAATTGGTCTGAAATTCTCAGCAGCGGATTTGTTAACCATTTTATAAATGGGACAAACTGTTGCTTGCTTTCATAGATCATTAAAAGTTATGGTTTCAGGAATGAAATGCAAATACCAGCGCATTATTTCAAAATAAATTCAGATCTATCATCCAAACTGGCAGATAATTTCGATTTATCCTGTTAAAGTACTTTTAATACATCTATTTGATTAGTCTTGCATGGCGCATTTATATTTGCATCAATAGTTTCCATAATTAAACTTTGTGGACTTTGTAAAATATTTATAAATTTATGTAAATCAATTTAAAATTCGTTGAGGACTGTTCAAGGGTATGTTATCTTGAGACATTACACTAGAAATACTGATGACATCTCTCATGTTATCATATCCATTTGGGTTTGTCTTAATCTGCATTTCAATATTAAAATATTGTGTGCATCGTCTATTTCCTGTTTGGATCTTTTTTCTTGGAGACAAAATATCTGGGCATTTTCGTGCCCGGTTTAGAGATATCTAATCTCAAAACGTGTTTTGTTCAATATAACTAATTATTACATGGTTAAATCATGTTAAGAGTAATAAAGAATAATTAAATGATACGCGATAGATCCTTGTTGATTTGCGTTACGAGTTATTTTTTAATTCTAGTACATAAACCAGTAAATCCAGCAGAGGAGGAGACCGGCTCTGTTTTATAAATTGATACTTTCAATTTCGTCATAAAACCGATATCATCGGAGAGTTAATGTCCTAAGGCGCTATGATATCTATGATTAAGATTGTTCTTTTTAGATGGAGGAATACATTTTTAATAGAAGCTTTAATTAAGATGCATACTCATGCATATAATTAAAATGCCAGATTATTTCGAAATTATAACGTTTCTTTAATGATAAAAACAAAGCCTAAAAAGTGTACTGTATTAAATTAACTACATTTTTGTCGTTTTCCTAATTTTACCGGTGAAATTAATATGAAATTAAACTGACGAATGAACGCAGAAATTAATAGTCTAAGAGCTAGTGAGAGTTTTTCTTAAAACACTAGTCACATGTTAATTTATTCAAGATAGCGAAATTGGTAATATCAGTAAAAGAAACAAAGTAAAAAATACTTGGCGCTGACTCGTGGTATAGGTCATTCTAACAGAAACGCGAATTATTTAAATCCATTATATACTGCGTTTCAGACCGTTAAAACATAATCGTGGTCTGAATCGCAGTATATATTGTATTTTGAAATTACACGTAACATGAAGCCTTAATATACTGCGAATGAGAGTACAGCTGCTCTGAATAATGGTACAACATGCCAATACGCAACCCGGACGTCGGAGGAACCACAGAATAGTCTATACATATAATTAAATAAATAAATAAACAACAGAAATTAGACAACCCCCAATTCCAGAAACCAGGGCTTGTGCGGAAGGGGGTTACACATCGAAAAAACGCGGACATACAACCATTTCCTCCGACAGTGCGCCAGTGCCGGAGCCAGGATTCGAACCTGGTAGTGCGATGTCCATGTGATTAATCGCGATTGCCACCTCGCGCCTTAACCCACTCGGCTATCGACCATTAAAATTTTATTATAATATTTAATTATTTATAAACCTTCGCCATTTCACTGTGATTTCCTTCTGTAGCTAACAACTCGATCGTCCTTTACTTCTTTGTAGCCAAGATGAAGTGTGTAAGTTATTTAACGAAAAATATCCGCGCCACACAATCACTTTGTAGCAAGTTTGAAGGATATGGAAGTGTGAAAGACCTACCTAGAATATGAAAGTGAAGAACTGTAAGTGACAAATACTAAAAAACCCCATTCTTCAGTTCGTTCTATTGCAGCCAATTTTAATATAGCAAAATTCTCAGTTCACCGAACTGTATGAACTCAGAAATTACATGACAACAATTAATACAGGGTGATTTATGTAAACATGCGGCGGAAAATAAAATGGTATACAAGTCTGTTATGTGGGAAAGCCTCTGTGAAATTTTAAAGCGATCCGAGGTAATTTATTATATTTTTTTGCATTAAAACCTGGAAAGATACGCTTCTGAACGGGTGAGTTATGCTATCTCGACGCGTTCACACACGTGTCGCTTGTTTGTTTAGCAGGTAATATCAGCTGTCTTAGTGGTCTAAGGTCAGTGCGCCACGCGTTCACTGTTCAGTTCAGTGATTCTTCGACTTCCGTTTAGAGCATTTCCCATTTTTGTTAAATTTTAAACTGTATTCGCAAATATCGATTATGCTAGAGTTCACGTCGCAAGAGTACTGCGCCATGATATTAACCTATGGTGCAATGAATGAAAGTCTTGCAGAGGCTGTACGAAAATACGAGAGAAAATTTGCCCATAGGCGGAAACCTAATGAGAGAAAAACTTTAAGTGCAGTGCAACGAGTTCGTGACATCGGGTTTTGTTTACCAGGCGACAGAGAACGTGTAGTAAATCGTCCTATTGAAGTAGACGAAGAAGTTCTAGAATTACTAGTACAAGACCCTTCAATAAGTATCCTGTACGCGAGAATCATTTTTATCCACGCCACATAAGAAAGGAAGTGATTTCGTTGCACCGTATTACGTCAGATTGGTTAGTCATAGGCGGCGCACTTCTACAAAAAGAATAAGGTAATTTTTTCCAAATTTTTTTATTTCTTAAATTTTTTAACTCCTTTTGGTGGGGACAACACACTGAATAATTTTCTGCATGTTTAGGTAAATACCCTGTATAATAAATAGGAATGTAAAGTAGAAATAGATAAGACTTTAATTTTTCTTATCCAAATTATTCCTTGCAGTTCATCTCTTGGAGCTCATTATCGATAATACTCCACGTTAGGTTTCAAACTAGTGACTAAACTGAAAAATATTATACCAGTATTAAACAACACAATTCGTTCATCACAGATAGTAATCTTTCCATCACGTTTATAGTGTTATGTTTTTTTTTAAAGTGTTTGTAACACACTTTTGCAGCAATATTTATTATCATTACTGTACACTACTTTATTGCCACTTCAATGTTTTCACCATTTTTTACTAGAAGATCATGGCATAAATTTTACATTCATTATCTTGACAGACAGTCAATATAATGCATATTATGAACTTTTTCGTGTTATTATTCTTGGCTGACACACTGTTAAATGGATGAAACCTAATTTTAAACGAAACTGAATGAATTTTTACAAAAAAAAATGTAGTAAGGTTAGTTTACTGATGGTAAAATTATAGTTCAAAAATATTAAAATACACTTTAATAGCAAACCGAACTAAAAAGTAAGAAATAATAAATCTTTTATTGTAAAAAAGCGTGGGGTGCTTTTTGCTATATTTTTATTGTACCCCACGCTTTTTTACAATAAAATATTTAAATACTATTTTTTACTTTTTAGTTCGGTTTGCTATTAAATCGTGTTTTTCAGTTTTTTTTAAACTATAATTTTTTTTTTTCGCCAATCTCCTCTTTTTTATTTTTCTGTTGTAGTTACATTTTTCATTGTTGTTCCTGTTAAAGAACACGCCAAAATCATCGATGAACTTTTCGAAACTGTAACAAAATCCGAACATTTCGCATGAAAAGAGTAAAAAGAGGTTTTATTAAGAGGTTTTTATTTTCAATCACATTTTCGCCCTACGGAGCGTTTTTTATGCAAAAATATCAGAAACTCATCAAGAAGTGCAATTTTAGAAAGTATAGTAAATGTCGCTGCACAGGGACGTACTGTCGCCCCACCACCAAAATTAGAAAGTTTATCAAAAACCGGACTTCGGAAATTTCAAAATTAAACTCTTTTACGAATTCACGTTGTTAAGCACTGCACCTCATGCGTTGTGTTAAATATGAGGACAAGTTAATCCAGTCTCTAGTCAAAGTATTTCGACAGTTTTAGCGAAAATAGCCCGTAGCGTCGAGGGTGCCCTATCATTTTCTAGCAGTCGATTTTGACGAAAAAAATGATAGGTTTTAACGGTATTTGCCCTAAACCGGTTCCTCAGTGATTCGGTGTCAAAAAAGTATAGTTACCATGTACTCATAACGTGCATGGAACCACCTTTCCTGAACTTATGAATCAATAATGCGGAATATAATTCAAAGTCGTTGCGATTCAAGCATTTTTAAGCTCCGAGGAGCGACCAAAATTGATATTGAACTGGAAATACGTCAATGACAGGCAAGCAAAAGCCCACCAAAAAATTATAAACATTGAACTTTTTACTGAATCTTTTTGTGTAATCGTTAGCTAAGAACTAAACATTGGATGGCAGTTGGTACATTATGAGTCGTTCCGTTCCTCAATATGTGTTGTACACGGGCCAGACTATAGTCTTTCAGATGTGTAAAGATGGATTGTTCACATTCCCACGAGTAATGAACAATTAAACGGTCAACCCTCCCAGAGGACCGATATTAGTAACCCCGGCGCCTCCGGAAAAATATCGATAATAGATTAGTCATTTTTTAAAAATTTTATCCTGATGATCCTGGCGAGGACATTAGGACAAAGTTGTCAAATCATTGTATTCTTTTAAATCATTTTTTAATATAAACATAATTTCGTCGGTCGTTGATAAGTATGCAAAGTTTCAGTCTAATCTGACGTTTTGAAATGGGCGAGAATCACGTTCAAAGATTCAAAAAGTTACATACTTACATAATACAAACAAACATACAAGTGAAGCTAATATAAAGCGAGTAAAAAAGGTGGAGATTACGTTTTCGCTTTTACAAACCACAAAACAAAAACATAATACAACATAAACGTACATTTGACTCAGAAAGTCAGGGCGATGGAACTGTATCATTTATTTGTCGATTATTTTAGAATAATTAGAGTAACTAACTAATTTTAGTATTCCTCCAATGACACCACGATGATTGGGTGGCATATACGTCCAACTGTGTTCAGTATCTTTTGTTTTAGACCCAGTTCGTTCTAAATTCTATTTCTTGAACAATGCTACACTGATGAGGAACAGAAATTCCGAAACAAGATGTCCGTGGGCTGCGTAGTTGTCTCCTTCCTTATAGTAAAAGGCACAATTTCCTAACATGAGATATGTTTACATTTAAGTCTGACCTAGGTTCTTTTGTTCCAATAAATGATTATTTATTTGTTTTAATTAAGCACTTAATAAAAATAACGCTCTAATATGCCTATAAACTATCTCATTAAAGGCATTTTTAAAACTACCTAAAGGTATGTTATTAACTCACCTATCAAAGTAATCACGTTATCTTAATAAATTATAAATTAGTCACAATCAGATTTTAAAGTACTGGAAGGCGAAAATAATTTAAATACCTAACAATTACATTACACCATAGGTAATAAATTTTTGTTTTTGTGACCCATATATTGGAGATAGTATAATTATAGGTACGTTATTGATGTTTCAATGCCAAGTCAGTGATAAAACGTTTTACTCGAAAAGGTAACAACGTAGGGCATTCAAAAAAACGAACACCCAGCTGTTGCTCAAATGCCAATCAATTAAATTCTTAAGAATTTACTATACCTAAAATACAATACACAGATTTTTGTTGTTATGGTATTATTTTAAACTTGAAACTGACAAGTAGATTTAAAAATAATATTCTAGTAATACACTTCAAATTGGCGGACCGGATATATACAGAACATCTACTTAAATATTATAATAACATGAATTTCTTGTAGTACAGGAGCTAATAGAATTTTTCTGAAAGATTGAGAGCTAGAAATTCTGTGTTTTGATAAGTTGCACAAACCATAGGGCTTAAGAGTTTAAAAAAAATTGGCGCACGCCCACCGAAAAATCGGTGCTGTCTAGGTATAGTCGAGAGCAGATTTACGCATTCAAAAACGGCAATACAAACTTTACGACCTCATTAAAATCCCGTTAAACTAGTCGCAAAAGTAATTGCGCCCAGGTACGCACTTGAAACATTTATATCAGCAACTCAGTCGTTCAATTTTAACAGCGCGTTACGGTCTAGTATTATTAATATTTACATTTTAATAGATACGAATTTTAAGTACGGCTGTGTTATTTCGCTCGCAAGTTAACTCGCTTACCCTTATAGGTTTTCAATGTGGGTCGGCTTGTTTGATGACAGCATGCCGACTAGTCCAACCGCGATAATAATGAGGTCGTAAACTTTTTGTTGCCTCTTTTGAGTCTACCGTATATCTGAGCTCGATTATACACCCTCCAACGTTTTCTTGAAAAGTTTTATTGCTATATAATATAAAGTTGCATATCACATTACATGTTTTGCGGTATGCTGAGTTCACTATAATCATTAAAACATTGTTAAAAACCACAGGAATGCGAATTTCACATGAAATCATTAAAATGATTCTTCTTCAATTTCTAACGGCATCCAAAAACATATATAGGTTTTATCAGCGATCCTTAAGGCTAACATGGACATTCATTCGTGACGTATATTTATTTATTTTGTTTCTATTCAGTTTATTATTACTTCATGTGCTGTACCAGAATCACAAGCTCACAAGTCTGGAATTAAGGGAATGAGGGGTAAAGAGTGCTGATAAGTTCACCTAAGGCATAGTTTTTACATATGAACCTAGCTCGACCAGAATATTTACTTATTTATTTGTGCACAATATATCCCAGAAATTCAAAGCAAGAATTCAGGGTAGATGGAGTAAAAATAATGTCAATATTTAATATAATCTTTTTCTCCACAGGCCTTTGTTACTGAGCTACGGACTGCTAAAATAGACGGCCCTAACTTTAACCGTTTTCGAGTTATTGAACATTGAAAATCGATAAATTATTAAGACTACAGAACTCATTTATTTCAAATACTAAATTATATTATAAACATAATATAAACATAAAACAACAACAAATAACGAATTATAAAAGTTTTTCGATATGGCCATCATTATTTTGGATACAAAGCTTGTTTCGCCTTCTTAAATGCCGAAATGTACTCAAGGTAATATCGTTATCGATAACGTTTCGATTATTTATTTCATCCCTTCTTTAATGTCAAGAATAGTGTGGTTATAATTTTTATTAACTATATCCTTTAAACATGATCATAGAAATGAATCTAGTGGGGTAAGGTCGGGAATATTTGGTGGCCATCTATTCCCCATCCATGTTGGAAACACATTGTGTTTAAAAGCTTCTGAACTTCTAACGCACTATGTAGTGGTGCCCGATGATGTATCCAAATCATATAATTAAGTTCATTATCTGAAAATATTTTGAATTCCTGGGAGATTTTTTCTAAATAGGTTAAAACAAAATTATATAAAATGCCACACCAAAGGCTGACAGATTTTATATTTATTGAACCAATATTTTTCTATTGTTTTTTTCTTTCCCAGGAGCATCTATATGTTCTATTAAAAACGCCCCCTGTGGGAAATGGTGACTCATCTGTCCATAATGATTGAATTAATCAGGATCTTCGTTTAAACTTCGAATCATCTGGCGGCAAAAATTCAGCCTTTTCCTTTTCTAAACTTCCGTTAAACGCCATTTTGTACGGTCTGTAGTTGTTCTTCTTTAGCGTTCGTTGCATTTTGGACTGACTTTTATTCAATTGATTGGTGGCATTGTTCAGGCTGCTGTCTGTATTTCGTAACAATAATTATATTTCAACAAAGCTATATTAATAGTTATTAGATATCTTTTAATCTTTTACCATCAAAATATAGCAAAACATCCAACTGTTCTTCGTTTGAGTAGTGTAAATATAATGAATAACCTTGTACAGAACCTCAAGTTTGGCAAATGTAAAACTGCATTCAGAAGGATGAACTGTGCAGTAATACTGTTTTTGATTTGTGTGAGGATAACAATAATATTAAAACTGGGAACGTCTCAAGAAGATAAAAGTTGATACTATTGCCTTAACCAAAGTACGCTTATTCCTGTCAATATTGAATACCTTCTAAGGTTCTAGCCCACACAAAACCTGTTATCAGGATCTATTTATTGAAATCATGGACTCTCACTTCATTGTGAATGTGAGAAATCTAATCATAAATCACACCAACATAGAGACCATGGTGTCTACACTACATCATGTTAAAGAATGTTTTGGAAAAGGTCTTAAGGAAGCTAGACAATCAAAAATACGCAAGCATCTGGGCGACGATATAAAAAGTGTTTATTGCAAAATCCATTGGATTAAGTAAGAACTAACTAACTACGATAGAGTACGGGTTGAGCAGTACCACAAAACAAAGACTATAATTTTTTCTCAACGTTGCGTTGCTCACTTTTCACAACAATACTTTTTCATATAAATCCATATACGTACCTATAGCATAATATTACATACGCATCAATGTGCCGAAGGACAACTGATCATTCATATTTCAAATGTGCTTTTAGAGGGCGAAATATTAAACATAATATTTTTAGTCGCAAACTCCTCTATGAAATCCTTATTTTACTATAAGGAACGTAACCAGACTGCAACCAACAGCTACTCTCCGAGCTATGTGCCCCGCCGGGCGCTGAATTACAAGTTACAAGTCTGGCGCGTTAAGTGCAATAATTACATATTACCATCAAAACGCTAATGCTTCGGTTGCAACAAACACCAGCCGAAAGACTGATCCTACTTAAAGGAGCTCTCTTGCCAGCCGCCACACACCACTTGCAGACTGCAGTTTCGAGCTGTTGGCTCTCGTCAGTGCAAGGTAGGTATGTGACGATCATTTTTTTAAAACATTTATTTAACGTCGGCCTATTTCCGCTACTGAGGCCTAACACCGACGCCTGTAGACGAGTTACCCCCAACCAGGAATTTTGCCGAACTTCTTCCCTTAAGAAGAGTAGGGATCTTTTACTTGCCTAACATTTAATAGACAAGGGACCGACGGCTTTACATCCCCTCCGAAGGATGGTATATCCCCTATACAACCCTCGCCTAAGGTTGTATAGCTTCCGCGCATACACTGATATACAAGCCGCTGGAAAATGTGTGAGGCGAGGACGCGGTTTCCGTTGGAATGGTCATCCATCCAAGTACTAACAGCGCCTGTCGTTGCTTTACATCGCATGCCGAAGTATGTACATAGTAAAGACGCACCTACGCTCGCCCCATGTTTAATCATTCATATTGTTACACAGAAAAAGATCATGCTTTTAAGCCGATCATAACAATGAAACACTTAAGACCTCCTGAATTTGTGTCACCTGAAAAAAAAAAAGTATGTAGAGCCAATATTTGCCTTTACAGACGTGGAAACTTATCGGTTGTTAGTTCTATAAACGAAAATAAATAAAAAATTAATCCACATTTTAAACCTTTAAACAAAAGTGAAATTAAAATAATGTATTATATAATGTTATGCCTTATCGAGTGAATTATTTTCTGATGCCAAGTAAATGGAATGAAAACTTATCTATTTGAGAATTTCTCATCAAAAGGCTTAAAACATTTGGAATGCAATTTTTTAAATTATTATAGGTACCTAAAAACATATAAATTGATATTACAACTATCCAAATAATATTGCTGTTTAGAACGCGATCAAAATTTTTTAAATTTACTATATTGTAGTACATATATCAAATCAGAATAAATTTCAGGGTTTTAAAATTCCAGCAGAAGTTTCCTAGCTCCTAGACTATTACTGCTGAGTGTTGATGCTTATAATGACAACATAAAGAACACATTTACTAACTGCATGTGACAAAAGTCATGTGTCTTGTTGGATTGCCATTTGGATTACATTTAATACATTTATAAGAGATAACAGTGGCAAGTATAAATTCCTCACATATGTACTTATTTTTTCATATTTAAAAGGGATATTACACACAATTTCCATTTAAGATTTAACTTTATTTATCTAATCATTATACCTTACAAGGATTCAGTATTTCATTAAAACTTTTATTATTCATAATAAAATTTGCATTAAAGTGGGACAAATTAATTAATATTATCCTGAACGGCTATTAGTTATTTAATTATCGAGTTGGCATTTTTCCTTTACGGCTATATATTGTGGTTTACATGGTATGAATAAATATATCATTATTTAAGTCTCTGATTCAGAATGACTCTCTTAATCTCAACGAATAAATACGAATTGTAAAGTTTTTGAAATACTCAAGAAGATAAAAGTTGATACTATTGCCTTAACCAAAGTACGCTTATTCCTGTCAATATTGAATACCTTCTAAGGTTCTAGCCCACACAAAACCTGTTATCAGGATCTATTTATTGAAATCATGGACTCTCACTTCATTGTGAATGTGAGAAATCTAATCATAAATCACACCAACATAGAGACCATGGTGTCTACACTACATCATGTTAAAGAATGTTTTGGAAAAGGTCTTAAGGAAGCTAGACAATCAAAAATACGCAAGCATCTGGGCGACGATATAAAAAGTGTTTATTGCAAAATCCATTGGATTAAGTAAGAACTAACTAACTACGATAGAGTACGGGTTGAGCAGTACCACAAAACAAAGACTATAATTTTTTCTCAACGTTGCGTTGCTCACTTTTCACAACAATACTTTTTCATATAAATCCATATACGTACCTATAGCATAATATTACATACGCATCAATGTGCCGAAGGACAACTGATCATTCATATTTCAAATGTGCTTTTAGAGGGCGAAATATTAAACATAATATTTTTAGTCGCAAACTCCTCTATGAAATCCTTATTTTACTATAAGGAACGTAACCAGACTGCAACCAACAGCTACTCTCCGAGCTATGTGCCCCGCCGGGCGCTGAATTACAAGTTACAAGTCTGGCGCGTTAAGTGTAATAATTACATATTACCATCAAAACGCTAATGCTTCGGTTGCAACAAACACCAGCCGAAAGACTGATCCTACTTAAAGGAGCTCTCTTGCCAGCCGCCACACACCACTTGCAGACTGCAGTTTCGAGCTGTTGGCTCTCGTCAGTGCAAGGTAGGTATGTGACGATCATTTTTTTAAAACATTTATTTAACGTCGGCCTATTTCCGCTACTGAGGCCTAACACCGACGCCTGTAGACGAGTTACCCCCAACCAGGAATTTTGCCGAACTTCTTCCCTTAAGAAGAGTAGGGATCTTTTACTTGCCTAACATTTAATAGACAAGGGACCGACGGCTTTACATCCCCTCCGAAGGATGGTATATCCCCTATACAACCCTCGCCTAAGGTTGTATAGCTTCCGCGCATACACTGATATACAAGCCGCTGGAAAATGTGTGAGGCGAGGACGCGGTTTCCGTTGGAATGGTCATCCATCCAAGTACTAACAGCGCCTGTCGTTGCTTTACATCGCATGCCGAAGTATGTACATAGTAAAGACGCACCTACGCTCGCCCCATGTTTAATCATTCATATTGTTACACAGAAAAAGATCATGCTTTTAAGCCGATCATAACAATGAAACACTTAAGACCTCCTGAATTTGTGTCACCTGAAAAAAAAAAAGTATGTAGAGCCAATATTTGCCTTTACAGACGTGGAAACTTATCGGTTGTTAGTTCTATAAACGAAAATAAATAAAAAATTAATCCACATTTTAAACCTTTAAACAAAAGTGAAATTAAAATAATGTATTATATAATGTTATGCCTTATCGAGTGAATTATTTTCTGATGCCAAGTAAATGGAATGAAAACTTATCTATTTGAGAATTTCTCATCAAAAGGCTTAAAACATTTGGAATGCAATTTTTTAAATTATTATAGGTACCTAAAAACATATAAATTGATATTACAACTATCCAAATAATATTGCTGTTTAGAACGCGATCAAAATTTTTTAAATTTACTATATTGTAGTACATATATCAAATCAGAATAAATTTCAGGGTTTTAAAATTCCAGCAGAAGTTTCCTAGCTCCTAGACTATTACTGCTGAGTGTTGATGCTTATAATGACAACATAAAGAACACATTTACTAACTGCATGTGACAAAAGTCATGTGTCTTGTTGGATTGCCATTTGGATTACATTTAATACATTTATAAGAGATAACAGTGGCAAGTATAAATTCCTCACATATGTACTTATTTTTTCATATTTAAAAGGGATATTACACACAATTTCCATTTAAGATTTAACTTTATTTATCTAATCATTATACCTTACAAGGATTCAGTATTTCATTAAAACTTTTATTATTCATAATAAAATTTGCATTAAAGTGGGACAAATTAATTAATATTATCCTGAACGGCTATTAGTTATTTAATTATCGAGTTGGCATTTTTCCTTTACGGCTATATATTGTGGTTTACATGGTATGAATAAATATATCATTATTTAAGTCTCTGATTCAGAATGACTCTCTTAATCTCAACGAATAAATACGAATTGTAAAGTTTTTGAAATACCAAGAGTAGTTTTCTTTCATATTTCTAGCTGAATTTTCGATTTTTTTTAAATTATAGATTTACTAATTTTTACAAAGAAGGTAAGAACCGTGTTTTTGGGGCTAGAGAGCATTTATATGGTGAATTTGACAGCTAGATTGGGGAATCAATTCCACGGCCACCAAACAGCCCTGATTTAATACCTATGGATGCATTTTTGAGGGCGTTTTTTTAAAGAACAAAGTTAATTACAATTTTAATCATGATGCTGAAATAATTAAAACCATTTAAGCCAGGAATTTTTTTTTTATACATTTATTTAACGTCGGCCTATTTCCGCTACTGAGGCCTAACACCGACGCCTGTAGACGAGCTACCCCCAACCTATACGCGACATCTAAAATTTAAGTCAAATAAAAAAAAGTTTTACTAACTGCATTCAAAAGTCACGGCCGCTGCCTTGGAAGCCACACACATTACGTGACAAAAAAATAATGATAATTAGTTTTTCTTTGAAAATTACACAATACTTATATACCATTTGTAACATAATATTTATAAATTTGAAGGCCGCCCTTCTCATATTAATAATAACAAGAAAAATAATTATATATTTAACGTGTAACGCTTATTTATTCAGTTACATGAGGAATGCGAAGTTTTGCTAATCCATAAAGGTACACATCGCATCGCTTTAATAACCAATGAATATAACAATATAGACATTGTTTTATATCTACAGAACCAACATTAATTAGAAAAGACCAACATAATGTGAATGAATATTAAACCAAAGTGAAAATATGACTTTACTAAAACATAATATTTTTAGTCGCAAACTCCTCTATAAAATCCTTATACTATAAGGAACGTAACCATACTGCAACCAACAGCTACTCTCCGGGCTATGTGCCCCGCCGAGCGCTGAATTACAAGTTACAAGCATGGCGCGTTAAATGTAATAATTGCATATTACCATCAACACGCTAATGCTTCGATTGCAATAAACACCAGTCGAAAGACTGATCCTACTTAAAGGAGCTCTCGTGCCAGCCGTTACACACCACTTGCAGACTGCAGTTTCGAGCTGTTGGCTCTCGTCAGTGCAAGGTAGGCATGTGACGACCGACACGAAGCTTGTAACTTGTAATTCAGGGCTCGGCGGGGCACATGGCCCGAAGAGTAGCTGTTGGTTGCGGTCTGGTTACGTTCCTTATAGTAAAATAAGGATTTTATAGAGGAGTTTGCGACTAAAAATATTATGTTTTAATATTCCGCCCTCTAAAAGCACATTTAAACTATGCTAGCCCAGTCAGACTATTTCTTTCGATTGCAACAGACACTGGACCGCTAGATGGCGCCTGCTGACTAACATGTCGCTATCCTAAAGATACCGAAATGTACTAAATGGTCAAGTGATCCTCGTGTCGGTCGTCACATGGTATTAAATCCGTCCATTTCATCTGTTACCACCATCAACGTAACAAATGACTTTTCTAACCCATGGCCTGCAATAACTGACATTTTTTTTCTTATGAGATAGGTATAATTGGTGGATCCTAATCTACTTGACCAGCCAATTATAAGGATCAATGGCAATGTATTTTGTAGATAGCCGCGTGGGTTAAGGAGCGAGGTGGCAATCGCGATTAATCACACGGACATCGCAGCACCGGGTTCGAATCCTGGCACTGGCACTGTCGAAGGGAATGGTTGTATGTCCGCGTTTTTTCTATATGTAACCCCCTTCCGCACAAGCCCCTGGCTTCTGGAATTGGGGGTTGTCTAATTTCTGTGGTGTTTATTTAGTTATAAAAAAAATGTCATATCAATTTAAATGGAGAAAACCAGGAAATCCACGCACCGGTCTGTAAACTTCCTTGTATGCCTTTTACAAGAAATTTAGCATTTACATTGCACAATTGCATATATTTAACAATGCAATTATCAACCTGCACAGCTTTAAAATTGCCCGTTAATATTATAGTATTATCAATATTAACATGAACTGGCTTTGAGGATGAAAATGTTTTCTTGAATGCAGAAGCCCTCTAAGATATTTACAATTCTTATCGACCAATTATCATGTCGAACTAAATTTAATAACGGCAATGTAGTACACTACTAGAGATGAAACAGTCAAAACTTAGAAATATACGTAATATATACGTTATAATAATTTTTATGAGCGGTTTTTGTAATAAAAGTATGTTCTTCAGGTTCTAAAGTAACTGTATATTGAAAATTATTAGGATCTTTGTTTAACAAAAATAAAGATAAAACTTCACTTCAATTAAAAAGTATGTGATTGATATGATATGAAATATATATAAACATTAGATAGGTACAAAAAATTACATACGATTTTTTTGTTAAAAATGATGTACATAAATTGCAGTAGAAACTGTGTTAATGTAAGAATGGTTATGGTTAATTAAGTACAATAGATTCTTATTAAACAAATTTTAGGTTAGAGGTCGATGTACTTCTACATATTCTAATGTTACGTACAATATTAACCCAATTATATTCTACGTTGAGACGTAATTTTTTCTTCGTCTTAAATTTTCAATGCTATAACTCTTTAGAAAAGAAGAATACTCACGACCTACATAAAAATCGACCACGTGTTGGTAATAAAAACGTATTGTTTTATTACTTCGTTGTAGACTTTAATGAAGTCCAATACTGTACGCGTTCAATGCTTTATGCAATGCTATGACTTTTATATACAACGAGGTGGGGTTATTTTATAATTTTTATTTTCATTGAATTTCATTCTAGGACTAGTAACAACTAATAATAGCTGATAGCAATTTTTTTTCCAGAGGCTGAATAAATTTATATTCAGTTTATAATTTGAAAATTGTAGTTCCCTCCAAAAACCGTGACGTCAATGGTTTCGCATGCGCAGTATATTATCAACATTACATTTGTATGGCAGCCCTGAGTTACAAACTTCACCATTATTTTCTTTGACATTTTGTCACCACTTTGTGATATAGAGAGGTGAAAGATGGGGGCGAGCGTAGGTGCGTCTTTACTATGTACATACTTCGGTATGCGATGTAAAGCAACGACAGGCGCAGTTAGTACTTGGATGGGTGACCATTCCAACAGAAACCGCGTTCTCGCCTCACACATCTTCCAGCGGCTTGTATATCAGTGTATGCGCGGAAGCTATACAACCTTAGGCGAGGGTTGTATAGGAGATATACCATCCTTCGGAGGGGATGTAAAGCCGTCGGTCCCTTGTCTATTAAATGTTAGGCAAGTAAAAGATCCCTACTCTTCTTAAGGGAAGAGGTTCGGCAAAATTCCTGGTTGGGGGTAGCTCGTCTACAGGCGTCAGTGTTAGGCCTCAGTAGCGGAAATAGGCCGACGTTAAATAAATGTATAAAAAAAAAGAGGTGAAAGATCACATTTAACTTTAGATTTTAGATAGTTCACGTTTTGAAAATTAACAATTTTTCGCATTTACTTGTCTTACCATTTCTACATTGTTCGGCTGTTTTCTTATCTACATGTAACCAGTAATTTTGGTTTGTGTTTCCATCTTTTAATAACATTGTTTCCATTGTGTTTTTTATTTATTTACCATAAAAGAACATAAACAAACGCATAACCCTACTTCATATGACGAATTGATTTAAAAGCGATATATCTGAACCAGCCGAAACGCAGGGTCACTTAAAATTGAACAAGATCAGAAACTGTCATGAGAGGTAAAGTCTACTTTCCCAAAAAAACAACCATTGGCTCACTTGGATCGAGAGGGTTCGATTCCCAAGTGTCAAAGAAATATGGTTTATATCATTACTAGTAGAGACGATGAGGTCGATGATTTTCGTCTCTTCCTTCGACAAGGCGGCAATCTAACGCCAACAAAAACACTTCTAACCATTGATGTGACTCATTCATAACATTCAAATTAAGTGGTATAGTTTTTATGGACTTATGAATAATTAACAAATGTCAATGTAATTTGAATTCCTGTTGTGTCATCCTCAAATACCATCCAAATTAGTAATTATTTTAATTTTTCTCACACATATGAAACAACCCCATCCAATTTCTTCTAGCATTAGGTAGAATGAGGTAGTTGTTCTAATATACTCTACTATAACTTGAATTTTAAAGCGCTTGTTAATAATTCCTTAACCTACCGATTTATATATTAGCAGTTCAAATGTGCTTTTAGAGGGCGGAATATTAAACATAATATTTTTAGTCGCAAACTCCTCTATAAATCCTTATTTTACTATAAGAAAAGTAACCAGACTGCAACCAAAGTTACAAATCTGGCGCGTTAAGTGTAATAATTGCATATTACCATCAAAACGCTAATGCTTCGATTGTAACAAACACCAGCCGAAAGACTGATCCTACTTAAAGGAGCTCCCTTGCCAGTCGTCACACACCACTTGCAGACTGCAGTTTCGAGCTGTTGGCTCTCGTCAGTGCAAGGTAGGTATGCGACGACCGGCATGAGAATCCTTTGACTATAGTACATCCCGGTATTTTTACAATAGCGACATGTAAAACAGCCAGCAGGCGCCATCTAGCGACTAAAAACATTATGTTTAATATTCCGCCCTCTAAAAGCACATTTGAACTATGCCAAGCCAAGTCAGGCTATTTATTTTTTGATTGCAACAGACACTGGACCGCTAGATGGCGCCTGCTGGCTGTTTTACATGTCGCTATTGTAAAAATACCGGGATGTACTATAGTCAAAGGATTCTCATGTCGGTCGTCGCATACCTACCTTGCACTGACGAGAGCCAACAGCTCGAAACTGCAGTCTGCAAGTGGTGTGTGACGACTGGCAAGGGAGCTCCTTTAAGTAGGATCAGTTTTTCGGCTGGTGTTTGTTGCAATCGAAGCATTAGCGTTTTGATGGTAATATGCAATTATTACACGTAACGCGCCAGATTTGTAACTTTGGTTGCAGTCTGGTTACTTTCCTTATAGTAAAATAAGGATTTATGAGGAGTTTGCGACTAAAAATATTATGTTTATATATTAGCATGTTCAGAAGAAGATCATTGATAAAACTAGAATGAAACCATATAATATCTTAGTGCGCAAGCTTTTCTTCAATAATTTATAAATAATCTATTTGCTTATTTATCAGGCAGTTAAATGTAAGGTAAGTATTTTGTCTCTCAAATTCATTTTTTTTTGTTTGACGAAGTTACCACAAAAATTCATAAATAAGTTAATCGACCTTGCCTGGCCATATCAAGGTTCACTATACTCAATTAATCGACAATGTGTTGAGCTTTAAATAATTTTTTATTCAAAATATTCTAATTTGCAGATAAACTTCCTATTGAAAATGATGTAAATCACATACATATAATACACGAAGACAGCACAATGAAGTTTTTGCGATAAATTATGGCATTAAATATAAATCAAAGAAGACATTAACTGTCAAACTTTAACCGCCAACTATATCAAATATATTGGATAGAATTATCGTATTGGGTGTTATATAAAATATTGCCATCTTCTATTCCTCAATGTCACCAAAAGGTTAATGAAAATCCTTTGATTACCTATAACCCTGATGAACTTACGCATTCATAAATTGCAAATATCTATATTTATGATAGATGGCTAGTTAACGCTAGCGATGGATACTTATTTACCTTGTTATAATGAATTATGTGAACAGAGTGAGAAGAAAGGTATTGATTAACATATGAAGCGAGGAATTATTTTATTTAAGTTCACAAACCTAATAGAATTTATATTCCATTTACAGCGTAGGAACGTACAGAATGTAGAATGCGAAGCAAATGTATACAGGAAAAAAGCGCAGAATATTACATTCACTTGGGTGCTCTCACTATTATACCGAGTATAACAGGATCATGGTATACTTCCCTTTTCTCCCTTAGATTGAAATTTAGGATATAAAAGACACATAATAAGCGGCACATTTTGACATAGTGATTTTTGCACTTCCGGTTTCGCCGGAAGTGACACTAACTTTCGATTTTTAAATGGAACACCATGTATATTAATGCATTTTTCAATTCTGCATAATTTTCTGAATCCAACGATACCAAATAAGTGACATTTCAAATATCATTTTTTTTTATAATAAAATTTTTAATTTTCCATTTAAGTGTGCCATGACGGTTCTGATTTATTTCTAAATGACCCGTGTAATACTACAAAAATCGAAATCCCGTTAAAAACACTAAATTACGTGATTTATGAGCAAATAAAATTCACCAAAATGGTTTTTGGGGCAAAATTCATTTTTTTCAAATATGGAACCATATCGGTACCGTGATACCATTTATTAGTACTATTAATAAGGAATTTATTCATATGTGCGATATACAAACAAAATTACAGCTAAAAAAAATACAATTTTGTTCTAATTAAATGTTAAGAAGTAACTAACGTGGCTTTGAAAACAATGAAATATTTAGCTTATCAAACATTTGTTGGTTTAACGGTGTTTTTATTGTGTCTTTAAAAATTGTTTAAAATTCTTGTTAATTGTGTTCAAAATGCCGCAAATTTATACAAAAGATGAAAAAGTGGACATGTTAATTATTTATGGGCAATACAAAAGAAATGCAGTTGAGGCTACCGACCTTTATGCCCAACGATATCCTGATAGACAATGTCCAGCGAAAAATTATTTTAAATGTGTTGAAAACCAATTCCGAAGGGAACCCAACAATGATCCCAAAGAAAACTTCATTACTGACGAAGGAACGGAAATTAATATTTTGGCTCGAATAGAAGTTGATAAGAATGTTTCTTTAAGGCATATTGGGTTTGAATTGGACATCAGTCACCAAACAGTAAGCCGAGTTTTGCACAAATCTCACTATAAATATTTTAAATACCAATTGCACAAGCGTTTGTACGAAAGTGATTACGAACGTAGGATGGAATATTACAATTGGATTTTGTATAATAACCTGCAGCCAAACAATGATTTTTTGGGACTGATTTTATTTTCGGACGAGTCTAGGTTTACAAATTCGGGATTATTTAACCGACAAAATACACAATATTGGTCACCAGAAAATCAAAATTTATTACGGGAGGGTAACTTTCAAGTGCGGTTCGGTTTCAATATTTGGCTTGGAATAATCGGTAGTAGAATCATTGGTCCAATAATATTTGAAGGACCTCTGACGGGTGCTAGATACTTGAGATTCCTGAAAAATGAGATTGAGGACATTTTAGACGAGTTACTTTTAGATTTAGGACAGGGAATATATTTCCAACAAGATGGCGCTCCTCCCCATAATTCAAGGATAGTAATTGATGACCTTCAACGGAGATTTGGAGAAAACGTAATTTCGACGAATGATCCTGTAGGTGACCTCCAAGGTCACCTGATTTAACGGCCCTTGATTTCTTGGTTTGGGGTCATTTAAAAAATATTGTCTGTGCAACCGCCGTTACAACCCGTGAAGATCTGGAGCTACGAGTAAAACGAGCAATTAATAGCATAACGGCCCAGCAATTGGCGAACGTTCTTCGAGAAACAGCTATGCGAGTTCAGAAGTGCATTGATGTTAATGGACAGCATTTTGAACAAGTGTTGTAATGTTTTGTGTTAATTTTTTGTATTCCAAAACCACCTTATGTGTAACAAGGCGAAACCGGAAGTTAAAAAATCATTGTATGTCAAAAAGTGCCGCTTATTATGTATGTAAGAGGCTATGTAGAAAAGGGGGGTATACCATGATCCTGTTACACCCGGTACATTAAAGACTTGGTGTAAATGTAGATTTGCTTTCTTTTGCTCTCTACTTGCTTATAAGTCTTATGTTATAGAATTTTACAATATTATAAGTTTTTCATATAATTTCATCTAACAAATAATCTATGATTATTAGTATTGTGTATAATTTTTGCCCTACAATTGGGTTGTACCTGTTGGCTAAATGAAAGTGTTTATTTATTTGTTTCTAACCACTTGAATCAGTCTTAAATTCTGAAACGATGTTAATATATTCAACACTAACAATTCAATAGCGTCATTAAATCTACTTGTAAATAAATGTTCAGTAATTTCTGACCGATTGGACATAGAAAGAAAATTGTCTATAATATTTGGATCTATTATGTCAGGTGGTTCTGTATTGTTTTATTAATTTGAAATGAATTACATACATTTTTTTATGCCTACTTAAAATTTTAAATCAGCAGGCTTTTCTCATCTTACAGAAGCTGTTGTATAGTTCCTCGAATCTTTGTGATTTTGCCACTTTTAATTACTTTTATTTTAGTTCAAATGTGCTTTTAGAGGGCGGAATATTAAACATAATATTTTTAGTCGTAAACTCCTCTATAAATCCTTATTTTACTATAAGGAACCTAACCAGACTGCAACCAACAGCTACTCTCCGGGCTATGTGCCCCGCCGAGCGCTGAATTACAAGTTACAAGCCTGGCGCGTTAAGTGTAATAATTGCATATTACCATCAAAACGCTAATGCTTCGATTGTAACAAACACCAGCCGAAAGACTGATCCTACTTAAAATAATAATAGTAAAATAAGGATTTATAGAGGAGTTTGCAACTAAAAATATTATGTTTAATATTCCGCCCTCTAAAAGCACATTTGAACTATGCTAAGCCAAGTCAGGCTATTTATTTTTCGATTGCAACAGACACTGGACCGCTGGATGGCGCCTGCTGGCTGTTTTATATGTCGCTATTGTAAAAAAAAAATACCGGGATGTACTATAGTCAAAGGATTCTCATGTCGGTCGTCGCATACCTACCTTGCACTGACGAGAGCCAACAGCTCGAAACTGCAGTCTGCAAGTGGTGTGTGACGACTGGCAAGGGAGCTCCTTTAAGTAGGATCAGTCTTTCGGCTGGTGTTTGTTGCAATCGAAGCATTAGCGTTTTGATGGTAATATGCAATTATTACACTTAACGCGCCAGGCTTGTAACTTGTAATTCAGCGCTCGGCGGGGCACATAGCCCGGAGAGTAGCTGTTGGTTGCAGTCTGGTTAGGTTCCTTATAGTAAAATAAGGATTTATAGAGGAGTTTGCGACTAAAAATATTATGTTTAAAATTACTTTTATTTTGTTTATATTTCGTATAAGCTTCGTCTCTTTCTGTCATTATGAGCCCAGCACCGGGAAAAAACCCTGCTGAGAATCAGTGAGGAAAACACTTCATTTTGCTTACACCTTTATAAAGAAATCATATTTATTGCACAGTACATAACACATCGTTCTTATATTGTTTGGAAACGGTTTCGCACATGTTTACAGATAATTATCTATATACGTAAAAGTGGTTTCTGGAATTTATTCCTGGTTTCCGATCTGTACTGGTTAGCTTTATTGCGTGGGGTAGTGAGAAAAAATATGGTTGGTCCCTTTATGACCGCAAACTATTGTATACCAAAATTCAAAATATACAGGGTGTCTCACCGGGAACTGAATCGGTCGATATAGAGAAAAGTACGCATTAGAAAATTTCGAAAATTTAGATAATTGCTAATGTCGGTGTGGCCAATCCAACTAAAATAATTACAAGCAGCTGGCACTTCCGCTTATACCGGAAGTCGATACCAACTTGCTTATTTCAAATGGAACACCCTATATATTTTAGGGTTTTCGAAAAGAGCATAAAATTCGAGTTGGGAAATATTATATGGACAGATGAAGCAAAATTTGCTAAAAATGGACTTTTTAATAGACACAATTCGCATTATTGGAGTGACTCAAATTCTCATATGTTCAGAGAGCGAAACTTTCAGGAAAGTTGGCAGTTCAATGTTTATTGTGCCATAAGAAACGATAGAGCGGTGGCATTACAATTTCATCAGGAAAACTTAAACGGTAAATTAATTTTTTTCTTCTGCTAATATGTATAGGTAATTTTTATTTTTTTATTTTAGGTGAATGATATCTGAATATCTTACAAAATTTGAATAATAACTATTTAGAAAATTTACCTCTCGCCGAACATAGAAACATTTTTATCAGCACGACGGTGCTCCCCCACATAACGCATATTTAATTAATAATTATTTACAAGAAACTTTTTATGATCAATGGATTGCCAATAATGGACCTTTCTTATGGCCTCCTCGTTCGCCTGATTTATCAGTTTTGGGTTATTTCATTTGGGGAACTATTAAAAATAAAGTTGAAGAGAGCACATTAATAACCATTGAAGATTGTATGCAAAGAGTAAGAAATGCATTTCAAAACATATCACAGGATTCAATTAGAAGAGCTACCCATGAAGAACTAATCCGAAGGTGCGAAAAATGTGTCGAGGTCGAGGGCGGAATTTTGAGCAATTATTAAATTAAAATGAAACCATTTTAAATTGATCTTATCTCTGTTATTTTAGTTCATGCCATATTTTCAATTCGATTAACACGCATGTTACAGTGTTAGTGTTTTTTTGCGTTTTTGTGGATATCGAACAGCAAATGTGCTGCAAGTTCTTGATATTACTTTATCACATTCTCCATAAATAATAAACAAATTTAAAAAGTCTTCGTAGGTGTAATTTAAACGTGCTGGCATTTTTTGACATAAGATAATGACTGACTATTTCTAATCATGGCTATTTTGATGAAATGATTACAATTCATGAATTTCTAATAAAATTGCAAATACTTCAAAAAGTTGTAACTTTATCCCCCACAATGCTTATATCAGAAAAAAGGGAATTCAATTTCACACAACTTGACGTAAAAAAATACAGGGTGTTCCATTTGACCTAAACAAGTTTTCGCGGTTTGAAGCTGACAAAATGTAACGCGAAAAACGGAACACATGGTATGATATTATTGAATTTATTTCAGTTGTAGAACGTAGTTCTCCTTCTGTTCTTTTTACGTGACAAGAAGCAAATGAGGATCTTTTATACGAATAAAGTTATAACGGTTCTTGCAAACCGATGCACCTGTCAAATTTTCTATAAAATGTCAAATATCTCTGAAACGGCTAGGTTTAGGTATAGGATATGCTACATATTTTCGACTCAGAATTTTCGAAAACCCTAAAATATATAGGGTGTTCCATTTGAAATAAGCAACTTGGTATCGACTTCCGGTATAAGCGGAAGTGCCAGCTGCTTGTAATTATATTAGTTGGATAGGCCACATCGACATTAGCAATTATCTAAATTTTCAAAATTTTCTGATGCGTTCTTTTCTCTATATCTATCGATTCATTTCCCAGTGAGACACCCTGTATATTTACATGTGAACACGTGAACATGGTCCCAGCTTTAAATACTGAAAAAGAAATCATTTACCACATACAAATAAAAAACACGCATGCAATGGTAAACTTTTCATCTAATCAAACATGTACTACGTAATTATCTAAGACAATTTAAATTAAACACAAATGATTACACATAATCGATGAGCGGATAAGCATCATGACCTATATAGAGCAATTTCGCTTCCACCAATTAAGTCGTTAAATCCAAGGAAATATGAGAAACTTTAAGTATGCATTAATTTTTGATTACACCTCAAAAAAACAGTTCGACAGAACCGGAGTTACGGTAACGCTTCCTCGTCAGCTAGAACATTTTTTATCTCAATGACAACCAACATGCGTCACCAGATATCTCGACTCGCCTAGGCCATCTCGATCCAATTGATCTAAATAAAATGTAGCAGCTTTAATTTTATGAAATATCAGCAAGTAAAGTGTCTTTAATTAGCCAAGGCATTGGTAGTGATTGATTGTTGAAAAATTTACAAATAGATTGAATGTGTGCATATATAGCTAGCTGCTCCGTATCACAACTGTCACAGCCGCTATTAGCGGATTAAATAAAACGAGTATGTATACAGGAAAAGAATGTCAAATTTCGCCAAGGTTTATTGATTTTAATGACAGTGTTGATGGTCTCAATTGGTATCTATCATTTTCCCTAGAAATAGTGGTAAATTGCTACTATTACTCAAAAAACTTTAATCGCTTACTCATTCGTAGCCATTATTAGCGTTTTGTAATGAGAAATGACGTTACTTGTTCCCCGCTTAAATCATATTATCATGGAGACTTCAATGCCCATCAAGAACAGCATCGTATTATATACGGTTCATTTTACTAAATTTTTAAATATTTTAGAAATGTACAGGGTGGCCAAAAAATCACGAGACATTCTTTAATGACATACTTCTTGCTTAAAAATAAATCGGTTACATTACTGAATGCGTTGTCCAAATCAAAGGAAGTTATTCTGCGCTTAGGTTTTCTTTTATAGTCCAGTTACTGTTATTTTACATCGAAAAAGACTCGGTAGAGTTGAAAGGTATTTATGACGAAATTACCGAATATTTGCGCCTTGAATTAGACAAATTGGCCAAAAACCGCCCCCAAAGTCCCCTTTTCCATGAACCTGTTTATTATCCCCAGTTTTTCGATTAATTGTTCTTCCCTCGAGTAGAACGGAAGGTCACTCGATGTATTTGAACTCAGACACCCCTATCTCAGGCTTCCAACTCTTGTAAGGGGTGGAAAATTAATATTTGTTTTTGTGAGAAAAAAATTGATATTTTATAGGATGTGTTTCTTTGAGGAAGGTGGTATATGACCAGGGTTGTGTAATAACCCCCGGGAGCTGTTTTCGCCCTTCAGAAGGGTGGAAACTTGATTTTTTGGGGGGAAAGAATTAATATTTTGTAGGAGGCGTTTCTTTGAGGACCACCAAACCAAAAAAATAATTTTTTAGAATCAGCAAACTAATTCAGAATTGAAAGAAAACACATAAACACGAGAGAAAAATGATAATCAAAGTCTCTGCAACAGACTCCAGGATTACATTAAAGATTTTTAAAGGAAGAACATTAATGAGGCAGGCGAAACATCGTGAAATCAGGAACAAATAATTGATGAGACAAAACTGAATAACATGCAGAGTAATAAAATTTTTGAAGCGATACTTGAAAAACGAGAAATAGTCTTAAAAAATTTTAATACATACTTAGAGGGAAAAAACTAACTGCTTAATTACTAAAAAATTGGTAGATCATCACGGCAAATTTTAAAACGTCAATTATCACTAGGGTGAAGCAAAATTCACTCCCAAAAGCCATTTTCAAACGAGTTTAATGGCCTTTCCATTGAATTTCGGGGAAAGAAAAATCAACTAATGTAAAAAAAAATTGCAAAATTATCACGACACGAACGGGATCGGTAAATTTCTGAAGGAATACTGAGCCCCAAAAGCCATTATCAAACGAGCTTAATGGCTGTTCTGCTGAGTTCCAGGGAAAACAAATCCAAAAAATGTCAAAATAAATTGTAAAAACATCACGGCAAATTCGAGAACGACACGATTAATTATAGAAAGCAGAACAGTAAATTCTTGAATGAAAACTGAGTCGTAAAAACCATTTTTAAATGAGCTTAATGGCTGTTCTGCCGAGTTTTGGGGGAAAAAATAAAAAATTCTTAATAAAAAATTGCAAAATTCGCAAGACAAATTCGAAAATATCACGATTAATTCCCTTTTTTAGTTTTACCGCCTTAATTTTAATTTTTTTAAAATTTCATTTTCACCATTCGTTTACGGTTAAAAAATGGCAAATTCTGAACTATCTACTTTTAATAAAAAAAAAAAATTGGTAGATGTTCTGATAACTTCCTTGTGAAGAAACTCGAAAAATTTTAAAAAATTAAGAAAATTGTTACTTTTACGATTAATTAGCGGCTAATTAACAGCAAATAATAAGCCTATGGGTTTTTAATTCTGCAAAATTTTTGCTGATTCTAAAATTTTTTTTTGTTTTATTGCCTTAATTTTAATTTTTTTAAAATTCTATTTGCACCACTGGTTTACGGTTAAAAAACCGCAAATTCTAAGCTACTTCCTTTTAATTTAAAAAAGTTTTTGGTAGATGTTCTGCTAACTTCCATGTGAAGTTAGCAGAACATCCGAAAATTTTTAAAAAATTAACAACGGTAAAATTGTTACTTTCACGATTAATTAGCGGCTAATTAGCGATAAATAATAGGCCTATAGTTTTTTTAATTCTGCAAAGTTGTTCTGCTAAGTTCACACAAATAGATTATACTACGTCCACAAAAATTATACCTACTTGAAAATATTTTTTATCGTTTTTGTCTTTTGAATTTTCTACCATGATTATTAAACTTTTTTTGTAGAGTTATATAATAACTTTTTCTGTTATTCAAACAGGACTAATAACTATTTAAATTTGATATTACAATAATTATGGTTCTTAGCTGAAAATCATAAAATGGTAATTTTTTTTAAAGTTGTTTCACTACTTCTTGCGAATATTTAGCGAGGTCGCCCTAACGGAACAGATATTGTTACTGCTAACCGCAAATCATGAGTAGTCTCCACGTAAATATCTTTACAAAACCACATATAATATTTTATTAAGAGAATGGTGCTTATAAAATATCATCAACATTGTTTTTATTAAGAATACGCAGAATTCAACTGATTCTTTCACTTCTTGTTCCTGTTTAGCGAATTAAATTTTTGGTCTCGCCTCGGCTCGATTTTAATCTTAACTTAAGAAGAGACTTGACCAAAATAAATAAGAAAATGTTGAAACACGTCATGGGACCGTCTAGACGAAGAGTTATTTGATTTCTTTTACACCGACTTCAAACTGGTGTTAGGTAATATACGGTCCAAATCCTTATTATTTTTTATTAAAAGGTATAGACAGGAAACTGTAACTTTTATATGATAATTTTTAGAGACCTTTTTATTTTTCTAGATTTTTTAATATATTCTTTTACTTCTACGTTGTGTTCACCGTTTTACAATGCAATATTTATCGATTTCTTTTCTTTTCTTCGTGACCCAATTATAAACTGAATTTTTGTATAAGACATGTTTTTTACATTCTAAACAAAATATCAGAAGTTCTAATGTGCTTTTAGAGGGAGGAATATTAAAACATAATAGTCGCAAACTCCTCTCTTTTTCGATTGCAACAGACACTGGACCGCTAGATGGCGCCTGCTGACTATTTTCATGTCCCTATCCCAAAGATACCGAAATGTACTAAATAGTCAAGTGATTCTCGTGTCGGTCGTCGCATGCGTACCTTGCACTGACGAGAGCCAACAGCTCGAAACTGCAGTCTGCAAGTGGTGTGTGACGACTGGCACGAGAGCTTCTTTAAGTAGGATCAATCTTTCGGCTGGTGTTTATTTCAATCGAAGCATTAGCATTTTGATGGTAATATGCAATTATTATACTTAACGCGCCAGGCTTGTAACTTGTAATTGAGCGAGAGTAGCTGTTGGTTGCAGTCTGGTTACGTTCCTTATAGTAAAATAAGGATTTTATAGAGGAGTTTTCGACTAAAAATATTATGTTTTAATATTTCGTCCTCTAAAAGCACATTTGAACTATGCAAGCCCAGTCAGGCTATTTATTTTTCGATTGCAACAGACACTGGACCCCTAGATGGCGCCTGCTGACTATTTTACATGTCGCTATCCCAAAGATACCGAAATGTACTAAATAGTCAAGTGATTCTCGTGTCGGTCGTCGAACTAAATTAAGTGTAAATAGTATAAAGGAACTATTAACAATGTGTATAAAAACGACCTATTTTCAATTGGAAAATGAGTCCTATCAGCAGGATTTTGGTATGGCAATGGGGTCTCCATTATCATCAATTATTTTAAGCAACATATCTATGGAGAACTTTGAGAATACACATGTTCAAAATTGTGTAAACAAACCGATTGTCTGGTGGAGATATGTTGACGACATCTTTGCAATCTGGCCTCATGGTGTTGATGTACTACATAGTTTTTTAGAAAATATAAATAGTAAGGAATCGTCTATTAAATTCACATTAGAAGTAGAAAGTAGAAATGAATAAAAGGGTAAATCATAAAATTGAAACAACCATTTATAGAAAACCAACACACACTAATAGATATCTAAATTTTAACTCAAATCAATCAATAAATGTTAAAAGGGGTGTTGTAAAATGTTTATACGACAGGGCCAAAATAATTTCATCTAATAATGAAATATTAAATAAAGAAAAAAAATGTATCAAAGAGGTTCTAGTACAAAATCAATACCCTGAAGCCTTTGTTGACAGAGTTTTCATAAATGCTGAAAATAGGGACAATCAGGTACGACAAAAACCTGAACGTCATTATACAGCAACAATTCTTTATGTATACGGACTATCGCAGAAGCTACGCCGTATAGGTAACAAATCTGATGTTAGGACGGTATTTCGAACAGGGAACACTTTGCGATCTATTTTAACAAAAACTAAACCGATAAACCGGGAGCAGAATTCAAAAAACTGTATTTAAAATATCCCGTGCGAATGTGATAAATATTATGTGGTTGACTCATTCCGACCTTTCAGTGTGAAGTTTGATGAGCACAACAATTACATTAGAAAGAATGAAATTCAGAAATCAAAGATTTGTGAACATGCCTGGGAAAACAGACATAGAATAAACTGGTACTCGGCAAAAATTTTAACAAATGAGGCAGATAACAAAAAAAGAAAAATTAAAGAATCAGCAATAATCTTATTAAATGAAGATAAATGCGTATCGAATTGTTCTGTAGATATTTGTACAATCTAGTGACCAATGTTAAAAGAATTTACCAAACTCAACATTATCTAAAAGAAAATATCATCAGTTCTGTGTAAGTATCTATGGAAATAACATAAACCAAATCTTAAAGCTGTGTATTTAACATACACAACAAATAAGAGTTCTTCGAAAAAAGCTTTGAAAACGGAAAGAGACTACTTTCCAAAACTTCAGCAAAATACATTATTGCTATGTTTATTCCGATTTATATTATTTGTAAAAAATAACCCATTGCTGTTCTTTTGACCAAAAAGTCAAAGCCACAGAGGCTTTTTTCCAATAATTCTATTATTTTGTAGATTCGTTTATTTGTTTTTGAAGAGGATAATACATGTGGTAGAAAACTCAAATAAAAGGAAAGCATACTCTTACTTATTTCAATAAGAAAGTATTATTGTTTACGCTGCATCCAAATATTTAGCAAGCTTACCCAGACTATTTAACTATACAAACATTCATGTTATGAATTACTACTATATTATAAATTATAAGTTATCTCCGTCTAATTATCCAACTATTAAAATATTAAGGTATTATACAAGATGGCTTTATTAATACATACGAAATGCAAATTATCAAGTGGTGCGCTGCTTGTTAGAAATGAACTTTTTACGGTGCAATTTGGTCAAGAACACGATTTGCATGCTTCGTATATTTTGCATATGTGACTATATAAGTGGCTGCAAAAGTAACACAAATCCACAAGCTATTGCATTCTTATCATTATATATGTTAATTAAGTTCACAATGATAATTCTGACTAATTTTTATGGTGAAATAACTCATTAAAATTAGAAATGTATCTATAAAACTTCTATTAACATATTCATCAGGGTGTCTGAAAATATAATTTAATAAAGATATTAAAATTTTGGAGAGGACATGTTATACGTAACAAGGTAACATTACTAATTTCTAATTAATAATCAACGTCTAACATTAACTAGACTCTAGTTGTTTGTTTAATATGCTGAATTCGTTATATATAAGATTTCAGAATATACAATTTGGCTGTTTTAAATAGTTTTGAAGGTGTCTTAATATAACGACGAAACGTAGATTTTAAAAGAAAATAGTTTTCTCCTAATTATTGACCATACTCCAACTATTATTAATACTATTAATAAATATGTTTATTGGAAAGATCCAAGGGGCTATCAAAAGAAGTACTTCTGCGTCTTACCAAAGAACGAAAGTGGATTGTAAAGTTTTTAATTGTGATTAGAAATAAATTTCCTTTTACCTGAATTTACTTTATTCCTCTTAATTGTGTTAATGTTTTATTATAGCAAAGATTTGAACAACTTATTGAATTATTTTATCGTTTTATTTAATCATACTTCTCCACGGCAAATATAATGCTTGTTAAAAAAAAATTATTGGTTTAAAAAAATGTTCTTATAATTACTAACGTAGTACCAATGAATAAATAGGGTATGTGATATATCATTGAAAAGGGAGGAAAATACTCTATTTAATGGCGCCATTTCCCGCCCGTTTCAAAATATTTTTTTTAACAGCCTGAAGAGTAAATCTCAAAATACAGCGGTTTTGAAAAAAATTAGATAAAACCTCGTTGAAACACTCTGTTTTGCAAAAAATTTTCGACTTAGAATTTTTCTCGTATCTCTTCAAATAACGGAGATATTTGGCCTAGACTTTTTCCGCATTTTCCGCTATAACTCTTAAAGTAGGCCATGGATTTCAAATGTCTTCAAACCATTTTGCAGGTTATATAAATCGGCACAATTTTCGTAGAAATATTTTTTTTGTACGACCGATATTAAGTGAGATATTCTCGAGTGCCCTGATAAAATGGACAGCCTGTATATAAAAAAAGGAAAAATTAAAGAGAACAGTAATACTATTATTACATTAATCCTACGCTAATTATACAATTATATGCGTATTACACAGATAATAAATTTTTAATTGAGGGAAGAATAGAATTCGATATGTCAAGTTCATTTTGCAATGAATTACAATTTTTGCACATAAAATTGTAAAAGTGAAAGTATCTTCAATAAATCATAAATATTTATCAAAACGGAGCTAAATGTTCTCAATACTGCGTATGTATGTAGCATATCCCGGGGACCATACTAGTGAATATATTGTAATTCTGTCTGACAGTTATTTGTGGCATTCTTCGAATATTCCTTCCTATTATTTGGGTTTTCTACCACATGTATTATTATCATCTTCAAAACAAATCACCGAATCTACAAAATAATAGAATTATTGGAAAAAAAGCCTCTGCGCCCGTGACGTTTACGTAACCTCTGAATTTTCCTTTGGCGTAAACGTAAAAAAAAAGTAAAACTTCAAAAAAACTAAGGCAATCATTTTTTCATGCAATTATAAAAAGAGTGAAAGGTTGTGTCTGCTTATACCTTTAAAGATATTTTTTCTAACGTTTGATTCTGCTCATCATCCGTTATTAAATATAATTATAGGTATCTCAAATTACTGTTGAATTTTAATAACCATTTCGTATCCTGTTCACATTTTATTAGGCAGTTTTTTTTTCGGTTACATCAAAACTATATTTATAAGTGCACTAATTCGTAAAAAATGTTATACACTTCTTAGGAAAGAGCTCAGAATTTCACAGATAATATCTAGATAACTATATAATTACAATTACCTTGTATTTTGGGAGGCAATTAAACGATAATTCGATAACTTTGAATAAAATATAAATGATACTACGCGTATAGTGCAGTCATTGAAGCGAAAAATAGGGTCTTACCTCCGAAATATTTTACTACGAACCGATTTACATGAAATTTTGGAATTAGGCTTATCTTACCCTTAACTTCAAAAGTGATGTTGACCAAACCTCCGTTTTTTATTTTTAAGGGGTGAAAACGACCCCTTAATGAAAAAATTGACATTGAGCCATTTTATCGCTAGAAAACGTATTTAATAATAAGGAGTGAAATCGTAAAGTGTCCTCTAACACAATTATCTCATGTTTAACCCATTTTCAACCCCTAAAAAACTTTACAACCCATGCAAACGACCCCTAAATTGAAGAAAATTACAAAAAATACTTTTGTATAACTAAAAAAGATTTAAATATAGAGTAAATATTGTTTTACGTTCTCTATCTCAATTATAATATTTTTAACCCCTTTTCAACCCTTAAAAACAACCCCTCAATTAAAAATTGTATAAAAAAATTTCTTTTGATGAACTCAAAATGATTTAAATGTTGTTCCACGTTCTCGAAAATGACTATCATATGTTTAGCTTTTCAACCCTTAAAACTACCCCTAAATTAAAACATTGAAAATATATGTTTATACAATTAAAAATAATTTAATTATAGAGTAAGTAATCAGGCACTTTTTATTGAATAAAATCTAAACTTACAAGTTGTCTGGAAATGTACTAGATTAAATTAGTAATTAATTATAAAAAATTCTGCAACAAGAGCATTACAATACATAAAAAAAACTATTACACCAATCGTTCATGACTCAATATCGGAGTTGCTGTCGTAATCAAGATGTTCTTCTGGGTCAATTGGAGGGCTATTCTGGCAGTTATCTCCACTGCATGTTCCACAAGTTACATTGCAAAACAGCCCGACTCTTCGGCATCCGCAAGTGGCTCCGCAACCTTTTTTGCAGTTGCAAAAAATCATTTTAAGTAAATCTTGCGGTGCAGGTGGATCTGCAGTTTTTATTGGATTGGTCGATTGGATTTTATTGGATATACATATATGAACGTTTGTATGTATTCGTGCGTATGTTTCCGAAGACAATAGTTTTGGGTTCATATTATTTTTTACTTCACTCTGCTCCAAATTTTTGTGCTCCGAAATTTTCATTTTACTAAATAGAAAAAAAAAACGTTTAGTTCTTGGACCATAACTCCTTCAATTTTAAAGCTATCACAACTAAAAAACCATTTTAAAGGTAATTGAAAGAGCTACAACTTTTTTCACTATGACATGTAGTGTAAAACCCTTCATTTTGAAACGGTGAAGGGTCAAAGGGCTCGAGAGAGACTGTGATTGCGCTACCGCGCGCTCTTTAAACAGTCATATCTCCGTCAATTTTGGTCTGACAGAAAGAAAAAAAACAAAATTTTTGTCAAAAAAAGACCTACATTTTTTATCATTAGTTTTTTACGTATCTTTCATTATTTTTGAAATATTATGAAAAAATTGTTTTTTTTTTAAATGAAAACAAATTTTTTTTCTTAAAATCGTGATTGTGCATTCCAAAGCAGCCAAACGGCTGGAATCCAATAAACTCTTCATATTAAAGTTAAATCTAGACGGAATACGATTAATTTTAATTTTGGTGGAAATGGCACTTATGAAACATCAATTTAAAAAAAAATATATTAGATGTCCCTCTTTTTTTTTATTACAACTCACTCACTTTACGTGCAAAAGACTTTTAACACTGTTCATTTTAAAGATTATTTTAAGCACTATAAAAAAGTTTCTCATTGTCATATGGATAAAATGTATCCGTTGTTCGCTAGATGGCATTGAATACATCGATTAAAGTTCAGACAAAAAAACGGCTTTTATCTTCAATATCTCGCTTAATATTGCACTTAGAACACTCTTTAAAAAACCAATTTGTTCATTTTCTTACCTTCTACAATTTTTTTATTATAAAATTATTTTTTGAGATATTTGCAAAGAACCGTTGAAAAACGTGGGAAAATTCCGAGTTTTCAATCGCCAATAACTTGAAAAGTATTGAGTTTTTGAAAAAACTTTATAGAACACTTTTTGCTTAGAATTGGGTCTTCTATCGATCCCCGAGGTTATTTTGACCAAAAAATTTCCACTAACGAGAAGGGGTGGCAAACACCCCCAGGGTAAGAACGGAGATCGGGTCAATATCACTTTTGAAGTTAAGGGTAAGATAAGCCTAATTTCAAAATTTCATGTAAATCGGTTCGTAGTAAAATATTTCTGAGGTATAAAGCTTCAATGACTGGACTAGTACAAGTAACTCACCATACGTGTAGGGGATTTTTAACCGACCTGCCCCGTCTCACGGGCCAAAATAGGTATAACGCTCACATCGACTTAATTCATCTTAGTACAGATATGTCATCATACGTTAAAATCTCTTCTTTCACCTTGATTAAATATCCGATCAGTGAAGATATTGAACGGCAAGTTAATGGAGAAATCTCATGGAACTCGAAAGGTGTGGACTTGCCATCCGTTTTTTAAAACAAGATTAAAACCCAATTGACAGATTTGGTTGTTATTAAACATGTATCGAATACAAAATAAAGAAAAATGTAGCTATGGACGGGTGAATGGTGAATGTTATTATCAGCAGAGAAAAAAACGAACCATTAAAACCACTTTATAATAATTACTCTTACACTGTCATCAAAACAAAATGTATTTTAAAATAGTTGACCTATATTAAGGAAAATGGGCATTATTTACACACAAAAATTATTGTCTGATCGATACTGGGTGCTCCAATGCATCCATAATCAGCAATGACAAACTTGGCGTATGAAAATGTGCATGACTCCACAATTGAGCAATGTAAGAAGTTCGCAAAAAATACTGTTTCAATTCTGCCTTATATGGAGGTAACATAGATCCTTCGAAATTCTGCATTTCGGAGTGACTCTTCTAGAATTTTGAAATACTGCCGGTATGGCTGACGACGATCGGAATATCTTTCATAATATAGACGTGCGGTCGCATGGACATTTTTCTGACATTCGCCGTAAATTAAAAGTAAATCTACCTTTTCACTTTATGTATATTGCATAGTAAATCGTATCTTATTTTGAAAAAAGCACCTAATTATAAATTTACAAATAAATACGCCTCTTTTTCACTCAACAATAACGTTTTAACAGATCATGTGTGCAATTTTTCATCTGTTTTCATGGTTTACCGCAAGATATGGACACAATTCGAAACGCTTCTATAAAAAGCTTAATATTTATTTTAATTTATATTCAATTTTTAATCGGGAAAAACCAGTATAAAGCAAATTTACCACTCTGTCTGATAAAAAATAGAACATACAGGGTACTATTTGAAAAATTGAAGTCATGTCAAATGGAATTTCCATGAAATGGAAAAAACATTTTAAAATCCAAGTAAATGAACAAAATTGGCCAATTTTACGTATCATTTGTTGAGAAATACCCTTTTATTCAAATTCAAAGTCTACTTCGAATTTTTTTAAATTTGTTCCTGAATTCCAAAGCCAACTAGAAATAGCAAATAAATGCAATTTTCAAGATTATTTTTCATCCGATTTTAAATTTGAAAAAAGCGTTGGAAAGAGAAATTACAGCTTTATGAGAAAAGTGACTTAAATATACAGGGTTCTATTTAAAATAAGAAAGTTGTGGTAATGTCCGGCCACACCAGAAGTGATTTTTTTTGCCACCTAATGGTCAAAATATGGCCATTGATACCTATATTTGATTTCCCAAATTTCGGAATTTTATTTCTAAAACTGTAGGAAAAAGTGGGGAGGGGAAAACACACCAAATAAATAAATATTCTCCACAGTATATATTCGCCTTTTAATAATCTCTCTGCAGAATGTCGCGAGTAATTTATAGTTGCTCATAGTTTCTAACTTTCCTGCATATTTGTTTGCGAGTTATTTCAATTATATATTCTCTGTTGAACTCTGTTGTAGTTTACTTGTTCTATTATATTTAAGTGTGGATATCTATCTGTATCGGCTGCAAGTTAAATCGTCTTTACAACATCCGAGAAGATACTTAACATATTTTATTCAAGCTGTTTAAACTATCCTGTTTTAACAGATTATGACCCATATGCCGTAATTATATCGACAAGGAAGCAATTACATTCCATTTATTAGCACATTAACCGTCATGGCCACTACAGGTGGACGACGAGAGGAATTCAATTAAAATTTATTTATTCTTCCCTCATAAGGAAAAATCATCTGCATTAAACATAAAATGAAAATAATTAACTTTTAATCGAGCGAAAACTTTCCTCGCAGAAACCGATGCAAAATTCATCGATGGAGTAAAAGCGGCATTTTTTTTATGAGCGATGCAAGTTCAGCAAGAACAGTTGAGGCACAAAAATCAGTTCTACCTCATAGAATACTCTTCTTTTCAAACATCGAACATGAATATAAACAAAACATAATATTTTTAGTCGCAAACTCCTCTATAAAATCCTTATTTTACTATAAGGAACGTACCCAGACTGCAACCAACAGCTGCTCTCCGGGCTATGTGGCCCGCCGAGCGCTGAATTACAAGTTGCAAGTCTGGCGCGTTAAGTGTAATTGCTACGGGATTGACGTACATGAACAAATAGCTACGTTGGATCTTAATGATTATCAGATATTACGTAACGAAATCACTTGGGCTACTGTAGCGTAGCAGATATCGTAGGTACTGACTTACCCGGAAAGTGATGTACGTGCCTACGATAAAATTTCTCTAGCTCAGACTATCTCAGGGCGTTAAGCCCAAGCTTACATAAACTATGATAAATTATTAGTTTACTTACTTAACAACTCACTGAGGTTTCCATATGTAGTGGCTGCAGACGAAATAATGACGCTTTCTTTAAAAATGAAATACACTATTTTATTCAATTTACAGATATTGGTTCTCTAGCATGTAACCTGGCGATGTTCAAAGTTGTGGCCAATTTCACGATTAATAAGTTATAACATTCATAAAAATGCCTCGTGTAGCTACACATCGGTTTACAATGTCCTCAAAAATTGTCATAGATTCTGCCACAAAGGTTTGATTTAAAGAACCTCCTTAAATATATGTAAATGCATAAAATCCTTAAATATGTACAAGTTAAAAATGCAAACGTATGAATTTAAATCCAGCCGAACCACTGAAGGTGGTCCCCGGTCAGTAAAAAAAATAAACACGACACAAACACACTTATTCAGGGTGGTACGATACCGAGTCCGGACGTGGAAGAACTGTAGCCCTACAGAGATGTCTTCGGGACACAAGAAATGGACCCAAGGATGGGGTTGATTGTAGCCTCACCAGCCCTGGAACCTTCCACTGTGTGTGGATGCCCCGTCCGTGGAACTCTCACTGACGTGTGTAGAAGCCCCGTCCGTAGAACCCTAAAGATATCACGATTTAATTTACAGTCAGAAATACACGTGAAGCGTGCTTAATTGAGCAATTCTGACATAACCTACAAATGAAACATAATTTACCTCACTGATGAGGGAACAATCCACCAAAACTCCTGGAAGCCACAGTCGGATAAATGGGGTCGAGTCCGCCTTTCAGGTTGACACGGTATTTCCAAAGGAAAGCCTGCAAATTTGCGAAACACGTGGGTAGAGAACGGGCAAGATGGCGTGAAGAGGTTAGCTTACCTTGTGTAATTTAATATCCTGCTTCCGCAGATAAAATTTACTCACAAACACAAAATATTCCGCTAAACGGAACAACAACAGATTAAGGAAATTTTCTTGAGTTGATTATTCTAAAATCCACCAGGATGCCTTGGATAAAACCGAGGTTCACAGAATTAACAACTAATTAACACTAACCATGCCAAAAACAATGGTTGCTTCCCGTTTGTCTCTTGTCACAAATGTGTCGCCCTCCCGTGGAGAATAGCGAAATGTGTTTCGGACGTGTAGCAGTTGTTATAATGCGGCCCACAAAACGCTAAAGCGTATGGTGGGTCGCATACGCTAGAGTTCCGTAACATAATAATTGCATATTACCATCAAAACGCTAATGCTTCGATTGCAACAAACACCAGCCGAAAGACTAATCCTACTTCTTGCAAAAAACTTGGAAGAAAATTGAATACAAATTTAATTCCAACTTCGGTGTATTAAAAAATAACAAATATATGAGAAATAAACAGACATATAAATGAAAATTATTAAACATATTCCGAGAATGAACGAAATTTGTTTTATATCAATATTACAATTTAATTATCTAATGACAGATAGATAGAATCTAAATTTTAGGTTAGTTTTAAACCAAAATTAACTCATGCTTCATCATAGTGTTATCTTGATCTCGATTTAACACAGAATACCAAGTTGTATTTGAAATACACTGCGTCTCGATTAACCCAAGCTTAACTGGTTGACAGGAGTTAATTCGCGATTGAAAAACTGGCCGTTAGTAACTGTATTTATATAATGTCTTGTCCTCTGTGATTTGGTATATTTACAAATATTTTATGGACGATCTGTCGAAATACCTAGTAGAAATACCAACGGAATTGTCTCTTTGATATTTGCATATTTTTATAAACAAAAAAAGATGAATATCAAATAAATGTCATACATAACTACAGTTATCCTTTTAATTCAATAAATTATTTTTACTTTATATCAATTGTGTAGATGTTAATAAATAGATAAACTCGGGTCAATCTCCGATTAATCTTCTTGTACTTATTTTTAGATATCGCACCACAACTAAGAATCATTAATTTTTTAAATTAATGTACATTTGGACAAAAAATAACTGATATATGATAAACATCAGTGGAATCATCATTTTAGATTATGTAAATTTCATATTTTAGTTCCTCATACGTAAAGATTAATGAAACCGCAGTGTATTTTCCATTGCTGAGTATAAAATAATATTAGTAATAATAATAGTAATTTGTGTTAAATGTATAACGGTAAATGGAAAACGAATGGATGAGCACAAACTGAGAGGTTTGGTTTAAGCTTTAGCATATCCAAGGAAGGCGGAGAGATTCAATAGGGAAATATTAGGTAATAATTTTTTGTCGTAATTTTTTTCTTAATACTTACGTTGTGAAGGTTCTATAAAGCAAAACTATAAGAACAGTAGCATTATGAATTTTAAGTTAATAATTTGCATTCTGCATAATTAGTAGATTTAATGCTATAAAGTACAAACAGTGGAATAATTTTTAACTTTTTCTATTGTCTTATTTATATTAATGTCCTGCCGAAGTTTAGCCATAGCTATTCAACTACTCAACCAGAACACAACACATAAAGACTATTACACAACAACCAATCAATACGACATTGCCATTTACAGAAGCTAAGGCTCGAACTTAGGAGTGATACAGCGACTAGCCGTGTTGTCTCCCACACAAGCCCTAGTCAATAAATCATTTCGACCAGAACTTGTTATTTGTAACGTTGTTTTGTTGACGAAACGAATGTTATGAATCTAGTTTTATTTAATTTCCGCGGCATAGTTGATAAGAATATTTTCTCGATATTTTAAGTATTATCCTCCAAAAAACTTATGTATTTGCGTTAACATTACACCGATTTTCCATTTGAAAGTATCAATGGATTTGTCGTGAAAATTAGTATCTAGCTACAGGATGTCTAAAAGATGTTGCCATTTGAAAAAGTTGAGATAATTAGAAATTATTGATTTCGGTTGGTCGTACCTACTAAACCAAATCGAAAAATCTCACTTTTAAATTTTTTCTTATCGTTTTGGTCCATTTAATTGATTTGAGTGCATTCACTGTACTCTAGATACAAAAATAAAAATGACCCTAAAAATCAAGTAGCCTCATTTTCTTAAAACTATGCGATCGTATATATAATCGTCTCCGGAATCCAAAAATGTAAGAATATACAGGATGTTTAATTTAAAATTTCAAAGTTGGGGTCAGTAGTGAAGCAAAGCGGGTTCTGGGCCACCCAGCAGAGGAACACTGAGGGTTCTCAATGACGATGGACTGAATGACATGTGTCTGTCAAGATGTAAACAGTTTTTTAAACAGATATGAACAAATTTCAAACAGCCATCAACAGGTCTGTATAGCTTTCAAACAGATCTAAACAGGTTTTACGCAGCTATAAGCAGATCTTAAATCACAAAGACTCCCGATGCACATGTCATCCAGTTCGTGACGTCATTGAGAACCCCCAGTGTTCCTCTAGTGAGTGGCCCAGAACTCGCTTTGCCTTACTACTGGGGTCATTTCCTGGTAAAAGTGGTCGAAAAGTGTCAAACGCTAAGTTTTAGCAAAGCTTCAACTAGTATTGAAATATCGTATAAGATATTTTTGTCAGAAATTGCTGATAATACTTGTTCCGGAAGAATCCTCGAAAATTGTAGCATACAAGATTGTTCACAACTGCCAATTGTCTTACGATTAAAGGAAAAATAGATAAACAGGCTATTTGAGGGAATAGTAACTTAATTCATCATTAAATTAGAAAAACTAGAATTTCTTCGGTTTCAATGTCACATACATCTTAGCTACTGTATTTGATGGTATCATCGTGAATCGCTAGGCAAAAACTGAAAACCAAATCAGTTACCATTTCGAAAATTGACAAAACTGAGACATTTGTGGGGTATGTGTTATTTATTACACATAAAATACTGGTCATTTTGTCACCAATAAATGAATTACTATTTATTTATCTGAAGGATAAATAAATGAAATTGGCCATTTGCGTGATCGTCAAGTGTTACAAAGTTTGGACCCAAATCTCGTTGTGTGTGTAGTAACTCTTTTTTAATTACCCCAGGTTCTTTTATATAAAGTTTAATATTACTTGTTTCTATCTGATACTATATACCTTTGAAGATTAATCACTTTGTTAATTTAAATACCTGGTCAATTTGAACACACTGTCTATTAATTGAGAAAGCTAGTTAATTATATATATTGTTTATGTGGTATTTTATTACTCAAGATTGTACTGTACATTTTGTTTTCTATTTTATTCGATTTGAAATGAAACCATTTATGTAGTTTATTACTTGTATGACGAAAAAGGTAAAGGTGAAAGAAAAGGCAATAACTGATGGGAAAATAGTCATAAAAAACCCATTTTATTTTATAATAATTGATGCGGCAAATAGCCGTACATGAAGTCAAAAACAATCCAAATATTAATAGTAAAAAAAAACATTTTATTTTATAATAATTGATGCGGCAAATAGCCGGACATGAAGTCAAAAACAAATCCAAATATTTGAGACAACTGTCTAAATATTACAATAGGAAAACTTACATCGCTATAGTAGTAACCATACTATAGATATGCAGAGTGGTTTGGTGCAATGACAAGAAATGAGTTATACAATAGTATTCCGTGTTATGTTAATAGTAATTAGAGTTGTGGCAACGGCCTGGTAATGGTAATTTATAATTAGATTTGTTAGCAATCGCTAGGTGTAATAATGGTTTATAATTTATAAGTTGTTAGCAATGGCTAAGTAATAATAATTTGTAATTAGAGTTGTTAGCAATAGCAATAATGAAATTAAACTTAATGCAAAACAAAGGACAAGAATCATGTCATGTTCATGCATCATAGAATATAAGTGATAAATGAGAATTAAATACTCATGTATAATATCATAATGATGAGGAAATATCCTTTAAATGATCACAAAACGGTAACTACCAAATTTTGTATGACTATCCAATAACAGAACACGGGGTGGCTAGATATGATTCAAACAGACTAGACGTCCCGTTTCAGTACACGACGAAAAAGTAAACCCTTCAGAATACGAACAAGTTTACTGCCAATTGACCAGTACTGACCAATGGCCTGTACAGTTTGTAGTGCGCAAGGAAATTAAGTGGATGAATCGTTATTAAACAATCATAGAAAACCAAATAGTCACCGGTGAGAAATTTCAGACAATAATTGAAAGGCAAACATTCCTGCGATATTTTACATGTCAAAATTAGGCACAAGGTAGCCCTTAATAGTACAACACTGAAGAATAATAGAAGTGAAAGTTTCCTGCCATTGCATTACTCTGATCTATAGTTGTAAAATATAAACTCGTTATTTTTCAAATGCAAATTTCCTTACTAAAATATTCAGAAAGTAAAATTTAACTAAACCCATTAATGAAATAATAACTGAGTAAATTTTAATATAGTCTTATCACGTTTTCTTGTTAAAAATTAAAACTAACATTTCATAAAAAAAACTAATGTTCTTTTAGTACCACAAATGCGCCAATTTCCTCTATTACACGCCCTAGAAACCAGAATGTGAATGCAATTACAAATAATAACGCAGAGCAACAAATAGGTTATGATATTTAGACAGTTATATCGGCGAGAGCGTTGTCGCGTAAACCGCAGGGTAGGAGGTGGGCACACGAGCGTAGTTACTTCGATGGTTTTAGCATCCCAAATCTTTTAGTAGCCAAACTGGACTGATTCATAGAATTAAATTGTCGTGAATATCGCCGGCAAGCGTTATCCCCCAGCTTTCTCATAGGGCAAGCTGATTTAGTGAAAATATCCACAAAATAATTTATTAAGCTCGGCGAACTACAAAAAGGTCGCGACGAAGCTTAAAGGGTTCTATCTTCACGTGCCATCTCCTTCTCTGTGTGCCGTGGTACGGATGACGTCACAGTCTACCCGGAAAACTCCGGACTCTACATAGTTCCCTTGGTCCCACGCTCTGGATTGTTTACATTAACCAAATTCCAATACTCGCTCCGTCGTAGATTTATAGCATTTTTGGACTCAAACTTTTATCTTTCTGTGCTTTGCATTCGTAAGATAGAAGAAGGTAGGCGATTTCACCCTATGTGATGCGACAGAAGTACTTGAAATTTATCGCGCCCATAGTAAACAAACACTATTACTAGACTTGATTTTAGGTAGTTTCCTTCGTAAAAATGTAGCGTTTATGTTGCTTTAAAAAGATGTAAATTAAAATGCATTTCTGGTAACTTTACTGTGTTCAAAATTAAATGGCTAGATAAATGTAAAAATGAAATGATTTATTACTTGAATTGGAAAATAAATACGAAAAAATTAAATTTGTATATGAACTAGATACGGGGTAGTTCAAAACAAACTGTTTTTTGGTACCACAATATAAAATCGTTCGAGAAACTGCAAAAGGTTAGCGGGTAATAGAGCAGTTAATTTAGAAAAGAAGCAGACACTGGACCGCTAGATGACGTCAGCTAACTATTTTGCATGTCGCTATCCTAAGGATGTCGAGATGTACCAAATAGTTGAAGGGTCCTCGTTTCGGTCGTCACATGCCTACTTTGTACTGACAAGAGCCAACAGCTCAAAACTGCAGTCTGCAAGTGGTGTGGACAACTGGCACGAGAGCTCCTTTAAATAGGAATTAATAGGCAATATGCAATTATTACACTTAACGCGCTAGGCTTGTAACTTGCAATTCAGCGCTCGGCGGAGCACATAGCCCGGAGAGTAGCTGTTGGTTGCTGTCTGGTTACAGTTCTTATAGTAAAATAAGGATTTTATAGAGGAGTTTGCAACCGAAATATTATGTTTTAAGACACGTAAATGTGAATCAAATCCGGTCGGGTCAAAGCCAACCTGATTGGTTTGGCGCTGATTCACGAAACATGTCACGGTAATATTTATCTTCTTTATTTTAGTCTTTATCCATTCTTGTAAATGTTCAACTCGTTAAAATTTATAGAAAGAAGGATAAATATAAAAATATAAATATAAACAGCCACTTAGTCATTCTGCTTCTTTTAATATGTTACTTTCGAAGTGGGATACCATTAATAAGCGGTCTTTACAACGAATTTATGTGTGCATTAACCGAGACATTAATTTTATTATGTTCGAACACAATTTTGTAAAGGTAAAAATGCAGTTAAAAGTACATGCCTGTATCTGTTAAAAAAAAGTGTGTATCCAAGGTAAATGACTCACGGGGAACAACCCATATCATATTGCACCATCTTGTATAATCTGTTTTAGTTATTTTGGAATGTCTATAAAAATTCAAACAGGTATTATTTAGTTTATATTTATTTATTCTAAAAAACTGGAAATTTTGCAATCCAATCATGGCCATTGTTTTTCTTTTTGAGGACCTTGAAATAATGCAATGTAATAATAATAAATATATCGAAATTTAAAGATGAAACGCACACAATTAAAATTGTAATATATAATCGTGTTATTTTGTTCTGTTAAGTATCATAAAAAAAAAGAATGGAGAACAATGTATACCAAACCAATCAAAGAAAAATTAAACAATTTTTGAAATTCTACGAAATAGGAATTGCGCGTACACACTTTAGGCAATCGGTCATATGCAGGCAACGAATGCTCAAAAAAGGGTATAGAGGGAAATGTTAGGGACAGAAAATTTGACTTCGGAACTTTGTTTGGACTAGTCTAGAGATGAACATATCAAAAGTCCCCACTACTAGGTGGAGAGCGGGGGGGGGCACTTTAAAGGCCCCATTTTTTGTTTTTCGCTTATATCTCGGAAACTATGCGTCGTAGCGGCTTGACCACTTTATACAAAATTGAAGCTGACAAAATTTGCTACAAGAATCACTACTTACATTTGTCAATATGTTGGTTCTGTTCTCGATATATCAAAAATCGGGAATTTTGGAGAAAAAATGTATTAATGTTTTGCCTTCTACTCTAGAAAGTTATTTGGCAAAGAGCTTCCAAATTATCTGACATTCGTAATGGCTACATCAATTTTATCTACAACCACCTCCGTGGATGCAATTGCACTGTAGTCTTTGATGGATACACTACTTCATCAAGTACCAAGATCGCTAAACAGCAAAAGAGGTACCGCCTCAGCAAATCTGCCAACATTAATTTCGGTGAGGATACAGAGATAAATGTGAAACAGGAGAATTTCCTTTCAAACGTCTTTAACAAAAGCCGACTCATGGACATGCTGAACAAGAAGTTACAGGCAAGGGAATCAGAGTGCTTCAAGCCCAGAACGATGCAGACATACTCATTGTAGACACAGCTGTGGAATTATCTGAAACAACCACTGTAGGTGTTATTCGTGTGGATGTCAACCTAATAGTACTCTTGATGGCCAGGAGCTTCAGACGCAGGGCCTGCGAGATATTTTATTCTTGCATGTCTTCACAGGGTGCGATACGATCTCGTCTGCCTTCCGACCTCCAACAGGCTGCTGCAGTCTTCAGAAATGCTTCAGCAACGAAAGAAGACATTCAAGCTGGGAACAAGTGCCTTTTGAAATGGTATGGGGCCCCACCCAAAGAATCTCTCAAGGCATACCGGTACCAATCCTTCGTTAAATCAATTGCTAACATCAGACCGGACATTTGTTGCCTTCCACCTTCTGAGAGGGCTACGAACCTTCCGCCAAGTTCAATTGTGGCTGGGAAATGAGCTGCCCCCTCACATGTATGGATGGAAGCGCCAAAACAATATTCTATCCCCAGTGTACAGCAAGTTGCCGGCTGCACCTGACGAAATTTTGAAAATGATATTTTGTAGGTGCACAAAAGATTTGTGCAACCACAAAATGTGGTTGCAAAAAAGCATTTCTGAGGTGTTCTCTTGCCTGCCAAAACTGCCAGGGGAACTGTTTCAATGGAAGCCCTGCCTTTGACACGGTTGACGAAGAAGAGGACACAGATCCACTCCCAGTTATCCTCGATGAAGATCAAACCGGCCCGGATGAAATAGAACCCTGTTCCCTCGAAGAGCTAGGACCCACGAGGAAATGAAGACACATGAAAACATTACATTTAACGTTAAACATTACATTAACATTAGGTTTAACATTACATTAAAACATTACGTTTAATGTTATACGCAGGTATTATATTATAATAAACATAAAGTTGAAATTAAATTCTTGTTAATTACTTAATCTACCATTATTTATGTACAGGTAATATGCTATGTAACGCTAGTGTGTTTTTGTCATTTGTGCATAGTGTACACTATGTACATATATGACTGCTAATATTTTGACACGTGCAATGGAGTTGGAATAAAGAAAAAGTGAAAAATACCAAAGCTGAGTTTTCTCGCGAAACCTCGGATTTCGGACAATACACTAAAATAGTTCAAATGTGCTTTTAGAGGGCGGAATATTAAAACATAATATTTTTAGTCGCAAACACCTCTATAAAATCCTTATTTTACTATAAGGAACATAACCAGACTGCAACCAACAGCTACTCTCCGGGCTATGTGCCCCGCCGAGCGCTGAATTACAAGTTACAAGTCTGGTGCGCTAAGTGTAATAATTGCATATTACCATCAAAACGGTAATGCTTTTGACATATATTTTGATATATATCTTGTAGCCAAACAAGATATGAAGATTGGCACTATTTTTTTAATTTAAAACTAATATTGCAAACACCTGAAATTATTGAGTAAAAATTCATATCACTACGCCTGTCACAGTTCTACTTAGGTAGTCTTATACTTTTTTTTACCAATATAATATGTATTTAAAAAATAATAATAAATATTTTCTGATCGGAACTCTCTCTCTTGGAAATGCCCACCTTGAGCGTTCTGCTGGCGCTAAAGTAATCACTAATGTAATCCTTATTTATACTTTAATTATTGTAAATAGTGATTAATGCCAGATTCATATATTAATAAGTCATTATGTAACGAAATAATTAATTGAAATTTAATGAGATTCGTAGAACGCGATCCTAGGATGCTTCAATTACAGTAATAATTTGGTTTTGAAAATATTTATTTGCCTTTCAGCGTTTAAACAAGTTACTGAAACTTGTTTCATATCTTTCTTGCAATCTAATCACGATCCTACATGAATTACAGATAAATGATATCATTTTTATGAAAAAAGGAGTCCTTCATTCTTTAAAATACCTCTGCTATGTTACCATAGGATATTATAGGCAAATTTTCTGAGTTCGTTTGTTTATATTTACAGTAATATAACAGCATTTATTGATTAATTGATCGGTTACACAATATTAATTATATACCTAAATGTTCGCACAAAACGTGAACTTTAACATGACATGAATATATTACTTCATAAACATAAATATGTGAGTATACATAGTATTTCATTCTTGGAGGTCAACACTCCTCGTAATGCACTTGGGGGTATCACGGGATATTAAAAAAAAAAATGAATTTAAGATAAAATGTAACCGTCAGAAACAAATATTAAAGAAAAATTGGTTCCGGTATTTGAAAAATGTGTTGCGATTTCAAGTTGAGGACACGCACCAATAATACACGGTGTATATAAAATAGGGAAACAAACGTCGGGAAGAGTAGAGTCAAGCTTGATTCTGAGTGCAATCGTCTGGAAAAGTGAATTTTAGTAATGAAATGAATTAATTCGCGTAGACAGAAAAATATTTTCTCCAATGCTGACCCTATCTTTTTTTTTAACAATTTATTTTTTGAACCTAATTTTTTCCAAGGGAATCTAGAGCCATTCAGAAAACTGCATTTTTTGACAGAATTTGATACCACTTCCGGTTTCACCAAAAATGACCTTGACTTTTGATTTTTAAATTGAACACCCTGTATATTATTACATATTTGGACCCAGGATGGATTTTTGAACATATGAGGTGATTTTTATAAATTTCTGACCAGCTGTTATGTATTTTCTAGCAATTATAAATTTTGATCCAGACGTAACGACTTTGAATTATATTCTGCAATTATAGACTCATACGTTCAGGCAAGGCGGTCCCATGTACGTTCTGAGTACATGGTAACTATACTTTTCTGACACCGAATCACTGAGAAACCTGTCTAGGGCAAATAAATACGCTTAAGACCCATCATTTTCCCGTCAAAATCGACTGCTAGAAAATGATAGGGCACCCTCGACGCTAAGAGCTATTCTCGCTAAAACTCTCGAAATATTTTGACTATAGACACTGGATAACTTGTCCTCATAGTTAACACGACGCATGAGTTGCAGTGCTGAGCAACATGGATTCGTAAAAGGGTTTTTATTTTTCGTTATACTTTCTAAATTTTGTGGTCTGGGAGACATTACGTCTATGTGCAGCGACATTTACTACACTTTCTAAAATTACACTCCTTGATGAGTTTCCAAGATTTTGCCCTAAAAAACGCTCTGTAGAGCGAAAATGTGATTTAATGCATAAAAACCTCAACGGCATTTCAAGTCGAGTTTTGTTACAGTTTCGAAAGGTTCATCAAGGGTTTTAGCGTGTTCTTTAACAATACCACTATGCTTGGGTTTTTTGGCTATCAAAAAATTTCGCATCAAGTTACCTTTGCATTTAAAAGACAAACAAAATAATCGAAATGACAGTTCTCCAATTGAAACTATTGGTTAAGTATTGTTACAATGGTGTATACAAATAAGGAGAAAGTTGACCTGCTTCTTATTTATGGCGAATGTCGAAAAATGGAAACCGTGCACACGAAATTTATAATGAAATGTTTCCGGAAAGAATACATCCATCCCGACATTATTTTACGAAGCTGAAAAGGAAAATGCGGCGGGAACCAAGGGTACGCAACTCAACGTTCATTAAGTGAGGAAACGGAAACTAATTTGCTAGGCATGGGAAACTATGATCCAGCTGCTTCTACGAGACAAATCGCAGGGGAATTGGGTTCAAATAATCAAACTGTAAGAAGCCTATTAAAAAAACGCAATTATCATTCTTTTAAATACAACTTACACCAGCATCTTTATGAAGGTGATAATGATCGAAGGGTACAATACTTAATAAATGTGAACAAGATAACAAATTCTTTTAGAAAATGTATTATTCTCAGATGAACCTAGATTTACGAATAATGGAATGTTTAATCGACAGAACACGAGATATTCGTCTCAAGAAAACCACTGATTAGTCAGAATCAATAATCTTCAGGAACATTTTGGCACAAATGTATGGGCTGAAATATACCTCGAGTATCTACAAAATGAGATGAAGTTGCAGAGTTACCATTAGCTCAAGTAAAGACCTGTATATTAACATTAAAGCCAAATAAATCGCCAGGAGTAGACAATACAAATTCTATAACGCTGAAAAACATTGCCGACCAGATTTCTGAAGCATTTTCATATATTACTAATCAAATTTTATGGTAGGGTGCTGTCCTCTTAGTTTTAAAATGTCAATAGTAAAGCCTATATATAAAAGTGGAAACATAGTAACTATAGACCCATTTCACTTATCACAAACTTTGCTAAGGTGTTTGAAATGTTATTAAGAACAAGATTATGTAACTTTATTAAAAAGTATAATATCTTATCTGACAATCGATTCAGGATGCTATTACCAAGCTAACTAAAAAAATGTACAACTTACTAGATTAAAGTAAACTTTCATTCACTATGTGACTTCTTAGACCTAGCGAAGGCCTTTGATACAGTTAGCCACAAACACCTCCTTGAATGCCTCGAAGATATAAGCATAAGAGATACGAAACTAACACATAGCCCGGAGAGTAGCTGTTGGTTGCAGTCTGGTTACGTTCCTTATAGTAAAAAAAGGATTTTGTAGAGGAGTTTGCGACTAAAAATATTTATTATGTTTAATATTCCGCCCTCTAAAAGCACATTTTGAACTATGCTAAGCCCAGTCAGGCTATTTATTTTTCGATTGGAACAGACACTGGACCGCTAGATGGCGCCTGCTGACTATTTTACATGTCGCTATTGTAAAAATACCGGGATGTACCAAATGGTCAAAGGATCCTCGTGCCGGTCGTCACATACATACCTTGTACTGACGAGAGCCAACAGCTCGAAACTGCAGTCTGCAAGTGGTGTGTGACGACTGGCAAGAGAGCTCTTTTAAGTAGGATCAGTCTTTCGGCTGGTGTTTGTTACAATCGAAGCATTAGCGTTTTGATGGTAATATGCAATTATTACACTTAACGCGCCAGACTTGTAACTTGTAATTCAGCGCTCGGCGGGGCACATAGCCCGGAGAGTAGCTGTTGATTGCAGTCTGGTTACGTTCCTTATAGTAAAATAAGGATTTTATAGAGGAGTTTGCGACTAAAAATATTATGTTTAATATTCCGCCCTCTAAAAGCACATTTGAAATATACAGTGTTTCATTTGAAAATCGAAAGTTAGTTAGGGTCATTTCCGTCTAAACCGGAAGTGGTATCAAATTACTTCATATGTCAAAAAATGCAGTTTTCTGCCTAGTTTCATTTCTATTGTTCAAAAATAAAAAAGTTATAAGGGTGAGCTACTACTTTGTGGGACCCGGTATACCGCTGAGAATATTGTGTAATCTTTTTTAATGACCGTCTTTTAATGTACTTTTTTTATATACCAGTTATTGTTGAATGATTTTTTTTAAAATCTTTGTAATCGATATTTAAAAAACGTTTAAAAAAATAGTTTAAAATTAGGAAGAAAAATTGTTTGAATCACGGTAAAGTTACTCGAAAACTTACAATTTATTATATATCTATTCTGAACCCAACTATTTTATTTATTTACAAAACAACTAATTTCATTTAAACTATCTTGGTGCCCTGAACAAGTGGTAAAAGACCTAAACCCGCCTAAGAGAGTTCCCCAGCAATGGTTATTTTGCCTCCTCTTCAGAGAAATAAGAAACAAATTACGTATAAAGATTTATAAAATGGTAGAGATTCGAATACAACAAATTATACGAGTTAAAAGATCGGCAAAAGTTCACATTACGTTCAAGGCGACTTTAAAATCGCAAAATAATATTTAAGGTTCAAGGGTGTTATTTCAGCAATATTGCATAATGACATAATAAGCTCAACCGCTTTCTAAAATTAAAGACAAATGTAAATATATGCCATTTACTCAGACACACCTCCTCACCTTAAACACAGCGGGTAAATTTGTTAAATGGAATTTTCTCAACAAATGAATATGAAAATCACATATTGACTTACACATATAATAAATAAATTAAGGTTAACAATATATTTATTCATAACATACGATCAATATATCAACAAGATACCTTGCTGAACAGCTTACGAAATGCCTAAAATATCTCAAGTCTGGTATACGCTTTAACAAATAAATATTCAGATTATGTTTCGTTGTCTGTTATTTGTAGTATTCGGATTCAATGGTGCGTTGAATTTTATAATACCTTAGAAATAACCGTGCAATTCCATTGTTCTACAGATTTTAAGCATTTAAGTCTGGTAATTTTGTCAAAGAACTAATATTATTGAATGAGAAAACAATCCTACTTTAGTTATTCTAAAAATGGTGAGAAAGAAGTATATGCCAGCGAAAGTTACGGATTTTTATATGGTGTAGCTGGAAAAAAATCACACAAGACTCAATGTAGCAGAATTTTTAAGTGGTTGTGGTAGATCTCCGGTGGGTGGAACATCCCCAAAACCACCCTTAAAAGTATAACTTCTTAAAGTGTTAAAATTAACTTGGTTAGGATTTACTTTAGTGAATAAAGTATTGAAAGAAAAAAGAAAGATAATAGAATTTGCTATAAAGTCGCATATTCAAAGTTGCAATTTGGTTAATCCAGTGGCGTACATACATTTGTTTGTATTTCATGATTTCACTATTATTTAAATTATTTTAAAATAGTTGGCTATGAACAAACTTAACAATTTAATTTTTTGACAAATCATCTCAGTTAATACTTAAATTCTCACTCAATCACACTCGTTTAAGAATTTAGAATTTTCAAAAATGATTTTCACTCACATTGATCGTTATAATAGGTTCGTTACATATTGCTAATGCAATTTTAACTCTGGATTAGCTCAAATAGAATATAGAAACAGATTTCCACAAGCACTACAGCCGAATAAAACTCTGTTCAGAAAATTAGCTACGAAACTGAAAAATAATGGTTCGTTTTTAAAGAAGAAGACAAGGTTGAACAGTGTTACTGATAATGTAAATAAGGTAGGTACACCGGGTTATTAGTTATGTAAGAAATAAAAATACAGAAAATTTGGAAACATCATTAAGAGAAATTCAAATTGCTTGTCATATAAATAAAACAAGTGCTAGAAAAATTTTAAAGAAAAATGGTTACCGGTGTTATAAAGCCAAAAAAGTTCACAATTTACAAGCGGGGGACAAACCAAGGAGGACGACTTTTTGTAGGTGGCTGTTGGGAAAGAAGCGTGCCGATCCATTAATATGTAGTAAAATACTTTGGTCCTTGTCCGACGAGGCAAATTTTTCCAATAATGGATTTTTTAATCGCAATATTCATTACGAATGGACTTCTGAAAATACACACTGGCATAGACCAACTGGGTTTCAAAATCGTTTTTCAATAAATGTGTGGATAGGTATGTTAGGCACCAATTTAATAGGTCCTTATTTTTATGATGGTCACCTCAGTGGTCAAAGGTACCTAAACTTTTTGAGAAATGATTTTAGTGAATTCCGAGATGAAACCTTTAGAGAATAGACACAACTTTCAATATTTTCAACAAGATGGAGCTCCTCCCCATAATTCCCAGATTTGCCTAGATTATTTAGACGAAATTTTGCCTCAACGTTGGAAGGTACCAATGGATTTATTCATGACCCCCTTGTTCTCCAGATATAAGCCCAGTGGATTTTTTCTATGGGGGTATATTAAAGATAAGGTGTTTTCGACGACACCGCAAAATGTAGAGGACCTAAAAGCTTGAATTCAACAAGCATGTATTACAGTTACCCCCGAAATGCTGAGTAATAATAATAATAATAATAAAAAATTTATGGCCCAACAGAATACTCCAGTTATAGGACAATTTTACGAAGATACAAGTTACAAAATATAAGATATAAAATGAAGTATAAACTATAAAGTATAAGTAGTACAAGATACAAAATACAAAGTATAAAATATAAAATATAAATTATAATATAAAATATAAATAGAAAATGCAGAATACAATAAAAATACAAAGTACAAAATACGAGATACAAAATACAGAGTTACGGCCTATTTCTAATGGATAGTTTTACGCCTCTTGAATACTTCTCTGAGGAAAGACTAAACATGTCACAATGGTTACCAAGAGAGTTATACATTTCCATCATAGCATAAATAGGCGATTTACCAAGAATATTTGTTCGTTTTGACGGTAGTGCAAAGGTGGAAGTTTGACGCGAGCCTAAACGTGGAATTCTAAAATTTATTTGGGAGAGGAGTTCTGGGCAATCTATTGTATTATTAATAATTTTGTAGATATACATTAAGCTTGACATAAATTCTTCTGCTTTGTAATGAATCCATATTAAATCTCATTAACATTAAATTGTTCGGATATCCCTGTACTGGGTACTGATGATCTATTTTGAAAGATAAGTATTTTAGAAGTTTCCGTTGAACAGATTCTAATGATTGTGAGTGTATCTCATAGATAGGATTCCATATCACTGAGCCATACTCCAATTTAGAACGTACGAAACAAAAATATAGCGTTTTTAATGCTTCTGCATTAGTAAAATTTCTTGTATTTCTTATGACAAAACCCAGTAATCTTAACGCAGATTTAGCTATCGAATTAATATATCCTGTGAATTCAAATCTGGAGTCGAACAGTATACCCAAATCTTTAATATTTTCACAGTGTGATAAAGTGATGCTGTTAAAACTACATGAATATTCAATTGGACTAACCTTTCGTGTATAAGTCATAACTTTACATTTTGAAATGTTCATCGTTAAGTTATTCACTAGGCACCAATCCTCAATGATATTTATTTGTTCTTGTAATCTCGCACAATCCTCTATGGTATTAATTTCGTTAAATAATTTCAGATCATCCGCAAAGAGAAGTTTGTTGCAATTCAGTGTATCGCATAAATCGTTGATAAATACAGAAAATAAGAGGGGACCTAAATTCGATCCCTGAGGTACGCCAGATGTTGCAACATACGTGTTTGACTTAAAACCATTATACTGAACATATTGTAATCTGCCCTGTAGGTTAGATTGAAAGAAATTAACAAGTATATCACTGAAACCCAAGTTGTTCAGTTTATTAATTAAAATTCTATGATCAATACGATCAAAGGCCTTTGAGAAGTCTGTGTACACCACATCCACTTGCCCCCGTTTGTCCAGAGTGTTAGAAATAAATTGGGTTAAACACGTTAGGTTTGATATTGTAGAGCGTTTTTCCATAAAACCATGCTGACAGGTGGAAATTAAATTTTTTATAGCCGAATATATTACGTTCTACACCGACACCTCGAAAACCTTTGCAAAATTGGGTAGAATAGAAATACCCCTGTAGTTAAGTATATCATTTATGTCACCGTTCTTATGAATAGGACAGACTCTAGCCAGTTTCCAGCATTCAGGAAATGTAATGTTCGAAGTGAGAGATTAAATAAAATTAATAGCGGAGTAATAAGTACATTAGAACAGTCCTTTACTACGAAGCTAGGGATCTGGTCATGGCCAGAAGTCACTTTATTTTTCAATTTTTTAATGGCTTCAGATATATCGAGTTCAGAAAGCTGTACAAGATTAATGCACGGATAATTGGCTATATTGTTGAAGGGTAATAGTTCGTTGGACGGTTTTGAATATACACTGTTAAAATAGCTACCGAATCCTCCGACAATGTTTTGAGGATTGTCATATATTATGCCGTTACAATGCATTTTACCCGGTATCTTCGTTTCGCCTTTCTTATTGTGTATATAGGACCAAAATTGTTTAGGATCATCCGTTACGTTTACTTCTACATTACGTGTGTATGATTCATATGCATCTGAAATTTGTGTTTTTACCAATGCTCGATTGCGCTTAAAATCTTCAAAGTCATTATCTCTATGGGATTTCTTATACTTTTTGTGATATTTGTTTTTCAATTTTATATTTCTTATTATTTCAGGTGTGTACCATACAGGGAATTTGCGTCTTTTGTTTGTAAAAATGGGTACATGCAGGTCGAATATTGAATAAAGCTTATCATATAAATGTTCACAAGCTACATTGACGTCGGTAAAGTTACTTAGAAAGTTCCAATCAGTATTAAGTAGTGAATTATATAATGCATGATAATTGGCTTTCTTGAAGTTATAACTTTTATTATTGACATTAATAGGGAATTTAGCATGGTTTATAATTTTTGGTAAGATGGATATTTTTAGAGCTGGATGAAAAGCATCTTCTCTTACTAGAGGAATGTCATCATGTGAAATATTACAATTTACCAGATCAGATATCACTAGGTCTAATACTCGCCTATTTGAGTTTACAATGTTGTTTAATTGTGACATGTTTACAAATTCTACAAAGGATTGCATCACTTGGCCCTTTCTATCAACTATGCTATTATTATAGGTTGGTACATTGAAGTCTCCTAAAATTAGTGTATTATTACTATTACTTAAACTCAAATATATTAAGAAATGTTAATTAAGTAATGTTTTAAATGCAGTGCCTCGTCGCGCTCGATTGTGCATAAGAAATCGCGGTGGACACTTTGAACACTTGATATGATATCTTAAAAATTATTTTGAGGATTAGATAAATATTAATGTTCTGTGTGCTATAATTTTTGCCTTAGAATTTTTCTGGTATCTCTTCAAATAACGGAGATATTTGGCCAAGACGTTTTCCGCATTTTCGATATTTTCCGCCATAACTTTTAAAGTAGGTCGTGGATTTCAAATGTCTTTAAACCATTTTGTAGGTTATATGAATCGGCACAATTTTCGTAAAAATATTTTTTTTGTACGACCGATATTAAGTGAGATACTCTCGAGGGCCCTGATAAAACGGACAGCCTGTATATTCCTGACGATTTGAATAACTACCATTAATCAGGGTATAGAAATAATATCAAAAACTTATTAGATATTTTAATATATTATTTATAGGCTCAATCAACTATTATTATGTAGTTTTGAAGTTCTGAAATAGTTTGATAATATTCATTAAAAACCTCGTTAAAAACAAATAAATAAAACGTAAAAACAAAAAAAAATATCCCATAACGAAAAAAATTCCAGAAGTTACTGGTATGCCAATCGTCGTTATCATAATGTTCCTGTTTTCAGCATCTTTGTTTTCTTCTTTAAAGAGGGGGAAGTGTCCCCAACTGGTTATTGAAATTGTGTCCAGTATTTCAAAGATAACATGTATAAAAACTGTAACTGTTGCACCACTATTAGCTCGTGTATTAAATTTTCCACACAATAACGATAATAAAGAATTTCAACTCAACGTATCCTTCGTGCAAGCGATATTACATTCATGATTTATTACATTTTTTTTATTTTACGTTCGTTCAGTCCGCACCTTTTCACAACAAAAAAATGCGTACGTAGGTTTACAAGCGTAATTGTCTACATTGTATCTTAAATACCATTAATCACTGAAAATTTGTAATTTTAAAATACGCAAAGAATAAAAAAACCATAATCTGATAATAATAAATGGTATACAGTGAATTCGCTCGTCAAGATATGAAACCTATTAGTAATTATGTTAAAGAAATTGAAAAAACTAATAATTTCCACACAAATGAGGATACTTATTAAAAGGCAATTTAAATTTAAAACATGTATAATATTGAAATTTATTAATTCAATACTTATATTATCATTTAAGCCGAACTGGTTTGGTCATTAAGACGTACATTTTTTTCTGACACAACACATAATTAATTGCAATAATGTTACATTCGATTAATTGGAAATTTCACACAAGGATAACTCTTTGTAATGGATTCAGAGAAACAGAAAACGATTCATTTTGAAAGATTATTATGCAGGTCAAGATCAAAGAAATGAGTAAACGTATCAATTTGTTTACAGAATCCGCCAATTAATGATTACGTTTTAATGTGTCGGATACACGAGTTTCAAAAATTTATTTAATTGGTCAACAGGTGCGTATAGAGAAGAAAAGCTGCTAAAATAAATAAAATGATAAATTGTTCAAATGTGCTTTTAGATGGCGGAATATTATAGTAAAATAAGGATTTTGTAGAGGAGATTGCGACTAAAAATATTATGTTTTAATATTCCGCCCTCTAAAAGCACATTTGAAATATGCTAAGCCCAGTCAGGCTAGTTATTTTTCGATTGCAACAGACACTGGACCGCTAGATGGCGCCTGCTGACTATTTTACATGTCGCTATTGTAGAAATACCGGGATGTACCAAATGGTCAAAGGCTCCTCATGCCGGTCGTCGCATGCCTACCTTGCACTGACGAAAGCCAACAGCTCGAAACTGCAGTTTGCAAGTGGTTTGTGACGGCTGGCAAGAGAGCTCCTTTAAGTAGGATCAGTCTTTCGGCTGCTGTTTATTGCAATCGAAGCATTAGCGTTTTGATAGTAATATGCAATTATTACACTTAACGCGTTAGGCTGTTGGTTGCAGTCTGGTTACGTTCCTTATAGTAAAATAAGGATTTTATAGAGGAAATTTCGACTAAAAATATTATGTTTTAAAATGATGAATTGTTTCATTTCGCATGCTAATATTTAAAACGTATGGTCAAATAAACGTTCCACTGATTTTACCTTCAAATTCATTCATTCATGCCCCGTTTAAAAGTTTATGTATATATGCTATATAACAAAATATGTAAACACTCTAGATGGCGCATTTCTCAACGGAACAAAACGAAATTTGGCAGGCATATACTTTGGGTTCATATCTCGAAGATGGTGTTGCGGACCTCTAGCGTATGCGACCCACCATACGCTTTAGCGTTTTGTGGGCCGCATAATAATAACTGCTACGTCCGTAACACATTTCGCTATTCTCCACGGGAGGGCGATACCCTTGTGGCACGTGAGCAGCAGAGAGAGCGGAAGACGGGTAGGCAACCATTTTTGTTGGCGTAGGTAGTTGATAATTCTACCAACCTCGGTTAATCCAAGGCATCCTGATGGATTTTGGAATTATCAATACAAGAAAATTTCCTCAATCTGTTGTTCCGTTTAGCGGAATATTCTCAAAATTTTATTTCGTATCAAATATATACATGCGATACATCGTTGGATGGTGCTCATCTAGCCCTACAATTTTTGTCTAAAATATTTTTTTTATATTATACTAACTTTTTTCCATCTTTTGTACTATTTTTTGCCGAGGGGGTTAAGGCACGAGGTGGCAATCGCGATTAATCACACGGACATCGCACCACCGGGTTCGAATCCTGGCTCAGGCACTGGCAGTGTCGGAGGAAATGGTTGTATGTCCGCGTTTTTTCAATGTGTAACCCCCTTCCGCACAAGCCCTGGCTTCTGGAATTGGGGGTTGTCTAATTTCTGTGATGTTTATTTATTTATTATTTATTTATTACTTAGCAAAACTAATAAATATATATTTAATTACTTACTTAATCACTTATTTACTAAAATAATAGAGACCTAAAGCAGTGCAAGCCAATGTAGGACGAAATCTACCTTTCCGACTGGCCCCTGCAACCGGGGATTTTTAATTGGGCCAGAGATAAAATGTAACAAGATGTTATAGTTCAAGTAGGAAAATCCTGAGACATAAGAAACCCAAGAAAAACTTTACGACCTCATTAAAATACCGGTACTCCTTTTTAGTACTGTTCGCAAATCGACTCGCTTACCTTTATAGGTTTTTAATGTGCGTCGGGTCTCGGGTCGTTATTTGATGTCAGGCTTGGCGCCATGGCCCGCGGCGATATAATTAGGTTGTACAGTTTTTGTTGAGTTTTTTATTTAATGGGATCTATTTACTTCAACTTAGCGCCACTGCCCGCGGCGATAATAATTATGTCGTAAAGTTTTTGTTTAGTTTTTGTTTGTCTCAGGAAGTCCTTACTTGGACTATACTTTATTCAATAATTTTCTACTATTATTTATTAATTTATACTGATAAGGCAAGTTTTCGTAAAAATAGATTTGTTAACTGGCACTAATTTCCATTGTTATCAACGACTCGAGATTTTTCCATTTTTATAAATACAAAGCGCATAGATGTAAATAACAAAAGTCTCAACTGCTGAAGCCACGATAAAGTTCCAAGAGTAACGATACGTTTTACAAATGAATAATAGAACAGCTAGTTGTAACCGCAATCAACGTTCAGCATTGTTTCTGTTCTCTGTCACTTCAGTAGCGAGCAGTGAACGCATAAATGAAATTTATTGACTATCTATTTCTTTCCGTTTTTTATAAGTTTTTAGTGTTTCCTACTGTCATATTTTAAGTTTCATGTAATTAGGTAAATAGTTTGAGTTTAGATTTACTGTTTGTAAATAAATTAACCTCAAAATGCCCGGCAAAAGACTGGACTGAATGTAGCAACCAGAGATATGGTGGTGAAATTAGATTAGTACTTTAGGAGGATCCTTCCGCGATATACCAAATAGTCAAAGGATCGTCGTGCCCGTCGTCACATGCCTACCTTGCACTGACGAGAGCCAACAGCTCGAAACTGCAGTCTGCAAGTGGTGTGTGACGGCTGGTAAGAGAGCTCCTTTAGTAGGATCAGTTTTTCGGCTGGTGTTTGTTGCAACCGAAGCATTAGCGTTTTGATGGTAATATGCAATTATTACACTTAACGCGCCAGACTTGTAACTTGTAATTCAGCGCTCGGCGGGGCACATAGCCCGGAGAGTAGCTGTTGGTTGCAGTCTGGTTACGTTCCTTAATGAAAAATAAGGATTTTATAGAGGAGTTTGCGACTAAAAATATTATGTTTTAAAATTTCGTCTGTCATTTGCAGAAAACAACGAAGCAGGTACTGGTGACCAATTCTATATAAGAAAGTGACTGCAGATAAGATGTATATCACGAGATAAAAACAGATCAGAACGGATCGGACCAGACCAGACCAGACCAGATCAGATCAAACCGGACCGAATTCAGTATTTTTTATAAAAGGTTACATCTTTTACTTTGAGTAATTTTGTTAATTGAAACCGTATAAAAACTAAAAGCCGGCAAAAACAGTCGGCATCTCTTTATTGTACACGGGCGGAGGTAAATAAAAATGCTTGTCATAAGAAAATGATAAGATTTTCGGGCGTTATTATATTATCCTCTGTTTCAAATGGTCACCAGAAAGCCATGGTAAATTAGTAAATAATTAAAATATTTCACCTTTTATATAGTAGTGAATATTTATAAATATGAACAATAACTTAACTAAACTCCTACGCTTGATATTATAATAAGTATTTATGCACTGCATTGGCACATTTACAGCACACCTCATCGACTTCTGAGAAACGATTTACGAGTTTTTTTATGCTAGTAGGCATGTCCGTTTTATTATCTTTAAACCAGTGCAGTCGTAGATGGTTCATTCAGACTGATTACATTGCCAGTCTCGGACTCGCCCGCACAGTTTCAACTACCGTTCGAATCTCGATACCATTGCTAAATATATAGGACAAAATATCAAGTTCAGTGCGCACGGTCCAGTGCTTTAACACTGACCAGTTTCAATTTTGCCCGTATAAAGTATAATGAATATTTAAAAGTACTTGTAGTACTTTTTAGTTAAACTACTTGGAGCACAAGTAACAGTACATCGGATTTTAAAAGTACTTTAAAAATGCACTGATTACTTTACTTGGAGTACATTTTAGCACTGAGTATCTCAACTCTAATTGCGGTATTGCCTAGTTCCAAGTAATGCAATAAAAAACGAAAAGCAATCATTGCCGTTAGGCCTGATACACCAGAGGTTAAAGAAATACTCATCCTTATTAATAGTGTTGCTTTAGAAGCGAGATTGCAGCAATTAAAGTGTAGGACAAAGTTAGTGATTTATTGCAACTGTACTGGAAGTAAAACAGATGTATCAAATTATCGTCCAATTTCTTTAACCTCTTCTTTCGCAAAATTATTTGAAAAAATTATAAACTTACGTTTAGTTGATTATATAAATAAGAACAAAATTTTATCTGATATGCAGTTTGGATTTCAAAAAGACCCCTGAACCCAAGATGCAATAGCAAAAGTGATATCACTAATATACGATGCTATGGATAACAAGAAAGCATGTCTGGGTGTTTTTGTTGAATTAGTACTTTGACACCGTCTGTCATGGACTTTCGCTAGAAAAACTTTGGAATTAGAGGCAATGTCTTACAATTATTTAAAAGTTTTTTGGAGGAAAGGAAACAAAAAGTTGAAATAAAAAATGTCTTAAGTAAAGAGCAAACTGTAACCTGTGGAGTACCACAGGGTACAGTTCTAGGGCCTGTGTTGTTTACTATATATTTAAACAGCTTACTTACATTGAATTCTTCTGGAACAATAATATCATTTGCTGATGATACAGTTATTTTGTGTACTGGGCATACCTGGGATGACGTGAGACATTTGGCTGAAAGGGATTTAAAGAAAGTTTTTGATTGGTTTAGTGCGAATTTGCTAACAATAAATGTAGATAAAACTAAAATTATTCCCTTTATGTCTTACGAGAAATATCTACCTACAGCACCATATCAGTACATAATCTTTTAATTTCACTAACTCGATCTATTAAATACCTCGGTATTTTTATTGTCTCGTATTTAAGATGGAATATACATGTAAACAATACAATAACAAAAATTCGGGGCTTAATTTTTAAATTTTATCAATGTCGACAGATATTACCCTTGAATCATCTTAAAATATTATACTAATGCTTTTATCGAATCCATTATTTAGCATGGCATAATTGGTTGGGGAGGAGTAAGGAAAGCATATCTGATAACTCTGGAAATTATTCAGAAAAAAATTCTAAAAATGATATATTTTAAACCCTTCCTATACCCCAGGCAACAATTATTTTCGGAACTTAATATACTAGATTTGCAGCAGCTTTACGCTAAGAATATCCTGTTATTTTGGTTCCGAAATAAACAGTACATTAGTAGGATAAATCACGAATGTAATACCAGAGAACAAGAAGCGGCTCACTTTATTATACCCAGGACTCATAAAAGTATTGGTCAAAGATGCTTTGTTTACATTGGGCCGAAATTGCTTAATATTTTGCCGGTATCTCTAATAAACATAAGAACAAAACATCTTTTCAAGAAAAAAGTATTAGCGTGGATGACTTCAAATGATGGAAATATGCTCTATAATATTATTGATCCCATGTAGTTACTAAATTAACTATACTTTGATCGTGTATATCTCCTTGTGAATATTAATTTCGATATTTTCTGTTTTCTTAGTGCAGTAGTTGTATAGTGTCTAATCAAATTATTAAACAATTAATACAGTTACAAGGACAATTTAGTTTCTGTTCTCTCTCTTGTTTTACATTCACTGTTGTTCAGTTATTTTTCAGTTTATTTTGTCTTTCTTTGCATCTTAAGGAGATGTAACCCATAGACAGGTCCTCCATATTTATTTGCAAATGAAACCTCAAAATTGCGTACAAAAATAATTTCTATATTGTATAATATTGTAATACATTGTATAAACATACATGGTTAACACATGGTACTCAAAATGAAACTTTAGTTGAGATAACTTATTGATTATACATACCTGTAATTTTTGTGTGTACTTATTTGTGAATAAATAAAATTATTATTATTTTTATTTTAAATTATTTTAATTTTGCGCTAGTTAATATCTAAATATTACTGTCATGTTTTAAAATCCTTTCACAATTTTCTGCTATACATACATTTACGGTTAGTTACGCGTATCTAACGCTTTAATTAAATAAACATTAGTAAGCAAGTTAATCATAAGTTAAGCCTTAACCGTTAGTTAACTCAACTGAATACCAGAAGAATCTGAATAATTAAATTTGTCTCCTTATCTAAAACAATATTCGTTTTATACAAAATGCGCTTCAATTTGCACGAACTGTAGCAAAATCTATGACAACTCTCGCTACAATTCGATTTTACTTTTTTCGACCTGAATATGTAGCCCTTCGGCTACAAAACCGGTTGTCCTAAATAAATGGACAGTGAGAAATTAAATTTTATATGGATTTATACTTCTGCAATACTTCACCTCTACAAAGAGTAAACAAAAAACACAGTAAATTTAATATAATTTTGTACCATAGTTAAAAATTCTTAACAAGATTTGAATTAAAACTTTCCACTCACTCAACAGCTCCTACCCGTTACTCCTAATTACATGGAATCGAAAAGATAATTCACGTACATATTTCAAATTTCTAAAAAAGTAACAAACACGAAATATCTACAAGACTCGACGGTTTCAACGTAAAATTTACGAGAGACTTGAACGGTACATAAGAACACAAACCTTGATCCGTTTACATGTTTTTGTTGAAAACAAATTGCTCGCCCACAATTTTGCTAATTTTATAGATCTACCTATAACCAGCACATATTATTTTATTTTTTAAATAATTTAAATAATATCGCTCTCTTACTACGGCTTTTTGGAATATTGAACTGTTTCTGTGAATAATAATAATAATATATTATTATTAATTTTATTTTCCCATTTGAACCAGTACAAAAAATACTACAGATGTGACATAGAATACGTCAAAAGGTATAGTCCACTGAAAGTGGATCAACGTACTAAATATAAAAGATATAAAACTATTTTATAAATAGCTAGGATATTAATAAAAGTGTTAAAATCAATAATTGTTATATAAACGAAAGATAAGAATAAACATGACATAAATATGATATCTCTTAAAATGTTATTTAAGTACCTAAGAATAAAAGTAATACAAATTTATTGATAACTAAAATATTCGTCAAGACACTAAAAACATTTTTTTATAAGAAATTTTAACACATTATTTTTTAATAACTTAATATTAGCGATGTAAAAATACTGATACCTATAAAGTAGGAACTTTTTTCATAAGTTAAGTGGTGTAGGGGAACTAGTAAGTCATTACCACTGCGTGTGGAACAGTTGTGGAGAAAACTATACCGGGTGTAACAGGATCATGGATCTCCTTCAGTTTTGAAGATAATTGATTAAATTTTAGGATATGCTACAAGTGTAGCTCAGTGTGTTAAAGCGACTGGCTAGCAAACTGAGTTGCCTAGCGAAGTGGGTTCGATTCCCGCAAAGCGAAACAATTTTTCATTAAAAAAATTGCCCCAAGAGTGGTTCGGAGTCCACATTAAACTGTAGGGCCTCGTCTCTCTTTGCCTAGCACAAGATCCTTGAGATCTTCCAGGGGGTTACTTCGGTAACTTGAGAGGCGGTTAAGAAAACATTTTCAGAAAACATAAAATAAGTGGCACATTTTGACATCAAATTGATTTTTTCACTTCCTGTTTCGGCGGAAGTGACACTGACACTGTGACACTTCGTGACACTTTCGATTTTTAAACAGAATACCCTGTATATGATTGCATTTTTGAATTCTGCATAATTTTCTGAATCCAAAGATATAAATGACATTTCAAACATCAATTTTTTTTTTAATATTACAATTTTTAGTTTTCCATTTAAATGTGCCATGACGGTTCCGATTTATTCTAAATGACCCGTGTAATGCTACAAAAATCCAAATCCCATTAAAAACAATAAATTACGTGATTTATGAGCAAATAAAATTCACCAAAATTGTTTTTGTGGCAAAACTCATTTTTTTCAACTACAAACAAAATTACAGCTAAAAGAAAATAAGAAAATACAATTTTCTTCTAACTAAATGTTAAGAAGTAACTAAGGTGGCTTTGAAAACAATGAAATATTTAGCTTGTCAAACATTTATTGGTTTAACGGTGTTTTTATTGTGTCTTTAAAAGTTGTTTAAAATTCTTGTTATTGTGTTCAAAATGCCGCAAATTTATACAAGAGATTAACATGTCCATTTTTTCATCTATTGTCATCAGCATACATAACTAACGAATTATTTTCATCAATGCTTGGCAAATCATTTACATATAGGAAAAATAATAAGGGTCCAAGGGCTGCTCCTTGAAGAACACCAAATTTGATTGGCAAATTATTCGACCTTCGCTTATTTATTTCTACAAAGTGATGTCTGCCTGATAGATACGGGGATATGTACCACTCTTCTTGGACCATAATTGTGCAATTTTTTTAAAAGCAAAGCATGATTAACAATGTCTAATATTTTGTTCAAGTCCATAAAAATACAACAGCAACAAATACTTCGTGTCTAATTTCAAAGACAATTTGATATGGATCTACTAGTAAACTATGCAAAAAAGGATTTTTCAAATAAATAATAATATAATAAAAAAATAAAAATAGGTATTTCATTTCCTTAATTTCAGAAAGTTGTGAGGTACTCACAGAAGCCAGAAAAGGAAATACCATACTAGCTACTAAATGTTTTAATTGCTTAAAAATGAAGCGATTATTAGATATTCTTTTAATAAAGTGTGCAAGACAACAAGTTTAACAGTAGTATTTAAATCAGAAGTTAATTTTAAGAATTTGTAGATTATTTAATTAAGTATGGGTAGATTCGATATAAGTGGCTCAGTAGTTCAACTCTTACGTATTAAGCTTGCAACCAAGGAGTCTCGGGTTCGAATCCTGGCCAGGGTGTGAATGGTTAGTGGTGTTTTTCATGTGTCACCGAGTTGGTAGCAATGGACTAGACGAGGTTGTGTGAGAGACAACACGGCTAGTTGCTGTACCGCTCCTGAGTGCGGTAGATGGCAATGTCGTAGTGAATGGTCGTTGTGTAATTGTCTTTGTGTATGTGTCCTGGTTGAGAAGTGAAATAGCTAATGCTAAACTCCGCTAGGAGGTTAATCTAAATAAGGCGTTTAAAAGAAGTGTACAGCCAAATTAGTTCTAAATTTTAAAATAAGCCCTAGCGAAAGAAAAATCTGAATAAGAACCCAATACTGATAATATCTATTGCTTCTTTAGATAGTGCACTTCTTATAGGACAGATCACTGTATAAAACTATGCATTTGACTTCGCCAAATAATGTAAATGCCAATAATTACTTTGCTATATTACGTGTATAAAAATACCAGTAAACATAACTATAGTTTAATACAACAATAGTATAGTGGTTTCCTTATATAGGTAGAATTATGCGATGGTTTTAGTAGGTCACTGCTTCTTGTAATATAGTTATGATGAGAAGAGACTATCAAAACATGCAAATTTTTTCCGCAAAGTGCAGGCATTTGTAAATATAAATTAATGGCGTCATAAGCAAATTATTTGTTTAAAAATTATGCTTACCACTTTCTCTTTCTTTTAAATTAAAAGCTAAACGAATAAGTTCTTTGGCAAATATAAACTTAATAATTTCATTTATCCTCTAATTAAAAAAATATTTTATTTTTACAAAACATACCTCAATTTTCACGATCTGCGTCTATACCAAGTCTCGCTATAATTCGATTTTACTTCTTTCGACCTGAATATGCAGCCCTTCGGCTACAAAACCAGTTGTCCTAAATAAATGAACAATGAATAGTGAGAGAATAAGTTTCACGTGATTTATTTCTGCAAATGCTTCACTTCTTCAAAGAGCAAACAAAAAATATCACATTAAATTCCAACAAACTGCCATAATGTAACAATATAATAAAACGATTAGTCGAAATACCCAAATCCGGAGTTTCTACCCACTGCTTCAAATTAAGTGATTGTTGGCCTTACAAACATATCCATTTTCCGAAAAACAAGAACTCAATAAGCACTCAATAACGGGTTTCAAAATTGTAAAATTTACGAGAGACTTCAACGGTTCATAAGAACACAAACCTTGATCCGTTCCATGTTTTCGTTGAAAATAACAAATTGCTTTACAGTAGATTTACCTATAACCAGCCGTATATATTTTATTATTTGAAATATTTTAAATGATATATAAAATAATAGGCAGCATACACTAGCAGCGTCACTTTCTTACTATGCAATGTGAAATATTTATTTTTTTAAATAGACTATTTTATATCTAACTTTAAAGATAATTTGATATGAATTTGCCAGTAAATAATTACGCAAAGAATTATTTTTAAACGAAGTAAAAAAATAGCGATCAAGTAAAAATTTGTTTGATTTCAATAAACTTTGCAAGACATTTAATAATAATAAGTTTAACAGCAGTAATTAAACTAAAAATTATATTGAAAAGTCGCAATATATTGATATACAGGGTGTCCCAGATTTAAACGGACATACTCTAGTGGAAGGTAGATCACACTCAGTACAAAACACCCCTATACTTACCGTTGAATGTGAACCGTTTTTGAGATGCGGGGTGTTTTATGATTTTTGACAAGAACTTTAGTCCGCCATATTTTTGAAATGACTGCACATATTTAGATAAAATTTGGTATACATATTATACTCTTTTAGGTTAATAAATAGCTTAAGTGATTTTGGAAAAATTCAAGGACCGAACTCCATTTTTTTAATATGGCTATTTGGGTCGTTAACACCACGCTGTATATTATTTTTTGGTAAATGTTAGTAAACTTTAAAAAAGCCCATGGACCAGTTCATGAAATAATGCCATAATATTTGATGGCACGTTTATGGCTATTCTTCAATAAATTTTCAAAAGTATTGAAAGACCAAATTTGTCATTCTACAAATAACACAATCCAGTTGCTAATATCATTATTTTATTAATTTTAGCTAAATACCCCGCAGAAGAGGTTGTTATTTGTTTTTGTTTTGACATTCAGTGCTTTATTCGTCCAAAATAAAGCACATTATTTCACGAATAGAAAATAAATAATAAAACGATGCGATTAACACATGACATTGTTGCATTAAAAATCCCCAAGTAGGCACATGTCAAATGTGTAATTATACAAATAAGAATTGCTGTTCGCTCTTAGTAATTATTAGAATAAGTGATAAAAAAACCAGTTATAAAACTAAAAATTTTAAGATGCTGTTTCAATTTAGTAATGAAGAATATGCGGATATTATTTTTGTGTATGGCTTTTGCGACAGAAATGGGAAAGCTGAAAAAAGAGAGTATCAAAGGCGTTTTCCAAATCGCCGTGTACAAGATCATAAAACGTTTTCAGACGTATACCAATTTGGTAGGGAACATAGACAAGTTCCCTCAATGACAAAGCATGAACATGTTCCCAGAGCTTTTCCACAAGAAGAGCAAATATTACAGGTTGTGGAAATTAATCCATCCATAAGTGTTAGAAAAATAAATAATGAGTTAGCAGTACTTAAGACAAGAGTATGGCGAAAGAAAATTTGTATCCATTTCATGTTGAAACAGTTCAACGTCTAGAGCGACGACGTTCCCCGCTTAACATTTTGTAGGTGGATTTTGGCTCACAGAAGAACAATATCAAGAGTTCTATTCGCGGATGAAGCCCAATTCACACGTCACGGAATTAACAACTGTAGAAATCAGCATGTTTGTGCAACCGAAAATCCACATGCAGTGAATCAGAAACATTCCCAATACAAATTTAACATTAATGTGTGGTGTGGTGTGGTATTTACAATAATTATCTAATAGGGCCCACATTTTTGAAGGAAGGCTAACTGGTGAGGTTAATTTAAACTTTCTTAGAGAATATCTTGCCAGATTTATTAGAAGGCATCAATACTAGGGGTTTGTGGTTTCAGCACGATAGTGCTGGATCCCATTTTTCTATACCGGTCCGGGATAATCTGAACCAGCATTACACCCACAGATGGATTGGTCGCGGAGGTCCAGTAAACTGGCCACCTAGGTCTCCTGATCTTACACCTTTAGATTATATTTTATGGGGTCATTTCAAGTCCAGAGGTGTACAATGAAGAGGTCAATACACGAGAGCAGCTTCTAGAAAAAATTATTACTGTATGTGATAACATTAGAAATAACCCCGAAGTGATTGATAGGTCAGTGAAAAACATATTAAAACGTTCTCGAAAATGTATTGACGCTGGGGGCATTCATTTTGAAAACCTGTTATAGTTTTAATTATTTGCACCGTTTTTAATATATTTTTTTTAAGTTATTTAAAGTTCTAAATAAATTTATGAAACAAATGGAATGTGTATTATTTTGGATGAAATTAAACTAAAAAAAGCTTAGAAACACTGAATGTCAAAACAGAAACAAATAACAACCTCTTCTGCGGGGTATTTAGCTAAAATTAATAAAATAATGATATTACCAACTGGATTGTGTTATTTGTAGAATATCAAATTTGGTATTTCAATACTTTTGAAAATTTATTGAACAATAACCATAAACGTGCCATCAAATATTATGATATTATTTCATAAACTGGTCCATAGGCTTTTTAAAAGTTTACTTACTAACATTTACCAAAAAATAATATACAGTGTGATGTTAACGACCCAAAGTGCCATATTAAAAAAATGGAGGTCGGTCCTTGAATTTTTCCAAAATCACTTAAGCTATTTAGTAACCTAAAAGATGTATACCAAATTGTATCTACATATGTGCAGTCATTTCAAAAATATGGCGGACTAAAGTTCTGGTCAAAAACCATAAAACACCCTGTATCTTAAAAACGGTAAGTATAGGGGTGTTTTGAACTCAGCTGAGTGTGCTCTACCTTCCACTAGAGTATGTCCGTTTAAATCTGGGACACGTAAATATGGTAGCCAAAATAATTCCTAATTTTAAGCGAAGCTCCAGATAAAAAAAAAAATGAAGTAAACTGCGTAGATATTCTTCTTTGCATTATTGATGTTTGATTAACGGTATACACATATTTCACTTTTAGATGTAGCATTTGCGTATGTTTTCATAATATAAAAAAAATGTTTCCAATTCCACTAAAGTTATGTACACGAAATTATCATGGGACCACAGGAAAAGCTTCTTAATAAAAAAAACGAAAATCTGACAACCTGGTAAAAACATAAATAAAAGTGCATACATTTCGGAAAAGATTTCAACGGGTGTAATAAAAATAACTCTTGTCAAGTGGATGTACCCATGCCACAAATTAAATGAAACCCGAAAAGATAGCAGACACAAATTCCCAAGTTTTAAATTTCTGAAAATAAAAATAAGAAATGTGGAATGTTTACAAACAGGTAAGCCGTTTCAAAATAAAATTTACGAGAGACTTCAACGGTATGTAAGAAAAATAAATTGTTCGTTCACAATTCTGCTAATTTTATAGACTTGATATTTTACTTGTTTTTTAAAAAGTTTTTTGCAGCCCAGGTAGAACGTAATATTGGCTGGACCGTGGTTCAATATTGGATCAATATATAGATACATTGAAATTGTAACAAAAATATTGAACTAATATTAATATATACACTGGTATTAAAATATCGGTGTGCCTATGTTGATAGTATATTGTTTTAACACATTCCAATCCAGATATACGCAGACAATATTGATAAATATCTATTAATATTAATTTCACAACATTGAAAAGTCTATATTCGCGTTATATTGTTATTATATTTTTTGATAATATTGTACAAAAAATATCGATTGATAAAGATAAATATTGACTCTAAAATATTGGGAAACTAATACTTAACTCATATTTGTCAACTATGTGTAAAATTATATTGTTTAGGGAATATTTTCTAATACCAATAAGTATTGATTTTCCAATATTAGAAAGTGTATTATGTTGTTATTGAACTTTTTAGTAATATTGCACAACACACATCGACTGAACGACAAATATTAATTTTAAAATATCGGGATATTCATATTGAGATTATATTGTTAAACTCTCTTTTAAATAATATTGTTTAACCGATTTATATCTATATTGGATAGTCATGCTGCGCCTAGGCTGATTGCAGTAAGTTGCATAGATGGCTCTCCTTACAATATGCTTGTACAAGCGTACAATTTCTGACTTAGGGTCCCCAGGCAATGCGATTCAACAATGACAAAGAGAAATTTACTGTGGTGATGCTCACCTAATCTGTACTAGCAAAGGCCCAAGATGCCTTTAGTAATTTTACAGATGATGTAGTTGTACCTACCATACACAGATTTGGAGATGTATTTCAGCTGGAGGTTTTACTACAATCACTTCTAGATCTTGTTAGTGAGGTTCTTAAATTAATAATTATTCAAAAATTGTACTTTATGAAAGTTACAAGAAATAGCTTTACCATCTTTGGGCTAGGCTAAATTTTCATTAAATATTGGGCCAATATATGATTTCAAATAATAATTTATATTGGAACAAAACATTATATGATATGATTTTTAAATATTTGTTGAATATAGCTTAACCAATATTGAGTCTATATACAAAAATGTTCACATTTTTTATTGGTTCAATGTTGCGTTTTTTACATTGAGCCAACGTTTTTGTAATATTAAACCAATATTGCTTCAATATTAGTGTTCTACCTGGGAGGTATCTCGAATAATAAGTGTTTTAGTGAAAAAATATCAAGATATTGCTTTTATTGTTTGAAATTTTTGCTAATTTGAGACTATAGTCATGCATCCATTTGTAATAAAAATTTACCGAAACTGAGCTTTCAATTAATGGCCTTTTTTCTCTCATCATTAATGAAATTATATATTTGCGCTGTTTCTTCTGGATTCTGGATTGTTAGGGGAAGGTGATATTGCACTTACGTGTACTCAGGTCTCAAAAGTGGATCCATTGTACAAGACGCTTAGACATAGGTATAGTCGAGTTCATCTGTACTCGGCACTCAAAAAACGTAACAAAAACTTTACGACCTCGGTAAAATATTGGTACTCTCTGTACTACTTTGTTTGCAAATTGACTCGCTTAACTTTATAGGTTTTTAATGGGCGTCGGCTTGTTTGATGACAGGCATGCTGCTTGGCCCAACGGCGATAATAATTATGTCGTAAAGTTTTTGTTGCATTTTTTGAGTGCCGGTAACTGTTGAACTCGACTAGAAGTTAAGTATAACAGCGATAATAGAAACAAAATTTAATTTTAAAATATTCTAATGTAATTATGTACAAAATGCTTGCATAATGTAACAGACGAGAACCACGTTGACCAAATCAAATTAAACTGGGTTTTTCCACAAAGCTCTATCAGTTATTTGTTGTCTATTACAGCAATTCGCGTCAAAAACTAGTAGATTCAAAGATAACTAACTTAACACGTTTTTTATAACTATTTGCGTTCATTCATTAAATAGTAGCAAATTAAATCACACCACAGTTATTCGCCACACCTCCAAAATTGTCTTATATAAAATCACCAACTAAAGCTAGCCGCGAATTGCAAACAATGGTACAGTAGCTTTGTGGTGTGCGTGCATGAATTTAACACCGTTTCATACAATAGGCATTATAGAGTGGCAGATTATGCGACAGAAATTAATAAAAAACAATTCGGTTATTTTTACACATATAAATAAATATGTTTTTTAAAAAATTGTACAAAGTGACAACTTCCGAAAATTTACTAATCTTGAGTTGAGTTTGTTAAGTTCTTCTTTTAACATTGGTAGTCAGGTTGTACAAATATCTACAGAACAATTCGATACGCACTTATCTTCGTTTAATAAGATTATTGCTGATTCTTTAATTTTTCTTTTTTTGGTATCTGTTTCTTTTGTTAAAATTTTTGCCGAGTCCCAGTTTATTCTATGTCCGTTTTCCCAAGCATGTTCACAAATCTTTGATTTCTGAATTTTATTCTTTCTAATGTAATTCTTGTGCTCATCCAACCTCACAAAAGAAACAGATACCAAAAAAAGAAAAATTAAAGAATCAGCAATAATTTTATTAAATGAAGATAAGTGTGTATCGAATTGTTCTGTAGATATTTGTACAACCTGGCTACCAATGTTAAAAGAAGAACTTAACAAACTCAACATTATCTAAAAGAAAATAAGTAGTAAGTATCTATGGAAATAACATAAACAGAATCTTAAAGCTGTGTATTTGACATACACAGCAAAACAAGAGTTCTTCAAAAAATAGCTTTGAAAACGGAAAGAGATTACTTTCCGAAACGTCAGCAAAATACATTATTTCTGTGTTTATTCCGATTTATATTATTTGCAAAACATAACCTCTGACTTTTCCTTTGGCGTAAACGTCACGGGCGCAGAGGCCTTTTTCCAACAATTCTATTATTTTGTAGATTCGGTGATTTGTTTTGAAGATGATAATAATACATGTGGTAGAAAACCCAAATAATAGGAAAGAATATTCGTAAAATGCCACAAATAGCTTTCAGACAATATTTAACTCACTTACCTTTATAGGTTTTTAATGTGCGTCGGGAATGTTTCATTTCAGGCTAGGCGCCATGGCCTGCGGCGATATAATTATGTCGTAAAGTTTTTGTTGAGTTTTTTCTGTCTCGGGAATTTATTACTTGAACTATACTTGTACTGCACAAGCTCTGCATTTTGCGTATTTCGCGGCTCATGAGGTTTTGAAATTACTTCTCCAGTGAATTTCACTTTTGTTTGACGATTTGCGATTCTTAAAATAATATTCGTATCGCTATGCCGAAAATGCCGCCCTTATAACCCTGGCGTCCTGGGCGGCTGCCCACTATACCCACCGTCCGTAGCGGCCTCTGATTGATTATAGTTATGCAGAGTGTATTTTATACTAGCGCTAATTCAGGACATTTCAAAGTGAATTTTCTCAATTTTTTTCAAATGGAACACTCTGTATATTATTGTATTTTTGAATTGGCACGTTAATTCTCTACGATTTTTGTGAATAATATCGTATACCTATAATCGATATTTCCAGGATATTTTTACTTTTTCATTAAAAATCGTTAAATTATATTACCTACTTTTCATTTCGAACTGATTTAGTAGCCGTTTAGACGCTCCGCTGTAGCGAGTCACCCTGTATGTTTCAAAATATTTTTAAAATGTGCGCCTCTTGATACTATGCCTCTTCAAAAAAAAATAATTTTCCAAAGTCTTCTAATAAGTTATATTGATTGGACTTTGACGTAGTGTTTAGGGTTCAAATGTGTCTGTATCTTAACCGACTGCACTAATTACAATGTTTAACAAACCCGTGCCTGAATTTTACACTTACATTCTACATACCAACCTTATCGATTATTCATAAAATGACAATTAATCGCCCCACAAGATCCGGTAAACCCGCCCGTACTCAACCGGAGTACCGACTACTACGTGCAAAAGGTGGTAAATCCGCGAGCTAGGATACGCGAAACCCGCGTGTGCCGCTCGTGGGTCCGCGACCGATGCCGAACCGCACTAGTGTTATTTAAGAAAAGCTTCTCAGGATGCTGCCGCTAGTAAGCTGTTAACGCGCCGGCCGTGGAGAGTGAAGAGAGTGGTGTGTTGTGGATGATATCTTTGGGATTGTATAAGTTTGTTTACGTTTTCTGACAGTTCGCCGATTTAGGACAATGGAGAACAAAAGTTATATCCCTGATAACGTAAGTGCCTTTACAAAAAGGGAAAAGTGCCAGCCCGTAATTTGTGTTCCACGGATGCATTCGTAAATGCAATTATAGGACTTTCGCCGTGAAAGCTGTTAATATTAACCAATCTATTAGCATTGCGATAGGAGTGTTTTGATGTGGTCTGAGAATAACGTACACTTTTCAAGCCAAATTTCATGTCACCTCGATTTGAAAACAAGCGCAGTATTTATAACATTACCAGTACCAAATTATAACACCGGCTTGACCTATTTTGCAAATCAAATTTATAATTTATTTATAGACAATATGGCGTCCCAAACAGATGCATATTTACATAATGGATGATTTGTTTTATTGTTATTTAATATTTAATAATATACACGTGACGTTTTACGTTGCTCTCACAGATAAACTCTTTTGAGAACATTGTAAAAACGTATTAAAAATGGTACCTTGCCTCTGTGTGGTTTTAAATCACTTTTACAGTGAGGTGCGACTAAACTTGTTTGTATACTGTTACGACATATCCGAAAGCAGAACTAAAAAGTAAAAGTTGAAAATAAACTGTAAATAGTAATTGACAATTTGCTAGTCTAAATAGGTTGCGCTACATATAAATCAAAGTTTCTATCGAATGAAACTAAATTATGCCCAATTTTAAATGTATATCCATGAAAATATTAATAAATAATCGATAATCGCTTAATAAAAGAGTATATTCATTTAATTAAAACGACTTATTGAAATAGCAAACTCTTGCTGTCTACTAATAAGCAATGACCTAGATTACATTCGAAAACATATGCAAAATAGTCAAAAAAATATACCTTCATTGGAGCTGTGAGAAACCATTCTTAATTAGGTGTATTTTACAACAATAAATTGTGAAATATAGTGTAATATGAAGTGAAATTCTTTGGATGAGAAGAAAAAATTATTATTTTATTGCAGTTATAATTTCGATGAAATTATCTAGGAAGTGTGAATTAATTTGAAAGTAACCGGGAATCAATACCGAAAAAAGAAACCGTATTAGTGAAAAATATTTTTATAACACCTTGCAACAAATATGCTTATTTGTTTACTATTTAACAACTTAAAAGTAAAAATCGTGCTTAATTAAAAAAAATAAATTAAATTAGCATGCCAATAATTCTTATAAAAGAACAAAAATACAAAAATAAGGATAATAGCAAAACTAAAAATTAACAAATGAAATAAAAAATATGATAAACTTCATAAGTTTATATTAATTATACTCAGAAAAACAGAAATAAAATATTAACAAAACACCTTTTTGATTAACAATTTTTTTCCTTTTACAATGGATTAAATTCTAAAAAATATAAATTATATATTTCTTGAACTTTTTTTCATGTAATAAAAAGACTAATAAAAATTGAGATTATAGCATTATTGTCGGTACTGACTCATCCATGGCTTCCCATTAGATTTTAATAACTAATTGCACATTAATTATCCAACAATAAACTTTTTAATTGAGTAAAGAAAATTGAGAAACTACAGAAACATTACGCTTTGCGAATGAAGTCGTTATAAAAAATGTAATATAATAAATATGATACAATAACAAAATTGCATTACGGTGAAGTTATAAACATGAACCTTGTACGTATTATATATTATAATTTATTATTAAAAGCCTTAAACAATTATTTTGTTCATTGACATTGATCATGAACGCGATCATATGATTTTGCAAATGAACTTTTAAGATATTTGTTTTTCGAAAACAACGTTCTATTACTATTATACTCGTATTGTTTATACAAAATATGTTGTTTTTCGGTGTCTGGATTTGTATATTCATAACGTCAATAGAACGAGTAATACTAAATTTCATTTGGGTTCTTGTTACCTGCCTCTTATTTTTGTTATTTTTTAAAATTTATTTCGAGAAGTTGCGATTCAATATTAATATTATTAAAGATATGATTCTGATCGATGTAAAGTTCAATAGAAACCTATTGATTTTTTATTACCATTATCAAAATGGTTCCTCTATGTTCCCACAATTATACTCATCCCATTCTGACCTACATATGTTACGTTTTATATCCAGAATATTGCATTGAAAAAGTATACAAAAAATACATACTTATTATTTTCAAAAAAAAAAATAAGAAAATTAATCACTACTAACTTTTGACTGCATTATTTTTTGTTCAAATTTGTTTAGAATTCTAATTTCAATTATCTTCGTAAAATTATTCAATACCAAAAAAGTAAACAGTAAAATACCCTTCAAAATTCATTAGGAAAACAGATTTCATTCTCATATTTAAATACAACCACAATTTTTACCGACATTTTTGCAGAGAGCTACACCAAATATCTCGGATAATATCTATTGTAGAATACAAAAAAATATAGTTTAAAAAACTAAAAAACATGCTTCAATAGCAAACCGAACTAAAAAATAAAAAATAATGTTTAAATATCAAGATTCTTATTTTATTGTAAAAAGCGTGGGATGCTTGACATCAATCGTTATAAACCCCACGCTTTTTATAATAAAATAAGAATTTTAATATTTAAACATTATTTTTTACTTTTTAGTTCGGTCTGCAATTAAAGCGTGTTTTTTCAGTTTTTTTAAACTATATTTTTTTTTAGTCGCCCTCTTGCCATTCATCCCTCGGCACGTTCTCACGAATAATAAAATATATATTAATTACAACGGCTCCTCCGCCAAAATCTCGACAATTGATTGGTCATTTTTTTAAATTTTATTTTATCCTGATGATCCTGGTGAGGACATTAGGACAAAGTTGTCAAATTATTGTATTGCCATTGGTCCTTGACAAATCTGCAAAATTTCAGTTTAATCTGACGTTTTGAAGTAGGTGAAAATCACGTTCAAAGATTCCATTACAAGCAAACAAACTAACAAACAAACATACAGGTGAAGCTAATAAGAGCGTGTTAAAAAAAGTTTTAGAAACAGTTATCCATCCCATTTTTGTGAGCTATATTTCATTAAAAAGAAATTTGAAATCCATAGCCTACTTTGTGAGATTAGGTATTTTACAAAACCTGAAAAACAGGGAAACCACAATCGGTTATAACTTCCTTATATGAGGAGATACGAAAAAAGTTAAAGGGACGAAAGTTGACGATAAAGACAATAAGAATAATAATGTGTGTCTCTTGTGCAAAAATGAAAAGACAAATCTCAAAGTAGGCGATGACACCATTAATTCCGTTTATTTTTCTCTTTCCAACGATACAACACGTGTCACAAAAATTTTAACTGATAGCGTCAATATTTAATATTTTATGAAAACTACAATTCATATCATAGAATCGTAAAAATCAGCTTTGCCATGATTAATGAAAAATAATGTATACAGTTACTAACAAATCTGACAGATTGTAACTGTCGTATGTTGCGTTGTCGAGTTCTAAGATAAGTTTTATATCAGTAATAATTATTGTGTACACTAATAATAACAAATTCGATATGATTAGCATTTATTGGTCAGTGCAATTTTGACTCTGAGATGGCAGTCACGGTTTACGGAGATAGATTTTCAGATGCTCCATAGCCAAATTGAACTATGTTTAGAAAGTTAGTTCAAAATCTAAAAACGCACGCACGGTTCATTAAAAAAAAATAGTAAGGCGAGGGCATGTTGCGGATAATGTAAGAAAAGTGAATAGAGTATTGAATTGTGTTAACCAAAATAAAGAAACCTCTGAGACAAATTCAGAGAAACTGTTGCATAAAAAAAGACAGTGCAAGAAAAATATTTAAAAAGAACGAATTTCGATGCTATAAAATTAGGAAAGTTCAACATTTAAATGAGTGGGGTAAGCCGAAGAGAGTAAGATTTTGTAGATGGTTGTTAAATAAAAAAAGGAATGACCCGCTGATATGTAGCAAAATTCTTTGGTCGTACGAATCAAATTTAATGGATTTTTCAGTAGAAATATGCATTATAAGTGGACACGAGAAAATGCACATTGATTGGTGCAGAGAGACTGCTTTCCAAGAAAAATTTTCTACGAATGTTTGGGCGAGTCTTTTAGGGACTAAAATAATTGGACCTTATTTTAATGATGGTAAATTAACCGCTCGTAGATACCTTAATTTCCTGCAAAACTAATTTCAAGATTTGCTTTATAAATTGACAGTGGCAGAAATATTAAAATATGCATATTTTCAACAAGATGGGGCTCCACCTCACACTGCTGTAATATGTACAATACATTTAAATCAAGTTATGCCAGATAGCTGGATAGGCTCTATGGCCAGCTCGATCACCAGATATTAGTCCCATGGATTTTTTCATCTGGGGTTACATCAAAGACAAGGTATTTCAAACTGTCCCTGAAAATATTGAGGACATCAAAACCAGAATTAGAAAAGCATGTGAGGCAATTACTCCTGACAGTGTGCTCAGTTAACTTCACTTAGAAAATGAGACAGGATATGGCGTGGAATAGCAAACAAAATGCGGAATCAGCCTTACAGGAAGCTAAATTTCGTTAAGAAATTTTTCATATGCATAAAAATCGCGTGTTACACTTATTTTATTTACACAGCGAACCGCTGATTATAAAAATTAATTACATGAAATATTAGACATATGTATATATGTACATTGATATATAATTTCCGTACAAATAGTAAGGTGATTAAAGAAAGTAGTTTATAGAACGTACCGAAAATAAATCTTTGTATATATATTGACAATAAGCCCCAGAATTTCTCAAATGGTAAAAGCAACGTATAACTTAACTGATTACTACTCGAATCTGTCGATGAATGAGCTACTTACCTCAATGTTACTCACACAAGTTCAATATAAATCTAAGTACATAAATAATATAGAAAGTGTTAATGATTAGTGAAAACAAAAGATTGGGAAATTTTTATATAATCGTTACATAACAAAAGAAAAATAGAAGTGCTTTTGGGTTAAATACAATAATTTGTTCCGCAATAGATTGATAATCCTTGGATATTCTAAACATACATTGCCCACCCATAATCAAGTCAGATAACGTGTATCATAAAACATTAAGCGATCCTATTTATTGTTATCAATTATTTGACACGTTTACGCAAAATAATACACAATATCTTTCTTCAATGCAAAAAAGACGTATTGTATTTTCATGCATTATCACATTAATTTTATAATTAGGATAATTATATGTAATTAACTGTTAATTTTAAACAGTTTATGTGTGAGCAACAACGAGAATGAAAGTTCTTCACAGCAAAATATTACTAAATACCCACCATTAAAAATTAATTAATCAAAAATCTTTTGTTCATATGCAAGCAACAGTATTTCAACAAATTTTGAATATAAAATATTGTTTAATTTTTTATTCAGAAATGTAAAGACTCAGAATTCAGTTATTGTTCAATTAGGAACCACTTTGTCATTGCCATTAGGTACTTGGTTAAAACAAGTTAAACTTGTATGTATAGGACTACTGTTATACTTTTCGTTTATCTACAATATTGAATGTTTTTAAGAACTGTAATCTAGTGATGTCCCAGAAGTTACGTATTTTATTGGACATCAAAACATAAATGAAATTGTCCTGAGGATGTTTATAATAATAAACGAAACGTCGACAAATTAAAAAATGTGTTTTTTGACAAAACGTTGATCCCAACACCCATCAAACTCGTCAAACAATTTGGATCACTAAATTTAATTAATATAAATTCATTATTCAATTATGTAACCTTTTCTACAACCTGATGGAAGGTTTACAACTACAAACTATTCTTCAAACTTTTATTTTGTATTTTGAAAAATTAATAATTTTTTAATGAAATATAGCTAGAAATTGAATCGCAATTTTTTCATATCACTCACTAAAATTTCTATACTGCAGTCATTTCTGAAGTCTATCGTATATTAATTGAGATTCTGGCCGCGCAAAAATCCAGTATGTGATATATTACAGTTCAGTAAGAAATTTCAGCAAGCCTGATAAAAAATGACTGGCATTTCAACATTTTCTTGCTAGCTGGTAATTTGTAAAATTTCCATTTCATATCACGAAAATGCAAAAGAATAAAAATTTTTCTTGTTTTACAATATTTTTACACGACCGAGCTTGAAAAGAAACGTATCTCGAAATAGAATTAAATTCTGAGAAAATGCTAAATTAGGTCGAATATTGGTCAATAAGTACTTGTTTTTGGCGCCAATTGTGGGGCATGCCGTTATTTTCTTATGTAAAAAAATTTACCCAAAAAACGTTTAAATCTGTATTATTATCAGGAAATTAACCTATATTTGGAAAAAAAGCAAAAATCATATACTTTACATCAATTGAATAGTATGCAGCATATTACTATTTCAGATTTATACGATCTAAAAAAAATCAACGCATGCCAAGGCGTGATGCACTGAATGTCGCATTGGTATTGGTTGATCGGTCATAAACTACCGTGTGTTTGTTTGCGTTGCAATAATGTCAAATGTGAATTTGCTGTAAGTAATCAAATACTTAATCATTGTTTTTGGCGCCAACTGTGGGGCATATCCTTATTTTGTTTCTTAACGTAAAAACTTGGTACCTACTCGATAAAATGTCACAAACAAAAAAATCTTGCGTTCGTATGAAGTATCTCGAAATTAAATTAAATTTGAAAAAACCCATAAATTAGATACACTATACCATCGGTTAAATAGTATTAGTCATCAAATAATTAATTAATATTTTTGGCACCAACTGTGGGGCATGACACAATTTTATATTTTACAGAACAACCAAGCAGTTCATGAAATTTAACAAAATACGTGTAAGTGATGTTCTCATAAATTTTCTTATATCTATATAGAAATGTATCAGTGTCAGTCTAATTAGTCATTATTTTTTTTCCACCTGTAAATTTAGAAACATTAACATTTTTGGCGCCAACTGTGGGGCATAACACAATTTTATATTTTACAGAGCAACCAAGCATTTCGTGAAATTTAACAAAAAACATGTAAGTGCTATTATATTCTTATAAATTGTCTTATATCTATATGGAAATGTGTCAGTGTCAGTCTAATTATTAATTGTTTTTTTCCACTTGTAAATTTAGAAACATTTATTACTTAAACGACATAAAATTTTAAGAGGTATACATTTTGATAGGTCGCATTCCTCTATAAAATTCAAGAGGTAAACAAAATCTGAGCAAAAATCTAAGATCCGCTTGACCTCAGTCGAACCCTTTACGAATCCGACATTTAACATTTAGTCGATTTAAAGATAAAAAAGTTGATTCTTAGTTGCCAGAATATCAAAGTTTGAAATTCTTCAAGTCATAGACTAATATTGCATTCATAAAAAGTTATTAATATTATAATTTATTCTTATCTTTGAGAAAGGCTATATGGAAATTTTCTGTTAGAACCGGCAAAGAAACCAAATATTAAACAAACTCACGCCAACTATTACTTTTATCATATATTAAAATTAGAGGCTACCACCAATGTCGATGTGTCTAAATATTAACAAGGAAGCAACACAAAAGATAAGGTACGTTGAAATATAGAGTATGCTAATATGGCTGTGTAACGAGAACATGCAAATTTACCTGATTTTTTGTAACGCACCCTTGAAGTATGAATAATTTCATTTCGCTTTAGCATGTATGTAGGTTATGTTGAGCAATTTTTACAAGATATATATTATTTGAATGAATAAACACCAAATGGGCCGTTTACTTATTTTCAAGGAAACCAGCCGCTTTTTTAAAACACTGATCAACTCTTAATTTAACCAAAAGATGATAAAAATAACTATGAACTAATTAGCTTTAAAAATTTGGCTTACAATGAATATATTGTTTTTGGTAAAACTGCAATAAAAACTCTTACAGATAAAATTGTTAATATGACACACAATTCTAATTATTTAGTCGTTATGGGCAAGGATATATGGGTACTTTAATACCTGACGTACTCAATTAATATACACATTACAAAACGCATTAGATTGCGTATTACTCAACAAATTCTATGATTAAAACATATGGGGGTCTTCCGTTGAGCTTGTTATTTAGTTCATTTGAATTTCGTAAAAGTATAGTTACTAATACTAGACAAAATTCTGTAAAAATAGGCATAATTGAATGAAAATTGTCTAATATAATTTTTGTCACGTCGACAAGGACGCATCAGTTCTTAATTTTTATCTGTTCCTCCTAGATACAACTTGTTTACCATGTTACTGTGCTAAAAAAATTTAAGTTTTAGGAATTAAAATTATTAACAGGTCAATGCACATAAGATACCATTGACAATACTAGTGTAGATGTCAATTTCCATCGACTGTTAATGGATATTTCAAATGCAATAAATATAGTTGCTACTATTGTTTTTTTCGAAAATAGCAAATATGCTGGCGTCAACTGCGTCTTGATTTGGCTTTGTCATTTGAGTGCCCCGCAATTCTTTAATAAACATCGTGATGCAACATTTTAGCGTGTCTGTTCTTATATGTATCTAATATATGCATTTACATGTTTTTTAACATTAATCAGTAATCTTTAACATTGTGGTAATTTGATTTTGATGATATGGTATAACAAGACACGAAATACTTAATCAATTATTTTCGGCGCCAACTGTGGGGTACACCGTGACTTACATAAAAATCTGGTGGACGGTGAAATCACACAAAAAGACATTTAACAACTGTGTATGTGTACACTGTGTAAACTGTGTCAGTTTAATAATATAGCTCTTAACAGAAAATTCCATGGAAATTCACTGACAATGTTTCTTTTTTTGTTTTTATGATTTACATACAACTTACAAATAAAAAAACACGCTTTTGTTAAAAATGCCCTAAAAAAGAAGAATAATTTTTGCTTTTGTTGAGTCAGTAATTTCAAGCTTATACGACTAGAAATAAAAGCGTAAAACTTAACGTATATGAGGGGACATATATGGGGATTATCCTTCTATCGGGTTACATCGAGTGAAAAACGGTAAATGATTATCGATTGATATAGCATACAAAGTCATGAAATAATCATTTTTGGCGCCAAATGTGGGGCACGCCGTACCTTACATAAAAATCTAGTATTCGGTGAAATTTCACAAAAGACAATTTAGTAAGTGTGTATATGTCCTTGGAGCTGGAGCGTATGTATTTACAGACTATTCTTTTATCGACTTACGTCAAGTTAATAAATGTGAGCCCTGATTATTATATATCTCAAAATTCCATTGACCACTGTTCGTTTAAAAGATTTGTTTTATGTACCAAAATAGTAGTATTCTAGATTCTTACATGGTCGCAATATGACATAATATTCATTCAAACATTAGAAGTAGGGAGTACACCACAAATTTCACGTCACAATGTTGCATTGTTATGAAAAACAGATGAATTTCACAACAGATCTAAGTAGGCGGAAAGCGTCTCAAAAATAAATTGCAAGATTGGACGCTTCCAATAACAAATTAAGATATATTAAGTATGTAGTAATAAATTCCCAATGTACGAAAAAGCACTGATTTACTCCCAAGGTATTTGGTGTCAATATTAGGTATTGCATAACTAGTTTGCATTCATCTGCCGGGGATTTCATCGTAACAAAATTTGAGATGATCACCTGGCATATCCCAACTGTTGTTATTACCATAAGTATTTTTAATGAGTCAGACTTTGCATTTCAATATGTTCATTCATACAAATTTGTTCGGCGTAAAGCAATATGATAGGTGAAATATTTGTCAATTTTAATACAACTTCTCGTCAAAGCGCAATTATACTGTCAAGACAAATAACTCGGTTTGTTGCAATCACAATAATGATGGCAGCATATTGTATAAATCCGATTGCGTAGCGTAGCTCGTTTCAATATGCATGCAACGAAACGGAAAGTCTTCGGGGAAACTTGATTCGACTAATGAAGATACACCGCGAAGATCGGCCTTGGCTCCATTTTTTGCATTACACGAGATCGATGATTAATAGAAAATACAAGTTTCCTGCAAACACAGTAATCACAAATCACTGATAACAACTATTGAATGTGCATTTTAATAATTACCACTCATAAATGTGTAATTAATAACAATATTTATTCAGTTGAATAATAACAGCATTCAATTATACGCACAAAAGTATGTTATTACACGGTCAATAACGCCGATTAGCTTTTTACAGCCAACACATCGTATTTACTACTTTAGGTAATTAATATTTAAACCATATTTGAAATATTCTTATTTATTTTTATGCTGCTAGCATAATAATAATTAAATTGTCAGTTAGGTAAAAATTCAATTACATGATAAATGTAAAACTAAATTTATTAATGGATTGAATACTACTGTATCTTTAAAGTTAACAAAATGCAGCATAAGAACTATATTTAAATGTATACGGACAAAAAAACCACTTTGCCGAACAATCGGTATACTTGAACACAACACAAAAAATCGATCTGACACAATTCAGACAAATTTTTCCATAAGTATTTTCTAACTAGTATATTAGCATGACCAGATTGAGATACTTCCGTATTAAATAAAAGGGTTGTGATTTACTTAATGTATAAATGTTTTCTAATGCTTTAAAGCATTTTGGCGCAGTGTTAAGCGTTTTGCCTTGTAATACTGAGATCGTGGGTTCGAAACCGAGAGAAGTGCAATTCTTTTTTTACTTTTTACATTATAAAATTTAAAGGGAGATTAAATATTAAATAAAGTAAGGAAGTAACCATATGTTAAATTTGATCAAAATCGTTATAGCCGTTTTAGATAAAAAAAAAATCGGCAGCTACTGGAAGCGGCTGGAACCTCCCCACTCGGTGGATCTTTGAAGCCAAAAAGAGCATTAAATTGTGTGACAAAACGGCACTAAACATAATCCGATCTCATCCAAAACCTTTTCAGATATTCTGGGGCACTATAAAAAACCCTCAACTTAATGAATTTGCAATCATCTATGCGAGTTATTACCTACATTATCGCTCGTTGAATAATATACTATTAGGATATTAACAACTTTAACATCACTTGAACGACTAAGAAAGTCTAGTTATCCTAAATACTACAGATTTGTAAAGCAACAAACTGAAAATTGGTAAAGTGATAATTTATAATAAATTCACCAACGAAGGTACAGAAAGCATATGATATTGATATTGTTGCATCTACCTTTAAAGTTTGTGAGAATTAACTAAAAGTTACAAATATGCGGAAATCTTATTAACATGACATGACACCAACGTTATCGGATGACAAACGATGACAATGACAATCGTCAAAATTTGCTCATTGCAATACGGTCGCTCGCGGCTGTCTTTGTTAAATGAAACATTAGCATTTCAGTAATTTTACTAGATTTTAGGGGAATATTTGTAGTTTAATTCTTCGATTTGTCTGTATATACATTTAAAAACGGTACTAAACGTAATCCGCTCTACTTCTAGAGCAGTGAAGAAGCCCTCACGTGTGAATTGACACGTGATGTGATGAGTTTCACGACGTAACGGCTACGCGCATCGATCATGTCATGCGAAATGCGATCTATGCTTCATATTTGCTTTGTTTTTAATTTTTTTTCACGGAAACCAAATCGAAAGGGTAGAAGTGTGATATATCGTTGAAATCAGAATTTTAACTGCTTTTCAATGGTTCCATTGCAAATTGAAAGTAATTATAAAATAAACAACTTGTTGCGTCAAAATGACACTAAACGTAATCCGATCTCAACCAAAACCTTTTCAGTTCGTCTGGGGCATTAAAGAAACGCACATGCAAAGTTTCATTCAAATCCGTTCAGTAGTTTCGGCGCTATCGTGCTAACACACATACACACACACAGACATTTTTCAAAAACCACTTTTTCGGGTTCCTAGGACCTCAAAACGTAAAGATTTGATGTTATCTCAATTTTTGTTTTTGAACCAATTTTAGTAACCTCTCACAATTTTATTGTGGAGAGGTTAAAATTAAATTCTTTAAAGCTCACCCCCTGTAGCACCCCTCCCTGCGTTTTCTGGGAGCAACTGGTTATGCCATCTTATGCTGGTACTAAGGGAGTATTTGTGTCGAATTTAATCAAAATTGTTATTTTCTATTTTTCTTCCTCTTTTTAGGGATTTACTCATACACATGTAAAATTTGAACAAAATCGATCCAGTAGTTTGGGCTCTAGGTGCGATCACAAACGGCAGACAGACAAACATTTTTTAAAAACCACTTTGTTTGAGTTCAGGGGACTTGAAAACGTGTAAATCCATCAAAAACTCAAATTCGATTTTTTGCACGATCACCATACTTTCCTTATATACTACGTATACGGGAAAGTAAAAAACGCAATATAACATATTGTATTTTATCTGTAAGTTGTACCTTCACTTTTGCTGTCTTCTACCCTGGAAAATCACGCCAGCACAGAGAAAACGTAACGAAATCTTAAAGATTCTTCACAGATAAACTTTATCGATCTATGCCTCTTGTCTCTATCGATCCTTTTTTGGTATATCGATGCACTGTACAGTCTCAAGGATAGGTACGACAGTGGCGGGCAAGGAAAACCAAATAGGTGTGGACGAAACACAAAACATTAGAAAAAAGCTATTGAACTTCAAAATTATAAACAATTTGGAGAAAAAAGATTCAAATGTTCGCAAAGGAACTCCAGTTTAAAATAATTCTTTATCGATTCCTATAGTGGGATGGGCTAGGATCATAGGAGCCCAGATCCACTAATACGCTACATACTTTAGAGAAAATTCATGAGTTAATAGCCCATCAACTAAGGAACTGCACTTAAAAACTAACACTGTTCCGCAACGAAATCCTCCCTATAAAACTAGTGGGTATTGTTTATAATTTGGACCTCGCTTAACTCATGCTTGACCTTAAAATCATTGTATCACGCACCAACTGTGAGAGAACACAGATGGCCGAACGTCGCATCAACTACTCTCGTCTACCATATATCAGCGGTCAAAGTACATGCTTGTCCTTCAAAATTGATGAGTGATAGCGAAAACCGGATTTCATATGGTGTGGCCCATTTGTTTTCGAGTCACCCTGTAAAATAGTTATTAAGTGTGCGAGTTTCACCTATTTATTTTAAATTATAGAGTTTGTTAACTGCATTTTTGGAGCAAAAAGCAAAATCCAAAGCATACTACGTCAATTTTTAGGAGTAAAATTCATCATATTAGTGATTGTTTAGAAAAAATCTATGCACGCCACTGTTTGTTTCTTAAACCCCAACTCTAGCTGTGTCATGTATAACAGACACAATTAGTAAAGGGCCCATATTGGAACCTTGGAGTACGCTCTAAGAACTGAGGATTTACACCAGAGTATGTCGTATATTCCCATGAAAGTCTTTAAGCACCCAGACAATCACAGTATTAAATATACCCCATGCAATGCTTCCACACAAATGGCAGTTAAAATTTTCACAGACCAGTAGGCATTCGAGAACCTTTTCAAAATTGAAGAAAACTGTAATCGATTTATAATTACTAGTTTACATAATATATTTAGCATAAACCACGGTATAAACATCATTACCTTTACTGTTCCTTTGTGAAAAATAAATTATGCATGTATCAATGCGTTAAAAATAGAAGTACGGTACACACGAAAAAAATTATATGTATAAATAGAAATACAGTTACGTGAACGTCTTGGACATTTTAATTATGATACTGAAAGCGACAGCGAGAATACAAAACTGCGAATTATCCACACGTTTATTGTTGTTACGTTACCAGATACATAACCAGTGTTTGTCTTGATTTTATAGATAATAACAACTGATTAAAAACTCGCATATAATATTAATGATGTTTAATATACACTGGCTTAACATTGACACACAAACATACTTTAAAAAATTAATTACAAATAAAAGAAACAATGTTTATAATGAATTTTATAATAAAACAATAAATTTAACATGAAGAATAGTAAGGTTGGTAGGCATTATGTAAAATTGAGTAATCCTCACAGGCATACATCTAGGCGTAAATAAATATAAGGAAATATATCGAATGTAAACATGTACCTAACAATTTTTTCTTATATAAGTGTCTAGAAACGTAATGTCTTGGTTATGATCTAATTGGCCCGTTGGGTCTTAATTAAACAAAAACTATTTATACAATTGTGCAATTCGAATAAGTACTGCATATAGCACGGATCAGTTAGTAGAATAAAGCATTGAAAAGAATGTACATAACTAATTTTTATTTGGATTTTGACTACCTTACATTTTCAAGAGTTGTCGAATTTTGCGGGCGATGTATACAGTTAATTTTTGTTTGGATTTTTACTGCCTTATATTTGATACTCAATAGTGACCACCAAACGTTGAACTGAGTTGGCTTGCGAAAAGCTATCGAATTTTGCGAACGATGTATTAATTTTGTTTGGATTTGTACTGACATAGATTTGATACTCAGTAATGGTCACCAAATGCCGAATGCGACACGTATTCAAATATCACCCTTAAATATTTTACAAACAGCAACGGTCAAATACAAAAGAATTGTTACGTAAGACTGGAGTGTAACTACTTTAAACTTTGTGCGCATATAAATGGAGATTGATTATTATACGTATAAGTTTTCTACTACTTCTAGTCGTACTTGAACTTTTTACAATCAACTGTGCTACTTCTATTTCCAAAGAGCTTAAGATCATCCTCGAATAAGATTTACTGAAGTTGTCAGATTAGTATACAGGGTGGGGCACTCGATATTTTGAACTCTGCGATAGCTAGAAATTTTTTTTTAAATTTCAAGTAAACTAGATAAAAAAGTCTATAACTGGAACTTTTTTCGAACATACAGAGCGAGGCAAGACGAAATTACAGGACCAAGTGCTTTTTTAAAATGGAATGCTATGTATATCAGTACATTTTTTGAAGCCTCTTTCTAGGCTCTATTCATTCCTATATTAGCATTGAATATCTCCCAACCACTTGGATGTTATGAATTTTTTTGTTGAAATAATGTAATCTGCAGATGGATATTAAAAAAATCACCACAGTCACAATTATGGATTTCAAGAAAAACTTATGCGAATACAAGTTACGAGACATCTAATTAATGTTTTTGAATCATTTTTATTTCCTAAAAATGTACATGGTGGCCAAAAATTATTTTCAATTAAGAACATTTTAAATTGAATTTTCTCAATTTTTTCAAATGGAACACCCTGTATATTTTTTGACGATGTGATGTAGAAATGAAAAACGAACATTTTTTGTAAGTACTTCCCTATGGCTAATTGCAACCATTTTCGTTTTATAAATAAATACATGTCAAATTCAAGAATAAACTTAAAAAAAGAGTTTCCCTCAAAGAATTCATTAGACAAATTTATAATAGGTGCTCGACGTGTTGCCCATTTTGATTGACACACGTCTTTATACAACTTTTGAAACGATGCCATTTAGTGAGTGATTTAGTGAATTAGTAATTTCTGTGGTGGTGTTTACTAGTGGGACCATTTCTTCCAATCCATTGAAATGAGTAAATATTATTTTAACCGGTCCTTTACTGTAATGTCTTTTTTGTAAATTTTTTTGCTGTTTTCGTTATTCGACAAGCAATAAAACCTCAGTTTGGTATAAATTGTCGTGTACAAAGGACCATTTATCACACTTATCGGTCGTTACAATTTGTATTGAATTTAAAATATTTGGAATTTTACAATATGAATTTCAATAAAGCGGATCTTGTAGACATGAATTTTATTTTGGGCGAGTCAGACAGAAATTGTTTACTTGCCAATAAGTTGCATGCATATCATATTCAAATGCACCAGGAATTATCTCATGACGATTTTCAAAAGCGCCTACAATTTTGTAATTGGGCCAGAGGTGAAATGCATGATGTCAACTTCTTCAATACTGTTTTATTCAGTGATGAGACAACTTTTCATAAAAATGGATTTGTTAATAGGCGCAATTTCCATTATTATGTTTCGGAAAATCCTCACTTTTTTATGCAAGTTGAATAACCAACACAGATGGTCTATAAACGTTTGGGGAGGAATTATTGGAGAACTGTAATAGGGCCACATTTCTTTGATGGTACATTGACTGGAGCTATTTACCTTCATTTTTTGGAAAACTATCTGCCACAATTATTGGTAAATCTCCCTGAAAGAATTCGAAATAGGATGTGGTTGCAGCAAGATGGTGCTCCACCACATTATTTAAATGCAGTTAGAGACCACTTAAATAATACCTACCCTAATCAATGGATTGGAAGAAATGGACCCACGAAATGGCCTGCTAGATCCCCAGATCTTACAAAAATGGATTTTTTTATGGGCATACGTGAAGGAAATTGATTATAGAGACACACCAACAACAGTACAAAATATGAAGGAAAGAATAATAACTGCCTTTACATCTATCACACCGGCAGTTTTAAGAATATAGGAATGAATAGTCTAGAAAGAGGCTTGAAAAAATGTATATACATAGCATTCCATTTTAAAAAAGGCACTTGGTCCTGTAATTTCGTCTTGGCTCGTCCTGTATGTTCCTTTATTATCTAGTTTACTTGCAATCCTTCAAAAAATTTCGAGCTATCGAAGATGAAATTCACATATTTTCTCTATTGTCCGACGTCCATTTTAGTGGACGTATAATTGCTCAGCCCACAAAACAAGCCCAGATTCTTTTCTAAACGCTAACAACACCTGGAAAATATGAGGTGTGTAAGCCGTTCATGAAGTTTCATTCTATATCTCTTCATTTTCCTGGAGAAAGCAGATTTGAGATCATAAAATTATTGTTTTTTGAATAATTTACATCACTGTTTCCATCCTCATCCTGTTCGCGCTGTGAGATCAAAATATAACTTTGTTAAATTAATAAGCGTCGGTCGTTGCTTCTCAGCTTTTCTAAAAATGTAATGTTTAAATTGAACATGAATCCACTCGGAACATTGACAGTTATGTGTCCCCTCATTCAACCATGGTTTAAATCCATTCTGGGCCTAGGAAATAAAGTATAGAGTTTACTGTTCGCCTTATCATCTTGTAAGAGGGAAGATAAAGTAACATCAAAGCGTTGTGCGACGAATAACGAGTTAAAAAATGTAACTCCCAAAAACTTCACCATTCTATTGATTCAAACAAATCTGAAGGCAGTGGCATTTGAAGGGAAACACCCTGTATACCAAAGAACATTTCGAACCTGAATTTGATATCGCAGATGTCGGCCTATCGTGATTAATCGTACCGATAATGAACAATCGAGTGCAATGGAATGAAAAGGTATAAACTTTCATAACTGCAACTACTGGTACTTGTAAAAAAAATTAGCATGGTTACGTAACGTATTAATTATCTGCCATTTTAGTTTATCTGTTCCTCGTTCACTAAGCATTAAAATCTATATTTAGCACTCATTGTATTTTGGTATGATTCTCGTTTATCCTTGATCTTACCTTAAAACAGCATAGTTTTGTTGTTACATTCTCTCTACATTTAAATTTATTTTCATCGCATTATAGTCAAAAAAGTAGTGGTCCAAAAAAATTGTTTAATCAATATCGAGGTTTCAAATCAGGGAGAATGTTTTGGATTAGTTTTTTCAAAATTGTACACTGCATTGGTAAATTTTGGCATAAGGAAATAATTTATTACACAATTTAAAGTCACTGTTTGTACCATAAAATAATATTATAACTATGCAGCTGGTATATTTTGATGTCAAAATCTTTTTTCTGTCCAAGATTATGGAATTTGGGCCCCCCAACACCCAAATTATATGTTATGGAAAATTTAGTTTGTTTAATCATTCTCCATTATCAGTTTTTGATGACACAGAACTAATTACACCCCGGTATTACAAAAGCCTATAAAATTATTCACTCAACCCTTAAAATTTTCAATACGTGTTTTCTCACAAGAAATCTGACACGAAAATCAAAAGCGGGCGAATGGCGGCATACTTTAACCAGGTAGGTTAGTCACCGACTTAACCTACCAATGACAGTTTACGCATGTGCATATATTAAAATTATTTGCAACAAATTTGTTAAGTTATACCAATTAATGAAAGTGCTAAATATGGACGTTACACTACTTAGATATTAACCAGACACATGTATACACTGAATTATAATTAAACAGAGTAATAATCTTGATTAATCAATTCTAATTAACGCATATAATTAATCCTTGCTTTTAAACTATAGCAACCTTATGAAGTAAGGCATTCAGATTGATTCGAGTGGAAAAAGTTTTCTGTAATTAAATCAAACATAACCTCGTGTACACCGTTTTCACATAAGACGTCTTTGTCCTGTATTGAAAATAAGATAAAGTGTTCTGTTCATAATCAAAAACGAAAACAAAGGGCGCTTGAAATCAATAACTGATGAAGTAGATCAAATTGAAGGCATGTATGAGGTCTCATTTTTATTAATAGAAAATGTGACTTTGGTGAACAGTATTTATTTGTTATTTTCTAGAATAAACTACAGTACACTTACAGTTTCGCGACAGAACAATTGAGAGCTGCTTTTTATGGGCATTGTAACATTGTTGCTTCCAATTGAAGTGCAAAAAATGACTGTTTACAAAAAACATTCAGCTGTCGACGTATTTTACCCAAAACTGACAAGAACAATAAACCTCAGATGTCTACCTATTTATAGATTCAGGAAGGACATCATATATAACGTTCGACAAGAAGTTTCTAAAAAAAAACAAGCAATCGTTCTCCAAATTGTTTGTGTTTTTATATACAGACGTGAACGGTGTTTTTCACTTTATTATGAGGCTCATTTAACATTCTATAGATATACAAAGCGAAATTTCCAGCGCTTTTGGAAAACCAGCCTTGATCCTTGCAAGCAGTCAATGGCCTTCCGTTAAAAAATATTACCAGTCCAGTCACATACTAGGAACACTATAAATTTTGACTGTAAAATTTTTAAAATCGGCCTTCATTCCAGGCCAGTGGCCTTCTGTCGTACCGTTCAAGTGACAGGGATGTACAATTTCGATCATAAAATATTTGCTTGAAAGTTATTTGACGGTAATAAATATTTCTGAGGTACCTATAACTAAGCTTAATTTGACATTGCACGATACTACATTAACCATTGGACCACAACTGTGTTTCAATAACCCTTCAGCCTCTTCCGTAGCAACAACTTTTAAAAACTTTGTTCGAAATAATTCAGTCTATAAAATTAGCTCTATAAATAATGTTATCCAATCTTATTGGAATCCTGAATGACTGGTAAGAACCAGTGAAGTATGAAAAATGAAAAAAAATTATATCTAAATCGTTATTGTTTAGCAAAATAGGTTAACTTATTTCATCCGAATTGATGATAATTTTAATAGAATGATGAATTTTAATGCTGTTACTACGGTTTTGTTTTCCCTTACGTTTTGTATTTTTTTCAATAAATACACTTTGTTTTATTACATTTAAATTTGCCTTTTAAAAAATTAATGAAATGTTTAACGGCACCTTCCTCGAAAACGGTTGGCGTTATCAAGTTCTACCAAGTGTACCTTTTATATGTGGATATAACGCCCTCATCAGATTTTCTGGTCAGAAATATGTTACCTCCTTTCCCTTGTTATTTATTTTTGAGAAAGAATTGAGGCAACATGTGCGGACGACTAGCTGGTTTAAGTCGGAGCAGAGAGCCGTGAGTAAAGAGTATTCGTAAGAATGGAGAAACTTACCCCTTTCAATATGTACAGCATAAGCGACAGATTTCTGTTTAGTTCGAGAAAAGAAGACAAAGAAAAATTGATGTTAAATTGGGCACCATCTATAGTAAAATTGTCTCTTTTTCTCGAATAACCAGTCTACTATAGATCAGACTGAAATTGTTAGTAAGAGAAATAAAAATATAGATTAAAATGAATGTTAAAATATATTACATGAATAATGGACAAATCGGTTTGAAAGACAAATTGAAATTTAAATATATATATATAGCAAATTTATACCAGTATCCTAGATTGATAATTGTTGAGGTGACTGGTTCTGGGACAGCAATCCAGGCCCACAATTGTCTCTTCTTGCGAGAATGGATTCTAATGTTTCCTTGGCAATTTACGTCTCTCAATAAAATGGGGTGAAAGTTGTAGGAAAATTAACCAACTAGGTGGTTTATGAAAAGATAACGAAATTTTATCTATATGTAAGATAAGCTGTGCAAAAGCTATGCAGGAATGAATAAGCTATGCAGAAATGTATCAGTATATATGTGCATAAACATATAAGTACATATAAATATATATCAGCTTCTACGCCTGTAAGCATCTAAGCATGTAGATATGTAAGCATGTAAGTATATACAAAAGTAAGCATGTACAAAACAATTTAAGCATGTAAGAATTTAAGCAAGTTAGCTGTACAAAAGCTGATTTCATAAAAACTATAAATTGCCAAAAAAATGAAAAGGAAAGAGAAAAATATTTTTAAAACCATGTGGTACATATAGTATTTTAACTACTTATTAAATTAAAAAGAATTAACCTTGAGTTCAAATTTATTTTAAAAATAATTGAAATTATATCAAAGGCAAAATTTGAAGATTAATTACATTTTAAATGAGTAATAAATGAAAATACCTGTATGTCAAACACTTGTTAACTGGGATATAAAAATTGTAATATCAATTACTGAAGTCCACAGTTAAAAATTATATACGTTTGAATCAGTACAAAGGCTGCAAGCAAATGACTTCCTGATGAGTTTTACTGATAAGGTAAACTTTTTGTCCTAGTTACTGGAAAATAACGCTACCAAAAAAATGTGAGAAATCTAATTCCCTATTTAAATTGAAAGCAATAAAATATAAAAATTGTACAAGTATGGCCATCTGTCAATGGTTGAGTTAAGCGCAACAACCTGTCTTGTAGATTCCCGTACTCACAACTAAATTCGTGGCATATAATCGATAAAAGGAATCTATTATAAAAGTTTTTATTATTTCCATAGCAGCTGATTTGCTTTTACCTCTGTAATTTCTATTTTATACATAACCACAAATATGAACAGATGTAAATAAATATTAAAACGTATTTTGATAACTCAGTAAATATATTACATCTTATAGGATATACTATATATAGTAACGAGAAAAGGTAAAGAAAATAACCATATGTACCAACATAGTAAACAAAAATATAAAAATTGAAAAATAGATATCTGATGTAACTAAATTTTGTAGACAAATTGTTAATGTTTCCTGGGATGCTGTGTAGAACGGAAATACATAATAGTTTAGAAAATGACTGAGTTCCTAAGATATAAAACTAAGTACATAAAACAGTGTGAAATGGTTTAGCAGTTATACAAGTAAAATTCTGTTAGTTCAAAACAGTTTCACTTACAAAAACTGAATCGAAAAATGCTATACAGATCGTGCTAAATATAACCAAAACACTAGTTTTTATATAAAACTGTTAAATAGACATAGGTCATGTAACAAGTACCACAACGCTTCGTCAAAAAAAATATGAACAAAATTCATCATCAGGTACAGGTCCTGCGGGGCCCTCTATGATTTAACGTGATGCAATACATAAATTATTGTTTCTTAGAATAAAGAAAGTTCCTCTAGCAAATTTGACGAAGATCATTCAAGAGGTTGTTGAGTTATTACAAAAAAATGAAAACATAATTTGAACTTTGACACCCTGTATCTTTTTCCACAGCAACATTTTACTAAAGCATATTTGGTTATATCCTCATATTTTGGCCCAAAGAATCTACGCCTATCATTAATGGTCCATCCTATATATTTTCATGGAAATCAATGGGAATTAAACTTCTTTTTTTATTTCAAGCGTATTCCCAGGCATACTGCATATCACTTTGCTATGCTCCAATAATATGATTAATAGACTCGCTTGTTTTCAGGCCAATGATGATACGGCTTCGATTAGATAGCTATGCTTTTTAAAATTCATTACATTACACACCCACACGCACTTGCAATTAAATTTCTCTTAGAACGCGTGATTAATTACGCATGTAAATGAAACGTTGAATTCTAAAATTGCAGAAGGCAAAATAAAGTCGTGTCACTTTGTTTTACTTTATACAATAGTATTGTTTCGATATTATCTTTATATGATAATTGAATATCTGCCCTTTCCAACTGGAATTCCTGCGCCAAGGCTTCGAATTCCCAAATATTACCAAATCCGTTACGAGATCAAGGTTGGTGAAAATTGCACATGTATAGTACAGCAATTGAGTAACACCACCTCGCACCTGTTGACGACCTGCGGATTTACACGCGACTTTCAGAAAAGAAAGTGTTGACAATGGATTTTGCGGCGACAATTGTTGTTAAATAGTTTGAAGGTAGGCACGCAGTGACAAAACTGAACGTACATACATCGACTTGCGATGAGTAGAAACGGCACTTAAAACTGCAGACCTGTACAGATATTAATTAATACCTCGAAGATTAATTTGTTTGCAAAACGTTAAACTTGCTTATGGAACTAACAAACTCTTTGGCGACTTATGTAATTGAATGTGTTAATAGGGAAGTGGTATTCGAAAAGCTTTTTACATAACTTTATTACCGACATATTTGAATAAACAGATACGACGGGATTTCCAACTGAACGGCACAGATTAGCTGCTAACCAGCCAGATCAAACTGCAACTTTGAGTTATGTTAATCTCTTAAATTAGATTAATAGAAATTTACGTTGACCATGGCTTGTATATTATTTATTTCGGTATTTAATTAGCTTTAAATAAATAAATAAATAAATAAATACCACAGAAATTGTAGAAGCTGTAGACAGTTTAAATTGCTATTGTAATATGGCTATTTCCATCAAAGCACCATTTGATTTGGTGCATTCATTGGCACTAGTAAGAAAACTGTGTTATTTGTGAATATATTTCTATGCCCATCAATATCTACTAAGTTAAAAAAAAGCCAAAGAAAATTTAAAAAACCATTGAAACTATATTAAAAACTGAATCGTTTGAAATTTTTATTAAAAACACCTTATTTTCGAGTCGATGGATAGTTTTTACTTCTTAGTCCTCAGGAACAGTCCGATTCTGATATTTTTTTAAATGTTTGTTTTTGCATATTATTTGAAATCAGAAACATTTCAATGTGCGCAATTAAATATTTATATCGTTTGAACAATATACACACGATTTATGCAGAAATTAATATTTTTCAAGGTATTTATTAATTTTGAAATAGTAAAGAGTTAAAAAATTTTGTTTCTTTTTTTATTTTATAATTATTAAAAGCTTTAAATTATACAAAAATTATAAACAATTATAAATTATTATTTACTTTACATTATGATATACAGGGTGGTTCGTAAGTAATGGTCCATAGAACGACAGTGGGTTTCTGACATTAAAATATTACGATTTAACTAAACTTGCCTTAGTACAAAAGTTGATATTAACAGAGATACACGGCGTCAAAGTAAATATTATATTTTTAATTTTCTCATATAACTTTTGCAGTTTTTCAAGTATTGTTGTGAAAATTTGTGAATGGGGGTTTTTTGAGATGAAAAAATTCAAATCTGCTCCCATTTTTTGTGTAGATCCTAGAGGGCGCCACATAAGCATTGTTTAAGGTGTAAATGTACTTAACTTTTTTACCCGTAACATTATCCCTGTTTTTATTAGAAGAACCTAAACCTGTCTCATTTTGGCAAAAAGTATACTTGTCTTTAGTCTTAGAAATTGGCCGTTTTCGAGAAAATCTCATTTTAACATTCACCCTCAATTTTTTTCATGGTATAGAGTCAACAGAAAAAACTTTGAGATAAATTTTGTAAAAAAATAATCTCTGCATACATTGTGTTTATATTATTTAAACAATATAAATATTTAATTGCGCACATTGAAAGGTTTCTGATTTCAAACAATATATAAAAACAAATATACTTATATACAGGGTTACTGGTAATTCTATACATTCTTTTGGAGATGTAATGGGGCATGATCTAAGAAGTAAATTTAGCCCTAACATATATTATGCAAAACTCAATAGTTTTTGAGATATTTAATTTGTTTTGTTTTTCTCTAAAAGTAGATCTTAATGTCCTAAAAGTTAATTTTCGAAAAATCTATTTGACATTTTTAAATTTTCTTTTACTCATCATCTGGTTCATAAATGGGAGGAGCACCAGCGTCACTTCTTCTACATTTCACGGAGCCATTTTCAGCGATATTTCGATATGCCGTACTGAATACACGTGCATTTGGTAAGCGGCGGTTAGGGTACCAAAGACCATATTCTCGGCGAGCTTCAGCAGCGTTGCCGCCACAGTATCCATAGACAAACAAGATATCAGCGTATTCTGCGTTGGCATACGCGGCCATGGCACAGAAAATACAATAACAACAACTAATAACAACAACTACGAGCAAAATCAAAATCTTCGATAACTAATTTAACAAGACCAACAAACTTAAGGGAACGGAGATAAGAATGTCAGTAAATGACATATATGCACAAACGTCAAAGTCAAGGACTGACTGACTTAAATGAAAATGAACGATTAGTCGTTTAATAAATTCCGCCACCAGCATTATCTTTACTAATTTTTTATTAGAACTATCAAGGGTACATTAAACATTTCTACCTAGTTAGATAGCTATTGAAATAATGATGTTTTTATAATAATTTGTACGCGTGCTACATTAATATTTTTTTGAAAAAACCTAATAGGTAAATTTCATCTGATTTTTAAAAAAAAAATTTTACAAGTTTTTATTTTAAATGTTCACATGATCGAAATGTTTCCGGATATTTTTCATCCAAACGGATATCTATAATATTGGACAAGTAATCCAGTAAAAAAAAAAATTTAAAAATGTCAAGTAGATTTTTCGGAAATTAGCTTTTAAGACATTAAGATCTACTTTTTTGAGAAAAACAAAAAAATTGAAATATCTCAAAAACTATTGAGTTTTGCATAATGTACGTTAGGGCTAGATTTACTCCTTAGCTCATGCACCATCACATATCCAAAGGAATGTATCGAATTACCAGTAACCCTGTATATAAAAAAAATCATTAAAATCGGACCTGTTTCTGAGGATTAAGAAGTTTTAAGGATTTTGACGCTTCATTGGCTCGACTATGTATAATTATAAGGGAGTGAGAGGGTCTCGAAAATACATACCCTACCCAAGTCTAAGCACGCTGTTTTATATTTTATCCAGGAAGTTTAAAACATCTAACCGAAGTCGACGCGATTTCCTAATGGACAACAATCTGATGGAATATTTCAAGGCATAATTATAAACACCCTTTCATTGCGTATGTTTATATGAACGAAAACTCGGAGAGGCGACTTCACAAACTTAAAATTCACAGAGAAAGTGCTCTCTAGCCTACATGGAAGCACCAGAAGCCACAATTTATTATTCAATGCGGACGTGCGTGTAAGCGAGTACATAAATTTCCTGAATTTCTTATAATCTCCTTCAGTACATATTATCACAATAACGATGAACAGTATACAGAATGACCCAGAGAAACGCGGGTATAGTTAGATCAACAAATTTGTGTAAATGTATGGTTTTTCACAATTTTTAATGAAGAAAGTTCTATTAATTACAAAAAGGGTATCTTCTCTATCTCTACACAGTGAAAGAAAATAATGTGATACTAGCATGCCAGGTTACCAGATGAATCGCCTTCAAAATATCCTAATTTGTAAAAATTATCGTTATTATAAATTGAAAACTAAGTCTTTCGTTTAACATTAGCGCATTCACCAAATTTTCGAATAGCTAATATTTAAAAAATTGCACAGTAATTGATTTAATTATTATACCAGAAATAAATTTAGTGAACAATGTTGAAGTTATTAACATGGAAGGTATTTCAATCAATCATTAGTAAATTGTAATTTAAAAAAATAAACAACCTTAAATTTTTCGAAAATTTAGAGATTACTCAGAATTTAATTTTAATATATTTCTTAATGATCTATATCTCATAAATTGGTCACATATTTATGATCTTCAATCCGTTGAAGAAATGATAGAATATTGGAATCTAAATATAAATGCACTTTTTGATTTTTATGCACCAGAAAAAAACAGTAAGAATATCTAAGCCGCCAGCTCCTTGGTTAACCCAAAATCTAAAATTCATGATGAAGCTCAGAGACAAAGCCTATAGTAAATACAAAAAAGTTGGTATAGTGGCGTCATGGAACTACTACAAAGAACTACGGAATATTGTACCTAAATACTACGATGAAGTTATAAAACAAAAATCTAAAAGTCATCCTAAAGAACTTTCTGAATAATTTTTTTATTAATAGTTTACCACAAGTACCAGATCTGGATAAAAATAATAATAATAACTTTAGTAAATTGTAGAACCAGTAAATTTAAAGAAGGCAAAAATGTTACGAAATGAAATGCCGAAGGCAGAGGACGACGCTTTAAGTCTACTCTGGACTCCTTTTCTGCCGTGATCGCTCAAGGCGCGGCATGTCTCACGTGCAGTATCTCTTTCTTTCTCGTTCTGTAATGTTATTGTTGAATTCCACGATTTAACTTGGCAGGTATGTGTCACCGTAATGCGTTAATTCTTGCAAAAATTAACCTGCTTTAGCATTAAGCGAGTACATTTAGTTAATTTGATACGATACGATTGGGAATAACAACTTTTCAACAGCTTGGCAAATAACAACCTGAAGGCCGATTTAATCTGAAAACCTAACCGTGCTTAACATCGCTACCGCGGCCACCCCTCCGTTAATTAATTAGCCAATTAACTTACTTCGATCCGCTGATCCCGCAAGCTATCGAAGGCACAAGTCGAACTAATTTATCTAAATTGCGGTACCACAGTTATTTCACTAATTAAAACTTTTAAAATTATACCTTTTAACAGGATGCTAATTGTGTGACATAATTGTTGACTAACGAAAGCGTAAGTGTTATTACAAATCTAATTTTAGAACTATTTTTAACAGTTGCAAATAAGACCAACACCGCTGACTTCCTTGGTGTGTTTGAGCTTACCAGACCACGACAGTAATTACTTCTGGTTAGGCAGGCAGGAATGTTTGTCGAAAAAATATTTGCACAGGCGCAAATAAAGGAATAAAAATATTTTGAGAAACAACTTTTCCTCGGTAGTCAGTAACCGATCTAATAATTTCACTGTATTTATCGCTATCAGTTTCTAAATTACCAGCAATATGAAGTATATGCGTCGTGTGATTTTGCATATTACGTAAAAGCGGGCACAATTCCATCTGATTTAATCAATCGGTAAGGATTAAAGGATTTATCAATGACCGCACCAACAACAAATCTTCAAACCAAGTTAACTGCAAATCAAACAATGTTTTAGTATATAAAATATTTTTAATACAATACTCATTTTCATAATACTTTTGGTATCGAATAAATCTATTTCCATGAGCACACTTCATTAAAAGGAACTGTCATATTGTAAATTCGAGACTTGAGAATTTCTCCTCTGAATATAAGAAGTAGAAGACGCGACGCGACATGTTTCTTGAAATGTTTTAAAATACCATTGAATTGATTTCCAAATTATGGAAACCCCTATCTTTTGGACATAATTCCTGGCTACATCTGGATTACCCCAAGGCTCAATATTGGGACCTTTATTATTTATTTCGTTTATTAACGATATAATTACAAGTGTTGATGTCAACTGACTGCTTTATGCCGATAACATGAAATTATTCTGTACTGCTGATACCGTCGGGGACTGCATGCTTCTCCAAACGAATCTAAATGATGTAAACGATTGGTGCCGTCGTAATAATCTGCCTTTAAACATCTCCAAATGTAATGTCTTGTCTTTCAGCAGAAAAAAACAGCCATTAATATTGGGTTATGAACTGGACGGTACTGTCCTGAACAGATCAGATAAATTCTGGGCGTTCTGGGCGTAAGGATCTGTGCGTTCATCAAGCATACAGAGAATATTGTTCTGTCTGGGTATAAAAACTTGGGTATTGTGATTAGAAATTTAAGTGATTCCAATGACACTGATTTAGGCTTGAATATGCTTCACTTATTTGGAACCCCGGCTATAGTAAATATTGTTATAGTCTCAAGAATATTTAACATCGCTACCTAAAATTTGCATCATACAAATTGGATAATGTATAGCCCGCGATAGGTTTTGACTATGGTCAGTTGCTAAACAAATTCGGCTTTTCTAGCTTACTGGACCGCAGGAAACAACTCATTTCTCTCTTGTTTTTACACAAATTAATTCATGGTCTAGTTGACTGCCCAAATACTTTTGTTTTTTATGTTTCTTTATTAAGTATCTTTGTATCTATATATGTATATTATTGCCTTTTTGTATTGAATCTGCGCATCTCATATTGTATTGTATGATATTATATTGTTTTGATCTTATCTTGTATTTTTCCCACCCTGTAATTGGTTTTTACTATGGGGTGGTATACCTAAATAAATAAATAAATAACGTGTCAAGTATTAATGCAACGTACTGTATATTTACCTTATGGGTAAACTGTGTGAAATGGTATACAATAAACAGGAACAATAATTCTCAAAAGTTATAATACGGCGACAAGCGTGGAAGGAATTGCACAAAATTCTGTACACACAGACTTTAATGCTGATGACATAGTAAATATTTAATGTTTTCCATATTAAAATACAACTGTTTATTTTGTAATATCGTTATTGAGTCTTCTTTTGTTCAGATTAGACCGCCAGTTGGATTACACTCTTAAGAGTTGGTCGGATTGTATTAGTAATCCATGCTTCCAATTTTAATTGTAAATGACTTCACGTCAATAAAATGACGCAGCTGAATGTACGGTGTGCTTGGAAGGCGAGAGATAGAGATGTAGTAGAATATGACATTGGACAAATTTATTATACCTAATCTTTAAATTTCTCTGTGCATTTAAGGACATTAAGGCTAATTTTATTTTAGTTCTACAAAAGGGAAAATGTTTATTTTAATGATACCTATGCGGGACGATAAAAATTATTTTTGCAAATCGATAATAGAAGAAAAAAAATTATTTTTTTATATATACTTTTTTTTCTCTCATCGTCCCACATTGTAACATGTTTTTAATGTCTTTTAGTGAAAGCCGTTTTTTAAAATAATGATTTATATGAGAGTAATTTGCATCGTCTTTCCGGCTTTTATCCGGAGCGCTCTTAACAATGTGTCTTGCTTCATATTTGACAAAAATTTTAGCTATTGATGTTATATTCATATGTTACACTATGCAACACATCATCAACCTGGTGTCAACCACTGCAAAAATTACATACACTATATTTTATATTTTAAATATCGTCTATATGGCGTTTTTTCTTCGTGTCTCACAAGGATTTCATGTCAACTGCGCACTGTTTTATACAGCCGTTCTATCATTTGCACATATTTATATAATTTGGCAACATCTCCCATTATTTGATGCGTTTGCTAGGTGACTATAAAAAACCCGAAAATGCCGTTTCAAATGTCAGAAGACGACAACAATAACGCAATCACGATATAAGAATATTTAAAGCTCACTTTATTACATAATAACAACAATAAATCACAGACACCAGCGTTCGACAACATTGTAACACTTTTTTTCGTCCTTTCGTATAATCCCATGGAATTCCGTTGAACCCGTATTTTATAAATAGGACGCGTGACAGATCCTTCTTTAAAAAATGTGTTGACTACTCAGATCCGGAATGTGCCTAGGTAAATATTAATATTTATCAGGCAAGGTCGTTTAAAGAACTTAGTGGCAAATTACTAAAATATAAACAAATATCTAATTTAAAGGAAACGGTAAAGAAAGGTTATAGTTATTAACACTTTCGCATAAAAATTAAAAAATGCTAATGGGATTCTAAGATCCTCTTCAATATACAAATGTATGCAAATTATTTACATTAGAGATTTCTTATTAACGACAACTGACTCGATATACCTTTATTAGCAATAATATGGACAGAAAATTATTACAATTTAATACTTTTAGTGGTTTTACAGATATAAATTACTTATGCAGGTATGGTCATTAGATCTGCAACGATAAATTGGTGAAAAGCGTGGACAAATTGGTAAAAACACGAGCAATCGAAAGACAGATGTATTAAATGTAACCCGATATTTATGGGTGTGACATAAATACACAGTAATTGTTTTTCAAAACAATAATAAATTAATCTACATAAAAATGTAAGTCAAGTTAATTGGAAAAAGAATAAGTACAAAGGTTTTTATCAACTAATAAGGAAATTGGCAGGTAGCGAATTTAATAAAAAACGAGGCCATTACAACATCTAAATTTATACAATTTGATACAAATTCTAAAAAGTATTATAGTAATCAATATGTGCGGGTGCGGCACGAAAAACGATTCCTTTCAAAATAGTGTAATTATGTTATTCCTTTGTCGCAAATTATGAATTAATGAAGGTCAATTACGTTATTAATATGATCACTCTACTTAATAGTCGTGAAATGATTGATTTTTGCCGCCACAGGATATTTAACCACATCTTACAATGAATGAGATGCAGATCTAATTGTTACTAACGAGAGGGTGGACTATGAGACGACAACCACCCAAATATTGTATGGTGTTGACATGAAATGAAATCGGCATGCGCACTTCAGCAATACTACTAATTTTTGGTTCGAATGAAATCCAAATCAGGATGTACCTAAGGTTTATGGTGCAATAACAGATACAGGGTGTCCTAACCAAAAGTAGGCACCCTGAATAACTTCGGAGATAAAATTTGTTTGAAAAATTTTTATCCCCAAAGTTATTTAGGGTGCCTACTTTTGGTTGGAACACTCTGTATATTAATATAGGTACCAATAATGCAGATAGTACTTTTGCATATTCGTCCCGCACATTTCGCAACAGTAAGCGAGTACTTTGATGGGTTTTCCTTAAAAAAAACATTTATTAATTTAATTTTATGAATCAATATTTCTTCATTATTGTATTCGCATGGATAAAACACAACATTCGAACATATTATTGACTACTCGGCACAGTCACGAGCCGCGAAGTTATTGCCCGTTAAAATATTCCACACATTCATCCATTGTTGACAATGAACAGGAAAGAATAAGAAGCCCCTCTGTTGTACAATGCTTTAAAAGTAAGGGAGCGGTGCAACAGAATACTAATTAAATTCCTACTAAAAAAACGACTTCGATTAACTGGATGTGGCAATTGGCATGCAGTTTTTTCTCACTAACCATATTAGCAGTCACGCGGAGGCTGTTTTTAAAAAAAGTGCCTCTTATTTTATCATATCATATTACCAGTGGACAAACTTTTCATGCGAGAGAGTCCTTGGCGAGAGTAATCTCATACTTATACCATATAATACCATAGCAACTAGCAACAATACAGAAAATTATCATTACCGACCCGTTTCTGTAACGCCTTTAACACCATAACGCGAAATTACGACATCCATCCGAGACCCGGTGTGGCATTGGTAGAACAGTTTAATAAGCGACCATAAATTAATGTTGAAATATATATATTTTTCAAACGCAAATAATAATGAAAGTATCGCAACTGCATTGGAGAGTTAACTGCAAATATACTTATGCAGCTACTCTTTACAATGTATCATGATCATGTTGCATAAAATATACACAACAATGTGCAAACGGAGAAGGCAAAATTTTTTTATCTGATAAGAAGCTCACTTTGTTATGAATAATTTCGATATTTCTATTCGTGCTTAAACTTTATCATTGTTTAAACAACCGAAAATATGAACTTTTGCAAATGTCTAAGCTTTTATTGAATATTGGAGGCTCTATAGGCTATTTGATTATAACTAATTGGATGGAATCTGCGGTAGGTTCTTGATGAAACATATTCAATAGAATAATTATAAATATTCAAAAGAATAATTACAATACGCAGTTGGTTTATTGTTTCATTAGTTTTGTTCAGATTTCTCGGACATATGTTTCGGCCTTGCGAACACGAAAAACTGAGTTAATCGCGAATCCGCGATTTCCGCGACCTTCCGAAGCAATTTTCACAAATTCCTCCAGGTGTATCGTGGCGTAACTACCAAGTGTTATTCAGGACGTCCAAATAAACACAATAATTTTTTTTTTTTCGTAGAGCACGAATTTGGTAGCAAAAGTCTAAAACACCTAGTTTATACACGACTATAGTAAAAAAAAAAACATTTCTGATCGCACTTCTTGTCAGGCAAAATAAAAATAAGCGACAAAAGCTATTTTTTACAAAAAACGGACAATAACTATATACTTATAGGATAGAAATAAAATTATGTATGTTTCTATGATGTTTTAATATTTTTCCATTAAAAGACTCATTCACATACTATGCAGACAGTGAATTCTAGTTCGCCAAAAAAGTGTCTTTGGCGATTCCCGCTTACTTTCCGAAATTCCCCTCTTTCTTCGGTTTTTCCTGGATGGTAGACATTATGCCTCCCTCTTCTACCTAGTCCTGGTTAAGGACATAATTCTACATAATTCACATTTTTTTTTAAATGCTATAGTATTCTTGGTCCTGTGGTTATTGAATAAAAACATTTCTAGAACATCTCATTATTAGTATTCTATATAGGTATTTACAGAGCTATTTATAAAAAAAACTGTCCTTTTTGGACATTTTTTGGGGGATGAAGCAGTCCATTAATGCAAACTGTTTTATTCCTAACAGATTCCTATTTCTTTCTGAATAGTCTTTATTGCAACAAAGTAAATACAAATTGTCACAAAAGGTACACAGTATCGCTAAGCATATTTTGAATTTAGCTTAAATATTCACAAAAATCTACCACTTTTTATCCAGACAGCAAAAACTAATATTAATTAATTATTAATAGAGAAATAAAAGTAAAATATAAAAAAATATTAAAAACCTGATTCAGAATCCTTGTTGTTTACCATTATAAAACGTGTTCTACTTAAAAACGTAAACAGTGATGTAATTTAGCCGACGAGTTCACCTGACCTGACCCCACTTGGTGTAAAAAGCAAGATGTAATTTAAAAAAATTAAAATCTTATCTAATTTAAAAAGGACAGATGTCGCGCCCCCAAGCAAGGAAAGTAAAATTTGATGGCTATAAGAATGCTGTGCTACTATACTAAAAAGTATTAAATAATAGCTGCGTTTGCCTAAGAAAAACCTAATGAATTTATGAAAGGTAATAAAGCATAAATAAAATTGATTTAACGGTATTAGTCGTACAAAAAAAACACCAATTTAGATGTATCTACCATTAGGCGCGCGCTTAGATATCAATCAAAAACTAGAACCTATGGCTTCAGGTTGTGTTATGTAATTTGGATTAAACAAGTTTTTTTCGTTGCAAATTAGTTGTTGTTATAAATGTTCTTAAAAGTGGAGCACAGAAGCTTGTATACACAAGAGTACAAGCAACATTTATATACAAAAAGATTTTATATACTTATTTACCAGCTTCTATGTTTATATTATCCCTAAATGCAACTTCAATAATAATATTATTTAATTAGCTTATTTTCTTTTCCAGATCCCCGCAGATCTCGACAAGAGTTGGCATATTCCCAGACCCACACTAGCTCGTAGCTCGAAAAGTTCGCAAGGTTCGACTTCTAGTAATAATAGTACACAGGTAAGATTGTTATATATTCTCGTTCATTTTCAAACATAATTAAACCTAAATATACACGGACAAACCGACGTGATATGCCAATATTGTAAAAAACATATTTTTTATAAATGAAATCATTGAAAACGCGCTTATTTTGAAATTTCTCAATGTTGAACATTATCTCATTACCATTAATGAGATTTCAAGATTTTATTTACTTCTAGATGATTCTTGGACTCGGTCAAGATCAAGATTAAAACCTGAGGTCGCAGCAGCTTATATTAAATTGATTTTATTCATATAACCTATGTTGTAATTGATTATTTAACATTTTCATTTATCACATCGAAACATTTATAAAAGTATGCAACCATATATACACATATTTGATCGAGCAGCGGCCTATAGTACGAGCAATATTTCTGGCAATATTTGATTTCAACTCTAAATTGATTCTGTAAATTGATTGGGACACAAATAAAAACTAAGACAATCCATAAGTCATGATGTCAGGGAAGAAAGCAATCACTTTAAGAAATGTGTCATCAGGGATTTTAACAATTAAGAACCATACAATCAGTGAAAATTTAACTAATTCGATTAGTACCTCGATGATATTAAATCTTACGAATTCATGTAAAAAAATTTGTTTTTATTTTGCAGAGTGCGAGGTCAGGATCGCTCCTACTGACAGCTGCAAATTTAGCTCAAATTCACCAGCAAGAGTCCAACAGCGATGACTTAGTCAGCACGAGAAACCAAAATATCCAATACTACCTCCAACAGACAAGTACTAATGATCTCCTAGCACTACCTATTAATAATACAAAGAAAACAGAACCTGACAACGTATCGATAGCGAGTTCAATGCATTTTACGGTTATTAACATGAACACAAGACAGAAGCCCCCACAGAGGAGTTTTTGCAGGAAACATCAGCTAACCATTTTAGTTCTATCAATGTCTGCCTTATTCACGATAGGAATATTAACGGCGATATTTCTGTTAGAAAGTAAGTATAAAAGTGCATACAGTATTACAAAAAAAATATATTATCATTCCATTGTTCTTTAAACACTCTTGACGACTTCAATATGGTCTTGGGAAAAATTTGCTCTTATTTGAAGCAGAATGTTTTCTAATTACATAAATATTTAGAGACAGCCTCATAGTCAACACAACGTTTATTGTCTAGACATATTAGACAAACAATAAATATGGTTAATGATATGACTATCACATAATAAAATGTACTTTGAAATAGAAATAGTAAGTGTTTATTTGTAACTAAATGAAATGTACAACCCAAATTTTTTTTACGTCAAGTTGTGTAAAATTGAATTCCCTTTTTTCTGATATAACTTTTTGAAATATTTGCAATTTTATTAGAAATTCATGAATTGTTGTAATCATTTCATCAAAATAGCCATGATTAGAAACAATCAGTCATTATCTTATGTCAAAAAATGCCAGCACATTTAAATTACACCCACGAAGACTTTTTAAATTTGTTTATTATTTATGGAGAATGTGATAAAGTAATATCAAGAGCTTGCAGCACATTTGCTACTCGATATCCAGAAAAACGGAAACCATCACCAAACACTGTAAAACGCATACTGGAAAATTTTAAAAATTATGGCTCTGTCAAGGCAAAAATGCAAAGAAGAAAGCCTATTGATGATCACGAAAACATTGAAATAGTCATTCTCGGATATTTTTGTGCATTTCCAAGGATGTCATTAAGACAAGCTGCTCTGGAATCGGGCAAGGATTCAATTCACAGAATCTTATTAAAACATAAGTTTCACCCATTTTCATACCATATGGTTCAAGGATTATAAGAAACAGATTTCATAAGAAGACAGAATTTTTGTGAGTTTATTCTAATAAGGTCTGAGGGTCACGATTCTTATTTGGGAAATATTATATGGACAGATGAAGCAAAATTTACTAAAAATTGACTTTTTAATAGACACAATTCGCATTATTGGAGTGACTCAAATCCTCATATGTTCAGAGAGCAAAACTTTCAGGAAAGTTGGCAGTTCAATATTTACTGTGCCATAAGAAACGATAGAGTGATACCATTACAATTTTATCAGGAAAATTGAAACGGTAAATTAAATTTTCTCTTCTGCTAATATGTATAGGTAAATTTTTGGTTTTTTTTTAAGGTGAAAGATCTGAATATCTTACAAAATTTGAATAATAACTATTTAGAAAATTTACCTCTCGCCGAACATAGAAACATTTTTTATCAGCACGATGGTGCTCCCCCACATAACGCATATTTAATTAATAATTATTCACAAGAAACTTTTTATGATCAATGGATTGCCAATAATGGACCTTTCTTATGGCCTCCTCGCTCGCCCGATTTATCAGTTCTGGATTATTTCATTTGGGGAACTATTAAAAATAAAGTTTATGAGAGCCCATTAACAACCATTGAAGATTGTATGCAAAGAGTAAGAAATGCATTTCAAAACATATCACAGGATTCAATTAGAAGAGCTACCCATGAGGAACTAATCCGAAGGTGCGAAAAATGTGTCAAGGTTCGAGGGCAGAATTTTGAGCAATTATTAAATTAAAATGAAATCATATTTTAAATTGATCTTATCTCTGCTATTTTAGTTCATGCCATATCTTCAATTCGATTAATAAGCATGTTACAGTGTTAGTGTTATTTTGCGTTTTTGTGGATATCGAGTAGCAAATGTGCTGCAAGTTCTTGATATTACTTTATCACATTCTCCATAAATAATAAACAAATTTAAAAAGTTTTCGTTGGTGTAATTTAAACGTGCTGGCATTTTTTGACATAAGATAATGACTGATTGTTTCTAATCATGGCTATTTTGATGAAATGATTACAACAATTCATGAATTTCTAATAAAATAGCAAATATTTCAAAAAGTTGTAACTTTAACACCCACAATGCTAATATCAGAAAAAAGGGAATTCAATTTTACACAACTTGACGTAAAAAAAACAGGGTGTTCCATTTGACCTAAACAAGTTTTCGCGGTTTGAAGTAGACAAAATGTAACGCGAAAAACGGAACACTTGGTATGACATTATTGAATTTATTTCAGTTGTAGAACGTAGTTCTCCTTGTGTTCTTTTTACATGACAAGAAGCAAATGAGGATCTTTTACACGAAGAAAGTTATAATGGTTCTTGCAAACCGTTGCACCTGTCAAATTTTCTATAAAATGTCAAATATCTCTGAAACGGCTAGGTTTTGGTATAGGATATGCTACATATTTTTGACTCAGAATGTTATGCTCTTTTCGAAAACCCTAAAATATATAGGGTGTTCTATTTGAAATAAGCAAGTTGGTATCGACTTCCGGTAGAAGCGGAAGTGCCAGCTGCTTGTAATTATTTTAGTTGGATTGGCCACACCGACATTAATAATTATCTAATTTTCAAAGTTTTCTGATGTGTACTTTTCTCTATATCGATTGATTCAGTTTCCGGTGAGACGGAATATAAAAACTTTATAAATTATTTCTTCTAACAAGTACTATTTGCTTGTTCCAGCCCCATTCTTAGCTTTTTTGTTATCGGGCTCGTTGCCCAAATAACCAAGCCAAGTTTGCAATTGGTAATAAAATCTATAGGAGTGTTGTACAGCTGCTCCTTCAGTTGAGAGAAGTTTTTCCAATTTAAAAGTAGATTTGTTAGTGCCAGTTGGTAATGCTCAAATCTTAATTGATTTAATGACATCCATTTTTTCACTTTTGTAAATACCAGCTATAAGTTGAGATCCATTTTTGCAATGGTAACTAGGTCTGCATCTTTTGAAAAATAAAATACTAGCTAGGCTTGATAAATTTATGTTGCTCAATAATGCATAATTCAAAATATTTTTTATTAATTTGTTATTTATTTAAAAGTTTCGGGATGATTTCCTCCACAATTAAACTCTCTCAATTTTAGTAATATTATATTGAAGTAAATTCTGTCATTGAAATAATCCATTATTTACATAAATAATAAAAAATACGTATACGCCTATACCTATTTAATTGCAATAAAAAAAATATACTTTTATCATCAGTTACATTTTCTTCTGTTAATTCTTATTCAATTGAGCAATCCCTCAGATCCAACATCAAAGCTACAACAATCTCCTCTGAAACTATAAATGTACTGAATAATCTTTCTTTTGTTCCAGTGAGAGCCAAAAACCAAAGGTACTGATTGTTGTAATGAAGGAAATGCAACAAAAGTTACCCAGGGCGGCATTACCTACTTCCTAGATAGGCAATATTATTTATAAACTTATTTAATTAGCTTAATGTCTTAATTTAAGGAACTCTGTACCAATCGGACCAAAATTGAGGTTGTTTTTAGATTTAAGGATACTTGTAATTACTTTAATTTTATATTTACTGTGATATGTAATACAATCATAATGTATAGTATTTATGTATTATTATAATTACTGCGATGCATCGACTAGCATTAGCGGTAATTTTTTGTAAATTTGTTTCAAATTAAATTATGTATCGAATCTAAAGCATATTTTATGTTGTTTCGAATAAAAATTTTCCAGTTACGTTCTAAATTACTTACACTTGAAGAAAATAGCACAGCATTACAGACAAGGACCAATCCATAAGAATGATTTCCCTTGCAAATTTGTAAAATATACACCAAATGTTGACAATGGCAATCTCGATAGCCTAAACAATCAAAGGAAATGACACCCAATATATGGATGAATGAGAGATATAGAATTATTGAGATTGAGATAAGCTAAAAATTATCGAAAGTTTTATAACTTATTCTCTAATCTGAAATAAAATTAGTGATGTTCGATTGATTTTGTTATTCGTAATTTGGCTTTTAGCCCAGGCAGTATTTGTTTATTTAGACCAGGGCCAAACCGTTTAAAATATCGTAATAGACGATAAATTCTTAGCAGTATACGAATGGTCGGAAAATGTAGTTAATGATGTAAATAATTAAGGAGAAATCGTCCAGACTGAGTAAAAGTTCGGGAAGGGGGGTTGGGGTGGTAATATATACGTTTTTAGGGGTTGGTACTCGTTTTTTGCGATTTGCGGCTAAACTATGCATCCTATCGAAAAATGTTGAACATGAAAGTTGTAGATAATGAAAAAATCTAAAATTTTCTGATTGATCATTATTGACCATAACCTCAAAATTATAGAGAAAAATGCAAAAAACCGTTTTTTCGGTTTTTAATTTATAACTATCGCAAAAATGTTTATAATAATAATAATAATTGGTGAAAATGTTCTTTTTTGTATTTCAAACAAGCCCAAATTTTTTCAAAGCAAAATATTTAATTTACGATGTTTTATGAATAAAAAAAAAAGAAGACCTAATTTTCAATCGAAAAATTTGGTTAGCAAATTTTCCATTAATGAACTTTACTAGTGCTCATTTTTTTCGTTGAAATCTCAACTTTAATATAGAATTAAAATATAATATTGTTTACTTATATACAAAAATATCGTTAAAAAAGCGAAAAACCGAAAAAACTACTTTTTAAAAATCGAATATTCGGTGAAAATCATGAATTTCTTTTTCTTTATTGTAAATAAACGTTTACATTCATAAAAAGCGTTAATTCTCATACAATACTCTCGCAATACTATGTTATACAAGTAATGTACATGTACCTAACTGAGGCGAGACTGTTACAATTGATCCATTACTATTATTTCAGAGAATTTCGCGAAATATCAGCAGCACAGATGATATGAAAAATTATTTACAGTACGAGCTTGCTCCATTTCCTGTGTCGTTGTTTACAGAGAATGGCTTCAGAAAAAATGTTAAGTCACATTTATATACAGAATTTGCGAGCATCGATTCGTTACCAACTTCGAGCAATATTGTACACGTTGTTGATGGCGGGTTTCTCTTACACAAAGTAATCTGGCAAAAAACGATACAATTAATGAAATAACACAAAAATATTTACATTATGTACAAAACAACTACGCAAAAAAGTAGTTATATGAAGGAGATGTAGATTCCCTAATTATCAATACATTCCTTGAAGTAGCAAAAAACTCCGATAAAATAGTGGTAGTTGTTGGTCAAGGCATAGATCTTTTAGTTCTTTTAAATCAATTCAGTTCACATGAATTGAATATCTATTTCCACAAACCTGATGCAGGAAATATTAATGATACTTATTACACCTCTAATAGTTTTAAACATAAATCACATAAACATATTGTAGCATTTTTGCATTGTTTTTCTGGCTGCGATACAACTTCCAGTTTTGCTGAGAAAGGAAAAAAATAATTATAAAATCATTAGTGGCCGATAAACATTTACCTAATCTTGCAGAAATTTTTTACAATACAAATGCAGACAAGCAAACAATTACCGAAAATGGATTACAAATAATAGCTTCTATTTACAAAAGATTTGAACTCTACCGAACGGCTACTGTTAAATCCTCATTTCATTTGAAAAAATTACCTCCAACTGAAGGGGCAGCTAAGCAACATTGTTACAGGGTGTATTTTCAAATACAAAGTTGGCTTGGTAATCAATTAACAGCTACAGATTCGGGATGGAAACATCACGTTAATGGCATCGTACCTATATTTACAGAACAAGAATTCCTGAAAATTTATTGAAAATTATCTGCTGCAGCTGCGAAACAGGATGCGGTAATAACAAATGTGGGTGTCGCAAGCATGGCTTAAAGTGCACAAATTTGTGCTCAAATTGTCACGGTTCTGATAAATGTTCTAATGCCGAAAAATCGTTGTACGAATAAAATTGTAATCTCAAGGACATCGAAGACGAAGACAGTACCCACTGTCTAGTAAATAATAATAAAAATAATGATACTGAACTGGACAATCCAGAAGAACTCCAAGAAATTGAAGATATAGAAAATGAATGTGAAGAAATCGAAAGTTTGATCGATTCTGGCGATGAGGAATTACCCACTAAGAAAAAAAGATTTCAATAAAATTATTTTGCTTTTAATTTTTGTATTTTATAATCAAATATAAGACTTTGATGTGATAATTTGTAAATATTTACGAATCACAAGAAATAATTAACAAATTTTCTCATTTCACAGCCATTGTGTTTTTTGAATTTTTACCTATTTAATTGCAGTTTAAATAATGTTTTCGGGACTTTAAAAGCCGAGAATAGTTAGGTACATGTACATTACTTGTATAACATAGTATTGTATGAGAATTAACGCTTTTTATGAATGCAAACGTTTATTTACAATAAAGAAAAAGAAATTCATGATTTTCACCGAAAACTCGATTTTTAAAAAGTAGTTTTTTCGGTTTTTCGCTTTTTTAACGATATTTTTGTATATAAACAATATTATATTTTAATTCTATATTAAAGTTGAGATTTCAACGAAAAAAATGAGCACTAGTAAAGTTCATTAATCGAAAATTTGCTAACCAAATTTTTCGATTGAAAATTAGGTCTTTTTTTTATTTTCTTCATAGAGCATCGAAAATTAAATATTTCGCTTTGAAAAAATTTGGGCTTGTTTGAAACACAAAAGAGAACATTTTCACCAATTTTCATGAAAATATAAACATTTTTGCGATAGTTATAAATTAAAAATCAAAAAAACGGTTTTTTGCATTTTTCTCGATAATTTTGAGGTTATGGTCAACAATGATCGATTAGAAAGTTTTAGATTGTTTCATTATCTACAACTTTTACATTCAACATTTTTCGATAGGATGCATAGTTTAGCCGCAAATCGCAAAAAACGAGTACCAACCCCTAAAAACGTATATATTACCACCCCAACCCTCCCTTCCCGAACGTTTACTCAGTCTGGACGATTTTTCCTTAATTATTTACACCATTAACTACATTTTCCGACCATTCGTATACTGCTAAGAATTTTTATTGCCTTAAACATGATTGGCCCTGGTCTATAAAAATCATAAATGATAATTTCACTATGCGCTACTTTGAAAACGTGGACGTAATTTTTTATTAAACAAAATGTGAAAAAATTACTAAAAATACCGTTTTCTTCTTGTTATTTTTTCATATATCTCAGTAACTGTTCCTTTTAGAGAAAAGTTATAAAAATGAAAAAGTTTTGTAATTAAATTTCAGATGAGACGCAGTTGGTTGCGAATCCAAAAATTCATTTTTACTACTGCAAAAATAGTAAAAATTGTAAAAAAAAAATTTGAAATAGCAAGTTATTTGTGGAATTTTTTTCAAATACTTATATTATATGTAGGACCTTCATACTTGGCTAAAGAAAACTTTTTAATACAATAAATCTTTCCACCAAATTTCATCAAGATCGGACTTTTAGTTTTTGCATAATAATTTCGCAATCTAAAGCATCGCAAAAAAATTTGTACATTTTCAAAATGTTGAGGCTAAAATTTTCAAATTTCTGATAGCATAGAACGAGTTTAATTCCACTAAATTTTAATAAAGGCATCGTCTTCCTTATTGGCTAGATCTCTATCAAGAACATTGATACAAATAAAGATTTCAGTATAATACATGGAGATATCTTGCTCTCACAAAATATCTTGATACATTAGCAAAACTGATCTGTCTCCATTATTATTTTAAAAGTATTGTCACCATCTATTAGACTATGTAGCTACTATGTGGATTTGGATGGATATGGATTGATAACATAGTCAAAATCTGACTGTTCGCAGTAATAATTGAATATTTTACGCATGTGTATCATTATTTTGTTAATTTTAACTAAAGCAGGTTCTGAACCTTTTATTTACTCCATTTAAATAATTTTTGTTGTCGTATATCTAGGATTTTACCTGAATTTCGAAAATGATTATCATTCTGTCGCAAAATTCAATGCCATACTTGTGCAAACATAGTTCACAACAGGTTCAACTGACCTTGGTTCAAAATTCAAGGTTACAAATTGTTACAACAATGTTATCATTAGACTTGGGATCGAATTTAGCTGAACTTTTAGTAAACTATGTTTATACAGTCAGTGATTTCCATTAAGTATTAAACCTTCACAGACTCTCTGTGACGGGATGGCCAGACCACAAGTTAAGATTTGCTAGTCCATATTTATGTGTGTAAGGGGAGATAACACCCTGTTTTAAAAAAAATGTTTGCCTCTATGTATGATCTTCCTTTGAAATAAAAAGCAGCTGCCTTGCAGAATACAGGTCGTAAAATAGTGTACATGTTGAAATGTTGTAAATTACGGTGAAAATATTGTGTATAAACTTATACTGGTTGGACCAGATATACCTATACGTGATTTAAGGAATTTTGTCTCATCATATTAAGGAAAGTAGACTTCTGACCCCACTTTTGGCCAAACAATCATGGTCTACAGGTAAAAATTTGAAAGAATTTCCAAAAAAACTTGCATAGTATAATTGGAATCACGAATGTTGTCATTCACGTCATCAATTTATGTACTTATCAACAATATGTGAATCTTCTATCTTAGTAAATACAAACCACGTAAGATGTAAATAATAGAAAGTCACGTCTGCTGAAGTTGCAACAGAAGTTCTGAGTGTAACGATGCGTTTTACAAATGAATATTACAAGCGTTAGTCATAGCCGCAATCAACGTTCAGCATTCTATCAGTTCTCTGTCAGTTCGGTAGCGTGCAGTGGATTAAAGACTGAATGTAGTAGCCAGAGACATGGTGGTGAAATTAAATGCATACTTTAATCAGGAAAAACGTACCTAACAGATGTTCACTTTTACATTTGCAAGAAATCCATGAATCGAATTGTAAAATTATATGCGGCAATGGATATTAAAATTCATTGACTATAAGTAAGCGCACTTACCTCTCACCCAAAAGTTTCTGATTCGATTCCCGGTTATGACAGTAGAAAATACTGTGAGCGGGATTTTTTCATTATAAAATATTTGTTTTGCAAACGTTGATATGCCCATGCGTGCCACTGTGTGACCTTGAGTTAATTTCAATCGGAAATTGAAGAATGAAGACATGAACGACAACATTCGTGATTTCAACTGTACCTAATAAGCAAAATTACCAGTTGCTTATAGCACCTCATCAGGTTAACTACTTATAAAGTTATTTTTTCTTAACTAAATCATAAAACACTAAAGTGTCATTATGATTCTATTCATCAGCTAACAGAGGCTCATTCTCTGTAGGTATGGTTTTTATGGTAGTAGATGTACAGTTTTAACTATCAGAACAAAGTATCCTATTGGAAACAGTATGTGTCAACAGAACTAGCAAAGTACTGTTAAGGATAATCTCATATCCATCCTATTGGTTGGACTGGCAATAGGCCACAACATTTTAAAATTATTATGGGAATTATAACACTATTGAAATTAACATGGATCATAGGAAGCTGCTAGCAAATGATTTTCCATGTATTAAATACGCAAAAATCTATTAATATTGCACTTACCTCAATATCTGATAGGGTCTGAGTCCACTTATATTTGTCTAGATCACATCCATTGCCTTGATTAGGTTTTAGTTTCCCTTTCTCTGATTCATCTTCGTCATCTTCTATGACTTCAGCTGTAGAAGCGGGAGTCGCTGATTGTTGTGCACTATTGGATGCAACTTTCTGAGCATCCAATTCAGCTTGAAGCTTTTCGGCTTCAGCCTCTGTAAGCTCTGTTATTTCAGCTGACTTTATGGATTCTTGTTCAGCTCTTTTGGCAGCTGCGGCCTTTAACCGTGCTGCTTCCTTTTCGCGCCTCTCTTTTAATTCAGCTTCATGATGATCTCTACTTATTTTTTCATATTTTCTAAATGTGCTCATAACCAGCTACAAAATAATACAAAAAATAATGTCATTGATTATCTACTCATAAGAGCTGATCAAATCAATATCTTGTTTACACAATTTCACGCAATTTACATACCTTTTCCCAATCTCCTTCATTCCCACCGGTAAAGAAATCAGTTTTTCGACCTAAGAAATCCACAAATGTATCCAAAAGCTGCAAAAAAGCAAGTGAATTGAATATTTTGTTTATGATATTTTGAGGTTAGAATAAACATTTTCTCGAAACTTTTACCTGTGTTGCTCCTTGTGGATGATGCTGAGCAATTGATAAAAATAAGGCATCAAAATGTTCAGTTTTATCACCGTCACCACTCATTGTCGTTGTACAATAGTTTTAATTGCTTTAAACACAGGAAAAGAAGAATTTATAAAAAACCCGCACACACACGTATCGATAAAACACGAGAAAATGAATGATTGAACAAAAAATATGATCGGCCACCATCGGCTGCCGGCTTATTCAACTGTCATTAAACATGCTAGCCAACTAACATTGCAGTCAGATAAAATATGTATTTTTTTAGAAAAATTAATCTTGAAAAATGTTCAAAGGAATTTAATGCAGCACCATTCATTATTTTTACTGATGTTTTGAGAACAGTAGGGAACGTTAGTTACAATGATAACAGGAAAACATAAATAGATGATCGATAATTTAAAAAGTATTATTCCATAAACCCATATTCTTTTGAAGAGACATTAGAGGATGATATTTAATTTAAAAGACAAGAAAATATCTATGAACTTAAATATATCGAAAATTAATTATTGTTTTGGCAAACTTAATAGCCCAGGAATGTATTTATGGTAAATGTATTAAATAGGAATAATAATTTTTTCTCTAAATTCGCTGAAATTCCTGATCCCATGATGTCTCCTTTGTAGAAACAGAAGTTAGTTTGGTCCGTGGTAGCCCTGATTTGCAAAAAACCAAAAAACTGCTAATGGCGAAGAGTGTCTTGAGAGTGAATTTTGTTGTTTTTTTCTTTAATTTGTACAGTAAGCACAATATATATTATTTTAGAGTGTAATTTCAATCCGTTTAGGTACTAAAAGATTTCACCCAGAAGTGTAACGGTTATTTTTAGAAAAAAAAATTTTGCTTATAGCATTCTCTTTAAAAGTAAGGTTATGTTAAACTACCTCATGCCTTTGTTGTAAAAAAATAAACAATAAATATGGCAGAAAATACTAACAGTACTTCAGTTATGACTGAGCTAATTAGTTTAGTAAAAACATGGGAGGATGAGCATGGTACAGCTAATTATGATCCTGTGCCAACGCTTATTAGGTAAGTCAGTTTTCTTATTATTATAATACATTAATGAAGTTAATACTTGAACTATTCTAGATTGGCGGAAATTATAGAGGTAGAGACAGAAAATTATCTTAAAATGGATCCTGACCCCTTTGATGAAAGGCACCCTTCTAGAAGTGACCCCGAATGCAAATTAGGGCAATTATTAAAAGCGTTATTTAGAAAAGACAATTTTATGAATAAGGTACATGTATATTTACTTTATATGGTTTTTAAAATTAAAAAACAAGTATAGTGTAAGTGTGAAGCTACAACTTTATTAAATACCTAACGTTAATTTTTAGCTTGTCAATGATTATTTAAGAGATACCTATTATAGTCGGCAGGGCATAACTGGAAAAGATATTGATCAGTTAAATATTGCTGCATGTCGTTTAATGTTGGACGTGATGCCTGGTTTGGAGACTTCAGTAGTGTTTCAGGTATGTACATATTTTATCATCAATGGAGTGTGTTGTAATTGTAAATTGAAACTTTTTTTAGCCTGACATGGACAGTTTAATTCATCGTCTAATAAAATGGGCGATGTATTCAATAGTGCCATTGCAGAGTTACGCTACGGGTCTACTAGCTGCTGCCATGGAAATTCCAGAAATCGCCACAAGATTTAGAGATCAGAACAGTAAACTAGTACCTCTGTTACTTCAGAGATTACGTAAATTAAAATCCTCTTCAGAATTTGCACAACATACAGTTAATTTATCTAGGCCGTTTGCACACTTATCTTCCTTACGATCACCGCCATATAGAGGAGATGATATAATTAAGACGCCTTCTCCCCTAATTAAGAAAGGTCAGTCCAGGTTAAGGTTGTAATTAGTCTTGTTTTGTTCATTCGAAAAGTGGTGTTTTATCCTTTTTACGGTTAAATTGAAAGTTGCAAGTACATCTAAATTAGAGGTTTTTCACTTTGGGTCTCAACTGAATCTAAAAAGACTAGAGAGAAATGATCTATGGATGAAATGCTCTATTTGCTGTCTTTGATTGATGTAAATACATTTTCTTTGATTGCATATGCACAAAAGAAGGAAAACATGCATTTCTATTATTTGTCTAATGTTTAGTTGCAGACTTCACTTTTAGAAAATAATTGAACTATAATGAGATTGTACTACGTTGATAGATATTGACAATAATTTTTGTTCAACACTTATTCATTTTAGTTCGTGAAAATGGAATATTGTCTACACCGCCAGCAAATGAAAATGATCAAATACCATCCATATCTGAGGGCACTGAGGTAAGAAGGTTTTGGTAAATCTACTTTATCTCAATAATTTTTTTATCTTATAGGATCATGACTCTGAAAGGAATCCGAGGAGAAGAAAACCTGATAGTCAACAATCTTCCGCATCCAATGCTGAGGTAAGTACAAAAAATGATTTGCATGCTAACAATTTTCACTCAATAATTTTAGTCATTTGCAAAATTAATGGATTTGAATTCCAAAATTTTCCAAATTTCGCATTTTATAGTTTGTATGTGTTTTCAATATCGATTCGTTATTTGCTTTTAAATCAACAATAGAAACTACCCCATGGTTTTATACCTATTTACTAGTTTCAATTTAAAAGTAGAGGGCACTTTCAAAGTGTCTGTTAATTCACATCAGAATTTTTTCAACAAATGGAAAACGATAAAAAGACATCTGATCTGATTTTTAAATAAATGACATATTTACCTACTTCCTAATAAGACTGTTCCAGAGTACAGGGATGGGCAAAGGTACATTATAATATCTTACAAGACATATACGATATAAAATCTTAAAAATAATTATATGTATATTGCTCATTTTATGTGTATTTGGGTTGTTGATTACATTTATTTCTTGTTGAATACATAAATGATAAATTTGTTATTTAAAACTACCGTGTGTCCAAGTCAAGTTTGCCTGAAACCTTTTTTTCGATTCGTGGCAGATGGCGCTGTAATCGCAAAAATATTTTTTTCTTTAATTTCTGAGAAATTCTACGGAAGAATGAAAAATAATAAAGTACGAGTTAATTTTCTTGAAAAAGCCATTCAATGGTGTTAAATTTAATACCCCCCGCCACTACCGTGAGGGGAGAAGTGGTGGGTAACCTTAAAATATTAAACGGAACCCCATATTTTTGAGTCTGGTGAACAAATAATTCAATTCCATTCACAACATTGTTTTCGATCCTTGACAGATGGCGTAAAAATAAATTTTACATATATTGCGCAAAATGCAGTGAGGCATGCTGATATTACACAAAAAACTACATTTAGCATAACCCAGCCACAATAATGTGGACGTGGACACCAAATTACATGTTTATATGAATTTCGAATTTGTATTTTCAGTCATCTAATTCCGAAAACTGTCCAAAGAAGAAGAGACTCAAGTTAGACAACAATCCCCCGCCTGTATTTCTTGGTGACATGAGTCCACAGAAATATGGAGGTATGTTATCCGAGGCCAGCAACTCGTCCTGGGCAGAACTGGAAAGTTTTATGATTGGCACAGTGCAAATTTACCCACCAACAATAGCGACGAGGCAAATTTTAATATTAAGGTATCTAACTCCGATGGGGGAATATCAAGAATTTCTGAGCCACGTTTTTGAAAATGATGCCTTGGAATTGATTTTATGCTATGTCAATGTACGTGTAACGAAAGAAGCCAGGCTAGCATTCGAAGCTCTAAAATATCTCGCTGCCCTATTATGCCATAAGAAGTTTTCAATAGAATTTATCCAGTGTAAAGGGTTGGAGGTAAGTTATCAATTGGTACAAATTATTAAATAAATATAATATTATATATAACAAGTGGCTAAAATGGTGTTTTTTTTACAATTGGGGCGTTTATAGTACGAGCCGAAGACAAGTGCTATAAACTACACGAGTAAAGAAAAAACACATTTTAATCCCGAGTTATGTACAAAATTTTTTGTATCACGATTTGAAATTAGAAAACAATATGATTTTCTAAAAATACGGCAAATTGATAAAGTTACCTTGACTAAATTCTATTGCTGTTTGCATAGAAACCAATAATAAAGCACAGAAATATTTAACGATTTAAACGTCGTATTTGGCACATTCTATTTTACAATAATTATTATTTGATACAAAATGAGTGACAGCGAGGAAGAAAAAATTTAAATAATCCTTGAAATTTTGAATTTCGATCTGAAATTTTGCACCACGGTAGAGTTATTGAAGCTCTATCATTTAAAAAAAATCGTTTGAATCGGCCAACAAATAGAAATTTTAGAGAGGTGCGCCGCTTTTAAATGGGTCTCTGTATAAAGACAGAAAACTAGTTGGTGTAGATTATGAATCGAAAGTTTTTTTAAATCATCAATATTTCTTATTCTAATTTTGGCCCCCCTGGTGTTGCCTTATTTGAAAATTTTACCATTCATTGACCATGCTTCCTTTTTTCCAAACACTTTTTGTTTGATTTAGTAAAATAACATTCTCAATAATAATGTCATCAGAAATAAATATGTTACTGTTTTTAAATTTCTTCCTGTTCTTTAGAATCAATTGTTTGTGTTCGTAGATATCAAACTTTACAGTAGTCGGTCTAGTTTTGACTCTAATTTTACTATCCTCCTTAATTTTATTTCTATAACAACTGATTCAATCCATATTTAGTATACAGTACATGTAAATACCCTGCTTGGTTTACTCCGGACATTATAAACTATATAAAATTAAAAAATAAACAGAATGAAATATAAACAATTCAACTCTCTCATTAGGCTCTCAGTGAGTTTCATTGTCTGAGAAACACTAAGATGCTGACTAATGTTCCATATAAAGAGTATTTAAAAAACGTCCAAGACTCAATTATTTATGGTCCCAAGACCTTTTGGAAATATTTTCGAGCTAAGAAGCAAAACTCCAGAATTCCAGGTAGTATGACACATAGTAACACCTCTTATGACAACCCTCAGTTGATTGTTGATCTATTTGGGGAGTATTTTAGTAACGTTTACCTACCTTAAAATAATGATTCATTGTTTCCTCTAAATATTGATTCGAATATTACACACGCGACCACCTTCACTCCAGACAATGTTGTTAAGGTCTTAAATAACTTAAAATTAATTTTGGCACCACCAGATCAGCCATCTTGCTTATAAAGTGTACTATTTTCTGTGTAAGATATTTTTTAATTGTGTCAATTATCAATTTGTTTAAATTATCGCCTTCTTTTTTGGTGCCATATTAACACAATAATCAGTCACTATATTCGCCACTTTGATATTAATGCACTGTTAGAACACGTTTAAATGATAAATATATCAAAGCTACAAACACGATCACACTCAGGCAAACATGTGCAGTGCATATTGAAACGAATGTTCTCATTTCTGTAAACGACCAATTGGATGATCAATGAATTATATATATTTTTTTTTAGGTTTTATTGGAAGTGCCTAGACCCTCAATAGCAGCAACTGGCGTTTCAATCTGTTTATATTACTTAGGTTATTGCGAGGAGGCTATGGAAAGGGTATGTTTACTACCAAAATTCGTTGTTAGTAACTTGGTCAAGTGAGTTTTTATATAATCCTCCTTGCAGGTTTTATAATTCTTGTACAATTTTAGATATGCCTTATGGCTTTTGGAATGCTCCCACGATTCAGGCCGTTGTCACGCTATAATGTTCTTTGGCTTAACATTCCAGTTCAAAGTAATTCTAGAAGAATTCGATTCCCAAGATGGTCTTAGAAAGTTACATAATGTGGTAAGTAGGTTAACTGATGATATAATTAACCGTCATGGTTTTCTAAATGGTTCTCTTTAAGATCGCCACATTACCAATACTCTTACCTGACGCTGATACTGGCCAGCTGAACGAGGACCAAGAGGGTGCAGCACGTCAAATAGTCCGACATGTGTGCGTGGCCTATCGGCGTTATTTAGAAGCACATTTGAACGCCAAAGTCGAGTTAATAAGGAGATCTCAATTAAGGCCTAATGAGCGTTTAGCCCCTCCGCTCCCACCTCAGCCTTCCTACAAGGTAAGGTTTACTTGCGCTGTCCCATAAGGTAGCGAGTCTGTCTCTACACGTTTATTTTCTGGGAAATAAATACACTTTTTCTATTGAAGTTGTAAATATTGCAATATATTAGACCAAAACATGCGATATAACAAATTATGCCTTTTTACTCATGCAAATAGGAGAACTAAAGAACTTATCTTTGCTGGGCTTGAGATTTTTCATTTCCTTTCCCAGTTTTCTTCTCAATATGCAATGTTTAATTTTATTAGTTACTGTGAAGAATTTAATTAACCACTAATTTTTAAAAAATAGTTTTTATAAAAGTGCAGAGTGTGTTCCAAGACAGGTTATTTTCTACACGCATGTCATTCACTTATATAGCCTTAGAAATATATATATTGATTTGGTTTGGAAGCAGATTTCACATGGAAAGCCGGTTGGTCCATTAATTACGAACCTTGTTCAAAAATAATTTAAGGTTTATATATATGTATGTAAGGGAAGTACATTTTAAAGACGGTACTTTTAATCTACCTGAAATCATTGCGGGGAAACTTAATTACTATTATGTATCTAGTATTAACGAGATAATGGAATGGAATCATATATAGAGAAGATTAACTGAGAGGGATCGTGGCAGTCATTTGAAAAAGTCACACTGAACCAAGTAAAGAAAACTATGATGGAAATGAAAAAGAGTAGTAAAGCAGAGTCTATAAATTTAGATATGATAAAGGTAATGTTTGATGTTATTGGGTACCCTCTATTAAATCTGATTAATACTTCACTAAAACATGGAAAATTTCCTAGGGATCTAAAAATAGCTAGTACCAATACCAAAAGTTAAGAATACAAAAGAATGCAGCGAGATGAGACCCATAAATATCTTACCAGATTTGGAGAAGAATATTGAGAAACTCATTTATAAATATACAACCCAATATGTTAAGGATAATAACATAGTAAGCAATGTACAGGCAGGGTTCAGAGAGAGACATTTTACTGAAGGTGTGGTGTAACTGGTTATACAGGAATGGAAACAAAACAGAGACAAGAATGTAAACACCATCTCGGTCGTCCTAGATTTGAAGAAACTAACTGCATATGGTTTCTCAAGTAATTGAATGATTCAAAAGTTACTTAGATGACAGAACTCAGATGATTAAATGGCAAGGAGTGTTGTCTAATAAAGAAAACATACATGGTGTTCCTCAAGGCATTACGCTGGATAGATCCTCAACTGGAATTCCCACCTGGAAAAGGTAATCCACAAAGCAAGGCTGTCCCTGTGGACATGCCGTAGAATTTGTGGAAAATCCTGGGGTATGGGTCCCCAACAAATATACTGGATATACGTTACGGTCATTAGACCAATGATAACGTATGGCTCCATAGTTTGGTGGTCGAAAGGGATACAACAGTCAGCCAAAGCCAAACTCTCTGGTTTACAGAGACTAGCATGCCTGGTAATAACTGGTGCTATAAGCACCACACCGTCAGCTGCTTTGGAAACTCTCCTAGACTTACCACCTCTCCATATTTACTTGGAGATAGAAGCTAGGTGGGCAACATATAGACTCCAACAATCGGCAATTAATATTCCGCAGGCTATCATCATGGAACGCAATGGATTGATTGATGACCTAAACAGTCGCAGCATCTTAGGTATGCCTTCTGATGTGATGCCTACCAGATCCAACCATGAGCTGCCTTTCAACGTCCTATTTCCTGAAAGAGATGAGTGGGATCGGAATAAAACCGACCTACAGAAGGCAGACAGCTGTTGGTATACAGATGGTTCCAAAACTCCTGAAGGAACAGGAGCTGGAGTTTACAGTCGCTGCCCAAAGGTAAGTATAACTTCGAGTCTGGGTGATATCGCGACAATTTTTCAGTCTGAAATATATGCCATTGAACTGTGTGTATGGAGGCTGGAATCAACCCACCCTAGACACAGATCAATAAAAATCTTCTCAGACAGCCAAGCAGCCCTTAAAGCTCTTGGATCCTATCGCTGTAATTCTAAAACAGTGTGGAACTGCCAAAAAGCTCTAACCCAATTGGGTAAGAACAACAAACTGACTCTGGTCACTCTGGGCTGGAGCGCAATGAAATTGCCGATTGCCTAGCTAGAGAGGGTGCGGCATCAAAATTTATAGAACCAGAACCAGTTCTTGGCATATCTTCAAACACTGCCATAACAAATATCCTAGACTGGGCCGAGAGCAAGACTCTACCACTGGCAGGAACTACCAGGATTAGCTCATTCGAAGGAGTTCATTACAAATCCTTTGAAACCAAGAGCTAAAAAACTGCTAGAGTTGAATAGGTTACACCTAAGCACTCTAATCGGCCTATATACTGGGCACTGCAGACTAAATCATCACTTACATAGACTTGGACTGGTGGAAAACACCGAATGCCAGAGGAATATGAAACGACAAGGCATGTCCTGTGCACTTGTCCCGCTGCAGAAAGAACCCGGTTCTCATTATTTGGCAAAGGTCAGCTTTTGCCTGAGGACTTGGACAATCTCTCACCCAACAAAGTTATCAGCTTTATTAAAAGGCTGAACCTATTGGGTGAAATATAAATTAGGAGTGAGCCACAATAGACCGATTGGTCGCGGTGGAGGGTCTGGTATAGACCCACTCACATTTCAACCTAACCTAACCTAACCTCCTCAAGGTAGTATATTGGGACCACTACTTTTTTGTCTGTATATCAATGACCTACTTGGAATTTTAAAATACACAGACATTAGGCTTTTTGCCTATGATGCATTGGTGTTTACTGCTGGAAAGGATATTAATGAACTGGTAATTAATATGAATGAGGAATTACCACATATTTCGTGTTGGTTAAACTATAATAAGTTACAGCTGAATAATAAAAAATCAAAAGCAATGGTGATATTCTCAGATATAGAATTTATAGAGTTAAAAGGTGAAAATAAATGAATTGTTATTGATGGTGAGCAATTGGAGTTGGTTGAAGAATATAAGTACTTAGGTGTTATTATTGACAGCAAGCTGAAATTTAAAGAACATTAATTATATGATTAGGAAAATTGGAAGTAAAATTGGCTTTATAATCCGAGCTACTAACAGTCTAACCATTGCATTAAAAAGGTGATAGACTGCAAGTTTTGCAGAATCGAGGAATGAGAGCTATTTTAAGGTGTGGTTTTTATACACACATAGAGGACATGCTGAATAAGCTGACATGGTTGAATATGAGGCAGTTTTGTCAATATAGTGTGTTTGTTTTCATTTTTAACGTATATAATAACTTAGCTGGACCAGGTTTAAGGCACTTGCTAAAAAGAAATTGTGAAAAGCATGAACTGGTAAAAATTTTCAGTTGTCTGGTTAAAACAGAACTGCCAAAATCAATATATCTTTTAATGCTGTAAAAGATTAGAATAGTTTACCAGAGGGGATTAAACAAGCTGGAAATTTACTTGTCTTCAAGAGGAAGCTAAAAGAATACCTGGCAAGCAAAATATGGAGATTTATTTAGTAGTTTAATATACCTACCAATGTTAGTCATCGCCTTCTAGGATAAATAATGTTTACTATATGTTACTGGCATTGTTTGTATTAGCATTTTTTTGCTAAATAAAATTTTTATAATGATAATAGTAATAATAATGATAGAATTTTGTCTGTTTTAGGCCTGTAAGTCTTCTCCCGAGGAAATTCAACAACAAATTGATATGCTTTTCCAGAACATGCCTTTCAGAAGCCATTGGGCGCCAATAGATCATCTATTAAAACTGGGAGGGATCACATTACTGTTAAAAATAATTGCATTTGCGTACGAATGGAATTATAGCGGTAGAGCTGAAACTGTTAGAAGTGCTTTAGATGTGTTGGCCATTGCTTGTGTTATGCCTAAGGTGCAACTGTTGTTTTGTGATAGGGTAGATTTACCTGAAGAGACTCTCACAGTTGGTAAGTCAGATCGCATTACTTCAAACATTATTATTGGTAACGGGTATATAAATTCACTTGAAACAACGCAGGGCATCGGTATTGTCACACGACAGTATGATAAAAATAAGATTTGCCAAAGCATGGAGCGTGCTGCGAGTAGTAGGTATATCCGACTTTTTGTTCCTAATTTTTCTTTTCTTTCTCGCACTCATTTCCTTCAGGATATATAAAACTACTTTTAGTACAGTCATTCAACGTTAAAGAGGGGCCAAATCTCCGAAATCTGAAGTACTGCTCCGATCTTCTTGAAAATTTAGAATTAAGTTCATCTTACCCTCCTCTTCAAACCTGACTTGGTCGCAAAGTGTGCTTTTTGTTTTTAAGGGGTGAAAACTACCCCTTACTCCAATAAATTGAAAACTAATAAATTATCACAGTGATGGGCTATAATTATGTTCAAATATGTTAAATATCAATTGTTTTTAATCATGGATCTAATATTTCAATATTTTACTATTTAACTACCCTTAAAAACAACCCCTCACACGAAAATTAATTAAAAAAATGTGTTTAAAAAGCATGAAACCTTTTTATTTTGGATTGTAATAGGAGAATTTTTCCCTTTAAGTATAAGAAATCTGATACTTCATTTTTTTAATGATGCAACCCCCAAAAGCCACCCCTAACAATAAAACTTAGGAAAAATTGAAAACTAATAGATGGAAGCAGTGATAGGTTATCATTATGTTCAAATATGTTAAATATTTGTGGTTTTTTTATAATGTAACTAATATTTCAATATTTTACTATGTAACTACCCTTAAGAACTACCCCTCACACAATTATTACAAAAACGGTTTAAAAAGCATAAAATCTTTATTTTGGATCTTGAATAGAAAAAATATATTCTTTAAGTGTAAACGACCTGATACATCATTTTTCAATATGATTCATCCCCTAAAAACCACCCCTTACCATAGAAATTAGGGAAAAAATCCTTTTGAAAGCTCCAAGTAGTGAAATACGTAAAAAAATGAAAATAAATTGCTGCTTATGATATAATGAAATTTTTCTAAAATTTTCATCCCTTAAAAACATCCCTTTCAGGGAAATTAAACTCTTAAAACCACACATTGTAATTATAATAAAAATATTTATTTTACAATAATTTTTAAAGTGAATATTAATAATTTAATTTTAAGTTTCAAATTCATCAATTTCGCCTAGAGAAGCACACCGTTCCTTTTCTATCTTTTACTCATATATTATCTATATAATATCTTTTTATGCATGTGTTTATACATGTGGGAATCCAGATATGTATGTATCAAGAGGACACAGCATGTACAAAAGAATAAATGCTCCAAAACGTTCAAAATTTAGGCGCTCCGTAATTTTCCTACGTTATCTCTAGAAAAATGTGTTTAATTTTTTAACGATAACTCGGCTTCCTTTTAAGCTTTTTGCATTCACCCACACATCATTTTGTAGGGAATTTCATAAGCTATAAAGTCATGATGATTGCAATATTTCTACACCCTTTCGTTCAGAGAATTTTAAGGTTGAAGGCTTAAAAGAGGTTTCCTTCGCATAGAAATCAAAGCTTTAAATGCCCATATCTCGCTTAATTTTTAAGCTACATGAATTTTAAAGAAAGCAAAATTTTCAGTAAAAAGAAATCTAAATTTTTGTTAAGAACCCTTTTTTTCGTAGAACCATTATTTTTTGAGTTATTTTGAAAAAACAACGTATTTTTTGAAAAATTGAAAAAAGAAAAATTTATTTCATACAACTTTTTTCAAAATGTACATTCTCTAAACCATTCAAACTTTTGGAACGTGTTATTGGGACATAAATAAAGTTAACTTTTCATGGGCTACGATTAATTTTAATTTTGCCGCTCATGGCGCCAATTTTATTGTCAATTTTTTTTCAAAAATTCCAGAGACTTATTTACGTCATAACTTCCTTAATTTTCATGCTAGAGGCTTTTACAAAAGCTTATTTTAAAGGCCTAATAAAGCACTTTAAAAAAGGCTATGAACATTTTCTCTGAAAAATTACTCATTTTTTCGTTATTTGAGTTTAAATCTTTAGATAAATTTACGACAAACAAAAATTCGTCTTCAATGACTCATAAGTCGCTTAATATGACCTAAAACATTAAAGGAAAACACGAATCGCTTTGTTTTTTTATAAGCTTCAATTTTGATAAGAATAGTTTTTTCCAGAAAACATTTAATTTTCGAGTTATTCACGAAAAGCTGTTGAAAAACGTGTTTTTTATTGGACTTTTCAATCGCGAATAACTCAGAAATTATTAGGTTGTAGAAAAAACTTTATACTACATTTTCTTCTTAAAAGTTGATCCTCTATCGATTCCCGGTGTCATTTTGAATTTTTAAATTTCCACCCCCGAGAAAGGATGGCATTCACCCCCGGGGTGGAAGCACATATCGGCACTAAGTCAGGTTTGTTATTTGCATCATTTTTGAGCTACTGTCAAAATTTCAAACAAATCGGTTCAGTTGATCAGATTTCGGAGGTGAATCGGTTCATTGATTGTACTATTTTGCTGAATCTGTATATAGTATTTGTACAGTAAATTATTGTTTAAGTTAATTATAGTAAACATTCAAGAGTTAAAGATTCGTCAAAAAACATTTTATGGACGTCTGAATTTTAGTCAAAGTTGAAAAATTCATTGCCACACATTACAGTCTCAAAATTTGACTTTATTATATGCACATTCTTTGTAAAAATAAAAATATGTACATTTTGAAATTAAGTAATATCATTATCTATGAAAAATTAAAAAAAAAAATAGGAAAAAACAATATTTTCATAGAAAAGCCTAGACGAAAACAAAAATTTTTGACGCTTTTGAGATTTGAGATTATGCAAAAAAACAGTTTCCACCATCAAAAAGTACTTAAAAATCCTACAATTTGAAAAAAATTGTTGGCATAAGGTTATGTCGTTGAAATGTGCTTTTAGAGGGCGGAATATTAAACATAATATTTTTAGTCGCAAACTCCTCTATAAAATCCTTATTTTACTATAAGGAACGTAACCAGACTGCAACCAACAGCTACTCTCCGGGCTATGTGCCCCGCCGAGCGCTGAATTACAAGTTACAAGTCTGGCGCGTTAAGTGTAATAATTGCATATTACCATCAAAACGCTAATGCTTCGATTGCAACAAACACCAGCCGAAAGACTGATCCTACTTAAACTTGTACTACTACTTAAACTTGTAATTATTACTTAAACTTGTAACTCAGCGCTCGGCGGGGCACATAGCCCGGAGAGTAGCTGTTGGTTGCAGTCTGGTTACGTTCCTTATAGTAAAATAAGGATTTTATAGAGGAGTTTGCGACTGAAAATATTATGTTTAATAAGGTTATGTCGTTTGAATTTAAACTTACTGCCCTAAAAATGTTCCTTATTGATTGTAAAAATTTGGTATATTTACTTCACTATATAATCTTTTTGCAGGTTTAAATATAATATTGGGCGCAGCAGAAGGAGAGATCGTTGCCGATGCAGATGTACAGAAGGCCGCTCTTCGTGTCATAGGAAACTGTGTTTGTGCTCCAGTCATTAGGGTATGTTTCTTACTAATCTATATCACAAAATATAGCATTTTTAATATGTAGGTTGGTGGAACGATTTCGAGATTTTCGCAAAGTGCAACAAACTCTCCGAATAAAAAGTTAAAATTTAAAAGTTCAGACGAACTGATACAAAAAGTGTGGGACTGTGTTAGATCCAACAGTGGTATCATGGTTTTGCTGCAGTTAATGCAGATTAAGACTCCTATTACAGACGCAGATTGCATAAGGACATTAGCCTGTAAAGCGTTAGCTGGGCTGGCAAGGTCTGAGACGGTTAGGCAGATTGTTTCCAAGTTACCTTTGTTTACAAGTGGACAGTTACAAAGTAGGTTCTATTTTATGTAATTTAATACGGGGTTGTTGACAGTGGAATGGGGAATTTTTCAGAAAATCAGATTAATCCAAATTTATTCGGGTATTGAGCGTGTGTCTGCTGTCTTCAATAATTGTACTTTAAAGATACAGAAAGTGGCATAATATTGTTTAAGTGAATGTATATGATTTTTTTGTCATGTGTTTTGTTTAATCTCCATCTTTTAGATTTAATGCGAGATCCAATTCTACAGGAGAAAAGACAAGAGCATGTATTATTCCAAAAGTATGCATTAGAATTATTGGAACTACTTTCAGGAAAGGGAAAACACACTGGTAATGAATTAGAAGCATCTTTAGCTAATATTCACAGGGTAAGAGCATGCATATTTGAGGAAGAGATTAGTTTTCCTACTTAGGTGGCAGGTCGACATTTTGATGTTATTTTTTGGTTAAATGTCATTTTATGCAAGAATTTATGTAAAAGTCAACTCGGTATGTTGCACCTTAAAGATGGTGCGTGTGACATCAAATTGATGATGTGTATACTTTGTTTGTATCTGCTAATGTTTTTCATTATCTATCGAAGAATTAATTAATGCTGAAATTTCAATAACAAAACAACTTACAACTTTTCCAGGCTAACGTTGTAGCACAAACAAAAATTCAGTTCAACGATAGACAGCTACTCCAGCTGATTCATCAGCATTTAGTTCAGAAGGGTTTCACAGATACCGCAGGAATGTTAGTTAAGGAGGCGAGTCTTAGCAATGCCATTACTTCCCTAAGTGCCCAACATCCCACCAAATTTAGGTATACCTCAACTTTGACCTCATCTAGAGTAAGTAACAGATTGGACTGCATGTGCAAAATTTAATCGGATGTATTTTAGGTTAGGTTGTCGTTCTCGTCACCAAACATTCACCGTACATTGCCTTCATCGGGTGTGCCAGAAAATGTTTCTAACGGAGTTAATGGGGCGAGTTTGTCTTCACCATCTGCTATTAAAATAATAAAGTGAGTATATATAAATATTTTAAAATTTTTGTGTAAATATGTTGTTGACCCTTCTTTTTTTTTCAGAAAACATGTAAATACACCTACCACACCTATTCCAATCTCCCGACTTCAAAAGCAAATTAGTAGTGAACCTCACGTATGGTTGGCAGGGCAAAATTTACATGATGAAACTTCTCCATCGTCCGAACAACCGAGAGTAACTTTAGACTCTATTATTACTGAATATCTTACTAATCAACACGCCCTTTGTAAGAATCCAATGGCGACTTGTCCCCAGTTCAATTTATTCATGTAAGTATCGTATGCATTTTGTTGATACCCAGGTAGAACACTAATATTGAAGCAATATTCGACTAAGTGATGTGGCATGGCTTTTCTTGACTATACACAAATGGCTAATCATAGTAATGACTACTTTGCTAATGTAGGAATTAACATGCGTGAACAGATTACTGAACCAAATAATTTTGATTTCACATTATACAACTCATTACAGTTGATGTTCCTTACTCCAGTTACTGAGAATGAAGTAATAATAATAATAATATTTATTTAGTCCAAGACATCGTACAAGGAGTACATAATTTGTATAGGACACGTCAATTACATACATTTAGAATAAACTAGAATTAAAATACATTTAGAATAGACAATAATTAGAATAGTCGATACATTCAGCACTTAAAATTGTTAAAATAATAATAATAATATAATAATACAATATTGTTACACAAACCTATGATTAAAACAGTCAGAGAGGTTATAGAAGTTTTCTTGTTTGAGCAAATTTAAAACTTGTTTCTTAAATAATTTGATATTTTCAGTGTTCTTTATGTAATCAGGTAACTTATTATATATTTTTATTCCCATATAGGCAGGATTACTTTCAGTTAAATTTCTATTGTGCAGTGGTATAGATAGATCATTGTTTCTCCGGGTATTATAGTCATGAAAAAAACTATTTGAATGAAATAACATGTAGTTATGCTTAACAAATAATAGCGTTTCCAAAATATAAATGTCTGTTATAGTTAATAATCCTAATCGTTTAAATAGTGTTCTGCAAGAAGTCAATCTCGATATTCCCAGTATCGATCGGACTGCCTTTTTTTGTAAGCGAAATACTCTTATTGAATGACACGAATTGCCCCAAAACAAAATTCCATATTTTACTCTACTGTAGAATTGTGCATAATAGTATGACATTAATATCTGGCCGCTGCTGAGTTCCCGTAATCTGTATAGCGCATAACACACCGGTGACAATTTTCTGCAAAGCACATCTATATGTGTTTCCCAGCCTAAGTTATTATCTAAATACACTCCTAAAAACCTTGTATTAGATACTTGTTCAATAGTTTTGCTCTTTATTCTGACTATGTAACTTTCGTTTATTACATTTGATTTTGGGGTAAAGTTAATGAAGACTGTTTTGTCTTTATTCAGAACTAGTCTGTTGCCGTTGAACCAATTAATAAATTTGTCAAGCATAATTTGCACCTGTTTTATAGCCTCAGATCTAATATTATCGTAACATAAGTAACTGTTATCATCCGCGAACATGACAAGGTTACTATCTTGATCAATACTGGGGAGATCATTCACAAACAATAGAAATAATAACGGCCCAAGTACAGAACCTTGCGGCACACCGTACTTTATATGTAGTTGTTCCGATTTAGTGCCTTCTATTTCCACTATTTGCGTCCTCTCAGTAAGATATGATTCGATCCATTTGTTTATATTACCCCTGAGTCCATACGCATTTAATTTGCCAAGAAGTAGCTCATGATCAACTAGATCAAACGCCTTACTTAAATCCATGAATAAACCCACTGATTTTTTGTTTTTATCCAAATTTTTGTATAAAATATTTATAAAATCGAAAATGGCTGATTGTGTTGATCTAGATTTTCTAAAGGGCATTATGTAATATATTATATTTTGTAAGAAAATTTGTTATTTTATTAAAAATGATTCTTTCCAATATTTCGGAAAATAATAAAATATATAATAGTTTAAAGAACAAAACTGCACTGGAATTGACGGAGTTACGACAGAAATAATGAAATTAGTTCATTCTCAGATACTAAAGCCTATGGTACACATTATTAACCTAATTTTTGAAACTGGTTATATCCATATATTTAAAGTTTCTGTTGTAACACCCATATACAAAGCAGGATTCAAAACTTTAATATCTAACTATCGACCTATTAGCCTAATAAATAATTTCACCAAGATATTTGAAAAATGTTTGAGAGAGCACCTTATTGACTATTTTAAAACTAATAGTATACTTTAAACGAGGATAATTGAAACTGGTCAGTGTTAAAGCACAGGACCGTGCGCTCTGAACTTGATATTTTGTCCTATATATTTAGCAATGGCATCGAGATTCGAATGATAGTTGAAACTGTGCAGGCGAGTCCGAGACTGGCAATGTAATCAGCCTGAAAGAACCATCTACGACTGCACTGGTTTAAAGATAATAAAACGGACAGGCCTACTAACATAAAAAAAACTCGTAAATGTAGTCAACGGTGGACATGTGCTGTGCTGTTAATGTGCCAGTGCAGTGCGTAAATACCTGTTATAATATCATGCGTAGGAGTTTAGTTAGTTATTGTTCATATTTATAAATGTTTACTAGTATATAAAAGGTAAAATATTTTAATTAGTTACTAATTTATCATGGCTTTCTGGAGACCATTTGAAACACAGGATAATGTAATAACGCCCGAAAATCTTATCATTTTCTTATGACATGCATTTCTATTTACCTCCGCCCATGTACAATAAAGAGATGCCGACTGTTTTTGCCAGCTTTTAGTTTTTATACGGTTTCAATTAAGTTCGTTTATACTTTATATTACATAATAATCAATTTGGTTTTGTTGGGGGTATGGGAGCTGCAGATGCAATGTATGAGGTAATAAAAGAAATCAGAGACAATCTAGACGAGAACAAAAAATGTATTGGAGTATTATAGACCTGGCAAAGGCATTTGACTCGGTGAACCACGAAAAGCTTCTTGACATGCTTGCACATTATGGGGTTCGTGGCACTGTGTTAAAGGTCTTTACAAATTACTTAACTGATCGTGTACAACATGTTAGAATTATGAATAACCTAAGCGACCTAAAAATTATAAAAATGGGAATACCACAAGGGACAGTACTGGGACCAATCCTATTCACTGTCTATATGAACTCTTTGTTAGGACTAAATATAAATGCAGAAATTGTCTCATATGCAGATGATACAGTTGCTTTGTTTAATGGGAATATTTGAGAGCATACGAGAGAAAATGTAATCGGGGGTATGCAAACTACCCAAGCAACACCAAATGGTTTAATAAACGTTTTGATTTCATTTATACGACTGGTATATATAATGTTAATTGCAACCTATATGTCCGTGCTACAAACGTATATATTTATTTTATCATATATTAAATATAGACGTTTTAAAAAAACGTATATATATGGTACATCATATTCTAAATATATACGAAAACGTTATATTGTTGTCACATCATATACGAGATATAACTTTTATGTGGAACCTCAAATAAATGTATTCCATATATGTCGATAATACGTATGATGTAGCTTTTTCTTGCGGTTATGTAAAACCTTTTCTCCAGTTGCTGCTATACATGTAATAAACCTTTATTATCCACTGTAATTCATACATACATAGGGTATCCCTGTATGGAATATCTAATACTTACAAACTTTTTTATTTTAAATATTTTGAGAAAGTTATTTTTTATAGTGTTGCTACAGCTTATCAAACTTTTTTTGGCAATGCCAAAATTTAGGTAATATATTCAGAGAATATAAATATCTGACTTCGCGTAAGGTGAGCATATTTCAAATTAAAATTATAGAAGCTTCAAAGCCTCATAAAGCTGGTGAACTATATAGTTAAAGGGAAATTAGATGTAATCTTAAATTACAATTGTTTTTATATAATTTTTTTTTTCTTTTGAAAATCTGAACTGAAGAATTCTCTCAAAAAAATTAGAATAAAAAGATAGAAAATATCGAGAGATTTTTAAAGGGAATCCACCCTTGTATCTTTGTTAATGAATATACGCTATAAGTTCTTTAGACCTTTTTTTGTATTGTTTTATAAACTAAGAGCTTTCAAAATTTAAATGGGAAATTCTGTTATACGGTATTATAGACTAATCGATTTCAAATAACTTTGCAAGTCAAATCATGTCTTAAATCAGAAATCATTTGCTACTTATGATAAAATCGTTAATCTATATTGCTGCATAACAATAATAAGATGACATTGAAATAAATTAATTTCTATGTGCCTTTTTTTTTTTTTTTTTTTTCTTCTTCCGAGGAGGGGAAATCCTCATGGACACCCCCGCGAAAAGATTTCGCGGAGGTAGTGCCGGACTCTTACCGGCCAAAACCCCCCCTCTACTGTGTTTCTCCCTGGCCTGGGACCGCTTGCGCATTACTTCGGGTCAGAGAGTCAATCATAATTTCAGATGATATCCTTCTCCCTCCCAGGTGTTCTAGGGATCAGGGCTCAGTTCTCTTTCATCGGCCTCCTTGGTCCTCATGATGTAATTTATCGAGTCCTCTATTCGCCTCCAGTTCTCCTCTGACTGGAGCATAATCTCGACCATATTATCGGGAGATAGATGAATGCCCCCAACTTCCAGGATCCTCACATTCGCCCATCTATTACAGAAAAATACGGTGTGTTCCGCATCGTCGTTTTCACCACAATAGAAACATTCCCTGCTCTCCCTTTTACCAATGTCGTAGAGGTATTCAACGAAACACCCGTGCCCCGTCAGCGCCTGGGTAAGATGGTATCCCACCTCTCCATGTCCCCGTTCTGTCCATCCTCTTATGTCCGCTATCAGACGCTTCGTCCACCTCCCCGTTCTAGAGTTGTCCCACATCTCCTGCCAACTCTGAAAAAGCCTATCCTTGGCCTCGCCTCTATCAGCCCCCTCAAACACCTCTCGCCGTTCTTTAGCTAGCAGGTCCAGGGGGGGGATCCCCGCTACCACCATCGCCGCGTCATAGGATACGGTTCTGTAGGCGCTTGTAACCCTCAAGGCAACGTATCTCTGAACCTTCTTCAGCTTGTTCTTCCATCGCTCGACACCCATCGCGTTCTCCCATGCTGGGGCTGCATATAGCAATACTGAGTGCACCACGCTGCCTAAGAGTCTCCTCTTACTTGCTCTCGGTCCCCTTGTGTTGACCATAAGCCTGCCTATGGCCGCAGCCACCTTACCCGCCTTCTCAGCCATCTTGTTGACCTGCACTCCGAATGTCAATTTTGTGTCTAACCACACTCCTAGGTATTTTAAAGAGCTGGAGGGAGCTATCTCTATATCCCCCACCCTCACTGTAATCTGCGGTAGGTTTCTCTTCCTCGTAATTATTATTAATTCCGACTTCTCGGGGGCTAGCTCGAGCTGCATCCTTCCCAACCATCTCTGTATTTTTGTTATGGCCGTATTGGCTCCCTCCATAACATGTACAGCGTACCTCCCAGATACCGTAATAGCTAAGTCGTCGGCATAGCCAATGACCTTTACACCCTCTAGTTGGGGTATCCGAAACACATCGTCAAACATTATGTTCCACAGGGTCGGGCCGAGTACTGATCCCTGTGGAACACCACAAGTCATCCTCCACTGATTATTAGCACCTCCTTCCCCGCAGCATATGTGCCTGTTCTCGAAGTAGCTCATACAGATATTTATTAAGTATGGGGCCAATCCGAGCCTACCCATCTTTTCGATTATTCTGCCCCAGTCCGCCGTGTTAAAGGCATTTTTTACGTCCAGCGTAATCACAGCACATATCCCTTTATTTCTTAGTGCCTCCTCAGCTGTTTCTACCAATTGTCTGATAGCATGCACCGTTGACCGCCCCTTCCTGAAGCCAAATTGGCTATGTGATAAATCCCCCTTCAGAGCTATTTCCCCCTCTAGACGTCCTAGCAGCAGGTATTCCAAAAGTTTGCCCATTGCGTCTAGCAAACATATCGGTCTATAAGAGGATGGGTTCTCCATCGGCTTATTATTTTTCCTTATAAGAACCAGTCTTGCCTTTCTCCATCTCTCGGGGAAATCACCTGCCTCTAAGGCCTGATTCATCACCCTGAGGACGGCTGCAGGGTACTCTTCCACCACTAACTTGATTATTTCTGGGGGTATCTCGTCAGGCCCCGAGGCTTTCCCGTTTTTAAGCCTGCTAGCCGCCCCCATCAGTTCATCTATGGTAAATGGAGGGACCTCTACCACATCGACCCTCCTCCAATTTATAGGCCTCCTTCGTGGGAAGAGTACTCGGACTACTTCCGCCACCTTTTCAACTGGCACAGCCGGACGGGCTCCCAGACGCTTCATTACAATTTTGAAGCCGTCACCCCAGACATCTCTATCTATATCTTTGCACAATTCCCTCCATCTGTCACGCTTTGATTTGTTTATTGCCTCTCTAAGCTTTTTTCGGGCGTCCTTGTATTCCTGGAGTATTGGATTTTCCCCCTGTACACCCCATCTTCCTTGTCTCGCATTTTCTCTTGTACCCGTCTGCGGATTGAGACACATTCTCTTCTGAGGGTGGAAATTTCATCAGTCCACCAGTAGACTTCTTTTCTTTTTCTCCATCTACCTTTTCTCGGCATCGCCTCGTCACAGGCTCTTGTGATCGCCCTAATCAGGGTCTCCTCTGATAGGTTCTCGTCGGCGTGTACGGCTTCTGCTAGACTCCTCTTAAAAGTCTCCTTATTAAGACAACCGAGCTTCCACCCTCTCTGTATTTCCTCTGTCGGGGTATGAGTCTGCCCAAGACTGAATGCAATATAGCGGTGGTCACTCAACGTCTCCACCTCGACGTCGACTTGCCATCCACTAATCAGTCTGGCCGCCCCTTCCGTGGCCATCGTGAGATCCGGAATCGACCCAGAATTGCCTCTCGTGAATGTGTGCTCCTCCCCTTCGTTCAACACATTTAGATCGTTCTGGGCCATCCATTCTTTCACTACTCTTCCCCTTTCATTGGTATCAGGCATACCCCACTCCGGTGCTCTGGCATTGAAGTCCCCTGCTACAATTATCTCCTTTCCACTGCCTCCCCTTCTCATTCTAATTGAGTTTCCTAACTCTTCCAAGGCTCGCTCTAGCTCCGCCAAACGTGCATTAGGTGAGAAATAACAGCTAAAAATAGCAGCCTCTCTCAGTTCTACCCAGACGAAGCCATGTCCTTTCCCACTCCTATAAACGCTAACTTCCGAATTGAGAATACCTATGGCAGCATCTACGTTATCATCAACAAACCACTCCAACCTGTTCACCACCATCTTCTTGTTAGGCTCGCTTACAATTAGCATATCCTCCCCCCTGTTTTTTCCAACTGCCCATATAAGGTCCTGGGCGGCCCGGCACCTATTTAAATTTATTTGCCTTATTTTTATTTTATCGGCGGATTTTTTCCACCTTTCTGCCTCATGCCCTCCACAATGGCTCTATACCTTGGGCAAGTCATGGAGTCCGCCCTATGTCCCCCTTCCTGGCAGACGTAGCATCGTGCCTCACTCTTGCAAGTTTTGGCCATATGCCCTTCATCCCCGCATCTCAGGCATTTCCCCGTCATGTTTTTTTCCTCTTCCTTGCATTCATTTCTCCTGTGCCCGAACTGTTGGCACCTAAAGCACCGAACTGGGTTAATCGTCTCCACCACGCGACTTCTTAACCACCCCACTCTTATTCTGCCATTGGCTAGGATCTCCTCCGCGGCTGCCCTTGCCAGCGACACCATGGCAAACTTTCCTTGGCCTTTACTCTTTTGTCTTAAAGGGTGTACCTCTAGATGGATATCCCCAGTAGGTGACTCCAGAGTTCCCAAATTTGAGTTCCTAACCTCCTCTACCGTGGTTAGCTCGTCTAGATCTCTCAGTATTAGGGTCCTTTTGGCTGTGACCACTTCGACTTTCATGTTGTCCTCCGACTTATCTTGCACCGCCTTCTTGAAGGCCTCAGCTCCCCCTACTTTCTTTGTGGTTACACTTATTTTTATGTGGCCCTCCTTAGTCTTGGTCACACTCTTTACTTCGAGACCCATTTGTACGACATCAATACTCCTCATCCTTGCGAGAGCTTCCGCATAAGTGTCTCCTTTATCCTCAGTAGGTTTAACTATTACTGTCTCTTTACGGTTCCTCCAGCCTCTTCTACCCCGTTGTGACCGCCAGCCTTCTACACTCTCTGGGTGCTCTTCCTCTTCCGTTTCCGCTTCCCTCGAAGGGGGTTGGGCTACCCGTTTGCCCTGATTGCCTAGACCTTTGGGGGTATACACCACCACTCTGATTTCAGTACCCGTCAGCACAATTTCTGCTATCTTCCGGAATAGAATAGGGTCCACGCCTTCCGGCACAGGGCACGCTATTCTGTTTCTGCCATTTTCGGTCGCAACTTGTTTCAGGTCCCTAAATACTCTGACGAGCGTATCATTATATTCCTTTCCTCCTGCATTGCACCTAGCTCCGCCCTGAATACAAATCGGTCTCTTATTTGCTCTGCACCTAGACCTGGAAGCCTCGTGGTAGTAATCAAATATGCCACTCTATTGTCTCCCATAATCTCCTCCAGCTCAGGATATCTATGTTTAAATACCCTGGCGATGCCTTTGTCCATGCCGCTCGAATCCGTAAAGATCGCCAGGTCCCACTCTTTTGATGCACTAAGTGGCCTACCTTGTTCACTATCCACATGTTCAAATGCCGAGGAAGGCCAGTTTTCTTGGATTACCTTTGAGGCATCTTCAGATGTTTTGACGCCGCCTATCCTCCACCTTATACGCTCCAATGTTTCGTCATGGGTTTGCGTCCCTGCACATTTTGCTTCTGCTGACTTGGACTCTCTCTCTTCGTAAACTTCGCCGTCCTTCGGCTTCTGTCCTATCATCGATAGGAGTTGCCTAACCTCATTCGTCATTAGTTTGCTTACGACACTACGCAAGGCACTGACTTCTTCCTTGATTTCATTATTGGCATTCTCCGCTGTGAGTATCGCCAACATGCGCGCATGCTTATCCACCTGCTTGATGGCCTGTCTCACCATCTTTGCCATGCTACCTCTCACCTCCTCATCTATTCCTGGCATCGTCTGTTCAATCTCCGGGGTATTCTGTTTTTTTCTTTTCCTAGACCGGCTTTCTTCCTCGTCCCAAGTGAGATCGAGATATCCCACGTTTTTCGCACCCTTAGGAGTCTCACATGGCAATAGTAGATCTCCCGGAGGAGACGTTATAATTGTCATTTTTCTAGACATCCTTCTGCCCGTAGAGGTTGAAGCAGATGGCGTCTCACAATCTACAGCCTTGTTCATCACCAAGTCTTTTACCGTTCCACAATCTACAGCCTTATTCATCGCCAAGTCTTTTACCGTTCTATCCTGTTCGCTATCAGTCTCAGTCTTACTTAATAATTCACTCATAATAGGTCCCACGAGAAGGGTCGAAAAAGTCGTCGGCCCCCGGGTAACGCCCATTCCGGGGGTAAGGCATTCATACTGTGGGGTGCGCCCGGTGCCCCACAGGTTTTTTCGACTTCGCTGTCGGTTATTTTATAGAGGTTTCCTCCTCATGGGCCGGCCAGTTAAGGCAAGCCCCCCGGTCCGGTTTCCTCACAACATTCCCCCACGGTGCCATTTTTTTCTTTTCCGTGAAGGTCGTTGAAGTAAGGGCCTAGATTACGGTATTAAGCGAGTGAGTGGCACGGCTCTCTCGTGGCTTGGATAAACCCCGGGTTCGCCATTTCCCGAAACCGCGCCTTGCAGCGTGGGTCCTGGGGTTGAGCTGTCCTTGGTTTTTTACTGCTCCTCCTTGACCCTTCCGGCATGGGTGACCCTTCCGGGAGTCACTTGCAAGACTCCCGCCGGCTCGGCTCTCGGAATCCCAGCAGCTACTTAAGCCCCTCCACCAACGTCAAGGTCTCACAGCTCCTTGTGCCTTATTTTGTAAAATATATTAATTTTTCTTTGATTGTAACAGGGAAATTAGAATTAAATTTTTTTTCGACTTGCGATACATTTCCCTTTGCAAAATTATTTAGAATTGATCGGTCTACAACACTATAAGAAAGTTAGAAGGTACCCGTTTTTAAATTCGAAAGTTAATATTATAATCTCCAATTTTTTTAAAATACATATTTTAAACCTCCTATCTTTATATAACTACTAATATCAAAGAAATATAATTCTATTGCATATATGTGTGCAGATAATAATTTTTTTAAAGTATTTATTATTTAGTACTAGCTTTTTTTATATTATATTAAGCCTTACCTATTCTGCGGGATTGGCTAAATACGTAAAACTATTTTATCATTTACTATTTCACCCTTGGGGATCTAGGATGTTTGACAACGATAACAAAACACAACATTGTTCATTACTCTTTACTAAAATCCAAAAATAGAGTCTATTTATTATTATTATTGTAACTATAGCGGCTTTTGGCAAACTTCAACCAATCTTGAATCGTCCCTCTAATTTTATTGTCACTGGTCTCACCCACTCCTTCAACGCTAGCCATGCAGAGTTTTACACCTTCTGTGATAAAAAGAATGCAGTTACTATGAAATCGCTCAGATAAAAATAATTCTTACCAATCGCAAGTTGGTTCATTCTTGTAACTTTAACACACCACAACGTGATAACTCAAGGATTATGGCGGCTCATCAACATAACACTTGTTTAATTTCAAACAATATATACGCGAAAACAAACAAGTAAATATTCTTTGTTTCGATCACAAGGCCACACTACTAAGGTTGACTACCACCACACAAAACAGCAATTAACACGACGATCCGCGGTTGCTCATCAGCTATACTGTTGAGACAATGAGAGAGATGCATATATTTATGAGAAATGCTTATGTATTCTGCAACAAAGACAACAATACTAACCCGGTTGCTGGCGACTGCGTAATCGATGCAGATTGATATACGTTTAAAAACCATATATTATAATCTGGAATATTACTGATCAAATATTTTCATTCATACTTTAATTACCATCAGTTCATTACTTGTTTAGAAGCTTAGTACGTCAAATATTCCTTTTTGTTTTTCTTTATATTATAAATTTTTCAATTTTTTTTTTAAATTTTATTCAATATATTCATTGATTTCTTTTTATGTTTATTTTCACTTTTATATTATGCATTAATAATACAACAGCATACCATATAATGTCAATATGAATATCTCGATATTTTAAATTAATATTTGTCATTATCAGCTGATGTTTGTTGTGCAATATTACTAAAAAATTCAATAACACCATAATGAAATACATTCCAATATTGTAAAATAAATATTTATTGGTATTAGAAAATATTGCCTAAACGATATAATTTTACACATAGATAGACATTTATTCACCAATAATAGATACATTTTGTACATTTGGCAAGTCAATATAAATAACAAACAAGGGAGCAATGTATATACATATAAAAAAAAACAAACAAACACACACATATAAATGTATAAATAAATAATAATACTATAAGTATATAAAAAAGAAGAACAGCGACAATATTATATTTAAGAAATGTCCATTATAGGAGCAATGTCAGAAGTAATTAGAAAATTAACATAGTGAAAGAAATATATGAAATACAATGTGTATGAAATGAGTCCTAATCAGTTATACATATGCTTAAATAAGGGAGGGGAAATCAGAAAAACCACTTAATAAAAACAAGCCTAGTGATTGTTTTGCTTGTCTAAAAATTCTTTCATTGAATAGAAACCATTTCTTAGTAAGATTGCCCTTATTTCCTTCCTAAATGTTTTTGGTGGGAGGTCCCGTATGCTATGTGGCAAACTGTTGAATAATATTACGCAGTTGTAATAAGGGGAATCTTTAAACGTTGTCGTTTTATGGCTAGGGATCAGCAGTGTGTTACCTTGTCTTGTATTATATAAGTGTCCACTATTTAGACTAGTGAAATTTTGGGGATTATTTTTAACAAATAACAAGCATTTATATATATAAATACAAGGGGTGGTGAGAATCTCCTTTTCAATGAAAATATTTCGACAGCTCTCTCTATAGTTCATGTTAAATAATAACCGCAGTATTCTTTTTTGTATAATAAAAACTCTACTACAATGCTTCCCCCATGCTTGTATATTAAAAGAGATATGCGAGAAAGCCATAGCATAATATATATCTAACAGACCAGATTCATTGAGGATACCTTTCATTTGTAACAGTGCATAATAACATTTATTTAACAGTTTACATACATGTTCAACATGGGATACCCAAGTTAATTTGTTGTCAACGTAGGTCCCTAGAAATTTAGTGATCTCTGAGAGTGGGTTACTTTTTAAGGCTATAGGTCTTCTGATATTAAAGTTTATAAACACTGTCTAGGTATCATTTAACATGAATTTATTTCGATCACACCATGCCTTCATACTATCAATCACAGAGTCTACTTTTCTTTCCAGTTCATTCATTGACATAGCAGATACAGTTATTGTTGTATCGTCGGCATACATTATAGTGAAACCGTCTCTTAAGTGTACTGGCAAGTCATTAATATAGAGTGTGAATAACAGTGGACCTAATATTGTGCCTTGGGGGACTCTTAGTTGACAAATATGGGCTAAATATGAGCTTTCCAATATTTTAAAATCAATATTTATCTTTATCAATCGACATTATTTGTTGTACAATGTCAAAAAATGTAATTACAATGTAACACGAATATAGACTTTTCAATGTTGTAAAATTAATATTAAGGTGGACATATCCAAGAGAGAGAGATCGATTAAGCAAATATTTATTATTTTTGGCTATAACTTTTTTTTTAATACATACATTGGTAAAAAAAAGTATAAGTCTGCTTATATCTGAATTGGAACGAGTTAAAACAATACTGCTTACATAGGCATACCAATATTTTAATACCAGTGTTTATTTATATTAGTCCAGTATTCTTTTTACAATTCCATTGTATCTATGTTGATGCAATATTGAACCAGGTTCCAGCCAATATGTTCGACCTAGGGAAGCATGTAAATAAATAAACAATAGCCAAAAAATACTCGCGCACGATTATAATATCTCAAACAACTTGATCATAAAAAGCATTTTAATGTTTACTGTTGAGGAAACAACTGAAAGAAAGTGATCTACATGATTAAAAATCTCAATCATTTATAATATTTCTATTCTACAATGACACTAGAAATAAATGTATATAAAACACATTTCCTTTACTGTTCATTAACACTGCATATCTATAAAATGTGAATATAAATTGTGTAATAATTTTTAGACCTCACAAATGCCCAGATCCAAAACCAAGGATAGCAGCCGCAAACAATTATGTAATTAGGTGTGCAAGACGTGCAGTTGGTTATCAGTCTAAAACCATGGACAGACGATTTGTACATTCTAGATTTTGTCCTGTTCAAACTATCAGATCTTCGACTGATGAAGGTTTCTTTACCTGTGCCAAATTTATGGTAAGTTATCGAACTGATAAAATTGAGCTCAAGTTATTTGAATAGATGATCTAAATTTATTTTACCCACCCTGAATTGCTTGTAGATATTTCTTAAGGGTAAGTTATGATTAAGTTTTCAAATTTCGAACAGCAAATGAAAGGTGTGTTGTGACAGAAAGAAATTGGCATTTTGAATTAAGTTTAGATTTTTCAATGTAGTCTCCTTTAATCCTAATGCGCTTTGTCCATTGGTACTATGATCTACTTGTAAGCCAATTTGTCAAATTCAAGACCTACTTTCGTAAACCTCGTTAGAATTCATTAAGCTTTTGGCAGTTGCACTTGAAGAACTATGTGCTAGTGTATCATTATGGTGAAAAGCACCCTTCTTAGCCTTTCCTGTCCTTTTCTTATGGATTGTTTTCTGAAACCATAACTTAATGTCAGTGTAGTACTTTCTGTTTACAGATAAATACTTTGGAATCTTATAAAGTTGACATCATGTCTCTACACCGGCTGATGGAACTTCTATCGCCTACTTTAAAAGTGGAGGTTCAGGGCATTTCCATTGCTTCAATTGTTCCTTTCTTTCTGGTGTCTAGTTTGCAATCTAAATTTCATCAGTAACCTCATCAGTTTTCATAAAAAGAGCATATTTTCAATATTTTCTATTCTTGAGAAGCATCCAGCACACTTTGATGGTTCATCAGAGAAAACTGCATAACAAATAGTTATAATACTTCACTAATGTTTATCCTGAAGGTAAGAGGTTGGAGTATCCCATACATTTTGTAGGATCCTTTAGTAAGGGATGGAACACACCTATCTGGAGGCTGTGGATTTGGTTGCCCATCATTAACAAGACTATCATTATGAAGTAGATTCTTCCGGGTCTTGCCGTGGTCGTCGAACTTGACTTGACGTTTCGCTGATCATCTTGTCAGCTTCTTCAGAAGAATTCTAAAGACTGAATCTGTTGTGTTACACTCCTCGTTATATACCTAGGCGCCGTTTCGCTTCGCTGGTCTATCATTATTTTATTATATATTATATATATTTCATCTGTCAAGTGGTATCATCATCATCCCTTATTAGAATCAGTAACATTTTGACATGCAGTTTCTGCAAACACCAACAAACTACACTTGAACACTCAATGCGTCTTTTGCTAACCTAAACCTTCATGGGGAGATGATCTAATGACCTCACGGTGATGATTTATATATATCCCAATGAAGCTAACATGGTTAATGGAAAGCATGGCGAGTGTTCAAGTGTTTTTGTGTTTGTTAGTGTCAGTGTCATACCAAAGGTTCCAAGTCTCCTCCAGGACTAGAAAATGCAGGACATTTAGGTGCCATCTCTGTTTTAGACCATGAACTTTTCAAACACTCCTTGAAAATACTAGTTGTACGTAATCGCTTCTTAAGGCTGACGTGTAAAGTTTTTGAATTCAAAGTACGGGATGATAGCAAAGAGTAAGGAATTAGCGACAGCTCAAATGACAATATTCAATCATTCTGAAATGATTGTGATGTCATTTAAGTTGTCAATTTGTAATTTAAAGTGAGATACAAATTAATAATTAATTACTATTCTGTAAATTGTACATTTTATGATACTTGTCATGACATACAGCACCAGTACAAATTACATTTTGAATGTTTTGTGTTTCTTTAGCCCGGTGATCATTCGATAGTGGTAGGTGATTACAATGGAGAAATTCATCTGTTCAGTCTTCAGACCAGCAATGAAATTCATATGTTCTCAGCACATGACAACTATATCGTACATGTTGAACCGAACAGAACTGGAGAATTTATGCTTACTTGTTCTACTTGGGGTAAACCCGTCTCGGCCTTATGGAATATGAAGACTTATGAAATGAAGTAAAGTAAAAGTTATCTAGGTTTAAACAAAAGTAATATGAAGTTAAATCAATTTCAGAATTCCGTTTAATGATGAGGAATATGTGGAGTTCAGTAAAGTAACGCAGGAGAAGATCATCGGTACCAAAGGAGAAATCGCCAAGGTAAGAATCTGTCTATGATTTCTGCAGTAAAGATCTGTAATTACTCATTTCTCAGATTAGTCTGGTATTGTTTTGCCTAGATGCATCTTTACTACAACTAATATAGTTCTTTAATTTAGCAGGTAGATCTGACAGCTGTTATGTATTTTTTTTTTTTTTTTAGATATATGACGCTAATACTGGAACTTCAATCAGTAGTTTGGTGCCTTCAATTAGTAACCAGTACACGAAGAATAAAGCTACATTTAGTTATAATGATGAACTAGTACTCTCTGATGGTGTATTGTTTGACGTTAATTCAGGAAAACCAATTCATAAATTAGATAAATTAAATCAAACGCAAAGTGGCGTCTTCCACCCTAACGGTTTAGAGGTTAGTAAAAAAAATTCTCTGTATAATATATTGTTACGTGCTTACAATTTTCAGTAAACACTTTGTGGATTCCAAATAACTTGCAACAAGAATTTTCACAAACCACTGATTTATTTAATCACTAAAATTACACTAGCAAATACTTAAAAATCACACAACTAATAATAACTTAATCTAATATAATTTCACTACTTTTAAAACACTAAGCACTTTACTTTTCGTCTTAAACTTGTCAACTCTTGTCTAACCTAAAAACTCTCTTGTCTGTTTACTTCACTAAACTGCATACTTCACTCAACTGAACTGTTCTTCTACAAACTGTCTCTGTAACCAGAACCACAGATTACCCAGAACTGAACTGGATACTGAACTGTTCCTTATTCTTCACTAAACTGTACTGTTCTGTTCCCCCATCTGCTGGCTTCACCTCTTTATATACCCACTTGGAATGTCCAGAATATCATTGTAGAACTTTCCAGAAGATACTGGAATTCTCTATAATTTTCTTAGGCACTACTAAATGGTGGTTCGCCAGTTGGCCCACAGATGGCGCCACCCTTCTGGCCAGGGAGTAATTACAATTCTCCTCTCTGTTAGAGGGCAGCACATAACAATATGGACGAGTATGACTTTTTTATTGAGGTTTAGAGCTGAAGTATCAATCTTTAACTATAATAAAAAGAACTTTATACTTTTTATGTGTGTTACAAATAATATTAATTATTATTATTTGTGCCACTGTTGAACAGTTTCGATTCATCTTTACGTTAGATGGTATAACCGGTTACATGGATTGCTGGCTGGGGTATATTGGTACCTCATTTAAAGAAAACAATACTATTTCATTATTGAACAACTATGAATCATTTAATTCAATTTAGAAAACAGATTATCATGAATTGAATAAGTTGACATATTTGGATTAGCTTGGAATTTTATATTTCTTATGCAATTGGTATTGCTGATCCATAGCTCGAGTTGTAACTTGTGATTTTTGTTGTTCTAAAGTAAATTGGGGTATAGATGTACCCCATATGAATGGAAAGCATAATTTACATCTATCAAATAAATATCTCCAATAACAAATGGGCAAATTTAATTATATTTATCGGAGGCATAAAGCTCATGTAGAATGGAATAGAATAAAATTTATTGCGTAAAATGTACAATAGAATTTACACAAAAGGGCAAGAGTTCGGCGATGCCATTCTTCCACTCTTCCTAAAAAACAAACAAAACATTTTCAAAATACCAAGTCGTAACTAACTTACAAAGGAGTATACACAATTAAAGCTAAATCTATAACACATTAAAATATTGACTAACGTATTTTTCATATAGTTTAACTTAGTCTTTGTTCACTTAAAAAATGGTTTTTACAATTTAGACGAAATTGATTAAAATTTGGTTTGCTAAACACATCCATTAATTTGTTAATTAATATACATGCATGATATTCAAAACAGCACTCGAATTTTCTTGTTCTATGTTGAGGAATTGAGTATAACTTGGCATTTCGTACGTTCACAGAATGGGCACTGGATCTTTTAACTAGTAATGAGTATAAGTAAATAGTAGATTTAGAGTCTATGATTTTATATAGTAAACACGCATAATATAGTTCAAACCTATTTTTTATTTTGAGTACACTCATATCATTATAATAATAATAATAATAATCTTTATTAACCACTTAAGATACATTACTTGTATATGTGGTAAGTCACAGGCATAAATTGTCAAAGATAAATGTATAAAATATAAATAAATAAATATATAAAATGTAAATAAATAAATGTATAAAATATAAAGATATAAAATGTATAAAATATAACACACAGTAAATGTGAAACGATGACATAACATACATAATATAAAACAAAATATACATACAAATACAAGTGTACAAAATAAAAGTAAACAGAATAGTAAACATAAATGGTGGAACTAGTCAATGTATATTATTCAAAAAAAATAAAAACTCCCCAAGGTTATAAAAAACATCAGACAATAAAAGAGCCTTTAAATTTTTTTAAAGGCTTCTATGGATTTAGCATTTTGAATTTCCAAAGGTAGCTTGTTATAAAAAACTATGCCAGCATAGCGTGGCGATTTTTTAAAATATTCATGATCGTGCTTAAATGTGCAGAGTCTGTTCCGACTTCTCGTATTGTGGGAGTGAACATCTCCGTTAGTTTGAAATTTGCTTTTATTGCTATGTATGAAGGTCAACAATTTCATAAGATATATGGAAGTTATAGTGAATAACTTCGAGTTTCTAAAGGTTTGCCTACATGATTCACGGTAGCTTAAGTTAAATATAAGTCTAATAACCCTTTTCTGATGGATGAACACTCTATCAATATCACTAGATTGTCCCCATACGTTAATGCTGTAGGCAATAGCTGAATAAATGAGTCCATAATACACATTTAATAACGAGTCCTTGTTAAGAAGATTTTTTAATGAATTAATGACATAAAAACCCCTATTTAGTCTGTTGCAGACTTGATCAATTTGACTATAAAAGTTAAAATTTTGATCTAGACTAACCCCTAGAAATTTCACTTGTTCACTAGCAGTAAGCAGAAAACCGTTAAAATTAAAATTAAGGTTAGACCGATTGTTTTGTCTGTAGCTAAACTCTACTAAAACTGTCTTATCATGATTAATCATCAACCTATTGTCGTAACACCATTGATTAAATTCTTGAAGAACCGTAGATACTTTATGACTTAATATTAAAGGATAGAGAGGAGTTATATGCTCTCTTTTGCTGATGTATGTATATGAGTACCTTAGACAGGAGTTTTTGAATTTTGTTTTTATATGCTTCGTTTAAATAATTGTAGTACACAGAGCTTCCATAATCCATATAACTTAATATTACAGCATTCACAAGAGTCCATTTAGTTTCCTCAGGTAGAACATACTTATACTTCCATAAAGATTTGAACTTGAAGTAGCACACACTTAACTTTTTTGTAACATGATTTTCGAAGGAGAGATTCTGATCAAAGATAACACCCAAGTTGTTTACTTCACTGCTTAGATTTATTACACTATTATCCAAAACAATATCAGTTGTTTGGTAATTTTTTGCTCTACTGGTTAATGTGTTGGTACCAATGCACACTGCGACGGTTTTGGATGCATTTAGTTTTAATCCATTGTCACTCGACCATTCACTTAGTAACTGCAAATTTATATTCAGCTCACTTATGAAGTGATTAACGTTTTCAGGAGGACATGATTTGTATAACTGGCTGTCATCTGCATACAGGTGTAGGTTCCAGTCATGTCCTATGATATGAGGTAGATCTGCAGTAAATATAATAAAGAGTATGGGGCCCAGTATACTCCCTTGTGGTACTCCAGAGCAAACATTTATTTCATCTGATATGTTACCGTTTAATTTAACAGTCTGGTCTCTGTTACTAAGATAATTTCTAAACCAGTTTAGAAAGGTGGAGCTAAGAGGATGGTTAATCATGCTTTACTGAAATCCAGTAGAATGAGATATGTTACATGAGAGTTATCAATACCTTTAGTTAAATCATTTGATATTTTCATTAACGCAGAGCTAGTACTATGGTGTTTTCTAAATCCTGATTGAATTTCTGGTAGTACATGGTTTGCTTTTAGGGGGTAAATAAGTTCTTGCGATACAGTTTTTTCAAGCAATTTTGACATTGTAGGGAGAATATTGATTGGACGAAGTTCTTTGAGTTCAGTAGCTTTTGGGACTTTTGGTAATGGTAGTACAATTGCTTTTTTCCATATTGTTGGAACAACACCAGTTTCCAGGGAAATATTTATATGTGCCAAAGCTTGCTTGCAATATGGAATTGCATATTTTAACATTTTAAGATTGATGTTGTCTACACCACTGGCATTTGATCTGATAGTATCAAGAGTATTTTCTACTTTATCACCGGTTATAGGATTTATTGTGCTACGAGGGTTAATATTGTTCCGAATGTTAGAAGAATAATAGTTCAGGGTATCTTGGTTTACATTCATATTACCGGCAGATTCAACGAAATATCTATTTATCCCGTTAACATCTTGAAGGGCAGAGTCAATTTCATACGAAGGTTTGGCATGTATATTCCAAGATGAGAAATTTCTCCACAATTTTGCTGGGTTATATTTGTTTATTTTAATTTGGTTTTGAATATATGCCTTTTTTCATTCCTGATTGCAAAGGATAAATAATTTTTAATGTCTTTGTATAAATCTAGGTGAGCTGGTGACTTGGCTATCTTGTATTTTTTTAATGCTTTTCTTTTAAGTTTACTAATCTCTTTGATTGTTTGTGTTATGTAGGGTCGATAGTTCTTAAATGTTTTCTTAACCGCCTCTCAAGTTACCGAAGTAACCCCCTGGAAGATCTCAAGGATCTTGTGCTAGGTAAAGAGAGACGAGGCCCTACAGTTTAATGTGGACTCCGAACCACTCTTGGGGCAATTTTTTTAATGAAAAATTGTTTCGCCTTGCGGGAATTGGACCCACTTCGCTAGACAACTCAGTTTGCTAGCCAGTCGCTTTAACACACTGAGCTAGGGAGCATGCATATCGAACAGAAATGTGATAGCTCTATTTTCTATTTCATGTCTTTAGAAGGAATGAACAGTCTGTCAATGAGATCACCCTACAGAACTACCCCGCCCCATATTATTTTTTCTTTACTCTTGCAGACTCGATTTCATTTATACCTTTTGAAGACAACTTTTTCTTCAGATATAGGTAGATAGTTTATTTACCACAGGATTCATTTCTTACAATGTTCAACTCAAAAAAAGTCAAGAATAATGAATATTTTTAATTTTATTGCCTTTTTATTAAAATCTAGATTCATATCTCTGCTTAAAATGTTGTAATCTGACTTTGTCATAGCATTAGTTAACGCCTCTGATAATTTAGACACTAAAATATTTATATCGCCGGTCGATGGTCGATATATTGTAATTAATACGATACTTAACAAGGCCTAAAAAAAATTAGCAGACCATTTGGACTTTGCGAACTGACTGGCAGACGATTATTTGCCTACCTTATACACTAACTTCTCATTTATTTATGCAATAGATAGCTCAATGTATCATACTTATTTTGTCCCACCTAGTGAAACAAAATTCAAGGGAACATTCAAAATGTTAGATGATATCTAACAATGCGAGAAATAGAGGGTAAATACATGTAAATAGTATTTTTTAAATAAATGCTATAATAAATACTAAAATACTAATTTTGATTGCAATTACCTCAAGTTTGGAATGACCATTAGGAAAACAATCGAATATTACTCTTCTCTGTATGCAGTTAAAAGCAGCTATCCTAATGATTAATTCTGAATTTTTTTCAGATCGTTTCAAATACCGAAGTGTGGGACATCAGAACATTCCACCTCTTAAAAACCGTGTCTGTGTTAAATCAATGTTCTGTTATATTTTCTCCAGTAAACACGGCAATATACGCCATTTCCATGGAACAAGAAATGGATGATGGAGATTCAACTTTTGATTCTAGTTTTAAGACTGTAGACGCTATCGACTATTCTAGTATCGGTAAGAGAAATTTTAAGCAAAATCCGTGTGTATTTTTTTGATGTTATGTTTTGATTATTTCAGCAACAATTGACGTTAAGAGAAGCATTTACGATCTAGCGATTAATCATTACGATACTCAAATAGCGATAGTGGAAAACCAAGGAATGTTCAATTCTGTGCAAGAATCTGTCGTCCGGATATACGATGTGGGAAGGAGGAGAGACGATGAAGATGAACAGGTACAAAATAATTCCCCTTTTCTAGACAATATTGAAGAATCCTGTGATATTTTTGATTTATTATCGTCTTTGTTATTTTTTTTATAATAATTGAATGTTATATTTAGATTATGCAGATTATATATATTTCTTTATTACCTACTCTAATTCAAGCTGGTTTTATTTCAAGTTGTTAATTTATTTTTGAGTTAAATAAATTATTTATTTTATCCGAAGATCGTCTGAAAATTTTGTTCCCTTTAACGTAAATAAATTTTAGTGGCTGAAATTGATCGAGAACATGGATAGTTTAACGGCTCGGCTTATATGGTACAAGTATTTTTGTTTTTAAAATATCTGAAATAAAATATTTTCTCTTTAGGATGAAGAGGAGGAAGACGACGACATGGACGGCAGTGACGACGATAACTCCGATAACGATGGTGAGTTTCGCATGTCTTGTTTTTTTTAATAAACATAGCTTTGTTTGTGGTTTTAAGGTTTTAATTAATTTTTGTTTGATGTTACCAAATTAACACATTCGCTGCGCCCGGCCGCTTACGGGGACGCTCAACTCTATCCGCCTGTGCCATCAACCACTTGCGTGGCCAGTTAACGCACTTTTTTTTTTAGGAAAAACGGGTCACATTTAGAGTAGAGTGTTTTATACAGTTTTACAAAAATAGTGCATATTTTAGTTTACTTTAGACCATTATTACATACAAATAATGAGTTCACAAGATGAAGCAGGGCCGTTGCAGCCAACAGGGCACACTTGCAAAGAACTGGACGTTATATATTTTCTCAAATTAAATAAAACTATTATGATGGCATCTGCGGCCGCACATGTATGTTTAAAGCGGCAGCGAATGTGTTAGAACGTTCTCAACAAAAAAATGTTCTTACGATTATCTTGAAAATGTATACATATATTTTTATTAATGTTCTGTATACGTGGGAAAAATTTGAGCAGTTGTTGCAACACTAAATTTGTAAATATTAACACCTAAAATCACCATTTTAACATACTAATGTCATTTCATTTAATTACAATGAAAATTTTCTTACGATTTTCTTCAAAATATGAGAGCTAGTAGAAAAAGGAGAGATGAATATTATTCTCTAAAAAAATGCAATTGCAATTATAAGGGAGATCCTTTTGTAGGTTGAGAAAGACTGCCTTTTGGGAACGTCCTTATGCCGGTCCCACACATATCAAGCAAAACTGTTTTAGTCAAAAGCGTTTTTGTCTAAACAAGCTCGATGTTGTTATTTCAATGTAAATTCAATTAGAAAATGCACACTTATTAGTCGCGTGCGTTAAAGCATGTTTAATCGCATTTAGTCACAATCAGGCTGTTTGACGTCGATCGCTCCACCCTTGTTTTATAGCGAAACATTTGTCTGTACGCATGTCCCAACACCAACAACTACAGTGTCAACAGTTTTCTTCTTGTTTTGTGCTGCATGAAGTGAAAATGAAAATGGACAGTGAAAGACTCCTTGTATTAACTGGCAATATACCTAGTTTTCTATAATTATTCTACGAACTACAAAACAGTGAGACTAACGGTCAGCCCAAGGGCCCGGTTACCTTGCTTGTATTCTAGGGAGTTACCTTTCGACGAAGTTCTGAACCAGGACGTCTTGTCTGTTCAAAATACTGTGACCAACCACGGATTATGTTGTTGGATAGTTATATACAATTTGGTAGTTGCCGTTTGTGTAATAAATTCAATGATATTTTCTCAACATTCTATGATATTTTACATGAGTATTTAGTTTTAATTTACCACTTAAATTCGATAATGCATGAACATTGACATGATTATTGTCTTCTGTTTTGCATTAAGTCTTATTATTTATCAGAGCAATTGCTACCACACTAATTTCAAACAATCATGCTACCGGCCAATGCTGCAACCATAGTTTCAATAACACGGAAATTTTATTACATAACATAGTTATACCGTCATTATACAATTATCAGTGTTAAAAGATAATTAATTCTTCCAGAGAAGACAAAATAGTTTTTTCATTTTTTCTTTTTTGAGTTATTGGGGTGTATCCACAATTGTCTGTTCACTTTTCTTTCGTGTAGCATTAATCACTGGCAAAAGACTAGTGCTATCTCGGTGGTTTCGTCGTCTGACATGCTTTCTCAAATGGCACGAATAGGTCTTTCTTGTTGGTTTGAAATATTTTGCGACTAATTTTGCTTGATATGTATGCGGCCGCCCGTCTTTCTCAAAACAAAAACGTTTTTGTGAGAGTCAAAAACAGTTTTGTTTGATATGTGTGCGGCCAGCCTTAAGCTGACTCTATTTGCATAATTTAATGAAAAGTAACCGATTCATGATAATTAATAACCAGGGAGCACGAGCGAGCAGTTATGCAATGATGTTCAAACCAGTGTTGGTTCTAGATACACACTATTGTCCACTAACCTCAGATGAATTGTTTTGTTTCATAACATCAGATGTCGTTGATAAATGTTTTATTCTCAGTGTTGTTTCCGATGGCATTTGATTAAAGTAATATCGTAAATTTTATAATCCAAATATTGGAAGAGAATAAAATTGATAAATAAATGATACATTCAATGTTATTTCACTTTGATTCCAATTGCTTTAGATCAATTCTACTGTTTTTATGCAGAAGTGACTGTGAAAGAACATTTTTTAAATTGGCAATTTTATTTAATGCATTAAAACCGCTCTCTCTCTCTCTTCTATTAAAATGTCTTGTAGGTTTTCCCATTCAAATAGAAAGGAAGTGTGATCTGCATAAATAATTTTAATATTATCTACCTCCTTTTCGTAATCTTACAAAAGAATTCCCAAAAATACCCGCAAAAATTTATACTGAAAAACTTCCGAGTCTGAATAAATTTAGCACGACCGTCATAATTCATTTTGTTTGTATCACTTATCTACAAATTAAATGAATCATTACTCTCGCATAGAGGAACCTTTTTGCGAACCTTCAATAGCATCCCTCCCGAAAACAATTGGAGCCTCGATAGTTATATTAAAGTCTCAGTTTTGTCTCAGAATGTCGCTAAGAATCTGTCATTGTGGGCTCCTCCGATGATTTTGAGATACTCAGTATTTATCTTGTACATCCATCTTTACAATGATTACAAAATCGTCATCTCAAATGAGCATAGGAGATGATGTGATCTTCCTCGATGGGGAGCCCTGCACATACCTGTGTTGCATGTTGTAAGGTAACGGCAAAATGTTGTGACTAATTTTAGTATTAAATCAAATTAACTCAATATTGATTGATGTATTATAATAAATATTTATCTGTAGTTGTCGCAAAGCCTACAGATAAACACATACTATAATATACTAATCTTCTGTAGATATCCCACTCATATATTTATTAGACCAATAATGCCAATTTATAATATGTTGTTAAGCCAAGACTCTAACGTACTCGATACCTTATGCGCATGTACCGATCCCTGACAGATAACTAAATCAGGATGCGTATTATCATTTTCGTCGAATATATGAACTTTTAATAATGTATGACACAACTGAGTACATCTGCAATTTGATAATACGCATACACCAACCATGAATGTGGACCGCCAAATTTTGGCGCATGAGTAGAAGTTTTTCGGTACACTAAGCTTTGGTCTAATTTTACTGCAAAGGAGTCTAATAAGTATATGATCCCACTATATAAAGGCGGGGATGTAGAAAACCTATCCAACCACCGGCCCATATCATTAATTTCCACACTACTTAAAATTATGGAAAAACTAATAAAAAAAGGGTTATTGAGTTTTTGTTATCTGTCAATCAATTTGGCTTTCAACGCAATAAAAGCACTAATAACTCCTCCCTAAATATTGTTTACTCCAAACTAAATGAAGAGGAGATCGCTGCTGCCAAATTCTGAGATCTGTCAAAAGCCTTTGACTGCGTTCAACACGGAATATTGCTGCAAAAAGTGTAGCGCTATGGTTTCAGGGTCAGTACCCTTGAATAGTTTAAATATTATCTGTCAGGCCTTAAGTAAATTGTTAAAAATCCAAATAAGTTCGATGAACTTAACATAAACTGTGGGGTACCTCAAGGCTCTGTTCTTGGTCCAATTTCATTTTTATTATTCAGGGTGGGGCAATAGTACGTCGAACCTCGATATCTCGAGCTCTACGATAGCTAGAAATTTTTTTAAAAATTTCAAGTAAACTAGATAAAAAATTCTATAACTGGAAATTATTTTCGAATATACAGGGCGAGCCAAAACGAAATTCCAGGACCAAGTGCCTTTTTTTAAATGGAATGCTATGTATATCAGTACATTTTTTGAAGCCTCTTTCTAGGCTCTATTCATTTAATAATCTTTATTTCCATCAGACTTTTACAAGTATTGGAATTGTCATGTATATTTTCGAGTTATCATCATCATACCATTGTACATATCCTCGTTTGTTCTAAATTTATCAATATTATTTTTACAAATAAAATCAACAGGTATATGTACAAGGTGGCTGATGTCATTAACTCCAACATTTTGAATAATGGCTTACTAGGCTCTCGGTTGTTTTTCCCAAGCATATATCGTATAATATTCTTTTGAGCGATAAACACATTTCTGGCATGGACACTAGACCCCCCAGAATATTAAACCATAACTAAGTATGGACTGCACAAGGGCAAAGTAATAGACCCTTAACACATCAAGATCGACAGAAGATCGTATGTTTCGGACCGAGTAACATACTTTGTTAAGCTTAGATATTGTTGAGTTAATATGGTATTCGAAAGATAGTTTTGAATCGACCACGACCCCCAGGAATTTTGTGTTATTTGCGACAGGAATAGATTTTTCTCTAAACTTCAAGTAGATGCTTGAATCTGGGGTTTTATTACTAAATTGGATAAGTACAGTTTTAGCTCCATTTAGGATAAGTGAGTTGTCACGACACCATTTATCCATTTTATTTACCACAGTTGTACCTTTGTATGATGTAGCAGTAGTATCTCTGGTAGATATTACACAGGAGGTATCATCAGCATACTGATATATGGAATGTAATGCCAAGTTCTGAGGTAATTCGTTGACATACAATAAAAACAATAAAGGCCCCAATACCGAACCTTGGGGTACCTCTGTAGTTATCTGTCTTGGTTTAGAATAGGTGGTAGTCATGTTATTACCCTCTTTCGTACTAATACAAACTCTCAGGGTTCTGTTAGAAAGGTAAGACCTAAAGAAGTTTAAAACTATACCTCTAATTCCATAGCACTCCAATTTGTACAGCAGCAGTGGTTAAGTGTATCAAATAACGCTTTCGATAAATCAAAGTAAATACCTGAGACACATTCGCCTCTATCCAGACATCCTGCAGTATAATTAAGACTGTCATATATTGCCCCTTCAGTTGATCGTCCCTGTATAAAACCATGTTAAAATTGAGAAAGTATATTAAATCTTACCAGAAACATAAAAAGACGTTTATACACAAGTTTTTCGATAATTTTGGAAAATACTGATAATAAAGAAATAGGCCTATAATTTTTAGCTGTCGATCCGGACCCTTTTTTATAAATGGGTATAATTTTAACATTTCTATATTAGCATTGAATATCTCCCAACCACTTGGATGAGGTTTTATTGCTTGTCGAATAACGAAAACAGCAAAAAATTGTACAAAAAAACGTTACAGTAAAGTACCAGTTAAATACTATTTACTCATTTCAATGGATTGGAAGAAATGGTTCCACTAAATGGCCTCATTTCAAAATTGCATAAAGACGTGTGTCAATCAAAATGGGCAAAAAGCCGAACACCTATTATACATTTTTCTAATGAATTATTTGAGAGAACTTTTTTTAAGTTTATTCTTGAATTTGAACGTATTTATTTATAAAACGAAAATGGTTGCAATTAACCATAGGGAAGTTCTTACAAAATATGTTCGTTTTTCATTTCTACACCACTTCGCCGAAAAAAATATAGGGTGTTCCATTTGAAAAAATTGAGGAAATTCAATTTAAAATGTTCTTAATTGAAGAATAATTTTTGGCCACCCTGTACATTTTTAGGAAATGAAAATGATTCAAAAACATTAATTAGATGTCTCGTAACTGGTATTCACATAAGTTTTTCTTAAAACCCATAATTGTTACTGTGGTGATTTTTTTAATATCCATCTGTAGATTGTATTATTTCAACAAAAAAATTCATTACATTCAAGTGATTGGGAAATATTCAATGCTAATATAGGAATTAATAGAGCCTAGAAAGAGGCTTCAAAAAATGTACTGATATATACATAGCATTCCATTTAAAAAAAAGACACTTGGTCCTGTAATTTCGTTTTAGCTCGCTCTGTATGTTCGAAAATAGTTTCCAGTTATAGACTTTTTTATCTAGTTTACTTGAAATATTTTAAAAAATTTCTAGCTATCGTAGAACTTGAGATATCGAGGTCCGACACACTATTGCCCCACCCTATATATTTACCCTATTCGGCGACGATATCACAATATTGTGGCATAGCAAGGAAAAAAATATTCTGCATGAAAGCATATGCAACGACATTAAGAAAGTCATAGGCTCGTGTGATTAGAACTTATTGTCGTTAAATATAGGGAAAACAAATTTAATAACTTTCAGCTATAATCTGCCAGATATTAATCTATAGAACTGTGTTCTTTAAAACGAAACATACTTGAAATTTTTAGGATTGAATATTGTCTGTGAATTAAAGTTTAGAGAACATATTACTGGTTTAAATAGTAATCTAGCATCGAGATGCTATGAGTGGTTTCCAATGAATTAGGTTACTCAGCTGTCAAAGTTATATATTTTTCATTAATCGAATCATACCTGAGCAATGGAATTGCCTTTTGGGGCGTATATAGTAAATTCTTCGTGCAACAAATATTTGTATTACAAAAGCGTGCCATTAGATATCTGAGTAGGGCTAGGGCTCAGGACTCTTGCTACACTACACTTATCCATCTTATCTACTTATCTTATTTACAGTGGTCCTAAAATGTATAATTACTTACCAAGCCATATTAGGGACATAGTCTCCAATCAGGGTTTCAAAGTCGCAGTGAAAAATTTACTTATTGAAAAACTCTATTATGAATTAAAAGATTCTACATTCTGATGTAGATATATATGTTTCTAATATTTGACTGAAAAATGTGATTGTAGTTTGTTAAGTGATAATTATTAAATATTAATACTAGGAGTTGATAATTATTGTCCATCTGGTTGTAACTTTTAGTTTCTTTTTTTTTTAAGTGTTGAACCACTTAAAGTTTAATGAAATTTCAGATTATAATAGAGGACATGCAAAATCATTTACAGTAATTTTTTGTAAGTAGTCACTGGGAATATAATTTTTTTCTGATTATTATTATTTAAAAGGTTAAAGAAAATGAAGTGGATATTAAATATTATTCCCCTTAATAGCATTCACTGGTTTTTATCTACTTTTCTGTATTTATATTTTATTATTTGATAAAATCACCATATTTTATATATGTCTTTAGGTCTCTCTTGAACTATTCAATTTAGGTATATCTAAAAAAACTAGTTGCATAGTTTTGTCATTTCGTTACTTAAATAACAATGTAGTTATTTACAGGACTTTTTATTGGGGGCAGATGCTTATCTGGGTATACCCTTTATTATCCTATCTCAGTATGTCGAATTTAATGCTAATAAGATATAAATTTTAGTGGGTTAAATAAATCGTCGAAGGAAAAATGATTTAAACTAGAATAATCATGTACCATGCCTTTTTAAAAACGTATGAATATAAAATTTAGCTAGACTTGATGTTATTCATATATGTATATTTGACGGGCAACGCAAAATAAGATGAACAGATTTTATCATGTCCAAAGCTTATTTCTGCTTCTAAACTTAAGTCATTTCTTCCCCGGCACCGTCACAATGGGTATATGAATAACTTTTTCTAGAACTACTAAATATTTCAGAACAAATGGTGTTTGATTTAGATGGCGACAACAATGATAACAATGACAATAATGAAGATGATAATGGGGACGAAGACGATGATAACGACAATGACTCTAGTGATTCGGAAAGTTGGACTAGTCTTTCAAGTGGTGGAAACGAAAGCTCAATCGGGACAGAATCCCTACTAGGTGATCTGCTTTTTGAGTATTAATTAAGAGAAAAGTCAACGGATTCTTGTGATGAATAATATTAGTAATTCTTGAATGTTCATGTACATATAAATTATTTACATAATTTAGGACCGCCAGTTACTGACGTGCAATAGTGGAAAAACTCAATCAGCACAGTTCTTATTTATAATATAATTTTATACAAAAATACCGAGTAATATTGTTTCTCATTTGAATTTCTATTTCTCTTGTGTTCATGATATGTTGTGACACAAAAATTGTATTTTTTAACATTGTAATAGTAATCTGTACATAGACTAAGATAATGTTATTAAATTTAGTTGTGATTTATTTTACATACTTGAGTTTCTTAAGTATATCTAATTATTTGTAAGTAAAACAAATGAAGTGTTTTATTTTTAGCAACCATAATTTCAGGTTTCTATAATTGAGGAATGTATAAGAGAAGCGTTAGTACCAGGTACTACTACTTTTTACAGGGTGCCCAGCAACCAGCTAGGAAGACATTAAAAAGTCAGGGAAATCGCAAAAATCAACAATCGTTGGGAATTTTTATTAAAATTCTGGAAAGGAATGGCTTAAATTTTTTAAATGTTGTTTTATTCGATAATAGGGAATATATTGGAAAAAATTAAAATATCAATGAAATGTATCATTTTTACTTAACTCCTTTTGGTACAGATGAGTCTTCCTCAAAACAACAGAAATTTTTTAGAGGTGGCGCAAGTGGGACTTTTTGCAAATATTTCGAAAAATGAACGTTTTAGCTAAATAATGTCCAGAAATCTTTTTAAAGTTCATAAAATGTCTGTTAATTTGAAATTTTCAAGTTTGTCAAAGCGATAAATATTAACCAAGATGATAGTGTGTTGAATTTATGACCTTTTTCATTCCTTTTTACTTTCTAAATTACATAGATAAGAAAATCTTTATCAAGCAGGTATCTAAACAATATAATACAATAAAAGATATACAGTATCGTGAATATCTTAATAACGTTATGATTTTTTAATGAAGGCTATACTGCAGTGAAAAATGTCTATAGCATCTTGCCGATTGTGGGAAGATGTACATATTCCATGTAATGGGGAAAACTTCTTTACATTAGTTCTGGGGGTCTAGATGAAAAGTTGTCCATTCACATACTGATAACTTCGGTACATGAAAATTCAACATTGACAGAATTTGGGGACAGTCGACGATGTTGTTTAATAATTTATACAAAAATATAATTTGACATTTTCCTCTCCTAATCTGCAGGCTATCTAGGGAAAAATCTGTCAAGCAAATCTGAGTTAGGCACACCTACCTGCTTTATAAAAGCAACATTTTAGAAATGTTCGCTGGACTCTTTCCAGAATTTGAATATTATAAGGAGGACACCAAATAATTCAGGCATCCTCAAGTTGTGATCTTACAAATGCAAAGAATAGCAACTTGATACTATAGACAGACATAGATATAGAGATATTCCGTTTCAATTCATATATATAATGTATAAAACAGGTCACACAAATTACATGTTAAAAAAAAATTTACATAGTAAAAATAGACAAACAGATATAAATTATTATTAGCCTTTACTCGAGTCCGAGTATAAAAATGTTACAGTCGATAGATTGTGTGTAATGTAATGCGCTTTAGAGCTTTCACGAAGACACGCACACGATTCATTTGTGATCTCCAGTATGCGGATGACTGTGCACTTTTAGCCTCTACGCCGGAAGAGCTTCAAGAACTTTTAGATGTGTATGCCTAGAGCTATGATTCCTTGGGACTTAAAATCAACGTTGGAAAGACTAAGATTATGTCAACTCCTCATCAAGTGAACCAAATAGACATTACACTTAACGGAAATTCTCTTGAAGTGGTGGATCAGTTCAATTACTTAGGCAACGTTGTTAATGACAAAGCAAACATGGACAGCGAGATTCGCAATAGAATTAACGCTGCATCTAGAGCACTCTGGGGACTTAGAGAGAGAGTATTTGACAACCACGACCTTGCTTTGTCAACGAAAATGGCTGTCTACAGAGCAGTTGTCATTCCAACACTGCTATATGGATGTGAAAGCTGGGTCACTTACCGTCGTCATGTGAAAGAATTAGAACGTTTTCAGCAAAGACACCTCAGAAGTATGATGAAAATCCGTTGGTTCCATCACATATCAAACGTGGAAGTACTCAGGAGAGCAAACAGCCTTCCAATTGAGGTGCTTATTTCAAGAGCACGCCTAAGATGTGCAGGTCACGTTCATCGTATGCATGATAATCGCCTTCCTAAATGTACACTTTATGGTGAATTGCTAAGCGGTAGAAGAAGGCGTGGCGGTCAACGAAAGAGGTTCAAAGACGTTCTCCATGAAAATCTAAAATCCTGCGGTATTGCAGACGAGCAATGGGAACAACTTGCAGCGGACAGAACCGAATGGCGAGGGGTTGTGGCCAGCTATCAAGGAAATGTTGCTGCAAGAAGGCCGAATCCAAGACCTAACCAGGTCTATGTTTGTCCTGACTGCGGTCGACATGTGCTCTCCCCAATTGGCCTCTATAGCCATAGTCATGTGCACCGTAGATGAATGGGAATTACAATAGACTACACCTTTTACTTGCTTTTATATTGTACACAATCTATCGACTGTAACATTTTTATACTCGGACTCGAGTAACGGCTAATAATAATAATTGTGTGTAATAAAAAATAAGTAATAGGTGTAGTCTATTGTAATTCCCATTCATCTACGGTGCACACGATTATGGCTATAGAGGCCAATTCGGGAGAGCACATGTCGACCGCAGTCAGGACAAACATAGACCTGGTTAGGTCTTGGATTCGGCCTTCTTGCAGCAACATTTCCTTGATAGCTGGCCACAACCCCTCGCCATTCGGTTCTGTCCGCTGCAAGTTGTTCCCATTGCCCGTCTGCAATACCGCAGGATTTTAGATTTTCATGGAGAATGTCTTTGAACCTCTTTCGTTGACCGCCACGCCTTCTTCTACCGCTTAGCAATTCACCATAAAGTGTACATTTAGGAAGGCGGTTATCATGCATACGATGAACGTGACCTGCCCATCTTAGGCATGCTCTTGAAATAAGCACCTCAATTGGAAGGCTGTTTGCTCTCCTGAGTACTTCCACGTTTGATATGTGATGGAACCAACGGATTTTCATCATACTTCTGAGGTGTCTTTGCTGAAAACGTTCTAATTCTTTCACATGACGCCGGTAAGTGACCCAGCTTTCACATCCATATAGCAGTGCTGGAATGACAACTGCTCTGTAGACAGCCATTTTCGTTGACAAAGCAAGGTCGTGGTTGTCAAATACTCTCTCTCTAAGTCCCCAGAGTGCTCTAGATGCAGCGTTAATTCTATTGCGAATCTCGCTAAATATTAATTTGATGAATTAAAATGCAAATATTCTTGGATCGAGTAAGGTTCAATGTTGCATACATATTGGAAGGTTTGTTTAGTAAAACGCTTAAGATTGACGTTATCCTTTATATCAATGGGAAGTGCATTGAAAGATTTCAGAGCTGCATAAGCTGGTCCTTTTTCAGTGAGTGTCAGTCGGTGCACTGGATAGGCATAGTTGCATTTGTGCCTGGTATCATACGTGTGATTTATGTTCACATCAAGGAACTCAAGATTGTTCCTGTGTAGATATACTAAACAAGAGTAAATGTATAAACCAGGTATTGTTAATAGTCTATTTTTCCTGAAAACGCCTCTGCAAGACTCTTGATATTTAATTTTAAAAATCACTCTTGAGTGCCCTTTTTTGTAATTTGAAAATTTTATGAAGCTCTGTTGAGCCACCCCAAATTTCACTACCATATTTGGCTGTGGAGAGAAAATTCACATAGTACACTGTTAGCAGAACAGAGACGTTGAAAGAATGCGATAAGACTGAGGGTGAAACATGATTTATTTAATTTATTGATTAAATCGTCAACGTATATGAACCATTTGATGTTATTATCTAGGGTTACACCCAACAGTTTTGTTGACTTTAGTGTTGAAACTGGTACCACATCGGTTAGATGTTTCGCTACTTGGACATTTGATCTATCGGTTTTAAAAACTACACAATTGGTTTTGGATTCATTTAAAACAAGATTATTGAAGTTAAACCAGTGTTTTACGCTGCACTAGGTCTTCTCTAACATAACTGTAATCTCTTCAAGATTTTTGCCCATTATCAACAAATTGGTAGGATCAGCATAATTGACGATTTTTACTTTTGCGTTTCTATCTAATACATGGATTAGATCATTAATAGAAATTATAAAAGTAGCGGCCCAAGTACGCTACCCTGGGGTACGGCGTAGTTGTATTCTCAGAGTTTGGATTCATATTTCTCTCCTTTACTTATGATGCGGATTCTTTGTTTTCTGTTTAGCAAATAGGACGCGAACCGATGCAAACTAACACTTCTAATTCCAATTTTTTCTAATTTAATTAAAAGTTTATCATTGATTTAGACTGTCAAATGCCTTGGAAAGGTCCAGGAAAAGTCCGCAAACAATTTCCTGCCTATCCAGCGCACTCAACACTGTTTCAACAAAATTAAAAAGGGCTGCTGTTGTTGATTGATTTTTTCTAAAGCCATGCTGAAAGTCATTGAAAAATTTACATCTATTGAAAAATAGCAGCAATCTGCTGTGCATGCTGGTTTCCAGGATTTTCGAAAAAACCGACAAGCTCACGGGACGGTAGTTGCTTAAGTTATTTACATCTCCCTTTTTATGCAAAGGTACTATGATTGCCGTTTTCAATATATCAGGAAAAATTCCTTGAGACAAGGATGCACTAAAAATATTTGCCAGAGGTGTTCCTATAGTTTGTATACATTTTTTCAATAAATTTGTTGATATACCATCGAAACTGCTAGAGCTTTTCAATTTGAAGTTTTTAACAATACTACATATTTCTACTTCTGAAGTAAGTTATACAAACATAGATTCTGTGCTGGATGTAATTAAGCTGCCATAGTCAGTTGCAGCATTATCTGTCTCTAAATTCTTTAAAAGTTTAGGAATAGCATTAGAGAAGAACATATTGAAATTGTCCGCCACGGTGTGTGGATTACCCATCGGTAACTTCGAGTTGTTATTATTATTATTACCTATGGTAAGTGATTAGGTTCCACATACATTTGGTTTTATTGTTGGAGTTATTGATCATTTTCTCAACCTTTAGCCTTCTTTAATTTATCACAATAAAGTCTTTTGACATGACTGTATGCCGGCCTATACTCGGCTTTATTGCTGCTTATATTTTCTGAAAGTCCAAGCTGATCTCTTAAATAACGCAACTGAGGCGTAAACCAGTCTGATTTGCGGGATTTCCGGATCATCCGCTTAATTAGTGGAAAGTTAGTGTTAAAGCTGTTTTTTATTTTTTCTAAGAAAATGTTGGTTTTCTCATCCACAGAATCGGTGTTGTATACCCTAGACCAGTCCGTACTATCTAAATTAGAAACAAATTTATTTACATTATCATCATTGTCGGCTTATTTGCTCTTATTATAAATGAGAATAGTTGCGCCCTATGATCAGATATAAGAGATTGCATAACCTGGGTTTGATGATCATAGGACATATTTGTTATTACATAGTCAATGATTTTCTTACTCCTTGGTGTTATTCTGGTAAAGTCCTTGACTGTCACGTGCATCCCAAAAGATTCAAGTAAACTTGACAGATTTCTTTTATCAGTGCTTTTTCAAGCATAGTCTATATTCCAGTCACCTATTAGAATAACAGCTTTGTTACTAATGGTAGTAAAATCAGCTGAGTTTCAAATAATAAACCCCAGAGCTTTAAAGCAATCTGAAGTTAAATTGCTAACAGGATGAGTAAAGGAGAGCTTTCAATCAAAGATCACACCTAAATCATGAAGAGTTTCAGGCCTATTTAAAAGTATGTTATCCAGAGAATAATTCAATATATAAATAAATCACACTTCCTTAATTTTATCAACATTGGAGAATTATACGATCCTCACTATTTTTAATATTGCAATCTATTTTCAAATGATCTGCGTAAATTAGACAGTTAACCTTTAAGTTACAAGTTATACCATTATGGATAAATCAAAAAGTAGAAGGTAAAAAAATAACAAATCCAGTTTTGCACCTTTTTCCGCCCCCTGAAACGTTACTTAAATTAACAGAAAACGCAAATTTATAATAATTTTTTTTTTTAATTCCGAAATTTATGTAAACTTTGGAGAACATTATAATAATTATTAGATATCTTCTGTCAAGTTTGCACCCTGCTACGATGACCGGAACATTGCAAATAGTTGTTGTATACTTTGATATATTTTGTCGAGAAAATTGCGAAAGTTATGCAAATGATTGTTTATATGGCAGACCCGCTTGTAGTTTTGCATAACTTTTTTTATGCTGGAAGATTTTTTCAGAATATTTTATCTGGCACGGCCATGGTAAATAACAACATCATACCACAGAAATTAAACAACCCCATTTCCAGAAGCCAGAGGCTTGTGCGGAAGGGGGTTACACATTGAAAAAACGCGGACACTTTTCCTCCGACAGTGCCGGAGCCGGGATTCGAACCCGGTGGCGCGATATCCGTGTGACTAATCGCGATTGCCACCTCGCGCCTTAACCAACACGGCTCTCGACCAGAACTATTTGTAATGTTCCGATCATCGTAGCAGGGTGCAAGCTTGATAAAAGATGTCTAATAATTATTAAAATGTTGTCCAAGGTTTGCATAAGCTTCGGAATTTCTTTCAAAAGTTATTACAAACTCACGTTTTTTGTTAATTTAACAAAATATTCCGGGGAGCAGAAAAGGGTGCAAAACCGGATTTGTTATTTTTTTACGTTCTCCAATATTGTCTCAAAATTTGAAAACTTTTGCAATTTTTCATGTCTTTTTTACTCTAATATGACTGGGGTAAGTGCCGGATTAACCTCAAGGCAATGAGGCCCCCATCAAGTTGGCAATAAGGCCCTCATCAACTTGCCTTTTGAAAATTTAAAATATTACAAATGAAAAAATGAATTGTGAAAATCTTTTGGGGTTAGATCTAAGTGTATTAAAGAAAACTACTTTATCCTCAGGGCAATTAATATTTGGTTTTCCGTGTGTAGTATAGTCAAAAATTTTTTTGCCGCACTTCCTTATAGTCTACACCCCCATATTGAAAAATTCGTTGACTGGACTATTATCTTTGGTAAGATTAAAATACCATCGACAAGCAGTATAATCAACAAATGGTCAAGTTCGATGACCACAGCAAAATCTGAAGGAAACTACTTCATTGATGTTAGGTTATCAATAATGAAAATTTAAAATGTTTTCGTGTATAATTTATTTTATGGCAGATACATAAATATCAAATGAAACTATGTACAAAATGTTTTCTTCTATATTTTTTTCTTTTAAATATCAAACTAAATTTAAATTAATTAAAATAGCAGTCAATATGTATCCTCGTGCATGACTTGGTAATTACCTAATATTTAAGTAGTTCTTCTTTGTCTTTTACAAAATTAAATAACATCCAAAGGATACAATTTAGGTAGTAAAAATGCAAGTATCTATAAAATATTATCACGTTATTGTTAAAACTTAGTGAGAGAGCTTATACATACAAGAACAGCATATTAGTTCATTTTTTACTAAAATTTAACTTCTGTTACGAATAGTGATCTATGATGTAGTGAATCCATTGTACATAATTAAATACTGTAGTATAAATTCCATATTTATTCCTCCTCCCACAGCCATCTCCAAAACTGGTGATTCCTTGGACACTATAAGCAGTTCTTGAATATTTTTTTGACGGGCACATGAGTCCTCCCCCGCTATCACCTGCACAGGTATCTGCCTTTCCAGACGTCCATCCGGCACACACCATATTGTCGCTTATTAAAAATTGCTTATAGGATTTTCTGCAAGTCCTTGAATGGACCACTGGTAGCTGGAAAAAGTTTGACTTGATAAAAACAGAGTAGAAGATTATCATGTTCTGTTGATTTGCTAGAATATTCATGTGACAATTTTTATTTATATATGTGCGTTTCGTCAAACAAGATGGCATCATCCAGATACAATAAAAATCTAACATTAACAATCTCCTGACGATGTCAACTTGATGGCGAAATGTAGGTTCAACGTGGTGTTTAAAATATACTTAAGCTTAGAAACAACGGTTATTTATTTGAAAATCTCCTACCTTGGCCTCATGCAATATTGGAATCCCATATTCATCATTTGTATGGATTTTGCCCCAGCCCATAACAGAACACAACTGGCCGGGTTTGGGTCTCTTGATTGGCAGGCAAGCAAATGGTGTTCGCACCGGCCTGGGCAACATTAAAAGTGCAATGTCGTTATCAACAGTTTTATAATCAAACTTAGGATGAGGAAACATTTTTGAAACGGTCATTTCAATGTCGCTTCCATCTGTGGCTCGGAGATCGTGTGCATTCAGTCTTACACGTAAATATTTTCTAATGCAGTGGTTAGCAGTCAGTACCCATCTAGAAGCTATTAAGGTGCCTCCGCAAAATACATCCTGAAATAAAAATGTGGTGTGTTATAAAGCATAAAATGCCACTAATGATGAAATTTACTTCTAATACACAATATTTTGGTGTTTCAAACGACGATGCGATACGAGTATAATATCACATTTTAGTTAATTTTAAACGCTTCAAAATTTGCTACATTTTTTATTAGGTATATCGTCACCAACTTTCATATCGCACGCTCACACATTTACGTAATAAATCATTCACAAAAGATCTTTTAGGTCGAAGCAAAGTAAGGCTTAGAGCCAAGCCGACCACCTGACATAACGACCAACATTAAATCACAGTCGTCACATATTTATATGGAATATTTAAAGGTTTTTTTACTCACAAGATGAATTCTGCATCTGTTTACAACATTATGTAGTACGTAGAAATAGTTAAATATTTTGTGCAAGTTCGCATTTCAATAAAATGTAAAGCTATAATTTTGTAGTCTTAAGACCTAAACTACGTACATCATACGGTTCAATTTGTTTATACTTTCCATGGTAGTATACACTGGTATACACATTCACGACTCGCTGTAGTGTGTGACTGCATACATTCGGGCGCTTTAACTAGTCTTGACTTCACCACTACTCAGGTCCATTTTGGTCAGCTCTATTATATCCTAGCCTGGACGATAGCCACGTTGGTTAAGGCGCAAGGTGGCAATCGTGATTGTCGCGCCACCGGGTTCGACTCCCGGCTCCGGCACTGTCGGAGGAAATGGTTGTATATCCGCGTTTTTTCAGTGTGTAACTCCCTTCCGCGCAAGCCTCTGGCTTCTGGAATTGGGGGTTATCTATTTTTTGTGGTGTTTATTTATTTGGAAATGAAAGAGACCAATAAAAGTCCATGGTAGATGAATGATGTAAATCCTCTAAAAACATAGGCGGTGCTTACAAGTAACATTAAATATTTCCTTGTATTTGTATTAGTAATATGTATTTTTAAAGTAATTTAATTGTAAATACCCGTACTATGACAGCTCTTGGATAAAACTACTTCCTTGGGTTTTAAGAAGTGAATTCTTTCATATTGTCTTTGCTTTTGCCCATGCCTCATTTGTATGCGTAACCATTCGGCCAAGCATCATAGCCGGAGTTAATGTTGGATTCACCCTTACACAACGTAAGATCACGAGACATTGGAACCATATATTATAATGTATAATTACTGTGATTGATTTATTACTCTCGCTCGCTCTCTCTCTAAAATAATCAAGCAACTGTTCGTACACAGAAAGTTCCAACAATTTCTCATGAGCATCCTGGCCATTCAGTAAAACAACTTTAAGTGGTCTATTTCTGTCTTTATTAAATTTTCCTACCCGGAAAACACTAATTTTTGTCAAATCCACTTCGATATTTTCCAGAATATTTTTACAGAGTTTTTTCCTCCTTCATTCCTCTTAGCATGCGTATATAGTTCCAGCAGGTTCTTTAATGTTAAGAATAATTATGCTAGATGCTCTCCTTTGCCTTTTAGAGATCTCGGAGATTAATGTTTCATTAATATATAATTTAATATAATTTAATACCTTGCAGGCCATTTTCATTATGCCAATTATTGACACATATTTATTTTCACTAGCTAGTATAATAATGTAATATTAAGCGTTTTGTAAGCCATTATACAAATTCTACATAAAATTTCACTAAATATATAAGTCAAATCACGATCAAATCAGTTATATGAAGATTGATTAGATACACCTTGCTTAAATTTAATTTTACAGCAATTGTACCTACTCATAATGGTCTCTAAATAAAATAAACAAAAAGAAATTAAGACCAAATCCCTCGTTTACAATAAGATATCCTACGGTGTTTGCGATCCAAGTAGGCTTTGATTGTTTTAACTGTCACCATGGTCTGCTTCTCCAACCGAGCGCTGAAATTTTTACGCCAAAATCAAGTAGGTGTCAACAATACACGCGCCAATATCCATTGGCTGGATGTCGGTCTCGATAACTAGGGCCGAGTAGGACTATTACTCTTTGCACCTAGATTATCTCTGTAGACCTGGACCGGCCTTCGTGATAGGTGGGCCCGCGTACTTCTACCAGACCCAGCTCACAAATGTGAGATGTGTCGTGGTATTTTCTGCGGACCTCCCCTGGTCCTGGCTGTTGAACCTCGCTGGCTGAGGTCTCTTCTGGCGCTCTTCTTGTCTTGATGTTTTCTTTCTTCGCCAGCTTGTCACCCCCGGGGGTAGTCATCGGTCGAGTTGGGTTTAGGAAGTTTTGGCTGGGACTGACTGCCGGTACGTAGGACATCAATTGATATCCTACCCCGGATCGTCGGAAAGGTAAGGATGAGCTGTGTAGCTCGGGAGTGTGGAGACCTAAGTGCTTCTTTTAGCACTTTCGGTCTCCACGGAGCAGGTAGGACAACGGGCGTTGGACGGTATGTTGTCCGACGCCCGCAAGGAGGTTGGGTTAGGGTTGAAAACGTCATGTCTCTGGTAGTGGTGGTCCGTCCTGGCGTATCTGAAACAGATCTGTTAGCGGGAAATAAAGGTTATACTTACCCGTTGTCCAGTAGCTGAACCCTCGGTCGCTTGTGCCTCGGGGCGTCGGCGGGGTCGTAATCAGTGGCCTGTCTGATCAGCGGGTTCCCATGCTCCTCGGCTTGGGCGTACAGCTTCTTCGCTCGTTCCCGGATGACTTCAGTGACCGTGGTGTACTCCAGGTCTCTGACGATGTCTGCGGTTCTCACGTACCATGGGGCGTCAACTACCGTCCTGAGGGCGATGTTCTCCACTGCCTGGATTCTCTTCATGTAGGACTTCGCCTGGTAGCCCCACGCTACCGAGGCGTACGTCAGCTGCGGCCTGATGAGGGTCTTGATAAGCGTGAGCTTGTTCCTCAAGTTAAGTCGGCTCCCATTTCCCGTCATTGGGTAGATTAGGGCTCTCGTACGTCGGGCCTTAGCTGTGATGGCGTCCGTGTTTTGTCTCCATGTTAGGCTTCTGTCCATGACCACGCCAAGGTATTTGACGGTGTCGTGCCATTGGATGTCCTCGCCGTTCATGGAGACGTGTCCTGTGGGAATTTCTTTCCGCACTCGTCTGAAGAGGATGGCTTGGCTCTTGTCGGCGTTGACTGCGACTTTCCACATCGTGCACCATTCTTCCAGGAGTGTGGCCGCTTCCTGGAGTTTTCTGGTTGCGTCTCTAGCCTTCCAGGATCTGGCAATCAGGGCGGTATCGTCTGCATACAGGGCTAGGGCTGTATGGTCGGTCCGGGGGAGGTCCGAGGTATAGATGGCGAACAGGTGCGGTGACAGCACCGATCCCTGTGGAACTCCCGCCTCCACGGTCCTGTAGGTGGAGAGTTGGTCCGAGATTTTCACCCTTAGCTGTCTGCAGTGTAGGTAGGATCTCACTAGTTTGACGAGTTCGATGGGGTAACCCATACTCATCATTTTAGCTAAGAGACCGTCGTGCCAGACCGTGTCGAATGCTTTGGCGACGTCTAGGAACAGCGCCGCGGTGACTTGACGCTGGTTGAACCCCTTGGTGATCTCCTCAGTGAGGCGAAGCACTTGGAGTTCCGTGGAATGTCCTGTTCGGTATGCGAACTGTTCATCCGGGATGATGTTCAGCTCTTCTGTCTTCTCTGTTAGCCTCTTCAAGATGACCCGTTCTGCAACCTTGCTCATGGCTGGGAGGAGGCTGATGGGCCTGTAAGAAGACGGGAAAATTAGGTCTTTCCCTGGTTTAGGGATCATAATGACGTCGGCCTTTTTCCACCTGGCTGGAAAGTGCCGTAACCTTAACATCGCGTTTACGATGTTGACTAGCGCCGCAACTCCTTTCCTGGGCAGCTTTTTGAGAGCGATGTTTCCTATGTTGTCACATCCCGGAGCTTTTCTCGGCTTTAGGCTCCTCAGGATTTCCTTGACTTCCTCGGGGGTAGTCGGACGGATGTGGTTGTCATCTGGTAGGCGACGGATCCTTCGTACTCTGCGTTCGACGTCGTCCACCCAGTCCTCGTCTTCGTCATCGAGCTCGTTCTCTCTGCACTGCAGTTCTAAGCTGTCGGCGAACGCCTCGGCTTTTTCCTGGTTAGTGTAGACGATCCCTCGCTCTCCGTGAATCGGGCGCATAGGCTTCCTTCGGTTTCGCAGGGCACGTTGTGTGTTCCACATGCTTCTGTCCTGTGGATCCAGTGACTCAAGGTGGCGTTGCCACCCCTCCTGACGGTGTTCCTGGAGGGCGGCTTTCACTCTTCGGCTGAGGACATTGTACTCCCTTCTGTCGGCGGGGAGCCTGGTCCTCTGAGCCCGTCTCTTGGCGCTCCTTCTGTCCCTTATCAGCTGTCTGGTGACCTCTGGGAGGTTTGCCATCGGTGCTGGGTGCCTTCTTACTTCTATTTCCGTCGTGCTGGCCCTTATCGCTTCCAGGATCTGCTCCTCTAGGGTAATGATGGCCCTCTCAACGTCCTCCACGGTTTCTAGCCTGGGAATTTGTGCGATGTACTGCTGCAGATGCTGCCGGTACGATTCCCAGTCCGTTCGTCTCTTCGTGAAGGTGGCGTTGTCCTCACTCGCCTGTCCTCCTAGGGTTAGGAAGATCGGGTTGTGCTCGGTAGATCCCTCCGTTCTGGTGGTGATCTCTGCCTCGAAGGTCATCTCCTTTAGGATCGCGATGTCCAGTACGTCTGGCCTGTGTCTGCCGTTGTCGAAGGTGGGCTGGTCCGGTCCTACCACCATCAGTTCGCCGGCGTGCTGTCCCAGGAACCTCAGCAGTTCTCGTCCTCGAGTGTTGGTTATGCCGCTGTTCCATTCCTGGGATTTGGCGTTGAAATCGCCAATTGCGACGACCTGTGTCCTGGCGGGCAAGATTGCGTCCAGATCCCCCTCGGTAAGCGTGCTGCGGGGTGGCTGGTAGCATGAGACCACTTGTATGTCGCCATTTCGTGCTGTGGACACTACTACGGCGGTGGCGTTCATGTTTTCTAGCTCAGGCAGTACTGTCGGATGGTGGGCTATGGTTTTCTTCACCAATAGGGCCACTCCTCTCGCGGGTCGCTGAGGGTTGTTTACCCAGTCCATCCTGTAGGTGTGGTATCCTGGGAAGTTGATCTCCTTGGCCGGGGTCATCTTGGTTTCCTGCAGTGCCATGACGTCTATGTCGTACCTGGTCAGGAGCTCTTCGACTTCAAGTCTCCTTTCTCGCAGGCCATTGACATTCCAGGCCGCCATCTGCAGGACTTCCGGTTTAACCTGTAAAGGCATTACAGATTAGTTAAATTTGGCATTTGTGCAAAAAATGCGCTCATCGCTGAGCACATTTGTTGCATCTGTGCGAGCACCGCTGTGAGGTTTTTGGCCTCTGGCGATGCTTGTTGTTTTGCGGCAGGGACGGTGTTCTGTCCTGCCTTGCCCTGGGCTACTCTGGCGTAGCTTGTGCCTGGCGCTACGCCGCCCTTCTGTGTTGAGGTCATCGTTGGCCTCTGTACCGGCCTTTGGGTGGCGCTGGCTGATTGTTTGGGGTACTTTGGACATCCCCTATAGCTGGCCGGGTGGGCCCCCTGGCAGTTCGCGCACTTGGCCGGTTCGTCTGCCTTCTTTTTGCACTCCGTCGTCCGGTGTGCCTCGCCGCACTTCACGCATTTCGGCTGCGCGGTGCACCTGGATTGGCCGTGGCCGAAACGCTGGCAGCGGTGGCATTGGGATGCCGCTACCTTGGCTCGCTGTCTCTCAGTCCTTACAACTAGAGAACAGCACCTCGTTACTTGGAGTATCTTGTCCTGGTCCTGTGGGACTAGGACAAGCATGAGGGGCACCTCCTGTTTTGTCCGTCTTGACATCATTCGCTGGACCGCGGTAGGTGCGAATCCTTGGTCCTGGAGGTCTTCTGCCACCTCTTTGCAGGTAACGCCGCTCGGGATCCCTCGAATGACCACACGTAGCTGCCGTTCCTCTGGCAGGGCATACGTGTGGTACTCCCTCTTTTCATTTGCGAACATCCTTGTCATCCTCCGATAGTCCTCGGACGTCGCGGGCTCGATGGAGATTCCCTCCCCGGTAACTTTGGCCTTGTTGAAGTTTATACCGGTTTCGGTTAAACGACGGCTCACCGTTGTCCACGTCTCTTTGTTTCGCAGCACTACCGGGGGTACACGCTGGCTTCTTGTCCTTGTTTGAGGGGCCTCGGTCTCCTCTTTCCGGGTTTCTTGTTGGGGGACGCTAGCCTCCTGCTGGGGGGCTCTGGATCCCGTTCTGCTCTGTCTAGGTGACTCGGACTCGGGGGGGCACTTGAGGGGCTCTTCAGCCACCTTCTTTGCCGCCTTAGGGGCCTCTTCGTCCGAGTCCGTGTTGGCAGCGGGCGGATTTTTTCTTTTCCGTGTTTGCGATTCTCCCCGAATCGCACGCAGAAGCTCTTCATGCTGGGACTTCTGTTCCCTCTGCATCTGCTCCAACCTTTCGGTGAGCTCGTCTATTTTCTTCTTGAGAGCATTGTTCTCCTCTGTGAGACGTTTTATCGTCTCCTTGTCGTCCCTTGGGGTTGGGGGGCCCCCTCGGAAGCTACCGCTCTGGGATGTTTCGACTTCACTGTACTCCATGTTACCGTCCTCCACGGTAACGTCGTTGTCGGTTTCCTGTAAGGGAATACCTATATTATTATGGGAAAAAGTTATGATTAATAACAGAAAATGGTGTCTTGAAAAAGACGTGTGAACTTCCTCTTCAACACTATCGACGTCACTGTCTGTGGGGCTTCCACTTCACTGTGCACTCTGATGGCTCGGTGTACGTCCGTACGCTTTCACTTCTCGATGCACACTGACAATACACGAAATATTTATGTACCTAGTTCAGTGATCCGCCATTTGCATTTCATTACGCCGTTTATTATACTTACTTTGTTTTCATTTATGGCAAAACTTTCGTCTAAGTTTAAACTATATTTCTTTATTTCTTGTGTTATTGTGCGCTCGGTGTGTATTGTACATAAAATAGTTCGCGTCTCACGAAACTTAAAATTTGTGCAGTGATATTGTGTTTCTAATGAAATAGCCGATGGACGTCGCCTGACTAAATGTAATGATGCCGTGATTATCAGCTAGGAAAGGTAAGTCATCTTAATTTTAGCTACATTAGTGTCGACATAACTTTATTTCGATAAAATATTGTAACTAGATGTGATTCGTGTGACTTTTATTAAATGCATCAAATAGAAAATGTATGTATTCTAAATAAATGTTAAGTACTAATATTTTCTAGATGGTTTAAAATCTTTTTAAAAACCTTGACTTTGAATTTTTCGATGACTAGATGAAGTGAGTAATGTGAAATATTTCACATTATTCAACGACTTTGATAATACAAAACTATTTTTATTTTACCTAACCTAATAGAAAAGAGTAAAACAACTAGTACAGTAGGTAGGTACATACCTACAGAGATAAAAAAGATAATATATAAGAATATAATGTTGCATATAAGTTGGATCAGTTTATCCTGCAAGATCAAAACTAAATTCATTCTCAGTTTATAAGCTTTCCTTTTGTATTCTAGAAATTTTCCACTAAATGTGAGACTTTTCGAATTGTTCGACCGTTCTGGGCTTCGTGATTTCTTATCTAAAAATCGCAATTTTCGTCGTTATAAGGTATTAGTTTATATAGAAAATCGTATAGGTTCTCTTTCTCAGAGTTCGACTCACTTTCAGTTTCTAACGAGGTTTCTAAAGTTTTTTTTTAATCCACCCCCGGTGAAATTTCAAGCCTCTAGGTACATATAATAGAGAAAACCAATTACTCTGTGTACTAGAGGATGAAACTGTTTTTGAACGCCATTTGTACATCATATTATTATACAGTAAATGCATTGCACAAGTGTAAAATGACTTCCTATTTTTAACTTCTTGACATCTTCAAGTATAGATACTTTTATTTATTTTATTTTTAAAGGAACTTGTTCTACCAAATCATTAAATTCAAGTGGGACAGTTATTTATTTTTTTAAGGATTATTCTGTGTCCACTTTACGCATGCTACGCAACGCATAAAAGCACAACGATAATAACGGCAACAAAAAATCCAACACATTTCCAAATGTGTTACTGGATGAACAGAATTTTATGAGCAGTTAATTTTATTACTCTATATAAAAAAAAGATGTATGGTTTAATATGCATGAATTGTACTTTGCGGATTTGATTGTTTAATAGTCATTTCAGCAGAAGCACATCTGGTATCGATTATGTGTGGAGTAGCAAATCCACAGTTGCTTCATGTCTTAATTTATGGAGACAAATATATTTAAAAAACTAATAAATATAGGAATGGTTCTATAGTTCTTCGAATCCTCGTTCGTTCTTTAGGGGTTGATTACGGGAAAATCCCAAATAAGGTAAAACTGTGTATCACAGAGACATTTGAACACACCAAAAAAGTTTAAAAAACGTTTCGTATAAAATGTTAATTCAGTAAGAAATACAGCAGGACAAATTTTTAAAATCTGCTGACAATTTTGATGTATTATATATAAAATAAACATTTTGTAAATAAAAATGAGATACAGGTATGGAAACGGTCTATTAGCTCCTAAAGTAAGATAGCTAGAAAAAACCGCTGCCCAAGGAATCACTACTTCCACATCCAGATTTTGTTTCCAAGTCTTATACACACCAAATCCCAATGTAATATTTTACTCCCTTTAATAATAGCAATGGGTGCCAATGGAGGTGGTAGAGGGGGTGGTTAATGTCAAAACACTACACACACACTATATACACACTAAATCCCAATTTAATTTTTTATTCCCTTAAACAAAAGGTTAGGGGTGGCAATGGGGTGGTAGAGGGGGTAGGTAATGCTAAAATAAAGTTTAGATGCCTTTGGTTCTCGTAGGATCGTGAGCAAAAAAAAATAAGTCAAGTCTTATTATAACGGTATTTTGCTAAAATCTAGGTGTGGACATCTAACTTTATTTTTTGTGACATTGTCAGTTAGTTGTCATAATTTATTGCAAGTGTGCAAAAAACTAATATGCCTCATATAAGCGATTTAGTTAAATCTGGAGTTATTGCTAAAGCAGAAGATGGATGGTCAATGAGACTAATTGCACTGCGTTATAATATTGACAAAAATTCTGTGTGTAACATTTTAAGAAACTGGAGAATAAACGATATGATTAGTAGAAATCCTGGATCAGGGCGACGAAGGATATCAACTCAACAACAAGATTTGCAATTGGTAAATGCTTTAGTAGAAAATCCATTTTACTCAGTTATCCAGGCTGCTGAAGAAACGAATTTTCCTGGATCGAGTAGTACTGGTCGCCGGCGAGTAAGAGAATCGGAGCTACGCTGTCATGCAGCAGCACAGAAATGCTTACTTAAAGCTGAATATAAAGAAGCTCGAGTAGGATTTGCGCTTCAATTTTTATCGCATGATGTATGTAAATTTTTGGAACAATGTAATCTTTACAGACGAAAAAACTTTCCAGTTAGCACACAACGGTCGTATTCGTGTTTACCGCCCACAGTCAACACACAGCGGTTGTATTCATGAGAAATATATATCTAACAATGATAAAAGTGGTAGATTTTTCCGTCAATGTGTGGGCTTGGATATCGGCACGTGGTCGGTAACTAACTGGTTTCAAGATAACAACATCAATGCTCCTAACTGGCCCAGTCATAGTCCAGATCTTAACCCTGTGGAAGAAGTATAGGGGCTACTCGTAAGAAATATCCAAAAACGTAATGTGAGACCACGGAATGCCGAAGAATTACTGGAAATATAAGTAATGCATGGGAAAATATTATTACTAATGATTATTGTATAAGGTTATTTAATTCTATGCCAAACAGACTTATAGAAGTTGTAACGAAATATTAATAGTTAGTTTCTTGTTAAGTAGGATATCCTTTGTCCTTTGATCCAGGATTTCTACTAATCGTACCGTTTGTTCTCCACTTTCTTAAAATGTTAAACACCAAATTTTTGTTAATGTTATAACGCAGTGCAATTTATCTCATTAACCATCCATCATTTACTATAGCAATAACTACAGCATTATCATAAAAAAGAATTTAAAAATGATATCTGTTTTATTTCGGCTACTAATTACATATTCAAATAGAGACAGATTTACATTAGAAAAAAAGTTGTCCTATTTTTTTCTGCTCACAACAGTACACACACTAAATCCAAATTTAATTTTTTACTCCCTTTAATAATAGAGAGGGGGTGGTAGAATCACATTTTAATATTTTTACTCCCTTTGATAATAGTGTGAGGGTGGTATTGGGGGTGATAGTGGGAGGTGGCTGATGCTAAAAAAAATTTTGAGACCTTGACTTTTGGTACATGCCCTAAATTTGCAGTTTTATGGACTCTTACCTGTTTGCTTTGCCTATTTATCTTTATTTACCCCATTTACCCCCGAACCCTCCAACGGAATTAGATCAAAATATAATCTAGTTCCAGATTTCGTTATAATACGTAAATGTACCAAATTTCAAGTCAATATCATAAACGGTTCCAGAGTAAACGTGCCCACAAAAAAAATTACAGACAGACATTTTTTTTGTTTTGCTGAAATTTAAAATGTCGACGTTTCATGACATATTAAGCCTATAAAAAAAATTGCGTTACTGTACTTCCCCTGGACGTGGAAGTAAAAATGACCTCGAAGATGCTCCGCTGTAGCGAGTCACCCTGTATATTTAAAAATATTTTTAAAATGTGCGCCTTTTTTACACTATACCACTAAGAGTAATTATCCAAAGTTGATATTGGGCTGTGATGTACTATTAGGACAGCCTATATAAAAGCGGTTGCTTTATGCCAGAAAAACATCAGATAGGTATGGAACACGTATGACTATAGCGCCAGAAATAAAGAAATTCTCAGCCACACTGGTAATAACAGTAATATGGTTAATTTCAGATGAAATGATCAGTTAATTAATTTTCCTAAAATTGTAATAAATGCTTTAGTGACTAATTTATGCCATGCTTTATCGGGCACGCTACATATTCCTTCAATTATATTTAAGAGGACGACAAAAATGAATTATGCAAATAATTAACTTTTATGTTATGTGAAGATGGATATACATGCTGAATTCTGTACACTTACCATATGTTGATTAAGAACAGCAACATGCCATGGCCATTTATACTTTTTGGCCTCGGTGCCTCCTATAATTTTCAACATTCTCATGCGTTTGTTAGGGACTCCGCATCTTTTGGATTTGTGTTTCCGTCTTCTCGGCTCCCGTATCGCAACATCTTGATTATTGTTGTTATATTGAAACCTTCTATTGTCTGCAAGAGGTCAGTATACAGTATATAAATAGATGCTAACAATTTAATTTGTATATGCATAACTTGTCTGAATACTCTGAATGAGAAAAATGTGCTTTGAAAATAAATACAAATGTATGTATCTGCAAACAGTTAATGTAGTAGGTATCTCATAAATATATAAAAAATGGAAGAATCCCAATCGGATTTTTATGCTATATTTAGAATACTGCGGAATGCTGCTGGAGATGATTCGAGTTTACATATTTGAAAGATTTGTTTTAGTCTCTTCAAATAGCTGAGGTAATGCCGAAAATCTAAGATACTTAAATTATGCGAGTTAAAAAAGTTATAACAACTTGTTATTGTTCAGTAAGTCAATAAACTTATAAATATGCAAAAATTAATCTTTCTTTTTATTATGTACATACAATAGTAGAGATATCACAGATATTTATAAAAAATACCAATATTCTTTTTCGATGCCCATAATTTAGCACTTACAATAATTGAAGACATAAGTAAGCGGATAAAGGTGTCATGCGCAATTTTGTAAAAAATTGCTTTATGCAATTTTTGAACACTTCTGGCATAGATCTAACTCCCAATAAATGGTGAATTCCAAATTTGTAGATTTTAAAGAAATTTTTTGATGATAAAGGTGCCATGTCACTCATGCAACGCAACTAATATTTTTAGTGGATAAAGGTTATGTTACATTTTTGATACGTGACACTGAATTACACAGTAGAAATTACCCGTCTCCTATATTACTTAATGAAAATATACTCCACCGGCATTATATAGATCCAGTGTAAGGAAAAAGGTAGGTGGCAAATACATGGCTAAGGTGTCCTTTTATAGGCATATTTTTGAAACAAAGTTCAATAATAATTTCTTCTGATCACCTGAAATGTGACACTGTATACGACGCTGGAGAAAATTCGTCAGAGCTTAAAGAAAACATGAGAATTTGGTTTTCATTCCCAAAAAGTAGACAGACAAATACCTGCTATCCGTCGAGAGGAATGTTATGCGACTAATTTACAACAGACGATACCATTGCTGAAGTTATCCACATCTTAGGATTTTTCTTTGACGCAAATGTTGTTGTGTAAAGTTGGTATATCCACTGCGTCAAACAGTCAGGCCTCAATTCGTATTTTTTTACCTGAACAGAAAACATTGCCAATAGAGGCAGTAAGTTTTTTGCTACTATTTTGCAAGTTACTCAAAGAAGAGGATCCTGAAATTGATAATTTAATAACTGCTAGGTGTGATTCATGTGGAGAACAAAACAAAAAGTTTTGTATTCTTTATCTTAGCCAATGTTTAATACTAAATAATTTTTAAAATTAGTTCCATCATATGGTAGCTCAGTGGATGTGGCAAGTTCGCTCTGGTCAGACTCTGTTGTACTCTGGGTTTAATCCCCGGCACCGACACTTGCAATGCTGATGGGTAATGGATGTGTAAACCCCTTCCGGACGGCCCTTGGCTTTGGATTTGGGGGTTGTCTACTATATGCGCTGTTTATGTTATGTTATATATATTTTCCGTGGTTGGACACAGCTTTCCTCATTCTAACAGAGACTTAACGCATTAAAATAGTATTAAGAAAGCGCTAAATCATTTTTCATTCCAGACAATATCGGGAAATGATTACATCCGCAAGTACTAAAAATAGTTTATGTTTAAACATGGAACGTTTCTTTTATAACTTTGAAGAGCATCCAGCCAAGTCTCATTGGCGTAAGAAAGTTAACAATACTATTAAGAGCGCTCCGGATATAAGCCGGAAAGACGGTGCAAATTACTCTCATATAAATCACTATTTTAAAAAACGGCTTTCACTAAAAGACATTAAAAACATGTTACAATGTGGGACGATGAAAGAAAAAAAAGTATATATAAAAAAATTATTTTTTTTTCTTCTATTATCGATTTCAAAAAATAATTTTTATCGTCCCGCATAGGTATCATTAAAATAAACGTTTTCCCTTTTGTAGAACTAAAATAAAATTAGCCCTAATGTTCTCAAATGCACAGAGAAATTTAAAGATTAGGTATAATAAATTTGTCCAATGTCATATTCTACTACATCTCTATCTCTCGCCTTCCAAGCACACCGTACATTCAGCTGCGTCATTTTATTGACGTGAAGTCATTTACAATTAAAATTGGAAGCATGGATGACTAATACACTCCGACCAACTCTTAACGAAAAAATTGTCAATAGTGTTAGATGGATCAGAGTAGGCTAGCGAGTCCGTTTGCAAATCCAGATCGATCCCACTACTTGATTAGGTTTGTAATCTGTTCATAATTTTTCAAGAAAAATCATGTTAGTAAACTTTTTTTCATTTTGTGGTTCCTATATTAAAATAAATTTTCGTTTAAAGCTACATGACTTCTATATCTACAATGAAAATATCATAGTTTGTGTTTAAAGTTGGCAGATAAAGGTGTTATGTACACAAAAATCTGGTTTTATAGGAGTTTGATGTTTTTTCCTAATATGAGGCCAAACAAAAGAAAACAGCCGAAAAGATAGGGTGGGGGAAAGGGGGTAGTAGAGGGGGTGGTTAACGCCAAAAAAATCTTTTGAGATGTTTCTTCCTTGTATACACACTAAATCATATATTAATTCTTTTTTCTCCCTTTTATAATAGTGTAGGGGTGGTATTGGGTGATAGTGGGGGAGTGACTGATACCAAAAAAAAAATTTGAGACCTTGACTTTTCATACATGCCCTAAATTACAACTTTATGGACTCTTACCTGCTTGCAAATTTCAAGTCAATATCATAAACGGTTCCAGAGTAAGCGTGCGCACAAAAAGTTACAGACAGACAGACCGACAGACAGAAATTTTTTCGCCCAAATTTATCTCGACGGTTCATGACATTTTAAGCCTATTTCAACAAAAAAATATACATATATATTTTTTTACGTTATTTTACTTCCACTGGGCGTGAAAGTAATTATCTATTTTATGAGGTATTACACATTTAAATGGAAAACAAAATAAAAAAGTTCCGATTCAAAACACGTTTTGTTCATTTACTCAAAACTTTAAAAATTTTACATCAACACCTTTATTCACGTATGTCTTCAATTGTTTCTCTACTTTTCGAAATCAATGCAATTTTGAAAAATCGCCAGAGCCAAAGGACACCTTGTATACATAATTTTTGACATCTTGGTTAAGCCACTTTATTCTTGTGAATATCTTAAAAAGGCTATTATAAGCAGAGTACAGCAAAGCCTTGCACAGCCCTACTGTGCAAGGGAAAAGTGGTTGCTCAGGTTTCGGATCTGCTCACGTGTCTAATAATAATAATAAACCAGTTTCCTAAAAAACTATAGAAAACTGCATCTCAATAGGGCAATGGTAGCTCAGTGTGTTAAAGCGACTGGCTAGCAAACTGAGTTGCCTAGCGAAGTGGGTTCGATTCCCGCAAGGCGAAACAATTTTTTATTAAAAAAAATTGCCTCAAGGGTGGTTCGGAGTCCACATTAAACTGTAGGGCCTCGTCTCTCTTTATCTAGCACAAGATCCTTGAGATCTTCCAGGGGGTTACTTCGGTAACTTGAGAGGCGGTTAAGAAAACATTTTTTTTTTTTTAATAAATCCTGCTATTTTAAAGATATTCTATTTCCGAGTTTCCTTAGAAAAACTATTTTGAGAGGACAAAGTTTATAATATAAAATAAGAAAATAATAAAAAAAAAACTAAACTTGCTTTTCTTACAGTCGTACTAAGAAGTAAAAAATAACTGCAAGGAAAGCAGGGCGTGCGCACTTTGTATGATTGTACGCATGATGCGCACGTCTTGCTTTTCTTGCAATTATTTTCTACTTTTTAGTACGACTTTAAGAAAAGCAAGTTTAAAAATATATATTTTCTTATTTTCCACTTTTTGGTCATACTTTAATTATTTATAACTTATAGAACCAATTTACATAAATTCATTCATTGAAGCTGGGTTCCAAGGTATAAACCAAACTGCATATCATTGTGTCACCGGAACTAATATCGTACCATTTGTACGGGAAAAAACGGACGTAGAAGTTTCTGATCAGGCGAAAAACCTTTTGTATTATACATTTTGCCGGAGGTACCGGTTGGATAGTATATTTAATCAATTTTCACCCCCTGGCACCCTATGTGCGGATATTTGCAACAGTAACGGTGGAAGGCTGTTTTGTCACCCGATCTTAGTAACTATGCAATACTTCATCAGTTGATTATGTCAGGAAGTGTATTAAATAAAGGATGCAAGATTTGAGGACAAACATTGTGCAGGACTACATTGTGAGTTAAAGACAAGCAAGTAATTATTCTTGATTTGAGTTTCCACAGTTATAAAATTATGTTTACATATAGGTCTTTCGATATCATGGCACATTATGCATCAATATCTGCTAAGGTTTATATCATGGCCATCTAGACTTAATACAATAAAATGGCTATTAACTGTCATTATAAAAACAAATGCCATGTTGCGATAAATGGTCGAAAAGAGAATTTAAGAACGAATCAGATAGACAAAAAATATATACAGGATACCGTTTAAAATAACAAAGTTTGGGTCACTTCTGCTTAAAAGTTGAAGAAAATAAGATTTGAACTTCTTAAATAGCAAAGTTGCAGAGTGTTACATGTCCCCTGTGTCACCCGGTGTATCTGCTAATATTGATATTTACCATGTCGGTTATTTTTACTAATCTCAATCAAGTTGAGTACGTATAATTCACAGTTTGACCTATCATGGTAACAATATGCTTGTTCTTTTTGTGTTTGTTTGTTACACCTTCCCGGTTTTTTGCATTTTCTCATCCTCGCTGTCCTACAATTCTCGTCACATTGTGACCATCTGGTCCACTTACTCCATATATCCGATGGAGCTTGCTTCGTTAGGTAACTGCTGTTCTGAAACAAAATATGAAATCTGAATGATCTAGAACCAAGAAATTAATATTTTTGAAATATTTCACATACAGATACATTATATCGAATTATTACATAAAGTTTAAGCATTTTCCTCATCCCATCCCTCTTTTCTAAATAAGAATACTAATCAAATTTAAGTAAAATGTAGCCCTCTTAATTGCATCTACCAAATTGTCTACTTGTTTTACGAAAAAACTAGGACAGACACAAGATGAAACATAGGGACACAATAGTAGAATGCAGGTTTTCACGGCCGTTGTCTAATGAAGTAGATTCTTCCGGGTCTTGCCGTGGTCGTCGAACTTGACTTGACGTTTCGCTGATCATCCTGTCAGCTTCTTCAGAAGGATTCTAAAGACTGAATCTGTTGTGTTACACTGCTCGTTATATACCTAGGCGCCGTTTCGCTTCGCTGGTCATTGGTCGCGCTTGGTTCGCTTCGCTGCTCATTCGTCGTGTTTGGTTGACCGTGACTTACTACGGTGCTGTTACTTGGCAATACCAGTCTCCACGTGTTACTAAGTCGATACCCATCCTCTAACCAAACACGACGAATGAGCAGCGAAACGAACCAAGCGCGACCAATGACCAGCGAAGCGAAACGGCGCCTAGGTATATAACGAGGAGTGTAACACAACAGATTCAGTCTTTAGAATCCTTCTGAAGAAGCTGACAGGATGATCAGCGAAACGTCAAGTCAAGTTCGACGACCACGGCAAGACCCGGAAGAATCTACTTCATAGGGACACAAGGTTAAACTATAAACTAATATTTTTATCTATTAAAATAAAAGTGATGGCTTCATAGCTTTGCAATGACTTAAAAGATAGTAGATTAAGGACATCGAAGAAGCCATGATGTTGCACAGTCTTACACTGTTCACAAAGCGTGTATTTTTATATTTTCTTACCTCATTTAAATGTACAATATGAAACTCTTTCTTCTGTTTCGATTTTCTTTTACATCTTCTCTTAGCACATGGCCTCTCCTCGTACATTCTGGACCCTTGGCATTTATAACTGATGCATTCTTTCATTCTTCTTTGGAAGCAGTCTATGCATCTACTCCACGAGGACCATTCCGTATATTCCCCTTGTGTATAGTTATCATACCCTTCATCTACTTCGTCTATATCAGAAAATAACTCTTCCATGTCAGCCTCTCGTGTGGTATTTCTTTGGTTATACTTATTTGCTTTCTGAAATAAAAAAGAAAAATTAATAATAATGACCCACTACGGTCGTAGAAAAATAGTGAATACAACTCTTGTTAAAAGTGTCTTTTTTAGTCTAGTTGCACAGATAGTTGTTATAGATACATAGATTTATTGGCTATATATACACAAATCTGTGTTTTGGCAAATCAGTACAAGATATGATTTAATAAATACAAATAAATATAAACATAAAAGACACAATAGCTATCGTCTGTTAAAAGTAACAATAAGCAGAATAATAAATAAATAACATTTGGGACATAAATGAAAAACAAACAAGACAAAGAAATGTTACGCACAACGGGTAGTTAGACAAGAATTCATGAAACTCATAGAATGCATTAAGAAGAAATCTTTTTATTAGAAATTTGAAGAGTGTACAGTCGAGCACTTGGACGGTGTTCGGTAAAACGTTAAAATCTTTTATAACATAATACTGACTCTAGTTTTAAACAAATAATCGTATAAGATACTCGAATCACCAATGTTTCATCCACTGCTACGATTTACACGTACATAAACAAATAAATACGTTGGATATTAATGGTTATAAGATATTACCTAACGAAATCACTTGGGCTACTGTAGCGTAGCAGATATCGTAGGACACAACCTAACCCGGATAAGTGATGTACGTGCCTACGATAAAATTTCACTAGCTTAGACTACCTCAGGGCGTTAAGCCCAAGTTTACATGAACTATGACAAATTATTAGTTTACTTATTTAACAAATCACTGAGGCTTCCATACGTACTGGTCGCAGACGAAATAAAAACGAAATGCACTATATTACACAATTTACAGATATTGGTTCTCTAGCATGTAACCTGGCGATGTTCAAAAGGTGTGGCAAATTTCTCGATTAATAAGTTACAACATTAATAAAATGCCTCGTGTAGCTACACATCGGTTTACAATGTGAGGATAAATGGTCATAAATTCTGCCACAATGGGTCTGATTTAGAGAATCTCCTTAAATAAATATAAATGCATAAAATCTTTAAATATGTACAAGTTAAAATACAAAAGTATGAATTGATATAACCGAGCCGAACCACTGAAGGTGGTCCCCGGTAAGTAAAAACAACAACACATTTATTTAGGGTGGTACGATACCGACCTAGACGTGGAAGAACTGTAGCCCTACGGAGGTGTCTTCGGGACAAAAGAAATTGACCCAAGGATGGGGTTGATTATAGCCTCTCCAGCCCTGGGACCTTCTACTGTGTGTGGATGCCCCGCCCGTGGAATTTCACTGATGTGTGTAGAAGCCCCGTCCGTGGAACCCTCACTGATGAGGGAACAATCCACCAATGTTCCTCGAAAGCCACAGTTGGATGAATGGGGTCGAGTCCGCCTTTTAAGTTGACACGATACTTCCAAAGGAAAGCCTGCAAATTTGCGAAACACGTGCGTAGAGAACGGGTAAGATGGCGTGAAGAGGTTAGCTCACCTTGTATACTTAAATATCCTGCTTCCGCAGGTAAAATTTACTCACAACAACAAAATATTCCGCTAAACGGAACAACAACAGATTGAGAAAATTTTCTTGTGTTGATAATCCCAAAATCCACCAGGATGCCTTGGATAAACCGAGGTTGTAGGATTATCAACTGTATATCGCCATTAAAAATGGTTGCCTTCCGTCTCTCTGCTTTTCACGAGCCGCAAGTATCTCGCCCTCCCGTGAAGAATAGCGAAATTGTGCTACGGACATAGCGGTTGTTATTATGCGGCCCACAAAACGCTAAGGCGTATGGTGGGTCGCATACGCTAGAGGTCCGCAACACTACTCTAATTGATCTGGTCATTACTAACGATACCAACCTGAAAGAGCTAGATTACCAAACCCTGGAAGTGGAACTGACGGTCAAGGACGAAACAAAGAAAGGATATATACACGTAAGAAACTTTAATAAAGAAAATATTGATGAAATAATACCAGATGTAATTGAGAAAACTGGAATTACATTTCTACTACCGTGAACTCGTTATATACAAATTTCATGGAGAATATTATGTCATCAATAAATAAAATATGCCATGAAGAGAGAATTTTAATGAAAATTGTACCTTGGATAAAGAAAAATGTGAAACAGGCTCATAAAGAGAAAGACGAGGTTTAAAAATACCAGTTAACAAGATCAGATTATTATTGGGAAGAATATACATCAAAAAGAAATCGGGTGACAACAGTAATAAGGCAAGAAAGTGTAAAGTATTACGAAAAGAAATTGATGAATGTAGAAATGATAACAAAAGGATGTGGCGTGCCATTAAAGAATTAACTGTCAAGGCGAAGACAGGGAGATTTCAACGTAGAAAAAATTATTTTTGATAAGCAATCAAACACACTGGAAGAAAACTTTGACTATGAAAGCATTAAAGACATAGCTGACAGTATTGAAAACAAACCGTTTGATTTACGAACAGAAGCAGATAGTAAACGAATTAATTTTTTTTCATTTAAGGCAATAAACTTAAATCAAAGAAAATCATTTTTAGTTTAAAAAATAAAAGTGCTGGTGATGAAGATCGTTAGAATCAGGACATGTACCAGCGCTATTAAAAATTAGTACAATAATATCGATTTCAAAAGTAGCATCTCCTACGAAACCTGAACAATGCCTCCTAATTAATTTATTGCCGATCGTGGACAAGAAACTATAGTGACTTGGACGTGATGAAAAGAATAATTTTATTTGTTGGTTAATCTGGCTTTCGAGAAAACCACTCTCGTGAAACGGCTCTCCAATATGATTCAAATGGAGGAAGGAAATAAGTGAAGATAATGTAGTTCTCAGTGTGTTTGTGGATTTAAAATGGGTTTTTGAAATCCCGTGCTAATGTGATAAATGTTATGTGGGTGAGTCATCCAGACCTTTCAGTGTAAGGTTGGATGAGCACAAGAATTACATTAGAAAGAATGAAATTTAGAAATCAAAGATTTGTGAACATGCTTGGGAAAACGGACATAGAATAAACTTGGACTCGGCAAAAATTTTAGCAAAAGAAGCAGATTCCAAAAAAAGAAAAATTAAAGAATCAGCAATAATCGTATTAAATGAAGATAAGTGCGTATCGAATTGTTCTGTAGATATTTGTACAACCTGGCTACCAGTGTTAAAAGAAGAACTTAACAAACTCAACATTATCTAAAAGAAAATATCATCAGTTCTATGTTCTGTGTAAGTAGTAAGTATCTATGTAAATAACATAAACAGAATCTTAAAACTGTGTATTTGACATACACAGCAAAATAAGAGTTCTTCCAAAAAATCTTTGAAAACGGAAAGAGATTACTTTCCGAAACGTCACCAAAATCCATTATTTCTGTGTTTATTCCGATTTATATTATTTGCAAAACATAAACTCTGACTATTCCTTTGGCGTAAACGTCACGGGCGCAGAGGCTTTTTTTCCAATAATTCTATTATTTTGTAGATTCGGTGATTTGTTTTTGAAGAAGATAATAATACATGTGATAAAAAACCCAAATAATAGGAAGGAATATTATGCTATCTTTATGGGTATGAGCCAATGTTGTGTCATCTACAAAAAGAGTAAAATTTGTCGAGGACCTACTGTTTGGCAAATCATTGACATACATAAGAAATATAATCGGCCCCAAAACAGAACCCTGGGATACATCAAATTTAATATTAATTGTTCCCGAATTAGCGTTTTTATAGTAAATTTGTTTTTAAAATTTTAATAATGGTATGTATGCTTACGTATATATATGTATATAGTAAAAATGAAATTTAGTAGGGCTTCGGGCACCGAAACCGTAAAAGACATTTATTTATCAAAATGCTCAAAGTTAACTGAAGGACTCAATTAAACTGAACTGAATTCCTATGTATTATGAAGCAAGTAAATAGACAATAGCTACAGAGCATTCGTGTAAAAAGTAATAGTGATTATGTTGGGTTAAATGGGTAACATACACGTCAGGGTAGTGTACTTTACTAGGAATAGTTTCCTAATGAGAGTGTTTCTGATGAAGTAATGTGTGTGTAGGCTGTGCAACACTCAAGGAATTATGGACTGCTAATATGTTTCCAAAAGTGCGCGATTCTATGCCAAAAACTAAACAAAATAACAAGTTTTTTGTGTTTTATTTTCAATATGGTCATTTTATGCCTTGGCAATGCTTTAATCTTGGCTGTAATAAAATTGTAATTACGTTCTGGGAAGAGGAAGGATAAAAGTGAGTCTTTTCTGATGCTTTAAATTTAAATAGTTTCACATAAGGACTCACGGATTCAAATATATGCACGTATTTTAAAAACACCCTGTATAGCGTATGTTTCAAAAGCCGATATGTTAAATCACTGAGTTTCATTTTACCCAAACTTATAGTTTGCTTAGTGAAGAAACTACAGGATTAATGTGAACTTGCTATAATCAGTACAATAGCCCAAGGAAAACAAATAAGATACCTACCATATTTAATAACTTTATCATAATCCCATAAATGTTGTGTCGGCATACAATAGAAAACGAAGGGCAATAACGAGGGCAATAAGGAATTCTACTACCAACCAACCTTATTCAGCTTATAGCTATTATAATGATGGCTTGTAACAAGCCAATCAAATAAATTATTTTAAAAAAGACACGACCTTTTGTTACATTCTTGGTATCCTTGCTGGAATTTCAAAAATCCTTGGGGTTAATCCGGTTTAGATTTTTTAGGCGAACAATACTTGAATAATAAATTATTACTATTTATAGAACTTGTCACAGTAGAATTAAAATATTCTTTGTTCGTTTTTCTCATATAACGAGATCATTATTTGAAAAAATTAATTTGTTCTACATCCACCAACATATAATGCATATTTAGATTAGGTAAATATAATTTTTGGTAATAATTCGTCCTACACTTTTGTTATCTAACAAAAATGAATCATTTTGCTTAAGCCTACAACTATGACCAATTATTGTAAATTAAAGTTATATACAGATTGTCTGTCACCTTTATGGTATTATATTGTACGATGCCACAAAATGTCTTTGCTGGTGTTTTCATGATTAAGAAAGAAAGTAAAATTCATTAAATAGTGAAGAATATTTTTTTGGTACGAGGATAGTAATTAAAAACATAAAATATAAGTAAATAAAATTCACCATCTCCAGAAAAACCGACAGATTATTCTAGTAACATTTGGACGTAAGTTAAAACTGTAAAGATACTGTTACGTGTTTACAATCTCCAGTAAACACCGTGTACGTAGGTTCAAATAATTGCAACAAGACTTTTCACTAACCAACGCTTTATTTAATATTTAATTATAATAATTAAGTCCTTAGTACATTAGTACACACTAATTACAAGTTTCATCTACTATAGTCTCACTGTTATAATTACTGTTCTTATTTTGTCTGTTCACTTGTTCGTCTAATACTAAACTGTCCTCCGTGCGCGGAATCGACTCCTTATATATCTGGGGCGCTTTATTCTCGAACGTTCCAGCCTATCCTTCGCGGCGTTTCTGGCCCTTCTCATATATTCTATGAGGCAATGGCGTAGGCGTGCACATAATAATATGGACAATTCAAGTCACTCAATATATTTCGTTACTTCAAATTATTGATGACGTGGATTAACGAGGAACATTAGACTTAGACTTAAAATTAGCTATTAAAATCTAGTTCCGAATAGTTTTAATAGTAGATTTAAGTGAGAAAGAACGTTGTAATCTATTTTTGAGATACTTTTATATAATTGTAAATAATTTAAAAGTCGTAAAGTAATATCGTATACATTATAACGTCTTTTAGTTTGTCCATACGGCTTCCTAACTGTCTGTCTACTTGTCCTATACCTAAGACAACTATTTAACCGCGACAAATAAAACTTTTCTTGTACTTAACATTGTTGCCAAAGAAGCTTGGTGCACTTTTAATGAAAAATGCACAGTAGGACACCCTAAAAAAATAAGCAAAATAAATAATATAATATCTTTTAAATTATGACGTTTGTTTAAGGTAAGTCGGCATGTACTGTCCGTATGTCTGTCCATTGGATTAAAGTCTAAATGTCGTTTGATAGAGGAGAATATTGTAGGGAAAACCACCTGGTATGCACACTGCACAAGTTGCGGCAAAGTTATGATTTCGTCGATTACAGTGATAATTGAATGGCTACTACATTTTTAATGGGTGCCTGAGAAACTCCCTCAACTTGTACAGTGAGTAGTTCTGTTTAAGGAGACAACCCTACGTTGGGTTTGTGTCCTAGCAATTGGAGCGTTTTCGTATGACACCCATTTTATATAATTCAGATATTTTAATATCTCTGTGATTGGAACAAGGGTCACTCAACTGGTATACACATGGATCTGATATGGTTGAAGGGGTAGGAGTGGGCATAGCAGGACCTAAATGTAGGCTCAGAGCCCTCGGTAACAACCCAACCATTTTTCACAAGGCACTCGAAGGGCAAAGATCTATATACTATTAGATAGCCAGGCAGCATTAAAAGCTTTAAGGTCCTATACTTTCGAATCTAAAATTGCTTGGGAATGTAGATAATCCCTGCCAACAACAAGAAGGTTATCTTGATGTGGGTATTGAGGCATGAGGGAGTACAAAGTAATCAACCTGTTGACAGCCTTCCGAAAAAAGGAGTTGAAGCACAATAGATTGGACTGAACCGTTTTGTGGTCTGACCAAGGAACACACAACAGAGGAGGTCCAGCAATGGGAAAATAATCAGAAAAAGTTCTACTGGAGAAATACTCCAGGAAAAAAACAAGCGAAAAAAGTCCGAATTAAGGCTGATAACAGGCCTTCTAACTGGCAACTGCCCCTTGAGATATCATCTCAAGAATATGGGCAAGGTAATAGACGACAAATGCAGATACTGCGATACTGCAACTGAAAATGCGGAACATATACTTGAATGCAAGATATTAATCCGCATTAGGCTAAAATTACTAGAGCAGGCAGAATTAACGCCTGAAGATAAAGGGAAATTAGCCCCAGAAAAATCACAAGCTTTGTAAAAAGTCTTGAAATCCTGGGCAACAACTAGATATAGGGTAAATCACAAAAGATCTTTTAGGTCGAAAAGGCTACTTAGAGCCAAGCGACCCCTCAATCAATCTACAATCTGAGAACCACTTATAATTTGTAAATAATGATTGGTCACTCAAAGAAGAGTTGCCGTCAATGATGTGAGGAAAATCCTTCTCATCCAAATTTAAATACAGTCAATCCTTTCACTGTTACGTTATCGTGCTTAAAAAACAAGTTCGATGACTAAAACAGTGATATGATTTTTTTTCTCTAGAGCGATATTTATTGTTTTAGACACATGTTGGTTAAATGCGGTGGATTTCTCGATTTCGTATTTGCAAAAACTATAACAAAAAATCAAAATCTATTTGAAAACTTTGCGTATATTCTTGAAAATCTGAAAATTGGTGTATTAAAGATTATAAAATTATTATTAAACAACTGAAAGCTTGGAAGTTAAAAATAACCAATAAATTATACTGCTCAATAGTGAGAAGAATAATAAGTAATTCTAATTCTAAATATTTTGTCATTAGCACAAAATAATAATACGAAGGCATCATAATGATGTCTTAAAATGTTTATGTTTTTTTTAAATTATCCACATTACCGCACCAAGATAAATCTATTATATTTAACGACTGATAATTTGCAAATAAGGTGTGTGTGACATTAACACAAAATGGAATAAAGTACAAAGCACTCATTACATACAAAACACGATAGCTTTTGTCCGTACCTTTTATGATAGTTGAATCTAAATTTGGTAGCAAATTGACGAGTATATATGGATGTGGGAAACAAACTATAAATTATCAACTTCTAATTGACATGCAAATTTATTGCAATGTAAATATTAGGTAATAATATGTATAACAAAAGAATTACATTTAATTAAATGTCTATTTCCGGTATAATGACGAGAATCGCTAATCGGTGTAGAGTTCAATATTCTCTGACCTAATTCACCAACTGGTAAATCATTCAAGGCGTCAACAACGCGAAACTGTGTTATATCTCTTTATCAATAGCTAAATTATTGTCAATGTGACCTTCCCTTATTAAAATAGGTATAATAAAATTACACTATTGCACAATGTTCATTACCTAAAGGCTTATGGCATGCGTTAATCGCCTAAGATAGACATGCAAACTCTTTCTAATTATACTAAAATAAAGTATATGTATTTTATTTTTCAAATAATATCCCGCGAAAGCTTTTTCATCGCTATTAAAATTTGTATTCGATTTTGATTATTTTATCATAGCGCTCAGTAGAGGGATTCCTCAAGGCAGCATTCTAAGGTCTTGAATGTCGTAGTGGCCATTGTTATTATGTGGAAATCGAAATACAAGCATATGCGGGCGACCTATTATATCAGTTGAAGAAAAATTTACAGAGGTACTTTCTTATACTTTCTAGAGGAATTGGAATTGGTTGAGAAGGTTGTCTATGAGAATTATTGAACTTGGCTCCAACCAACCTTATTTAGTGAAACAGGTGATGATGCTGTCTAGGGGCCATCTCCCTTACATCGGCCAAAGTAGACCGACGTTCTCCCAAAATGGATTCTCTGATTGATGAGACGGCAGAACAGTCACAGAGTACATGTTGAACCGTCTCATCTTCTTGTTCACAATCTATATAGAGAGTGTCTCGCTTAATCTCATATCGTGTAGATGTTTCCTTAACGGACAGTGTCGAGTCTGGATTCTCGGTATGAAACGTAGGTTCCTTCTGGACATTGCCAGATAGTCCATTGCTGTACTCTTGTTGGGATATTTTAGTAGCAGCTTCTTGAATTCATTGTGGGTGTTCTCTTTAATTATTTGTGTTATCGCCGTGATCGATAACAGACTGGGAATATAACAAACTTTTATCAAGAACATGTGAAATATTTGCTAATAGATATTCAGAGAAACAAAAACATTTTATTTTAAGAAGTATTTAGTATCCACTCTGAACTTCCAATCATTTTTCGCACCTCCAAATTAGTTCGTCATAGGTGGCCGCACTAATTGTACCTGGAGATAACCTTTCGAAAGTATTCCTTACTGTTGCCTGACAATCTTCCATTGCAGTGACTGGATTAAAATAAACCATATCTTTTATTGTTCCCCATATAAAATAATCTTGGACAGATAAATCAGGAGATCGAGGAGGCCACAGAAAAGGTCCATTGTTAGCAATCCACTTATCGTAAAAAGTATCTTGCAAGAAGTTGTTAACTAGGAAGCTGTTGTGTGGTGGGGCGCCATCGTGTTGGTAAAATATTTGCCTATGTTCAGCTAGCGGTAAATTGTTCAAATGTTCATTATCTAAATCTTGTAATATATTTAAATATCTAAAAAAAGTTGATACGTAATTTGAAAAAAGAAATTATATAAGTATTCTTTCCTGTTATTTGGGTTTTCTACCACATGTATTATCCTCTTCCAAAACAAATTACCGAATTTACAAAATAATAAGATTATTGGAAAAAGTCTCTGCGCCTGAGACATTTACGTCAAAGGAACAGTCAGAGGTTATGTTTTACAAATAATATAAATCGGAATAAACACAGAAATAATGTATTTTGCTGACGTTTCGGAAAGTAGTCTCTTTCCATTTTCAAAGTTTTTTTTTTTGGAAGAACTCTTATTTGCTGTATATGTCAAATACACAGCTTTAAAATTCTGTTTATGTTATTTCCATAGATACTTACTACTTACACAGAACTGATGCTATTTTCTTTTAGATAATGTAGAGTTTGTTAAGTTCTTCATTGGTAGCCAGGTTGTACAAATATCTACAGAAAAATTCGATACGCACTTATCTTCATTTAATAAGATTATTGCTGAATCTTTAATTTCTCTTTTTTATGTGCCTCTTTTGTTAAAATGTTTGCCGAATCCCAGCTTATTCTATATCCGTTTTCCCAAGCATGTTCACAAATCTTTGATTTCTGATTTCATTCTTTCTAATGTAATTCTTGTGCTCATTCAACCTCACACTGAAAAGTCTGGATGACTCACCCTCATAACATTTATCACATTCGCACGGAATATTGTAAATACAGTTTTCTGAATTCTGCTCCCTGTTTATCGGTTTTGTTTTTGTTAAAATAGATCTTAAAGTGTTCCCCGTTTGAAATACCGTCCTAACATCAGATTTGTCACCTATACGGCGTAGTTTCTGCGATAGTCCGTATACATAAAGAATTGTTGCTGTATAATGACGTTCAGGTTTTTGTCGTACCTGATTGTCCCTATTTTCAACATTTATGAATACTCTATCAACAAAGGCTTCAGGGTATTGATTTTGTACTAGAACCTCTTTGATACATTTTTCTTCGTTATTAATATTTCATTATTAGATGAAATTATTTTGGCCCTGTCGTATAAACATTTTACAACACCCCTTTTAACATTTATTGATTGGAGTTAAAATTTAGATATCTATTAGTATGTGTTGGTTTTCTATAAACGCTTGTTTCAATTGTATTATTTACCCTTTTAATTAAAAAATCTAAAAACGGTAGTTCATTCCTACTTTCTATTTCTATTGTGAATTTAATAAACGGGTCTTTACTATTTATATTTTCTAAAAAACTATCTATTAAATCGACACCATGAAGCCAAATTGCAAAGATGTCGTCAACATATCTCCACCAGACAACCGGTTTGTTTATACAATTTTGAATATGTGTGTTCTCAAAGTTCTCCATAAATATGTTGCTTAAATTTGGTGATAATGGAGATCCCATAACCATACCAAAATCCTGCTGGTAGAACTCATTTTCCAATTGAAAATAGGTTGTTTTTATACACATTGTTAAGAGTTCCATTATGCTATTTGCACTTAATTTAGTTCTAGTTTCCAAATTGTTATCATTCAGCAACTTATCTTTAACTATTTTTAAGGTTTCATCTACAGGAACATTGGTAAAAAATAGATAAGAAGGAAGATAGGTTCCTGAATGATAACAATTAACAAATAAGTGCGTATCGAATTTTTCAGTAGATATTTGTACAACCTGGCTACCAATGTTAAAAGAAGAATTTAACAAACTCAACATTATCTAAAAGAAAATAACATCAGTTCTGTGTAAGTAGTAAGTATCTATGGAAATAACATAAACAGAAACAAATAACTTTCAGACAATATTTAAAGTTATATATTAATTCATTACCATTTCAGTTTTCTTCATGAAAATGTAGTTTTACGACTTAATCATTTCTCACAGCACAGTACACGTTAAATTGCCAGGTTTCTTGATAATTTCACAATGTCACGGATTGAGATTTGAATCACACCAAAGTGGAAATTATGTCAGTTGAAAAGGCAATTTCTCGTAAATTTTGCTTCGTCAGTCCAAATTATGTTGTCCAAAAATCGAAAGTCTTGTAACATTGTTAAAATAAATTCGCAAAAGTGAACTCTTCTGGCCAAATCGGTGTCTTTTAGGCGTTGAACCATAGAAATGGAATAGTGATGGAATTTGTGTTTCAAAAGAATTCTGTGAATAGAGTTCTTGGAAATTCCTGTTTGTAAGACCACTTGTCTTAAAGATGTCACAGGATATGCCGCAAAATATCCCAAGATAGCAATTTCGATATTTTCATCATTGACAATTGGTTTTATTTTATGAATTGTTGCCTTAACGGTGCCAAAATTCTTGAAATTTCCCATTATTCATTTAATACTGTTCGGAGACGGTTTTTGTTTCTCTGGATATCTATTAACAAATATTTCACATGTTCTTGATAAAACTTTGTTACATTCTCCATAGATTATAAACAAATTTAAATAATCCTCGTGCGTATAATTTAAGCATCCCGGCATCCCGGTAGTTTACTACCAAGTTTTCAAAATTTTCCAATGTCTATTTTTCGAGATATTGATCGCCGCAGTTCGTCGTGGGACACCCTGTATAGGCTTAAACATGCGGTTGCAAGAAATTGGTGGATGCGCCAAGTACAGCACGAGTTTGAATAAGACTTTGGTCCCCGGTCAATTCTGTAGTTGACGTAAATCTATAGTACATGAAATTAATACTGTTTGTTTTCAAAACGGATTTGCGAAGGACGTTCTATTCGAGATTAGCACAAGTCAATATTAAAAATAAGGATCTTTTCTTCGGTTATTGCACTTGAAACTAAATTTAAATAAACATTGGTTAAAAGTAAATAACAGCAGGTACAATCATTTGTTTCAAGTTAAGAGACATATTTTGTTTTGATTTGACTAATTGGTATAAGTCTGTGTATGAAAAATACTGTGTTTGTAAATACCAAATGTCATAAAAGGTGACTTTGAGGACAGAAAGTATTTTAATTAACGAGTTTTTGTATTATTAGCAGCTTTAAGTAAACGCTAATGCTTGTTTTCCTCTATCGCTACATAAAGGAATTTCTTAAAACAGTTCTAATTTTAAAATCAAAGGAATTACAATAAAGTACGACTCGATTTATAAACCAATCGATAAAAGTAGCTTTCAAACACATGTACGTAATTAAATATTTGAAAAAAATTAAGTGAGATTGTAAATTATTTTATACTAATATAGGTTGGGATATTTATTTCAGACTTACTTTAATTTTATAATATTTCAAGAACTGGATTGTAATTTAATAAAACATCTAAATTTCTTATTACAATTTGAAATCTGCCGATCATTTTCCGTCCTGATTAAAGAAAAATATTAACTGCAGAAGAAGTAGTCTCATTGTATTGAAATTTAAATAGTAAATTAGCGTTAGCTAGAGAGAAAACCTTATTCTTTTTGAAAAATATGGATCAGTAAATATAACATTTATGGGGCCTTTTACTACTATACTTCCACATCCAGATTTTGTATTCAAGTCTTACACACACTAAATTCCAATGTAATTATTTTCCTCCCTTTAATAATAGGGTGGGGGTGGTAGGGGAGGTGGCTATTATCAAAACATTTTTGGAGGCCATTGGTTCTCGTATACACACTAAATCCCAATTTAATTTTTACTCCCTTTAATAATAGGGTGGGCGTGGCAATACGGGTGGTAGAGGGGGTGGCTAATAAAATTTTAGAGTCCCCTGGTTCTCGTATACACACTAAATCCTGATTTAATTTTTTACTCCCCTTAATAATGGAGTGGGGGTGGTACAGGGGTGGCTAACGCCAAAAATTTTTTTGAGACGGTTCTATACACACTAAATCATATTTTAATTTTTTTTACTCCCTTTCATAATAGTGTGGGGGGTGATATTGGCGGTGATAGTGGGGGGAGGGGCTGATGCCAAAAAGAATTTTGAGACCTTGACTTTTCGTGCATGCCCTAAATTGCAATTTTATGGACTCTTACCTGCTTGCTTTGCCTATGTACCCTTATTTACCCCATTTACTCCCAACCCTTCAACGGAATTAGATCAAAATCTGGTTCCAGATCTCGTTATAATATATAAATGTACCAAATTTCAAGTCAATATCATAATCGGTTCCAGAGTAAACGTGCGCACAAAAAGGTTACAGACAGATAGACCGACAGACAGAAAATTTTTTTTGCTCAAATTTAAAATCTCTACGTTTCATGACATTTTAAGTCTATTTCAACAAAAGAAAAATAATATTTTTTTTACGTTACTATACTTCCACTGGACGTGGAAATGATATACATGAAGGGTGATGCAACCTTTGATAAGAGTATCTAATACTCCATAATGCACCGCGAAAATTGCTTCGCCAACCAAGCTGGCACCATCAGGGGCTGATTCACATTATGAATATAGTAATTACACCTAAGAATAGAGTTTTCTTGAAAAAACTCTGAAGAGTATCATATAGAATGTTTAAAAATTACATAAGAACTTTAGTAAATCGGCAAATACAGTTTATATTCACTATCGTTTTCTCCTGAAGTTAGGTAACAATTTGTCTCAATTATATCTACTTTTTGAAAACACTATGTTAATGAATGAACTTGTTTCAAACCTTACAAACATCCGTTAATCCCGCGGATAAGTACGTGGAATGTTATTAAGTTATGGCTCTTTAATCTATAGACGAAACTCATTACATTTTAAACAATGTAATATGTGTTAAAATATTAACCAGTAAACCTGTATCGGTTTGATTATATACCAGAATAAAAATGTTAAACCACTGTGTAATAAATGTCCTCGAAAGTGGTTCTTCGTGAACCTGCATAGAATAATACTGCACTTAGATGTTTGTATGCAATTCTTATAAGTTTATAGTTTTATTTTACGGAGCCCATTTCTGTAATTTGAGTTATTTACAATTATTACTAAAAAAGTCATTAAAGTCAACGTTTCTCTATTCCCCGATAATTGTTTGTTCCATTATTATATTATTTTAATATAATTTAATCAATGAATAAATAATATAACACGAAGTTTTCATTTAGTAGAAGTTTCAGTAATTTGTACATTTTCAAATTATCTTCTAGATAGCAATTTTGTATGCCTATGCCTAGATATGAGGATTTAAATTGTTGACGAGCATTGTAGTGCTGTGCAAGATTAGATATTGCTGGGGTGTAAACTTATAGAAAGTGAAATTTGGCCATTAATGGTCAGGTACCTAAAAAATATTATATTGTTTTGTTAGTAAAAATGGTACATTTGTGACGAGTCTGTAGGATACAGACGAGCCACAAAAGTGGCTTTTACTCCGAATAAGACATGTTATTTTTTCTCCAAATGTCGGTAAGCTATAAAAAATAGAGATAAAAAATTTAGTTGCGCGTTGCCATTAGCAACGAAAATTAAAGTCCGCTCGAGCGGAAACAAAGTACGTTTACTTCCTTTGCTAATGGCAACGCACAGTCGCCTGAAATGTCAAACTTTAATGTCATGAAATGAGTAAGAAATGTCATGATTTTATGACATTGAAGAAAGATAATATTTTTACTTCCAAACAGAAAATTAAATAGTTTCGTAATCTACCTTTTCTATTTAAACACTAAGTCTTATAAACAGATTATCAAGTTACATTTTGTCAGTCGAAGTTACTTTATCACTGACACCTGTAGATGAGCTACCCACAACCAGGAATTTTGCCAAACGTCTTCTCCTTCAAAGAGTAGGAATCTTTTACTTGCCTAACATTTAATAAACAAGGGACCGACGGCGTTACATTCTCTCCGAAGGATGATATATCCCTTACACAATCCTCACCTAAGATTGCATAACTTCCGCGCATACACTAATATACAAGCTGCTGGAAGATGTGAGGCGAGGACAAGGTCTTCCGTGTGAACACGGAAATGCTCCCTTCCCTCTTGCCTTTCGTGCACTTAATTTTTTGAATTTGAGAAGAGTGAGGGTCACTTGTAAAATGTCGGATAAGGTCAAATGCTACACCCTGTATAAGCCCTGGAGTAGGTTGCTTCACTTGGAATAGTTCATTATTCACTTTTAATTAATTTTATTGTCTATGGCAGGGACTAAAGCTTCATCCTGTATATGCCTTCTTGAAGTAAAATACTTTAGTTTAAAGCGAACAATAATAATTTATTTAATGTAACTGAACAAAGTTTTAAAATGGTTTAAGTTAAATATTTAATTCACACAGGTATAAAATAATTACTTTCGAACACTGAAATTCCGTTGTTGAAATATTAAAATTTGAATATAAAATGTATTAAACACGATTGTTTTATATAGTCTGAAAAAATTCATTTTTTGTTTGATGCGCGAGGGCAGATTATAATTGATTTGAAAACTTTTTTACTTGGTTATGGCCAAGGAAGCAGCTGTAATGGCTGGTTCGCCGGAGACTCGGCGTGCGGAGGTCTGGAAAGGTCCAGAGGTGGAAATGGAAATCTGGAAATGTCCCCGCCCATTCCGTGCGGGCTCGAAAGCGCAATATTACATCAGAAAAATAAAAATTGAAAATTCGGATATGAAAATTATATTACCGTATCGGCATTAAAATGGGAAATTTTTTGATATATGAACGGAATTCGAATCAATTTGAATTCAAAAGTTATTAACGAAAATTAGTTGAAAATATTTATAAAATTTGAAACGACCCCGGAAAGTCGTCCCGAAGATCCTGCACAAAGAGTTGAATATGATATGAAATTGTGCTGATTGATTCTGCGTGCCGGATGATGACGTGTATTCAATTTAATTTGATGCATAGCTTATGTTTCGGAAATAAGTTTTGATATTGATGGAGACGAAAATACCGGTACTCTATTTGGACAAATTGAATGGAGATTGATTGTATGTTGATATTTCGGACGCGAAAATGAATAAACGGTAGAATTGAAAGGAAGAATAATTTATAAAAAGTTTGTGTGATTAAAATAAAATATTTTGGTTGCTGGTATGGAAAGCAGTTTTGATATTAATGAACCAGCAATCGGAACATGCGAAATGGGAAGAATTCTGGATGAATGGCACATCGGGAAAGTGAATGAAGTTTAATTTGATGTATGGATTGGAACTTGAATGGGAAGTTGAAATTGAGAGAAAAATGACTAATAAAAATTTGTAAAAGTGAAACATAACATTGTGGCTGGAGGTTTGGAAAGCGGTTATGATGCGAATCGGCATATTGAGGGGGCTGTATTTTTTAGGACTATAGTTTGTAACTTTTGAGCTGTAATTCGATTAATATGAATGTTTGAATAGTGTTGTTGATGAATTAGGACTATTTATGAATTATGGGTGTTATCTGAATTTTTTCAGCTTGAAACGGTCACCCGCCTAGGTACTAACCACGCCTAACGATGCTTTACGTCACAAATCGAAGTATGTACAGTCGTGGCCAGTGAATATGAGACGGCTTTTGAATCCGATTTTTGTGCTATTTTAGTGTTGTAATAGGGGTTGTACTTTGGCGGTATGCAGGGTTGATGCCAGGTTGATACCAGGTTGACGTTAATAAGAGCCCACTTTAAATTGTACAAATTTTGGTGGCTCATATTCACTGGCCACAACCATAACGCATCTACGCTCGCTTTACTGTTGATTGTTATGAAATGTAAAGTGAAATTGTTTCCAAAGTTTTGTTTATGTAACCATGTTCTACAAGAGTCCTTTCAGGGACATAAATATGTAACACAGCTATCTAATCCTTATAGACAAATATTGGCTCATATAACTCCACCCACATCTTGTCTTCTTAGAAAGCAATGAAGGAAGAAGAAATTCCTCATCAGACAATATCAGAATTCCTCTTGGTATGGTCTACTGTTCTTCAGATTCAGATTAAAAGCACTCCAGAAGGCAGGAGAAGTCGTCTGGAACAGTCTGGAGTGAAATAGATGAATCGAGAATAAATACCACGGATATATAAGAAGCGGAACCAACGCACGAGTTCAGTCTTATATTAAAAGTGCGAAGTGATCAGATAAAATAAAGAACATTGAATAAGGTAGTGTAGTGACCGTTAGTAGAGAACTTATAGTAGTTAAATTATAGTTAGTGTATAATTATAAGGTTTAATTATTGTAAGTAATTTAGTAATTAATAAGTCAGAGGTTATTGAACATTCGTGTTGCAATTATTGGACCTACGCTTGGAGGTGTTTAATGGAGCGTGTAAACACGTAACTATATGTATTGTTATATAACACTTCGTGCGTAAATATAACACCTTTTGCATCCTAAACATCAATTCAGCAATACTTCTGACAATAAATTATTATTTAATGGCGGAAGTAACATTAATAACTAGAAAGTGATAAATAAATCAATCAAGAAATTATTTTTTTCTTTTAAAACTGATAGTACATTAGCATATAATAACTATTAATAAAGTGTATTCTCCGAATCCAAGTAATGTTTACTACATGCGTAAATGAATTATCATAAATTTTATGCTGATTGATTAAGTCAATACTCAAATACATTTCTGGTATAACAGGACTCGTTACAACACTTTAGCGCTATTATAAGTGTATGTATTATGTCACGTAATAATAATTTATCCGTGGACTCACATTCGTTTGGAACAAACTTTATAAGTTAAACGGGTCGAAAGATATCGAGATTTGAACGATTTGTTTTTTGAACTTTCGGAAAAGAACAAAGTATCAGGAATCAAAACGATTTAAGCCGCGCTTTTATTATATTTTACTGCAGTATGTTGATAGCGAGTGGTCGAACTGGATTAATTAAACAGAGATACTCTCAAAATGGTGCATCATCACAGAAACATTCATCCCAGATAGTCCATTTCATATTTATATATATCAAGTACCTAAAGAATAAGGCATGGATGTCCTCAAAGTTAGATCCAATTTCTACGAGTCATGAAAGGCAAAGAAAATATTGGAGTTAGCACAGGAGTATTTTTTGCCAAACATGCTATAAATGAATTTTTCCTAGCATCCGAATTAATTCAAGAGGAAGTTGCGATGTTCTGATTAGTTGCTGTTATTTAGTGTAAGATAGGTGTCTCGATTATTAAAGTTTTTGCAGTTTCGAAATAGCAGCCACTGTGGTCGTATCAACATGATGTGAGAAATTTAATTTTGAGTCAAATTGAACGCCAAGATTCCTAACCAAGAAGCTTCTATCCAGAGGTGTATCATCAAGCAAATAACTATATTGAACATAAATCTCCTTAGTAGTAAAAGTCATAAACTTACATTTACTAATATTTAAATAGGATTTATTGTCAGTGCACCAGTTTTGCAAATTGTTTAAATCATTCTGCAGTATTATACAATCGTCGACTCATTGTATAGTCTGAAGATTTTAAGATCATCAGCAAACAGCAACTTTTCACTAGTAATACAATTTAGTTGTGTCATTAATATACAAGGAGAAAAGTAACGGAACCAAGGGACTACCTTGGGGTGCTCCACCGGTGGCTACATATTGATAAGATTTATGACCTTTATATTCGACGTATTGCACTCTATTTCATAAGTAAGATTTAAAAAGTAAGATCAGCTTATTATTAAAACCAAATTGTTCCAGTATATTCATCAGAATTGCATGGTCTAGCTTATCGAAGGCCTTTGAGAAGTCAGCATAATATATAGTATCTACCTGGAGCAGGTTATCGATAGCTTTACTAGCATACTGGGTAAAACATATCAAATTGGTAACAGTGGATCTATTGCACTGCTGGACATATTTTATTGTGATCTGTTGAAAGTAAATGTAGGGTAGAGAGGTCTTAATAATTGGTAATCGGTAGATTTACAAAGTTCATGTATCCATGGAAGGGGCCCGGGCCGCTATACTCCCCCGCTTAGGGCCGCCACTGAGTATAGTATCCCTGATATTCTCGAAGAGTTACTTTTATTTTGCACATATGACCAGAATTTTGCCGCTTCGTTTGAAATAGAGTTTTCAATTGAGTTACTATAATTTATATAGGCTTGCTTTATTTTCCGCTTAATGGAGGCTCTTAGGGTTCTAAACTTTTCTTTATACTAATTACTATTAGTTGATTTTAACTTTGTGAAAACACCATGCTTTTGTTTAATTTCAGCAATAATTTCTCCAGTGAACCATGGGCGGTACTTTCTTGTAGCGGTGCGCCTGCGTGGGCACAAACTGATGAAATACTGAATAGAATTTTGCATAGAAAGCATCTAGACCAAGATTGGCGTCTGCAAAATTTTCGAGATATGGCCAATAATAAATTGTATAATAATATAAAGTAAGCTTTACGGAAATTATAACATATTGCGATGTATTTGCATATTGGACGATTACGAAGATTGCATGTTTGTGTTATTTGCTGAATCAGGGTTTGAATTTGTTTATTTCCTTTAGATGGTTTTCAAAATTTATTTAAATTAGCTAAAGGTCCGAAAGGTATGTGTTTTAGAATGTTAATACTTGTTTAGAGTTGTTTTAATAGTTTTAAAGTTTTTATTTGATGTCAACAGTAAGTTTGATACTGACATCTATGTTAGTAGTCATTAAGTTGTTGTTGAAATAATTTCTGACATTTAAGTCATTATGACATTTCTTTTAAGTAGGAAATTTTATTTTTACAGTTGGTAAATGTTTTCCTGAGTTATTAAGTTGTTGTTGAAATAATTTCTGACATTTAAGTCATTATGACTTTTCTTTTAAGTAGGAAATTTTATTTTATAGTTGGTAAATCTTTTCCTGGAGAAAGACAAGGAGGTTTAAGTTAGGTTATGTTTGGCATGAAATTAATCAAAATTCATATGGTGTTTTGTTTTGTTTATTTTGGATACTTTGATATTTAGTGAGATAGAACAATAAACAACAGATAAAAGAGAGGTTGTAAAATTGGAAAAACAAATTTAAGAAAAAAAGAGAACAAGTGAAAATTAGGGAGTGAAGAAGAAAAATAATAAACAAGGATTAAGAATTTTGAAATTGAATTGAAAGTCAGAAATTGCGGAGATCAGCGAAGAAGAGAAAAATAGACTGTAAATAAGAAGGTAGAGGTGTTATTGTGGTTTGGAGTTGCAGAGGAGATAAGGACGAGATAAGGTGAAGAATTAATGAAAGGAGAACTGTTGGATTTGGAAAGAGAAGTGTGTAGCTACGAAGAAGGAAGGTTTTTGTGTGTTTAATTTTGGACAAGGTCGTATATTAAAATTTAAATAGTGTACTTATTAGACTTTCGAACCTGTTATAAAGCTAAATTATCTAAATACCAAAGAAAATAAATTATTTATATCAGATTAAAAATTTTACTTTAATAAAAATTTCATTTTAAATAGGAATTGAATTTGAACCTGCTCCTGAAGGGAAAGATAAGCTAGCCGGCCCATTAAATATTTTGACATACTTTCGGATCAAAAGGTAAGAGATTTTAATTTGATCTTTTGGTTTTAAAGTTTTTTTTTTATCTACTGGAAATAAGCAAGTTAAGGTTTGATTAGTACTGCAAATTATTAAGTACAATAAAAAGTAGAACAGCACAATATATTCTGATCATTATAAGGGACGATTATATTTACCCCCGCACTTCAATAGAGATTATCAGAGAAGGGATGGTAACCATCTTCGGGAACAAAAGGGCGCTCATCATGACTAAATCTAAAACACGATCTGAAGCATTTAGAATATTATTAAATTGGGTGAGATCAAAAAAGCCAATAAACTCTCTCAGAGAGGTTAAATTTGAATTTACAGAGTTATTTACTTCATGATTAAAATGAGGTTAATTAAAATCACCAATTATTCGAATTTTACTGTCATATAAAATTTCAAACATTCTAGAGATTTCTAGAATTTCAAATAAATCATAAACTTGTATGTGTTCAATAGATGATGGAATATAAATGACAAATACATAGATTACAACTGAGCATTTAAAACAAATTTTACATCCTACAATATCTATACTTGAAAAACGATCACTATACTGAGAGATGTTGATCCGCGTAGCTAGACTATCTTCTCTTGCAGCTAGTGGAACCTCATCCATCACATCCACGACTGACAAAATTGGCTTCAAGGTTTTTATAAGATATAAACACCACATAATTTGATCCAAATAATTAATAATTAGCCCCTAAAATTTTGATAATATCACTGTAATAGTAAGTCGTGATCCTGATTAGACAAGTTAATTAGTTTAAAAATAGATGAAGAAATAGGAATAGGCTTTTACTATTTTTGGTTGATCATTAATATATTTAATTCTGATATCAATTTCCCCATTAGCTTTGCGTCTCAGTAGTTCCTATTTAAGTTGTTTATATTGAGCTCTATATGCATAAAATATAATGCATTTTAATGGGTGTTACTATCATATGTTAGGTAGCATTGCACTGAGTCAGCTTGAAACTATTTTAAGAACATTCTGTATATTTTATCTATATGGCATAGGCCTTCACAACGCGTTGTTACAATGTATTATTAAAAACCATGGCTTTTGTATTTTGACAAATACATATTAGTAGGTATTATTGATTTTATATATGACTTTCCTACACGCATACCGAAGAAAATAAAGCCGTCGTAAAGTCTTAAATAAAATTAATGAGTGTGATTTATGGTGATTTCGTCAGGTCATGCCTACAGTGTTATTTATCTTTACGGAGAAAAGATATATCCTCTATTGCATTCAAGGAGGAAATTAATTGCCTGTAGATGGGATTTGCATTTTTATTTGAGATTAATACTTGCAGTTGGGTCTGTTAAATGGTGGAGTATTTGACAGCAATGTACATTTGGACGTCGCGTCGATTTAAATGCATAATACGATTCTCATTTAAAAATCAAAAGAGAGATTCCTACTTCTATAATTATTATAACATAATTTATATTTGCTTTAATAAATATTGTTCATTTCAATTAAGGAGATTATTTACGCAATATAGTTTGCTGGAAATGCTAAAGTGCCATTTGATTTTCTTGTGCTCAAAATATTCATATTCTTTATTTTTGTTGAAGAAGAAAATAGTTTTCTATAAATACACCAGAACTAATTTAGTTATTTTATTCTGGACCGGAAGCAATGCCAAGTTCAAAGCTAATAGTACTATTTTTGTCTTATTTTGTCTTTACAGGGTGTTATAAAAATAACTCTTCGTAATTGAAACAGCTGATAGCTTGCCTTATGCCAAGCAAGCAAAAAGTTTACGACTTTTAACGTAGATCCAAAAACAAAGCATTTTAAAGGAAAATATTAAATTAAAAAATTTAGTCTCCAGACATAAATTACATGAACTTTTGTACTATTTTCTAAAATACAGTGTGTTCCCGGATGAGGTACCAGACTCTTGTAAACTTTATTATTTATGATTTACCAAGAAAAGTAATTATTTGTTAGAAGTTAGGTTTTACTTTGGCAAAAAAGTGTAAAAAGAATAATTGAAGATGAAAATATTTCCTAAGAGTTACAATATATTTGACCCAGTGGGGTACAGAGCAAGGATAAATAAATTCATTTCTGATTTTTTCAATATCAATACGCTATACAGGATGGCTACTTTTTATATTGAACAATATTGCTAGCTCCTAAACCATAACACTGATAAAGTTAGGAACAGAAAAAAAGTTTCGTATTTTCAAGGCTAATGAAATGAGTTAAAGAAATTGAAAACATTCCGATTGGTTCCGGAGATATACGTCCGAAATTGTTCGTTTCCTCCTTTTTTACTTAGCGCTAACAGCGCACAAATTTCATCCCTACCACGTTCAACTAATGCAGGAATGATTGATAGGGATTATGAAAACCGAATACAATTTTGTCAATGGGCGTATATAAAGAGGCGAATCCGGCTCATGAGGCAGTTCACTGTACAGTACAGTTCTAATATACAGTTTTATATTAGACAAACAAGTGATCAGATAATATAAGAACAGTAACAAGTTGTGATTTAATGGAGTGAATTTATGTTAGATTAAAGTTATAGACCGGTTTCGAACTTCGAAATGTCTGGTCAGTTGACAAATGATATTGGCTACCATTCTTTCATGATTTGTAAGGTGCAATTCAATGCAGGTCGGGGTATTTGCCCGCTGAGTAGTTGTTTCCTGCAAATCATATATTATTACTGTAATATTTGTCACTTAAAAATTAAGATCGACTTTAAAGTGCAACAATTGTTTTAACATTTACATAATAATTCGTAGATAAGTATTGTATGTGTATAAAATAAACGTTGAATTATATTTTAAGTTTAATCAGCTATGCATATTATGTCACTGGTTTATAATAGATACAAATATTTTGTTATAATTAGAAGTAGAAATCCGGGACACGGTACTAATTATAATCCATCACATACGTCACGATAATTTAATCATTGTGCATAAGGAATAATTTTAATGTGCATCTCTGATATGCTCACGATGTAAATGACTTCATACTGACCCATTTCTCTTAAATAATGCAGCAGGGTACTTTTTTAATCGTAGAATTTACAACACTCATACTAAAGCAAACAATAGGTGATGATGAAAATTTGTTGTGAACATTTTTTGTTATTTTCTTTAATTTTGGCATTATATTCGAGTGGCTTTGCATCTATATTAATAAAAGAAAGATCTCAGTGGACAAAAAAAATTGTTCAAGTAATTGAAACTAACCAACATTAACAATCGCATTTTTTATTAAACGAAAATTAAGAACATTTTCATGAATATACTTAACAGCAGAAGTACGTCTTATAAATGTCTTTAAAACGAAAAACCTGGACGTACTGTACGTACGTTGGACGTGCAATTTCAATCTATGTACGTAACAAAGACGCCCATTAGAAATCCAGGTTCCACTTATCTCTAATATAATTGAGGCCGAAGCTCAGAAAGCGGCGAACAGGTTGAAATGCGGTGGTCAGTGGAAGGAAGAACGGCTAATTTGCACAAGGGCCCTATCCGATGCGGTGGGAACGCACACGCTCCTGGAAGTGAGGACAGATGTCATAGCGCTTTTGTTCTCCTTCTCAGGATCCTTTGAGGTCGTCATCCATAAAAAGGATGACTAGAACTCACTCGGGAACATACACGGACCGGCGGATATCGTCTGGTTCACAGACGAATTAAGATCTGAGGCAGGTTCTGGAGAAGGTATATATAGCGAGAAACACAGGGCTAAATTACCTCACGCCTTGGATAAATTTGCCTCGATATTTCAGACCGAAATATTTTCTATCCTGGTATCACTTAAAATCAAATCATTGTTGGTGCAGGACTGTAAACAGGACATCAATGAACTTGACTTAAACGACTGGATCAAGCTTCTCTGGGTACCTGGGCACAGTAACATTGCAAGTAACGAGCAGGGAGATGCTCTGGCCAGGAAGGACTCTCAGTAGTCCTTAATGGATCCGGAGCCGGGCCTAGGTCAATAGAGAATTGGACTTGTTCCTAGTTCGTTGAGTTCTGGATGTCCCACCCAGGACTTCTGCAAGCAAAGATCGGTATTGCAGAACCTTTGCCGAAGAGGACAGAGCAAATAATACTGCATCTGGTAAGTATTCTGGCTGAATATGGCTCTTGTAGAAAACACCTTCACACCATCGGGGTAGTATATAACTCCGACTGCCTCACTGCAAGTTCTGTGGGGAACTGGAGGAAAGTACCATCCAGATTCTGACCTCCTGCCCTGGTATTATGGCCTCGAGGCACAAATACTTTGGCATGGGCTTTCCAGTGTCGGAGGCCTTTGGGTTGAAATCCGGCCCGGGGGAATTCTCTAATCGCGTAGCGGTTGCACAATGGGACACAGGAGGAAAAGAAAAGATTCTTCAATACCCCACTTTTGTTTTAATTTTTGATGAACGCCTTTGCTGCAACTGACAATAGAACTACCTTTACAACGGGAAAATTAGTCGATTATGTTCTATCGATAGCACATCCAAATACGTAGATTTATGTACGTTTTAAAGACGTTCATTTTAGGTTACTGGAAGTATGGATAAATATATGATATAAAATGTACGTCTTTTGAACGTACCTTGCTGTTTGAGATTCTACCATGTATCGTTATTTAAAGATGATAGTGTGTTGAGAAGCAAACAGATCCAAAACAGGTTGACATTACCATAAAAACTGTAATTTATTAAGTTATTAAATAATCGATAATTCACGATTAAAAATAAGGCTAAAAATTAGTTGCATTATAATTGAAATATATTATTTATATCAAAAACAACTTCTTAATGGACTTTTGTGCATTCTTCTGGGTATAAGTAAAACAGTCATTCTCTGTAATACTATACTCAATAAACAAAGAAATGACTCAGAAGGACACAATACGCATAACATAAACAGAATCTTAAAGCTGTGTATTTGACATGCACAGCAAAATAAGAGTTCTTCCAAAAAATAGCTTTGAAAACGGAAAGAGATTACTTTCCGAAACGTCGGTAAAATACATTATTTCTGTGTTTATTCCGATTTATATTATTTGCAAAACATAACCTCTGACTTTTCCTTTGGCGTAAACGTCACGGGCGCAGAGGTTTTTTCCAATAATTCTATTATTTTGTAGATTCGGTAATTTGTTTTGAAGAGGATAATAATATATGTGGTAGAAAACCCAAATAATAGGAAAGAATACGCGGCATCTCATTCATTAAGCTATTCCATGTTGATTTGATGGACATCATCATTCATAAATAATCAACAATGAATCGAATTAATCTTTTAGAAATTCCAATCTCAACATAGTGTTCAATGTGTTTAATTAGTCAATTAATTAAATCTTCACATTTCGACAATTCTGATATATGAATGCAAAACATGCATATTTTCACCAAACTGTTTATTAGGCTAGTTCAAATGTGCTTTTAGAAGGCGGAATATTAAAACATAATATTTTTAGTCGCAAACTCCTCTATAAAATCCTTATTTTACTATAAAGAACGTAACCAGACTGCAACCAACAGCTACTCTCCGGGCTATATGCCCTGCCGAGCGCTGAATTACAAGTTACAAGTCTGGCGCGTTAAGTGTAATAATTGCATATTACCATCAAAACGCTAATGCTTCGATTGCAACAAACACCAGCCGAAAGACTGATCCTACTTAAAAGAGCTCTCTTGCCAGCCGTCACACACCACTTGCAGACTGCAGTTTCCAGCTGTTGGCTCTCGTCAGTGCAAGGTAGGTATGTGACGACCGACACGAGGATCCTTTGACTATTTGGTACATCCCGGTATTTTTACAATAGCGACATGTAAAACAGCCAGCAGGCGCCATCTAGCGGTCCAGTGTCAGTCAGGCTGTTTATTTTTCGATTGCAACAGACACTGGACCGCTAGATGGCGCCTGCTGACTGTTTTACATGTCGCTATTGCAAAAATACCGGGATGTACCAAATAGTCAAAGGATCCTCGTGGATTGTAAAGGATTTTGCGACTAAAAATATTATGTCTAATATTCCGCCCTCTAAAAGCACATTTGAACTAGTAATTTATTAAGTTATTAATAATCGATAATTCACGATTAATAATAAGGCTAAAAATTAGTTGCATTATAATTAAAATATATTTTTTATATCAAAAACAACTTCTTAATGGACTTTTATGCATTCTTTTGGGTATAAGTAAAACAGTAATTCTCTGTAATACTATACTCAATAAACAAAGAAATGACTCAGAAGGACACAATACGCGGCATCTCATTCATCAAGCTACTCGATGTTGATTTGGACACCATCATTCATAAATGATCAACAATGGATCAAATTAATCTTTTAGAAATTCCAATCTCAACATTGTGTTCAAAGTATTTAATTAATCAATTAATTAAATCTTCATATTTCAATAATTCTGATATATGAATACAAAACATGCATATTTTTACCAAACTATTTATTAGGCTGTTAACCTTCCCATGCCGGGGTAAATTTGGAGAATCAAATGCCTATCTACATTTTTTTAAATCTAAGAGGCAAGAAGTAGAGAGCAGTACTTGGCGCAATCTCCACCATCCAAGGCCGCAATAAAGCAAAGAATATTTACGCATAAAGAGAAAAGTATCTAAATTTTATTGATAATTTTTGCTGTGAGAGAAAACAATGTGACAGTAATATAGATAAATTATTACTCGATATTATTCATATTTATCAATTAACTCAATAAACAGAATCGTTATCCACGTTTTATCTAAATCCGCAAAGATGAATACGATTATGATATTATCAATTCTTTTTTATTGCATATTACATAAATAAATCTACTATACTTATATAATCCTTAATTTGGTTAAAGGTAAATAAATAAAATCGTATGCCTATATCTGCGGTTGGTGCTGAAATTCCTGATACGAACTGACAAGATCTGCTGCAGGAGTGGGAATCACTCATGATTTTATTTTCTGCGTTCCCGCTGTAATCGATGTCAATATATTTCCATCTCCTTAAAGTGGCGTTGAAAGTGCTATATTTGCTTCTATAGCACACCAATAGTGATCACTTACGTCTACGGAGATATTGTGAATGTTGTTGGGAACGAAAATGTAGAATTTATGAGAACTGCTAATTTCATAATCATTATATAAACTCAAACCAATGAGCCTGACATGGTGCTCCTCGCCTACAAGGCCAAGGCGATGTATGTCATTAAATTTGTGGCATTTACCAAGGTAAACATATCTTTGAAGCAGAAGGAAAGTCAGACATTATGTTTTCGGTATGACTTCCGAAAGTTTCGGGTAGTGAGTAAGAAGACAACGTTACTCTCATAATGGCCTCAGCCGAGGTTTGCAGATAGAAGTGCATAATGCAGTAATTTTAGAATCATTTTCTTATTTATGATAGTAAATGCAGCAACATCCTAAACATGAGACTGCCAATATGCACAATAGCAGTCATTTTTATACATGGAAATGTAAAACTCAAAAAAGAGAAACAGTAATAAATAAACAGCATAAAGGCTATAGCCTTAAAAGTAAATACAAGTATATTGCAACAATGGGTAAGGCAGAAGTTTATAAGTGTCTCTTCATTCAGACAAATCTAACTATCCTAAACTTATGACGGCCATTTAGGTGATATGGAGACGATTAAAAACATTTAGCAAACATTTATTACCTAGGATACACTTAACACATTATGTCCAGTTGACAAATAACTCTTCATGTTACCAGTCTTAGCTCCCCAGATACCCATTCCATAATGTCTAATCGTTTTTACGGTCTGCCGTATCAAAAGTTTTGGTTAAATTCATAGAGATGCAGATGCTAGGATTCTCACCATCCATAAATATTATATACTTTTTGCAAACATTTCTGAGTGGATTAGGTCTCTCTAAAAGCAAACTGAAAATATCATATTTGTTAAAATAGGTAACAAATCTGTTTCTTATTAGTTTCCATAATTTTAGAAAGACTTAACATCAGCGAGAGTAGACGATAATTAATACATTTGGCTTTATATCCACCTTCGTATAAAGGTTTTACAACTGCTTGTTTCGGAACTGCTGCGTTGGAGTCAACGAGGAGGCAGCTAACTTAAGCCATAATCACAACCGGAAGTTTTATTTTTTAGTAATTGAAATATTACATATTTTATTTCCTGCTCATTAGTATCAATAAGGCATATTACATTTATATATATTTCATCATTTACTAGTGTTATGTCATTGTTGTTACTTCTGGTCTTGTATTGATAAATTTTGAAATAAATCATTGAAATTAGTGATAAAAAATATTAGGCTTAATGAAGATCTTTGCAGCACACCTTAAACTACTTATAATTTAGTATTTCTAAAGGCGATTAAAACTAGTATAGACTTATTTTCTATCTTTTTCTCAATTATTAATTGGGCTGTTTATAAACCTCGTGATTAATAACTATCTAATTTAATATCTTTGCCTCCCTTACAATCAACTAGTAACCTCTACGTGACTTAGAGAGAGAGTATTTGACAACCACGACCTTGCTTTGTCAACGAAAATGGCTGTCTACAGAGCAGTTGTCATTCCAACACTGCTATATGGATGTGAAAGCTGGGTCACTTACCGTCGTCATATGAAAGAATTAGAACGTTTTCAGCAAAGACACCTCAGAAGTATGATAAAACTCCAACACATATCAAACGTGGAAGTACTCAGGAGAGCAAACAGCCTTCCAATTGAGGTGCTTATTTCAAGAGCACGCCTAAGATGGGCAGGTCACGTTCATCGTATGCATGATAACCGCCTTCCTAAATGTACACTTTATGGTGAATTGCTAAGCGGTAGAAGAAGGCGTGGCGGTCAACGAAAGAGGTTCAAAGACGCTCTCCATGAAAATCTAAAATCCTGCGGTATTGCAGACGAGCAATGGGAACAACTTGCAGCGGACAGAACCGAATGGCGAGGGGTTGTGGCCAGCTATCAAGGAAATGTTGCTGCAAGAAGGCCGAATCCAAGACCTAACCAGGTCTATGTTTGTCCTGACTGCGGTCGACATGTGCTCTCCCGAATTGGCCTCTATAGCCATAGTCGTGTGCACCGTAGATGAATGGGAATTACAATAGACTACACCTTTTACTTGTTCTTTATTGTACACAATCTATCGACTGTAACATTTTTATACTCGGACTCGAGTAACGGCTAATAATAATAATAATAATAACCTCTACGTATTTTATCAAAAGTGCTGTGACGTATATTGCATAAGCTAATTTCGCGGTAATTAACTGTTTTTATTATTATTATTATTTATAATTAGATAACGATAATTTGATTTTAGTAGGACTTTCCTTTTGCCTAGTGTCTTGGCTAACCTAAGTTTATGTTCATTCTTTATTGGCTTGGATATTATTCTTTGTATCTTTCGAAGCAATCAGAAAAAAGAATAACTTAATTAGGTGAAGATAAGTGGGAAAGCGGAAAGAAATAATAAGAGATATATTTCATGTCACATAAAAACAGAAGAGTTATGAACTACTTATTTATACCTATATTTATTTCATCCGATCTGAAAAGTAATACTCGTGGAATATCATCCCATCGAATATCAATGTATTAATGTTTAGTAATTTCAATACTCACATTACATGACTTCTTTCTCTATAAGGCGTTAAATATGTATTTTAAGTGGATATTTAAAATGAAGAATGTCGAATAAATTTCATTCAAAGTGTATATTAATGCATCAAGTCTAATTTTAGGAATACATTTAGTAGCAAGACTATATTTACCATAATAATCTAATAATTTCAATATATCTACTTGCCATTCATGTCTGGTATAATAATTGGTTTGTGAATAAATATATGATAAAATGGAAAATTGAAAAATTACTTTAACTGTCTTTATTCTGTTGTGTTTTCACAGTTAATTATTAAAACTATTTCAAAGAACTCGTGCATTTACATTAGAAATAATTATGTTGTAAGACCGAACCGTCGAGAAATTGAAAGACGAAATCCAATATTTTCCCTGAATGTATGAAATGTCCACAAACGGACCTTAATTACAGGAGATGGTACAAGCATTATGCTGAGGCTACGCATCACCGTCTGCAAACTGAATCGGATATAGACATTCCATCTATATGGACATGTATTGATGGATTACGAAAAATTCAAAAGGGTTGGGACGTGTATAAGGAACAACGAATGGCCGGGCATCTTTCTTCTCAAAAACGAAAAAAATTATTTTGGTTAACGATGGAATTTTAAGAATTGTTCAAGATTTTAATAATGGGAATTTGCAGTAAAACCCCATACTTCTACCCTACGCCAATAATTTTAAAGCTTCCTAATTATATGACAAGCGGCGAAACGTTCTAAACCGGAAATAAAAGATAATAATAATAATTATTTAAAAAATGTCAAAAAAGAAAAAAATGATTATAATATTGTGATCGGTGATTTAAACATAAATATTTTGGAAAAAAATGATCCTGTATCAGAGGAGTATTTTAATACTATGGTAGAACATGGCTTTATATCAACAATAAATGTATATACCCGAACACAGGGAGGCTCAAAAAGTTGCAAAGACCATTTTTTGTTTGTTGATCAAATAAATGAGAATTATGAAGAAATTTCCCCTGTGGTTTATAAATCCTCATTCACGGATCATTTCTCAATACTATTGGCATTCGAATTATATAGCGAAATAGAAAACAATCACCAACCCACACAAAAATGGACTGTAAAATATATGGATAATGAAAAACTGAAATTCAAATTAAGCGAATGTGATTGGGAGGATTTATACAATACACCAGATGTGAATAAAGCAACAGAAATTGTCGTAAAAAGAAATAGACTAATGCACAGCCATTTTAAAAAAGAAGAGAACAGAAATTAAGAGGAAGTGTTGGATAATTGAAGAATTGGTAAAATCAATATGTAAGAAAGATAAACTATTTAAAAAACTACAAAGAGACCCAGAGAATACCGAGTTAGCAACAGAATATCGGTTGTATCGAAACAAACTAAACGATCTAATCCAAATAACGAAAGCCAGTTCCTACAAAAAGAAAATAGGAGGAAGCAAAGATAACTGCAAAGTACTATGGAAAACAATTAAGGTAATTGAAGGCAGCAAATCAAGAAACAAAATTTAAAAAATTATAGATACAGAAGGAATAAAGGTACCTAACACAAGAAGAGGAAATATAGGAAGTTTTTAACAAATTCTTTATAAATATCGGTAAAGACTTAGCTAGCAAAATCAAGCTGGTAAAAGAAAATAAAAGGAACACTGTGAACATCAATCCGTATTCAATTTTTTTACCGCAAACTAATGAAGAGATCAGATAAACCATTGCTAAAGCTCCTGACATCGACCAAATCAGATCTAACACCTTAAAAAAAATCGCAGAAACTATAAGCCAACCTTTGTGTTATTTAATCAACAGAATATTTTTTACAGGAGTATGTCCTGATATATTTAAAATACCGTTAGTGTAGTCACTATATAAGAGCGGAGAAAAGAGCGATGTATCTAACTATAGACCAGTATCTCTTGAAAGTAACATCTGTAAAATTTTTGAAAAGTTTCTGAAAGTACGAATTAACAACTTTTTCACTGAACGCAATATATTATCAGAAAAACAGTTTGGTTTTAGAGAGGGCAAGTCAACGCAGGACGCGATTGCATGCTTAATAAAGGAAATTTATCAGTCAGTCGGAGCAAGCAAGCCTGCATTTGCTGTTTCCTTAGATCTCTCTAAAGCCTTTGACACTGTTTGTCATTCTCAACTCATAGAGTGCTTAGAAAGTATGTAAGTAAAATGTAAGATTCAGGGGTATCCCGTCAACACTAATGAAGAGCTACTTAAGTAATAGGAAACAGTTCGTTCAAATAAATATAGCTCAAAGTAAAGAATCAGTTATTCAATACGGCGTTCCACAAGGAACCGTGTTGGGGCCAATCCTATTTACCCTATATGTAAATGAGCTACTCTGTCTTAATTCCAGTGGAAAAATCATTAGTTTTGCAGACGATACGGCTCTATTTTACACAGCTAATTCTTGGGCAGAGTTAAAAATTAAAGCATAAATAGACTTGGGAAACATAAAAAACTTTTTCGACAAAAAGATTTTAATCGTAAATTTTTCAAAAACATTTTTTTTCCATTTCTTCGTATAAAAATACCCTACCGACTTTTAACTGTCTACAGAAGATTCGAACACATTGGAAATAGAAAAAGCCACTACAATTAAATATCTAGGAGTTCACTTGGACTCAAAACGTTGGGATACTCACATAGATAATAATAAATAATTTAAGAGGTCTGCTATATAAATTTAAATTTATGAAAACTTTTCTCGACATCACATCTTTAAAAACAATATACTACGGATTAATAGAATCCAGACTAAGATATAGAATCATTGAATGGGGCAGTGCTACCTACAACCACTTTAAACAAGTGCTAAAATTACAGAAAAAGTTTCTTAAAATAATGCTCGGTAGAAAAAGCATTTACCCCTCCAATGATTTCTTCCACGAGGCACAAATTTTAGTCCTGCGACAATTATACTTTTTAATTGTGGCTATAAGGCAATATAATTATCTCAATGAGTTAGAGCCTGTTGATCATATCTGTGAAACAAAGTATAAACAATATGCAGTTAAAACGAAAGTAACGACAAAAAGTATTGGACAAAGATGTTATACATATCTGGTTTCTAGGTTATTTGACTACTTACCTTTACACGTTTTAATTCAGTTTCATGCAACATTTTTAAAAGGAAAGTAAAACAGTTCATGCTAAAGAAAGAAAGGTTAGAAATTCATGTACTAATTGAACAAAAATAAAAAAACAGAAAAAAAAGTGAATCATTTATTTTTGCTTTATATGTCGTAGAGAAATATAGGTGTATTAATGGACTCAGGAATTAAGCAGAGATAATAGTTAGGTGTACATATTATACGTATTATTATAGTTAGGAATAGAAAGACATGTTATTAGAAAATATATTGAAAAAATAAGAACTTTGGAACACATAAGCACTGCAAAATACCAATAAGTATGAATAAGTTACACAGTGGCCCACGAACAAGGTTTACCTTATGTGGGACTAATGTGTTTATTTGTTTATATTATAAATCAAAAGATGTTATAAAATAATGTATCAGTGGCAAATTAACATTTATTTATTATTTATTTATTTATTTATTTATTATTATTATCGACTATAGTTTCAGGATTGTTTAACTCTGCATTGTTATACATGCTCCGAGGTATTCTAGCTTGGCCTTTCTTGCTGTTCACAAAGTTCCATATATTCTTGGGATAGGTTTTAAGTGAGGTTTCAGTGTTGCTAATAAAATTCTAATAATCACTGTGAATGAGTGATTTCACTGATGCGCGAGCTAGTTTAAAGTTGTGTAAATGCTCAGATCACACTATTAGAATCAAACAAATAAGTTAGTTTAATATCAAGTCTGTACTGAATAAATTACAATAAAATTATTAATTTCACTTACAAATGCAAACTTTATTTCTATAAAGTGATTAATAACAATTACAGGTAACTTTAATAGCGATTAATTAGTGTTTATAATTACGGTCATTAATAACTTTTCAGTTACATTTCCCCGGCCACGATTTAGAGTCATTTGGTTTATATTTTATACGCAGCTATAAACTAAATGTGGGACATATTTGTTGACGGGTAATAGGAAAAATTTACCTTGGAAATGCACTACTTATATACATTCTCATTTCTCGTTTACAAAGACTATTTTACAGGATTTATAGCCAACAAAAGGTATATTACTTCAGCTATTGCAAATTTCAAGTTTATTGACAAAATTAACATAATTAAAAAGAATATTTCTGAGGAAAACGCAAACAAGAATAAAAGTATACGCGGTACAATAAGAAAGCGCACCATTAGCGCAAGTTAAAAAACGAATTGAAGAAGAAAAGACAAATTACCATTTTTTTTAAAAGAGGTTATGTATTTTAAATACAAACCTTTTTTTCTCATCGACTTTTCCAGCAAACACAAACCTGCGAAGTTTTCCTGGAAAATCCTATAAAAATTGGAAAAACTTTGAGAGGAAAAATGCGGGATAAAGAAAGTTTGTAAAAAATCTTTAAACACTTGGTCGAAAAGAATTAGGTTTTCTTAACATTTTTTTTAGCGTTATGATTTTCCATTCCCAGGTAGGACGATTTAATTTTCGAAAAACTAATAACGGTATATTTTGTGTCTAAAAATTTTCCAATTTTTCGGATGCATGGATGTGTTCTTAAAAAATCTAAATGGATCGTGCTGCTAGACGTAATACACGAAATCAGCCCATATAGAAGAATATAAGATAAGCCCGACTATGTGCTCATATTACTCAATTATTCTATTTTTGTTGACATAACCTTGAGCAATGAACCTGAGGACAACCTTCCCATTTTTGTGTCACCAAAGTATATGTGTCAAATCGTTTAGCTTATATATGAGAAAATAAACACTCGACGTGTTGCATTCTTATCAGCATTATCGTCCTTTGGAAGAAAACGGATAAATTAGTCATGTAGCAGTTTGTATTTCGGAATTTGTCCCATCAAATGAATGGAGTCTGATTAAAGATTAACAAATAAAGATAAAATGCAAATTTACTGTTTAATCATGAGCAATAAAATTATTAGTAAGGTAATTACATATTTGCAGTGTTTGTTTAATTCTATTATCGTTTCTTTGTTCAGGATGTTTCCTTTTCTTATGAAAAGACAGTGGAATAATCACAATAATAATAAATTGAAAATAGAATATAGCAGTAAAATCTTCAGCTAAATTAGAATATACCGACTGCAATGGTAATCAGATATATATTACCCTTTGTCTATGTGGAGGCGACGGTACACTAACTACTAGTCAAAAGACCAATAGAATTGATACAAGAAACAAAACTGGATAAGCAATTTTATAGCAGAAGGATATTTTATAAAAATATAAAATATAGGAATTATAATATTCCAACCTATCTACAAGGGCCTTATATAAATAAGAACTCAACAAATTAAACCAAAACGAGCGCTGAATTATATGATAAAATTTGCGTATTTTGTCTAAGCACAGTTAGCACTAAAATAAAATGACCTGGAATGCTTGAATGCTACGAGGAAGATGCGAGGCCTCCTTCATCTCAGGATGTCACTAACTGCAGGCCAGTTTCGACCTGGTTTTGGGTCTCGTCAGTGCAGTGCGCAAGTGATACCTTCAATACCCGGAGATCGCATCTCATAGACACTGTTAAGTTCCACCGCAGTAGAGCGTAACTAGCGCCATCTCTCAGTAGTCTTGAAACAATCCAAATCGATAATAAAATTGATAATCATCATTGAATAACCAACTCCGGATATTGACTTGCACTGTACTGATGAGATCCAATACTAGGTCGAAACCGGTCTGCAGTTAGTGACATCCTGCGATATGAAGGATGCCTCGTATCTTCCTCGTAGCATTCGAGCATTCCAAGTCATTGTATTTTAGTGCTGTGTTTAGACAAAATACGCAAATTTTACCATATAATTCAACACTCGTAAGGGGGAATAGCTGTTTTGGTTTAATTTGTTCACTCCTTATTTATATAAGGCACTTGCAAAATGTTTTATGTGATAATTTTATATTCTTCGGTTTCCTTTAATTTAATTTATACAATTGAATGGTCGTTATAAAATAATTCTTTTCTACAAATACATTTAATGTAAAGTCATTACTTATCACAAGACCTATTAAACTACTTGTTGTATTTGTAATCCTCGTGAAGTCTTTTACAAATTGTTTACAACCAAAATTTTCTACTAACATTTGGAGATTTTTCTTTACAAAGTCAGTCTTTTTCCAGTTAATATTAAAGTCTCCTAAAATTATTGTATTAACGTTTTTTTTTACTAGCAAAGTGGGGTTCTAACCATTCGTTAAATTTTTTTTATAAATTCATCTGGATTACTTCTAGGCGATCTCTATATAACGACTAAACAGTAACAGACATTTAAAAACTTAAATACCCAGAATATTTTTTCATAAGCTAACATTCTTATATTGTAAATTCTAATATAATTTTTAATGTGAATTTGTACGTATATCTATTTCAAGTAGATGCAGTGAATATCCTACTATTTTTAGGTCATCATCAGTAAAATCGTCTGTTATGCACGTTTCAGTAGTACATAACACAATAGGAATATAGCTAACTACATATTCTACTATTTCGTCCTTATTCTTGTAAAAACTTTGAGAATTTAGACAGGATATAAATAAATCGCTTGGTAATCGCTATATTTCATATGCAATTTTTTTTTGTATTGATTCAAGAGTTTTTGAATAACAACGGCAGTTTCTGTCTAAACTAGTAAGAATGACTTACATCTAAACCTAGATTTAATTTGTTATTTGCTCTAACACAATTTATACATTTTCTTTCTTCTGTATTGCATTCGTTTATTTTGTGATTTCCAGCATATAATGGACATGTTACACTTAGTACTTAATAGTACTTGGCTTTGTCTACATATTTTTCTAAATGTTTCATCAATACAATGAAAAAAACTAGTTGATATGGAAATAGTATCGAATTTAACAATTAGTTAAATGCCAATCATTTTATACAGATAAAAGCTTTAAAAAAAAAATCGTATTGTGTACTACAAACTAGATATATTCCTATGATGGGATGGACAAATAAATATTGTGTACTATTTATTCTATTAACAAATAATAATGATGATCTACGAAGTTCTTTTATATATATTCATGTCTTAATTTTTTATTTGGTAATAGTTTATGCTAATGAACTTGTTTTTAGTGCCTTGTATTAACTATAATAAACATATTCGAATACAAAGAGGATATACCCAGCATGACAATGACTCGCTGTTTTTTGATATGGCAATTCTAGTAAATATAAAGAGGCTCATAGTAAGTCAATAGATCTATTAGAAACACATGTGCGTTAGTCTGCAGATTGTCTACTGTGGTTATTTTTAAAATTTAAATATCTACGGGTATTAACTAAACCCACTCTCGTTAAAATTAAGCTCTTGTTTACTTTTGCAACGACTTTTAATTGCCCGCTTGTAAACAATATAGGTCATAAAGTATAAATTGGATTTTTATTAACATTTTCAACATTACATGTTTTACTTCCTTGTTCTTATACGCGTATAAATTTTTCATTTCATTTTCCACTTCATGTGAAAATTGTTAACCTTCAGTATTTCTGAATCCGATTTATTGTTTTGGCATGTGTGGAAAGCATTTCGGTCCGTGTCAAAATAATTAAATTTTATTTGAAATGCTCACCGAAAGCTTTCAGTTAATTTCAACAAAACATTTTGTAACTGAGAATTTACCACTGTTATTAGCCAAATACATGTAGAGCAAGAAAAGATTAGTTTTAATGAAAAATAATAATTTTTTTAAAGACAAATTTTAATTAACCCTTAAAGATAGTTGTTGTTATTTTGATGGTAAGGCTTCTTCAGATCTGATAACTTTTATGATAATACTTTAGCTTGGTGAATATTTTGGGCTCGGTGGTGCTGAGAGTAACATATGGATATATTTCAGTGTAAGTTGATCCCTGTACATGTTATGTTCCAATAACTTACTGAGGTTCTTGTACAGTGTGTCTCAAAAAATACGTATCAGTCAGAATTTCGGCTAACTCATGGTTGTGTCACAGCATTTTTAAAAGTAACCGATGACATCCTGTTGGCCAGTGATAATAATAAACTATCTTCGTCAATACTCTTAGATTATTCAAAGGCCTTCGACACGATACATCGTGGGTTATTTTCATCAATTTTGGATTATATAAGATTTACTAACTGTGATTATTCGAATTATTTAACCGGCGTCAATTGGTTAAAATTGGTTAAAATGAATCAGATCTCTTGGCTGTTAATAGTGGAGTTCCTCAAGGCTCAATTTTGAGGCCGTTATTGTTTACCATATACACCTCTAAATTTAACCCTTCTTAAATAAATGCGATTCTCATTACTAAGCAGACGATTCACAAAATCAATTTTTTATAAAATTTTGACGGCGCAGATAATGCACGTAATATAATAAACAACGACAATCAAAATTGCTTGAGACATCAGAAAATCAGTACTTGTCATTAAATCCAGAAAATTCAATGTTATGTTGTTTGGTAACAAGGTGCAAAGGATACACTGTTTACAAAATTTTCAAATTCAAAGACTCAGTAGAACTGCAAATTGTCGAGACAGTTAGAAACCAAAAGATTGGCGAGCACGAGACACTACTGGTCCAGGAGATACAGAGAAGCCATAGAAATACACAAAAATCAAAATACTATCGTTGAGCTACAGCTATCGTTGACATAGAAATCAATGTTCCGGTCCACTTACCATGCGATATCACTGGAACCAAGCCACGCCTCCTGACGATGCATATAAATATAGGAGCTCAGGCCAACAGAACTCACTTCGATTCAGAAGAAGATCACGACAACATGGTCGAAAAGTCGATTGCAACAAACACCAGCCGAAAAACTTGATCCTTGGCACGAGAGTTCCTTTAAGTAGGATCAAGTTTCTCGGCTGGTGTTTGTTGCAATCGAAGCATTAGCGTTTTGATGGTAATGTGCAATTATTACACTTAACGCGAAAGGGTTGTAACTTGTAATTCAGCGCCCGGGGGGGCACATAGCCCAGAGAGTAGCTGTTGGTTGCAGTCTGGTTACGTTCCTTATGATTTTATAGAGGAGTTTGCGACTAAAAATATTATGTTTTAACATTCCGCCCTCTAAAAGCACATTTGAACGAAGAAAAATAAGAGATAAGAGGAGTGCCTTTTTACCATATTTTAAGGAAAATAGAGCATACAATGTGGAGCGCCAGTGGAACTAAAACGCTAGGAGTATAAAACGCTCCATGTCAGTCAGATCATTCTTGAACAATAATAATAAATTGTATACGATTAATTTAACTCGCAAATTGTTTTTAATATTGTTCAGTATATTTTTTGTGTTTTTTATAATCTGTAATTTATTCACTGTCTCAGTTGGTGTGCGTCATATTAATTACAAATGTATAATATGTAAATCACAATATCAGTGGGCACACTAAGAGATCAAAAGTAAATATAATTAGGTAATTAAATGTACTAACAGATACTCAACTGCATTAAGTTTGGCCATGGCCTTTTGGAGATTAATCAATCAGCTTTATTAAAACATCTTTTATAAACATCATCGTTGTTGCATTTCCCTTTGCATATAAAAATTCTAGTTGCGAAATGGCATGTAACTTGGTTCTGTCACTTTGAAAACCGACAAAGCCAACAAAAATATGTAGCATAGGAAATTAATGCAAAAAAGGGTACGACTTCTTAATGGTTACTACTTTAAAGACTTTTGAAACCTTTTTGATTTTTGTTTTAATTTTTTATTAACGTTTTTGCTTCAACTGATAATAGAACTACGTTTACGTAGATTTATGTACGTTTTAAAGACGTCCGTTTTAGGTTACTGGAAGTATGGATAAATATATGATATAAAATGTACGTCTTTTGAACATGCCTTGCTGTTTGAGATTCTACCAAGTATTGTTATTTAAAGATGATAGTGTGTTGAGAAGCAAACACCTCCAAAACAGGTTGACTTTATCATAAAAACAGCAATTTATTAAGTTATTGAATAATCGATAATTCACGATTAAAAATAAGACTAAAAATTAGGTGCATTATAATTAAAATATATTTTTTATATCAAAAACAACTTCTTAATGGATTTTTTTGCATTCTTCTGGGTATAAGTAAAACAGTCGTTATCTGTAATACTATACTCAATAAACAAAGAAATGACTCAGAAGGGCACAATACGCGGCATCTCATTTATCAAGCTACTCGATGTTGATTTGATGGACACCATCATTCATAAATAATCAACAATGAATCGAATTAATCTTTTAGAAATTCCAATCTCAACATTGCGTTCAAAGTGTTTAATTAGTCAATTAATTAAATCTTCACATTTCGACAATTCTGATATATGAATGCAAAACATGCATATTTTTACCAAACTGTTTATTAGGCTAGTTCAAATGTGCTTTCAGAAGGCGGAATATTAAAACATAATATTTTTAGTCGCAAACTCCTCTATAAAATCCTTATTTTACTATAAGGAACGTAACCAGACTGCAACCAACAGCTACTCTCCGGGCTGTGTGCCCCGCCGAGCGCTGAATTACAAATTACAAGCCTGGCGCGTTAAGTATAATAATTGCATATTACCATCAAAACTAACAAACTTTGAACTATGCTAAGCCCAGTCAAGCTATTTATTTTTCGATTGCAACAGACCCTTGACCGCTAGATGGAACCTGCTGACTATTTTACGTGTCGCTATCTCAAAGGTATCGAAATGTACTAAATGGTCAAGTGATCCTCGTGTCGCTCGTCACATGCCTACCTTGCACGGACGAGAGCCAACAGCTCGAAACTGCAGTCTGCAAGTGATGTGTGACGACTGGCATGAGAGTTCCTTTAAGTAGGATCAGTCTTTCGGCTGGTGTTTGTTGCAATCGAAGCATTAGCGTTTTGATGGTAATATGCAATTACGCTTAACGCACCAGGCTTGTAACTTGTAATTCAGCGCTCGGCGGAGCACATAGCACGGAGAGTACTTGTTGGTTGCAGCATTAGTATTTTGATGGTAATATCCTATCGCGTCTTGTGATATCTAATCGTCTTTGCAGTTAGTGTTAGTTTTTCGGCTCCGTAAGTGATCACAAGTGCCACACACCTGTGATCGAACACTCGCCGTTTCAAACATAAGGGTATTTCTTTGTTTTTAAACGTATCACGAAGTTTGCCGAAGGCTATCCACCCTAGGCCTATTCGTCGTTGGATTTCGCAGGCCTGATTATCCCTACCCAGTCTGAGCTCGTGTTCCAGATATTTGTAATCATATACCTGTTCCATAATTTTCTCCGCCCAGCACAAGGTTGGTCATAAGTTTGGTTTTGCTCATATTTATTTATAGACCAGTTTTCCACAGCTTCCTTCATTTCCCAAACCATTTTTTCGACATCGCCAATATTGTCTGCTATTAACATAATATCATCTCCAAATCTGCCATTTACATTAATTCCGACATTGTCCCAATTCAAGGATTTAAACGCCGCGCCAGTTCTAAGGTAGCTCTAAGTAGTTTAGGGGAGATAGTGTCCCCTTGTCGGATTCCTCTTTCAATTTTAAATGTGTTGGTTAGTTCATGAAGTTTTGCTGATGTTGTAGCATTGTTATATATATGCTTGGCATATCTGTGGTAAATTCTACATTGCTCCAGAGCTTTCAGTATTGCTGGAAATTCGATGGTGTCAAATGTTTTTTTGAAATCTACGAATACTAATATAAGAGGTTTGTTGTATTCGAGGCTCTTTTCAATCAATATCTTCAACATTAGCAAGTGGTCACTAGGACCGAAACCTCTTCGAAAACCAGCCTATTCGCACGGCTGATAGAAGTCCAATTTATTGTTCAACCGTTTGGCTATTGTTTTCATAATTAACTTATACAAGTGAGAAAGCAAACTTATTGGTCTGTAATTTGTGATGTCTAATATATATCTCCTTTTTTATGAATGATGATCATAATACCGTTATTCCTCGTTTCTAGAGTAACGGTGTTATGCAAGCGTGGATTGAAAAGCTGAGATATTTTCAGCAATAATTTATTCCTTCCTGTTTTTGTTGCCTCGATTACCACTCCATCCGTTTTTCATTTCTCTTAGACTTATCTTGATTTCTACTTATGTGATATCTGGCACATCCTCGGAGCTTTGGTTAATTAGCAGTTTTACCGAAGGTTGCAATTCGTTTGCTACATGTGTACTTCTATACAACTCTGTGAAGAAATCTTCCATATTATTTAGAAGTTCTTGTCTCTTCGTGGTCCTTTCCTAAGTTTGAAAATTTTCTTTTTGCCTATTCAGAGCTTATTTCTCAGTACTTTTCTGTTTCTATTTTGTGATAAGATCTTTTTAATATTCTGTGTTAAATTTTCTGACACCTTTTCGAATTTCTTTGGCTATGGTTCTATCTAATTGATTAAGCTGGTTTGGGTCTGTATCTGTACTGTTTATCATTTGTCTTCTCTCAGCTATAAGGTCTTTTGTTTTCTGGCTAATTTTTCCATTCTCTTTGTTTCCTCTTGGACTGTGTGTTTTTCTGCTTCTTTTACAGATTTAACTATGGTGTTGTTTAGTGTTTCGTTGCCAATTACATCTAGTAGTATATATTTTTTAATCAAAAATACAAAATTTAAAATAACTTAATTTGTTTTTATAAAAGTAATATACTTAAATAGTTTAGCTCCCATGTAGAAAAAATGCAAATCTTTGAGGATTTATAAAGGTCCAAATTCGCTTTCTTTAATTACTGTACGTAAAGAGGTAATAACAGGGACAGTTTACTAAATTCATTAAAGCTTGGCACACGACATCAATAACAATTGCTGAACAAACAAGTGAGTATTTAGTGAGATGTTTGTGGGGTTACCAAACTTATCTTAATCAGATTAAATTAAATTTTATGCGATTTTTATTACTTTAAATTGCTGAAAGGATGACAAGCATGTAGTACATTCATAGGTTCAGGATTTAAGCTTCATTGATTTTTTTAAGAAGATACTTATGAAATTAGGGTTATATAAATTAGCCAAATATTATTTAGTAGTTATGGTCACGGTCGTTAATTGTTAATTAAAATTATTTAATCAATCACTTTAAAACACATATCAAGTTTAAAATAGTATAGCGCAGTCAAAATAGCACAAAAAATCAATTTAGAGGAACTTTTTCCATAGGCAATTTTGTAATTGGATCCTGTTGGGAAGCCGCTTAGGAGTACTTCAAAGTCCAAAAATGGTAGTTTTTTTTCAGTTTGCTGCTCAGAGCCGCTGGGTGAACCGATTAATTTCAAACTTTCAGAGAATCTGCTTTTCGCTCTAACAAAAACACCCTGAAAATTTGGTGGAAAAATATTAAACCTAGTGTGCGCAATAGAATGTGTTCCTTAAAATTTGAATTGGCCGCTATTTTATGCCATTAAGTCCAAAACGGATCATTGTTTTTCAAAGGTTAAGTCTCGACGGCAGCTTTTTGATGCCGTAAAAAAATTTTTTTAAACCTATTTTTGCTATTTTTTTAAAACCCAATAAACAAAAAAATAAATTTTTCCATTTTGAAGAAAAATATTAAAGCAGGTTATTGTAGAGATTAAGCTTACTGGCATCCAGGGCGGTAAATTTAATTTCAAAAAATCACTACTTCCACATCCAGATTTTGTATCCAAGTCTTATGCGCACTAAATTCCAATGTAATATTTTATTCCCTTTAATAATAGAGTGAGGGTGGTAGAGGGGGTGGCTAAAAAAAAAAATTAGAAGTCCTTGGTTCTCGTGTACACACTAAACCCCAATTTAATTTTTTATTCCTTCAAACAATAGAGTGGGGTGGAAATGGGGGTGGTAGAGGGGGTAACTAATGCCAAAAAAAATTTTTTGGCGTTTCGTTCTTGTATACACGTTAAATCACATTTTAATTTTTTTTACCCCTTTAATAATAGTGTGGGGGGGTGGCAATGGGGGTAGTAGAGGGGGTAGCTAAGGCTAAAGAAACTTTTAGACGTTTTGTTTTTGTGTATACACTAAATCACATTTTAACATTTTTGCTCCCTTTCATAATAGTGTGGGGGTGGTATTGGAGGTGATAGTGGGGGCGGGGTGGCTGATGCCAAAAAAAAATTTGAGACCTTAACTTTTCCTACATGCCCTAAATTGCAATTTTATGGACTCTTATTTGCTTGTTTTGCCTATTTACTCTTATTTACCCCCGAACCCTTCAACGGAATAAGATCAAAATATAATCTAGTTCCAGATCTCGTTACAATACATAAGTGTATCAAATTTCAAGTCAATATCATAAACGATTCCAGAGTAAACGTGCGCACAAAAAGAATTACAGACAGACAGACCGACAGACAGGAAAATGTTTCTCTCAAATTTAAAATCTCGGCGTTTCATGACATGTTAAGCTTATTTCAACAAAAAAAAATATTTTTTTTTGCGTGACTATACTTCCACTGGACGTGGAAGTAAAAGAAAGGATTTAAGTATTTCATTTATTAAAGCTTTGTAGTTAAAATATAAGTTTTTATTCGTTACTTAAAATATTTTAAAAAAGGGGAAAAAGGTTTAACAACAACTTTACAAGTAAGCTCGACAAAAAAAATAAAGTCATAAATAATATAATTTATTTAAAAGTTAAACGATGCGTCATAACAAAAAAGTAAATTGCCCATTGCATTTCTTGGGAAAAAAACATATATCTAAAAAAGCCCGATGGCAGGGGTCAGTAGGAAAGGTAGATTTAGTCCTATATTTTGAGCCTTTCTTGAAGACTTTGAACCGCCGCCATTTTTTAAGTTTTTCCTATGCGTTTTAGTAAAAAATGTTTTAGGCAAAAGTTGTAGGACTAGATGAGCATTATCCAACGTTGTATCTGGTATACATTTGATTCGAAATAGAATTTGAGAATTTTTTTAAAACTTTGAATCATCATTTTTTTTTTCCAATAATTCTATTATTTTGTAGATTCGGTGACTTGTTTTGAAGAGGATAATAGTACATGTGGTAGAAAACCCAAATAATAGGAAAGAATATTCGTAGAATGCCACAAATAACTTTCAGACAATATCATTTTCGAAATTAACCGAGGTATGGACCCAAAGTATATGCCTGCCAAATTTCGTTTTGATCTGTTGAGAAATGCGCCCTCTGTTCACAAATTTCGTTATATAGCATATACATAATATGTAAACTTTTGAACGGGGGCATTTCTGGGATCTCGGGACCATAATCGAAGAAACATAGTAAATATTCCCGAAGTCGTGACATGTTGCACTCTGCAATAGATAGATTAGAAATTTACCTAAAAGTCCTAAAAAGGTTCAAAAACAAGGAAGTTATCGCATTTTTCAACTAAGATCGATAAATAAATGATAAAAGTTCTTTTCAGTTAAATTAACAACAACTACATTTAAATGTATGCAAATGTGTTTTCATAAAAAAAAAATTTTTTTCAGTATGTTGTATGAACTGAATATGTTTCAAAATGGTACAGTTCAAATTTTGTCCAAAAATATGCATTTGTTAATTAACAATTGGCTAAAACGCAAAAAGTTGAATATCTTGAGTTTAGTTTGATCAAAATAAACTTTTTTTTAATTAAAATAAATGTATGAAATTTTTTTTTCTGATCTGATACAAAATTTTGCGAAATTGTTTTCAAAATGGCTGAGCTAATTTAACTTTTGAAAAAAAATGATCCGTTTTGAACTTAATGGCATAAAATGGCGGCCAATTCAATTTTTAAATAACAAATTCAATTGCGCACACTGGGTTTAATATTTTTGCACTACATTTTCAGGGTGTTTTTGTTACAGCAAAAGGCAGATTTTCTGAAAGTTTGAAGCTGATTGGTTCACCCAGCGACTCTGGGCAGCAATATCAAAAAATAAAGCGATTTTTGACCAGTTTTTCAGTTTTGTAGGTTAGGGTTGCGCTTCTAAGGCCAACACTAAACGTAGATTTGTAAAAAATTGAATTAAAAAGATTTTTTTTTTGTCCCAATCGGACCTATATATCTCGAGTTATTCACATTTTTAGATTGAAAAATGCAGTTAAAAATACTAAATTGTTAATAACAATCACAGGGTCTTTTAAGTGCAAAAATATTTTGGGTACTCCTTAGCATTTCCCCAACAGGATCCAACCACAAAATTGCTTATGGAAAAAGTTCCACTTCAAATTCTATTTTGGCTGCATTAGTATAACATATAACTAAATAGATAAGTAAGTATATTACAATAATTATTACACGTACAAATATATTTTTAAGACTAAAATTAAAAAGATCTTAAATTTACTAATGTTCATTGTGTTTTAAATCATTTTCTTAAATATTGTAAACTTTGAAGGCCTGATAACTGTAGAATATTTTGAAAAGTTTAAATTGTTGAATTGGAGTATCAATAATCTCTTGAACATAATATTTAGGACATGTACAATGTGCATTCATTCGAAATTTAATTTTATTGCGCAATTATAGTGAACACGTTAAAGAAATACTTTTGTAGTATAAGTTTGTCGAGATATGTTGTCTTTGATTTTACATGATATAAATTCGAATATTTCAACTTTGTTGCAGTACATAGTCAATACTTATAGTTCTAGTAACTACTGAACGAGGATATTGAAATATATTTACTAGTTTTTCTTTCTGAATCTTTTTTAAATTAATAAACTTCTGACATGTTACTACAATCACAAGAAACATTACTGCTGCAAATTATTCTCGTGACATAAACACTAATACTATATTTCTTGTTACATAAATGTATGACTGATGGTCGAGAGGTGAGCGCACTTGCCTCTCACCAAAAAGTTCCGGGTTCGATCCCCGGCCGTGGCAGTGGAAAATACTGTGAGAGGGAATTTTTCACTATACACGGATATTGGGTGTGTGTCCCTTGTCTCTAAATGTGTAGCCCCCTCCCACACAAGGCTCTACTAGAGCCTTCCGGGATAAAGGGGGTCGTCATTACCTGTGGTGTTATTTATTTATTTATTGTTATTTATAAATGACCCTGTACGAAATCATTGATATTTTTCATGGTTGATAAGCAAATAGTAACGTTAGATTAGATACTCCTCAGTCCCTGACCCTCGAAATTACTCCCAGATTAAATAAAGCTTATTTCGCCGCATCACGGTACAGACATTAATTATTGTCCTGCCAAACAGATTCATTTAACTGAGATTCTTTTATTTTTGCCTTCCAAAATATCTTAACCAGAAATATATTTTATGAAGCATGCTTAAGTTTGAGGCGGATATATGTTTTATTTGAATGGAACAGGAAATCAGCAGGGACGTACGCAAAATGTTCATAATTCGAAAAGAAAATGAAGAAATAATTAACAAAAATTATTACGTTCCCCATTTAAAGCTCATTTTTTTACCGTCCCTATATTTTTCACACGAAATAGGTTACTGCTTTATACTTCTTTCCCTCTAAAGTTTAGCCCAATTTATTCCATTTTATTTTCTACAAATTTCTCCTGGGAATAACACTAGGAAATGCCATCGTGGATCGCCTGACACTGTAAATAACCTTTTGCTCAAGGCAATTACCACATAACATTTTGAAACAAATAAGTTATTTATATCCACACAGAGACTTAGAAAAATGAACATAAATGAGTCAAGTTCACAAATTGTTGTGTCTTCAATGTGCCCGCCCAAAAATAATTTTTAATTTCGATCTTGAAAATCCGCCAAATACATTTATTTTCACAGGAGTGTATTTCGACTTTGATGTATTCTTTAAGCAATAATTTCGGATCAACAGATTGGCAAAGTACTAAATGTAAATAAATCGAATCCATTAAACAGTCATTTAAACATTTAACACTGCATCTGCTGCTCCTTTCTAAATTATCATAGGTCAATGAATCACGCATTATGGAATAAAATTTTGTTGAATTAAATAGGAAAAGGGAAGCCATTGACCCTATTTAATGCACTGATTGATTTAGAGATTTTTCTTTTTCTTCGTAAACTGTACAATAATTGTATTAACTATACTGAAAGCTTGCTCAAAACCTTCCTCTCAGCTCGTTAAAAAAATTGTATTTTGTGTGTAAACATTTACCCTAATGTAAGAAAGTTATTGGTAACAAGAAGATGAAAATAATCCACGCTTTTTATCTACAAACAGACGCCGTTTAAGTTAGACAAATTCATTAGCCTAATACATATTTTAACTAGCATTCATTAATGTTCAAATGTGCTTTTAGAGGGCGGAATATTAAAACATAATATTTTTAGTCGCAAACTCCTCTATAAAATCCTTATTTTACTATAAGGAACGTAACCAGACTGCAACCAACAGCTACTCTCCGGGCCATGTGCCCCGCCGAGCGCTGAATTACAAGTTACAAGCCTGGCGCGTTAAGTGTAATAATTGCAAATTATCATCAAAATGCTAATGCTTCGATTACAACAAACACCAGCCGAAAGACTGATCCTACTTAAAGGAGCTCACATGCCTACCTTGCACTGACGAGAACCAACAGCTCGAAACTACAGTCTGCAAGTGGTGTGTGACGACTGACACGAGAGCTCCTTTAAGTAGGATCAGTCTTTTAGTACAATCAATGAACCGATTCACCTCCGAAACCTGATCAACTCAACCGATTTGTTTTGAAATTTTGACAGTAGCTCAAAAATGATGTAAATAACAAACCTGACTTAGTGCCGATATGTGCTTCCACCCCGGGGGTGAATGCCACCCCTTCTCGGGGGTGGAAATTTAAAAATTCAAAATGACACCGGGAATCGATAGAGGATCAAATTCTAAGAAGAAAATGTAGTACAAAGCTTTTTCTACAACCTAATAATTTCTGAGTTATTCGCGATTGAAAATTCCAATAAAAAACACGTTTTTCAACAGTTTTTCGTGAAAACTGGAAAATTAAACGTTTTCTGGAAAAAACCAATCTTATCAAAATTGAAGCTTATAAAAAAACAAAGCGTTGTAGGTTTAAGCGTAAATTTATCTAAAGATTTAAACTCAAATAACGGAAAAATGAGTAATTTTTCAAAGAAAATGTTCATAACCTTTTTTAAAGTGCTTTATTAGACCTTTAAAATGCCTCTAGCATGAAAATTAAGGAAGTTATGACGAAAATAAGTTAAGTCTCTGGAATTTTTTTAAAAAAATTGACAACAAAATTGGCGCCATGAGCGGCAAAATTAAAATTAATCATAGCCCATGAAAAATTAGCTTTATTTATGTCCCAATAACACGTACCAAAAGTTTGAATGGTTTAGAAAATGTACATTTTGAAAAAAGTTGTTTTAAGTCATTTTTTTTTCAATTTTTAAAAAAATACGTTGTTTTTTCAAAATAACTCAAAAAAATAATGGTTTTACGAAAAAAAGTGTTCTCAACAAAAATTTAGCTTTCTTTTTACTAAAAATTTTGCTTTTTTTAAATTCATGTAGCTTAAAAATTAAGCGAGATATGAAGCTTTGATTTCTATGCGAAGGAAACCTCTTTTTAGCCCTTCAACCTTAAAATTCTCTGAACGAAAGGGTGTAGAAATATTGCAATCATCATGACTTTATAGCTTGTGAAATTTCCTACAAAATGATGTGTGGTTGAATGCAAAAAGCTTGAAAGGAAGCCGAGTTATCGTTAAAAAGCTAAATACATTTTTCTAGAGATAACGTAGGAAAATTACGGAGCGCCTAAATTTTGAACGTTTTGGAGCATTTATTTATTCTTTTGTACATGCTGTGTCTTCTTGATACATACATATCTGGATTCTCACATGTATAAACACATGCATCTTGATCATTTTGACTGCCAGAGTTCAGATTAACGAGGAAATTTATTTCTTAAAATTAGAGAAACAAAATGAGCCTTCTATCATTTATTCATCCAAAAGCTTTGAATTGGAATATCCAAACACTGGAAAATTAATTTTATTTTCGCATTGTTTTACTGGTTGTGACTCAACATCTGCATTCTAGAATAAAGGGGAAAAGAAATTAGTGAACTCTTGGAAAAACGAGCCGACTTGAGAGAAAAAGTGGAGGTCTTTTACGATTCTACTGCAGAGCTTGAAGATATTTTAGAAGCTGGTAGATACAGTACAATTTTATTGTTTGGCCTCGCAAAAGATATACAACCAAAAACACTAAATAATGTCGAAGATTATGCCGCATTTCTCGAAAAGATGCGTTACGAATCTTTTGTGAAAGCCACAACAAAAAAAATGCAGTTAAATTGGTATCCCTAGTACCAACTATAAGTGCTCTAGATGAGCATATCAAAAGGGTTTACTTACAAATGCAAATCTGGTTGGGAAACAAAACTCTTCATTTTACTGATTGGGGATGGACAAAAGTCGATGGTACATTAGTACCTAACAAAATGAAGGATATGCCTGCACCAGAAGAACTTTTAAAAATGATATTTTGCAATTGCAAAAAAGGGTGTGGCTCTACTTGTGGGTGTCGCAAACTTGGGTTATATTGCAATGAAACTTGCGGCACTTGCTCAGGTGACAGTTGCCAAAATTGTCCTCATGTCGACCAAGAAGAAAAGGAAGTTGATAGTGAAGAAATGGATGAATTTGAAAATTAAAATTAAATTATTAATATTCACTTTAAAAATCATCTTAATATTGTAAAATAAATATTTTTATTATAATTACAAGTTTTAAGAGTTTAATTTCCCTGAAAGGGATGTTTTTAAAGAATGAAAATTTTAGAAAAATTTCATTATATCATAAGCAGCAATTTATTTTCATTTTTTTACACATTCCACTACTTGGAGCTTTTAAAAGGATTTTTTCCCTAATTTTTATTGTAAGGGGTGGTTTTTAGGGGTTGAATCATACTGAAAAATGATGTATCAGGTCGTTTACACTTAAAGAATATATTTTTTCTATTCAAGATCCAAAATAAAAAGATTTTATGCTTTTTAAACTGTTTTTTTAATAATTGTGTGAGGGGTAGTTTTTAAGGGTAGTTACATAGTAAAATATCGAAATATTAGTTACATCATAAAAACAACAAATATTTAAAATATTTGAACATAATGATAACCTATCACTGCTTCCATCTATTAGTTTTCAATTTTTCCTAAGTTTTATTGTTAGGGGTGGCTTTTGGGGGTTGTATCATTAAAAAAATGAAGTATCAGATTTCTTATACTTAAAGGGAAAAATTCTCCTATTACGATCCAAAATAAAAAGGTTTCATGCTTTTTAAACACATTTTTTTATTAATTTTCGTGTGAGGGGTTGTTTTTAAGGGTAGTTAAATAGTAAAATATCGAAATATTAGATCCATGATTATAACAATTGATATTTAACATATTTGAACATAATTATAGCCCATCACTGCGTTAATTTATTAGTTTTCAATTTATTGGAGTAAGGGGTAGTTTTCACCCCTTAAAAACAAAAAGCACATTATGCGACCAAGTTACGTTTGAAGAGGAGGCTAAGATGAACTTAATTCTAAATTTTCAAGAAGATCGGAGCAGTACTTCAGATTTTGGAGATTTGGCCCCTTTTTAACGTTGATTGACTACTATCTCGGCTGGTGTTTGTTGCAATCGAAGCATTACCGTTTTGATGGTAATATGCAATTATTACACTTAACGCGCCAGGCTTGTAACTTCTAATTCAGCGCTCGGCGGGGCACATAGCCCGGAGAGTAGCTGTTGGTTGCAGTCTGGTTACGTTCCTTATAGTAAAATAAGGATTTTATAGAGGAGTTTGCGACTAAAAATATTATGTTTTAATTCAGTAATGTATTAATATTTTATATTAGTATTATTAATGATTTGAAGAGATATTTTCAAGGACGGCAATGCTAAAGTTATTGTTTTATATTATAGGGTTCCCATTGATTTAGTAAATAAGAACAAAAAGAAACCCTGTCGGCCAGCAGCCATCTGGGTTTACTGATGATAAATAGTGCGGTTATTATAAACACATTTAGTAATGTCAAAACTGATCCTTCTAAATTCTGGGCTTTTATTAACAGTAAAAAGGCGTGACTAATATTCCCAACCACATGAGTTTTAACAGTCAAACTTTAACTACCACAAATGATATACTAAATGCTTTTGCTAATTTTTTTGTGGTTCTTATATATTAGATAATGGCGACTTTGCAACTTTAAACTTCAATGATGCATTGAATAATGTTGATAACCACACACGAGCCTTTGACGAATCTGACGCGTTTAAAGCTATCCAAAAAAAAAAAAATGAATCTAAAATGACGATGGGGCCAGATGGCGTTCCGACATTTCTGATTAGGGACTGCGCTCAAATATTTCCTTATCCATTATTGGTTTTATTTGACTTAGCTGAAATTTTGAATGTACTTTGTATTCACTGCTACAGTTATTTAGATCTTATCTGTCAAATCGAATATATATGTCGCGTATAATCTAGTTAAGTCTGTCAAATTCTTGGCGCCTTCAGGTGTCTCTCAGGGCTCGGTGCTAGGTCCCTTACTATTCAATATTTTCATTAACTATATAGTGGATATTCTTGACTTGTCTGCTATATGCGGTTGATTTAAAGATCTTTATAGCGATAACAAGTACTGAAGACTGTTACCGCCTACAGCATAACCTTGACAGACCATCACAGTTGTGTCTAGACAACAAATTGCCATTAGATGTAATATCTTTTACGCGTAAATCAACGTCTCATGAGTTTAACTACCATCTTGACAGCACTATCACACAAAGACCTGATACTTACCGCGACCTAGGTGTAATTTTTTATTCGAAGTTATCATGAAATGCCCATATTGAAAACACAGTTGGTAATGCGTTTAAGACACTTAGTTTCATAGTGCGCAGTAGCAGTGAATTTACGAACATAAGCACTCTACTCGTTTTGTGACGTCTTTTTCCCTTTTTTGGTATCCCTATTATGATATACATATTAACAATTTAGAAAATGTGTAACGAAAATTTCTAAAACTACTATTTTTTCAGGGTCAGTTATAGGCCCAGGCAACCCAGGCAACTGCCTAGGCCGCCACGATTAGAGAGCACCAGAGGCCAAACAAATGTTTATCTCGAGTAGACAACTAAAAATAACAAAATGTTTTATATAAGTAATTAAGAAAAAATAAAAAATCTGCCAACACTGTCCGATATTAATTCGGTCATGATGCTAGCGAATTGCGAATTGTTCTTATTTTACGAATCCACGGCATGCTGTAACAATAATTGTGAGTGATGCGACGTGCGACACTTGGAAATTTTGATCCCTTTTCCGTTGTTTAACCGATATTTGAAGATGAAACCATCGTGGATCTCGAGAAATCATCCAAAATAAAAAAAAATATATCTTAGACACAGCAATTAATTCACCATCTGAACGGTTTTGTCGGTTAAAAGAGAACAGTGATGTTTTTAATTTCATCTATACCCTTCCAACATGAACATTTATTAAAATACTGCAATAATTTATCAACTTTTACTAACCGCTGCCGATAGCTTTGATATTGAACATAGGGAGTTATGCCAAGAAATAACAGTTCTTTCTAGTATAATAAAAAAACCAGAATATATAGGGAACACCAAGAAATATTATGAATTTCTTGTCAACAAAACATATGATTGGTTCATTCTAGAAATTTCTTTGCAGTTCTTTTGACGTTGCCAGTTAGCATTGAATCAGGAAAACGGTCATTCTCCAAGCTTAAATTAATTATAACATACCTTCGATCATCTTTGTCTCAGGAGAGATTGGACGGACTTTTACTTTTAGCAATAAAAAATAACATACTCAATTCTGTCAATATTGGTGAACTAATTTCTGAATTTGCAAGACGGATTCAATTTTAGTTCTTATAATAAATAGTTTTAAGAAATTATTTTGTTATTTTACTTGTGACATTATAATACTGACTGAGACATGGAATATAGAAAATGTTGACCAGTACAATATAAAAAACTATAAATTACACTATAATGGAAGTAAGCTAAATCGCAGCGATGGAATTGTTGCATACGTTAAGAATGAAATGAACTCAACAATAGAACATAAAAAATTAACACAGGTGACAATTTCAAAACTAAAATTTTCCCTAAAAAACGTAAATTATAATATATTTGCTATCTACAGGACGCCAACATCTAACACATTAAACTTCATAAATGAACTAGACAGTTATTTAAATATTAATAGTACAGCCGACATTAATATCATGGTAGGGGATATCAATATTAATATAAAAAACCCTAACGTAACACTAAACTCCTATTTAAACACATTAAGCTCTCAAGGTTATATATCTTATATAAACTCAAACACCAGAGTGACGAAAAACTGTGAAAATTGCTTAGATCACATATTTATAAAAAAAAGAACTGACCATGTAGTTGCACAAAATTTCACCTCAATTATCTACGAAACTGCCATTACCGATCACTATAGTGTGATACTTAATATAAGTGAACATAATACAAAGACCGGAGGATTTTGTGCAAATTGCTAATATTGATTATATTAAACTAAATAACATGCTACAAGAGGAAACGTGGCATAATATATATGCGGAAGAAAATATAGATGTAGCTTATAATAACTTCATTTAAACAGTTAAAATATCACATAAATAAATGTACTCGATATAAAAATGTTAAAATACACAAGAAAATTAAACCATGGATCACAAATGCACTAATAATATCAATTAAAAACAGGGACAAAATGAAAAAACAATGTTTGAGAGACAATAATAATGAACAGTTATGGAACCAGTATAAAAACTACAGAAACACGTTAATTAAATTATTACAAAAGTCTAGAAAAGACTGTTATATAAAAAAACTAAATGAAGCAAACAAAAACACAAAGAAAGTCTGGCAAATAATGAAAAATTCATTGACAGAAAATAATAGCAATAGTAATTACCAAATATATGATCAAAATAATAAAGTTGAAACAAGCGCAAAACTAGTATCTGAAATTCTTATAAATACTTTTCTAATGTTGGTGAAAATTTAGCTAACAAAATAAAATCAAGTTCACCGTCAGACACAACAAATATATCATCCAAAATCGCAAATATTGAAAACTCTATATTTCTAAAACCGGTCACTACAAATGAAATAGCAACCATAATTGATAATTTTAAATTAAACTCATCTCCCGGAATATATCAAATAACCACAAAAACACAAAATACATGAACATCTTAACAAAAATGAAAAAGCCATTGCCATATTTTTAGATCTAGCTAAAGCTTTCGATAGTATATCACACGAACTATTGTTGGAAAAAATGGAGAAATGCGAAATTAGAGAAGTAGCATTAGATTGGTTAAAAAGCTATTTATTAAATAGAAAAGCCTTGTAAAAATTAATAAAACATTAAGTAGTCCAGAAAAACGTGACATATGGTGTTCCACAAGGAACAGTTTTAGGTCCGCAATTATTCCTTTTTTACATAAATGACATGCTGAAATTAAATATAAGTGGAGATATCATCGCATATGCTGATGATACTGCTCTAACATTCCACGGTACAGACTGGTCTGAGGTCACCAAAAAAAGCGAAAAGGGACTGTATAAAATTAAATGCTGAATGGACAATAATTTGTTAAGTCTCAATCATGCAAAAACAAAGTTCATTACTTTCAGCAATAGTTCAAGACTACAATCGAAAATTGACAATTTAAAATTCCACGAAAAATGTGACTTAATAAACTGCACGTGCGAGAATGTAATTGGGAACACTACAAACATTAAATATCTGAGTCTTATAATAAATGAGACAATGAGATGGAATGACCATACCGAATATCTTAATACAAGACTAAGAAAACTTCTCCATGTATTCTATAAGGACATATAACAGCCAATTGAAAAATAAAAAAATAACACAAAAATGGATACTTAAAGTAATGCTGTGGAAAAATCGAAGATATTCTACAGAACAACTTTTTCTAGATAGTAATGTCTTTAATTTAAATGGATTATATATCCTTAATGTAGCAAAATTTATCTACAGAAATAGAAAACTAAGAGTACCAACAAACCACATACACAATACAAGGCAAAATGAACGCAATTCGCTTTTTACACCTAGACCAAATTCTAATTTGTACAAAAAATCTCTTAGGGTCACGGGTCCAAAGATATATAATATTATTCCCGAATACATAAAAGCAATAAATAATTACAAATTATTCTGTAAAAAGCTGTCAATATTTATCATGCATAATTTACATTTATTTGAACAAATATTCTCATAACTTCTAATTCAATTATTGCACTTAATCTCCATAATTTTATAATAATTATTAATAACTAATTATTAGTCTTTTATTTGTTAGTTTTAGTTTTTAGTTGTTAGTTAGTAACGAATACGATATGTACGTTGATATTGTTAATAATAATATCTTAGTGAAATATTAAGACACAAAACGATTTCTTTGTGAAATCAGGTGCATTTATACAATAAAGAATAATTGTAAAAATAATATTGTAAAATTGGGTTAAAAATAAAATTATTATTATTATATAGTTCATTTCAAATATAATTTTAAAAACAAAGTGCTTGCTTTGTTTTACTTTAAGTTTTACTCTAATGCCTGTTGAAGTAATATGAACGATAATTTATAAGTAGCTATTGTTTATCGCCATGCTCTTTGATCTTTTTTACAAAACAATTTGAAAAGAGGGGGCGGGGCGCCAGAATTGAACTTTACCTAGGCTGAAAATAGTTATTGGACCGGCCCTGTGTTTTTTAAACCAATGAAACATATCCTCATATTCGTTACCCTCAACAACATATACTCGATACTTTTGGTACGCTTAATCTTGATGATACGAAGCAATACCTTTTAGTTTAGGGTTGCCAGGAAATAGTAGGAAAGTTATAAACTTTCTTGTCCCTAGACATATCAGGAACAAACTTTTTATATATCAACAGCGCGGACTAATACCTTAAAAAAATTCGATGACATCAAGTCATATTTTAAATATTAGTGTGACAAAGATATTGTGTACAGTTTTTCATGGTTTATGTATATCTTACGTATTATATCTCATATGTTATATGTTATAAGCATTTTGTATATGTACTGTATTTTAGTTATATGTATTAGTTTAGTTTTAGTTATATGTATTTTTTTCTGTACTTTCCTGTTCTGTAATTGGGTGTTTGCGTGTTAAACAGTCTATTATAAATAAGTAAATAAATTTATTGGGCAGATTTTCAAATACAATCACAAAACTTAATTTAAGGCCATTTCAAGAAAAATATTTCGCAGTAGGTATTCAAAAGGCATGTCATTCTGGTGTTCTGGGAAGAGATATTCGCACATCTTTGATTGTAGGCCCACCCATCATTACGTCTTCTTCGCCACTAATGAATGCTCGACACTAATTAACGTGAGAAAGTGGTCACTCGGAACCTGCTCTTTTTTTGTACTAGGAGATAGCGTGTTGAGACTAGTGCGAATGATCGAGTTTCCGACAGTTTTTCTGGGTGTTTGGTATTCTTAAATAAGTTTTCATTAATTGCATGCACTCTTGCTTTTGAACTACGTTTTTCCACTAGCTTTGTCAGAAATATTGTCTTGTTTCTTCACTAAACGTCTTATCTACATGTACTTGCTATATTCTAATCTAATGATAAATTTGTATAAGGTGAATGTTTTAATTTTGGTCTAATATAATTCAAATAATTATAACAAGCGAAGTAACCTTAAAAATGACTAAATCAAATTAAATTTTAAATTTTATCTTTACGTTTAGTTGTGATTCGAAATTTGAAGAAAAATTTAATCTTTTCGGGAAGTCGCAACAAAAAGTAAATTATAGTTTGATTAGTGTTTACATAATTTATTGTTTACGTTATTTTATTGAAATATTGTGGCACTTTATAATACAGTAACTTATATAGCTGTTAACCGATAAGTAAATATTTACATTATCAAATTTTATTATTTATTTATTAATAGTTAATACTGTTGAAGTTGAGCATATTGTCGTCTCATAATTAACACACTATATTTTGTAGGCGCGAATTTAATGTTGCCACCGCATAGGCAGCCAGTATTTAATTTTTTTATTGCTTCTTTTGACATAAATGTTACATTTTTAACGTTAAAGTAACGTAAAACAATTTAATTTCACATTTAACGTCATTTGAACAAATTATTTATATTATGTGTTGAAATTGGATTGATTATAAAGCAAAGTATAAAGCCACTTCTTATGTACAGCATAGTTAGTGACTGTGAATCCCAAACTCATGTTGTACCTTAAGTACTGTATTGTTATGTGCCGCCCTCTAACGGAGAGAGGTTTAATCAATCCCTGGTGGCAGAGTGAAAGGAGGCCTGGCTGATTGACTGATGGTAGGGCGGCGCCATCTCTGGGCCAACTGGCGAACTGCCATTATCATATAATATAGGAGAAGGGCCAGAAACGCCGCGAACGACAGGCTGATTCTAGAAGAATGCGACGGATATATAAGAGGCGGATCCAACGTACGCAGGATATGAGGAGATCAGATAAGATAAAGAACAGTAACAAGTTGTTAATTATAGTAGTGAGGCTATAGTAGAATAAAGTTGTAATTAGTGTGTACTAACGTGTATAAGGACTATTTATTGTAATTTAAGTGATTAATAAATCAGTGGTTAGTGAAAAATCTTGTTGCAATTATTTGAACCTACGTACAGGGTGTTTACTGGAGATTGTAAACACGTAACAGTATTTAGCTTTTCACCCGCACAACTAACATATGAGAGATCTGAATAGTCTTCAATTGTTACAGCAACATACACTGCATATATTCAAAAATCCATATCAATTATTAGAACGAGCATCTTGACAGGGTAACCACGACGCAACGCGTGGAACACATCAGACATCGCGATATTAAGCCCATTTTTTTTCCAAGTTTCCCCAGATTTCCTCTGACTTCCCCGGATCCCCTTGAATTTCCCCATACTTCTTTGAACTTCCTCGAAACTTTCTCTAATATGTACATCAAATTTCCTTCTCGGTTTGCCCCTGGATAACAGTTTTACTTGGAATATGCAGAAGTATGACAAATTTTTAATTTCATTTTAAATTTAGTAAAGGATAATAAAATTAAATACACATTATTTTAATTTTATATCTGTGAAATTAGCTTCGAAAGTGCCAAGTGGGTACGTTAATAAACTTATTTTTATAATATATTTAACTCACTATTAAAATCTTTAAATATATCAGAAGCTTGCAGTGAGTAGTAATGTGGAATTAAGTCAACTGAAAGTAAAATATTAATTATGATAAGTAAATATACAAACGAGATTTCAGAAATTCTTAAAATTAACTTGATTTCTCCGGTGAGGGACAACGAACAGGTTTTCAATTTTTTCAAAGGCCAGTTACACCTTTGTCAATAGAGTTGTGGATATAGTTAGGAACTGCGGAAAAATAAATATGAGAAAAGTAAATGCTTAGACATTCACAAAAGATAAAAAATTACATAAAAAACATTTTTAAAAAAGCTTTTATTTAAATGCTCTACAAAGTAGAAAATAAACTTTGAAGTAAATCAAATCCATCATTTTGTTACATTATATAATTTTTTTATTATATAAAAGCTTGTCGCGAGACTTACCTGTGTAAAGGACTTAAAGAAGATTGCTCGCGACAAGCTTTTATATCATTATATAACGTAACAAAATGATGGGTTTGATTTACTTCAAAGTTAATTTTCTAATTTTTAGAGCATATAAATAAAAGCTTTTTTAAAAATTATTTTTATATAATTTGTTTTTTACTTTTTAGTCTCTTTATATGATGTAATCCCCAGATATTGATTTTGAGACGAATCGGATCATAAACGGTAAAGTCGTTCGCTATCTTGAACTAAATCGTTGACTAGAAATTCGTAATCCGCGACCCCGAAAAGCCCCAGATAGCGATTTTGATCTAAATGACAAAAGTCGTCAGCCACATTAGAGCCGCCATTCTCAATTTCTGAATTTGGACTAAAAATTCATAATCCGCGACCTAGAAAACCTCCAGATTCAAATTATATGATTTTATTTTAAAAAATTGTTTCGCATTTAATAAGGAAAATGATTTTTAAAAAATCCAAAACCGTTTCGGCAGTATTGTTCATAGATTATAACTAACATGTTAAAAAAAATTTTTTTAAAGGAATTTTGGAGGATTATAACTTTTAGCCACAATGTAGGGGTCTGACTAATCCGTCTGTAGATAAGACAAACAATCATAATTCGGAGATATGTTTACGATGAATGAATTTTGATAACGGTCCCAAAAAACCACCCATTACCTTTTTGCGTAATATTACTTTTGCGCAATATCTGGGCCCATAACCTTTAATAATATTGGGTTATTTAATAATAATGACAATTTACATTCAGCCTGTTATTATGTCTTTATTTTATGACAGTGCACAAAGATCTCGAGATTGTCGGCCTTAATTATTATTATCTATTCCCAGAGCCATAAATTATAAGTTAATGGGGTCAACATTTCACCTTTACTCATCGTATATATTTCTCTAGCCGTAGATCTGTCAGTGCATAAATTCAGCATCATTCATCTTATGAACATTGAATTTACACAATTTACTATTATTTTTTTACACCTCTCGAAAATGTTTATAATATGTCATTATCTTCTATTTTTATTCAATAATATAAACTAACATAAACTAAATATTTTCTGACATGCCGAGGCGAAATTAAAATAATTGAAAAAGCCTTGTTTAAGAGATCGGTGGATCAACATTCTTTCATAAACCACCGCCGGGGAACAAAAGTCAGATGTATTTTCAAGTACATAAAATAAATAACTATTTTAGAGAAAATTTCGGTACTGAAAATTTTAATTTTTGTTATGATACAATTATCCACAGAAATAATTAGATACATTATTAGTGAATTAGGGTAATTTTCATTCTGAAAGAAAATTATCACTGATAATTTTAAATAAGCTTTCCTCAATATCGCATATTAAATTACAACACTTGATGAAGTTTATTTCTTAGGAATCAGATCAAGAGGTTTAGCAGCCGTGCAGCGAGATGCTGGGGGAGGAGCCTAGCGCTCCCACTTCTCTCCCTTCTCTCTCACAAATACACGTGCCACTCCGCTCGTCCGTTTTTATAAATGTATCACGCGCGCCTGCAGGCCCTAATGAAGTTAGTGCTTCGGGGTAAAAAAATCTTGAAAGAGAATTGATTGCCCTAGAAAATAAGCCTGGCCCGAAGTCAATAACTATTTCCCTTGCCCTTGTACGGGGCAAAAATTTTGCTTGCCCGTCTCTCCTCTCCTAATCATCCGATCGCAATCTGGTCGGGCTCAAATCAAAGAGAAAAAAATCCACATTCTATGGCGAAAAAAAATCTCTCCCTTCCCTTTCCTTCCTGGGAAAGAATGGCTTTTTCTAGAAACAATAACAACAAGAAATTGGTTACTTTGCAACCATTTGTTTATTTATGGCGAAAATTGAAAATACACGAGGTATTGTGCAAATATGCAGTTGACGTACATCGTTAACGCGATCCTGCGGTTGCAGCACTGGCCTAGCCAGTGGAAGTGCGCCGTGTTCATTCCCATCCTAAAGCCAAACAAGAGCGTGCAGTTCGTCGGCAGCTATAGCCCCATCTCGTTACTGTCGGCGATCTCCAAGTTGGTGGAGAAGCTCATCCTAACCAGACTAGATGCTGTTCAAGAGGACCTGTATCGACGATAAGTCCCAGTTTGTCTTTAGAAACATGTCGTTAGGATAGTTAATGACGCCAAAGTGCAATATATTCTCGGGAAGAGCACCGCCATAATGCTCCTCGATATTGAGAAGGCGTTCGACACCGTCTGGATTCCTGGATTACTATACAAACTATACGACTACAACTTTCCGACTTATTTCATCAAACTCATTCACTGATTCTTGACGGACAGATCCCTGCAGGTTCGAGTGAATAACAAACTATCAACACGGCAGGACATTCGCGCGGGAGTTCCGCAAGGATCGTGCCTGTCACCAAAGTTGTACAACCTGCACGTCTCCGACTTCTCAGAATGCTCAAGCAGCGAACATGCCATGACGCACATGGCTCGTGCCACGGCATATTTCGACCAGGGGAAGATTCGGGTAAACGCTGAGAAGTTGGAGGCAATAGTTTTCACGCGCCGAATCACTGAAAATAGAATCATAACACCCGGGGCAACAAAATTCCTACCAAGAGGTACGTGAAGTATTTGGGGGTCAGGCTGGACCAGCGACTGACGTTTAACATGCACATAAATTAGACAGTATGGACGGTCTATTCCATGTCCAGGAGTCTGTATCCGTTCATGGTCAGGGGTAGCAGACTTAACCGACAAAATAAAAAATTGTTTTACACACTGGTGGTCAGGCTGTCTATCACATACGCGGCGCCGGTGTGGTGCAGCCACGATAATAAGGGAACTAAAAGTGCTCGAACACAAATTTATGCGCCTCATCTCTAATTCTGGAAGATACACCTTCCTCGGAAACCTATACGCACGTTGCAACGACTTAACCCCAATAGCGGATTACGTCCAGCAGATCTCTCTAATCTTCTACTCGTTCAAGCTGGGCAATAGTCTGCTAACAAGACACATAACACAAATTAGACAGCATAATGCCCCATTTCGGATCGAACATCCCTTACCGTACCAGACGTTACCGATTTTCCGGCAACTTCTGTAGCCAAACTTCACCAACTATAACTTGCGCTTAACGTATCCACCTTTACTAATATTTCATATCTTTTGTATCTTTAAATCTTTCCTGTCCCCATCTTCCTTTCTGTTTGTAATTTTTGCACGTTTTTGTTATATTCTTGTTTTGTTTTTATACATTTTTGTTTCTAAATTCGTTTCCACTAAAATTTTAAGTAAATTCTAATTATAAAATTTAGGAATTATAATAATCCAAACTATCTGCAAGTGCCTTGTATAAATGAGGACTCAACAAATTAAATCAAAACAGCTATTCCCCTTTATGAGCGCTGAATTGTATGGTAAAATTTGCGTATTTTGTTTAAACTAACTAAAACTAAACTAACCAAAACTAAATCGAAACAGGTCTGCAGTTAGTAACATCCTGAGATGACGGAGGCCTCGCATCTTCCTCGTAGCATTCGAGCATTCCAACTTATTGTACTTAGTGCTAACTATGTTTAGACAAATTACGCAAATTTTACCATGTAATGCAACGCTCGTAAGCAGCTGTTTTGGTTTAATTTGTTGAGTCTTTATTTATATAAGGCACTTGCAGATGGGTTGGAATATTATAATTCCTATATTTTATATTTTTATCAATTCAATTTTTATATTTTATCAGAAATGTTCTAACCTTAAAAGGAAATTTTTCTGAAGTTTTAAATGTTAACATTAGGCACATTTTAGTTTGTAAAGTTCGTGTTGTTTATTATTTGTTTTGTTAGACTTGTCAGTAGATAAGATTTGTTAAAAACTGACAAATGGTTTTCCTTTCTCCTATAAATATCATAATTATTAAATACAAAAAATACAGCAACTTGAACTCACCTTGTGAAAGAGTAGCTATATTAATTCGAATTGAGAGTTAATAGATTGCTATAGTACATTCATAACAGTACAACACATTTCTGATTCTTATTTAAAATATAGGTTCTTCAAAAAATGTTTGCTGTAGTAGAATTGCTATACGCTCACCGTAGTCTAATGATTTAAAACCTATTTTCTAGTGACAAGAGATTGAATGTCATAGAAAGGCTTTCGAAACGGCTTGAAATCAGCTTTCTTGGCTCGCTATTGAGTATTTACACTTGTGTCGTCTAAGTAAGTAATGTATTTGCGGTTAATGTGTATTATTTTTGGTCGTATGCCTATGGTAATAATACCTTGAACTTGAATGAACCCAGAGTTGTATCTCAGACATGAGACTAGTTTATATACATGAGGAGACATCGCCGTCTTCCACTCCAGTGAATACTAAATTAATTATACTCCACTTTCATTAATTACATGGATAACAATAATTACAACAGATAACCAATAAAGGGAAAGAGCCGGACTCATTGGCATGCCGAGGATGTACTTCAATGTTACCACATTAAAATTATTTATTGTTACAAGCTCGAGTAGGCCAAACACATGCGAGGTTTATTTGTGTAGCCACTACATTAACAAATGTCATCCCATTATTTTAAGTAACTACTTAAACTTTGCTGACCGGATTGGGCGGAGGGTCTACATAAATTCTCAAATTAAAACAATAACTGTGATTTATAATACGGTCTAAACGATTAAATCTGACGGTTTTTAAATCTTAATAGAATTTTGGTTAATGCATATTTAGGCATTAATCAATTTCGTACAGCTGAATTATTATAAAGTTTTATATTTTGTTTATTTAACGTTATTCATAGATTATATCACTTGTCATTGTTCCTGCAATATAGTGCCCTGGCTTTTGTTAAAAAAATAGCGGTTTGGCGGTTTTCGTGAGGGAGGTATCTGCCATATCTCAAACTGTTAAGAAAGATTAGTAGATTATGTACTTATAGATAGAGTTGTCAATTTTTAGTCTGAGGCTTGCCACAGATTTTTTTCTAAGGTTCTTAGTACACTTAAATTAAACATAAAAGCATATAATAGAAGAAATAATTTATAAAGTTTTTATATTATATTCTTAATAGTGTTAGGAACAAGACCCAAAAAAGTTCCTATCTAATCAGTGTCCGCAACATCCCTTATTTTGGTAAGAACCTCCCCCCGGTGGTACATTCTGGCGATTTTTCTTAATTTTCTCGTAAATCGTTATTCAAATGTAAAAAAAAATATAGGGGACCAAAAATGTTGCCCATTAAATTCTACATAAAAACTGTTACATCAACATTTTAGCTATTCCTTACTCAATTCTCGTAGTAGCGTCCAAAGTTAAGGGGAGTTTTTAGCACGCTGTTTAAAATCTACAGGGTGTCTCACCGGAAGCTGAATCGATCGATATAGAGAAAAGAACGCATCAGAAAATTTTGAAAATTTAGATAATTACTAATGTCGGTGTGGCCAATCCAACTAAAATAATTACAAGTAGCTGGCACTATCGCTTATACCGGAAGTCGATATCAACTTGCCTATTTCAAATGGAATATCCTATATATTTTAGAGTTTTCGAAAAGATCATAAAATTCTGAGTCAAAAATATGTAGCATATCCTATACCTAAACATAGCCGTCTCAGAGATATTTGACATTTTATAGAAAATTTGACAGGTGCAACGGTTTGCAAGAACCATTATAACTTTCCTCGTGTAAAAGATCCTCATTTGCTTCTTGTCACGTAAAAAGAACATAAGAAGAACTACGTTCTACAACTGAAATAAATTCAATAACATCATACATGTGTTCCGTTTTTCGCGTTACATTTTGTCAACTTCAAACCGCGAAAACTTGTTTAGGTCAAATGGAACACCTTGTATTTTTTACGTCAAGTTGTGTAAAATTGAATTCCTTTTTTTCTGATATTAGCATTATGGAGGTTAAAGTTACAACTTTTTGAAATATTTGCGATTTTAGTAGAAATTCATGAATTGTTGTAATCATTTCATCAAAATAGCCATGATTAGAAACAATCAGTCATCATCTTATGTCAAAAAATGCCAGCACGTTTAAATTATACCAACGAAAACTTTTTAAATTTGTTTATTATTTATGGAGAATGTGATAAAGTAATATCAAGACCTTGCAGCACATTTGCTACTCGATATCCACAAAAACGCAAAATAACACTAACACTGTAACATGCGTATTAATCGAATTGAAGATATGGCATGAACTAAAATAGCAGAGATAAGATCAATTTAAAATATGATTTCATTTTAGTTTAATAATTACTCAAAATTCCGCCCTCGAACCTCGACACATTTTTCGCACCTTCGGATTAGTTCCTCATGGGTAGCTCTTCTAATTGAATCCTGTGATATGATTTGAAATGCATTTCTTACTCTTTGCATATAATCTTCAATGGTTGTTAATGGGCTCTCATAAACTTTATTTTTAATAGTTCCAGAATTTAAATAATCCAGAACTGATAAATCGGGCGAGCGAGGAGGCCATAAGAAAGGTCCATTATTGGCAATCCATTGATCAGAAAAAGTTTCTTGTAAATAATTATTAATTAAATATGCATTATGTGGGGGAGCACCGTCGTGCTGATAAAAAATGTTTCTATGTTCGGCGAGAGGTAAATTTTCTAAATAGTTATTATTCAAATTTTGTAAGATATTCAGATATTTTTCACAAAAAAAAAAACAAAAATTTACCTATATATATTAGCAGAAGAGAAAATTTTATTTACTGTTTAAATTTTCCTGATAAAATTGTAACGCCACCACTCTATCGTTTCTTATGGCACAGTGAACATTGAACTGTCGACATTCCTGAAAGTTTCGCTCTCTGAACATACGAGGATTTGAGTCACTCCAATAATGCGAATTGTGTCTATTAAAAAGTCCATTTTTAGTAAATTTTGCTTCATCTGTCCATATAATATTTCCCAAATAAGAATCGTGACCCTCAGACCTTATTAGAATAAATTCACAAAAATTCTGTCTTCTTAGGAAATCTGTTTCTTTTAATCTTTGAACCATATGGAATGAAAACGGGCGAAACTTATGTTTTAATAAGATTCTGTGAATTGAATCCTTGCATAGTCCCGATTCCAGAGCAGCTTGTCTTAATGACATCCTTGGAAATGCATGAAAATATCCCAGAATGACTATTTCAATGTTTTCGTCATCAACAATAAGCTTCCTTCTTTGCATTTTTGCCTTGACAGAGCCATAATTTTTAAAATTTTCCAGTATGCGTTTTACAGTGTTTGGTGGCGGTTTCCGTTTTTCTGGATATCGAGTATGGGATATATAATATCTGCACTAGAGAAATTTGTATGTCAAGTGTTCTGTCCTAGAATTAAGCTCACATGCATTGAAACACTCCAGTGGCAGTTATTCTCGAAGAAACAGATTACCAATGACTTCCTTTCGTCTACAAAGGTATCACTAAGTCCATACTTGAGACGAGCCAATTATCAACCACTTGAATGGAGTAAGTGTAATTTGAAATATCAAAACCTCCCTTCTCCTACAACTTACGGATGGAATATTGAGAGCAATAGGCATAAAAAAACGATTCTTTCTTCGATCAATATACCTTTTACGTTATATCTTATGTTTCAGCTATTCACCAGTCTTGACCAAAAATCCATTAAATGCACCAATGGAACTATTTAATATTACTAAACGTGCATGCCAAAAAAGATGTTCACCACCTGTTTGTATCGAATTATGTGAATGTGAGGGAGAAAACTGCTTCAACAATGATAGGTTCCAGGAGGTTGATGATGGTGATGAAGATTGAAATTATATAATTGTTTTTATCACTTTTTGTAGCTACTTAACTTACTTGATTTAATTACATTTTTTTCTTATGTACTATTTTTTTACTACGCCACTGTCTTTTTGTGCAAATAATGGTCTCATTTATAATATCCTGATCGTTCAAGTATTATTTCTACTACAATCGATTACAATTAGAACAACTTTAACATAAATATGTGAGCACTTCATCCAAATGGAAGATCTATTTTTCCAATATTTATCTATAAAAGTAAAGGTTATATGAGAAATAAATTTTTAATTCATTTAAGCGCGGCTTTAAATAACTTCCCCGCAACTGATTATCGATGTTTTTGATATTTTCAGGAAAACTTTTCATTTTGAGAGTCCCAAAAGAGCCCCCCTTATTGGCGCTTATGTAACTGAGTTGGAAACTCTGTCTTGGGGGTTTTACTAATTATGGTTTAGGAAGTCTAGTGCCATACTGCCTTCATTAAAACCGCCAGGGCTTGACAGTAGCCACCGTACTAATAAATTCACCATTTAGCACCTCTCAACGTAATGAATTGTAGTATCTACTAACTGATTGTATAATGTTATTATTCATTAGTTAATTAAGTCTATTTTATTAATAAGGTCGATAATATACAGTTGCAAGAAGATGAAGTTTTAATCTCTTTTGTCTGTTCATTGTTTACGATGTACCAATTTCACGACTTTAAGATATAAGTCTTATAATCCAAGCTCTATATATTATTATCTAACTTTAGTGACCGCAAACAGAGAATATAATTAATTCAGAACTACTCTGATAACCTCAACATTAATTGCAGAATTCCCAGTTCTGCCCCAGTCCTCTTTGTACTGTGTATCGACGCTCTTATATCTATAAATATAGGTACCAATAATTATGGTATAGTAAGGACTTGTAGTTATTTCTGTGAATTTCATTTATATGACTAAAGAAATAAGATTGGAGTCGAATAATACATGTAGATTTATAAATGTATTATATCGGTTTATATTAACATCATCTACGTCATACAAAAAAACATGTGGTGTTTATATTCTAGAATATGTAACAATATTGCACTTGTTAGGCTTGACTATAATGTATTTTGTCGTTTACTAGGTTGAGATGGTCTTGAAGCATATGACAGTCGTTTACAGTATTAATTGCAAGGTATAATTAATAGATTAAACGAACTTACCTTAAGTGAATCTAAATTATATGAACGACCTCGCCTGAAATGATCACTATTTGTAGTATCTCGATCTACTAACCAGAAGTGGCCAAAATTCAAATTTGGCGCCGTACATGTACTAACTGCCGCGCCGGTAACATAGGATTCTCCATTTCTTTAATAGCTGTTGGAGGTAGTAGCTTCAAATGATCTGTGATATATAATTAAATGAGGAGTGGGAGTGGTCATTTAGTTTGGCCATTTACTTGAGGTAAGTTAGTTTAATTTATTAATTATATTCCCAATTCGCCCTCATGATCACTATTTGTGGATGTTTAAAGCTTGTTGCAACCGAAGAATAATAAGATAATCTTAAAGTAGAAACGAATGTTAACACGAACAAGGTGACTAATACAAATAATTTATAAAAGAATTGTTCTCCTTTATCAGCCATGGGAGAGTTATAAAATTTGGCAAAAGCTTGGGATCTTGTCGACCATCCTGTAGATTTCCGTATGAAGTCTAGCTATAAGCCTTTTCCCTTAAGGCCTCTTCCCCACAGGGGGCGATCCGAACGCTTGCAATCTCCTGTTATAATAATTATCACATTTGTACTCAGTAATCAGTATATCCCCTCCAAAAGATTCGAAACTGATCGTGACGATCTCGGTGGAACGAGAACTCAGATTGCGCTCTGTGTGGAGGGGATATACTGAGTGCAAATGTGATAACTATAACAGGAGATCGTAAGCGTTCGGATCGCGCGATCAGATCAGCAGATGGCTATGGCAGATTTAGCCGTGTTCAGTGAACTATATGAAACAGGATGGTTAAGAATTCCAGTACCAAGGGTATTGATTGATCGAAAACATTAGAGAAGTACCACCATCGATTTAGAATGCTGTTATACTTTTTCTTGGTGGACTTCGATATTGAATATAACACGGTTTCTAAGGATAACTGAGGGAATTTTCTTCTGATGGACGCATCCCTGATAATATTCCTACAACCGGGGAAGCCTGTGTACCATTGAATTCCTGTGAAAAAAAGGTCAATAAATTTGTGTCAGGTTCAAGATTTAAGGTAGGTTTAGATAACACTGAAGGAAATCGTGAAAACCACGGTTGTGCTGGCCACAGGCAGGCGACTATAATTTCTGTAGTCCTATCTCTAAAGAATTCTTTATAAAATTTTTCGGTATAATAGAGAAAAGGGGAAAAGCATAGACAAATTCAAGGGACTAGTCTAGAATATTGAATACATCAGAGTCTGGAAACCACGAAACATATTTATTACATTTTCGGTTAATCCTGCTCGCAAATAAGTCTATTATTGGGATACCCATAATTCCTGCGATGAGCTGAGAAACCTTAGGATCCAGAGACTATTCTGTTTTGGGGTTAAATCTTCCGTTTGTGTCCGAATTTGCTGAGGAGCTAATATAAGAGGCATGTAACTAGATTATCTGTTTTTCGCACCATTGCTAAATAGTACCAGTTAACTTTAGTTCAGGAAATACTTCCCATTTGGTTGATATATGAAATAGCAGTAGTATTATTAATGCGTAACAAGATTTCACATTTCAAAAAGGTTCTGGGCGAAAAAAGCGGGCAACAGTTCCAAATAGTTAATATGTCTCTCCCTTTCATTCCAATGGCTATGAGCTCTTTGATTATTACACACTACACCCTACCCCCATCTTGTAGATGAAGCGTCAGAGTAAATTGTTATTTTAAACGAAAATTGTGTTATAGGGCAGTATGAACCAGGAATAGTTTGTTACCACCAATTGAAAGCATTTATTGTTGAGACGGGTATGTCTATAAGATTTCTATAACGCCCACCAGATTTTTAGAGAGCTAGCTATTTCTTACGCTTCAAAAAGCTTGACATAAAGCTTTCCATACTGAGTGAGGGGGAACAGTGGTGGTCTATCCTCATTGGATACTCAACTATTTCCTCCCGCTCCTCTTCTGACAAATTGAGCTGCGCATGGTCAATAGGACTTACAAACGGAAGTAATTCTTACTAGTCAGTGCAGATTTTGTTACTAAGTCAGCCACGTAATCAATCAATGATTTCCATTATCGAGGTTGTTAGGGCGATGTAAACGTACTCAATACCTACTAAAATCAGCGTAAAACATATCCATAAGGACATTGGTATAAACCTGTTCATAAGGATGTCATTATCCATAGTTGTACGAATTGTATTGCTAAATATCAAATATTTCACCAGTGGCTGAATGCTTACGTGTTAGGCTTGCAATCATGAAGTCCCAGGTTCGAATCCTGGCTAGGGTATGAATGTTTAGTGGTGTTTTCCATGTGTTACCGAATTGGTAGCAATGGACTAGACGAGACTATGTGAGACACAACACATCTTGTCGCTGTACTTCTCCCGAGTTCGAGTCTCAGCTGCGGCAGATGGCAATGTCGTAGGGAATGGTCGTTACAACTCTGTAATTGGGAACGTCGTTCCTGTGGAGTAGTGATTAATAAATAAATAAATAAAATACGTCTGGTCGATAGCCAAGTGGGTTAAGACGCGAGGTGGCAATCGCGATTAATCACACGGACATCGAACCACCGGGTTCGAATCCTGGCTCCGGCACTGTCGGAGAAAATGTTGTATATCCGCGTTTTGTCAATGTGTAACCCCCTTCTGCACAATCCCTGGCTTCTGGAATTGGGGGTTGTCTAATTTCTGTGGTGTTTATTTATTTATTTATTTATAAAGACTTAACAAAGCTTCTGGATCAAGAAAGAGTAATGGAAAATCCCAAGTTACCAGCAGTTAGTACATGTACGGCCGCCAAATTTAATTTTGGCTCTAGAAATTGTGACTTCTGGCTAGTAGATGGAGGTACCACAAATAGTGATCATGAGGGCGAGGTGGGAACATAATTTTAAGTTATTAGCGTAAATAACGCTTTATATTGCAGGCTTGCGGTGTCGTCATTTATAGAAATAAGGAAAAGTAGAGGCCCCTATACGGAACCTTGGGGCACCTCCGAAGTAGCAATGATATTGGTGGGCTAAAAGCTGTGGTATATAATGTCTGAAAGAGGTTTTTTTAGAAATGTGGTAGAACTGTCTGTGTGTGCATGTGTTCTGGTTGAGTGGTGGAATAGCAGTAGCTAAACTCCATCATTTGATATAAATAAGACGATAAGAAAAATCAGGCAGTCAAGTTTTTGTATTCGTTACACCTTTTCTTTTATTCAGTCCCTTTCGGCAAGTAATTGGAATTCCTTGTCAACAAGTGTACGATATAATGATGATTAGAAAAAGCATATCACGCCATTCCCAATTTTTCACGCATCTTATTTGTTTTCGTCACTGTTTAATTATTCTTTATCTGAGATTATTTGTTTGATTAAGGAGATTCATACAAAGATACGTCTTGCGTCATTTATAACTATAATTAAGCTTGAATTAAAATTAATCAGTTAATTAAATAATAAAGTTAATCCTAGACAGCGAACTGCACGTAATACTAATTTATGCGGCGATACTTGCAACAAATTTTGTATTAGAATATATCAGAAAAATAGTACTAATTTTATCAATAGGACGAATGCTTAATTTGAAAGATATTTGTGAAACTTATATTGCGATAATAGATAACGTAATAAAGTGTCGATTATTTAGTATTCGTAATACAATAGCCTATCAACATTCCAACAGCCAAAATAATTTTACTTGCTAAATAGCGCAACAAAGAGTTTTCAAATAATTTCATTGTCCTTGTAAATTAGCAATTAGAGGTAAAATATAACTGATTGTGTAAAATTGCGATATTATGTAATCACAAACAATAAGCTTTAAATATAAATTTTATGTAAATCTAAGAAACGATTTGTTTATTTATAAGTCATAAGACCTTTGACAAACAATTATTTTTATGCCAATAAACTAAAAACAATTAAACATAGGTATTTATCTTCACAAATTTATAGATATATAGACAGATGGTTTATTCAACTACATTATATGTTATTGTACTTCCGGGTGCTCTCCCGCGTCGATGGTCGACTCCTCCAGGAGTCACGGTTGTCTGAACGACGTTTCGGCAGAATCTCATCTGCCATCTTCAGGTTCTCACTGAAAGTTGCTTACTGCTGCTCCTCGTTGCCCGAACTGAATTCAGTTCCCGGAGAGAGCAGTGGGAAATACAATAACACTTCATATATATATATATATATATATATATATATATATTCTACACTTACATGTGATAGTTATTCATGTTCATTTTGTTATATCTATTTTAATCATGGTTTTAATCCTTAATTTTAAATAATCAGTAATTGTTTACCTTAAATTGTGTACCTGTAAAGGAATTTGTGTATGAATTTGTCTACATTAAGTTAAAAAATGCGACTATTTTATAATACATGTGACCTTAACTTTTAACCTCAAGTTAATGTCTTGATAAAGGGAATAAATAATTTCCGAAAGCTTGACAAAGTAACAAAAGAGTTTTTCTTTCTCTGTTTTGTGGCCGTAAACTTTTCACCTCTGACTGCAACCTCAAGATACACCACGTGTGTTTAATTTTGATTTTCTTAACTAGTCAGTCAAGACTACCCTTCTTCTTTATATATATATATATATATATATAGTAAGTGCTGTTGTACTTCCGGGTGCTCTCTCGTGTCGCTGGTCGGTTCCTCCCGGAGCCGATCATCATACCTACTAAGTAGGTACCTGTTTTTGTTTTAAAGATATGGAAAGATGCGCCTTATTCAATTCTATAAGTGGTATGAATTTCAAAATAATTTATTTATAACCAAGTAAATCAAGTAAAATATCGGGGTGAGTCCATTTTAAATGCAACACAGTACTAGTCACTATAAATTCTTCTCTGTAAAGTTTCTGTAAATAAAATTAAAAAATGTTTAAGGAAACTCTAGCTCATATTCTTGAAATGTACTTTTGGCAAAGCTAAATATGCAGCCATATAAACCATACTTTATTCGCCCAGTTTGTGATATATTCATCGATTTGGCAACGTTAGCTTGCCTGGCAGATTGCACATCTATGATATTTTTAGAGTAGAGGTAGGGTCATTGTCATTGCTATAAACTTGGAAAAACAATAAAAAGTGGCCATTGACCATTTTGTTTATGAAGAAACTAGTGAGTTTATTCTTTATTAATAGATGTAATTATCGTTAACGTAGGATAATGGTTAGAAAAACGATGTCTTGATTTTTAATTTTCCGTTGTAACCGTAAAAGAATCACTCCAAGGCTTTTAACAATTTCATGTTTTAGGTTGGGAAAATTGAGGCTTTTCAATTCTGTTAGCATGCCCGTCTGTCTGTATATGCATCAGTCCGCCCGTCTGTCTTTTGGCGCTATATCTGAAAATATATTTGACGGGAAAAATAATATTTGGTAATTTGTTGATGTCGCTCTGGGAGATACCGGAAAATTTTCAGTTCTTCCCAAGGTTCTTCCTAAGAAAATAATACAAAATGCACCAGAAGAGAGTAACATTTTGAATGTAATTAATATAGTTACCAAGGACACCTGCTATAATGAATATTATGTATGGTGGACGCCCCAAAGAACAATTAATGAAAAAATGTGGTGGAGGACAATAATATTTGGTACCTAATCAATACAATCACTAAGGAGGAAGATATACATGATGGGTACAAAAGAAAAATGATGAGAAGTATATGACGAAGAACAATAATATTTGGCCCTTCAATCGGAACGAGTGAACAGACAAATTTTCTCAGTAATTTGGTATCCCACATGAAACACATGTCCAGTTGGAAACACTGATGGTCATTCGCCAAGTTAAGTACCCTCATTATTTGGCAGTCGAAATAAAATATTTTTCTGAAAGGCGGTATTCATTTGTATGTACGTGTGACAACCAAAATCTTCTGAATTACCAAATGTGAATCCTTACAGAATCTTTTAGAAAAGCATTCTTACAATATATTACGCAGTGAAAAGTCGGCACACAGATGTCGTTAAAATTTTACTGCATAATACTTGAAGTTAATGTTGGCCAGTTACTCATAAAATCACTTGTATCTGCATAGCTCTGAACTCTACACAATATATGTAATAGGAAGCTATAAATTAGCAAACGTAAATTCCCTAATAAAATATTTAAATAAAAATATTCAGATAATAATTTTAAGTAGTGAAATTTTAACTAACTTATTCAGATTAATTGCTGAGAAAATTATCTGGTAATGCAATAAAATTTATTCTAATTGTTTTTATTACATTCAAATAAAATATTTGATCAAATTATAACTATCTTTTGTTATCTTGGCACCACAAACTCGAAAAATCATCAGTATCCCCAGAACCAACCGTAAATTCAATTTTTAATTGTAAAAAATGGCTAAATGTTAAAATTGTCTCGTTTAGAAAAAAACCAAGAACACAAACTTTAAAAAAATAAAAACTAAGCAAATGAAAAAATAATATTATTCGTTTGTATCAATCAAAATCAATCCAAATATGTTATTAAATTTTTTTGAAAAAACAATGTTATACCTTATCGGTTTTATTTCGTAGTTTGTGAAATCTGTAAATCATATCTTACTAACTCATCAAAGTAATTATCATTTGAAAGATCCATCGATAACGGTTTTACACTTGTTTGAAAACACTAATAAATGTTATGATTATTTCGGATCGGTTCTTTGAACAGGATTCTCGTAGGCCGTATGAAATTTAATTATACAACATCTTATCCATCCCCGGGGTTGAAACTACCCCCTCCCTTAATACTAAAATATCCTAAAAAAATCAAAATGCACGAATATTTGCTTATCTCCGTTTTTGAGGGTGCTCAACACGATGGTAATATCTATTTCTCCCCCACTCTCCACCAACCACCCCTAAAATTACCACCTTTTCAAATTTCTTTGTACTGGGTATGTGGGATGGGTCGATGGATCTGGGGTTTTTAAGGGGATTTCGACATTATAAACATTAAAAAAACCCCTTAAGGTAAACCTTAAAAATATCGCTATGTTTCAGGTGCCCATGTTTCATCCCTGTCATGGAACTTTTGGGGTTCTTTCAACTTTTTCATGGACTACCATAAAATTTGAAAGTTCTCAGACGCTCATTGAAATTCAGAAGCTCTTGGCCTATAAACTTTGGAGGTTATCAATACATCAAAGAACCGCTTCGATTATCCACAAGATTTTGGTGTGGACGAATTGTCTGGCTTGCAAAAGTTGTGATTTTACATCAGAATTACCAGTGGAGGCAATTTTTCCTTTGGCTTTGTCTTAACTGATGATTAAATCCATAACGATGCATTCTCGAACAATACATACTTTTATTTTGTATTGTTGCATTTAATTTGTCCCTGTAACCTTCATATTCGTCGCCATCATATACGTGATGTCTTGTTTAAATATATATATTAATAACAAAAGATAATATAACACATCTGTAATAAACACGGCTAATACTTACATTTTAGATATTATGTACTTTACAACTGCATTATGTACACAATCAATTGGCGGTATCAAGCTCCAATCAAACAATTGCTCATATTTTGCAACGAATATTTTTAGTTTGCAATATAAATTTACACTGTTATCTTAACATTTATCGATTCAAAGTAAATATGTATATATCACAATGCGTAACAAACAATAAATTATAGCACAATAAGTAATGGCGTCTATCGTCCATAGGTATATAAATAATAATTGAAAAAATATACAATGAGTACCGTTACGTTCAGGTAATTATAAGAAATGGTTCACTTATTTATTGCTAAATTAAATAAGTTTTATTTATTGGTGTTTTATAAATCATAAATTACAGATTTTTTGCCCTGATCGTTCGGTTCCGGTTAAATTCTTGTTCTTGTTTCTGTTTGACATATTTTAATTTTGCAATCGATATTGCTCAATTTTGATATCTAGAAGTACTGTATTACCATGGCTTTATATACAGTTACTTATATACTAGGGTAAGACTTTGTAAGATGTTTTTGCTAACATTTGATTACTGTTGTAAATAGTCTTATATGAAAAGGTGCACGTATCATTTAATAAAATATAAGAAGACTATAGAAACAACTCGAAGATTGATCGATTAGTTTGATATTGAGTTGGACTATCTGAATAAATTGAGGTGCAGTCTGAATTTATATTGCAACCTATGAAATCTATTGTATTTCCATTTGTTCAATACCTCTTCCGGATAGATAACTTTAATTGACCGTCAAGTCAGTTTGGAGGGCACGTTCTATAATTTATTGAGGTCGCAAATCCGAAGATGCCTATATATGATCAGAAAAAGCTTTACAGTTGGGAATAATGTGTCCTGTTGTCTCTCCTTCGTGTGACAGATTCCTACACAAGCCAGAAGAATTTTAGTGAGGGTGTTTCCATTATATTACGAACAATAGTTATATTTTTGTTTCTGATTCTCAATTTATTCTTTTGCAGTTGTAGTCGTTCGGCTGCACCCTTTCGTGAGTGTTTCCTTATGAACCACTTTGATTGCTCTAATTCGGATTGTTGCATTAGTTGCAGCATACATAGTCTTGAATGTTGCTTTCACCTAAGTAATCCACATAACCGTTCTCTAATCGTAATAAGGTAATTCTTGAATCTGGTATTGATTATTTCTGTAATCACCTTAAACAATTTGTGTAAAATCGATCCTAAATATTCCTTTCCGGTTGGGAGAGGGACGAATATCTGTAATATCAAGATTGTCACCAAAAGAATAGGCAATGGAAAAATATTTGCCCATAAAAATATACGTGTTTTTCATATACAAAAGTATTTCCGAAATATTATATTAAAGAAGTTGCAACTTATAGTCTTATACTAAAATATTATAATTATATTATGAGACGTCCTAGAAAATAACTTTTGGATAAGTGTTTATGTATTTTTTGCCTTTTCTGATTGGAGAAACTAAATTTTATTTGAAATAAAGTGTGTGGCAAAGAATATTTAAGTATTTTTATACAAAATACGATTATAGAGTATTTATATACACATATAATATTTGATAAAGTATTATTATTTCCTTATTTATACATTTATTTCTTTGAAGCAACAATAATTAAACTTATCAGGTTCTTAAAGCTATAATAATATAATTAAAGCCTTTAATTTCATGGTGAGCATTTTCTTTCAACAGATATTAAAACATAATATATTATGTGTATTCATAGTCACAGAAATTACGAAAATTATAAAAACAATTTAAAGAATTGCTCATTTATATTTCAAAAGTAATTTAGTTAGTCTTTAAGCAGTTAGAAGTAATATGCCATATCATTTGACATTTTATTATAACTCCATTATACGAACGTTTATATTACCAGAAATCATAAAAAACGTTGATTGTTTTATTCACTTCATTCTATATATTCGTTATAAAATTAGAAATATGACTTGGTGTTCTAACATAAAACTGTACCTAAATAAAATTCGGTAGTTAAATCATAAAAACGTACGAATTAAAATACTTTATTTTATTTTATTTTTATGGTATTATTGACTTCGTTTTTCGACGAATTCCTCAAATAAGTATTGAATAAGTACTGTAATATAAACGGAACATTTGTTTAAAATTCGGAAAAAGAAATATGCATTAGGTATAATCTATTTCTTAAACAAAGTAAAAATAACTTCCTTTATATATGTGTGTAAGCATACTTATTTCCTTAATTTGTCAACTACATACTTTTGTGACGCACATTTATTGGATAGAAATGATAAGTTAGATGATAAATGTCATAAAAATGTTATATATTTTTTGATATTTGGTTATCCTTGAAAAAAATTACCATTGCATAGGATTTTTTAACAGAACAGTATAGAGTGGAACAAAATATAATAGAGTGACGTTGGATGAGAATGCATGGAATAGAATGAAATGGGATGAGATATAGATGACGTGAAGAGAAAAGCATTAAGGACAGAAGATAGATAAAAAGCTAATTATTAAATAATAGTCAAAAATATGTTCATAGTACATATTAAAAATCTATAGAAATAATGTTGTGTACAACCTTACAGATAGAGGTCTCTGTAGGCACTCCCCTTAGTAGAGAGAAGCTAGCAAAAGAGTGATAGTTCGTCAGTCGGCCCAAAGATGGCGCTACTCACGGGTTTAGTGCTTCCTGCCATAGAGATACTGGATAAGAAGAGAATCACGGGACTAGAATCAAATGGAAGGACATGGAATAAGAATCACGGAGTATAAAAGAAGCGGAACCAACGCATGAAGGAAGTTCTAGTTGAGATAAGAAAAGTGATCAAGCCGGAAGAGTGAACAGAGTGAACAGACTAGTACAGTGACAATAAGTAGTGAGTTATAGTAGTTAAAAGTTGTAACTAGTGTTGTAATTATAAGAACTAATTATTGTAAATTAATTAGGTGTTAAATAAGTCAGTGGTTAATTATAATTCATGTTGCAATTATTAAATCCACGCTTGGGGTATTTACTAAAGTGTGTAAGTACCTAAAAATAATATTTTTATATTCCAGAACATACGGTATATTAATATAAGGTATATTATTTATTGAATTGTCTTATTTAGATTACCGTCCTGGCAAAGTTTAGCATTAGCTATTCCATCACTTAGGAACATATACAATGACGATTAGTCAAGTGCCATTCCATACGACATTGCCATCTGCGAGCAGCTGATACTCGAATACAGGAGTAGTACAGCGACTAGCCGTGTTTCCTCTCACACAACCCCATCTAGTTCACTGCGACCAACTCGATAACGTATTGAAAACGCCACTAAATATCCATAGCCTAGCCCGGATTCGAACCCGAGACCTTGTTAACTAAAGTGTAATAACAATGACAATAAAAAGAAGAAACAAAAAATTCTCAACCTGTAACAAGAAACAAAACTAAATTCAAAAATAACTTCATTTTATAAAAATATAAAAATAGGAATTATAATATTCCAACCTATCTCCAAGTGCATTATATATAATAAGGACTAGACAAATTAAACCAAAACAGCTATTCTCCCAGCTATACGCCGACGACGAGCGCTGAATTAAACGGTAAAATTTGCCGTATTGTGTCTAAATACAGTTAGCACTAAAATACAATAACTTGGATTGCTCGAATGCTACGAGGAAGATGCGAAGCCTCCTTCATCCCAGGGTGTCGCTAACTTCATACCGGTTTTGAACTATTTTTGAGTCTCGTCAGTGCAGTGCAAGTGAACATACCTTCGATAAGGAGGGTCGTATTTCATAGACACTCCAATCGAAAATAAAATTGATAATCATCACTGAATAAGCAAATTTTATAGCAGAAGGATCAGTATTACTGTCTCCATCAATACATCATCAGTCACCATCAATATTGTCCTTACATGCTCAATAAAACTGTCAGTATATTTGAGTATTGCCATATTACCGATCTTGTATAGTCTCTTTAAAATACAACATTGATAGAATGCTACGAGGAAGATGCAAAGCATTCTTTGCTTCGTATCTTCCTCGTAGCGTTCGAGCAATCCAAGTTATTGTATTTTAACTGTGTGAATTCTTGGTAAAAATTTAGAAATTCAAAATGGCGGCTCCAATATGGCGGACGACTTTTGTCATTTATGGTCCAAATCGATCAAAATCGATATCTGGGGGTTTTCGGGTTCGCCGATTACGAATTTCTAGTCAAAAATTTAGTTCAAGATGGTGACTTCAAGATGGCGGACGACTTTAACGTTTAAGATTCGATTCAACTCAAAATCGATATCTGGGGGTTTTCAAGGTCGCGGATTATGAATTTTTAGTCAAAGTTCAGAAATTCAAAATGGCGGCGTCAATATGGCTGACGACTTTTGCCATTTACTTCCAAATCGATCAATACCGATATCTGGGGGTTTTTGGGGTCACGGATTACGAATTTCTAGTCAAAAATTTAGTTCAAGATGGCGGACGACTTTACCGTTTATGATCCGGTTCGTCTCAAAATCGATATCTGAGAATTATAGCATATCAAAAGATTAAAAAGTGAAAAATAAGATTATATAAAAAAATATTTTTAAAAAAGGTTTAATTTAAACCTATCACTTTGTTACATTATATAATTATTTTATGATATAAAAGCTTGTCGCGAGCAATCTCCTTTACACAGGAAATTTTTGCGACAAGCCTTTATATCATAAAAAAAATTATATAGTGCAACAAAATGATGGGTTTGATTTACTTCAAAGTTTATTTTCTACTTTTTAGAGCATTTTAAGTAAAAGCTTTTTTTAAAAATATTTTTTTAAATAATTTTTACTTCAAACATCGAATATGTGTCCTTGTTTTCTTTTTCCCTTTGTGTGATCTTCAAATATTTTCTTTTCTCTGTCGTTATATTTTAGTTTGTAATGAATGATTTTCAGAGCAATATATAAATATTGGGCTTAAACACTTAATAAAAGTGTTTCTGCAGTTTAATTTTATTTTAAGTAGCAGTTGGCTGTATGGGCTGATGGCCGAATGCCATTAAAAAGAAACCATCGAATAATATTGTTATTTTTTCTTCAAATATATTTAGTGCCGCTGATGAGAGCGGAAGTAAAATACTGCTACGTCTGTTCAGATGCAGCGTCAGGGAAATGACAGTTTACGTTCACAAAACTTGTCATTAAAGTCATGTTCTTTTGACGTTTGAAGAAAATGGTGTATTGTTTTATAACGGAGTAAATGTAACATTTTTTGTGTTGAGTATGGACGAGCGACACGAGTCCGGCAAGAATAACAGAGGCACAAAAAATCACTTTACACCACATATAACGTGAACTAAAAAAAATACTGTTATTATTTCTTCAAATACTTTTAGTGCTCCTCATGAGCGGCTGTAAAAGACTTTTACTGCCGCTCATAGCTCGTTAGCGGCACTAAGATACAAGTAAGGCAGTCAATCGAAGTGTCATAGAAATGAATTCAATTGAAAAAAAAATATTTATTTTGTATAAAAAGTATTAATAGTAGACTTTTTACATTTACAAACTATATTAGAATTTTATTTTATAACACCAGTGTTTACAGTGAGTTATAAATATTTAAAGAACTCCCCTATAGCAGACATAAATTTCCAAGATTTCAGCATTGAAATAGGCAACTGGTGGGCACTGTTTAGCGTTGTCCAATAATTGCATGAGTTTGTCGTTTTTCAAATATAACTTTTTTATTAATTGGAATAGTTATAGGATTTGGGACGAATAAAATTTACAAAAAATTATAAAAATAGGTAAGTAAATATAAATAAGGAAAACTGTAACGGACACATTATATTAAAATCGACTGCCATAATATTATAAATTCAACAACTGAAGATTTCAATTCTAAATATAAATAGTAGATTGTGCGGCGGGCGAGTCTCTTGGAATGTTTTAAAATATCATTTGTCATTTGGAAACCCTTCTTTTTCGAACATAAAGTTGTAAGTGTCAACTACTGGTACACTTATCTTAGAGGGCATTTTCCAATTGACATTTGTGACGCAAAGATAATTTCAAAATGCTTTATTCTATTGTTTATTGAGCTTTATGGCCCCACAAACATTATTTTAGTATTTATGTTTTTAAAAATTGGCATAAAATCAAATAGGAAGTTACATGTGTTAGGATATTAATAATAATATCTAAAGTATATCGTATTATATTTATTTTCAATGTGGTGACAGAAAGTCAGTATACAATTTAGCTAAATTATAAATTTTTAATATTGTTAATTATTTCAGCCACCACCATTCAATTTTTTATTTGAAATCTAATCGGTTTCAACTAACAAACATATTACTATCTGTATCAATGTAAATATTATTAATTTAAACAGAAAACAGGCAAAGAAATAGTTCAATTATTGCCAGTGTACTGTCGTGAGCAGAAAAAAATAGGACTACTTTTTTTCTAATGTAAATCTGTCTCTACTTGAATATGTAATGAGTAGTTGAAGTAAGACAGATATGACTTTTAATTTATTTTTTATTTTAATGCTGTAGTTATTGCTATAGTAAATGATGGATGGTTAATGAGACAAATTGCACTGCGTTATAACATTAACAAAAATTTGGTAAGTAACATTTTAAGAAAGTAGAGAATAAACGGTACGATTAGTAGAAATCCTGGATCAAAGGACAAAGGATATCCTACTTAACAAAAACTAACTATTAATATTTCGCTATTGCACCATTTCTATTTATAACTTCTATAAGTCTGTTTGGCATAGAATTAAATAACCTTATACAATAATCATTAGTAATAATATTTTCCCATGCACTATTTACTATTTCCAGTAATTCTTCGGCATTCCGTGGTCTCACATTTCGTTTTTGGATACTTCTTACGAGTAGTCCCCATACTTCTTCCACAGATCTGGACTATGACTGGGCCAGTTAAGAACATTGATGTTGTTATCTTGAAACCAGTTAGTTACGGTATGAGCAGTATGAACGGTACAATTGTCTTGTTGAAATATGAACTCATTATTAGGAAATAATTGTGACATAATATTGTCTAAAATCCTAATATACGTTTCACTATTAAATCGTTCCTCAATATGCTACAAAACACCAAGACCACGTGCTGATATCCAAACCCACATATTGACGGAAAATCTACCACTTTTATCATTGTTAGATATATATTTCTCATCGAATCGAGTATTCGGAGGGCGGTAAGCACGAATACGACCGCTGTGTGTTGACTAGCTCTTCTTTATGTTCAGCTTTAAGTAAATATTTCTGTGCTGCTGCGTGACAGCGTAGCTCCGATTCTCTTACTCGCCGGCGATCAGTACTACTCGATCCAGGAAAATTCGTTTCTTCAGCAGCCTGAATAACTGAATAAAATGGATTTTCTACTAAAGCATTTACCAATTGCAAATCTTGTTGTTGAGTTGATATCCTTCGTCGCCCTGATCCAGGGTTTCTACTAATCGTACCGTTTATTCTCCACTTTCTTAAAATGTTGCACACCGAATTTTTGTCAATATTATAACTCAGTGCAATTTGTTTCATTGACAATCCATCTTCTGCTTTAGCAATAACTCCAGATTTAACTAAATCGCTTATATGAGGCATATTAGTTTTTTGCACACTTGCAATAAATTATGACAACTAACTGACAATGTCACAAAAATTAAAGTTATATGTACACAACTAGATTTTAGCAAAATACCGTTATAAGACTTGTCCTATTTTTTTTTGCTCACGACCGTACCTATACCGTAATTTTATAATGTTCATCTGGTGCCTAAATCAGGTGCAAATAATTTTTATTACCAAAAATTTACTAGTAAACATATAAGGTTCAAATCGTTTAAGACATGTCAATGTCAGTATAAATCAAGCAACGCACGGGACGTTTTTTGCAATATTGCAAATAAGTTTATAAGTAAATTGCGCGGTCATTGACTTAATAGTTAAAGTTAAAAACTTACTTATTCCTAATACTTACTTTACCAGAATTTTATTCCAATAAGAGAAAATTGTTACATTAAATATTATTAAAATTATTAAGTCTATCTGCTTAAAAGCCAATTTTCTTCAAAGCTGTTACAAAACATATTTTATACACCTAAAACATTAAAGTTACGACACCTGTAGCGACCACACAACATGAAATTAATACAGAGCGTCAATTACAACAAGAAAATTACGATGTCTTTAAATCCAACAAATTACTGCTCTTACAGGAACTGATGCAAGACAAATGTGTATAAGTCTAACTTACGCGGTTATATAGAGAGACCTTTTTCTAATATTTGAATTTCATAAATGGTCCTATACGGATTTGAATGTTAACATTTTTTACGTGGCGCTTGAAAAAATTGTCACGCTATATTAACACCGTCAAACAACTATACAAAAACTAATGACTTGCATTTTAAATCTAATATAACATATTGTTTGGAAATGTTATACCGTTTACACTTAAAATACACGATTACCTACATAAGAAAAGAGCAGTCCGAAACAACGATAAGTTATACATTTTTTAAAAATAACGAATGACTACATAGTTAGGCGTTTTTGGCTTGCAAGTCAATTGGGAAATTGTTTGACATTTTTATTGGAGTGGAAGGGCACAGGCAGGTGTTGATATTGGCATTAGTTCAATAATTATACATGATATACCATAGGTCAGGGGTGGTTGGAGTTATAACAAGCCTTACTTCAGTATCAATGAGAGAATAATAGAGTTTTAAATTCGACCTTTTCAGGATGTAGACTTACTTACATTAAAAAATATATTTACGTAGGTATATTTCTTAAAACGACTAAGTCTTACCTGATGAATTGAGGAACCCAAATTGATAAATAATACAAACACTACCAGAATTAAAAAACGGTTATACATAGTTTTTAATTTAAAATTATCACAAACTATTTCAGCACAAATCACAAAATACTACTTAAATATACTGAACACATTATTTAAATCCTCGCAAAACCCGCGAAATATTACATACGATATTATTTAATTTCACATGTCTGTATTTACTTTTCATCAATAAACCTAATACTAATAATTATCACTGATAATTTTTATATAAATAACCAAAAGATACAGAATGTGTTTACTCGAGTATTATCATTTTCATTTAAAATTATGCGCGTGCATATACAGCTTAAGTCTAGTTTGTGATGTACCTCGCTTTGTAGAGTTGAATATCCAACTGAACTTGTGCCGTGTTAGAGCCAGCTCTGGGGTGTTGCAATAAAAAGTCAAAACGCCGAAACCTGATCCCGAGCTCGGAACTGACATTAGTACGCGTAAAGCTTGCACACACCATAGGATAGGAGAGATGCTATAAAGCGCCCACCCTGATACCCTTGTTGATATTGTTTTTTGATCGATTTACGATATTCTAAGTACATACTCAAAACTTTGTATTCTGAGTCCACATAGTAATCTCCTACAGATAACGATCATTTGCACAGTGCAGCAAGCTACATTATTGGGATTCCTCGCTAAACTTTCATCCTTTATTGTTTTGAATAATGACGAGGTAAAAAAAATAGGTTTTTACAGTGTCTCACAATAAGTAATAATGATATTATACTCTTAATAGTAGTTCATTCACATAAATTAGAAAACAACGCATGAATTACTCGATTTATTTTTCCTAAAACAAAAGCATAAAATAAATAATTAAACATCAATTTAAAACGCCGCATCTAGAAATTATAGAGGGCGTCTCACGAGGAACTGCATCGATCGATATAGGGAAAAATACGCACCAGAAATTTTTTAAATGCCATTGACTTATAATGAGGTTTCCGATATAACAGACAATCTTAACAGGATAAACTCCAGTGATTCTTATGATATTAACATGAAAATGTTATATATATAATCTAAGTTCCTTTAACAAACCTTCTTAACTTGTGTATTAGAGAGAACATTTTCCCAGATTTCTTAAAAGTCTCCAAAGTTATACCAATCTATGAAAAATTTGCTAAGGATAATCATTCAAATTATCGATCAATTGCTATCATTCCTTTTTTCGCAAAATCTTGGAAATAATATTTAAGAACCAAATTACTATCTATTTTGAAGAAAATAATCTATTTGACTCATCAATTTCACATACATTTTTCCACAACATTAGCTATGAATTCTTTAATTAAAATTATCAACGAAGGTTTTGAATAGAGTTTATAAACATATTTATACTTAATTTTTAGATCTTACAAAAGCATTTAACTATATGACACATAAAGTACTAGTTGATATATTAAGGTTTTATGGTTTTAACAACAATAGTGCCAACTTAATAGTTTCCTACCTAACCACTCGTTTTCATTATGTATCCTCGCAAAATAGAAACTCGAACCTCCTTCCCATAAAATACGCCACTCCTCAGGGATCAGTGTTAGGGTCGACACTATTTCTGATCTATATAAATGATCTACACGTAGTAATCAATAATTGTAAATCAAATGCTCGTAAAATGGATTGTGGTATCCCTCAAGGATCCTTCCTTGGGCCATTATTATTTCTATTGTTGATAAATGACCTGCCAAAAATTGACATACAAAACAAATTAGTGATGTTTGCTGATGTGATGATAATACCTCTTGTGTACTGGGAATAACATGAATGACTGTTTAAACTATGTAGAATATATCCTAAAAAAATTCTCAAGTTGGTTTCAAAACTTTACCTCAATACGTCTAAAACCACATTTACTCATTTTACACCCAAAAGTGGACTTATGAACAGCAGCCATCTTGTGAGAATAAACAATAAGTCACTCCAACAAGTTCAGTCAACGAAATTTTTAGGCATATGTTTAGACAATAAGCGTAATTGGGAGACGCATGTAAATAACTTATGCCCTAAACTACAATCCAGTTGTTATGCATTATACAAACTTAAAGACCTAGTAAGCCAATCTGTTCTGCTGACGTTCTACCACGCACAGTTTGTGTCAAAAATAAAATATGGAATTATATTTTGGGGTTGTTCGCCTCATAGTGTCAAAGTTTTTTGTTTGCAAAAGAAAGCCATTAGAACGATATATGGGCTATCAAATCTAACATCTTGTCAAGATACGTTTAAAGCCAACAAATTATTAACATTACCCCCTCTCTATATAAAAGAAATTATTATGTATGTTAAAACTATAAAACTAATTTAAATCTATTCGTAAATAATGTTTATCATGATTATAAAACTCGTAGGAAAGATGATTTATGTATACCTAAGCATAAATTAACTATTTCTGGAAAAAATCCTTGTTACATAGGTATTAATAGTAGTTTGTGCAACAAGAGTGGATCTGATAGCCATATCGCACGAGAAAGAAAATTGAGCACGACGCCATAGGCGGAGTGCCTCAATCTTTCGAGTGCGATATGGATAATCCACTCGTGTTGTACAGTATACTTTTTCTACGACCGGATTAAGAAAAAACTACAAATAATAGTTTTAATCAAATTTTAATATACAAACTTAGCTACTGCTTAATCTTATGCTCTAGGTGAAGACATTTTATAAAATCGGCAGTAGCCTAGTGGTTTTATCTATGCTTCGAAAAGAGTGGTTAACGATGTAAAGGTACAATACAACCCCGGGAAGAGCACCGCCCCGGTGCTCCTCGATATTGAGAAGGCCTTCGATACCGTCTGGATCCCGGGCTTACTCTACAAACTCCACCACTATAACTTCCCGACGCACATTACCAAACTCATTCACTCGTTCCTGACGGGCAGAACCCTGCAGGTTCGGGTGAATAACAAACTGTCAACTCGGCGGGACATTCGCGCGGGCGTCCCGCAAGGATCGTACCCGTCACCTAAGTTGTACAACCTGTACGTCTCCGACTTCCCGGAGTTCCCGAATACCAAGCTGGCCAAGTACGCCGACGACACGGCCATGTACGCGCATTCGCACAACGCGCAGGCGGCCAACATGCTGCTGAGTGCGCACATGGCTCGTGCCACGGCTTATTACGGCCAGTGGAAGATCCGGGTCAACGCCGACAAATCGGAGGCGATATGCTTCACGCGTCGATTCACAGAGAATCGACTAATCACACCAATTTCGATCAGGGGCAACCAAATTCCTATTAGGGGATGCGTGAAGTACCTGGGGGTGAGACTGGACAAAAGACTGTCGTTCAACACCCACATAAACGAAACCATACGGACGGTCTACTCCCTATCCAGGAGTCTGTATCCGCTCATGGTTAGGGGTAGCAGACTAAACAGACACAATAAAAAACTGTTGTACACATTGGTGGTCAGGCCATCCATCACATACGCGGCGCTGGTTTGGTGCAGCATACCGTCCACGACAATGAAAAAACTTGAAGTTTTAGAACGAAAATATATACGCCTCATCTCCAATTCTGGAAGGTACACCTCCCTCAGAGACCTCTACGAACGCTGCAACGACATAACCCCGATAGCCGACTACGTCCAGCGCATCTTCTAAAACTTCTATTCGTTCAAACTGGGCGATAGTCCATTAACAAGACACATTATACAAATTAGACAGCATAATGCCCCATTTCGGATTAAACACCCCTTACCATACCAGACGTTACCGATTTTCCGGCAGCCACTCTAGCCAAACTTTCACCTACTATACCTTCCCTGCTACTATCCACCTATCACTGATATTTCATACCCTTCATCGACTTATAATTCTTTCCTGTCCCCCTCTTCTTTTGTTTTTGTACATTTTTGTTTGTTGTTCCTTCGTTTCTGTTTGTACCTTTTTGTCTGTAAATTCATCCTTCCCTCATTAATCTTGCAACAGTTTCCAAATTTTTTATACCAAAACAATTCAAAATTTAGAATCACAGTTTAGGTCAGCCTTGCGCAGCCCGTCGCTGGAGCAATTCGCGGATGGCACTCCGTACGAGTTATGGTGTCAGCGAAAGTGCCCAAATTAAATAAAGTGTTGTGTGCGCGAACGGGTAAAACCCAGTGATAGTTTTAATCTTTGTTAAGCTTTATTTTTTAAGCCTTTTTTGTACGATATTACTTATTTTAATTCACCTTGTGGTGAAAGGAGTTTGAGTTTTTTATATTTACATTTTTACTTACGCCAAATCAGCCCCGCCTCGGCCCGGCCTTGCGATGCGCCACCGCGTCAACGCGATTTTTTTATTTTGTTTTTCATTGTATCGAAAGTTTTTATTTTGACACGTCCTATGTCTCTATATATACTTTGTACTTGAGTTCTTTTTGGACAATAAATTCTATTCTATTCCATTCCATTCTATTCTATTCTATTGCATTAGACACAAATTTTGTTCTATTCGCTGATGACACAATAGTAACAAAATCATTTAAATATGTCAAGGACTTAATAGCTGAAATAGATTGTAGATTGTTTTATGGGTTAGTTTGGCTTCGAACAGCCTTCGACCTAAAAGATTTTTTGTAATTTACCCTACACCTAGTTATTGCCCAGGAGTCCAAGACTTTTTACAAAGCTTGTGATTTTCTGCTGGCTAATTTCCCTATGTCTTCAGGCGTTAATTCCGCCTGTTCTAGGAATTTTTGCCTAGTGTGGACTAACACCTTGCATTCACAAGGTATATGCTCCACAGTTTCAGCTGCAGTAAATATCTGCATTTGTTGTCTACCGCCTTGCCCATATTCTTGAGATGATATCTCAAGGGCAGTGTCCAGTTAAAAGGCCTGTAATTAGCTTTAATTCGGACTATTCAGTTTCGAGAAGCCGTGTGGCATTCTTTGTCGAATAAGTTATAAACTTTTTCGCTTGTCTTTGGCCTGGAGTATTCCACCAGTGGGACTTTTTCTGGTCCTTTTCCTGGATCTTCTCCGCTATGTGTACCTTGGCCAGGCCACAAAACGGTTCGGGTTCAATGAATGGTGCTTCAGCTCCTTTTTTTTCAAGGCTGTCAGCAAGATAATTGCCTTGTACTTCCTCATATCTGAAATATCTGAAATAAATTCGACACAAAACTTGGTACAAGATTGGTTCATAGCTAATCAATTGGCCTAGAACGATACTGAAACTGAAAAAGTGGTTTTTACACTAAAAAATATGGACGACGACGACTTATCCTTTAGTAATGAGGTAAAATTCCTAGGAGTCTACCTTGAAGAAAAGTTAAGCTGGAAAACACATGCAAATTATATATATTGTAAAAAATTAAGTAATAACATATATTTATTATGCCATCTAGGATGTCAATGTCTCACAGAAAACATTGCTTACTACACATCATGGCTTAATACATTCAGTCATTTCCTATGCTATTCTGATTTGGAGACATTCATCTGTTATCCAAAGAAAAGCAATCAAGTCTATTCATTTTATTCTCTTTGTAAAAAACCTGACATGTGTAAATAATCCGTGTATAAGATACCAATAAAGCTTATTATTAATGTGTACTGTATTATTAAAAGCATGGAAGATTGCGATAAGCTACAAAATGATCTATATAACATCTATTTCTGGAGCGTCGTAAATAAATTGTTAAATATAACAATGTCGCTTGGTCGCTTTTTGATGGTGCTAACGCAAAAAGAAATACACCAGATAAATAACTAAACAGAAATGTAATCTGTTGGTGTCATTTGTATTGCTCCTTATACGTACCTGGTAATGTGCGCTCCTGATGAACGAACCTTTGTATCAGTAGTCCAACACTTTACGGACTGGAGATTGCCAATGTATTTTAATAAACCCAAGTATTTAACTAAATAAAATATCAATCAACTTTTTGAGAGCATTCATATTCAGTTTAATTTTCAGATTTGTCCAACGCTATAATAAAAACTATTTATAAAATTAATTTACGTTGTACAGATAGATAAATTTTCATTATTCCTTATTAATATATGTGTAATAAGCTTGTTTCCCTATCATTATTTATAGCAATTGTTCTTTGAATTTTTCTTGCATATCGCTGCTATACTATTAGACCATATATGTTGCGCTACTGATCCAGGTAAAAATTATTACAATGTCTATAATTTCAGAGCTGTTTGTGGTATGATGTAGATACAAACCACAGAAGCTAGAGATTACTATCTGATACCCTCAAACGCAGGTTTTAAATGTTCACATCTACAAAAGATGTATTTTAAACAGAATAAACAACGCTTCTTCTTATTGATTTTTCATTTATTTAATAGGATTGCAGCATTAGAAATATTTGTATTACTTTCTATGTAGTCTTGGCAAATGGACAATCAATAGTAAACAATATACAATGTATAATAACTATTAAAACTAATTATTTTCAAATTGGCGATGAAAATTTTACTGGCTTGTTTGAAAACAGTTAGTGTGAAATTACGGGATAAGTTTAGACTGATTCAAATTATCACTTCTGTCAGAATAGGTAGCTTATTGTTACCAGTTGTTAAATGGATTTGTATTTTTAGCATTCTGTTACTTATTTGTACTGATCGTGTCATTTCCGTATATTATTATAAGCCCATTATTAAAACAATAAGTTGATCCGCCAGTATAAATTTTTTCAATACCTAGTTTTGCTCTAGACGAAATTTTCAAATTGATGCATATATGGAAGCTTTGGACATTTGTGTACTTGCTAGTGTCAAATTTTCTATTTCTGATTCTATATTTATTTAGCCAGTTCCACAAGGTAAAGAATCGCAATTACTAAATTTAGTAATGGATTATTTGAAGCCCAATTATTTTCATATAATTAATTTTATCCCGTTTCACATTGCAATTCAGACAGCGAATAAGATAGATTCAATTTTTACTTGTTAAAAATGTATATTATCGTTGAACAAGAAAAAAAATTTCAAAAAATTTTGATTGGATACCACTATTGTCGATACAACCAGGTATAATAAAATAAAATAATAATAATAAACAACTATATTGCGCAACATATTACAAGAGTCTAATTACAGGAAAAAAGGAGAAATTAATTAATGAGCTGTATTTTGCTATATACAAAATATATTTCATTTTATATTCACCTGAATCGTGTTAAAGTAATATCTAACTTAAACTAAATTATCTCAATTAAATTACGTTATATTAAATCAAGCAATATCAAAACAATTAAGCTGAATTAAATCAAAGAATTGACTATCAAATTGACCAAGTACAGATACAACTAAAGTTAAATGAGATTGATATGGTCACTGATAATTTTAGTTATGTCTTTCAAGCTCTTATAAAGTATCTCACAAATCGTGCCAATGCCATTCACAAATATTACACTTAAACAAGGTGCACGTAGCAACATATTCATTCTATTTGCAGGTAAGAAAAAATAAAATTTTTGTAGAAAATTTTGGCATTCGAAATGATATTTAGTTGATAAAATAAATTTTTTTGCATAAGCCATTTATGCTAACAATTTTATTAAGTATATAAAAGATTGTGAATAAAGCCTACTGGAAATAATACACTTGTTAGATGTAGTGGTAGAATGTTTAAGAAGTGTAAAAACAGACGTTGAGAGTAATCTCTATGAGGGTATACTCCTATGATTTCATATGTTTTTATAAACATCATTTTCAACACAACATTTGTTGACACGAACTAAGTTGTTGGTGTTCAAAGCCATCTCATCGTATTATTTCTTCGATTTTCAGTGGTAACTTCAATATTACTAGGTGTATTTTAAATATCGCTATCGTAAAGATACCGAGATGTACCAAATAGTCAAGGGATCCTCGTGTCGTTCGTCACATGCTTACCTTGCATTGACGTGAGCCAACATCTCGAAACTGCAGTCTGCAAGTGGTGTGTGACGGCTGGCAAGAGAGCTCCTTTAAGTAGGATCAGTCTTTCGGCTGTGCTTGTTGCAATTGAAGCATTAGCGTTTTGATGGTAATATGCAATTATTACACTTAACGCGCCAGACTTGTAACTTGTAATTCAGCGCTCGGCGGGGCACATATCCCGGAGAGTAGCTGTTGGTTGCAGTCTGGTTACGTTCCTTATAGTAAAATAAGGATTTTATAGAGGAGCTTGCGACTGAAATACTATGTTTTAATATATATTTATATTTTCTTTTAAATGTTTTTATTTTCTTTCATTTATATGTGGTTTCTAATGTAAAACAGAGATTATACTATGTATTTTTGATATAGCCAAGGTTGTAAATAAACATATTATCTATCTATCTATGATACGTCAGTAGTAATTGACCAATCTGCAACTGTCGTCCAATTATCATAATTTGTAACTTTGCCAAATGTTTTGAAATGTTATTATTTGATCATGCTTTTCTTCATTGCAAATATTTGATCACAGATGAGCAACATGGTTTTGTAAAAGGCAGATCTACTGTTACTAGCTTGTTTTGTATGACGGAATTCTTAACTGATGCCAACAGTCAGGGACTCCAAGCAGGCGTGATCTATACCGATTTTTCAAAGTCATTTGACAGAATTGCTCACGGTATTCTATTGAATAGACTGACTAATTTCCGATTCTCTGTAGATTTTTGAAGTTTTTAAAAATCCTACTTGTCACATTGGACCCAGTATGTTGACCACGGTAGGTTGCAATTCTATCCAAATATCTGCTACGTCGGGTGTACCGCAGGGATCAATTTTAGAACCTCTTTTCTTTATCCTATTCACAAATGATATTGTTGACAGTCTGACATCGCCTTGTCCTCTTTATGTTGATGACTTAAATTTTTTTGCAAGGTAGCAAGTATCGACGACTGCTTGTAAATCACGTTAAGGATTGGCGCTTAATAACTAATTTACTTTTAAATGTACAGGAATGTAACGCAGTATCTTATTCCACCACAAAATCATTGATCCACTTTTATTACTCTATTGATAATAACACGCTCTTAAGATATGAAACATTTTGTGATCTAGGTGTTGTCTTTGATAAAGAAACTGCCTTTGATAATAACATCGCGTACGTTGCTACGAAGACTTACAAAGCTTTAGGATTTGTTATCAGAAACAGCCGCAACTTTCAGAATATTGACACACTGACGCTATTGTATACCTACCACCTTTGTTTGCCCTAGTTTAGAATAAACTTCTGAATACAGCGAAGATTTTTAAAATATGCTCATTTTGGAACGGAAGGGGAATATCCTCCCATAGGATTTCCCGAATCTGAACTTTTCGTAAATTTAGGCTTCGACTCACTCGAACACAGGCGCACAAAAGCTTATTTGATCTTATTACACAAAATAATTCGTAACGACATAAACTGCTCAGAAATTTTATGTATGTTAAATTTTCATACTTCCAGAACTGCGGTAAGACAGACAAATCTATTTTATCTGCCAACTGCACGAACGAATATAAAAAAATATTCCCCTCTTTACAATATGATAATAACTTAAACTGTTCACTTGACATTATGTCTTGCAATATCCCGTCTATTAAAAAGATAGATTTATGATTGATATATTTCGTTGCTCCTTCACTGTTGGTTATTCATACTTTTCTCCTCTGTTTTTATATTTATATTTAAAATATTTCTTGTAAATTTATGTCTCTTTATTTTTTAAATTTAAGTGTATTTTTTTCTTTTTTTATGTATTGGTCCTATTTTGTAATTGGAGTACATTGAATTAATATGGACTTGATACCGGTAAGGTAGCTTAAATGACTTGCAAACGGTTCTGAATTAGTAGGGAAAACGCTCTTTCTCGGATTTTGTTCAAGATTATGTTTTGGTGTCCAGATTTTAGGTACAGTGTATAGTGAACACTGAAGGTTCCAAAACTTTTCAAAGTATCTGCCATTTCAATTTCATGTTAAAAACATCTATGTATTTGTCTGCGGCAACTGAATTTTCAGTGGTATAGTAATTATGCGTTATCTAAACTATTTTAAATGTTAGTTGCCACCGCGCTCTATAAATATATATTTTAGATGATTTATGACCATTGCTAATTCACATTAACAATGCAAATTAGTTGAGAACATATTGTACGGGTCATTAACACAACATAAACATAAAAATTTAGGCAAATATAATAAATTTTAATCTATATCTTCATAGATAGAGATACTGATACTACTGATACTATCGAACTATCTATTGGAACGAATACAATCCAAAAATATGTAAGAGAAAGTATTATTATTATAAAGTAAAAAGTGCCGCTATGACTGTCTAGTATCTGTTTGTTTATATAAACATTGCTGTTGGTGCAGAAAAAACTATGCGCGGTGAAAACAGTAAGAAATATACAGGACGTCGCTTTATTTCGGGTTAGACTAAACATTACCTATTTGCATTGGTTTTTGATAGACAAGTACAAAAGTTGCCTATACCGCAGACCTTTAAGTCTTGTCACAGATAGCTCGATGGTGCGAGGCGAGGTGCGAAGTGGATTACTCTAATAAGCTTAAAAGGATCAATTAATATCTCTCACTTGCATTGATGTTCTAGAAACGTCATGAACAGACAATTCAGCCACCGAAATTTCAATATTTTAATTAATGTTATTATGTATTATGTAACGTGGAACTTGAAAAATAATATATCTTGCGAATAGATAGTTCATGCTTCATCCAATATACTTAATAGCTGTAATAAAGGACTTACAATGACAGAAACAGAAATATCGAAGAATTGCTCTTATACCTTTGTATAAGAGCAATTCCTCGATGCTCATAACGGTCTTCGAGTTCTTCACACCATCAGGTATTTCGCCAGTATATCACATTCCATTTTTTCTGTAGCAGCTTTGAGGAAATTTAGAATTACGCTAATTTCTTTAATAAATTGGACCACCGTACCTAATTATGACTACTTAGTTCACTGCCTCTCAGGGCTGAGACTAGGAAAGCTTTTAATAGAACCAAAAAACACTGAAAACTGGGAGGGTTACAAAAAAGCCCTTATGGAGTACAACAAAGAATTGAGAAGGTCTAAATGCTCTACATTGCCTGGTTCAAGGCATTGAAAATACATTTACAACAAAAGAAATGGCTATAGGTGCTTTCATAGATATAGAGACAACACCTCCTATGAATCCATACAAAAATCAGCGGATAAAAGGGGAATACAGTCTCCTACAATTAAATGGATACAATTCATGCTCAGAAGCAGAATTATTACCACAAGTGTGGGAGATGAGTCGACTACGGTGACTGCAGTCAGGGGTTGTCCACAAGGTGCAGTCCTATCGCCCTTGCTGTGATCAATGGTGGTCGATGATCTACATAAAATGAGTAATTTAGGCTTCAACGTCCAGGGATATGCAGATGACCTGGTCGTCACTCTGAGGGGCAAAAATGAGGGCATGATTTCCAACCTCATGCAAATTGCCTTAAATATTTTATCCAAATGATGCTCGTCAGATGGGTTCAATGTCAATCCGATCAAAACAACTATTGTCCCGTTCACTAAAAGGAGAAAATTCAATCTTAGAACTCCTGTACTGAATGGAACGATACTAACTTTTTCCAGTTAAATCAAGTATCTAGGAGTAATCCTGGATCAAAAACTTACTTGCAACTCACATCTGGAAAGGACTCTTACTAAAGCAACAGCGGCAATATGGACGTGCCGTAGGTTGTTTGGTAAGACTTGGGGTCTAAGGCCAAAAATGACACATTAGTCTTATCTTTCGGTTGTCAGACCTATAGTAACCTACGCATCATGCGTATGGTGGCCAAAAACAGAAGAAAAAATAGCAAAGGGAAAGTTCCAGAAACTGCAACGCCTTGCCTGTATAAGGACTACAGGAGCAATGCACTCGTGTTTCACAGCAGCTATGGAGGCTATGCTTGACCTACTTCCCTTCCACTTGCATGTAAGGAAGGAGGCAGCACTCAGTGCCTTACGACTGCACCAGGCACATAAATTTAAACCAGACAATTTGGTTGGTCACTTAAGGATTCTGGAGTTAATCCATTTGAAGTCCAGGACCAAACCCACTGACTCAATGCCAATCAAACAAAACTTTGACTGCCCGTTTGACATGCTAATTGAAAGCCGTCAGACTAGCAAGATAGAGGCATTGCGACTGGAACAGGGGTCACTCATCTGGTATACAGATGTATCTAAGATGGCTGAAGGGGTAGGAGTGCGCGTAGCAGGGCCTAATTGTAGGCTATCCAAAGCCCTCGGTAACACCCCAATCATCTTTCAGGCAGAAATTTACGCTGTAGATCTGTGTGCCCAGGAATGTCTAAATAAAGGCATCCGAAGGGCAAAGATCTATATATTATCTGATAGCCAGGCAGCACTAAAAGCTCTAAGGTCCTATACCTTTGAGTCTAAAATTGTCTGGAAATGTAGACAATCCCTGAAGCAACTGGCCAACAACAACAACAAGGTTACCCTGAGGTGGGTGCCAGGGCATGAGGGAGTGCAAGGTAATAAGCTTGCTGACAGCCTTGCGAAAAAAGAAGTTGAAGCACAAATCATTTGACCTGAACCGTTTTGTGGCCTGGCCAAGGGACACATAACGGAGAAGATCCAAAAATGGGAAAAGAATCGGAAAAAGTCCTACTGGAGGAACACTCCAGGCCAAAGACATGCGAAAAATTTATAACTTATTCGACAAAGAATACCACAAGGCTTCTCAAACTTGAAAAGTTCGAAGTAAGGCTAATCACAGGCCTTCTAACTGGCCACTGCCCCTTGAGATATCATCTCAAGAATATGGGCAAGGCGGTAGACAACAAATGCAAATATTGCGATATTGCAACTGAAACTGCGGAACATATACTTTGTGAATGCAAGGTGTTAGTCCGCGCTAGGCTAAAATTCCTAGAAAAGACGGAATTAACTCCTGAAGACATAAGGAAATTATCCCCCAGGAAAATCACAAGCTTTGTAAAAAGTCTTTGAATCGTGGGCAACAACTAGAAGTAGGGTAAATCACAAAAGATCTTTTAGGTCGAAGTGAAGTAAGGCTGTTCGAAGCCAAACGATCCCATAAAACAATCTACAATCTAGTTTACTGCCTCTGTTTTCCATCGTAGCGCTTTCTATAAAACTGTATAAAATTGCGTCTGGAAAGTATTACACAACAATCATTTGTAAGTGTTTTTTTTTCATGAATCAACTGATTTATTTGAACTTTCTAGCATCATAAACTTATTAAAATATAGGTATCTATATTATTCGTATTATAACATCCACAATTTTTGTATTGAAATTAATAGACCTTTTTCCATATTTTAATCACACAGACCACATTTAACTAACCTGTAAATTGGTCTTGAATGCCAATAAAGTAAAAATATCAGCTAACCGACTTATATTTAACGAAAAACTATTACATTTCATTTAATAAATCATATTTATTTAATGGGAAACCTGTACATCTATGTACACTCCTAGAACATTAATGTTCATTCAAGTATCATAAATCATATAGATTATGTTTTGAAGATGAACAATAATAGATTAAATATAATTATTGTAACAGTTTTGATAAAATTTGTGGTAAAATATTGCTCCGTTCAGTAGTAAGCGCGTATCTACTACCTTTCTCAAGTACGATAAAACAAAAAAATGATATAATACGATAGATAACAGACCCCAGATGGCACAATAAAGATTAAGTAATCATTTAACACCACTGAACAAAAATAGATTGATTTTAATTATTTGTTGTTAATTTCAACGCCAAGTGTTCATGTAAATTATTATGTGAAGTATATTTTTCCAACTAATCTATCTATTCTTGAAGTTGTATGTGAACTTTTAACTCCTATGAAAAAAAAATCCTTTAAAGTTTGATTAAAATTATTAATTTTTCACACCATTTATTAATAATTTATCAGTTTTAGTGGGTGAGTGGGTCATATAATATTAATAAAATATTGTCTGTATGGTGTTTGCCGAAAAATTGAGCTAGTCAATCCAATGGATTTAGGTCTATTTAAAAAGTGAATATGGTCCTCTAACAATAAAATACATAAAATTTAATATATAATATTGCTATTATTTTATTTCTGCTGTAACAATTGGGTTATTTCTTATTTTTATGGGTTTTTCTACCACATATATCTTCTTATCGCAAATTTTACAAAAGTAACAAAATTAATCATATATTTGAAAAATATACTGATGTTCGCAAATCTTCGATATAAATAAAAGAGGCAGATAACAAGAACAATTAAAGAATCCGCGTTAATATTATTAAATGAAGATAAATAATGCGTATCTAATTGTTCTACAGATTTTTTCACGACATGGTTGAAAGAAGAGTTTAACAAATGTAATATTGTTTAGAATATCAAGAGTTCGTGTAAGTAGTACGTATCTATGGATATGACATACACCCAATATAATCTTGTGTATTTAATACGTACAGCATATAAGAATTGCATTTATAGCTTTGAAAAAGTAAACAACCGAAAATATTAATAGTAGCTCTCAAACCATTCAAATAACCATTTTACAACCGAAACCTTACAAAACACAGCCCTAAAAAACAAAGCCCCCCATGTTATCTTCAATCTCGTCCAAATTGGCACACGAATTCCGTTAAGATCAAACTTCAATATCTACTAATTTCTATTCTTTCAATTCAACGTCTAATTCGTTTTCCAAGCCTCTTAAAATATCTAATTTCAATCATAAACTCATTAAACTCCTAAACCCCCGAATGTAATTTTTTTCATCAAAATTTATTTTCCTTCAACAAATTGCAGACCCGATACCTATACACCAAAGCTCTCGCGTAAACTCCTAAAGCTCGCACGCGAAACTCCGAAAACATACAGACATTCACCGTTCATAACGAGGTAGAGGCTTTCGTAAAAACAGTATTGGACTTTAGTTCAGACGCCAGTCCGACCCGATTATTATACTCTACAGTTAATCTAAAATAACTGCATAGCTACTTCAAAAGTTAGTTCAAATGTGCTTTTAGATGGCGGAATATTAAACATAATATTTTTAGTCGCAAACTCCTCTATAAAATCTTTATTTTACTATAAGGAACGTAACCAGACTGCAACCAACAGCTACTCTCCGGGCTATGTGTATTACAAATTACAAGTCTGGCGCGTTAAGAGTAATAATTGCATATTACCATCAAGAAGCTAATTAATGCTAAGCCCAGTCAGGCTATTTATTTTTCGATTGCAACAGACACTGGACCGCTAGATGGTGCCTGCTGACTATTTTACATGTCGCTATTGTAAAAATACCGGGATGTACCAAATAGTCAAAGGATCCTCGTGCCGGTCGTCACATGCCTACCTTGCACTGACGAGAGCCAACAGCTCGAAACTTCAGTCTGCAAGTTGTGTATGACGGCTGGCAAGAGAGCTCCTTTAAGTAGGATCAGTCTTTCGGCTGGTGTTTGTTGCAATCGAAGCATTAGCGTTTTGATGGTAATATGCAATTATTACACTTAACGCGCCAGACTGGTAATTTGTAATTCATATATTATTTTACATACTTTCATTGGTTTAGCTTCAATATTAAATATCACATATAGACTGTATGAAAGTTAGACGTTAAATACCCAGAAAACAGAAGTAAAAGATATTAGAAAATGTTTATTTTATCAAAATGGAACATTACACCCTCGAAGATACACCGACTTGCATTAATATTTCGGGCGACATAGTATAAGTTAACGACGAAAAATAATAGTAATAATATGAGTTATAATGGTACTTAACGCCAGGAAAGTCTTTGACACTATAAACCACTCATTTTAGCTAACAAATTTAGAATTATGTGGTTTAAGTGCCAAACGCTTTTAATTACCCAAGTTATGTTTCTTTATACAAAGCGTTTCGAGATTCCAAGGCATAAAGGACAGGAACGGATAGGACAAGTCGACTTAATATAATTAAGCTAATTCGTAAACGGTTTCGAAATTGCTATCTATATTGCAATATATCGGAAAATATTTCCATAATAAAATAAATATAAAAAAAGAATGGATATTTAATTTCTCCTAGTTTATTATAAGTACGAATCATAGTGAAGTGCAATCGGACATAAAAACCTACCTACAGCGAAATAATTTTCAGTTGTGGAATTATGTGTTTAAAGTCTAAAATACATCAAACGCGCCAATATCCATTGGCTTGATGACGGTCTCGATAACTAGGGCCGAGTAGGACTACTACTCTTTGCTCCTAGATTATCTCTGTAGACCTGGACCGGCCTTCGTGATAGGTGGGCCCGCTTACTTCTACCAGACCCAGCCCGCAAATGCGAGATGTGTCGTGGTATTTTCTGCGGACCTCCCCTGGTCCTGGCTCTTCAACCTCGCTGGAAGAGGTCTCTTCTGGCGCTCTTCTTGTCTTGATATTTTCTTTCTTCGCCAGCTTGTCACCCCCGTGGGTAGTCATCGGTCTAGTTGGGTTTTAGGAAGTTTTGGCTGGGATTGACTGCCGGTACGTAGGACACAGTAAAGGTGTGTCCTACCCCGGATCATCGGAAAGGTAAGGATATGAGCTGTGTAGCTCGGGAGTGTGGAGACCCTAAGTGCTTTTTTAGCACTTTCGGACTCCACGGAGCAGGTAGGACAACGGGCGTTGGACGGTATGTGTTGCCCGCAAGGAGGTTGGGTTTGGGTGGAAAAACGTCATGTATCTGGTAGTGGTGGTCCGTCCTGGGGTATCTGAAACAGATCGGTTAGCGGGAAATATAAGTTATACTCACCCGTTGTCCAGAAGCTGTACCCTCGGCCGTTTGTGCCTCGGGGCGTCGGCAGGGTCGTAATCAGTGGCCTGTCTGATTAGCGGGTTCCCGTGCTCCTCTGCTTGGGCGTACAGCTTCTTCGTTCGTTCCCGGATGACTTCAGTGACCGTGGTGTACTCCAGGTATCATCATCAAAGTTTATCATTTAAATAGGCTTAATTTTTTCAATTTTGAAAAAATTCAAACAAATTAATAATTTTATCAATACTGATTTGAAAATCCTTCGAATATTTTATCAAACGATTTCATTTAAAAATCGGCAGCTGCTGGAAGCGGCTGGAACCTCCCCACTCGGTGGATCTTTGAAGCCGAAAAGAGCATTAAATTGTGTGGCACTAAACGTAATCCGATCTCATCCAAAACCTTTTCAGATCTTCTGAGCACTAAAAAAAACCCTTAACTTAATGAATTTACAATCATCTATGCGAGTTATTACCTACATTATCGCTCGTTGAATAATATACTATTAGGATATTAACAACTTTAACATCACTTGAACGACTAATGGCCAGTTTCTGAAACGTAAAATAAAGTTATCTATTAATAAATGTCATAGTAACAATTGTCGTCACAATTGTAACTATGACAGTAAACGAATAATTAACTCTATCTAACGTTTCAGAAACTGGCCATAAGAAAGTCTAGTTATCCTAAATACTACAGATTTGTAAAGCAACAAACTGAAAATTGGTAAAGTGATAATCTATAATAAATTCACCAACGAAGGTACAGAAAGCATGTGATATTGATATTGTTACATCTACCTTTAAAATTTGTGACAATCCACTAAAAGTTACAAATATGCCGAAATCTTATTAACATGACATGACACCAACGTTATCGGATGACAAACGATGACAATGACAACGTCAAAATTTGCTCATTGCAATCCGATCGCTCGTGGCTGTCTTTGTTGAATGAAACATTAGCATTTCAGTAATTTTACTAGATTTTAGAGGGATATGTGTAGTTTAATTCTTCGATTTGTCTGTATATATATTTAAAAACGGCACTAAACGTAATCCGCTCTACTTCTAGAGCAGTGAAGAAATCCTTACACGTGAATTGACACGTGATGTGACGAGTTTCACGATGTAACGGCTACGCGCATTGATCATGTCATGCGAAATGCGATTTATGCTTCATATTTGCTTTGTTTTTAATTTTTTTTCACGGAAACCAAATCGAAAGGGTGGAAGTGTGATATATCGTTGAAATCAGAATTTTAACTGCTTTTCAAAAATTGAAAGTAATTATAAAATAAACAACTTGTTGCGTCAAAATGGCACTAAACGTAATCCGATCTCAACCAAAACCCTTTCAGATCTTCTGGGGCACTAAAGAAACGCACATGCAAAGTTTCATTCAAATCCGTTCAGTGGCGTTCAGTGGTTTCGGCGCTATCGTGCTAACACACATACACACAGACATTTTTCAAAAACCACTTTTTTGGGTTCCTAGGATCTCAAAACGTAAAGACTTGATGTTATCTCAATTTTCGTTTTTGAACCAATTTTAGTAACCTCTCACAATTGTATTGTGTAGAGGTTAAAAATCGAAATATAAATGGTCATGGTTGACATAAATGAAAAATTATCAAACATTTGCAAAAAATTATAATAAAACATATAAAATTATCGTGTAAAGTGGTGGTAGAGGTCGCTGATTATTAGTTTGATATGTAAAAATTTAAATTCAAAACGGATAATCCAATCAAAAGTTAGAAGCTGTACTAAATTTCTCTATCATTAACTGCTTAAATCTACAAATTGAAATCGGACGAATAGGATAACATTGTTTTTTAGAGTTGCAAGTTCCTTAATTTTTTCATACATATTTCAAGTTAAAAAAAGGAAATTTTGTTCATTTTTATGATTCCAAAACCCCATAAAAATACATTATTATAATATTTCACCTAGTTGAAAATATTTTTCACAGATAGCACAGTATTAATTTTAAGTATTATGACATGTATTAATTACTATATTTTGTATATTTTCGCTTTGGAAATCATTATAAAATTAAATTAATTCTCTAGATATTTTTGTACATTGACCTATTTTGTTTGACAATTATATATTTCTGAAAATATAATATACCAGATAATAAATATATCGCAGTCTGAATGTGTTGGGAGCGCTATTTGAAGAGCGTTATGTATGCTCACGAAAGAAAGCTCTTTCATCAAGAGCACCTTCAATACTAGCAAGCTGTGTCCATCAATTTTTTAATCCGAAATATTCCAAATTATAGTACCGATTCTGTGGTGTCCTTGCAATGTAGACGTGTTGATTTGGATGCGACCGACGGCTGTAATACTTGAAATATATCTCTAACGTCTCGATCTCCTGATATTTCCAGACCTTAGAGTACAAAGTAAGACTAAGTAAGAATAATGACGATAATTCGTACATCTTGATTTAAGTGTAACTGTTACCGGTTACTTCTCTCCAGCTTACGAAGGTATATAGTGGCTTAAGTTTTTGATATATTATATTGATATTATATATTGATTTAATACAATTATTGTTTATTGGTATAGTATATTGAATATAATATAATGTTTTAGTACAACCTTTGATTATCCTCGCATGTCCTCTAATCATCGAGACATTTAAGACTATCTTACTTATTTGTATATTTTTTTACTCCCAGCCGCTCAAGTTCTTTGTTTACCAAATTGTTGCATATCCTTTTCCAGCTTCTCTTAACAGACAGTCACTAAGTTACTGAGACGTTATTATAATTTGATGTTGCTTAAATCGCAGTTTATGCTGAATGTTGTCATATCACATGAACTAAACTAAGGTAGGAGAATTGTTTGTACACTTATATACCCTTTGGTTCATGTATACATATCCTGAATTTTTCTACAGAAAATAATTGATAGGTGTTTATATTTAATTTATCAATATTATTAACTAATATACCTAGACTTAACTATCTAAAGTTTTTGGATAAAGGTTGTAATATTTTGTTCTTTGACTAGGGAGCGGCCATTGTTGTCGATTGTATTATAAACAAATATAGCATAAATCATCATTAATTTATAATCACAATGCAATTAATTTGGTTGAACATTATGATAATTTTTAGGTCAAGTTGAAATATATTTTTATTTTTTATCAGCCTATTGCGGGTCAGAAGTGAATGTTTCTTATCAGTCTACGTCATTGGTTCTATTGTTTCTATATTTATCAGGCAACCTCATTTCAAGATTTTGTTGAAATAGAATAAGATCACGTGCAGCAGATGCTCTGCTGTGTTAATGGCTTCATAGAATTAAATTATATAGACGGTCTATAAAATTAAATTAGTATAATGTGTGGAAAGCTTTATTTTTAACCTATACCAAGAAAGTAAATCTAGTTCTACCAAATTACGTGCTGATTTCAATTAGAAGAATTCTCTAGGATTATACATATCTAATAAAACGCTTAACATATTCAAATGTATGCATATTGTTAAGAAGATATTTTCCTATAAGTCATAAATTGCGAATGGAAAAGAAATGGATGCTTAACAATAACTGTTAATATCTGATACCATTGTGCAAGAGTATATAAACAAAATGTGTTTATTAGTTATTTTTAATAAATAACAATTACAATTGACATTGACACTGAATGAAGTAAATTCAAATAATTATACAGATACACATGCAAAAAAGATTTGTACAACAGACTAGACCTGGTTTTCCCCAATATGTATTAACCTATGACCAACAGATATAAATAGTGGAAGATTATTTGTTGTCTGTCGCAATGTATGTTGTTATACTCAGCATGTGCCATGTCATAAAACACATTGAGGAACGCCTGAACCAAAAAATTATGAAGAATACACTGAATGTGGCTTAAGACATTCTTCGGCTTCCATGACACGGGCGTTTTTCGATTGTAGTTGAAGGCTGCATAGAAAAATCATTAAGCAGAAATCTTAAAGTATCTCGTAAGTTACTCAGTCATTCAAACATAGGAAATAGAAAATCAACGGAAACCGTTATAATTAAGTAACACCTTCGACTACAACGTCTGTGAGAAATACGCCAGTCTTAAAAGATGAATTGCTTTCCAAAGGATTAAATATTTATAATATAAATTGTAGATATTATAAACATTAGCTTTCTTGGAATTAGTTCACAATAAAACTGATGATTAAAATAATAGGGATGTAATGAAAAATATCATTTATTAATGATACCCAAATCAGAACATGTATTTTCTTAATTTTATTCGTGTCTGTGGATCTGAACGTTCCTTATTACATAATAACTTGAAAGCGCCTCAATATAGGTATATTGATAAAAAAAAATTATAATTGTAGGTATGTTTCCAACATAGAGAATAGGCAACTACATATAGAAGATGGTAGGGGAGGGCGAGGCGAGATCGTGTAAAAGTGGTGGAGGGAAGAGGAGAAGATAGTGCAGTTATGGGAGGGTAGCGGAAAATTCTGTGAAAATGTTGGGAAGGTAGGAGAATAAGAGGTGATGGAGATGTGTGATGGTGCAATTGTTGGAGAGATGGTGGATAAGGTGGGAATATACGTGAGAAGAAAGTGGAGAAATATAATGAGAAAGTCGGAGACGGTACTGTGGACGCAGTGAATAGTTGGAGGAGGTGAAGGGATATCATAAAAGTGTGGGGGAGTTGGTGAAACAAAGGGTATAGGCAGGTATAGCAGTATAGGGGAATGTGGACAGGTAATGTGAAAGAAGGAAGAAGTGGTGGATGAGTGCCTTAATACGGAAAGAAAGTGGGAGAAAGTAGCGGAAAATTGTGGTGGTGGGGTACGTATGGTGGAGAAGTGGGAAAAACTGGTCGAAAGGTGAAGATAGGTGAGAGAAGAGGGTAAGAATTTGGAAGAAATGGTGAAATATACAGTAGGATAAATAGTTGAAAATAGTGTTAATAAAGAGTGAGATAAATTGTGAGAGTGTGAAAAAGACAGTGGGAAAATAAATAGAAAAGTTCTTGTGTTACAAGCGAATGACATGTTGTTTGACATATTAACACATTTAGCTATAGAGAGGAGTAGAACCTATTATATGACATGGAAAGTAAAACAACACAAGCTGTTAAATTCTAATTCCAGATGTTGTCAAGATGGTTGGTGAAACGGAAACCGACTACGTGCCGATTAGTTCAAAACTATGATGGTTTACCCTCTTCCAATTTAGTACGCAATTTAGGCGCGTTACAAATACTATTTGATAGTAAGGTGTGGTTAACCAAATTTCTAAAAGATATTGAGGGTGAAACACCAAACATCATAAATGTCGTAGAACTTTTTTTCCAACCGTTAATTTGCAATGGTCCTATTTTAAATACTAAATTTTAGTTCTTAAACTTTTGTTATTCTTAGGATAGATAAAATGATATGATGATGATTTTTGAGAAAAACGTAAATCAGTGGAGGAATTATTTAACTACAGGCCATGAATGATATTTTCGTCGAAGAAAAACAGTCCTACAAAGTCCATACAAAAAAATGACTGTACGTGAATGAAATGCTGTTTTACAGATAATTTGAGAATTTTCCATTCCCCAGTTATCATAAACACAGTGTATTTGTCGATTGTTGCTTAATAACAGCATTTCTCCACATTAAAGATTTTCGTGCTTTCTAATGAATAAATCAATGTGTGCATGGGTACATTGAAGTCCCTCGTAAGCAGAACTCTAATCACCAAGAAAAGGAAACTATTAAACATAAAAATCAAGCTTCCTCGCCAGATTCATCGCAAGTGTTGATTAGTTTGAGGAGTGAAAAGTTCAACGGTAATGCTACTACCTGTGGGAACAGCACAATCGACCCATTTTCGAGACACGCATCCATCTAGTGATTCAGAATCTAGTAACATTTTCAGTTCACTTATTTATATGAAGTTAGCCAAGTGAACATTAAAATTTTATAATAAAATAGCTGATTGTGTGTAGGTTGACGACTGGAATATTGTAAAGAAAATCTCCACCTACACAACATTCGATTTTCTGATAATAATACTTAATACGCTTTCATAATATATCACTTGAAATTTCCCAACCTCTTTACTGCTCAACTATAAATAGTCCAATCAAATGGTGGTTTTCCCGTAACAAAATCCCGAATCCGAATTTGAAGTTTGCTGTCTTGTAGGAGGTCGGCTTCACGAGAAACGCAAAAAACCTCAAAATTTTCCCACTTTTTTTCGGCTTATAACTCGAAAACTATGCGTTTTTTCGAAAATGACCGTTCTATACAAAGTTGGACTAGATAAAACTTCGTATAAAATGCACTAGTCAACTTTGATTTTCTGACGAGCAGTTTTGGCGCTATAGCGCGCTGAAAAACGATTTTTCAAATAAAGTGTTTTTAAAAATTGTCGAATCTTAAAAATTAAATTTTTGTATTTTTTGTATTCTTCCTAGTAATCAACTAAAAGGTCTAGATAATGAATTTATATGGGGAAGTTCATTATAAAATTAATTGTTTATTTAATTGCGTATTGTTTAAAAAAACAGCCTTTTAAATCTTAAACAAATTTCATAATAGTCGCATGTGAAAAACTATCATTTTTCGATAGGCACTTTGCTTAATTAAAATATTCCAATTTAAACAAGAGTTATGATGTTATAACGAAGCGCTCGCTGCCTTGCTCCCCACCATGCCAGAGTTATACGTTATAAACATTTAGATTTGCCGCAAAAATATTTCTGTAATAAAATTTGTGTAGAATTTCCTCAGCTTCAAAATTGAATTCTTGTAAAATTATGACTATGGGCAAAATTAGAGAGATATGAGCAACAAACTGAACTTTTTTTTCTTGTTTATAACTATTTTTCTCAGGCACCACTGGCAGGAGATACGACCAAAAACGTTTATATACATTATAAACAACAACTCCTCAAAAGACGATATCACTTAGATTTAGTTCTTTTAATTCAGGCTTCTTTCGACAATTTTCCTGTATTATACATAGAAATTTCATATTCAGCTTTATATTCAGTATCATGTACCTAATATGTTGTAAATATAATTTGATAATGTTTTCTTCAAACATGCTTTCCATCAATTCATTCAAAACAACCTCTTTTAAGAGTAATACATCGAAAGTATGGCGCCGATGAGAGATAGACAGGTGGGAGGGGTCGTTTTGGTTGTAGGGTGGAGAAGGTATTTATAGGAAATTTTGTTTACTTTAATTTTGTATAGAACGGTCATTTTCGAAAAATGCATCGTTTTCGAGATATAAGCGAAAAACTGAAAAAAGTGGGAACATTTTTAGATTTTTTGCGTTTTTCGTTGTGAAGCCAACCTCCTATAAGGCAGCAAACTCAGAATTCGGATTCAGCATTCCAAAAAACATATAAAACCGCTGAGAAAAAACTCACAATGCAACAATAGACAGAAATGCGTAGAACAACAATGGCGATCTATATTAAAATTATCGACTAGCGCTATTAAATATTATTTAATTATTAACTACTGTGCTATTAAATTTTGTGAAACGATTGCCCTGGCTACCCAGCTGCATTTTTATGCACACTTTTAAATATATGATATATCTTAGTGAAACAAGATAACTTGATGGTATGATTTATGTTAGAACGCTGTGGATATAACTCACGCTACGTAAATGTTGCAACAAATAACCAAGTAAGAAGGCGATGCATTTATTTTCCCATTTATTTTCATAATATAATACAATACAACGATTATCTCACATGTTATCTTTGAAATATGAGCAGTTATTCCCTTATTTGGGGAATATGATTTAAAAAATTTGGTGTTTAGATGTTAATGCGTATGAATTATTTATAAACTGTGTTAGTTAAGTGAACTTAAATAATTACCTGAAACTTGCAATTACTGCCATATTTAGGTATTATAATGCTTGTTTCGTCATTTCGACATTTAAAAACTGCTCTTAAGGATACCATATGCAGCAAAAACGTTTTGTACTAATTTTTTAATGTTCATGCAGCGCATTTTAGGTCACTCTCCTGAAAATTCTTCTAATAATGCTTTATAATTATATTGTATTAATATATAGTGTGACCTTATTTTATAGCTTATGTCTTTATTTGGACAAACCGGGATATACCGTGTTTAATAATAATTTATTAATATGTCACTAATTGGACATGAGAAACACTTGACGTTTAAAGAAATTTAGGAACGGAATGTAGTATAGGACTGTGTATTACATTTCATTTTAACTGGAATCATAATGGCGACAAAATCTTACTCTATCACATAAATCTTCAATGTAAGAACATAATTAGGGTCTAAATTGCAATCCATTCAGACATTCACACAAAATTTACAATAAAATTTTCGTTTCTTCCAAAAAGCAGAATCGTGCAGTCAAACATTGGTTTATTAAATTGACTGAGGAGGGAGAGTGTATTAAAAGGTGATTGATTTTTGTGCTTAATAAATTATGCAAATTTTGCAAACACTTTTTTCGCAACAAATTAGGTCTCGGTGCAACAAATTCGTACATCACACGCTATAAATCCTTGAAGTGCGAAACAGATGAAAAAATGCATTTGCAACGATTTTTTGCGGTGGTAGTGTCAGGTTGCGCTGGAAATGCAGCGTATTATCAATTTTTGCAAAAACTTGTTTTGTAACAAATCATTACTCGGCACAAACAATTCGTACACCACACGCTACAAATCGTCGAAGTGAAAAACACATGTAAAAAATACATTTGCAGCGGTTTTTGGCAGTGGTAATGCCAGGTTGTAATGAAAATTCAACGTTTTATCGGTTTTTGCGAAAACTTGTTTCGTAGCAAATTATGACTCGGCGCCGGCGTAACTAACTTTTACATCACACGCTACAAATCGTCGAAGTGAAAAACACATGAGAAAATGCATTTTCAACGGTTTTTGGCTGTGGTAATGCCAGGTTGTGCCAAAAACCGTTGTAAATGCCATTTTTCGGGTGCTTTTCTCATAGAGAATTTGTTGTGTGTCGTGTACGATTTGTTGCAGCGATAATTTGTTGCGAAACGAGTTTTCTCATAAAAATCGATAAAGTGTTGAATTTTCAGCGCAACCTGGCATTACCACTGCTAGAAACCGTTGCAAATACATTTTTTAATGTGTTTCTCACTTCAACGATTTGCAGCGTGTGGTGTACAAATTCGTTACGCCGAGTCATAATTTGTTGTGAAACAAGTTTTCGCAAAAATCGATAAGCCGTTGAATTTTCAGTACAACCTGACATTACCACTGCCAAAAACCGTTGCAAATGCATTTACTCATGCGTTTTTCACTTTGTACAATTTGTAGCCTACGGTGTACGAATTTGTTGTGCCGAGTAATAATTGGTTACGAAAGAAGTTTTCACAAAAATTGATAATGCACTGCATTTCCAGCGCAACCTGACACTACCACAGCAAAAATCGTTGCATATGCATTTTTTCATCTGTTCCTCAGTTCGAGATTATGTTGCGCGTCGCGTTCGAATTTGTTGCAAGGTTGCAAATAAAGTTTTCTCTAATATAGTTTCAACATAATAAACTATTTTCGAGAAATCTTTCTATTTTTATGACAACCTTAGAATTCTAGCGATTTGTGCTTGTTCGTTCCTTAGAAAACATTTTTGAATAAAATGTTTATGCAATAAAATGAAACGACTGTTTTTATGAGTAAACTGCTACTACTTTTCAATATAAATTACAAGAGTCCACGTTTTGTTCCCAAAATCTTTTGAAACCTGTTATCTGCAAATTTCCTTTATAACTTGTCTTGCACATTTTTTGTTCCATTTTCTATACGATGCACCCGGAATCATCCAGTCGTGATTGCTCACTTTTTAAAGGCTATCTGTTTTTTCCGGTCCTTTTTAAAAAATATTTAAACAATTTTTATTTAAACAATTTATAAATTATTATTAAAAGCGATTTTTCATAAGTTTTAATGCTATTTTGATTATCAAGTTCGTATTATCAGATGTTATTAGAAAAAACATTTTTTTTCATTAATTTTTTGTTATTTATCGTGTGCAACAAATTTTTATGATAAGAAAATATTGTGCATTTTTTAAAGCGATTTCTGTGAGTGGCCATGCTATTTTCACTGTGAAGTTAGCATTACCATATGTTTTTTTTTTTAAATTAGGAGCTACAAATATTTTCTCATCGCAACAAATTCGCAACAAGAAAGCTACAATCAATGGGGCCAAAACGATTTCAAAATGTTAAAGTGGTAGTGCTAACTTCACAGAGCTAACAATCTCGTTATTTTTTATGCCAATATGTGCTTTCAATCATAAGAAATTGAATTGATATTTTAGTCAATAAAAAGAAAACTCTTTGTTATTGTCAAGCTTTCGCTAATGTTTATTAGCTTTCTCAAAACATTAACTTGAGGTTAATTTGATAAAACTGCGTCGAAACACATTAAAATTATTTAATACGTTACTAGTGGTCGATCCCACACACATAGCTACACTGCTATTGTTATTAATAAAACATTTAACTTAAGTTTAATTACACATATTGATAAAATCTGATTAAAATTTCATTTAAAATAATTTACAAAATGGACTCAGTTAGTTAAAACTATGCTGAAGCCCAGAGATAAGGGGAAAGTGCTCTACGAGAACATGGTGATATATTTTTTAATTAAATTTATGTTTTCTTTATTGTTTGTAAGATATGTCTCCAATTTTCCAATGAGAATTGCAGCACAATTTTTCCATCTAATCTTAAAATATATTTTTTTAGCGAAAGGGCAAAAGAGCACTTTACGGAGCCGAGGCCACTTGATTTATTTCAATTGTTTAAACTTACTGAGTCGCCCTCGTATATTGGGTCTTTGAATGGTTTCATGTGAATAGCATATACAACAAACTTTTCGATATAGTGTATATTTGGTTGCCTATATATATCTGTATCTCAAACGAGGAAATGCACTGATCTTAGCAAAGAAGATACGTAAATCTTTTTTGATCTTAGGTCACTTATTTATTTCCCTGGTAACTAGACGATTGAAATAATGTATATTTATCTTTCTGAGTGACCCTCTCATAGTTATTGGTATATCTATCCAGAATTCAGGGAGGAATGTGTAGCTTTTTTCTGCGGCGAATTCACACAGGATGAAAAGACAACTTCAATTCAAACGTATACATTTTTTTTTTTTTGTAATCCATAATAATATATTACAAATTTGATAAACAACTATATTAATAAATACCAAACATGTTAATTGTTTTTGCTTAAACGTTATTCAAGGTAGTTAAGTAAATATAAACAATTTAACTTTTAATTTTTTGAATATCTGATGTACTGCAATAATAGAGTTGATGATAATTAATTAAGGTTTTAGTTCGCTTTCATTATGTTATAGTACCTACTTAATTCATTTATTTATTAATAAGCAAAATAAATTCAATGATATTTTCCACCAAACCAATTGCATTTAAAACTGTTAAATTTTTAGTTTCACTCTGGACAATTGGTTAACATGGCATTCACATATGAGATATTACCAACCAAATTATAAAAAAAATACATGCTGTATGCTATATGGCAAATTAAAATTGAAATTAACTAACCTCAGCGCTGGTTGGATATCACATCTGCCATATCCCCAAATAACTTAAATTGTCTAAATCCAGTATGGTACATTCAACACGTTTTCATTACTCAAAATCAAGCAGAACCTTAGCAGAAACAAGTCAGCTAAACAATTGTAAACTGGGGTTTCTTGAATATGAAATAATGACCTTTACTCTACTATAAATTTTTAAAATTTAAAGAATTCTTCATCAGCGATTTGAAAAAAAATTAGGTACTGTCAGAGATGTTTGTTCAATATGATCATTAATGCAGTTAAACTTTAATTGTGTGATATAATTTCTTCATGGTGGGTCATCAATTTGACCCTCTATATTTTTGACAGTTTACATTGAGCAAAGGAGAGAGATCTGAGCGAGGTGAGGTTGCGATATTTTTTCATGTCCAGCATCCTCGAAAACAGGGGGTAAAACGGGTTTAGCCGAGAGAAAACGACCTCTCCGCGGTTTACCCCTTTCGAGGGTGGTTTTTGGCCATTTGGGGGCTTGGCGGGGATCGAGGAGGGGTCTTTACATCACCATCGCGCTCAGCGTCCTCGAAAACAACGGGTAACATACGTTTAGCCGACAGAAGACAGCCTATCCGCGGTTTACCCCTTTCGGGGGTGGTTTTTGGCCGTTTGTGGGGTTGGCGGGGGTCGAGGAGGGGCCTCGACATCACCATCGTGCTCAGCATTCTCGAAAACGGGGATAACACAGGTTTGGCTGGTAGGAGACGGCGGATACGCGGTTTACCCCTTTCGGGGTTGGTTCTTGGCCGTCTGGAAGGTGGGGTGATCTCGGAGAGAGATTTAACCACCTGCATCGTGTTCAGCATCCTCAAAAACAGGGGAGACATAGTCTCGTTAGTTTAAAAAATATTCATATTCCTGTCCGACTTACAGAATGCACTAATTTCTGAAATTAAATGCTCTCTAAGGCAATTTAGCTACCCGATATTTAATAATTATTTATGTACAAATACATTAAATGTTATCAAATTGTTTGAGATAGACAGAGGTTTTCATTCAAAACATACAGTGTGATACAGTTGAAAGCGGAACACCCCACACAAAATTTTTATTTAATATTCGATTTAGGCATTTTTTTATTTTTGAAATGTAGAGCATGGTAAACTACACTAGAATATAGAGACACATTTTTTTAACGAAAACCAAGGTCTACTGTGAATTTTTTTTGGGGTGGAAAGTCATGAAATCATATTAGATCAATTCGACTGGGACTCGACAAAAATTTTAACAAAAGAGGCAAAAAAAGACAAATTAAAGAATCAGCAATAATATTATTAAATGAAGATAAATGTGTATCGAATTGTTCTGTAGATATTTGTATAACCTGGCTACCAATGTTAAAAGAAGAACTTAACAAGCTCAACATTATCTAAAAGAAAATAATATCAGTTCTGTGTAAGTAGTAATTTTTTTTATACATTTATTTAACGTCGGTCTATTTCCGCTACTGAGGCCTAACACCGACGCCTGTAGACGAGCTACCTCCAACCAGGAATTTTGCCGAACCTCATCCCTTAAGAAGAGTAGGGATCTTTTACTTGCCTAACATTTAATAGACAAGGGACCGGCGGCTTTACATCCCCTCCGAAGGATGGTATATATCCTATACAACCCTCGCCTAAGGTTGTATAGCTTCCGCGCATACACTGATATACAAGCCGCTGGAAGATGTGTGAGGCGAGGACGCGGTTTCCGTTGGAATGGTCACTCATCCAACTACTAACCGCGCCTGTCGTTGCTTTACATCGCATACCGAAGTATGTACATAGTAAAGACGCACCTACGCTCGCCCCCGTGTAATTAGTAAGTATCTATGGAAATAACATAAACAGGATCTTAAAGCTGTGTATTTGACATACACAGCAAATAAGTGTTCTTCGAAAAAAGCTTCGAAAATGGGTAGGGACTACTTTCCGAAACGTCAGCAAAATATATTATTTTTGTGTTTATGTGAACGATCCATCTTTTCGCGTCTGAAGGACTTTTATTATACTTTCCAAAATAAATATTAAACGTTCACAAAGAAGGGTTCAAAACGACTGTTTCAGACGGAGAATAATACAAAATCTATACTTACTGTTCGTTTTTGCTTAACTGCTTCACTGATTAAAACGATATTTTTAGTCGCAAACTCCTCTATAAAATCCTTATTTTACTATAAGGAACGTAACCAGACTGCAACCAACAGCTACTCTCCGGGCTATGTGCCCCACCGAGTGCTGAATTACAAGTTACAAGCCTGGCGCGTTAAGTGTAATAATTGCATATTACCATCAAAACGCCAATGCTTCGATTGCAACAAATACCAGCCGATAGACTGATCCTGCTTAAAGGGAGCTCTCGTGCCAGTCGTCACACACCACTTGCAGACTGCAGTTTCGAGCTGTTGGTTCTCGCCAGTGCAAGGTAGGCATGTGACGACCGACACAAGAATCACTTGACTATTTAGTACATTTCGGTATCATTGGGATAGCGACATGTAAAATAGTCAGCAGGCGCCATCTAGCGGTTGCAATCGAAACATTAGCGTTTTAATGGTAATATGCAATTATTACACTTAACGCGCCAGGCTTGTAACTTGTAATTCAGCACTCGGCGGAACACATAGCAAGGAGAGTAGCTGTTGGTTGCAGTCTGGTTACGTTCCTTATAGTAAAGTAAGGATTTTATTGAGGAGTTTGCGATTAAAAATATTGTTTTAATAGTCCGCTCTCTAAAAGCACATTTGAACTATGCTTCACTGATTGTACCAATTGAACGTCGTAACACTATAAATCTAACAGTAAATACTAACACTTTCTTAAATTTAAACCTGAAACGGAATTTTGAAAACACAAGAAAAAGACAATATAAAGTTCAAAAAATATATATTAAATCTTTTAAAAAATTATGTTTTTACAAAACGTTCAAGAAAAATGTGTTGTTAAACTATAGTCTGGCCCGTGTACAATACATAGTGAGGAACGGAACGACTCGTAATGTACCAACTACCATCCAATGTGCGGTTAATAGCTAACGAGTACACAAAAAGACCAAACCAAAATTTCGTAAAACCAAAAGTTTTAAAATCAAAGCCAGCCACGCGCAGCCCAGCATTGACATACCTCGCGGAAGGCACCTCATACAAGTTGAGGTGCCTGCGTCAGAATCAAAATTTAATCAGTGACGGTGCGTGAGTTTTTAAGTTTTATTAAATCTGATATGTTTTAATTTTATAACCTAATTTAATCCATCTGCGATGGAAGATGTTTGGGTTTAACTGTTTTTAATTGTCTTTTAGCCGAACCAGTCCCATTCCGCCCAACCCTGTAATCCTCCACCGCGAACAACGGGGTGGTTGCACGGTAGGTCCCGGGGTGGGTTCTGGGGAGGCAGATGTAAATTTTAATTGTTAATAAAGTTGTATTGATTGATTGATTGATTGAGTACACAAAAATATTCAAGAAAAGTTCAATGTTTATAAATTTTTTGGTGGGCTTTTGCTTGCCTGTCTATTTACGTATTATCAGTTCGATAATAATTTGGTTCGGTCCTCGGAGCTTAAAAATGCTTGAATCGCAACGACTTTGAATTATATTGTGGCAATTATATATTCGTACGTTCAGGCACGGCGGTCCCATGCACATCTGAGTACATGGTATAGTGTATACGACCAGAATTGAAACCGCATAAAAACTAATAGCCGGCAAAAACAGTCGGCATCTCTTTATTGTTTTTCTTGACAAGCATTTCTATTTACCTCCGCAAGAGATGCCGACTGTTTTTGCCGGCTTTTAGTTTTTATACGGTTTCAGTTATGGTCGTATACACTATAACTATACTTTTCTGACACCGAATCACTGAGGAACCGGTTTAGGGCACCCTCGACGCTAAGGTTATTTTCGGTAAAACTCTCGAAATACTTTGACTAGAGACTGGATTAACTTGTCCTCATAGTTAACACAACGCATGAGGTGTAGTGCATAACAACGTGGATTCTTAAAAGGGTTTTTAATTTTGAAATCTCCGAAGTTAAAGTCGGTTTTTGACACACTTTCTAATTTTTTTTGGTCAAGGCGACATTACGTTCCTGTGCAGCGACATTTACTGTACTATCTAAAATTACACTCCTTGATGAGTTTCTGATATTTTTGCATAAAAAACGAGCGAAAATGTGATTGAATGTATAAAAATCTCTTCCAACGGCATTTTTACGTGAAGCACACTTATACATAACCTCTGACTGTTCCTTTGATGTAAACGTCATAGGAGCCGAGGCTTTTTTCCATTCTATTCTATTATTTTGTGGATTCGGTGATTTGTTTTAGAAGAGGATAATACATGTAGTAGAAAACCCAAATAAAAGGAAAGAATAAACATATCCGAGTGTTTCGAAAAGTTCTTAATTTATCATGTTCACTGCCAAACTGACAGACATGTTTTTTTTATTTTTAGCGGAATTTGATTACTTTCTAGATCAATGATCACATGATTATTGAAGTGTTGACCTGGCGTTTCAATTTACGAACATTGACTTATCTCTGAATTTTATATATTTGCGTTGGCTCATCGAATAAAAACGTACAAGACATACATATATATATATTAACAATAAATAAATAATTTACAATATAATATCGTATTGACAAAAAATATTAGATAATATATATTTACAACATAACAATGAAGCTTATCAAGCAATTCAATCGAAATTAATCATCCTTGTGACAGGAACCAGCGGTGCTGCTACAATTTCTTTCCAAATACTGCTGTTACTATCTATTTCTATTTTGCCTAGTAATACCTTCTTGCTGACAATATTTTTGGAAATCAATCTAATCAGGATCTTAACTTGTTCTAAATTGTATTTGTTGACGGTTGCCCTCAAAGTTGCCGTGTTCGCTTCCAATTTTAGGCTTATGGTGGGATCAAATTTATCGCTTTTCATTTTCTGAATCATATCTTCGTATTCAAACGCAGTTATTTTTATATACAATTGGCCTGAAAATAAAAAGGAATTTTAATTTTATCACCACTAGTGTTAATACAGTGTATTACAAAAGTAAGGAATAAAAGATAAGTTTCCTGTTTGATTTTCAAAAAAGCATAAAACAGGTTAATCAGTATAGTACATAAATTTTGTCATTTTTCTACAGAATACTTCAGTTCTTTGCGCCATGTCGTTATCCATATAATTTATTAAATAAAATCTCCTACATTTAATGGTACTTATAAGCTAAGAGCTCTCTTAAAAACATATCCAACGGCTTAAGGTTACACCAACTTCTTTGTAACAATTATAGAAAAATTATTCGACAATGCCTGGTATGTTTATAAACAATTTGCTTTTAAAATACATAACCTCACAATCCATTTTTTGGGACTATTTTATATGGATGTAATTTCTTACATCAAGTTGAAAGAGATGAGGGATACCATCTTTTTGGAACCCGATATCATTTGCAGGTACAACATAGTCAACCCCGTACAGAAAAATGATTGCAAATGCTAAAATAAAGTCAAGCCGCAAAAAATTCAACTACACCATAGGGTTTTAGGGCACATGCAGTTAAATTAAATCCTCCCGAAGGACCTGATGAACAATGGCAAAAACTTGAATGCTTAGCTAAAGGTATTATACTTTAGTGATACAATGCTTGGTTTCGCGACAGAGGAAGCAAATGGTCGGGAAATTATACAGAGTCTAGACAGAATTTATGAAAGAAAAAGTTTACCAACACATTTAGCAGTTCAGAAAAATTATCAAGTTTGAAATTCACTGAAACTATGCCGTTTATTAACCATTTCCTGATATTCGACGATATGATGATTGAACTATTAGCTGCAGGAGAAAACCAAACAGAAATGTCAAAAACTGCACATCTTCTTCATACTTTTCCACCATCCTTTGATGGTATAGTAACTGCAATCCATCCACTTATCGATGAAACCTTAAGTCTTGCATTCGTCAAGACGAATCGTCTTGATTCCGAAATTAAACTAAAGAAGGAACAAAGTGATACTAGCAGCAAAGTAATGCAGGTTGATGGTCAACGGTCTGCAAAGTCCAAAGAAGAACAATACAAGAAGATAAATGAAAAAATTAATAGTTTTCAGAATACCAGAACATTTTTCCCAAATCGTTATTGAAACAGAGTTTCCAAGAAATCACATTATTCAGTTAAGTGCAGGGTATCATGGGCGCAAGTAACATATACAGAAACATTTTTATTTCTACAATAAGACGCTTCAGAAACAGGAAGCATCAGAATGACGGGAGCTAAATTTTCACAAACTAAGCTAAGCACCTCTAAAATTAAGGAAATAACATTTGTATTATATTCGACTCTGGAGCAACTGATCATTTTGGTAAATCAAGCGGAGACTTTTACAACTGCACAGCGATTGGAACAACTCCTAAGGATTTCAGTAACCAAAACTGGAGGCACAATAAATGTAACAACAAATCTTGGGGTATCTAGTATTCTTGAGAATGTCTGTATGACCCATACAACTTACTCTCCATAGGACGTATCCAGGAAGCTAGTATGACCGTTATTTTGGACAAACCTGGTAGGGTGAGCATTAAAAAAGATCAGAAAATCATTATAACATTTAAAGTCTCAAATGATCTAATTTTAATCAATCTTGAACTAATACAATCCACAACTAAATATGCCAAAGTACGAATTTATTGTTAAATAATTTTAAAATTTGGCATGAACGTTTAGGACACATTAGTAAACACAAATTTTTAGAACTTAAAAAGTTAGAAGATACGAATAATTTAAAAAATATTTTCTCTACAAATGAAATTTGTGAAGCTTGCATTTTGAGAAAACAAGCGAGACTACCTTTTTCAAAAGCGAAAGATAAAAGGTATGTTAACAGACCATTATTCATTGTACGTACAGATGTGTGTTAAAATGAATTCTCTTTGTATATAAGTAATGTACACGTTCGAGTAAAAAAAGTAAGATTCCAGTATGCAATTTGCAAGTTATATTTTCATGGAAAATTTGAATTTTGAGCAAGGTATTCTTGGTCCTGTATGTGTTTTACCACAGTTTCCATACGACTACACGCCTCTACGACTGAATAAACTTTACTGTTCTCCCCATATCTTTTACCAGAATAATCAAATTATACAATTTTTTTCACTAAAATTAAACTTTCTGCTCCAATGTTTCATACACAAACCCGAATAATATTTATTTTTTTCTTGACAATATTCCAGCACTTTCGAATTCTAAATTTTTTTAAAGATAATTACTTTAACCACTTTTTTAACATCACCACCGTAATCACTATAGATTAATTGTTCAGTATCCATTTAAATTTGATTCTTGTAACGTATTCAATTTTAGAGAAATCACTAATTATATTTCAAAAAAGATAAATATCGTGCATCACCGTAAAATGGTGAAGAATGAATATATGTACATATGGAGTTGCATTTTAATGAAAAAATAAGTGTATCTTATTACAATGGATTCCTTTTTTTGATAAAGTGACATACATTGTTTTATTTCATGAAAAATCAGTGTTTTATATCGAACTCAAAAAAGATGGGAAGAGTTTTTGATATTCAAACCCAAAACTTGAAACTTAAAAATTGCTTATGTCACTGTTTCTGTTTCATATATGTTGTGGATTTGATTTGGTAATATATAATTTGCTTTGAGCTGATTTTAATAAGGCGTAACTATGTTGAAATACATGTAGTTTTTCGGCTCCTCCGGAACGTTTTCAAATAATGGGTCAAGATTTTTCAACTGCATAAAAAAAGTACTGTGTCGAATAAGATTATGTTTCTTGTTTTATTTTTATCATTTGTTTGGCATTGAATATAAGTTGTTTCGGTAGGAAAATTAAAATCGTGTCAAGATTTCGTGACCTCTGTTATACTTTGATGGTGACAAAATAATATTCAAGTTCATTTGTTTAAAGATATTCTTTATTGTTTTATTTTTATCTACAATGGCAATGAAATTACACCAATTTCGGAACAATTGCTCAACGGTCTATTAAAGAAACTGTTTCTTAAACAATTTATTTGTTGAAATATCACAATGCTTACACCGCGCCGTGTGATTTTGACATGGCAAATTTTATTTTGTCGTGGAAAATAGGTCAAGGTGTAAACATTATTTTCAAGTGATTTTGTTTCATTAGATGCAAATCCACCCCCAAACAGCCAAAACACCCTGGAAAATAGGGTGAAACACAAAGGAGCGGACTTCCGTCCGACAAACATTGATTTACCCCTGTTTTCGAGGATGCTGAGGCCGATGACAGATTCTACGGATCTGTCAAAGCCGAGAACTGCAGCAGCGCCTCCACTCGCTCTGTAGTTTGTACACTTGCACGTCGAAAAATTCTTTATTTCGCTGTCTATTATAATAACAAAAACTGTTTCTTTACGCCAATGAATTTGATATTGGGTATTGTGTATTATAATATTATATGAACTTCTGGCAAATAAATTCTGAAAAAGTAAGTATAAAGTGTAACGATTTTTAATGTCATAAATGCAGTATATTTACTAGCATTACTCTATTTTTCCGTTCAATATAAAATTTAATACAATGTTTTTTATTGATTTGCATTATCGTATATGTCGGTTTTCATTTGAATTTTCAAAATTCTTTCTAGAATTTCGTTAGTATTGAGAGCAATGGAAGAAGATGACAATAGTCTTACTTATTTCATATGTACGGAGCGTGGTAAAAAAAGACCAAGGCCTTCAACGTATACATGTTTCCGAGGTCCAGGCACAGCGACTTCCTCTCTTAAGCAGCATCCGAGCGGGCAAAAAGTTACCAGCGCAGAACCTTATTACGCAGATGTTAGCGCACCGCAGCTGCTTCAACGACCATACATTGGGGATGATTTTCAAGGCCGCCGTCGGTCTCCTACGGGGGTAAACCAATATTTGTCGGACGGAAGCCCACTCCTTTATGTTTCACTCCCTTTTCCGGGGTGTTTTTGGCTGTTTGGGGGGTGGGTTTGCATCGGGGATGATTTTCAAGGCTGGCGTCGGTTTCAGCATCCTCCAAAACGGGGATAAACCAATGTTCGTCAGAAGGAAGTCCGCTCCTTCGCATTTCACCCCCTCTTCCGGGATGTTTTTGGCTGTTTGGGGGGTGGGTTTGCATCGGGGATGATTTTCAAGGCTGACGTCGGTCTCAACATCCTCGAAAACGGAGATAAACTAATGTTTATCGGACGGAAGTCTCCTCCGTCACGTTTCACCCCCCTTTTCCGACGCGGTTTTGGCTGTTTGGGGGGTGGGTTTGTATCGGGGATGATTTTCAAGGCTGGCGTCCGCCTCAGCATCCTCGAAAACGGGGATAAACCAATGTTCGTCAGAAGGAAGTCCCCTCCTTCGCGTTTCACCCCATCTTCTGGGGCATTTTTGGCTGTTTGGGTGGTGGGTTTGCATCGGGAATTATTTTCAAGGCTGGCGTTGATCTCAGCATCCTCGAAAATGGGGATAAACCAATGTTTGTTGGACGGAAGTCCGCTCCTTCGCGTTTCGCCCCCTTCTCAGGGGTGTTTTTGGCTGTTTGTAGGGTTGTGCATGCTTAAACAGAATTTTTCCTACCACCATCGTTTTCAGCATCAGGGGAGGGAGCCACGTCAGGAAAAACTTACATGTTCGTCCAACTCACAAAATCTACTATCAGGATAAGTCACATTAAGCGCCATATCGCGTCTTATCCTGTCACTTTCTTGTTTTCTCAACATTCTTTTTGCCATGAAAGTAGCAACAATGTGATTTTTTTTATTTTTAAACAACACCCTGTATATTTGTTGCATATTGAGATACCACATGAAATTTTCTTGTAATAGGTATTTGTATTCAAAACGGCGTCATCAATGCGAAAAATTAAAAAGTTAAAGTTAAGACTGTGTTTTCAAAGAATTTACTCAGTAGGCTTTGAATGATATATTACCTTCATCTTTATTATCGCATTTCAATAAAAGTTTATTTGGTGCAAAAATCACTAATTTGAATTGAAATGCAATTTTTCGAAAAAACACAAAAAGTGAATGGATTTTATTCAATTTTTTTTAATGATAATCATATTGTTTTATTTACACCAGCAAAATCCACTAGGATCGTAGGTCCTATTTTATTTCAGGGAACTTTAAGTAGAACAAGGTACCTGAACTTTTTGAAAGATGAAACTGAGGGCTTTTTAGGAAATTTTTTCCTTGAATTAAAGAAGAAACGCTTATTACCAATAGGATGGTGCTCCACCACATAACCTAATTATTTAGATCACACATTTCAAAATAGAGTCATTTCGACATATGGCCCACAAGAAGCCTGCCAGATCGCCTTACCTAACACCTATGAATTCACAATTCACATTAGTAGTAAGGCTATGTCATTACGTACGCACTCAGTAAAGGGACAATGTCGGTTACAATGACGTCATGAACTAGATGACCTGTTTATACCTATTAAAAACCTGTTTATAGTTGTTTGAGACCTGTTTAAAACCTGTTTAGAGCTGTTTAAAACCTGTACAGACCTGTTTAAAGCCTATTTTATATCCTGATGGGCACATGCCATCCAGTTCGTGACGTCATTGTAACCGGAATTGTTCCTCTACTGAGTGCTCCTGTAGTGACAGCCTTACTACTAACATTCACAAAAGTGTCTTAAACAAAAAGTAACTTCTACCAATTTGAAGTTTTTAATTACTGTCTAGGGACTTTTCAGGTTCTGAAAACCCGAGCGAGTTTTTAATAACGGGAAACCTCTTTTGGTTCAGGGAAGCATCGTCAAAATCTCCCAATATACTTCGTATAACATTGAATTCAGTTGGTATTGAGTTTACCGTTCTATTGACTTAGAAATCTTTTAATTGCTCTTAGGGCATTATACTCATTGAATAGCTAATTCATACATGGCATAATATATGCCTTGAATGCGATTAAGATATATTTTGTAAAGGATTCTATTCTAATTTCAGATTTCGGGTTTTAATGTTCGTCGGTATGTTATAGATATGGATATAGACTTAATCTCGGTAGCACCACGTAAAAGTGATTTGTGTACTGTAATGCAGTAACATGTTAATCAAATAGAATTATGATATTCATAGTCGGCCACGCCCGAAACAATATCTTATTTTAAGTTTCCCAAAATCTATAGCCAAAACATGTTTACTTATGTTTTTCGTTATAAATTTGACTGTTCATTTCGATTATTCCTTCGGCAGTTAAGGAGTTCCGATCACGTAAATAAAATGAATAAGTAAATATCGACAAAAATATATTTCCTACCATGTAAATAAAAGTAATAACACAAACTAAATAATTATTGCTATTTGCTATGTTGAAGATTTTTATCAATCTACAAATAACAACTATATGTATATAGCTACGTAGCTCCTCTAACTACTGAACTACGTCTATTATCAGACTATACTTAGATAAGATATCCACTGATCTTTTATTTCGTCAAATGGCAATATTTCAACATATAGATGTTCCATGAAATGTAAATAAACATATTAACTTTGTTTACTATTAACCCTAATACATGGCTTCCCCAATAAATGGCTTGAAGCTATACATATTGAGATTAAACAGACCCCTAGTTATTTAAAAATTCACCAATGTAAAAAAATAATACTTTAACTTGTTTTGTAAATATACGGCAATATGCAATTTTCATCAAATTTTCCGCTAACATGTTAATATATGAAACGATAACGGGCGAATGCTTAAAAGTTGTAATTCTAGAGAATACAATTTGTTCTCACGTCGTAGTACAATAGTAGTGGTTGCATCCTGTACGTGGAAAAATATGTTTACGTGTAAAAACATATATTGCACGTTTTTACAGAAATGTTAATGAAACTAATAAAACATCATTTAAAATTTTTTTTTACAGTTGTCCACTGGCTTGGTGTTAAAGGTTAATCTAAATTATTCTCTTCTAACCTAAAGAATCTATTTATAGAATTGCCAACTTCCAGATTTGAGAGGTGGCTATATACTAGACAAACATATCTATACATTGACCAGACTATTGCAGTATTAAGGAAGAATATTGTTACAGGTTTACAATCTTCAGTAAACACCCTGTATGTAGACTCAATAAATTACAACAAGAACTTTCATAAACCACTATTTTATTAATCACTTAATTACAGTAACTAATCCTTACAATTCTTCTTCTTTAGCCCGTTCTCGTCCACTCTTGGACATAGGCCCCCTCCATACTTTTCCAACGGCATCTATCTTGAGCACTCAATATCCAATTTCTGCCGGCTTGCCTTTGGATATCGTCTCTTCATCTTGTGTGGGGGCGTCCGACACTTCGTCTAGTTTCTCTGGGTCGCCACTGCATTATCTCCTTCGTCCACTTTATATTATCTCTGGCAAGTTGCCTCGCCCAGCGCCATTTATTTCTAGCGATGCGCTCTATGACGTCAGAGATTCGAGTGTTGTTCCTAATGACCTCGTTTCTAACTCGGTCCCTCAAGCTGATCCCCAGCATTGCATGTTCCATTGGTCGTTGGCAAACCCGAAGAAGATTTGCTCTGTTTATTGTAAGGGATACAGTCTCGAGGCCCTAGATCATAACCGGTACTATACAAGCGCAAAGACTTTACGTTTCAGGTTAACGGGGATGGCCGGTTTCCTGAGGATGTGACCAAGTTTTCCAAATGCTGCCCACGTCAGGCCAACTCGCCTGGTAATTTCTGCGGTCTGGTTGTCCTTATCGAGCTTGATATTATGCCCGAGGTACACGTATTCTTCAACCACTTCAAGCGTGTGGTTGTTGAGTGTGATTTGAATATTATCTGGGCTCATAATCTTGGTCTTCAGTAGGTTCATCCTCAGGCCCACGGCCTCCGAAGCTTCTTTCAGTTCTCGCAGCATAATTCCAAGTTCGTCAGCATCATTCCTTATCAGAACGATGTCATCAGCAAAACGTAGGTGACTCAAGAATTTTTCGTCGATGTTGATACCTTTTCGCTCCCACGTCAGTTTTTTAAAAGCATAGCCAGGGTGAAGAGCTTCGGAGAGATAGTGTCGCCTTGTCTGACTCCTCTCTTGATGGGGATTCTCCTGGTGATTAAGTCTTCATCGACTTTGAACGTGGAGAGTGGCGTGTTCATAGATGTCTTTAATGAGATTGGAGTATCTTGAGTCAATCCTCGCCGCGTCTATTGCAAGTAGCACTGCCCAGATATCCAGCGTGTCGAAAGTCTTCTGATAATCGACGAATGCCAAGTGTAGTGGGACGTTATACTCAGTGAATTTTTCGATAAGTGTACGCACAACCTGGATGTGGTCGATTGTGCTGTACCCCTTTCTGAACCCAGCTTGCTCTATGGGTAGGTAGAATTCGAGCTTGTTGGTGATACGGTTGGCGATTATCTTTGTCAGGCGCTTATACGGTACAGAAAAGAGACTGATCGGTCGGTAATTCTCAGTTTTCGTCGAGCCGCCCTTCTTGAAGAGGATGGTGACCTCAGCATTCCTCCATGCATCGGGAATCCTTCCTTCTTGTAGGCATTTGTTCAGGAGGATGAGAAGTGCTCTATCCAGAGTTTCTCCTCCAATTTTCAGCATCTCACTCGTTACTTGGTCTTCTCCAGGAGCCTTACGATTTCTCATTTGTTGGAGTGCTGTTCTAAGCTCCATCATACCGATTTCGGAAATATCCTCTGAACTGACGTTTCGGATTATTCGGTTTCGGGCCTCCTGGAGGTAGTCAGATTCTGGTACTGACTGACTACAATTTTCGGTAGAAGTTTTCGATGACTGCCAAGATTTCTCCTTTCTCTGACTCAACTACACCCTGCCCGTTCTTCATCTTATGGATGAGCAGTTTTCCATTAGTTATTTTGCAACGGACGACTCTCATGTTCATATTGTCCTCAATAGCCTCGGGAATCATTCGGGTGTTGTGCACTCTCAAGTCTCTGCGAATCTCTTTCTTTACTGTTCTATCTAGCTAGCGGTACTCTGGTGCGTCGCGATCCATGACTCTGCGCTCCTCGAGAAGTCTGGTCGTGTCAGGAGTGAGCTTCGAGTTCCGGTGCCCTTCAAAAGCACAGGCTTTTCTTGGTTGCTGCTCGAATTATTACAATTACACATCAATTATTCTTTAATTTAACATAAATTCACTACTTTAAATCACAACTTGATACTGTTACTTATTTTATCTTCTCACTTGCTCATCTAATACCAAACTGTCCCCAGTGCGTTTGGATCCACTGTATATATACCCGCGTCGAATGTTTCGATTATTCTAGAATGTTCCGGTCTATCATTCGCGTCATTTCTGGCGCCGTTCTCGTATTTTCTATGAGGCAGTGGCGTAGTCGTGTACGTTACAATGTAGTGTCTATAGGCTGTGGTACCATATCATCCGCGAACATAGTAATCCTTCCGATAGAGACATGTTATGGTAGACCATTACATATAACATAAAAAAAGGAGTTCCAACACAAAACCCTGCGGGACTCCCGTTCCTACAATTTGATGTTCCGAAACTCCGTTGTTATTTTTAACTACCAGCTTGTTATGTCTTATGTCGCCTATGGTGTTAAATCGAAACTAACGGGCGTTGTCTTATTGCGAGGAGAAAAAGATAATTATTGGTTGATTTTTATTCTGTTGAATTTTAACAGGACCAGCGTGTTGTGTATGTTTTAAAATTTTATAATCCGACCCTTATACAGTTTTATTTAAAATTACTCAAGCAACATACCCCTTAAGTTTGGTCGATTTTCCCCGGATCTCTATATTTAATAATTAGAATGCAGCTTAAATAAATTTATTAATGTTATAAAATACGTTCTCAAATTAGAAACACTTGAAATTAAAAGAAAAAAACCCACGTTTATCTATAAGCAAAATAGTATATGATGTTATTAATTGATCTTACAACGCGATAAGGTATTATTTGATATACGTCATTGTATGCCAAACAAAATTTCGATCCATTGTGCACAGAAACAGTCAATATATTTATTTTCCTCTTACTATTCGATCGAATTGCTTATGTTTCAGGAAGATTTGTTCCAATTCAAAATACAAGATTATTTTCTAAACTATTAGTACATCCTTTAATATGTTAGCATGTATTTTGTTTTAAATCTTATAGAAACTTTGAGATCGTCTTATATAGCCTCATATGTGGAACGTCTAATATACTTACAAATGTAGATTATTGGTTGTAAATATTAACAGTAAAAAGCGATTATTTTAAATAGAATTAGATCATAGTTTAGAATGTACATAAAAAGTTTGCAGAAATATTAACAATAAATTGACTTGTATGTAAATTCTAAATCTGTGAATTTTCGAATTCAGAGAAACTCTTTTTTTATGTTTTGTGCAGAGGCCATTCTATTTCATTGGAAAACCGTTATTTATTTACGCAAAGATCTCATAGAATATTTAAATGTAAATAATTTGAAAGTCGTCTGGGACGTTAGCAGGCTCTTTCTTTATAAATTGATGTATACAAAATAAATTAATAATATCCGTTCGGGATCTCTGACACTTAAAATTGAAAGGATCCACTTGGAAGTATGAGAATAATTAAATACGTTATTTTGGTATCAATTGTATTAGTATTAAGGACGTCTTCAACTGTTTTTGATATCTTTCAGTGAAGTAATACAAATTTACATATTAATTTCATAACCAACTTGTTTCAGGAGATAGTTTTCGCTATGATTTATTGACTGATTTTAAATGTCAAAGGGTAACAATTTAGAATTATGTAATGTACGGAAATAACTATATATGGTATTGATTTTTTGATTCAATTAAATATTCCAAAGTTTCCGTCTTAAAAACTATATAGAATAGAGACGAGAAGATGTGGACTATACACTCGGTGATATAAATGACTGATTAATGGAAAAATTGTGCATATATTTACGGAGAACAGATCGGTCCTGTTTGTCGTAAACTGTTGGTTCAAAAATCGGGAGGGCCTTAAATATGCTTACCCTAAACAACTTTGTCCAACAATTCTGGGTGAAAGAACGCGATAGCATTTAAGGTATCGACAAGCCTTAGCTTAGGATCTGATATCGGCTTGTATCATCCGGAAAGTGGGATTATCGAATTTAGTTCATAATGAACGCCATGCGGACTGTTGGAGTAGCCCAAGTAAAATGGCTTTGGCTACACTTGTAAGCTAAGCAAGCAGAACCTACGCACTTAAGTGGGACTATTAACAGATACTCTCACACACTTGAATTACGGACACTAAGGGCCTGTTTATCAATGCAAGGTTAATTTGTAACCAAATGATAAATGTCAAGCAAAATAATAGATACCCACTGTTTCGTTTGACGTTTATCCTATAGTTAAATGTTAACCCTGGATTGATAAACCAGCTCTAAGAAGTATAAAGGCCTCCCCCTCGAGTTCAAGTATTAATTGGTTTAAACAATGACGGGCTCGGCTGAAATGCCACTACCTGTGGCAGCAGCACAGTTGCCCCATTCTTGAGACCCATATTATGCATTTAATTGTCTTGTAAAAGCCCTATGCGGCATTTTAATATACAAAGTGGATAAATCTACGAAATCCGGAGATATAACTTAACCTAATATTGAAAAATTTATACTTAGGGAATATAATTACACTATGCTATAAATATTCAACTTACCACCAGTTTTCTCGTGGTCTTGCATGGTCTGTAAACTGCATCTAAACTTCGTTACACTTACTTCTACAACGTCATTTGTGCCATCTTCACTTACTGCGTATTGAAGAGTTAATTCTACGCTACCCTTTTTACCTTCTCTCTGGAAAATAGAATATTACTATTACTATAAATCTTTTAAACGGTACTTGGAACGTAGTAAAATTTTAAAATGTGTTTTCTTGTGATGTTGCTCAAGATGAATTCAAATTAATGAAAATCTCTTAGTCTTCTTCTTCTTCGATGTTGATGTATAATCTTGAATCAATTATTTTTTATTCCCTAGAAATAAGTAGTCGTTGAGGAAATTGAAATTAAGGCAACAATTATCTAGAGAACGTCACTTGTTCTTTCCACTTTTATTTACTTATAAAAAAAATGCAATGTCACAATAGAAAATATTGACGTCTCTCTATTAAGGTAATATGTTCTTAATTTTATTACTCTACACAATCATCACGAACTTCCTGCAAAACAAGATGTTATGGGCCCAGAGTGATCGCAGGTTTGATCCAACCAGATTTGAAAAATTAACAAATTTTCAACGTGTAGGAAGCTCAAAAGATGTCTATTCTATCCATCAGGAGAATCATTGATAGATTTGGATTAAAAGTTTTAAAAACATCAAGGATACCATATTGCATTCGGGATACTTTAAGACAGCTTTTGATGGGAAATTAATCAGGAACAATGATGAATTTAAAAAGATCATTGGATCTTTATTGTATGTGGAATCACATACGTTCAGATACTGTAACAAGTGTTTCGATTCCGGATCGATGTACCAAAGAAGAGACCGACAAATGGGACAAAAATAACCGCCAAATGTTTAGAATGTATGAAGCAGTAAACAAAGAAATATGCAGAGAAATAATACCGCAAATTAATTATTTAAAATGCTCATGTGTCAACAATGCGCCGCGTTCACGGTAATCGTCTTGCCACCCGTTAGTGGCACTGCTGCTCACAGGTTGACTAAAGTACATAACAAAATCACATTCACCAAAGATTTTCCTTACCCTATAATTTCGAGACAAATTTAGCTGCATTGCAATTTTCCTTTCGCATGCGACTTTCTTTTATTTCACCGACGACTTTCTTCAAAGATTTGTGATCTCATGCGACTTTTTGTCACATGACATTATTACAGTGCAACCACGCGAGTTAATACATTCGAGTCACGCATTTTCTATAACACTTATTTTTGCCTAATGCGACAATCACGTTCACCAAAGATTTTCCTTCCCCTACAATTTCGGCACAAATTTAACTTCATTTTAATTTCCCTTTCGCATGCGACTTTCAGCAAAGTTTCGTGGTCTCATGCGATATGCTTGTTGCTTATTATTATTATTATTATTATTATTCATTTGCACAACATTTCGTTGTCACCAAATGATTCATAACACAGTTTAACTACATGACTGCAAAACAAATCGCCAAAAAACGAGAAGTGGATATCCTGGAAATTTATCCAAAGTTATTAAAGATTATATACGAAAGGTTTACGAATCTATGCTTTTCATTGTGGTTGCATTTGAAAATTGTAAAAGTGTAATAGTTTAAATTTTCTAAGATTCACTTCCTTTGCAGAATTACTTCTGGTACAGACTTCTTATTACAGGTTCCGTAGTGTAGCGGTTATCACGTCTGCTTTACACGCAGAAGGTCCCCGGTTCGATCCCGGGCGGAACCACTTTTTGCGTTTGAAAATGTGTTTTTACTGTATATCCCCATGAAGGGGAGGATATACATGCATTTTTTTCTATTGTTGAATAAATTTGTTTCCTCTCTCTCTCTCTCTCTAGTCCACGCAAATTAGACATTTTAGAAGAAATAATTAAATAATTTATAAACAAACAATAATATTTGAAATGTGTACTCTCGATAGGGTTAGAAATATATATCCGAAAAGTTCCTCCCCAAATCAGGAACGGAGTCACTTTTTTGCAAAAAATCACCCCTAGCATGGACTTCACACTGGTTTTTCACTTTTATCTTGTAAACAGTTCGTTAGAAGAGGAAAAAGTATAGAAAATAAACAAATTGTCATTAAATTCTCTATCAAAAATGCCCCATTGGCCTTGTAGCTTATCCCCACCTATTTCGCAGTAACAGCGTCCAAACTGATGGGTAGTTTGGAGCGCACAGGTAAAAATCGATCTTACTTGTGCGCTTCAAACTACCCCTCAGTTTCAACGCTGTTACTGCGAAATAAGTGGGGATAAGCTACAAGGCCAATAGGACATTATTTATAAAGAATTTAATGACAATTTTTTTATTTCCTATACTTTTTCCTCTTCCAACGAGTGGTTTACAAGATAAAAGTGAGAAACCAGCGTTAAATCTCCGTTAGGACTGTTTTTTTTGTAAAAGAAGCATTTTCCGTTCCTGAATGGGGTGGGAACTTTTCGGATATCTATTTCTAACCTTATAGAGAATATATGTCTCAAATATTATTTCTTCTATTCACTGTTTTTTAATCTAATTTATTTGTATTACTCCCCATCTTCCTCAAAAGGTTCCCGGCACGATGAAAATGTGTGTCTTGAATGACAATCTTATATCTAGAAGATCTAAATTTGCCCGAGTAAAAGAGACGGGGCCTTATAATTTATAGTGGGACCTGAACCATATATTGAAATTTTATTTTATCAGATATATTTATATAATTTCGTAATATCGGACAAGATAAATGCGAATCTCTTAGTAAATACTTACTGGTTGAGTCTGAATACCACTGGTAATTTCTTTAACATTTCGCCAAATATCTGGAGTACTAATAAAATTGTTTCTTAGATTTTGAGTAAAAATTTTACTATCTAAACTATAAGTCACAGCTCCTACAGTCCTTCTGTTACTCAAATTGTGTTTATAACTGCTTCTTCTAGTCGTCGACTTCCTCACACTGCTCCTCCTTATAAAATCGAAATCCTCTGTGTCATTGAAAGATAAAAACCTTTTTAGCATTCCCTTTGGCTTTTCTCTAGGCTTTTCTTCCTCTTCTCCTAAAATGGCGTATATCGTAAAAGAAACAAACTTTCCCTTGAAGTAATCATCGTATTTTTTCGCGGGAAAAAATAAGTTAAAGGTAAATTCTTCGTTGATGGTTGGCCAGGATTCTTTAACGGTTTTTGTTTCGAATTTTTCTTTCTGAGGAAATGCCGTTACCTGAAAATGGAAATGTTACTTTACAGCAAAATATTCTGGAGGAAATTGGTAGAATTTACAATTATTACGTTATAGTTTTATCAGAAATCAGCACTAGAAAAATTTAATAAATTAATAGATAGATGTTATTTGTAATGTTGATTTAATTTTTCCATTATTGTTGAATATAAATATTTATCGCTATAAGAAATCATTTCTTTACATTATTTTTTAAATTCTCCACTAAAATCTGTAAACTAACAATCTTAGGTAAATAAAGTATTATTTCTTTAGCAAAAAAATCAATTAAATGATTAATAACAGCTATCGATCAAATCAAAATTAAACAAGAAAATCAGTCATAACAGAAATATGTCGGTAATCAATCATTACTAATAATATAACTTAATACTTTACATCTCCTACGATGCAAGAGAATTATTTGTGACATGCATCTATAGTAGTTCCCAGTAATTCCTTCTGAGGTTTCAGGTGGAGACCTGTCGGAATAATTTTCTTATGGGTACAAGCAATGATAACTACTGTGATTATTGTCCTGAAAGAGTTTAGACAACTACACAACAACCATTCCCCAAGACTTTGCCATCTACCTCGGTTGAGAGTCGAATTATGGAGGAATAGCCAGCGATCACCCGTGTTACTTCTCACACGAGCATAGTTTAGCCCAATCAATTGACGATGCATGGAAAACGCCATTAAATATTTTTATCCTTGCTAAGGTTCGAACTCTAGACTTATTGGTCTCAAGCCTAACAACGCTAATCCACGAAGTCGGAGTTTCTCTGTAACTGTAAAATCAATGGTGATGTTGATGGAAAATATATACATTGGCATATCATCATAATGAGCAACAACTTGGAGGATCAGCCCCATTATATTTACATAAAAATATGGTCGCCGATACTGTTAAAGAACACGCCAAAACCCTCGATAAACTTTTCGAAACTGTAACAAAATCCGATTTTTCGCATGAAAAGCCGTTAGAAGAGGTTTTTATATTTTAAATCATATTTTCGCTCTACGGAGCGTTTTTTATGCAAACTTTCAGAAACTCATCAAGGAGTGTAATTTTAGAAAGTCTAGTAAATGTCGCTGCAAGGGGACGTAATGTCGCCCCGACCACCAAAATTTAGAAAGTGTAACAAAAATCGAATTTCGTAAATTTCAAAATTAAAAACCCTTTTACGAATCCACGTTGTTAAGCACTGCAACTCATGCGTTGTGTTAAATACAAGGACACGTTAATCCAGTCTCTAGTCAAAGTATTTCGAGAGTTTTAGCGAAAATAGCCTTTAGCGACAAGGGTCCTCTATCATTTTCTAGTAGTCGATTTTGACGGGAAAATGATGGGTTTTAAATAGATTTGCCCTAAACCGGCTCCTCAGTGATTAGATGTCAGAAAAGTATAGTTACCATGTACTCATATGTGCATGGGACCGCCTTGCCTGAACGTATGAAATTGTATCAACATCAACAAAAAGTTCCTCTATTTTCTTTGTTGGGGGCTCTCCTTAATAGAGTCCGACGACCTGATGATATGAGAATTATAGTTATTGAAATCTTAACCCCCAACTATTAGTGACTTTACACTTGTACTGTCTCTTGGTTAGTTTTAGGAAAATGGAAAACTTGCTACCTTTAAAAAAAGCTCAGACAAACATCTTTAAATCATGAGCTTCGTCTTTTTAAATCAATTGGGCATATTATTAAAATTCCATAAGATATGCGACACATAAGAAACTTTTTAGAAATGATCTGTGGTTGGTAAAGGTTGTAGACATTAAGATCATATGATTCAATAAAATTATAAATTTATTGAATACTGAGATAAATGTGGACACTAGAGCCTTCAGTTATGGCAACTCAAATTATGCAGTATTATGTCCAGAATAAAGTTATAATGTCGTTGGATCTGTAGTACCTTCTATGTGTGTGTATATTTATACATAGGAGATATTACGAGAGAACTTATGTTGTTCGAAATACCTCCTACAGGAATTCCAATCAAATTAAATTTAATTGATCAACATGCATATCTTAAGTAGTACATTTCTAATGTGAATGCATGCAGTTTTTTTAGCCAAAGACAGCTATGGATGTAATACTATGTCTACCACCAGTAGATATATATGTAGAAGAAGTTTCGCTGACGACAATGGTACACCTCAAATCCGTTGGCATACAACCAAATGGAGACGTCAGAAGTCGCCTGTGGAATGAGGCCTCTTTTACAGATGTGCACAGATGGCATTTCTCCAAGGTTTGTATTTGACAAGTCCTACGTAACATACACGAATAATGAGAACGTGGCTGCTGGCGAAGGCGTGATCAACATCTTCACAGGCGGATAAAAAAAGAAGGATGGGGCAGGATGTGGAATATATTCCAGAAGACTGCAAATCCAATATAAATGGGATGTAGGGCGTAGATGGGCGAGTCAGCGTAGTAGAGACGAAACTAGCGGGCATAACCATAGCTGCAAAAGAGATTGTCCGCAGGCGTAGTCAAACTACGGGCAAAACAATCAGGATCTACATAGATTGTAGACGATCATTACTGGTCCTGAGAAGTTACAAAATTACCACAGGGGAAATATGGGAATGTCACCAAGCACATGTGGGTGCCTCCAGCATGCATAACATACTGGTATGCTGAGTGAAACAATATGCACAGTACAGTGGTAACAAAGTAGCCTACAGACTGCACAAGAAGGAACAGGTCTAAGTATCTTTGAACCAGGCCCAGCCAGTCTGCTACCGATCACGGCGATAACACAAGTGATTAAAGAGAACACCCACAATGAATTCAAGAAGCTATGGGATGAAACAAACAGCTGTTAACTTGCTAGGGAATTACTAAAATAGCCCAACAAGAGTACAGCAATGTATTACCTGACAATGTCCAGAAGGAATCTACGTTTTATAAACGGGAATCCAGACTGGACACTGTCCGTTAAGGAAACTTCTACACAGTATGAGATTAAGCGAAATACCTCTCTGTAGAGGTTGTGAACAAGAAGGTGAGAGTGTTCAACATGTGACTGTTCTGCCGTCTTATCAATCAGATAATCCATTTCGGGAGAACGTTGGCTTACCTTGGCCGATAGAAGGAAGATGCCCCTAGGCAGCATCACCACCTATTTCGCAAGATAGGTTGGTTGGAGGCGGTTCAATAATTTTCATTGCCCACCCTTCCAACCAATTCCAATGCAGATTTTTAATAGTTTTGTATTTTACACATAGGGGATGTTAGAGAACCCTCGACAAATGCTGAATTTTTTAGAAACAAATAGGTTGTAACACAACACATTAAATGCGGATCAATTGTACAGGTTCGTTTAACTATTTTATGCTTTCAATTTATTTTTTAATAGTTTGTGGAAATGTTTATTTTATCATCAATAAGTACGTTCTTGTTGTTAACCTACATACTGGTCGTTGATAGCAATTATTCCAATGAGTAAATGAAAGGTTCAAGATACTTTTATTTGTATTTTTATAGGTACAAATAATCCTTAAAATATTATCCACAAAACAGTTCAACGTGTTCCTACATATATTTGACCACAAACTCAGTAACTCTAGGAAGTGGCATATAATTCTGGAAATTATACAGTTTACGATGCTATTATCTTCCACCCAGATTGCACCATTTGTCATATTGCGCAAAACAAAATTATAAATAAAAATTTTGTGGTGCATAATTACAATTAAAAGTAAATCATAATCAGAGGTTAAAAATATAAATGATCGTGTCATTTGTTTAACAAATAGTACTAAGATGTAAACAAAAATGCCGTAAAATTTTTATACCTATGTGAATAATAAGACAAATTTTCAGTGCAGTATATAATGATGACATGGTAATAAAATAATTAAATATAGTGGGTAATGCAAATAAAAATGAAACATCTTGAAAAATTACTTAACCGATACAAGGCTGTGTGTTAAATTAGCAAATATAATTAGCACGAAAGAAAATTCTGTTTGTTGTAGAATAATACAAGACACTGTCTTTCTCACACTATACAATTATAATTTAATTTTCTTTGTTTAAACTAATTTCTTAAAATCAAGTCTGGACAGAAGATATTTTTCTACTATTCTAGTTTATATTATAATAATAAAGGTAAATTTAATGTCAAATTATTAAGAAGGAATTATGCTTACAGTATAATATTAGAACTTGTAGTGTTGACGCAAATTTTATCGTTATTTGCCATTTTATATAAATCGCCATAAATATTTTAACGAATTATATTTTTGATGGTATATTTCTATATTGCTGAAAAAAGCAATAGTTTCAGCCTCTTGCAAAAATAGCATCTTATAGAATTAAAATATGTCAAACTTTTTAGTATTTTATCTGCAAATCTGCAAATTTTGCCTTATTAGAAAATTAATTCTTCTACAAACATTAAAAAAGAACATGTCTTTGGAGACAAATTTCGTGAACTTAAATTGTCACTGAAAGTTTTCTACTGGATAATAGTTCGTAGTTTCACAAGTTTTGTTCTCTAAATTATATTATTTTGGTTTCCCTGATGATCTTTTTTAACCGACAGGGAACGATTTATGTAGCAATAAATAATAACACCGTTACATCCCAATTTCCATTATATCAACGTGTACCTCAAGGGTCAATTTTAAGGCCTCTGTTATATTTAATGTACGTTGCAGACACAAATGGTGCAGCTTATTATTTCATGTGTAATGCAGTATACAAACGGCTTTCAGTTCATTCTCGATGTTTATCCAAAATAAGAAAGTATTTGTTGGTAGGAATTACAAGAATTCACCAAAATCTGATTTATTGGTACCAGGCTCAAAGTAACCCAATACTGATTAAGTAAATGAATTAAACAAGGCAAGAAACTAGGCGTAGTTGTGGATGATGGACTTACATAGTAAAAGATTGCCTTTTAGTTGCTGAAAATTCTACCCATATAATAATAATAATAATAATAATAATAATAATAATCTTTATTCACCATTAAATTAATACAGGAACTGTACATTTGGTAAGACATTGAGGGGGGTAGAATTAGCAGTAATACAGTACTGTATGGTTAGTACAATATCATATCAAAGTATTGAAAATAGTAAACACAGAATATATAAAAAATATCGTAAATAAATAAATAAATACCATCATATGTTAAGACAAGTCACGAGAAGTCGACATTGATTACACGCAGCACAGTAATATAAAAAATTATATAGTAATATAAAAAATTATACATGGAATATAATACACAATAATTATTCTTAGTGTCTTAGGGTTTAAATGGTTTGACAATTAATTATTAAAAAAATTCACTGATTGTATAAAATGAGTTTTGGTGGAGGTATTGTTTTAAATGTCGGTTAAATACTCCGAACGGTCTTCTGTTTTTAATTTCTATGGGGAGCCTGTTATAGATTTTTAAACATGAATATTTTGGAGATCTTTCATATAGTGAGGTGTTATGCTTAGGGATATTTAGTTGTGTTGCACCTCTAGTTCGGTAACTATGATTATCTGAGTTTTTTTTAAAGGAATCTAGATTTTTGTAGGCAAAAGTTGCGCATTTTAGTATGTAGATGGAAGTTAGGGTAAGTATATTATTGTTTTTAAAAATTGGTTTACATGAATCTAATTTTCCCATACTAAAAATAAGTCTTATAATTCTTTTCTGGATTAGAAATATCCTGTTTACCTCGACTGCTTTGCCCCAGAGTATTATGTTGTAGCATAAATGGGGGTAAACAAGGGCATAGTACGAGGTAATAAGTGTGGTAAGGTCTACGTTATATCTAAGTTTAAGTAGCGCGTAGTATGCCTTGTTAAGTTTTCCACAGATGTGGTCGATTTGATGAGACCAGGATAGTCGCGAGTCTAGATAAGAACCTAGAAATTTAGTTTTTTCTGAAAAATTAAGGGTATGAATTGTGGGAATGGTTTTGTGGAAATTGACAAAGACTGTCTTAGTCTCGTTCAGTATTAATTTATTCGCGTAGCACCACTGATTCATTTCCTCTAATACTTTTTTTATGCGAACCTGTGCCAATTCTTGCGAGCCTGCAGCCACAGCGACAGAGGTATCCTCAGCAAAATTAATTGTAAAACCAGAAAGTGCTAGATCGTTGATGTACAATAAAAATATTAGAGGTGCTAGTACAGACCCTTGCGCTGCACCTACCTCTATATCAAATATTTCCGATTTGTAATTGCGCATTTGAACTAAGAGTTTACGTTCGGTAAGGAATGACATTAACCAAGACAAAACATTACCTCTGATCCCTATATTATATAGTTTACTTTCTACAAAGTTCAAGTCGAGAGTATCAAACGCTTTTGATAGGTCAAAGAAAAGGCCTGCAACTACGCGATTTTGATCTAATTGCTCGTAAATAAACTGGGTGAAATAGAACGAGGCACTTTCCGTTGACCTATTACTTCTAAAGCCATGTTGTTGATTAGATAGTAGCTTATAATTTTCTAAAAATTTAACAAGTCTATTATACAAAACACGTTCCAGAATTTTTGAAAAAGTACTTAACAGAGAAATTGGCCGGTAGTTTTCAATGTCCGATGAGTCGCCTTTTTTTAACAGTGGTATAACTATGGCAGTTTTTAATATCGAGGGAAATTTTCCATTTGCTATCGTTTTATTGATTAAGACAGCGAGTGGATCGGCAATTTCTTCACATACCTGTTTTATTATTTTTATCGATACACCATCAGGGCCACTAGAGGATTTGTTTTTTAGGTTTTTTATAACAGAAATAATCTCGCTTCGATGCACTGGGTCAATAAAAACACTAAAGTTTGATAGTGGAGAGGTTGAGCACGTTGTTGATACATCTTCTCCGAAATGTTCATTAGTTTTTTGTTCTGCAACCTGCGAGAAGTATTTGCCGAATTCGTTACACACTTCTTTGGGGTCTTCAATTAATTGATTATTCAATTTTAGTTTGATATTTGGATTTTTTTTTGTTTTCCCTAATTCTTTGTTGATTATTGTCCAGATTTCTTTTTGTTTGTTATCGGAGTTGTTTATTTTGTTTTGGTTGCATTTTATTTTGGCTTCTTTTATTTTATTTTTGTACAGTTTTTTCTTTTGTCTATAGAGCAGCATTATATCTTCGTTGTTTATCTGATGTTTTGTTAAGGCATGCAGTTCGTTTATTTCGGTCTTTAGATGTTTTATTTCCTCGTTGTACCATTGGTTTTGTTTCCTTTTACATGGATATTTTTCCTTTACGGGACATGTTATATTGAAGTGCCAGACAAAACTTTCCAAGAAGCTGTCGAAGGCTGTGTTTATATCATCTGATTCAATTCCTGGCCAAGTTTCTTTGCCGAGTTTTAGTTTCAAATTGTTAATATTGGCTTGGCAAGTATTCCTCATTTTTATTTTGTTTATTTTTTCGGTGGTAGCGAAGTTTGGCTGAATGGATAATTTTTCTAAGAAATGGTCAGATAGATGTGGATTTATTATTTCACAACATATTTTACAATCCTTCATATTTGTAATCATATAGTCGATCGAGGTTGAGGATGTTCCAGTTTTGGTTGTACAGATTCTAGTTGGTTGTTTACAGTGGTTCTTTAAGTTAAATGAGGATAATAGGTCTGATAATAGCTTATAGTTCATACTGTTTGGTTTTAGGCTGTCAATGTTAAGGTCGCCACAGATAACTATATTTTGATGACTATTGTTTAAGTAGTAAAACTTTCATCTCACCTACCACCAAATGTAGATTGTTTAATAGCCCTCTTATCTCAATTCTTGATTATTGTGCTCCAGTATATGATAATTTCATTAGTGCTGCTTCATGTCCTTTAATACAAATAGTTCAAAATGTATGCATGTCTTTTTCATAAAATATTCCCTTTAGAAATCACATTACTATTTATTTAAATGAAGATTGTATCCTAAAGATGAAGAATAGGCGTGTATCATATAGATACTGTCTTATTTATAAAATGATGGCTAACGGTGAGTCCTGTTGCCTACCAAACAAATTACCAGTCTATAATCATGGCATGATAAAACGGGAAGCTTATGAAATAGTTTAGAGCACCAAATCGCAAATCCACCGCTTTTCAAATGTCATCATATTGAATGCAATCCATATGTGGAACAAGCTGGATTCTAACCTTAATTGTCTACAAAACATTTAATTGCCAAATAAAAAGTATGTCGCTTTCTAGTCAAAATATTGCCACTTATATTAACAGTACCTTACAGCGAATAAATGTCCAAATTTTATATCCTGGATTATTTTCATTAATCCTCCACTTTTTTCAATTGTTATTACATCATCGTAGCAAAAAATTTAATTTAAGATTAACAAAATTAACTTCTTTTTCGATTTGATGTCATCGAACGTCCATTCATAACGTTAGGCCGATGTTACAAAGAACTTGTGAGAAAAAACTTTAATGACTACATATACTTAGACATTGCATACAATAAATGATGAGAAACAGATTATTGTGGTAGTTTTCTTAGATTTCCGCTGAGCTTTTGAGACAATAGATAGACAATTATTACTAAAAAAGTTAAAGAAATACGGATTTGGACATAACATTGTGAAATCGATGACCAGTTATTTAAAAAGTAGAACACAAACTACAAATAAAAAAATGGTACATCCTTACCAAAAGAATCAATATTCGGTGTGCCGCAAGGAACCGTTGTGTGCCTTAATCTGTTTGTTCTGTACATAAATGATATCATGAAATACGTTAAAAAGTGCAGTATTAAGTATTTGCTGATGACATATTGTTATATTTAGCTGATGAGAATGTAGACTCGACTCTAAACATAATAAATGGCGAGCCTAGAAAAATAGAAAAATGGTTGAACCTGAATAGCCTTAGCTTCATTACAGACAAGACGAAGTTTATGATCATTAAAAGTAAATACAGCAGAGTAAACACAGTAAATAACCAAGGAGTTACCATTAATGGCACAAAAATTGAGCAAGTTAATGAATTCAACTATTTAGGGGTAATTATTGACATACTCTTCATATTGCTAAAAAAATAGCTAAGAAAGTTAATATAATGGGACTTATAGGAAAAGATCTGAGTACATGGACGAAAATAATCATATATAAAACAATAATTTTATCTCATTTCAACTTCTGCTCAACAATACTTTTTCTACTTAGTAATGCTGAAATAAATATGCTACAGAAGAAACAAAACCAAGCATTACGGATTATTGTAAACTGTAACAAATACACAAACATAAAATTCATACTTAACGCTACGAAGTTACTAGGAATGAAACAAATCATAACTTTAAATACAATGACTTTTATTTACAAAATGTTACATGAGTCAGTACCAAAACATTTATCAGAATATTGTACCTTCGTGAGGAACGTTCACGAATACGATACAAGATCAAGAGAAAATTTATATATCCCAACAGTACATACAGGATATAACCAGGTTAGCCTGTTCCACAATGGATTTAAGCAATATAATGAACTACCAATTTCCGTAAAAAACGTTATTAAATTACGTTATTTAAAAATACTTGTTTTTTAGTATGTTGTATCAAATGTCACTATTTAATATGTAAGTTTATACACATAATTAATTTCATTGATATAATTAATTGGATTGATATAATGAGTTTCATTAATATACAATAAAAATATAATATGCATGAGTCCCACAAGACGTTGCGAATAAGAAGAATGTTCATGATGCCGAAAGCTTTGATAGTGACACTGTTGAAAGAGGAGTTCCAAGGTGTAAACAACATGCTCTTTGATAAAGACATTTACAATGTATAAAAGTCAACATCATGCATGTAAAGGGAGACAACTCGCAAACAAATAATCATAGAGCAAACAGCATTCCCTGAGATAAAAATATGACTATTTGTCCCAGTAGCATAGTTAATACGTGAATCTAACTGGGAACTCAATTAGTTGTCTACACTTTTGTGTATAAAATACAAATTTGTTTATATTATGCTGTGGCAACGCCCTTGAATTATTTTTCATGAACATTTAAGAATCGAATAATTATCAATTTAACCCGTATTGCTTTATCTGATAAAGTATCGATTGAATAAAAGATGCAAATATTGCGTCACTCTCTATTTTCATTTTAAAATGGTAGAATTATATCACTTACAAAAGTTTCAAGTATTGTTATGCGAATGGAAAATAGAACATAATTATTGTTTTGTACAAGTTTTTAGTTGAGAAACGGAATAACAATTTTTAAATTTATGTTCACATACCCCAGGACAGACCACCACTACCAGAGACATGACGTTTTTCTACCCAAACCCAACCTCCTTGCGGGCGTCGGACAACATACCGTCCAACGCCCGTTGTCCTACCTGCTCCGTGGAGTCCGAAAGTGCTAAAAAAGCACTTAGGGTCTCCACACTCCCGAGCTACACAGCTCATATCCTTACCTTTCCGATGATCCGGGGTAGGACACACCTTTACTGTGTCCTACGTACCGGCAGTCAATCCCAGCCAAAACTTCCTAAAACCCAACTAGACCGATGACTACCCACGGGGGTGACAAGCTGGCGAAGAAAGAAAATATCAAGACAAGAAGAGCGCCAGAAGAGACCTCTGCCAGCGAGGTTGAATAGCCAGGACCAGGGGAGGTCCGCAGAAAATACCACGACACATCTCGCATTTGCGGGCTGGGTCTGGTAGAAGTAAGCAGGCCCACCTATCACGAAGGCCGGTCCAGGTCTACAGAGATAATCTAGGAGCAAAGAGTAGTAGTCCTACTCGGCCCTAGTTATCGAGACCGTCATCAAGCCAATGGATATTGGCGCGCGGTGTCTAGTAGAACGAAGAACTAGTATGGGTGTCACTGTTTCTAACCTATAAATATTGTAGCGATTTTGCAAGGTTAATTTAAAAAATTAAGCAAGCTAAATATACCTGGATGTGATAAAATTTACGTAAATTTTTTTGGAGAATATCTCTATCATTTTGTAATAAAGCTAGTCAATTTAATGTCAGTATTTAAGAAAACTGCAAACTTAGGGTAATTTCAGTTTATCAAAGGACTTCTGCGAAATATGCCGTGAAAAGCTAAAATCAGCATCTATGTATGTACCCAAATTGTTGCAATATTTAATTATTAAGAACTATTTCAAAATTATCATCTGCCAAAATAATGTTCTTGTTTTTAGTTAAAAGTAACATATGCGTTTTATTTTCATTCAAAATGAGACCATCAGCGTATTGGAGAGATTGACAAAAGTTCAGAAATTTATAGAAATCAGTTGTATAAATGGAAAACAAAGGGCTCCAAAGACGACCTTGTGGTATTCCTTGCTCCATACCTTATAAACTCTAAGAAGTGATTTTGAAAAAATAGTGCAGCTGTTTGAATGAACCCAAAATAACGTAACTTTGTGCACAGTTTGGAGTTAAAGTTTCAATGGCATCAGTATATTACAATAATTTTTAATGTAAAAGAAATAAATAATTTTATTATGTATTTGTTCACTTCTGTTCAAACATGTTGCATTTACAAAACAAATAAATACTGGTTAATTGTAATTATTCATCAAGTCAGGCTTTATATCAAAAACTTATTATATAATAATTATGTCAAAAAATAGTTCAAATGTGCATTTAGAGATCGGAATATTAAAACATAATATTTTTAGTCGCAAACTCCTCTATAAAATCCTTATTTTACTATAAGGACCCTAACCAGACTGAACCAGCAGCTACTCTCCGGGCTATGTGCCCTGCCGAGCGCTGAGTTACAAGTTACAAGCCTGGCGCGTTAAGTGTAATAATTGCATATTACCATCAATTATTTATTAATATGTTAAAAAATGTCCACGATAATTATCTCCAAAATTTTTCTAAAAAATACCTTAGTTGCCAACCAGAGACTGTTTATAAAATATATTTAAGGGATGAGACCATTTCAGAAATAATATTAGAATTAACAAGGGCAAATTCGAATTATGCTTCTATGGACGTAAACGTTGTATATGTAGATTTTATTAATGTCATTCAGACAGCAATAGAAAAAGAAGGAAGAAAATCAACGTAAACAGTAAAAACGCGATAGGAAACAAAAAACAAGTTACTTTTACAAATATTAATTATGGAAAGTATAGTGGAACGGCAGAAGAAAATTTTAACAAGTTCACTTCAGATAGTATACAGGAAATATCAAAGGGTATTGAAAAAAGGCATTGGGATTGATGGAAATATATCAGACGAACAATCTCACTTAGTAAGATTTGAAAACATTATACTAGGTCAACTTAATAAAATTGTTTATGAACTGAAAAATGAAAGTACCAGTGACAATTGGCTAAATATAAAGTAGCTAAGGACCTGTTTTGTGTAATTGGATATGCCTTATTGCATCTCACAAATACCTCACTAGCAACTGGAAAAATACCAAGCGAATTAAACACTATCGTGATAGTGCCTATTCCAACAGTAATCAAGCCTAAAATTCGCCCAGAATTCGGGCCAATTTATTTACTTCCAGTTGTCGATGAAATCGTTGACATAATCGTATCTGAACAGTTAAGGAACTATTTTGAGGTTAATCAGTTATTATTTGCTGGAGTTTAGAGCTGAACATTCCTGTGAATCAGCCCTACAGCATGCGTGTTCAACGTGGAGAAGGGACATGAATGAGGGGAAAGTGGTGCTTAGTGTATTTATAAACTTGCAAAGGGCATTTGAAACAATTGATCGTGATGTTCTTATTAAAATGTTGCAGTTATGTGGTGTAAATAGTAGTACCTTAGACTGGATTGAGGATTATTTAATGAACAGGTATCTAATGACAAGAGTAGGGGATAACGAATCAAGTAGAATTGAAATTACCTGGGGCGTTCCTCAGGGGAGTATCCTCGGTCCTCTTTTGTTTCTGATTTATGTGAATGATATTTACATAGCTTTAAAAATATCGTTTGTCGATCTATTTGTGGATGATACCCTACTTTGTGTTGCAGTAAAAGATTTCAGAGAAATGGCTTTGCCAAAATAAATTAAAATTAAATACATCAAAAACAAACTGTATGGTGATAGGCTCAAAAGCCAATTGTAGAAAATTCAAGTAATTACATTTAGGTATCAATATAAATGGCGACTATATGTCAGAAATTAAATACTTGTGTGTCTATTCGGACCCCAACTCAGTTCTTCTTCTCACATAGATTATCTCTGTAAAAAATTGGGTAAAAAAATCGAATTTTTAGATCGTATAGCCAGTTTCTTGTCATAATGGTCTAAAATGTTAATTTATAGTACCATTATATTGCCTCACAAAATTTTCATAACTATAATTTACGTTCCAAGTAAAATTACAATATCGATATAGTTAAACTGACGTCCTTACAAAAATCTTTATTTTTCGAAGAAGTTCGTCCATTTAATGCTCTTCCTGAGCAATCAAAGTTTCACCAAATCTAAATGTAGTACAGAAACGAAGGAAATGATAGGGAAAATTTTGGATAGTTTGGGATATTTGGACCTTTTATGTAAAAACATGTACTGATTACGAAAAAAATACTAAAAAAATTCCAAATATATATATATATGGGGAATGGTAGCTCAGTTGGTTAAAGCGTCTGGCTAGCAAACTGAGTTGCCTAGCGAAGTGGGTTCGATACCCACACGGTGAAACAATTTTTCATTAAAAAAGTGCCCCAAGAGTGGTTCGGAGTCCACATTAAACTGTAGGGCCTCGTCTCTCTTTATCTAGCACAAGATCCTTGACATCTTCCAGGGGGTTACTTCGGTAACTTGAGAGGCGGTTAAGAAAACATTTCAACATTTCATATATATATATATATATATATATATATAAGTTTTAAAAAGTTAAAGCATAATAAACAGTTAACGGCTACAAATGATGCAAATACTGCTTTAGTAATTAACAATATTGTAAATAATCCAAATATGTCTTTACGGAAATTACCGTCTAAAACAAATATTTCTTACTCCTCCTGTCAAAGAGTTTTAAAGAAAAATAAGTACCATCCACATAAATTGTTCATCAAATGTTCATCATTTAAGACCTGGTGATTTTCAGCTTCGCATTAACTTTATTGCCGAATTGTACATGAAAAAAATCCGAATTATTTTAAAAATGCGTTGTGGAGCGATGGGAGCTGCTTCCATAGTAATGGGCTTGTGACTACACAGAACGCTCGGTATTGGTCTCAAAATAATCCAAGGTGAGTACGAAGAACCAGAAATCAAACAGTTTTTAAAGTAAATGTATGGTGAGGAATATTGAACGGATACATAGTCGGACCTTATCTATTTCATGAAACGCTAAAAGGTGCTAGATATCGGAGGTTCCTGCAAGAGGAGCTGCCAAATTTATTAAGAAACATTACTCACGATGGGCACATAATCTGGTTTTATCAAGACGGGGCACCGGCACATAATTCAAGAATAGCAGTTAGACACTTGCAATGAACATATCCTGGAAGATGGATAGGAACTAATGGAGTAATCAGGTGGCCAGCACGATCACCTGACTTAACTACATTAGATTTCTTCTTATGAGGAAATCTAAATTTTTTTATTTACACTGAACCAATCGATGATATGGCACACCTATACAACAAAATATATGCGAGTGTTGCCACAGTAGATAGAAATACCTTACTGAAAGTAACTGGGGAGGAAATAATTCAACGGTTTGACATATGTATCCATGAAGGAGGAAACAATTTTGAACATTTACTTTCAAAATAAATACATACATATGTACATATTTTATTTAAAAGCTAAAACAAATTATTAAGAAAAATCGAAAAAAACTTATTTAACTTTATATTCTTTCATCAAGATCGGACACCGGCATATAATTCAAGAATAGCAGGATTTATTTCGAAAACTGCCGGTTTTTATAGAAAAGTGTGTACTACAAAAAGTACTTAGAATTAAACAAACTTTAATAATACCATACTTTCAAAGTTCAAGTTCCAGCCATCGAAAATTTTCTTTCCGGCGTCGCGACGTCGCGGACGACACTGCCATTGACAACATTTGAACGAGTAAATAAAGCCACCAAAAATATGTAACGACTGGTCTTTACAGAAATTGAATGCCTCTTCTCGTTATTACGGAAACTGTCTGGGGACTTTTATGTGAATCACCCTATATATGCTAGTTTTTCCGTTTTTCCGGAAAACTTTTTTGATGAAAATAAGAAACCTTTTATTTTGTACATTTCAGTTTCATAACAAATGAATTCATTATTTTAACGCATAATTTCTGTTTTTAAAATTAGCCACACGGCAAATCTAACAAAATATTATATCAATAAATCTTTTTCCTTTCCTTCAAAAGATAGGCATTCAATTTATGTGTCACTAGATATAGATATAAATGACAGAGTGCGTAAGAAAACAACTACAGCCTGAAATGTCTAATCTCAATATGAGAAATATAATAACAAGACTTCGTAAAAATTCAATGTAGATTTCAGAAACGCAAAATATGCATCTCAAAATAAATAAACCTGTGCACAGGCAAAATTTAATTTCCAGTATAAGCTAAGATATATTTATCAATACTAGGATTGAAATATGCAATATTCATCCCTGTCCAGTCGCTATTAATGATATTAATCGGGGCTTCTAAAGTTGCACCAAGTAAAGAAATCTGATTATCTATTTTCAAAAACAAACACACTGGCATACTGCTGTCAACACTTCACATTTTTCTGTGCAACCAAAGACGTTTAAGTACATTATTTACAAAAATATATTACCTTTACAAGATATCCTCTTGGTTTTATACTACCATAATCCGTGGGCAATTGTCTGGCACCGATAACTTTGACTTTCAATTCTTTTGTAATTTCACAAAAAGATACCTTAAATCCTAGTTGGGGCTCAACATAACCACACGAATTTGCACTAGTTTTCCTTAGGGTGAGATAGTTTTTGACTTTGTTTAGTTTCTGTTCCATTTTAATGCGATGCAAAGAGGACTAATCTAATTCAACACATGACAAAAGTTGAATAAGTGAGCAATCATAAACAATTTAAGTGAATAAAGCTGAATTAAAAAGGCCACAATATTATCCGCTCATTCGTTACAGATCTTCGGTTTAAACTGTACTTAGTTAATTAAACGATTGTAATGTACGTGGTTTATCTTATCTGAGAAACTGTATCGCAAATACTTAACTAGAAATAGGTACTTAAATTTTTTATTGGTCTATAATCATAAATTCTATCATATGTTCGAGTATACAAAGTTTTCTCAATAATATAGTGGAGTTTCTCGGGATGTTTCTCAGAAGGTCAAATATAAGTAATAAATAGGGACAAACAATCGATTAATTAAATAAATCTGACATTATGGTGAAATACTCAGTTCAATACAAGTTTATTTAAATTAACTAGTCTGGAACTCGCCAGGCATCCACGACACGAGGCTCCGTGATCATCGAAAGGATGATGGGGGGAAGGGGTGGGGTAGTAGGTTAACTTAATAAATTTGAATGTAAATAGGACAGATCAAGCATTTTTCATGAGAGGACGAATTAAAAAGAATATTACATATAAAATATATAATATTTACATACCAGTAAAAGTTTCGCTCACGGAAGTGCATATGCATATGCGTTTTCGAATTTCATGCCCAAATTAAACCCAATTTTCCCGCTACTAAAAATTGTATATAGATTTGAGCATTAAAACTACAAGAGTGCCTCATTATCAAATAATTTGAAACAGTCACGGAAAACCTGGAAAAGTTAGGGAATATAATTTGTGAGGGATTATCATGAGCCGTATTGAACCCAGCTGGATTCGGAAATGGGCTATAGCTCTAGCCTGATCTTATCCCAAATGTCCCGTTTGTAGTGTCTCAGTGTCGCATTTATTAAGAATTGAGCAACATGAAAAATCAAACCAACCACCACTTGATTATGATTATGCGTCGCAACCATATATGCCTTGTGACGGACCAGCGACCCGATTCTCAAATGACGATCAAAATAGTCACCTGTGACAAATTGTCGGTCACTCATGTCGAGTAACTTGTGAGAAACGTATTCTCGAGAGCTCTGCGACAACAAATTTTAGTAGACAATTGTTTCTCGATGAAGAGCAGGTGGCAACATCGCATTCGGATAATTTTATCACATTATGTGTCGATTTCGAGTGTGCCCGAGTCCCGACGATTACATAAATCTGTGGGAAATATCTTAATTTTTTTTTGAGGTTAGGCCTTTCCATTCTTTCAAATATAGATAATAAAAAATTGTCCTACTGCTCACAACAGCAAAAGAACATGGTAGATTTATTGAAAAGTCGAGAATATGAGATTCTAATTTGGGGGAATTTCTCCACAAATTTTTCATTTATGAAGACGCTCAAAAAAATTGGAAGAAATAGCAGTGATCCTGAATTCAATACCATGATTGAAAAAAGATTGGAAACAATGGAGAAAACTAAGAAGCCAAATTTTGAAATGTAATTACTTTCACAGAAAATTGTTTTGTTAGAATTGGCAAGATAGCCGTTCTCATACACATGGGTTTTCTCTGATTTTGTAGTGCAGCTTCATTATTTTCCACATTTTCGTCTACATTAAAAATTTCTATGTCTTTATGCTGAGTTAAACTTAACCACACAAGCACAGATGTAGAAACGTTTTTGACCCCTCTCACTAGCGCAGTAGAGAGAGCACTCAATTATTATCCTTTCTTATATACGGTGTCGATCACGACATTTGATTGTCAACGAGTTATACTCACTCTTCTTTATGTCTATTAAAAATTGTCTACTACGACATTAGAGAATAATGAAATGTTAATTTCATTAGACAAACGCTAATGTCGTCCGCGACATAGGTGTGGTGACATTTGGGAATCTGTATTGCTTCTATATTATAATAAAAAATACTAATGACGAAAGATTTTGTAAAACTGTAAAATCATCATAGTATAACTGCCCGAGGAAAACCAACAAAAAATTATTCGAAATATGTACTAAAGTAATAATCATTAAAATATATGTGAGAAAATGGTTATGCAAAATTAATTTTACAAATATACTGACACCTCCTTGTACAAGTTATTTCTTTACACGAAATTAGTTCATAAAACTGTTAATTACTAACTACATCGTAAACCCCAGTGGTTCTCTTATGGATAAGCCACTTCCAGATTGTATTTATTACTGGATAAATATTTTAGAGATGTTAAAGTATCACTCTTAATTCTTTGAGAAATAAAACTGTTTGGGGTTAAGTTAAACAACCAAAATTGTTGTTGAGTATACACATTTAAATGTTTCTTTTTCTTTATATCTCCTCTGCACTTGGGATACATCAGTGTGGTTTTTAACAAAGATTACGTGAAATTTCGACATTCGTCTCATTGAGTTTTTGTTGTTCTAATCGCCTCAAAGATTACACCTATTATATGCATCTTAATTTATTTAACATGTAAACCTTTTCTATAATAGGTTAGTGTCAGGAAGTACAATATCCGGCTTATTGTAAGAAATATAAAACTATATTTTAAATAAAAGTTACGGACCGACAGTTTTATATCCCCTCTGAAGGATGGTATATCTACTACGCATTCCTGGCCTAAGATTGTGATATTATACTTTTATATCCCGATCACAGACTGGAAAGAGAAAAAAGATTTATTTATATTAGGTGCTTTCTTTATAAAATCTAAAAACTTTGTGTCATCGATATCATCATTAAATTATTTACAATATCAAAGTAAAGCGATTTATCAGTGAAACGAGACTTAACACAGAAACTAGACATAAAGTTGTAGCTCAGTAAAGGTAACCGAGGGGGGGCATTTTTATGTGACATATGCAAGGAATTATATAGAAAAATTTCTCTAACATTGGTCGCGTTTAATTTAAAAAAGTGAAGCGTTTTGCTAATTGGTACTGAAATTGTTAAGCTTTTTATGTTTCGTATTTTAGTATGACGTATTAATTGATCTCATTTGACAAGTACTTATAGGCAATATTTCAATGCGGCGCGGCGTATAATATTGTTTACATTCATAATTGCTCTCGTTCTAAATCGCATTATACATTCTTTACAGACTTTATTGTGATGACAAGGTCAATGTCCAATTTAAATAACTGAGTACATCTGCACAAAACATTTAAGTGATTAAAATTAAAGTATAATCACTAGACATTTATTAAATAAAAGCAATAAAATACCAGATTTAATTAGGTATTCGTTACAGGAAACACAACTATACATAAGGAATAAGAAATATAATATATGAAATAGACAAGTGAAGAAGGAATAAATATAACTTTTTTTTTGTTTTGGCAATTAAAAAAATTCTAAGTTTTACGTCGGTGTGTAATTTGAAAGCAATCATGACTTTAACAATAATATATGATTCTGAACACGTTAAATCGCTTTGAATAATGTATACAGTTGCTGAAACCTTGTAATTTAGCATTATTTGCTTACATTTGCGTTATTTATACTATGATGATGTACAATTTAATTGAACTGTTGGACAGACACATGCATTTTAATTATTATTTAGCTCTTGCCAGTACAGCACTCAATTGACTCTTCATACATATATGTTTTTTAAGTGCACAGTTCACAGAAATTTAAGAATATTGTAAAAATCACACCTAAATGTGTCTATGCAAAAATTCTTCTACATTATTTTTAGATATTCAAAATAACAGAGTTATGTCTCTTTTTATCGTATTGTTTTCCCGAATTTTCGAATACAATCAATTCTCACAGTAGAAAATTGCATTCAAGCTTGTTTTTAACGTATTCTGATTCTGTCTAATATTCGAAGCAATATGGAAGCCGGACGTCATTTAGCACAATAGAGCTATTGATATTGTCCAGTAGTTGAAGCCCATAATTTATGTTCAAGTAATTTATATTTTTTAAATCCATTTCATTTCTCGCCAATTATAGAACATAACTCTATCCAAAAAATAATCATTGTTAAATAAAAAAATCAATAGGCGTTGACGATATTACAATTGCAATTATTATAAAAGAAACTAGCGAAGGAAATTCTCTCACATTTTTAGTTAACCTTTCATGAAGTGCAAGCAAGCATTTTTTCAGATTTTTAAATACACAATTTTAAAATGGTTTTCTATAAAAGAGGACGAAACGTTTAAATTAAATTATAAACCTCTATCTCATTTTTCCCTCTTCATCTTTTTTTTTCATACCTTTATTTAACGTCGGCCAATAGGCCGCTACTGAGGCCTAAAACCGACGCCTATAGACGACCTACCCCCGACTAGGAATTTTACCGAACCTCTTCTCTTCTCGAGTAGGGATCTTGTCTAACATTTAATAGATAAGGGACCGATAGCTTCACATCCTCTCCGAAGGATGGTATATCTACTACGAAATCTTCGCCTAAGATTGCATAGCTTAAATGTGTTAAATCTGAGTTAAATCATTTACCGCAATTTTGTAATATCGCTGAATATTTTCAAATAGTTCATTTTTTAAATTTTGTTTTGATTTACCACGTTACATATCCTATTCTATTATATGCTATCCCATCCCACCTCATCCCATCCCATGCTATTCTATTCTGTTCTGTTCCCTTCTATTCTGTCATTCGGTTCCATTCCGTTTCATTCCTTTCCATTCCACTCCATTCCGCCCCACTCTACTCTACTCAACTCTACTCTACTCTACTCCAGTCTACTCTACTCTACTCTACTCTACTCTACTCTACTCTACTCTACTCTACTCTACTCTACTCTACTCTACTCTACTCTACTCTACTCTACTCTACTCTACTCTACTCTACTCTACTCTACTCTACTCGACTCCACTCTACTCTACTCTACTCTACTCGACTCGACTCGACTCCACTCGACTCCACTCGACTCCACTCGACTCCACTCGACTCCACTCGACTCCACTCGACTCCACTCGACTCCACTCGACTCCACTCGACTCCACTCGACTCCACTCGACTCCACTCCACTCCACTCCACTCCACTCCACTCCACTCCGCTCCACTCCGCTCCGCTCCGCTCCGCTCCACTCCCCTCCACTCCACTCCACTCCACTCCACTCCACTCCACTCTACTCTACTCCAATCTACTCTACTCTACTCTACTTTACTCCACTCCACTCCACTCTACTCCACCCCACTCACTCTACCCTACCCTACTCTACTCGACTCTATTCTGTGTATTTTGAAAAATGGTGCCAATGCTATCCTTACAACGTATGCCACCTAGGTGCGGTACTGGATGATGAAACAACTATAATGTATTGACAAAAACACCGCCATGTTTTTGTTAAATCGAAAAGTAATGTCATAAATTTTTCAATATTTTCTTTATTATTGTTTGCGAAGTTCCATTCATTTTTCAGCTAACATATGAATGTTTACAGTACAACTTCCTGTGCAAACAAATTCGTGGTCATGCTACACACAGTTCATAAGGTAGTTTTGGTACCGCCACTTGGTATGTATATAACTCACAATCGCAGTATATCAGTATGCAATTATCTATAAATGTCCTTTCTTGCGTTATGGGTTCATAAACTTTTGAACTTCTTGATTTGTAACATCATACATCTCTTGGACATCATTATAACGTCCACTAATATGGATGTCCTGCAGATGTTCGAATGTCCAGGAAGTATATTGTTCAGATGTCTGTAGGACATCTCTGTGCTATCTGGGTATAAGAAACGTGTTGGATGACGGACAGATGAACACTTTGAAAGTTGTTAAAAATTAAATGACTCAGCAGATAATGATATGTAGTGAATAAAAACCGACAGCAAGTAGGAGAAAAGTTGCAGTTGATGCACAAACAGCTAGCTTCCAAAACTGTATACCTACTTCAAAATTGTCTGCATCTTTTTGTGTGAGCTCCTGACAGACAAATAAATATCAAACGCCCTTTACAAAGTTCTTTAAGCTTGCCACAGTTGTTTAAATTTGAACAAAACAAACATGTTACTTCTTTTCATTAAAAAACGTATCTGAGACTTACATTCTTGTGTCTTATTTTACACTATAGTCTAAATTAGCATATAGTCTAGTATACTTTAACTTGGCGTGTGTATGTATGAGTTAATATTTCCGTACGATTTCATTTTCTCCCATATTGTACACAAAGTTAAAGCAATAGTCCAGAAACATTGTCTACGTGGACAATATTTCTGGATCTTTGTGTACAAGAGAAAATGAAATCGTACGGAAATATTAACTCATACATACTCACGCCAAGTTAAAGTATACTAGACTATATCAATGATATACCATCTAAATTGTCAAAGAAGATTTGTGCCATCAAATTGAACTAAGAATTAACTAGATCCGCACTGATTGCAGATCATGCATTACTTAATAATGCATTGGTGTGTGGTTTGGTAAACTAGAGTATCTCCAATCAAATAGAAAGCATATTTTTTATCATACAAAAAAGTGCAGTAAGAGTTTTAGCAGGTGTGAATCAATACGTAAGCTGTAAACAGTAAACAGTGGCTCATTAAATTTAAATGTTAAAGTCTTCTACTGTAAACTGACTTACATAAAGTTTTTTTGGTATAACATTAGAAATAGAGAGACTCATACATACACCACCCATGTCCGAAGTTATTTGCGTTATCTACGAAAAAAATAACTGCTAAGGATTTGTACAACTTCCTGCCAAATAATATGAAGCAGTTACCGATCTCTCACTTTAAAACTAGACTAAAAAGATACCTCTTATGCAATACATAGTGTAATATACATATTTCAAGGATTATTAGTAATTGTTATGACAAGTATTAAAGTATGTAACTCATTAATTTATTTTGTCTCTACACAATTTTTTCTTTATTTTCTTTTCTTGTTCATGTCCCCCATTTTTTCTTTATATTTATTTTCGTAAACTAAATTCATATTTTGTTTATGTCAGCTTTCATTTTTAATTCTATTATTATGTCTTATCTTAGCACTACGGTGTAGTTATTATGACAAATATTATTTTTATTATTATTATTACATTTACCATGCCATACAACGAGACAATTTAATAAACATATTTGAGAATATAATTCGAGTCAATTTAGCAATGGAAAAATTAGCCTGAGATAGATTAGCAAATGTCGCTGAAAGCCAAATAGCTGGTTTAATCCGGTGCAGGAAACTTTTAAAGTGCATCTGTTATAAAATATTATTAACGTGTAATAATAAAAGTTTTATAAACTGTGGTTGTTAACGTGAAAATGGATTATTATTTTATCACAATCTCACTACTTCAACAAAAATGTTAATAAAGCGAAGATATCTTATCACATTTATTACTTCACTCCATCTCATGTCAAAAGGTATATAAATGCAGGTATCACCATCATTACCTTCCTCAATTACCACATACTAATTCTTTTACTAATGGCCATAATAGCAATAATCCTAATTAGTAATGATAGCCGAAAGCAAACCATTGTAGGTTATAAACTGTTGAAATCATGTACAGTTAATGTTTCAACATTGTCTTCATAACAATACACAAAAATCTGAAGCTGGATTCCACAGTTGGAATCTAAGACGGGACTTGTCGGAGAAAAACTTTATTTTCCAAACGTGGGTAAATAATTGATTATTTTACTTAAATTTCTATTTTGTCTTTACTTTCAGTAGTACTAGGTTAGTATGGGTACCTTTTTTGCTGGCTGGGATACCCATTGAACTAAGCAAGAAAAGCAGCAGCACAAAACACATTCCATATGTAATAGAAAAAATTAGCGATACTCATTTTTTGAGGGAGGGGGGGGGGTGGTGATTTCACTTACTTTTTCATTTTGAAACAGTACATGGTTTCACAATTAGCTATTAAGATATAATATTATGTTTTAATATTCTGCCCTCTAGATAGAAGCAGATTTGAACTATGCTAAGCCCAGTCAGGCTATTTATTTTTCAATTGCAACAGACACTGGACCGCTAGACGATGCCTGCTGACTATTTTGCATGTCGCTGTCCTAAGGATACCGAGATGTAATAGTCAAAGGATCCTCGTGTCGGTCGTCACATGCCTTCCTTGCACTGACGAGAGCCAACAGCTCGAAACTGCAGTCTGCAAGTGGTGTGGAACGACTGGCACGAGAGCTCTTTTAAGTAGGATCAGTCTTTCGGCTGGTGTTTGTTGCAATCGAAGCATTAGCGGCCTGCTGGTAATATGCAATTATTACGCTTAACGCACCAGGCTTGTAACTTGTAATTCAGTGCTCGGCGGGGCACATAGCCCGGAGAGTAGCTGTTGGTTGGTTGCAGTTTGGTTACGTTCTTTATAGTAAAATAAGGACTTTATAGAGGCATCTAGAAGCAAAAACTTTTTTGAGTCATATTAGTGAATAGATGACTGATTTTGCAATTACGTGAACATTGGCCCATAGATATCTCAGCAACATCAGATGTTCCCCAAGGTTGGGTGCTCAGGCCTTCGCTATTTAACGTCATTATAAATGATACATCTTTTAAGATGGAAGTGAATAGCTAGCTGTGGGGAGCTACCGAGACAACAGTGGGTGAAACTTGAACATAAAATGTGCAGATCACACAATGTTGGTGGTGTTTTTGCTAATTTACATTTCCATAGCTCGATATTGGCTCATAAAAGTGACAATGTCATTTACCCCAATAAGTATCTTATTTGAATTAATATGAGACATAGCAAGCTTTAAAAATTCACAAGAATTGGATAAGAAAGGGTGCAGTTATAATAATAATGTATTGAAAATTATAATAATATGTTTTTTATTAAAATGAATGTATTACATTTATTTAACTAAGGCGAAGTTTAGCCACACCAACTACACTATGCAGTAATAATAAATATATCTCTAGTTATAAGTTAAATGAAAATGTCACAAATGAGTACTGATATTTGCGTTCGCAGGTTCAAAAACCTTGAGATCCTATCATAGTGAACCTGTGTATCCATTATCTAGCTAAAGTCGGTTATTTGCGTGTCCATTATTGTTTTTAATATTCCGATGTTTTTGGAGAAATTTAGGCTTTGATATAATAAATACATGGAGTATACAGTGAAATATATAGACACAGGTGGTTGAATTAAAATGACTATAAAAACCCCTAACATCCGCTAGATTTTTGATTTTCGCTTATTTTATTAGAATCTCAAATTTTAATCTTTAACGTTTATCTTGCGTACATCCTCAGTACCCTAAATTTACCTCCCAAGGCCAAGCATTTAGAATTATTATAGTATTTATCATCTTCATCTCAGATGTAAATATCGCACCAGGATGCATACAATGCTTAGGTACTCCTCTTTGGTGTTAACACAGGAGGCACACAGGGTTTCTATCGGAGAGGGTTACTTTACGTTGCAATATTTGGTAGTAATAAGCATAAATAATGCACTGCTGCTGGTAACGTTATCAATTTAACATTAAATGGTGCCTAGATGAAAGATTCTTGATGTAGTAGTAACACTGAGGTCCCAGCGTTCCATCAATCGCTAATGACAATAAACTGGGTGGTAGGTATGTTAGTGTTGTGGTGCTAAAATGTTGAGGTCATAAACACACCGGAATGTTAGCATTATACCAACTCCCCTGGTGTAAATAATTATAACTGAGGTATTAATTTGGTGGTAGCGTTAAAAGTTTTGAGTGTTAGGTAGTGCTATTTATGTAATGTGTTCCATGTTATGTCTTTTGTGTTAAACAATAATATTTTTATGAGTAGTATTATAATTTATTTCTTTACATTATTTGACATTAAGCATTATATTTAGATAAATAAAATACTATTATTTAACGGGTAATTGTCTCAACTTTTAGGATAGAAAAGTTTTCTCTACTCAACAGATATATTTTTTTTATATTAATTTAAATTTATCTAGATTCTCTAGTTTTAGGACGGACAGTGTTGATTGGAAGATGTCAAAATAGCACTTCGATTCTCCTAACTTATTCACTACCGGCGCTGCTTGGTCCTTCTAACGTCTATATGTTCTGAAAACATATTATAAAATAAGATCTACTATAATTTCAAGGTTTAGGATATTTTTTCCATAAGAATAAATAAAATACGAGGAGAGTTGCTACTACTATCCGCTATAGCAGAACAACTCGAAATTTCACTGTGTTGTTATTTATAATAATCATTGCAAATTTTCTAGAATTTATGTACAATTATAGTTATATAAATCTAAAAATATGTATCACATTATTTGCATTTCTATACTCTTACTATATACTAAAACAGATATTAACAAAATATACATTGAAAGTGAAAGATCATTATTTTTATACATGGGTAACTTCAGATTTATCAGAAATATTATTATCATCTTCACTAGCACTAGCATCATTGTCTTCGTCGATAGGCGACTCTATTTGCATTTTTTCAACGTTATCATCAAATGCTACAGATTTTCTACGATTTTTATCGAAATCATTTGTGGTATCCGTGGTGGTATCTTCTTCTAATGGTTTAAATATAAATCCTGTTGGTCTCCGTTCGTCTAAGGGAGTGTGTTTTCTAGAAATATTCTCCTACTTTAATATTGTATAAAACAGTTATTGATATGTTCCTTTAATCAACTTATTTAACATAATTATCGACTAGTTTTTAATTGGGGAAACTTACCAGATAGGGATTATGTGGGATCATTTTTTTCTTCGATAATATCAACCTATTTTGCATAGTGTTATAGGATTAAAAAAATTATGATTCGTTTGCCACTGCCCAAGAAAGCAAGGCATAGTTTTGTCTTATTTTCTGCCAAAATGGCTGCAATTTGTGTATATCGATTCGGTTTATTATCATTCAATTGAAGCAAATTTTTGAATGATAGTTTGGCCTATTTTGTGTTACTACTGATTTTATCGCAAACTTAGTTGGTTTCCCGCAAAATATAAATACTTGCAATGTTTTCAAATTGAGCAAACCATCAATACTGTACGATATGGAAAGTTGTTGGGGTTGAATTCATCATAAAAAAATGTTCTTAAAATATAGAACCACTGCCTTTTGAGACAACAATTAATAATAATTTATATCAATATGCCATAAATTATAAGTAATTAAAAGATAGTGATGTGTTTTGTGATATATATACCATTTTATGGTTTGAAGGTGAGTTCTTTCTACAATACCTGCACAAAACTGATAATACCGGAAGGTATTCTATCCACGTTCAAATTTATATTACAGCGTAAATAACAGGCATGAACAACTAGACCTAACGGAAGCTATACCTATCATGTGATGAGCTGAAATATGTAAGAATTTAAACCACTGACTGTTAGTTTTTATGTCAGACCAGGCGTGCAAAAATGCATTTTTCATAATTTTCCACGAGAAAAAGAGCAAATTGTCGCAATCCATGAGATCTGGGCGCACTATTTTACGTCCAGAACGAAGATCTTTAGTGTATTGGATATTCTATCGGAAATCAAAGAGAGGGAAGTAACAATATTTTCGGCTAGGAAGATCATAGTTACGTTTTTGAATATGGGGAACAAAAAATTTCAAAATACGTTCACTTTTCATAGCCAATTTCAGTGTTTTTGCCCATACGGTGGCGTTGATGCAGATATTAAAGTGAACTGTTCTCTTCCATTTATTATTATACAGTGTGTTCCACTTCGTACTAAGCCACCCCTATAACTTGGCTATTTGTATTTGGATTTGTATTATTTTTACAGCACATAATATCAATGAACTACCTTTGGAAGGTAGAACTGTTACTCAATCTCTATTTCAAAGCCAGCTGTGATGGCTTTAAAATGGGAATTTTGCAAGATAGAGGAAAAATGTATTTGGAAAAGTCGTTCAGAAAAATTAAGTAAGTTCAAATATGAAGTTTCATTTGAAAATAATGATTTTTAGATTGTTTTTTTATTTTTTAATATTGCAAGTCAGAAAATTCGAGGTTTGGGTTAGTTTAGAGCATCCAGATTGCTGTGAATGTCAATCTACTTACATCAATTATTATAAACACTATAGTTGTCAAATTTTAGGTCAAAATGCCTTTGAAATTAACAATTCCAGAAAAATAATTCGTCTCGTTGGAGATAAGGTTCGTTCCTTCAGAGAGGCTACTAAAATATTTAATCGTAAACATCCCGATCTTCCTCCAGTATATCATTGCACCGTAGCTGCCCTTAATAGGAAATTTGATCAAACCAGTACTATTGTAAAGCCAAAATTGAAACCTGCCAAAAGGCATCCAGATAATGATATTATACTGGGTTTTGTTAATGGAAACCCACGAACCAGTGTAAGAGAAATTGCGCGGAAACTAAATTATCAAAAAACAAGATCTGGCGTTGCCTTCGCAGACACAAATTAAAACCCTTCAAGCCAAAATTTTTTCACGCATTGCAAGAAGGGGACCTAGAACGAACATTAGAATATTATTATTGGCTGCAAGACAATTTTCTAGAGGACCGTCGTTTTATCGATAAAATACTCTTCTCAGACGGAGCCACATTTACCACTAATGGCGTGGTTTCGTCACAAAATTGTAGATATTGGGCTGCGGATAATCCAAATTGGGTAATCACATGCAAAAGTCAGTACTCCCAAAAAGTGAATGTATTGTATGGTATCCTGGGAACCCGGCTAATTGGTCCATTTTTTGTCGAGGGAAATTTAAATGCTGATGTTTACTTCAATTTCCTTAACGCAGAATTATCCGATGCTATAGACGATTTATCGCTTGCATCGCAAATAAATATCCACTTCCAACAAGATGGCTGCTCAGTACATAATGCCTTTATTGTGAGAGAATGGTTTAATCGAAATTTTCCTCAAAAATGGATAGGACGTAATAGTGCGCTTTGCGAGTTTCCGTCCAGATCCCCAGATATTACTCCCCTGGATACACTGTATATTGCGGATTTTACTCCATATCTCTTTTTAGAACTTTTAGAAGGAAAATATTTTTCTTGTAATGAGAAATTTATCCAATCTATTGAAAAGCAACTGCGTCTATAGCCAATGGACCTTTTTGGAAGCACAATACTGATACTACTGAACTACAAAGAAGAAGGAACTCCATTGAAAAACAATGTGACCTATGCGCCTTACGGTTTATAACTTAAATTTTCACACTTTCATACTCTCAATTGGCAGTATTACAATTTTGATTCATAACAGTCCTAATGGTTTGCCATCGCAAAACCAGTGGATTAAGATTGTTGATTAAATGAACATATCTAGAGAAGAATCTTTTAATTTGAGTGTCAACTGAAACGTGCTTCTTCTGCTTTAAAGGCGTTCGACGAGAAGGAAATACTTACACATCTGACACTCTCGTGATGGGATTATTCCTCTCGTATCTAAATCTCGGATCGCGTTCTTCATCCAAATTGGAGTAGTTCTTGCTTCTAAAATATGTAAATGATTTAATAAATTTCCTTGATATGATTAAAAGACTTACCGTAACTTGAAGAAATAGAAGGCAACAGCTGCAGCAATTAGCCCTACTACCAAAATAGACAATAAAACTATTGATACAATATACGTCGTTTTCATGGGACACCCATCGTCTCCCGTTCCATCTGTATTATTTGGATTATCATTGTCTGAAACTAATAAATATTTATAGTGCAAGCCATTCCAGCTTCATGAATATCCGTGACAACTACTTTGACTTTTTTCTCACGGAATTTTTGTAATTGTCATCCTAAGCAATCTATAAGAAGTCCTAACCTTATGTTGTATAAGTAAGTTGACTGACAAAACAATTAAAAATATGACTGATAAGCTGGCTGTAGTTATAAGCGCGACACACAAATGGGAAAACAAATGTTGATAAACTAAGACAATTTCCAGCAGAATATATTGGCACATGAAATTTGAGACAGAAAATTTCTCATTCTTTACCTGATCATGTACTATTTTATTAAGATGAGTAACCTGTCGATTTCATTTCTATGCTAAAGCAGCCAAATAATTTAAACATTTCCCAATAGGCAACATCTCTATCATGGTATAAGCCAAATTTGGTATAATATAAATATCTATGTTCGAGAGACATCAGCATTGTAATATGGAGTCAATACAACACAAGCATGCTCTAGTTTACTACACATCATGTAGTAGTTGCATCATGAGAGGGACATAGCTTAATAGGAGGTAGAGAACATCAGTGGTAACCGGAACCTCCCATAGAAATGTCTCATTGGGCCTTCATTACGAGGTTGCTGGGTGTTAAATAATTTTTGGCCAAACCTGTTTTTTGTCATAACTTTGACAGGGAATGAAATAACGGATTCATATTTGGTACGGCTAATGTACTAACGAGCCCCAAGAGGTACATGTATAAAAAAAATATATCCAGGTCCGGACTCATTATAATTCATGTTTCTTCTTTGCATCAATAAAACATTACCCTGTATATATATTTTTGAAATTTCGATACGATATTCGAAAAGAGCAAGAAAAAACAAACAAAATGGCCTATTTCATTTTTTTGTTACACCTTCGTGGTTATTTAAATACGTTGTTAAATGTGCAAGAAAATGGATTACAGAACCCTGTTGAATGAGAGGCACGTGAAATAAATAGTTTTATAACTAAAATTTGCAAAAATTCTATTGAGCCTAGGTGGTCTGGGTGAATCCTAATTTCGGCACGTTTTAAAGGTCCATTTTGGTAAAAAACTGTGGTCCTAATAAGTAATCGGGTACGAAATAACAAAATTTTTAATCAATCACAGTAGGCTTGTTCAAAGAATAAAAGTGACAGATAATTTAAACCATTTAGGCTTAAGCAACCAGTTACTTTGATCAAGAAAATCATCAACATTTTATACTTAATAAAAATTGGAAAAGAGAACAAACTAAAATCTAAATAAATAAAATATTTTCCATTCAATTAACAATAAATAACAAAACAATAACTAAATGTGTTTAAAAATAAAACGTAATTGACACTAAAGTAAATTTTCAAAATGTCCTCCCCCACATTCTGTGCATTTTCTTGCGCGTTTAGAAAGGTCACCAATTGCTCGACGTATCATTTCTGGATTATTCCGTATTTCGTCGCAGGTTGTAACGATGCGCTGGATTAAATGTTGTCTACTTTCAATTTCAATGCTATAAACCTCGTTTTTTAAGTGGCCCCATAAAAAGTAATCACAAGGGTTACAATCAGGAGATCTTCGTGGCCATTCATGTGGACCCCCGCGTCCAATCTATCTATTAGGATACACATTGTTTAATTGTTCTCTTACTTGAAGGTTAAAATGTGGTGGGGCCCCATCATGCTGAAACAACATGCCTCTTATACCGATATTTTCTAACATATTCGGTAAAATGTTTTGAAGAAAATCAAAGTAAATTTCACCATTCAATCTTTCTTCAAAAAAATGTGGCCCTATCAAATGTCTATTCACAAGTCCGACCCAAACATTTACAGAAAACCTGTGTTGCGAACGGCGTTGGCGTACCGCATGTGGGTTTTCCTGTGCCCATTTATGATTATTTCGTGAATTGTTTACTCCATCCCTTGTAAATTGTGCCTCATCCGTAAATAAGGTTCTGTAAATGACTGGGCGATGGTTAGACAACCAATGACAAAATGCCAGGCGGGGGATATCGTCGCCTTGTTAAAGACGCTGTACCTGCTGGATATGATATGGATGGTAACGTTCTCTTTTTAGGGTTCTCCATACTCGCCAATGAGGAATACCAGTTGCCAAACTGATTCGTCTAGTGCTCATATTTGGGTTTTCTTGAACTACGTTTATAATATTGTTTTGTTCCTGCACGCCTTGTTGTAAAACACGCTCCACAACTGCAGAAGTAGGAAACTTTCCGTGTTGTCTTGCATACTGGAACACCGTACTAAAGGTTTTATGATTAGGGCATCGACGACCAGGAAAACGCAGCCGATATTCTCTTTCCGCCGACCTACCATTTCCATTACAGAAACCATAGATGAATATTATGTCAGCATATTCCACGTTTGTAAATTTTACTGGCATAGTTAAAATATTTTCACAAGTTTTCACTAACTAAATGCGGATTATTGACACATTAAATTACTAACAAACAATTATTCAACTGTTTAGGAGATTTCTTTTTATTATCTGTCACTTTGAACAAGCCTACTGTGATTGATTAAAAATTTTGTTATTTCATACCCGATTACTTATTAGGACCACAGTTTTTTACCAAAATGGACCTTTAAAACGTGCCGGAATTAGGATTCACCCAGACCACCTAGGCTCAATAGAATTTTTGCAAATTTTAGTTATAAAACTATTTATTTCACGTGCCTCTCATTTAATAGGGTTCTGTAATCCATTTTCTTGCACATTTAACAACGTATTTAAATAACCACGAAGGTGTAACAAAAAATGAAATAGGCCATTTTGTTTATTTTTTCTTGCTCTTTTCGAATATCGTATCGAAATTTCAAAAAGATATATACAGGGTGATGTTTTATTGATGCAAAGAAGAAACATAAATTATAGTGAGTCCGGACCTGGATATATTTTTTTTATACATGTACCTCTTGGGGCTCGTTAGTACATTAGCCGTACCAAATATGAATCCGTTATTTCATTCCCTGTCAAAGTTATGACAAAAAACAGGTTTGGCCAAAAATTATTTAACACCCTGTAACTTCGTAATGAAGGCCCAATGAGACATTTCTATGGGAGGTTCCGGTTACCACTGATGTTCTCTACCTCCTATTAAGCTATGTCCCTCTCATGATGCAACACCCTGTATATACGCATAATGTAAAATTAAAATATTTAATGATAGTATGATACATACTCATATGAAAAATCCAGAAAGTTACGAACGTTTAAATGGCAGACTGATCGATATGCGAAATTTACAAAATTTTAAATTTACCCGTTCCATTTGATAAATACATATGACTTCAGAGAGTTTCAAAATTTCACTAAGTACAAAACTAAATCCAAAATCCTGAAGCTACTTTATTAAATACGGCTTTCTTCATTTTAATACCACATTTAATGTTAATATGATTTAAATCTTACCTATGTTAATATTCGCTACAGCTGAGGATGTGTGAGTGGTTCCTCTAATTGCAACCGTTAATGTGAGTGCAATGAAAGGGTTTGCCAAGATGTCCTGCGGTAAGGATCCTTGCGCTAGCTGTAGGGAAACAACTTCATTGGAATACGATACCGTAAAGTACCTATCGTATCCAGCGTCTGAAAAAATAATAAGTCGCTGCTTTCATTTTAGGTATTAATGGAACAAATTTAAGAAATGTTATTTAAGTTGTTAGAAATAATGGAAATTATATTCGCAAAAAGGAATTGGATTTTTTTTTTTTTTAGTTATGTTGTAAAATTGTATATAAATATTGGTCTATAACAAATGTACAAACGATTAAAAAATTACAAAAAAGTAATGGTTGGTAATGCATATTTCCTCACTTCCTCACCCAAAGTTTTGTTAATGAAATTATTTTAAACTGTGGACTTTCGGAGATTGGTTCTTGGTCCCTGTTTAAAATTTATTTAGATTCACTGTCTTCAACTTTCAACCATTATCAAAGAGTCTAAAAAATGGTTTAATCTAATCTCAAAATCCTGGGGTCCTGTGGCATTTACTCTTCCACAAATACCAAAACACTTAAACAGTACACTCGAATACACTACTTGATGCACGTTTCGGTAACTATGTTACAACCAAATAACTGAATATGTAAACTCAAATAACATTTTAAATACATATCAATTGGATTTTCGTGGTAAACTTGTTTCTGTTAAACTGCAATACAGTTGGTAATTTCCGAGTGGAAGTAGTTGCTGGATAAACCAGGGGTTGCGATTTGTGTCCTTTTCATTGATCTTAAGCGAGCCTATGAATCTATTAACCGTAACGTATTAATTTAAAGGTAAAAACGTATGGATTTGATCACACTATTATAAGATGGATAGAAAGTTATATACCAAATAAATGTCAAATAACAAAAATTAATGGCAATTTATCGGAATCTAATGCAATCAACTTCGTGGTCCCCAAAGTAGTGTTCTTGACCCACTATTATAATCTTGGAAATGTGTTTCAGAAATGTAAAATCTGTTTTTTTTTTGTCGCTGACAGTCTTGTGTGTTATGAATATACAGATTTTGAAGCAATGGTCACTACTACAGAATTGGGACCTTTGACAGAAAAATTTAAAATCTTTAGACTAAAAGTCAATTAACTGAATTAAAAACTCATGTTTGTAGGTAATAATTATTTATACAATAAATTTATCAAATTAAATTGGAATAAATAATAAAGGAGTTGAGATTGTTCAAGAGATTAAATGTTTAGCTCTAATAATTGACCGGGAATTGAAATTTAAAAAATATGTAGACTATATGTATACGAGAAAATCGGAAAAAATCGACTTTTTTAGCAGGGCGTCTCCTTTTATATCGCTGTCCACGAGGTAAACAGTTTATAATTCTCTAATTTTGCCTCATTTCCTCCATTGCTGTTCAGTGGTTACGTAAGTTGTATAAATTTTAGTAAATTAAGATAATGAGATAATGCGAATAATATTTGGATGCAACAGCAGTCAACTGATGCTAAATGCTTAATGGCTTAATATAAACCAGTTTATTTACTTTTAAACTGTAACTATTATAGTTTTAATATTATTATTACTTACATGGTCGTCACTTTTTTTTTAAAGTTGAATTTTTAATGTAGTTATTAAGTCTGAGAACAGTAGAAATTTGGTAGAACTCTGTGTATTTATTTTTTCGAATGTTTTTGCTTTTTTTGTAAAAATTTAAGAAAGTGCTGGATAGCATTATATCTTTTTATTTTTTGTACTTTACTTCATAACAACTACTAAATTACAATACTTTATATATTGTTACCGGAAAAAAATGGAAAAATCTTCTACATAATAATCTAGACATATTGATAATTTATAAATCAATTAGTTAATAATTTAATGTAAATTAAAAAACATTATGAAACTGAAAATACTAGTCAATTATTATGCAGGAACATACATATGAGTCAGATTGAAAACCTCTTTTTATAAAGTTTCTTCATGTCCGTTGAATATTGGTTACTGTTCATCATAGTCAACCCACAGAATATATAGTTACCTTTGGATTTAATTCAACTTTGCCAAATTGTTTGTATTTTTTGTTTTGAAATATTATCATTTGAAATTTTACTATAGACCAATGTTTATTAATTTAAGGTGTACTGTACACTATTTAAAATTGAGTTATGATTACCATTAGAAATTGTAGCAATTATCTCGTTATCACTGCTATCCGTGATCACCTGAATAGTTTCATTTAACACCAGGAGACCTGTCCCGTCGTTGACAGTATATACACCACCATACAGTACTGTCGTAAACTCTATAGAACCAGTGTCAGCTTTACTATCATCTAAAAACAATTGTTATAAGCATTTTAGAAATATATGGAGATTGAAGAGAATGCTTACAGATAATTTCTATATTGAGTACGGCTGAAGCTTGGTTTGTAGTTCCTTTGACTCCAACTTGCAATGTCACTGGAATGAAACTGTGACTACTGAGGATACTAGTCGGTAGCTGGGTACTTAAAGATACATCGATGATTTTATTTGAGTAGGTTGCTCCAAAGTAAGTGTTATATTCTGAAAAATTAAATAAGAATAATAGTGTAAATTGAGACGGAGAAATTGATTTTGGGTGAGGTAACAAACTATATAAATCAATGAAACAAAAAAATTAACAAGTTAGAGTAGCATAGCAATCATTGCACAAATATTTCTTCTTAAAACAACCTTATAATAATAAATAATAATAATAATAATAAACGTCTTTATTACACTAAGATACAGGTATAACATACACAGTAACTTGAGTAAAGGGCGAAGTTTAGCTAGTATATCTAGCTATTCTTACACTTAACCCGTAGTAGTAACCCAATCTTGTAGGTAGGTGACCTTACCATTAGTTATGCTCACTTCCACATTCCCATCAGCCTCGTCAGTATCAACTCTTATGTCGTCATAAACTGTCAAAATACCAATTCCATCTGTTACTTCATATTTTCCATGATATAGTACATTTGAAAGCAGTATGGGTGTATAATCTTCATCATTGCCTGGAATAATTTAACATAAATCAGTTTGTTTCTCTTATCTCTGTTTTCTCTACTTGTAAATCATTAATGAAATACTTACTCTCAATTTGTACATTTAGAACGGCAGTTGAACTATCCAGTGTACCAATTATTCCAACTGTCAATAATAGTGGGATAACTGATCGCCCTCTTAACAAATTAGCAGGTATTTCTTTAGCTTTCACCGTAATTATCTTGTCTAAATAGGAAATTTCGAAATACTGCTCATAGCCAATACCTGAAAATGATTGAAATACTGTGATGCCAATGTACGATAGTAGTGCACTATCTAAACTGCTGGCCATTCGAACTTACACATAGAGAATTTTAGGCAAAATTTAAAGTTCAATATTTTCAACAGGAATGCAAATTTTTGAACGCGGCTTGCAAATTTTAAGAGCTAGTTTTTTTCGGATTAAGCTGCATGACGTATATTTATCGTAAGAACATAAGTTTATTATATACGGGGTGATCAATGAAGTCATGCAAAAAATCAAAAAGTTTGTATGAGTGAAATTTCCGCAAAAAATTTTTTTGGTCGTTGCAATATGGTTCGTTACTAAGGTAACATCAATATCTCTAGACGGTTTTGTCAGTTTTTGGATTAAGGCCCTTAGGCCTTGTACACACTACTCAACATAAAATTTGGATACCGAAATTTTTAAAATACTATAACTTGACATTGGATTGACGGTTCTTGATGATTTTTGCGGATTTGGAATCCTTATTTCACGTAGATTTTCTATGGTCTAAGCATTTTATTTGAGGGTTGAAATTTACACATTATGCCGGGTCGATAATAAACAAAAACGTAGGGTACGACGCGCTCTAAGGTTTGGCATTATTTAAGTTTTTGTAAAAATAAATTCTCACCTCAAGTTGTTTTTATTTAATGTTCCTCTCACTGTTCTGTCCGAAACTCACACCCCAGTTTGTTGTCTTAAAGAGTCATTCAGTTTTACAGAGTTCTTTGTCCACCCCAAGCCCATAATTATGATCGGGTGTAATTTCTACGCGACGCGTCAATTTCAAAGTAAGAATTGGAAAAACAAATTTGTTGCTATGCAATTAAAAACTGTTTACATTATTTTAGAAATAATCTGACACATTTCAATGTTATAATTTTGTAAAGTTTAATTAATATGAGGCGTTTAACCACGGCAGAAAAGGAAAATTGCATTCGACTTCTCAACGAAGGAATGTTAAAACAGCAAATTGCGCACATTTACAATGTCAGCCGAAAGACAATTTATAATTTGATCTGCCGCGTCGAAACTACTGGTGATCATATTTATGGGCATGGGGGTGGACATACAAAAAAAATAAACGAAATAACCGAAATAATTTTAATGAGAGAAACTATGCGGAATAGAACAAAGAACTCTAGAAAACTAAATGACTCTTTAAGACAACAAACTGGGGTGAGAGTTTCGGACAGAACAGTGAGAAGAACATTAAATAAAAACAACTTGAGGTGAGATTTTTTTTTAAAAAACAACATAATGCCAAACATTTTAAATTATAGAGCCCGTCGCAGAGCAAAATGTGTGCGGTTATTACAACACCATAGAGCGAATAGGCGGGCATGGGCAAATCGGCATGCGCATTGGAGTAATGCAGAGTGGAGCCATTGTTTATTTACTGACGAAACAAGATTTAATTTGTTTCACTCCGATGGCCGAATTTTAGTTTGGAGAAGGCCAAATCAGCGATATTTGGAGGAAAATATGGACCCTCAAGAAGCATTTGGTGGCGGAGGTGTTACAGTGTGGGGAGGTATCATAAGAAATGGTAAAACCGAGCTATTCATTACCAACCAAACCATTAAATGCTGTTGTTTATCAGGAGGAAATTTTGGAACCTATTGTTGTTCCTTTTGCTCGACATTACGGCCCAGAACTTCTATTGGTGGATGACAACGCTCAACCTCACAGAGCGCGAAGGATCACAGAGTTTTTGCAGGCACAAAACATCAATAGGATGGACTGGCCTGCAAAGTCTCCGGATGTTAATGTCATCGAACACGTTTGGTCTTATTTAAAACTTAAAGTAAGATCTCTTGATGTACCCCCTGAAACCTTAGAAACGCTCAGTGAGGCCATTCGTGAAGAATGGGAGAATATTCCACAAGATTTTATAAATAATCTTGTGGATACTCTACCAAATCGATGTCGGGAAATAATATTACGAGCAGGAGGACCAACAAAATATTAGCTTCTCTTTTTTTTAATTAATGTACCTAATTTTAATTAGGTAATTTTAATTTAAGTTTAAATTAAATTCATTTTTAGTTTTTTAGTTAATTTTTTTTTTAATTATTAAAAATTACCAGAATTAGAATTATAAATTTTTTAAGAATTGACTTTTGGCCGTTGTTAAGCAATCTTGTACATTGTAGAATATAATGTAATAAACTTTTTATTTTTTGTTTATTATCGACCCGGCATAATGTGTAAATTTCAACCCTCAAATAAAATGCTTAGACCATAGAAAATCTACGTGAAATAAGGATTCCAAATCCGCAAAAATCATCAAGAACCGTCAATCCAATGTCAAGTTATAGCATTTTAAAAATTTCGGTATCCAAATTTTATGTTGAGTAGTGTGTACAAGGCCTAAGGGCCTTAAACCAAAAACTGACAAAACCGTCTAGAGATATTGATGTTACCTTAGTAACGAACCATATTGCAACGACCAAAAAAATTTTTTGCGGAAATTTCACTCATACAAACTTTTTGATTTTTTGCATGACTTCATTGATCACCCCGTATATAATAAACTTATGTTCCTACGATAAATATACGTCATGCAGCTTAATCCGAAAGAACTAGCTCTTAAAATTTGCAAGCCGCGTTCAAAAATTTGCATTCCTGTTGAAAATATTGAACTTTAAATTTTGCCTAAAATTCTCTATGTGTAAGTTCGAGTGGCCAGCAGTTTATTATCTAACTTTTCTAATAAAAAGTTGAAACAATTTTTTTCCTTTCCCAGGTATAAATCCAACAGACATTGGTAGATTATTCAGAGTAAAACAAATACTAATGGTGTTGATAATAAAACTATTTGATTAATAATGTAAACAAGACTAATTTTAAGACGATAATCTGTCCTTAGTCCTTGTATTTCTTAATATCAAGGGATATACTTAGCCCAGTCAACGAATTTTTCAATATGGGTGTATAGACTACATGGAGGGCGACAAAATTTTTGACTTCGGGGATGGGTTTGAGGTAGTTAGAACGTAAACATCCTAAAAGTCCCCGACCCTAGGAGGTGAGCTTTGCGGAGGAGGGCTTCCGGAAGGCCCTAAATTTCAACTTTTTTTCTCGCTAATAACTCGAAAACTATTGGTCCTAGAGGAAGAATTATTCTTACTTTTTTGAAAGCTGATAAAATTTCCTGTATTTTTTAATTTCGATTAAAAGTTTCTCAATTCACAATTTTTGTCATACTCTGCACACCATAAATCTTATTTGTAAAATAAAATACAACCAAATCAAGTGAAGAGGACTAAATCGACTTAAAAAATATATATTTACATATAATTAATGGCTGAAATGATGAATTTCAAGATTATTTGCTGTAATGTGATAGGGTTATTGCTTGAAATCATACCTTCCAAGCAGAGGATGATGAAGATGTGGAAATTATGTCCACAACCATAGAAAAGTCAGTTTCCTCTTCAGTAGCTGTGATAGGCGAAGATGTGGACTTGGCAGTCCTGTTGTTGGCGAAAACCCCTCCCCAGCGTGACATATTCCTCGTAAAACCTAGCAGAGAATAAGTATGCGCAGCAATATACTCTTCACAAGAGCTGCAACAACAATAACAACAGGACTGCCAAGTCCACATGATGACTCCATAACGGTTGAAGATAGAAACTTTTAGTCGAAATTAAAAAATGTAGGAAATTTTATCAGCTTTCAAAAAGGTAAAAATTATTCTTCCTCTAGGACCCATAGTTTTCGAGTTATTAGCGAGAAACCAAAAAAAGGTTAAAATTTTAGGATGTTTACCATCTAACTACCCCAAACTCATCCACGAAGTCAAAAATTTTGCCGTCCTCCATGTAGTCTACAATAATTTGTCGATAGGACTAACTATAAAATTTTGTATTTTTCTTGTATAGATACATCTATTAATTCGTGCCATAAAAAAATATTTGGGAAAAGTACTCCCGTAAAATGCTTCGAAGTAATATTATAGAGCTTCAAGCACTGTGCCTAAATTCCTTAAGAAAGGTATTGGTTTTTGACATTTGAATTACTTTGCATACATACCTGAAGCTTTAAAACCTCTTCAGGTTGCGTCAATTAATTAAATTACTTTAGAAGGTTACTCAAATCCTTTAAAAATATTTGAAATATTTCTAAAGATGTCCTTTTCAAATTTATTCAAATCCCTTTTAGACAAGAAGTGTCAACATAAAAATTTAGGAACTAATAGAAAACAAAGTAGCTTGTATTTTTCGATTTTTGATAGTTCTGTAGTTTAAACGGTACAAAAGAAACCCTTGTGGTGAGACTCCATTATTTGTATGTCACAGCCTAGTTTCTCAGGAACTACGTATACTATCGACTTGAAATTTAGTATAGGTATAAGACTAGTTTACCAGCCTGCTCTTTCAAAAATTCCGAAAATATTTTATGTTTTTTTTTTGAGGGGGGGGGGGGTCAAATATTTTGGGTCAGAAAATAACATATTACCAACAAATTTAATCATGTGGTTGGCGAAATTACTACGAGGTTGTGTCATTATTATTATTAACTTTTATTAATTCGCGTCAAGGATTTCATCACAAAAGAGAAACAATAAAAGCTTTTACCTAATTTAACCCACAGAACACAGAAAAAAGACTCAACGACGATCTATGGAACGCAATCGTTTCGTTCTATACTCTGTGACGTCATGGAGTTGGTCATACCACGCTTCACTCATTAAAAGTCGTGTATTTCGAAAACCGCATATCGGATTCAGCTAAAACTTCCATTACCGCAAAATTTTAAGAATTACTTTGGCCACACCTGTGAAATTAACGATCCCTATTATTTAAAACACACGGAAGGATTATCAACGACTAGCTGGTGATAAATTTTCTTCAAAACCGTCTTTCCTTAGAATTGTCTGGATTTTTTACATTTGATTGATTCTAATTTCCTGAATAAAAGTCCAGTGGATATGACGTCAAATAGTATATCTTTTCAACTATTAACGTCTGGGGGAAAGGTTTAAGAAAGAAAAGTTACTTAATTGAATATAATAATGGTTTGTGAATTTTTCATAAATTTGTATCATCAAAAGATAATTCTTCCAAAAGAGTGGTGCCATGTTCCATTATGTCAATTTATTAACTAACTTAAAATTATATATCATAAGTAACCATAAATCAGTACTTACTACTGGAGATGCTGTACTCTACATTAGCATCTTCCGCTTCAGTTTCAACTCTTATTGTATCGCTGACTTGAAAACTACCATCGTCAATCTTATATATTGCATTATAAAGCGTCAGGGCAAATTCTATGTCGCGATCCTGAACAGTTGCTGGCAAATTAATAACCACAGTAGCATAGCTTTTGCTTGTATCCACCGATGCCACTATGGTCAGCGCTATGCTTATTGTGCTACTTAATATTTCTGGAGTTAACGGTTTCTTAACGGTCACTACGTACTTATCACCTTCTGGAGTTATATCAAAATATTCCGCATATTCATCATCTGAAAAGAAAAACAGATTAGGAGTACAACGGTGACAGATGAAAATTGTACTATATGTGTTTTAAATTCAACAGACAGTATATTAGATGACTATATTATCAAAGTAAATGAAATTTTAATTATAAATTCACCACTCATCTTAGACAAATATTGAGAGCCTATTATTTCTTTTATAATAAAACGTTATTCCTACATGTTTCACACAGCACCCAAAGAACATAGCAAAACTAATGTCTACTTACTTTCAAACTTAACAGTTAAACCGGTAATATCCAATTTCGATGTAACTTTAATCTCGTCATTCATTTTAACGACGTTGTTATTTCCTTCCACATCATACTCGGCTGAGTAGTGTACCTGTGAAAATATCAAATTGCCTTCGGAATTGTCTTCCGAGGAAGGTAACGACAAAATTAATGTTGAGTCCCCAATATTTTCGTTTTCCTTTTCGTTTGCTAGTAGGGTTAGAATAAGTTCAGTATTCGAGTTTAAGTCGCGGTCTGATAGAGGCTGAGTTACGCCGATGGTCCATTCTTCTTTAGATGAATCATAGTTCAATTTAAAGTAAGCGCTATATGCTGTAAAATTTTTCAATAGATTTCAATAATATAATATACAGGGATATTCACTATATATTGACCCCCCCTTTATTTCTGTTATTATTGAAAATATAAAAAAAAGTGGTACATGGCACATAGCCCGGAGAGTAGCTGTTGGTTGCAGTCTGGTTACGTTCCTTATAGTAAAATAAGGATTTTATAGAGGATTTTGCGACTAAAAATATTATGTTTTAATATTCCTCCCTCTAAAAGTACATTTGAACTATGCTAAACCCAGTCAGGCTATTTATTTTCGATTGCAACAGACACTGGACCGCTAGATGGCGCCTGCTCTTTATTTTACATGTCGCTATTGTAAAAATACCGGAATGTACCAAATGGTCAAAGGATCCTCGTGCCGGTCGTCGATCCTACAACTTGTACACGAATCTTTTTTTTTCTATTTTCAATAATAACAGAAATAATGGAGGGTCAACATATAAAGAATAACCCTATATCCATGTATATTAGTTTCTGTAAGGTTTAAGTGTTCAGTTGTGCCTTTAGTTTTTCGATTACATCGAAGAGTATTACAAAGCTGTGTGGTGTGATGTAATTTAGTTTAGTAAAACGTAGTTTCTCGATCATTCTTCTTTACATTCATTTAAAAGTTTGTGGTTGTCCAGAAGCTGTCAACATTAAAATGCAATAAAGTATATCTAGATGTGTTGAGTGTATGTAGTGTTATTTGTTTTTTAACTTAACCTTGCTGCTTTACCAAGTATGCTGTTTTACGTTAACATAATGTTTATACTCACAGTCCAAAGTAACAGAAATACTATCAAGATCTTCTTTGTTTATTATAGTGATCGCATTATCCATAGTAATGACCCCTCGGCCACCGTTGACCGAATACTGCGCGGAATAATGAGCTAGAGCAAATTTGGGTGCTAACTTAACGTGTGCTGCAGGCAAGTGCAGTAACAAGGCAGCTTGACCAATATTAGGGTTATTTCTTTCAGTGGCTGTTAATGTCAGTATAAGGTCAGCATTGTTTCTTAGAGTTAAGTCATCAAGCAGAGAATGAGTATTTAAAATCCACTTCGAGTTAACACTGTCGTATATTATTTCAAAGTTATTTCTATAGCCTGAAACATTGACGAAATAATAAATACGTAACATTAAGAATGTTTAGTGACTTACTGTCATCGAAACTAATAGTGATTGCAGTCAAGTCATTTTTATTGGTGATTAGAATAGTATCTTCCAAATCAATTGTTCCTCCATTGTCAGTTTTATATTCTCCGGTGTAATATATGCTCGAGAATTTGGGTGCTTCGTCATTATTGACTATAGGTAATGTTAATACCAAAGCGGATTCTCCAATTTCGCCAGTATTCTTGTCAGTTGCTAATAGTGTCATTACTAAGTCTATCTTGGCGTTCAAAACGGCCTCGTCCAAATTTATCAGCACGTTCATTTTCCACTGTTGACTTGGAACATCATAAATTATATTAAAGTTATCGACATAAGCTATAAATGAAAAAAACCGTCAGGATTTGAAATAAGTAAGCAACAGAGCATCACTTACGGTCTACACTGATAGAAATATCTGCCAAATTATCTCTATTTGTTATAGTCAAAGGAACATCAAATGTAACTACAGGCGTGGCACCAGAAATTGTATATTTCGCAGTATAGTAGGTCTTGGAAAACTTTGGTGATGTCTCAGAATTGAGCGGCGGTAATTTCAAATCTACTACTGTTTGATCTGTTAAACCATTCGTTACATCTATCGCCGTTATAGCGACTACTAAGTCAGTTTTAGCTAATAATATTTCATCGGAAATTTGACTTACTACGTTCATAATCCAAGCTTTGGTAACGCTATTATATTCGACGTTAAAATTAGCCGGATAGTCTAAAACCAATCAATGTATTAGCAAAATACATTGTATCTCACTATAGGTGATTCCAGTGAAAAACTTTCAAAATAATAAATTTGTTTAAGGGTTAAATAAAATGTTTTATAAGGAATTTCAAATGCATTTACACATTGGAGTCGAATACTAGAAGTTATATTTAGGGTCAGTTTCCTGAAACAATGGCCAAAGAAGATCCTAATATAACGAGAGGTACTGCGAAAGCGGTGCAAGAAGCGTCGGACGTCGATATCTCGAGTTCTACGATACTACGAAAATTGCAAGTAAACTAGATAAAAAAAAACTATAACTGGAAATTATTTTCGAACATACAGGACGAGCCAAGACGACATTACAGGACCAAGTGCCTTTTTTAAATGGAATGCTATGTATATCAGTACATTTTTTGAAGCTTCTTTCTAGGCTCTCTATTCATTCATTGCTATATTAGCATTGAATATCTCCTAACCACTTGGATGTAATGATTTTTTTTTTGTTGAAATAATGCAATCTGCAGATGAATATTAAAAAAATCACCACAGTCACAATTATGGATTTTAAGAAATACTTATGTGAATATCAGTTACGCGACATCTAATTAATGTTTTTGAATCATTTTCATTTTCTAAAAATGTACAGGGTGGCCAAAAATTATTTTTCAATTAAGAACATTATAAATTGAATTTTCTCAATTTTTTTTCAAATGGGACACTCTGTATATATGTTTCGACAATGTGATGTAGAAATGAGAAACGAACATTTTTTGTAAGTACTTCCCTAGGGCTAATTGCAATCAATTTCGTTTTGTTGAGCAATAATTACAAAATTCAAAAATAAACTTAAAAAAAAAGAGGTTTCTTGTAATAACTCAGTAGAAAACATTATAATAAATGTTCCTCATGTTACCCATTTTGATTGATACACATCTCTATGCGCTTTTGAAATGAGATTCCCACTGTTCCTAAAACTGCCGGTGTGATAGATGTAAAGGCAGTTATTCTTTCCTTCATATTTTGTACTGTTGTTGGTGTGTCTCTATAAACAATTTCCTTCACGTATTCCCATAAAAAGAAATTCATTTTTGTAAGATCTGAGGATCTAACAGGCCATTTAGTGGGCCAATTTCTTCCAATCCATTGATGACGGTAGGTATTAAGTGGTCTCTAACTACATTTAAATAATGTGGTGGAGCACCATCTTGCTGATACCACATCCTATTTCGAATTCTTTCAGGGAAATTTACCAATAATTGTGGCAGATAGTATTCCAAAAAGTGAAGATAAATAGCTCCAGTCAATGTACCATCAAAGAGATGTGGCCCTATTACACGTTCTCAAACGTCTATAGACCATCTGTGTTGGTTATCAACTTGCATAAAAAAGTGAGGATTTTCCGAAGCATAATAATGGAAATTGTGCCTATTAACCAATCCATTTTTAGGAAAAGTTGCCTCATCACTGAATAAAACAGTATTGAAGAAGTTGACATCATGTTGCATTTCACCTCTGGCCCAATTACAAAATTGTAGGCGCTTTTGAAAATCGTCATCAGATAATTCCTGGTGCATTTAAATATGATATGCATGCACCTTATTTGTTTTTAAGGTTCGATCCACAGACCGTGTACTTATTCCTACTAATGAGCTCACTTCTCTTTGTCTAACATGGGGATTCTCAACCGTTGCCAGAACCACAGAAAACTCATTTTTTTCGTTTACAACACGTTTTATTCTTTCACTTTTTTTATATTCGACATTTCCAGTTTCCAAAAATCTATCAAGAAGGTTTTGGAAGTTGCTAACATCAGGAATCCTTCGTTCAGGATAACGTTGGTGATAAATTCTATTGGCAAGTAAACAATTTCTATCTAACTCGCCCAAAACAAAAGTCATATCTACAAGGTCCGCTTTATTAAAGTTCGTATTGTAAAATTCCAAATATTTTAAATTCAATACAAATTGTAACGACCGATAAGTATGATAAATAGTCCATTGTATACGACAATTTATACCAAACTGAGGTTTTATTGCTTGTCGAATAACGAAAACAGCAAAAAAATGTACAAAAAAACATTACAGTAAAGGACCGGTTAAATACTATTTACTCATTTCAATGGATTGGAAGAAATGGCCCAACAAAGCCCCCTCATTTCAAAATTGCATAAAGACGTGTGTCAATTAAAATGGGCAATAGTCGAACACCTATTATAAATTTTTCTAATGAATTATTTGATTGAACCTCTTTTTTTAAGTTTATTGTTGAATTTGACACTTATTTATTTATAAAACGAAAATGGTTGCAATTAGCCATAGGGAAGTACTTACAAAAAATGTTCGTTTTTCATTTCTACATCGCATCTTGAAAAATATACAGGATGTTCCATTTGAAAAAATTGAGAAAATTCAATTTAAAATGTTCTTAATTGAAAAATAATTTTTGGCCACCCTGTATATTTTTAGGAAATGAAGATGATTCAAAAACATTAATTAGATGTCTCGTAACTGGTATTCATATAAGTTTTTCTTAAAATCCATAATTATGACTGTGGTGATTTTTTTAATATCTATCTGTAGATTGCATTATTTCAACAAAAAAATTCATTACATCCAAGTGGTTGGGAGATATTCAACGATAATGTAGGAATGAATAGAGCCTACAGAGAGGCTTCAAAAAATGTACTGATATACTATTGACCCACCCTATATATCGACTTGTAATGTCATTTTAAACTAAAATAGAAAATGCGCTTCCTGTTCTCTAATAGAAATGTTCCTGTGTAATGAAAAAGAAAGTAATGGGAGGTAATGTAACAAGAGTGATCGCTTTTATTTGTGGGTTATTGTTGTTGGAAGAAAAAAGGAAATTAGTTTATACTCTAACACCATGCAGCGCAAGACCTCCATGGCTTGTAGTATGCTGAGGTGTATTGTAGAATTAATGGAACGGGTGAAGCAAAATTTCGAAGGACCAGGGAACCTTTCGTTCACCAACTTTAACAATAAATAAGAGTTATAGATTTAAGAGGCCACCTTTGGTGGAAAGTAACACTTCGAAAACGTCTAAAGGCCTGGCTGTTTAACATCCACTTCTTGCTTCCAGGTACCTGGGGTTTTGTTGATAGAAATCCAAGGGGAGGAACACCACACAGCATAAAAACATCAAAGACAGCACTACAACTATTAAAAAGGAAGAAGAGCGGCAAGGCGCTTCTTTCACTATCAAAGTCTTTCTTTTAAAGCGACAAGGCGCGTGTTTTTACCACAAAAGCCAAATCAATTCTTCTCGATATTTTACGTGTGTCTCAACTCCCGAATTTTGCCGTACATGCTCACTTAAGTCACGCGTTGATTGGCCCATAAAGTTTTTCAACGAAAGGTAGTAAAATGACAATACTTTTAAAAACCGCGAGAACGGAACAACAAGTTAAACATACATAGTAATCATTTCTAGAGAATAATTGAGAAATTCTAATATGTATGTTATTATACAATAAAAAATAATTTTCCAAAGTCTTCTAACAAAACCGATATTGAACTTGGACGCACTATTGGGATATTTTCCTTAACTTACTACAACAGTGTGGAATAGATTTTAAAATAAATTAAAATATATTTTGAAAGTTTTATACTGGTGTCGTTATGACAAAACAACCTATACATTGAAATTAAAAGTATATTTAATAATAGTTATTGTATATTACTTACTGTCTACAGTAATAGAAATTTTCGATAAATCTGATTTGCTAGTTATATGTATAGCATCAGTAAACTCAACGATTGCTTGTCCATTACTAATTTTATAGTCAGCTGAGTAGATTGGTCTGGAGAATATTGGCGGTGTTTCAACAGTAGCGAGAGGAAGATTCAAAACTAAAGCCGAATAGCCTTTAGAGTCTTTGCCATTTTCTGTCGCAATCAAAGACATGACGAGTTCGGTATTTCCATTCAGGACAGAATTATCAAGAGGATTTTTTATTGTTATGTACCATTTATTTGAAATTAAATCTATTTCAAAATTACTTGTATACTCTGAAAAACGAAATTAATTAAATTTGTATTTCTCTGTAAAATATGTTCATCATTCACAAACTCCATTCGCTTTATTAAAAAAGGGAACATCTTGATAGAATTATCGTAAAACATATCTGCTTAATGTTTAGTCGGCGATAAAAAAAGACATAAGTTATACAGTATACTTGAAACGACATAGTTTTAATCATTTCTGATTTTAACTTGGTAATCTGATAGAAAATGATCAAATGAGATGAAGTTACGGTGATGATTAATAAAGTTTCTCTACTTTGTTTCTTCTGTTATTTCTGCACGAAATTCTACATGAACTAAGAACTTCTCAACTTTCAACAGAAACTTCGAGGTAAAAATTGTGGATCGAAGGAATAAAAAGAGGACGACTACAGCAAAAAGCATGGGGAAATTACCAATTATCCCTTAGCCCACCAGATACGCATACATATTAAATGATTCTGAACTACCTTCAGGAGTGTTCTGTTCAGCATTATTAATAGCTAATATTACTTACTGTCCAATGTTATAGTTACTGTTCTTGGATCATTGACATTCTTAAAGGCAATAGGAATCTCGAGTTGAATATTTGGGTTTCCGCTTTCTGGATAGTCAACTATATAATATGCATCAGCAAAGACAGGAGATGTTTCAACTGCATTTGCTGGTAGATCTATAACTAATGCTGAATATCCTTCGTTTTCATTGCCAGCTTCCCTAGCAGTCATTGTTATGACAAGTTCTGCATTTTTACTTAAAACGGTATCGTCTAGGTTATTTTTTACGTTTATATACCACCTATCTGTACCTCTATCGTATATAATTTCAAATTTATCCGAATAATCTAAAAAAGTAATGCAAAATTGTTATTAATGAGACTTTAAACACAGATACACTGTTTGTACTTACTGTCCAAACTTATCGTTACAATTGTTGGATCTACATTTTTAAATGTTAAGGGATCTTCAAATTCTATAATTCCTTTATTAATTTTTGAGTAATCTGCTAAGTAATACGCTTCCGAAAATTTCGGAGCTATGACTATATTCGTTGATGGTAGTTTTAAGACTAGAGCTGAATGGCCTTCATTCGTGGTTCCGGTTTGGCTTGCCGTCATGGTCATGACAATTTCACTATTCCTCGTTAAAACAGTTTCGTTGAGTTTATTTTTCAACAGTAGATACCATTTTCTGGAGCCATATGTGACATCAAAATTATCGGAATATTCTGAAAAATCATGTACTCAATTGTAATACACATATGGCTAATAAAAGATATGTAGTTTTTGCAGTGTGTTGACGTTTCTTCGTTCCCTAAGGAAAATGTGTTTTGTTGTGTACAATGTTGTGGTGTGATTGACGTATTCTTCTACTTACTGTCCAAGGTTATTCTTACAGTGGCTGGACTGGCTACATTTAAGAATGCTATAGCGGTGTCAAATGGAATAATACCAGTGCCATCTTCTACATACGTAGCTTCATAGTGCACTTGAGAAAATATGGGGCCAGCTTCTTCAGTAACAGCTGGTAGTTTCAAAACTAGTGCAGATTCTCCTTGATTATCGTTTCCAGTTTCAGTTGCAATCATAGTTATAACAAGTTCTGCATTTCTACTCAATACAGTGTTGTCCAGTCCGCTATTTACATTTATATACCACCTAGCCGTGTTTGTATCATATCTAATATCAAAATTATTTGAATAATCTAAAAACAACAGACAACAAATATAAGCTGAAGGAAACTACAGAATTGTAATTAATTGCTCGTAATTCTCTACTTACAATCTAAACGTATTGTTATCGCTGATGGATTGTCTACGTTGACAAAAGTTATGGGCTTTTCAAATTCTATAATTCTTCCAGAGATTTTCGAGTAATCAGCAGAATAATACGCTTCTGAAAATTTAGGAGCTGTGGCGCTTTGTGCCGAAGGCAGTTTGATAACTAGGGCAGAATGTCCTTCATTCTTATTATCGGTTACAGTTGCAGACATAGTGGTAGTAATTTCTGTATTTCTGGCCAAGATGCTTGCATCGAGATTAGTTTTTATGCTTATATACCATCTACTAGAGGCGTACGCAATATTAAAATAGTTCGAATAATCTAAAAATAGATGTCTAGATAGAATCGAAATTGCTGATTTTTGTACTGTTTCTTGTGTAATTTTAACTCTCTGATGAAGAGCACAATATTGTGTGTATAAAATGTATTTCTATTGACATGCGATACTCTTTAACTTACTATCCAAATCTATTGTTAAAGTTGTTGGATCATCAACATTTAGGAATATAATAGGGTTTTTGAATTCAATAACTCCCGTGTCTTCTGTGTATTCAACTTCGTAATATGCCTCCGAAAATATAGGAGCTACTTCATCGGTAACTGGTGGCAACTTCAAGACTAGAGCAGCTTCTCCTTCACTGTCGTTTCCAGTTTCAGTTGCAATCATAGTTAGGACAAGTTCTGCATTTTTATTTAATACGCCACTGTCCAGTCTACTATTTATATTTATATACCACCTAGCTGAGTTTGTGTCATATGTAATAGCAAAATTTTCAGAATAAGCTAAAAAAAATATCGATGGATACTTATGTTTATGGTTCGGAACAAAATAAATAATTGATCTGGAGGTTGGTTGTGGCATTTTTCAATTATTTGGGGAAATTTTCTGCTACGTGTATCATCTTTTCTAAATAAAGTTCAAGTAACTAACAGGTTTACCCATTAAGTTCAAAAGTACTATGATTTGCTAAATAATTCATTATTCCAGTTCACAAAGTCAAACTACAATATAAAAGTCTTTCAGACAGTTAAATTCACAGAAAACCACAATTTTTCGCAAAAAATTCAGAGAGAATTCGCATAACACCGATAATTCACAAATAGTCCAAATTCATCAACAATATCATTCAAACTTTCCAATTAACTGATTTACCGCTGAAACGTTACAAATTACTTCCCTAAAAGATACAGTCCGCACACTATCTCGATTCATATCAAAACTACTTTCCACACCCCTAATCAGAATATTATTCGCTTCCATAAAATTTTCATAAATTATTTTTCTCCTTAGTTCAACTCCTAATTCAATTTTACATTCGTACATCAAAATACATTCACATTCCCAATGTTGCAGTCATCAAAACTTACTTCCCGAAATGCTGGCCTTGTCGACGTCAAAATTTATTTCCATTTCGTTTCAATGCAGACCTATGGGAACATTCTTATATGATATCAACTGTTATAGTACTTTAACTTTAAAAAATCCTAAAAATCACTTTTCAATCTAATCTTTCATCCCAAGCAATCAAACTATGAAAAAAAAGCAATGTTCAATTTTATTTGGCAAAAAAACACATTTTTCTAAAACAAATTCTGAAAAAATTCTCAAATAATTATAATCCGTCAACAAATTCATAAAAAGTTTCAAACATAGATTTTACAGCCCCGAGGTTATAAAATAATAACATAAAAAATACCGCCCTTGTATACTCAAAGTTTACCTTCAATATACTCTCCAAATAGCCGGTCAGAATATTTTTAATTCCCTTCAAAAATTTTTTACTTTCTCGTCGCTCCCCGTATATAATATCCGCAATCTTATTTTCATGAGCTATATTTTCTCATTGCCTCCCGTATACAACATTCCAGTCTTTCTAAATTTTTTGTTAATTTTTATTATTCTTACTTTCTCATCGTCCCCCGTATGCAACATCTGTAACCTTTCTCAATGCTTAAAACATAGTTTCCGTTACCTTCGTTCAGCCTGCCGGCATCGGCACTCAAATTGTATCCGCTTTAATTATATATAATACGTGCGTGGCTTTAACGCTACATTAAGGGGTACCGAAATGTTCTCAATTTATCAATATAAAAACCTTCAATAACTTTTTAACCCAAATCAATTCAAACATAAATCTTATATTAAAAAAAATCGTCTTTTTATGCCCAACACGTTCATATAGGTTTCCTTTCAAAATTTCAAATTTTTTACAGTATTGCACAATATTGCGCAATATGACGCAGCTATGAGTCATCCTCGCCCGCACGGAGCGATATCCAGACTTTTCTAGACCTAAGACGGGGGTAAAAACGGTCGTGCGAGACTCGCAGGGCGCGAAAAACGCAACAGTTCCTAATCATATAAAAATGTTGTAAAGTATCGCGAGTGAAATAACTTCTTTTTAAACTGAATAGTGTTTAAAATTGTAATTAGTGATCATACTAGAATCTCCGGAGATTTCTAAAATAACTTTTTTAGATTTTAAAAAAGTCATAATCTTAATTTCTAACTCATCGCGCATTCATCTTAAAAGTGAAACTTTTTCAAATCTGCCTTCGTGCAACAAATCTAGTGAATTTTTTCATACTTTTAAACAAAACCTGTCTCAGCGCACTAATCTAACTTTAAACTAAAACCTGCCTCCTCCGCGCATTAACTTTAAGTGATTTTTAACCCAATCTACGATACCAAATAATTTTTCCAAAAGCCAGAATTCTTACTGTTGAATAGTTACTATTTTAGTACTGTACAGAAATCGAAATAAATTGTTAAAAAATAATTTGTAAAAAGTTTTTTCATTAATCTAAATCAAATCAGTCATTCCATTAAAACCAAGTGCTACTCAATAATTCACCATATACAGGGTGATCAAGAAGTGTCTACAAAAAACAAAAAATTACAAATTTCCAAATAAATTAATCAGATCTAGATATTCAAAAACAGTTCTACTTCAGAAAACCATTTACAGGGTGCTGTAATTTCACCTGACAAAAAACTAAAAATTAAGCCAAAGTGATTTTTGACTTTCCAATCGAAGTATCTAAAGCATCAAACACTTAATATACAGGGTGTTGGTTTCCACCCGGACACATTTAATAATAAAGTGATAAACAAAAACTTTTAAAATTACAGTCAGTGCGAAATAAACTACAGGAAGTTATACAGAGCGTAGCTTTTGACCCTGTCCAACATATTCAAGTGCAACCGCCCCACCTTCTCAAAATCTGCAAACAAACTGCATCGACAGCCTCAGGAGTCTCAAGCTAAATTTTACAAATAAAAATCTATTGTTTTTTCAACCAAAAGAGGCTGGATAGTGTTCACAACATAGTTTAAATGACTTCCAAAACAACTTTACGAGACCGGTTCAACATTTAGTCAGTTCATATTTCAAGGAGCAGATTAGATTCAAACTTCGTTCTTATATCAAAAAATTTCATTTTTTACTAGCGTATTTGTCTTATATTTTTCTTTCCCGAATATTTACAATTTCTTACTAATTATTTAATATTACGCAATCGAGCCCAAATGAATGTCGGGGAACCTTTCCAGACCAGTGCGAGCTTAAATCCTCAACGAACCATATAAAAGACCGAGCATGACGAGGTCAAGCTAAGTCAGTTTCTGGTGTCCCCACTAAGTGTTTTATATGTTCGCGAGTTTATAGTAGTTGATAGAAATAAAAGTGTTTTAATTGTAATAAGTAATATACCAGTAACTCTGTGCGGGTTGTTAAAGTTTTTGAAGTCTTCGAGACTCTTAAATAAAAGATTTAGTAATTCGTGAGGATCTTAAGTGAATTTAATACCGACTGTCTAGTTAAGCTTGCCTACTTCGACCAACACGAATTTCCGAATTAACCGAGCCACTGTGACTGCATCGTTGGCTTACCAAGTAAAAAAGCTGTAATAAATTCTGCTGTCGTGCATAATAAGATAAGTGAACTTTTTCAGACTTAAGTTAATAATTCAAAAATAAAATCTAATCATCCGGAATTCCAGTTGTCGAAAAGTTACCACTGTCACAGATCTTTTTAATTTTAAATATTTAATCTAAATTCGTTTTACGAACTCTGTTGATTTACTATAAATAAGTATTTTAATTCGTTCTAAAAAAAAGTGTTGTTAATTCAAGAAAAGCATTATAGGCTGAAGATTTTGACTCTGGCATAGACAATAAATTAAACCAAAGTGCTAATTGGTCTCAAATAATAAAATAAAAATGTACCAAAGCTCAAAAGGATGTACAGGGTGTAGCATTTGGTCCATTCCAACTTTTTAAGAACTTTCCCCCTTGACCTTCTCAAACTCAAAATTAAGTACACGAGTGGCTTCCGGAGTCTCAACCAAAGCTCTACAGACCAAATTTTGGTATTTTTCAAATCATCGGAAGGAAGGCCGTGTCCTCGCCTCACTGCGACTTGTACATCATATGCGCGGAAATTATGCAATCTTAGGAGGTTTGTGTAGTGGATATACCATCCTTCGGAGGGGATGTAAGGCCGTCGGTCCCTTGTGTGTTAAATGTTAGGCAAGTAAAAGATCCCTACTTTTCAAAAGAAAAGGAATTCGGCAAAATTCCTGGTTGGGGGTAGCTCGTCTACAGGCGTCGGTATTAGGCCTCAGTAGCGGAAATAGGTCGACGTTAAATAAATGTTTAATACAAACCAGATTTACCCAGTGAATTACTGAGAAATAACTTCAACGTTCACTACCGAGTCAAATATCTTCAGTTTGGTTTTTGCTGACTTCTACAAGTACGTACCACAGTTTCGATTTGTATGTGCTATATTATATATATTATATGAAAAATCTAGAGGCGTAGAATATTAATATAGTAGATAATTGTATTATTTGGTAAATTGGATTTTCAGAAGAGGATACACGTAGCAGAAAATGTTTAAAAAAGCTTAACGGGGTGTTAGTCTTTACGTGAATACGTCTTACTAGGAGGAGTTTTTCTATCATGTAATTGGTAAATTTATTTCCACCGGATAATGCATTCGCTTACAAAGCCTGTTTAAAAATAATTTTATGATGCAATCCAGGTACCCAAGGCGTCAGGGTTTTTTGTTATAAAAATTCCTAAAGGAGCTTTTTTTTTATTGTAAGGCATATTCACGTCAAAAATAAATGTATAACCTTCGTAACAAAATACAAAGATACTCCTTAATTTTTGTTACATGCTTCTTTCTTACTTACAATCCAAACGTATTTTTACTGCTGCTGCATCTTCGATATTCACAAATGTTACAGGACTTTCGAATTCTATAACACCTGCTGATATTTTCGAGTAATCAGCTAAATAATAAGCTTCTGAAAATTTAGGCGCTTTTAGACTGTTTGCTGACGGTAGTTTTAAGACCAGAGCCGAATAGCCTACATTTCCAGTAGCAGTTTCAGTAGCAGTCATAGTCATAACAATTTCTGCATTTTTCGCCAAAAGACTTGCGTCAAGAGTAGTTTTTAATTTTATATACCAACTACTGGCGCCGTAGATAATATCAAAGTTTGTTGAATAACCTGAAAATAGTCGATCAATTGTAATGGTTTGTTAGATTGTGGGCAGCAACGTGTTATTTAAAATATTTATCAGTTTATATAAAAAATAAGTGAGTTGTTCCTTAGATATACCGAAGTTTCTTCTACTTACTGTCCAAATTTATTGTTACACTCGTTGGATCATCCACATTTAAAAAGATGATGGCGTTTTCGAATTCTATAATTCCTGTCACATCTTCTACATATTCGGCTTCGTAATATGCCTCTGAAAATACAAGCCCTTCTACATCAGTAATGGTAGGTAATTTCAAAACTAACGCAGCTTCCCCTTTATTATTATTTCCATTTTCAGTTGCGATCATAGTAATGACAAGTTCTGCATTTTTAGTTAATACACTATTGTCTAGTCTATCATTTATATTTATATACCACCTGGCTGTATTTGTATTGTAGGTAATTTCAAAATTATTTGAATAATCTAAAAATAAACAGGTGCCGATATTTATGTTTTGTGGGAACTAGCGTAATGAATTTTACTTAAAATATAAATACCAAAATAATGTTTTCCATCTACTTACAATCCAAACCTATTTTTACCGTTGTCGGATCATCAATATTCAGAAATTGGATTGGAGATTCGAATTCTAAAATTCCAGCAGTAATTTTGGAGTAATCGGCTACATAATATGCCTCTGAGAATTTAGGAGCTGTTACGCTTTTTCCTGAAGGTAGCTTTAATACTAAGGCCGAGTAGCCTTCATTTGCATTGCCGGTTGCAGTTGCAATCATAGTGATAGCAATTTCCGTATTTCTCAGTAGAACGCTCCTCTCAAGATTAGCTTTTAAACGTATGTACCATCTATTGGCGCCATAGATAATATCAAAGTTGTCTGAATATCCTAAAAAATGGTGCAATCAGTTTTTTGTTCTACCAATATCAACATCGTGTTGTGTAGTACTTTATTTATTACTGTGACAAATAAGTTTTTATATATGTGTACTAGATTTTCATTGAAATTGTAGCGATTTTTTCTTGTACTTACTGGCCAAATGTATTTTTACAGTTGTTGGGTCGTCTACATTCAAAAAGGCTACAGCACTCTCAAATTCTATAATCCCTACCCCATCATCTTTGTACTCAGCTTCGTAGTATGCTTCTGAAAATATAGGACCTGTATCTTCAGTAACGGTTGGTAGTTTCAAAACTAGAGCCGATTCTCCTTTATTGTCGTTACCGGGTTCAGTCGCAATCATAGTGATTACAAGTTCTGTATTTCTATTTATGACGCTGTTGTCTAGTATATCATTTACATTTATATACCACCTAGATGTGTCACTATCATATTCAATTTCGAAATTATTTGAATAGTCTAAAAAATAACATTGGGTTTATTCAAAGGTTATACTAGAGTCAATCGAATGTAAAATTGTCTGGAAAGATGTAAAAGGGTAAATAAAATTCAGTTTTCCAAACAATTCCCTTGATAATCTCAAGGTTGACTCCACCACTACTATACGTTTTTGTTACGATTGATCATTTTGTGTATATCTTTATTTTACTTACAATCCAAACTAATTTTTAGTGTTGCTGGATCTTCTACGTTCAAAAATGTTATGGGCTGTTCAAACTCAATAATTCCTCTGGTAATTTTTGAGTAATCTGCTAAATAATATGCTTCTGAAAATTTAGGAGCTGTAGCACTATTTGCCGAGGGCAGTTTTAAAACAAGTGCTGAATGACCTTTATTTTGGTTTCCAGCTGCAATTGCAGTCATAGTCATCACAATTTCAGTATTTTTCAATAAAACACTTCTATCGAGGTTAGTGTTTAATTTAATTAACCATCGGTTGGAGCCATACAGAATGTCAAAATTACTTGAATATGCTAAAAAAATAATATAGTCATATATTGTTATTACTGTGTTATGTAATGAAGCTGAAGTGTTTTCATTCCGTCCCAGGAAAGGCGTTTGGCTGTGTGTGCATCAAGTTTTTGTTGGAGTGTTATCAATATGATCTCTTTTCTACTTACTATCTACGCTAATTGTTACAGTAGTTGGATCGTCTACATTTAAGAATGTCACAGCGCTTTCAAATTCAATAATTCCTATCCCATCATCTTTATATTCAGCTTCATAGTATGCTTCTGAAAATATAGGACCGATTTCTTCAACAACCGTAGGTAGTTTCAATACTAGAGCCGATTCTCCTACGTTATCGTTTCCGGCTTTTGTGGCAACCATAGTCATAACAAGTTCCGCATTTTTATTCAGTATGTTACTGTCCAAGTTAGTATTTACTTGTATATACCACCTAGCTGTATCTGTATCATATCTAATTTCAAAGTTATCTAAGTAATCTAAAAAATAATAGTAGTTGGTAAAAGTTTGATAGTACAACAGCGGTTTCGGTTTATATTTTAAAAAGTAAAATGAAACAAATGTGTTCAACTTTATATTTTACTTACAATCCAAACTGACAGATACTGTTGTTGGATCTTCTACGTTCAAAAATGTAACAGGTTTCTCAAATTCTACAATTCCTCTTGAAATTTTGGAGTAATCAGCTAAATAATATGCTTCCGAAAACTTGGGAGCTGTTACGCTATTCGCTGAAGGTAGTCTTAAGACTAGAGCTGAATAGCCTTCATTTTTATTTCCACTTGCAATTGCAATCATAGTCATCACAATTTCTACATTTTTCGTTAAAACATTGCTGTCAAGGTTAGTCTTTAATCGTATAAGCCATCTATTCGAGCCATATATAATATCGAAATTATCTGAATTAGCTGAAAATAATACGGTAAAATGTAATATTGTTTTTGTGTTGTGCGGTTATGAGTTATCATCACTTCCTGTGAAAGACGTGTATTGGTTGTGTGTGATTAACGCTGTTCTTCTACTTACTGTCTAAATTTATGGTTACTGTTGTAGGATCGTCTACATTCAAGAACGCTACAGGGCTGTCAAATTCGATAAATCCATTTCCACGTTCTGTGTATTCAGCTTCGTAGTGTGCTTCTGAAAATATAGGACCTGCTTCATCAGTAACAGCAGGTAGTTTTAAAACTAGTGCCGATTCTCCTTGTTCATCGTTCCCAGACTCAATTGCAATCATAGTCATGATAAGTTCTGAAGTTTTAGTTAATTCGCTGTTATCGAGTCTGTTATTTACATTTATATACCACCTAGTCGTGCGTGCATCGTATGTAATTTGAAAGTTTTCCGTATAATCTAAAAAAGTTTCGGGTATTTATGTTTAACGATAAGGAATGGGAGTGGAGAGACTTACAATCCAAACTTATTTCCACCGTTGCTGGGTCATTTACGTTCAAAAATTCTATGGGATTTTCAAATTCTATAACTCCCCTTGTAATTTTTGCATAATCAGCTACATAATATGCTTCTGAAAATTTAGGTGCTGTAAGGCTGTTTGCTGCAGGTAGTTTTAAAATTAGAGCTGAATAACCCTCATTCTTGGTTCCAGCTTCAGTTGCTGTCATAGTTACGACAATTTCTGCGTTTTTCGATAAAACGCTTTCATCAAGGTTGGTCTTTAGTTTTATGACCCATCTATTCGACCCATACATAATATCGAAATAGTTAGAATAATCTGAAAAATAACAACATTTTGCTAATATAAAATTGTTGGATGTTTTTTTGTGTGAGTTGTCTATTTCCTTCTCTCTACTATTGTGTGTATTCATCATTTGATTGATATGTGATGCTTTCTACTTACTATCCAGGCTTATTGTTACAGTTGTGGGGTTATCCACGTTTAAAAATGATACTGCACTCTCAAATTCAATATATCCAGTACCATCTTCTACATATCGAGCTTCATAATATGCCTGTGAAAATATGGGGCCTGCGTCATTATTCACCGTCGGTAATTTCAAAACAAGAGCTGTTTTTCCATTATTATTATTTCCAGTTTCGGTTGCAATCATTGTCATGACAAGTTCCGCATTTCTATTTAAAACACTACTTTGAAGACTATCAGTTATAGATATGTACCATCTATTAGAGCCGTAAAGAATTTTAAAGTTTTCCGAATAACCTATAAAATCAAAAGATGTATTTATTGTCTTGGAAAGTGCCGGCAATTTATTGTAGTGTGCAAGCTGTATATTATAGCACTAAAAGTTAGTTATTTCTAGATTACGCCAAGTTGGTTTTAGCGGAGTATGTGTTAATGCACGGTGTCAAAGTCTTGTGTCTGTATCAAGATTTGAAACTCATGTAAAAGATTTTGTATAATAAATTTTCAACTTTACAGTGTCGCTGCATAGTTTAAAGTGGCAAGAAATATATGCGTGATGTGTATTTTTTTCTTTTCGAGCGAGGAATGTTGCTTGTGAAGTGTATTGTACTTACTGTCCAAACTTATAGTTAAACTTGCAGGACTATCTACATTTAAGAGTGAAATGGGGGTTTCAAATTCGATAATGCCAGTTCCAACTTCTGGATAAGTCGCTACATAATATGCTTCTGAAAATGTGGGTATTAGCCCATTCGTGGTCGTTGGTAATTTCAAAACTAGAGCTGACTCTCCTCGCTTCTGGTTTCCTGCTTCTGTTGCAGTCAAGGTCATAACGAGTTCAACATTTTGGCGCAGAACTGTATCATTAAGGGCACTTTTTATGTTTATGAAGAATTTATTTGTATCGTATATTACTTCGAAATTGGTTACGTATTCTAAAATAATTTAAATTATGTCAATATCTTAAAAGCGGAATTGTAGATCCAAAATGATTGACTGGTAAAAATTCAACATAGATTTTCGAATTTAAATAAACATTGTTTAAAAATATTAAACACACAGAGAAATGCAGCATACAAGTACAGCATCTATGTGCGATTTGCAATTGCTTAGAAGAATTTGTTAATATATTAGTAACATCTCACTGTATTTTCAATGTGTGCTCGATTTCAGTATAACAATGAACTGGATCGCTTTTATATTTTAGTATTTGGTGTTTACTTTTTCGTTTTAACCCTTCAAATCTATTTAAATAAAATTGCACTGATTCAATCGCTAGGATATTGGTTATTTAGTCAATCATTTTCGACCTTTAAAATTTGTGTCGTGTATTTTGTTATCAGAGTTTTAACGTAACAGGATCTGTAGTGAATAAAATTGTATGTAGTTCATTAAGTTGCAAATGTATAATGTATAACTTTTGTTTGATGTTCCGTTTAATAAGTGTTGTACCTACTTGAGGTTTAATCTACTTACTGTCTAACGTTATACTTATTCTTGCGGGTTCATCTACGTTTAGGAATGAAATAGCGTTTGTAAAGTCTATAGTGCCAAATCCATTTTCTGGGTAGTTCGCTATATAATATGCATCTGAAAATTTAGGTGCTGTTCCATACGTAGCCGTTGGTAGTTTCAAGACTAAAGCTGATTCCCCTTCATTTGTATTCCCCCTTTCAGTCGCAAAAATGGTCATGACCAGTTCTACATTTTTGTGCAAAACCGTATAGTCAAGGCTATTCTTTATGTTGATATGCCATTTATTTGATTGATACACAATATCAAAATAGCTTGCGTAATCTAAAATAGTTAATATTAAATATGTATGCGTGTATGTGTATGGCCATGTTCCTAAAGTATCTTAAACATAAATTAAAGGATTTTTTCGTATTTTTTTTGTTTTAATAGATAAAATTTAATGTACGATGTTTTCTACTTACTGTCCAAAGTTAATGTTACACTTGAGGGATCGGCTACGTTTAAGAACGAGATGTCGGTAACAAATTCAATAATGCCAGTTCCAGTTTCTGGATACTCCGCTATGTAATACGCTTCTGAAAATTTAGGGGCAGCTCCATCTGTGGACGCTGGCAATTTTAAAACTAATGCCGATTCGCCTTGATTTGTGTTTCCACTCTCAGTCGCTATCAAGGTTATGACGAGGTCTACATTTCGGTATAAATCCGTATCGTCAAGACTTTTTATTATATTTATGTACCATCTATTTGTGTCATATATAATTTCGAAATTGGTTGCATAATCTGAAATGATGAGGTTTTGGCTAATTTCAGTCTTTTATTTGTTTAAAGTGTTGCAGTGATCTCGTGTGTTTGATGATAAAGTAATTACTCATCTGTTAACTGTGATACAAAGATATGTTAAAACTAAATCTCTATACTATGAAGAATATGGCAGTAAATTGCTGTGAAGATTATTTTCGAAAGAATTTGTAATTTAGAATCACCTCAAATCAAAAACTAAACTAAGCCAATGATCTAATTTTTTTTAAATGACACGCTTCAGCTGCGTATTTTTTAAAATAAATTCCTTTTTTTATTGCAAACAAACGAACAAATGTTTAAAATTTTGAAGAAATATCAGAATAAACCTCGCGGAATATGTATCTTATAGAACTGGTGTTGAAACCATATTACCTTTTTGATATATCCCCGAAACTTATATTTAGGTCTTTTTAACTTATTAACAAATTTTTTGCATTCATCATAATCCTAATATATGAAAAATGTTTTAAAAAATGAGGAATACCCTGTATATGTCATTTGTGTCATTTAAAGTAGTATTCGGATTTTATTAAAAAATTTTGATTTCTGTTTTTTTTTTGTTATAAACATGCTGATTAAAGTATAAATAGTGAACATAATTTTGTATTCAATGATTGTGTTGTGTGCGTATTATAAATATTCTAATAATTTACTTACTATCCAGATTTATCTGTATCGTGTTTGGATCATTCACATTTAAGAATTCTATGGGATTTTGAAATTCAATTGCTCCAGTTCCACTTGCCGGATACTCTGCCAGGTAATAAGCATCCAAGAATATTGGTCCTTGTTTTTCATCGGGTAAATCCAGAACGAGGACGGATTGACCTACGTTTTTGTTACCGGTTTCTGTTGCTGTTAAAGTAAGGACCAGTTCTCCATATTCACTTACAATAGGAAAATCGGGCAGAATTTTTGTGACTATCCACTTATTGGAGCTGTATGTGATGTCGAAATATTCCGCGAAACCTAAAAAACGAAAACATGTTCTTTTCTCCCAATCGTTTGTACATATGTATATGTTACTGTGTCTCTTTGGTATTTATTGTAACTGCAGATGTCAGTGCATGTGTGTTTCACTTTTGTTCTACTTACTACTTAAATGTCTTTCAAAAGCTAAAAGTCTTCTCTCCTATAAGATATCAGCTAGTTCTGTACATATGTTGTCTCACCTTTTTAAACACGTTCATTTTCTGTGTATGTCTGTGTTTCGTTGTTCGTGAGTAGCATCCCATGGTATCTAAGTTCTCCCTATATCCCTCACATGATGAAAGAGTGAAAAAACCCGTAACCTTGACATCCAAGAAATTAAGGTATGTACTATGCTTTCGAATTGAGGAGTGCAATCAGACATTTTTTATTTTATATTTTTCTCTTCTTCCCATGCTGTTGTTTTGTCTATTACACAATACGTAAGACAGAAAATGTGTGGATGCGTAATTCCAAGGTCTCTCACAATAACATCAAATTATAAAATCTGGCGTGCCCTAAAGTCCCCTTCTGAACCCGCTGCTGCTTATCAGCGACATATTTAAATGCTTTTGCTTCTATGTGGTCACATATGAGTGTGGATAGTTCGCCGTCTTGCGTTAATGAAAACCTTCAAGTAAATATGAACAAAGTTCTTGTGATGAGATAAAGAAAATTAATAACCATAGTGAAAATTTCTGCCTCTGGCATAGTCACTTTTAAACCAAAATATATCTTGATCGTATTGCCGGCTAATCCCCTACCAGTCATGCCAATTTTAGTGCTTCTTTCATCTAACTGATCCTTTGTTCTACCATTACCATTCGTAGTTTTGTTTACAGCTCACATGGTGTGTGTATATGATTATCTTACATGAAACTGTGTGGCTGGGTTATTGAGTAACATGTGTGTGTATGTTTGTGTTGTGTTTTATTCTACTTACTGTCTAAAGTTATTGCTACATTTGCAGGATCTTTAATGTTGGCAATGTTAATGTCTGCATTCAATTCAATAACTCCTATTCCACTATCGGGATAATGTCCTAGGTAGTAGGCCTCCGAAAATATTGGCGCTTCTTCTGTGGTCCAACTGATATCAAGTATCGCGTGCCCCTTATTAGCATTATCTTGCTCTTCTGCTGTCATTGTTATGATTAAATCATTTCTAGATAGTAAAATATTCTCCGGTAACGGTGATAATACTTTTAACTCCCATTTATGTTCTATGGTATCATAAGTAACCTCAAAATTGGTATTGTACGCTGGAAATTACGGAATATTAGCTACCCACAGATTATTAATTATTGAAATTATACTCACACTCCAATGAAATTTTAATATTCTCTTGATTATCTCTGTTGCTTATAAAAATGTCATGATCAGGTGCTAGAATGGAGCCGACGTCATTATCTGTGTACTCAACTAGGTAAATTATTTCAGAAAGTGTTGGTGCGTCTGTCTTTATATTTGGTAAATATATCGATACAACAGATTGAGCCACATCCCCATATGAATCGGTTGCCGTCAGAATTATGTCGATCAGTTCTTCAGCATTTAATGTGTCACTTGGAAGTGGTACGCTCACTCCTATAGAATACTTATTACTTTGACTATTGTAAATTATGCGAAAATTGTCCTTATAAGCTGCAATATAATTGTAAATAAATATCAAGAAGGGACTTGTTTTAATTTACTTACTGCCCGTAACCGTAATAGTCACGTCTGATACATCAGTTGTAAAACTTATGGGATTAGTATCATCTACAGTGACAGTGTTATCGCTATTGTATTCAGCAATATATAAGGCATCCGTGAAGAGCAGTTCATGCTCTGGTAGCGACAATATAACGGCAGCTGTGTCATAATTTTCCCCAGTAGATGCCATTATTATAAAGCTTATGTATGAATGTGATTTTATTTCAGATCCAGGAAGGTTGGCACTAACAGATATTTGATAGGATGATGTTTGTGCATCGTATACTACTTTAAAATTATCCGAATATGCTGTAAAGAGATACAATTTATTTAATAAAAATTTTTTGGTAAACCATTTCAGATTTAGATTATGAAAATTAGTGCAATTAAACGAGAGGTGGTATGATTGAAAAGATCATAGCGAAATACATATAAAGTAAACTGCCCCCGCGGAAATTTGTATATAAGAGATATAGACCATGAGCTACCAATATGAAACCCTCTGCCTCCGTGGGAATTTATGACGCATATTTTTTATTGATATTCCCATCTAGTTTAAGGTTTTAGTTGTTTGCCTCTTGTCAATTACAGCATATTCCGGAAAAAATCGGAAAACCACGGAGATAAAAAAAATGTATTTCTTTCAGTTCATTCCCATTTCATTTAAATTTTTAATTACAGAAGGTACATTTATAACCAATATTTTGTGCAGAAATTCTTCCCTTAGTTTCCCTTGCTTTGCTGGGAAAATAGCGGGAAAATGAAATTATTAGTTACATATTCTTCCATTTTTTTACCTCACCACAATAAAATCTACGTTTTGTCGTCCCATGAACCCAACTTGAAACTTTGCATGGGGGTTTCTTTAGTGCTCCAGAAGATCTAAGAATATTTTGGTTGAGATCGGATTACGTTTAGTACCGTTTTGGCGCAACAAGTTGTTTATTAAAAGCTTTTATTAAACTTGCAATGTTTGTTAGTTAGTTTGTTTAAGTCAAATCTTGCAATCAAAATATCGATTAATTCTAATTAAGCTAGAGCTTTGAAATTTTGCACGTGTATAAGTCCGGTGACAATACACTTTAACATTTTCTTAAGAAAAAATAAGATGGCGGCTTCAAGATGGCGGACGACTTTATTGTTTATGATCCGATTCGACTCAATATCGATATCTGGAGGTTTTCGAAATCGCCAATTATGAAGTCTTGGTCAAAATTTAGAAATTCAAAATGGCGGCGCCAATATGGTGGACGATTTTTATCATTTATGGTCCAAATCGATCAAAATCGATATCTGGAGGTTTTCGAAATCGCCAGTTATGAAGTCTTGGTCAAAATTCAGATATTCAAAATGGCGGCGCCAACATGGCTGACGACATTTGTCATGTAGATCCAAATTGATCAAAATCGATATCTGGGGGTTTTCGGGGTCGCGTATTACGAATTCCTAGTCATAAATTTAGTTCAAGATGGCGGACGACTTTAACGTTTATGATTCGATTCATTTCAAAATCGATATCTGCGGATTACAGCATATCAAAATACTAAAAAGTAAAAAATAAAATTATATAAAAATATATTTAAAAAAAAAGCTTTTATTTAAATGCTCTAAAAAGATGAAAGTAAACTTTGAAGTAAATCAAACCCATCATTTTGTTGCATTATATATATTTTTTATGACATAAAAGCTTGTCGCGAGCAATATCCTTTACACAGGAAAATCTCGCGACAAGCTTTTATATCATAAAAAAATTATATAATGCAACAAAATGATGGGTTTGATTTACTTCAAAGTTTATTTTCTACTTTTTAGAGCATTTAAATAAAAGCTTTTTTTTTAATATTTTTTTTATAATTACTTTCAATTTGCAATCGAACCATTGAAAAGCAGTTAAAATTCCGATTTTAACGATTTATCACGCTTCTATCCTTTCGATTTGGATTCCGTGAAAAAAATTAAAAACAAAGCAAATGTGGAACAAACATCGCATATCGCCTGGCATGGTCGATGCGCGTAGCTGTTGCGTCGTGAAAATCGTCACGTCACGTGTCATGCGTATTCTTATTCAACAACTATTTATACAGCTTTACTGCCGTATTTAATTTCGCATTGGGAAACGGATTTGGATAAAAGTTTGCATGAAGGTTTCTTCAGTGTTCTAGAAGATCTGAAAAGATTTTGGTTGAAATCGGATTACGTTTAGTGCCGTTTTTAAATATACATATATACAGACAAATCGAAGAATTACACTACAAATATTCCTCTAAAATTTAGCAAAATTGCTGAAATGCAAGTTAACTAGTGTTTCATTTAACACAGACAGCCATGAACGATCGGTTTGCAAAGAGCAAATTTTGACGATTGCCGTTTGTTTCCCGCGCCATGTTTTACAACAGTTTGTCATCCGATAACAGTGGTGTCATGTCATGTTAATAAGATTTCGGCATATTTGTAACTTTTAGTGACTGTGTAATAGTGGATTGTCACAAACTTTAAAGGTAAGGTGTAACAATAAAAATATCATATATGCCTACGTTGATGAATTTATTATAGATTATCACTTTACCAATTTTCAGTTTGTTGCTTTACAAATCTGTATTGTTTAGGGTAACTAGACTTTGTTAGTTGTTCAAGTGATGTTAAACTTGTTAATATGATAATAGTATATTATTCAATGAGCGATAATGTAGGTAATAACTCGCGCAGATGAAATTTGCAGCACGAGCAGTAGGCGAAATCTACGAAAATAAAGTTATTCCAATTATTAGTGTTCATTGTATGTTTAACGTCGATTGTCTAGTTTTTCATTTCTCTTGTGTTGCAATATTATATACTCTACATGTTATTTATTATTTTATTCACTTATACATATACGTACGTTTTTTTTAATGACACTGATTGTAATGTTTTATTTAAGAGTGTTATTTTTTCTTTAATGACCTGTCAAATCACAATTTGTGTATTTATGACCAATAAAGTTCTATTCTCTTCTATTCTATGCCAAGTTGTTTTGCAAGCATTTTAGATGTATGGTGTATTTCCAATTCAAGAACAAGGATTCAATGATGTTAGACCCAATAAAGCTTATCCGACGTTGTAATACACCGTCCAATATAAGTTATGTCCATTTTCCATTAAAACATAAGAATCGAGTCATACGGGGCCCAATAACACCTTCCCAAACATTTACCTTTTGCGAAGACGTGCAATGTTCCATCCAATGTAGATTATTCAACTGTCTCCGGTAAACCTATAGTAATCCATATTACTCTGATGCCTAATGGCATCGTCGGCGTCGTTAATAGTAATGCGAATTCTTTAATAAGAGAAGCATTGCAGTACGTATTTGCTTGTATAAAGTAATATATTATATAATATGATTGGCTTAAATATTTGTATTTATAATACATTTTATCTCAACGTTAAAAATGTTTTGTAAGGTTATAATGTTACCTTTTCCTTATAAACTCTGAAATAATAATAATTGAAGAAACGAATGGTTTTATTATAAAAACCGGCTCTAAACATCAATGTCTAAGATGAGTGGTTCATACTAGAGCAATTGGTATTCGTCTATTATCAGTATCAACTGGAATACCCTCTAGTTTTAAACAGTTTACTATCACCTTTTACAAGTAATAAAGATTATTGTTTAATAAATGCTGTTAATCCGTAGAAACATTAGTCACCGGGAAGCCCAACATACAGTGGCATTTTTACGGAGGATCAGATAGATAGATAATAAATATTAGTAATTACCTTAGACCTTTGTCTATGTTATTTTATCGAGAATTATTTAAAATAACCTTGTTAATGTTAACGGTGTGCAACCATTCAAGAATCCTAAAAAAAATTCATTTCCTTATTAAATTATTTTTTAACAAACGTCAGTTTACATTTAAATTTAATAAATTACGAAAAAGTGAAGCTAAGTGGAGAACACGACTATTTTCTGTATTATATCAACAAATCCTTTTCATTTTAAGAGAAGTATTATGAAGCTTGCTAAGAAGGAATACAAATCGGTGACACATATTATAACCTTTTGGATTCTAGTCTTATATGACAAATATATAACATAGCTGTGAGTCATGTGCATATGATTGATCAATAATTCATTGATATTCACAGTATATAATATAAGCTAGGGAGGCCCAAGAATGTACCCTTGTACAATATCACAATTTACATTATTGCATGGGCTGCAATGGTATCATCCATAACTTGAGCTGAGCTAATGGTAGTATTATACATTTTTTTACTATGCCACTGGGAAGTTGGAAATTGTTACATTCAAATCACTTTTTTGCTATTAATATTTGAATATCTGGCTTGATTAAGAATTGTGCACATGTTGATAGTTTGTTAATAAAAGTAAGACTTTTTTTATACCAAAGAAAGTATTTTGTGTGTAATTAATAGAAAAAGTCAGAAATTAATCAATATTTTCACATTTTTGTGCTCCTTTACAAAAGTAAAAGTAAAATATTTTCTCTTTATTTTGATTTCCTAGAATTCTACCTTAGCCTACATGAGAAATCGATTTGTGGAAGAGATGCAACAGTTCCATATGAATTTGAGCCGTCACTAAGCCTTGACAATTGACTTTAATCTACATATTTCTGTATATCATGGTTATTAATTGAATAATCCGTTTATAGCACGATTGTCATCTAAAAAATATGACGTGCATTAAAGACTATTAATTTAGTAAATGTAACATCTGTGGAGATAACATCATATAAACAATAACAGAGAAAAAATAATTTTAGAATCGGAAAATGAACAGTCTACAGAGCTAGCGCTCAATGGAGTGAAAAGTTCATTTACCTGACTGACATAAAATGCCCACATCCACAAAGTCAGAGACAATTGCCATCTGAAGGTGCAGGCAAGTGCGTGGAAAGAATTGAGGGCTAAACTCCAAAACGATTTTATTATTATACATTAAGCTATATAGTGACACATGACAGGCCTGAATCAGTGAAATTTTGAATAAAAATATTACAGTCGGGGGCGGTACTACTGTTAAATGCCTTGGTTGCTCGTGTACCTTGGGGCAATAAAAATTGGTCGCTATACTGAACCACCTACTAAACCAGAATAGAAAAACAATTATTTATTGTTTCATTAGTTTTGTTCAGATTTCTCTGATATATGTTTCGGCCTTGCGAAACATATGTCAGAGAAATCTGAACAAAACTAATGAAACAATAAACCAAGTGCGTATTGTAACTATTCTTTTGAATATTTATAATTATTCTATTGAATATGTTTCATCAAGAACCTACCGCAGATTCCATCCAATTAAATTTAAAGAATATTCGTAGAATTCAAACAGTACCATACTTGTACTTAGAATCCTTTAACTTATTTACATAAAGCCAATTTGGTTATAGAACTAACAGACATAGCAACTCTAGAATTTGTCCAAGAAATTTACGACTACGTGGATAAAGGAAAAAAATAGCTAGCCTCTTTTTGATTTGACTGCTGCTTTCAACTCGGTTAATCCGAGGTTTTTAAAAACTAAGTTATTGGCATTAGGTATATGTGGCAATATTTTAAATTGGATAATGCCATATTTGGAAAATATTAAAATGATGATTTCAGTGAATTCGGAGACATCTATGACATGGAAATCGGTGTTGCCCAAGGTTCGATTATTGGTCCACTTCTGTTCCTTATTTTTATCAATGATTTATCTGACCATATAACAGATGGAGATGTCTTTATGTATGCAGACAGTACATCTGTCATAATACACGGTGATACTGTTAGTGAACTGGAAAATAAAACAATGAGAGTCATGGAACAGTTTGAAGAGTGGTGTAACTAAAACTCATTAATAATTAACACGAAGAAATGTCATATCTTGAAAACAGGAAAATGATGATTTCAGTGAATTCGGAGACATCTATGACATGGAAATCGGTGTTGCCTAAGGTTCGATTATTGGTCCACTTCTGTTCCTTATTTTTATCAATGATTTATCTGACCATCTAACAGATGATGTCTTTATGTATGCAGACGATACATCTATCATAATATACAGGGATACCGTTAGTGAACTGGAAAATAAAACCAATGAGATTCATGGAATAGTTTGAAGAGTGGTGTAACTAAAACTCGTTAATAATTAACACGAAAAAAAAAACGGTTTTCTTGTATTTTACGAATATAATAGCCACTAAAGTTGTTCTCAAATGTTCTATTCAGAACATGTTCAGACAAATAAAGAAGGAATATTCTCCCCAAGTAGATAGTATATGTTCTAAATGAGCAAAAACGACATTTGCCATTTTGAATTTAAAAAGGGAACTAAATGCTAGTGGACAGTTAACGTGCTATTATTCTTTAGCATACTCAATTATCAGCTATAATATCAGCTTGTGGGGACAGTCCGTCGAGGCAAATAGAGTTTTTATAATGCAAAAAAGGATCCTTCACATATTTATTTATTTATTTATTTATTTATTTATTTATTTATTTATTTATTTATTTATTTATTTGGTAATGCACTCAACAGGCAAGCCCTATTACAGAGTGATATGGTACATTTGATATTTACATTAACCTAAAACTAACTTAATACTAGCTTAATTTTAACATAATATTAGAAAGCAATGGTTTAAAACAATGAATTTAACATGGTTTTTAGTTTTTTTATACTGATATCAAATATATCACAGTTGGCTTGGATCGTATTATAGTTACTACATATTCTGTGGAGAGGGGAATTGATTTGATAATTTGTACCTGCCAGGTCTAAGTGGAAAGTTCTATAAGTTCTAGTAGGATAGTGGGGGACGCTTAAACTTATCATGGACAGGAAACTACTATCGTCTACATTGCCATGTAACAATTTATGTAAGTATACAATATGCCCGTATTTTCGTCGATTCTCCAGTGTTTTGAGATTATATCTTTCCCTTAATATATCTTTATCTATATCGAAATCATATAAACCAGTCTCTTTATAATTTAAAAACCTTAAAACTTTATTTTGTATTGTTTCTACGCTATTTTTGTGTATTTGATAAAATGGATTCCAGACAATTGAGCAATATTCCAACTGAGATCTTACATACGAAATATATAACCGCCTAATAGCTCCTGTATTGTTAAACATCTTCGTATTGCGTACTATGAATCCATACATTTTATTAGCCTTATTTATCATGGTGTAAATATGGTTACTAAATGTGAGCTGGGTGTCAAATGTTACGCCTAGGTCCCTCATGGTTTCAACCCTAGCCAAATCTGTATTATTCATTTTGTAATTGAATATAATTGGAGTTTTTCTTCTAGTATAGGTCATAATGAAGCATTTATTAATGTTAAGATACAATTTATTTTGAAGTGTCCATTGATATAAATTATTAATGTCATTTTGGAGCAGGAAGCAGTCTATATTATTTTCAACTTTAATGTAAATCTTTAAATCATCTGCAAATAACAGATATTTGGAGGCTCTAATTATTTCAGTAAGACTATTTATGAACATGAGAAATAACAGTGGTCCAAGATTGGAACCCTGAGGGACTCCGGACATGGCAAGAAACTGTTTCGATGTATAACCACTTACAGACACATACTGTTTTCTATTATGTAAATATGATGTGAGGAGTTCTATAAGATTCTCATGGAATCCAAATTCATTTTTAAGTTTACAAAGTAGGAAATTATGCGACACCGAGTCAAACGCCTTTTGAAAGTCGGTATAAACAACATCCACCTGATTTCCTTCGTGTATTTCTTGGGATATGAACTGAGTGATATTAATCATGTTACTAGCAGTTGACCTTTGTCTCATAAAACCATGCTGGTGAATGGATATGCTATTGGAGACTGATCTATAGATATCGTCATAGATAATCGATTCATAAAGTTTTGCTGGGACTGATAGTATAGCAATAGGCCTATAATTCTTAATGTTGGTTTTATCATCTTTCTTGTGTACTGGGCAAAGACGGACTTCTTTCCAGATTTCAGGAAATACTTTGGTTTTTAAACTTAGGTTAAACAAGTAGTGAAGCGGGTATACAAGAAAGTCGATACAACCTTTAACGATGTAAGAGGGTAACCTGTCGGGTCCAACTGCTTTGTTTGACTTTAGTCTCTTTACAGCATCACGTATTTCATTTTGTGTAATAGAGTTTACAACTACTTCATCCATGTGCGGATTTAGCTTTATGTGTGAGTCATCTCCATGAAAATCTACATTGTATACACTTTTAAAGTGACTTGCGAATGCATCTGCAATTGCCTCCCCGCTTTTACATTCTAGGTTATCTAGGTGCATAGTATTTGGGAAGGAGACTGCCCCTTTTTTGTCCTTCATAAATTGCCAGAATGTCCTTGAATCATCGCTAATATCCTTTTGTATTTTATTTATGTACTCTTTGTATGCTTGATCAATATCCTTTTTTAGTTTTGCTCTTAAATTACTATATTCATTTTTTAAATCATTTGATTGAGAGAAGTTATATTTTTTACGAATTCTGTCCTTTTTTCTTAGATCTTTTATGATTTGGTTGTTAAACCAAACTGGATATTTCTTGGAAGTTTTTGTTTTTGGGATACATTTATCAAATATATTGTATATAATGGAATAGAAATATTCTACAGCATCATTTACATCAGAAAACCTTCCAATATCAGTCCAATCCGTGTTTCTAAATAGTTCATATAATAGATTGAAATTCGCCTTTTTATAATTATAGGTAGATTTTAATGGAGACGACAATTGCGTTAATTTATTGATTACTAAAGAGACCTCTATATACAAAGTTGGATGATGTGCATCCTCATCTACTAAACAAAATGGGCTACGTTGGACTGTGCAATTTTGATTCGATATTACCAGATCTAATATACGGTCTAAATAATTTGCTATTTTGTTATACTGCTTACAGTCAAAAAAGTTTTGAAAATTTATAAGTTCTCTAACATACTGATCATTTAATGTATTGCTCTTATAATACTCATTCAGTTTGGAGATATTAAAATCTCCCATGATTAGGAAATTATTGTTATAGAGAAATGGTAAATTTTCCAAGAAATTATAAAAATTACTTACAGTGTTGATGTTACAGGCCGGATCGATATATACTAAGATAACATATAGTGCATTAGACTCAGATGTATTTACTTTTACACAAACCGTATCAATAAATCGATCGCTAAAATCCATATGTATTTGCTTTGTACTATATATGTTTTTGACAGCAAGAATTACTCCCCCACCCTTGGTTTTTCCACTAGTTTCACGGCATCTATCCTTTCTGAACACCAAAAAATCACTGGGAAATACTTCATTTTCATATACACCTTCGGTCAGCCAACTTTCTGTTATTCCTATGATGTCATATTCATCTATGGTAGCACTAATATTGTTTAATAATGTGGAAGTCTTTGTATTAAGGCCCCTTACATTTTGGTAAATTATTGATAGGTTGCTCCTAGACGCCTCTTCAGGTGCCCCAAGAGAATTTTGACTTTCACTTAGGTTACTGGTATTTTGTATATGTGATTGCTATTCCTTCGAAAAGATAGACAACTTGTGATGTTCTAATTTTTTTATATAAACTGTACATTTTGTTTTATCCCATGCGAAATGATTGCTCTCCTTTAACCCTGCATTTACACAATTTACACATTTAGGCAAAGATGTGCTAGGGCATTCTTTCACTGGGTGTTCCAAGGAACATTTTGGGCACACAATTTTGCTATTACTGCACGACTTCGCGACATGATTTAGTCCACTGCATTTGTAGCACATTTTGATATCGGTGGCATCATAAATAGCACAGACGTCATAGTTCACAAATAAATTACCTTGCTTCATAATTTTACAGAATGTTTCTGCATCCACTTCTAATATAGCTTGAAAAATATTTCTTTTGTTTTTTGTTGCCCATATTTTTATCACATTGCAGACACTTTTCTCCGTCCAGACATCATTTTGAGATTTTACAAATTTTACCAGTTGCTCATCTTTATATTGCTCTATCATACCTACAATTTTTATCTTAGGATTTGTATTTTTTACTTCTTTCACTTCATAATTTCCACACAATTTATCATTTGCTATCTCTCTAAATTTATTTGCACCTTCCTCACTATTACAGCCAATTATTATACCACCATTTCTTGTGTGTTTTATTTTAGACATTGGTATATTTAAATCGGCAGGATTTAATTTTTCCATGATGTCGGACTTTGTTTGGATGTTTGTTTGCTCTATATTTTTTGGTTTTATAACTACCATAGATTGTTTATTTACAATTTGTGAGTAAAGTGGTTTTGTTTCCGGTATATTTGTTGACGCTGCAATTTTTGAGAGCTTATCGTTTGCTATTTGAACTATTTCAATTTTAGCATTGTTAAATAGTGTCTCCATATCTTTTAAAACATTGTTCAGCTTACTTTCAATACTATTTTTCATAACTTTTTCATACTCATTTTTTACTGCAACTTAAGCTGTAAAGTCATGTAGAGATATGTTTAAAACAAAAAGCTAATGACGGTAACATGTATTTACATATTATTAGCAATATTATTGGTATACTACTTTTAAGCACTTTCTTATCTATATGTTTATACACTTTTCTTATTTTTATGATTACGTGTTTCTGATTTGTTTTCTACACTCTTTTATATTAGTTCACAATTTTATACTTATGACATTTGTAACAAATAATTTAGATTCCGCTATGTTGGGCGTCTCGGTGACTGAATCTTCGCCAGTTTTAAAATATTCATAAAAATGCTTACCCCCAGAAATGTTCACTTGTGGTTCTGTTGCACTCGTAACCGTTATGATGTCATTCAAAGTGACCTGGCCAGTTACATCGCTGTAGGATCCAGTATAGACGTGACTGCTAAACTCTGGTATGTTATCGATTTCAGATTGTTTTCGGTACACAATGATGGAAGCAGCGGCAGTGTTGTCAGTCGAAATACTTACCGTTAATATAAAAAATGACCCGGTGTCTGATGGAAGAAGGCCTTTCGGTGTCACTTCGATTCTGACGCTAGTTCTGTTAAGCGTAACATCAAAATATTCGCTGAAATCTGTAATGATGGACTTATATTAGAAGAGAAGAAAACATACTGGATCTTAAATTAAAAATTACTAGTAATGGAATAAGGTTTTTCTCTTAGAGAAAATACATTAAAAAATGAGGTATATTTTGGAAATCATATATTTTGTGCTATTTCCATATTTTTTTCTTATTTTATAAGTTATCATGTTTTTTTTTGTAGGCAGCCTTACACAATATAATCGTTAAGAACTCAATCATAACTTTCCGCAAGATTGTCAGTTTCATTCAACTGCAAACGTAAATCTCCAATTCCGTTACCTCATATATTTTCTATAGTTTTATAGCGCATTAAATATTGCTTACCTCCTGTTAATGTTGGATCAGTTAGGAAATTTCTTTTGTTGGTTCTAATAGAAATTGGCCCATCTAGTGAAATTAAGTTTGGCGTGCCATCTTCAGCGGTATAGTTAAAAGAATATGAAGTCCTGACAAACGCTGGTGTGTCCAAACTTGTAGAATCATCCACTATAAGTGTAATTTGAGCGGATTGACTCTGAGTAGTCGGGTTTGTCAAAGTTCCCGTATCCTTAAATTAAATAAAAGTGGGTCATTATTTCAACAATTATAAAATAGTTTGTCTGTGAATTAAATAGAAGAAAATGGCGCAGTCGATAGGATACGTAAGCAAGAAACCTAATTTAAATCGAACTATTACAACATTTTTATAAAGTACGTAATTAATACAAGGGAAGTGCCCTTCTGCTTGTTAATAATCTCAATCTTAATGAAAAATAGTTAACGCATTACAAAATATCATCAAATTTTCTAACTAATGTTTAATATGTATATCACTATTGCAAATTAGAGTTAATTTGATTAATAATTTTGCTTACCGTAGCTGTGATTGTGTAAGTCCGGACTCCTATTACTTGTATGACTCTATTAGCCCGAAAAACAGCGGTATAATTTTTGCTGGTCGCGGTGGATATAGTAGTAATTTCAAAATCATCAGGGCTCATGGTGAATACAATGTTTTGATTTGAGAAATCTATGTCTACGGCTGAGATCGCCCATTCTCCATAAACGGTAAAATCTGTCAAGGGCATTATTGGTGCGGCTACTCTAAATTCATAATTGGACAGGCTAAATACTGGAGGATGTGTATTAATATCGGTGATTGCAATCTGAATGGGCTGGAAAAAATAAAAATGATTAAAGATCTTTACAAATCACTTAGAAATAATAATAAATTTTAATACTGATCAGTCTTCTACTACACCCTTTAATATTCTTCCACTAAATAAAAAGTTAGGTTTTCAACAAATCGTTCTACCCGTAGCCGTCGTTTGTGCATATAGTATAGGATAACCTCCCCCAATTACACTTCCAATGTATAATACTACAAGCTAATTTTCTATGTGGCTTCCCCGCACTCCTTGGCTTACCTTTTTGACTATATACTTCATGATGAGCAACATAACCTTTGCTTAAACCAAACTGGAAGACAATAACAAAAAGCGCTATCGTGATCCCCTGCACCTTCTGACCACCTTTAATTTCTGATACAGATTAAAAATTTAAGAAATCGTGTAAAGCTCATTTTTACCCTTATTTATTTTATTTTCACAGCCTAAAATTTCTCCTATTAATGTGCATTGATGGTAGATAATAAAATATAACAAAAATTGATTTACTGTTACCATAACAAAATACAGATTAGAAATTTATGAAATCGTGTAGAGCTGATTTCTACCCTTATTCATTTTAACAGACTAAATTTTTTCTATTTTTCCTACTAATATACATTGATAGCTTGTAAGGAATAAAACATTACTAATCAGAAATTTCTAAAATCGTGTAGAGCTTATTTTAAATCTGATTTATTGTGAAATACATATTTCAATACATAACGATACCCAAAAGCAAAATATTGCAGGTTATAAATTGTTGAAATCATTCAACATTGTTTTTATAACAATACAATAAAAAAAATCTGAAGCTGGATTTCACAGTTGAAATCTAACACGGGAGTTGTTGGAGAAAAGCTTTATTTTCCAAACTTAGGTAAATAATTGATTACTTTACTTGAATTTCTATTTTGTCTTTACTTCTAGTAGTACTACCGTAGTAGGTGTACCTTTTTCGCTGGCTGGGATGCCCATTGAATTATGCAAGAAAAGCAGCAGCACAAAGCACATTCCATATATAATACAAAAAATTAGCGCTATCCAATTTTTCTCTGTACTTGTTGACTGGATTTAAGCATTATTTTTGTTTCTAATAAATTCTATTTATATGCTTTTAATTGATCCACATTTATGAGTATGGGTCATATGCGTATATTTATATGATTTCAAATATTTTTCCAAGGCATCCTCCTTAGTTGAATCCACTTGAATTTTTTTAGAATAGGAGTACAGCATATCGGTGAGTGCCTTACTACTGGTTTCGATGGTGTCTAGGAACTTACTGATTTCGGTCTTAGCACTTTTTAACCTCCCAGGTCGCATTACCTTTAATTCCTTTTACCAAAGTCACTAAGTATCCCGGTCAAAATTTGGGCAGTCGATCAAAAGTGGTGAAAAAGGTGTATCGAGGTCCTAGTTATCCTCCAGTAACGTTTTACTTATTTCTGACCTTTAGTTTGGTCACAGCACAATTTTTCCTGGAACGGTTGATCGGATCGAACTGAAACTGGTGGCAATCGAGGGGTCGTGTTGCCTTTAACTCCTTTTTCCAGAGTCCCTATATATCCCGGTCAAAATTTGGCCGGTTGGTCAAAAGTTGTGCAAAAGGTGTATCGAGGTCCTAGTTGTCGTCCAGTAACGTTTTACTTATTTCTGACCTTTACTTTGGCCACAGTACACTTTTTCCCGGAACCGTTGGTCGGATTGATTCGGTAATGGCCGGAATCGATTCCTCGTGGTCGACAACTATACCTCCCATGCCTTCGGCTGTCTTCGGGAAACTTCGAAGTGTTCGTGCGAAGTTCGGATTTTTGCTTAAAATACTAGCTTTTACACGTGTGAACTCCCCGAAAGTTGTTTCGGTTTTTAATTCCCCAAGTCGTTGATAAAATGGTGAATAACGCCCTCGGGAGAGATCGAATCAAATCGATAACCATTGTAATCGATTCCCCGTGGCCAACTTAGTCGATAACGATACCTCCCGTGCATTCGTGTGTCTTCGGGAAACTTCGAAGTGTTCGTGCGAAGCTTTCACACGTGTGAACTCCCCTGAAACTTGTCTCGATTTATCAATTCTCCAGGACGTTGATGAAACGGTGAATAACGCCCTCGCGAGTGATCGGATCGAATCGATAACCATCGTAATCGATTCCCCGTGGTCGGTATAGTCGAAAATGCTACCCCATCCGGCCTTGTATGCCTTCGGGTTACCGTAGATACTGTCCCGTCCTGTATTCGGAAGACACCTATCGTCTTTCTCTAAAAACCGTTCTAAACCTTCTCGAGGTTATGTACCCCCGACCAGTGGGATGGATTTTAGGTTATATTTATACTAGTTTGCTTGTGTCTATATTCACGTTATTTATAAATGTCACTGTCACAGGATTAAATTAAGCGACTTCCGTATCCGTCGACGTCATACTTCCGTTTTTGTACACGTGCTTCCGTCTAATACACAAATATAACTGGAATGACAAATCTCAAAATTCAAACATCAATGGCAATGCCGTAATAAAATGACAAGTTAAAGGCAGGCATTTATTTGAAAAATGAAACGATAAACAACTCATTTCGCATGTAATTACCAATATTGAACGATTATGTTTTTTTATAAAAGAAAAGAAATATCCAGATGGCGCAGAAAGCAGAATTTTGCTGTATATGAGTCCCTTTTTTCACATGACAGTGAGAAAAAATTAGCTGCGAAACCCGATCGGGTTTCTTGATTGTGCTGTATTCTATGTCAGAGTTTCCTATTTTCTGTATTTTGTACGTCTCTATTTACAGACTTTTGATTAAAGTTTAGAAATACAAGATATATAGATATGCAGGGTGAGCCACGGTGGGGGGAGTATTAAAAGTACATGGAGAAGATAACCGAGTATGATCTCTCCGACTAAAATATTTTCGAAAGTGCGGCGTTGCCACTTATACGTAAAACTGGTAACATCTACGTTATTTTAAATAGAAAACCCTGTATATTTTTGTATTTTTTGGATCGTAGTCTCCTTCTGAGTAACTTTTGTTATTTCCCTATACCTATCTCAAGCCGTTTTCGAAATAATAATTATTTTCTGAATTTATTGCCGATATAAAATTTGACTCTCAGTGAATCATGTTTTCTCCTTACTGCAGAGCAATTATAAGACATTTTTTTGGCTGCGGTTAATCAAGGCCTGGGGGCATCTCCTCCATTAATCAAATGTTTCGAATATCATACAGGGTGAGTTAGAGAACTCTTTCTATAAGTGACTTAGTAAGATGCACGAAAGTCATTTCCTTTCAATGGAATACCCTGTATATTATTAGTGATTCGGAAATGTGATACATTTGCCTATTTAAAAAGGTAACCCAATGCCCATCGTTTTCGATTTATGGGCACTTTTCTGTAACCTTAGCAAGAATGTTAGTCTTTTGGTATATCATAACCGGTGGGCCACGAAATTTTTATTGTCATTTTGTAATGACAACAGACATGCTATTTTTCTAAATAAATTTGACGTCAGTGATATTTGCACTTCGTTTGATAGCTGTAGCACAAATATGGCAGAAAATAATTATACGAACACAGTTTTAATGGATTTGTTTATTATCCATAGAAAGTGCAATAAGATTATCAGCAGAACTTGTACAAGATTTAATGAGAAATAACCGAATTTGCCACAGATAAACAACGGAAAGTTTCAACGAAGTTTCAAAAATTTTATAAATTTTGGTTCGCCATTAACAGGGCAGTATTAGGCAAAAATAATGCCTAAGCAGCAATAACAGTAACAAAGTCTAAGTAGCAATAACAAATAATACCAATAACAGTAATAAATAATAAAAGTCTTAAAGGTATTGTAATATTTCTTCGAAATGTAGACCGTTAACTTCCAGACACTTTAGTGTACGACGATGGACGGCGTTTGTTGTAGCAGCTCTTATTTCAGCGGAGTCCAGGTTTTCAATCTCTTGAATTAGTCGACGTTCTAATTCATCCTGGAATTTTATAAACTGTACTATTAAGAGTACTCCAAAGATAAGAAATCTAACAGGGCAAGGTCTGGGGACCCTGGAGGCCAATTCCAACTAATTTCGTGTCTACAATGTCGAGTTGATACTAACAAGTTCTACATTTTTCAATTGACAGATTATCAAGAAGGTCTTCCATAATTATTGTTCTAATTATATTTAAATATTTTCTGGAATTCAATTTTCCGTCGTATATGTAATATTTTATTTTGTCATCCATTAACATACAAAACACATTGAAACTAAATTTGTAATCGTTCGTTGATTACTGATACGAACACTCAACGATTGCTTATTGTCGCTTTTGTGGCTGTTGACATTATTTCTTAATAAATACGAGTGTATTTAGAGAACACCACACCAAAGTTAATTAATGGACGAGCTGTAACGTCTTGCCTGTTATTTTTCCATCAAGTATTTATTATATACACTATATTTTGTTTATTCAAAAGGACTATTTTCAATAGCAAGGCTCATTCAAGGCACAAATGTGGCCGGCTAATCTACCAGAATTTAGGTAGATTTTATTAGAAATATTCTGGTTATTAAAATTTATTTATTATTTTTTTATTATTTAGCAACAATTAAGTTGAATTGAGTTTTTGACCTTATAGAATATTTAATTAATTTTTTACTCGTAATTGTTTTCGTTATCGTACTATTGCTCTTTTTACAATCGTAATCGGTAAAGTAGCAACCGTTTCATCACAAGGATTTAACTTATATACATCTATGTTATCAATTTTAATTTACTTTTTTCCTCATATACTCTTATTTATTTTTCATATATATATATATTAGATCTCCATCAACAGAATAATATATTAATCAAATCAGTCATATGCATTGTAAACTGTAGAAGATCAGCCACTGTACTTTGTAGAGAAGACCAATCAATATATCCTTTTTACGAGACCAATTAATATAATTGAATGTGAATTTAGTATCTAAAATTCAGACAGCTTTTAAGTTTTTTCAACTGTCTTCATTATGTTAACTGGCCTCTCTTTAATCTAATCAGTTAAATTAATAATTTAAATATGTCTTACCAATGTACTACTGCCAGCAGAACATTGTAGATATACCTTTAAATCTTCTAAAACAACATCTGCCTCCTTCTTAGGCGTATTTTCGTCGAAATTTGCAAATTCCGCAGTAGTTCTAATGATAAAATGTGAACTATTACTAGTTACGATAAAATATTCAGTAGTTGTGTAGTCCGTAACAGCTGAAAACAATATAAAATTTGAATAAGCAATTTTACAGCAGAAGGAAATTTTATAAAAATATAAAAATAGGAATTATAATATTCCAACGCACTTGGATTGCTCGAATGCTACGAGGAAGATGCGAAGCCTCCTTCATCTCAGGATGTCGCTAACTGCATATATTAGGATATTAGGGGCATTATAAATAGGTCGAAACTGATCTGTAGTTAGTGACATCCCGAGGTGACGGAGGCTTCGCATCTTCCTCATAGCATTCGAGCAATCCAAGGTATTGTATTTTAGTGCTAACTGTGTCAGACAAAATACTGCAAATTTTACTATTTAATTCAGCCCTTGTCATCGGCATGTAGCTGGGAGAATAACTGTTTTGGTTTAATTTGTTTAGTCCTTATTATATATAAGGAACTTGCAGATAGGTTGGAATATTATAATTCCTATTTTTATATTTTTATAATATAAATTTTATTAAACACAGAAACACGAGTAAAAGTCATGTCACAGTCAATGTACATATCACAAGGCAGTTGTATTTTGACATTATTTTCAATTTATCTTTTGGATTGCCTACCACATGTATAGATTCCTTTAAAAAAAAATCTCGAAAACAGAAAATTAACATTGCCAAAAATATTATTAACTCGTTCTGTAGATCTTTGTACGACTCAATGATCTATACTAATTAAAAAACTTAACAAAATCGTCATTGCATATGCTTATTCTTTGAAGAAAATCTAAAATTACATCAACTTACACAGGCCTTTAAAAGCCTGAGCGTCTCTTTAACTTATAGCGACTTGTTTCTCTGCAAGCACCATGAGAGGCGACCTCTCCCCTTAGTGGACTGAAAACAATTTTGCTATGTAGGATTCACAGGAAACAACTATTCAGAGACAAATACCCCGACCTGCATTGGATTACACCTGCAAATCCTGATTGATCGGTAGCCAACTATCATTTGTCAATTCGTAACCAGACATAGACCGGTTTCGAACTTTTTATATACTCATCAGTATACCATAGATCATGGAACAGACAAATGATAGTGGTCAACCTGCTAGTGTTAAACCATGCTAAACAAATGATGTAGTGGTGAGAGGTAAGTGAAACACCATAGTTTACATATATTTATGTGAGAAATAACATAGGTGGCAATCTGTACCATGAAGAAAAAAGTTGTTCCAATATTTGTTTTATTTCTTTACCAGTAAATCATATAATTAACTTACCTAATGTGCCAGTATACTCGTATGCTGCGATAATTGTATCTACTTGTGTATCATCAATTTTCATTGAATACGTATATGAATAATCTTCATCGGAAAGGCCGGTAATATCACATCTTCCACCTAAAATTAAATTTATTTTAATCAGTTTTAGAATCAACTAAAAGTTTAATGAAAACTGAATTTCTTGGTAAAGATTTCTTGAGGTCTGTATCTATATAAGTATACACCTTATTATCCTTCTCATATATCTTCAAGTAAGAGTATTACCAACAATAAGTTAAGTAAGAGTATACAGTGTGTCCTCCAATTGAGGTCGCTATTAGTGAAATGGCTTTTTCATATTAGAGGGTTGTACCTGTACTTATCGAAAAAGAAAGTTTGAGTGTACTTTTGTTTTTTTTTAATCACATAGGCCATGACAGTTAAGCAAAAACGAATTTTTCGTTAGGTAGAGTACCTTTTCTGTAAAAGATACGGCAAAATATCATTAAAGAAAGTTATTCAGATTAAAAAGCTATAGTCCTATGCAAAATGTCGAGAACATTTGCCTACTTCGGATGATTTGGATTTTTTAAATATAATTGCATTTTACGGAAAAAAAATTATATGCCGGTTTACCAGTGTTTATTCCATTATTTACTCGATAGGAAATTATTTAGTTATTTACGTGTACTTTTATCCTATGCGTTTTGATGTATTTCCAAGGTAATCCCAATACTTTACACAAATACGATGTTGGTTTACTTTGACATAGCTTTTTCGGTGTTTTTTTAAGAAGGTCAATGACATCAAAATATCGAGGGAAGACTCTAAACTTCTGTGCAATAAAATCGAGGTATTGAGCTGGTCCTTGGATAACCTTCTTGTCGTAGGAGATTTCAACTTCCCCGCAATTATCTGGCCACTAACTGATCCTCTAAACTCTGAAGATGCAACTGCAGATTTTACCAACATGATTTCAGCCACGGGCCTGATTCAACATATCACTGAATACACAAGATACCGTCATAATCAGCGTCCGTCCCTCATCGACCTTGTAATAACCAATGTCGACAATCTCATTGGCCCTCCCAGCATTGCACCTCCTCTGGGCAAATCAGACCACGTTTGTATTGAGTTTAATATGCAGTTCTTCTCTCATATATGTTCCAATAATTTCAGTAAAAAATTAAACTTTCATCGAGCTGATTACACTGCCATGAACGAACAATTTATTAACACGAACTGGTTCCAAGATTGTGCAAATAAAGAAAACCCAGAAGCCCTTTGGCGTAGCTGGCTGAATACAATTTTAAACGTTATCCCTGCCCATACTCCAACTTTTGCGAATAGAACTGTATACAAAAAGCAGTGGATTAATAAGGAACTACATGATATGTCTATAAAAAAGAAGGCGCTGTGGCAACGATATTCACGCTCAAATTCTCCAGAAGATTATGAACTCCACCGATCTTTTTCCAATCGTCTCACAGGACTTCTTCGTAATGTTAAAACCGCTTTTGAGAATCAACTAGTCGACAAAGGGCCCAAAGCGTTCTACAAATATACACGTTCTCGCTTAACGAGTAAAGTGTCCATACCGTTATTAAGAAAGCCAGATGGAAATTTTTGCAGTGATAACAAGGAAGTGGCGAATACTTTTGCGGATACGTTTTTTGAAGCATATACGGTGGATCCTGGCACACAACCTCCGCCCCTGGACCTGAATACTCGCTCAAACACATCAATTGAAAATATTAATATAACCTCAGAAATAGTCCGGGAGCATTTAGCTAAATCACGTACTGACTCTTCACCCGGAGCTGACACAGTTAACCCTTTATTTTTGTCCAGATGCGCTACTAGCCTATGTGAACCACTTTGCCAAATCATGATTAAGTCCATGGAGAGTGGTATAGTTCCTGATGATTGGAAAAACGCCAGTGTGACGCCTATTTATAAAAAAGGTGACAAACTTTCCAGCTGCAACTATCGACCAATTAGCCTAACTTCAGTTCCATGTAAGTTACTTGAACGTATTATCTGCGAAGAGCTGATCTCTTTTTTATTAAATAGTAATATTATCCCCTCTCACCAGCATGGGTTTTTGCCAAACCGCTCGGTGGTTTCTAACCTGCTCCAGGCGGTTAATGCGTGGACTTTATACATCGACAGTGGACAACCGTTAGATGTGGTTTACTTGGACTTTTCACGTGCCTTCGACAAAGTGCCGACAACCAGACTATTGTACAAACTTGAACATTTCGGAGTGCGTGGAAAACTTTTAACATGGATTGAGTCATTCTTGAGTGATCGGGAGTTTTCTGTGCGTGTAGGAAACTGTTCTTCGGACAAACGTAAAGTTTTAAGTGGTGTACCTCAAGGCTCGGTACTAGGCCCGATCCTGTTTTTAATATACGTGTCAGACCTAACGCAAAATTGCACATCATCTACTCTTTCCTACGCTGATGATCTTAAACTGTTTTCTTCACCGTCACCTGATATTCAACACGACCTTGACTTTATCGTGCGCTGGTGTTCCAATTGGCTGATTCCTCTGAACAATACAAAATGCTGTGTACTGCACATGTCTAAACATAATCCAAAATTAAGCTATATCGTTAACGGAAATCAACTTATGACCGTATCAGAACAAAGTGACCTTTGTGTTGTAGTGACAGACTCATTGTCCTGGAGTGCTCATGTTTCAAAAGTGGTTAAGAAATGTAATCAGTTAATTTATATGGTCAAAAAGTCGTTCCAAGATCTTACAACCGGCTCATTTCTTAAAATCTATAAATCGTATATTCGCCCACATCTCGAGTTTGCTGTAGCCGTATGGTCTCCTGTTTTAAGGCAAGACATCAATAGGCTCGAAGGTGTCCAAAGACGTGCAACCAAGCTCCCCCGAGTTTTACATAATCTTCCGTACGAAACTCGTCTCAGCATTCTCAAACTTCAGCCACTGGAAACAAGACGAATGCGTGGTGATCTCATTGCCACATACAGGTTACTCCATAGAGAAATGTATTGTCCAGTGGATATTTTTACATTTAATGTGGATCCCCGCCTACGTGGCCACGCCCTGAAGTTAAAAAAGGAGAATTTTCACATGCGTAGTAGGCAAACATTTTTGTCTAATAGAGTGTTTGACAAGTGGAACGCGTTGCCGGATAGTGTTGTCACTGCTCTGTCTTTGAATTCATTTAAAAGTAGACTGGATCATTTTTTGGATACTGTGCCTGTATAATGTTAATGTTAACAAGATGTGTCTCTGCAAGTTACAGTATTTTAAACAGATAATCATTTGTCCATACTTCATCTAAATATTTGTTTAATTTAGTTTATAGGATGTTATCTAATTTTTATATTATGAGCTTAACAAGCTTTCGAGCTTCAGCTCTTATTTTTTGTAATAATAATAATAATAATAAAATATACACATTTTCCTGGAAGGAGCAACCTATGTTGATATTATTTTTTGAAATTTTTATGTTTTAAAACTATCACTGCATATTCATCAATCCATTCATGAGAAACAAATGTGTGTAGGTGCTTGTTTGCCAAATTAATATTAATAGCTGTCAGATGACCATCATAATTATTAACTAAAAAATATGCTTACAGCATTGTTCAATGCTACTGATTAGAAGATTCATATTCCTATAAGGCTGTCGCAGAATAATTCAATGATCATTGGCCAGATCTACTAATAACAGACAGGGGTGTTAAAGAAATAGACGACAAATTTAAAAGAACTGGTAATGTATTAAATATACAGAAAGAGAAGGAGTTTAATGAAGATGATGATGATGGCACTTTAATTGCGATGGATTCGTTAAGTGGGTTTCCAAAATTATCTCTTAGAAGAAGAGCAGCCTAAACTGGAATCTCTAAAAGTGTTATACAAAAAATATTCAAGGCCGATAGAATTCATCCATATAAACCAAAATTTGTACACTCTCTTGAAGAAAATGACGACGCTAAAAGCTTATGGATTTGCGAGAATATTTTAAGTAATACTTTCAAGAAAATATTTCTTTTTTCTGACGAGGCAATATTTTCCGCTAATGGCACAGTAAGTTCACAGAATTGTAGATATTGGGCCTCGGAAAATCCAAATTTTCGTATACGAAGTAGACAACAATATTCCCAGAAGGTGAATGTTTGGTACGCGGTTTCATACTTTGGAATAATTGGTCTATATTTATTTGAAGGGAATGTGAATCAACATTCTTACCTGCAAATTTTAAATACATTATTTTTGGATCAACTCGGCAATATACCTAATCCTACAGCAGGACGGTTGCCCTGCACATTCTGCAATTACTGTCAGGGGATGGTTAGATTGCCATTTTCCAGAGAAATAGATTGGAAGATACGGGTGGATTTGTCGGCCACCTAGAAGTCCGGATCTAACGATAATGGATTTCTACTTATGGGGATTTTTAAAACAGAAATTTTATGTTTTTAAATTTGACAATAATTTAGAATTATTAAAATCCAAAATTAAAAAGCTGTTGATGGTATACCTCTCCAAGAAGTCCATTATAGAGGATTAAGAGCTAGACTAGAGCTATGTGTTGAAACTGGTGGCAACAATTTTGAATAATGATGCGACATATTTATTTCTAGATACCTATAGTAATTTTTTTAATTATCATTGTCCTTATATTCTTGGTTTCCTAATCCAAAATGTAATTTTGCTCCACAATAAAAATTTATAACTAATTTTTTCTAGACGCTTGGTTAATCAAATACTTCAGTAAACCGGCATACAAATTTTTTTCTTTCGTAAAATTCAATTATATCAAAAAAACTCAAAATCATGAAAGTGGGAGTAAATTTTGCATATGACTATAACTTTTTGTTCAGAAGAGCTTTCCTTAATGACATTTTTCTATATCTTTAACTAATGAGAAATTCGTTTTTGTTTAACTGTTATGGGCTATGTGGTATTAAAAAACAAAAGTACACCCAAAATTACTTTTTAGATAAGCAGGGGTAAACAAACCCCCCAATATAAAAAAAATCGATTTCTTTTTGTCCAGCATATTGGCAACTTGCGGATAGTTCCTCCAACGGCAGCTGCCACAAACACTTTAAGAAACCTCGACTAGGCAAATGTGACAAATAAAGCTAAGTAGAGGAATGATAGCTGAACAAATGCACAAACGCAGGTTTCGTCGTATTCCTATTATTTTTATTAGGAATAAAAATGGGTTAGTTTGTTTACAGTTTATAGCTTTTAACGGTTTGCAGTATCTATGTCGTTGTAATTTGGATTTATTCAATTCTAGCAAGTGCTAATGCTCAAATGGCAAAAGGAAAATGAAAAATCGTACAGCTTCTTGTTTAATATAACAACTTATTAGTAAATTTTGGTTACAGACAGCTATGCTATATTATCGCCGTGTTACACGTTAAGACCTCAAAATCATGATATAAACGGTATATGTTAATAAATTCGAAGAGTTTAGCAACAAGCTATCTCTGGCATTTACACTATACAGCCGAGGTGATGACAAATACTTAATTTGTTCCCTCTACAATAATGATAGCATTCCTAATTTTAGATAAAGACTTGAGATAGATAAAAGCGACAACAAAATCTTAATGACGATCAGACTATTTTCGTAGTATTTAATAACAAGTTATTTTCAGGTGAATTGAATTTTATCATATTCGACGATTGGTAAAGGTTTAAAAACAAATTGTTTGTGACAAATTTGATTATAAAAATATATTTGTCACATATTAGTTTTAATTGAGGTAATTCGCATTTAGATACCTGGAAGTAATAAAGTTAATACATATGTCTGATTATTATTATTATTAGCCGTTACTCGAGTCCGAGTATAAAAATGTTACAGTCGATAGATTGTGTACAATAAAAAACAAGTAAAAGGTGTAGTCTATTGTAATTCCCATTCATCTACGGTGCACACGACTATGGCTATAGAGGCCAAGTCGGGACAGCACATGTCGACCGCAGTCAGGACAAACATAGACCTGGTTAGGTCTTGGATTCGGCCTTCTTGCAGCAACATTTCCTTGATAGCTGGCCACAACCCCTCGCCATTCGGTTCTGTCCACTGCAAGTTGTTCCCATTGCTCGTCTGCAATACCGCAGGATTTTAGATTTTCATGGAGAGCGTCTTTGAACCTCTTTCGTTGACCGCCACGCCTTCTTCTACCGCTTAGCAATTCACCGTAAAGTGTACATTTAGGAAGGCGGTTATCATGCATACGATAAACGTGACCTGCCCATCTTAGGCGTGCTCTTGAAATAAGCACCTCAATTGGAAGGCTGTTTGCTCTCCTGAGTACTTCCACGTTGGATATGTGATGGAACCAACGGATTTTCATCATACTTCTGAGATGTCTTTGCTGAAAACGTTCTAATTCTTTCACATGACGACGGTAAGTGACCCAGCTTTCACATCCATATAGCAGTGTTGGAATGACAACTGCTCTGTAGACAGCCATTTTCGTTGACAAAGCAAGGTCGTGGTTGTCAAATACTCTCTCTCTAAGTCCCCAGAGTGCTCTAGATGCAGCGTTAATTCTATTGCGAATCTCGCTGTCCATGTTTGCTTTGTCATTAACAACGTTGCCTAAGTAATTGAACTGATCCACCACTTCAAGAGAATTTCCGTTAAGTGTAATGTCTATTTGGTTCACTTGATGAGGAGTTGACATAATCTTAGTCTTTCCAATGTTGATTTTAAGTCCCAAGGAATCATAGCTCTGGGCATATACATCTAAAAGTTCTCGAAGCTCTTCCGGCGTAGAGGCTAAAAGTGCACAGTCATCCGCATACTGGAGATCACAAATGAATCGTGTGCGTGTCTTCGTGAAAGCTCTAAAGCGCCCTATGTTAAAGAGACCGCCATCAAAACGGTATCTGAGACCTATTCCTCTGACTGTCAGTTTGTTGTCAACAATAATTGTTAGAGCAGTAGTAAACAAATTAAAGAGTAGGGGTGCCAGGACACATCCCTGCCTAACTCCAGTGAGGGTTTGGAAAGGTTCGGTTGCCTCATTATTATACATAACCTGGGCGTTGTTGTTTGTATGTAGACTGCGACATACTTCCACAAATTTTCTAGGGATACCTAAGCGGAACACAAATTTCCAGAGCACTTCCCTATCCACCGAGTCAAACGCCTTGGTTAAATCAATGAAGGCCATGTGAATTTCTCCTTGATGTTCGAGTGCTTTTTCATGAAGCTGTTTAAGTGTGAAGATTAAATCCGATGTGCCTCGGTTTGGTCTAAAGCCACTCTGTGTTTCAGGAAGTAACTTTTCCATAACAGGTGTTAGCCTATTTGCCATCGCTTTAGTGAGTATCTTCCCTCCAACAGCCAGGAGAGCTATACCCCTGTAATTTCCACAGTCCGCAGCGCTCCATTTGTTTTTGAAGAGGTTGATTAAAAGTGTATCACGAAACTCCTGCGGAGCTTGACCACTTCCTCACACGACATCAAACAGTTTTTTGAGGTAGGGTATGAGCTCTGACGACACAGCTTTAAAGATCTCAGCTGGGAGTGAGTCGGCGCCAGGAGATTTGTTATTTTTTAGCTGCCCAATGGCGGTTAAGATCTCTTCCGTTGTTAGTGGTTTATCTAAGTCTTCGAAGGTGTCATATTGAGGGATAAGATTTATAATATCGTGATCGGCTTGACTTTGCTGGTTAAGAATGTTAGAGTAGTGTTCTTTCCATCGGGCTCTTATTTCCTGGTCTTCTTTGAGGAGATTTCCATTTAAATCTTTAATAGGGCACATATTTTTCCGACTGGGGCCGTACACTGCTTTTACTCCTTGAAAAAAAATTCCTGTAGTCGTGTGAATCGGCGTTCCTTTGAATTTCTCTGGACTTGCTTGCCCACCACTCGTTCTTTATTCTTCTGATTTCGCGTTGCGTTTCATACTTACATATACATATGTCTGATATTAATCTGATTTTAATCATCTTTTAATCGAATGCATTTTTCAACGTTTCACGAGTTCGGCATAGCATTTTGAATACAGCTTTTTCCTTCCACAAGTTTACTACCATCAACTGTTTCTGGGTTTCAAGGCAACATTCAATCTACTTTCAGTTCATTTTAATATATTATGAATAATATCCGGGGTTCCATATCTTCTAGAAGTCCTCAAATATTTTCCTTTTAGGGTTTTTAGCATTTATAGTGTCTTCATGAACATTGTACTTTAAACAGTCTCGAAGGAAGGACGACAAATTGATAGATTTGTAAGTATAGGGTCTCCAATAATAAATATCAGGAGATTCATCAACTTATTCTACATACAATATTGGAAAAAGTTCAAGGGCCCTAAAATGATTTCTATGGAAGTTACTTTCCGGAACCATTTAATTCAGAATGAGGATTAGTATATGAGCTTATTATAAGGACTTTATTTAGAAAGTAGCTACGGGGGTTCCGATGTTTCTCTTATTATTTTTTTTTAATTTTCAATAAATCCTCAATTTCTATCCTTTAAATTTTTTTTTTCTAATATTTTTACAGTATGATTGAATTACTGCACAATCCCCTGAATTATGGTGTTTTAATTAGTATCATCGAAGTACGATAAGTTAATTCATAAATAAATGTCAGTTGAAAATTAAATTTATTAGAATAAAGTGCAATGCTACGGGTGAATTCAATCAAATAAAAAAAATGTATAGTACGATGAGCAGAGACGATTGTGAAGGAAATTGCTTTTCCCCAACCCTAGAACTTGAACAAAGAGCTCAAAATAAGTACAGGTAACCTTAGAATTAGTACTACAAGCTTTAGGATGGAAGAAGAGAAAATTTCGCACACTTCTTATTTAAAAAATTGATTTTATCGAATTATCTAAGTTTTTAATATTATAAATTTTGACAATATACATGACCTCCAATAATGAACCGTGTTTACAATATAGTTTCCTAAACCAAAAAGTAACAATTGAATTGAAGAAGTATATATTGAAAACGATACTGTCCCTAATATAGAACCCTGTAGTTCGCCGCTGGTTATATTGGCAAAATCGGATAACACTCCATTAAGTATTACACTTTGCTGACTGTGTTTCAAGTAATTTAAAAAAAATTAAACTGCACTAGGCTCTAAATCAATATGTTTTAAAATTATTGGAGTGATACGTATCAAATGCCTTTGAACGATCCACTAAAATGATTGATGATACTTTCTCTGAATATTTGCTTGCATTTCTGGAAGAATATTATTTATCTCTATAAGTTCGATTAGTTGTGTTTTTATACTATATTCTAGTATTTTGGATATCGCCGACAAGATACCGATGGGCCTTACATGGTTAAATTCAATATGTGTATCATTATTGGTAATTACCTTGTAAAACTGAATTATTTATACAACAAAGTGTAACATAAAGTAAAATTAGGGTTAAATAACTCCAGCCCGCTTTCACGTATTAGATTTTATAGAACACAAATATTGGCTAACTTTTAATATAGCCTATGTTTTTAATTTAAGTTTAGATGCAACATTTTTCGTATTGCTGTAAACTTTAAACGAGTCCTTATGATTGAAGTTATTGCTTTTGGGAATTGACCCCACAAAAAGTTAATTCATTGCCAATAGATGTTTTTCCTTCTAATTAAAGTAGTGGTAAAATTACGTAAATCTTTGAATTAGTTAAAATGAAATAAATTTTTTGCGCGTTTGAATTTATTTAGGGCATTCTTTATCTTTGATATTTGTGAGTAAGTTATTATTGCCAATAATCCATGGTTTATGAGGCTTATTAAAAATTGAAATTCTGAGAGGAGCATGTAAATCCTTCAAAATATTTATACTTTCATTAAAGATATTAATTTTATCAATATCATAAATATTTTGCCACGGAATGGATTAGAAATGGTAATATAATAATTCTTGATTTACATTTTTTACGTCTCAGTATAGGATAGTCGATTAACCTGAATATTCAAATTTAAGAAAGCAAACATTATTTCAAGATCTGAAATTTGAGGAACTAGTACACGATATAATTTACAAGTGAAGAATTATTTACTGTGATTCTGATGGGATTATTAGCAATTTTGTTTCAACTCAGCACTGTTTAAGATACTCTTAAATTTCTTATTGTGAGATGCATTAAAATTAAAAAGATCCGAATTGAAATATTTAACACACTATAACATAATAGTAATAATACTAATAAACAGCTTTATTAAACAAATATACTGTAAAGTACCATTTCATTTTCCCAGGTGATACTAATTTATTATAGTATTTATGCAGTGCAAAAGTTTAAGTTGAGTTGCAATTAACTGCTCTTCCACTCTGGACTAGGGTACATCAAACTAAGAATACTTAACTATAAGTAGAGATAGAAGCAATGAATAACAAACAAAATATTATGGTTCTTACAAAAACTTAAACTATAAAAATAATTTGGGGATACATAACACAATATATTAGAACATAAACAAACACAGAAACATCTTAATGCGGCTTTTTCTTGCATTCGGTATAACCGATTTAAAATAAAGGTACGAAATTTTTTTTACGGACAGGGATTTACACTCTCTCGGCAATACGTTTAAATAATGTAATGCTATACTGCAAATAAAAGATCTTTGGAACAGTGAGTATGATCTCTTCTAGCATCTCCTGAAGTAAGGCGTGGTCCATAAACATAATCACAGTCATTGAACCGAGAGAGTACAAGAGAATCACACAAAATTATTTTTGATTTTTTGTTTAAGGTAGGTCAATTAGGATACATCAATCTCAGTTTGCCGTAAGATTTTCTTAGTATGTAGGAAACATAATCCGTAAACCTAAGTTGATTATCAATAAGCACATCATTTTGTGGAGTTAAGTTTGGGATTGTGTTGTTTGGGAAGATTTACTAGAGCTTCTAAATCATTATTAATAATTTGACATTCAAGTGTTTTTGCTGTCAAATAAGTGATACAATTGTGTGTCGTCTGCATACATATGGTAACTACAAGCGTTAAGAGTAGTGGGAAAATTTTTTTTTTATACATTTATTTAACGTCGGCCTATTTCCGCTACTGAGGCCTAACACCGACGCCTGTAGACGAGCTACCCCCAACCAGGAATTTTGCCGAAACTCTTCCCTTAAGAAGAGTAGGGATCTTTTACTTGCCTAACATTTAATAGACAAGGGACCGACGGCTTTACATCCCCTCCGAAGGATGGTATATCTCCTATACAACCCTCGCCTAAGGTTGTATAGCTTCCGCGCATACACTGATATACAAGTCGCTGGAAGATGTGTGAGGCGAGAACGCGGTTTCCGTTGGAATGGTCACCAATCCAAGTACTAACCGCGCCTGTCGTTGCTTTACATCGCATACCGAAGTATGTACATAGTAAAGACGCACCTATGCTCGCCCCTAGTGGGAAAATTGCAAGTATAAATTGTGAATAACAGTGGTCCCAAGATTGGCCCTTGAGCAACCCCTCTGACGGCATCATAACTTTCCGAAGTTTCCTCAGGTAACACAACTTTTTGTGCCCTATTATTCAAGTAGTTTTTTAACGACATTGTAGCACTTGGACTTAGACCTATAAAGTGGAGTATTGCTAGTAATATGCCATGGTTGATCATATTGTCTGAAAGTTATTTGTGACATTCTAAGTATATTCTTTCTTTTTATTTGAGATTTCTACCACATGAAGAGGATAATACATGTGGTAGAAAACCCAAATAAAAGAAATGAATATGGTTGATCATGTCAAAGGCTTTAGTATAATTAAGTGATACTAGGGCTCCAAAGTTTTTTTGGCTAGTTGTTTAATAACGTCATCCGTTATATTCAGAAGTGCAGTTCCATAACTATGTTCCGGAAGAGAACCTGATTGATTTTGTGGTAACAATTCAAATTTAATTAAATGGTTAAGTAATTTTCCTTCAATTATACTTTCTATCGTCTTAGATAACGCAGGCAAAACAGTGATTGGACGGATGTCTTTTAGCTCCTTAGGGGAATCAATCTTTGGAATAGGGGTGACTCGGCCCTCTTTCCATTGTTTCGGAAACACTGAGTGTTCAAAACAAAAGTTTATTATGTGCGTTATGCAAGGCAACAGTAATGGACAAGAATGTTCATTCATTACTATATTTATACCATCCATCCCATAGATTTTAGTTAATTGAAACAGTTCCAGATTATTAGATTTTCGGTTGTTATTGTAAAAGTTTATTAAATTTTTGTTTGGTTCTTCTCCACATACATTTGTATATAGAAGAATATTGAAGTTACATTCATGAACACAAAACAATGATCGACAGTAAATTTGATATTGCTAAACATAGAACTACACTGTTTGAATTATTATTTTCATACATATCTAAGATAATTTCGAATAATTTAAAAAACGAATTCGATTAATTTATCTTGATTTAGATATGAATACTTGGAATTCATTTTAAAAATTAGTTTTAAATATAAATATATTATTCTTTCCTATTATTTGGATTTTCTACCACATGTATTATTGTCCTCTTCAAAAATAAATCACCGAATCTACAAAATAATAGAATTATTACGCCAAAGGAATAGTCAGAGGTTATGTTTTGCAAATAATATAAATCGGAATAAACACAGAAATAATGTATTTTGCTGACGTTTCGGAAAGTAATCTCTTTCCGTTTTCAAAGCTTTTTTTTTGGAAGAACCCTTATTTTGCTGTGTATGTCAAATACACAGCTTTAAGATTCTGTTTATGTTATTTCCATAGATACTTACCACTTATACAGAACATAGAACTAATGATATTTTCTTTTAGATAATGTTGAGTTTGTTAAGTTCTTCTTTTAACATTGGCAGCCAGGTTGTACAAATATCTACAGAACAATTCGATACGCACTTGTCTTCATTTAATAAGATTATTGCTAATTCTTTAATTTTTCTTTTTTTGGTATCTGCTTCTTCTGTTAAAATTTTTACCGAGTCCCAGTTTATTCTATGTTTATTCCGATTTATATTTTTTGCAAAACATAACCTCTGACTATTCCTTTGGCGTAAACGTCACGGGCGCAGAGGCTTTTTCCAATAATTCTATTATTTTGTAGATTCGGTGATTTGTTTTTGAAGAGGACAATAATACACGTGGTAGAAAACCCAAATAATAGGAAAGAATATTCGTAGAATGCCACAAATAACTTTCAGACAATATAAATATATTATCTATTCCTTTCTTTCTCCTTTGCTCATTTATATTTTTAATCCTACCGAATATTTAATTTTAAGAGAGCAAAATAGAAAGTTGTTTTATAACGAACAGTTTAACTATTGTGAACTAATTTATATGATTAAGGGATTAAATTGACCCAATGGTTTTTGAAATATGCAATTTTTATACATTCTCTTCAACATCATGATATTGCAATGTATTTACTTAACTACGAATAACAGAAATATGCATGATTAAACTTGCACAATCAGTAGTAAATTTAATGATTAAAACTATTGCATTCTATGGAGAAACATCAATTAATCTCATAAATAAAACGTTGTTTAGAAGACACAAACCCGCATTAACATCCACGCCATAATGGATCTCTAAACTCCTCTAAAATCCTAATAGAACACTGTTTAATGCATTGCAAAACTGAATTAAAATTATTAAGTATTTGTCACCGTTTTAAATTTCGGAAAACAATTTAGAATAATCATCAATCTCTTACCATTTTGAGCTAAAGAATATCCTATTAAAAATAAATAACAATTTAACAGCAGTAATGTCCTCATCTTGAAAAATTTCTGTCACATAGCACACAACACAATAAAGTTATTGGGTATAATTTAACCGTGGATTGAACAAATTGTATCTATCTAATCAGTTATTGTTTATACGCAGTCATCGAAATTTCTGTTTATCGTTAATCTTTTTATAGATAATAAAGTTTTTTCAACGATTAGGTGTTTAATCACAATTACTCTCAATAACTTGATGATACATTTATCTGTATGTAAAATAGAAAAATTGATAAAAGAATTGATAATGACGATTCTGATATTGATAAGGAATGTCAGAATGATTTATTATTTGGCCTGAAGAAACTTTACCTTCATATTAAGGGAAGATTATCATCTTAGAGGTCGCGGAGAAGATATTCCACTCTTATAGGTCAGAGATTCGAGTTTAACGAATGATGTCATTGATTTAAAAACCGATTTATACGAACATTTAATAATAATAACGCCCTTAGTAAAAATTTGCGCATCTATGTTCATAGGAACTCTCTTAATGTTATTTTTTTACTTAATCTTCCTTTAAAGTAAGACAACGGAATTTCCCGACACTCGGTAAATCATTATGCCATCTGCAAACGTATAATAATATTTTACCGTTATATGTCAATATTTCACATATTGTAAAATATTGTTTTTGCATAAATTGAAGAGCATGTTGTACGATTTTGGTTGTTAACGTATCAACACATGTACAATTTTCTTTAAATATACAATTATTTCTAGCAATTTTGCTGTTTGAATTAAATGAAAGCTTTCTTCCTGAGCGCGATTTTTAGGAATTTGCGCAATGATTTGATAAACTGGGGTGCATGCAACTAAATACCTCTTATTGAGTAGATGTAAACAAATCCGTAATAGCCCAGGCGGTATCTGCTTAACATCACCTATGTTTGGGTGAATCGGGCAGTATAGCAGATTTTTTGCTTAATCGCTCCTAAAAATCATGAGATATGATAATTTCGCAATGCGTTAGTTTGAAAACGTTGGCGTAATTTTTTAATAAACAAAATGTGAAAAAATTCCTAAAAATTCCATTTTTTTCTTCCTATTTTTTCATATGTCTCAGTAACTATCGCTTTTAGAGAAAAGTTATAAAAGTAAAAAAGTTTTGTAATTAAATTTCACACAGGATGTAGTTGGTTGCGAATCTAAAAATTAATTTTTACTACTGCAAAATAGTAAAAATCGCAAAAAAAAATTTGAAATGGCAAGTTATTTGTAGAATTTTTTTCAAATACTTATATTATACGTAGGACCTTCATACTTGGCTAAAGAAAACTTTTTAATATAATAAATCTTCTCACCAAATTTCATCAAGATCGGACTTTTAGTTTTTGCATAATAATTTTGCACTCTAAACTTCGCAAACAAATTTGCGAATATTCAAAATGTTGCTGAGGCTAAACTAAAGCATATAGAAAGTTGAACATTTTTGGATAAATAAAAGAACTCTCAAATTTTGAAATCCATTTTGAGATATTAAAATTCGTTAATTAGGAGAGCCTAGGGAATTGTTTAAAAATTTGGCAAGTTTTTTTGCTTATAAACAAATGCAATAACTTTCAAAATATTCAACAGATTATTATTTTTAAAATATACTTTGAAAGTACTCGGAAAGACGTTTCTTTTAAAAAAAATCACGATAATTCGTGTATTAGAACCGGTGTTATGAAGGATAGACTGCAAAATTATTATGCAAAAACTAAAAGTACGATCTTGATGAAATTTGGTGTGAAGATTTATTATATTAAAAAGTTTTTTTTAGCCATGTATGAAGATCCTACGTGTAATATAAGTATTTGAAAAAACTTCTACAAATAACTTGCTATTTCAAATTTTTTTGCAGCTTTTACTATTTTTGCAAAAGCAAAAATGAATTTTTGGATTCGCAATTAACTGCATCTTGTTTAAAATCTAATTGCAAAACTTTTTCATTTTTATAACTTTTCTCTAAAGGCGATAGTTACTGAGATATATAAAAAAATAGGATGAAAAAAACGGAATTTTTAGGATTTTTTTCACATTTTGTTTAATAAAAAATTAAGCCCACGTTTTCAAACTAGCGCGCAGTGAAATTATCATCTCTCATGATTTTTAGGAGCGATTAAGCCATACTACCCAAAACAAATACCGCCTGGGCTATAACCGCTTGCCCATTAGACGTTGGTTAGACTCTTCTACGAAGAGTGTAATAACAAATTTCGGTAGCATTCAAGCTAAATGGTATTTTCTGTGTATGTTCATGATTCTGCGTAGTTTTTTTATTTTAGATTTATAAAACAGGAAAAAAATCGTCGTAATTGAAACGTCTAGTAGGTAAAGAGGACTACAGTTTGTCGACGTCAAATCTGATAAATGAAAATTGAGCTAAGTCTGTTAAATTCTTGTATCAATATTTTAATATGAAGGATTAAAAGGATTTCTAGGTCCTTCTAATGAGATTATGAAAAGATCGAGAGTCTACTATACTGCTACGAGGTTGAATTAAGGTGATTATCGAAATATGATTGATTTTAAGGATAAGTGTTAATTTTATAATTTTTCGATTTTTTTACTTTCGATGTTCACTTATTTGCTGTCTCATTGATATTCGATATGTAACATCTTTCACAAAGAATGTTTCATACATTTTTTTGACAATAGTTACAATTGCATTTACAGTAAATTTATATTTGTTGTAGAATTATGAGATAGCGACGATGGGCAGGGCCACCGGATCTATTATGTTTATTTGTGAATGTAAGGAGGTGATAACCTTTAACATTTTTTGACTAAAAAATAAGAGAAGAAAAAATTATAGCTGTTTTATAAATTTTGTTGTTTGTTGTCTGGCCCGATCTGATAAAGATGTACAAAATACAAAGATTAGAAATTGTTTTTGATTAAATACATGGAATTTTATTTTTCATAGGTTGTGCAATAATTTTTCAATTGCTAAAAATAACTATTTTGTATAAACGCTACTAAACGTAGGATAGTTCAAATGTGCTTTTAGAGGGCGGAATATTAAACATAATATTTTTAGTCGCAAACTCCTCTATAAATCCTTATTTTACTATAAGGAACCTAACCAGACTGCAACCAACAGCTACTCTCCGGGCTATGTGCCCCGCCGAGCGCTGAATTACAAGTTACAAGCCTGGCGCGTTAAGTGTAATAATTGCATATTACCATCAATATATAGTCAAAGGATTCTCATGTCGGTCGTCGCATAGCTACCTTGCACTGACGAGAGCCAACAGCTCGAAACTGCAGTCTGCAAGTGGTGTGTGACGACTGGCAAGGGAGCTCCTTTAAGTAGGATCAGTCTTTCGGCTGGTGTTTGTTGCAATCGAAGCATTAGCGTTTTGATGGTAATATGCAATTATTACACTTAACGCGCCAGGCTTGTAACTTGTAATTCAGCGCTCGGCGGGGCACATAGCCCGGAGAGTAGCTGTTGGTTGCAGTCTGGTTAGGTTCCTTATAGTAAAATAAGGATTTATAGAGGAGTTTGCGACGAAAAATATTATGTTTAAACGTAGGATGTTTAACGTTTTGCAAACTATGTTAAAAATCTCATTTTATAACACCAGTCTTAAAAGTGAGCTACTTTTAACATTAGTATTAAAAGTAAATTTAACATTTAAAATCCATATAACTAGCCATAGAGACAAACAGATTTTCATTACCTTGGTTCAATTGTATCCTAGCTTCACCGCATAATGTCATTCTTGACAGGCAAATACAAATACAAAATTTTAAAATTTTGCAATAGTTCTAAGATTTTATGGCTTTAGAATTATATTTTCAGTGATACTTTTAGTAGTGTTTATACAAAATTAGTTAATAAATTAGTCCAATATTTATAGCTTTTCTCTATAGGGGGCACCCAAGACCCGAATAAAAAGTTGAGGAATCACATTTTTTCATGTTGTATGGGGAATAGATTCATTGATTTTTCACTTCTAAATTATGCCTTTATGAGATTTGCTTACCGTAGGCTTAATGGCGGTCTAGTTCAAAGAGTTGTAATGAATATTATCAGCTAAGTACTTATTTCATGTTTTCTTATTTAAGTTTTGCCATTGTTTATTTATTTGACTGCATGATAACAAACACTAATTGAATCAAAAGTAAAAATAAATGTGATAGTAATAATAACACAACACAATTATTTTTTATTGTTAAAGAAAGTGTACATTTTTTGCTACTTTATTGTGCGTAAAACATGTGTTTTTGGCAATAGTAAAGAAGCAAAAAGCAAGAAACAGCACCTAGGTAATTTATGAACTAGGTTGTGTCAACAATAGCTGCATTGGAAACTCTAAATTTAATTATCGTCAGCTGAATATTGTAGCATAGATATCGGACATGTGTGGACAGGTAATAATTTACTACTGTAAATTCACTTGAGCGCATGTTTTGTACTGTCATTGTATTTTGCTACAACATATCTTATTGAATTATATTTATTCCGGTCAAATGATTGTATATTTTGTCAAAAAAATCATTGAAAAATTAACAGTACATGCTGCAAAATCGTCCTCGTATATTGCAAGCCAGCTTCTAGCCGCCTATATACTCACTAGTTATGATAGCACCAATTATACTTTAAGGGTGTACTCTTACGGAACCTTAATGCCAACGAAATTCTTCTTAAACACTGTCAGCAAATGAACGCGTTTGAATTTACAACAGCAACTTTGTACCGTTTCAGGAGCGTGTAAAACCATCCCAATTTTGAATGTAGTTTATATCATTTATGAACATATTTATTTGAAAACTATAAAATGAACTTGAGAACGTTACCATCTGCAGAAAAAGTTTTCCTCAAGTATGCCAAAATGAAGTACATGCACACTCTTTTGTGAAAAAACGCTATAAACTATTAAATATTCATTAATATGGTTGAAAGAAGGAATTCAATTTTATTCCTATCCTATTACAAAACACTAGAGACTGGAACAAATAAATGTCATAACAACACAAATGTCCAAAAACAAAAATTGCAACATTAGGTGTATTATTTGCATGGCACACTATAAACAATAAAATATTTTTTATACTATAATATATGCTTTTGTATACTCATACTCATTGATTTTAACTGCTGATGCAAATACAACTTTCCAATATTCAAAATTCCTTAAATAACGTTAAATTTGAAAACTAGCATTTCTTCTGCTATGTTTGTGCAGATCCACACTATTATTTACGTATACTATTCGGATATTTCTCGACGTCAAACGGTGCGAAAACTCGCCCTGTGGGAGTTTTACTATAGTTTCCACACATGTTGCACTACATGACTCTGCAATCAGTGTAAGGGAATACTAGAAGTGTGAAGTGGGAATTTCTTACCCTGTACTTAAGAAACTATTTGAACATCACCATCGTAATTAATATACATTATTCAATAACGGTCTAAAATTTGATTCTTGCGGCATTTTTGGGTTTCAAGATACTACGAACTATATTTCAAATAGTACAAATATAATTTATCACTTACGACGGGTGCAACGTTAGCGTAGAGGGTAAACGCAAAGCAATTTCACATAATATTAACCTAATTTTTAAAGTATGTCCAAAAGTTACGTCGTAGTAAAACAATAAACTGAATTTATTGTAAGTACTGATGATTAACATAATGGAAAAATATTTATAAAATATATGCAAATGTTGAGACTTAGTATACGAATCGTCTAATAAATATATGCTATCAGGCGTCAGTGTTATGTCTAAGTAGTAATAGATAAGTTCTAATCAAGATGGCGTATTTAAAAATATATTATTGGTAATGAAAAGTATCTACTATATCACATATACTTGAGTAGAAACCACCTATTTTTGGGCCTCACAAAATCACCATACAGATAGTGCAGAATAATAACTACTTGTAATTGCTGTTCTTGAATCACACCAGAGGCATTAACATTCAGTTGTGACAGATGTACAAATGTGTGTGGGCGTTTTCCCACAATAATAATATATAATGTTTAAAACTTATGAATATGTTTCATTTTTACTTTAAATTAAAATATATATTAAATTACAGGCTTTAAAAACTATCGTTATCATATAGTGCAGGATAGCTTTTTTTTATTACATTTATTTATCATCGGCCTATTTCCGCTATTGAGGCCAACACCGACCCCTGTAGACGAGCTCCTCCACACCAGAAATTTTACCGAACCTCTTCTCTTTCGAAAAGTAGGGATCTTTTATTTGCCTAAGATTTGGTAGACAAGAGACCAACGGCTTTACATCCCCTCCGAAGAATGGTATATCCCCTACACAATCCTCGCCTAAGTTTACATAGCTTCTGCGCATACACTGATATACAAGCCGCTGGAAGATGTGAAACGAGGGCGCGGTCGGCAGAATAGTTCCATAAGTCATAGTACTGATTATAATACTTAAGCATTTAACATTATGAAATTAATTGATTGAGTCGAAAGGTTATATACCGATATGCATGATGATATTGAAGTAAAATGTGGCAATAAGGATATCACGGTAGTAAGATGTATGTAGTTTCTGGAAAATAAGAACTTATCTCTATACTATAAAGTGAATCTTCAGGAACCTTATTCGATAGATAGTGTAAAATATGTTTATCAAGAAACCTCTTACCATTGTTATTATTTATCAGAAACAAGGTATCGGTGTCAGTTTATACTAAATGGTTTCATTAATTCTTAGAACAATTTGACTGTTATGGGCGATAATCAGTTGGTAAATCTAATCCTCAGTAATAGAACTATATCGAGTGGTCCTTTACTTCAGATTAGTTGCGTGTGTACGTGGATTAACCAGTCTGATTCATATATCAAATCCGTTTTTAAAATAAACTGCTTCACACAGTTAATATTGAAGAAAATCGATTTTCTTCTGAGAATTACAAAATTAAGTCGATAAATGGTTGGCAAAAGTGCTTTCTTGTTAAAATAACTGACAAATACTGTAATGCGGTGGTGTCAACAAACATCATTTATTTCGAATCTTGAAAAAATTAACAAACCGACGATAATTTTCAAACGACCCAAATTCATCCATAGAAATACTCAATCTTACCAATTAGTCAATTCACAGCTCAAACATTACAAATTAACATTCTAAAAATACTGCCCCCACATGAGCTTAAAAAACATCAAAACTACTTTCCATACCCGCAGTGAAAACATTTTATGTCAATCACACAAATTTTTGTATAAATCATTCTCCCTTTCGATTCCATCGTTCATTCGATTTCGCATCGTAAATATGAACATATAATCAATCCACATTCAAATTGTCCCATTAGAGTACCGCTACTTTCATCCTCATCATTATCAAAATTTACTTCCATTAAATCCCCCATTTTTATCAGAACTTACTTCCGAAAACATAAGCTACGTAACAAATTAAATTGAATACACGTCATCCGTTCACTTTTCTCAGTTCACATTCAACTCTAAGTACAAAGATCTTCGGGACTACTTTTACGGGGTTATTTCAAATTTAATAAATCTTCTCAACAAATTTTCGCTAATAGCTTCCAAAATCAAATCGACTCAAACTTCGTTCATATATCAATAAATTTCCCGAATTTTCAATTTTTATATTTTCTGATACAATATTGCGCAATCGAGCCCGCACGGAATGGACGGGTGCATTTCCAGACCTCCGTACGTCGAGTCCCCGACAAACCATATAAAAAGCAGAGCACGATGAACTCGAGCAAGTCCAGTTCGTTATGTGCACCGCGAATGTTATCTCTATAACTGTGCCACTGCTGCCTCCATGGCTATACCAAGTAAAAAAAGCTCTAAACCATTTTGCCATCGCACATTTAACAAAAGGTGAGGTTCGAACAGTCTACCGCGCTCGTTCAACGTATCAATTTCTGTTCCTAGCGACTTAACCTATCATTACTCAGTCCGCCGCAACCATTTAACCACGACATCCTAACTAGTAACGCGACTTAGCTACAAAAAAGTACTTGCTTGAAAACTAAATAAACAAAATGAATGATTGTCAAATATTAGCTTCTGAAAAAAGTGACTTTCATTCCATTGGCACTCGCCTATATCTAGGGACACTTTCCCTAGCAGAGCTAACTTCTCTGAATATAAAGTAGGCATCATCAGGGACTCGTTCCCTGTCCAAAATATAAAAACAATATCTAAAATCTAAGTGACTACGCCGAAGATGGGTACAAACACTCTCTACACAAAACAAATCCCTGGTGTTCCTACAAACCAAACGAGTCAGTACTGGCGCCCACATGCCTCTCTAAGAAATTCGTACCGAGCTCCTGACGGCGTCCGCCATAAGAACGAAATCTACATCAACCCAACGCCCGTCTTGTTGACATTGGTTTGAGATACACGTGGAATAATTTTCGTAAAAATAACAGAGTTGATCGGTATAAATCTAATTTTTGCAGTTGATCTACAAACAGTAGATGGGGCTTAGGTCACTAGTCACATGTCTTTTTAGATCTTGGGTATGACAAAGGAACTGTACATTGGGGCATGTATATCAACACCGTTATCAAACTACTGAGGTCATTTTGACAACTTGCAATCCGATCAATATAAAATTCGATATATCAAAGTTAAACGCAGGAATTAAAAACCTTCGTACGTCTGCTGTAGTTTGTTCTCTAACCTTTACAAATGGAAGAAACCATAAGTTACGTATGTGTTTTAGTACACGAAGCTACGAGTGATATTTCATGACCGAAAGACTCTGCGGCTGAATTTTACATCGTACGTAAAAGTTGATCCGGTAATCCCAATGGTACTGGTCTGCCAGAGCAAAGCTGCTGCGTTTCAAGACCAGCACTTGGTAAAGTTGATAACTAGGATATGGATTTGACTGAACGAATATACGATTGAAATTTACATGGTAGGCAGTGCATTGGTCACTAATTTTTTGGCCTTTATTCACTGGGTCTATCATTTGCTTCAGATCGTCTTGCAGATAGCAAGAGGTTTTAGTGAAAAGCTTTGTGTTGTGACCCCAATGACGGGAAATGGGAGCCGACTTAACTTGAGGAACAAGCTCACGCTTATCAAGACCCTCATCAGGCCGCAGCTGACGTACACCTCGGTAGCGTGGGGCTACCAGGCGAAGTCCTATATGAAGAGAATCCAGGCAGTGGAGAACATCGCCCTCAGGACGGTAGTTGACGCCCCATGGTACGTGAGAACCGCAGACATCGTCAGAGACCTGGAATACACCACGGTCACTGAAGTCATCCGGGAACGAGCGAAGAAGCTGTACGCCCAAGCCGAGGAGCATGGGAACCCGCTGATTAGACAGGCCACTGATTACGACCCCGCCGACGCCCCGAGGCACAAGCGACCGAGGGTTCAGCTATTGGACAACGGGTAAGTATAACCTTTATTCCCCGCTAACAGATCTGTTTCAGATACGCCAGGACGGACCACCACTACCAGAGACATGACGTTTTCAACCCTAATCCAACCTCCTTGCGGGCGTCGGACAACATACCGTCCGACGCCCGTTGTCCTACCTGCTCCGTGGAGACCGAAAGTGCTAAAAGAAGCACTTAGGTCTTCACACTCCCGAGCTACACAGGTCATCCTTACCTTTCCGACGATCCGGGGTAGGATATCAATTGATGTCCTACGTACCGGTAGTCAGTCCCAGCCAAAACTTCCTAAACCCAACTCGACCGATGACTACCCCCGGGGGTGACAAGCTGGCGAAGAAAGAAAACATCAAGACAAGAAGAGCGCCAGAAGAGACCTCAGCCAGCGAGGTTCAACAGCCAGGACCAGGGGAGGTCCGCAGAAAATACCACGCACACATGCGGTACCTCAAGGACTAAAGTTATTAGTTTTATATTTTTAACAATTAATCAGCTGACAACTTTTCGCCACTATTAGAACTAGTTTCAGGCTAAATTGGACAGGAGGTCGATCGAATGTGAGTCTGAAACTGGAATACTCGTTATTATGGACATGTTCTGCTATCGCCGACCTATCCGTGTATCCAAATCTGGTATTTCTCTTGTGTTATTTGATTATGCACTGGATACTCCATCCTGTTTGTCTGATGTAGCTCTTAACACATGTGCACTTCAACTGGTAAACACCTTTTGATAACAGTTTTGGGACAGGGTCTTTGACTGAGGGAAGCATCTGCTGTATTTTCTTCACCGTTCGAAACCGTACACCTACCTGGTATTCGCGTAACCAGTTATTTTGGTTAGTTCACTAGAAATACCAGATTTAGCAAGATTTGAGGCTGTACTGCTTCTGTTAGAATGTTACGTTATTTTATTATTTTCGATATCAAGCCCAATTTTCATGTTTGCTTCTTTAGTCCATTTTCCAAGAGTATTCTCTCCCAGGAGCAAATTTTTGTACCATCCACTTGAGTTTTCTTGGTTCCAGGTACAGTTAGGTTTCAAACATAATCTGCCTGTTTCAATTGAATTCGATTGTTTACTCATTAATTTCTTGAATAAACGTACCAGACAGATGCAAGGTTTTTCTAAATTAATTGTAAGCCACTTACTCTGGCTAAGCTTGTTTTCACTTGCTTGCCGTGTCTTTCAAAAAATAAGACTGTATTCTATTCTATTAGTTAAATCTTCGTCAGTTTTTTTCAAAGCTGAAGTGATTGATTTTACATTTAACAGTCGCTCCCCTCATTTCCATCAAATGCCGCCGCATAGTAAAATTACCTCTGTAACTCTTCAGATGTTTCTTCATCCCAACCTGCATCATTTCACATAAATGTTCTTCTTCAATGGCAACTGAGCTTTGTTTGCGCTTTTCTGGAATAGCTTGAAACCTTCTTCTATTGGCATTTTTTTCATTCCCCGCGATTTTAAATACTAAATCAATAAAATGGTTAAAACTCTTATTATAATTTTCGAAGAATATTTGCTGTTTTAGTCCACATTGTTTAACGACAGTTTTTTTATAACCTTCTCCATTCGATTTTTTTTTGTTATAACCCCAGTCAGTCAAAATACTTGCAACTTCATCGGTAATCGTATCTTTTTCGAGGGAATAATGCTTCTCTTTGAAAAAAAATTTAAATTGTTTCCATATAGAATTTATAGTGTTTCTCATTTTAACTGGGACACTTTCTTTGCTAGCTTCGTTAACATTTTCTTAGAAACATCACCAAATAGCTTTTTCTCATTCATTGTGTGTACAAGAATCAAGATGAAAACGCGAAATATCAGATTTTAATAATGTCAGTGACTTTTTAGTTTAACACATGGCTACTACGAAAAACGTACATAAATTTTTCTCTATTTTTTCCATTGATTGATAGCCGTTTTCTCGCATTAAAAAAATCCTGTTGGTCGATTTTTTGAAGTTATACTTTTTGATTGATTAAAAGCAAGAACATATTAATCAAGGAAAAACCCTACTATACCCAACGTAAATTTAAAATACTAGTCCTTGTAATAAATAATTGATTCGAGAATTTAAACAATTATATCTCGTCATCGTTATCTTAAGAATATCATATAGTTAATTTTAAAGAATTCATCATCTATAATTTTAGAAACTTTATCAGGTTTATAAAAACAGAACGTCGAAATGTAGGTACATTAGTTATCAATAGAATAATTATAAATATTCAAAAGAATAGTTATAATACGCACTTGGTTTATTGTTTCATTAGTTTTTTCCAGAATTTCTCTGACATATGTTTCGGCCTTGCGACCATTATCAAAGAGTCTTAAAAACTGACCTGGAAGTGGTGGTTCACAGTATATATCTTACAAATCCTCACCCACCTAGAGGGGGATAATAACTTGATTTGCTATTTCTTAAAATTTAACAATACAGGCCGGAACTACGAACTTAATTTTATTACTGTGTCTAGTACAGGATTGTTTATAAATTCTGTTTGTGGATTTGTCACGTTTTTATGGTTTCTTAGGGCCTTCTTAATTTCTAAAATTTCAAGCATGTCTAGGATTTTACCTTTGTTAGCGTTATGCAAAAGTTTAACACTACTACCGTTAAAAACGTGATTTTGCTCAATGCAATGTTCGGCGAAACCAGTTGATTTTTTATTATATAAAATAGACTGTTTGTGTTCTCTTAACCTCACATCTATGCTACGGCCACTCTGCCCTATATATATGGCATCACAGTCATCACACTTTATTTCATATACCCCCGATTTTTTAATGTCTTCTGTCTTTTCTTTATTATTAACCAACAAGCGACCTAAATTCTTTCTATTCGTTGATATTGTATTAATACCTAATTTATTTAATCTATTACATACTGAGTTGCTAACCTTATTTACATAATTTATACTATGCCACTTTTTGTTTTCTCTATTTGGTACGTTATAAAAATGCCCACCTCTAGGTGGGTGAGGATTTGTAAGATATATACTGTGAACCACCACTTTCAGGTCAGTTTTTAAGACTCTTTGATAATGGTCGCAAGGCCGAAACATATGTCAGAGAAATTCTGGAAAAAACTAATGAAATAATAAACCAAGTGCGTATTATAACTATTCTTTTGAATATTTATAATTATTCTATTGAATATGTTTCATCAAGAACCTACCGCAGACTCCATCCAATTGACATTAGTTATCATTTAAATGGGTTATTTTTTTTTAAATATTATATGTATTAAATTGAAATAAAGTATTGAATTTTATATGAAAATTGCTAATGTATTCGAAAAATCGACCCGTTTCTGTTACTCTAAAATCACTAATATTCGGGTTTTTTCAAGTCTGTCGTTTCGAGTGTGGAGACTAAAATGTAATATAAAATCAGGAATCCAATATGAACTGGTGCCCCATAAAACATATCGAAAGTTTGTTGAAACAATGAAAAATTTAGGTATGGTAACCTCCAGAATTACGGTGCAGATAAAAAATACAATAAAAACTTTACAACCTCATTATTAACGCCGGTGAACCATTCGTTATGGTGTCATCAAACAGCCAGATGTCCATTAAAAACCTATAAAGGCAAGTGATTCAATTTGCGGGAAAATAGTACAGAGAGTAACATTATTTTAATGAGAACGTAAAGTTTTTATTGCGTTTTTTATATGCACGGTAAAATTGCAAACGACTGTATTAAAATTCAGAATGGAAAATTTGGAAAATCTTCGGACATCAAGCTTCGTGTCAAGTGACACATTAATTTTATCCTATTTAAACTTTTTATATTATAAATATTTTAAACATCACATTCGAAGCGGCGCCGGCGTAGCGACTCGAAAGGCCCACGAAAATCAAACATTGTACAAATCCGTGACTGATTATTTGATTAACTTTACTCTTCTTAATGTGCACCATATTGGATTCCTCGACCCCATCGATCCTATATTTTATTTCGAGAAATTGGCATACATTTTCGTGTCGTATGGGAAATTTTGTGGTTCGACTTTAATTCGTAATTATCATCTATATCTCGATTAGCAATTTGATAGTAATTTTATCTTTATCAAGCTGTGATTTCCAGTCTTGTTATTTTAATTGACACCCGTAAGTTGGTTGTTGTCGTTTCGTTTCACAATATGAAATTAGTACTTGAAATTATCACCTACAATTAATCAAATAATGATGTTTGTCAATGGTAATTTTGGTGAACGGTAGTGATAATGCAGCAAGTAAATCAGTAATCAAAAGAAAAATATTCCTGTTTAGTATTTACCTCTCATGAGCAAAACTGGATTCTTCTGATCTATAGAGCTTTTTGGAGGTTCAAAATTCAGCCACACGTACACTACACCAACTAAAGAAGAGCATTTATTAAAACAATGATGAATTTACAAGCTCTTAATTAAAAAGTACCGCATAAGATATAATATCAATATTAAGCCGGCCAATTTCATAGTAGGTACTTGTGTAGGATTTCCATAACTTAGTTACTGACACGGCTTTGTTTATCAAAAAGCGGGTAAATAGAGCATCTCGTACCGTGCACCCCCTTGACCCACATTCACCCCTTTGACGGGAGATAAGAGGTGAGTGGTTTAATTTTGCCTCCCTCATCCTCCTTCACCTTTCTTTAATTACATACATTCCCTTCGAACAGCGAGATAAAATCAGTTACCACCGTTTTTGCCTCAAAGGGTTGGTTTTCCACCCCTTTGCAGTTTAATATTTATGTTATAATCGTAGATAAAGTATAGTATTCAACTTGATATAATGGTAATAACTCACTTGACGAATTGCAAACTTTATCTACGTGAGTTATTACCTACATTACCGCTCGTTGAATAATATATTATTATAACATACCTACAAGCCTAATGAGTAAAATAGAACTAAGTTATTTATACATGAATTTATATAAATATTTTTTAAACAGAAAGACATTCTTAGCTTGCTTTATAAATTGTGGTAATTTGTTAAATTCGGTCGCTCCCTTGTCGTATATGGAGGATTTTGTTTTCATTAAATTAGAGTAATTAGTATTTATATAATTTCTTTGCCTTGTGTTGTAATCATGAATATCCTTACGATGTTGTACATTTGTTAATAGCAAGTTATTGTGAAGTTTGTATAAGAATATTAATGTCCTGTACTTTATATTGTCTTTTACTGAAAACCAGTTATTTGTACATTGCATTGTATTTATAATAGCATATTTACTACATTTTAAAATAAAACGCATACATCTATTTTGAAGTAGCTGCAGTTTAGATATATTGGTGTCAATACACATGTATAATATACTTGAGCAGTACTCGAAGTGCGGTTTCATTATTGTGTTTGTTATAAATAGTTTTCCTTTTATTTGATGTTAAATGTTTACTAACAAGATAGGCGAATCCCAGTTTTTTTAAATATTTTTTACATATGTAGTTTATATGGTGTTTGTTATATATGATTATCTCCAAATATCTCATAGTTATTACCGATTCAAGATGCTCTCCGTTGTATTTTACACACATATTATCAATGTTTTAATTTAAATATTTGTTGGAACCTATTATCACATATTTGGATTTTTTGGCGTTTACCATTAATCCGTTCGTTGTGAACCATTCGTTAATTCCAGTGTCATGTTCATTTTTTGGATAACTTACTTCACATTAGTTCCAGATAAATATATTATAGTATCGTCTGCAAAGAGATGTATTTTGCACTCCTCTGAGTTGATTAGAAGTAAATCATTAATAAATAGCGTGAAAAGCATAGGCCCTAGTACACTACCTTGTGGAACTCCATTATTATTAAACAGTTTTTCAGATTTAATTTTATTTATTTTGGTTTGCTGATTTGGTAGGTTAGAAGTATGGGGGATACCATGTTAAAAAACGCACCGTTAGGCTCTACCTCCTAAGTGGTGTGGAAACGATTTACAAAATGAAATGATAAATATCGTATCCATTAAGGAAGTAGGCGTATCCTTACAAAATATAATGCAGAAACTTAGCCCACATTTAAGGAGACAGGTGCAAAAACGCTTCACCGCTACATTATCATATTTGTTTGCGTTTGATGCGCTGTATCTTGAAGAATGTTGGTCTGACGGAAAAAATGCATAGAATATATTTTACGTATAATTTTACGCTCTTCAGTTTATTAATTTACTTTTTTTCCTGGGATCAATAGGAACGGAGATATTTGCATAAAACTCAGGGTTATAATTAGGACGGTACATTTTATTATCCTGACAAATTTCGTCTCCTTAAGACCTTTTGCGTAATAAAACTACCCATTGCCTGGAGTAATATGGTAACATATAATTTCAAGTTAGTTAACAACGACATGCTTCAAAGATCCGACTTTGGACCACTGCTTTTAATAATATATATGAATGATCCGTGAAATTTAATTTAAAGAAATATATTTCTTCTAATGTAAATATTACAAGGACAGCTTGAGGCTTCGTGATATTGTTGTCGACAATAAACTGACTTAGACCATACGTATTAAATATTTGTCAAAAGTTATCTAAAATGACTTTTACACTAAGATAACTCAGGATGGTAATTAGTGATGACACTCTCAGGATGATATACTTTTCTTCTTTGTTCCTTGATAATTTTGGAATCACTAACCCTGTTCCAAGAAAATTCGGAATCCAGACGTTCATATATTAGTTAATATAAATCACAGGGATAATTTTTTGTTAGTTATAGTATAATAGCTTTCTTATTTATTTAAAACATAATTTTCAGTCGCAAACTCGTCTATAAAATCATTTTTTTTTCCTATCAGGAACGTAACCAGAGTGCAACCAACAGCTACTCTCCGGGCTATGTGCCTCGCCGAGCGCTGAATAATTGCATATTACCAACAAAACGCTAATGCTTCGGTTGCAACAAACACCAGCCGATGTCGATAACGTATAGAATCAATTTACATAAATTCATTCATTGGAGCTGGGTTCCGAGGCATAAACCTAACGGCATTCTATTACGTCACCAGATCTAACTAATATCGTACCATTGGTATGGGATTAGGCGAAAAAAAATATATATATATCCTTTTGTATTATATGTTTTGGCGGAGGTGCAGGTTGGATAGTACTTTTAATCAATTTTTCACTTCTTTCTGTTGCACACCATGCTGTTAAGGCGATGGCTTATCTGCCGCCCATTGCCTCGGTCGATTTCCATTTCTTCAGAACTTTTAGATTTCAGTAAAAAATATATAAACTTACATACGCATATTAATGAAAGTTGATAGACAATTCTGAAAAAAATTGGCCTTATATAAACATTTTTTACTCTCCAACTAACTGTTTTTCTAAAATTAGTGGTGTAAGAGAACGTTTAAAATAATGAGAGTTGTGCAGTTTTTACAAGATATTTCTCAAAAGCGTTAATTATTTGAAGTTATGCCCATTGAGGCTTACATTGATCAAATGCTATTATAATAATCCAGTCGCCATGTTCTTTGGCACCTTCGAAAAATTTCGAACTTAATGAAACTTTGAAAGTTGTTTGTAAGTGTCCAGTAGTGCTACACCCAATTTATCCAAGAAAAAAACCCTGTGGAATTTTGGAGAGGGACGAAAATCCCCAAAATTTTTGCACTTTTTTCGGTTTTTTCGAAATATTTCGAAAACGGTTGATTTTAGCGGACAACTTCAAATTAATAAATTGTAGCTGATACGTATTTTTTGACTCCATAGGTACCGAGATACATAGTTTCGAAAAAGTGCAAAATTTCTCAAAATCGTAAAAAACTGCTGAAAAGCCGGTTTTCGACGTTTATTTTCCATTTTTCATCATATTTAATAGACTTGTGGTATCTACTTCTATTTGTATAGATTCAACTACCCCTCCCCTCCCCCATAACTGAATCTAATCACCCACTTCACACAATTCAATTGTATCCCAGACGTTGAAGGCGTGTACTCATTCGTTTCAATGTACTGCACTCGTCCACCAAATTTGTGTTTTCAGCATCAACTGCAGTCACAATGGCTCAAGAGACGTTCTTATTAAACGACACCAACAAAAGGAACTTTATCACAATGCTGATGACAGAAATGACAGCGAAGGGGATTGAGGTGAAACAGGCTACTGAAGATGCAGACGTGATGATCGTACACACAACAATATCGAAGGCTGCTGAATATGACAGTGTAATTATTACAGGTGAAGATGTAGATCTCCTCGTATTACTGACAGCCCCAGCCTCCACTTCCCACAAAAACATTTATTTCGAGAAGAGTGAGAGAGGTATTGAGCAACTTCATGCAAGATCGACCCACAAGATATTCTCTTTCTACATGCAGAAGTGGGTGCGGTGAGACACCATTTCAACCTCCTTTGGACAAGGAAAGAAGAGGGTCTGCAGAATTTACGAGAAGAACAATTCCCTACATGACCTAGTAGGTGTGTGTGGTGGTCAAACCTAAATTCCAATTGGCCAGACTGCCACCTACCAAACACGCGGCCACTCACCATATTTTTCCAACATATCTCCAGGTCCAAACATAGCTGGGTAACGACATTGTACTGTCAGTTTGGGGGTGGCTGACGAGACGAGGGGTCGTCCCCATCAGGACCACATATAATGCCGCCACAGACAACATATTGAACATTGTCTTTTGTAAATGCAAGAAAAGGTGTAGCAATGCAGCCTACAGGTGCAAGAATGCAGAACTGCGGTGCTCCACCCTTTGCAAGAACTGCGCGAGGCATGCATGCGAAAATTCGTCAGAGCCTGATCTGAAGGAGAGCACGAAGAAGAAATGATTACGGATGCACTGCTAGATGATGAAGAAGAGCGTGAAGAAGATGAAACTCCGTACGGTACCAAACGCCTAAAATATTAACTTTACTTCATTAACATTTACTTTGCATTTCCCTACTTTAAAATTTTCCACAAGTTTACTTTATTAGACAATAAGAATCGCTATAATATACCACATATAAAAATACTGTGTTTTAATATTCTTTCTTTTAACCTAATGAACATCTGCTAGTGGAAAGACGAGCTGGATTATTTTATGCTCTTTCAAACCTTACATGTACACTGTATAGTATGAACATCTCAAAGGAGGAAGAGGTCGTGGTGGTTGTAACGGAAAATAAATATCGAAAACAAGCCTTTTTGGCAGTTTTTACGATTTTAAAAAATTTTGCACTTTTTCTAAACTCTGTATCTCGGCACCTATGGGGCCAAAAAATACATTTTACCGTGCAAATTGCAGGAAATTTAATCCTCTACAATTTTCCGCTACTGAAGCCTATCACCGATGCCTGTAGACGAGCTACCCCCAACCAGGAATTTTGCCGAACTTCTTCCCTAAGAAGAGTAGGGATCTTTTACTTGCCTAACATTTAATAGATAACGGACCGACGGCTTTATATCCCCTCCGAAGGATGGTATATCACCTGCACAACCCTCGCCTAAGGTTGCATAGCTTCCGCGCATACACTGATATACAAGCCGCTGGAAAATATGTGACGCGAGGACAGGGTCTTCCTTGAGACGGTCGCCCATCCAAGTACTAACCGCGACTGTCGTTGCTTTACATCGCATATCGAAGTATGTACATAGTAAAGACGCATCTACGCTCGCCCCTAAATTTACTAATTTGAAGTTGTCCGCTAAAATCAACCGAAAACAAATTTTGGGGATTTCGCTTCTCCCCAAAATTCCATTTGGTTTTTTTCTTTGATAAATTGGGTGTAGCACTACTGGACGCTCACAAACAACATCCCAAAGTTTCATTTAGTTCGGAATTTTTCTAAGGTATCCCCATATTTGACCCTATGACGACTGGCCTATAAAATTTAGATGATTTCGTAGAAATTATCTTCCCGTAAAACTAGTTCGGGGCATTTTATTTACAAATAAATAAAATATTTCACATAGTCCATATCAGATTACTATTTATGATTAAATTGCTAAATAATAACTTGTTTTTAAATAATTTGAGTCAATAGCAAAGATTTTATTTTTCCTATAATACTATCTTAATCAAAATATTTTACAAATTAATAATTCTATTGAATCTGAAAACAAGAATCACAGTGAATAAATATTTGTACTAATTTGTTGACTAGATATCTACACTTTCTTTATCTTCTCACTCCATCCTGTAACAGGTGGACCATCTACATCAAAACATCTGGCCCAGAATTTGTCAATAGTGTGGTATAAATGTCTGCTCACTCGACCCAAAGAATGGTTTTCATCTGGATAGTTCTGAAAATAAAAAATAAACCGAATATTCACAGGAATTTGTTATTCGAAATTTCAGCTCAAACGGATTGCTGTATAATATTCTTCTCTATGATGACTATTACTAAACATTTTTGTCTGGTTATAGCACACTATATAATTAACTCCACTATTTCTTTCTTGTGTCACATCGAATTTCTTAACCAGCCACAATATTTGAAATTCCTTAAAAACGAGAAATATCAGTGGCTATTTCCCGTTGCCATGGCATTGGCTGGAAATAGTCGCTGATATTTAATTTATTAACTTATAACAAGTAGGCATACTGCTGTCGTACAAATATTTTCAAACGTCACATTAGTTGATTAGTGTGTGTCTCATTCAAGAAATAATCTAATAAAATATAACTCAACCTTGATAAATTAGCGGCTATTATATTGTCACAATTTTTCTCGAGTGCTCTCCAATTTGCCTCGACCACATTTGGCGTTAATAATCAAAGACTAAATCCCTCGAGCTAAAGCTCTCGGGCTTTATTCATATTATTAACGTCAAATGTGGTCTCGTCAAATTGACAACCATCGCACTCTCAAAAAATTGATGACAATATAATAGCCGACTATTTATCAAGGTCTTGTTATATTACCCTTGAATAAGTATAATAAAGTAATGCTTACTTGTTGTCTGAAGTCGATGTCGGCAGCTTCCAAAGCTTTTACCAGCGCCATGGAGTTTTGATAGTGAACATTATCATCACCATTTCCATGGATTATATAATAGCGTCTTCCTCTAAACGCTTCAACTTTCCTACTTAAATCGGTGTTATTGTATCCTATCTCGTTATCTTCGGGGGTTGGTAATCCCATGTATCTCTCAGTATAAATTGTATCTGTGTGGAATAAATTAATTATTATTTGTGTTTTTAGTTAAAAGTCCCTAACCCTTTCCCTTAACTTTCTACAAGGCAAACACCCTCACTCCTCCTAATCATCCGATCGCAATCTGGTCAGGCTCAAATCAAAGATAAAAAAATCCACATTCGATGACAAGAAGAAATCTCCCCCATCCCTTTCTTTTCTGGCGCAAAAAGATGTTTACAAACAATAACAACAATAAATTGGTTATTTTGCAACTATTTGTTTATTTATGGCTAAAATTGAAAATACATGAGCGGAACTCAAAGTAGGCACATTAGTACACAATCTCACGTTTGCTGCGTCCTGAGTGTCTATCGACGGAAGGAAAAAAAGTCGCCAAATCACTTTCTTCCCCGAAAGAAACGTAAAAACCGCTCTCGGCAGCAATTAATTAAATTGTTACCTATTAAACAGTTCAAAATAATATGCAAAAATAATAGTTAAAATTTGAAATAAGACACACTCTGTATTGCAGTAAGTATCTTCGGTTAAGTCTTCATATTTTGGGCCAATGATTCTTCAGTTAGGTTATATACATTTTTTAAAAATTAACTGGTAATAGCGAGAAATTATCTTTTACCATAGTTTAATGTTTCCTAAAATACCCGAACTTCAAGGATTCTTCAGTTAGCTTATATACACTTATTAATGAAGAATAGGATAGTTCCTCATTATCTGACATTAGTTAAACCTATTTATAAGGAATAAGGTGACTAATAACTATAATAGACCTATACCCATATTAAACGACTTCTCTAAAATGTTTGAAAAGGCAATGAGAAAACGACTAAATCAACATCTGCTATATTATAAGATAATATCACGTAAACAATTTGGTTTCAGAAATAATATGTCCACTGAGGATGCCATGTTTTGCGTCACCGATAACCTTCAATTTCCATTAAATACAAATAAAAAAGCCTTGGATATTTTTCTAGACTTAGCTGAGGCATTCGATACCATCTCACGCGAAATATTATTGGATAAATTAGAATCTTAAGGGGTAATAAGGGGTATATTATTATCCCTCAGATTAATATCTGACTATCTTAGTTGCAGGACTCTAGTGGTAAAAAAGAGGAGACGTGAAGTTTACCAGCTGAGATAGAATTTGGATTTTCTCAAGGAACAGATTTTGGACCACTTCTTTTTTCAATATATATAAATAATTTATTAAACTGCCAGATAGGAGGAGATATTGTTTCATACGCTGATGTGCTAATATTTACAGGAAATAACGGGGAGGAGGTAATTAAAAAAAACGAGGAAGAAATATAGAGGATCAGATGTTGGTGGGATACAACCAACTTATCACTAAATTATACAAAAACCAAATTCTTGACATTAATTAATAATACTATAAATTCTCCTAATCTGCAAAACATTATATTCTGCATCAATTGCAATAGTGTACAGTGCAATTATCAAACCAAAATTGAAGTTGTCGACAATTTTAAATATCTAGGACTATATTTAGACAGTCATATAAAGTAGAACAACCATGCTTCCTGAACTATTTTGATCTTAGAAAATGAAACACAAAAATTGATTTCTTAAAAATTGCTTACCATAATATATGAAACTCGTTACTGGAGCCACAGCTAAAGCAAAGTTGAAAACATGTTCTGTGTCCTTGACTAAAGCCCAGCTCGATGCAAAGCCACCATAACTCCATCCCCATATCCCTGTTCTATTCGCATCAATATAAGGTAACGTGTCTTGCAAATATCTTTAAAAAATAAAACAAATCATTAATAATGCATTAAATACTGATTACCTGTTCCCTTACTTGGTAACCGTTATTTGATCTTCAATTTCTAAAGTAGCAAGTTTCTTGTAAATCTGAAACATTTTGTTGTGCCCATCTCTTCCACTCCCTCGTCCATCTATGTATATGTAAATGTACTCCCTATTGGTAACAAGGTAATTTTGAAAGCCTACCGAGAAACTGTCCGATATTTGGTTGGAGTTTGGTCCAGCGTATCTAAAATTATTCAGAACATAATTAAATCATACGAATATTGTCTAGCTCAGATTTACAGTCACTGAAAAAAGGCAACAATAACTTTACGACCTCATTATCATCGCCGTTGTACCATGCGGCACGGTGTCATCAAACAAGCCGACGCACATTAATAGTTATTCAACAAACAAATGTATTATTAACGGCGATTAATAATCGAGTTATTTTAATGATCGAGATTATTAATCGCCGTTTAATATACGAGTTAGTTACAAAATTTTTCCGTTGACTGTATTTTTGGCAGAAGGGAGAACATTTGATTTTAAATTTTTATTCACATACAAATTCAATTATCTATTTAATTGGCAGTGACAAATATTGATGACATGGCCTTGATTTGGAAATTTCATTTTATGTATTTTTGGGTGTTTATACTAAAATCGTTATTAATAGTAAAATCATTTATTAATTTTAATTTCTTATTTGATTAAACCAAATACAGTTCAATTATTCATTAATTAGTATTATCTGATTTGTGTTTGTAAATATTTATATTATAACACAGATTTCAGAAATTAGACAGAAGCTTGACAGTGAGAGATATTGTCACGTACCCCCTTTGGGGAACCCGCGACTAACGGCCACTTGGCTTGTGAGAGAAGGAGATTGGGTAGTCAAAGTAGAAGACGAGTTTAAAACAAATATAATTTATTAACAAAATAACAACAAAGTGTCGCAGTATCAACAGGTACAACAATAATGGTAACAAATTGGGGGGCTCTTACCAATATCACTGATGTGGGGAAATGCGTCGGGATAAGGAGTTTCACTTCTTAATGCTTAAGAATAGGACTGTCTTAAGAATTCAACTGACGCCTGCATTAACAAAATTCGTATTTATAATTTTACTACATGCTTATTTAGCAGGTTACCTATTGACTACAAGTTCGTATTTATTGTTTGTTTTTAATAATCCAATGTCAGGTCTCGTTCTCTATATTTATTTAATATTATTGCAAAGTATATCAATTTAGAATTTGGAAAAATAATTTGTATCAATATGTAACCTACTAATGCTGTTTTATAGCTTTCTCCTCAAATATGAATACTCCTTACGTAACAATATGATATGTTGATGACATAACGTCTTAATTTGAATACTTGATTTTATGTATGTTTATACTCAAATCGTTTATTAACAGTAAAATCATGCATTAATAGTGGTCATTAATAAACGATTTTGCATACATTAATCAAACTCGTTAATGCACGGTCGAATGAAAAAAACGTATAAAGGTTAAATCTAGTATTCATAATACGAGATAAATATATATTTTATACCGTCTCTGGTATTCTGAAAAATTTAACAATCTTACTCTATTTTGCTTGTCTGAAGATAGGAATATCTTATATATCGGTGAAGCATTGCTTAATTTAGTACTCTAAATTAAAATTAATATTCTCTTGTTGCTCAGATCTGCCAATAATAATATATTATATTATTATTATTGCTCAGCATGGACCGCGAGGAGGTACGAGTAATCTCTTGTCAAAAATGTGGGAGTAGGCTCGCTGTAGAGTCAAGATTTCCAACCATTTCTTGAGTCTGTGGTTGTTAATATTGTGCGGAAACTTTCTTCGTAATTTGTAAACCGATACTAGTCCCACATCTTTCTGATATTATCTGCTAGTGCTTTGTTGTGGATCTTCCCAAGGCCTAAACATTTTCACAGTATTATTTTACCACTTGTAAACAATTTACATCCGAAAACTCACTACCCGCCAAAATATTTATAAAAACACAACTGTATAAAATACGTTTAAACACCGTAAAATTTCACTTACCTGTAAAAATGCTGTATACAACTTCACTCGGTGAAATAACATGCAAACAAGAACACGCGACTGTAACGCGCTGTTAAAATTGAACGACTGAGTTGCTGATCTAAATATTTCAAGTGCGTACCTTTGCGCAGTTATTTTTGCGACTCTTTTAACGGTATTTTAATGAGTTCGTAAAGTTTTTATTGCCTTCTTTGAGTGCACCGTCAATCTCGGCTCGACTATAATTCTCCTTTTAGTTAGGGTAGTGAGCACGCTTTTGCCGTGGTACAATCCATCGAGAGTAGGTATGGGGACGATGGAGCCTCGGAAAATTTTGATGACCATGGATTATAAATATGAAATATGCAATAATAAGCAATATGCTTATGATATAATAATAACTAACAATAATTTATACTACATAACAATAATGTATCATAATCAAAGTACAACAAAAAACCATTACAAATTACAATACATGCACGACAACTTATACAAAGTGTGTTTTAAGAAATTCTTGCATCCAATAAAAACAATTATTAACTAAATGCTTTCTTATTGCTGATTTAAAGCGGCATTGGTTTGTCTAATTCTGAGGGGTATTTTATTATACAGATTCACATTTAAATAGTTTATTTTTGACTTTGAAAGCTTAAAACGTTCTGTTCTAACCATATTTGCTGACCTGGTATTATGCGTATGAATATTCGATTGAAGGCAGAAATTTTTAATTTTCATATGTATTTCAGATACAGTAGAATACGTATAAATCGAAGGTAACGTTAGGATACCGAATTTAATAAAAAAAAAAGGGTCGGTAATGTTCTTCAAAATTCAAAATACAGCTTTTTCCATATACAGGTCCTTATTTTTCATTTTACCCACATTTATCCCAATTTTACCCTAATCTATCTCTATTTTACCTTTAAAGCTGTACCTGTACATCTAAAAGTGGTACATGTACCTGAAAAAAAGATGTAAAAAGCTGTATTTTGAATTTCACGCCACAGAAGCCGACGAGTCATGATTGTCAAAAAAAAATCAGAGGCGGGCCAATTGCCAGGATAAAAAATTCATCAAAATATACCCAGGCTCAACCGTCCCCATGCCTACTATCGAGTTATTTATACTTACGTGTATACAACGGCGGGGTATTTTTTATTGGCTGATTCGTCTAATTTTGGAGGCAGCAATAGCTTTACTCTGGCAACGAACTGATCGTTAAGACGGACAGTTAATTTTTTAATAACTGGTAAATATTTTGTAGCTAATCTGTCACGAAGTGATTGATTATCTTGCCAAAGTAGTACATCGGTTTCCTAAAAGAAAAAAAATATAATAAATTATACGTGTGACCCATTTCAAATGGAAACCTCTCTGTAAAAAATGTATTTATAATCTTATGTTAACGCTTTTTTTTAAATGATAAACCATCGAAAACTCCACTTTATGACAAAAAATTTGAGATAAATTTCAATTTTCAAAGCCTTCTATGATTTATTTTCAATGTCGAAAATGGACAAATTTGATTAGCGATTTTTTTATTGAAATTTTAACTACACCACTGGATTTAGTAACCTCTCAAATGGGTAAATCCCAAGTTCCATGAAAAAATATTGAAAAATGACAGATTTATGACAAAATCAATGTAGGCTTATAGTAACATTTACTTGATTTTTTCTAAAAATCGAAGTAGCCCATGAAAAATAAACAAAAGAAAGATAAATTATTTGAATAGTTTTAATAAATATTGTCATTTAAACAAACTTAATCATATTGGACTTAAAAACATAAGTATGAACAATTAAAAGTAATAATAATTAGATACCTATTAAATAAAAAAAATAACACATTGTACAACATTACACTAAAACTTCTTTAATTTTTGTAGCCTCTACAAGGCCGCCGTTTATTTCGATGTACTTGTCGAATCGTTTTTTAATATTTTTTACGACATTCTGTAATTGTTGCCGGGTAACTTCTGCACAAGCTTGTCTTATTCTTGCACACAAATCTTCTCTATTACTCGGGCGTGACCTGTAAACTTTAGATTTTATTAAACCCCATAAAAAGAAGTCCATCGGTGTTAAGTCCGGGGATCGGGGTGGCCATTCAATTAACGGGCTACCACGACCTATCCATCGATTAGGAAAGTTAGCATTCAGCCATCTGGTAACCACTCTGGCATTATGGACAGGGCTTCCATCTAATTGAAAATGTAGATTTACTCTTTCTTGTATTGGAAGTTCATGTAGAATATTCCAAAATTCATTTCTTAGGAACTGTAAAAACCGCATGCTATCCATATTACCTTCAAAAAAGAAAGGGCCAATGATTGTTTCATTGAGCAACCCACACCGAACATTAACTTTTTGGGAATATTGTCTTTTACAATTAATGACAAACTGTGGGTTTTCTATAGCCCAAAACTTAGAATTTTGTGACGATACTACCCCGTTTGTTGTAAAAGTTGCTTCATCGCTGAATAAAATATTTTTATTAAAATTTCTGTTATTAAGATACTCTCCTTGAGCCCACAAGGAAAACCCCATCCGTCTGTTATCATCACCAGGTTCCAACGTGTGTAAAAATTTAGGTTTGAATGGTTTTACCAAATTCTTCTTAAGGCATCGGCAAATATTTCTCTAGGTAAATTCAAATCTACTAGCTACTCTTACACTGGCGTTTGGATTGTTGTTAAAATAATTTAAAACTGTCTGCTCGTACCTGGTTCTTCTTTGTATATTATCTGTTCTTATAATACGCCGTGTCACAGCGCCACACTCATTAAAAATTTTGTTTATTTTATAAACAGTACTTTTAGTAATGTTGGGCCTATTCGGATGCCTGTTGTTGAATATCTCACATACCTTTTTCAAAGTTCTGTCATTATCTCCTCTAAGGCGCACAAGTTCAATTGTTTCCTGTACATTTAGATTATCCATAATTAACTACAAAGTAATAAATTAATACTTGATAATAACTATCGATTATTTTTATAATTCAATAACAATGAATATGAGAATATGCGAATTTTAAAGATTTGACGTTTGACTATAAAATTTGTTTTCCATGGCACCCTATTATTATGTGCCATTACTCAATAAAAATGTAATATTTATTAAAACTGTTCACTTAATTTATCTTTCTTTTGTTTATTTTTCATGGGCTACTTCGATATTTAGAAAAAAATCAAGTAAAAGTTACTATGAGCCTACATTGATTTTGTAATAAATGTAATAAATCTGTCATTTTTCAATATTTTTTCATGGAACTTGGGATTTACCCATTTGAGAGGTTACTGAATCCAGTGGTGTAGTTAAAATTTCAATAAAAAAATCGCTAATCAAATTTGTCCATTTTCGACATTGAAAATAAATCTTAGAAAGCTTGAAAATTGAAATTTATCTCTAAATTTTTGTTATAAAGTGGAGTTTTTGATGGTGTATCTTTTAAAGAAAGTCCCCTCAAAATCAAATAATAGACACATTTTTACTGGGGTGTTTCCATTCAAAATGGGTCGCCAAATGCCTATATTAATTTTTCATAGCTCCGTTATTTTTAAATATTTTTTCATTAAACTTGGGATTTACCCATTTGAAAAGTTACTGAATCCAGTGGTGTAGTTAAAATTTCAATAAAAAAATCTCTAATCAAATTTGTTCATTTTCGACATTAAAAATAAATCATAGAAGGCTTTGAAAATTGAAATTTATCTCTAAATTTCTAAAAAAAAAGCACTAACATAGGATTATAAATACAGTTTTTACAGAGAGGTTTCCATTTGAAATGGGTCACGCTGTACTATATGCACTTAAGAAATCCAGGAAGAACGTGAGTCAGAAAAGTAAAATTTTCAATCTAGAAAAAAACTGTGTACCTTATAGGAAAAAAAAACAAATTTATTTTAAAAGTTCAAGTGTTTATATAATATATCTAGGAGAAAATTTAGCCGAGGCGTACAGGGTTATACATTATAAATTAACCTTATAACCATTATTATTGCTTATAGAACAAAAAATTTTAAATAAAAGTTATGTGGTTATGACCGAATTTTGTTAAAATGCTATCAAAGGTACCATTACCAAATTCTGATATTGAGCTAGTACTATTTATTTTCAATTAAAGTAGACAACTTACATCTTGTGTATTTTCAACTTGGACGTAAATTGGGTTGGGTCCACTACACACTTTAACGTGATAAGATAATAATTTGCTGAAAGAGGCCGAAGCATATTGGCATTTATCTCCATCTACAACCATTTCGCAGGTTAAACATTTGTCCTCTCCTTGAACGCTTACTACATATATCTGTTGTTGGGAGGGTGTGTCAGGAACAGATCCACCATAATATCTAAAATAAAAATGTATGAGTATACTATTAACAACAATATAAATACTTTATAAAAGTGTAATTGACATGGTACGGCATTTCACTAAATTTCTCAAAAATACTTCTAAATATACAAAATTCTTACATTAACCCTCTATCTTCATCCCATCCAAGGATTGAAGTGACGACCTTCCGTCCGAAAGTCAACCTTGTACTATTGTTATTCTCCACCCCAGTGAGTACCAAATGATAAAATTTATCGTCGCCTTCAGGTTGACCCAAAATTTCCAGTCTCGTCTTACCATCTTTACTGTATTTTGGACTTCTTGGCTCTAACCAACCATTTTCTTCTTTATAAGAAGCCTCCTAAAATTAGCAGTAATATTAAGATCACACCAGTCTCACATCAATCGTTTTTACCTCTTGGCAATGCCCTGCTAAGTTACATCGGATAATAAGAGACTCATTTTGAATTCTGTTGGTGGAAATCATTGATACTTCTGTATCAGATACCCATGTTAAATCGTATAATATATAATCATTGTTAGCCTTGTTGTCTATTGTTGGTGGTAGTTGAAATTCTATGGTGACCTTGGTAGCTATGTCGTACAAATACACGTAGACTATTGGGTTTCGAGATCCCACCTGAAAAAAATAAAATAATATATTAAATGTATATTAACGATAATCAATTTTTACACCCACTTTTGGATATTTAATTTTTGCTTCTGTAGGATACTGCGAATTGATATCTCCTGGTGTTCCGTAGAGATAATATGAAAATTCTGTAACATTTTCGTCGTAGAATGTGGCATAAGCTATATGAGTTGCCTGTGGGGATATCCATAAAGCAGATCCGCTACCAAGCACCTCCTCTAAAATATAAAAGGAATGAAAGTTATAATACATTTTCTGTAAATCAGAATATTTGTAATAATACCGGCACTTTATTATTTTATTTGGTTGATTATGGCGGTAAAAAATTTTGTATAAAAACAATTTATTATTTCTGGGAATTATCCAGAGAGAGGTTTTCCACATTGTGACTTATTACATAGATTCAACACAAGTGACCTTCAACTACGTCGGGTGTATCACTCTCTTGAATTCCTTTTTAAGGTTTTAAATAGCACTGTTGACTGCCCAGAAATTCTTAACATTGGTTGTTGCGGATGATAAATATTTACGGAAAGTGAGGTTAAACTGAAGCGGTCATGTGGCCAAAACAGTTATGACAGTTGGCAACTAAAACAAGAAGCTTTTTCAGAGAAATATTTCCTAGCAAGATACAATAGTAATTGAATAAAACGTATTGGAATATAATGTTATTGAATGATTTTATTATGTGCTCTCATAATTGTTTTGGGCACATGCCCTCACCTTTGTAAATATTCGCCGTTCACAACAATGTAGAATGTGAGCAAAAAATAAAAAAGAATAGAGCTCCTGATGAAGAGAAAATAAGGCCTCGAAAGCTCGAACAGAAAAAAAAATGTTCTCTAATTTTCGTACCTTGGCTGCTTACCCGTTGAAACAAATTTTTTATCGTTTATGTATATATGTATGTATGTAAAAAAAAATTTATTATATTTTATTTACTTTCATATGTAAAATAAATAAAACATAATTTCCTTAATTTTAAATAATATTCTGTGTAATGAAATATTATATATTATTCACAGAGGATACTGTATACTACTATACATAATAAAAAAAATAATACAAAATTAATAAGCAAGTAAGGTAAAAGCATCAAATGTTGACATTGCTCCAATAGTTGACGTCTTCAACTAAGTTGGGCTTTCTTAAGATTAAAACTGTTGGTTAACTGAATGCGCCATCTAGTATTGGATAACAAAGTTAAACGACATAAACTTCATTACATTTACTATGGTAGTCAGTGTTTCTTGAGTATGTCATGCCTGCAACTGTTTTGTTGAAATTTTAAAGAAAAATGTTAAAAAAATAGTACAGCTGATTATTTCATAAGTAGTTTATTTGTTGAAATTTTTGTGAGAGTTTTGGCATAGGAGGTAAGTACCATATTTTCTAGAGAAATCATTATAACCACTTGCAAAATAAATAGTTTTAATGGTTTTATTGTGGATGTCAACTATTGGTACGTCGATATTTCCATTCACTAATGGTTGACACAAGTGTCAACTAATGATGCTAAGACCAGTAAAAATAAAAATATATGTTCCCTATCCTTTTTATGCCCATAACAAGAACTATCTTTTGGTACAAATTTCACAGAAAATAAACAACCTTGACAAATAGATGACACTCATGTCAACCATTGATTCGGATATGTCAACTATTGGGTATTTCTATATTTCAGTAAAATGCCGCCCATTCAGAAGAGAATAATTTTAAATTATACTGAAGACCAGATGTTTCCTACAGTAGATGTTCAAAGAGAGATGCCTGTGGCAACTGCTGCTAAGAAACATAGTACTCCTAGAATCATCTTGCTCTACAAGGTAAAAGGGAAAACCCCAATGAGTCGCCAAATGGGAAGAGATTCTTACCTTACAAAAACTGAAGAAAACCTTTTAGGAGAGTGGGTAGTTAATATGGCTAGAGCTGGCTTTCCCATCGGTAAAACACAATTCTTAGATAGCGTTCAACATATTATGATGAAAGAAGAAATAACCCTTTCAAAAATAATCGCCCCGGTAAAAGTTGGTATAACAGCTTCTTGAAAAGATATATTAATATTTGCCTCAGGATTCCTCGAAATTTACTTGCTCCAGAGCTTCTGTTACCCAACCTGAACTAAAGGCATGGTTCTCAGAAGTTTATGACTACCTCAAAGCGGAAAAATATAAGGAAATTTAAAATAATCCTAATAGAGTTTTTAATGCCCACGAGGCGGCTTTTTTTTAATCCAAAAGGCGGTAAGGTTTTAGCCCAGAATGGTGAAAAAAATATTTATCAAACGGTCAATGCCGATGAGAAGGAGTGTCTTACTGTGTTAATAACAGGGAATGCCACAGGAAATTTGGCGCCTCCAATGATAATTTTCAAGTATGAGAGAATAGCCAGAGATTTGGCTTTAAGTGTACCTAGTTCGTGGGGAATAGGCAATCAGAGTCGGGGTGGATGACGGGTGAAACATTTTTTGAGTAAGTTACAAATATTTTCCATCCTTGGCTGATAGAACAGAAAATTTAATTGCCAATAATTTTTTTTATTGATGGCTACATATCACACCTAACCCTACACAACAGTAGATTTTGCGAAAAAAATGGAATCATTCTTGTAGCATTATATCCTAACGTTACCCATAAGATTCAACCTACGGATGTGGCTGCTTTTAGAACACTCAAGGCTGGTTGGAAAAAAAGTGTGCAATGGAGATTAGATAATATTAATCAGCCCACATTAAAGAAAATTCATTTTAACCCACTTTTAAAAAAAGTTATACAAACCAGAATAACTTTAAAAAATGGATTTTTAAAGTGTGGTCTAGTACCGTGGAACCCTGAAGCTATTGAATTTGGATCAATTTATGGCAATAAGGGGAAAAAAAGAAATATAGAAAAAAATTTAAAAAGGCTTAAAGAACTGTAGGATGGTATACTCTTTCTAGGCAGAAATATAGATCCTATAAAGCTATCTCAGTTTAAAGAAACTGATGAATGAACCGGAGATATACATGATGAAACATTATTCAAATTTTATAGAGTGCTACAACGAACTGATTAAACTTAAAGGAAACGTGGATAGTCCTGAAAATGCCAAGGAAGAGAATATTGGAAATAGGATAGATGAAAACGATATACAGCAAACCAACAATTTTGAAGAAAATTATGTAAGATCACTAAGTAATGAGGAAGAAAATAATACATATATAAGTGATGAAGGCACACAAACTATAGGAAACAGTGAGCACCAGCAGGTAGAAGATATTCAAGAATTCACCTCAATGGACCACAGAAACAGAACTGAAGACCTTCAAAACCAAAAAACTCTATGCAAAAATTCCCCTCAAAACAACAATCAGCCTGCCAAGAAATCTTCTGAAGTCATACCATCGCTATTTAAAACGCTTTTGTTTTTTCCGGATCTAAAAAATTATAAAAAAAAGAAAACCAGTAAAGAAATAGTTCCCTCTATAGTGACATCAAAACAGTGGCATATATACCATGAACAAAAGTAACAACAAAAGAAACTACAAGAAGAAGAAAGTAAAAGAATAAGAGCGGAAGAACGGAAACAGAAGAAAGAGAAGTTAGCAAATGAGAAGGAAGAAAAAATTGGAAAAGGAAAGAAAAAAGTTCAAAATAAAAGAAAAGTTATTTCGTCTGATTCAGAATCAGAAGAACGGGAAGAATCGAGTAGCAGTATGGACGATATTAATTTTATGGAAGATACCCAGGAACGTGTACAAGAAAATATATGTGATGAACTACCCAACCCTGACAATAATTATAAAGAAAATGATTATGCCGTAGTTATTTTCCATGGCAAGAAACGAGACATATTTATGTGTGTGTGTGTCATTCAAGAAATTTTACTCGATAATGAAGCCGAAGTTGCTGGACTAAAAAGGTGCGCAGATTCAAAACAATTTCAGTTGAATGAAGAGAATGTTAGCACTATTAAAATGAGCCAAATAGAGGAAAAACTAACAATTTTCTAGAATTATTGCAAGTAGTGACCCTTTAAAATATGAATTTTCCAAGGAACTTAGTGTTGATGGATACTGTTAATTTGTTTTTCTTGACTGTTTCTTAATTAAAAAATAAACAAAACAACCCCCCTTGTTTTTATTGAACATTTATACACAGATTGATAAAGGTAATGCCAGCTTTTAGTCATACAATATTCCATTTAAAAATGCAAAATATGAGGTTAATGCTGTAATATTAAGTATTTAACGAGCATAAAATGTTAGAAATAAATCTACTAATAATCATCATATTATGATGATATCTAAGTTTTATGTTCTACTATTTTTTTTGCGTGTGCGTCAAGTATTGGATGAAAACGAGTGTCAAGCTTTGGGAAATTACAAAATTGGCAATGTCAACCATAGGGTATTTTTTATATAAAAAAATAAATATATGCAGTATCAAAATAATAAACATTATAACTTTTAATGTTCTAGCTGGTTAAAAAGGCTTTAAAAATTGATGTGTTCATTTTAAAATTTGGATAGGTCCAAAATTTAATTTTAAAATAGGGAATAAATAATATTAGCCTCCTTAGAGTATCAACTATTGGGCATTTTACCTTAAATAGGAACAATTTTTAAAAAATAACTAAAAATCATGTTCTATCAGTTGTACACGTTTCTGTATCTCGGCAACCGTTAATTTATTTTACTATGAAATGTGCCTTGTTCAGTTCAACATTATAGTAAACAAAAATGTTCATATTTTCAATAAATATTTATTTTGCTCTTGTTTGGTTAATGATTTGAATGATTATGGAGAGTCTGTCTGCTTTCGATTTCCATATTCGCGATTCACAGCGAATGTTTTGCAATAAACAATAAACATAGTGATACAATTTGCCTCAACTTTCTTATAGTACAATTTAATGGATTAAATTTAAACAAAATTGATATCTTCTCTCGCCCCCACTTCAATATTTTATCTGGAGGGTTAGTTTATTGCTCTGAGTTTGAAACCGCTGGGAATTTTAATACACTGTTTTATAACAGTTGTTTGAAAACGTTAATAAAATATTTTTTTCTTTGGATATGCATTATAAATGAAACAAAATAGCAAATAATATAGAAAATCGATAAGTAACTCTGGCGGTTAAATAATGGGTATCCCACGTTTTATAGGGAAACTGGCAACCGGTTTTTCGCATGTTGTAGTCCAAGTTATTGTGAACAAAAATTTCCCTTGGCAGACCTTCAAATTATGAACGTGATTTAATGTTAATTCCGGCAGAAAGCGGAAGTTGCGAGATACCAATCTATAACTATATCTTAAAGGCAAATACGTCAAGTTATTCAGTTCCAGTGGTTGTTATTTTCAGAGAGAGAGAGAGAGAGAGAGAGTCTGTTTATTTGTCGCAGTTTAATCCTTTGTCTTTTATTTACTTTAACTAAAAATTGTTTATAATTTTATTTATTAGATATTATTGCTTGACTATAAATAAATAACACCACAAGTAATTACGACCCCCTTTATCCCGGAAGGCTCTAGAAGAGCCTTGTGTGGGAGGGGGCTACCCATTTAGAGACAAGGGACACACACCCAATATCCGTGTATAATGGAAAAATCCCTTTCACAGTATTTTCCACTGCCACGACCGGGGATTGAACCCGGACCTTTTGGGTGAGAGGCAAGTGCGCTCACCTCTCGACCACCAGTTATACTATGTTGAAAAACATTGAATATTTTTACAACCTTGTTTATTTTATTAAAATTCTTGTGTCTGATGAAGTTTGTTCATGACACCGGTTACATAATAAAGAATATTGTGGGATTTGATCCTTTCTTCCCTTCTAAAATGAATTATTACTCACATGGGGTTAATCTATCTACGTTACAAAATATGTAATAGTTATTTATGAGGTGATATTAAATACAAGAAATTAAAGTAAAGTTATAATATGTTGTTTCCCTCCAGGCAGTGACCTTGAAAATGTGGCGTCACGCACAGAAATTCTATACCAAAGGTTCATCAAATTTGATTTGACCGCCTGCGAAATTCCCTACAAAACATACTGTGCCCTTGCTGTCATTTATGCAATCGGTTTTAGAATTGTAAATCTTTTATTTTTATGAATTTTATAACAACTAATCATCATTATCTAATCTATATTTAAGCAATCAATTGCGGATTACAATGATTATTAGTTTCCCTTGTTTCAAAGCAATTGTATTGTTTCATTAAAACCTTAAGCATTCAAAGTTAACTTGGAGCGATAATTATAGACTTAAAGTCTTATTGAAAGGTACAAGGACAGTCGACAGCAAAAGTATTATCATGACGAATAACGATCTGTAGACTAAGAGCTAGACCGGCATTTATTTACCCGACGAGTTCAAATGATTTTGTAATATTTTTAATTTATAATGGGCGAACATAAGCGTGTCTTTACTATACACATATTTCGATTTATAATGTATAGCAACGTTAGGCGTGGTTAATACTTGACCGGGTGACCGTTCAAGGTGTTATACTTAGTATCTTTAAAAAATTAACTTGAAAAAATATCAAAATTTGACAAATAAATTCTTTTTTCAGCCCCCCTATATCCATATAATTTAAATTGCCGAAAAACTACAATTTTTCAAAATATTTTCCGAAAAAATTCACTACAATCCGATAATTCCCAATGATGACTAAAATAAGATCAAAACATTCAAAATGTCCATTTTACAGTTTGAAATTCTTAAAATAATAACATAAATTAATAATAATAAATTATAGCCCCCGTATATTATCAAACCACTTTGCATACCCCGATATAAAAATTGAATTCATTTAAATAAAATCTTTATAAGCCATTCTTCGTTCAATCCAAATATCTATCCGGAATTGCGTCTTAAATAATAAATTATCATTTATTTTTCTACACGACATTCTACAGCCCCTCATCAATATTTACTTCCGTTTCTTCAACACATGCGCGTATCTGCAGCACAAATATTTTATATCAAATCTACAGCCCGCAGCACAAATAAAGTATGTTATCAAAACTTATTTCCTTTCGTTCAGATCACGCCATCCACGGCATTTAGTATGACCGCAGGCCCATGATAAACGAAATCGTTTTACGAGGGCGAGTCGAAAATTAGGACAATAAATTCGGACAATTTATCAAATATCGTCCAAAGTAAAGCCGATTCACATTTCATTTAAACAACAAAAGATTTCCAATTTTAAGACCTGAACGACAATATAATTTTGAATTCGGAATTAAATCAATTTCAATATTGTGCAATCCTAGCCCGCACTGATTGGCCGGGGACCTATCCAGCGTTAGACCGTACCCGCACAGAATGGGCGGTAACTTTCCACCTTACAAAAAAACGATTGTGCGAGACTCGCGGTGTATGACAAACGCAAGTCAATTCCGATCCGCGTTCTACAACCAATCTCGAGTTCTTCCTTGGTAGCTCCAAGTAAAAAACAAATCTGTATTAATGAATTTTTCAAACTATTATAGTATGACTAATGGTCGAGAAGTGAGCGCACTTGCCTCTCACCCAAAAGTTCCGGGTTCGATCCCCGGTCGTGGCAGTGGAAAATACTGTGAGAGGGATTTTTACACTATACACGGATATTGGATGTGTGTCCCTTGTATCTAAATGTGTAGCCCCCTCCCACATAAGGCTCTTCTAGAGTCTTCCGGGATAAAGGGGGTCGTCATTACCTGTGATGTATTATAATCGGAACCTTCGCCAGAAAAGTGAATTTTACAAATCTTCCAATCAATTTTTTATTTTTCCAAAGACGAAACTTTCTTTGTTGAAAAGTTAACTTTCTACAATCTACTTTTAATTTTAAGTGTATGAAATTCTGTGAAGTGTTTAAAAATAAATAGTCTAGTCGATAGCCGAGTGGGTTAAGGCGCGAGGTGGCAATCGCGATTAATCACACGGACACCGCACCACCGGGTTCGAATCCTGGCTATGGCACTGGCACTGTCGGAGGAAATGGTTGTATGTCCGCGTTTTTTCAATTTGTAACCCCCTTTCGCACAATCCCCTGGCTTCTGGAATTGGAGGTTGTCTAATTTATGTGGTGTTTATTATTATTATTATTATAAATACTCTAATTCCGTTCTAAACTAGTGTGTTCCTTCAAGAAGTAATATACAGGGTGGTGCAAAAACTTATCTCAAATTCAAACTTATTATTACGTGTAGGATTGGAAGTTAATTTATCTAACTTCCTGGTATTTATTAGATAAATTTTGCTTCTTACCTTCATACACCCAATCGGGAACTCCAGCGTAAACGACACCTAATTCTCCAACAGTAGTCACAGTTACAGGGTTGTCAACATCAACAGCAAAATTCTCTAAGTAATAAATATTATTATTGAGGACGTATACCAGGCCATGTCCTGTCGGTGCAAAAGTTGCCAGCTGAATTGCCGTTAAATTAGCAATGTTATAATATCTCCTAAAAGTAATACAAATGGTTATACACCAATTCTATACTAGACAGGATTTATAAAATGAGCATATCTCTTATTCGTCTTGGAAAGTAACTTTCAAACATTAGTTACTTCAGTCAATACATGCGTTGCTAATGTATTAGACATGGTACATTTAGTGCTGATGATATCTAAAATAAAACTTAGTTGGCAAGATGTGCACAGGAGTTAGCACCAAATGCCTCCCTAGAGGAACTTGCCAGGCACAAGGAAGTGAGCCTGTTATGAGTTCCAGGACATACCGGGATCTCAGGAAACAAGAGAGCCAATGAACTGGCATATTGGGAATTACAAGGAAACATATCGCTACGGCCCTTAATGAGTGGGCACATGCAATATTGAGGGAACATTGGAGGCTAAGCAATAGCTGCAGATAGGCTAGAGACTTCGTAACGGGGCCGAACAAGTCAAGAACGGCCTGGTTACTAGGCTGAAGTCGGAGGACTCTGAACTAATTGGTCGGAGCCCTAACCGGTCACTGCAGGTTCAGAAGACACCTATCGCTGATAGGACCTTCATTGGAAGATCAGGAAGATTTCAAGAGGGAGTAGAAGGTTGAGCAGGAGTGAACGGTTGAGGGAACGTCAGGGGGTAGGTAAAAAAAGGCCCATTTGTGGCCTACTTGCCAGGCACCAGGCCTCCCCCAATAATTACTACTACTACTACTACTACTAGCATCCAATGATGTTATTCATGCAGTTATTGATGCATTGGCGAAAATATAAAATGAATTCTTGTCGAACATTGAAAGGTGTGAGTCAGATCATTCTACTCATATAGATGCGTTTTTGAAATCTTCTAAATTATTTACCCTCTTAATGGAAATAATTAATGCTCCTTTATTATTTTTAAAATAGAGGTGCACTTCGAGCCAACCAGGTTGTCGATACTTTTCTCAGACGTGAAAACTACCTGTCTACAAAATTTCATCAGATATAAAACAATCTGCCAAATCGTTCACCAGATATGAGACTAATAGGCCAAGTCATATATATCGAACACGCTGAAAGTAACTGCATGAATGAAATATAGGTGTTGGGAACCTCTACACCCATCACGCCTCTAAAGTTGATAGACCAATGTTTGTCCATACTATGTTGATTACAATAAATACAATTTACTCTCAACTGACCTTTAAAAGGTGAAGGTCAGCTGTCTCGTTTACTGACGCATTGTTTGATAAATTTTTCTCTTACAAACTGCATCAGCAACTTACTAACCTCTTCTTCTGAAGTCGAGAACTGAGTTCATGTGTAATCCGGTTAGTAATTACTTATGTTTGGCGTTTATTGAGTTTTCTTGTTCTAATTTTTGTTTATTATATTTGTTTTGTTTTATTCGAAAACGACTTAAATGATCTTAAAATAGTTTTACTAAATACATAAAAAATAGCGTTTCCGAAAAGATAGTTCTAATAAACTCCAAAAAACATGAATAAACTTACGAAACTTATTTTATTGCGATATGAGTACTGGGTATACTAAATACATAGAAAATGTGTATTTTTTAAGAAAATATACTTACTCATTAGCGATATCATAGATGGTGAAAAGGGCTGTTGTCGAGTGCCTGAAAACCTAACCATTTATTAAAATATGTTTTTCTTTATGAGTAGATAGTTGCAAAAAATATACATACTGAAGAAACGTTGTATCGAATTAATATGAATGCTTGATCTTCAGATAATGTAAATGAAGCTCCCGAATAACCTGTCTGAAAAAAAAATAATAAAGAAAATATACTTAAATATTTCGTAACAAATGTCTAATATATTCAATTAAACTTACATAAATGTAAATTAAGATAGGGACGATACAAAAGGAATAATTTATACATATCGATCAATTCATGTAATATTTTACGCCTATTTTGTGGAACAACCAGACATACAGTGATAATTAAAAACAAGTTTTCAATTTAATTGTAATTTTTTATTACTCAAGAGCTCGGCCTTGAGATTGCCAGAGACTCGTAAAGAACGCATCCTATTTAACAAAAAAATAAGTATTTGAAGGTTAATTCGGCGACGAATCATGTTTTTTCTTTATATTTAATTTTAACGATTATGAATATATTATTGTTTATTTTAATGTAAAACTTTGCAAAGTATAAAATCATAATTATTTCTTCTGGCGATCTTCGGCAATAATCTATACTCCGACAATATAGAATTCTCTGCTTGTGCTGCTATTAAATAAAAATATTATTACATAGTATATGTACAAAATTTATCTGATTAACAAACTCCGATTGCCATTTTCTAGATTATGTACAACAATAAATTAGTTGAAAACATAATATAACAGTTGCAAGCTCCTCTATAAAATCCTTGTTTTACTATAAGGAAAGTAACCAGACTGCAACCAACAGCTACTCTCCGGGCTATGTGCCCCGCCGAGCTCTGAATTATAAGTTACAAGCCTGACGCATTAAGTGTAATAACTGTGTATTACAAACAAAACGCTAATGCTTCGATTGCAACAAAGACAAGACAAAACTGATCCTACTTAAAGGAGCGAGTCGTGACATTTCAACTTCATGAAAAAAATCGGCAGCTACTGGAAGCGGCTGGAACCTCCTCACTCGGTGGATCTTTGAAGCCGAAAAGAGCATTAAATTGTGTAACAAAACGGCACTAAACGTAATCCGATCTCATCCAAAACCTTTTCAGATCTTCTGGGGTACTAAAAAACCCTCAACTTAATGAATTTACAATCATCTATTCGAGTTATTACCTACATTATCGCTCGTTGAATAATATACTATTAGGATATTAACAACTTTAACATTACTTGAACGACTAAGAAAGTCTAGTTATCCTAAATACTACAGATTTGTAAAGCAACAAACTGAAAATTGGTAAAGTGATAATCTATAATAAATTCACCAACGAAGGTACAGAAAGCATATGATATTGATATTGTTACATCTACCTTTAAAGTTTGTGACAATCCACTAAAAGTTACAAATGTGCCGAAATCTTATTACCCTGACATGATACCAACGTTATCGGATGACAAACGATGACAATGACAATCATCAAAATTTGCTCATTGCAATCCGATCGCTCGCGGCTGTCTTTGTTAAATCAAACATTAGCATTTCAGTAATTTTACTAGATTTTAGACGAATATTTGTAGTTTAATTCTTCGATTTGTCTGTATATATATTTAAAAATGGCACTAAACGTAATCCGATCTCAGCCAAAACCTTTTCAGATCTTCTGGGACACTAAAGAAACGCACACGCAAAGTTTCATTCAAATCCGTTCAGTAGTTTCGGCGCTATCGTGCTAACACACATACACATATACATACATACACACACGCAGACATTTTTCAAAAACCACTTTTTTGGGTTCCTAGGATCTCAAAACGTAAAGATTTGATGTTATCTCAATTTTCGTTTTTGAACCAATTTTAGTAACCTCTCACAATTTTATTGTGGAGGTTAAAAATTGACTGAAAATTTGTTGGTGTATCTAGAGTGCTATAACCAGAAGAAATTGCTTGTAATGAACCGGTGTGATTTCAGAGAAATCAAATCGAGCATAAAAACTTAAGAATGTGTATTTCGGGGTCCATCAAATTTTGCCTCAATAGTTTTTTTTACCAAAACTTAATTTTCCAAATGGAACCATAATGGTAGAGTACAACCATAAAATAGAGGATGCTCTAAAGAATCCATGGATGTGAGCAAAAGCAATTTTTCTGATCGCGCGACTCTAGATTCACTAACAAATTTCGAGTCAAATTTTTTTCATGGAATCGAAATGTCACTTGTTAGTCCACGCAAATTAGTTATTTTAGAAGAAATAATTTATAAAGAAATAATATTTGAAATTTGTACTTTCGATAGGGTTAGAAATAGATATCCGAAAAGTTCCCATCTCATTTAGCAATGGAAAGTCCCTTTTTTGCAAAGAACTACCCTTAACCGGAACTTAACGCTTGTTTTTCACTTTTATCTTTTAAATTGTTCGTTGGAAGAGAAAAAAGTATAGAACATAAAAAAATTGTCTTTAAATTCTGTATAAAAAATGTCCTATTGTCCTTGCAGCTTATCCCCACCTATTTCGCGTAACAGCATCCAAACTGAAGGGTAGTTTGGAGCGCACAGATAAAAATCGATCTTACACGAAGTTTCACAGCGAATATCTCAAAACCGGTTAGTTTAACGAAAAAAGTGCCCGAGAATGAATTTATAGAACGGAATTCTCTCTATAAGATACATGCCTAGCAGGTTTTGACACAAGTGATTTTTATTTATTTTCACCTTTTTTCCACACAGACGCGTCTTTTTTTATTTGAACTCGTTTCCAAACCACGCTTGATACACATTTTATGTATAATTAGAAAACGCGAAGAGGGGAAGATATTGTACCCCACTAATTTATGTAAACCATTCATTCTAGATGACCTTCGAAGCAGATGTTAGAAGTACTCTGTGTATGTGTAGGAGAAAAAAAAAAGGCGAAGGTTAGAATAGACTCTTTGTTAAGCCTGAGAGTGCCTTGTCCCTCGAACCTGTTGTGGAACACGTGCGTGTAATAGTAGTACGATAGAAAACGTTTATGAAATACGGAGAGGATAGACTGAAAAAAAATGTAAAAATGTATACAAATGCGTTAATTATTATATATATATTTCAATATGCATGAAAGTATTTCTGTAGATATGGGGACAATAGTTGATTGTTTCATTTGCGAAAAGACGCTTCAAGAAGGTGAAACTATGCGTGTTGAAGGAGGCTTGGTGAATTTAATAACTGTTAGCAAGCTCTAGAGGACGATAGTTATAAGCAGCTTCAAAATATTACAGCTATGTATATCAAATTCAATATTGGCGAGGAGAAAACTTGAAATCAACAGAATGGTGTTGAAAGAAAGTGGGCAATATCTTCGCATCCATTTATACCACCGAGTTACCAGCACTGATGTCCACTCTTCAGCTGCAAAAAGGGTTGTGGAAAACGATGCAGCTGTGTTCAGGTTGGATTGCGATGGTCAACATGTGTAGAGTACATATTTAGTACGATTTAAACACCCTTGCCCATGGCAATTAGAGCCATGGGCAAGGATGTTTACGTTCCGAATTTGAAGAACAGTTCGTCGATGAAGAACCCTCTAATGAGTAAAATTTGATAGAATTTTAGTGAAATAGGCCTACAGGAGAAACCACTTAAAAAATAACGAAACCGAGAGCTTTACCTCTAGGGTAGTTTTGAACAAAGCTCAAATAAAAAAAACGCATCTTTGTGGAAAAAAAGGAAAAAAAAATAATAACCACTTGCATGACAACCCGCATCTTATAGAGAAAATTACACTCTATAAATTCACTAGGGTATTTTTCTCGTTAAAGTAACCGGTTTTGAAATATTCGCTATGGAACTTCTTGTAAGATTGATTTTTACCTGTGCTCTCCAAGATACCCCTCAGTTTGGACGCCGTTATTGCGAAATAAGTGGGGATAAGCTACAAGATCAATAGAAAATTTTTTATAAAGAATTTAACGAATTTTTTTTTACTTCATATACTTTTTTCTTCCAACGAATGGTTTACAAGATAAAAGTAAAAAACCAGCGTTAAGTCCTGTTAGAGGTAGTTTTTTGCGATGAAAAGGACTTTCCGTTGCTGAATGGGGTGGGAATTTTCGGATATCTACTCCTAACCCTATCGAGAGTACGTGTCTCTAAAAATGATTTGTTTATAAATTATTTCTTCTATTCACTGTTTTTTAAATCTAATTTGCGTGTACTATACAGGGTGTCTCGCCGGGAACTGAATCGATCGATATAGAGAAAAGTACGCATCAGAAAATTTTGAAAATTTAGGTAAATACTAATGTTGGTGTGGCCAATCTAACTAAAGTAATTACAAGCAGATGGAACTTCCGCATATACCGGAAGTCGATACCAACTTGCTTATTTCAAACGGAATACCCTATATATTTTAGGGTTTTCGAAAAGAGCATAAAATTCTGAGTCGAAAACATGTCTATACCTAAACCTAGCCGTTTCAGAGATATTTGACATTTTATAGAAAATTTGACAGGTGCAAGAACCGTTATAACTTTCTTCGTGTAAAAGATCCTCATTTGTTTCTTGTCACATGAAAAGAACACAAGGAGAACTACGTTCTACAACTAAAATAAATTCAATAATATCATACCAAGTGTTCCGTTTTTTGCGTTACATATTGTCAACTTTAAACCGCGAAAACTTGTTTAGGTCAAATGGAACACCCTGCATTTTTTTACGTCAATTTATGTAAAAATGAATTCCCCTTTTTCTGATAATAGCATTATCGGGGTTGAAGTTACAACTTTTTGAAATATTTGCGATTTTATTAGAAATTCATGAATTGTTGTAATCATTTTATCAAAATAGCCATGATTAGAAACAATCAGTCATTATCTTATGTCAAAAAAATGCTAGCACGTTTAAATTACACCCACGAAGACTTTTTAAATTTGTTTATTATTTATGGAGAATGTGATAAAGTAATATCAAGACCTTGCAGCGCATTTGCTACTCGATATCCAGAAAAACGGAAACTGTCACCAAACACTGTAAAACGCCTACTGGAAAATTTTAAAAATTATGGCTCTGTCAAGGCAAAAATACAAAGAAGAAAGTCTATTGTTGATGACGAAAACATTGAAATAGTCATTCTGGGATATTTTTATGCATTTCCAAGGATGTCATTAAGACAATTCACAGAATCTTATTAAAACATAAGTTTCACCCCTTTTCATTCCATATGGTTCAAGGATTAAAAGAAACAGATTTCCTAAGAAGATAGAATTTTTGTGAGTTTATTCTAATAAGGTCTGAGTGTCACGATTCTTATTTGGGAAATATTATATGGACAGATGAAGCAAAATTTACTAAAAATGGACTTTTTAATAAGACACAATTCGCATTATTGGAGTGACTCAAATCCTCATATGTTCAGAGAGCGAAAGTTTCAGGAAAATTGGCAGTTCAATGTTTACTGTGCCATAAGAAACGATAGAGTGGTGGCATTACAATTTTATCAGGAAAATTTAAACGGTAAATTAAATTTTCTCTTCTGCTAATATGTATAGGTAAATTTTTGTTTTCTTTTTAGGTGAAAGATATCTGAATATCTTACAAAATTTGAATAATAACTATTTAGAAAATTTACCTCTCGCCGAACATAGAAACATTTTTTATCAGCACGACGGTGCTCCCCCACATGACGCATATTTAATTAATAATTATTTACAAGAAATTTTTTATTATCAATGGATTGCCAATAATGAACCTTTCTTATGGCCTCCTCGCACGCCCGATTTATCAGTTCTGTAGCAAATGTGCTGCAAGTTCTTGATATTACTTTATCAAGGTTCTCCATAAATAATAAACAAATTTAAAAAGTTTTCGCTGGTATAATTTAAACGTGCTGGCATTCTTTGACATAAGATAATGACTGATTGTTTCTAATCATGGATATTTTGATGAAATGATTACAACAATTCATGGGTTTCTAATAAAATAGCAAATATTTCAAAAAGTTGTAACTTTAACCCCCACAATGCTAATATCAAAAAAAAGGGAATTCAATTTTACACAACTTGACGTAAAAAAATACAGGGTGTTCCATTTGACCTAAACAAGTTTTCGCGGTTTGAAATTGACAAAATGTAACGCGAAAAACGGAACACTTGGTATGATATTATTGAATTTATGTCAGTTGTAGAATATAGCTATCCTTGTGTTCTTTTTACGTGACAAGAAGCAAATGAGGATCTTTTACACGAAGAATGTTATAACGGTTCTTCCAAACCGTTGCACCTGTCAAATTTCCTATAAAATGTCAAATATCTCTGAAACGGCTAGGTTTAGGTATAGGATATGCTACATATTTTCTACTCAGAATTTTATACTCTTTTCTAAAACCCTAAAATGTATAGGGTGTTCCATTTGAAATTAGCAAGTTGGTATCGACTTCCGGTATAAGCGGAAGTGCCAGCTGCTTGTAATTATTTTAGTTGGATTGGCCACACCGACATTAGTAATTTTCAAAATTTTCTAATGCGTACTTTTCTCTATATCGATCGATTCAGTTCCCGGTGAGACACCCTGTATGGGGTATCACCTTACTCAGAGGTTTTCAAGGATTCCAAAAGTATAATAATAATAGGGTGTTCCATTTAAAAATTAAAAGATGGTTCATTCCGATATTCTAAAAAGTAAGGAAAAAAATGGTAGTCTATCATGATCCGTTGACACCCGGTATTATTAGTTAGCCCTATTGCAATATCTTACTTTATAATATTTTCATTGCTATATGCTTCTAGCTGTATCCTATAGCTTCTCTTGTTTGATATGTCATTAATTAAATACTATATAATAAATATCTCTTTCATTCCAATCTAATAGAATCAATTTTTGTATATCTTCAATTGTATACTCGCTTATTATGTGTTGTTCAATTTGACAATGTGATAATCCTTTAAAGCTTTATATTACTCAAATCATTTAATGTATTGTAAATAAGTATTATAACAATAAATTACTTTATTGATATCACAGCTAGTTTTAATGAATTAGACGTTTCTTGGTTAACTGTATGTGATAAACCGTTTATTAAAGGATCCTTAAAATAATGTTGTTAATGTAATTGCAAAAGATGCTGATACTTCAGAACGATTTCTTAAAATTTACTCTTTTTGAATGGTTAACACATTGAGGGAAGACTATAATTACAAAGATATTCTATAAAACTCTATAATCAGTAGACTCTTGATTTGATCGATTCATCATTAATATTATTCACATACCACCACTCCTGACAAGGAACATACCTCTGTCCTCTGCCTCTTTCAGATTAACATAATTTATTTCATTCGTACAATTCCAAACGTATTAATGCAATCAATATTTAACGTATTAATGATTATGCAAAATCCTCAAATATAAGATGATATAAAACAGAAAATCACCATAACCATAAAAGTGTGAACAACTTCATAAATCCTTGGGCAATGTCAGATTGTGAAGTCTACCTTGACCCAAATTATCTAGATGCATAATACTATGGTATTTATTGTTAATTATTTAATCAGTAAGATGTTAAATAAAACTTTCCTCTCAAAATAAATATTCAACAGTTTAAGAGTTTATTAATCCGGACTGAAATTGTGACAGTACCATTGCTGCAGACTAAAAATATCCCTCTCAGTATTTCTTAATTGCAATAGATTTACTGCGTATCTCTAGTGGCGCCATTCTGTTGGTAAAATTAGGTCTTATAAATGTCAACAAGTCACATTTGTCAGGTTTTCGGTAAAAATGAATGAAATTCTAGATTCGACGAGAATTTGACGCAGCTAGTCGGGAAGTAGGGAAGGTCCTAACTCAGACTTGCATTTTTAAAATTTGTTGATAGAAGTTATAAAATGAAAGAAACAATGGGTTGTTGCTATTAAATGAAACTGAATGAGAAAGTAATTATATGCTGATAATCGTTTTAGTTACTTAAAACTAAATTACAGTAATTCATTTGTGGATAAGATTCGAAATATAAATATTTTTAGAACAAAAGAAACTGACAAATAGTGGATACCTTCTCCTGGAACACCTGTTTACAGTGGACATTTTGTGGGGCGGGGGATGGCTAATATCGGAGAACATGCATTATCCAACCTATATACCAATGAAAATACCGTGTGAAACTGGAATAGCTGAACTGAAAAATTATACAGACAATGTTACCAAAACCAAAAACATCCAATTACAATATAACAAGTATCGCCCCATAACCGGGTCTGGTTTGGTTAAATACAAATTTTATAACTTAACCTAAACACATTTTAACAAAGTAAATAAAAGTAGGTAATAGCATTAACAACATCCAACATAAAAGATTTTTAAAAACTTAAAATTACACATATTTTAAAAAACTTGTTCACTATAATACTTTTTAAGAATTTTGCAGTCGACTCAAGTACCTCAATCTATACGGGGTACCTTCTGTGAAGCGTATGAACGTTGGGTTGCGCAAGGCTGGCCTAAACTTTGGCTTTAAGAATTTTTGTTTCAGAAGATTTTAATTTTATTAGAGATTTGTGACAAGAAATGAATCTAGAGACAAAAATGTACCAAAATAAAACAAGAAAACAACAAACGCGTAAAAAAATACAAACAGAAAGGAAGAGGAGGAGATTTAAAGATACAAAAGGTAATGAAATTTCAGTAACGGTGGATAGGGTAAGCGTAAGTTGTAGTTGGTGAAGCTTGGCTATAGAGGTTGCTGGAAAATCGGTAACATCTGGTATGGTAAGGGGTGTTCAATCCGAAATGGGGCATAATGCTGTCTAATTTGTGTTATGTGTCTTGTTAGCGGACTATCGCCCAGCTTGAACGAGTAGAAGTTTTGACAGGTGCGCTGGACGTAGTCCACAAGCGGGGTTATGTCGTTACAACGTGCGTATAGATAACTGAGGGAGGTACAGGTAGGAGGGTTCCTAAATTCGATATTAGACGCGTAAATTTGTGTTCAAACATTTGAAGTTTTTTCATTGTCATGACCGGTATGCTGTGCCACACCGGCGCGGCGTCGCATATGAGATGGACCGTCTGACCACCATTGTGTACAACAATTTTTTATTTTGTCTGCTACCTCTGTCCATGAGTGGATACAGGCTCCTGGACAGGGAGTAGGCCGTCCACATTGTCTCATTTATATTGGTATTGAACGTCACTCACCCCCAAGTACTTCACGCATCTCTTGGTATTTTGTTTCAGCTGATCGAAATGAGCGTTCAGATTTTGTACTCTGTAAACCGATGCGAGAAGACTATCGCCTTGGACTTCTTAGCGTTCACCCGAATCTTCCACTGAGCGTAATAAGCCCTGATACGAGTCATGTACGCCTTCAGCAGCATATTCTTTGCTTGTGTGTTATGAGAATGCGCTTACATTGCTGTATCATCGGCGTACTTGGCGAGCTTCGTATTCGGGAACTCTGGGAACATCCAGATTGTAAAGTGTTTTTAAAGTTAAAGAAAAATTTGCTTCAACGTGAAAGCTTCGGGGGAAGCAAACGTGAACGTGTGTGAATAATTAGAAATGGCCGTAATACGAATAAAGTGTTACAGTGTGTTGAAGCCAATCCGATATTAGTATTGAAAATACTTATACGATAGCTTATATGGGGACTGAAAACGCTAATTAGAGCCGACATGTGATAGATTTTTGTGCCGGCCTGACGCAGGTGCAGCAGCGGAGAATAAGTGAAGATAAGAGGATAAATTTTGCTCTCACGCAGTTGCGCGGTTTGTTGTTTATTATGCATTATTTATTGCTAGCTAAGGATTGTATATAACCTTTGGAAAACTAAATGATAATGATTTGTGAAATAAAAATGTAGGTATCTATAGAAGTGTTGAGGAGATTTTTTTGGACACTTACTACCTGACATCAATAATTTATTTTAAAAAATTCAGTTTCCCTAAAATAACTGTAAAAACAATTTTTTTTAACAAGTTTCACAGTAACCTCCACCGCCGGTGTGCCAACTGACGTTCACTTGTCAACCTGGCTTATCAATGAGTACAGCGGCACGAAAACACTGCTCAAAATGGACCCCTATCTCCCGGGCTATAAATAGAGTAAAATTCGAATATGTGAAACTTTGTAAATAGATAAAGGCTAGTAATCTTTAATTTTTCAATATCTTCAACGAGACGCAAAATATTGAGAATTTGTCCTATTCAGGAGGACGCAGAAAACCGGAGTTGCACTTGACATTTGAGTTGAGTACTTAAGAGATGCAGCTCCTGAAGTTGAAATATCTACTTATAAAAACAAATTAAATACAAGGGTGTCTTCAACTTAAGTGTGTCACACTGTATGTGCAAAGTTTATATTAAAAAAATTATATTCGTCAAAACGTATCGTATTTACAAGAAACGGCCACTTTCACATACACACATATATTCAAGCAAGCAGGCAATTTTTATTCCATATTTCAATTTACCATGTTATAAGACGGACTTTTACACTTTTTTCTACAACAGCTATTAAAATATTTTGTACCATTATAATATACCTGTTTAATTAATCAACAATTTTAAGGAAGACAATAAAACCTGTTGCACCAGTCACATTGTAACACGATTCCATTCTAAAATATTTTAATGTGATAATCGAGAGCACTCCTTCACTATCCGATTTATATTTTTCTTTTTCTCTTACATTATTTACGTTCAAAATTTCTTAAACCTAAAAGTAAGTAGTAAACATCACTTACCAGAATACTTCTACTTAAAAATACATCCGAGGTTTTGCTTTCCAAGTCATATTTTAAAACGTCTCCAATTGTATTTCTGTAGATAAATGTGGTATCTAAAAACATTACTAATCAGTTCAGCCTTTATACCAGAAAAAAACTTCCTACCAGAAATCCAAGTTCCATTCCACGTTCGACTTGAAAACGTTCCATTTAAATAGTCATCCAATTCAAATACAGTTTTTCCTTCATCTTCTTTAACGTCTGCTTGTATAACCGTTCTAGCGCTGCAAGTCCAAAATAGCACAACAAGGTAACAGATCTGAAAAATATGCGCCGTATACTTTGTGTCTTTCCATGCTACTCATAAATCTATAGTCTGATACGTACACTTAACATTCTGAATATTTTTTTATACTTTAAGGTTATTTATAAGAATTCACGAACTTTATATAGACATTGAAATCTACAGGGTGGCGTCGAATAAGTCTTATTAATAAGAATTTAGTAAAATTTGACAAAAAGTATATATTTTAGAATATTATTGTTAAAAATAACTTATTTATTAATTATTAATCATAGTAAAAAAAATGCTGTACATAAATTATGAACACATTCTTTTTTTTAATTAATTCTTAAGCAGATTTATTTCTGATAAAAGAAATGGACTCAGGAGTATCATATTTATCAGGAGGATTTGTTCATGTTTTTGTATTCTATTTTATGCGTAAGTACGACAGCTAGTGAATTTGTCAAAACCTCAAGCCTTAGGTCTAGAAATGCAATAATAGTCCAAGAATCTGTCGAGAATATCGCGTTTTTTTGCAAAAATTATTACCAGCAATCCAAGGTATGTAAAAAAATCAAAAAATTTCCGTAGAATTCAATGTACTATTCTTAAAACAAATGACGAACATTCGTCCTTTTTAAAATGGCGGTCAGAGTTGGCGAAAAACAGTTTTTTACCTAAAAAAAATGAACTTGGCGTTCTACAAAAAAAAATTACATGGCAAAGTTGTGTAACTTTTTAATACGAATCGAGCTGGCCCGGTCCGGTGTCAAAAAATTGCAAGTTTCTTTAAATACCTGTATCTCCGTGTAAAAAAGATATTTTTTAACAAAACTCGTTGAAAGCATAGTCCAATATAAATCGAATAAGAGCGTATTTACAGTTTTGCAAAATATTGCAAATTTTTTGCAAAAATCGATTTTTTCTAAAAAGGAAATGCGTTCTTATCAATGTCCAATAGCTCATACAGTCCATTATATTTTTATTGCCAGTCGATCACGGTATTTTTATATGAATTTATAAAAAACGGTTTTTGCTCTCCGACTTTCTGGAGCTTAGATAATTTTTTTTTAATCGTGTGGCGTCATTTTTTAATATAAAAGAGTGAAATTTGCAGGGATTATTGTTGAATACTTATATTTTCAATAAGAAAATTCCGGAACTTGATCGGCCGTTGCTGAGCATTGCAAAATTAATTAAATTCGGAGCTCGATGCTGCGGCGCGCGTTATCTAGCGCTAGAGGTGAAGTGAAGGGAAAGCCAGCCCTCAGTGAAGCCTTGCGTTAAACTGATCTCGGGCGTTTAAAATCGATTGCGCTTGAAAAATCTTCATTATGTTGACGACTCAACTGATTGCTTTCATTTTTTTTTTATTGGGCTAACTCGACGAGTTGGAATTAATCACGGTGGTAAGGTTAATAAAAAGCAAGAAAAAATTAATATTATGTAAATGCAACGTATTCTACAAAAACAATTTGAATACATAAATCTGAATTAATAAAATTTTAATATTTCTTTGGTATATATTTTTTTTATATATTAATCTTACCACCGTCATTAATTCTTATCTCATCGTGCTACCCCAATAAAAAAAATGAAAGCAATCTAATATTTTGCAAATCTGTAAAAGCACTCTTATTCCACTTATATTGGATTACGCTTCCACCGAGTTTTGTTAAAAAATATCTTTTTGTTAAAAATAACATATTTATTTTTGTAAGTAAAAACCCTGAGTTACTAGACTATAATATATTTTATTCATATTAAGTATTATGAGATCTTTAGATAAAGGTAACTATTATCTAAATATAATAAAACGGTATGTTTCAATAAAACCTTTTATGCTCACACCGACTGCGCACTGAATAAGAAATTGATCAGGTTCTGTGATTCTATAGCAGATACTTTAGTTCAGCGGCGGTCCGAAGGGGAGGGGGCCCCCTCCCCTCATGGACACATCAACTTTATAACTGTCGATTACCAAGTATTAAGATCTCTCTACCATACATTTACTTTACTTTCAACAGATCACTGGATCATACAATGGGGTCCTTGAAATTTACAGTAATTTTGATTTTTCAAAAAACTTCCGCCCACCGATCCCCTTGAAGCTGGCGTTACGTGTACACTGCTGTGCTGCCCATCATTGATGGTTCCCCCATGTCGAAATTCCGGGACCGCCACTGCTTTTGTTGTCTTATGACCTGGCTACATCAGGGTATATCTTCAGTAGAAATTTAAAAAATTGTACCAGAGATACACAGAGTAAAGCCAATTTGTTTAAACAAGGATATCCATAAAAAAATTATGTTGAATTGCATAACTTACTTACTTATACTAGCTAAAAAAGATAATCTGATAAAATAATATTTGAGGGTTGTGAAGCTTCCAGTCAAAGAAGAGAGTTGCCTTACAGTTGCTCTGTTTGTTTACCAGCATCTGTGGTTACATTTTGAAAATACCACTAACAACGATGTTCCAAGGAAGTCAGTGAGCAACCAAGAGCTGTGCTATGCGATAAATAGAACCATGATTCTATGTGGAAGTAAAAAGATCGTCGTATATAGTAAACTCAACAAGGATAAAAGGTATGGTGTGTCTTAACATATATGTCCACATATACAATATTTTTTAATTGGCAAATCATCTATGCAGAACACCAAGCATACACGTTTTATAAAAGAAACGTTCTCGTAATAACTCAGGTAGAATCGATAAAACTACTTTATTTTTAGTAATTTTTCGTTCAATTTATTATTAGAAAAAATAATCAATTCAGAGAAGGAAAATGTTGAATCACTACGGCACAAGTTGGTAAGTTTTCGTAAAAAATCTGTAATAGACTTATCAGCAGATAACAATGAATATTTTTTCATAAATATCGAATAATTAATATCTCAGTGTGCCTAGCTCCATGTTCAACTATGAGATTTATTTGTACACAATACGTTAAAGACAAGATATTGATGTTATGGATATTCTTTTTTCTTGGTCTCCTAAACCACATTCCTGGAACCTACGACACTAATAGACCGACCAAAATCAAACATAAATTAACTACAAATACATCCCGTGAGACTAGTGAATTAGATAGCCTTAGCCTACTGCATTTCGCCTGCCAACTAAAAAACTTATTCCTTCTTTGGTAGTAGTAGTACTACTTTAATTTCAGTACTGGGAATAGCACAGGCTTTATACGTATGAATATAGGGATTAATAGATCCAACATCTTGACAGAGTAGCACGGAAACAGCACCTTACACAATCTACCTACGATATTTATTTCATTTTTTCTATTCAAAATATTTTTTGTCTGTGGAGTGAAAAATTCGACAAATCCACCGCTTTGCTTTGGTGGTTGAGAAAGACCAAGCTTGTATTAACCTGATGGTGAGTCCGATACAATATTTTTTAAGCAGACTTTGAGTTGTACTTCTATAAACAATACATGAAAAACAATATAAAGCAAATATTTAAATTTTTAAAATTAGATAAACTTAAAATTTAATTAGATTCTAATGCTGGGCACACCTTGTACGTATCATTACTACAGAACTTGTTTGCCATTTCTAATCAAAAACATTACTTATAATATGTTTATAAACGTGAATACTTGTAAACAAAAAAATCATACCTTCCTGGTCCATGACATCATAATGTTCTCCTCACAGTTTCACGTTTAAATGAAAAATAGGTAATTTAATAAATATCTGTCCTCAGTCGGTTACTATCTTATCTTAGTAATATACTGGTTCTCAGATTTAATCTTAAATCCATCGTTTATCATATAATAAACGCAGTATTATTAATATTGCCAGTTTATTTATTATCTGCAATGAAATACATTCTCTGTTAAAGTAGTTATTGATTATGTCAGGATATGTATACCTATTTGAGGGGATCCGGTGTGATGTACGTTACTTAAGGGATATATTTTATCTACTTACTTTCATTTAACTTGAAGATAGTGCCGCCGTGTTCTAAAAAATACTGATACTGCTAATTCATATCAGCAGGAAATGAGTTTAAGTTGCTATCGGCCATAGCCGACTAGGAGTACCTATTTGGTAAACATTTTTCTTGAATATAATTTAGTTTTACGTGGTGGTACCACAATTAAATAGGGTACATGGTCAATATATCTTTTATTCTTATTATTCAAGTAGGTAACGGCGCCGGCGGTCGGTACTCCCGATTCCACCCATTACATGAAAGTTTGAATTCTTAATGAATTGTTATGAAAAGTTGCAAGTTTTGATATTACGCGACTGTAACTTGTTATCAAACTTTCAAATGTACAAAGTCAATTAAAACTCATAAATCCAATAATCTAACCAATAGCGACATTTCATATGTATGAGAACCATCAAGGGAGGAGTAGCATTTGGAAGAAACATAGAGAGCCTTAAAGTGGTAGTGGGCCAGGTAAGCGGGGCGATAGTAGCTGCCTACCAGAAAAACTGTCCGGAGAAGACAAGGAAAACTAGGGGTAAAACAGTCTGGCGGAATAATCACCTAGAAGGCCTGAAGGACTGAGATTAGAAGGCTATTTAATAGTTCCAAATCCAACCGAGGCTGGGGTACCTACAAAGAGGTCCGCAAAGCAAAAAGAGACTCATGGAAGAGATTCTGCGAACAGAGGTCAGTGATGGCCTCGCAGCTTCCAGAATCAATGGAGTCCTGTCTAAGAACGGTTGTACTGCAAATGAAGTGGATTTTATCAAAAAATAAGATGAAACCTATACGGAAACAATGACGGGAAGTATCAAATTGCTCATGGAGGCACATTTTCCGAGCTCACTGATAATAACAGACCTAGAGGATAGGCATTATCCAGACCAAAAACCAGAACGGCCTACACTCGCGGACTGGAGGTTGGCCACCGAGGTGATAAAACCTGACAAAATCAGATAGGCAATTAGTAAGTTTCAACCACTCAAATCTTCTAGGGTGGACGGAATATATCCAATCTTGCTCTAAAAGGGGCTAAAGGTATTAATACGTTACTTATGTAAAATATTCAGGGCTTGCTTGGCCTGGAGATACATACCAAACATGAGAGGAAGGTGAGAGTCATCTACCTACCAAAAATAGGCAGATTATCGGACCATACGCCCAAGCCATATAGGCCTATAATCATAACCTCTTTCCTACTTAAAACGATGGAAGGACTGTTATATAGGTACATTAGAGACGAATTACTAAAGGAAAATCCCCCGAGTGAAGTTTAATATGCATACCAGCCGGGGACGTCGACAGACTTTGTGCTGGATGAATTAAACAGACTACTAACAGTCCTTAGATGACAAGTAAATGGCAGTAGTAACATTTCTAGACATAGAAAGAGAGATTAATAACGCGACAAAGCATTATCAAACAGAGGAGTCCCAACAGTGATCTGCCGGTGGATTAAAGCCAGCCTAGACAATAAGATTACAATATCCAATCTAGGTGAGGCCTCCATTGAGGCGAAAGTGAGCACAGGCTGCCCCCAGGGAGGAATACTAGCTCCACTACTGTGGGCAACCCTGGTTGGCGAACTTGCTTAGGATATGCTGATGATCTAGCAATAGTTGTTAAGGGGTGATTCGTGAATACAATAACGGAGCGTACGCAAAGAGCCCTAAATGCTGTCGACAAATGTTGTTGTAAGGAAGGACTCTATAAATCCCACAAAACCACAGTCGTCACATTTACATGGAGAAGAGTACTGAAAGGTCTAAAGCCACTAAGGCTCAACGGAGTGAAAATTCCATTTGCCTGTGAGGCAAAATATTTAAGAGTCATCTTTGACTAAAAATTAACATGGAACTCCCACATCCAAAAAGACACAGAAAGCCACAATCTTCCTGGAAAGGTGAAGCCAAATGTGTGGAAAAAACTGAGGGCTAAATCCCAAAATGAACCTGTGGTTATACACCAAGGTAGTGAGACCCATGATAACCCATAGATAAGTAGTATGATGGACTAAGGCTGTTAGCGTACAAAGTCTTGCTTGCCTGTACGCCATGGGGGCCACGATGAGGTACTGTAAGGAATTTATTCTAGGAGCACCACAACAGACCTGAAAAGGTCGCGGTGGTAAAGGCCAAATAACCAGCTCTTCTGTTTATATATCTATCTATCCACATCTACTGAAATAACATTGTCATCAGTTACAGAATTGAATGAGAGTGACTGGAAACTGGTCTCCATCGGACAAAAATCCAAACGCCTCTTTATCACCGGAAATAATCAAGAAATAATCAAGATGATTCACTGAAAGTCAAAATGATATTACATATCTACAAAGTGAGCCCAAATACTACCGAAAATGACCTTCAGGAATTACTGAGACCTAATTTCCCCGAAGCATACTGTGAAGCGGCTTCATCGAACTCATAATTCTGTATCGAAAAACACATAGAATATAACAATTATAAACAATGACGAGAAAATTGAAAAACCTGATAAACTAGCATCCATTCTCAATGATTTCTTCAGAAATACCCCTTTAGAGATAAAAATTAAATCCCACAATAAAAAATCCAATTATCTTAAATAATAAATAACAGGTCCAGCAGAATGAAGTATCTATATTAAACTGAGTTGTTTTTATTAACGGCTAAATTTTTGTTCAAAAATTAAACACATTCTTGAGGAAACACGAAATTTTTATTTTTTAAATTTTACATCAGTCAAATGACTTCCTCCTCGCTGCTGACATTCTTGAAATCTAGCACGAAGGTTTTTGATCATCTGCTCTAGCATATCAATTGGGATTACGTTCATCTCTGTCCCTATATTGTGTAATGAAGTATGCAATACTACAGGAATATTGTATACTTTCATTCCAGTTTAACTTATTTTAATCATGCACGGATCAAGTAGTTCAGTTTTAGATTAGTTCAATACCTGATTAGTTCTTTTTTAACTTTTAATTCTAACTTCACCAGGCCGCAACTTGCGTGCCGTGTGCATTGCGTGCCGGGTGCAAAACCACGTGACCGTGATTTTTGGGTATAAAATAGCTAGCCAGAAACCAGTAAATTCAGAGCTTGGCTTTCACCTTTCTCGAGTGTATTGAACTGAGATAACCGGAAGATCAAGCTTCTCCGGCGCCGTGGCAGCCGCTGGCCAAGTATCTGTTAGGGAGGATTCGAGTGCGTTGAACTGGACCTCCTGTCAGATTGATTCGAGTGTACTGAACTGGATCTCTCCTGAAACAGATTTCTTAGTCGCGTCTGTTATGTCCTGGAACTTCGATTAGAGAATTGGGGTTACGACGACGTACATAGAGGAAATATGTTACACTCTCTCTCTCTCTCTCTCTCTCTCTCTCTCTCTCTCTCTCTCTCTCTCTCTCTCTCTCTCTCTCCGATTACTATGATGTACTTATGTAATAACAAAATTGTCGCAACCTAAGCCATAAAAGATATGGCCACACTGTACATATAATTATTAGGAGAATAAATGTCTTATTTTGGATCTGGATTTTAATTAATATTAACATTGAACCCTGGAATAATCTCCAAACCAGCTACCCGAGCAAAACAAGCATCACATTTTAGTTATTCTAAAGTATGCGGTCGATTAGAAAACAGTTTTGACTTAATGTAGCCCCATAAAAAGAAATCGCAAGCTGAGAGATGTAGTGAATTTCTGGGGTTGTATGTTGAACCATGTTTAAACTTTAAAACAACAATGTAAATTTTCTCCCTCGAAGTTATCTTCCATTTATGTTTTATTTAAAAATCTAAAATCTATTTTGATGGAGGACTAATCAATTTCATTATACTACGCACAGGTAGAAAATCGTCTAAGATATAGTACTGCTTTTGTGAAATTGAATCCCCTCGTTTCACATGACGTATTTGTGGCTCAAAAATGAACTATACGATGCATGGCTGACGTATCTTGCACCCACACATGCAAAGATATCTTCTAGAATTTCAAAATACTCACTTTATATAGTTTATATATTTTTGAAATTTATTTATTTGTCTTCAATAATAGAGATACATTTGTGATCAATAGTAAATATCACCACGTATATAGTCGTCAAAAGAATAATTTACATCCACCATTTTCCAAATTAAATATCACTTTTATATTCCCAGCCGTATATAATATTTAACCACCTTCCTAATGACATGAAATCCACTGTTTTTGCTTGATATATCTATATGTAATTTGAAATTCTAACATACTAAAAGTAGATATAAATATAACATCACAGGTAATTACGACCCCCTTTATCCCGGAAGGTTCTAGAAGAGCCTTGTGTGGGAGGGGGCTATACATTTAGACACAAGGGACACACACCCAATATCCGTCTATAGTGGAAAAATCCCTCTCCACTGCCACAACCGGGAATCGAAACCGGAACTTTTGAGGGAGAGGTAAGTGCGCTTACCTCTCAACTGTCAGTCATATAAGGTGTTGGATGAAAGACCAGAATACAGAAAATTATGTTTAAAATAAAAAAAATTCTCATTTGAATTTATAATACCACTTTATCTGGGACACATTATATTTAATAATATAATAATATTTATTTACGGAAATAACATACAGAAAAAATATACAGATATAATTTGTACTATTTATGTAAACAAATTGGATAAATTTACAGTAAGTTAAAACTTGTATATTTAAACAAGATATTTGTGTTAATAATGCATTTCAATAATAATATTAATTTGATATATTAATTACATACCGAAACAGTCCTCGAACCGTACCGTATCCCCTTACAACAATCACTCGTGATCTCTTTGAGACAGATAAGTATAAATTAAAAAATAATTGGGTACATGGTCAACACATTTTGAAACTTAAGATTTGCTATCATCAGGTATAAAAATATACTGTAGTAATATTGCAAAGTAGGCCATTGTTATTAGTTTATGTGCGGTTGATTGACTTGTTATCGGCAACAATAGAATAAATATGGGTTAGAAAACATTAAATATAAAATCGATAAACTAAGAATAAACTGTTGAACGTCTTAGGTGTTTTAGAACATTAAAAAATCTTTTTAATATTTCTGGACTAACACCCAAAAGAATTTTAAATAAAATGTAGATATACCATATTAAATCCTACATTTAAAAAGTTGTTATATATGGAAAGAAAAGAGTCTTTTAATTTTACTCCATAGTAACGAGTCTTTACAGGGGCGAGCGTAGGTGCGTCTTTACTATGTACATACTTCGGTATGCGATGTAAAGCAACGCCTGGCGCAGTTAGTACTTGGATGGGTGACCATTCCAACGGAAACCGCGTCCTCGCCTCACACATCTTCCAGCGGCTTGTATATCAGTGTATGCGCGGAAGCTATACAACCTTAGGCGAGGGTTGTATAGGAGATATACCATCCTTCGGAGGGGATGTAAAGCCGTCGGTCCCTTGTTATCTTGTTAGGCAAGTAAAAGATCCCTACTCTTCTTAAGGGAAGAGGTTCGGCAAAAATTCCTGGTTGGGGGTAGCTCGTCTACAGGCGTCAGTGTTAGACCTCAGTAGCGGAAATAGGCCGACGTTAAATAAATGTATAAAAAAAAACGAGTCTACAAAATAATAGTAATAATAATAATAGATTTAATAATCCAACAAAAATAGGTCCATATAAACGATATACATTACTTATAATTAAACAGTACATTTAGCAACAAACAGAAAAAGCTAGAGCCAATTATACAAACAAAATTATTACAGTAGACGTGTGATCCACAGTAATAAATTTTTTTATATAATTAAAAAATGTGAAAAGTGATGATAAATATTAACATTGTGGCGAAATTAAAATCTGCTAAATCATAGTAAGCATTGGCCAAAAGGTGCAGTTTTATTTTTGCTTTAAATTATCTTACGTTGTCTTGTTTAATACTATTTGGAAGATAATTAAATAGTATAATTCCAAAGTTGTTTCGCTTTGTGTACTCTAATCGTTGTTGCGGAGTTTGTAATTTGTCTCGATTAGGAGTGTTGTATGCGTGAGCTTCACCATTCTTTGTACATTCGCTCAAAGAAAAGAAAACAGATAAAGATAATTCTCCATGTGGCCATATGATGAACGTATCGTCTACGTCTTCGACCGTTTGAATAAACAGCGTCCAAGTATCAAATTTACAATGGAGACCGAGCAAGATGGAGCTTTACCTTTCTTAGATGTATTAGTGACAAGGTCACATAATGGCAGGCTGGCCCACGGTGTCTCCAGAAAGAAAACTTTCCACAACACAAGAGAGCGTTAATTAGAACCTTGGTCCATAGAGCCAACACAATATGCGACGACGTTAACAAACTCGAGGAACTACATAATGTCCAACAAGCTTTAAAGAAGAATGGATACAGTCAAAGCAATATACAACGAATAATTAATAACCAGAGAACTACAGAAGAAGAACAGCAACAACCAACGACGTATGCATGCCTATCCTACGTCGCGGGAGTCACAGATAGGCTAAAGAAGATTTTATTCAAAAAGAAAATAGGTGTACGGTTTCAAACAGTGAAGAAGATACAGCAGATGCTTTACTTAATCAAAGACCCTGTCCCCAAATTGTTATCAAAAGGTGTTTACCAGTTGAAGTGCACATGTGGTAAGAGCTACATCGGACAAACCGGACGGAGTATCCAGTACAGATTCAAAGAACACCAGAGAAATACCAGATTTGGATACACGGATAGGTCGGCGATAGCAGAGTATGTCCATAATATAATATTTGAAATTATAGACCTATTTCCCTTAAAAACAGCTAGTAAACTATTTAGAAAAATTTAAAATCTTAACATCATTTCAGTTTGGATTCAAAAAAGATTGTAGCACATCTGACGCTGCATTTAAATCAATAAATTATATTAATAATATCCTAGAAAATAAACATATTCCTATGGGTATTTTCTGCGATTTGTCTAAGGCTTTTGACTGTGTAGATCATAATATTTTACTAATGAAGCTCAATTACTACGGAATACGCGGTACACCACTTCTGTGGTTTACTTCATATTTAAAACATGGGTCTGCATATGTCAGATTTTATGACGAATCTCGGGAAATTGGAAAAACTGTTATCACGGAAACAAAAGATATCACATTTGGAGTTCCACAGGGGTCCATATTAGGTCCAGTATTATTTTTAATATACATAAATGATCTTGTTGATAATTTTCCTTCGTTACAATTTTCACTGTTCGTTGTTGATACCAGTATCATAATGAATGATGATAATTTGGACGATCTTAAAGTTACAAACTGGTTTCATGCTAATAAACTGCTCTTAAATGTTGAAAAAACAATGAATATAACATTTGAAAAATCCCACACACCAGCCTTAGATATAAATATTGAAATTGATCTAGGACAAATAATATCAGTAACTGATACTAAATTTTTAGGAACATATATTGATAAATAGTTAAATTGGTCGACGCATATTTCTGATTTAAATAAAAGACTTGGACGTGCAATTTATGCAATAAAGAACGTCAAAGAAAATATCAGCATTGCAGCGGCACTATCTGTGTATTTTGCATATTTTCAAAGCATACTGCAATATGGTGTAGAATTTTGGGGAAACGCAACTTGTCTTCAAAAAATTTTAGTGACACAGGAACGTGCTGTGCGAGCAATTTGTAGTATTCATCCGAGAGAATCCTGTAGAACGGCGTTTAAAAACTTACATATACCAACTGTAGTTAATCTTTATATATATAAATTATCTATAATAATTTACAGAAAACGAAACACAATATCGACATCCGCTGATATCCATGATTACAATACCAGATCTAATACAAAACTAATTGCACCAAACTATAGATATATCACAAATAGGAAAGGTCCTTTATACTCCGAAGTAAAAATTTATAATCACCTACCAAATTCTATTACTTGCATAAACAGCGAAAACTTATTCAAAATTAGGCTAAAGAAAGTTTTAAATAATTATGTGTTCTATAACTTAGAAGAATACTTCACTACAAAATTTAATCCATAAAAGGTTTCCAAAGGGTTTACTTCTAAAGCATTGTATTATTGTATATTTATAATGTCTGAATTTATTTAAGTATGTGCATTGTATTTTTATTAAGATTGAACCTATTTAAGTAAATGCTCCCTTATGTCTTGATTAAGGCGCACCATGTCATGTATGTACTTATATGAGCATATTGCATTATTATTGTTATGTAACATTAATTTTTGGGAAATAAAATCTAATCTAATCTAATAACGAGAACCATAAAATCGACTACGAGGACGTCAATATGTTAGACAGGAGTACGCGCTATTATCCGCGAACCATTAGGGAATCACTGGAAATTATGAAAAACGTGAACAACTTTAACAGAAAGGACCAATGATCAGCGAAGCGAAGCGGCGCCTAGGTATATAACGAGGAGTGTAACACAACAAATTCAGTCTTTAGAATCCTTCTGAAGAAGCTGACAGGATGATCAGCGAAACGTCAAGTCAAGTTCGACGACCACGGCAAGACCCGGAAGAAACTACTTCATGTTTTATATCGTCGCAAAAAGGAAAAATAAACGGAATTAATGGTGTCATGGCCAACTTTGATATTTGTTATTTTCATTTTTGCACAAGAGCGTATGTCAAGACCAACTGCGTTTTTCTAAATTTATTGATACACATTATTATTCTTATTATCTTTGCCATCAACTTTCATCCGTTTAACTTTTTTCGTATCTCCTAAAATAAGGAAACTATAACCGTTTATGGTTTTCCTATTTTTCAGGTTTTTGTAATATAACTCACAAAGTAGGCTATGATGGATTTCTAATTTTCTTTTACTAAAATATAGCTCACAGAAAATGGGAACTGTTTCTAAAGCTTTATTCTTCTACAATAGATATGATGTGAGATATTTGGTGTCGCTCTCGTAAAATAGACAGACGGTATACTTTTCTACTTATTATGCTAAAAATAGATAATTATAATTAAAGTATATTCCAGTTTGTCATTGTTTAAAATGATAAATAAAATTCCATTAGATTGAATAAGCATTTAAAAAACTAAATGTCTAACGAAATCAAAATATTTATATTTACCAATACAAACATTTGTAAATATAATTTATTAAATTTTAGATAAACGAAAGATGAATTTACAATGTAATTACAAAATTTGATAACGATACGAAATATATAAAAGTTACAATAGTATTTACCAAAACATATCCTTGTACCTTGATGGCTAATAGCGGATGATTTTTTTTTTTAATTTTATAAGTATAGATCTTAGTTTCGAGGTTGAAACGACCTGTATTAATTTTTGTGTATGAAAGACACATAAATATAACATCACAACGTATCTGTTCCTGTTAATCGATTTTTATAAGAAAAGATAAACGTAATATACTGGCGCTGTATCTGGTTGTCTAACTCAGTACCTGATAACTAACACAAATTTCTATAGTAACTTATGTCATTACTGTGTAGATGGCACTACGATGTTATTTCACTATAAAGTTATTCATTCTCGATTATTATGATTAATAGATTAATTAGTATAAGTACTCTTTATTATTTTGCTATTGGTTTATATTTGATGATTTTTACTTATAATTAATTAATTTCTTATACAACAAAATATATACTGAGTGTAATTGTAGACGTTAAAGTTAAGAATTAGCATTAATTATTAATTAATATTATCCATTGCTGCTTCTTAAAATATCTATGTTAAACATTAAATTGTATCAAAACAAGCTCGTAAGTGACAATGGCACCAGAAATCTGCAAAATAAAGTAAAGTATAGTATATAACTACTGTTCCAAAAATAAATAATAATAACCTTAAGTATCAGACTTTTGGAAATTTTAAAAAAGTTTCGTCCTGTGAGAGCCAGTTCACATGTAATAACGTGATCGATAAAACGTTGCACCTAAAATATGACAATTTTAAAAATATGAAGTAATTACATTACTGGTTAAAATCATCTGAGCAGAATGTTAACGTGGAACAACTGAATAAACAACAAGAATTCAGACGAAAGATATTAATCCTTTTTCAGTTTTTTTTTTTTTTTTTCAAAATTAAGGCATTAGCATCATAAAAAATTTTAGTATTGCTTATTAAAAAACTCAAAGATGTTTGAAACAGATCTTCTCCCAAACTTGAACGGATTTTGTTACATTTGCATCTTACTGCTTAAGAGAAGCATATCTCTCGAATCTTTCTACTTGTATGCCAGTTAAAAAGTCTCGTCGATATACAATTAGAACTTATAAAATTTTATGCTTTTGTAATCATTTATGAAGTTCTCGTGTCTTTATGAGCTGAAGATGCAGACTTATACGATTTTTGAAAGCTTTTAAGAGTATTTATTATGATTTTTCATTATAGTGCGGACGGTAACCTGCACGAATGGATCCCACCTTGCATTTTATGCTCAAACGTTGAAATTTGGTACACTTACGATCGTGGCCCCCATACGGGGGCCCTGTTATAGCATGGTTACCTACATTCAGGGGCAAATCACCATTTTCGCTTGTTTTGGAACTGAAAAATGTCACAGAGGGCTGAAGTTTGGTACACATGCAGCATTTGGGATGTTCAAGGTCACAAGCAAGTGTTTTAGGGCTCACGGTTCTTATTTCAAAATGGCGGCCTAGAGAATGCATAAAATAACGTTATTTTCCGAGGAAGTTTACTCTACCGCATTTTCTCCAGTGCAGTCTCGTCTCATATATTTTCGGGATCACTGATTTCGAAAAATCATGTTTTGAGTACGTGCGGTCGATAAATACTGCACTGTGGCAGTCTAGGCGTGTAATTGATAAGCGTAATTCGGATTTTGAAGATGATATAAATGATAGCAAAATTTTTTAACATTTTTTAATTTGCAACAATTTAATAATATTCTTAATTCATCTGGCCGCATATTAGATCTTGTTCTTTCAAACATAGAGTGTGAAATATTACATGTACCTGAAGGTGTTCACCACCCTGCACTTTTTATTAAGCCAATCTTGCTTGTTCCCAGCTATGCGAACTTTACTCCAAATATAGATCAAAAGTCATATAATTGTAAAAAAAAGCCAATTTCCCTGCATTATATAATGCCTTGCTAGGTATCGACTGGTCCTTCTTGAGTGTAACACATGATGTAAACATTGCTACTGATTTATTCTATTCAAAACTGTATGAACTTTTCGATAATCGCGTACCTACATATAGAAATTTCAAACGTACTTATCCAAATTGATATTCTTCAGAAACAATAAAAAAACATACGTTCGAAAATCAGACATTGGGACAAATATAAGAAAACTCAATCTTACTATCATTTGCAGGGGTTTAAACGACTAAGGGCACTTATAAAAGTACAGTCTGAATTGGCTTACAAAACTTATCTGGATAATGTTCGATTCTCAATTAATTCTCACCCTCGTAATTTCTGGTCATACATTCATACAAAAAGAACCTCTTCTAGAATATCAGGAAAAATGGACTTTGAAGGAAACCACTATGATTGTCCTCAGAATATTGTAAATGCTTTTGGTCTTTTCTTTCAAAGTGTCTATTTGCCTAAAAATGATAATCCCAATATTGCTGATTCTATCGTAAACATACTAAATAACTATTCTATTACAATCGATTACATGACTGAGGTAGAAATCCAAAATGCAATTACTATACTAAAAAACAAGATGACCTCAGGCCTTGACTTAATACCCTCTTTTCTTGTTAAGGACTGTAGCAATGTACTAGACAAACCTTTATTAATTATATTTATCTATCTTTGAAAACTTTAACGTTTCCTAACACATAGAAAAGGGCTAAAATTGGTCTAGTCTTTAAAATAGGTAACTCGTCTATTATTAGTAATTATAGAGCGATTGCAATTCTATCGAACTTTGCGAAGGTCTTTGAGATTATCCTATACGATCGCATCTACATGCCAGTCAGTAAGAGAATATCACTATACCAACATGGTTTTATGTCCCACCGTTCAACAGTTACCAATTTGGCTATCTTTACTCAGTTTGTATCTCATGCTATTGATGAGTCTGGACAGGTTGATGTGACTTATACGAACTTCTCTAAGGCCTTCGATCGGATTGATCACAGTATCTTATTTACTAAATTAGGCAACTGGGGCTTAAGTTTTTCATTACTATCATTTATGCGATCATACCTTACCAACCGTGAACAATTTGTTTCTTATAATGGTTATAATTCTGAGCCCTCTATAGCTGCATCAGGGGTTCCCCAGGGCTCCAACTTTGGACCTCTTCTTTTTCTCTCTTTTATTGATGATATTACCTCAATTATTGACAATAGTAGTAGGCTATTATTTGCTGATGATCTTAAGATATATAAGAAAATAACCTGTCAGAATGATTGTGTTTTGCTGCAAATTGATATTAATCAGGTTCAAAACTCGTGTATGAGTAATAGATTACATCTTAATGCCTCTAAATGTAAAATTGTCAGCGGGCCTCCGACTTCGCGCAACAATGGGTATCACGGCGCGACTGTTGTACCCCTTCCTAGCAAGCGCTAGCTCGTCTGACGCTACCCTCGTAGAAGCAGGTTGCAACCTGTTTCTAGAAGTTAATTCTGTGAAAGCGTTTCAAACGAATATCGTACTAAGTGTTGTGGGGATTGTGTTTAACGTGAAGTTTGTATCGACTCTTCGGTAAGTTTTGTTTGGCAACATCAGGTATAACCGTATATTAGTGAAACTGCAATTGTTACCCCTGCATTTTTTACAGATGTCCTTTGAGAATGTTGAAAAAATTTAAACTGCGTGGCGTTAGTTTGCTGGAGGATGATAATTCGAAGGAGATTAATTGGAAACTGTGCCTACCATGGCAAACATGGTTGTCAAATTTGAGGAAGCTTTATTTAATGATGAGAAACTAGACCAATACAATAATCACGACAATTCAAATAAGGCAGCGCAAATGAATTTGCTAACTCACAAAAAGAAGATTTTCTCCGGCATGCTGACAAGAAGATGGCACTGTTTTAGCTGCTTGCCACCAGCATTGCCGATTTGAACGTCCCAGGAAAAACATTTTTTGCCTCTTTGGAAGATAATGTAATTAAGCCCGCACGATGCTGATTGTTCCGCTCTGGCGCCACGCAACGACGAGGAGGCGGATACACGCTTTTTTGTTCATCTGGCAGATCTGGTTTTTGTATGCAACACTTGCCTAACCTTAAGGAGCATTGGGTGCACTTTGGCTTGGAAAATCATTTTTAGCTGGCCATGAACTTATAAGGGTGCTAGATAAGTCACCACATATAGTCTATATCTTACTCATTTTAGAATACAGTTGGTAAGATTTATTAATTTTGTTCCCAGGTCCTGAAAAATCTCAGTCCATAATAGGATTTCACGGATACCGAATGCGATACTTATGTTTTAACCTCTCCACAATAAAATTGTGAGAGGTTACGAAAATTGGTTCAAAAACGAAAATTGAGATAACATCAAATATTTACGTTTTGAGGTCCTAGGAACCCAAAAAAGTGGTTTTTGAAAAATGTATGTGTGTGTGTGTGTATGTGTGTTAGCACGATAGCGCCGAAATTCCTGAACGGATTTGAATGAAAGTTTGCATGTGCGTTTCTTTAGTGCCCCAGAAGATCTGAAAAGGTTTTGGTTGAGATTGGATTACGTTTAGTGCCATTTTGACGCAACAAGTTGTTTATTTTATAATTACTTTCAATTTGCAATGGAACCATTGAAAAGCGATATATCACACTTCCACCCTTTCGATTTGGTTTCCGTGAAAAAGAAATAAAAACAAAGCAAATATGAAGCATAGATCGCATTTCGCATGACATGATCGATGCGCGTAGCCGTTACGTCGTGAAACTCGTCACTTCACGTGTCAATTCACGTGTGAGTGTTTCTTCACTGCTCTAGAAGTAGAGTGGATTACGTTTAGTGCCGTTTTTAAATATATATACAGACAAATCGAAGAATTAAACTACAAATATTCCTCTAAAATCTAGTAAAATTACTGAAATGCTAATGTTTCATTTAACAAAGACAGCCGCGAGCGATCGGATTGCAATGAGCAAATTTTGACGATTGTCATTGTCATCGTTTGTTATCTGATAACGTTGGTGTCATGTCATGTTAATAAGATTTCGGCATATTTGTAACTTTTAATGGATTGTCACAAACTTTAAAGGTAGATGTAATAATATCAATATCATATGCTTTCTGTGCCTTCGTTGGTGAATTTATTATTGATCATCACTTTACCAATTTTCAGTTTGTTGCCTTACAAATCTGTAGTATTTAGGATAACTAGACTTTCTTAGTCGTTCAAGTGATGTTGTTAATATCCCAATAGTATATTATTCATCGAGCGATAATGTAGGTAATAACTCGCATAGATGATTGTAAATTCATTAAGTTGAGGGTTTTTTTAGTGCCCCAGACGATCTGAAAAGGTTTTGGATGAGATCGGATTACGTTAAGTGCCTTTTCATCACAAAATTTAATGCTCTTTTCGGCTTCAAAGATCCACCGAGTGGGGAGGTTCCAGCCGCTTCCAGTAGCTGCCGATTTTTTTTCGGTGGAATTGGAAAGCTCACAGCTGTTAATATCTGGAGTATCCTGGAGTAACAGAAGCGTTCACAGCCCTGCAGACTGGAGATATGGAAAAAGCAATGTAAACTCTGGAAAAATTGCAAGTAATTGAAATGTACCAATAAGGAGCAATTTTAAAAATTACATATTGTAAATCGCATCAAATGAACTATATCTTGTAACAGTGTGAACGAATGCCGGAGATTGCTATTTACCAAGACCGATCGTCAGCTGGAATCAATTCCACCAACAAGGGATGCTCTAAACTAGCATGCCAGATGCGCTTCTCTTCAAAGCCAAATATGGAGACAGTCGCTTCAGCGGATACAGCACCTTCCAGATCCATCAGATTTTGGATGGAAAAAATGTGACAGTATTTGGGAACCCGTGTGACGCAAAGCCTGTAGTCTTAGAAGCATGCGAAGCCTTAGTTAAGTGTAGCTGTAAAAAGGGATATGTTTCAAATCGCTGTAAATGTCTCAAAAACAATCTGAAATGCTGTGATCTATGTAAAAGTAGTTGTGATACATCTGAAAGTGTATAGTAGTTCTATATGTGCCACTCAGATTAATATCCAATACACAGGTACGATTTATTGGCATTGGTACGAAATAAAAGTGTCATTCCACCATTATTATAAGAAAACTGGCATATTAATTTATCCGCTCTGTCATTATTTTCGACCTCACGTACTAAAAACATGATTTTTCGAAATCAGTGACCCCAAAAACATATGAAACAGGACCTTACTCGAAAAAAAAATGCGATAGAGTAAACTTTTTCGAAAAATAACGCAATTTTGTGCATTTTCCCCGCCACCATTTTGAAAAAAAGAGCCATGGGTCTTGGGACACTTGCTTGTGATCTTAAATATCCAATATGCCGCATGTGTACCAAATTTCAGCCCTCCACGACACTTTTCAGCTCCAAAACAAGCGATAGTGCGGACTTACCCCTAATGATAGGCAACCATGCTATAACAGGGCCCCTACGGGGGCCTTGATCATGGAAATATTTCTCACATCGAAGGGTAGGGTCTAACGAACAAGTGTACCAAATTTCAACGCTTGAGCATAAAATGCAAGGTGCATTCTCTTACCCTCCGGAGTATTAGCCGTAAATTTTCCTATGTTATAATATAGGGTGTCAACGGATCATGATATATCCCCTTTTTGCCCTTAGTTTTTAGAATATCGGAATGAAACTTGGTAGATGTATTATATGACCAAGAAGGAACTTTGTGACATTGTGTCATTTTTCTCCTTCCGGTATTAACAGAAATGACCCCAACTTTTGATTGTTCAATGGAACACCTTGTATATTATTTATTTTTGGAATTCTTGAAAAATCCTGAGTACGGTGATACCCCCTAAGTGACATTTCGACTTCATGCTTTTGGGAATATCCACGAATTCCAACAATATCCGATATTTCATGGTAATACTCTACCATTATAATTGCATTTGAAAAAAGTTTTTTTTTATTTTCTGATCATGGCGCTCTAGATGCACCAACAAATTTCGAGTCGGATTTCACAATTTCGGCACCCGTATCCGAATTTCTTGTTATTGCGAGTGCATTACATTCCGGTGTTTGCGACATTCCCAATAAATGCGGCCTTTCACTTCCGAGTGTTTGATAAACAAGAATCCAACTATGCGTAGGAAGAAACCCCTGCAATATGTAATTAATTCAGCCATGAGCAGGCTCTATTTTTGAGATTTCAATTCTGACATACATAAACAATTGGTAATTACATTTTTGATAACTAGAAGAAAATTTGAAAAATACTTGAATAAATATTTATTGGCATTAACTGATATTGGAACAAAGAATTATTGGAATAAAAAGTCATTGGAACAAATATATATTTTATGGTTATTTTTGGCAGAGATAAACATTCAAAGTTATATCTGCAGTTACCAATACCATTATTAACTAATAGATCGATTTCTTGCATAGTTTTCGTTGGATTGGCATCTTCGGTGAACATTTCTCTAAAAGCTTTCTACGGTTTTAGTTTTCATGGTATCTCTTTCTTCTCTCTTTTCTCAGTATTTCTGCTAGTTGAACAAAATGGCCTACTACAAAGGCTAAACATGCAATTTATATTCTTTCCTTTTATCTCCAATAATTTATTTACATGAAAACAAAGATACTGCGCCGATATTTTAGTAAATGTGCTACGTCTTACCTCAATATTATACGCAGATGAGTGAATAGAAAATAAAGCAGTACAAGTATTTCGCCACTCTTCATATACTCCGCCACCAAAGATACAAAGGCACGTTGTACGCGTCAACAACAATCCAAAAGACACATAGAAATAAACTTTTTCTGTAATACTCTCCATTTTTCTCATGCTGCTAAACAATTGAATCAAGATAAAATACAGGTTTAAAGCAAAACAGACGGTGATTATTAAGGATATTCGATTGTTGATTGTGTCACACAATTTGGTGAGTTTTACATAGTCTTTCCTAATTTTCTTAAATAAGTTGACATCCACAATCTACAAGTATATATATTATAATGTATCATTTTTGACGGTGATTAAAACAATGGTGTGGGAAATCCTTTTTTTTCAAATTTTTTCTACATTTTGCCGTTAGAATATTTTTAGGGGTTTCGAAAAGAGCATAAAATTCTGAGGCGCAAATATGTCGCATATCCTATACCTAAACCTAGCTGTTTCAGAGATATTTAACATTTTATAGAAAATTTGACTGGTGCACCGATTTTCAAGAACCTTTATAACTTTCTTCGTGTAAAAGATAGTCATTTGCTTCTTGTCACATGAAAGGAACACAAGGAGAACTACGTTCTACAATTGAAATAAATTCAATAATATAACAAGTGTTCCGTTTTTCGCGTTACGTTTTGTCAACTTCAAACCGCGAAAACTTGTTTAGGTCAAATGGAACACCCTGTATTTTTTTACGTCAAGTTGTGTAAAATTGAATTCCTTTTTTTCTGATATTAGCATTGAGTTGAAATATTTGCGATTTTATTAGAAATTCATGAATTGTTGTAAACATTTCATCAAAATAGCCATGATTAGAAACAACCAGGCATTATCTTATATCAAAAAATGCCAGCACGTTTAAATTATATCAAAGAAAACTTTTTAAATTTGTTTATTATTTATGGAGAATGTGATAAAGTAATATCAAGAACTTGCAGCACATTTGCTACTCGATATCCACAAAAACGCAAAATAACACTAACACTGTAACATGCGTATTAATCGAATTGAAGATATGGCATGAACTAAAATAGCAGAGATAAGATCAATTTGAAATATGATTTCATTTTAATTTAATAATTGCTCAAAATTCCGCCCTCGAACCTCGACACATTTTTCGGACCTTCGGATTAGAATCCTGTGGAATGTTTTGAAATGCATTTCTTACTGTTTGCATACAATCTTCAATGGTTGTTAATGGGCTCTCATAAACTTTATTTTTAATAGTTCCCTAAATGAAATAATCCAGAACTGATAAATCGGGCGAGCGAGGAGGCCATAAGAAAAGTCCATTATTGGCAATCCATTGATCATAAAAAGTTTCTTGTAAATAATTATTAATTAAATATGCGTTATGTGGGGGAGCACCGTAGTGCTGATAAAAAATGTTTCTATGTTCGACGAGAGGTAAATTTTCTAAATAGTTATTATTCAAATTTTGTAAGATATTCAGATATCTTTCACCTAAAAAAAAACAAAAATTTACCTATACATATTAGCAGAAGAGAAAATTTAATTTACCGTTTAAATTTTCCTGATAAAATTGTAATACCACCACTCTATCGTTTCTTATGGCACAGTAAACATTGAACTGCCAACTTTCCTGAAACTTTCGCTCTCTGAACATATGAGGATTTGAGTCACTCCAATAATGCGAATTGTGTCTATTAAAAAGTCCATTTTTAGTAAATGTTGCTTCATTCATCTGTCCATATAATATTTCCCAAATAAGAATCGTGACCCTCAGAATAAACTCACAAAAATTCCGTCTTCTTAGGAAATCTGTTTCTTTTAATCCTTGAACCATATGGAATGAAAACGGGTGAAACTTATGTTTTAATAAGATTCTGTGAATTGAATCCTTGCATAGTCCCGATTCCAGAGCAGCTTGTCTTAATGACATTATTGGAAATGCATGAAAATATCCCAGAATGATCATTCCAATGTTTTCCTCATCAACAATAGGCTTTCTTCTTTGCATTTTTGCCTTGACAGAGCCATAATTTTTTAAATTTTCCAGTATGCGTTTTACAGTGTTTGGTGACGGTTTCCGTTTTTCTGGATATCGAGTAGCAAATGTGCTGCAAGTTCTTGATATTACTTTCTCATATTCTCCATAAATAATAAACAAATTTAAAAAGTCTTCGTGAGTGTAATTTAAACGTGCTGGCACTTTTTGACATAAGATAATGACTGATTGTTTCTAATCATGGCTATTTTGATGAAATGATTACAACAACTCATGAATTTCTAATAAAATCGCAAATATTTCAAAAAGTTGTAACTTTAACCGCCACAAAGCTAATATCAGAAAAAATGGAATTCAATTTTACACAACTTGACGTAAAAAAATATAGGGTGTTCCATTTGACCTAAGCAAATTTTCGCGGTTTGAAGTTGACAAAATGTAACGCGAAAAACGGTATGATATTATTGAATTTATTTCAGTTGTAGAACGTAGTTCTCTTTGTGTTCTTTTTATCTGACAAGAAGCAAATGAGGATCTTTTACAGGAAGAAAGTTCTTGCAAACCGTTGTACCTGTCAAATTTTCTATAAAATGTCAAATATCTCTGAAACGGCTAGGTTTAGGTATAGGATATACTACATATTTTCGAAAACCCTAAAATATATAGGGTGTTCCATTTGAAATAAGCAAGTTGGTATCGACTTCTGGTATAAGCGGAAGTGCCAGCTGCTTGTAATTATTTTAGTTGGATTGGCCACACCGACATTAGTAATTATCTAAATTTTCAAAATTTTCTGATGCGTACTTTTCATTATATCGATCGATTTAGTTCCCGGTAAAACACCCTGTATAGAGAGTAAATATTAATAATAAACTACTTACTTTTAAACGAGACAAAGATATTAGTCGTTTATTCATTTGCTTTAATCTAAAAGAAAAAGCTGATCCAATTATCATGACTAAGACATCAACATAATTCCAGTTAAACGTCCGTTGTAAGTTTAGAAACTGAAACATTTTTTTACTAAATAAGGAAAATAATAAAACTGATCTGAAAATTTCAAAAGATGGTGTATTTGCTGAACTAGCTAATGGTCAGGCTGAACTGAAACACAATAGTGTGTAGAAAGGAGATTTAAATTGTAGTATATTAATCTATGTTTTAGAATATTCATTTATATATCTATGGTGAATAGACCTCCGCCATTCAATTTCCGATAGCCATCTTGGCTATTGTACTTAACAACAGAGTTCATTCAGATATTGTTGAATAAAGTTGTATCGGTCAATATCCAAGAGTTTTATTACTTTTTTTACGAAAGTTTATTTTAATATTGACCAGAAAACACCGAATAAATATATTAATTAATAAGTAGTCAACTAAAAACTTACCTGCAAAATAATTCCCTTCCAAACAGAATAATCTGTGATTTCAAATATATGGCTATATGCCGTTTCAAAATAAACTTTAATACCTTCATAAGTAGTAGGCTCATTTTTTAAACACCGGATTATTTTATATGTAATAACTAAGCTATGCTCAACTGAAAAAGAGATTAAGGCAGTTAATACTTTATAACATAAAATCTTACTATTTGTTATCTATGGTAAGCAAGTTTGTAAGTCCTTCCTGAGTTAAAGTTGTCCTAATAATTAGTTAGTACCAACATTGCAGTACCATGCGATAGTACTAGGCAACAATCTACGTATGTGGTGCAGCTAATATGTAATGCTTTAATTAATACCTCACTGAAAAATTGAACAATCCTTCTACATGTAAAGTTGGACGCAGAGCATCTGGACATTTCTGTATTATTTGTCGTTTCTGACAATACGAAAAAGTTGCTCTTTCTGCTCAAACAACTCTAAATTTAATTGCTACTGTCCTAACTTTGTAAATAGAAACATTGTAGGCACTTTAAAAAAAAAACAAGAGTATCTAAATTATATCTTGTTACCTCCGGCTATGGTCATTATAACTGATGTAATTGTATTTAATTTTATAGAAAGATTGCAGTAAAGTTGATAGTTTTTCATTTGGGTTTCAATTCCATGCCATTTTTTGACAAACTTTGGCCATTCTAAAGTTAATTTGAGAAATAGCACAAACTGTGTTATTGCCCCAATATGAAAAAACATTATTGCTGAAATAAGGAGAATATTAATAATAATTTGTTCAGAGTTTTTTTTAACACTTACTTATGAACAACATGGTACTATGTACTGAAGTTAAATAAAAATGTTGATATACTATTATAAGAAATTCGGAAACAAATAATAGAAACGTTACTGAAGCATACAATACTCTCCAATGAAACCATTTAAATTTCAGAGTTTTGTATGTTGTACCGCCAATATTAATTGGGAAAAAACTGAAGAACTGAGCAAGCTGAACTGAGAATTTCATAGCCATGTGAAAGGTGCAAGAATTTATCTCCGATTGTAATAACAGGTTTCCTAGCGCTTTATTATTTCTTGTTGAACTTTTTGTTGCCGTTTTCTTTAACATCTAAAAAGAGAATTAAAATGTATCGATTTACAAGAAAATACTTCTAGGTGGGTCATCGCTAAAATTAAATCATTGAAATTATTTTCTTGAATCATAAATTTATCAAAAACATCCAAATTTATTATTACTAATTTTTTGTTAGAGTAAGTCGAACTTACAATTCTTTTACTAATACCATGTTTAGAGAGCTTTAATGTTTGCATATAGTAACATAAGCGGCTATTACGAACTAATTTATTAACACTTGTAACTCGAAAATATTTGTGTAATTGTATTATTAAGCAATGCTTTGAATAAAAATTATTATAAAACATATTTTGTATTTGTGATTCACTGAAAGGTTAAATATCAAATCCACTTGTCACAAGAATCCTCGTAGTTATCTGTCCCTCTACAGGGGCATAGAAACATGCCACATATGGTAGACAACCCCTACATAACGGGCTCTAACCGACTGAGCTACCGTGCTGATATTTTGTCCATCACTGAATGCACAAAAAAAATTGATGTGTACTTCAGGGGTGCCTAAGACGGTATTCCTTTGAAGGGACAGATATACTGAATATTTATACCATAAAATAATGATATTTTGGGAGAAGTTATAAAAATATTAAAATAGTAGCCATATACTTACCGTGATATGTTTTGACCTAGGATAATAAAATTGATTAACGGGATATGTCTTTGCGTATGCAAAATATGTGTGCCTTTTAATCTGTGTCTATTTGCTACATTCAATTTTTTTCACATTTTAAGTCAATAAGTAAATAAGTAATAAGTTAATAATATGTGTCTTTAAATCTACATAAGATTATTACATAAATGAAAATCTACTTTACTTATTATTATAATCATAATAAGATCAACATACAGCATAGTATTAATACAAAAATATTTGTAAATACAGTTTAGCTTTATGACAAATGAACAACAAAAACAGGAAACTTATTATGTTATTTATTATTCCCTGAACCGAAGAGATTTAGAATAATTTGTAGGTAGCAAACAGCAACGTGTTGTTTTAGTGCAATAATAACAAATTTCAGAGTATTGCGTGAAACAAAAGATTAAAATAATTATTTAATCACACTTTCTAACTTTTAAATCTAAAATGAAATTATTGTGGTAACAGAATATACATTACTTTGTAGTATTTGTACCAGCTTATATTTGACAAATTTGTTGTACACAAAGGTATTAATCTAAAATTAAATAAAATTTAGACATGGTGTCCCCAAAGGATTAATTCTGGGGCCAAGCCTTCTCTTTATTTAAATTAATGGTTTTCTCCAGACCCTTGTTAATAAAAATCTAGCCATATTATTTACTGACGTTAATGTATCAGTCAGAGTGTGTGCAACAGTAATATGGTGGGTATATTTAATGTAATGCCAACACTGAACTAGATGCCCAAAACTGACTTTGACAAAGATAATAGTATTTGGTTTCACAACTTATGAAAGGCAAATATATTTTTTTGCGGTCAACGGATAGTAAATTAGATACACTGACCAACTTAGTCAGTAATATAAATGATAAATTGGAACATTTTGATCAACGGCTTACCAAACTCGATGCTAAGCTACATGAGCCTAACTTTAAGCCAAATAAATTTTTCGAGGATTGCTTACAGGAGGCCCTAGCCAGATTTAAAAAGATTAATAAGGTCATAGTTATGGGTTTACCTGAAAGTAAAGAGCGTTGTCAATATTATCGACAACCAATCCAATGTGTGACTATTCGTCGCCTGAGCAAAGAACAAGAAAATCGACCATGTTTATTCTCATTGAACCTTTCAAGCTGCATTTCCGTAAGGTCCATACTTCGAAATAAAAACAAACTGAAGATAATGCAATGTGGTAAAATAAAAATGAACTAAACAACAGCTCGAATATCTACAACATATCAAATTGTCAGAAAATATCTTTACAACTGCCTGCTACAACCTCATCAACTCCACTATAATATATCTCAACGTAGGTGAAGGGCACGGCACTCTGCATTCGTATATTCGTTTAAGTTCAGGTCTGAAGCTGGAATGCATTTTATCACTTGACACAAATCCATATGTTTATTATTTTAGAACTACTTTCACAAAACTCCAAATCACCTAGACACTACACATGAATACACCGCTCGACGTGCATTTCGCGAATCATATTGACATCATCGAGAGATGATTAGAGCCGACTCTCAGTTCCAATAATCATCCGATAATGGGAGATGATTACACTTTTGGTACTAGGCCCGTAAATTTTTTTATTTTCAGTTTGATACCATAAAGTACCACGCTGCGGAATAAAAATCGTCCAGAAAACACGTCTACTTTTCCCTTGACAAAAAAAATTAAATCATTGAAAAAACTATTGCCAAGGTATTTTGGTAAAAGAGACAAAACTTCAATGACATACATTAATTTATTTATGTAACCGAGAAGTCGTGAAATAGTTTGATATGCTTTCGTTAATAATGATGTGATTGAAAGTTACAACAATATGGAGTTCTAAAACTAATTTCATTTATAGGTGAAATATAAAAGCTGTATTAAAATATTATTGGTTCAAAATTAATACTGTAATATGTATACATGAGTTTTTTTTACACGCATCAGTAGTCAATTACAATATCAATATTATAATTTCTCGCTATCAGCCAATTCTATGATAGTATAGGTATTTGATATAATCCGAATTAAAAACATGTTTAAACTGAATCCAGTTGTCTGCTTTCATTTAATTTCACTTCCCAATACATCCATACTAAACTGTATCAAAACCAATTCGTAAGTGACGATGCCACCAGAAATCTAAAATGTAATAAACTATTTTAATGGTTCTAAGAAAACTAGAATTATATATGACCTTCAGAATTAAACCTCTTGTAATTTTAAAAAAGTTGTTTCCTGTAAGAAATAATTCACATGTTTCTACATTCTGTATAAACCTTTCAACCTAAAACAAAATTTGCAATTTTTTACCTGTATTTTTTTATTCTGTCTTAAATAAATGGGACATTTTGTCGTATCAAGGATCATGACCGAGTAGCCGTCGTGTTGAAAAATATTCGATATTTCTCGAGTTTCCCGTTGGTTTGTTACCAATAGACTTTTTTCATTATCTATCCTAAAGTTAAAACAATTTTTAAAATTCCTCTCACAGCATACTTTAGATATATCTATAAGGTTGATTTAGAATTTATTAAGAAGCCGATAAAATTTGCTAACTTTGGGATTATGTGTATGTTTTATTTCACCTTTAATCGCTTACATTTTTATGTAAAACTGGTAAATGACTTTTTAATTTTTTGTTTCTTTAAACTATGAAGAACGTAATAATAAAAAGACTATTTGTGATTTAATAAAATTACCAGAAATAATTATACAGGGTGTCCAAGAGTTAAAGTGACATGAAAGACTAATGAAAGATAGAGCACACTTTGCTGAGTTCAAACACTTACCCTTGAATCCTCACTGTTTTCGAGATACATGTTTTATAAATTTTGACTGAAACTAAAATTCACCATATTTTTGGAATGGGGGACGTATTTGGACAAAAGTTGGTACACATATAGTGCACTCCTAGTCCTAGCAATGGCATAATTTATTTTCAAAATTCCAGGTGTTACATAGTTATAAGTATTTTTATATTCAAATGTTTGCAAACCCTATATTAATCTAGTAATAGTGGTTTCCTATCCAATTCATTCCTAAACATGTATTTAATTCTTATCATTAAAGTTTTTTTTGTAGTTTTTACATTTTCGCGTTTTCGTTTTAAGTGGCATAAACGAACTTTCGAATAGACATTAAGAAGATTCACTTGATCATCGCATTTTGTTTAAAAATTTATGTGTGTGTATAATTCATGCCTCAACGGAGGAAGAGCCGGCCGGCAGAACCGGGAGCACCCAATATCAGAGGTGAGTTTTATGCCACTCGCTTAAAAATACAGTCCATTATATATTTATTTTATTGTTTATTTATCATTTGGAATATTTATAACCAAAGCACGGTTAAAACCCATGCACCAGGATAGGACTCAATCTTTATTATTTTACATTTAGGGCTAATTACATTACCCTGTATATCAGGTTTTTTGTGAATGGCGGATAACTATTGAAATGTCTATGAATTATTGTGCAAAATACTGTCATAATATTTGGTGGCACGTCTATAATTACTTCCTAGCAAATTTTCGAAAATAATGATGAATGATAATATTTAAATTCTACAAAATATGCAAACAACTAGTTAACGTCGCCATTTTATTAATTTTACTTAAACACTTGTTTAATAATTATTTAATGTATTATTGTTACTTAAATTTGATTCTAATTGCACTTAATATTTGTACCAATATTCCATAGAAAAGCCGTTTGCCTTTGTGGGTGCGTAAGACTCGAACTTCTAGGAAATATTTGGTCCATGTCCATATAACCATGTCTACTTATTTTTTTCGAAATATAAAATTTAGATTTTATCCCTTTGTCACATATAGGATCTATGTTAGGCAGATCTTTAAAAGAACCATATTAACAAGTAGCTCATACCTCTATATTATAAGCATTGGATTTCACAGACTGAAGAGCAAAGAGAATGTTTTTCCACTCATCATGTATACCACTCCCAAAAAAGCAGTCACAGGAGAACCTCAGTATCATCAATCCAAAAGACAGGAAAAAGTAGATTTTCTCCATGAGGCTTGGTATAGGTCGTAGAGTACCAAATAACTGCGTCAAGAGATAATATAGATTTAGAGAGAAACATACTATAATTAAAGGAAAGTTGTTGTTTATTGAATCGCATAAAGCAACGATTTTCAGGTAATCCTTTCTAACAGTTCTCCATACACGCGCATCAGTAACCTACAACATGTAAATGAGGATAAGAGTAAATAACCATTAGGTTAATACTAGAGAAAATTAATGTAAAAATACTGTATAAGTTCTTAATCGTTACTACTTCAATGTAAACACTTGAAAACTTTTACATTATGTGAAGTATCGGCAATATATGAAATATATATAGTTGAAATCACGAATGTTGTCGTTCACGTCATCAATGTATGTAGTTATCAGCGACATGCAAATTTTCTATCTTTGTAAATACAAAGCGCATATGAGCTAAAAAGCAGAAAGCCACCCCCTACACTAGGCTTCCAGCCCTCTCTGGGGGGTTGGAAAATAGAAATTTTTTTTTTAGAAAAAAATTGATATTTTTCAGGAGGTGTTTCTGTGAGGAAGGTGGTAGGTGACCACGGTTGGTAACTATCTCCGGGGGTGTTGTCACCTTTCAAAGGGGTAGAAAAAAGAAATATATTTTTTTTAAATAATATTTTGTAGGAGGCGTTTTTTTGAGGAAGGTGGTAGGTGACCAGGATCGTGTAACCACCACCGTGGATTATTTTCACCCTTCAAAGGGGTGACCTCAACTAAATACTATTGACTGGTTTTCAACGGTCTAGTGATTTGAAAATATTTATCTACCGATCTCTGTGCGTTCACTAGCCACTAGAAATTTATGAGGACGATAAAAATAGCTTTATAAAATTTGTAGATTTTTATAAGAGTTTTTGCTTGTCAAAATTGTTGTGGAAATATTTTTAAAAACTCTGTACTGGCAGGAATACATTTTAAATAATTTATGAAAGAATACAAAATATTGTGGATATTTACTTACCTTGGATATAGATTTAACTTTTCTTGTAATTTGCCTTAACTTATATTTAAGTGCGTTTCCAATTAACATAATGAAAACATCACTGTAAGACCATATAAATGCCATTTGTAGACTGAGGAACTGAAAATAATATTGAAAATTAAATAATTTAACTATTTATTTCTGCTATTTCTTTCTGAAACTTTAAACGATCATAGACGACGATCATAGATATCATAGACTCGATGTTTCTATTAGCTAAATATCTCCAAGGAGAAGAATATATATATATATAGATAAAGAAGAAGGGTTTTTTATATATATATATATATATATGAAGTGTTGTTGTGCTTCCGGGTGCTCTCCCGACTCCAGGAGTCACGGTTGTCTAAACGACGTTTCGGCAGAATCTCATCTGCCATCTTCAGGTTCCCACTGAAAGCTGCCGAACTGACAATTCGAGCAACGAGAAGCAGCAGTAGGCAGCTTTCAGTGAGAACCTGAAGATGGCAGATGAGATTCTACCGAAACGTCGTTTAGACAACCGTGACTCCTGGAGGAGTCGATCATCGACGCGGGAGAGCACCCGGAAGCACAATAACACTTCATATATATATATATATATATATATGTGTGTGTTATTGTACTTACGGGTGCTCTCCCGCGTCGATGGTCGACTCCTCCAGGAGTCAGATTGTCTAAACGACGTTTCGGCAGAATCTCATCTGCCATGTTCAGGTTCTCGCTGAAAGCTGCCTACTGCTGCTCCTCGTTGCTGTTCAGTTCAAGCAGCAGTAAGCAGATTTCAATGAGAACTTGAATAGCACCCGGAAGTACAATAACACTTCATTTAACACCCGCGAAAACCTAAAAAAAACAACATACTAAATATATTGTCATACTTCAACGAGTATTCCTTTCCAAGCTGCGTATTCCACGAAATGAAACATGGCACTGTAGTTTTCCTTCACATAAGCTCGAAAGGCATTAGAAGTTGTGGTTTCTGTGTCGAAGCGTTTCTTAATGTTGTATGCATTAATAAGAGCATGTTCAACTGAAACAAAGAAACAATAATTGATTGTCTGTAAATAACTTTCCATTATGATATTTTGCCTAGTTATATTTTCCCTCTGTTCTGAGATACTGAAATAGCTAACTTAATTGGAAAATTGCACTAGTAACAAACAGCAATTATATTTGCTAAAATGGTTAGTTCATTGAGATACTTGTAGTTTTGAAATAATAGAATTATCTCTGTATTTATTATTTTCTTTTCAAAAACGTACTGTTTTTTGAATAATCTAAATTTTAACATTTATTAATCTTTTCTGCACTGGCCAAAGGAATAAATTAGTCCTGCTTTTCAAAGATTGGATATCATTTGATTAATAAGAAACATATTTTGCTGCAGATTGGGAGTAGTCCTAATCCGCAGTTTTTGTTATTTAAATAATAATTTGTATATATATTTATAAGCTACCTCAAGGAGGGGTTCAATTCGATTGTGTTTGTGCGTCTCTTCAAAAGTTATTTATATCACTGGATCCTCCGCCATTTATTAGAAAGCAACAGATACACATAGTTTTGAATTGTACAAAGTTTTCTTTGTAAATCAATATATTAACTATCTAATGAATTTACTAGCTTATTATAATGAGAAAAAAAATGTTCTTACCTGCGCCCAGTGTCATCGTCAAAATGGTAATAGCATTTAAGTTTCTTGGTAAGTTAGAGCAAAGCTCGTAATTCTTCATTCCATTTTCTAAAAGACACCATTCTTTAACGAAACTGGGCCATTCCAGGGTCAATTTAAAAAATAGTATACATTTTATTAGTACATCTATGCTGAATACTGTTCCGGCTGAAAAAATCATTATTTATTATATTATTTTGTCACAGGACATGGCTGCTGTGCCGATCTGATAGACCTTGTTTTACTGTAGGTGAAAATGTTATCAAATATCTTTTTGTAATATTTCTTTGACACCTATAAAACACAAAAAAAAATTATCATTTGAAACCCATATCCTTTTAAAGCATATCAGCTATTTTCAGCTATTTTAATTATTCTAAAAATATTAATGCTAACTTTTCAAATTCTTAATATGCACACAAAAAGTTCGTTAAATGCAACATCTTAAAAATATATGTGTCATGTGTTGTGCTGAAAACAAATCTCGAAAAGAGCCTAAAAAGGGAAATACACAAATTTTATACCTCTTGATAGCGACTTATTAGCAGTTGACTAGGATACGCTTTTAAATGTGGATGATATCAAACCTTGTTGGAATATTTTTGAACATAACTTCTTTAACACCATAATACACACACACTATAAAGTGATCCTTATTATCATATAAATTACTTATAGTCCGGGCGAAATCAGTCATTGACCGGAAAAATTTATTCGGATATAATATTTTTGGGCCATCTTGTTCAAACTGTGCTGGTTTCTGGATCTGTCCACACTTTTGTTACTTACTAGGCCCTTATCCATATCCTCGCTTTCTTCTTCACCAGTGTTCCTGTTTATGTTTATGATTATGTCCTCTTTGAATTTATTTAATTTTATGAGAATGCATCCATTTTCTGAGTAAATTTTTAAATTTCCTCACACATTGTGTGTGTGTCCCTTGTCTCTAAATGTGTAGCCCCCTCCCACACAAGGCTCTTCTAGAGCCTTCCGGGATAAAGGGGGTCGTAATTACCTGTGGTGTTATTTATTATTTTTTTATTAGTATTAAGTAAATCATCCATGTCTCTTTCATATACTTCTAATTTTATAGAATAGAAATAGAACTTTATTCATATATACAATAAAATTTTTCAATAAAATTTATGTTTAAGGACCTCTAGCGTATGCGACCCACCATACGCTTTAGCGTTTCGTGGGCCGCATAATAACAACGGCTACGTCCGTAACATTTCGCTATTCTCCACGGGAGGGCGATACCCTTGCGACACGTGATCAACAGAGACAAACGGAAGGAACCATTGTGGTTGGGAGGCAGCTAGTTGTTAATTCTGTGCACTTCGGTTAATCCAAGGCATCCTGGTGGATTTTAGAATTATCAACTCAAGAAAATTTCCTCAATCTGTTGTTGTTCCGTTTAGCGGAATATTTTGTGGTTGTGAGTAAATTTTATCTGCGGAAGCAGGATATTTAATTACACAAGGCTCTCCTTTGGAAATATCGTGTCAACTTTAAAAGGCGGACTCGACCCCATTCATCCGACTGTGGCTTCCCGGAGTATTGGTGGATTGTTCCCTCATCAGTGAGGGTTCTACGGACGGGGCTTCTACACACGTCAGTGAGAGTTCCACGGACGGGGCATCCACACACCACTGGAAGGTGCCAGGGCTGGTGAGGCTACCTTCAACCCCATCCTTGGGTCCATTTCCTGTGTTCCGAAGACATCTTACCAGGGACTACATTCAGTGGTTGGGCTGGATATCAGTTCATACTTTGCATTTTACTTGTACATATTTAAAGATTTTATGCATATATATATATATATATATATATATATATATATATATATATATATTTAAGGAGGTTCTTTAAATCAAACCTTTGTGGCAGAATTTATGACAATTTATGAGGACATTGTAAACCGATGTGTAGCTACACGAGGCATTTTATGAATGTTATAACTTATTAATCGAAATATTTGCCACACCTTGTGAACATCGCCAGGTTATATGCTAGGGAACCAATTTTGTAAATTGTATAATATAGTGCATTTCATTTTTAAAGAAAGTGTCATGGTTTCGTCTGCGACCACTACGCATAGAAACCTGTGATTTGTTAAGTAATTAAACTAATAATTTGTCACAGTTTATGTAAACTTGGGCTTAACGCCCTGAGATAGTCTGAGCTAGAGAAATTTTATCGTAGACACGTACATCACTTTCCGGGTTAAGTAGTTCCTACGATATCTGCTACGCTACAGTAGCCCAAGTGATTTCGTTACGTAATATCTTATAATCATTAATATCCAACGTATTTATTTGTTTATGTACGTGTAAATTCGTAGCAATTATACTGTCATTGTAGATGGTGATTTCCATTTCTTTATTATTTTGAGCCAATTGCTTTAGTTTTATTGTTAAACTATTAATAAGCACTTTTCGTTCATTACATTCAGCCATGTAATTTTCTTCAATCAATATCTAGTATATCATTTTCAAAATCCTGTGTTCTTCTCCTCATTCTCTTCATATGTATGTATTTTTCTTCATTATCTTTAGTTAATTTATTCATTTCTTTAGAAAGAGTTCAGCAATTAATGTCTCTTCATTAATCTTTTTTTCAGCACATATGTTAGAACAATATATCTTATGTCCTTCTACGTCACTTTTCCTGCTCACGCAACTTTTGTGAAATATATTATTGCAAGTAACACAACATAGTTATTAAGTTCCGTTTTGTAACATTTAAATTTAGTAACCATTTTATAAGCCTGTCCTGTATATTAATAAACTTAGTAACTCAGTATAATAATGAAACTGTCCTTCGTTTCTGGGATATTACCTTCCGAGTGTAAACAAGCATGTGTTAAGGCCATTTTTAAGAAAGGGGATAAGTTCAGCTCTGATAATTTTGATCCAATTAGTCTTATTTCCGTTGTTGTCAAGATGATGGAATCAATCATTGTGGACAGTATGCGACCTTTTCTCCTTGCACATCAAATTATCCCTGCCGAACAACACGGGTTCATCTCAGGTCGCCCAGTCGACATTAATTTGCTGTGTTGTGTATCAGACTGGTCTCTCAGGTTAGATCGTGATGAATGCGTTGACATCTTATACCTAGATTTCTTCAAAGCCTTAGATAAAGTTTGGCATACGTGGGAGTTTGCACATGTGGATTCAAAATTTCCTTACCGATCGAATGTTTTTGTTAAAGCTGGTACTACAGTGAGTGACAGCAGAAACGTGCTCAGTGGAGTACCCCAGGGATCTGTCTTAGGACGCCTGCTATTTATCGCATATACATCCGATCGGCGGACATATATTAAATCCCAGTGTTCTTTTTACGCAGACGACACAAAAATTTACTGTAACCCACTAGCGAATCACGTACAGTTGCAAGGAGATCTAGATGTCATTCAAAAGTGAAGCGAAACATGGATATTTCCATTAAACATCTATAAGTGTGCAGTACTCCATTTAGGAAAATACAATCCACGCTTGGAGTACAATATTAACAGCAAACAACTGGGTTCATCCGACTCTCGTGACGATCTGGGAGTCATCATTACACACAATCTTTCCTGATCCAATCATATTGCAAGACAAGTTAAAAAAATCAACACCAAAGTATGTCTTCGGAATAAGACTTTCGTTCACTTGAACCCCACCACTTTATACAAATTATATCCAGTACTCAAATTCGCAAACAGTGTATGGTTTAAACATAATATTTTTAGTCGCAAACTCCTCTATAAATCCTTATTTTACTATAAGGAAAGTAACCAGACTGCAACCAAAGTTACAAATCTGGAGCGTTAAGTGTAATAATTGCATATTACCATCAAAACGCTAATGCTTCGATTGCAACAAACACCAGCCGAAAGACTGATCCTACTTAAAGGAGCTCCCTTGCCAGTCGTCACACACCACTTGCAGACTGCAGTTTCGAGCTGTTGGCTCTCGTCAGGGCAAGGTAGGTATGCGACGACCGACATGAGAATCCTTTGACTAAAGGATGGCTGGCTGTTTTACATGTCGCTATTGTAAAAATACCGGGATGTACTATAGTCAAAGGATTCTCATGTCGGTCGTCGCATACCTACCTTGCACTGACGAGAGCCAACAGCTCGAAACTGCAGTCTGCAAGTGGTGTGTGACGACTGGCAAGGGAGCTCCTTTAAGTAGGATCAGTCTTTCGGCTGGTGTTTGTTGCAATCGAAGCATTAGCGTTTTGATGGTAATATGCAATTATTACACTTAACGCGCCAAATTTGTAACTTTGGTTGCAGTCTGGTTACTTTCCTTATAGTAAAATAAGGATTTATAGAGGAGTTTGCGACTAAAAACATTATGTTTAATATTCCGCCCTCTAAAAGCACATTTGAACAGTGTATGGTTTGTTGCGGACCTCTAGCGTATACGACCCACCATACGACTTAGCGTTTTGTGGGCCGCATAATAACAACCGCTACGTCCGTAGTAGAATTTCGCTATTGTCCACGGGAGGCGCGATATACTTCCAGCTGGTGAAAATTAGAGAGACATTTTTGATGGCGGTATACGGTTGATAATCCCACAAAACTCGTTTTATCCGAGGCATCCTGGTGGATTTTGGGATTGTCAACACAGGAAAATTTTCTCCATCTGTTGATGTTCCGTTTAGCGGAATACTTTGTTGTTGTAAGTAAATTTTAACTGTGGAAGCAGGATATTTAAGTACACAAGGCTTTCCTTTGGAAGTATCATGTCGACTTGAAAGACGGACTCGACCCCATTCATCCAACTGTGGCTTTCTAGGAACATTGGTGGATTGTTCCCTCCTCATCAGTGAGGGTTCCACGGACGGGGCTTCCACACACAGTAGAAAGTTCCAGGGCTGGAATTGATTTGTTTCTGTTCATTTACTTTGTATTTTTTTTCCTTGTAATTTAATGTATTGCTGTTTGACCTTATGTCTTTTGTTGTTAACCATAATGGGTATGACTCCTGCTCTTATTTCTATATAATAAATAAATAAATTAACCAATAAATTTAAGGTTGCCTGCACCAAGTCAGAATGTAATAATTTGAATCGACTTTGACTGGTTTGCAAAACATCTGCTGATATTTTGGTTTAAAAGTTAAAAAATTAATCTAAGAATATTCTATATTTCTTTACATTTTTACAGTTAATCGTTGTAGTTTTCACCATTTTGTGGTCTAGAATTTAGTTGCTGATATGGAGGTCTCGTATTGACGATGTAATTTTGAAGATAGTTCTATAGTTGTTAACATATACCCTTTACAAGTTTTAAAAATCTGGCATTAACCTAATGCCATAACATGGTGTTTGCATTTATAAAAAAGTTTCATAATTTGTTTCTTTTATATCATAATCAACTTCTAGTCTCTATAGATTCATCATATAAAAATATAATTATATTTTTTCTTAAACGTTTTTTTAAGATAATAGATTTAATTACTCATGCAATGTCTACAATTAACTCTAGGATATTAACTTACATAGCATTAAACGTGTTTGAGGCATTCGAAGCTGTTGATATACAGTTGCAAGACAATTCAAAACAATAAACAGAATAGTTAGTAGACAGTATACCATCCTCCAGTGTAACCACTTTATTTTTAAGCTTTTGTACGATGCACCTCCAACATATATTGGAAAAAGTCCGAAACATTGAGCCAGCTGTATTGAAAACTTTGTAGACCTGTGGAAGGTACTTGAATTTATTTGTGAGTGCAGTAATAAAACGTGCTTCTGTTTGTGGATATTTTCAATATTCTTACTTGCCATCATAATCATATCTAATCTTAAAGTATATTACCAGTATATGTTTTCTCTACATATTCCTGTGTTTCTTCTAACATACCTTTTGAGAATCATCACTAAATAGAAAATCACTTCGGCACTACATAACTATAAAAGTAGGTTATTAGAATGTTTTTAAAATGAAATGGAAACACATTCACGTACAAAATCGTTTATCATTTTCCATTTTCCTGTAAAACAACAATTTTACTGAAGTTGTAAACATTGTATCTAAAATAAAACCTTTAATAACAAACCTTTATTTGTGGAAATGAAATATTCAAGCTCAACTTGTCATATCAAAGTTTAATTCTAATGCTTTTGTTGTGCTATTTATTCCGTGTATTTATGCTATTTATCATGATTAATATGTCTGTATGCTACTTTCTTGTGAATACTTTGCTATTTTAGGGCATAAATAATTAATATATTAGAATTAACTTCATATTTAATTTATTAAAAATAGATTTAACAAAGCAAAAAAAACTATTTATAGTAAATAATACTACATAAGAAATCAATTAAAGAAATTGTTCAAAGTGGCCACCATTATTTTCAATACAAAGCTCATGGCGTCTTCTTAAGTTTAGGAAAATATTGCAAATAGTATTATCATGGTTTCTGTTTAAGTTGTTAATTTTTTCTTGAATTTTTGCTTTAATGACCTGAAGATTGCGGTTAGGATTAAAATTGACTTTGTCTTTTAAAACCCCCACAAAAAGCTATCTAATGGCGTCGAATCAGGGCCGTTTGGTGGCCGTAGAATGGTCCCAGCATTGCCTATCGAAATGTGTAATAGATTATTTAAATGTTCCCGAACTTCTAAAATGCTATGTGGAGTCGCTCTGTCCTGATGCCAAATCATTCTAGACAATATGTCCATAGGGAATTTTTGAATTAGACGATCTACCTCTGGTAAAATTATTTCGATATATGTTTGTCGTGTCAAAGTAAAATTATAAAATATAATCCCAACTACTTTGTTTTGAAAAATTCCGCAATAAACTTGGATTGATTTTCTACCCGATTTTCTTATTTGATTGACCTTTCCCTGTCTTTGGGAAAGAAAATCCTCTTGCAGAAGAGTCACTTGGATGTTGTTTTCTACATTCACACGGGAGGTAGATCTTCAAATGTGTTCCTCATCTTTATTGCTGAATAGCTGTTCACACACCGAGCGTCTGTAACGAACCATTTTTCGTTACGGAAATCTGCATAAGATTTATATTTAATTTTACTCTATAATTTATGTTTCTTGTTTTCTGTACCGCCTTAAGCGAATTACTGTATATTACTAGAAAATATTTCCTAATTGAATACCGGAACATTTATTTAAAAAGACTTATATACTATTTTTTTGTAAAATTTCCCGCTCTTTCACGTGGTACTATCCATTTTTTTTATTATTGTTTTTCGAGATATTAGCAAAAAACTGCATTTTTCTGTTTCAGAGGGTTTTTATAAGGATTCGCGAGGGTAAATTTTGGTAAAATTTTTTGAGCCACTTTCTACTAGCAAAAACTAGCCTTTCATGAAACAATTAGTGAGGTAAAAAATTAATTCCGACTTAAAACCCCTCACAACTGGGCTATAATAGTAGTAAACAATTTATAACAGCGACAGACTCTATATTTTTATTGCCGGGGTAAAGCCCTATTTTTTATATGTCTTCTTCTTTATGGCATCAACAGTCAAACTGATAACTCGTAAACGAACCTGCTTCAGTTATCTCGAAATAATCCACATGTTAATGCGTTGATGTTTTTTCTTTATTCATACTAACACTCGATAAAATATATAGACCTTAAAATATATAAAAAACTTATATATACTATTCTAAAAGTATTTACTTGACATGAAATTTTGCCTTTCTATAATAAAGATAGATAAATTGGCTTCAATATTTTAAACAAGTGGTATATAAATATATTTAAATCTATAACGTCATACTAAATTTATTACCTGAGAAAAATGTGAAATGGAAAGAATAAAAAATATGAAATGAAAAATAACTAGGTTTACATTAACAAAGAATGACATGATGCACGAAGGAGATAAATGATATTCAAGATAGCAAAAACAACAACCTTATTTATTTCATAGATAGGTGAAACTATAAATAGTACAGTAAAATTAAATATTTAATAAGATCATTTTTATGGTCCTTAACATTCAGGGTAAAACCATATACTTATCAGACTCCTGCTGTTACTTGGAACCTCATGGTTAAGCTAAGACCTAGGGTCAGCTTATCAATACATGGTTAAAACTTAATTATAGGATAAATGCCAAACAAAACAATGGGTATCTATATGGGTATCACTATATTCGGGAACCTGATAGAACACTAAACCAAAATACGTATTACCATTCCTCTCAATGTAGAACTAACTAAGAACCAATGACTTCAGAATACAATCTGTCATACATTTCTGAACAAAAAGGTTTTAGGGCATGTATTGAAGGCTCACGATATGCTATATAAGTGTTGGCTTAATTAGGAGGTATAGGAAGCTAACAGTTTTGTTCTAATAAGCGTATACATGCTTATCTATCTACTAACTAAAATTTTGAAGAGTTTCGGCAGATACGTGGTCATTTCACGTTACCTTTTTGAAACACTATCCAAAGAAGAAGATTATTGAATATTGGTAAAATCGGTGTATTAGGTACGGCCCTACTGGCCCTAGGCAGGATCAAAAAACAATTTTTTGTCGAATCTAAAAATATTTAAAATAAAAATTATTTAGGACGGAAAATGGACTGTTATGGCCCATTGCAAATTTCTCGTCGGGGCCAGGGATGACTCCAGCGAGAGCCCAAAAACAGTGTATCATGGAATCAAAAATTGTTTTAATACATAAATTATTTAGACTAGAAAATTGTTACGAAAAAAGTTTCTTAATTTCTCGTCTAAGTAGCAGGGCCGGCTGGTTCCAGGGAGAGCCCAAAGACAAGTAATTGTATAATCGAAAAATGGAAAATTGTTTAAAGTGGAAAATTACAACAAAAAGGCTGTTTGCAATTTCCTCGCCAAAAGTCAAGAGCGGTTACAGGGACGGTCAGCTACATTCCACATGGGAATATATCCTGACTATAAGAGAGTCACGAGACTGCATGATGATTACACAGACAACAAAGGAAGAAAAGGTGTTAACTCCAAGAATTATATTGCTCTCTCTGATCAGCAAATGTGTCGTATCTCGAAAACCAGATCTAATACACCAAATCTGATGGCATGTTCGCATTATGTACCACACAATTACCTAGTAACGCTTAACAAATCGCAGGTGCCAAAATATTTGTTGCCCGCAGTTACTTTTATTAGATTGATCAAGATTATCATTTTATAGATGAAATTAATATCGTTAAAACAGACAGAAAACAGCTTAAAGCCTAATATTCAATAGTTTATACAGAGAACTTTCGTTTTTTAGATTTATTTATAAATAAGTACTTACTTGCGTTTTAGTATTGAAAGTACTCCTGGGCGTCATGTGTATATGGGAGCTGTTTTTAAAAAAACGTTGTGAGTATTTCGTGACATACGACATGCTCGGGATTTGCATATGTTGCAAGGTCTGTGAAGGCCGGTCAGCAAAGTCACGGAATACGGAGGATAAAGTTTTATAGGATGTCTAGTAAAAATGCTGACTGTGAAATAAAATAAAATTAGGTGCGTATTTAACAATATTCGAATAAACAGTTGCTATATATATAGTAATATACTGAGTGATGCTTACGACATATAACTAATTATAATATATTAAATGCTTAACAAAAAAATTTGTTTTACATACAATAATGATGAATGACAAGTAGATGGATGGAATTATATTGAATGTAAAATAAATACACAATTGCAAATAAATTGAAAATTTCTTTCTTTGTAGTATTGACATAATCCGAAATAATGGGAAGAGTACTACTTAAGCGCAATTCCTGGCTCTTCGTTTATCATTTCTAACTAATCAAGCACTGTACTACAGTAAACAAAAAGTTGTGTCTGGTATTTTCAATACGCTTAAGACACTTGCACGCAAGATCTGTGAATTTTTATCACAATTTCGAACTATATAGTAGTTAAATATATAGATTTTAATATAATATAAACAACTCATACTGAACACTTCATTACATTAGTTCCTTAGATTAGAAAACACTACACCATTCTATGGAATCGTATACATTTTTGTTAATTTAAGAAATTATTTTCACACAGCAATTTAAAAAAAAAATGACGGAATCTTCGGTGTTTAAGAAGGAGAACAAGAGGTGCTGTTATTATCCGTTTTCAAGATATCTCCAACAAATTGTATTAGCACCAGTTCATAGGTCACCAGGGCGCCGGCAATCTAAAAAAGTTTTCATTAATTTATTAATTATGGTTAAAATCATTATCAACTAGAAAATAGGTATTTTTTAAATTTTAAGGATATTATTATTTTTCTCCATTTTTAGACAACTAAATGAAAAGGGGAAGGAGTGATTGGCGGAGAAGGAAGAAAAAGATGAAGAAGAAAAATTACACCCTCGAAGACAATTCTCCAAGATCGCATTTTGACATCCTACCATTTTATGGTCACATCAGACAGTGAGAGGGACAATGATGATAACATAGAGCAAATTAACGGTCTAGGGAAAATCAGGTGCAAAGGAATCATAGGTCATAAGTCATCTGGAAAGGCGCTAACACAAATTCCTGAAAATATATTTTATATTTTATTTGCAATACTTAACTTCTAAAACGCGGTATATGTTTTGGTGTTAAATTTCTAAATATTTCTTATTCATTAAATTTTATTGTATAGTCGAGTACACATATAGTGGGCACTCAAAGGACGCAACAAAAACTTTACGACCTCATTATTATCGCCGTTGAACTATGCGGCATGTTGTCATCAAACAAGCCGACGCGCATTAAAAACCTATAAAGGTAAGTGAGTCAATTTGCGGTCGAGGTAGCATAAAGAGTAATGGTATTTTAATGAGTACGTAAAGTTTTTGTTGCGTTTTTTGAGTGCCCAGTAACTCGACTATATACTTAATATATAATCTTAATTTAATGGTGAACAGATTATTCCTTACCTTTAGTATAAGATCTCTTTTTATACAAAAGAAGTTTAGTCCTGATAGTGCCACGTTACTGGTAGAAATTTGACGAATTAATCTTTCAATCTAAAACAATATGAGGTATAATATAATTCATCTGTTTCCTCTGTTTTTTAGTATCTTAACACATTGCACACAGAGACTGATATGATAGTTTACACATAACAATATTAACATGTTAGAAATGAACAAAAATTGCATATTGCCGACGAATATCAATTTGATTATTCTCAGGAATCTATGTATACAGAAAGTCCACTAACAACATATCTTAATAAAACACACGTGACAACAAAAATACAGAATATTGAATAAAATAAGGTTATGAACATTTTGTTTGTTACTCTAATGGTAAGTACCCCGGAATGGTGACCATATATGTCAAAAATCACGTCAATACCTATTTCCTATATAATGTATCCTCAGAAAAAACTATTGGTCTGTGTTTGTACAAGTTATTATCCGAACAAACAGGAAATAATTTCATTTTCCATTTGGAAAATCCTCAATTTCTTTTACTTTTGAATACAAAAGATACTGGCGGGCATTGATATGTCAATATTGCTTGATTAATGAAAATTTTTTCTCTAGATTATCTACAGGATCTGTTAATATTTTAAACAAACCTCTTTATTGTAGACTGTATCAGGCACATCATACAAAATCGCCAAGGGTTTACGACTTTCGTCGTTTACTGCTGCCCCGTAAATGCAAACACACGCAGTTCGTAAAACTACAACACCAAAGGAGTAGTATAAATAAGCTCTTTCCATAAACCTCCTTTTAACTTTGAGGCTATTAAAAAGTTGAATCAGTATTAGAAATAAATTTCCTACAAAAGATAAAATAATAAGATAGGGAATGTTTGAATTCACTGTCTTGCAAAAACATTCCAGCCTGTTGTAGTCTTCTCTTAATTCCTTCCAAATATGTTCTCCCTGAATCTGAAATCAGAGAAATACCTCCTCTACAAATTGTTCGAACTTATTGAAGGACAGTTAATTTGCAGGAAAAGATATAACCCACGCTTTCTTTTTTACCAACGCAATGAATTACGTTGATTTTCTTGCAACTTAATTTAAGCAGAAACTGTTTTAATTAGGTGGAAATTCGCCAAACCATAAGAATACTTTGTTAGGTTACGTTTACTTCTCCCTCTTTACAACTCGTTTCTTGTACCACCATAAAATATAACTTTCTTCTACTTACTCTAGCTGATGCTACTGATTTAATTCTTCTTGTGATTTGTTCCAATCTCGAAGCTAATGCGATACTAATTGCTGTTATAAAGACATCAACAAAAGTGCAGCAAAATATAGTTTGAAAGTGCACGTACTGAAAATATGCTTATTAAATTATTTAATGTCACAGAAAATATATACCATACCATGAGTATGATACCAGAAAATAAATTGTAGTTGAACATGGAGTAGACGCCGATGAATTTATGTATCAAAAAAAAATTTATTACACCCACTTCCATCATCGCATCTTTACAATTCGTTGCAAGCAGTAATCTGTGAAGTTGTATTAATATGTATTCAACTAGAACAAATTTAGAGGAGAACTGTAAATAACTGCATATTAAATATAATTAATGTATTCACTTACATCATATTCAAATAGTATCCAAATTGAAATAAATGATCTACATTAAATTACCTTATATTAATTCAATTATATCAAAATAATGAAGCTAAATTAAATAGTAATAATAATAATAATAAGCAGCGGGTGAAACTATCGAACATGTCACTGGAGGCTGCTCTGCTTTGGGTACGGGAATGTATTTGGGAAGGCACAACGAGGTGGCGAAAATCATCCATAGAAAATTGGCACTTAACTTAGGACTCATTACTAATCCACCGCCCTTCTATAAATACACACCTCAAGCTGTTTTAGAAAACGAGGAAACATTGCTGTACTGGGATAGACCAATACAGTCTGATAGAACCGCCCTGGCATCCTGGTGATCAAACAGAAAGACAAGAAGGCCACTATAATTGATATTGGATGCCCCCTAACCAACAACCTACAGAAAACGGAGATGGAAAAGAGAAACAAATATCAGAATTTGGCCATAGAACTTAAACACGTGTGGAGATTAGAGGAGGTTCGAATTATCCCGGTCATAATTTCGGCTACAGGCGTGGTGACGAAGAAGTTCTTGAGTTATTTGGAGCAACTTAATCTACCTAAAGGCCTCGTGAAGATTATCCAGAGGACGGTGATTCTCCAGACATGCCATATTACCAGAAAGTTTTTGAACGATCAAGGATAGAAAACCGAAATATCCACTGGATTAATGGGACATGATGAATTTCATCCCCGTTAACCGAGCCGATCCCCAGCAACAATGGGCCCGGGACAGGTCCGGGTCTCCACAGAGCCGAACCCCAACGGCGCGCGCGAGGGGCCGGTGAATTTTTTCCGGCTTCGGCCGAGAAAGTGCACGGCTTAAGTCCATAATAATAATAATAATGTTATGTGCACGCCTACGCCACTGCCTCATGGTAAATTCGAGAAGGGTCCAGAAACGCCACGAAGGATAGAATGGAACATCATGGTATACCCCCTTTTCTCCTTTGGTTTTGAAGATAGTTGATTGATATTTAGGATATACCACATACATAATAAGCGGCACTTTTTGACATACATCTGGTATTTTTTCACTTCCGGTTTCGCCGGAAGTGACACTAACTTTAGATTTTTAAATGAAACACCCTGTATATTATTGCACTTTTGAATTATGCATAATTTTCTGAATCCAACGTAGAGAGCTTATTTTGTCAACTGGAAAGTGATATAGACATCAAATAAGACCTATTTGTGACTTTTCGAGAAAACTTCCAGAACACTCTATTTGGAAACTAGTGCAGTTAGCCAAGTTGTATTAACTGGAAAGTGATATAGACATTAAATAAGATCTATTTGCGATTTTTCGAGAAAACTTCCAGAACATTCTATTTCGGAATTTGTGGAAATATTTAAATTATACCTAATACAGACTTTAAAGATGAACAAGAAAGACGACGTCAGACAGGAAAAGAAGAACAAGAAAGACGTGAAAATGAAAAAGAAAGAAAACGTCAAGAAGAGAGAGAACAAGCAAGACAACATCAGGAAGAAGATAAACGACGTCAAGAAGAAAAGTAGAATAAAAAAGAAAGCATCATGAGGAAAAGGAGGAATTGAGGAAAATTATAAAGGTGCAACAAGACACTACCCTGTCAGCCACTCATGAAATAAAAATGAAATTAAGGAGGATATAGAGATTATAAAGGCTAAAGTTAACGACGTTGAAGGGAAAGTAGATAGGGTTATACAAAAAGTTCGTACAGTCGAAGAAGAAGTAAGTGAAATCAAAGGGAAGATAAGTAGAACGACTTAAAAGGCAGTTGAGGGAAAAGGGAGGCCAACTAGTAGTATCATCAGTCCCTCGGTTACAACCTCCTTCCTTTGACGGACAAACTTCTTGGTCAACATTTAAAGACAGTTTGAGACAGTTGCATGCGCAAACAACTGGAGTAATGAGGAAAGACTATGGCCTTAGTGTTAGCTTTAAGAGATCAAGCCTCAGAATTGCTTCAGACAATCCCAATGGTGCAGCAAAGGATTTTAAAGTTCTACAAGTTGCATTAGATCTGAGATATGGTGACCAGCATCTAGCTCAGTTATATCGGACTCAGCTGTAATCAAGTATACAAAAAGTTGGGGAGTTTTCAAGAATTTGAGACTGTAGTGGAGAGACTGACACACTTGGCTTACCCGGATGCACCAGAGCAATTTCAGGAGCAATTAGTAGTTGACGCGTTTATTGTGATAGCATGAATGAAAGACAAAGAGATCAGGTGGGTCCTTAGACTATCTCGGCATAACAGACTAGTAGCGAAGCATTGATCCATGCACTTGAGGTAGAGGTCACCTATATGGCACAGAGTACAGCTCTTTCTGGAAGAAGCTCAATCAGAGGAAACAAGTTTGGACATCAAATTAAAGGACATACATAAGATGTCTACCTAATTAATGACCAAGACAAGTTTCTCAGGAAAAAAAGAAAATCGGCGATGAGGTGTAAAGCCTAGCGGAGGTATTCGATATTATCGTTACAGCAAACCAGGGCACATGATGCGAGGTTGTCGACAATGGAACCTTGGGGAAGTAAACGCTGCAGGGAAAGAGGAAATCAGCTCTGAAAGGACGAAAGTGATGGCTATGATAGAGGACATAAAAAAAATGGTAGCACAAGTGCTGAACGAATTAAATTCGCCACCCGAGTCAAAACAGGAACCGCAACCGCCGGAACAGGAGCCGAAGCATAAGCGAAGTGATGAAAGACTGAGAAAAGGAATCCGTTGTTATAATTGCGGCAAATTGGAGCATGTCAAGAGGTATTGTCACCAGAGGCATCCTATGACAGTGAATGCCAAGGTTGTAAAGAAACGGCAGAATATAGCAGAAGTGAAGACGGTTAAGATAGACGTTCCGAAGGGCTGGACAAAGAAGATTGTAAGGAAAGAACAACTGAATGACGGTGATAGTGGATCACTATCGAAGGCAAAGAAAAGGGGAATCCGCCCGAAATGGAAGGCGTTTCTAGCAGAAGTGTTACACTGGAGGCTTTATGGACGCAATGGGATTCCCTAAGACTTGAAGATCGACTATCACCCGGATGGAAAATAAGTTACCTGGTGATACTCAGATGCCGGGTACCAAAGTACTTCGGGAAGTCTGACCGATAGCCGCGTGGGTTAAGGCGCGAGGTGGCAATCGCAATTAATCACACGGACATCGCGCCACCGGGTTCAAATCCTGGCTCTGGCACTGCCGGAGAAAATGGTTGAATGTACGCGTTTTTTCAATGTGTAACCCTCTATCGCACAAGCCTCTGGCTTCTGGAATTGGGGGTTGTCTAATTTCTGTGGTGGTGGTATTAATTAAGTGCACGAAGGAATATCCGGAGAGCGTGTCGGTAAAAATAGGACCTTGGTTAGAGTACGGGGACTCTGAATTGCCTGATCGGGACGTTCAGGCTTAAGGAGAAAATTCGAGAACGGCCCCGAAACGCCGCGAATGATACACTGGAACATTCCAAAATAATCGAACATTCGACGCGGGTATATATAGAATCGATCCAAGCGCACTGGGGACAGTTATGTATGAGAGGACCAAGTGATAAGACGAAATAAGTAACAGTATTAAGTTGTTATTTAAAGTATTGAATTTATGTTAGATTAAAGTATAATTAATTGTATTTTTTAATAAGGATTAATTATTGTAATTTGAAGTGATTAATAAATCAGTGGTTTGTGAAGATTCTTGTTGCAATTTATTGAACATATATACAGGGTGTTTACTGGAGATTATAAACACGTAACAATATTAACAAATAAACTGGAATTATTTTAAAAAATCAAAGTCTAATCAATAACAAAAATCTCAGAGTCATATTTCAAAGCATTCTTTATGTGTGAAATAATTTATTAATAAAATGTTGTAAATGCACATTGTTTTTTAAACATAGTTACTAGATAACGCCTTGGTTTATCTAAATGCAATAAGAATACCTTTCTTATTTGTAGTAATCTGAAAATTATTTTTTTATAATAATTTTTATAAATATGAAAGAAATTAAAAAGTTACAGAATACAAAAAGAACACAAGAAACATTGTCAAACTATCATTAACGCAATAAAAGCTCACAAGGCATGCTGCAAATAGCAAATATACATCTTGAATTCATTGCTTATTTATATTGAGTATAAGAAAAAATTATATCATACCAGGTAAATGACAAATCAGTATTTTAAACGTACTAATTAACTTTTACTCACCGAATACTAAGATCATAAAAATTAAAATGAGTTTATTAACCCTCCGCTTAATATCAGAAGACCAGCCATACCTCAGCATTGCTCTTTCAACATCACTCCAACTTTTGACAAATTGAGGCCATCTTCTAGCGAGCATAATGAAAAATATGCTTGAACAAATTGCCGTTGCATATAAACACAACTTATGAATATCCAGCATTTCAACCTTGTTGGTGGCATTCTTTCTTATTTGTGCAACACTGACAAATAATGTTCCAACTAGGGTTAATATTGCGTAAACCATTCTCCAAGACTTCCAAGAAAATTTTAAAGCTGAAGATTGTCGTTGGCAAATGCCGCTTACCGGCATATAACCAAAAATTTGAGCAATGATTAGAACATTCCTCATAAATGCATGAAAGGACGTATTTTCCTGTAAATTAGCTTTTTTAATCGCAGGTATAATTTTATTTTGCCGCTTCATTTTCCTGTTAAGTGGCTGAATATTTATTGCCTTTGTATGCACGCTATATACCTTTTATATGCTTTTATTAAATATATTGATGGCAAAAACAACGCTATACTAACAGCCAGTATTATTGTTGTAATATTGGATAGTAATTTGTTTATTAAGTGGCTTATAAATAAAATGTTTACCTTGCTATAAAATAATTATGGAAAATGTATTTGCTTGCAGTTTAAACAGTTTATTGGTTGTTCTCTATTTTCTGTGCAACAATAATATTTTTTTATCGAAGATAATTGACACGAAATGTATGAAAGGTGCATAATTCAGTAGAAATTATAGCAGTTGTTTCATTTTAATCGAATGTGACCAGTGGTTTCAGGAAAACTTTTATAAGAACTGGAAAACAACATTGTAATAAATGAATTTAATCTGAGGTAATTCTAACATTTTTTGACTAGTGTCTTACCTACTCTTTTCTAAAATTGTTATTCAAAAAGATAATAAAATTGAATAAAACTTATATGATAGGTTTACAACTGCTTGTCTTGTACAAATCAGAATTATATTATACAGTATAAATAAAATACACAAATATGTAGTACATAAGTAATAATACATCCCAAGCAACACCAAATGGTTTAGTAAACGTTTTGATTTCGTTTATACGACTGGTATATATAATGTTTATTTCAACCTATATTCAACGTTCGAATGTCCGCGCTACAAACGTATATATTTGTCTTATCACATATTAAATATAGACGTATTAAAAAAACGTGTGTATATATATATATGGTACATCATATTCTAAATATATACGTCTTAAGAAAACGTCATATTGTTGTCACATCATATACGAGATATATACTTTTATGTGGAACCTCAAATAAACGTATTCCATATACGTCTATAATACGTATGATGTAAAGGTTTTTCTCACGGTTATGAGAAACCTTTTCTCCAGTTGCTGGTTTGCGTGTAATAAACCTTTATTATCCACTGTAATTCATACATACATAGGATATCCCCGTATCGAATATCTAATACTTACAAACTTTTCTATTTTAAATTTTCTAATTGCTTTATTTTGTAAAATATATTAATTTTTCATTAATTATAACAGGGAAATTAGAATTAAAGTTTTTTTTGACTTGCGATACATTTCCCTTTGCGAAATTATTTAGAATTGATCGGTCTACAACATTATAAGAAGGTAGGTAGAAGGTAGAAGGATAGAAGGTACCCGTTTTTAATTCGAAAGTTAATATTATAATGATCTCCAATTGTTTAAAAGTGCATATTTTAAACCTCCTACCTATATATAACTACTGATGTCAAGGAAAAATAATTCAATTGTATATATGTATGCAGATAGTAATTTTTTTAAAGTATTTATTATTTAGTACTAGCTTTTTTATATTATATTAAACTTTACCTATTCTACGGAATTGGCTAAATACGTAAAACTATTTTATCATTTACTATTACACCCTTGGCGACCTAGGATGTTTGACAACGATAACAAAACACAACATTGTTCATTACTCTTTACTAAAATTCAAAAATATAGTCTATTTATTATTATTATTGTAACTATAGCGGCTTTTGGCAAGCTTCAACGAATCTTGAATCGTCCCTCTAATTTTATTGTCACTGGTCTCACCCCTGCCTTCAACGCTAGCCATGCAGAATTTTACACCTTCTGTGATAAGAAAAATGCAGTTACTATGAAATTGGTCAGATAAGCAATAATTCTTACCAATCACAAGTTGGTTCATTTTTGTAACTTTAACGCACTACAATGTGATAACTTAAGGATAAGGGCGGCTCATCAACATAACACTTGGTGAATTTCAATCAAATAATATATACGCAAAAACAAACAAGTAAATATTCCTTGTTTCGATCACAACGCCACACTACTAAGGTTGACTACCACCACACGAAACAGCAATTAATGCGACGATCCGCGGTTGCTCACCAGCTGTACCGTTGAGAGAATGAGAGAGATGCATATATTTATTAGAAATGCTTATGTATTCTGCAATAAAGACAACAATACTAACCCGATTACTGGCGACTGCGCAATCGATGCAGATTAATATACGTTTAAAAACCGTATATTATAATCTGCAATATTACTGAACAGATAATAATAATAATAATAATAATAATTTATTTACTTAAATAAACTACATACATAGACAAATTACAAATTTAAACAGTTTTCAGACAGCATTTTTAATGTGATAAGTAAATAATAAAATATAAGCAAATAAACTAAGTTTACCTCAGTTAAAGTACTTGTGGTACTTGTTATGAGGGTATCCCAATTTACTTACATAAATAAGGAATATTCTATTTTACTAATAGGCAAAAAATAACTAGTGCATTTTTTTTATATTCATTTTACAATTTATTATAAACTAAAAATGAAAACAAAAGGTTTTTTTTTTACAGGCAGGTGTTTTAATTGGTTTTTGTGTTGTAGGTAGCCGGTAAGTATAATAATTTAATAATTTGGGTCATTTGTATGGTTTTTTTTTGTTTTTTGAAACTATGTGTTTTTCATATCAACAATTTGATGTATTATTCCTCGAGGGGTTTCCAGAATCCATAATTTTATTTTATTTTTATAAATATGTAGCGCTTTAATATCTTTTATTTCTTTTGGTACAATGTCGTACATGTAAGACGATAAGTATTTATAGCTGCGCTGTGCAATGGCTTTGTTAATTTTGTCCTTAATTGTAATTATTTCCTTGGTCCTTGTGTCGTATTTATGTTCTTTATATAAAAGGTGGTGCTTGTTTTTAAAGGTGTAAATTAAAATATTATAAGCAAAAAGTTGTCTAGTGTCCATTTTTTTACTTTCCTTAAATAGATCTTCTGTCGGATAGGTGATATCCTTTCCATATATGATCTTTAGGATCCATTTTTGGATCACATTTAATTTTTTTAAATGACTTTGCGAAACACCACCCCACCCTATTATTCCATAACTTAATTGAGACTGCACTAGAGAGTAATACAACAAATTTAAGTGAGTATTTTGTAGGTATTGTTTCAGTTCTTTAAATTTGGGCAGTAAACATCTTAGCTTTTGCACAAGGTAATTTATTTGTTGATCCCATCTCAGGTGTTTGTCGATAATTATACCCAAATACTTGATATTTTCCGCCTCTATTATTTCTATATCATTATTTAAATGTAGTGGACCTAAATTTGGTAATTTATTCCGATACGAAGTAAAGGGGAGATACTTTGTCTTGTCATAATTAATTGTTAATAAGTTCGTATCAAACCACTTTCTTATATTATTAAAATCTGTTTGTACCGTATTTTTTAAATCATTCCAATTTTTTCCTTCGTAAATAATAACTGTAGATATAGATATTTGCATACATCATCTATCTATAACAAATTTTGATTAATGTAAATATTTTACTCATATTTCCAGATATTGTTATAATCTTCGAACTTTTAGTTGCAATTGTTTATGACATGCCTACAAAAAATGTAGTGCAAATACATATTTATCGTATACATTTAAAAATCCTATATTAAAAACTCTAATATGGCTGAAAAAATACAAGTAGTGTCAATTCACCAATTTACAATTTAAACATTTGGCGGAAGTGTAGTCTCAACTCTCTATTAATTATTTTTCAAATATTCTGCGTTACTCCAAAAATTTTCGGAGAAATACATTTATAATATACGTAGAAAAATCGTTTATGAAATAAACGCTTTTCATAGACGCTGATTAAATATACGATAACGAAATTTAAACCCTAATTTCATATAATAAACGTTTATTAAAGCATCATGTGTTGCTTGGGCTATAGTTGAGCTCAGATTTATGGTACACTCAAAAAAACCAATAGCAACTTTACGACCTCATTAAACTAGTCGCAAAAGTAATTGTGCCTAGGCACGCACTTGAAATATTTAGATCAGCAACTCAGTCCTTCAATTTTAACAGCACGTTACGGTTTAGTATTTTTAATATGTACATTCTGATACATACGAATTTTAAGTTCGGCTCTGTATTATTTCGTTCATAAATCGCTTAACTTTATAGGTTTTTGATGTGCGTCGGCTTGTTTGATAACACCATGCCGCAAATTCATCTTGAATCCGAAAATATAGTAATATACAGGGTGATTCATTTGAAAATCAAAAGTTAGGATCATTTACTTAATATCTCTGGAAATATCGATTTTAGGTACAGGATATTATTCACAAAAATCTTACAGATTTAAGGTGCGAATTCAAAAACACAATAATATACAGAGTGTTACGTTTAAAAAAATTGAGAAAATTCACTTTGAAATGTCCTGAATTAGCTCTAGTATAAAATACACCCTGTGTAATTATAATCAATATTTGGTGGTTGTGTCGTTGTAGTACATCCCTTGCCTACATAGTTGCAAAATAAATCTTCTTAATTAATAGTAATAATACACACAGTGAATTAATTTGTTAAACCTTATTCCGACCAAAATGTTCATATTTTTTTTTAATAATTCGGCAACGCCACGTCAAAAACAAAAAATCTGGAGGTCGGTGGAAAGGTAATTTTACGCTGAATCCATAAATGTAAAAATATATAGGGTGTTCCCTTTTAAAAAAAATGACCTCGAAGATGCTCCGCTGTAGCGAGTCACCCTGTATATTTCAAAATATTATAAGGCCGATATTGGACTTTGATGCACTATTATGACACCCTGTATATGTATTAATGTTTACAATAGTAAAAATTAAATTTAATGAACCTATTCTATTTTTATTATTTTACCATACTAGTGCGGTAAAGTGTCACCTTACCTCACTAGTGCGGTAAAATGCGCCATTATGACAATAAAGTCAATTGATATTACATACAGTAACATACATGCTTACTTTACACTTTTCATTTAGTTGAGTTTTTTTAATAATAATCGAGAAACCGGAACATTTTCAACCCCAAATCCCAATTTTGTTAATTAATTGTGTTATGCTAAGAACATACCAATTACTAATAAATTGAACTAATAATAATTTCTGTTTTTCACCTTGAACGACTTCGGTTAGGTGCGTAAATAAATTTCAATCAACAAATGGACAATACTACTATCCTTCTAATTTTATTTAATAGATTATCTGTTAATTCAGTAAAATATTGACTGCTATAACTAACAGGCACGACAAACCTAATTAGAATAATTTATAAACATTATGAATTATTTCAAAGTATATTTCAAACTTGGAAATATTTTGGCTATAACCCCTTGGTACGACTTTGAAAACAAGATATTTGTAAAGACAGTACTGAATAAGATTTATAGTGTCATTGTAATGGTCTTTCTATCCTTATTGTCTGGCATTTCAATTCAAAACAGATTTTTCACGAATAATCCTGAACCTGCTACCGTTAGATTTATGATAACACTGACCCATATGGCTATATTTTTAAATGTCATTTGTACAATACTTGACAATAATTTTACCAAACGCAACAACTGGCAAACGCTACTCACTATGATCAATGAAGATATTGGAAATAGATCACATAGTTATTATACTGATCAAAATAGATATAATCCAGTTGTAAAAAGTACACTGGCAGCCCATATATTTTTTTTCATCTGCTTTGCCTACGACTGTTACTATTGGACGAGCGTACTGTCATTTCATCAATACATTGATCGGTATATTATTATAGCAGTCATTCTGTATTTCGTCATTTATAACCAATATTTAATTGGTTATTTATTGCATGTGATTAAATGCCGATTTGCTAATTTAAATATGGTGTTTAACAATACTTTTCTAAATCCAAAGAAAAACAGAAGTGTAGTGGAGAAACTTTTAATCAAGGAAATAGATCTGTTTCGGAGTAATTACAGATTATTAACTGAGGCTGTGGATAATTTCAACGAAATGTTTGGTAAAATATTGTTGCTAACTTTATTGACACCTATGACACAATCAATGAATAATATGAATTTAGCCGTATACAGAATATTTACCTCAAGTTTTAATATTAATACAGTGTTATCAAATTTCTTCACGTGCTTCCTACTGATCGTAAGTTTATTACATTATATTATACAGCATGCTGCACAGTTTTCCTAGTTTAGTTATTTTATCACTTTACTAGATATGCCTATCTTAAATTTATGCATTATATAAAAACACATATAGTAAATAAGTTACTACAGGGGTAACTATGAATATAAAATACAAAAAACATATAAGTGTATAAACAATAAACATATTTTGCCAAGAAAAAACACAATAAAAAAGCACAGATGATAGTAATTAAAAAACAACATTCAAAACAAAATACTTAAAAGAGTAATGTCTGCTCCTTATCAACAAATTTTACTTGAATATTAATTGATTATTAATTAATTTAATTGAATAGGATTTACTATAAAGTCGTCCACAGAATAACAACATTGTTTAGTTAAAATTGACTTGATGGTATTTTTAAATGGATTTATTTTTAACACCTTTATATTGTTTGGCAACTTATTTTACAAATTTAGATTTAAAGAGTTATTTTACTGAGTACTCGAATTACTAGTATTAGACTTGAACAGTTCAGTTCGAGCAACGAGGAGCAGCAGTAGGGAGTTTTCAGTGAGAACCTGAAGATGGCAGATGAGATTCTGCCGAAACGTCGTTTAGACAACCGTGACTCCTGGAGGAGTCGACCATCGACGCGGGAGAGCACCCGGAAGTACAACAACACTTCATTTAACACCCGCGAAAACCTAAAAATATATTCTTCCTTTCTTACACTAATACGTCTATTATGCCTGTCCTATGCCCAATAGACCAATAGACATATCAGTCTAAGAAAGGAAGAACATATGAATGCAGTACGAAAAGAGGAGAAAACATTGTCCCTAGCACAGCATGTAAAATCCACAGGACACAAAATAAACTTCGACAACACCAGAACAGTAGCTAATATCGAACATTATAGGTCAAGGATTACCAGAGAGGCCATAAAGATGGAAAAAAGACCACAAAATCTTAATAAATGAGATGATACGCAGAGATTGTCCAGATTTTGGAAGCCCGCTCTTGTGGGAAGATACGTAACCGAAAGCACACGACGATCCACCGTGGACGAACCAATCATATATATATATATATATATATATATATATATAGATATATACAATATATACACAAAGGAAAGGTGTTATCGCGGGAACAGGGCAATTAGCCAAGAAACAAATTCGTGGGCAGGCCCGCAGAAATGACATAGTGCAACCGTGTACACGTGTTTCGGACTTTTTGGTCTTCATCAGAACGGGGTAGCTAAGTGGTTTCCATTTGTGTCGTATTTTCCTAAGTTGTGCCTATTCTTTCAACTTAGCTACACCGTGCTGATGAAGACCAAAAAGTCAGCTACTCTCCGGGCTATGTGCTCCGCCGAGCGCTGAATTACAATTTACAAGCCAGGCGCGTTAAGTGTAATAATCCCATATTACCAACAAAACGTTAATGCTTCGATTGCAACAAACCGGAGAGTAGCTGTTGCTTAGTCTGGTTACATTCCTTATAGTAAATAAGGATTTTATAGAGGAGCTTGCGATTGAAACATTATGTTTTAATATTTCTGCCCTCTAGAAGCACACTTGATATATATATATAAAGATGGAAAAGTCAATATACCTAACTTTACAGGTTTACATGCTCTCTGTTATCTCTGATTCCAGCAAGTACTCTGACAGCTCTCTTTTGAAACAGAAGAATTTTTTGGGTGTGTGATCCGTTACCCCATAAAATTTACACCGTATGAGATTTTAGATTAAAAAAGACACTGACACTGTTGTTGGTTGATATAACAAGTTTCTGTGATTTATCACTATTGAGTTTGAGTTTATTAGTGATGAACCATCTATTGGCGTCTTTTTCAATTTGATCTACTCTGCTTAGTAAATATGAGTAATTAGCGTTAGAAGCAATCAGAGTTGTATCATCTGCAAAAAGGATACCCTTAGACGGATGTAGAAACAATTCTATATTATTTATAAGTAATATGAACAACAGCGGCCCCAAAACAGATCCTTGTAGTACGCCGTTTTTAACATTATTAAGAGTAGAATTAATATTATTTATACTAACATATTGCTGTCTATTATTTAAATAAGAATCAAATAAAGCCAGAGATACACCTCTTATATCATAGTAAGATAACTTTATCAACAACAGTTCGTGAAGAACACAGTCGAAGCCTTTGGAGGGGTTACATAAAGCTAGGCCAGTATGTTTTCTCTTCTCCATATCCTCGGCTATAATATAACCCACCACCTGTCGAAGAGCTTGTATGGTTGAAAGTTTAGATCAAAAACCAAATTGGAAATCTGAAATTATGTTATTTTGCTCAAGAAACTTGATTAGCGACCATTTTAATAAAATTTCTATTAGTTTACCAAAAACAGGTACAATTGAAATAGGGCGATAGTTATATAACTAGGTCTCCCTTTTTAAAAAGTGGAATAACTTTCGTATCTTAAATGAGTCCGGAAAAATTCTTTCGCTAAAACATCTATTCATTAATATGGTAAATGGAATAAGAATTATATCGATAGTTTCCTTAATTATTTTACTACTTAAGTCATAGACATCAGTACAGGGAGAGTTCCTTAGAAACTGGCGATAGAAAAAAGTTTTTGTAAAGTGTCCCTTAAGTCCAAATCACTATTTAGTAATGAAGCAAGAACATTATCAGCTACAATACTAAAATATTTATTAAAATCGTTTATCGGCCTAATATAAAACGGAATTATGATAAGCATTTAAAAATTGATGGAACTGATATGAGCGTTTTAGAAACTTAAGTATTAGAACAGTGCACAAAAGAAAATTGGAAGAATTATGTCAGTCATACAGAGGGATAATAGGGCGACGGTTGCAAAGAGAATAATTTGTAGATGTTTAAAATGTCGTATATTATCTATAAATAAACATATCACATATAGTAGACAATTCCAAATCTAAAGTCAAGGCGGTCCGAAAGGGGATACACATTTGAAAAAATGCAGACCATTACCCCATTACCCACCGACATTGCCAGTGTCGGTATCCGGAATCGAACCTAGAACACAGTAGAGTCTGACCAAGCGAATTTTCCATACAACGCACTCTATGCCCACATTAACTTTAGAATTACCTTGTTACTACACGTTTGTTTTCTTGCTGCCGTCATATTTGTATTCGGTTTTGAGGTTACGAGTGTACTCTTCTTCGTCTGATAATTTTGCCGGTCTTCCGGTATCGCCATTAATCAAGCTATACTTTTGATTGTCTTTTTTACAAACCAACTTGTTGGGTTCTTTCCAACTCTTCTGTCTCAGATTTTTCACATAGCGTGTCAAAGATCTCACCTGGTTGCAATCTTTAGACAAATTTTTCTCTCAATATTAGTGTTAGAGAGTGCTATTCTGATTTGAAATCATATATGAAGATCGTACTTTGTAGGAGCTACATTTTCCCGAGATTTCGTTAAAAACTACCCATTTTCTTTAAAAAATAAGTAAGTTAAAAATACTTTGCAATACTTTATTATTTTTTTAATAATAATAATAATAACAATCCGAAAAAAATTTTGGCTCTTCATTGTACAACTCATAATGGACATTTTTCATTTCTAAGACTTATAGATCTTAAAATAGAAACGATGGAAAATACGCTATATAAAAATTTGACTGTTGAAATAAAAGCCGACCTTGCTGAAACTGCACAACCGATCTGTGACCAGTGTGACCTCGACTTGTCCCTTTAAACAGTATATACTCAAGTTCTAATTCCGACAATCAATTTATTACATACACAATGGAAAATAACAATAACTAATTTTCATAATTAGATCATAGATAAAAACTGTCACCCTGAGCTATTTTGGTTATTGGTTGAATAGGCATATAAGTAAATTGCAATCAAGAAATGAGCAATAATGTTTATTATGTCATACATTTATAGTAAACCAACCTAATTGTTTGATAAGCTAGTAGCGATTAACGTTCATAAACACCAGAACTAGAAGCGGGAGGAGACCAAAAAGAAATGGATTATTTTAAATTATATTACAAATTTGGGAATATTTTGGCCGTAACCCCTTGGTGTGACTTTGAAAATAAACCACTGAAAACAATACTGAATAAAATTTACTGTGTTATTATGATAATTCTTCTAACGGTTTTCGGTGGTATTTCCTTAATAACAAGATTATCCCGTGATAACTTCGAGCCCATCACAATTAAATGTATGCTTACAATAACTCATGTGACTTTATTTTCGAATGTGATCTATATTATATTTAAAAATAATTGGTACAAAAAATGGAATAAGTTACTTACTAAAATCAATGAGGATGTTAGAATTGGATCAAATAACTATTTTATAAATCCAAAAAAAGTGTCTAATCAAGCTCTAACAAAGACACTGATTGTCCAAATATTATATATAATGTCCTGTTTCTACGAGATTTACTTTTGGACAAGTAGAATGCCTGTTTATTATTATGCCATTCTGTATGGTGTAGCACTCCTCCCTATGTATATTGCGATTTATAACATGTTTCTAATTAATTATTTGTTATGTATGATTAAGTACAAATTTACTACCTCAAATATGGCATTCAACAATAACTTTTCAAAAAGTAGAAACTGCTGGGCGCTTGACAAACTTTTAATTGAAGAAATACATCTCTTTCGGCATTATTACAGATCATTAAGTGAAACAGTTCACATGATTAACAAAATGTTTGGAGAGGTATTGTTGCTCACCTTACTGCTACCCATAATGCAATCTGTAAGTTGTATGAACCTAACAATTAATAGCATATTTCTTCCAAAGTTTAGTATCAACATGGTACTGATAAACCTCCTATCTGGCTTGCTAATTATTGTAAGTTTGTTGAAATATTTTATTTAGCATGTATGAAAGAAAGGCAACTGACACTGGCTTGCTTTGATTGATTTACCGAACCCACAATGTCATAAAAGCACATAGAGTGCACGTGATAAGAATGCTGTTCGACGAACTGCGCCGATCGATTCTCGAAAAGTAGACATTTGAAATTTGGTAGGAAATGAATGTCTATGGTGGCATTCCCGGTTATACCGGCAGTAGATGTCATCTTGCTTATTTTAAATGGGACACCCTATATATTATTACATTTTTGTATTGTACGCAGAATTCTAGGCCGAATTTGTGTATCATGTCATATACCTAAGTCTCTCCGTTTTTGACATATTTAAATTTTTATGTGAAAAATGACGTTTGCAGGCCCTAAAAGAATTATCAATTCTTCCTTTAAGAAAAACCTTTATTATCTAATTTGGGTTGGATTATTTGTTGAAAAAGACCTACTTTAATAGAGTTTTTATAATATTTTGATAAGTATTGATACACGGAGTGTTCAAAAAATAAAACTGTCAAAAATCAATTTTTTCAAATGTAAACCCCCAATTTTTATAATCTTATCTTATTTACTATTAAAAATAAGGGTATGTTTGTGTACGGATGTCTATTCTGAAAATTTGTAGTTTTCGAGATATTGCCAATTCAATATTTTTATATGGAGATTTTGCTATGGATTTTAAGTTTACTTACTCTTAATTGGCTATGGCGGCATTGAGTTCTAAACAAATGTATGTAGCTGTCACCATTTGACAAGTATTAATTATCATCCGGGGGCGTTTTAATTATACGCACGAGGATTATTTAAATTTGTATATAATCTATGAAGAATGTAACAAAGTTTTATCAAGAACATGTGAAATATTTGCTAAAAGATGTCCAGAGAAACAAAAACATTTTATTTTAATAAGCGTTCAAAGTGTCCACCCTGGACTTCCAAACGTTTTTCGAACCTCCGAATTAATTCGTCATGGGTGGCCGCTCTAATAGAACTTGGAAATAACCTTTCGAAGGGATTTCTTACTCTTACCTGACAATCTTCCATTGTTGTGACTGGATTAAAATAAACCATATCTTTTATTGTTCCCCATATAAAATAATCTAGGACAGACAGATCAGGAATGAGGAGGCCAAAGAAAAGGTCCATTGTTAGCAATCCACTTATCGTAAAAAGTATCTTGCAAGAAGTTGTTAACTAGGGAGCTGTTGTGTGGTGGAGCGCCATCGTGTTGGTAAAATATTTGCTAGATGGCGCCTGCTGATTGTATTGCATGTCGCTGTCCCAAAGATACCGAAATGTACTAAATAGTCAAGTGATCCTCGTGTCAGTCGTCACATGCCTACCTTGAACTGACGAGAGCCAACAGCTCGAAACTACAGTCTGCAAGTGGTGTGTGACGACTGGCACGAGGGCTCCTTTAAGTAGGATCAGTCTTTCGGCTGGTGTTTGTTGCAATCGATGCATTAGCGTTTTGATGGTAATATGCAATTATTATACTTAACGCGCCAGGCTTGTTGAATGCAATAGGCACTGAACTGCTAGATGGCGCCTGCTGACTGTTTTGTATGTCGCTATCCCAAAGATATCTTTCTTCTTTCTTCTTTCTTCTTTCTTCTTTCTTCTTTCTTCTTTCTTCTTTCTTCTTTCTTCTTTCTTCTTCTTTTTGCAATACCACTTAGCATAATATTTAATCTCTCCATTAACGCATCTACATATCCCTCTTCTTGGAAGTTCTCTAAAGTAATACCTGTATACAAGAAAGGAGGGAAAAACCAAATTGAAAATCATAGACCCATTACTATTATCAATAACTTTTCTAAGTGTCTTGAAATGCTTCTCCATGATTTCCTCTTTTTTCATTTAAAAAACAAAATCACACCTAAACAACACGGTTTCATGAAGGGAAGATCCACAACTACGAACTTATTCTGTATAACGCAATTCATAGCTGATACATTTGACACCGGTCTGCAGGTGGACGTTATATACACTGATTTCTCGAAGGCATTCGATAGACTCAATCATGGTATTTTGCCTAACAAATTAGATCTTTTTGGCTTGTCAAAAAATCTGCTATATTTTTTCAAATCTTACCTTGAAGACAGAAAACAGTTTGTACAATGTTGTGGCCAACAATCTACTGAGATATCTGTCACCTCTGGGGTCCCTCAAGGATCTATACTGGGACCATTATTATTTAATATATACATTAATGATATCATAAATGAGGTGGAAGCAAATTGTTTATTATACGCGGATTATATGAAAATATACACTGCACTAGAAAACTAGTTGGGCAATAATACGGCGATTTTCAAGAGCGTCGAAAGAGTGCCTAGACAGTAATTCTTTATACGGAAATCCAATTGGTGGATGTAAATTATCGTTCTTGAAGCTGAGATATTTTAAAAAACGTCTCTGAACTCTTTCTATATTTTGCACATGAATATTGTAGTGAGGACACCATATGATGGAGGTATATTCGACACGAGGTCTAACAAGGGCGCAGTATAATAACTTGATGGTATTAATATCATTAAATTCGCGTGCGTGTATTCCGTATCACAAAGCCAAGAGATCTGAAGGAATTTGTTACTATATCATTTATATGGTCTGTAAAGGATAGGTTAGAATCAAAAATTACGCCAAGGTCACGTATAGTGTTAGGTCTATGCAGGGAAACTTCATCAATGGTATAGTCATATTTTATGACATTGTGTTTCAGAGAGAAGGACATTACATTGCATTTGGAAGGATTTAGAGGCAGACTGTTTGATGTACACCAGTTATTAATTTTGCTTAATGCTAATTGTAGCTTATTACAGTCATCAGAGCACTTAATAGCAGTGTATATTTTCATATCATCCGCGTATAATAAACAATTTGCTTCCATCTCATTTATGATATCATTAATCATATTAAATAATAATGTACCTGACATGTATGTAATGTAATCAAATAAAATGAGTATTAGTATGAGTATGTCATTGTCATCTCAAAGATCACATAACGTTTTGTCCAATATTAGAAATTCTTTCTTTCAAATGAACTAAGTGTACTTTTCTGCGGATAACGTTTTTGAAAAATTTAGTAATAACTACTTTTTATCTCCTTTTAGATGATTTTGATGGGTTCACAGTCTCATTTTCATTTTTTATTTGCTTAAAAATCTGTAGATGATGGACTTTCCAATCCCTGTCGTTCGATAATGTTATCTGTACTGTTGGAAAGATTTTGCAGTGCATCATATACGTTTAATATAATTATAATCTTATTATTAGACAGCACACATTTTTTCACATGCTTAGTAGAAGATCACGAAATAAGCAAATTGCTATTATTTAATGTTTATTTATTATGAATGTATAGTTCTTCAAATTTTCTAGCATGCTTTGAAACAGATTGGCATCTTTACTTTTTCGTGTCAGCACAATTAGCAACCGTTAACATTAAAGAAATTAAAGTGTATAAATTATTGTTTTTTAAGGGCTGCTGTTTCTACGTTATTCTATGCTGCGATTCATTATCTGCAGAAGGTAAGAAGATAATACGGCTTAGTTACAAATTACAAGAGAATTTTGAGGTTGGATCAACAATCAGGGAGGAATTGTGGAATTTAGCGGATTTTGCCAAAACCTATCGACCTAGGATAACAGCAGCAAATTTTTTCGATATCAATAGAGGCACCATCTTGGGGATAATCAGTATCACTACAACTTATTTTATTGTGATTATACAGTTTAATGATATGATAATGAAGTAGAATTCCAAAAATTGAATACAATAATACTTACACACCATGACGCAGTTTGAAGAGAATATGTGATCGTCTCTTATAAAGAATAACTACTAATAATTTTATTCACAACGATGTATTAGGCGAAGCATAATAAAATATAATTTGTAACTTATTTGGGGCTGACAATCGATTTATTTCTCAATAAGGACAAACATAATTCTTGTTATTTTTGTACTCCTCTAACCCTCTAGACTAATAAAAACAGATTTATCATGTAAACTATCTTCTGTTTATTTCGAAAAGCTGTTTTTAACATTAAGGCTTGTTCAAAATTACACGAGAAAACCTTTCGAAGAAATGCGCAATGTTTGTGCTCATATACATATACAATGTGTTTCACTTTTCACAACTACACCCCAATAGCTCGGTCATTTGTTGATTGATTTAGATAAAATTTGGTATACTTCTTGTTTTTCAGATTGTTAATTAAATTTTTTTTTTTCGAAATTAAATACGCCTACTATAATAATTTTAATAATATAATAACAATTTTTTTTATTCACAAAGAAGTACACACAAAAATTACAGGTGTGTATAATCAATAAGTTATCTTAACTAAAATTTGAGTACAATGTGTTAACCATTTATGTTATATAATGTATTACAATATTATACAATATAAAAATTATTTTTATACGCAATTTTGAGGTTTCATTTGGAAATAAATATAGAGGACCCATTAGGCTTATTTAAGCCTGTCTAAGGGTTACACCTCCTTAAGGTGCAAAGAAAGAGTAAATAAACTGAAAAATAACTGAACAACAGTGAATGTAAAACAAGAGAGAGAACAGAAACTAAATTGTACATATAACTGTATTAATTTTGTAATAATTTGATTAGACACTATACAACTACTGCACTAAGAAAACAGAAAATATCGAAATTAATATTCACAAGGAGATATACACAATCAAAGTATAGTTAATTTAGTAACTCCATTGGATCAATAATATTATAGAGCATATTTCCACCATTTGAAGTCATCCACGCTAATACTTTTTTCTTGAAAAGATGTTTTGTTTTTATGTTTATTAGAGATATCGGCAAAATATTAAGCAATTTCGGCTCAATGTAAACAAAGTATCTTTGACCAATACTTTTATGAGTCCTGGGTATAATAAAGTGAGCCGCTTCTTGTTCCCTGGCATTACGTTCGTGATTTATCCTACTAATGTACTGTTTATTTTGGAATAAAAATAACAGAATATTCTTAGCGTAAAGCTGCCGCAAATCTAGTATATTAAGTTCCGAAAATAATTGTTCCTTGGGGTATAGGAAGGGTTCAAAATATATGATTTTTAGAATATTTCTATGAGTAATTTCCAGAGGTATCAGATATGCTTTCCTTACTCCTCCCCAACCAATTATGCCATACTGAATAATGGATTCGATAAAAGCATAATATAATATTTTAAGATGATTCAAAGGTAGTATCTGTCGACATTGATAAAATTTAAACATTAAGCCCCGAATTTTTGTTATTGTATTGTTTACATGTATATTCCATCTTAAATGCGAGTCAATAATAAAACCGAGGTATTTAATAGATGTTAGTTAGTTAGTGAAATTAAAAGATTATTTACTGATATGGTGTTGTAGTCGGGTAGATATTTCTCGTAAGACGTAAAGGGAATAATTTTAGTTTTATCTACATTTATTGTTAGCAAATTCGCACTAGACCAATCAAAAAGTTTCTTTAAATCCCTTTCAGCCAAATGTCTCACGTCATCCCAGGTATGCCCAGTATACAAAATAACTGATATTATTGTTCCAGAAGAATTCAATGTAAGTAAGCTGTTTAAATATATAGTAAACAACACAGGTCCTAGAACTGTACCCTGTGGTACTCCACAGGTTACAATTTGCTCTTTGCTTAAGAGCTTATTTTTTATTTCAACTTTTTGTTTCCTTTCCTCCAAAAAACTTTTAAATAATTTTAAGACATTACCTCTAATTCCAAAGTTTTCAAGTTTTTCTAGCAAAAGTCCATGACTGACGGTATCAAAGGCTTTTGCTAAATCAACAAAAATGATCAAAGAAATTGATAAAAATTAGGAATTTATATTAGCGATTAGATAGGGTTTTTGTTTTTACAGAATCTTGTTCGGCATGACCTAAAACCAAATTTTGTTAAAAAATATTAATTCCTTTACAAAAATATTTAACCGACTTTCCCCGACTAGAATTTTGTTGGCCTTTACCACCACGTCGAAACCTTCAACTTTACGCCAAAAAAGTACTGTCGGACTAGGTATTCTTTAATTATTTATTTAAGTCTATATTAATATATGGAGCATAATAGAATAATACTTATTTTTGTTTTATGTCGTGTTATTTCTCAATCGTAAGCGTAATCGTAATCGAATGATTATTGTCTTAATCATAATCGTAATCGATAAAACAGGAATGGTTCCGCTACATTAAAATAGTCAAAATTTTTCCATGTTCAGTAAAAAGGTATTGAAATGACCGGTTTATTAAAATGAAAAGTTCAAACTGGATACTAATGTATCCAGAATTAGGATAATTTTAAATTTACTACCAATATTAATTTTATATGAAGTCTATAAAAGACATTGCTTCCAGCAGGAAAGTTAGAACATAAATCAAACCCACTTAGTATAATATACAAGTACAACAAAGCTAATTTGCCAAACGAGGGCAAAATCTCCTTGACATTCATCTGCCAAAAACAAACATTAATGAGAGGTAAAATTGAATAAAGTAATACATACTGTGCGCTTTGAACGCTAAGGAAATTATATAGTTTTGTATAATAGTTATTTTCCTTTATTCCTGTGACTGAAAATAACACAATACATAGCCCTGGATTAATAAAGAAATATATAAAACTCTTTGTGTGTAGCTAATTATTGTCCTTTTTATTTACTGAACTTATAGCATGTATTTTTATTTTACTCATTAACAAGTATTATTGTATTTGATTATTGTTCCAGAAGAATTCAATGTAAGTAAGCTGTTTAAATATATAGTAAACAACACAGGTCCTAGAACTGTACCCTGTGGTACTCCACAAGTTACAGTTTGCTCTTTGCTTAAGACATTTTTAATTTCAACTTTTTGTTTCCTTTCCTCCAAAAAACTTTTAAATAATTTTAAGACATTACCTCTAATTCCAAAATTTTCATGTTTTTCTAGCAAAAGTTCATGACTGACAGTGTCAATGGCTTTTGCTAAATCAACCAGAATGATCGGGAAATTGACGAAAATAGGAATTTATATTAGCGATTAGATAGGGTTTTTGTTTTTACAGAATCTTATTCGGCATGACCTAAAACCAAATTTTGTTAAAAAATATTAATTCCTTTACAAAAATATTTGACCGACTTCCCCCGACTAGAATTTTGTTGCCCTTTACCACCACGTCGAAACCTACAACTTTTCTCAAAAAAGTGCTGCCTGACTAGGTATTCTTTAATTATTTATTTAAGTCTATATTAATATATGGAGCATAGAATAATACTTATTTTTGTTTCATGTCGTGTTATTTTTTAATCGTACGCGTATTCGTAATCGAACGATTATTGTCTTAATCATAATCGTAATCGATAAAACAGGAATGGTTCCACTACATTAAAACAGTCAAAGTTTTTCCATGTTCAGTAAAAAGGTATTGAAATTACCGGTTTATTAAAATGAAAAGTTCAAACTGGATACTAATGTATCCAGAATTAGGATAATTTTAAATTTACTACCAATATTAATTTTATATGAAGTCTATAAAAGACATTGTTTCCAGCAGGAAAGTTAGAACATAAATCAAACCCACTGAAACTTATATTTTAGTATAATATACAAGTACAACAAAGCTAATTTGCCAAACGAGGGCAAAATCTCCTTGACATTCATCTGTCAAAAACAAACATTAATGAGAGGTAAAATTGAATAAAGTAATACATGCTGTGCGCTTTGAACGCTAAGAAAATTGTATAGTATTGTATAATAGTTATTTTCTTTTATTCCTGTGACTGAAAATAACGCAATACATTGCCCTGGATTAATAAAGAAATATATAAAACTCTTTGTGTGTAGCTAATTATTGTCCTTTTTATTTACTGAACTTATAGCATGTATTTTTATTCTACTCATTAACAAGTATTACTACATTTGATTATTTCAGCGCATAACTGTTAAAATAGATAGATATGTAATTTATCACGAGTCGAATCAATCACGAAGTTAGTAAGTAAATATGAATTTGTAAGCATATTTTTTAATCTAATATTCTAGGCTAGTTAATAAACAGAATTACCTTCCTATAAGTAATTGTACTGTAGCCGTTTGTTCAGTTCCACGGAAGGTGAATAAAAAATTACTTTCTGGTGTGAATTTGTACAAGGATAATCCAAAAAATTTAATTTGTGTTGTGATGCTTTTACTTATTGTCTACCACGTCTTGAAACATTGTGTGACTAAAGCATTGTTCCTGTAATGTGTGGCGAAGTTAGCTTATATGGCTATTCTAACAATTAACCCAGTCCTAATTGATGTAATATTAAAGCTAGACCTTACAGATGATGAGAATAGTACAATTATAGATATATTCCAAAATATTATGAACAAGAACATAAATAAATAACGTGGAGAAACGGAGGTGATGGAGAAAACTAATGCTTCTTTGAGCGCCTCACAATTTTCTGCCACACCAAACGTTTCTCAACCAACTTTCAATCTCAGCCGACTTTTATTTTCATAGTTGCCCATAATATAAAGAAATGCTATATGTTTACTATACGCCCACATATCCTTAATATGTTTGGATGGTTCTCATTTTTTTTATCTACAATCATAACTTTTGTTTTGTAGTCATTTACATTAATACTTGCACATAGGTTATTGTTTAAAGATTGTTGAACAGGCCTATGAGCTCATCATCACTTGCTGTGAGTATAGTGGTATCATAATATCTACAAAGCTCAACTTAGAAACTACAATTCAACCTGCCCATCTTCCAGTACACATCATATAACGTCATGTTTTCGCCATAGATGTAGAAAAAAATCAGTTTTAATACAGGTATCAAATTTAGTGTTGTCGATTTTCAACAAGGCAATTTATTTTTAATACATTACTGATGGTCGAGAGGTGAGCGCACTTGCCTCTCACCCAAAAGTTCCGAGTTCGATCCCCGGTCGTGGCAATGGAAAATACTGTGAGAGGGATTTTTTCACTATACACGGATATTGGATGTGTGTCCCTTGTCGCTAAATGTGTAGTTCCCTCCCACACAAGGCTCTTCTAGAGCCTTCCGGGATAAAGGGGGTCGTCATTACCTGTGGTGTATTTATTTATTTATAGTTGGCCAGTTGACAAATAACATGTCCACTTTTTCATCTCTTGTATAAATTTGCGGCATTTTGGACACAATTAACAAGAACTTTAAATAATTTTTAAAGGCACAATAAAAACACCGTTAAACCAACAAATGTTTGACAAGCTAAATATTTCATTGTTTTCAAAGCCATCTTAGTTACTTCTTAACATTTAATTAGAACAAAATTGTATTTTCTTATTTTCTTTGATTTATTTTCATTTTAATACGACATATGAATAAATTCCTTATTAATAGTACTAATAAATGGTATGGTTCCGATATGGTTCTATTTGATAAAATTTTGAGTTTTTTGAGTTTTTGGTGAAATTTATTTGCTTATAAATCACGTAATTTAGTATGTTTAACGGGATTTCGATTTTTGTAACATTACACGAGGCATTTAGAATAAATCGGAACCGTCATGGCACATTTAAATGAAAAACTAAAAATTATATTATAAAAAAAATTGATGTTTGAAATGTCACTTATTTGGCATCGTTGGATTCAGAAAATTATGCACAATTCAAAAATACAATAATATACATGGTGTTCCATTTAAAAATCGAAAAGTGTCACCTCCCGCGAAACCGGAAGTGAAAAAAACCAATTGTATGTCAAAAAGTGTCGCTTATTATGTATCTAGTATATCCTAAATTTCAATCAATTATCTTCAAAACCAAACGAGAAAAGGGGTATACCGTGATCCTGTTACACCCTATAGACAAGTCTAATTCTCCTTGAAAATTTCTCTGAATTGTTCTTTCTCATTCTTCTTTATGTGTTCCACGTTTTTATCCCCAATCTGCACGATATATGAAGCAAGAATTAAAAGACTTTCTAAGTAATTTTTTAATTTCTCAAATTTGGCGAATGCGCGGGGCTTTGAAATAAAATCAGAATCTAAAATGTATCGACATAAGCACTAAAAAACTATCGATACCAAACATATTGGCGGCTTGATAGTATTAACGATACAAATTATCAAATAATGTATTAGGTTTATAATATAAGAACTGCATAAACCATAAAGAAGACTCATCTACTACAGAACTTACAATTGCAACTTGACACACAGCAACAAATGACACAAGCTCGTTAGACAAATACGCCATTAAGTTATGTTTTAGTTCGTCGCACAGAGATGGCGCCATTATCTGATGTCTCAAATGAATTAAAAATATCTACTATATATCTAAATCTAGTATAAAATTTTAAATCAATTAGAGATACCTGAAATTCATGAGAGATGTCTCTAATTATTTTCAGATATCTGAAATTAATTAAAGATATCTGTCAATGATTTTGAGATAACTTTAATTCATAATACATTTCGATAAATGGTGAATAAATATTAAAACGGCGCCGGTGTTCCATATGAAAAGCTGGCAATCAATATTTTTATCTATTTTGTGTGCTTCACTTTTTTTCCGTTGTACGACCAAACCACATTAACTAACTTCCGGACTCCTTCGAATATTAAACCCATGCTACAAGTGCACCGCATAGTCTTATAATGCACAAAAAATAATATTAATCATTTTATTTTAAATTTAAAGCGTAAAAAGACACTTTCAACGTAAAATCGTTTTTTGCAGAATTTATAACAATGGTGTATGTTATACCTCACGAAAAACTGCAGGACATCAGTAGTAAAATTGAGAAAGCCAAGACTAACGACGAAGAAAACATTTACAATTCCTTAAAATTTTTTATGATATTTTCCCAATTTCTGGGGGTACTTCCTCAAGAAAATGTAACAACTACACCATACGAACTTCATTTCAAATGGAAAAGCTGGAAAGTTCTGTATACTTCGATTCAAATTGGTGTCCTATCATTTGCAGTAATTACCTGCTTTTTGGATTGGTTTTATGTTGGATATGTCTTTACATCATTAGGTAAGCTTCTAACGGCTTTAGAGAACAAAGCTACTACTACCTGACTTTTAACCATGGTTGAACAAATCTGCGAAAATGTATATCAGAACAAAACGTTAGTTAATTTCTTAAATAATTTTTAATTAACTTTGAATTTATTTTTGATTAATTTTTAATCAAATATTAATTACTTTCTATATGAAATTTTAATTAATTTAAAAATCACAATTATTATACATTTAATGCGGGTTGATAAATTGGTACTTATATAATCAGATGTGGTAATACTGTTTCGTAATTATTCACAAATACTGTAAAAGATATATACAATATGATACTAACTTTTCTCAGTCATGAAGATAATGTTTCCGGTAACATATCGTTTAGTTATCCGCAACACTATATCCTTAATAAATGGCAATAAATAGGAAACAAAACATCCATTACAAATGCTTATCAAATACCGATAATTACCGCATAATTAATGAATTACCTGCTTGGCTTTACTTCATCATTGGGAGAGTACTGGCAGCGAGCGCTAGATTATTGAATAAATGAAACTCTGACCACCGTTTTGCCATCAAACATGGATGATAGATATGTGTATGTAGCAGATGGCGATGTATAAACTTGTGCTTTTAGAGGGCGGAATATTAAACATAATATTTTTAGTCGCAAACTCCTCTATAAATCCTTATTTTACTATAAGGAAAGTAACCAGTCTGCAACCAAAGTTACAAATCTGGCGCGTTAAGTGTAATAATTGCATATTACCACCAAAACGCTAATGCTTCGATTGCAACAAACACCAGCCGAAAGACTGATCCTACTTAAAGGAGCTCCCTTGCCAGTCGTCACACACCACTTGCAGACTGCAGTTTCGAGCTGTTGGCTCTCGTCAGTGCAAGGTAGGTATGCGACGACCGACATGAGAATCCTTTGACTATAGTACATCCCGGTATTTTTACAATAGCGACTAAAAATATTATGTTTAATATTCCGCCCTCTAAAAGCACATTTGAACTATGCTAAGCCAAGTCAGGCTATTTATTTTTCGATTGCAACAGACGCTGGACCGCTAGATGGCGCCTGCTAGCTGTTTTACATGTCGCTATTCTGAAAATATCGGGATGTACTATAGTCAAAGGATTCTCATGTCGGTCGTCGCACTAGGACCTTGCACTGACGAGAGCCAACAGCTCGAAACTGCAGTCTGCAAGTGGTGTGTGACGACTGGCAAGGGAGCTCCTTTAAGTAGGATCAGTCTTTCGGCTGGTGTTTGTTGCAATCGAAGCATTAGCGTTTTGATGGTAATATGCAATTATTACACTTAACGCGCCAGATTTGTAACTTTGGTTGCAGTCTAGTTACTTTCCTTGTAGTAAAATAAGGATTTATAGAGGAGTTTGCGACTAAAAATATTATGTTTAATAATTTCCACATGTTTGTAGACTTCAAATATGTAGTTGTAAGGAATTTTAAACCACAAAAACAAAAGGACCTCAAATTTTAATAAAAGTTGAAAATAAGAGTATTTTATTATTTTGCAAAATTTCAAGGTAGCAGGGTCATTAATTGTAATTATTGGTAATTAATAGGTAGACTTACTGAATTACCATGGATTTAATTTTTGAATTTAGACATTTATAACTTACATAAAAAATTTAAAAAAGGACAAATGAACGAATCCATATAAACCTAGAGTACCATTTTGATTATCATCGCACCAAATAACTTTTCTTATTTATCATAAACTTACTAATTATTACTATTTATTAAACTATTATATTAATTAGTTTCATTAATTAAACTATTTAATTCACCATTATTGTCTTGTTCTAAGGTTCTTGAATTTTTATTTAGTTTTTACCCGCATTACTGCAGCGGGGGAATTCCTTCGCTATTTGATTTGTCTAGGGTTACTAGCCCAACTGTCCATCTCAGTATTATTTGATATACCATCGCTTTTGGCTACTGATAAATACTGTGGCGGCCTCTGTATATTAAATCTATAACTGCTGTTGGTTGTTATCGTAATCTTTTCCTCTTCTCGGCGCGCGCGCCAATATCCATTGGCTGGATGTCGGTCTCGATAACTAGGGCCGAGTAGGACTATTACTCTTTGCACCTAGATTATCTCTGTAGACCTGGACCGGCCTTCGTGATAGGTGGGCCCGCGTACTTCTACCAGACCCAGCTCACAAATGTGAGATGTGTCGTGGTATTTTCTGCGGACCTCCCCTGGTCCTGGCTGTTGAACCTCGCTGGCTGAGGTCTCTTCTGGCGCTCTTCTTGTCTTGATATTTTCTTTCTTCGCCAGCTTGTCACCCCCGGGGGTAGTCATCGGTCGAGTTGGGTTTAGGAAGTTTTGGCTGGGACTGACTGCCGGTACGTAGGACATCAATTGATATCCTACCCCGGATCGTCGGAAAGGTAAGGATGAGCTCGGGAGTGTGGAGACCTAAGTGCTTCTTTTAGCACTTTCGGTCTCCACGGAGCAGGTAGGACAACGGGCGTCGGACGGTATGTTGTCCGACGCCCGCAAGGAGGTTGGGTTAGGGTTGAAAATGTCATGTCTCTGGTAGTGGTGGTCCGTCCTGGCGTATCTGAAACAGATCTGTTAGCGGGAAATAAAGGTTATACTTACCCGTTGTCCAGTAGCTGAACCCTCGGTCGCTTGTGCCTCGGGGCGTCGGCGGGGTCGTAATCAGTGGCCTGTCTGATCAGCGGGTTCCCATGCTCCTCGGCTTGGGCGTACAGCTTCTTCGCTCGTTCCCGGATGACTTCAGTGACCGTGGTGTACTCCAGGTCTCTGACGATGTCTGCGGTTCTCACGTACCATGGGGCGTCAACTACCGTCCTGAGGGCGATGTTCTCCACTGCCTGGATTCTCTTCATGTAGGACTTCGCCTGGTAGCCCCACGCTACCGAGGCGTACGTCAGCTGCGGCCTGATGAGGGTCTTGATAAGCGTGAGCTTGTTCCTCAAGTTAAGTCGGCTCCCATTTCCCGTCATTGGGTAGATGAGGGCTCTCGTACGTCGGGCCTTAGCTGTGATGGCGTCCGTGTTTTGTCTCCATGTTAGGCTTCTGTCCATGACCACGCCAAGGTATTTGACGGTGTCGTGCCATTGGATGTCTTCGCCGTTCATTGAGACGTGTCCTGTGGGAAATTCTTTCCGCACTCGTCTGAAGAGGATGGCTTGGCTCTTGTCGGCGTTGACTGCGACTTTCCACTTCGTGCACCATTCTTCCAGGAGTGTGGCCGCTTCCTGGAATTTTCTGGTTGCGTCTCTGGCCTTCCAGGATCTGGCAATCAGGGCGGTATCGTCTGCATACAGGGCTAGGGCTGTATGGTCGGTCCGGGGGAGGTCCGAGGTATAGATGGCGAACAGGTGCGGTGACAGCGCCGATCCCTGTGGAACTCCCGCCTCCACGGTCCTGTAGGTGGAGAGTTGGTCCGAGATTTTCACCCTTAGCTGTCTGCAGTGTAGGTAGGATCTCACTAGTTTGACGAGTTCGATGGGGTAACCCATACTCATCATTTTAGCTAAGAGACCGTCGTGCCAGACCGTGTCGAATGCTTTGGCGACGTCTAGGAACAGCGCCGCGGTGACTTGACGCTGGTTGAACCCCTTGGTGATCTCCTCAGTGAGGCGAAGCACTTGGAGTTCCGTGGAATGTCCTGTTCGGTATGCGAACTGTTCATCCGGGATGATGTTCAGCTCTTCTGTCTTCTCTGTTAGCCTCTTCAAGATGACCCGTTCTGCAACCTTGCTCATGGCTGGGAGGAGGCTGATAGGCCTGTAAGAAGACGGGAAAATTAAGTCTTTCCCTGGTTTAGGGATCATAATGACGTCGGCCTTTTTCCACCTGGCTGGAAAGTGCCGTAACCTTAACATCGCGTTTACGATGTTGACTAGCGCCGCTACTCCTTTCCTGGGCAGCTTTTTGAGAGCGATGTTTCCTATCTTGTCACATCCCGGAGCTTTAGGCTCCTCAGGATTTCCTTGACTTCCTCGGGGGTAGTCGGACGGATGTGGTTGTCATCTGGTAGGCGGCGGATCCTTCGTACTCTGCGTTCGACGTCGTCCACCCGGTCTTCGTCCTCGTCATCGAGCTCGTTCTCTCTGCACTGCAGTTCTAAGCTGTCGGCGAACGCCTCGGCTTTTTCCTGGTTAGTGTAGACGATCCCTCGCTCTCCGTGAATCGGGCGCATAGGCTTCCTTCGGTTTCGCAGGGCACGTTGTGTGTTCCACATGCTTCTGTCCTGTGGATCCAGTGACTCAAGGTGGCGTTGCCACCCCTCCTGACGGTGTTCCTGGAGGGCGGCTTTCACTCTTCGGCTGAGGACATTGTACTCCCTTCTGTCGGCGGGAAGCCTGGTCCTCTGAGCCCGTCTCTTGGCGCTCCTTCTGTCCCTTATCAGCTGCCTGGTGACCTCTGGGAGGTTTGCCATCGGTGCTGGGTGCCTTCTTACTTCTATTTCCGTCGTGCTGGCCCTTATCGCTTCCAGGATCTGCTCCTCTAGGGTAATGATTCTTCTCGGCGACAGGGATTTATCATATATTTGTGGTTGTAGAGGGAGCTAGGCAATATTTTTACTGGCCGAGTTATTAACATTGTTTAATGAATGTCTTAACAACTAATTCTCTTCTTGATGTAAAATTATTGTTGTTTGTTGATGTTGTAAAACAAGTTCCTTTTAAGACAAAAGTTGCTTCTATTATTTAATTTCTGTCTTGCTGACTTCATGTACGTTCTCATCAAGATTCATATCATCATTGTCATTTTGTCTTCGAAAGTTTCTGCACATTTTTCACTTTGTAATAATAATACACAGGTGTTGTCTGACGCTGATTCACATTTAACACATTTCACGTCGTTTGGGCCATTTTTATGGTTTCATTGACAAAGCGCCCGAAAAACTATTATTACTCCGCTTTTTTATACTCCATCATATAAAATGAGTTCCTTGAGGGCAGCACTTCTTAAATGGTATAACGAGTTACTGATAAAAAAGCCCATTTCTGCAATATATTGTTAGTCGACCATACACTCCAGTGTCTTTGATAAAACATATTTAAAACAAAATGCTTCTTTAATGAGTTTAAAAGAATAAGGTAAATAGATATTATCAATGAACAACAATAATTAGATAAACAGAATAAAACAGCTGGGCCTGTCAGCGATTTTTAAAAGCATTTTGCATGACGTACACATCATCGATAAAAAAATTAGGTCGATATGACTGGCAAGGTCTCAAATTTATCCTGTACAGTGAAGTGATCAATTTGTGAAAATATTTACCGCGGCGATATGTGAAATATTAATTATCAATTACGACTAGCAAGGTCAATATTTATTCAAGAATTTTTTTTGGTTTTTCGTCCAATTAGTTTGGGGTCCGGCGCCCCTTTTTTAAAGTGATTACTAACCGACTAAATTTTCGTGAGTGGCTTCATTTTGACAAGTCTTTGTACCGGTTGCATTGCACAATCAAAATATTAATTATTGAGGTTTAAAAGTAACAATCAAATTCCAAATTAGATTACCGAAAGTAACTGTTCAGTATTTTGTGGGTTGCTTAGTCAGTCTACACCTCCTGTAAAATATAAAAAAAAATTCCACAAAAAAATATCAATTTTCCAATCCCTTAGAGGGGTGGAAGCCTGGTGTAGGGATGGCTGAGGTCAAATCCCTCGAGGGATCTTCCGTTCTACTCGAGGGAATAACAGTTAGTCGAAAAACTGGGGAAAATAAACAGGTTCTCGGAAAAGGGCACTTTGAGGGTAGTATTTGGGCAATTTGAAGGGGTTCCCGAGGAAAAAAATTGTGGGACCCCCACCATCGTGTTCAACAACCTCGAAAACGGGGGGGGGTCTCTAAATTAGCGCTCTGGCAAAAAAAGCTACCCCTTCCGACTCTTGACCTCGGCTAAAAAGAGACCGGCAGAGCTAGCCTGGGTAATTTATGCCACCTTGTATTTGTTCTTGAAAAATTATTAAATTTTCAATGAACGACTTGAGATACGTGGCAACTTTTCTCTCTGCGAAAATTCTCGGTAGAGGTATGCAAAGTTCTTCGCAGCCGCTAGACCTGTTGATTGTGGAACTGACACTTTCATGGCGTAGGACTAGAAAACCTGCCAGAAAATTTGTAAGACAATTTGACCATTCGATTTAAAAAATTAAACAACAATGTAAAAATTACCCCGTTAGTAATAAAATTTTAGACCTCGTTATTTTCACATATTTCTTTTGTAAGGCAAGCGCAGCTCCTTGTTTTTTTACACTAGACCTAAAATGTGTTCTTAAACAATGTTTATTTCAGCTACTCATGTTTTCTATTGCGGTGCATTGCTTACATTGGTTTTGTATTTACGATTGGCACGTTCATGGTCCAAGTTGATATTAATATGGTGCCGAATGGACAAAATAATGAATATTACTTATGGATATCCCAAATCTTTGGACAAAAGGCTTCGGATATTTTCGTCAATCTTCTTATTCTTAGGAATCGGTATATAATTTCCATTTTGTGTTTTTAATCACTTTATTTCCCTTAGAGTATTGCAATATATTTTTTAAGTATGACTAATTATGTATTATCAACTTTTATAAATTTATATCTAGTAACTTGACCGAGCAATTAGATACTTTGATGACATTGTATAGTCTATTTTTTAGCTGATTACGGGTCCAGTGTGCTAAACCGTTACACAAACATGCATATAAGATATGGAGATGAATATAATGCAGAGAAATATTATTACGAGATGTTTCCACAGTTCTTTCGATTTGTGCCTCTCAATGTTTTTTCTGCCCTTATTACTAGTGTAAGTTGTTTGACTTTTCTAATGACCTAGTTTAAAAGAACCCAGACAAATGTTCCCTTACATGTACTACAAGCATTAACAGCATAGAGTGCGTATGAAGACGTACTAGCCGTCATCAAATAAAAGTTAACGAAGTGAGAGGGTTTAATAGTAATATTGGACATTTACTTATATATTGTTCTGATTATTTTTATTTACAGCTAAAAACAGACGGAGCAAAATTTCACCATAATTATTTATCCACATTATTTTATTCATTTTATACTTTTGAAAAATCTTGATATGGATGTATATTTGTACAACTCTTTTACTCAAGTAGTATCAAAAAGAAGTGCGCCCTAAACAGAGGCAACATTTTGCATTAATTATTGAGACAAAATAGGTCATTTACTTAATGTTGTCTTTTGATTTATAGTACAAGTAATAAAAGATCGCTTTCTATTCCCAACCTTTTTATCTCAAGTTTTAACTTCCACGCTGACTTAACCTAGTTGTTGTTTAAATTATTTCTATATTCTAGTTCATTCAGATACAGTCAACTTTACTGTCAGCGTTCAATGATTTATTTATAATACTAATGAGTATTGCCTTGGCTTTACGCTTTAGACAAATTTCGGATCGGCTCAACATTAATCAAAAAAAAGTATGCTGCAATAATACACAACATACGTATTTTAGAGTCTTTCTCAGTTTCAGATGAAAAGCCAACAGTTTTGGCTAGACATTCGTGAGGATTACGACAGATTAAGTATTTTGTGTAAAGAACTAGACAAACACATATCGTATATAGTGCTGCTTTCCTATTCTTTAAATATATTTTTTCTTCTCGTACAACTATATCATAGTTTAGAGTAAGTATAACTAATATTTTTTTATATAGTTATATAAGTATTAAAATATCATGATTACCATCCCCCAAAGTTCCTTTTTTCGTGAACTCGTTTACTTTTTTCGACTAAATGTTGTTCCCTCGAGTAGAACGGAAGATCCTTTGAGTTACTTGACCTCAGCCACCCCTACCTCAGACTTTTACCCCTGTAGGGTGTTGGAAAATGGATATTTTTTTGTGAGAAAAAATTTATATTTTACAGGAGGTGTGTTTTTGAATAAGGTGGTAGGTGACCAGTGTAGTGTAACCACCTCCGGGGGTTGCTTTCACGCCTGAAAGGGGTGAACATTTCTTGGGGGGAGGGAATTAATATTTTGTAGCAGGCGTCTCTTTGAGGAAGGTGGTAGGTGACAAGGATTGTGTAGCCAACCACGAGGGGGGGGGAAGAACTGTGGAAAATAAACGGGTTCACGGAAAAGGGGCTGTGGGGGTGGTTTATGACCAATTTAAGGGGATTGCCGAGGTGAAAGAATTGGATTGACCCCGGAAATCGATTCAGCACCCTCGAAAACGGGGGAAGGGAGACATTGTCTAGTCCCAGGTGCAAACATTTGCTAATTTCGTCATAAATACCGACTCTTTAAATGGACTATATGACGGATATTGATTTTCGAGAAACAGTCATATACCTGCAAGTCTCTCTCTCCCTCTTTATCGATGCAAACCTAAAGTGCGCACTATATTTTGAAATTTTTGCAACTATCAGCTAATAGATAATAATAACAATTTTTAATAGAAAGTTTATAGACCACTTATAATAGATTGTGAAAATCTTTTGGGGTTAGGTCCAAGTGAATTACAGAAAACTACTTTATTAATTTGCCGACGTTTCGATATTTTTTGATATCATCCTCAGGGCAATCAATATTTAGTTTTCCGTGTGTAGTATAAAAATAAATAAATAATGTACTGGAACATCACAGATGCACAGGGTTTAAGAAACATGCAGTAAAATTACTATCTTCTTTTCAAGCGAAAATTTCATAACCCTAAAAAATGGAAGAAATAAAAAATGATTTAAAACTTAATTTTTTTTACCCTGGATACTTTAGAGAATAAAAATTAATCTTAGATTAATTATCATTAAAAACTTTTAAACTCAGTAATTCGCTATTAACATGTAAAGGTCTCTACATAAACTATTGACGGCGACGGCCTCTGCTAGATATGGAAACTTATCAGTCGCCTAACTCCATAATAATCGATAGTTATTTGCAATACTCAAAATTTATTTATTTATTTATTAGTTTTTGGATAAATATATATTGTTCTACGAATTTTAAAAATATGACAATCAATGAATCCTTGTATTTCAATAATATCCTGTATACTTATGTACAATTTTTCAATTGCTTGTATGTTTCAGGACTGTTACTGGAGTTATTGGGAAAATGTATTTCTTCTATTCATTTGTGTATCTAATTATAAAAGTGGTGTCTGTTTCACTTTACGCAGCTTGGATAAACGATGAAAGTATCGAACCTGCGAACATTTTAAATTCAGTTCCATCTGCTACATACAATATCGAGGTGAATAGATGCATTTTATGAACAAACTTTACAAATGATGTAAACTTTTATCGCAAACATTATTTTTATTAAAATCTGCTTTACCTTACGCACCTCTAGAAGAAAACTAAAAATCAAACCATGGCAATCAAATGAGGGCTAAAACTGTATAATATGCTCTTTGTACCAATTTTCACAATAAATCACCTCTAGATGATACCAACTTGGTTATTGTATGCGCGTCGAATGTAGCGGGATACGTCAAGATTTTAATTCCAATACTACTTTGCAAATATTTTAGAATGCTTGAAAATATTTACTTTTTATAGCATATAAAGCATAAGGAAGCAAAATAAATGTAATATTTTTGTTTTTATGTTAAATTCATGAGTTTAATAATTTTTATAGCATACAATGCATAGAGAAGCAAAATGAATGTTATTTTTTTTTGTTCTTATGTTAAAATAATGAGTGAGATATGTCAACAAGTTACATACGATAAACAGTTAAATGAGTTTGAACATGTCCTGGGATGTACAGGATATTTTATTTTTTAAAGAAAATTGAATACTGTGGCAGTATACCCGGTGTTAGAAAAGTATGGGAACGGTGGAAAATCTCGAACAGTTTGCATCAAATCGAAAAATCAAAAAAGACGTGTCAAAAATTTTTCAATAAACTATCTACTGATACCAAACTGACCTCCCCACCCACCACCCTGTGGGTGGGGCGAGGGGCAACTTTAAAATTTCAAACGGAAACCCCTATTTTTTATTGCGGAATCGGATTCTACGGCAAGAAATACGTAAATTTTATTCCGGACATTTTTTTCGATTCTTGCATGGTGTCGCTGAAATCGCAAAAAATGAAAAGAAAATATGGGTTATGAATGTACAATAATTAATTATATATTTTCACGACTTCTGAATGCAATTTTTCTGGATGCGAACTGATTATAGTGTATATGACCAGAATTGAAACCGTATAAAAACTAAAAGCCGGCAAGAACAGTCGGCATCTCTTGCGGAGGTAAATAGAAATGCTTGTCATAAGAAAAACAATAAAGAGATGCCTACTGTTTTTGCCAGCTTTTAGTTTTATGCGGTTTCAATTCTGGTCGTATACACTACACTACTGAAAACTTGTTCTATGTATTACCTTTTTATTTTAGATTCGACGCCTGCTGCAGCAAATAAGTTTCAATAATGTTGCTTTAACTGGATGCAGAATGTTCCAAGTAACGAGAGGAATTATACTAAGTGTAAGTTATTATGTTGGATGGATTAAATCATAAGATTACGTAAAAATACATTAGTTATTGTTTGTAGCAGTGAGTCGAGTAATTGGTATTAAGTGTAGGACCTATAAGAATTTGTATTAAGCACTACAATAGTTGTACAGAAACACGATTTGTATCATAGTATTTTTTATATGGATCTGAAGCACATTCTGAGAGTGAAAACAAATTTGAAAACAGAATTTTTCTATTTCTTTATTAAATATGAAAAGGAAACCAAATGAAATCTTTTAACTGATTTCAAACATCAAAATTGTTATATATAAACAGGCAACCACGTCAAGAAACTTTAATTCATAATTTTTAGTGAGCTTCTTCTTTGAAGATGCTTCATAAAAAAAATCCGCCTTGGGTAACGTCGTAAACTGTTAAGACTCGCTTTATTTGTAATTGAACTAATTCGAAAGAGAAATGAATTATATTAATTATTATGAGTTAATGATTTAAAAGTCAATTTAAATTAATAAATAACCGCGATATAGCTGACTTAAGAAGAAGAATAGCGGATGTGGTTAGGTCGGTCATGCCTCAGATGTTGGGAAACGTTAAAAGACATTTTTATTTACCATTAGGATGCTACCAAGATGTTCAAGGAACTCATCTTGAACATTCACTATATTGAAATTAAGTTTTTTTTAGTTTGCTGTTGTGAATTACGTCAAGCACATGAATTAATTTCTTTACCGTACACTGTATACTAGTAAGACATCAAGAAGTATATTATCCAATTTCTTTTATTTTAGATTGCTGGTGCTATAGTCACTTATGAATTGGTTTTAATTCAGTTTAACTCAGCAACAATTGGCGCAGAATAAACATAATTATAAAAAAATTACGTCGCATGAAATGCTCTCTATTATTGGCTAATGGATGTGGAATCTCATAAATTAAAGTGGAAAATTCATAGCTAGAATTGTATCTGTAGCAATGTAAACACGATGATAGTTTCGTTCTTTAAATACAATCGTGCCTCTTCGTAATAGAAGATATAGATATTTTAACTTGGCGTGTACTTAAACAAATGCCAAGTTAAAGTATACTAGACTACATGTTATATTGATATGTTTTCACTATTAATAAAGAATATGGTTATTAAAAGTATTTTTTTACAAAACAATCCACATGATATGCATATTGGTAGTTTATGTTATTATTATTTTACTTTAAAAAGCACAAATCCTGATTTTTTTTTCATTATTGAGCAAAATAGGATGCCTCATCTTTTTAGTACCACTTGTGGTGACACTATATTTATAAGAGACGGGAGAAAATAATGTACACTTTTAGGACATGCGGTAACATACATTTCGAATGCTTATTACTTTTGTGTCTTTATAAATAGTTCCGTAGGGTATCTAATATTAATATTAAATGCAAATTCTTAAGAGTTTGTTTTGACAAGCTTGCAATATTTTTAGGTGCGGATCGTACATTCCTCCCCAGACTATTAAACTATACATTAACATTGATTCTGTTTGGTCACTATACATAAATGTCAGCGTGTCTCTTTTCAAAAATCTCCTAAATTATAACACTCATAATATAGTTTTCTAATTCTAGAAACCAGGTACTCAACGTGATCTTTCCATTTCGAGTGCTTATCTATAAATAATACCTAAATATTTAATTTTTGGCACTTTAGCGATAACTAAAATGTAGTTGAATGGTTTGTTACATTTTGTACTGTGCAAAGTGAGATATATATTTAGTGCGCTGATATCGTTTATATACATGATGAATAAAATTGGGCCCAGCACTGTGTCTTGCAGCACATCCATTTTAGTTGTTTTTCTGTTCACTTGTAGATTGATTTTGACAGTTTGTTCATGTCGGAAATGTAGTTTGTAAACAATTTCAAGGTCGTACAACAAATGCCCATCATTTCTATTTTCTCTAGTAATAATGTATGGTGCACTGCGTTAAATACCTTAGCCAAATTCAGACAAATAGCCAGGTATTTTTTTTGCTATTTAGACAGTTTTTTATATACTTGACAAGCTCAAACATGGCATGTTCAATTGACATTCCTTCTCTAAATCCAAATTGTTTCCGGGATGCAATTTTATTTATATCCAAAAAGCTATTAATCTGTTTGTTAACTTTTACATTTAGATTTATAAACAGTTATTACAACTGATATTTTCATAATTTTAGTACAATACCATATGTAAAAGCTAGATTTTGCGACGCATTTGTCTTCACTCCAAACGGTGAAGTGGAGAAAGAGGGCCTCTCTTTAACACTCGAGCTGCAGAAACGAGTTTTCAGTTTGCTCGAGCGCCAATCCTAGAAGCGGTAGAATACCCTACCTTCAATATGAGTATGCGAGGCTGAGTAGCTCAAGTGGAGAAAGTATACTCCAGAGGGTCGATATTTGGGAAATTAGACGTTCACACGTAAACAGAAAAACTCAAAATGTTTGAATGATATCAGTATATTCAATTAAACCTACCATAAACAAATCTACGAGATTACTAATTGATTACCTCGATCAAACTTCACAGGTTCTAAATACCGGGATGAGGGCAAGAGACGCGATGAAAAGGGTAGTACCAGGTGTCTCATGTGACAGGGATAGCAAGCTGCAAAATGGTAACACAAAAAATGCGCGGTCAAGTGTTAACACAGAATAAGCGATGACACAAGGCAAAGTTATACAGATTGGGGTCGGCAACTAGCAGTATAGGAAAATCCTATACACTTTGTACATTGGGGTGAGACGATCCAATGGGCTGTACGCAGCGCTGCTGGTATTGTCGATGTTATGGATTTATTTTTTATTCAGAGTCACCCCCAGTTCTGAGTTTGTTCAGTAGGGATTCGCTTCGTGATACAATAAATTTATATAATGTGGCGTACGAAAATCGATCCTCTCTCACTTATCTTAAGAAAGATACTATTGTTTATTTTGATAATTTCTTGACCACCATAATTCATTTCAACAAATGAATATCTCTATGAAGTACGCGCGCCACCGCGTCAAGATGCGAGCGCACTGTATTCCGTGCAGCTGTACAGCATAAAAATGTCCGTTCACTTTTTTCCGATTATTTGAACCATATGTTATCATTTAAAAAAAATTTCAGTCATTAGGAAGAAACTTTTTTGTACCATTTTTTAATGCAATTTTGATTTTTATTATTGAAATGATGCAACTTATAAAATTTCCGTTCTGTAGTGATTCTCGTTTTATTCGACACCTATAACAAGAATTCGTCAAGAACGGACATTAGGAGATACAAAAATAACGTCTTTTTTTAACGGACGGAAAGTGCTTTATCGGCTACTGCCGCGTTATGAGAGTTTTTGTCAGAGGAAAATCGGTTTTGTATTGTAATAAACTATAGCTTGGTGATCGAAATTGGCATTAGGTGATAATAATTAATTTTGGTTACGCGCTGCCGTACTATTATGATATATTGATATTGTGAACATTCTATACATTATTTCATTTATTAGTTATTAATTTTTTTTATCATTTGTATTTGAATCAATTATTTTATTCTTATAATATGTATTTTTTGCATTTCTTGTATCTGTTAATTGATTTCTGTAGGTTCTATATATTAAATTCACTGGGTGTATTCTTTTTAAAATTTATTTTTAGCCTAACTTTTTTTCGTATTGAATTAATAATATCTATTGTAACCTCAGTGTGATTGAATTTTTACATTATTACATTATTATTCCCACATTCAAAACAACTGCTGATCTGATCATGATCTGTTAAATAATTGATGGTGATGTAATTGTTCTTATATTGTTCTGCACGTTTGCTCCTCTAATAAATACTACCCAGTCGTTTGAGGATAAAAAATATAACGATCTTAATAATACACAAGAGGTTTTCTAGGATCAAATAAACCTTTGGGATATTTAGGGACAAAAAGTAGGAGTTATGAGAAACGTTGACAGTTTAATTGCGTATTTAATACAATTCAGCCTGTACGACCCTTTTAATGTTTTGAACACATCACACGATGAAATGTTTGTATTGTATCTGGATGATAATTCGTTTTAAATTATTCTGTTTATTTATTTTTATGAATGTATCACATCATAATTAGAACAAACATTCATCATTTTACGGTAAATATAAATTATGTCTGATGTTATGATGTTGGAATTGATGGCAGTTCAATATTTACGTCAAATTTTATCGTTCAATGAAATCTGAACAATCTTCGGTTTAAAATTGAAATGTTTTTAAATGTCAAGGAAAATAACAGCTATCCATTAGATTTCAATTCATTTCGATAATATTTATACATGTTTGTCTAAAAGATAGTAGAGAACAAAATGGAATTAAGTAAGTATGCCGTTATGAAGTTCAGCAGGTAAGAAAATTTAATAACTGTATATGTACTATTTAAAAATGGAATTTTTCTCGAAATATTTTTAAAACACTCAATTTTTGAGGCTAAATTGTTTTGCCTATGCACCAAAGGATGAAATATTTGAAATTGTCTGCCTCATATGAAAGTATCCTTCTGACAATAACTCCTAAAATAACATTTTACAGGAACGAAATCTTATCATAAAAAAATTAAAGATACATATATCATTAAAAATAGAAATTGTTTTAAACATTCTCAAATATAGTTTATAGCTTTTTAACAATAAGGAAATTATTTTTCTTGCAGTATTTTTTCGAAACAAAGGGTAATATTCAAAGAAATGATGGGTGATCAAGAGTTTGAAGATTCACACCACCTCCTCAAAGATATATTAACACTAGCCCAGTTTTGTGGAATATTTCCTTTATATAATATAAGAAACGCTTCAGTTGAAAAATTACAGTTTAAATGGGTATCTTGGAAAATGTTCTACACAGCGCTGGTAGGATCCAGTGCATTATTTTTGGGATTAACTGCTCTCTCGAAAGCTCTAACAAAGGATACCGTCATTAACCAATTGGGTATATATTTGTGTAGTTTATTAATGTTATGTTTTATTAGGTCTGCTGAAAATAAGTAACTTTAATAAGATAAATTTAAAGTAGAGAACATATAGCGTTGCTGATACTCCCCGCCGCTATTTTCATAGAGATGGTCAATAGTGTGGAAGGGGAACTCGTGTCGGCGTAAGTTCTCTACAACAAGAACTTTTCACCAAAAACTGTCTAGACATTGATACGCAATCTCTATTATTTTTGAATTTGAGAACTTCTTATACACGACTTGCATGGAAGTTACGATGGAAGTTTGATTTTTTCGTTGTTTCCCTGGATTGGAACATATGGGCAATTTTCTGGTAACCGTCAAGAAATAAATCAGACCCGACACGGCGCACAAGTGGTCGCTGTTGTTTTATTTGTTTCTTTAGACTAACACGAGTAAGTGTTAAGGCTTGCATTAGCCTGACCGCTTAGCGTTGCAAGTAGGGCTGTCCTAGACTTCGCGCGCGCGCTTCCCGGTTAAGATATACAGCATCATCTCAGACTTTTATTTTGTTATTTTCTAGACAAGAAATAAAATAAATGTGTTGTGTAATTGAGGGCCGCGCCCTTCACCGTCCCATTCGTGGCTGGGCGGATCGACGAGCTCCTCGTGCCAGCCATATCTAGATAATAATAAAAATAAATAACATGATAAACTCAGAAAAAAAATTGAAACTACGGAAGTCCCTCAAGGATCCGTATTGAGGCCTATCCTATTTTTAGTGTATGTAAATAACCTTCTTACTAATAAAGTAAACTATGATTTGGTTTCTTTCACCGATGACACTGTAATTATATGTACTGATGTCATTGGTGATTCTAGAGAAGACACATATTAAACAGCTGAACACAGTATTGATTCTATGAAGCGGTGTCTAGACCTTAATGTGCTCTCCTTAAATTTAAATAAAACTACTTAAATTGCCTTTGAACCGACACCTGCTGGTCTTCCTACCGTACTGAGGGATATCAAAATTAAAAACATTGCTGGGACCAGTATTATGGCAGAATCGATTGAAATCTTTGGAGTGGTATTTGCCCAACGCGTGATATGGCCAAGTCACATAGACGATATAAAGAAAAGGATTAGAAAAAACTGTTCATAAATGTTTTACACTTCGAAATATTTGATCAAGAAAAATTATATTTATAATGTAAAAAAAACGAAGCTGGCATAATTGTCAATTTTTTTCATGTGTTTTTAAATATAGCTTGTGATTTGAAATTATCATCTTTATTCAAAGCTTCTCTGTTCATAGGAGTAAAAGTGACACTTATCGTCTTATGATAAGTAGTGCAACTTGGTGCATGCATCTTCCCCCTCCCCAACCAGTCTAACTTTTAAATTTTAGATGATAGTGTGTACCAAGTCATACTTCATTTAAATACCTGTAAATGTAATCATGGCATAATACAGTTTTTATACATGGGTGTGTAAATGATCTTCTATCCACAACATTGATTTTGTTCTCCCTGAGTTCCACGGCTTCTGTATGTTATGAAAAGCAGTATATAACGATGATTTCGTGCCCTTGCACATTCTTTTTCCTGTGAAACTCAATAAGGACTATTATTCCAATGGTACTAACAAATTCAGTCAGTGACGCAAAGAAGAGCATTGCTTTTTAATCCAAAATATTTCGTTCTATTTTTTCAAATTTTGGTACTTAAATACGGTGCTTTAGTAGAGTGTGATTAATATAAAACGTTTTAGAGAAATCAACTGAAACTGAAACAACTGCCTTTCCCTTGTTTAAGGCTTCTATAATATTATCATACGTTAAGCAGTACTGTGATGATACTGTGAGACTTTCGAAGTCAGATTATTATAGTAGGGAAATTTTATGTAAATTTAAATAATTAAGGATTAACAATCTACTCTAGTATTTTGGATAAAACTGATAAAGGACTGATTGGACGCTAATCTTGTACGGTAGTAAGATTTTTTACTTTTGGGCATGGGCAGACTAAGGAATCTATGAAAGTAAAAAAGTAATATTCCCAATATTCAAATTATGGCGAATCCATGATATTTCGTTTCAGTCCTAAATTATTTTGTTGAAACTTATATGGGTGAGACCTATCTGCGTAATGTCAAAAGATGCCATAATTGAATTTTTTATATAGGTACAGAAGTTACCAACCAATAATGAGAAAAGTTTATAAATTATAAATATCACCTTAAAATGTTTAATATTCATGGACAAAACAAACTTTAATTTTTATATTTTCAGTATCGCCTCTATTTTATCTGTGCGTATTTTCTTCAGTGATAGTATTCACTCAAATCGCCAGGAAATGGAGCCGATTTATTAAAGAACTCTGTAAAGTAGAAAAAGAAATTTCAAGACGATACAAATGTTCAAATAATTTAAAAGGAAAATTAAGGACAATTATGATAATAATGTACCTGGCGTCACTGTGTAAGTTAACACCTTACTTTTCTCTATTATATAGGGTCGCTACTTTTTATATTGAACAGTATTGTTACCTCGCAAATCATAACTGTTACAAAGTTCAAATGTGCTTTTAGAGGGCGGAATATTAAAACATAATATTTTTAGTCGTAAACTCCTCTATAAATCCTTATTTTACTATAAGGAACGTAACCAGACTGCAACAAACAGCTACTCTCCGGGCTATGTGCGCCGCCGAGCGCTGAATTACAAGTTACCAGCCTGGCGCGTTGAGTGTAATAATTGCATATTACCATCAAAACGCTAATGCTTCGGATGGTAATATGCAATTATTACACTTAACGCGCCAGGCTTGTAACTTGTAATTCAGCGCTCGGCGGGGCACATAGCCCGAAGTGTGCTGTTGGTTGCTATCTGGTTACGTTCCTTATAGTAAAATAAGGATTTATAGAGGAGTTTGCGACTAAAAATATTATATTTTAATATTACAAAGTTGGTTAAATGGGACAAAAGTTTCATATTTTGTACTGTATAGATTTGGTTCTCTCTTGTTGTATGGGCTATCTTGATATAGAATTTGTGCCTATTTAAACCATATTAACTTAAGAAAGAGATATTTTTAAATTTTAGGTGAACATACCCTCTCAACAATTAATTACGCAAGCTCATCAACGTGTCAAAATGATTCCACTGGGTGGGAATATTATTACAAGAAACAATTCCATTATATATTTTATTTTTTTCCCTACCATTTTGTAATCGGCTTCTTGATACTGGTAAGACATTTAAATATTTTAAAGCGGTATAATTTTTTACCACTAATTATAGATTTTGAGTTGGATTGGTTGGGTGGTGTGGAATTTCGGAGATATATTTATAATATTAGTGAGTTTGATAATGTCTTCAAGATTTAAGCAAATTTCAGATACCCTAGAAATGTATACAAAAGAAGTTATTTTAACTGAACGTGTCATGAAGGTGACGGACGCTAAATTCAAAGGCTGCCATTTTCCTGTAAGTACATATACTTGAAAAAACGCATAAATTGAGGTTATAGCTAAACGTATAGTTTTAAATATATTTAGCGCCATTTTTGAATTACTTGAAATTGAAGAAACTAATAAATATTGTAGTTGGTATACACCATATATTACAATTTTAGATACTGGAAATGACATTCTTTGGTCAAATTAGGGAAGATTACAATAAGTTGGCAACAGTGTGCAAATCTCTTGATGATTTATTGGCCAATTTGATCATAATGTGCTATGCTTATAATCTCTCGTTTATTCTAATACAATTATTCAACAGCTTACTCTGGTAAGTAAATATCATCTTTAATGAGTTGAGGGTGTGTTTAAAGTAATAAGTTTCTCGCAGGTTTTTTGAAATTGCTGTGTGTGGTGTATTCATTTCTTCTCATTTATATAAGAGATTTCATATTGTGTTGTGTTTATTTTATGAATGTTTTGTTATAGTTTTTGTGCTTGATAAAGAAAGAAACCTGATATCCAATTTTATAGCAATACTGTGATATCCATCATGGATTATAGAGAATATTTTCTTAATACGTTTCTTATCTTCATCATCTTATCCTTCTTCTTCGTCTCTTCTTCTTTCTTATGAACAAAATTTATATTATTACTACACTTTGTGGCAGGTCTCCCAACGAATATATAAAAGGAACTAAATCAATTTTTTAACATCATGTTCTACAGGAGAAACTTATAACACCCATTTTAAATTAATAATTGAGAGAATCTGCCTCCTTTTGTTTATTTATCTAAGGTTAGAACTCTTTATATTGAAATATTTTAACACTCTCTATGAAACAAAAACTATTGTAATACCACAAAATGCGCATTTATTAATAATGCAGATGTAAGTTAAAATTTATCTCTCTGCTTTCCTGCCTTTCCTTTTTTTACTGTCTCCTTACTAAATTTACAATTCATTGGATTGCACTACACGCTGTTGATAGTTTTATTTTATACAGGGTGTTGCATCATGAGAGGGACATAGCTTAATAGGAGGTAGAGAACATCAGTGGTAACCGGAACCTCCCATAGAAATGTCTCATTGGGCCTTCATTACGAAGTTACAGGGTGTTAAATAATTTTTGGCCAAACCTGTTTTTTGTCATAACTTTGACAGGGAATGAAATAACGGATTCATATTTGGTACGGCTAATGTACTAACGAGCCCCAAGAGGTACATGTATAAAAAAATATATATCCAGGTCCGGACTCACTATAATTTATGTTTCTTCTTTGCATCAATAAAACATCACCCTGTATATATTTTTTTGACATTTCGATACGATATTCGAAAAGAGCAAGAAAAAACAAACAAAATGGCCTATTTCATTTTTTTGTTACACCTTCGTGGTTATTTAAATACGTTGTTAAATGTACAAGAAAATGGATTACAGAACCCTATTAAATGAGAGGCACGTGAAATAAATAGTTTTATAACTAAAATTTGCAAAAATTCTATTGAGCCTAGGTGGTCTGGGTGAATCCTAATTCTGGCACGTTTTAAAGGTCCATTTTGGTAAAAAACTGTGGTCCTAATAAGTAATCGGGTATGAAATAACAAAATTTTTAATCAATCACAGTAGGCTTGTTCAAAGTGACAGATAATAAAAAGAAATCTCTTAAACAGTTGAATAATTGTTTGTTAGTAATTTAATGTGTCAATAATCCGCATTTAGTTAGTGAAAACTTGTGAAAATATTTTAACTATGCCAGTAAAATTTACAAACGTGGAATATGCTGACATAATATTCATCTATGGTTTCTGTAATGGAAATGGTAGGTCGACGGAAAGAGAATATCGGCTGCGTTTTCCTGGTCGTCGATGCCCTAATCATAAAACCTTTAGTACGGTGTTCCAGTATGCAAGACAACGCGGAAAGTTTTCTACTTCTGCAGTTGTGGAGCGTGTTTTACAACAAGGTGTGCAGGAACAAAACAATATTATAAACGTAGTTCAAGAAAACCCAAATATGAGCACTAGTTGAATCAGTTTGGCAACTGGTATTCCTCATTGGCGAGTATGGAGAACCCTAAAAAGAGAACGTTACCATCCATATCATATCCAGCAGGTACAGCGTCTTCAACAAGGCGACGATATCCCCCGCCTGGCATTTTGTCATTGGTTGTCTAACCATCGCCCAGACATTTACAGAACCTTATATACGGATGAGGCACAATTTACAAGGGATGGAGTAAACAATTCACGAAATAATCATAAATGGGCACAGGAAAACCCACATGCGGTACGCCAACGCCGTTCGCAACACAGGTTTTCTGTAAATGTTTGGGTCGGACTTGTGAATAGACATTTGATAGGGCCACATTTTTTTGAAGAAAGATTGAATGGTGAAATTTACTTTGATTTTCTTCAAAACATTTTACCGAATATGTTAGAAAATATCGGTATAAGAGGCATGTTGTTTCAGCATGATGGGGCCCCACCACATTTTAACCTTCAAGTAAGAGAACACTTAAACAATGTGTATCCTAATAGATGGATTGGACGCGGGGGTCCACATGAATGGCCACCAAGCTCTCCTGATTGTAATCCTTGTGATTACTTTTTATGGGGCCACTTAAAAAACGAGGTTTATAGCATTGAAATTGAAAGTAGACAACATTTAATCCAGCGCATCGTTACAACCTGCGACGAAATACTGAATAATCCAGAAATGATACGTCGAGCAATTGGTGACCTTTCTAAACGCGCAAGAAAATGCACAGAATGTGGGGGAGGACATTCTGAAAATTTACTTTAGTATCAATTACGTTTTATTTTTAAACACATTTAATTATTGTTTTGTTATTTATTGTTAATTGAATGGAAAATATTTTATTTATTTAGATTTTAGTTTGTTCTCTTTTCCAATTTTTATTAAGTATAAAATGTTGATGATTTTCTTGATCAAAGTAACTGGTTGCTTAGGCCTAAATGGTTTAAATTATCTGTCACTTTTATTCTTTGAACAAGCCTACTGTGATTGATTAAAAATGTTGTTATTTCATACCCGATTACTTATTAGGACCACAGTTTTTTACCAAAATGGACCTTTAAAACGTGCCGGAATTAGGATTCACCCAGACCACCTAGGCTCAATAGAATTTTTGCAAATTTTAGCTATAAAACTATTTATTTCACGTGCCTCTCATTTAATAGGGTTCTGTAATCCATTTTCTTGCACATTTAACAACGTATTTAAATAACCACGAAGGTGTAACAAAAAAATGAAATAGGCCATTTTGTTTGTTTTTTCTTGCTCTTTTCAAATATCGTATCGAAATTTCAAAAAAATATATACAGGGTGATGTTTTATTGATGCAAAGAAGAAACATAAATTATAGTGAGTCCGGACCTGGATATATTTTTTTTATACATGTGCCTCTTGGGGCTCGTTAGTACATTAGCCGTACCAAATATGAATCCGTTATTTCATTCCCTGTCAAAGTTATGACAAAAAACAGGTTTGGCCAAAAATTATTTAACACCCTGTAACTTCGTAATGAAGGCCCAATGAGACATTTCTATGGGAGGTTCCGGTTACCACTGATGTTCTCTACCTCCTGTTAAGCTATGTCCCTCTCATGATGCAACACCCTGTATATCCAATTAAATCAACAATTAATATTTGGTATCAATTTACTTATTTACTGAGTGTTCATCAAGTTTGTATATAAAATTTGCATACTGTTTTTCTTCTGACATTTTTAAAGCAAATACCTATAATCACAATTACAGATACACTTTCTTAAATTTGCAGGCAAATGGACACAACAATAGCACAAATTTATTTCTTCTATTCTTTTGGATTCGTAATAATAAGGACTATAATTGTGTCGATATATGCTGCCTCTATATACGAGGAAAGTAAACGTTTTCTTCCCATTCTGAATTCCATACCAACGGATTACTACTGTATAGAGGTATTTATTATACGTTTCTTAAAAGTAGTAAGTAAAGTTTATTTATTTATAAATTAAAATGTCGCGAGGTGTTTCGCTCAGTCTTATATTGTATGTCCAGTCTGGATTCCTATTATAAAACGTATGTAACGATAACGATACAAACCATGTAATTATTTATTAGACTTTCTTAAATGCATTAAGAATGGACACATTATTAACTGCAACCTCAAGTAAGGGAGTCCAGAGTCTGATACTTGTCCTGGTAAAAGATAAAATCCCAAATCCCAAGCGCAGTATTTTTAGGCACTTTAATTTTGTAGCAATACTCATTTCTAACAAAATACGAGAGTTTAACAAAAACACTTCTTTGTTAGTTTTCCCGAAGCAATGCCTTAGGGAAAGTCGTATGTAAAAATTAGAAAAGCCTTTGCCCCTTTTAATCAAGGACTATTCTAATTTGGAAATAGGTACTTTTACCACTTCCGGTTGACCAACTTAAATAAAACCGTTTGAACTCCAGAAGATGCTGACTTTCTTGATATAAATTTCACATTGACGATTAAATTATTTAAATGCTTGAACATACAAAAACATATACCAATAAATAGACTGCATGACCAAAATGACAATTTTCAAAAATCTATCAAAATCTGTAAATTAAAAAGTATAATTAGGTACTACACGTTCTTTACGAAGTAGCAATTGTTATTGTACAAGAGCGGTGTTCGAGACTCACCCTTAAAATCCGCAATGTATATATAGCGTACTGAAAGTATAGAGATAACATTTCATATCAAAGAACTTGCCGTTTTTAATAATAAAATGTGTAACATATAAACAAATAACAATTTTCAGATACAGCGATTAATAACACAAATACATGTCGATTCATCAGCTCTGACAGGACGTAACTTTTTTAGAATAACAAGAGGATTAGTATTAAATGTAAGTACAAGTTCACTAAAATTTTTGTTGGTACTCCACTTTTATCTGTATTTATTTGCTAACAGAATGAACATATTAATTATTAATCGATATGTTATGATTACATTATTCACTAAAGAGAACTTTATCAATGTGATTTATCACACTGATAATATTTTTCACGATTTCATTCGAATTTAATTAACAGTAGAGTCAATGAAATTTTTACTCTGGATTTCTAGTATAGTAAATGGATTTTCACGACGAATGTAAATTAATGTTAAAACATCCAATTCTCGCTTTGCCATTTTTATGTCTTTATTTTAATTCTATTTCATTACATAGTAGAGACAGTAAGATGTATTTGTTATAGGTTGCTGCTGCTATTATAACATATGAGCTGGTACTAATACAATTCAACCAAGCTGCGTTAGATTCCAAAATGTCTGCCAACACAACAGTTTGTTTCTGATATGTCATCTATGTTAATATGTAACAGTATATTAGATTTTTAGGTAGTGAGGCTCTGATTATTAAGATATACAATTTAATATATTTCGAATAATTTCACTGAAAAGACATGTTTTAGTATGTATACAATCATAGTTATTAAATTTGGTTCCTCATATTTTTTATTCTGAGCAAGTTTTTCCTATAAAATTTTTCAGTATGTCGTATATAATATCGCTTTGCCTTGGACACATTGCATATGGAATCATGCCTTATATTATTATATGAAAATCACTAAGAAATATTAGAGATTTGACAACTTCGCTGTTTCGACAACTGACGTATAACTTTTATTTTTCAATAAGATATGTATAAGCTAAACAGCATTAAAATATGTTTTTAATATTTAATTATCAAAATAAATAAACAGTAACTGTAGTAAGTTTTCTATACATACATGTGTGTAATGGTGTGTATGTAGGTACATACACAATGCGTACAAATAATATAGTGGAGTAAATATATCATCATATATCATCTTATTTTGGGCTATTTTTACTCCACTAGTAGTCATATGCAATGGGAAATATAAATCTGTGCAGTAAGAAAAAAAATATTTTGTTGGTAACATTTAACAAAAAAATTAAATTAAAAATTCCCACTTCTTCTTCTTAGCGGTGCGATAATAAATCGCGACACTTAGGCCTTGTGGCCCATTGTTCATCCGCTAGCTAGTCAGTAAATGTCTCCAACCAGGCCGAATTCCAGACCAAAGGTCAGAATCCTTTCCAGCGGGGCACTCCTTATTTCCTCCGGCAGAGGAAAGCCAATACCAAAATGTTGATGCCTCAAGTTCATAAGACTAGGGCAGGAGGTTAGGAGGTGAATAAAAGTTTTCTCTACTTCTCCATAGTCGCAGTCAAGGGTGTTAACCACTCCGATGGTGTGCAGGTGTGTCCAGCCAAAAAACTTACCACGACTCCAACTTGCTTTTAGCTTAGACGCAGTAATTGTTCTACCCCCTTCCGCAAGAGCCCCGAAATGAGGAGCTTCGCTTGCCGAAGTCATGGGTGGGAGGTCCAGATATCAACGAACTGAGAGTGAGACCTCTATTAACCTTTTAGCGTTTGCGTTTGGCTAAGCCAGGGCAGGCTTCCGGCCCCTCAAGGGCGGCTGGGAGCCGTCTCTGACCAGTGCATCTGTCTGCTCGTTACCGTCAATGTTACTGTGCCCAGGCACCCAGAGCTCTCCTCAGGGAAAATTCCCACAACAAATCTAAAATATTTTTCACTGATCACTGGGTAATCCAACATATTCCAAATACGGCAACGAAATTTCAATTATAATATATTTTGGTGGATGCGCTGGGCGCAAAATAAAGTTTGAATAGTTAAAACCAAACGAACATCTGTTGCTCGGTTGATGGTTGGCGATGAAAAAATTTCAAACAGAAACATTACACTATTATAATAACAAAATCTAACAAAATTTCAGAAAAATTGTCGGTGTGAGAAATAGTAGCCGACGTACAATGATTGATCGGGTTGGAGATATTGGATATGTATTATATAACTGCTCGAGAATTAACAGTTATTTTTAAGCCACGAATTAAGTCAATGATCTGTAGTAGAATATTCGGGAACCAAGAGGTGGTGTCCCTATGAAATTACTTTCATATTTATGTGTGTGTTAAGCTTTATTTGTATCGCATGGAAAATCAGAGCTCCGTAATTAAGTCATAGAATTTAGTAGTGAAATTGTAAATTGTACGCCAGATAAGTTCTAAGGGATTCGTCCTTAATGAAAAAGCAAATAAAAATCTCCACGTATTGTGCATTTATAACAGAAGGTAAAATAGAAAAAATAATTTTCAGTTTAAAAAATAACACAGCACCTGGCATAGATAAAATTGAAGCAAGAACATTAAAAGAGATTGCAATAGGACACATAATGTCAAATATCTATAAAAGCATCGATGACGATATACCATCGCTTTGAATATTTGTGGACCTCGCCAAGGCTTTTGATACCGTGAGTCATCTAAAATTAATAGACTGTCTAGAAGACTCTAGGTTCCAGGTAAGTGAGGTAAGTGAGTTACTTACCTCCTTTGGGAAAATAAGTGATTTCGAATCATGCAAATCAAATCATGTTGAAATTGAGATTATATTAATTATTAATTAATATTTATAGTAATGATGCAATTACTACAATTAGTAACATTATTCATAAAATTTGGATAATGTCAAAAACTTACTATTAATACCAAAGAGTATAATCATAAAAATAAATAAATGAGTAATATGTGAAATGACTCAAGAGATCTATTCGTTTTGCGAAGGGACCTAGGAATTTGAATGCAAAAGATAATAGACCGGCATTTTCATAGAAATATTGGATTACTTGAATAATGTACTTACATTTATTAGAAGTAATACTTATAAAAGGAAAATTTTAAATAGTATTATGAACTGAAATATTGAAACTTAACATCAATTAAAAAAAAGAATCGTAAAAAAATTAGAGATTTCCTGTATCAATAGATTGTGTGAAATTTATGTTCATCGGTCATTTTCTCACTTCTCTTCAATATTTTATTATAAATAGCTTGTTGTATAGTCTAGTTCCGAACTAAGTAAACATACAGATCTTATAGTTTTTTGTACAGCAATAAACTTTATTATCAATATTTCTCTCTTGTATTATAAATATGATTCACGAATGTTATCTCTGAGTATGTTTTGTGTCGATGAATTAATTAATAAGCAGAGGGAGCATAACTCGCGTATATTTAATAAATCTGACCCAGTATAATTGCTCGGGAGGATAAAGGAGGATAAAAGTCATAATATTCTCTTCAAACCAATTCTTGATCACCCTTAAGTCAACTTTAGATATTTTTTTCACGTCCTCTTTTGATTTTTCCTTGAAAAGTGATGGTGTTTTCTGGAAATAATACTTAAATCATAACTCTTCAATAAACTGTGTCAAAGACCTCTTACACCAAGAATTTCTAGTTTTTTAAATATCTCATTATGACTAATTGCATTGCGTTTTCCAGGTCTGTAAATACACACAGAGATGGTGTACTATTATCTAAACATGCAACATCAGTTTTTGAGAGTAACTTTAACTCATTTACAATTTGTTTTTTATAAATTTTAATACAGCGGTTATTATTTTCAATTTTATCATATGATAGTCTTTTTCAAATAATGAATTTATTTTATTTTTACAATAAGTTTTATATTCTTGTTTTAAGACTACATTTATTTAAAAGTCGTTTTAGTAAATCCTGGATGCTAGTACATTTTATAACGGTTTCCAATTGATGTTATTAAACCTCTTGTAGTCCATTTTTTCGTCTTTTGTATATATTTTAGTGCTATTTTTGTTGCATTTTATATAACAGCTTTAAAGCTATTTTTTAAATTATGACGAATTTTCGTTTGCATTCTACATTTCTGTTTTAATAAATATATGGTGTATACAATTTTTATTGTTCTGCTAAATACTAAAATATAATCTGCTGTTTCAGATTCTTCATAAATTCTCTGAATTCTTCTTGAAGGAATTAAGGAGAATAGTAAAATCGTTAAGTACTAAAAAACGTAATCAATTAATTAATTTCATTGTCTATAGAATTATGTAAAGACACTTAGATAATACATTGCTTTCATTATTAAATGATAAATATCTTAATAAATGGATTTTCATTGTACGTGTTCTATATTTTACAGTGATAAATTGAAACTCCATCAGAACAAATTGACACTTTTATTCTGCTTTAAAGCGTCATTTAGGGTAAGTAGGTCATGTTTTTAGAAGTTTTGTATTTTGCTAATGTTTATTAAAAAATATAAATTTCAGAGATATGTATTTTAATAGGAGATCTAATATACGACGAAATATTTATGTGTAAAAACATGTAAAAATACCTTTTAACAGAAAATCAATATAAATATACGACTGTGCATTTTAATAGTATAAAATATAGTTCATAGATCAAAAAATGGTGTAAGCGTGAATTAAATTTACAAGAGAAACATTTTTAATTTCTTCACTTTTCTTGTGATTACAACACTTTTATAAACTTTTACAGTCTATGGATTTTGTTTGGAAATGTCAATTTAATGTCAGGAACAATAGAATAATACAATTTTTTTTTTAAATACAGTAATTATGAAAATGGAAATAATAAATAAATAGATGTTTACTTGAGATGTAATACATTTGACTACATTTATTAATTTATAATATAAAATTTCCAATTAGTTTTATTAAGTGCAAAATTCAAAAACTAATGCTATAAGATTCCAATAAATATGTAAAATATGCACAAAATCTAATATACCACAAAATATCTGTCGTCTTCCGTATACAAGCACAAAAAACGATGATATGATACCGTAAACATAAACGTAAACATTGATAAAACTAAAACATAATATTTTTAGTCACAAACTCCTCTATAAAATCCTTATTCTACTATAAGGAACGTAACCAGACTGCAACCAACAGATACTCTCCGGGCTATGTGCCCCGCCGAGCGCTGAATTACAAGTTACAAGCCTGGTACGTTAAGTGTTGCATATTGCATATTACCATTAAAACGCTAATGCTTCGATTGCAACAAACACCAGCCGAAAGACTGATCCTACTTTAAGAAGCTCTCGTGCCAGTCGTCACACACCACTTGCAGACTGCAGTTTCGAGCTGTTGGCACCTTGTACTGACAAAAGCCAACGGCTCGAAACTGCAGTCTGCAAGTGGTGTGTAACGACTGGCATGAGAGCTCCTTTAAGTAGGATCAGTCTTTCGGCTGGTGTTTGTTGCAATCGAAGCATTAGCGTTTTGATAGTAATATGCAATTATTACACTTAACCGCCAGGCTTGTAACTTGCAATTCAGCGCTCGGCGGGGCACATAACCCGGAGAGTAGCTGTTGGTTGCAGTCTGGTTACGTTCTTTATAGTAAAATAAGGATTTTATAGAGGAGTTTGCGACTAGAAATATTATGTTTTAATATTCCGCCCTCTAAAATCACATTTGAACTATTGATAAAACTAGCAAACGTATATAAGGTGAACCCAAAATATTTCATAACTTATAATAGGTGCTATATTTCATATTATATTTTCCTTTATCAAAAATATGTGAACAAAATAATGTCTAGGGTGTTTAGAAAAAAAAAGTAGTTTTTCCGAAAAACAAACACAGCTTCATACTGGATCAGAGTTCAGGAATATCGTAGAACTACAAAATTTGGTTTCGACTTGCAATAACAAGAATTGTACACTATTTCCGCTTTTTTATTTATACTTAGAACTAGAAACCCAAATAAAGTGACTTCTTCCACTGTACATCTTGATGGAGAGCAAACGGTTTCAAAAGAAATAATAATTTTTTTAAGTTTCTAGTAGCACACCAATGAAGTCGAGACCAGGATTCATCGAGCCATTGAATGAGCTTAATCAAACTGTTAGAAGTAGGTATCGATTTTCTTTTATATCTAAAGCTTATACGTATTAACATAGCATTTTATCAATTATTTTCTTTTAGTGCTACTTCTAATGTAGGACTCGGGTCTTTTTGTACACTCGAAAATGGTTTTAAAGAAATAAGCCTAACTCTAAGTTATTTCCCTGCACACGCTCTCTATTGACGCCTAAATTATTAGAGATCTCATTGTGTTTTTGTTACAAAATGTTACCCAATCAGCTATTAGTAGAACTCAAGTGTACTTATAACATCTGATGGTGGTGTATGGTTGTTTACTAAAATTCCACAAACGCCAAAACAATTTAACGCTAGAGCAAAATACTCAACAGATTCTACGTCTTCAGTACGTCCATACCAGGTCTTGAAGTTTTATTTATTTGTTCAATTATACAATAGTTTCGGTATCGTCATTTGATAATTATGTTGTATAATCCTCTCAAGTATACAATTAAACGGTGGGGCGTACTTCATCACTATCTTTATTAGTGATACATCATAAACCCATTTTTAGTTCCTGAAATGGACGTTTTGGTTTATAACAGTGGTCACTAAATGAACTTCGTTTGTTAGCTCGCTGGATCCAATATCGACGTCCATAGAACATGTTTTTGCTATCTGCAAGGGATAGCAAGATTATCTACGAATCAGTAACAAAAGATAATATTGAACATCAAAATAAATCTTTGGGAATTGATCAGGCTGGGCTTATATTAACCTTATTCTTATGGAACTTGTAGAAGTAGTAAAAAAAATGCTTTACCTTTATTTTACATAGTCTTGATTTTTGCCAGTCGCTACAAATTTGTCATAGTAAAATGAATTAGGTATATCATTCGCACCTATTCTGTCAGAAATGTTTTAATTTACTTTTAGTTCACAAAGTGAAAAGAATTCGCGAGTACTAAGAACTAAGTCCTAAAGGAAAGTGGTTTTATTTTTCGAGCACTGAGCACTGTTAATAGTAAACTGTTTGCGATTACTAAACACTCCGAAAAAGTGATTTAAATGTACTAGCACTAAGCTCTTTTAAAAAATTTAAATAATGCAATCCTGGAATTTTTAGAAATGTTCTCCGAAAGTGAGGTAAACAATTTCCATAGCGACATAAAATACGTTATAAAGGCAGCTCAAATATTTGGACTGTTCCCTGTTAGCAATGTAACTTCAGAAAAGCATGAAAGCTTAAAGTTTCAATGGAGATCGGCAGTTTCTATATACTGTGCTCTAATAATAATGGGAACGATATTTATGAACGTCTTATCACTTTACAGAATTTTTGTAAAAGGATTTCATCTTCATTTATTAGGTAAGTATATATTGCTCATAGCTATTAAGTAATTATCATTTAAAATAATATTTTTCCAGTAATTTACATCTAAGTTGCTGGTTCCCTGAATAACAAACAATCTCCCAGGAACTATAACACATACGAATATTAGTTTTAAAAAATATCGCAAAATAAGTTGACAACATTTTTGTTATTGAAAAATATAAATGAATACATGAGTGGGTATACGTGCTTGCAAAGTTAGAATAAATTTATTTAATAATCTAGTGAACAACAGATTGTTATGTCTGTCCATGCATAGACAATAACCATATATATGTGATCATTATATATTTTTCACTCTGTTAATCAATGTACAAGCATTAGTTTTGTATTTGACAATACTGTATGTCCCCCATTGAGTTTGCGATAAGTGTAATGTACTAAAAAAAAAAGTACCGCTTTCATTTTCTGCAGTCTCGATCTGCTTGACCTACAATAGAATTTTACCAAACTATAGTTCAAATGGGATCTGATTCAAAGAGTTCAAAGTTTTTCGGATTCTGAAAAAAGACCACAGAAAAGCTTTTCGAATGCAGCCAGTCCAAAACCTTCACACAGGCGATCCCGAAAGGCGTATCAATTTTTGTAATTGGTTTATAAATGCCATGGAACGAGATCCCGATTTCGGAAATAAAATTATTTGGACCGATAAAGCTACCTTTAACCATAATGGATCGGTTAATTTTAATAATTTAAGAATTTGGGCTCATCAGAATCGTCATATAATTCGCCCTAGGGCATTTCAACAGGAGTTTAATAGTAATGTATAGTGTGGTGTCATAAACGGGACTTTTTGTGGGCCCCACATTTTTCCTCCCCGTTTAAATGGACCATTATTTAATGATTTTTTAAATAACCATTTTTTTTCAATATGTCGAGGATATTCCTCTCAATTTAAGATATGAATTCCGGTTTCAAATGGACGGAGCTCCTGCACATTTTGCTGTTGAGAACCGTTTGTGGGTAAACAATAATTGTCCTCAACGGTGAATCGGTCGATTAGGTGCAAGAGCTTGGTCACCCCGTTCACCGGATTTAACTCCAGTTGATTTTTGTCTGGGGCTATTTAAAGTACAAAGTCTACGCAATCCCTGTAAACAAGAGAGAAGAGTTATTCCCTAATAAAGTTGAGATAAGATTTACTCAAAAACTGATAATTTTAGAGAAAAAACGTAAGAGACTTTTTTTGTGTAAAAAACTTGAAATTTTCAAGTTCTGCTCATAAATTAATTTAAAAGTGTCACACAATAAAGTTGGGGCTAAATTGTTTCACCCGCTCCTGAATGATTTTCGTACATAGTTTCATTTTGTCTTAAAAAGCATAAAAAGTTATATTCCTGTGTAAATTATCATTTGTTTATTTCTAGACATTTTGAAAATATTCATAAAAAACCATTTTCAGGAGAATTACTTGAACCCTGTATCTTGAAAACTAAGCACTTCCCGACCCATGTTAATAGCAACTTTTTTTCTTATTTTGAAAAGTTGTATTACTTAGTGAAGTTTGGCCTATGCAATTCGGTACACACCCTGTATATATATCTAGTCTGGGAATGCTTTTAATCCAAGATTTTACTCTATTTTTGGAGAAACTATAAGAATTTACTATTTTTATTTCAATTGACAATTTCTCATAAAATTTAGGCCCTATGTATGATGACATTTTTGTGCAGTTATTTTTTTAGGTACAGGTACTTGTATAAAACAATATCATAATCTTATTCGCCGTTATCAAAAAACCCACCAGCACCGAATTTCAAAAAGATAGTGTATGTGGTGTTCATGTAATAAGAAAATAAAATTTCACTTTTTAAAGGACCAATTATTAGAATCATAACTTTATTTTTTGTAGCAAGTAAGAGTCAATTAGGATGGAGGAAAACAAGCTTTCCATTTAGAATTAGTCACGTGACGTTAGTCACCTTTAATCAAACAATAATTGACATGGGAGGCAAAAAAGTTAAATATTATACAAATTTACTGAACTGTGAGTTTGTGGTTGGTTCCTTATGTAATATCTTTAAAATAATTGTTTTTAAGTAAACGCTGCTTTTAGATGTATCAAATTACTTTGCTTAAAATTCACTACAAATGTTTCGGCTTATTAGGCCTTTATCAAGAGAGTACAAAATGTATACACAATTTGATACATCTAAAAGCAGTGTTTACTTAAAAAGAATTATTTAAATGAATTTAATTCATCAACATTCAATACATAATAAGGGCTGCATTGATAACTAAATCACAGTTTGCTCAACATATCCTCCATCCATGTGAATACATTTTTCTATAACTTTTCTGTTGTGCCGCACGAATTTACGTAATACTGTAGGTGTTATTTGCAGGCAAGCTTCTCTTATTCTATCCCACAGTTGTTCTGCGTTTTGAAGTCTCTCTTTGTATTCAAAATTTTTAAAACGCCCCCAAAAGTAAAAGTCTCTTGGTGTTAGATCCGGAGACCGGGGTGGCCATTCTTTAGTTTTGTCAATGTTTAAATGACGTGCTACATTTCTGATACTGGCGTGAGAATCTTGCCTAAATGCTGCAATTATCAGTTCCTCATAGGGATATCTAACCTAGGTTTTCGAACGTTACCGGTATCGTTGAACAAATTATTAGTAATTGCTACTGTTTTAACGTGGATATTTGCCCGCTCCGGATGCCGTGCGTTAAAAATTCTTTTAGCCTCTGCGAATGATATATTTTCACCTACAATACGAATTATTTTCACTTTTTCACGAACTGTTAATCGTGCCATTATTAAATAATAAAAAAAATTACTTAAATTTGTGTAAATAAATAAAATGTCACCCAAATTTCAAAATAATTTGGAATTATCATTGCCAGCTTAAGTTTAAAAGGCAAATGTAGAAATTTAGTCCCACAAAAAATGTGCTTTGCTGTTATTTTTTTTTACAAACATAATGTAAAATGTGGGCCAAATTCTAACCCTATTAGTGGGATTCTAGAAAACAGAAGCAATTTGATATCGGTCAAATTTCGTAAAAGTTGCACATGTGTTATCATTAAAACTGAGAATGTTAAATTTGTTTAAAAGTGAAATTTTATTTACTTACTACATGACTACACCGCATACACTATCTTTTTGAAATTCGATACTGGTAGGTTTTCGATAACGATGAATAAAATTATGATATTGTTTTACAGTTAAAACTTTGCCTAATATCTTTTTTTGTAAAATTAGTTCGACTTTTCTTCATAACGACGAACGCTGCTGATGTATTTTTAAATATTTTACCGTGGCACAATCTCCTTATGGGTAAGCACCTGTCACCCAAATTTTAAGAAAATCGCATGGTTAATAAGGGAGCTATAATATGGGAGTCATGAAAAGTGAGATATAGTGAATATGTGTCAATTATGGTCACTTTGTAACCTTGCAACAAATTTTTTTTTTGGTAAATTAACCTCAGTTTGCGAGGAAGCATTATAAATTATCACTCATTTTTTTTTATTAACCAGAGCAAAGCCGGGCGAATTGGCTAGTCAGTGTAATAATTTTGTACTATATCTTGAAGTTTCTTTTAAAATAATATGTTTATTCTGAACAAAGACGATCAAAAATAGTTAACTACAGTAATGGCCGATGCATTAATTTATCCATTGAGTCCTTTTGATGTGTAGATGTTAGTTTCATTATCTAAAAACAGTTATATTAAATTTGGCTCAGTTTTACAATAATAATTATGTCTCTTTTTTATGACAAGTATCTAAAAGGATTATTTATCAATTTCATATATTTTATTTACACTCATTGTTGTTTTAGATAGCTATATCTTCAACTTAAACGCCCTCGGAGTTTTAATTGTATTTTTTAAACTGGCAATAAAATGGCCAGGACTCGTTGCAGAATGGAGCAGAAATGAATATACTCCTAGAAACTATAACAATTCTGAGAATATAAGAAGACGTTTCTTCATAATGTTAATTGTTGTCACAGTCGCCGCGACGAGTAAGTTAAATTTATATAATTATTTATAGGGTGAAAAATGTTAACCTCAAGCAATTACTTGAATTGTTTTTTTTTTTCAGTTGAACATACTTTGGCAATATTAAACACCCGCTCAAAAATCGACTGCAGCAGTAATTCATCAAATAAAACTTGTTTCGAATTGTATTCTAAAAGGGAATACCCATTTGTGTTCGACTATATACCATTTTCAGTACCATTGGCACTATGGGTAATGGTAAATAAATATTTATGTTATATTTTCGAATATTTTTTAAAATTAATTTCAAAATAACTTAATTCTAAGTAGACAACTAATCTCATCTAAATGGAGATAGATCAACACAGTTCCTAATATCTGTGGCATTCTTTTAATTTTCTTTCTGCGATCATAGGCACCCTTTTAAGCGATTTTTATAAGGGTCTCACCGTGTTTCCATATGAAAACTGTGCTAGCATCTTTGTTGACATTGGGGCCTTTATTATGTTGCTAGTTGTTGGAAATAATTTTGGGCTAATGTTCAAACCCCTGGCTTTTTTCCTTTTTGGAAAATAGGGGTTGCAACCCGTAACTTCAAAATCGTTTGTCTACCGAAACTATGATAGTTTCTTGAGTGAAACCAAAGCGACATGGAAGCTACTAATTAGAATTACATTACATATTTTTTCCATAATTTTCCAACCAACAATGAGGCAGTAAAAAAATGTTGAAAAATTAGAGGTAGTTCTTCGTGACTATTTCTCGAGGTATATCGACCATAAAAATTACGTATAATCAGTAAGTATTCGACTATAATGCAAAGCAATTGCATAGATGTGCGACATATTTGAAAGAATAAAAATTTTATGCTGGTAGGCACATACTGTATCCTGACCAATCAAATACAACTCATTAAAATTAAAATAAAAACAGCATTTATCATAAAATTCTAATAACTTTTATTTTTCTTGTAAAAATATTGAAATAATTCAATCTTCGTCACTATTGTCTTCTATAGTTGTAGTAACATTTGTAACATCAAATATATGTGTTAATATTTCAGCGGGCTTAATAATTTTTGATCGATAATGACCATGTGACAAATAATAAATTATCGATGGTACATGTGAGCAGTTGCTCAACTATAAGTTGTTACCTATAGTTCTATTTCCATTAGTACAATCACAGGTGTATGTCTTTATGCCCTTATAGTTGTTCATATTTGGTTCGTATTCGATAAAACATTGGTCTTGCTATTGATGTGCCGAGAACGAACTTTTATCCTTATTATATTGTCATCCTCTTTTAAGTACTCAATATTAATATCGTTGTTGTTGTCACTATCCAGCAGCTCAGCACGGTAACATATCGCTTGTGACATTTGATATATTCCTGTAAAGAGTATTTTAAGACCGTTTTCAGTTAATTCTGGAAAATATGTATGTCTGCTGACACCATAATTGATTATAAGAGAATGCGAAACAGAACAAAATACATTACAGGACCTAATTGAAGGGAAAAAAAATAATCGTCTCAAAAAATCTTTTACAACACTGTCTTCCACTTCCCTCATAGATTTTCCAGAGTTAACTGAAAACGATATTAAAATACTCTTTACAAGAACATATCAAATGTCAGAAGCGATATGTTAGTAATTAGTTAGAAGAGGAACATACGGTGAAAAACTCAAAAAAGGAAGGAAGGCAATAGATTCATTAGGATTACCGCGATGATGGCTTTTTGCTTGAGAGGAAATTGTACAGTACTATCAGTCAAAACCTCTTTGATTCTAAACTTTGGAAAAACCTAAGTTTGAAACTTATTACAATTTAAATTTGTATATCCTTTTTACTTTTGTGTAGAAAAATCATGCTTTGATTCGCAAATGTGTATAACAATTGAAAATTATTGTAAGAATGTACTAAAAATTTTTCTCTCAAATGTTCTTCCTAACAATATTTGTTTTTTTAGTTCGTTAACAGTTGTAACGTATTTGGATGGAATTTTATGGATACATTCATAATGATCATCAGTTTAGCATTGTCTCACAGATTTAAACAAGTTTATCTTCACACAAAAATGGGGATAATGAAAAATGTAAGTTATCAGACATAACCTACGAAGAATGCGTGACAAGTATTTTTTGCTGTAGATCTGAAAGATATACATTTTGCTCTGTATGGAACAGTCTTAATAAATCATTTACTTATGCAATGTAGGATATTATGTCGCCCAAATACACAATAACTTCTCAAGCATTATTCACAAATATTAAAAATCAAAAGATCTTCTGAATGAAAATTTTGCATGCCAGTCGGCTATGCGGTTCAAGACATCTTAAGTAACAATCAAACAAACACGTAGACTCACACTTTGTTTCATAAAAATATTAAATTCATTTACTGATTTTCTGAACACATTATGCCAATTTTAAGCTAGAATAAAAACTAATGTTTTGTAAAAAAATACGCGTCATCACAAATAGAGATTGAAAAAATCTCGAAACGGCTAGGTTTAAGTTTAATACATTTAGACCGCTGTCGTTATTGTTATATTCTCAAAGAAATAAAATAATATTTAAAAAATATACAACGTACCAGACTTGTTAAGGATTTTGAGAAATGGGGTTTATCTTTTTACGAAATGTTTTCCCAATGTTCGTTTAAAAGAAAATATTTAGTTGCAACTTATAACCACAAATAATTGTTCATCCGATTTTCTTAAATTTTGAGGTGAATTTTTAATTCTTTCTTTTATTCTTTCTACTTGTATGCCTTAATTAAGTTACAACAATTATATAACTTATTACAACCAACAAAATAAAAATATATTACTTTCATTAAAACTATATTTTCAGAATAATTCTATCGAATTTTGGGGAAAAATACGTGAGGACTACAGCAAACTTGCCATCTTGTCTAGGAGAATAAATAAGAAATTGTCCACTTTAATAATTCTTTCTTTTGCAACAAATTTATATACAATTATTTCCCAGTTGTATAAAAGCTTAACGTAAGTATGCTATTTTACCACATCATAATACTAATGTGCATTTTAACCATATTTAACATTTATATAACATATTTATTATAATAAGCACAACGGTAAAGATATTTTACTTTTCATAATAATAGAGTAATTGTAAAAAAATAATGTTAATTTATTTTTCTGCATCTAACATTTCAGAACAATTAAAGTAATTTTTGCTTTTAATTTGATCAGATATAACACGTGACTTTGAACACATTGGGTACGCCTATACTTCCACAAAACAATAATTTTCTATTTATTCGTGAAGAAATGTTTGTGTTGTAATGAAGTATACAATACTACAGGAATACTGTATACTTTCATTCCAGTTTAACTTATTTTAATTATGCATGGATCAAGTAGTTCAGTTTTAGATTAGTTCAATACCTGATTAGTTCTTTTTTTAACTTTTATTTCTGACTTCACCAGGCCGCAACTTGCGTGCCGTGTGCATTGCGTGCCGTGTGCAAACCACGTGACCGTGATTTTTGGGTGTAAAATAGCTAGCCAGAAACCAGTAAATTGAGAGCTTGGCTTTCACCTTTCTCGAGTGTATTGAACTGGGATAACCGGAAGATCAAGCTTCTCCGGCGCCGTGGCAGCCGCTGGCCAAGTAACTGTTAGGGAGGATTCGAGTGCGTTGAACTGGACCTCCTCTCAGATTGATTCGAGTGTATTGAACTGGATCTCTCCTGAAACAGATTTCTTTGTCGCGTCTGTTATGTCCTGGAACTTCGATTAGAGAATTGGGGTTACGCCGACGTACATAGAGGAAATATGTTACACTCTCTCTCTCTCTCTCTCTCTCTCTCTCTCTCTCTCTCCGATTACTATGATGTACTTATGTAATAACAAGATTGTCGCAAGCTAAGCCATAAAAGATACGGCCACACTGTACATATAATTATTAGGAGAATAAATGTCTTATTTTGGATCTGGATTTTAATTAATATTAACATTGAACCCTGGAATAATCTCCAAACCAGCTACCCGAGCAAAACAAGCATCACAGTGTCCATGTAATTCAGTCAATTGCAATAGCATTGTTCACCATGACACCTCTTAATCTTACTACAACATGCAGTATTATTCTCCGTAGGTGACTAAACAAGAAACGATATAATACTTAATTATTTTTTTATTATATATCAAAGCATCTTAAAGAATTAATCAATACTGTTGTTTTTAGCGATAAACTGACACTCATAGACAAATGTTACTTCTTTTGGTCTTTTGGATTGTTATTAATGAGAACCACATGTGTAGTATTGCATGGAGATATGGTTAACACACAGTCCAGAAAACCCCTAACTTATCTACTTTTAGTAAAAAATAGATCGTATAATGTGGAGGTATGAAACTTCTATAGTCACCTCATAAAATTAACATTTCATTGTTATAGGTCAAAAGGTTTATCTTGCATATCTACACTGAAGAAATATATTTAACTGGAAATGGTTATTTTGTAATTAACAAAGGATTAATCATTAATGTACGTAAATTTTTCTGCTGATAATATTTATTTTATACAGTGCATTCCCATGTAACTATCCATCAGATATCTGCTCAGAAATTCTGCCACGAGAAAAAAGTTATAAAGCAATCGGTTAGGCCGTAAACAATAGTTTTTAGAACCAAATACCCGACGTAATACGAATACGTAGTTAATGTAATTCTCTAATTCAAATGTAACAGATATTTTTGAAATTTAGCCCTCTTTAATAGTTTACATCACCCAAATTCGAATTTTTACCCGTTGATCATCTCCGCGTCTAAGTGTTCTTATCAAGTCATCGCATATGTCATACAGACATTGTGTGGCGTAACTTCTCATTTATTGAACTGAATCCATAATTCAAATGTGCTTTTAGAGGGCGGAATATTAAACATAATATTTTAGTCGCAAACTCCTCTATAAATCCTTATTTTACTATAAGGAACCTAACCAGACTGCAACCAACAGCGCAATTCAGCGCTCGGCGGGGCACATAGCCCGGAGAGTAGCTGTTGGTTGCAGTCTGGTTAGGTTCCTTATAGTAAAATAAGGATTTATAGAGGAGTTTGCGACTAAAAATATTATGTTTAATATTCCGCCCTCTAAAAGCACATTTGAACTATGCTAAGCCAAGTCAGGCTATTTATTTTTCGATTGCAACAGACACTGGACCGCTGGATGACGTCTGCTGGCTGTTTTACATGTCGCTATTGTAAAAATACCGGGATGTACTATAGTCAAAGGATTCTCATGTCGGTCGTCGCATACCTACCTTGCACTGACGAGAGCCAACAGCTCGAAACTGCAGTCTGCAAGTGGTGTGTGACGACTGGCAAGGGAGCTCCTTTAAGTAGGATCAGTCTTTCGGCTGGTGTTTGTTGCAATCGAAGCATTAGCGTTTTGATGGTAATATGCAATTATTACACTTAACGCGCCAGGCTTGTAACTTGTAATTCAGCGCTCGGCGGGGCACATAGCCCGGAGAGTAGCTGTTGGTTGCAGTCTGGTTAGGTTCCTTATAGTAAAATAAGAATTTATAGAGGAGTTTGCGACTAAAAATATTATGTTTGAATCCATAATTATCCATAGATCCAGAACAAACCCATTTTGTTATATATTATGTTCTATTATAAGTAAAATTTGCTTTATCATTATTTTTCAAATAACATGTTTTTCTTCAAACGTCTAAAAAACAATCCTTTTATGCCAAATATCGTGAGCTTAAAGTGACATTTCACCGGCCCTTCTGAGCAACAATAAAAATCTTACTACTGCTCACGAGTGACGCTAAAACTATTTGAAAAGAATTTATATATATATTTGACGTTTGTAGAAAAAATGGCGTATTATATAATAATAAAAAAATATATTTCCGGGAACTCTAAAAAAACATATTTAATATATTGTAATTGCATTTTATCTAGACAAAATTATGGGCCCACCATTTACAATTAATGTTATATTTATTGTCCCTAATTACGGAATCAAATGGTTTATAGTCTGTGAATATTTACTTGGTGCGCTGTAATGCCATAAACTTCACAATTGTGCCTCATTAAATTCTGTGGCTTTATAAGTGCACAATGAGAGTTTTGCTCAGTATTTATCTGATGTACTGATACATACAAGAACATTTTAAATTCGAGATGTAGGACACCGATGCTTTCAGCAAACATATGTTTTAAAAAAATAACCATTTTTGTGTCTTTAAACAAAACCTCAATTTCTTATCAGTTTTTGAATAAACCCGAATCAAAAGTGTACTTCGTAAGCATAATTTTTAATTGATAATGTGTATAATAGATCTGCCGCTTACATAAATGGGGCCAGTTTAATTAAAGATAAGTTGTATATTGAGCTTTTATATAGCACGTACCTAGTAAACTGAAAAGATAGATATAAAAATTTAAGAATAAAAGTGCAACATTATATTTTGCCGACAATACGCGCCAAGCAGTAAACAAATATACAGTGTGTCCCACATTATGTGTTACAGTTGATATTCTCTGTATTTTTTTTTAAATAATTCAGAATGGCCGACGTTTACACAATTTTAATTGACTATAAAAGGGGAGTAAAATTTTAAATATCACTTCCGGCTTACACGAAAATGACGTTATTTTTCCCAAATAATAAATTTAAAATCAAAAAATTTAATTTTTCAAAAACCCTATTATTATTAAATTGTTGAAACTTTTGAAATATTTGGGAGATTCGTTTGTTATAAACCAAACAATTTTATTAAATTCAAATAGTCAACAACACATCTTCTACAGTCAAACATAGGTAACATATAGTATGTTTAACCACTGCACTCGGGAAGATCTAGCCAGTTTTGTTTTCTATTTTCAGGTATTAAGCCATTAATACTTTTTATTAGAACTTTTTTCTATCATTAGGAATTCCACAAGGAGCCTCAAGAAAATTCACAGATGTTAACAAACCAAATTTGTTCATGGCATATTTACATAGAAAATCTAACTTTTTCATCTCGTCCTCCTTATTTTTTAATGAAATTTTATATTGAAGTATAAATTTGTCCCTTGCGGATTTTAATTGTGCAATCTCGGTTGTGGTATTTAAGTTTTTGATTCGGTGTCATATTTTTCCATAAGAAAAAATTCTGGTGCTGCATATTTTTTATTTCAACAGTAGATTTCTTGAAACTACGAACAGCGTCAATAAAATCTTCAAAATCATACACTTTTCCCTTTCTCTTCAGAGATAACTCTACCAGGTTCGAAATAATTCAGTACCAATTATCTCTTTGGCTGCAATATCATTGAAATTAACTATTCTAATAAGAAAACACCAATTTTTATTCTGATTAGAACAATTGTCTAGCCAGAATATGACAACGATATGCATCTCGTTGCCATAATAAGAAGGCATAAAAGTACTAATTAGATCTGCCAATCCATAAAACGGCAAAGGGGGATAATTGTGAGTTTTTTCCGATAGGTACAAAAGTCTCGTTATAAGTGGTTAAACGTTTGACGAAAATAACTTTTTTGTATGTGTCAATCCTGGGTATTATGATTATTTTCTGAAAATCAATAAAAACGCAAACAGTTTCATCATTAAAATCATTCTTCGCTTGATCCTGATAACATTTTCTGAATATATTAGCCTGATTGATATGCTTTTGCCATTTACATACAATTATTACTGACCTTGTCCTGCACCCAAGTGTCTTGTGGAAGAATCCTTTCAAAATTAAAATTTCTACAAAATAAGCTTAGAGAAGTTAGTAAGTATATCAGGTCGGTTTGGTTTAACACGTAGGAGTGGGGCCGGTCGGACAGGAAACCCGGGCCAGAATATTTCCCCAATCCGGCGCTGAACTCTATATATGTCATATTCTTATCACTTATCAATATGAAGACATACTTGTTTCAGTGTCTTCCTCTGGAATCCATTTCATGATGCTTGTCTAGAACCTTTGCTTTAAATTTTGATAATCACCGGATCCTCCACCATTATCTAGAAAACATCGTTTGATTTAGAAAAATGATTTTGATGCAACTAAAAATACTAAACGGATTTTGATGTTTACACCGTGTCAGGACAACTTTTTGCGACTAAATTTAAATTTGGTTTATTTTTTTAAAGTATTGCCTAATACCTATTGATGCCGTATATTTTTTGTCGTTTATAAATCACCCAATGCACCAGTTAATGATTATGAAGTACTATTGGATAGCCTGAATCCGGGTGATTCTCAACTTAACAGTAACGTATTGTTTTTGTTCCATGGTTATATTAATACAATTTAATAACTAACGCTAATGACATAACATTTTATGTGACAAAAATGTGAAGTTTTGCATGAAAATACTCCCTTGGCACATAAAGCTAAGCATCATCCTGCTTCTTTATTATTACTGGTTTAAATGAGTTGCGTTATAAGGACTTTTTAAACAGCATTTCTCATATAACATTCCAAAAGGCCAACATTCCAGCACCTTATAATTAATTGCGAGAGTGCCAGTTCCAGTTCTTTAACAAGGCTACTCGTCATTCTAATTAAGCAGGGCTTGAGCAGCTCAAGTGGAGAAACCGGAATTTCAGCTTGTCACGGGAAAAATAGACTTCACAAATACAGCAGCAAAGGGTATAGTTTCCGATAATAAAATATTTACTGAAGTAAGAATCTACACTATTTAACTACTAATTCTCAAAACCACAATACATATCTATTAACACGAGTCTAACATCAAAAGCAAAAGCTACTACGAATTGGGGGCGACAGTTAGGAAGGTGGAACCTCAATAAAACGATAAATTATCAGGCATGAGTTAACGTACCAATACCAGTAAAATGAAGCAAAACCTTATGGTTACAATTATGTTTTCTTTCACACAGAACACTATACACGTGGTTATAGTTTTCATGGGAATATTTTTGTGAATAAGCACCCCGCCCCCCTTTATACTATTGTTTGCTTTGCATATTATTGAGTAGATATTTGAACACACTGAGGTGTATAATTTCTTGTAAGTCTTCATCTAACTATTTAATTATTTGTTTCAGATGGCCACTACAGTTTGTACATATGTTCTTTTTATGCTACAATCACAAATAACTGTAAATTTTTGAACGATACATCAACAATTTTTCAGAGACTATAAATTTTACAAATACTCTCTTCGTATGGTTTGTCATCCAGAATTGCACTCCACTAATGATCTCAAATAAAGTATACACAGCGAATTCTCCTACGTTTCTTAATCTACTAATTCTGGAAACGAATTATAATAGTATCCATTAGTAGAAAAGCATAAATTTATCTTCATCAATAGCTTTAGTAATATTTAAAATCACTATATACTATTTAAATATTTGAAAAGCGTTGGTATTTCAGCACTGAATGAAGAACTTATGTATTATATTGACATATATTTATTATCAATAAAAATATAAAGAAAAATGCGTTTTATTCTAGATTAAGCAATAATTTTGAAATTACGTTTAATAACTAACCCTAAAGTGTAATATTGCCAATACAAATATGGTTTATATTTCTTTCCTTCATATTTTATTACATGAATTAATTATTGAACCAACATCTATTTTAATAGAAATAAAATAATTTAGTTAAACTCCCTCTCTAAAGGAATTGAAAACATTTTGTAGAAGAATGGGATTGCTGTTGATTCCTTCGATTTTCTCTGTAACTTTGACTTGAGTATTGTGACGTGGCCAACCAATGTGCAAATCAAAATGTTTAAACCATCGAGAAATCTGATAGTTTACTGATTTCCCACTAGAGGTACTAGAGAAGCAAACGCAGGCAAAATTAATCGATTTGGTTGGCTTTGTTGCCTGTGTTGGCAGGTTTCTATGGTACTGCCAATTTCTTTTCTTTACCTTAAGTCTTAGTTAGATGGTAAGAGGGTTTGATTGTGCCTATGCTCATCTTAAAAATCTGCATTATCTGTTAAATAATTCAATTTAGGACCTAAATATGCCTGAAGAATAATATCAAACAATTTTCAAAGTTAACTACGTTATTTTCTTCTTCCTCTGAGGTATTAAGAAGAAATACCGAATATGTTAAAAATTAAGGATTTGAGTATCCTTTTTTATTTCAACTATCATGTGCAAATAAAACAACCTTGATGCAGATTATTATCCTGTAATGAGAAGTGCTTCTATTACTAACCTTGCCAGTGATAATTTTTTGTATTAACTTCAATTTTTAAGTACATTTTTTTCCAAAAATTTACGGAGAAATACTGTAATCTCCGCCATCCATCTAGTTCAAAAATAGCATCGTTTGGCACTAGCGTAAGTCTAATGTAAAATGGAAACAATTAATATTTGCCTCTTTCACCGTATACGATAAAAATCATTTCTTTTCGGGAACCGGATAATTTAAATAAATCGATATAGATCGATATAAATAGAAAATATATTGATTCTAAGTATTTACTTAGAATCGATTTATAATGTTTCTAAAGCAGTTACTTGTGACATACAAATTAAAACTCTACCCCCTCAGAGAATAGAAGTAGCTTGCTGAATACGAAAAGGGTCTGATCATCTACTGGCGGAAATTTACACAGCAGTCCGTGTTGAGAAAACCTTTGTTTAGCTTATTTATTGGATAGTCGTAGTAGATATATGTGTACACGTGTATTTTGCCTATACTTAAAATTATAATAAACTGCGTTCATAAGTTAATTTGCCGTTGCTATGCTTAATAATTTATAAATCCTCAACAACATATTTTGGGGAAAAATTACTTATTGGGGGCGCTGGCTTTAAATGGGCCACTCCAATAGAGACAAACCAAAAGATTCATTTTAAAATTAATTTCTTTATGTTTTTAGTCAAACCGAGTTATTATTCGAAAAAACTACTCATTGGGGACGCTGCCTTTAAGCGGGCCACTCCGATAGAAACGAAATGAAATTTTCATTTAATAACGATATTAATTGACCTAATAAGAGAGAAATTAACTTTCGCCTGTAAATAATTTAGAGTAATTTATGCGTCAGTTGATCTGTCCGTAAAATCGAATAGCATTTGTTTTAAACTGGGATCATTTTCTACACCGTGTAACTTAGAAGTTTAGTTTAATTTTATTATTTATTATTGTTATATAATATAAATATAATTTTACCAGATAATGATGTCTGTATTGAGCATCTATGGTTGACAGCTCGCATAAATGTTATGAAAGTACCGTCCACCAGATTGCTCCTATAACAATATACAAATTATAGAAAATCATCCGGCAGGTTTAGTCGTAAGTAGTGACGATCTTAATGTAAATATCCTAAACAAAAATACACCTGAAAGTATTTTTTTAGATAACTTGATCAAGGCATGCAACTTAACTAAGTTAATTAATAAACCAACCTGTATTATTTTAATTCTAGTACATTAATAGATTTAATTTTTACAAATAATATTAATATTAGGATTAAATCTGATATAATCGACACGGCTCAGTTCTCGCACAATCTGGTCTACTGTGCAGTTGACATACCTATAATAAAAAAGTACACCGCGATATATATATCGAAGGGATATAAAAAATATAAATTTCAATAGGCTTGAATTAGATGCTAGAAAACAGAGTGAAATCAAATTTTTATATTAAACAATTTGAATGAAAAGGTGGAAACTTTCAATAATCTAATAATTAATTTATTTGATTGTACATGCACCTATTCAAAAAATAAAAATATCAAAAAATCGTTGTCCGTGGATAACTGCCAACATCAGACTTATGATGAGAATTCGGGATAAAGCCTTATCTAAATATCGTGCATCTCTAAAAAATATAGACATAACCCAACAGCAGACAGAAATATAGTGGAACTATTATAAAGACTGCAGGAACTATGTCACTGCTGCTATTCGCAGGGAAAAAAGGCCTATATAGAACACATATTAAATATAAATAGTAAAAACTCTAAAGCTTTGTGGCAACCCGTAAATAAACTAAATATTTAAACATAATATTTTTAGTCGCAAACTCCTCTATAAATCCTTATTTTACTATAAGGAAAGTAACCAGACTGCAACCAAAGTGACAAATCTGGCGCGTTAAGTGTAATAATTGCATATTACCATCAAAACGCTAATGCTTCGATTGCAACAAACACCAGCTGAGAGACTGATCCTACTTAAAGGAGCTCCCTTGCCAGTCGTCACACACCACTTGCAGACTGCAGTTTCGAGTTGTTGGCTCTCGTCAGTGCAAGGTAGGTATGCGACGACCGACATGAGAATCCTTTGACTATAGTACATCCCGGTATTTTTACAATAGCGACATGTAAAACAGCCAGCAGGCGCCATCTAGCGGTCCAGTGTCCGTTGCAATCGAAAAATAAATAGCCTGACTTGGCTTAGCATAGTTCAAATGTGCAGAGGGCGGAATATTAAACATAATATTTTTAGTCGCAAACTGGACCGCTAGATGGCGCCTGCTGGCTGTTTTACATGTCGCTATTGTAAAAATACCGGGATGTACTATAGTCAAAGGATTCTCATGTCGGTCGTCGCATACCTACCTTGCACTGACGAGAGCCAACAGCTCGAAACTGCAGTCTGCAAGTGGTGTGTGACGACTGGCAAGGGAGCTCCTTTAAGTAGGATCAGTCTTTCGGCTGGTGTTAGTTGCAATCGGAGCATTAGCGTTTTGATGGTAATATGCAATTATTACACTTAACGCGCCAGATTTGTAACTTTGGTTGCAGTCTGGTTACTTTCCTTATAGTAAAATAAGGATTTATAGAGGAGTTTGCGACTAAAAATATTATGTTTAATATTCCGCCCTCTAAAAGCACATTTGAACTAAACTAAATATTTGTTCAAAAAACAGAAACTCATTAATTCCAGATGATATCTCAAATCCTAATGAAATAAATGATTTATATATAAATCCAGTACGCTTGTTAAAAGCTTACTGTTAACCAGTTTAAAAATTCGAAATTTCACAAATTGCAGAATGGAGACATTTTAAATTTACTCGTGCCAGTACCACTGAAATTTCGATATGCGATGTAAAGCAACGTAAGGCGCGGTTAGTAGTTGGATGGGTGACCGTTCCAACGAAGACCGCATCCTTGCCTCACACATCTTCCAGTGGCTTGTATATCAGTGTATGCGCGGAAGCTATACAACCTTAGGCGAGGGTTGTATAAGGGATATACCATCCTTCGGAGGGGATGTAACGCCGTCGGTCGGATGTAACGCCGTCGGTCCCTTGTCTATTAAATGTTAAGCAAGTAAAAGTTCCCTACTCTTCTTAAGGGAAGAGGTTCGGCAAAATTCCTGGTTGGGAGTAGCTCGTCTACAGGCGTCGGTGTTAGGCCTCAGTAGCGGAAATAGGCCGACGTTAAATAAATGTATATAAAAAAAAATAATAAACAATGTAAAAATCTTGGTCTCACAATTGACCAAAATTTAAATTTCACTAGACATGTAAAATGTCAAATTAAATTCAAGTCTTACAAAATACATGCATGCAATATTCAGCTAAAGTTAAACGTAGAGATTATATCACGCCTTATTTTGAATACCATGGATGGATTAAAATGAATGTCCATCGAAATATTCACTACCTGTGTTTACTACATAAAGTTTTGCAAACAAATCGACAATTGTATTTAAAAAATAAGCTAGTATTTAAAGGTGAAATTCAGAAAATATCCATGCGAAACCCAAACTTGTTGCACGTACCTAGACACTCCACTGCATATTTCAAAGGTTCATTTTGTTATCAAGCTACCACTCTCTATAATATGCTACCACAATACATTAGAAATATTAGTAGGCAATCTATCTTTAAAAAAAAAGTAAAAACCTCCTTGGTCGAGTAAATTAAATTAATTATTTTAATCCAATTTCTTATTTCGAAATAATTTTCTGATTGATTTTATTTATATCGTAATCTGTTTGTATACCAGCATATACATGTATATCTATAGCTTAGGTCCCTCGGACGCTTCATTTTTGTTACTAATAGTTTGTTTATTTGTTAAATGTATGTTTAATTATGGAACTTATTGTGATTTTATTGTATTCAAATTAAGAGTTGGGCATAAACAACCTTGGGCTGAGCCCCGCGAAATAAATACTTTTTGAAATTGAATTTACTTATTTAGTTTGATCTTAATTTATTTATTTCAATACTATTTGATTCATTTACTCTATTAAATATATTTTTCTTGAAGAATTTTTAATATAATTTATTGATTCGTACATATAGCTTGAAATATATGTTAACTTGTTAATTTTACCATCTGTTTTATTCTGAACCTTCCACAATAATCCTTCAGGATTAAATTTAGCAATTATCGTAAAAATGTTACAGGAAATACAACTGCCCATTCCTGGAGATAGACAGCCAAAATTCGACATTTGATAATTAATCGTCTGCAATGACAATGCCTTGTATCCTGTTATATTGCTAATAGGAAAAAGTGTGTTTCTGCACTTAAATTCAGAAACTAGCACTCGCAGCAAAACCCTCTTGCATTTTTCCCTAATGGTAATTTGTAACACCGACGTAGCAGCGTTACATCATCATCTTAGAAAATACCCTGTATATATTTACCATAATCATAAAGTAATATTGAATACGTCTTTTATACGATGTGAAATTAAAGAGTCGATACTCATCAAATTACATAAACAAACATAGATATTATTGAATGTCAACGCAAATATGATCAAATTCAGTACTGCTTATGTAAATATTCAATTTCTAAAAATGTTTACTACTAAAGTATATTACAACGCCGATTTTTTATAAGGTAAACAAACACTACGAGAAAAACTGTTGGAAGAACAATTTTCCGCGTAGTGGATGTTTACGAAACAGCATTCAGTAAATTATACTATAGCTCAAATAAGAGCTTTGGCGATGAAAATGATTAAAAAAACGAAATCTGAGGTTTCCATGACTTTAGATCCTGATAAAGCCATAGCTTTTCACCATAAAGGATTTCATGAAAATATTCGATTTGTCATCATTATGGCTCAATTCTTCGGGGTTATGCCATTACATGATATAAGAAAAAATATTTACGAAATTAAATTTAAATGGAAGAGTTTCAGACTCTTTTATTCTATTTTTAACACAATTGCTACGTTAGTGAGTGGACTTTTTTGGATCATCAAATTTGCCTGGCACGGCCTCATTGTTGACAAAACAGGTAAGTTTTGAGTTACTAACAGCACATTTAGTTTTTTATTTAATAACAACATTAATAGTGAAAAGCAACATGGTTTCAGTCCAATAAAAATACTACAGCAGCTGTAAATGATTTTCTCACAGGTATTGTAATGGCACTTGACATGGGCAAGTACCCTGCTGGTATCTTCTGTAATCTCCAGGACATTCGACTGTGTCGACCACAAAATATCATTGCAAAAAATGCATGTTTATGGCATTCGAGGTGTTGCTCTTGATACCAGTTTGTCCAGATATGCCTTAATGAAGTAGACTCTAACCACTGTGAGGATAAGTTGAGGGTACCACAGGGCTCAATTTTGGACCCTAGGTTATTTTTACTTTTTGTAAACGAGCTTCCTCAAGTGCTGTGGCAGTATAAGGTGACCATGTATGCTGATGTCAATACTTTTTACTTGCGGATAAGAAATTAAAAATCTAGAAACAAGAGTCAACAAGGCACTTATGGATATAAACAGTGCATACAATAACCTTAAACTCTATTTGAACGTCAGTAAATCAAATTATATTCTATTTTATAATCGACAAGCAAAAACTCCAAATATTAATATAGATAGTAATCTTACTGGATTTTCGCATGTCAAATATTTGGGAATAATACTGGATGAACACTTAAATCGGGAATTACATTGCACAAATTTAATCTCGAAATTAAATACTTATTGCTGCCTATTAAGAAACCTGAAACAAGTCCTAAGTGTACAACAATTGATCTCGTTCCATTACGCTCATGTTCAATCTAGGATTCGATATGCAATACAAATATGGGTCTGATCAGATGCCTGGTGTTCCAAGTACACACTCTTGTAAACCTCTCTTCAGTAAATACAGAATTTTGTCCCTATATTATGTGCAAATTTTTTAACTCTCTACTTTCACATTTAAAAATAAAAAAAATAAAAAATAAAATAACACCACAGAGATTAGACAACCCCCAATTCCAGAAGCCAGGGCTTGTGCGGAAGGGGGTTACACATTGAAAAAACGCGGACATACAACCATTTCCTCCGACAGTGCCAGTACCGGAGCCAGGATTCGAACCCGGTGGTGCGATGTCCGTGTGAGATTAATCGCGATTGCCACCTCGCGCCTTAACCCACTCGGCTATCGACCAGGATAAGCACAAACTATGTAAAAATCAAAACATGCACCATTATAATACTCGAAATGGTATAAATTCTTTAACAAATATCAATAGACTCAACGTTGGAAAAAATGTATCTGTAAATTTGGGACCAAAAATCTTTAATCATTTACCAAGACATTTGAAAGAACATAATTCTTTATCAATTTTTCAACATAATGTAAAAAACTATTTATTTCCGCATTGTTTCTAGTTTTTGAAAGTGAAAGTGACATATCCTAAGCGAGGTACAACCCCCTTATTTACCTATTTGTTGTGTATACTTGTTACCTATATTATTGTAAAGATAATAACGTTGGATAATAATGATTTTATTTATTTATTTATTATTTTACCATAATTGATGTACTTGAATGAATATATCTAATGCTATTAAACTATTTGTAAAATTTAAAAATAACGACGCTAGAAATTTATACAAAAATAGCTGATGCATAACTTTTATTTTCTGATCTACAGATAAAGTATTGAAATATATATATTTTAGATTATGAAGAAAATGATGATCTTGAAGGTAGAAAATAGCTTATACATCCGAATCACATTCCGACTGTCTACCAGTCTGTCAGTCTTTCAGTCTGTTAGTCTCTCAGTCTTAGTCTCTCTCATCTCGCGATGAGTTCAATTTGAACTTGGTGCACCCTGTTTTCACTAACGAGGCTCTAACGACCTAGTAAGGGCGGAATAACCCTTACCTTTTGCCGTGAGCACATCCACCTTCTCACGAAGAGTGCGGTAAAAATAACCCACCGCACACAAAGGTTGCTTTTGGAATCGTTTGGTTACCCCATCGTCGCAGTCTCCTTCTGTGCCATGGGACCACACCACTCGCCTTCCGCAACCGAGCTGGTCAGTTGCATACCTGCTCCAGCTAAAACTTCAAATGCAGCTTCGTTTTCAGTCGATTAAGGCTTTAAAAAAATGATGGAGCGTTCAAGTGGGACAAAATCATCCGGAGGTAAAATACCCTCCCGATCGGATCTCCGGGGGAGGGTGCCCACAGGGACACCTCATCGAATGTCGAAAAAACACCGACAAGTTAAATCCAACAAAACTAATTCTTTCATCTACGGCGCTTGGAATGTTCGTACTTTGAACGACAGCACTCGCACCGATCGGCCTGAAAGAAGAACTGCTCTAATAGATAGAGAACTTCACCGACTCAATGTTGACGTTGCAGCTCTCAGCGAAACTCGATTTTTGGAGGAAGGCTCTCTCACAGAAAAGTACTACACCTTCTATTGGAAAGGTCTTCCCACCAATTTAAGAAGACAATATGGAGTAAGATTTGCCGTTCGGAATCAACTTGTATCCAACTTAACACAAGTACCACAAGGCCTATCCGAGCGTCTAATGCTGCTACGCTATGAGCTATCAGATGGCAACGCGGTAAATCTAATAAGCGCCTACGCTCCCACTCTGGATGCAAGTCACGAAACCAAGGAAAGCTTCTATCAACAACTGGAAGAAACCCTCTGTAGAATACCTAAAACGAAACGACTCGTTATTCTTGGCGATTTTAACGCTAGAGTAGGGAGAGATGCAGACACCTGGCCAGGCATCATAGGCAAGAACGGTTTGGGCAACATGAACGCTAACGGTCAACTACTCCTAACTAAATGCGCTGAACATGATCTAGTTATAACAAACACCATTTTCCGACAAAAGGATAAATTTAAAGGCACCTGGCGTCACCCCAGATCAGGTCACTGGCATCTACTGGACTATGTTATCGTACGTAGGAAGCATCTCAAGGACGTCCAAATTACAAAGGCGCGCATTGATAGCGAATGTTGGACCGATCATCGTCCTGTTGTCTCTAAAATGAAAATTGTTATGAGACCCAAACACCGTAGAACTCAAGTAAAACGTAGACTCCGTCTCTGTATTAGTAAATTGCGTGACGAACAAACCGTCGAACAGCTAAAGCAAAAAGTTCAAGAGAATTTGAGTGCACTAGAAGAAACCAATTCTGTAGATGTCGCTGCTACCTGGACACAAATTAAAGACAGTTTAAAAAGTGCGAGTGAGGAAATTCTTGGCACTGCAGCAAGTAAAAAACAGGAGGACTGGTTCAATGATAATGAAGCTCTTATACAAGAACTTCTTAACCGCAAACATACTGCCTTCCAAAACGCTATCAACCACCCCAATGACCCATCAAAACCAGAAGCTTTTACCCAATCTAAGTATGAAACGCAACGCGAAATCAGAAGAATAAAGAAGGAGTGGTGGGCAAGCAAGGCCAGAGAAATTCAAGGGTACGCCGATTCACACGACTACAGGAATTTCTTTCAAGGAGTAAAAGCAGTGTACGGCCCCAGTCGGAAAAATATGTGCCCTATTAAAGATTTAAATGGAAATCTCCTCAAAGAAGACCAGGAAATAAGAGCCCGATGGAAAGAACACTACTCTAACATTCTTAACCAGCAAAGTCAAGCCGATCACGATATTATAAATCTTATCCCTCAATATGACACCTTCGAAGACTTAGATAAACCACTAACAACGGAAGAGATCTTAACCGCCATTGGGCAGCTAAAAAATAACAAATCTCCCGGCGACGACTCACTCCCAGCTGAGATCTTTAAAGCTGTGTCGTCAGAGCTCATACCCTACCTCAAAAAACTGTTTGATGTCGTGTGGGAAAGTGGTCAAGCTCCGCAGGAGTTTCGTGATACACTTTTAATCAACCTCTTCAAAAACAAAGGGAGCGCTGCGGACTGTGGAAATTACAGGGGTATAGCTCTCCTGGCTGTTGGAGGGAAGATACTCACTAAAGCGATGGCAAATAGGCTAACACCTGTTATGGAAAAGTTACTTCCTGAAACACAGAGTGGCTTTAGACCAAACCGAGGCACATCGGATTTAATCTTCACACTTAAACAGCTTCAAGAAAAAGCACTCGAACATCAAGGAGAAATTCACATGGCCTTCATTGATTTAACCAAGGCGTTTGACTCGGTGGACAGGGAAGTGCTCTGGAAAATTATGTTCCGCTTAGGTATCCCTAGAAAATTTGTGGAAGTATGTCGCAGTCTACATACAAACACCAACGCCCAGGTTATGTATAATAATGAGGCAACCGAACCTTTCCAAACCCTCACTGGAGTTAGGCAGGGATGTGTCCTGGCACCCCTACTCTTTAATTTGTTTACCACTGCTCTAACAATTATTGTTGACAACAAACTGACAGTCAGAGGAATAGGTCTCAGATACCGTTTTGATGGCGGCCTCTTTAACATAGGGCGCTTTAGAGCTTTCACGAAGACACGCACACGATTCATTTGTGATCTCCAGTATGCGGATGACTGTGCACTTTTAGCCTCTACGCCGGAAGAGCTTCAAGAACTTTTAGATGTGTATGCCCAGAGCTATGATTCCTTGGGACTTAAAATCAACATTGGAAAGACTAAGATTATGTCAACTCCTCATCAAGTGAACCAAATAGACATTACACTTAACGGAAATTCTCTTGAAGTGGTGGATCAGTTCAATTACTTAGGCAACGTTGTTAATGACAAAGCAAACATGGACAGCGAGATTCGCAATAGAATTAACGCTGCATCTAGAGCACTCTGGGGACTTAGAGAGAGAGTATTTGACAACCACGACCTTGCTTTGTCAACGAAAATGGCTGTCTACAGAGCAGTTGTCATTCCAACACTGCTATATGGATGTGAAAGCTGGGTCACTTACCGTCGTCATGTGAAAGAATTAGAACGTTTTCAGCAAAGACACCTCAGAAGTATGATGAAAATCCGTTGGTTCCATCACATATCAAACGTGGAAGTACTCAGGAGAGCAAACAGCCTTCCAATTGAGGTGCTTATTTCAAGAGCACGCCTAAGATGGGCAGGTCACGTTCATCGTATGCATGATAACCGCCTTCCTAAATGCACACTTTATGGTGAATTGCTAAACGGTAGAAGAAGGCGTGGCGGTCAACGAAAGAGGTTCAAAGACGGTCTCCATGAAAATCTAAAATCCTGCGGTATTGCAGACGAGCAATGGGAACAACTTGCAGCGGACAGAACCGAATGGCGAGGGGTTGTGGCCAGCTATCAAGGAAATGTTGCTGCAAGAAGGCCGAATCCAAGACCTAACCAGGTCTATGTTTGTCCTGACTGCGGTCGACATGTGCTCTCCCGAATTGGCCTCTATAGCCATAGTCGTGTGCACCGTAGATGAATGGGAATTACAATAGACTACACCTTTTACTTGTTTTTATTGTACACAATTTATCGACTGTAACATTTTTATACTCGGACTCGAGTAACGGCTAATAATAGTCTCTCAGTATGTCAGTCGACCAGTCTGTCTGAGGGTGATATATTTTTCTCGAAAACACCTCAAAGTGAAAATCTGAAATTTTAGTCCTGGGAGGTCCTAGGTAGAACGCTAATAAATATTGGTGATATTGGTGGCAGCTCTAGACATGGACGAAAAGCAATATTTTATCAAATCTAAAAATATTCCAAGGAAAAATTGTTTAGGATGTAAAATTGTATCCAAATAGTCCTTTGCAAATTTTTTATTAGGGAGCTCCAGGTAAAGTCAGCTGACCTTTGTCGTCACTGCAACATGGCAGAACGGCGCGTGCTGCACTTGGCAAAGAAATCTTAAAAAATTGATTTAAAAAAATTAAGCATCGTAGAGCGCATTTCCCCTATCAAAGTTGTAGAGAATTTCTTGCTTTACAACGTGATATATATATTTTTAAATACTGTAACTTCATGCTGACGTCATTATGGCATACGTAATGATTTGATTTCGCATTCTAAATATTACAATTGGGGATGAATTTTCTACAATTTTATTAATTTCATGGTAAATTTATATACAGAATGTGCGTAATAGCGCCCCACTAATTTAAATTAAAAATTAACTATATTACTACTACTATATTATTTTAAGCATTAACAACTTCCTGGTGAACTTCCAAGGCCTACCATGATTCTAATGCCAAAAGTGAAGAAGCATTTTTTTATCGAAACATTTTATAAGAAAAAGTTATTCAGACGCGTCCAAATCCCAAATTTCATCAAAATTTGAGAAAATTTAAGTTTCCGTGCAAGTAAAAATAAAGAAAAAATTGGAAAATCAGTTTATTACTATAACGTTCAACTTAAAATACAGTTTTCAATCCATCTCCTTAAATTCAGTCTTACGTTTCACAGTTGTTGCAGAGTCACTTCTTCACAGACCTCTCTTATTCTCTAGCACAACTTTTCCCTGTTTGTTGGTGTCATAAATTTTTTCCTTTAACTGTTCTCTGCAAAAAGAAATCTAAGGGTGTGATGTCTGGAAACCTGGGAGTCCACTCAATGAGCCTTACGAATAAAAATCAAGTAATTGCTTATTAGCAAAAACAAAACCTGAAAAAGCAAATGCTTTAAGAGAAAGCAATTGCTCAACTTTTATAAAAATAAAAATCTTAAGCATTTGCTAGCTTCGTTATCGTTTAATCAATTGCTAGTGTTGACACGAACATAACTGATGGTCATTTTTTGACGTTACCAAATTGGTGTAGGTCAGAATTTTGTACGATTTTATAATTTAATTTAAAATGTCTTATACTAGTGATCAATGTAGTAGTCAAGGTGAAGAGGAAGTGGATAAATAAAGTATTTTTATTAAGAAATAAAAAAAAAAGAAAATTGTTTTTAATAAATCACAATTACATACCTCAAATTAAAAAAGAAAAAGAAAGAGCCTTGGATGTTATAACTCAGCATTACAAAGAAATTTTTAATATAACCTCGACGAATATTTTCAAATCACCTTCTGAATTACATGCACTCATATTTATATTATATCGATTACATATTATTACATATTATTGCACATACATTGTTGTTATATATCGAGATTATTATAGAATCACAAGGTACAATAACTTTAACAAATCGCAAAAATAACAAAGACACAACTAACCAATGCGATTCTTTATCTTTTTTAGATCAGGTCACAATTTAAATTTAGTATCTAATAGTCCAAAAAAAATCTGAAAATATTGTAAGAAATCAAAAATTTGTTAATCAGGCACATGAAGATGAATTCATTCTGTTACATTTCAATGTACAATGTATTACAAACAAAATACCAATGTTAGATGCATTTTTTGAAGAGTGCAAACCATTAATACTATGTCTTTCTGAGACCTGGCTGACACCCATAAATTTAAATGTATTTAATTTACAAAATTATAGGATGATCTCTTCTTTCTGCAGGAAAACTCATGTACATGGGGGTACTGCAATATTTGCTAACAAAATCATATTGCAAGTTTGCAAACCCATTAATTATTTAAACAACTTATCAGTAGAATTGTCGTTCGAATGTTCGGCGGTTTGTTTGGATAAAAATAGCTGTATAATTGTCATATATAAATCGCCAGCCCTAGGTGTCTTTGATATTTTTATTGAACAGTTCACAAAACTATTACAACTTGTTTCTAGAAAATACCGTGATATTTATATATGTGGTGATTTTAATGTAGATAAACTAAAAGACAGTACAGAAAACCATATTCTGCACGATTTACTACGTAGTTATGGTTTGAACTCATTAATTCATGAACCAACAAGAGTTCACTGTGGTGTATCGGGAGTTTCTCGGACAGCAATTGACTATGTCATAACTAATAAAAATAATGCTAGGGTTTCACTGATAGATCCAGGAATATCAGATCATTCAGCACAAATTTTGCAATGTCCCTCAATAACAAGTAATACAAATACTATCCAAAGCGAGAGATCAACTAACACTCGTAGAATTCTTAATGACAACGCAATAAGAAATTTCAAGTTCTATTTTAAAAATGTACCAGAATTATTAGCTCACTCATATAATGTAAATGATATTGACGACTATTTTGAATTATTCTGGGCCGAGTTTATTCACTGTTTTGAACTCTCGTTTCCTAAAATTTGTATCAAAGCGACAACAAAACCGAGTAGAACACAACACAAAATTAAATTCTCTCCTGAACTTCAAGCTGAATCGCAAAATGTTAAAGAACTAAACAGATTAAAAAAATACATACACGATGACAATTTAAATAAACAATATAAAATTAAGAAAAACCAGTACAATAAAAACATCATAAAAGAAAGACAACTACACAATAAAAAAATAATTGAAAACTCCCACAACAAGACTAAAACAACGTGGGAAATAATTAACTCAAATTTGGGCAGAATTAAAGCGCACGATAATATTACATTAAATCATGAAGATCACACTATAACAGATGCTAGTAAGGTGTCCAGTATTTTTGCTGAACATTATGCTACTTCGATAGAGAAAAAACTATCTGAACATTTTAACGTAAGGTCTGAGGAATGCACGCACTCAGATATTAATAGTCCTACAATGTTCTTCGCTCCAGTCACACCAGAGGAAATCAGCGATATAATAATAGGACTTCCCAACAAGAAATCCACAGGAGAGGATGAGGTACCTATAAAGTTAATTAAGGAATGTAGATATGAATTTTCAATTTGCTTTGCTAATATTATAAATAAATCAATATCTTTAGGTAAATTTCCAGAAAAACTAAAAACAGCTCTTATAATTCCTGTTTTCAAAAGAGGAGATAAATGTGATAAAAAAAATTACAGGCCCATTTCCCTGCTCAGTATATTTTCAAAAATCATAGAAAAAATCGTGGCTCTTAGACTTACGGATTTTCTAAACAATAATAATTTATTAACACCATCACAACACGGATTCAGAAATAAATTCTCCACAGAAACAGCTGCAACTGAATTAATTCAAAATATTCACAATGAGATAGATGCAAAAAATTACGTTATGGGGGTGTTTTTTGATCTCTCGAACGCTTTTGACACTCTAGATATAGCTTTTGTTAGCGAAAAACTTTTTAATTTGGGCATACGTGGCATCCTAAATGATTGGATAGTATCTTATCTAACAAATAGAAAGCTTTGTGTTAAAATTGATAAAGAAACGTCTGAGAAATATGACTTAAACATAGGAACCCCACAAGGCAGTATACTTGGTCCTCTATTATTCCTGGTGTTTGTCAATGACCTACCACAGCATTTTAAGTCTGTAAGAGTTTATATGTATGCAGATGATACAACATTTATAATATCCGCAATAGAGTTGACAGAATTAAGAGATAAAGTCAATGGTATTTTACAACTATTTGACAATTGGTGTTACAAAAATCGCCTCATTATAAATTATGACAAGACAGTCTGTATCAACTTTAAAACAAAACAGAAAAAGATAGATTTTAATTTTAATCTAAGTTTTAATAATTGCCCGGTAACGTTGCGGCCAGAAACAAAATTTCTCGGAATATTTCTCGACGAGAATATTAGTTGGTCGAAACATATCGACCAATTATGCTCTAAGCTGGCACAATCGTGTTTGCCATTTGTAATTTGAAAAATAATTTGGATAAAAAATCTCTACTTTCTGTCTACTATGCACTAGTCTATTCAAACTTGTCTTATAATATAATAGTATGGGGTCAAAGTGTAGATACTAACCGTATATTTATACTCCAAAAAAGAATTTTAAGAATTATTTTTGATATGGGCTACCGAGAATCTTGCCGCACAATGTTTAGAAAAGAAAGCATTCTGACTTTAACTTCTATATATCTTTTCAAATTATTAATATACATTCATACAAACAGAAATAAATTACCAATAAGCGATCACCAATATTCCACACGGAAAAAGGGGGACATCTACATACATAAATGTAACCTGACGTTACACAAAAAATAGCCCCTATATGCCGGCAGCTATCTTTACAACAAACTACCACCAAACATTAAAAACTCTCATAATATGAATAAATTTAAAGCAGAACTAAAACGTTTCCTCATCTCAAATTGTTTTTACAGTCTTGACGAATACAACTCCTTTTGACTTGTATCTGTCAAATTTTTATCCTTTTATATATATACAATGCCATGTATATGTGTTCTATTATGTCTTTTGTACTTATTTATTTTCGACTATATTTTATCTTTTTAAATGTAATATGTCTCTATACTATGTATACTATAGCCCTTTTGACCTGTTCTATCCGATGTAATATTGGCCAAAGGAATGAATAAATTATTATTATTATTATTATTAATCGTATTTATATAGATTACTTACATTATAAAAATCACAGATTATTATATACTATTGCATATCGTTTTTATATATATGTATAGCTTATTATAGATTACCTCATGGTATTACGCATTATATAGATTATATATATTCCTAAACCTAATTTAATGATGAACTTTGTTCCACTAGGCAGCTCGGTGGATTTAGTACTGAATGACGTATTTATAGTTTCTCAATTTTACTTATTCACGATCAGTTGAGGCGCCAGCGGGAAGGAAGCTTAACTTTCCCCATGCTTATGGCACAAAAATATACGTATCTTACATATACTGTATCAATCGTGTATATAATAAAATCTAAAACGAAATTAAGAACAAGAACTGAGAAACGTAAATGAATTTAAGGAGAAGGATTGAAACATTTAATTTGTCTGAGGGTAGAAAAAGATGTAATTTAAGTTGAATGTAGGAATAAACTGATTTTCCAATTTTCAATTTTTTATCGTTTTCATTTGCATGGAAATTTAAATTTTCTCAGATTTCTATGAAACTTGGAATTTGGGGGTTTTAAGCGATTCTAAATAACTTTTTCTTATAAATTTTTTCTATAAAAAATGCCTAATATGACTTCTTCACTTTTGGTATAACATATCGAATCATGGTAGGCCTTGAAAATTCACCAGGAAGTTGTTAATGCTCTAAATAACCCTGGCAACCTAGTATTTGTCAAGAAATCGTCTATATTCTATGCAACGTGGCAAAATTGGTAGGGCGCTGCGGCATTATACCATTTCATAGTAATATGGTACTAGGATCATACCGAACAATAATGGGCTGTGTTCAGATGCGATCGCCCATGAAGTAACGAAGTTATCGCATGCATATATAGTATATACCATTCCATAAAACTGTATCTCTGTTTCCTTGACTATTTGATATTCTCTGCGGATATACACATTTATGAATAAATATTAAACACATCATTATGATAAATACACTTGTGGGCACTTCAAATTACATAAACATATTATACTCGTACAAAATCATTATCAAATTTCATATGTATAACATGTAAATATTCAATTTCCAAAAATGTTTATTAGGTATTGCTCAGATATATTAATTCGTTGACTCTAGATAAGGTTTGTAAACAAATAATAATAGAAAAGCTGCGAAAAAACAATTTTCCTCTCAGTGCTTGTTTACGAAATGTGTATACAATAAATTACGTAATATCTTTATTAAAATTTTCAAACGATGAAAATCATTAAAAAGGCTAAATCAGAAGTTGCTATAACATTAGATCCTGATAAAACTTTGCCTTTTGAACATAAGGGTTTCCATGAAAGTATTGGTTTTGTGATCCTCATGGCCCAGTTCTTTGGGGTTATGCCCTTGCATAATATAACATGCAATTCTCATGAAGTTAAATTTAAGTGGAAGAGCGTCAGAACTGTTTATACAGTTTTAAATAACATCGCAATGTTAGTGAGCGTAGTTTTTTGGACCGCCAATTTTATCATGCATGGCCTGATTGTTGACGAGACTGGTAAGAATTCTGTCTTTTTATCTTTCATTGATTTATATCGGAAGTTATTTTTAACTTTTGGAATGGAAAAATTTGAAGAATTTTTTTATACCTCAGGGGAGTTAACTCAGGAGTTAATTATTTTTTACAAGAATTGTTGCAGAATCACAATTTTATTATTGAAATTTGTTTGTAAATATGTTTGGATGTATTTAAAAAACAAATTATGTGCAATAATATTTTAGTGAAAATTGGTACATATAATAGTATTTTATTTGTTATACACTTGTACTTGCAAAGCGATATTTATCAAGTCAGTATACATTTAAGGATAAAGAGCGCTTGTTCTTTATATTCGTGACTTTAGGAAATTTTAGTTTATTTGTAGTCAAACATATGCAAGTTTTCCTTATCCTTAAATAAGCTATATGTCAACCAAAAAACTTTAATAATAAATGTAGTTCGGTTATTAGAGCCCTTGGTTCACGGAATTAAGAGCTAGTTTTAAGGGGTCGGTAAGGTTTTATAGTATAAACTAACTACATATTAAAATCCGTAAACATGCTTCTCTAACGCTATTTTAGAAAGTACACATTCCACAACTAAAAATTGTGTTAGAGTGCCATTCGAACACATTGTGTTATTTTTGAATTAGCACGTTGATTCTCTAAAATTTTTGTGAATAATATCCTATACCCAAATACGATATTTTTACTTTTTCATTAAAAACCGTTAAATTATAATACTTTTCATTTTGAACTGATCTAGTAGCCATGATTTTGGCATACAGTGAGAATAATTGAAAGTAGTATTAATTTTTTTTCTGGGTACGTCTTGGTTGCCTCAGTAGTATTTTTTCACAGTTTAACTAAATCACATTTGAGTCTATCTTAAAAATTTATAAATAATCGTTTAATATTACAAACAAGTTGACATAAATAATAGGAGCAGAAAATACGGTATTAGGGAATACAAAAATTGTCACTATTTTAAAAATTCAAAGTTATTTTGAACCTAATTTAATGAAATAAGTAATACCTAGTGATAATAGGGATTGTTCAAAGTGGCTTCACAGTACCTCTATGCATTTCTGTAGAGGATTTTCAAATGATCTACCGACATTTCTTAAAATGTCTACAGCAATTTCCTGAAAAACTTCCCTTATTTTCCTTTCATATTTTCTTTTGTAGTTATAGGAGCTTTGTACACTTGCTCCTTAACAAAGCCCTACAAAAAGAAATCTATTTTGGTCAAATCAGGACTTCTGGCAGGCCAACTATGGGGCTCTTCTCTTCTTATCAAAAGCGTGGTCCATCAAGGAGGTACCACATTCTCTCCCTAATATCCCAGGGGCACCCTGCAGTAATTGTTCCAAGCTGTCTTGCAAAAATTCCAAATAAATCTGATCATTCCCACGTCCATAAAAAAAATGGTCCTATCACATAATCCCCAACAATTCCTCCCCAAACATTCAACGACCATCTGGTTTGGCTATTTGTTCGTTCGTTCGATGTAAGGATTGGTTGTGTCATAATAATGAAAATTATGACAGTTAACATGTCCATTGTTATGGAACGTTGCTTCATCGGCAAACAAAACAAAGTAAAAAAAATTCTTTGTTCTATTTATGTTTTTCCCATTGACAAAATTGGATTCGGTTTTCATAATCCCTATTAATCAATTCCTCTATTAGTTGAACGTGGTAGGGATGAAATTTGTTTTTTTGTAAGATTCGATAGACTGAAGATGGGCTTATATCGTTTTCTCTTGCCAATTCTCTTATACTGCGATGAGGATCTTCAATCACGCTAACAATTATGACTGTTTCTTTTTCTTCATTTACTACATTTTTTGTTCGTTCCTCTTTCTCATATTTCACTTTCCCCGTATTGCCAAACCATCCCATCAACCTCTCAAATGATTTTTTAGATGGCTGTCTTCTTTCTGGATATCGCTCCCTATAAATTCGAATTGATAGCAAACAATTTTTATCACTCGCACTCGGAACATAAACGGTATCGACCATGTTTTCTCTCAAAAAATTCATTATTGGAAATAGACCAGGTGGTATCTGCTTAAAAACAAACATAGGTGGTTAGGCTGAATCGGATAGTATGGCAGATTTTTTGATTAATAATGGCTCCTAAAAATTATAAGAAAGAATAATTTCACTATGCGCTAGTTTGAATATGTGGGCGTCATTTTTTATTAAACAAAATGTGAAAAAATTCCGTTTTTTTGTTGCTATTTTTTCATATATCTCAGTAACTATCGCTTTTAGAGAAACGTTATAGAAGTGAAAAAGTTTTGTAATTAAGTTTTCAATATGATGCAGTTGGTTGCGTATCCAAAAATTCATTTTTGCTATTGCAAAAATAGTAAAAATCCAAAAAAAAATTGAAATAGCAAGTTATTTGTGGAATTATTTTCAAATACTTATATTATACGTAGGACTTTCATACTTGGCTAAAGAAAACTTTTTAATATAGCAAATCTTCCCACCAAATTTCATCAAGTTCGGGCTTTTAGTTTTTGCAAAATAATTTTGCAATGTAAACTTTGTTTTGAAAATTTGCAAATTTTCAAAATGTTACTCAGGCTAAACTAAAAGCATTTAGAAATTTGAAAATTTTTGGACATATAAAAGAGCATTCAAATTTTACACTTTATGTACAATACATAATAATCAACATATTTGGTTTTGCCCACAATTAACAAAATAGTTTCTATATTTACATTCTACTGCATAAAATTTTATGCTAAAATTATAGTACCTTTACTTATATTAGTTTCATTTTATGATTTTCTTTATGGAGCGAGCGTAGATGCGTCTTTACTATGTACATACTTCGATATGCGTAAGGCAACGTTAGGCGCGGTTAGTACATGGATGGGCGACCGTTTGAAAGAAAACTGTGTCCTCGCTTCACATATCTTCCAGCGGCTTGTATATCAGTGTATGCGCGGAAGTTATACAACCTTAGGCGAGGGTTGTATAGGAGATATATCATCCTTCGGAGGGGATGTAAAGCCGTCGGTCTATTGTCTATTAAATGTTAGGCAAGTAAAAGATCCCTACTCTTCTTAAGGGAAGAGGTTCGGCAAAATTCCTGGTTGGGGGTAGCTCGTCTACAGGCGTCGGTGTTAGGCCTCAGTAAGGGAAATAGGCCGACGTTAAATAAATGTATAAAAAAAAAGTGTATTACATATACAAAATATGAGAATAAGTACTATTAAAATATCTCACTAGATACGCATCACAAAGTTATAGATCACTGTTCAAAGAGGCAAATTTCTCATTGTTTCCGGGAGTTTGTTGTATAGTATTGGTGCAAAGTAATTTGTAGAGACTTTACTTTTGTCTACTCTGTGGTATTAAATTTCAAGATTCGTGTTTTGTCTTGTATCGTGATTATGTATATTAACACGCTGCTGAAATAGGTTCAGATTTTCTTTAGCCCATATCAGGCATCTAAAAATATACAGAGATGTCAAAGTCAATATCCGCAGTTCCACGAATTTATGTCTGACATCATCCCGGTATGCTAAGCCACTAATAATTCTTACAGCCCTTCGTTGTAACTTAAATATTTGTTTTGCATGAGGCGAGTGCCCCCACGCAAGCAAACCATACCCCATATAAGATTGAAAAAGGCTGTAGTAGGCTGTTATAAGTACCGATTTATTTACTGACTGGTATAAATTCCTTAATAGATATGTATTTTTCGATAGCTTAAATGACAGCTGGTCTGTATGTTGTTCCCAGCATAATTTGGGGTCTAAATAAATTCCTAAAAACTTAATAGAGGAAGGATTGTTAAAATCACAATTTTTCAAGGTGAAGATGCATTGCATAGTTTTGTCTTCATTAAGACTTAGTTGATTGGCACTAAACCAAGATGTTGCATTTGACTGTGTCTCACTCATGGCTCTTATAGGATTATTCAAAATTTTATCTGAATTTGCGGTTGTTGTGTCATCTGCATAACACAGGATATCAGTACCCGGAACACTATCCAATAAATCATTTATATAAATGAGAAATAGCAATGGACCGAGTACCGACCCCTGGGGTACTCCACATTGTATTAACTTTATTTCCGACATTTCATTATTGGATTCATTACTATTTTATTTTTATAGGTCTTCTTCCTTACATAAGCATTCATATAGGCTCACTCCCTGTTATTTGAATTGTCCCATATTATATTATCAATGACAAAGTCGTCTACAGAATAATAGGCTTTTTTTAATAACATGTTTTTCAATTTTTTTTTGCGGGTATAATTTTAGTTTCTTAACTTTGAAAATTTTGAATGGATTTTTATTTTTGAAATATATTTTGAAAGTACTTGGAAAGACGCTTCTTTTTAAAATAACAGCACTATGATTCGTTTATTGGAACCGGTGTCATGATAGACCAAAGCTTACCTCAATTTATTTCGTCCTATATCGTTTTGTACTGCTTTAGGTCTCTAATTAGAGACAAAAGTTGTAGGTCTAGATGAGTACTATCTCCAACGATGTATCGCACGTTATTGCATTTGTTTATAAGCAAAAAAAATGTGCCAAAATTTTAAACAATTCCCTAGGCTCTCCTAATTAACGGATTTTAGTATCTCAAAATGGATTTTAAAATTTGAGTGCTCTTTTATATGTTCAAAAATGCTTTAGTTTAGCCTCAGCAATATTTTGAAAATTTGCAAATTTTAACGAAGTTTAGATTGCAAAATTCTTATGCAAAAATTAAAAATCCGATCTTGATGAAATTTGGTGGGAAGATTTATTATAACAATAAATACAAAAGAAATTGCAAACACATTTGTAAATTATTATACAGAACTAGGTAAAAAGTATGCGAAAGAAATAAAAATACCCAAAAATTTTAAAGAAAACTATAACATAATAAATAATTCAATGTATTTATATCACACAGATCTGACGGAAGTAAAAAGCGTAATAAATAGTTTAAAACCAAGAAAATCCCCTGGATTAGATAATATATGGGCAGAAACGCTAAAAGATATTGAAGATGAAATTGTAGATCCATTAGTATATTTAATAAACAGAAGTTTTACTATAGGTCAGTTCCCGAATATCTTAAAAATAGGTGTAATAAAACCTCTCCACAAAGGTGGAAATATAAACTGAGCCAATTAATTATAGACCAATATCCGTGATTTCTAACATTGCCAAAATTTTTGAAAAAAGAACAGAATAACGACATTTTTTAATAAATTTAACATTATATCTGAGAGACAGTTTGGTTTTCAGAAAAACAAAACCACCGATGATGCTATAGCATACTTAACACGGTATGTTTATGAGGCTTTAGATGAAAAATCACCATGCTTGTGTATATTTGTGGACCTTGCGAAAGCATTTGACACGGCATCGCATAGCAACCTCTTAAAAAAATTAGAATATTGTGGCTATTAGCGAATCAAGAATTATCAGCTACGGTGTTCCACAGGGAACAGTGTTAGGACCACTTCTGTTCGCTGTATACATAAACAACTTACTTTCGATGCGAGATATCACGGCTAAAATATTAAGTTTTGCTGACGATACAGCAATACTTCTTAAAGCCAATTCATGGAAAAATCTTAAAAAAATCGCAGAAAAAGAATTTAAAGATATTAAAAAATGGTTCCATTACAATTTACTCACTGTTAACTTTAAAAAAGAACTAGTTACTTACCATTTACCTTATATGCTAATAATCTACCTAACTTTGGTCCACTAAATATTGAAAATCTTTTAAATATTCCAGAAGCAGATTCAGATAAATACTTAGATATCATCATTGACAAACACTTTAGATGGGAGTTGCAAGCAAAACATGTTGCATAAAAAATTCGAGGCCTGCTTATCGATTTAAATACCTAAAACCTTATCTAGGTATAAAACATCTTAAAATCCTCTATTATTCGTTAGTACAATCACATCTAACATATGGTATTATCGGATGGGGAGGTGTTTGCGACACTTACCTAAAAAATTTAAATAATCTACAAAAATGGATACTAAGAATAATTTATGGTAAAAGTCGTAATTACCCGTCAGATGACATATACAAAATAAGTGAAATATTCGATTTGAGGCAATTATTTTCTTTATTTATTATACAGTTTTAAAAACAAAAAATTGTACAAACCTATTCAACACCAATATACAACAAGAAATAAAGAAAACAGTTATCAAAATTCGAAAGCAACAAAAACTATTGGACAAAAATGCTATTCTTATTTAGGATCAAGACTATACATCAGATTACCTAAACAAACAAAAAATGCAAATGAATTGCACATATTTAAGAAAAATGTTGAAAACTGGTTAAAAGAAAATCCTAAATCCCTAGTACACAACATCATTAACCAAAATGTAATGTAAAAAAAAACAACAAATTGGTTATTGGATTAGATATTTGCATGTAATATTTAAATAAAATATTATTATTCACCGATTTTGACAGAAAACCCTGAATAAGTAAAAATTTACCAAATAGCGACATTTATAAACCAAAAGTGACAAATGTATTTAACCCATCACGAACAAGTAGTGCTCAACTACTTATGTGATTATTGCACTGTTTATTTACAAAATAACGATATGGAATTAAACCATTCATTAATAACGATGTAATATGTGTAATTATTGTTATTTTATTGGAAATAAACATATATTACTATTATTAAAAAGTTTTCTTTAGCCAAGTATGAAGATCCTACGTATAATATAAATATTTGAAAAAAATTCTACAAATAACTTGCTATTTCAAATTTTTTTGCGATTTTTACGATTTTTGCAATAGTAAAAGTGAATTTTTGGATACGCCACCAACTGCATCTTATTTAAAATTTAATTACAAAACTTTTTCACTGCTATAGCTTTTCTCTAAAAGCGATAGTTACCGAGATATATGAATAAACAGGAAGAAAAAAAACGGATTTTTTAGACATTTTTTCATATTTTGTTTATTAAAAAATTAAGCCCACGTTTTCAAACTAGCGCATAGTGAAATATTCGTTTTTTATGATTTTTTGGAGCGATTAAGCCAAAAATCTGCCATATTATCCGATTCACCCAACCCAAAACAAATACCGCCTGCGCTAAAAGTATGAATTTTAAACTAATTTATAACTTAAAATAAGTGTAAATACTTTGTCACAATAGTTAATAATTAAACGTCAATAAGATAACTCAATTATTCTCACTTTATGTCAAAATCATGGTTACTAGATCAGGTCGAAATGTTTAATGTTTTAATTCTCTTAATGCAAATGAATTCGCTGTTTAATATGAACTGAGTGGATAATAATTCGCAATATTTATTTTAGCACAAATGGCTTTCTACATATGCAACTTTCTGGCCGGTATTCAACTCATTCAAATTGCAAGGTACTGGTCGCCGATTCTACGGGAATGGTCCTTTGTAGAAATGTCCATGAGGAGTTATGCAAATCCAACTAATCTGAAGAAAAAGTTTGTTATATTAACAACAGTATTTATGAGCGTCGGCTTAGGTAAGTGAAACATAAGTCAATTACAATCCGTATGGGACTTGAATTAAGGAGAAACGCATTCACAGCAAAATTGAGGTGGTAGCGCTGATGTAAGGATGGTTTGTCTGATTGTCTGTTTAGTGTTGATGAAATTTCGAAAATGGAACGTTCTTTTCTCATCTATAAATCAGTATGACAGAAATTAATATTTTACATAATCTTTAATGCTTTAAAAGTTGCGCTTAATGCCTAATAAATCTTTATATTCAATCTGAATTGTAAAAGGTTAAAGTTCTATTCACCTATAAATAATGTAAATAAATTAAATGTAAATCCATTCAATGATCTTGTATAGGTATCTTATTTAGCTTTTTTTTCAGTGGAACATCTGTTCTTCATCTTGAATTCAATCGACCAAGCGAAATTTTGTATTGGTTTTGATGATAATCCAGTAAAATATACTCTAGGAATTGAATTTCCAAATTATTTTACTCTTGTAACATATACTCACTGGGCAGGAGCCATCGTTAAGGTTAGTAAAGTTATCTTTATTAACAGCTTAAATATAAAAATCACAACGTCATATATCCTCCGCATTTTCTCCATTAATAAAATATTTATAGATATACCTATAGTACCTATAGTATAAATAAATTGGTAAACATTTCAGACAGTGATGGACTGCTAACTGTCAGACTAATTACATGATATTTGAACCCATATTGCCTGATGGAGTGGGCATATACGATGATAAATTATGTAAAATTACTACGGTAATAAAAAAAATACCAAATTTGATAAGATATCACGAATTAGGCCTTAGAGTAAAAATATTGCCTACTGCATACAAACATGATTCTTAAGATTCTTAAAATTGAGTCAAATTTACTACGAAATTGATTAGCTTTATGTTTAGAGAGTTCAAATCACTTATATAGTACAGGATAATTAGTGGTGGTCACCAAAGTAAACACTATTTTGATGGTATATGACATGTCTTTTAAAATAACAATAATTTTTAGAAGTCTTCCATAGAAACACATAAATAATTGCATTTTTTGCCATTCCTTAACCACTTTCAGCGAAAATCAGCTTATATTACTTATTTTTGAACTATAGGACTAATAAGAAGTGTCACGTCATAATGTTTTTCATACAATGCAAAATTAATGTAGAATACTATGAAATTCCCTGCAAACTGTAGAGCATGACTCTGTGGTAGTTCCGATGTAGTTTTATCAAGTTGCGTCTAGAAAACCATGAGAAGAAATGGGAAATTTAGTGTATTCGAAAATATGGCGAATGCGCCAGTGATAACGAGGTTCTCTGAACATTACACAAAAAAGGTCCTCTTTGTTAAACAACATAAGACCAACTATTTTTTTTATAAAAATTGATTTAAAATAGTTGTTGCGGTGTCACGTATTGAGCCCGCAATGATATATCGATACCCAAAGTTATACTGTTTAAAATTACTACTCATACTCTGTATGAATTAATGCATTTTGTTACTCTATTTTAGTTCGCAAATCTCATTGCAACATTTACATGGATCTACACAGATTTACTAATAACCCTAATTAGCATTGCTCTGACAGCTAGGTTTCAACAAATCGTTAAGAGGCTAGAAAACAATAAGGTAATAATACTAGCTACTTATTTCTGTCGAATTTCATAGTTTTTAACAGTTAAAGTACCATAATGTGAATCATATCTAATAGCTAAATATTTTCAGGTGATGCACGAAAAATTTTGGAGAGAAATTCGTCAAGACTACCACAGACTCTACCACCTTTGTAAAAGGGTTGAGGAACATTTGGCAGTATTGGTTTTGATCTCGTATATACACAATATATTTTTTCTGTGTATTCAGCTGTATAACAGCATAGGGTAAGTACCAGCTATCGTATTTAATATGTTTCCCGCAGAGATTTGCTTGGTTCAATTGTTAAATATTTTGCAGCACAATGGCTAAATATCAAATAAAAAGCGTAAATAGTAATTACTTATTTTCCACACGGAATCGCTGTTTGTAATGTTCAGAAAGTTATTAGGGAGTTGTTGAGCAGCCAGACGTAAAATACCGTAACGCTATTTTGACATCTATGCATGAGCAGTTTCAGTTAGGAAATACGATAACGGTCTAAGTTATTTACGGATAGAAAAAGTGAACGTTATATATGTACGCTAATGTTATACTTAGGTTTTTTTGAGGCTATGTTCTTACTAAACTGCACACTGGTTTCATTCTGAGTGTTTTGTCAAAAAGAGTTTATAGTGTTATTGTGTTTTTAAATTCATCTGCGAGGAATATTTCAATTAAATTAAGCATTCTAATTCACCCTGCGCGGCGAAAGGTGTTGCCTTTTAAAAATTGTTTTTAGCCGCTGAACCAGACGCACACTGTCCTGTCTTTCATCCGCCGCGACGACTGGTCCCGGGACGTGCGCTGGTGAAGCCATACTTGTAGTTTTAATTAAAAATAAATGTGTTTTGAGTTTAATTGCACACTGGTTCCAAAGTTTCAAAACCCATACAACAAAAATATCGTAAAAGTAGGGTTGGGTTAGGTCAGGCTGTCAAAGATATTAGATTTTCTTGTCTGTGGCCAAAGATAGCAATTACTGATTATTAAGCTCTGCAACACGCCTCTTTTTGGTAACACACGTTATTTGTAGATAAAAAACTTGACTTGATGCGTACTTAAGGACACATCCCTCCGGTGGGTCTAGGTCCTGGCGGTGGGGTCGTCTTCATATGAGGGCTATTCCTCACAAATCCATATCTTTTGTGTCTAAAATCCACTTTTGCACGCCAAAGCATTTGAACACTACACGACGCGCATTTCGCTAACAATGTCAACATCATCGGGAAACGAATAAGACTAGTTTTAATCAGCTCCTGATGTTGATAACGTGGTTAGCGAAAAGCGAGTTGACTAGTGTATTCAAGTGTAGTGTTCAAATGCTTTGGAGTTTTGTAAAAGTGGTTATTAGACATTGATTTGTGAAAAATAGCCCTCATTCGAAAACGTCCCCACCGCCAGGACTCGCACTCAGCGTATAGAGTTGTCTTCTTAAACAGTATTACGCACCATAAAGTTGATGGAGGTTACGGCCTTGGTCTGATATGTTTATGAAGAAAAATTTGGATTTACAACTAATTGATTTTTTTATTTTTAGGGATAGAACTGGAGTAATAGAATCTGTATATTTCTTCTACTCGTTTGGATTTCTTGTTTTTAGACTGCTGGTTGTTTCCATGTATGGGGCTTGGCTTAATGATGAAGCAAGAAAACCTTTAGAATTTCTATATGCAATACCCAGTGAACATTACTGCACAGAGGTAATTTATACTCGACATATTCCTGTCAAAATTAGTGAAAAAACAGTTTATAGGCACCTGAATAAATTTAGTGAATTTTGGAAAATTCGTAGCTACGCATCTCAAGCAATTTCAAAATTTGACTTTAATTAATGCAAATTTTTTGTATAGTCGTTTGCAATTTAACGGTGCAGATAAAAAACGCAAGGAAAACTTTAAGACCTCATTAAAATACTGTTACTTTCTGTACTATTACACTGGCAAATTGAATCACATGTCTTTATATGTTTAAGGCTTACGTTTACGTCGGCTTTTTTGGTGACATTATACCGAATGGTTCATCAGCGTTAATAATAAGGTCGTGAAGTCTTTACTGTCTTTTTTACCTGCACCGTAAATCAGTAGGTTATTATGAAAAGATATACTGTAACAACGTTTTGAAATTAAGCAATGTCGTTATCTATGAAGAAAATCTAAAAAATTAAGAAAACAATAAAAATGTTCATAAAAAAAACCAAAGTTTTTGGCATTTTTAAGGTTACTTAAATGTATATAAAAAAAACTACAATTTGAAAAAAATGCCAGAACAGACAGAACGTTCCTAATTTTTTAAGTAGAAGTTGAAGTGAAATGTGTTCTTCATCTTTATAAGACATAAATATAGCTCATCTGTAAATCCATATATCTATTTTAAATATATGCATCTCTCAAATAGTACAGTAAACGAAGGAAATTGCATGGAAAATTTTGGATAGTTTGGAATATTTGGACCCTTTATGTAAAAACATGCTCTGATCACGGGAAAAATACCAAAACAATTCCAAACATGTCGCAACATGTGAACATGCAGGTGAGATTGTTAATGTCCCGACGTTTCGGCTGCCGTTTTGGAGCCATTTTCAAGAGAAAAAAGGGGGTCAAGAAAAATGTTAAAGAAAATAATGCTAGGAGTTCGTAGAACTGGTTCGATTCCGGGGTCTCAATTTGCCTACTCCCCAGATCTCACCACGATCCGTCTCTAAGGCCTCAATCTGCCTACTCCTTAGAGCGAACTCGCTGTTTATAATCGCATTTTCCATATGACCATATTTTTTCTTAGCAACCCGCTAAATAATAGACAAAATTCTATTCTTTTGTCTTACTCCTGTCAATCTCAAACAACGTCACAAATCATACATAACCTTATAATCTTAAAATGTCACATTCAAATACTGTCTAACTTCAAATGTTAGAATTTGAAGGATCTGTCATGTCATAAAAACTTTAAAATATTAACTTCCCTGTATGGATTATTGCAACCTTCAGACAACTGATTCATTGCCAACTTATTAACCTGGACTGATATTATGTCATCCATAAATCAAAATTACTTCGAAAAATTAAGATTGCGAAAACTTAAAACAAACTAAATACAATTTAGAGTTAAAATACTCTAAATTTTAAAATAACTAGATATGGCTTGCCTAAACTCTTTTCAACAGATAAAAAGAACGTAAATACAATAATTATTTTCAAATTAAGATAACTTACCCCAAATTTGACCTTGCGTAAAGAACGAAACCAAATCGGCTTGCGGACAGACAACATCACAGAAATATATATGTATATATGTGTGTATATAAGAACATGTTGTGACATGTTTGGATATTTTTTTTACTATTTTTCCCGTGATCAGAGCATGTTTTTACATAAAGGGTCCAAATATCCCAAACTATCTAAAATTTTCTCATTTGGCTGCCATTTTGAGCTTCTTTTATTGTAGTAAAAGAGAGAGTGTTTCTATTTAATTTGGTCAAAGTTGTTACTTTATTGTTGTACCTAACTTTCAATGACTCGCTTAAAAAAATACAAAATAACAATATTGTATCAATATATAAAGAAAAATATTATGAGGTGACACATCACCTAGAGCCAATCCTGCCATTGACGTTATTTATTGTCGTGCTCCAGGTAACGTAAAACAACGAAACAAATAGTCTAGTATTATAGTACTTCATATTTAACTAGGTGCTTACTATGTACGAAATAAAACATTTTAAAATTTATTTCAGATAAGTCGACTTATTGAACAAATTTACACCAACCCAGTGGGAATAACAGGATCTGGATTTTTTTTAGTTACCAAAAATTTTCTCCTACAAGTAAGTACTTATCTTCCTGTACTTGTCACCACACATACCTGTACTATTATATATTTAGTAAATATTTGTGGACAATCTAATTATGTTAGTTTTAATCAAGATTTGAAATAGGTATAGTCGAGTTCATCTGTTCCCGCCACTCAAAAAACGCAACAAAAACTCTACGACATAATTATTATCGCCGCTGGGCCAAGCGGCATGCTGTCATCAAACAAGCCGACACACATTATAAACCGATAAAGGTAAGCGAGTCAATTTGCGAACGAAATAGTACACAGAGTACCGGTATTTTAATGTGGTCGTAAAGTTTCTGTTGCATATCTTGAGTGTCGGAAACAGATGAACTTGACAGTACTAGAGGCATTTAAACAAACCGCGGATATATTAATAAAGTAACAAGTAGATAAGCCATGGGCGTACGGCGCCACAATTCCATGTCTTTTCTTATGGAGGTTCATTCTGTTTTTTCAAGGTCTATCTTGTAAAGAACCGGCTGAGTCACGCTCTCCACGTAGCTCCACCTCGTGACTAATCCGTAAACTCTTAATACTTGCAAGTTCCAATAGATGTCACCACGTGTTAATATTTATAGCGCAGCCTAGGATACGACCCTGCGTTCTTCCGTTTACAGAGACAGCGCTCTAACATATGCGGCTACTATTACGGCTACTCACCAATGCGGACAGGTGCACTCCGATTGCTGTATTGCATGAAAATGCCAAAATCTCTATGATCAGTGATTACATCAATGAGATGACGCAAAAATTCTTCGCAGAAAAACTCAGCAATCGGAGATGACACGAGACATCACAGACAGAAGACAACACAATGACTAACGCCACGCACACAGACTTTTACATCAGAGACTGCCGATTTATACAGAAAGACGGTAACATATTTAACATTACTTACTGACAACCTCTCACTAATTTCTCCCTTTTACCCCTTCTCCCTCTTTCCTTCCTGCTTTGCACATAGTGCAACAGACATAAAATTAAAACACTTTTACAATAAATAACTTTCGTAAACGGAAGGATTGGATCCTAGGCTGCGCCAAAAATATTAACACGTAGTGACATCTATTGAAACTTGGAAGTATTCAGAGTTTACGAATTGGTCACTAGGTGGCGCTATGTAGAAGTCGCGACTTTTGACCTTGAAAAACCAGAATGAACATCCATGATAAAATACATGAGATTTTAGCGCCGTACGCCCATAGCTTATCTCCTATAAAGATTTTAATAGAGATATAATATTATAACAATGTTATAGAGGAAGAATAAATATTCTCCTGCTCAGAGTTTAATTCCAAGATATATAAAAACGAAATATATATATTTTTTATGAGAATAGCCATTCAAATACAATACACCAACCTTCCTTTTTGTAAGAGACTTTTTTGGAGTTCCCTGGAAACTTCCTCGAATTTTCCCAAACTTGAAATTGAAAATGAGTTTTTTATGATAAATGAATGGATATAATATGCATGAAACTGTGTATTCTTCTTCCACTATGATCAAATAGATTTTTTATACCTACCTCTATTCCATTTTCTATAATTTGCTTCAATGTCCAGCTTGATGGACGTCAGAACCTCTTTGAAGAAAATTAGTCGTAGTTTTTTTATATGCCCCGGCTTGCAATTTTAGATATTGCACAGAAAGACTGTGGCCCATTCAGTGGAACATTAGTTCCATTTTTGCCAACAATTCACTTGGTGTGTTTATAATTATGTTCTATACAAATATTAAACTTATTAACAAAAAACTGAGGAGTTGCGAGTGGAACATAGTAAATGGAGTCTTGTATAGTCCTTCATAGTCTTTGTACAGTTATATATACTTATTTTCATTCCAGATCTACTATGCCAGGCAAATTTGATTAGGAAAAGAAAACTGTGTTTCAAGATTAGTTTTTGTATAGAATATTTATTGGTAAAATTTATACGCCGATTAAAAGGCAACGACACTTATTATTATTATTTTTTAATATAAAGTTAAATTGATAATGCAGCAATTAAATGGAAGTTAAAAATTACCCAACGTTCATTGGCAACAGTAATATATTTTTTGGGAAAACTTACACCTTTTCCCTCTTTGTGGTTTAGTAGCCACCATGTAGTCTTTGGGATGAACAATTTCCAAGTAATCACCCCCTGGCGAGAAAATATACGAATTTTTAATTTCTTGACTAAAAAGTGATATTTTTTGAGTGAAGTAACAAATTGATCAATTGTAAAATAGTAAAGATGCCTTTCTCAATCATTATTCATATTTATATGCTAAATTAAGTACTTACGTGTATATTGGGCTGCCTAATCACTTCCAAAAGTCCAAAAACGTTAACAAATTTTAAGAAAAACATTTTTTTTCAGATGGCAGGAACTATAGTGACTTTTGAGCTGATGATTTTTCAGTTTGCTCCGGTTGCCAAAAATCTACAAACTATTACAACGGATTATGACTGTAACATTCTGTAAGCCTGTATAAAAACATGTTAATTATTTTTTATTATAGCAGCTATTGAGTATTTTTTTAATAAAAGCTTTTTGTCTTCGTTTGTTTTTCTTATGTGATACCGAACCTTAAAATTATAACATGAAACACACATCAGTAGACAATATCAAACTCAAAAGCTTGTGTCAAAATGCTTCACTAATGTTCAATACCAATCATGACGTACCATTTAAAAATTTGTACTTGCGATACTCTGATGCTGGTTTCTTCTAAAGATCATGGTCAACATAAAATAACGCTTGAAAAACCCCACGGGTTTTGAGTCTCACTCTCGTATCAATGCCACATCATGCAAGAAACTAGTGTTGAAACAAAAATGAAAATTTACTTCGATTTTTTTTATTTTGCGATGAAATATTTAACAATCCTTCCATTACTCTTGACAATAAACCGATAGAACAACACTAGTTATACTTTCTGCTATTTTTGCATAATTAAAAGTTACTTTTTGATCATTTGTACAGCTGATACACAAAAACCCAAAAATCTGACAAAAATACAAAAGCATAAATGAATTTGGTAAAAAACCAGCATTTTTGCCAATGGTGCAAAAGTATACATTCTTCAGTGGGTAAGGCACACATCCACATTTTATAAGAAAGCTGTTGCCTGCATACCACTGCTCACATGGACATGATCATTCAGAAATTAAATTTGGCAACAATCCTTCCTCTTTCACCATGTCTGGATCTCTTCTCATCAACCTACCATGTTTTGGAACTTTGATTTTGTGGGCAAAATGGCATTTGCATTCACCAATAAGGGGCTAGAATGTCGAACTTTAAATTTGGGCACAGGCAGCATATACTTCAAAAGGAATTCCCCTTGCAGGATTGTTGGGGGGAGCCTTCGATTTTATGCAATACAATATTTAATGAAGGAGCTCTTTATAAGCAGCTAGTAGAGTACTTAAACACTCATAAAATACTGCCCTCTCTTCAGGTAGGTTTTCGTAAAAATTACAACACGAGCACTTCATTATTAGTAGTTACAGATGAAATCTTCAAGGTCAAGATCTTAATGAAGCTACAATAATGATCTTTGTCGAATTTTTAAATAAATAAACCCTATTAGATATGTCCAAGGCATTTGATAGAGCCAATTTTAAATTCTTTCTAAAAAAATTAAAGACGTATGATGTTAATGATGTTTTACTTCAGTGGTTTAAAAATTATCTTTACCAAAGGTATCAAATAACTAAACTAAGTGATGTCAATTTATCGCAAGGATTGGAATTGCACGCCTAGAAGGAGAGCCAGAGCCAAAAAAAATATTTGAATTTACTAATCCTGATTTTTTGCCAGTTGATTGCAGTAGTTTTGTACACAAACACACTTGACAATCGCACTCGAAATCCAATCGCCTCGGTTCGCCTGGGACTCTTGCTTCTTATCCCGCTAACGCTCTGTAAGAAACTGACTTCTGCGTCGGCTGTTCATCTCTTTAATACCTATTTCGAAGCTTTCAGAAACTCTTAGACCACAAACTCTATTCTACATTCTCTAAGTCTATGCTATGGGGTTCTTTCGGCTTATTATTGCTCGGCGATGAACGGTGATGGTGAAGTCCCATGATTGACGGGGGAAGAAGAGGTATCTTTGTTATTTGAGGTCGAAGGGTCCTAGAAAGTTAATACTTCACCCCTGGGACCTCCAGAAGTGAAATTGCCATATTGTGATGAATTTCCGTGCGTCTGGGGAAAAAGTAGACTTGGCATCATCGAACCTCTGTGGTCGGTTGTAGATATGCAACAAAATCTTGTAAGGCTATATAAGTATTAACTGTTACAACTAAAAGGCATGTCTAATATTTTATTTTACACAATTTTTATAAAATTGTTTCGTTTTATTTAACGGAAAAAGTCAATGTCATCTTCAAATTCCTCAAATCCATATGCATAAACAATATTTCTTCAATATGTTTGCGAAATACCAACTGCTCAAAACTATTTAATGCTTTTTGTAATTTCAATTAATAAAATTCAATATTCTATGACTTATAATCGTCTGAGATAGGTTAGCGCTTTGTTTTTCTAAATTTTTGTTTTCAATTCAAAATGATATATATAATGTATATATATATATATATATATGTATGTATGTATACACATAGCCAGTGAAATATAATTTTTCATAAAAATGCATAATTTTGGCTCAAAATATAAAAAAAGGACAAAAATATACATATATATATTTCTTTCGCGCCCTCTAGCGACGAAACTATGCGGAATTTGAAAAAAAAAGTATAGAAGTAGTAGGAAATTTTATGCTCTACAACTTTGCTCTCTTGATATTTTTTTAGAGGAAAATCCGAAAAAACTCTAAAATTCACATATATGCATATATTTCTCAAAAAAAAACCTTTTTTGGAACTGCAGGGGACGAAAATTATGTTTAGACAACCCAAATACTTAACTTTTTATAGGTTTCATGTGGGAAAATTTTCTTTAATTTTTCCTAATTTGAAGGGACTATTGGCCAGTTTCTGAAACGTTAGATAGAGTTAATTATTCGTTTACTGTCATAGTTACAATTGTGACAACAATTGTTACTATGACATTTATTAATAGATAACTTTATTTTACGTTTCAGAAACTGGCCATAAATCATAGAATGGTGATTGTACGGTCGTGAGCAAAAAAAATAGGACGTCTTATAATGGTATTTTGCTAAAATCTAGTTGTGTACATCTAACTTTAATTTTTGTGACATTGTCAGTAAGTTGTCATAATTTATTGCAAGTGTGCAAAAAACTAATATGCCTCATATAAGGGATTTAGTTAAATCTGGAGTTACTGCTAAAGCAGAAGATGGATGGTCAATGAGACAAATTGCACTGCGTTATAATATTGACAAAAATTCGGTGTGTAACATTTTAAGAAAGTGGAGGATAAACGATATGATTAGTAGAAATCCTGGATCAGGGCGACGAAGGATATCAACTCAACAACAAGATTTGCAATTGGTAAATGCTTTAGTAGAAAATCCATTTTACTCAGTTATTCAGGCTGCTGAAGAAACGAATTTTCCTGGATCGAGTAGTACTCGTCGCCAGCGAGTAAGAGAATGGAAGCTATGCTGTCATGCAGCAGCACAGAAATACTTACTTAAAGCTGAACATAAAGAAGCTCGAGTAGGATTTGCGCTTGAATTTTTAGCGCATGATATAAATTTTTGCAACAATGTAATCTTTACAGACGAAAAAACTTTCCAGTCAACACACAGCATTCGTATTCGTCTTTACCGCCCTCCAAATACTCGATTCGATGAGAAATATATATCTAACAATGACAAAAGTGGTAGATTTTCCGTCAATATGTGGGCTTAGATATCGGCACCTGGTCCTGGTGTTTTGTGGCATATTGAGGAACGATTTAATAGTGAAACGTATATTAGGATTTTAGACAATATGATGCTCCCTTCTTTGTCACAATTATTTCCTAATAATGAGTTCATATTTCAACAAGACAATTGTTCCATTCATACTGTTCATACCGTAACTAACTGGTTTCAAGATAACATCAATGTTCTTAACTGGCCCAGTCATAGTCCAGATCTTAACCCTGTGGAAGAAGTATGGGGACTACTCGTAATAAGTATCCAAAAACGAAATGTGAGACCACGGAATGCCGAAGAATTACTGGAAATAGTAAATAGTGTATGGGAAAATATTATTACTAATGATTATTGTATAAGGTTATTTAATTCTATGCCAAACAGACTTATAGAAGTTATAAATAGAAATGGTGCAATAACGAAATATTAATAGTAGGTTTTTGTTAAGTAGGATATCCTTTGTCCTTTAATCCAGGATTTCTGCTAATCGTACCGTCTATTCTCCACTTTTTTAAAATGTTACACACCAAATTTTTTTAATGTTATAACGCAGTGCAATTTGTCTCATTGATCATCCATCATTTACTATAGCAATAACTACAGCATTAAAATAAAAGATAAATTAAAAGTGATACCCGTTTTAATTCGGCTACTCATTACATATTCAAATAGACAGATTTATTAGAAAAAAAAAGTTGTCCTATTTTTTTCTGCTCACGACAGTACCACAAAGGGGGGCCACCTTTTTGTCCTTTGAAAAAAGTTTACATTTTTTTCCGATGGTTAAAATGGTTGTAAAATGATCTTATTTTGTTGGAGTACGCGTTTTTTTCAATGTGTAATCCCCTTCCGCACAAGGTATGGGTCTGGAATTGGGGGTTGTCTAATTTATGTGGTGTTATAATTTATGTGGTATATTTAAAGGAAATGTGGTAAATAAAATATGATGGTTAATAAGTGGGCATTTAATTCTGATAAAAAAAGAACACAATTTCTAAATAACTAACAAAAAGAGGTCAGTTATCATCAGTCTGGAATAACGATTAATATAAGGATACACTGTTTAAAAAAAATGACAAATCTATCACAACATTAAATACTGACATAGGCCAAGTTCCCGTGTAACAAAAAGTCATAGTTTTAATACCCACAATTTAAAAATAAAGTCTCTTCTAACGATTAACGGCGGCAAAAATTACACTGTTTATATACTAGATGACTTTCATGTAAACACAGTAATTATTACGATTATAGTTGATGATAGTTGAAATTTTATCACACGGGAACAAAGCGACATCTTAAACTGTTTTAACAGGAACATATTGTGGTACATGTAATATTTAACATCAATGTTGTTCATCTACTCTAGACAAAAGTATCACATTTACCACTATTTGTTGAGACAGCTACACAGTGTTACACACGGCTGGATCCAACCTACTACGAAACACCTATATTCAGCGGCTTTTCAAGCCCCCAAGTAAAATGCAGCTCTAATAGAAAAATAATTTAATGCAATCTGTAAAATATAATGTAAAAATTAATAAAAATACTAACCTAACATTATAATAATTAAAACATATTTACAAGTTTTCCTTCCAATATAATCACACACAGGTACACAAAATTTTACATTTATTTTTTTATCCATAATCAGATAGTGACAAGATTTAAATATTCATGAATTACGATAGAAGATCCATTAACGACGATTTTTAAAATATTTTGAGAGTATGATAGAAGTGTTTAAAATCTAATCTCACTTGAATAAGAAAATAGTTCAAAACTGTACATGAAGAAAATTAAATCTATGTGTCCTCGATTGACGGCAGCCAAAATGCCATGTTAGTACAGGCTGATGCGAGCATCATGTACTTGGGGTTGAACTGAACACACTGAACAGGGCCAGGGTGGTCTGCATTTAGAACGGTTACTTTGTAACCCGTATCCGCATTCCACACATGGACTCTACCATCAGTAGATCCGCTGAATATAAACTGTGAATCGGGGCTGAAAGATGCCTCAATGGGTATACCTTTGTTGTTGAGATGACCTGTGAAAGTCTGTAACGGCGTGCCATGAAATGCATCTATTAAACGAATTATCGATCCATTTGTGCTTATCAGAATCGTTTTCCCATCACGTGAAAATTTAAGACCAGTCCAGTCACATTCCTTTTCTTGGGTAAGCTTGAATGTTACGAAAGGACCCTAAAATAAAAGGTTCTTGTTAATATAAGAGAAAAAATTAATGTATACAAGGTGATTCGGGAGAAAACTCATAACAGAGCATCTGCACGTGACTCACATTATTCAAGGTCGCTGCGTAGAGGGAAAACAAAAACACATAACCCTACTTTGGTTGCTTATGTCAAATTATCACAAACCACAAGTAAATGTTTTGAAGTTAGCATCCTTGATTTGTTTTACCTGCAAGCAATTCTGCAACTATCTAAAGTAAGATTATGTGTTACATGTTTTCCCTCCAAGCAGCGACCTTGGAAAACATGATGTCAAGCGTACAGTATTGATATCATTATTCACAGTTGTTGGCAGCTAATGTTATTTTACACCACAGCATATTGACATCAAACAATGGTTGTGAGACCTCTGTCGGTCAGTTGGTGAACCTAGTTAATCATACTCGTTGTATAGTCGAGGCAAAAATTCAAGCAATGCACGTCACAGATCGATTCTATAAATAAGACAATAATGCTAAGAATCATGAAGCCCTATTAAACTGTACCTATTTCTGAAAAAAGCTTAATAACTGGGTGTCATGAATTACTCTTTTTAACGTAATTAATGATTAAAAATTATGTTAGTATTAAAATTTCTTTAATGAGATCACTCGTGACGTGCATCGCTTGAATTCTTGCCTCGACTTTATATGGTTGTATGTAGCATTCACAGTTTTTGTCACTGCATTAGTTAAATTTCGATCAACGGTAGCACTAGTCATTAATCAATCACTGTGATTGATATATCACCCAACACTAGTTCCAACATTTCTCTTTGATTGTTTACAATAGGTTTTTACATAATTTAGATTACATTCAGTAGCATGGCTAGGAATTCTTCGCCCGTATGCAAAAACTTAAAAAGGGCCCCTTTTTTAAGACAAGCAGCCAGAGGGGAGTGGGGGGTGATATTAAAAACAATACAACCTATTTTCCAATGACTAAAAATAAAAAGATAATAAGTGAATACAAAATATCAACACAACACAATCATTCCTAACCTTACTTTCGAAATAATAATAATCATTAATTGTGTTTGGTATTAAAGAATTTTTTCCGAGCCATCATTTCCAAAATTGTCTGTAGTTCAGTGATATTTAATAGCGAAGCTGCCTCATGTTCAATAGCTATCTAAGAAATATCGGGATTTAAAAAATATTTTTTTATTATCTTCATCTTATAGTCTAAGACCTGGAACGTTTTGTTGAATTGGACTTATACCTCCTAGAACTTTTTAAAAAGTTAGCTTTCATACAAGGATAAACAAAGGCGATTGCCTTGCAAAACCGCCCCATTTTTTTCTTTACTTTTGCAAGAAAATAAACAAGTTCTTTTATACTTTTCGAAGTTTTGACAGTTATTTCTTCGTACTTGACAAAGTCTGGCACATTGTTTGGGCCTTGCAAACTGCCTGGAAAATGACTTTTATAAATTATAAACAGAACTACAGTATAAGCAAATATACAATATGAACTTATATGACTATCTATTAATATATTTATTAGATAAAAATGGGAATTATTTGAAGTATTTTGCTGGCATTATACAATTGCAGCAGGAAACTTACTAAGAATTAACTATATGTTCAAATGTTCAAATTATGTACAAAATACAAAATAAGGTTATGTAAGCTGTAAAGAAAAACAGCAAAATAGCTAGATAAAATGTATACTATCTTAACAATTTATTCTGAATGTGCTATGTCATGGAATTTCTACAATTCTGTAATTCCTCTGGAAAGATCTAGATTTATTTATATTTTATCAGTTTTCTCTGACCTAACATGCTCTTATAAATAACTGAAGATTCATTTTTTATTTAATATTTTTAACTCTAATGCAATACATGTATTGTATTAAAAAAGACATGTGTAACAGTTAAATGATTTATAGGCTTTCTGCATCAAAACATTTACCTTATCGAAGGACCTTAAATCGTACAATTTGATACTCTCAGAATTAACTCCCGCTGCAAAAATAAGTCCTTCCGGGTCGTATGCAGCTACAGGCCTTCCAGACAAGTGCATTAAACCTTGGCAATTTGGAGAACGGAGATCCCACAAACGCAAGGTTTTATCCAACGATCCTGATAAAAACGTATCCTCCACAGGGGACAAGCAAAGGGACACGACTTTCTTTGTATGTCCTGGAAAGTATCGTATGTATTTATTGTCATGCAACGACAGGTATCTTATAGTATCATCAACTTTAGTTGAACTGTGGATGGCAGTGTTTTTGGCATGTGTGAAATGTATTAAATCGACTCCATACTTTTTACTGTTGACTGTTCGAACTTGGGTGCCTTTTTCACAATCGTAAATAACAATCTGGTCATCCTCGCTACACGATATTAATGTTTCACCATTGGGGGAAAAGTCGATGCTATTTATCTTATCGGTGTTTTCACGGAAAACCTTTGCTACGCGAAAGCTTCGTACTACGTGATCCACCAGTTTCATCTTCATGGGTACGGCCGTTTTCGCTCACTTTATTTACTCAAAGAAATTATCGAAATGCCGCAAAGCGTCAGTTCACCACAATCCAAACAAAGAATAAAATATGGAGTTGGGGCTGGACTAGTTGGTGTATGAGAATTCAATGGAATACATGTTGGCAATACAACGCCATCCGGCGTAAATAACTCCAAATATTAATCGAATTAGATAGTGAGTAATCTTAAAATTAAGCGAAATTAATGCGGTAATTAATCATTCATATATTTTTGTTAACAAAATTAATAACAAAAAGTAAAAAAGTAACAAATAAACTTAATAGTGGCTGCATTGACTAAATATCTGTCATTCGTAACCAATGAAAATGAGGAACGATATAGTACAGAGCCGTACTAGCCCTAGTGGCTCAGTGGCTCATCTCATACACCATCATACACAAACAAATATGCATTTCCAGAGCTCCCATACAGCCTATGTTAAAGAAGATTTATTTGAAGCTTACACAAAAATTAAATAATATGATTTTATAAGATGTAAGTGACACGTAGAATTTTGGAAAGACAAACATATTTTCGAGAGATAAAAATATCCCACCAATTTAAAGGAATTTAAAGGTCCAGCTCTGTGAACTACGCATGTGCAGCATTTGAAGATTGATCCACACCGATGTGGACGCTACTGACCAATGAACCAATGAGAATCCTGTGCATATTATTTCTGTTGTTTCAATTGGCTAACCAGTAGAAGATAACAAATTTTACATCATGTGAAAACGACATAAGTGCATACATTGTGTTTTATGAATAAGACATTACGACCATTTGTTTTTATAAATATTGCACGCAAATTGCACCTGACTATCCTACTAATTTAATGAGTCGAGGTCAATGAATACAACGTTGAAAGACCAAAGGATACCGACAGAGTGTCGTGTCTTTATAAATATATTTAATCTTTGGCTTAGATAACAATGTGAGAGGAGCGTGGGGTGTAGTAGGTTTCCTAAGTAGTAGTGGAAGTGGATAGTCTTCCAGGAAGGGTATAATTTTAAATAAATTCTTCGCCGAGTAGAAACAGTATACCTACTTTACGCGCTTATTTTTGTTATTAAATGGCATATTTCTCTGTATCAACGTGGAAAAGTATCATTTTATTCGCACAAAATACGCGATAATATGAAAAAAAAAATGCATATTCAAACTAATCACCCATAAGCGTTTTCACGTGTTTAGAGACGACTAATCGTAGTTGTATCGTATCCCTCCTAAACTTATAATGGAATTCGCAAATGTAGGCGGCAGCACATGAAATCATGTATAATGGGGAATATTTTCTTTTATTTTACCTGCCAGAGTGCACCAGTTGTACTCGGTTGTTTGCCCGTCAATGTCAATACGAAAAAATATATCCTTGTCACTCTTTAGGATAAAAAATGAAAATTTGTTGCTGTGTGTACCAAAGTGCTCTAACACAGTAGGACATTTATTTCCTAAAAATGATCGTTTCCGACAAATTATTTAAAGATTATATATGATACAAGTTGAGAATGACAATAATGACATTAAACCGAGTACGCATGGCGTCATCTATTGGGTATATTAGGAACTGGTTTGGATTGTTCCCCATTGACTACAGTTTTCTGCCATGGTTCATATAGATACGGTTGGATATGCCCGCCCCTACCAATTAGAAAAGGTTTAGTGCAGTGACGTCAAAGTAGACCTCGTTTACGCTCGCATATAATGCTGTCTCGTACCCCTCATTAATATTCTCTTAAGTTATTCTTGCTTCCACTTATATCTCTATTATATCCATTTATTTCATTGCAATTATTATTTTATTTTAATACAAAAAAAAACATACATTATTTATTTTATATAAATTTGATTTAATAAGAAAAGGACGCACTATAATCGGACAAAAAAATTTGCCGCACAAGAAATGTCTGTATTTCTTATTTTAACATAGCCCAAAGGCGTATCTTATTATAATTTTAAAGCAAAATATATGTTGGTTATATAGTATAGCACAAAATAATACGAAGACAGTACATAAAACGTAATATACACTACAGTATGTTTCTCACGTACGGACGAACTTTATATTAGGTGATATTAAATTTATCTAAAGATATTTTTAATTAAGACTATTAAGAAATGAGTGAAAGTTTGGTAATCGAACGTTGCCGACTGTGAATGCCTATTTGAGCAATGAAAATAAAAAAATATATCTGGCATATGTAAAACGTTTACAGTGAAAACAAACTAGAAATACGGCCCGTTCCGAAGTCTACTGTAAAGTCGCAGTCGCCGCCTGTTAATCCAACCGTATATAGATACGGTTGGATTGTATAGACCACAGACTAAATTAACAACCGTGGTTTCCTGCTACAGGCGGACCAAATAAGTTACTGTAACGCTTTGGAACAGATTTTATTTCAATACGCTCCTGGACGTTATCTGTCATTTTTTAACATTTTTATAACCTAAAACTAGAGCAGTTGACCTCACCGTTCACAAACACGACACGCAAGGAATTTAGATATTACTTCATGTAATTTTTGTTCATAGGAGGTAAGCCTTGGTTGAACTTATTCATATTGATTATTGCACAATATTTAGTGTTTCTTGCATACATATTTCCAAAAACTGATAATAGTTTTTTTGAAACTTGAAACCGGCCAGAAAATTTTCATAGCATATGGTAATACCAATAACATATATTTAATACAGAAAATGAATTTTTTGTGTATATGGAATATTTAATTTTATATTTTACGTTTATTTACAGGTTATACCAGAATTATTTCAAAATGACTATATCAATGACTGCAAAAAATGTAAGAAATGCTTATATAGACTTCTTTAAAGAAAAAGATCATGTCTATGCGCATTCATCTTCAACAATACCATTAGATGATCCTACACTTCTTTTTACTAATGCTGGTATGAATCAGTTTAAGCCCATTTTCTTAGGGACTGTGGATCCACACAGTGATTTGTCAAAATTAGTGCGTGCTGTAAATACACAAAAGTGTATTAGAGCTGGAGGGAAACACAATGACTTGGATGACGTTGGAAAAGATGTGTACCATCACACCTTTTTCGAAATGATGGGAAATTGGTCTTTTGGTGATTACTTTAAAAAAGAGGTCTGTACTTGGGCTTGGGAATTCTTAACAGAAAAGCTGAAATTACCTGCCGATCGTCTTTATGTAACTTATTTTGGTGGTGACGAAGCTTCCGGTTTAGAACCAGATAATGAGTGTAAGCAGGTAAAGTGTCAAATTGTTACTGGCAAATTTAGCTCTGTATAAATTCTATATCTATCTTATAGATATGGTTGAATCTGGGGGTAAAGGCATCCCACGTCATACCTGGTTCAATGAAAGATAACTTTTGGGAAATGGGTGAGACGGGGCCTTGTGGACCTTGTTCCGAATTACATTTTGATAGAATTGGAGGTAGAGAAGTACCGGAACTAGTCAACAATGATGATCCTGATGTTCTAGAAATTTGGAATCTCGTTTTTATACAATTCAATCGTGAAAGTGATGGAAGTTTAAAACCCTTACCAAAAAAGCACATCGATTGTGGACTTGGTCTTGAACGTTTAGTGTCAGTAATTCAAAATAAAAGATCAAATTACGATACCGATTTATTTACTCCTATTTTTGAAGCTATACAAAAAGGAACAGGTGCTCCACCTTATCAAGGAAGAATTGGTGATGATGATAAGGATGGAACCGATATGGCTTATCGGGTGTTGGCGGACCATGCTAGGACGTTAACTATTGCTCTATCAGATGGTGGTAATCCTGACAACACTGGACGAGGGTACGTGAATGATGTAAACGTTTTTATAGATATGAGGGAAAATATCTTAAGCCACCAGTAATGATAAATTTTTCCAGATATGTACTTCGCCGCATCTTAAGAAGGGCAGTTCGATATGCTACTGAGAAACTGAATGCCAAACCGGGATTCTTCTCTACATTAGTTAATACTGTGGTAGAAATATTAGGGGATACTTTCCCAGAAGTACGTAAGGATCCTCAAGGTAGTTATTACAATTTAATTATATTTCTTTTTATAATGAAAATCGATGAAACATCAAAAACATTTATAATGAAGTGTAAAGTTCATAATTTTCCAAATTTTAATAAAGCGAAAGAAGTATATATTCTTCAACTACGAATTTGAATTTTGAGAATCAGCAGTTATTTGGCGCCAATAACTGTAACGTCATCCGTCACCATTTGTGTACAGTTTATTAGGTCAATCTACTTCAATTTCATGTTTGTGTTGCTATTATACCACGATAGAAACTACCAATCAGTGTTCCAAGATGCTGTGATGGTCTAATATAATTAATTCGTTTATTGTAAATTATATTTGAGACCCCCTGTAAGATAGTTGCTTAAGTTATTTATTATTGTTCCATTTAATTTATGCCATTAACAATAACATGGCAAATCTGCCAACTGGCAAATTCATTGCACGATTCCTTCGACAGTATAATAATTATTAAGAACTTTTGAGCAAAGAGAACACTGAGTAATTAAATCGTAGTAATATACATAATTTTTTAAATGTGTGTCATTTTATTTTGACGCCCTATACTGGAACCTGGACAATTCAAACAAGTATATCACAGTGCACTGCTATGAAACTCGACACTTAGAAAAACGCCAAATTAGCAAAGAAAATGTCTTTATGGTGTTGTGAGGATCACTTTAATGTAAATGTAAATATAATGCGTAATATATAAATACATTATGATGACATTTTACACCCTAAATTCGAATTTTCAGACGCGCACCAGTCAATCGCGAGTAAATTTGTAAGTAATCGTCTTGTCGATAACACAGAAGCCACACTAGTCTAGGCGGCGTACATGACCATACGAACTATAATCGCGGCGCGATTTTATGTTTATGTGTATCAGTTATAACGAATTTTTGCAAAACCTCGGTGACACACAGGAACATTTCGAAGTATTGTGGGTTAGGCGAATTTAGTTAGCAGAAAAGACGAAAAACTAGTAAATCACCGAATTTAGCCATCACCCAGCAAACACAACAACACTGAACCTCTAATTATAAACAATAATATTGTTCAATTAGATATCTTCTATTAAGAGGTAAACGGTTATTGGTATATAGGTACTTTACAATTAAAATGGTACAAAGTAGAATATTTTCAGTAGTAATAACAAATAAAGCCCGACTCACTTGAACTACTACTCTTTTTGGAGGCAAGCGTGACAAAAACCATCATAAATTATTTTTAATTTTTCAAATTGTCGTGATATTCAGTAAGATTATTTTTTAACAATATTTAATTTTCAACCAAACCAAAAAGTTATTTTGTTTCCTTACCCAAAATTAACTTCAATACTTGTTTGAAATTAACAAAGGCTCTTTTATTATTCCTTCCCATCCAGTTATACTGGGTTGCCAGATGATTTGTCATAAATCTAGATTAGATTCTTCTTCCACTTGAAGTATTGTACACTATAAAATAAAACTTTTATCACTAATCTTTAGTACACAGAAAATTAAGAAATATATTTTTCTCAATTTATCGGTGAAAGTTTCTGTTAACGGTTAATATGCAACAAAGTTAGATTAAATATCTGAATAAACATTTCCACTTCTGCTGCTATATTTCAGTCTGCAAATCATTTCACTATGTGTGTTTACAATAATATTAAATAATAGGAAATGTTATCAACTTACTTTGATAAAATATCCATCTTCTCCCACTATTATTTATAGACCAAATAAAACTTTTAGACTCAGAATTCAAGCATCCACTAAAAACACAAAAACAGTAAGAACGGCGAAGAGGAAATGGCCGTGGGCGAGTCCGTGTTCAGAGGTAGTATGCACGATAAAAGCTGAAGATCACGTTCGTGAGAGGTGGTGTACACGCTAAATTAAAAAATGCTGTTATTCATTAGGAAAAATTTCAAATAAAATATTCGTGCGTAAATACAACGTTTCACAGACGTATCTTATTTACCGCGGATTTCCTGCGTATAACCAAACATCCGTCTACTTTATTAATTGCAGAATTCATATGCACAACCAACATTATTTCTATGGGTTAAACATTCCGTAACATTTTCTGGACATACAAAAGGCATTGGTAAAACACTTTAGTTTGTATCCAACGCATTCCGCCATTTCCAATGTAGGCCCGCTCTAATACCGCTTATTTGTGTTTACTGGGTAGGAACACAAGTGTTGTGGTATAATTTGATATAAGTATAGTTTGATAAATACGTAGGTATTTAGAACACCAGGAAATGTAGGTACACTTTATTCATGTTTGTGTGTAATACTTAAATGTTTATAGTTAGAGAGATAAAGAGGAAATTAGTGAGCCATGTAGAAACTTTTCTGTACACCCTTAATAAGAATCTGTACCACGATGGAAATTAAAAAAATTACTTTTGAGCATTTCCCATCTCAAAAACAATGTTTTAGTATTCTGTGATCTTAGAGTGCTATATTAATTGTCGTTTTCGAGGTCTAAAGTGTACTTTACTCCTTTAAGATGACTATTACAATAGCAAGTAGGGGAATGGTAGCTCAGTGTGTTAAAGCGACTGGCTAGCAAACTGAGTTGCCTAGCGAAGTGGGTTCGATTCCCACAAGGCGAAACAATTTTTCATTAAAAAAATTGCCCCAAGAGTGGTTCGGAGTCCACATTAAACTGTAGGGCCTCGTCCTTCTTTGCCTAGCACAAGATCCTTGAGATCTTCCAGGGGGTTACTTCGGTAACTTGAGAGGCGGTTAAGAAAACATTTTTTTAAGCAATAACGCACTGTTAAACTGCAGAGTCCAAAAAATTAAATAGTTTGTACCAATATACCACAAAGCAAAAGTGCTTTTTAATTCCTCCTGTAATTGATCCTTCACACTCGGTGATAAAAATGCACTTAGTCCCTTGGTATAGTTATAGTACACTAGTATAGTAATGGTATTTTCTAATAAACGGTAGAGCAAATATTATGCAGACTTTTCACTTTTTTTCATGTAATTTTATTTTATACTACATTGTATTAGATTTTATTTGAATATTTAAGTCCCTTTGTAGAATATAAAACAATTTATGGTCAATTTGGGACGAATGAGTGGTACGTTCGCGTTGAATAATCAAGGAGAAAATGTTGGAAACTTAATTTTAACTGGGATTACAATTACAGTAGGTAATTGTCTTAAGTTTGCTGGTTTACATAATGTAATCAATTCTGAATTCTGTTGGCTCATTTTTAAGAATTATGTAAAATAAGAATGAGGATATTTTAAACCTTGGTAACGCACCCTTAAACAAATAAGCAACAAAATTAAAATGAATTTTTGAATTTATGCAGGCATGATACGATCTTATGTGTATTTAATATGATACAGGATTAAATTGACAGTAGTTACTTTTACTTTCAGGTATTATTGATGTCATTAATGAGGAAGAAGAACAATTTTTGAAAACTCTATCAAGAGGAAGAAACCTACTAAACCGAACGATAACTAAACTTGACAATAATAAAACTTTACCAGGCGATGTTGCTTGGAGATTATATGACACCTATGGATTTCCTGTGGATCTTACTTCTCTTATGGCTGAAGAAAAAGGGCTCGCTGTTGATATGGTTGCTTACGAAGATGCCAAAAAACAAGCACAATTAGCATCCCAGGTGAGGATGAATTTTATCTCTATAATTATTTTAAATTTTGTGTTAATCGCATTAGTAGTAGTAGCCTTGATATTTAAAATCATGGTAAATTATAATCATTTATTTTGCCTTCTTCTATTGTAATAGTAAATTAGTCATTATTCTTCTAGGGTAAAGGTACTGGTGTTGCTGATACGATCAACCTTGATGTTCACTCCATAACGGAACTTCAAGAAAAAAATGTGCCTCCAACGGATGATTCCTTCAAATACCAATATAAATCTAGCGAAAAGATAGATTCTGAATACACCTTCCAGCCATGCGAAGCAACTGTTATTGCTTTGAGGTATAACAAACAATTTGTAGATGAAGTTCAGACTGGGCAGGAATGTGGGGTTTTGCTGGACAAAACCAATTTTTACGCTGAACAGGGTGGACAGATTTACGACACAGGATACCTTGTAAAAGTAGGAGACGAAAGTGTAGAATTTTCCGTGAAAAATGTGCAAATTCGAGGCGGTTACATCGTGCACATTGGTAGCTTGGAAGGTACTTTGAAGAAAGGCGACAAAGTTAGTCTACATATTGACACAGCTAGAAGACGGTTAGTGATGAGTAACCACACCGGAACACATATCCTGAACTACGCTCTGAGGAAAGTGTTAGGAACTGACGCAGATCAAAGGGGGTCCTTGGTTGCACCCGATAGGCTACGTTTTGACTTTACAAATAAAGGAGCTTTAACTGCCGAGCAAGTTAAAAATACCGAGCTCAGTTCAAAAGAGCTTATATCTAAAAACGACCAAGTGTACGCTAAGGAAGCTAGTTTATCTGTGGCAAAGACAGTTCGGGGACTTCGAGCTGTATTCGAGGAAACCTATCCTGATCCTGTGAGGATAGTTTCTGTTGGCATACCCGTCGAACGTCTAGAATCGGACCCATTTGGACCTGCCGGTGATAATACCTCCATCGAGTTTTGTGGCGGAACTCACGTCCAGTATGCCGGTCATATTGGAGATTTTGTGATTTCCAGCGAAGAAGCCATAGCCAAAGGAATTAGAAGAATAGTTGCTTTAACAGGTCCTGAAGCTACAAAGGCACTGAAGAAGAACGACTTGCTGGAAAAAAGACTGAATGATATTAAAGCCACCATAGAAGCAGACAAAGAAGGTGCGAAATCTAAAGAACATGTTAAGAAGATAGTAGAGCTTACAGATGAAGTGTCTCAAGCTGTTATACCATATTGGAAGAAGGAAGAAATCCGAAATGCCTTAAAAAGCCTCAAGAAAGCCCTGGATGATAAAGATCGCGCTGCCAAAGCAGCTGTTGCTAATCAAGTGATAGAAGAGATCAAGGAGTTTGTAAAGCAGAATCCAAATTTGCCTGTTTTGGTGAAGGAACTAAAAGCTTTCAATAATACGAAAGCCTTAGACACTGCTTTGAAACAAGTTCGTAGTTTAAGCCCAAACACCTCTGCCTTATTTGTAACTGTGGATCAGGACTCGAACAAGGTGTATTGCTTGTCTTCGGTCCCGAAGGAAGCCATAGATAAAGGTTTGAAAGCCAGTGAGTGGGTGCTAGAAGTTGCAAAGAAGTTAGGAGGAAAGGGAGGTGGTAAGCCTGATTCCGCACAGGCATCTGGAAATAATTCGGTTGATATTAATGATATTTTGGATTTGGCGAAAAAGTTTGCCGAATCTAAGCTTGCGTAATAAAATATTGTGTATGGTTCGTCCCGTTTGCCATTGCATTTTAGTATCGATAATACAGCTTTTGGTTAATTTATTTGTCACTTTGTATCATCTTTTTTTATAAATAAACAGTATCTTTTTGTATTTTAATTACAAATATACAGTATCATTTCATAAGGATATCTATTTTTAGATATGAAATTACTATATGAATAGCATTATTCTGCTCTTAACAAAATTGTACACCAGAAGGATAAACATAAATGATAAAAAAGCCAAAGTATTTATTTATTTATTTATATATATAATCACTTAAGCTGCTACAATGCAGATGTGAACGTCAACAGGAAAAATACAGTACATGATAAGTTTTTACCTGAGATATTATAAAATATAAAATACAATAATTGCAACACAAGTTAAAATTCATTATAAGAATAAAAACATTTACCAATTAAAAACTTTTTAAGACTAGATTTGAATTTGATAAGATTATTGATGTTTCTAATCTCATTAGGTAATTTGTTGAAAAGAGTAATACCCGAGTAGTAAGGTGACTTTTCAAAGAGAGTAGTATTATGATGCGGTAGAGCCAGTAAGTCGTCATGGCGAGTGTTATAATTATGGAAACTAGCATTTCTTTTAAATAGATGTGTGTTGTTTTTAATATATTTCAACAAGGAGAAAATATATATAGATGGTACTGTTAATATTCCATGATTTTTGAAAGTGTTTTTACAAGATGTAGTAATTAATCTAATTATACGCTTATGGCAGACAAAAACCCACTGGAGATTAGTGGCTCGCCCCCACAATATAATATTATAGGCGATGTGACAATAAGCCATAGAATAGTACACTTGTAGTAAGGCTGCAGTGTCTAAGGAGTTTTTAAGTTTGCGTATGCAGTAGTACGCTTTGTTAAGTTTTTTGCATACTTCATCAATTTGCATCTCCCAGTTTAATTTTGTGTCGATTGAAATGCCTAGGAATTTTGTGCTTGAGCTAAATGATAGAATCATGTTGTTAAATTTTAACTGGGTGTTATTAGGTAGTGATTTTCTTTGTGAGAAATACATACATACAGTTTTCTCAATGTTTAATATTAGATTATTAAAGCTACAGTATTCCCCAAATTACGTCATAACCTCCTTAGCACTATCAAGAAGCTCCGGAAGGCTCGGTGCAGATATGCCAAATGAGTTGTCGTCGGCAAACATGGTGATATTGCCTTTTGACATGTATGACGGTAAGTCATTTACAAAAAGCAAGAAAATCAAAGATCCCAGTACCGAGCCCTGCGGAACTCCAAGGCTCACTTCGTGGTCATCTGAAGTCACTTGATTGATTTTTACATGAAGAGACCTGCCCGTTAGATAAGACATGATCCACTTTAAAAAAATTCCTCGAATGCCTACCTTAAACAATTTTTCTTCAATAAAAGCCATATTGAGTGAATCAAAGGCTTGTGATAAGTCAAAGAATAATCCTATGATGAGGTTACCTGTGTCCATTTCTTTATAAACAAATTGCAAGAACTGTATCATGGCTGTGTCAGTAGGATGGTTTTTACGAAATCCGTGTTGGCGATCCGTCAGGATTTTGAAAGAATTTAAAAATGCCATTATTCGATTAAATGCTATTCTTTCAATTATATTGGAGAGTACACTTAAGATGGATATTGGTCTGTAATTTTCAGATTCAAGTGGATCATTTTTTTTATAGATAGGAATAATGGTAGCTATTTTTAAGATAGATGAAAAGACACCTGACAGAAAGGATTCATTAATCAAAAAACACAATGGTTCAATAATGAAATCACATGCATATTTGACAAATTTAGTGGACAAACCATCAGGGCCGAAAGCTTGTTTATTTTTTAATTCAGATATAACCTGCCTTATTTCATCGGGTGTAACTGGATAGATAAAAATGGATTGTTCGCTGACTTCACAGGAAGTGCACGTGTGTGATAGATTAACGCCAAAGTGATTTTTTACTTTGTCTACAGTGGTTGAAGAGAAATAGTTTGCCAAATGTTCCGCTACATCTTTAGGATTATCTGTGACTTTATCATTTATGTTTAGCTTGACACTGACTGGGGAAGAATTATTCATGCTTGGCGTTTTTTATATGGTTATAGTATTCCCGTTTTGTACATTTATAAAGACTGATAAGGTCAGGAGTATTGTGGCGTTGAATGAGCCAGTGCAAATTTTTAAGATATTCACTTTAACGTTTGATATTAGGCGTGACCCAGTTTTTAGAGTTTGTAACATTATTATAGTTAGTGATTTTTTTAGTTACCAGAGGAAACGAACCATCTAATTTCTCCATCAGAATTTCCAAAAATTTATTAAAGACTACATCAACATTTATTGGATCAGTAGTGTAAATAATATCCCAATCTGTTTTATGTAAAAGGTATTGAAATTTGGCTATGTTATCCTCGGTAATAATACGAGTACTACCAGTATGTTTTCTTTCCTATGCTAAGATGACTAGTAGTGGAGTCGAAGTAGGTTCTTACTTCAGAAAAATTCCGGGAAGCAATAACTGTACATTCGTGAGTATGTTAAGAACAACATATAAAAAGCTATTAACAAAAGAGTGCCTGCTTCATTTTTTATATAACAAATTAGTTGCAAAATACCAATTTTTTAAAAAGATATTCTTAAAATAAACATCTTTATAAAAAACTATTATCGCCATTCAAAAGAACGGAAAATTTTACAGAAAAATGATATTGAAAGTTTTATTGTAAAATCAAGACTCTAAGCTTTAGAATTTTTTCTTGAACATCCGAACATATGCCACAGAGGCATACAAGTGCAGCACGCGGGCTCAGACAAGCTATAATAAATTTGCTATAATTTTTTAACTAATCCATGGAATTGCACAATCCAAAATTAAAATGAATAGAATAGAATAATTTATTTATGTTAAACTTATAAAAAATGTACATATGTCATAAAAAAGTTTTTTACACAAATTCAGATAAAAGCATACATAATATCACAAGAATATCTACGAACAATTTTAGGAAACAGGTAAGAGATACTAATGAAAGATAGACAAATAAAAGAATTACACAAACATAACAAGTTTAATTACTGTCATAAGACAGTAAACAATTATTTGCAATTGCACATTCAATTTCCTCTCGAGAGAAAAATGCATTTTTTAGAAAAAATCTTCAATTGTAGATCTGAACTTTGTTGAAGGCAAAGCTTTCATGCTATCGGGTAATAGATTATAGATTTTGATGCCGTAGTGTTTAACACCAGTTTGTCCTCGAGTAAGTCTTGTAAAATCGTGATATATAGTATCTTTGTATCTTGTCTCATATTAATGGAAGTCAGCACGAACGAATTATAATTATTTAAATTATTGTGTATGTACGAAATCTGCAACGAACTGTAAACTGAGAAAAAATAATTAGTCGCGTTAAAAATGAAAATAAAATTATAATGTTAAGCCAACTTTCTGGTAGTAAAAATTATTTGTGGCGAAGGAGCACATTATGCTTAACGCCAAAAAGACTCACCTCAACCTCAACTGTGTATGTATGTAATGCATTCTAATGTGTATGTGCAAGGCAAAGTTAGAATGTTAAGTGCTTAGTATCATCACGATACCCACACCACGCACAATCCTGACAGCTCTCCTCTGAAGACCAAAGAGTCTGTGTTTACCAGCTGTGCCCCCTGGCAAGGATTGCATAAGACAATCGCGAATGACACGATGCAAAGTACGCTGTTTTTAGCACATTTAGAGATACTGAACTAGACGTACATATTTTTCGTCAGCTGTTCAGCAACATATTCAGTATGACCATCCCAACGCAGATATGGATCAATGAAGACCCCCAAAAATTTTGTATTTGTGGGATTATTTGGTATGTTGCTCATATCATATGTACTTGAGACCATTTTTATTTTAGTAGCATTAAATGCTAGAAAATTAGACATAAACCACTTTTCAGCCTCCGTGAGCACATCATTACACTTTGACATCAGGTTATCCAAGTTTGGGTCAGACATTAGAAATGTTGAATCATCAGCATAAAATATACAAGTGATTGTTTGAAGTGCATTTGGCAAATCATTAATATAGATTAGGAATAGAACAGGACCTAGAATTGAGCCCTGTGGTACTCCAGATCTAATATATAATTCCTCGGATGTTATTTCATTCAGTCTTCGTTTCTCTAGGGAGGATTTAATAAGTGAGATAATTGTTTTACTGAAATTATATTTGGATAATTTTTGAACCAGTAAGGTATGTGCACGCAGTCAAAGGCTGAGGTCACAAAGCAGAGTAGTGGCCTTTTTTAAAACATTCTAATGTGTGTTCCGTAAATTTTAAAATAGCATCTGTTGTCGACAGGTTTCCACAAAATCCAAATTGGTGTTTGAATAGTATTTTATTCCTTTCTAGGTATTCAGTTATTTGATTTTTAATGGCTTTTTCAAGGATTTTTGAAATGATTGGAAGCAATGAAATTGGTCTGTAATTATTTATTTCCTCAATGTCGCCTTTTTTGAAAACTGGAACAACAGTCCTGAGACATATGTTAATTAACTTGGTTAGGAGAATTAAGATAAAAATTTTTACTGTTTTTATTAAATCGGTATTTTGCTCCAGTCGAATTGCGGGGTTGATTGTATTATCAGTTACCGGAACAAAATATATTTTGAATGAAGTCTTTTTGGTCCCTGATTACGATCCAAAAGTTTAGCTCGATGGAAATTCCAGAAACATCCTTTTTGGGGCAAAACACACCCCTTTTTGGGGGTTTTTCGCAATATTCTGAGTGTGAATCCGGTATACCGAATTTCTTCTACTGTGCAGAAATTGACGCGCATGTAATAAAATCTATTTATATTAATTTCTTATGGCTTTTTCTCTACCACATAAGACAAATTCTACAAAAATAACGAAATTAATCGGTATATTGGAAAAATACCTCTACCGCCTGTGACATTCACATCAAATGAATATTCAAAGGTTTGGACAGCCTTATATTATTAATTAATACAAACAGATTTTATTACATGCGCGTCAATTTCTGCACAGCAGAAGGAATTCGTTATACCGAATTCATTATGATAAGATTCCTTGGGCCAAGTCTAACTTTCCAAATCTGTCTTCAATGTTGCGCACTGAAGTCGCAAAACTTTTATGACATCTTTAAGGTCAGTGATGCTTTTGTCTGCTATAGTTAATTCAATTTGTTTGTTTTTTCTTTCCTTGCCTATTTGCCTGTCGACTATGTTCCACATTGTTTTATTGGTATTATTGGAGTTTTCTATAAGTCAGAATAATGTTTATTATGTTTTGCGTCTTGTACATATTTTTTATAGTCAGTTTTTCTTTATTTATATATTTTCTTTAATTTGTCGTCTAAAATTTGCTTAAGGTCTGGCAGTGCTATACAACTTTGAAAAGGAAATTTATCTTGGAAAAAAAAACTTTTTGGGGTAGTTCCAAGAGCATGAAAACTAAACTTTTGTTACAGTTCCTAAATGGAACAATGAAAATTATAGATTTTTACTGTACTTCCAAACATAGATATTTTTAAATATAGCATGTGACCGCAAAATATTTGTTTAAATCAAATTACATTGCAGTTCTTAATAATGACAGGTTCTATTTTAATAAAACGATGAAATTTGCTTGAACTACTACAATAGAAATATATATTTATCAACAAAGCTACACTATACAGGGTGAATTTGAAATACACCACCACTGTAATTCAGTATAGCTTAATTAACTAATCCATGGTGTATTAAATTCAAAATTCCATAGATAAACTTTTAACAAAAGCCCCAGGACTGTCCCGCAGGGGAAACACTGACTGATAAATCTCACATTGAGCTATGGTAACTACCAAATATGTGCATACATAACCTGCAAACGAATAAGGAAGTCTACTTGCGTGTTCATGAGCGTCGTAGACATTTTGGATCAAAATTGAATAATTTTTATTTTCCCTATTTTTCACATATTTTACAAATGACTATTTTTAAGAATTTTTCGGAGTCATAGTGCTGAATAGATTCAAATTTTATGATGTATTTCAAATTCAGCCTGTATATTATAAATATAAAGTTAACTTATCTGAATAGTCACCACAACATGAGCAGTAATTTTAAATATATTACAAGAAAAAATAAATTTGTATAAATAAATACACAAACGTATTGAAACAATAACAGGTTAAAACTGATAGTTTAAGAATTCATCCACCGAGTAAAAAGCTTGATCTATTAAAAATGTTATTAATTAATTTTTGCAAATATCAATGGTATCAGTACTTTTAAAGACGTTTATTAACATTTAATGCTCATATATACAGGGTCATTCTGAGTTGTATTAGTCTTGCAAAAGGTTGGTGTAACATATGACAGTTTCTTGTATTATAGTTATGAACGTCATACTTTTTGTTGGTAATTGTTAGTATTCATTCTTATGTATATGATAAGCTTGAAGATATGCAATGACAATATTTTAAAACTTCAAAATAATGGTTTACAACTGTTTAAAGGTTGTATAGCAGCGATAAGCCGTAATATTCTTTTTTTGACCAATAAATGCTTTGTTTAAATGTGCTGAAGAACCCCGAAAAAGCAAACCATATTGTAATGTAGATTGAACCAGTCCATAATATAATGTCTTTAAAACTAACTCGCCCACTATTTTCCCGAGGTGAATTATTATATAACAGGCTTTGCTAAGTTTTGAACAGACAGTGGAAACATGCTTTTCCCAGGTAAACTTGTGATAAATTGTCTTTCCCAAGAACCTAATATTATCAGTTTCTGGATAGATTGATTACATGACCTAATCTGATACTCACATTGTATTGCCAATGTAACTTTAAAAATTGAGAAACCCAAATTTTCTTGCTTTGTGACAGATTAGTTATTTCAGAATAACCAACTTTTTATATGCTTTAACTAGGCCTTGTATATTGCTGAGCAAAACATTTTTCCCATATATTGCTCAAGAGTGACATATAAACCATGGTTGAGTCATGCCTATAGTTGTTAGCTCTGCAAGATATTGGGTGTACCCATCCAGCATTGGTGAACCTCAAGAAACAATAGATTTTTAATAGAAACTTACGCGTCTTTACTATGTAGATATTTTGATATGTGATGTAATGCAATGTCAGGCACAGTTAGTACTTGATGGGTGACCGTTTCAAGGAAGATTGCCTCTTCGCCTTACATCTTCCAGCGGCTTGTATATCACTGTATGTGCGGAGGCTATGCAATCTTGGGCGAGGATTGTGTAGAGAGTACACCATCCTATGAAGGAGATGTAAAGCCGTTGGTCCCTTGTCTATTAAATGTTAGGCAAGTAAAAGGTCATTACTCTTGCGAAAGAGAAGAGGTTCGGCAAAATTCCTGACAGGGGGTAGCTCATCTACAGGCGTAGGTGTTAGCCCTCAGTAGCAGAAAATGCTGATGTTAAATAAATGTTAAAGAAAAAAAAATAATAGAAACTATTTAAAACATAAATTTTAGTATATTATGTATTTCACAACTTTCAAGCTATCAGTAGCAAATTACAAACAATGTATTTACAAGAATGTGCTGCGATATTCTTTATGAGAGTGGCAAGATGGGTTTAACCATCATCATCAGCATTTCCAAAAGGGAACGCAAAAAATCCATCTTAAATAACAAAACATTTCTAAAAATAAATAAATTTATTTTATTGCCTAGTGCTGGTCTTCTCCAACTCTAATTGTTTACTTTTATCATATATTATCCTAATTTCTCTTAAAAGTTGAAGCAAGTTCGTGCCCGTTTTCGCACTAATAGGTATAACAGGCAAATCAGTCTTTTCCTTTAACTTCTCAACCGTACCTTTCGATTCAGGTATATCAATCTTATTTGCTATGACTAATTGAGGTCGTTCTTTAAGATTCTCATTAAATTTTAAAAGTTCATGACGGAGTACATCGAGATTTTCCCACGGTTCTGGTAAGGAGACATCAACAATGTACAAAAGAGCCATGCATCTCTCCACATGCTTTAAAAACTGAATTCCTAAACCTTTGTTCTTGTGCGAGTCTGGAATTAGACCCGGAAGATCAGCAACTAAAACAAAAAGTTATAAGTAAAGGTGACAATAAATAAAATAAATCAATAGATCATCAGGAGTAACAAAAGAATATAATAACACACAACAATCAATTACACAGTATGCAGATGCAAAAACATTTACACCTGATGACCTACAGTTAGTTAGGCCTATAAAGTTTTCACTACCATAATCTAACTACTAACGACTTTGTAAGCTTTAATTTGGGATTAAATGATGGTAAAACTGAAAATGCATAAAATTGGTGGTTTTAAGGGTACCTGCTATTTGCTCATAATCATCATACTGAACCATTCCTAAATGGGGCTTTAGAGTTGTAAATGGATAAGGGGCTACTTTTGGTCTAGCTCTTGATATTGCTCTCAGTAAAGTACTTTTCCCAGCATTGGGAAATCCTATCTACAAACAGCAAATATTACCTATTAAGCAACAGAAAATTGCAAACTGTTACCAGTCCAACATGAGCCATACTTCTCATTTCAATAGTGTAATCTAAATCCTCCCCTTCTGCTCCATATTCACAAATTTTTGGAGCTTGTTCGGTATCAGTTGTAAAAAAGTGATTTCCTTTCCCTCCTGCTCCCCCCCTTGCAGCTATAAACATTAATCCTTCAGTAGCTAGATCAGCTACAACTTTTCCATGTGAATTTTTAACGATCGTTCCCACAGGGACTTTTATAACATAATGATTTGCGTTTTTCCCATGACAATCTTTATTAGATCCTTTTTCTCCATCGATAGCCTTAGCTATGGTGGGAACATGATTTAAGTCCTTAATATCGTAAGTTGCCTCGAAGATCACATGACCTCCATTGCCTCCGTCTCCTCCATCAGGACCGGCAAATTCATTACTCCATAAAGATAAAAATGAGATGCAGCCATCTCCGCCTGAGCCCCCAAGAGCTCGAAGCTGTTTCAGATCTACAAAATTTTGTACCTATTTATTTGGTATAATAACCTGAAAGTGAAATTTTTCTTACTGTATTCTTTGTGGATTTGGGTTTTTTACTTCTAAGTGGTTGAGCAACTTTTTGTGAGTATCTACAAATGCCTGTAAGTAGCTTTTGAGATAGCCTTATGGTACTAAACATTTCTTTTTATTCATATAAATAACTACCTAATAGCGAATATTAGGTTAGAAAACTTTTCGAATATCGACCGTTACATCCACCGGTAGATAAAACCGGTTAGAAATATTTTCAAGAAATATGTCTGTGTGAGGAACCTGCGATATCAATTGAAAAATTAAAATATCTATTGATATTGCTACGCATTTTAATTTCTGCTGTCTCCATAAAAATAGACTTTAGATTACTAATTGCACTATATCAACCAAAGTTTAATGTATTAAAGTATTTTACAATAGTTCATGCGTTCCTGGAAAATGGGGTTAATTTAAATGTCAAAAGAATATCACTTTAATGGCAAGTTTTATGAGTTTAAACTGTCACTCTCTGGCTCTCCATCTAGACCTTCTAAGCGGAAGTAGCAGTTCTTTACTCACATCATATAATTTTGAACGGCAGTAAAAGCATATACTCAAAAATATTTGAAGAAAAAGTAGCACGTTTTATGAGGAGTAAAATGATTTTTTTTTGTTTTGGCTGTCCTTGCCGGACGCGCTTCACTTCAACAGCAAAATGGACGATTTTGGTAACATTTCAGAGCCTCACCACAGAAAACCTATACGTCTTCTGTGGCCTCACTTAATAATGGGTAACATTCTCTTTTATTTTATTCGCCAGAGTGCACCAGCTGTAGTCGGTTGTTTGTCCGTCAATATCAATACGAAAAAATATGTCTATGATTAAATAAAGGTAATTAGGATGTGAAATGAAAACTTGTTGCTGTGTTACTACCGTAATCCTTTTTATCAGTTTGACTCATTTCTACGAATAAGAGATTGGGAAACTCTCGGAAATCGGGAAATTTAAAGGTTATAATGATACAAGTTGAGAATGACATTAAACCGAGTACGCATGGCGTCATCTATTTGATATATTAGGAACTAGCTTGGATTGTTCCCCATTAAGAAGGTTAACCCAAACTCATCATAGTTGGCAATTTGTGCAACATTCAGCGAAATAATGTTTTACCATAAATCGCGATGGTCGATTGATCAGTATATATGCTTCAGCATACATAAAGAGCTTTAGAGCCGATGTCCTTTAGAAGGGTTAGTTTCGAACTGTGGGGGCGTCAGAAATAATAAGGATAAACACACCACATAGTAGGCAACACCCAAAGCTAAAGGCTGTTTGGAAGGGGGTTACACATTTGATAAAACGAAGACAATATCCATTACTCACCGATATTGCCAGTGTCAGCGCTGGGGATGGAACCCAGAACATAGCAGAGTGTGTCACCAAAGCAATTTACCACATAACGGTCTCTAGCGAGAGTTTATGCATATGTTGGGGGTACTGGTAATATAAGTTTAATAAACATAATGTCCTATATACTAGCTAAATTGGCTAGGAAAGATTGCAAGATATGTTCTTCTGTTTCTGGAGGTATGTATGGTATGTTAACCAGCGTGTATCACAAGGCAAATCGAAAAGACTTACGATAAAATTGTTTTGACATTTGACACTTGACAGTGCTCTTAAATTTTTGTTAAAAGTGACAATTTTGAAGTTTATCTCTTAATTTTGTCCATATTCTTTGCTACGAAGAAAGTTCATTATCATGGTTGTTGACAAAAGTCCCTTGTCGGGGACAGCCTTAGAACAGTTTGTTATATTAGCTAAAACTGTGAAAGGCGCGGCCCGTACAGAACTGATAAAACAAGTGTTGGAAGCCCCTGGTGTGTACGTTTTTGGAGAATTGTTGGATATGCCAAATATTTCTGAGTTAGCTAACAGCTCAGAAAAGAATTATTTATATACTTTAGAATTATTTGCCTATGGCACATATAAGGACTATTTAGCGAATAAGAATAATTTGCTTGAATTAACACCGGCTCAGAGGAAAAAACTGCAACACCTGACAATTGTTACGTTGGCCACGAAGTCAAAATGCATTCCTTATAATGTGTTACTAGTGGAACTAGATATTAAAAATGTGAGAGATTTAGAAGATTTAATAATCGAAGCTATTTATGCAGATATCATCCATGGTAAACTTGATCAAAAAAATAGCCAGCTGGAAGTGGATTATGCGATAGGAAGAGACATTCGTGCAGACGATATAAATATCATTTTAAACTGTTTACAGGACTGGTGTTCAGCATGTGAAGGTGTTTTGAGTTGCGTTGAAAGCCAGATCCATAGAGCAAATTCTGAGAAAACTCGTTCTATGCAAAGAAAATCAGATATTGAAAATGAGATAGTAAATATTAAGAAAACTTTGAAGACACAATTGCAAGAAAGGTCAGATGGTACCGATGAAGTGATGGCCACTGATAGTAGAGAAGCTGCTTCTGCTGGAGACAAAGGAAAAAAGTCCCAAAAAACCAAAGGCCTTAAAATCCTTCGTTAACACGAGCTTATTCCAAAGGTGATATATGAGAAATTGTCCAGAACACGCGATTCTGATTCTTAACTTATATATAAAGTAGGTAGCATGCATATCTGTTCCCCCTTCTGGTCTGGACATCATTCCATATATCACCTTTGACTCGTTAATAAATTTTGAAATAAGGTACCTAGCTTTCTTAGCTCTTTGTAAATTATTGATCATTATATTGTTAATAAAGTAATATAGTTTTAATTATTCATTGTAAAATATAAAGTAATATAAAAATAGAAAGTGGATTTAAGAGAATGACTTTTTTAAAATTATTTTCTTATAGTCAAGAAAATGAATCAGTTTTGGCGGACTTTTTGTTTCTGTTTTTATATGATCATTTACTTTGATTTTAAAAATATTGGCTAGGTCAATTTCATTCTTTAAAATAAAGAAAATGTAATTTAAAAAACAATAAACTTTGTTGTAATTTTTATAAAAACAGCACATTGCCGAAAACCATTTTATGGGGTGATGATAAAACATGAAATAGTCTATATATCTACACCTTCATTCTCCATTATTCCAGATTAGGCCTCCTGTGGAAACCATGTAGTAAAAGGCGCGCCGAGCATTCTACTTCTAAGGTGGTGCAGAAATGAATATATTTTTTGACTTATTCACTGTAAATAAAATGTATAAGATATTCTGGTAGAGAATAAAGGTCACCGAGCACTATAACAGCAATATTTAATTTTCACTCTGAGACAGAAAGCAACATAATTGCGAAATATGTGGTGCAAAAGAGGTTTGACAAAACTAAATGCATTTTTCACTTGGTTCGTGTCGTATTTCCAAAACGTTTAGGCGTACAGAAAAAATGTATAGGACCTTTAAGGTAGAGAATCTACAGATGTGCAACTTTTATAATAAGTGTTGTTCCCATTTGGGCCGTAAAAACTGAGTTAATCGCGAATCCGCGACTTTCCGACGCGGTTTTCATGAAATCCTCCAGATGTATCGTGACGTAACTACCAAGTATCGACGAAAATCATATTAGGCATTTTTTTTTTGTCGGGAACATCCGAAAATATTTCAATGGGTTACTTGACAATTACCTGACAGCTTGTGTTTTATTTGATAGAAAATTGTCATAATACACTCTTCTAAAACAAGAACACATCAAATGATATCTTCAGACTTGGGACATTATTTTAAACAAAATTTCAATATTTTTTAGTTTTTATTTATTAATCACCACTCTACAGGAACGATGTTCCCAATTACAGAGTAGTATACACATAGACAATTATATAACGACCATTCCCTACGACATTGCCATCTGTCGCAGCTGAGACTTGAACTCGGGAGTGGTACAGCAAATCCACTGCTACCAACTACTACTGTTACTAAATATCCATACCCTAGCCAAGATTCGAACCCGGGACTCCTTGATTGCAAGCCTAATATGTAAGGGTTGAGCCACTGATCCTGTTTTGATAAAATTCTGGGCTTTGAACAATTCCGAATCTTTCATTAATAAAAATTTGTTCGTTTATTTTGGTATCGCAAGTGGCTTTGCATTTGTAAGGAGCGAATGCTTTTTTTTGGTCCTACTTTGTATTTGAGTATAAATTGGTTCAAATCGGAAAAAAGGAAATGTTATAGAGGTGTTACATTCTTAAGTGCGACACTGTATCAATAGAGACCCATTCAAGTAATATAAATCTACAACATTATAATACTCAAAATAAGGACCATTTTATACCTCATAAAGCACGACGCTATACCAAAAAAATATATGTTTTAATGTGTTACCTGATGTTTTCAAGCAATTACCTAACATAGGCAGATTTAAATTAGAGGTTAGAAATTTACTTATTGAGAAAGCATATTATACTGTCGACGCTTTTTGAATCTCTCCACAATAAAATACTAGATACAAATAATTTAATATGACATCTTACACACATCAATTCGATACTAAATTTATGTCTTTTTGTTCCCATTTATGTAATGTTTATATATTTTAAGCACAATGTAATATGTGACAATGCTTTCTTCTTTTTTGAAAGTAGAACGTTTTATATTAAACTTGTCTATCGACTCATATCAGCTTTTATACTTATTGTTGTATAGATGACTGTGTTTCTTAAACATGTTTGTACTTGTACACATCATGTTTTCTGTAGCAATAAAGGTTACTATTATTATTATTATTATGTATCAAAAAAACACTATTGTCCAATACATGAAAAAATATACCAGTGGTAATTTAAAACAAGTGACAAGTTTAAAATGGCTTGAGGAATCAGACAAATTTGTTCTAAGTTTTTTATTGAGATATATCCTGATAAATTAGGCCTTTAACATGTCGGTATTAGCGTAACAATGAATTTTGCCCTTTAGAGTACCTTTCACGAAAAATAAATGCTACTGATTATCCAAACCATTTAAAAGTTGAAGCCCAACATTTATGTTAATTTAGAAAGGTAGTATAGGCTGAAAAAATAAATCGCAAAAATCTAAGCTTCTCCTTTCAGCAAAATAGCTACAACACTTAAAATATGTAATAAAACATTAAACAAAACCTTTATATTGGCCTTGGAATTCAACGCTATTTCAATTTTTGATCGAAATATAGTCTTCCGTTTAACCCGGAATTTTATACTTGAATCAAATTCAAAATTATTAGTATACTGCCACGCTTAGACATAGGATTTTTTCCATGTAGCTCTCTTGCTTTGGTTGTAAACCCTATTAATGGATAGCATTGATAATTTTAGACTGTAGATTTTTAAATAGTATGTTTAAATGTAATAAATCACGTAATATTGGAAACTATACCTTCTATCACTGTGCTTATGAAGTGTACTAATTTCCTTTTACCATACCGTGTCTCCACTGTAGCTACTCAGGCCCTGCTTAACTGGCAATTCTCACCTTTCCATGTACAGAGGCCAAGAAAAACATGTCACATCTCGACCTCCACTGTATGTCACATCCTCATAAACCTTTATATTGGCCTTAGAATTCAACGCTATTTCAATTTTTGATCGAAATATAGTCTTCCGTTTAACCTGGAATTTTATACTTGAATCAAATTCAAAATTATTAGTATACTGCCCAGGGCCGGCATCTTTTCAATTTAACGTGTGGTGCTCAGTTTAGTAGTAAATATTAAAAATGGGGAAGGGGAAGATTTAGTTCGTTTCAGAGTCTCTGTTCATTTATACCATATACTTATTATACGAATACCTTATGCTGTGCTAGTTTATAATATGTTGTTAAGCGAAGACTCTAGCGTACTCGATAACTTATGTGCATGTACTGATCCCTACAGATGATTAAATCAGGATGCGTATTATCATTTTCGTCGCGTATAAAATGATTTCATAATTAATTATTGATAAAAACAATTTTAAAATGTTGGCTATAGCATAAACTATTTGTAACTGTACATGAATACTGTACTGGAAAGTTCTTATCTTCAGAGGCGCATTACAAGCCTATGAAACTTAAAATTAGTGCTAATGAACTTTTAATAATGTATGTCAAGAGTAATCTTGTCACAGCGGAGTACGCCTGTGATTTGATAATACGCATACACCAACCATGAAAACAGACCGCCCAAAGTTTCGTGCATGAGTAGAAGTCTTGGCCTAATTTTACTGCAAAGGAGATATAGGAAGTTAGCAGTATCGGTTCTAATAAGTATATGGTTTATACGTAAATGTTCTTTGTCTTAACTGAAGCAGTAGTAACATAAGGGAGTTGTCGTTGTTAAGCGTATGGTGCTCAGCACCACCACTTTGCTTCTGTTGTAAACCCTATTAATAGACAGTATTGATAATTTTAGACTGTAGATTTGTAAATACTATGTTTAAATGTAATAAATCACGTAATATTGGAAACTGTACCTTCTATCACTGTGCTTATGAAGTGTACTAATTTCCTTTTACCCACTGGATATACTATACCGTATGTCCACTGTAGTTACTCAGGCCCTGCTTAACTGGCAATTCTCAACTTTCCACCTACAGAGGCCAAGAAAAACATGTCACATCTCGACCCCCAACTGTATGTCAGATCCCGATAAACCTTTGTATTGGTCTTCCAACACAATGCTATTTCAATTTTTGATAATTGAAATATAGCCTTCCGTCTAACCCAGACTCTCATATTTGAATCAAATTCAAAATTAATAAGTATAGCGTCACGCTTAGAGATGTAGGATTATTCCATGTAGTTCTTCCTTCGGTTATAAATCTCGTTAGTAGATAGTTTTGGTAATTTTAGACTGTGTATATTTGTAAATAGTGGGTTTAAATGTAATAAATCATGTAATATTGGAAACTGCACTTTCTATCGCTATGCTTTTGAAGTCTACTATTTCCTTTCACCCACAGGATATATGATACCGTGTCTCCACTGTAGCTACTCAAGCCCTGCCGAACTGGCTTGTAAGGTCCAAACGCCAAAATAAAAAAAACTGGCAGAAATATTATATTTATGGACAAGTCTAAATAAGAAAAAGTTACAAAATAAAAAATCTGTTTAAAATGTTTTAAAAATTTACACATTAAAAATTTAACAATCACAATCACCTATTACATTTATAGAAAAGAGAAATTTGGGGGCGAGCGTGGGTGCGTCTTTACTATGTACATACTTCGATGTGCGATGTAAAGCAACGTAAGGCGCGGTTAGTACTTGGAATGGGTGACCGTTCCAACGAAGACCGGGTCCTCGCCTCACACATCTTCCAGCGGCTTGTATATCAGTGTATACGCGGAAGTTATACAACCTTAGGCGAGGGTTGTATAGGGGATATACCATCCTTCGGAGGGGATGTAAAGCCGTCGGTCCCTTGTCTATTAAATGTTAGGCAAGTAAAAGATCCCTACTCTTCTTAAGGGAAGAGGTTCGGCAAAATTCCTGGTTGGGGGTAGCTCGTCTACAGGCGTCGGTGTTAGGCCTCAGTAGCGGAAATAGGCCGACGTTAAATAAATGTAAAAAAAAAAAAGAGAAATTTCTTATGTTTTAGTAACTTTTTTGTCTACATATTCAATTTGAAAAAAATCATTTACATTATACAGTGGATTTCTAGTTAAACTTCCTTTAACTTATTTTTTTTATATTTGAGCAATGGTAGACTACGTAAATTCAACGATAAGGAGTTAAATAATTTAATACCCATGTTTTCTGATTTTTTAAATCTATTTAAAAGTGCGACAATATTCAATTTATTGCGTGTGTCATGTTGATGTACATCTGAATATATATTTCTTTACATATAATAGGTTTTGATAAACGATTGATGAAAAGACAGTCATTATTTTCAGATACGTAAATTGGCCTACAACTATGATGATGATGTAAGGGAGAGACAGTCACGTGCACTCTTAGGGGAGAAATAAAACATAAAATGGTGTTATTATATATTTATTTACACAACCTTCTTGACAAGAATAATATACAGAGTAAATTGTGCTTGCGATAATAAATCTTATGTTAATGTTGTATACAATTACAATAACCAGGACGGAAAAACTGTTCACATCATTTCATCAGAGGTGGTAAAAGTTTTTCAAAAAACACCAAAAAATACTCTACTATTAAAATTTAGATCTTTCTCTATTTCAACACTTGAAGTTATTTATTTCATTTCTTTTATCACAGTATGTGTTATCAGTTTAAAGAATCCTCAAAAGTGTAACAAAATATTATGTCGTTCTCACCCAAAAACAAATAACAGTCTCAAAGGCCACTGTCCATATAAAAACCTCAATAGACATACACAATAAAAATAATAACCTAAATTGTTCTTGGATTTTGATCTTAAAACTGCTTTTACGTTAATAACTAAAATCAAGGCAACCGTTATTGGTTTTTTCGCATAATAAGCGTAATTTAACTCTACTTATATATAACATTAGCTTAATCCTAACCTAAATTATAACAGTTATATTATGTATAGACGAAAGCTTTTTTGGCATAACTTTGATACAAGTTCCCGTTGGGCACAGGGGTGCAGAACCAAACAATAAATAAATACACCGTAACAAAAAATAAATTACGTACAAAGCTAAAATAAAAATCAGACGGCAATAATGGAAAACTGTCAGTTGTAATTATCCTTTCGTCTGTCAAAGTTAGAGAGGTGGATAGAGAGATATATATTATGCATTTTGTTATAATGAGTTAACATGGGCTAAAAGTTAAATATGCTAAAAATCTTCGTAGGGCACACTGGCAAAGGCTTTAGATCTAGATTTCTCATAAAAATGGATTATTCGAATTCACGGTCGCAGTGGTCCCAACCTGCAAAGAGAACATGTTTAAAAAAATAATAATAATAATAAATCGTCTTTATTTATAAATTTACAGTAAAATAAACAAAAATACATATTCAATGGGTTGGCGGTATTCGACCTCGTGCCCCTCTTCCATACAACAGGAAGAAATTAGAGAACTAATATAAAACTATATACACAAATTATCTATTCGACAGCAACCAGGCATTGACTTGTTTGCTAAATGAGGTAATATGAGAAGTTTCAAGTTCAAGGGTAATTTGTTAAAAATTTTCACGGTGTTAAATGTGAAACTCTTCTGAAACTGCATGGTATTATGCTTGGGGACATTATACAGGTACATAAAACGAGTAGAACATTCATGTGTATCACTATCTTTTGAAAGTTTTGAATACAAATAGTCAGGTGTTTAAATCTTTCATCTAAATTTAACAACAAACCTCAGGGGCGAGCGTAGATGCGTCTTTACTATGTACACATTTCGATATGCGATGTAAAGCAACGTTAGGCGCGGCTAGTACTTGGATGGGTGACCATTTCAAAGAAGACCGTGTCTTCGCCTCACATATCTTCCAGCGGCTTGTATATCAGTGTATGCGCGGAAGCTATGCAACCTTAGGCGAAGGTTGTGTGGGTGATATATCATCCTTCGGAGGGGATGTAAAGCCGTCGGTACCTTGTCTATTAAATGTTAGGCAAGTAAAAGATCCCTACTCTTCTTATGGGAAGAGGTTCAGCAAAATTCCTAGTTGGGGGTAGCTCGTCTACAGGCGTCGGTGATAGGCCTCAGTAGTGGAAATAGACCGACGTTAAATAAATGTTAAAAAAAACCCTTTCCAAAAAACGTTCAGTAATATGGTCAAACTTACGCAAGTTGAAACTAAATTTTATACAAGCATTTTGTATTTTTTGAGAGTACTTTTGTCTCTACCTAATAGAGCAGGCCAAGACACAATATCGAAATAAGCAAGGTAGGAGAAAATTAAAGAGTCACATAACATCAACTTTATATCAGAACTAAGTGCCTCCCAATGCACGTTATTAGTGATATGATTTTTGCACCAATTTAGCAACGTGAGTGGAAAATCTTAACATTGAGATATAAGCCTACATTTTTTGTTTCATCAACGGAAGTCTAAGGGTAATTTTAAAATTAGGACACTAACCACTTTGCACCTATCCTTACCAAAAACTAATAACTCAGTTTTTGACTCATTTAGAGCTAATCTGTGAGAATTAGACACCTCAGCAATTGTTGCCAGGTCAGAGTTAATCTTGTCCTTTGCTAGCAAATAATCATTAAAATCCACAGAAAAATATAATTGTGTGTCGTCTGCATATTGATGAATTGAGAAAAACTCTAAAAATAAGCGAAAATCGAAAACATACATAGAAAATAAAAGAGGCCCAAGGATACTACCTTGTGGAACACCTTTAGTAATTGATTCAAATGCAGAAAAATGATTATTAACACAAACCCTTTGACAACGGTTACCTAAATGATTAAGAAAAAAACGTTAACGCAATGTTCCTAGCCCAAAGTATTTCAGTTTCTTGTATAAAATAGAATGATTTAACATATTAAAAGCACATATTGTTACTACCATCATTAGCCCGGTACTGATTGTCAGTAACATGGAGAAGGGCTGTACTAGCACTATGACAAGTGCAAAACCCACTCTTGTTGGTAGTATACTATTAATAGTGAAATAAGTATTTAATTGCTCAGCTACGATTTTTTTCCAAAACTTTAAACAGTGTGGGTAGTATACTAATAGGACGATAATTTGAGATATCTGTGCATCTTTCCAAGCATTAGGAAAGACACCTTTTGATAAACAGAAATTAATGATAAATGTAAAATATTCACTAAGTTGTGGGAAAACTAAAGATACCGTATATTGTACAATAAGTGTGATAAGTCATCTGTTGCCTACAAGAGCTCAAGTTGGCAATAGATGATTGCACAATTGCTCATACTATTTTTTTTACGAATGCAGGATCTTTTCGCATGGTTTTTAATTATCCATACTATTTATTAACTTTTAGGTGACATAAATAACTATCAACTGTCACTTAAATGTCACTTTTTAAAAATAATGCTTTAGTGTATTTTGCGTGTTTTATTGTCAAAGTGTGATTACGCACGCAAATACAGTAGAGTAGGCAAACAGCTATTTATCGCTCTAAAAAGCGTGCGAAAAGATAGTACTTATCCCGCATGAATAAAAAAAAACATTTTAATATTGATACCGTCAGAACCCATTGCATGAGATTTAAAAACCATATTAACCTATTAATTTTATCTAAAAAAGAAAAATTGCTCACACAAATTTGGAAATTTTAAATTATTATATTTTTCAGAGATTAAATCGTTATAAAAAATTTGTTGATTAAATTAGGATCGGTACAGTCACAGGAAATATCGCTGTTTTTATTACCATTAAATGATTTCAAAGTGATTTAAGTCCACTGGATTTCTATTACTAGAGTAAAGGCTTAAATGTGAAAGTGGCAAGTATTTATCGTAATATTTAAAACATTAATTATAATCAAACTTTAATCATTAATCAAAACATTAAACCAAACGTTCAAATTGTTTCCCTTCCACTCTGACGCAGACACAGAATCTTTGCAAAAACGATCGTTTAAGTAGTCATGTGCCCTTCAAATTTTTTATTTCTTAGGATTGTTGCTGATTGGTTTTTGCTAAACTTTTTCTTTAAGACATTCCCAGTAATAGAAATCCAACGGATTCAAATCCGGAAAACAGGGTGGCCACAGAATTGGGCCAAGATGCCCAATCTGTCTTTGCGAATACGTTTGGTCCAAATGCTCTTATTTGTCGTTCATAGTTTACTGGACAACTGTTGTTTTGTAGCCCTATTGACCAAAGGCTCATCTAAAAGGATTGGCAGTTGAGACATTCCAAGGTAACTCGCGTTAGCATTACACCGTTAATTCAGCAACTAATGGTTCAATTATCTCCATCCCTAACACTAATTGGTTGTATGTACTATGCCCTTCGGCCATATCCAGGGTCATACTTTTAAAATGCTCCCCATAGATAGCGACATTCCCATCTGGCTGCTCATTTCTCAAGCTAACCAATCTTGTGCTAAACTTGAGGAGACCTGGCAGCATGCCACACCTATACTGACGGACCACATTGAGCCAGAAATCCCCCAGCAAGGGACCTGTGACACTTTTCATTTTTCAAATTATCATAGCCGTAAATATGAAAAATCTCTGCATCAAAAAAAAAGTTATTAACCATATTGTTATGTGCTGCCCTCTAATGGGGAAAGATGTGATTAAGTCTCTGGTCAAAGTAAGGGGAAACCTGTTATTCTGTTGATGGCCAGTAGGTGGGGTGGCGCCATCTATGAGCCAATTGACGAACAGTCATCTAGTACATAGTAGAAAACTCTGTAGGATTCTAGAATGTTATGGAATAGGATTCTGGTACATTCTATGGTTGGATATAAAGAGGTGAATCCAGCAGATGAAGAGGAGTTCAGTTCAGTGAAGTATACAGAGAGAGTTTTTAGGTTAGACAAGAGTTGACAAGTTTAAGAAGAAAGTGATTAATAAAATAGTGGTTAGTGAAGATTCTTGTTGCAAGTTATTTGAACCCACAGTGTTTACTGAAGACTGTAAACACGTAACAATATTTAACAAACTCTTGGTTAAATTATTTTGCTATCATTAATTTGAAGCGTTAAAAATTCTCACAATATTTTTTGGTATATTATTGTTCGTTTCCATTATTTATGAGGAAATGTCCCTTAGAATATTCTTGAAAATTCTTGTCACAAATATCCTCTACAAATAATACATTGATAGTAATTTTTCAGTTTAGTATTACCTGAAACGGATTTGGTGTCCACCCATTTGTTCCGTTGACAGCAACCGGCATGTTATTAACGGGATAGGCATTGATAGGTTGGAAGACCTGCGAGAAACCGTTCATTTTTGCTGTATCCCTGAACGGATTGGCAAATGGCTGTTGGCTTTGTTGATATCCATTTACGTTTGTACCCCAGTTGACACCGCCTCCGTTGCTGAAAGGATTCGAAATACCTGCGGTACCATTTTCATGGGGAACTGGGAAGGCACTCAGGAACTGACCTGGAAAATAAGACGATTATATTCAATTCAATCAATGTGACAATGAATGGGATGGTGGTCCAGTGGGTTAGTGCGTTTAGCTTGCACACTTGTGTGCCTCAAGGTTCAATTTTGGGGCCACTGTTATTACTTTGTATGTTTCAGATATATCAAATGTAGTCACTAGTTGTCAAATACATCAATATGCAGATGATTCCCAAATATATAAATTGTTCGATCTCCAAGACAGACAAGATGCTTTAATTTTAATATATCGAGACTTAAAAAAATTGCTGAGTATTCATCTAACCATAATTTAAAACTAAACCCTGAAAAATCACAAGTTATGTTAATAGGCACGTCAATGGCGCTGAAAAAATTATCAGAAATCTCATTTGATATGATAAATAGTAAAATTATTCTTATTGTAAAAGAAGCAAAAAATTTAGGGCTTTGGCTACACTCTACGTTAAGTTTCGAAAAACATGTTTTACTGAAATTGAAATTCGCATACAGCAGATTTAAAAAATTATACAGTTGTGCAAAAGATATATATAGTAAATGTAAATTGAAATGTTGTGATTCTCTCATATTATCTCTAGTTGACTATGGTGATGTCGTATATGGAAGATTATTATCGGCGGCAGTAAAAAAGAAGCTTCAAAAACTACAAAACTCCTGCATGCGCTACATTTATGGTATTCCATATAGAAGACATATATCGCATTATCTGAACGAGCACGGCATATTAAACATGGAAAATCGTAGACGTTTACACTTGCTTGCGCTTATATGCCGAATAATACGTAACGGAGAACCGCAATACTTAAGATGTAAATTAACTTCACGAGATCACTTGCATAATACACGATATGTACAGGATTTTCTGGTACCTCAGCATAAAACTGCAATTTTTCATAGATTTATTTATTTTGCATCTCATCTTTGGAATGAACTTCCAAACGAGCACAAGCAATAAATATAAAAGCAAAAAAAAGTTTATTAAAGCAGTCAAAAATGACATTCTAGTCGGTCTGAGGTTGGCGCCTTGAGGTCATGTTGCGGGTGCATATATTTTACATTTATTTATTTATTTTTCCTTTCGTATACATTGTTTTTGCTTCGTGAGGTTACCGTATTCCCCTTGTCTGTTTGTTATTGGTATAGGGTGTCATTATTATAAAATGCATTTTTGTAGTTAGATTTTAAAAGAAACCGTTTTGTAGTTTTAAGTTAATTATTACTGGGCAAATGGAAGAACTCTTAGTTCAATTTGTACCGTTTTTACTTTCTTCGAGTAAAATAAATGTATTATTATTATTATTATTATTTAAATTTGCCGCTAAAAGCACCTACAAAAAGATGACGGAGGTCACAAGATACATCAAACGTACAGCGGATAGTGCCGCTTCTAGTAGTTCCTTGTTCTGTGGTAAGACTACATTTTCTTAATTTTATTATAATGTAGAAGGTTTATGCTTCAACACTAAACTTAGTTCCCAATTTCCAACATTTCTTTCGTCTTTCAGAATCTTTACAACGGCTTTTGTTCCTAACATATCTTATTGATTGATGGCATTTTTTTACAATAAATCGATATCCTGGTCATTACTTTCAATTACTTGAATATAACAATACAAACAATACACCATTCCTTTTTAATCTAAATTACACGAAATGTTGCTTGGCGCATTTATAGCGAGAGTACTGTATGTAACATTCCTCATGTATAATTCAATAAGCAAGTACACAATTCATAAAAAGTGACACATTAGACAGTAAAAATAGAACAGAGATAACAGAAATATAATTTTCAAGAAAACGCATGAAATAGGTACGAGATTAAAAAAGTTGTGAATCATACTTTCTTAATCTCGAATTTACTTAAATCAGTTAATAGACGGATTTAGAGGTTTTGCATTATCATCAAAATCAAACAAACTGGCGTCCTAAAATTTTCTTCTCATTCCTCAGGAAAGAAATGACAATTACAAGTAAATATAAAACTATGTATCTTTAATTTGAAAAACCGTTTTATAAATACATTTAGTTAAGAAAAGCCAACTTTGGATATGACAAACAAACTTGTAAATGCTGATGCACCATTAGTCGGATAAACGACATAATACACATACAATTATTTAAAAAAAAATAATACCTTGACTAGGAGAACCAAAAATGGAACTTTGTGGTGATGGCGAACTGTACATGGAACCTGTAGGAGTAGGGGAACTGTAAAGAGAACCATTGGAGCCCGTCGAACTCCACTCGAAATTCTTTTGTGATTTTATTTCATTGTCTAGATCTTTGAGGGCGGCGTACTTGTCTTCCGCGGGCATCGCGGATCCATTGAAGGTACCATTTAGGGAGCCGTTAAGGGTGGCGTTTTGATGATTGTTCCAATTACTTACGTTATTATTAAACACTGCTGGCGTTGGCATGCCTGGAATAAAAATATATAACATTTAAATACTGTTCAATGTAAACAGTAAAGTAAACAAATTTCTTAAGTTGTTCTCGTATCGAAAATATTTTACCGCATTAAAATATACAACTTAACGATTGTATAATAATAATAATATTCCCAGGTATTCCTTTTAAAACATGTAAAAACGATGCAATGCAATTTATTTACAATCTGAAATTTAATACTAATAGGGCCCTAATATTCAACAGGATTAAGATCAGGACTTTCAGGTGGATATATCGTAACATTAACATTATTACCATCAAAAAGATATAGTTACTATCGTAGCCGTGTGCTCTTGTTTTATAAATATTCAGCTCGATACATTATTGTAGGGTTCATATACAGGGTGTTAGTTAACATTCCAACAGCTAATATCTCGGAAACAAACAAATATATTTTTATTCTGTAAAGATAATAGAATTTCTATGGTTAATGCCTCCTTCATGAAGTACAATTTGCTATTATAACATTATCACCAGAGATGGCGCTGCAGTTTAAAAATATTTTCCGATCAAAGAAGGTTTGAAACATAAGCCATTCGATTAAGAATTAAATTTTAAGCAAAATTACTTCAAATTGAGATATTTAAATGGAAAAACAACAAATAAGGTAATTTTATTTTTGAACAATACATCTTGACAACAATATTTACAATAAATGCTCAAAATTACTTCAGTTTGCTTGACTATACATATCAAAGCGATGTAACAATTCTTCGTTACATGTCCTTAATTATGTATATCTATTAATTGAAACAGCGCAAGCGTAGATTTCATTGTATAAATCTGCCATATTTTGTATTGGCTCTTGATATACTTGACTTGTTAAATATCTCCACAAGAAAAAGTCTAGAGGGGTCAAGTCCGGAGAACGCGCAGGCCATTTAACCGGTCCTGAGTTGCCATCCATCAGCGCCTTGGAAACGTGTTATTCAAATAATCTACAACATATTAGAGTTGTGGGGTGGTGCGCCATCCTGCTGAAATAAAATTTCAGGTCTGTTGTGGAGAACATTTTAAGTCTTGATAACTCATTTTCAAAAAATCTTGAACGCACCTCGTGGCGCAGATAACCTCCCTTTATAAGCTATGGATTGATCAAAACTAAGATCTCGTGGCGCAGAACATGTACCCAATCCCTGCGTTGATTTACGACAAGGCGTGGTTTACCTGCGCTATTACACGTTTACATATAACGAACTACAATTTCCGAATCTGTATGTATAAGATAAATAAGTGAAGACAAAAGAACCTGACTTTACACGTTACTTTTGATTGACTATTACACGTTACTTTTGATGACTGCAAATACCACAATACATATTATTTCACGTGGATTTGAAAATGCGCATTATCCATAAACTATTAGGAAATATATTTGTTAGATAACGCATATTTTTTAGATAGATTTTAATAATATTGCGAAACAATTTATAGATTAAATCGAATGCATCAACAAAAATGTCGAATGTTTCAATGAAATCAAACCAAAGATTAGCGGCTGCAGCCGCTAATGATTAATATAATGTTAAATTTATCAAACATCGCCGAGAAAAAAGGGTCAGAGATCAGACATACACATTAAATAAAATTAAAAGCACAACTTCTGTTAACATTAAACCAGTTATAACTGCATAACTATTATAGTAGTACTTAGTAGGTAGTGAAATAAATAGATATAAACTGCAGATATTATCTTACAGATATGGAATGTGCGCAAAATGTTGTGGCCAGCGCATTGTACGTAAAACAGGTTAAACAAGAGAAATAAACTACAAATTATGTATTTTTTGAAGTATTGCAAATTTTTTATTTTACTACATACATAGCGAATCTTGATAATAGCTACCTTCTAAAATGTATTATAATGGTAAAAGTATCAAGCAAGTGACTGGATACCAAATTTCTAGGTTTATATATCGACAATGCCCTCAGCTGGGAATCTCATATAGATAAACTTTCTAAAAATATGTCTTCAGTTTGCTTTGTTTTATATAGTCTGAAACAAGTAGGTAATAGGAATATTATGATGTCTTATTATTACGCAGCTACTTACTCCAGAATTAAATATCCAATAACATTTTGGGGTTGTTCACATCACAACATAAGAATCTTTCGTCTACAAACAAGAGCTATTCGAATAATTTCTGGCGTTCCTAAACTCACATCATGCCGAACTATTTTTAAGGAATATAATTTATTAACCATGCCATGTACTTATTTAATGGAAACTTTAATGCTTGTAAAATCAAATCATGATGTATGAGTGACGGTCGAGAGGTAAGCGCACTTGCCTCTCGCCCAAAAGTTCCGGGTTCGATCCCCGGTCGTGGCAGTGGAAAATACTGTGAGAGGGATTTTTCCACTATACACGGATATTGGGTGTGTGTAGCCCCCTCCCACACAAGGCTCTTTTAGAGCCTTCCGGGATAAAGGGTGTCGTCATTACCTGGTGGTGGTGTAATTATATATGAAAAATGTATACAGAATAATCATTATCATGCTTACAATACGCGGAGAGGAGAAAATTATAGCTTAGCTATCCATAGCTTGGGAATATATGAAAAAAGTCCTGTATATATTGGCATAAAATTGTCAACAAATTACCTGATGAAATAAAAAATTTTAGAAATATGCTTTCCTTCAAGAAAAATGCAAAAAATTGTTAATTAATAAATGTTACTACGGTGTTCAGGAATATCTAAATGAGGTTCTTTCATTTCTACTTATGTATCTTTTATTTGTGCTTCTGTATTATTGTATAAGTTTATACGGGATGTCCCAAAAGTCCCGGAATGGTCAAATATATCGCAAACTGCTAATCTATTCGGAAAACAAAAAAACAAGTTTCAATATTTTAAAAAAACCTATCCAATGACACCAAAGTTGACTCCCCCATCCCCCCTCTGCAGGGGGGAGGGGGCAATTTTGAAAAATTAAATGTGAACCCCCATTTTTTATTGGAGAAACAGATTGTACCGCTAAAATTACGTAAGGTTCGTCTGGAAATTTTTTTTGGATTCGCTACAGATAGCGCTGTAATCGCAAAAAATTAACATAAAGGCGTAAGTTTAAAATAATCGGTTTACACCGGAAACAAAAAAACACGCGTTCAATATTTTTAAAAACCTATCCAATGACACCAATGTTAACTTCCCTCGCCCCCTCTACAGGGGGGTAGAGGGCAACTTTGAAAAATTAAATGGGAACCCCCATTTTTTATTGAAGAAACGAATTGTACGGCTAAAATTACGTAAGGTTCGTCTGACACATTTCTTTGGATTCGCTATGGGATAATGGGAACCCCTATCTTTTGTAAAAACATGGTGCTTATTTTAGGTGGCTCACGTAACGTGAGTCACGTTGCCTCAAACCAGCTTTAATTTTTTTCGTGTTCAAATTGATAACCACCTTTTTCTTGGCAAAGTCCTAACCGAAAGTAATCTTCACCGGTAACTTTCTGCAATACCTCTCGAGTTATTTCATTTGACACATCGCATATTCTATTCTTTAGTTTCTCGATATCGTTGGGTTTAGTTTCATAAACTTGTCTTTTTAAGTATTCCCAGTAGAAGAAGCCAAGGTGAGTTAGATCAGGTGACCTTGCTGGCCATTCTATGAAGCCTCTTCTACCAATCCACCTCTCCGGAAAAACGTTGTTTAACAAATTACGTACGATTAAAGCAAAGTGCACTTGCGCACCATCCTGTTGAAATCAAATATTTTCGAAGGCACGCCCCTCTAAATTTTGTATTGCAGGTACAATATCATCGGTCAACAAATCCACGTACTTTTGGGCAGTCAAATTATACCCTCAATGAAGAATGGTCCAATGATATGGTTACACAATATTCCCGCCCAAACGTTAACTTTTTGCGGGTATTGCATGTGATGCTCTTTCATCCAATGAGGATTCTCACGGGCCCAATACCTCATGTTTTGTCGGTTAATAGAGCCCATCATCTCAAAGGTAGCTTCGTCGGAGAAACAAGTCCAGAAAGAAATTGATCATTTCTGTGGCATTTTCGCATCATTTCCTCGCAATATTCCAGTCTGCGGTCAAAGTCATCTCCAATAAGTTCTTGCACTAATTTTATTTTGTACGGAAAATAATTATGCAACTTTAAAACCCTCTGAACAGTAGATTTATTTGATTGAGTTTGTTGCGCTACTTTTCGGATTGGGGTATGGGAATCGTCTTCAAAACTTAACAGAATTTCCAAAGACTTCTCGTCATTTGCAGCAGTTTTAGGTCTTCCAGATCGTGGTTCATCTTCGATTGATCCAGTTTGTAGAAAACGATAAACTGTACGATAAGCAGTCGATTTAGGAATTTCACGATCAGGAAACGTGATGTCGAATAAATTGGCAACCTCTTGGTATGACCTTTCCCTATCGCCATACCGACGCATCATAAGAACAGTTATCCTTTCCCTCTCTGACAAGGACATCGTTGATTAGAAAAAAAGCACTCATAATTTACAACATTTTCACTTGAACAAATTGAACCCTTGCCTCCAAGAAAGTTGGAAGAGGAATAAACATTGAAAAATAAAAATAATGAAACTGCATGCAATACTTCGCAGAAATGTTTTTAACAATAATTCAGGGAAAAAGAACCAAACAAACTTATTTACAAATAAACAAGTTTTTTTTTCCCTGAATTGTTCTTCCAACTTTCTTGGAAGCAAGAGCTCAATTTGTTCAAGTGAAAATTTTCTAAATTGTGAGTGATTTTTTTCTAATCAACGTGGTCCTTGTTTATTTGTAAAAGTATTTATTTGTAAAAAGGAATTCGTTTTTCAAATTTGCGAAGAACGCAAATTCGAAATAAAAATTTTTGGTTCCCATTTAGCTTTTCAAAGTTGCCCCCTCTGCACAGGGAGAGGGGGGGGTCAACTTTGGTGTCATTGGATAGGTTTTTTAAAATATTGAATACGCGTTTTTTTGTTTCCGGTGTAAATCGATGATTTCTTACGCCTTTATGTTAACTTTTTGCGATTACAGCGCCATCTGTAGCGAATCCAAAAAATGTTCCAGACGAACCTTACGTAATTTTAGCCGTTTCTTCAATAAAAAATGGGGTTCCCATTTAATTTTTCAAAGTTTCCCCCCCCCCCACTGCAGGGGGGGGGGCAACTTTGGATAGATTTTTTTAAATGTTGAACACGTTTTTCGTTTTCCGAAAAGATGAGCAGTTTGCGATGATATATTTGACCGTTCCGGGACTTTTGGGACACCCCGTATATGAGACTTTTGCCATTAATGTTAATTGTAAGGTTGTTGTCGCCTATATTTTATGTTTGTTATATTACGGAGATTTATAGTTTGTAGTTTTAATGATTTTTTCTATACTCTGTAACATAGTCTACTGGAATAAATATTATTATTATTATTACTATTATTATTATTTCTGATGGCCTCTCAAAAATTTTTGAGATGTTATTAAAATTGAAATGGGTCTATAGTTTATTATTTTTTCTTTGTATTTTTCAAATATTGGTCTAAAACAAGATCTCTTAAGAGTTGGTCGGAGTGTATTAGTCATCCATGCTTCCAATTTTAATTGTAAATGACTTCACGTCAATAAAATGACGCAACTGAATGTACGGTGTGCTTGGAAGGAGAGAGATAGAGATGTAGTAGAATATGACATTGGACAAATTTATTATACCTAATCTTTAAATTTCTCTGTGCATTTGAGGACATTAGGGCTAATTTTATTTTAGTTCTACAAAACGGAAAATGTTTATTTTAATGATACCTATGCGGGACGATGAAAATTATTTTTGCAAATCGATAATAGAAGAAAAAAAATTATTTTTTTATATATACTTTTTTTTCTCTCATCGTCCCACATTGTAACATGTTTTTAATGTCTTTTAGTGAAAGCCGTTTTTTAAAATAATGATTTATATGAGAGTAATTTGCACAGTCTTTCCGGCTTATATCCGGAGCGCTCTGTGCTCGGGAGCACTGTGCTTAGGAGCACTTTTTAAAAACGGTGCTTAGTGCTTCGAGCACTTTATGAAAGGGCTTAGTGCTTAGTAATCGCATAAAGTGCTCGCGAGCACTCTGAAAGAGCTTACTAGCACTTTAGTGCTCGCGAGAACTCTGAAAGTGCTTACGAGCACTTTAGTGCTCGCGAGCACGCCAAAAAACTCCCAAGCACTTTAGAAAACTAACGAGAGAGGCATTATTTTTACATGACATTTGTGTACTAGACATGGAAATACAAACGTCGTGACTCACATCCAATTTAGGAGAAAAAAATTAGAAGAAAGTACTTTGAAAAAAATTTATATATACACATTGTCCTTAGTCTAGTATAAGACTAGCAGGTTGGCCACTATCATTTATTTGCCTGTTTCATGACATATAGCATACTGATGAGAACTAAAAAGTTTGCTTGGTTGGATAACGGTCCATTGGGATTTGCAGGTGTAATTGCTCTAGGGTTATCAAATATTCGTATATCATCGTTATATTACATTTTACATTACAAGCAAAAGCATATCAGTTTCACGCAAAAATTATGTTTTTAACATATAATGTCTAGTCAGAGTTGGCAAAATGTTTTGTTTAACAAAATAACTAAATAATTCCTCATCAAATGTATAATAATTAATAATTCACGTAGTCTCTATCTCAAAAAATGGTGTGATAAATTATTGTTCCTTTCCTTACAAAACAAAACCACTAAATTTGGTGAAAATGAGAATTAAATATTGAGTTATTCAAAAAATAACAAATAAAGAAATACTTTTCACTTTCAATATTTTACTAAAGTATATTGGGTTAAACCTCTTATTTTGGCCTACGAACCCGTCAGTATTTCATGGCTCATTAGCAAAGGTTCATCCTGTATAACTTTTGCCAAAAATCAGATTTTTTAAAATACTCTCAAGATACTTTTATAATTTAGAAGAATCAGCCGAAAAATTCCGTTTGTAAAAAAGTTTTAAATCTTCTTGTATGTTATGTAAAATAATATTAGTTATTAGTTTTAGCCTTAGTATATAGCTACTACATGATTTTTTAAAAGTGCTTAGTGCTCGTGAATTTTAAGCACTTTTTCAGAGTGCTTAGTAACTACGAGCACTTTATTATTAACAGTGCTTAGTGCTCGAAAATTTAAGCACTTTTTGTCAGTGCTTAGTGCTCGCGAGCACTTTTGGTCAGTGCTCGGCACAGCTCTGTTGGCAATATGCATTACAGATGCAGTAATTTATGTTTTTAGAGATTATAAAAGTTTTATAGGCAATTGGTCTTCTCCTACAGCATTATTTATCTTTTAAGTTGACAATTATCTCCGTAAGTTCAGACTCACTTGTTGCAGACAAAAATATAGAAACTATTAAAGTCTTGTATGGTGTTTTACATCCTCCAGATGCATATTTAAGTCTTATTTACGAAAATGTTAATAGAGGAGTAGTTCGAATGAATTTATGAAAGATTATACGGATTATACCACGCCACACATTAACTTTGGATTCATGTTGCATTTGAGAAAGTTACTGACACATATTTTCTTACATACGGCGTATTTACAATTGCATTTTGATATACGTACGTAATTCTTTTAACATAAATTGGCATAATTATAGTTGGATATTAAATAATGAAAACAAAATTTGCTATAATTTTTTGTTTGGCAAAAATTGTTAGAAGATTAATCTTTATAAATTGCAGTGAAAAATATCATCTTTTAAATGTCAAAAATAAATGTATCAAAAGGTTAGTGCATTACCATGGAAGTATTATTGCATCATATGCATGAAATAACTCGCAACGATACCAAATAAAGAAATATCTATCACCATTCAAATGAGCCGTATCATATACGAGTATATATGAACTCTTTACGCTTTGTGAAGAGATGAACAGGCTGACTGACGATAATCGTCGTCAGTAAAAGGATATGGTATGTCTTATTGAATGGTTAGCAACTTGTTTCAGGCCCGTAACTGTTCATATTGCATAAAATATATTTAAAAGATAAAAAACCTCTCATGCTCTGCAGAACCGTTAACGGCAAATGCCAATAATTTTACCTCTACCGGATGTCACAGCAGTTGTCACTCGAGGTCGATGCAGTCGGTCAGGTTAACAAATAAATGTTTATTTGTAAATTCGGTAGACAATGAACTCGAGGCGATATTTTTATGGTATCTTAACGTTCTGTTCGTTTTTTGAAACATCGTTTGATGGGTGGCAGAATTAACTTTAGCACCACCGTTTACTTGACTGGAAATTACAGAACGATTCCTCTCCTAGAAAGATTATTTTGGATCTTAGAATAATGAGGAAGTTGTATGTCTTTTTTTGTAATGAAAATCGATAAAACATCGAAAAACATTTATAAAGATGTGACATCGTTATGCAATAATAAATATCCAAGTGATTATTTCAAATAAATCACACAAACTAAAAAAAAATTTGATTTTTAATAAATAAAATTTTTTTCCCTGTAAAATGGCATATTATTATATTCCTTAAAATAAGCAAAAATCAAACAAATGAATCCGGCTGGGATTTATCTTGATACTTATTGGATTCACGTACAACGAAAACTTAAATTGGTGACAGTTGAGACTTTTCTTCATTCATTTCTAAAATGAATATTGCCATTAGTTTACTACTACAAATTCAATGCCAGTCACTTTTAGTTTCTTCTTCCCCCAAGTCATCACTCTCGTTTCTAATATTTCGTCTTGTTCCTTTCCTTTTCTGTTCAGACGTTTAAGATCCTCATCCTCTTTTTCTTTTGCAATTCCGTCACATTCGTATCATAATTTATCTTTTTTTTTCTCCAAATAAATTGTGTAATTTTTATGAGCTCTTCTTACATTCTTCAACAAGTCTGGTACAATTGGAAAACTATATAAGCCCCCTCCCCCCCAACGATACTTTGGTCTTTAACAAGTCTTATAGCAATAATTGGGTCCTCTTGAAGGCTTTCTCGAACCGAAAAAATATTGGTATATTTATACGAAAATTTCTTTCAGGGGAGGCATTTTCATGAAATAAAATCATTGCGCATTTCACTTTGATACATAACTGTTGGTATTTCAGTGAACCATCGATATTTTTTAAATTGCAAATTTTTCCCCAGTAGTTCAAAATATTAATTCCGTAATCTTCTCGGAGTCTTTTAATCGATCCATATCACTATTAGGCACTTGGAAGTGTCTTTTCAAAGTTTGGGTTGATTTTATCACCTACAAAAATACCTTCAGCCAATTTCATTAATGACTTTGCAATTTTGGTCGGATTTTTTCTTTTTGGAACAACGGGTTTATAAATTGTACATTTGTCAGTGTATCTATCATTGGTTAGTGGCAGTTTCTCTACCAAATACTTTACGGCTGCTCTGAAGAAGTTAGAAGCTGGAAAACTCTTTGTAAAGAATAACAATTTCTTTAGTGCTCAACCCTGATGATTCCATCATAGTACCTGTTTTTGAACCCAGAATCGCAAGTTCCAAAAAGTTAGAAGATTTATCAAAGTTCATGAATATTAGCTCCACGATTTCCTTTTGCGCTTCAACAACCTTTTTTGTACATTTTTTATTGTTATATAAACAATTTGTTTTAAGACATTTTTCCATTAATTAAAAAATCAGACTGTGCACCGTGCAATAAGTGAATTGAAGAATTTCTTATTTGAATGAAGTTTTTGCAAACATTTTTCAAAAACACACAGGCCTCAATCACAAAAAAATGTATATTTTTGTTTCCGGAGAATTCAGTGCTTTGATTATACGTTAGTATCTTTCAGTATTTTTGTGTCTTTACCAAAGTTTTTCTGTTTTGGTAAAAAAATTGTGAAATATTCCTTAAGGTTCACAAACTGCTCGAAAATTCTGGATAAAGCTGGGATAACCAACGAGAGGAACTATAATTGATTACGTATTGGGCAGTGACTAGAGTTATTTTAAAAATGTTCTAGTCGGGCACTTGTTACATGTTTAATGCACATGCGACCCGCATCACACATTTGTGTTTCGCGGGTCACATGTCGTCAACGTACATATTATGGAAAAATAATAAATTTAAACATTTTTTAAATTCATGCATCCTTCTCATTGTGCCGATTTCACACTATTTTTCGGTGTCTAATTCGTTAATACCCCAGTAAAAGTAAACATTGACTTCTAAAAAATTCCGGCAAATCTGGGTTTTTGTGGAGACCTTTATTTTGAAGTCCTAAGCATAAAAAGCTGAGAATTTTTTAAAGTCTCGCACACGCTACTCTATATTTGCATTATACAGAAGAGTAACATTTTGATTTCTTTATGAAGAAACTATAATTCGATACGTATGGAAATTACCTCTCTCTATCTCTTGAGTTAAATGGAAACAATTCTAATAATTAAAATAAGCTAATCAATCTGAGTTCAAGGCCACATCAAGTGACGGCGATAGACGTTAATTATCTATAATACTAATACGAAAATTTATTATTATTATGATGATTATATAGAAATTGATGCAAAACGTAATAGAAACCTACATTTTTACTTTTTTTTTGTTGTAATTTATTCATATTATACTGTTTTTGTGAACGTTTGCGTTTCTTCATCTAGAACCAGTTTTTTATTTAATTCGTACACACATAACTTGCTTCATTGAAAAAGAATGAAGAATCAGCTTGTTAAACTAACAATTAGTTACATGACGACGCAAGTTGAGACTGGGTAAAAAAAACTATTTTAAAGACACATAATTATATTTAGGAAACTTTGTCTATCTGAATCCTTGTCGAGTTATCTTGGAACAACCGCACTTCATGTCATATGGACTGCCAGCCACTAGATCGTATAGGGTTAGGCAAATGTGTGGAACAACTGATTTTTCGCTAAACTATAATCTCGAATAAAAAATACATTTAACAAAAGCCAAAGAGTGAGAGAATTTGTTTATTACAAAAAAAATTCAAGTAAAGACAAATGTTCCCCCAATATTCACGCATCATGCTTCTATGAAGGAGAGGGGGGGGGTTAAGGAGTAATCAAAACTTGTAGTTAAGATACCTCAAGTAGATTTCGAAACTTGAAATTTGCAAGAAAACTAAAGGGAAATGTTGATCGCCCGGAAAGTGTTATTGTGAAAATAAGGTTCAAATTGTCATATTCTAAAAGTTTTCATGGAAATTATGGATTCTAGGGAGCAGTACACCAGTGTATTTTTAATACCCGTTAAGATGTTGGGGCCATTAAAAGATCATATTTCGAAAGCACCAAAAGCAAATTAAGACAAATTGTTCCCGCTGTCTAAAAATAAAGTGCGTTTAAAAATACTCAAGTCATTAGGCCACATTCAGTTTAGAAAGTGCATTTTCCAAATAATTTGCTGATGAACTCTATATATAGAATAATGTCCGAAGTATATTAAATAATAAGTTAATGGATTCGACATCCTGAAACGCTCTCGGTGGCTATTTAGAACAATGTAGTTGCATATATTGGCGCTTTATATTTCCGTTGATTTTAGCTGTAGTGGGCCAGTGAGAGTATTTTTGGATGGTTTCAAGGTTAAATTTCTCTTAATAATATGTTAGTTCATTGTATCCGAACGGGCCTAGGTTAACATTGAATGTACGTATCGGGTGAGTAATTACCCTCATTTCTAATTTGAGATGTTACTCCACTTTAAAATAATGTTTGACACGAAGCAAATCAGCCCCAAAGTGGCAGAGAAGTCAAGCCCTCAGTAGGTTGCGCAATAATACTTGAACAAAATCAATTAACATCATAACTTCGTTAGTATTACCAATGAAGACGAAATAAAACAATCCAATGATAAAATATATTTGTGGACTAGATACACTGAGACAATTTTCACTTATTGTTTCTTAATTTAACATTTGCTTTAACTTTTTGATGAGATGCAACTTTTTCTTATATTTAAACCGGAAGAAATTCAAACGTAAAGCCACAATTATCACTTGTTTTGATTCTCTCTTTGATTTGTATTTTTTTATTTAATTTAGCCATGCATCCGTTTCGTCATCCAAAACATTTTTTTCTTTTTCACGCTGTGTAATTATTTTTTACGTTAAATTAGAATAAAGTATTAAGATTAAACCTTCGGCCAAATGTTTTTGTCTTTATTTAGAAATTAACAAAAAAAAAATTTCTTTTTCTTGTTATAAAAAAAATGTATTTGAAAAAATTGGGAAAATTAAATTGAAAAATAATTAGCGACCCTGTATATTTTTAAAAAGTGAAAATGATTTAAAAAACATCACACAGATGTCTTGTAACAAGTATTTACAAATTTTCTTAAAGTAGTTTTTTTCAAAATGCATCTGCAGATGGCATTACTTCAACCAAAAAAATCACTAGGTCTTAATGGTTGGGAGATAGTCAATAATAATATAGAACTGAAAATGTCTAGAAAGAGGCGTCTACAAATGTACTGATAGTTATAGCTTTCATTTTAAATAAAAAAGTAATGTGTTACCTACTATTTCTGCGATACAAAATTATTGTATACAGGGTTGGGCAAATGTGTGGGAAACACCTGATTCCTCGCTAAACTATAATTTCTAATAAAAAATACCCTTAACTAAAGTTTTTGTAGTATTTTTATTGTATTCAGTGACGTACTTTGATTTCCAACAGCTACCCTATTTTTCAAGATATGACATCATCGGTAGTTTTTTTAGTGGATGACCCTGTATATAACAACTAAAAACAGAATATTTTTTTATAGCCTTGATAATTAAGATGTAAACAGACATCTCTTTATTTTATTATTTTATTTAATATTTTGAAAACGAAAACATGAAAAGCAAAAATATGACTTAATAAGGCTTATACAATTTCGAGTATTATAATGATTTTCTTATAGTTTATGCTTATTTTTAAATGTGAAAGTACCCAGTCAAAAAATTGGGAACACCTGCTATACACCGTCAGCCGCTTCTGCGTGATAAATACTTTACTGGCATGTGATAAAGAGTCCCGCATTTGTATTGCACCTGAATTGAACATGAGCGTGATAGAACGAGATTTAATTGTTGTACACTTAGGACTTGTTTCAGGTTTCTTAATAGGTATCAATAAGTATTTAACTTCGATATTAAATTTATGCAATGTAATTCCAAATTTAAATTTTCATCCAAAATATTCCCAAAAATTTGACATGTGAAGATCTCTTAAGATTTCTCTTCTCTTAAGATTATCTACATACAGGGTGTTGCATCATGAGAGGGACATAGCTTAATAGGAGGTAGAGAACATCAGTGGTAACCGGAACCTCCCATAGAAATGTCTCATTGGGCCTTCACTACGAAGTTACAGGGCGTTTTATAATTTTTGGCCAAACCTGTTTTTTGTCATAACTTTGACAGGGAATGAAATAACGGATTCATATTTGGTACGGCTAATGTACTAACGAGCCCCAAGAGGTACATGTATAAAAAAATATATATCCAGGTCCGGACGCACTATAATTTATGTTTCTTCTTTGCATCAATAAAACATCACCCTGTGTATATTTATTTGAAATTTCGATACGATATTCGAAAAGAGCAAGAAAAAACAAACAAAATGGCCTATTTCATTTTTTTGTTGCACCTTCGTGGTTATTTAAATACGTTGTTAAATGTGCAAGAAAATGGATTACAGAACCCTATTAAATGAGAGGCACGTGAAATAAATAGTTTTATAACTAAAATTTGCAAAAATTCTATTGAGCCTAGGTGGTCTGGGTGAATCCTAATTCGGGCACGTTTTAAAGGTCCATTTTGGTAAAAAACTGTGGTCCTAATAAGTAATCGGGAATCGGGTATGAAATAACAAAATTTTTAATCAATCACAGTAGGCTTGTTCAAAGAATAAAAGTGACCGATAATTTAAACCATTTAGGCCTAAGCAACCAGTTACTTTGATCAAGAAAATCATCAACATTTTATACTTAATAAAAATTGGAAAAGAGAACAACCTAAAATCTAAATAAATAAAATATTTTCCATTCAATTAACAATAAATAACAAAACAATAACTAAATGTGTTTAAAAATAAAACGTAATTGACACTAAAGTAAATTTTCAAAATGTCCTCCCCCACATTCTGTGCATTTTCTTGCGCGTTTAGAAAGGTCACCAATTGCTCGACGTATCATTTCTGGATTATTCCGTATTTCGTCGCAGGTTGTAACGATGCGCTGGATTAAATGTTGTCTACTTTCAATTTCAATGCTATAAACCTCGTTTTTTAAGTGGCCCCATAAAAAGTAATCACAAGGGTTACAATCAGGAGATCTTGGTGGCCATTCATGTGGACCCCCGCGTCCAATCCATCTATTAGGATACACATTGTTTAAGTGTTCTCTTACTTGAAGGTTAAAATGTGGTGGGGCCCCATCATGCTGAAACAACATGCCTCTTATACTGATATTTTCTAACATATTCGGTAAAATGTTTTGAAGAAAATCAAAGTAAATTTCACCATTCAATCTTTCTTCAAAAAAATGTGGCCCTATCAAATGTCTATTCACAAGTCCGACCCAAACATTTACAGAAAACCTGTGTTGCGAATGGCGTTGGCGTACCGCATGTGGGTTTTCCTGTGCCCATTTATGATTATTTCGTGAATTGTTTACTCCATCCCTTGTAAATTGTGCCTCATCCGTAAATAAGGTTCTGTAAATGACTGGGCGATGGTTAGACAACCAATGACAAAATGCCAGGCGGGGGATATTGACACATTAAATTACTAACAAACAATTATTCAACTGTTTAGGAGATTTCTTTTTATTATCTGTCACTTTGAACACGCCTACTGTGATTGATTAAAAATTTTGTTATTTCATACCCGATTACTTATTAGGACCACAGTTTTTTACCAAAATGGACCTTTAAAACGTGCCGGAATTAGGATTCACCCAGACCACCTAGGCTCAATAGAATTTTTGCAAATTTTAGTTATAAAACTATTTATTTCACGTGCCTCTCATTTAATAGGATTCTGTAATCCATTTTCTTGCACATTTAACAACGTATTTAAATAACCACGAAGGTGTAACAAAAAAATGAAATAGGCCATTTTGTTTGTTTTTTCTTGCTCTTTTCGAATATCGTATCGAAATTTCAAAAAAATATATACAGGGTGATGTTTTATTGATGCAAAGAAGAAACATAAATTATAGTGAGTCCGGACCTGGATATATTTTTTTTTATACATGTACCTCTTGGGGATCGTTAGTACATTAGCCGTACCAAATATGAATCCGTTGTTTCATTCCCTGTCAAAGTTATGACAAAAAACAGGTTTGGCCAAAAATTATAAAACGCTCTGTAACTTCGTAGTTAAGGCCCAATGAGACATTTCTATGGGACGTTCCGGTTACCACTGATGTTCTCTACCTCCTATTAAGCTATGTCCCTCTCATGATGCAACACCCTGTATATTAATATTTGGAGTTTTTGCTTATCGATTATAAAATAGAATATAAATTGTTTTACTGACGTTCAAATGTAGTATTTTTATTGGACACGAAACCGTGTTGTAAAAACTAAGTGTGCGGTCTTGCATACAATACTCAAAAAGTTTTGAGAAACAAGAACCAAGTGTAATCGGTCGATAATTCTCCAAGAGGGGAGGGTATTTTTTTTTGTAAATAGGAATAACTTCAAATGTTTTTAAAAGTTTCGGGAAAATTCAAAAGAGAGGTTTACTAACAAAGTAAGGGTAGCTATGATGTACTTTGCTATTTTTAAAATTTTGGCTGGTACCTCATCTGGCCCATTAGATTTTTTAGGTTTTATTTTGGTCTTTACATGTTCAAGAGTTCAATTTCCGTAAATGGAATTATTCCCATTCTATGGATATTCCAAACGGGCAAGTCTCATCAGTATAGTTCTTATCAGTTGCTGATATTCCACTGACAATTTTCAGTGGTGTTTAGATAAAAAAGTTTTCAAATTTTTTAGAGATTATTTCAGGATCTTCTAAAATGCCCTCTTTCTCAGATATTTGTATATTGATAATGTGGTTTTTGTTTATTTGTGACTTCGGAAATCACCGACCAGGCGGCGTTACATGCATTATCTGATTCTGATTATCCTATTTTTATTTGGTAATATGTATTTTTGTTTCTTTAACTAATTTTATGTGTTTACGCTTTTCAGTTACGTATATTCCCTTTAGGTTTGGTTCATTTTTTGTAGTTTATATAAGTATTTTATATATTATATTTTAGATATAGCTTGGAAAATGATAACCTATCTAACAATCGAAGTACTTAGTTCTGATTGTAAAAGGGATTCACACATTAGGATAATCACAGCCATCTCTATCAGAGCAAGTTGTGACATTATGCATCAAACACTTCTTTGCTTTACTATTACTTACCATTAATGAATACATGAAGTATGAATGTCATTTAGCTTATGATATGATAAATTTAGTTCGTAAACGAAGTTCTTGATTTTACTTTTTTATGATTAAAAATATTAGCACACCGTATCAAACATTTTAAAGCACAATTTCGAAGATCTTTACGTAGTATTAGATAGTCTTCATGAAATAATAACCACAAAACTGAATTTTTGTCTACGATTTCCTCCGTACTGTAATATCAGCTAGCATTGGTCAGTCGGAATTTTCTCATATTTTTAACAAAATGGCCACAGCTTCTACATCGTTTACGTCAAACTCATGACCAGGCACGTATTTTCCTAAGGGCGTAGAAGCGATCGCTCGGAGCGGCCAGTCCCCCCGATTGTCTCCTGCGGCTGAGTTTCATAAAAAAAATTTTGGTACCATAAACTCGGGTACGGTACTGGGGCGGCCGATCATATTCGCCCAGGGCGTAAAATTTAGAAATACGTCCCTGCTCATGACTTAGATGAACATTAACAGTCGATTGTCTCCTAAATACTATGCTTTTCTGAATAAAATCAGCCTTACCTCCAAATTTAAAGAGTAGCATTTCATAGCCTATGAAAAAATAGAAAGAAAAGTATGAACAAGCACAAGCAATGCCATGTTAATCTACACAAAGCCAAAGATGTTGGTTAAGTGCTATTGTTCTAAAACTAGAAAAAATTTCAAAATAGGCCAAAAATAATTAATAACTCAGCATTCCAAACTAAATGTTAAAAATAAACTAAACAAATCGTCTGCAGAAACCACTTACTCCAACGATTTGTGTTGCATTTTGGAAAAAGAGGCACTTGGTTTAAAACTGGACCATGGTTCTCATTAAAGCTCAGATCAAATATGCTGAACTCGTCGTCTGCAAGAAACAGTCCCATTAAGAATTATAGTAAAATGAACAATCTTATTAAAAATATGCCAATTCATGAATGGATATGATAGAACAGTGCTGGTGAACGGAGAAACTAATTTTAGCAGGACACTAAAATGTTTGGAATCTTTGTGTTGGGGACAAGAAAAATGTAACGCGACAAATAAAAACTGCACCAGACGGCGCATAAAGCGCCATTGTTTTGGACAAACAATGAATAAGTAAACAATGGCATACGCTCACATAAAGTAATCTTGAGTATGTTGCATTAGCGGCTCGTGAATCATTTTAGGGGGGCGTAATTTATACAATAAAGTCGAATCATAGGTAAGCCGCTTCAGGTTATGACATACTTTTAATATTTTCAATTTTCACATAATTATTTGTTTAACGTGAGACTTTCGAATTAAATATCAGTGAATTGCAAGATCAAGAAAGTTGGAGAATTATTCACAACCTTCGGTTTATCATTAGGTGCAGTTAATGCTTTGCATAAAATACAAGTAATCTAGTCGCCATGTACTTCGAAAAATTCCAAACTTAATGAAACTTTGGAATGTTTGTGGGTGTTCAGTAGTGCTACACCCAATTTATCCAACAAAAAAAACATGGAATTTTGGGGAGGGACGAAAATTCCCACAATTTTTACATTTTTTTCGGTTTTTTCAAAATATTTCGAAAACGGTTAATTTTAGCGGGCAACTTCAATTTAATAAATTGTAGCTGATTAAATTTCCTGCAATTTGCATGGTAAAACGTATTTTTTTACCCCATAGGTACCGAGATACAGAGTTTCGAAAAAGTGCAAGTTGTGATGCTTGTTTTGCTCGGGTAGCTGGTTTGGAGATTATTCCAGGGTTCAATGTTAATATTAATTAAAATCCAGATACAAAATAAGACATTTATTCTCCTAATAATTATATGTATAGTGTGGCCGTATCTTTTATGGCTTAGGTTGCGACAATCTTGTTATTACATAAGTACATTATAGTAGTCGGAGAGAGAGAGAGTGTAACATATTTCCTCTATGTACGTCGTCGTAACCCCAATTCTCTAATCGAAGTTCCAGGACATAACAGACGCGACAAAGAAATCTGTTTCAGGAGAGATCCAGTTCAATACACTCGAATCAATCTGAGAGGAGGTCCAGTTCAACGCACTCGAATCCTCCCTAACAGATACTTGGCCAGCGGCTGCCACGGCGCCGGAGAAGCTTGATCTTCCGGTTATCCCAGTTCAATACACTCGAGAAAGATGAAAGCCAAGCTCTGAATTTACTGGTTTCTGGCTAGCTATTTTATACCCAAAAATCACGGTCACGTGGTTTGCACACGGCACGCAATGCACACGGCACGCAAGTTGCGGCCTGGTGAAGTCAGAAATAAAAGTTAAAAAAAGAACTAATCAGGTATTGAACTAATCTAAAACTGAACTACTTGATCCATGCATAATTAAAATAAGTTAAACTGGAATGAAAGTATGCAGTATTCCTGTAGTATTACTTCATTACAAAGTAGTTAAACCTATGCAAATCGAAGTAGATACCACAAGCCCATTTAATATGTTGAAAAATGGAAAATAAATATCGAAACCAACCTTTATAGCAGTTTTTACGATTTTGAGAAATTTTGCACTTTCTCGAAACTCTGTATCTCAGTACCTATGGGGTCAAAAAACGTTTTACCGTGCAAATTGCAGGAAATTCAATCCTCTACAATTTAATAATTTGAAGTTGTCCGCTAAAATCAACCGTTTTCGAAATATTTCGAAAAAAGTGGACAAACCGAAAAAAATTTGGGGGTTTTCGCCCCTCCCCAAAATTCCATAGGGTTCTTTTGTTGGATAAATTGGGTGTAGCACTACTGGACACTCACAAACGATATCCCAAAGTTTCATTAAGTTCGGAATTTTTCTAAGGTACCCCCCAGATTTGACCCAATGACGACTGGCTTAAAGGGCTCAGCTATTGGGAATGTACAATTTTATCATACTACTAGAATTACCTACAATAAGTCCCGTTTCTTGCACTATGTGCACAAATTTTTCCAGAGTGATTCACTTCTCGGAACAAAGACACGTGCTTTGAGTTGGTTCGCATTTTTAAGCGTTTTCTTACTTTTAATTGTCTCGATTCAAATACTATTTCCGCTAATGGTGTTACAGAACCAATCAATTTTATAACTGTCCCTCCTCAGCTAAATATTTTTCAGTAGATAAATAATACGTAACAGCTAATGTGCTAGGTAAATTTAGTGATTTGATAATGTTTAATTAGTATCTAGGAAAGCGATGCTTATTTAAAAGAACCTGAACAAAAGGACTGGGGAATGCTCTTCGGTCAAGGCGTCTGAAACTTGAGTTTTCATTCAAGTGACGCTGATCAAAAGTCCTTATCGACACAACACTTGATAATTAATCGACGATTCAGTTGTCAAACGCATCGGAAAGTCGGAAAATTACGTGGCGAAGATGCCCATATCTATCACCTATCACCAGAGATAGAGAAACGGTTAAATGGGGACTTTTTGAAGAATTTTGTGACCGTTTCGATGCTGTTTTTAAATTTGGCTTAGCTATCTTCGTTTCCGAAATATTTCCAAAAAACTGAAAAGGTGCATTTTAAAAAACTTCCCGTATCTGCCTAATTTGATGACTGATGATATTTTAATAAGTACACTGTTAGGACACTTTTTTAAGGTGCTTTCGTTGACGTTACCAAAAAATTTCTACCGTCATTTGTTTCTCAGTTAATGCCACTAACTTTGTTTTTCTTATGGGCGCCATATTGGATTGTTTGTATGTTCAATAGTGCTCTTAATTCCCCGTTCAATGATGTATCACAATGTCAGGAAAAAATTATTTACTAGTGTAAAATATGAAAAAATTAAGTTTACTAAGTAGGCTATGAAGAAAATTTATTTGAAAATAATCCGATTTTATTAGCTTCAACTTAAAATTAAAACACATTCAAACGAGTTGTTGAATTGATTTGCACCGTCCAAATAAAAGAAAATAATGGTATTAATTTTTCTAATAGTAGGTGCCATGGATCTTCTTACCATGACAATAAACAAAAGAATGTTTAATTGATACTTCTTGTTGTCATAATTGCTGTTTTTCTTGTTACTACTGTTTCAATGATCTACCATTACTTTGTAATAATTAATTTTGTGCGTTTCTTTTATTAAGTGCTTTTTTGAATTTATTGGATATACAAACGAAGAAAAGTTAGATTATACTAGAGATTTATTTGAAATCAAATAAAAATACTGATGAGGCATCAAGAATTTATGAGGATAACTTTCCATAAGGTGTGCAACCGAATCAAAGGTATTTTAGGACTCTTGTTATTAATTTAATAAATTATGGACGGTTTAATGGAAAAAGAAATGATACTTATGAGATACATAACGAAGAGCGAAATAACGTTGTATTAGAATACGTAGAACACAATGCTATAGCATATGTTAACAAATTTGTATTTTTACAATTTTCGTATATTTATCAACTATGTAACAAATGTTAATTGCGAAATAATTTTAAGGTCGTGGCTGAACATAAACAAAGAGTTATACACGATTTATGAAAATTTTGTCTTTGTTGTATCTTATTGAAAAAACATGTCTGATGCCTTTTGACCACATTGTCTTGTTAAAATAAGCGCTAGAAGCGAATCAAAACACATTTTTCTTTTAAAATTGTAAATATATAAATTTTTGTGTTGCCTCAAAAGTTTGAAAAAACCAATAGATAAGTGAATTCTGTGATACTTGAACATTGCAGGCAATACAGGCTCGAAAACTACGTTATATTTTTTGAGCTATATATTCAATGTCGCAAAACATCTTCCCACACAGGTGACCAATAAGTGATTTTTTCTACGCATATTGTACGAAAACACAAGCAAAATTTTTTTATGTAGGTAGGTATAGCTCCTTAAACATACGTAATTGTATCTCTATGCCTACTCCATTGATTCATGTCTCGTGTTTTAGAAACAATCTATATGTTGAATATAAATTTCGCACCTGGAAACACATTTAAAATTTCGTAAACTGCAAGAACTTAATAATTTTATTTACTATTAAGTATCAGGAAGCTAAAGGTGTTTCATTCTTTGAATTATTAACAAAGTTTGGCACATACGATCATTATTTTTAGAGTAACGACCTCGTAGTTTTCTATTAATAGAATATTTAAAAAAATAAAGCAAGGTGTACCAAGATCAAGGTAATACACATATACCAAAGCGTTCTTTCTCTTTATTAACATTGTTATAGTTAATTATAAATCAACTGGGGAAATAATCCCAATCAATAGTAGCAAATTCTATTGCGAGAAAACTGACACAAATCAGACCAATTTATTTAACTCACCGACCGATTTTATAACGTCACAATGAAATAACCCACTTGACTCTTGACTGAATGATCTTTAACTCTCATAACTTTTCTCGAGTTCTGTCGTTGCCGTACCTTTAACGAACAAAAGCGTATTGTTGCCATTCCGTGCAAGTGGATGACGTAAAGCTGATGAAAAAGGGAATGGCTCAGCATCAGCAGACTGTAAATGTCTTAGACGGCGACAAAACCGCATACCTAGTTTTGTTTTGCAACGAAGCATGAACACATTTCAGAAATTGCTCTACCGAATCGCCGTATTCCACGGTCTCGGTGCACTATTGTAGTACACCTAACCAATAAGCAAAAACGCGAACTAGATAAAATTGTAGATATGCAACATAATATAATCGATGCGGATATCACAGGTCAAGGTAAATGTAAAAGAGGTCACTCGGTTATTTAATACTATAATTCCAGAAAATTAACTAAGAAGCTTCAATAACGACAAGGGGCTCTCCTAGGACGAACTCGTCAAACTAGTGAGGTCCTACCTGCACCGCAGACAGCTAAGGGTGAAAATCTCGGACCAACTCTCCACTTACAGGACCGTGGAGGCGGGAGTCCCGCAAGGTTCGCACCTGTTCGCTATCTACACCTCAGACCTCCCCAGGACCGACTACACAGCCCTGGCCCTGTATGCAGACGACACAGCAATAATTGACAGATCCTGGAAAGCCAGGAACGCAACCATAAAACTCCAGGAACCGGCCACACTCCTGGAAGAATGGTGCACGAAGTGGAAAGTCGCCGTCAATGCCGACAAAAGCCAAGCCATTCTCTTCAGACGAGTGCGGAAAGAAATTCCCACAGGACACGTCTCCATGAACGGCGAGGACATCCAATGGCACGACACCGTCAAGTACCTTGGCGTGATCATGGACAGAAGCCTAACGTGGAGACAGAACACGGACGCTATCACAGCCAAGGCCCGGCGCACGAGAGCCCTCATCTACCCGATGATGGGAAACGGGAGCCGTCTCAACTTGAGGAATAAGCTCACGCTTATCAAGACCCTCATCAGGCCGCAGCTGACGTACGCCTCGGTAGCGTGGGGCTACCAGGCAAAGTCCTACATGAAGAAAATCCAGGCAGTGGAAAACATCGCCCTCAGGACGGCAGTCGACGCCCCATGGTACGCGAGAACCGCAGATATCGTCAGAGACCTGGAGTACACCACGGTCACTGAAGTCATCCGGGAACGAGCGAAGAAGCTGTACGCCCAAGCCGAGGAGCATGGGAACCCGCTGATCAGACAGGCCACTGATTATGACCCTGCCGACGCCCCGAGGCATAAACGGCCGAGGGTACAGCTACTGGACAACGGGTGAGTATAACTTATATTTCCCGCTAACCGATCTGTTTCAGATACCCCAGGACGGATCACCACTACCAGAGACATGACGTTTTCCTAGCCTAACCCAACCTCCTTGCGGGCGTCGGACAACATACCGTCCAACGCCCGTTGTCCCACCTGCTCCGTGGAGTCTGAAAGTGCTAAAATAAGCACTTAGGGTCTCCACACTCCCGAGCTACACACCTCATATACTTACCTTTCCGATGTTCCGGGGTAGGATATCAATTGATGTCCTACGTACCGGCAGTCAGTCCCAGCCAAAACTTCCTAAACCCAACTCGACCGATGACTACCCCCGGGGGTGACAAGCTGGCGAAGAAAGAAAATATCAAGACAAGAAGAGCGCCAGAAGACACCTCAGCCAGCGAGGTCCAACAGCCAGGGCCAGGGGAGGTCCGCAGAAAATACCACGACACATCTCGCATTTGCGAGCTGGGTCTGGTAGAAGTAAGCGGGCCCACCTATCACGAAGGCCGGTCCAGGTCTACAGAGATAATCTAGGAGCAAAGAGTAGTAGTCCTACTCGGCCCTAGTTATCGAGACCGACATCCAGTCAATGGATATTGGCGCGCGGTCAAGGAGCTAGAAACTACAACCCAGCAGAAATAAAAAATCGGTCCGCGACAACTCGGATAAACTTTCCCATTATCCCCCACAGCCTTCTCCCTGTATTTTCTAGAAGCAATTCGTCATGCCATCTTATACTGGTATTAAGGAAGTATTCATGTATTAAATTTGTCCAAAATCGTTGGAGCCATTTTAGAGAAAAAAATTGTTTAACTCCTTGCCTCCCGCGACCTTCCCTGCATTTCTTAGGTGCAACTGTCATGTTACCTTATGCTACACTACAGTATTCATATGTTAATTTCGATTAAAATTGTTAGATCCGTTTTTGAGAGAAAAATTATGAAATTATTTCAAGCTCACTCCCCACAGCTTCCCTCCCTGATTTTCTAGGAGCAACTGGTTATGTCAATTCATACCGGTATTAGAGGAGTGTCCATGTGTCAAATTTAATCAAAATCGTTAGAACCGTTTTAGACGAAAAATTATTTAATACCTTGCCCCCCCGCAACCTCCCTCCCTGCATTTCTTAGGACCAACCGGTTATGTTACCTTATGCTGCTACCAAGTCACTATTCATGTGTTAAATTTGATTAAAATCGTTAGATCCGTTTGAGAAAAAGAAATCATGAAATTATTTAAAACTCCGCCCCCCCCCCCAACAGCTTCTCTCCCGGTATTTTTTAAGAGCAACTGGTCATTTCGTATCGGTACTAGGGGAGCGTCCATGTATCAAAGTTAATCAAAATCGTTAGAGCCGTTTTAGAGAAAAAAATTATTTTCTATGTTTTTAGGGGTTTACTCTCCTCACATTTGAGCTACGATTGATTTTGCGATTTCGCGTGGAGTTGTGAATACACATGTAAAATCTGAACAAAATCGATCCTGTAGTTTGGGCTCTAGGTGCGACTACAGACGACAGATACTTTTTTGGGTTCAGGGGACTTGAAAACGTGTAAATCCATCAAAAACTAAAAATTAAATACTTGCACGATCACCGTACTTTCCTTATATACTACGTATATGGAAAAGTAAAAAAGGCATTTTTGACTACAATCCAGGTTTGCTGTGGAACCATTATTTGAAACCTAGACACTGAATTTTAAAGATATTGGGTTTTAACTTTAGCAAAATCAATAACTATGGTAAACCTCTAATAGGCTGGGGCCATTACCTTTTTGAGATGAAAAAATTAATAGCAGGCAACGGCCGGCTGGAATATATAGTTGAGGTCATAAAAAATGAAAAAAAAAACTTTGGAACTTGAGATGAAGGGAAGTAGTGAAATGGGGTGCTATTTAAGGGATGAAAACCGTTTTTCGTGATTTGTGGCGAAACGTGACCTTCTAGAGAAAAGTGTTTCATACAAAAGCTGTAGATAATAAAAAAATCTAAAACTTTTATTCTATGCATTTTCTACATAACCTCAAAGTTTGCGAGAAAATTACGAAAAACCGATTTTTCTGTTTTTATTTTTTTTCTTGCGTGAAAATTATTTAATTTAAATGAAACTTTGTGAAAGTACGTAATTGTTTGCATATAATAAGCATGAATTTTTTCAATTATGGGAAATAAATATTTTTCGGGATTTTACCATTTTTCCGAAAAAACACCCCTATCTTCGGCGAACAACTTTATTGATTTTTTTTTTGGATTTTGATGTTCTACTAGTGCTCATTTTTTTCGTCGAGATGTCTACTTTCAAATGGTATGTCGATGTTAGTGATTTATTGTCATTTAGCAGCTTAAAATTAAGAAAAACCGATAAAAAAAATTTCGAATCTCGAATTTGTCGATTTTTTTCATTGTTTTAAATTTTTTAGCATATTTATGTTAATATTTCATAATATTTTAATGAAAAAACTTACATTGGTATAAAATAAATAAAGTTGAATAATTTCATCACGGAAAGGTAGGGAAAACTTCATGAAACTTAACATTTACATGGAAATCAATAGTACTTTATTAATTTTCATAAGCTACAGTTAAGTTTCGAAAACTTTATATGCATATTAAATTATTCTAAATACATATGATAAAATACAACATACAATTTATTTATATTGGCTACGAATTCTTTACTTTATTTACAAATATTTACTTTATTAATATTGGTTGTGTATAGCTTATAATAATGTTAAAATCTAATCAATTTTAGGCCTTTTTTGTTGTGGTTCGTTTTTTCATCGATCAAACTCTCAAATTCTATATTATCTTCAAAATCATTGGCATTTTCAGGCTCTTCAATTTCGATGTCATTATTCTTTGCTGGCTCTTCATCAATATCTTCAGAATCACTTAAATCTACAAATACTTCTCTCTCTATTTGAACAGTTCTCAGTGCATGTATTGCATAGATTGGTACATTTTAAGCCGTGATTTCGGCAGCCACACCTTTGATTATTGCATCCACTTTCACAAGTACAGCTAACGCTTTTTAACAACTTTCCGGGAATCAAGTCGGAACTGTCAGAGATGTATTTCGGCACGAGTCTTCCTACATTTTCGTTCCAGCCCCAGTCCTTTACTTTTTTGTTGTCCTGATCGTTGTCAAAATTACCCAACCAACTTTTCAATTGGTAATAGACTGTAGGAGTGTTGTGCAGCTGCTTCTTCAGTTGGAGGGAGTTTTTCCAATTTAAAAGTGGATTTGTTTGTAGTTTGCTGATACCGCTCAAATCGTAATTGATTTAATGAGTTATAAATTTTCTTACTGTTGTAAATACTAGCTGTAAGTTGAGATCCGTTTTTTGCTATGGTTATGTGGTCTGCATCTTTTTGATAATAAACACTGGCTAGGTTTAATAAATTTTTATTGTCCAATAAAGATCTTACTATTGTTTTTTTCCCTTTTCCAGCAAAACTTGAAGTTGCATCACACCCAGAGAAAGAATGGGATGTACAAATTGAATTTTTGACGTTGCTTGAGCCTGGTTTGTGAAAATAAATATCCAGCCCAATCGAATTTAATTGGTGTAAAAGAACTAGTAAATCGATGTCTTGACCCACGATTATTACAGTTTTATCATCTTGTTTAGCTAATTGGATCGCAGTATTAACAATCAGTGCGTCGGCGTCTTCAGGAGCTCGCTTACACAAAAAGCCCTCGGACTGTAATTTATTTGATATTGTGATAATTAAATTGTTTTAATTATTTTGATTTGATAAAAATTTTTCTTGTGAATAGGGTATTCGTTTAATTTTAATCGAAAACTCAATCACCACGTGCGTTTACAAAGGACGCATCACAAACTGAAAAAATACTTTTACATAACTAGACGAATAGAGATTTACTACTACAACAGCACGAGCTCTGCTGCTCTTGTGCAGGCTCACTTTGTCCTACCCCTCTCTACCCCCAACCTTCAGTCGTTTTGGGCGGGCATTTCAAATACCTGCATGCTGAGAAATTTCAAATTTTGTAAATTTTTTTTTGTTTACGTAACAGTATTTTTTTTTGTATTCAATTTTAGCGTGGTCTCCAATAACTAAATTCATTCAACTTTAGTTATTTTATACCAAAGTAAGTTTTTTCATTAAAATATTATGAATTATTAACATAAATATGCTAAAAAATTGAAAATAATGAAAAAAATCGACAAATTCGAGATTCGAAAAAATTTTTTTTTGGTTTTTCTTAATTTTAAGCTGCCAAATGACAATAAATCACTAACATCGACATACCATTTGAAAGTAGACATCTCGAAACGAAAAAAATGAGCACAGTGGAACATCAAAATCAAAAAAAAAATCAATAAAGTTGTTCGCCGAAGATAGAGGTGTTTTTTCGGAAAAATGGTAAAATCTCGAAAAATATTTATTTCCCATAATTGAAAAAATTCATGCTTATTTTATGCAAATAATTACGTACTTTCACAAAGTTTCATTTAAATTAAATAAATTTCACGCGAGAAAAAAAATTAAAACAGAAAAATCGGTTTTTCGTCATTTTCTCGCAAACTTTGAGGTTATGTCGAAAAATTAATAAGATAAAAGTTTTAGATTTTTTTATTTCTATTACTTTTGTATGAAACACTTTTCTCTAGGAGGTGACATTTCGCCATAAATCACGAAAAACGGTTTTCATCCCTTAAATAGCACCCCATTTCACTACTTCCCTTCATCTCAAGTTCCAAAGTTTTTTTTCATTGTTTATGACCTCAACTATATATTCCACCCGGCCGTTGCCTGCTATTAATTTTTTTCTTTTCAGCATTAAAAATCCGTAACGGCCCCAGCCTATAAGTAGAAATTTATACAGAATTCTGGTTCACTCCAATATTTTCTTTATTTCTTATTCACTTGAAGTTTGGGAGCATATTATACTACCGCTAAAAATGTATTTATGCCTTATATGCCATAAATATTATTAATGTTCCATAAGTAAGGGCGACGTTGCGACACAGAAATACATCATGCCAAAGGAAGCTATGGAAATTCTCTATAAAAAAGATACAGGCCTTCTCTCTTTTTTTATAGAGAATTTCCATTGCTTTCTATTTGGGCTGATGCATTTTCGTCGTAGAGGCAATGAAAACCGAGATATCTCTAAAAATTCGTTTCAGAGCAAGATTTTAGCCCTTTACAGCGTTGCCAAATTTTATCCTTACAATCCCACTTCAGAGACTTTTGAGACCTTATTCAGGACACCACAACCTATTTGAAAAACCATCATTTGATTTTGTATGAATTGGTCTGAAGATTCGGCTCATTTTTCACTAAATGCGGTGGATTATAAAAAAATTAAGTTACTTTCAAGAAGGTCACGAAGGTAGCATATTGACGATTCAGGAATTATATAAAAACTCGTACTTCAATTATCCCTCGAGTAATTTTTAATAGGCAATGGTTTTGCGCATTTATTCCATTTATGTTGGACATAAGAAGTGTGTAACCCGTAAAAGTAGAATTAGCGTAGGTGTACGGGATCACGGATATTATGATGCTGCAGTGTAATAGCAGTTATTTATAATAAACTAAATGGTTACATAGATAATAGCTCCTTTTTATAGACCCCATCGTTTTAAAAATGCATGCCGCCAGTCATAATTTCTTTTGTTAGGTTGTTTGTTCGTGTATCACAATGAGCAAATTAAACTGTTCCCGTGATCAGTCTAGTCTCCGAGTGTGTGTTACACAGTATTGTTCATTCGCATATTGAATGGATGAACATCTTCATTCATGGATAGCTGAATCCGGGGATCATAAATTAATAATCAAAAATACATATTGCGACATATAATTCAATAAAATAGCAAGATACACTTTGAAAAGGGGGTATAGTATTATAATTGACCGGTTTTTCCTAGTTTAATCAGGCTCAAAATCAGGTTTCACCATCCAGGAGAAACCGGTAATTTTACTGTCTTTGTCCAATATGCCAAAAAAATTTATATAAATGTTGTGGATAGAATTTCACATAGTAGTAATATAGGAACATTTAATTTGTTTTATTTTTAGATTTAATTGTACTCTTAAGAAGTGCACAAAACGTACTCCCACAGCATCGGTGTAGGTACCTAATAAAATAAATTACTGGTAGTCTAGACGTACGTCGTGATATCATGATCGTAATAATTTCGATTTGGAAACAAATCTTTTAATAAGTCAAATTCCATTAAAGTTATATAAAGTGCCACCGTTCGTGCCTTTAAAACTAGACAGATTCTTGGATGATAGATTTATTAGGTGGCAGACTATAAGTTTAATTTTTTTGCACGAATTAGGATTTCAAAAGTAGAAGTGAGTTAATTAAATATTTTGCCCGGCCTTGACATGTATTCGTTTTTCTCTAAATGACAATGCAGTTTATATTCTTAGAAAGCGTACGTATTAAAGAGCTGGTTATTCTCAAAATACACCATAGGTACAATACTATTTAACACCTCTATTATAATACCCAGTAATAGATGAAGACTTAGATAATAAGGTCCAATTTCTTATTACTTCGTCACTAATAGGTACATGTAAAACTGTTGTTTCTTACCTTTTACAGGGTTCTTTGTATTTCTTTTTCAATTTCTTGAAATATTCTAATTGAACTCTATTTAAATTTTTAACATGTTTTCGGTTTATCGCAGTGTTAACCTTACAAATATCATTAGCAATGCTCGAGGTCGAGAGTGTGCAAATTTTTAACAATTAGATACTCTTCAAACCAAAGCGAGATAGACATTTTCTTTTAGTACAGTAAACGTAGCAGCTTATGAATGTGTAACCTAGAACAAATTAGAGACAAGCTAGTTTTGGCTAAAATCGGTACATCTGAGTACTATAACATACTAAAAGTCCCATTTAGTAGCAATAAGGGAAGTAAGACAAAATGGCCGCCATCTTGGAATTTTTCAGTTTTTTTTCTCTGTAACTCAGTAATTTGAACATCTACGAAAAAACATGAACAGTCCTTTTTTGTTAAGGAGGTAAAAACACATATTTTGTCACTAAAAGTTTTTTATATCTTATAAATATAGAAGTAAATACTCATTTTATATTTAAAAAATCGATAAAAATTAAAAAATATTAGTGAACGGAGCAACTATCTACGAACTTTACCACTTTAGAGGCATAGTAAGTTATTTCAAACATCTCATTATTTAAAACATAATATTTTTAGTCGCAAATTCCTCTATAAAACCCTTATTTTACTATAAGGAATGTAACCAGACTGCAACCAACAGCTACTCTCCGGGCTATGTGCCCCGCCGAGCGCTGAATTACAAGTACAAGCCTGGCGCGTTAAGTGTAATAATTGCACATTACCATTAAAACGCTAATGCTTCGATTGCAACAAACGCCAGCCGAAAGACTGATCCTACTTAAAGGAGCTCTCGTGCCAGTCGTCACACACCACATGCAGACTGCAGTTTCGAGCTGTTGACTCTCGTCAGTGCAAGGTAGGCATGTGACGACCGACACGAGGATCACTTGACCATTTAGTACATTTCGGTATCTTTGGGATAGCGACATGTAAAATAGTTAGCAGGCGCCATCTAGCGGCCCAGTGTCTGTTGTAATCGAAAAATAAATAGCCTGACTGGGCTTAGCATAGTTCAAATGTGCTTTTAGAGGGCGGAATATTAAAACATAATATTTTTAGTCGCAAATTCCTCTATAAAATCCTTATTTTACTATAAGGAATGTAACCAGACAGTTACTCTCCGGGCTATGTGCCCCGCCGAGCGCTGAATTACAAGTTACAAACCTGGCGCGTTAAGTGTAATAATTGCATATTACCATCAAAACGCTAATGCTTCGATTGCAACAAACACCAGCCGAAAGACTGACACGAGAGCTCCTTTAAGTAGGATCTGTCTTTCGGCTGGTGTTTGTTGCAATCGAAGCATTAGCGTTTTGATGGTAATATGCAATTATTACATTTAACGCGCCAGGTTTGTAACTTGTAATTCAGTGCTCGGCGGGGCACATAGCCCGGAGAGTAACTGTTGGTTGCAGTCTGATTACATTCTTTATAGTAAAATAAGGATTTTATAGAGGAGTTTGCGACTAAAAATATTATTTTTTAATATTCCGCCCTCTAAAAGCACATTTGAACTATCTCATTATTTGTTAATATGTTAAACCCTTGTTTTGTCGAATTTGCTTGAAGAATTTTCAGGTGTCAAGTCCTGCTCGTCGGAACAATATGTTGAACTAAGACATTCGCGACAACAACGAGATGAAAAAGACTTCAACAAATTTGTAGAATTGTTAGAAGCTTACAATTGTTTTATGTTTAAGCAATTTAATATCTCTGTATTCTCAAGTTGTAGCATATGATACCGTAACAAGTCTCCTGAAGAACTAAAAAAATGCTTCGCTCTTGAGCTAACCCCATATCCGCTCTCAATTTTAATGGTATAAAATCAGAACTATTAAAAGAATTTGATTATATCTTGCCATCAGAAAAACACGGTTCTAAAAACACTGTGTATGTTGTAGACGGTCGTTTGTCGTTTTTGATAGATATGACGAAACACATTTTTCGACAAAAGGATAGCTGCAAAAATGAAGTTCAAAACAAAGTGGTTGTTGATATTATAAATCTACATAACACAATTCCTTGCGCGCAGGAGGAATTTTTACGAAATAATTAAAACAAAAAAAAAGTTTATTACCCTAATAAGGGATTTTTTTCATCAAGTAGGAGTAACGGTATATCAGGCTGAAAGAGATGCAGACGTTCTAATTTCGTTGACAGCTGTAGGGTTATGCTCTAAGCATGATTTTGTGACCCTTGTTAAAGACAAAATATTGTTTTTTGCAGTTTCAGGATGCGACACAACGTCCTTTCTCTTTAACAAAATCAAGAAAGCATGTTGATCTGTTTTAAAGAAGAATCCTCAAGTATTTGAAGTATTAACTTCATTTTACACCAAAGATAATTAAAAGCAAAAATTAAAGCCGGCATAGAGTTTCTACTAAAATTATACAATGTTTAGACGAACTTCGGTACTTCATGTACCATAGAATCACTTCAAGACAAGTACTATCAGGTCAATTTAATTTAGCCGTGCTGCCTCCTACAGAAAAATCTGCAGAACAACATTTACGAAGAGTATATTGTCAGGTAATTTAATAAAATGCATTATTGCAAATTAAAAAATGATTATTGCAGTTCGTTTTAAACATGAATTTTTAAGGTTCAAGAATGGTTGGGTAATCACCTGGGATCCTGCGGCAAGGGGCTGGATAAATAGTGACCTAATTCCCATCAAAACAAAACAATTAATAGCACCCCCAAGTTTATTGAAACAAGTTTTTTGTAACTGCAAAGAAAGTGCCTGTGGACGAAATTGCTCTTGTAAAAAGTTGGACATTAGGTGTTCAGGTGGACTTACCTGTACTAATGCTGTGTTTGAATTGCAAGATGAAGAAGGAAATGAAGAAATAACTGACTTTTCATAAGTTTGTGGTAGATAAAATATGTTTATCAAGATACGTTAGTTGTCACTTTCAATTCCAAATTTTATTTTTTTAAATACCTATATAAATTTTAAAAAGCTGCAACTTATTTATTCTTTAAGGTACAGAGAAGTTTTTCACAAAAATATGCGTCTCGTTAAGCTCTAAAAACTTTATATCTACATAATTTTTGTTAAATTCTTTCACAAAAACCAAGATGGCGGCCACTTTTCTTTTATTTGTCATAGTAGGATTGGACGGGACTTTTAGTATGTTAATAAGATCGCTTTTGCCTACACTTTATAAAAAAAATTAGCTTGTCTCTAATTTGTTCTAACCTAAATTTCATATTGCCTGTACTATTTCTTCAGCAATAAAACTGCAACGTCTACTCACGTCAGAGCCGCATAGCGAACATTTAAAAATCTCAAATAAAGTTGAAATTAAAAGTTGGTAAACGTGTGATTGTTCTTTCGATATGAGGTACGTCATGTCATACTTTTTATATTTAAGTATAGCCGAGCTCAGATTTAGGGTGCACTCAAAAAGGGTAATAAAAACTTTACGACCTCATTAAAATACCGTTAAACTAGTCCTAGTAATTGCGCCCAGGTACACACTTGAAATATTTGGATCAGCACCTCAGTCGTTCAATTTTAACGCGTTACGGTCTAGTATTATTATACTCCATGAAAATGTTGCAAAAAAAGGGTTAAAACATAAAAAGTTCTGTTACAGGGATGAAACATGGCGTTTTCGAGGAGGCTGAAGATGATGGTGACATTTTTAAGGTTACCACCCCTCAGCAACAACCCTCAAAAACCATCCCTATTTCGCGCTTTTTTCCATCATAGCCATACGTATCGGTTTCTTGGGCAGGATTCGGGTAGCCCGTATGAAATTTAACCATACAACATCTTATCCACCCCCAGGGTTGAAACTACCACCACCCTAACATTGAAATCCACCGAAAAACACAAAATAGTGGAAAATGTTTTCTCCCCGTTTTTGAGGGCGCTAAACACGATGGTAATATTCATTTCTTACCCACCCTCCACCAACCACCCCTAAAACCACCCCCTTTTCATATTTCTTGATACTGGGCGTGTGAGGACTCGTTGGTTCGGGGTTTTTAAGGGGCTTTCGACATTGTAAAGGGAGTTGAGTGACGAGGCATGCCATCAACCCCGGAGTTGAAACTACCCACCCTACTAACATTGAAATCCACCAAAAAATAAAAAAATAGTGGAAGACGTTTTCTCTTTGCTTTCGAGGGCGCTAAACACGATGTGAAAACTATTTCACCCCCTACTCTCCATCAACCATCCCCCAAAATCACCCCCTATCACATTTAGAGGTACTGGGAATGCGAGCACTTGTTGGATCGGAACTTGGCAAATTCTAGTCCCCAGATGCCCAGTATCAAGAAATATAAAAGCGGTGTAGAGATTGGGGGAGAAATGAACTACCATCGTGTTGATAAACAAATTTTCATGGATTTTGATTTTTTGGGGATATTTTAGTATAGGGGAGGGGATAGTTTCAACCCCGGGGTGGTTAAGATGATGGTTAAATTTCATACGGCCTACCCCACTACTGCCCAAAGAACCGATCCGCATGCCAACGATGAAAAAAAAAACGCGAAATAGTGGTGGTTTTTCGAGTTCAGGGATAGTTGCTGAGGGGTGAGAACCTTAAAAATATCACCATCGTGTTCAACGCCCTTGAAAACGGGGGGTTCCCATGTTTCATCCGTGTCACAGAACTTTTGAGGTTTTTTCAACTTTTTCATGGACTATTAATATGTACATTCTAATACATACGAATTTTAAGTACGGCTCTCTAGTATTTCGTTCGCAAATTGACTTGCTTACCTTTATAGGTTTATAATGTGCGTCGCCGTCGGCTTGTTTGATAACACCATGCCGAATGGTCCAACGGCGATAATAATGAGATCGTAAAGTTTTTGTCGTCTTTCTTGAGTGCACCCTAAATCAGAGCTCGACCATAAAATTTTGGTGCTAATAATTTAAGATTCATTATTGAATTTTTTTTATTTACAAGAAATACGTAATATAGCATAGCCTTAATATAAATTGCAAAAGATCTTTATTTATTGCCTGCCGTATATTACTTAGCAAACCAGGAAGTATTATTTATCTAATAAACATTATACCAAATAAAATATACACATTATCTATCTCGCTCGCTCTGCACTATAATAATAAAATAGACATTTTTACGTCTAAATCCGCAACTAATGTGTGCAGAGAGTACAGGCAAAACTGTTAGCCGTAAACTTCCGCGAATATATTTTCCATATTTTAATACACCAGTGATTTCTTTATGTAGCACGCCGTATCTAATTTGAATCACGATATAAATATAAATATTTTATTAAGGAGTCGAAGAGCGCGCACACCTAGCCATTTAAAGCGATAGAAATCGAAATTAGATGGCGTCGAGTGGAACTAATTTTGTTGAGACTTATTACCTACTTATGCCAAACGTTGACTGAAATTGTTATAAGAACTATACCATCAACGGATTTGTTTTGACGAACATCCAAAGACTAATAAAAAAATATATATTTTTTAAACTTGTTTCTCTTAAAGTCGTACTAAAAAGTAAAAAATAATTGCAAGAAAAGCGTGTGCACTTTGTATGATTGTACGCATTATGCGCACGTTATTCGTAGCTCTTATTTAGACATGCTAATAAAAACGACGATTATTATTACAAATAATAAACATCACAAGCTAAGGTATAACTAAAAAAGCTTACCAACTGTCGTTGTAGTATTTGTACTGGTATTACTGAAGACTGGGTTATTGTCGAAATTCGCAAAAGACGTGCCATTCTGTTGTACCGTTTGTCCATTACTATTTGCCGTACTACTAAAAATATCCGCCTTATCAAAATCGGCTACGAACATGGCGTTGTTGTTCTTGCTCACTTCCGGCCTCGTCCTGTGCGAACTCTGCTGCACTGTACCATTGACACCATTTATTTTGACAGGTTTCGGATCTGAGACTAGTTGCGTAAGGGGCCTTGTATTTGGCACTTCTGGTTTGCTAACACCCGGGTCGAGGTAGTATCTACGCCTTTCGTATGCCTGTACCATATGATTCCTTATGGCTTCTTCCACAGGTAGAGGCGGTTGTCCCTCATACAGACCAAGCCAGACTCGCCGGCAGTAGTCGTTACCTCTGCTTTTGAGAAGATCTATTTCGTCGTTGGTAAACGTCGCCATCGAAATTGATTTGACTCGGTGTGGTGGTGTGATACCTCGTCTGGAACAAATAACAGAGATTAGAAAATACATCGTAAATCTTAACTGAAAATACATGAAAAAATGAATAAAAAAAATACTATCCAACAGAACAATTCACCGAGAGGCAAACCGCTGGGGATATCAGGTGCACAAATCGAGGGAAATCAGCGGAAATCAGGAGGAAATGAGAGAAAATTATACATTTCCCCAAAAAGGGAAATCAGGTGTACAAATTGGGCCTAGCGGTTTACCCCTCGCAATTCACTGAAAGGATAGAAAATATTAACATTATTATTATCTTAAAAATATTATTTATTACGAAAGAAAACCAAAAAAAACTTTTGCTCATAATTTTGTTAGCAGCTACCAGTTTCAAGAACAAAATTGCCTTATATCCTTATGCAACTGCAATTTTTAATCGTGTTGCTAAAACATCACAGGTCTATTTGTCTTCAAGTCTGGGTGAAATGTCTGTGTGGTTATAATAATAATAATACTCTCTTTATGTCCAACAGGTAAGCACCCAATTACAGGAAATACATGAAAACACATATGATAATAGCGAATAAAAAAGAAAAATAATATTGACACTTAAGTTACAAACAAAATTAAACCTACTATTCAGTAATAATTATATGACTTAATATACTGCCTAGACTGTCAAAATTAATATCACATAGATGGGAGATTTTATTAAAATTATTGCACATTACATAAATTGGAGATCTCGCCATAATATTTATCCTGTCGTTCTTGACATAGAAGGTTGTGTGGCGGCGGATATCAAGTCTGAGTATGTGGATATTGATTTTATCTAACAAAAAGGGACAATCAATAGTATTGTGAATTAAACTGAATAAATATTTAATGGAAATTATTTCGCGACGAGTTTCTAATGAAACGATTTTAAAGCGGTTCGTTAAAATGGACGTATTAATTCCTCTCGGCGGGTAAATGCCATCCTCCCTAAAAAACAAATATTTTATGAACTTCCTCTGAACTGACTCAATATCATTCACGTGACATGTGTACCACGGATACCATATGATGGCACCATATTCCAATATTGAGCGAACGCATGCGCAATATAACGTTAGGCTAGAAGTTTTGCTAAAACACTTGCAGTTTCTTAATATGAAGCCTAGGATTTTAAATGATTTTGATACAGATATTAATATGGGCTCGAAATGTTAACTGGCTATCGAAGGTAATACCCAAATCTTTGATTTCTGTACATCTGGTTATACTCTCCGAATTTATTTTATAATCATATTCTTCAGGTTTATTTTTCTGAGAAAAAGTGATAACGTAACTTTTTTGAACATTAATGCACAGATGGTTCGCACTACACCAATCAGATACGGCTTTAAGGCCATTCTGGATCATTCTACAATCGCTTATCGTTCTTATCTCTCTATAGATTTTCAAATCATCCGCGAACATTAATTTTGAATAGCTAATATCATTAATATCGTTAATGTAAATGAGAAATAGAAGTGGTCCTAAATTGGAGCCTTGTGGTACTATGGATACATTAATGTAGTAATCCGAACTAAAACCCTCGTACTTGACAAACTGCCTGCGGTTAAATAAATAAGACGTAAATAAATTAATTAAGCCTGCGGAAAATCCAAAGTTATCTAATTTTATTATTGATAAATGTAGACCGATGTGATCAAAGGCTTTCTGAATATCCATGTATACTGTGTATACTTGTCCTTGCTTATCGAAAATTTCCGAGGCAAACTGTGTTAAGCAGGTTAAGTTTGTGATCGTAATTTTTTATCTAAGAATCCGTGTTGATGTAGAGAAATATATGGTGTAACATTAGGATAAACGCAATTATATATTATTTCGAATAATTTCGCAAAATTACATAAAATAGAAATAGGCCGATCATTCTTGTTTGTTGCAAAACACGTTCGTGTCACATGAAAGAATCAATTTTCTCTTTCGTTAATTATTATGTAATCACAATCAAAGAAAATATGAGAAATTTTATTCTTTTATCAGCGGGCACCGCATGGAAAATAACAAATCCGGCTTATGTGTGATAGTAATTAGTATGATTACAAGAAAATAACACATTTTATGTTTCAATTATAGCAACAAAATAAGAACAATGCTTTAAATAATATGTATTCTGACGTTGTAAATTCTGATAAACTTATCCGAGTATAATAATTGGATTTCTAAATATTTGGAAGTGTAATACGCATGTTAATGAAAAACAATTAATGTTTATATGCATATTTTTGTGGAAAGAACATAAAAAATATTTAAATAATACCGAGAAATCCATGCAACATGTATTTAATTTGCAATAACCGCAATAAATATCTATTTTTAAAACGATAATACACACAATTCTTAATTACTACAGTTATATTCATAACAGTTTTATTCTCAGATACACACAAAATAAAAATAATTATGAAGAAATGTAGAAGCTGTCATAAAATCACATAAAACATCGTAAATATAATAAATAATGTTCCTCCGAAGACGTGATTGATATAAAAATATCAATAACACAGTGAATATCATCATGTCATTGCCATTACCAAACGATGAATAACAAGAATAAATATAGAATCATTTCGCTAAATTAACCTAGATTTCGAGAGCTATAAAGTACCTAACCACGAATGTAACTTAAATTAACAATTGATTGTTTTGAATGAGGGCCAATCTAAAAGGGGGTCAGTAAGGTAAGGTAAGAAAGAGGTGTTTATCGAAAAGGGTTATTAATATTTGCAGAAAGTAGTTTTAAACCTTCTCTAAATAAACAATTAGCTGGTTTTTGGATCTGCTTCTATTTAGTCGTAGATATTGTTTTTCTGACAGCCAGCGACTTTTTGATTATGATGCGATTCTCCGTTCCTGGTTTCTTTCCGCATAATATGCAGTCTAGGTCGCTTTAACATTTTTTGATGTGCGGATGTTTCTTGACAGGGACCTGTTACTATCTCAATTGCAATCTATTTTTTGAGAGCAGTCCTTCTGTTTGTTTTTGGTCCTATATCGAATATTTTCCCATATCTATTTCCTGAAATACTTTTCCAATGTACTTGATATTTATTCTTCTTCCAGTCTTTGATAACCCTGCTGGTTGAGCTTTTGCTAGTTCTCTACAAGTGCTTGAGTCATGAAAATGCGTTAGTTGCTCCTTATTACTGCAAGTTACTTAGCTTCTTTGTTGTCAGTTATTCTAAAATATTTTTGCACCTCAAGTAATTTATTTGATCCATTTTACCAGAATTATGAGTCCTTCATGACAATCCTATAGCAATCTGGTTGGCGTTTTATTAGAAGATACAATGCGATCTTCGGTTTCTGACATAGAACCACCAATGCTAGTCGAACCTTCAGCAGCAGTTTTGTAGCAAAATCATTTATATAATATATTAAATATAAAAATATGTCTTTTTAATAATGCAAATAAATGGTTAAAAAGAGTGATTTTGCATCCTCTCCCACTTTCTCATTTAAAAAAAAAATCTAAATTCTATAGGTTTTGTTGAAAATGGATGTTTTGAAGCCAGAACATGTAAACATATCCGAATCGGCATGCCATATGTGTGTCTGTCAACCGGCCAGTCTGTCTGTGGATGGTGAACTACAAAAACTAATATTTTCCATAGTGAAATACAATATTTTATAAATATAGATATGAATTGCTAATGTTTTCGCCTTAGCTCCAGAACGTTACAATATGCTGACAAATTAAGTTATTTGTAAGTGTGGGTTCTCAGTTCTTACAGTTAGTTAGTTAGAATACAGGCATGACTATTTAAAAATAGCATTTTTGAAAATAAATAGTGTTTTATTTTCACAGTCTAAAGTCTAAATAAACTAACCACACCGGCGGCACCGGCGCCACCTTTAAGTTTAGTCAAATAAATATTATGAACCACACAATGTCCCATTCTTTATGGCTTGTCCTGTATAAGGAATAAATACGTACACAATCTACAGTAACTAGGTAACATAACTACTTTGTTAAACATAATATTTTTAGTCGCAAACTCCTCTATAAATCCTTATTTTACTATAAGGAAAGTAACCAGACTGCAACCAAAGTTACAAATCTGTAATAATTGCATATTACCATCAAAACGCTAATGCTTCGATTGCAACAAACACCAGCCGAAAGACTGATCCTACTTAAAGGAGCTCCCTTGCCAGTCGTCACACACCACTTGCAGACTGCAGTTTCGAGCTGTTGGCTCTCGTCAATGCAAGGTAGGTATGCGACGACCGACTGTGAAGTGTGTGCAATGCATGGGGCTATCCATCTCGTTGATGCTTGCCCTGGGTTGTCGTGAATTTAAGTAACTTTGCTCCTTGGCTAGCGGTGTTGTAGGTTGAACATGTGCTGCAGCTGGTTTTTGGTTGTGTTCTTGTAGTTTAAATTAGTAAGGGTTAGTGTTATTAATAGGTTGGTGCGTGCACCGTGTATGGCTCTTTTATTTTTATTTTTTGATCTGTGGTAATGGCTCTTTTATTTGTCCAATGACTGTTGATATTTTGAAATAGTGAAATAGAGTAAAAGAATATTTTGGTTTTTATTTTTTTTTTGTTTTATAAATTGTTTTGTGTATTTTTTTGTTTGATTTTGATTTTTTGTTTTATTTTTTTATGTTTTATGTTTTAAGTCATTTTTGGATCTTTTTTTTCTATTTTTGTTTGTTTTTTATTATTTTTTCAGACAACATTTACAATTTTTGTATTATGGGGTATAGATGTAGTTAAGGGAGGGGTGCGTAGGTGCATATGGAAATTTGGTGGTAAGAGGATTAACAAAAAGGGGATTTGTTGAGGTGACTAGGGATTGCGCAAGGTTGGGAAGGAGTTTTTTAAAGATGAAATCATTTAGTGTAGGTGTACCAGTAACGTCATGTAAGAATTTGATTGAAGTGGAACGTGGGAGATTAGTGGCTATTCTAAGGATTTTGTTTTGTGTGCGTTGCAGTTGGGTCTGGTGAGTTTTAAAAATCAGGGGGTACCAAATAGGGGAGGCGTAGGTTAAAATGGGGCGAATGTAGGACTTATAGATTAGAGTGGCGGTATTGATGGGGGCGTTTTTGAGGATGGGGTAGAGGGAGGAGCACCGACCCCGACACCTTTCTCTCACATCACTCATATGTGTTTTAAATAATAACTTTTTGTCGAGGGTAACACCTAAGTATTTGATTTCTTCCTTCCAGTTGAAGGTTTGGTTTTTAATTTTAACGGTGGTGTTAATGTTGGTGAGTTTTTTTGTGAAGCAGATGATTTCAGTTTTTTTGAGGTTGGTAAGAAGACCCCAACTTTCATAGTAGTTAACAATGGTATCGGTTTGTCGCTGTGTGAGGTCTGTAAGTAGCTGTAGGTTTTTTGAAGTCGTGATTATTGCAGTGTCGTCCGCGTACAAGCAAAGAGTTGTCCGGTGGTCCGTCGGTGGTGGTATGTCGTTAGTGTAAAGGTTGAATAAAATAGGTCCGAGGGATGATCCCTGGGGGATTCCAGCTAGGATTGGGGTGAGGGGAGAGCATGCCTGATTGACTACTACTCGAAATTTGCGGTTGGATGTGTATGACTGTATCATCTTGATGATACGAGTTGAGAAGCCCGCGACGTGGAGCTTATATAGTAGTCCAGGGTGCCAAACTTTGTCGAAGGCTTTCTCGAGGTCTAGGGCGACAACCCCTGTGAGTAGACCTCGATTGAAGTTAGTAGTGACGATTTCGCAGACCCGGAAGAGCTGCTGGGTTGTGGAATGGCTGGCACGGAAGCCAAATTGAAAATTGTTAAGTAGTCCTGTCTTTTCAATGTGCTCCTGGACTGTGGATAGAAGGAGGATGTCGAAGACTTTTGCTAGTGAGGGGATGAGGCTGATTGGTCTATAGCTGGTAACAAGGTTTTTAGGTTTTGAGGGTTTGGGAATGTTGATGATCTTTGCGGCTCGCCATACTACAGGGTAGTACGCGAGTCGCAGGCAGGAATTGGATAGTTTGGTCAAAAAAAGGTAAGCAGAGGGGGGAAGATGCTGTGTGGCATATGAGGGGATATTATCTAAGCCAGGAGCTTTTCTGGGTTCAAGAGAGTTAATTGCATTTCGGATTTCTGAAGGGGCGAAGAATAGTGGTTCCGTGCCAGGTGAGAGTGGGGTGGTTTCGAATTGTTGGATGTAAGTGAGGACCCGGTCGTGTACGGGTTGCGGGATTGGATTGGGAGTAAAAACTGAGGAGAGGTGAGAAGAGAAGGAATCAGCTTTTTCCTGATCCGTCGTCGCCACACCAACTTGGGTTTGTAGTGGGGGGATTTGGGTGGGTTTTCTTCGAAAGATACGTGGGGCAAAATGGGGATCGTCAGGTTGGGAAGCAATTAATTTTTCTACGGTTTGATTTTTGAAAAGTTTAATATCGGTATCGATTTGTTTTTTTTTTGCGTTTAAAATGGTCAGTAGCTGCGGGTTTCGAGTTTTGATATAACGTTTTCTTAATCTATTTTTGTCTCTGATAAGTTCTATTAATTGCTGTGGGAGTTGACGGGTATAGGATTTGGGTGGGATAGGTTTTGAGCTGGCGTCAAGTGCGTCGAGGATTAGTCTTGTTATGGTGTCTACTGTTTGGTCGATCTCCGCCGGGGTATCGCAGGAAGGGTTGTTAGGGATGCGGGCGGATCATGAGAATCCTTTGACTATAGTACATCCCGGTATTTTCACAATAGCGACATGTAAAACCGCCAGCAGGCGCCATCTAGCGGTCCCGTGTTGCAAACGAAGCATTAGCGTTTTGATGGTAATATGCAATTATTACACTTAACGCGCCAGATTTGTAACTTTGGTTGCAGTCTGGTTACTTTCCTTATAGTAAAATAAGGATTTATAGAGGAGTTTGCGAATAAAAATATTATGTTTAATATTCCGCCCTCTAAAAGCACATTTGAACTATAACTACTTTATTACCTTAAATTTGTAAGCCTACGTCAAGTACTGAGATTACTACGTGGATTGGATGCAACAGCGGAACGCCTCGTAGTAACAGTAGTTCCAAGAAAAACAACGAAAAACCCACACTGTATCACCCACTGTGTGAATAATCAATTATTACTTTTAAAAATTGTTTTCATTTTTCAGCGGATAAGAAAAAGATTATCTGATGCGAATATCACTAGTAATAAGTTATTTATCTATAAACTACCGTCTATAAGCTTTCGTGCAATGCAACTGACCGTGCATAGACAGTTTAACTGATGAACTGTGAAATATAATATAGATAGCGAATTAGTTGTCTGGTGCACGATGCATTCTCCATTAGATAGAAAGTTTGTGGCAAAACCACCAGTACGTTATGCGACTCTTTTCTTTCAGAAGAAAGTTAGTTTCACATGGCAATCAGCATGGAATCGCTTGAACATTACAAAACGCATTTTAATCACTTATTCGTTCGTAATTCTCCGTTTGATGTAGCAGTATCACAATTAAAATGATATATATTTACTTTCCACAAATTTATTATATAATTTATTTTATTTTCACCTATACATTTGCGCATATTTATCTATTACATATATTTTTTAACCTTATTGAAATTAGCAATTATTTTTCACTACTACTGTCGCAAATTATTGTGGCGATAGGTAGCCATGGTTATTTAGAATTACCCCGGCGAAAATTCCATGGCATTAAGAAAATACATATGGTTTTATATTCATATTGATGTTCCTCTTCTGAACATAAAAGTATCAGGCGAAGAATTAAATAAATAATTAAATACACTATACGTAGATATGCATTACATTGTATAAACACAATTAATACAAGTTCATAGGCTAAAAATATGTTGGCGCAGTCAGAGTTACTCTAAACTTACATAATATACTTATAAAAAACAAACGGACCTCATCAATAAGTAAATTTTTTGAGTAAGGTAATTAAATTAATATTTTTTTACTTTAAAAATTTCAAGTTGGCAAGGTCATAGCAATAATTATTGGTAAGTAATATATAGATGTGATGAGGCCATTTTAGAGAAGCATTAAGAAATACTGAAATCTTTACGAGATCTTTTTTCAATTCGCTTTTGAATCAATAAAAACATGGACGCCTCTGTTTGTTCCAAAGCAATCTACGATTAACTAGGAAATTATAATATTGCACTAGACGTTTTGCAACAGTGAGCTGAAAGAAATCATCAGCTGTCAATTCTATTATATTTATCACATGAAATTATAATTCATTACTGCATACAAACCGGCATTTATATAAAGTAAGTTATTTCTGAAATAAGTTTAATACAATGGGAATCGATTAAGGTACAATATTTGATTTTAGGCTAAATCATCAATATTGTCTAAAAAGGCAATATAAACTTTACGACTTCATTAAAATACCGTTTTAAACTAGTCGCAAAAGTAATTGCGCCCAGGTACGTACATGAATTATTTAGATCAGCAACTCGGTCGTTACGGTCTAGTATTATTATGTACATTCTAATACATACGAATTTTAAGTTCGGCTCTGTACTATTTCGTTCGTAAATTGACTCGCTTCCCTTTAGTAGTGCTGAGTACAAAAAAAATGTAATAATTTTCCTAGTCTTGAAAACTAAAAATTCGCGACAAATTGTCTCGTGGTACGACAAATTCCTACCGGACAAGCGGAGTGGGACGTGTATTTGTGAGAGAGAAGGAAGAGAAGTGGGAGCGCTAGGCTCCTCCCCCGGCATCCCGCTGCACTGGTACTGAATTGCCGCGCTCGTTTTTATAAATTTATCATGCGCGCGTGCAGGCCTTAATGAAGTTAGAGCTTCGGGGTAAAAAAATCTTGAAAGAGAATTGATTGCCGTTGACAATGAGCCTAGTTCGAAGTCCCTTTGCCTTTCTACAGGGCAAAAACTTGGCGGGCCCCCTCTCCCCTCCCAATCATCCGATCGCAATTCGGTTGGAGTCAAATCAAAGAGAAAAAAATTCCACATTCGATGGCGGAAAAAAAATCTTCCCTATCCCTTTCTTTGTTGGCGAAAAATGGCTTTTGACACATTATTACACAATCTTACGTTTGCTGCGCGATTTGCGGAAGTTACAGAAGTTTTAATTTAATTTACGTTTACCCTTCCCCCTCCCCCCCCTAATCAACCTAGCGACTTCAAATATGGACACAGTACTTGGGTCCTGAGTGTCTATCGGGAGAAGAAAAAAGTCCCCAAATCACTTTCCGTACCTTCAAATCGCAATATCTCGAGAACCGCTGAACCGATTTCGATAAGTCAAAATTCAATTTATGCGCTTTCGCGAGCCCTTCATTTTGTCCGTTTTACAATTTTTTGATCCGAATTAAATCGAATTATGTCCGAAAAACTGATTTACCCTATCTTTACATGTAAATTTACCCCCTCCACCACCCCCCTCGCAACCGCGAACATGACCAAATGATAGAGGGAGTCTGACTACATAATATACACAAAGAAAAAAATTGAAAAAACACTGTCGTTCTGAAACCCAGATCTAGAACTAGAACTAATCTAGAAGATCTAGATCTAGAACTAATAACGCAATAACTAAATACATTTTTATTTCAAAAAATTTAAAACGGAAAAATAAAATGTTCTATTAATCTACCGAAACTCAATTCGAATGTTATTTCCGAGATTACATCTAAATTAAATAATTCGTGTAATCGATAAAAATACTTTATGTTCTCTTTGAAAAATGCGATCCTAATAACCACAATCTGAGAGGGCTTAATAAATACATAATAGCGCATTCTTTAAACAGTGATCACTGTGATCAGTAATCAGTAGAGTAGCTGGTAGGTATAGATATTAAAGTTAGTAATATTTCTCATTTATTACAAAAAAGACAGTGACATTAAATAATCAAGTACAAATAAATTATTTGCAAATTGTTTTTAGCTCGAACTAATTTCCAGATCTACCATCATCATATTCTAAATATTGACCATACATAAAGCATATTATTTATGACCCTTTGAATTACTGTAAACGTGGAAGCGACTATCTTTTGTGGGTGGGATTTACTGTTTACCAAGGCATATTTATAGAAAAGATTGCAGCATAATCGTCATATCGACCACCTTGATGCTTAGTTTACTTTCCAGCAGAAGAATTAAAATGAATTGCGATAATCTATAAATAGATAAAAAAAAGTAAAAATATATATACTAACCTATATATCTCTGGCTAAAGCCCACGCATATTTCACAGCAACATATTACACTTTCAGCTAATTACGTTACAACTAATAATTGAAAATGAATAATTCATGTATAGTCCAAGTAAGGACTTCCTGAGACAAAAAAAACAAACTTTACGACATCATTATTATCGCCGCGGGCTACCGGCGGTATGCCTAACATCAAACTATCAAACGACTCGCCGCACATTAAAAACGAGTGAGAGGCTTTGCGGTCGAGGTAGCACAAAGAGTAATGGTATTTTAATGAGGTCGTAATGTTTTTGTTATGTTTTTTCTGTCTCAGTTCATTCCTACTTAACTATAACAAACTTCTCCACCGATCTGAACTAGACAGAAGTAAAACAAAACTTTATAAAAGGTCATCGGAGTGAGATTTATGTAATTTAGGTTAAAATGGCCGTGCGTGCGGACTTATACAGCGCATTTCAATGCCCCCACAAAAAGCCTACAGGAGTCAAATCTGGTGACCGAGGTGACCACTCCATTATCGGACCCCTTCTACCTATCCAACGACAGGAAGTGTATTATTAAGAAATTAACGGAGAGTCACAGCAAAATATGGGAATGCAAGATTTTCAGAAAGAGTCTCGTAGTAATTTGTGGTATTTCCGCTACCACCTTTTGGAGCCCCCTAAAACTATAATTTTTTGTCATAAGTAACGCGCCTTTATGCATTAAATCCCCACTGTTACGGCCGAAATATTTTATTATTAATTAGTGTAGGCTGTCGTCAATGATTTTTAGTGACGATATTGATGTAATGTTAATGATAGGATGTTATGACATTAATTTCATGGTTACACATCTAAAGATAACACTGACCTATTGTATAACAATATATTCGCTGAAGTCTGGAGTATAATATGGTAAATAATTGTTCGGTTTTCTAAATGATACTTATTCCCAAATAGCACCCAGTATAGGTAAAAAGGCAACCCTAAGGTAAGAGGATCATCAATATATTTTGGCGCCTAACGCGAGGCACATATTTTGGCGCCTAAGGTGGGGCATATATTTTAGTACCAAACGCGGGGCTTGGCGCATAGCGTGGAGCGAGCATCGAAATTTAATACATACCGGTAAGGTGCGTTACACATTTCAACCGGAGAGAAAACACTGCAGAACTAGGTCGTAAAATGCGATAAAGACGGCTTCCAAAATTTTAAATTTGTGTCATCGAAGAGCTAATAACCCAAATTGAATTTAAAACTCCAGAGATAGAATTAAAACTTCTGGTAGAAATAGGTTACAGCTGGGCTTATAAGAGTGGTACATAATTTTTTTTTACTGCACGTAATACCAAAGTGAAGTTCGATTTTAATTATATGGAAGCCTTATCGAAGGAAATACTTACTATCCTCCCAATCCTTATTAAATAACCCCAACTGCAAGAGTTTAGTTTTTAACTTATGGATATGAAGTGAGTGATGAACGATGAGGCTTCCATAGAATTAAATCCGAACTTTCCTTTGATCTAATGTTTTGTATTGACTAGTATACAACAAACCGACGATAAATAAAAATTCTTGTTTATTTACCATATCTACGTAAATACACGTTCAGGAAATCAATAAAGTGATTCAGTGACACGCTGACTGCGGGTTATCTCAGAGAGCAAAATTAAAAGAGAGGCTGCTGCGTCTAGTGATAAGAGGGCGCCTCCAAGGTTCGCTATCGCCCCGTAGTTGCGGCAACTTCCCGGACCCGATCAAGGCCGTCACAGTCCGTGCCAGCTCCAACATCGTGCGGAGTGTGGTTAGCGGCTACTGCGAAGTACGCTCACCTCCTGGGAGACGACTCAGATTACTAGAGCACTCGATCGCGGAGTGTAATGCAATCGATTAGGTACGAGGTAGTTTGATCCGAATTTTTGGCTGCCCAATTCGAGGTATTCGAGTAATATTGGAAAGATAATTTTAAATTAATTACAATGTTAATGACTGTATCAGATCCAAATAAGTATCATGGGACATATGAAATTAAATATTTATTCTACGTTATTTTTTCAGAGGAAATATCTGCTATTTGAGATTTATTATACTGATTGTATAAATAATGTTAAAGAAAATACGCAAATGAAAACTTGAATTACTTTTTAATTGATATGAAATCATAACATACTTCCAATAAATATTTTAATTAACTTTTTCGTCGAACATGTTTTTACTTTCTAATCTATAAATAGAGAATGTGTATTGGCGTCGTAGAAAAAAATTAAATTCTAGATTAAGACGGAAATGAACGTCTTAGAAAATTTAACCGTATGGACATTCCGTTTGTGTGTCTGTCGGTCTTTGTATACGTATTTTTGAAAATGGTTCAACGCAGAAAGGTGAAATTTTAGACATAAAACCTGGGAGGTTCAATATTTAAGCCCTACAACCTCAACTTTGATAAAAAAACTACTTTCATCATTGTACTTCTTTTTTGGAAAAAATATGGTCTGGCCTAAAGATGTTGCATTACAACTTTTGAACCTTGAAGAAGTGTGTGCCAAATACACGAAACGCCGACAAAATAGTTTTTTTTTAATTTTCCTGTCTCCGATTATTTAAGTGTTAATCATTAAATCCCCTGGCAGCTACGTGCCCCCCCCCCCCCCACCTCGAAATTCTGGGAGCGCCACTGATTGAAAGTAGATGAAACCTTATTGTTTCATTTTAAAATTCTGGGATTCTATTGTACAATTTTAGTTCACGCACTATGGGACAAAACTCGCAATTGAAGTAGCCGACAAATTAAAAATATAAGCTTCAAACGAATTCTCGAGGATTTGACGAGGCTGTTCATGTTTTATATCTCTAGGAAAAATCTGGGGAATAAAAGATCATGCGTTAAAATTGAACTGAGTATGAGATAGAAGATAAATATTTTTAAAATGTATGTATGGGCTTTGACCGAAATCTATATATAATCAAACTCAGTATATTAACATGTAGTAAACTTTCTTTAGATCATCTTTCGAAGTTAATTAGGAGAAAGTTGATTAAATTTACATATTACATTTGTTCGGCCACGGTTAAGCGATAATTTAATAAACAATAGATTGGGTTCAACATCTACATATCAATAGCGTGACCAGCTGGCCACACTGGCTGGCCAGCTTGTTACTCTGACCTTTCCATTTTAGATTTTTATGGGAACGAATTAAATAGACCTGGCGGTAGCCTATGTGGGCAACATATTGTAAACAAATGTATGGAGATATCGTGACTTCGAGATCATTCGTTCAGATATTTCAAAAATGTAATAAATGTATTGTTAACAAGTTAATGCCAAAAAATTTAATCTTTCGACAAATTGTAGACTACTCCTAATTAAATGATGATGTCGATTTTCATAAGAACTAAATTGTTTTGAACGAATGCAAGATGTTGAAGAACAAAAACAGTTAAATACGAAATTTTTGTTAATTGAGGCTTACTGATAAGTGTATCAAAGATCCTGATGGATCAGAGATGAATTGTAAGAGCTTAAAATTGCCTGTAAAAGAATATTTTACCAATTGACATTGCAATACCGAGTCAAATTTCTTTCCTTGTTTTTATTAATTATTAATGATTTTCATTGGGAAAAGGTTCTACCCCAATGTAAAACAATGAAGTTCTGCACAAATAATACTCTCATTAATGTCTTGATTATTCAAAGACATTATAAATGATCAAGTATATGGTAGTGAAACGTTTGCTTGTTCAAAATGTTGTTAGATTGTAGATTGTTTCGGGGTGGTTTGGTTCTAAGTAGCATTACTTCACTTCGGCGTAAAGATCTTTTGCGAATTATCCTACAACTAATTGTTGCCCAGGATTCCAAGACTTGTGATTTTCCTGGGGGCTAATTTCCCTGTCTTCAGGCGTTAATTCCGCTTGCTTTAAACAGTTTGTGATTCAGCAAAAAACTGTTTAGACAGTCCCCAAAGGGTGCTCTCTTTGGAAATTTGGAAAGACACTTTCGACGAAAATTTATTCTTGTTCTTTCTCTCTGGTATCCTGACGAGAAATAAAAAAAACTCATGCCAGCGATCATCAGTGCGACAGTGCAAATATTTTCGGAATTCCAGCCAGCAATTTTATCTTCTGCAACGTTGGCTTGCATTAGACTAACTTCACGAACAGTCCGTCTTCATTCAATACCAGACCTATGTAGTTCCTAAAAGCCTCACACGAACAAAAAAAAAATTGATTTCATGAAACTCTCAAATTTACACGTTCAAAAACATTCAGTTCATTTAAGTTCGAACGCCAGTTTTGCAAAAAGTAAATGAAAATTAAAATTTCGAATTTTTTGTATCTCAAGAAAAAGAAGTACATTTCGGTGTACTTAATGAATCTTTTAAGGACAGTAGGACATTACCTGAAGAGAAAGTACTGTCTAACGAAAATAAGTACATAGGGTCACCTTAATTATATCTATTAAACCCTGAAGGAGTATGTGCGAAATAACCAAAATGTCAGCAAAATATGTGGTTTTTTTATTGTCCTGTCTCCGACAGGACTAATACAGCACAACTGGGTATGTCTTATTATGATCTGTTGAAAATAAAGGTGGGGTAGAGAGTTCTTAATAATTGGTAATCCATAAATTTACAAAGTTAATGTGTCCATGGGGGGGGGGGCTTAGTACCGCCACTGCTTTCAATAGACTCCATTAGTGTCACATCTGCTGAATACAGCACATTCTCTGAAATTCTGTTACGTGTTATCATGAACCTTACGGAACATCGCCATGCTTCGAACCTTACGTGGGGTTCTTGTGGGGTTGTCTATTGCTCAGGACTACACCACCATATATGCAGGGGTTTCTCAAAATTTCAATATAACTCTTCGCTTATTATATGGCTCTTTTAAAACAATTACTATAGACCATCGACCTTGCATTTGATTATAATTTACTTTTTTTTTGTTTCATTTATCAAAAAAAATTGACCTTCACCAACTTTTCTCCTGAACACGGAGAAAGGTTTCCGAAGGTGACAAACTTGTATTTAAAAATTAACAACTCTGACAAAACTATCTAAACGACATTAGAAATAAAGAATGCAAGTTTTTGTTATGAACAAGCAGTTAGATAGATTTTTATCCTTGAAACTTAATATAATTTATTAATCTATTCATATTCTTATACAAAATTCGACGGTATTGTTAAAAGGAACTCTTTGTTTCAAGTATTTGCAAAAAAAGCAACTAAAGATGCGTAGTTTCGTTGGAATTTTTTATCACTTAGCGCATTACTATTAATAAAATAAAAATGTATTGTTGGGCTTATGCATTGATAGATCTGTGATTACAAAAATGTGTACGATGAGGGTGAAATGTTGACATTAGCTTATAACTTATGGTTCTCGGAACAGATCCTAATTAAGATGAAAATTCTTGAGCTTAAGTGCTTAAAAAAAATAGACTATTTTAAAGTTAGTTCTTTGTGTACAGTCATAAAATAAAGACGTAAATTGGCATTATTATTAGAAGTTACGGGCCTAGATATTACGAAAAATTAATGGTTGTGTAAAATCGTTGATAAAATGGAAGCAATTGACGTTATAGAAAAAGAAAACCCCAAGGAAGAAATCTGTGGATGGAGAAGGAAAACTTGACCGCAAAGAGTGTAATCACTGAATAACTTGACGATTCATTTCTGAATTTCACAAAGGGGTAAGTTATTCCAATAGACAAATAAAGAGGGTAGCCCACTTGATCTGTGGCCGTCAGCGATTCCGAATTTTGAAGATTGAACTAGGGGTAGTGGTCTATCGGTCAGATCTGCAATCAACAACGCTACTCTCGAACTCCACGAAACCTCGCTTTGTATATTAACAGTCATAAGCAATGTGGTTGCTATATTTTCTAATGAATTTAAGGAGATGTCCTCAGCATTCTGCGTTATTTTGTGTGAGTGCCCAAACTCTAACTTACAACTTAAAACCGCCGTATCCGTAGCAATGACATTATTGTTATATACACCGTTTTCATCAATCTGTTCTACCATTAAATTTTGATGATTGTCGCCACTTTAATTTAAACAAAATAACGCGGAAATCTTATCGCATACATGATTATATCACTCGCATAGTAGCTTTAAATGACAAGAAGGATGTTTATTTCCTAAAGCTACGAAAACTTTCTTATATGTAAGTTAGACGATTGTTTTGATATTTGGATTGTTTAATTTCATAATAATATGTGGCTATTTGCTCCAACGAATGTTATATAAACTAAAATCGTTAATATGGCGATTGCCCAACTTTACAATATGCGTATTAAAACGGTGCCTACCTTTTCTTTAAGCTTTTACTTTTTAAACTAAATAAATGAAAAAATAAACCAATAAACTTGAATATAAAACGAAGTTTGATCATAAATCCTATTTCTCACAAATCAACATCTTTGGTGTATGAAAACCACATCTACAAAACCCCAAAACATTTGACCACTAGAATAATAATATAATAAACGTCTTCATTTTATACTCGGCGAAGTCCAGGTTGTCCTGTTCTACTTAACCGAGTGATAATTAGAATACAGAGTACAACATATATGCAGTCTTGATATAAAATATACGAATTTAATACAGTAAATTATTAACAGTAGTACCATAGGTACTAAAAATTACTAAAAATTGGATGTGTATGCCCAGAGCTATGATTCCTTGGGACTTAAAATCAACATTGGAAAGACTAAGATTATGTCAACTCCTCATCAAGTGAACCAAATAGACATTACACTTAACGGAAATTCTCTTGAAGTGGTGGATCAGTTCAATTACTTAGGCAACGTTGTTAATGATAAAGCAAACATGGACAGCGAGATTCGCAATAGAATAAACGCTGCATCTAGAGCACTCTGGGGACTTAGAGAGAGAGTATTTGACAACCACGACCTTGCTTTGTCAACGAAAATGGCTGTCTACAGAGCAGTTGTCATTCCAACACTGCTATATGGATGTGAAAGCTGGGTCACTTACCGTCGTCATGTGAAAGAATTAGAACGTTTTCAGCAAAGACACCTCAGAAGTATGATGAAAATCGGTTGGTTCCATCACATATCAAACGCGGAAGTACTCAGGAGAGCAAACAGCCTTCCAATTGAGGTGCTTATTTCAAGAGCACGCCTAAGATGGGCAGGTCACGTTCATCGTATGCATGATAACCGCCTTCCTAAATGTACACTTTATGGTGAATTGATAAGCGGTAGAAGAAGGCGTGGCGGTCAACGAAAGAGGTTCAAAGACGTTCTCCATGAAAATCTAAAATCCTGCGGTATTCCAGACGAGCAATGGGAACAACTTGCAGCGGACAGAACCGAATGGCGAGGGGTTGTGGCCAGCTATCAAGGAAATGTTGCTGCAAGAAGGCCGAATCTAAGACCTAACCAGGTCTATGTTTGTCCTGACTGCGGTCGACATGTGCTCTCCCGAATTGGCCTCTATAGCCATAGTCGTGTGCACCGTAGATGAATGGGAATTACAATAGACTACACCTTTTACTTGTTTTTTATTACACACAATCTATCGACTGTAATATTTTTTTATACTCGGACTCGAGTAAAGGCTAATAATAATAATAATATTGATAGTAATGCCATCTGCACCTATAACATCTGATTTAACGTGAGTGATATTTTTTTAATCTGTGTTAACCTGGTTAAATTTGAATTAATCACGAACTAAATTGAATTTACTGTTGTTAAAGTATGTCACAAGACCATCACAAGCGGGTCTGGCATTGGCCGAGACTTGCACAAAGTACTCATTAATTCGATCAATGTTGTTTAAGCCTTCTGGTAAGGTAGAACTGTGTATATTTAACGTGTCAAACAAAAGCTTTCCAGGTTTCCCGAGTACCCCATTTATGTGAAAATTCAAGATAAACCTTTTTTCTTGCCTAACTGCATTTGTTACATAATTATGCATTTCTTTGTATTGGCCCCAATGATCTGACTTAGTTTTAATTTGTTTCTGGTTTCTTATTTTTTTGACATCAGTCGTCCAGGGAACTTACTGACCTTCATTGTTGTAGATACATTACTCGACGCGCGTTTCACCATGTCAATATCATCAGGAGACGAACATGACTGGTTTTCAATTTTAGTCATCTCCCGATGATGTGAAAAGTACGCGATAAGTGTGGAATTTTAACACAATTAGCTTATAATTTTTAACTCGGGGAACAAAATCCCAATTAGGAGGGCCACTCTCAAGCTCAAGTGTTTAAGATAGACAATTTTTATAAAAAGTTTCCTTGTGTACCGTCACAAAATAAAAACGCAACAAAAGACTGACTGCACGTAGATTGGCAGTATTATTAAATAACCCAACATTATTAGGCATACATTTATTTCGTACCTTATTCACGAATAACTGTAAAGAAAAAATCTGATCATCGCATCTTCAGCTTGAGACAGTTGTTGAGACAAGTGTACTGCATTTTCTTACTCTAATTAAATATTTATCGATCCTTAATCACGAGCCGGTAAACCGCACTCATCATCGCTTCTTGGTACTAATGCCGTGAAAAGGTGCGGAAACCAGTTTGGAGCTTGACTCTGTACATCCATTATATATTACGTAATTATTCTGTAAACGCCGTGTTGTATTTGCTACAGCAAACTGCAAACGACGATACTGTACACACATAAAAAATATACGATGCTTACGCAAAATAAACAAAATTTTGTTTCGCCACTTAACACATTTCTTTGTTTGATCGATATTAGTCATTCAAGCCGTCTCATTGTGTAGCTAGCACACCGTAACTTTATCGCTGTGAATTCAGATTTGGCACGTCTTACACAATAACATCAAAGCAAGTGTAAGCACCCGTATATCTGTCAAATACAGGGTGGCCACCGAAAAGAGTCCAATCCTGTCTTGTTCCTTTTTAAACGATAGAGGAAAAAAAGACCGGGCTCGGAAATTTTTGTACTTGAGAGTATAGTGTTTCTATTCGTGCAGTTTTAAATACCAATCAGGGGTGACCTTCACCCTCCACGGTGTAATTTTATATGGCAAGGGGGGTGGCTGTCGCACATCTGTAGAGGAAAATTTCAAGTATGGGGTGGCAGTTGCCCACCCTGGATTAAAGAAGCTGAGCTGCCATTGCTGCCAAGATGAATCATCACTTGGCTGGATAGGATACTACGATTTTGATGGTTATACAGAATCAGCTCCTTTTTGCGAGGAGGGTATGTGTTTAGGGATGAGACATTATGTGTCTTATTTCACTGTAGTATGTAAGTGATACTTTCATTTCGATATTTTGAGTAAGAAAATGGTTTTGTCAACTTTGGACCTCTTTGTTGCACAAACAACAAAAAATCCAATACGTATTGTTATGTGCCGCCCTCTAACGCAGAGAGGTTGTTCTCTCAATCCCAGGTAGCCGTGTGAAAGAGGGCCTGTGTACAGTTGACTAGCGGTAAAGCGGCGCCATCCCTGGGCCAACTGGCGAACTGCCATTACCACAGAACCCGAAAAATCAAGATTATTCGAGAATGATTAACCCGAAAAATGGAGAAGCTGTCCGAATTGTCTGGAGTGATGATAGGCGAATCTAGAACATATGCCACGGGTATATAAGACGCGGATCCAACGCACGGAGGTCAGTTTTATATGAGATGAACAAGTGAACAGATAGAAGAACAGTAATAAGTTGTGAACTATAGCAGATGAAACTTATAATTAGTGTGTTATAATAACGATTAATCATTGTAATTAAGTATTAAATGGTTAGTGACCACTTTTGTTGCAATTATTTGAACCTACGCTTGAAAGCGTTGACTGGAAATTATAAACACGTAACAGTATTTTACTTCAATTATTTATGAACATTGAAACAATTTTAGGTGGGCCACGGCACCCTAGATTGAATATTAAAATGGCTATAAAAATTCCAAAATGGCTGACGGAGTCGTGAATTTAGTACAATCATATGTAGAATGACCTCTACATTCCAAAAATGCAAAAACATACAGGGTGTTCCATATAAGAATCAAAAGTTGGGGTCACTTCTGGTACAACCAGAAGTCAAATTTGACTGACGATTTTGACGTCCGGTAATCGCGTTGACACCCGATACCTTTCTAATAATTATTGGATACTAAACGCCATTTTTTTTAATGCGCCATATAGGATAGATGTGAGCATTTTCTGAAGCTATATTAACTATTTGAATTTAACTTTTCGGTTCTTGGTTCTCTGTTATTTATCACAATACAATTTTTGCGAGGAAAAATGATTTAAATGAGCTTTTTCAAAAAATGCAGTAGAATATTTCCACCTTGAAAGCATATTTTTTAAGCGGTAGTATTCTAAGAAATACGTATTTAAAATAGGTCCGATTTTTCCAGTTTTTCCAGAAACAACGGCAATTTGTTATTTTACTGCTATCTCCTAAACTGCAAATTTTATAGAAAAATGTCAAGGAAGATAAATTAACGCTGATACAATCAGTTTTCATTTCATTTTTGTTTGTCTTCCTTTTTATACGATGGATGTGGTAGAAATTACATACTCAAATTTTCAGTAAAATTATATATTTTCCTTATAAGTAATAATTTCAAGTGATAAACAATTTATTTCCAAGTAGTTCCAACATTTGCCTTTTCCATTTACCAACTCTTATGTATCCCATTCCCATTCATTTCTATACATTTTCAGTGAAACGAAACTTATACATTGTTTATTTAGCCCACCGATTTTAAGTTGTACTATTCCAACTAGAGTCATTACAGAAATCCAAGCACGTGAGAAGCTTATCTGTCAATTTATGAAAGAAATTAACGACCTAGCCGTTGCTTAATTTGAAAATAATTGCCACATTCATAAATATTTTACACCAAAGTGTAACGGAAGTTATCGTTTCCTCGTTCGTGTGATAATGTTAATTGACTATATTTCTCTATATCGTACATCTTAAACACCTATAAAAATAAATAAATGCTACTTTTTCTTAAATCTGCGGTCAATGACATATACAGGGTGATTCATAATTATGGAGCAGTACTTCAAGGGAGTAATTACCCCTGAACCCTTCAACGGAATTAGATCAAAATAATCTATTTCCAGATCTCGTTACAATATATAAGTGTACCAAATTTCAAGTCAATATCATAAACGGTTCCAGAGTAAACGTGCGCAGAGAAAAAAAGTTAGAGACAAACAGACAGACAGACAGACCGACCGACAGACAGGACATTTTTTTCGCTTAAATTTAAAATCTCGACGTTTCATGACATTTTAAGCCTATTTCAACAAAAAAAATTACATTTTTTTTTTTGCGTTACTATACTTCCACTGGACGTGGAAGTAATATGCTAGCGATCATTTTAACTTTTACAAAAAACTTATCACATATAAGTATACCTAAACCTATCTCTCTCAAAAAAACCAATTTCTCGGCTATATGCATCGATGAATATTGATCTTTACGAAAAACAATATACAGGGTTACTGGTAATTCGATACATTCCTTTGGAAATGTGATGGGGCATGAGCTAAGGAGTAAATCTAGCCCTAACATACATTATGCAAAACTCAATAGTTTTTGAGATATTTCAATTTTTTTGTTTTTCTCAAAAAAGTAGACCTTAATGTCTTAAAAGTTAATTTCTGAAAAATCTACTTGACATTTTTAAATATTTTTTTACTGGATTACTTGTCCAATATTATAGATATCCGTTTGGAATGAAAAATATCCGGAAACATTTCGATCATGTGAACATTTAAAATAAAAACTTGTAAACATTTTTTTTTTAAATCAGTTATGAAATTTACCTATTAGGTTTTTTCAAAAAAATATTAATGTAGCACGCGTACAAATTATTATAAAAATTTCCTTATTTCAATAGCTATCTAACTAGGTAGAAATGTTTAATGTACCCTTGATAGTTCTAATGAAAAATTAGTAAAGATAATGCTGGTGGCGGAATTTATTAAACGACTAATCGTTCATTTTCATTTAAGTCAGTCAGTCCTTGACTTTGACGTTTGTGCATATATGTCATTAACTGACATTCTTATCTCCGTGTCCCTTAAGTTTGTTGGTCTTGTTAAATTAGTTATCGAAGATTTTGATTTTGCTCGTAGTTGTTGTTATTAGTTGTTGTTGTTGTATTTTCTGTGCCATGGCCGCGTATGCCAACGCAGAATACGCTGATATCTTGTTTGTCTATGGATACTGTGGCGGCAACGCTGCTGAAGCTCGCCGAGAATATGGTCTTTGGTACCCTAACCGCCGCTTACCAAATGCACGTGTACTCAGTACGGCATATCGAAATATCGCTGAAACTGGCTCCGTGAAATGTAGAAGTGACGCTGGTGCTCCTCCCGTTTATGAACCAGATGATGAGGAAGAAATATTGAGGTATTTTGAGGAAGATCCAACTATTTCAACTAATAAAGTCGCAAGACTAACCGGAGCGTCACAATGGAAAGTTTGGTCTACAATACGTAGAGTTGGATGTCATCCTTACCACTATACCCCTGTCCAAGGCTTGGAGGAAGGTGATCCTGGAAGGAGAGTGGAATTCTGCCGCTTTATGTTAAATTCAGATGCAGATGTATAACAAATTTCCACAACCTACATTATTGGGCAGAGGAAAATCCCAAGTTAACACGTGAAACTAGTTTCCAAATGAAGTTTTCTATTAATGTGTGGATGGGAGCCATTGGCCACTATTTAATAGGGCCACACTTTCTTCCTCAAAATTTAAACGGGGAAATCTATGAAAATTTTTTAAGAAATGATCTGGCGGTGATTTTAAAAGATGTTCCTCTCGCCGTCAGACAGCGAATGATGTTTCAGAACGACGGTTGTCCAGCACATTATCGGCTGACAGTACGACAGTTACTTGATCAACGTTTCCCTAACCGTTGGATTGGAAGAGCGGGTCCAATACCTTGGCCAGCACGAAGCCCTCACTTAACACCCCTTGATTATTACGTATGGGGTCATATGAAGAAGATGGTCTATGCCACACCAGTTAATACTATAGAAAACTTTAGACAAAGGATAGTCGATGCTGCCCAACACATAAGGCATAATCTGACAACCAGAGTAACAAGGACGGAAATAAGAAGACGCTGCCGTGTCTGTATACGGAATAGGGGCTTCCATTTTGAGCAAGATATATAAAAAATAAAGTACAACTTTGAAATTAATGAAGAATTAAACTCTACTTTTAAAATGTTTCTTACTGTTTATCTAAAAATAAAATTCGTACTACTTGTGTTATTTTTACTAGTATTTTCTTAGAACTATTAAGGGTACATTGAACATTTGTACCTTGTTAGATAGCTATTGAAATAAGGCAGTTTTTATAATAATTTATACGCGTGTTACGTTAATAGTTTTTTGAAAAACCTAATAGGTAAATTTCATAGCAGATTTAAAAAAAAAAAATTTTAAAGTTTTTATTTCAGATGTTCACATGATCGAAATGTTTCCAGATATTTTTCATTCCAAACGGATATCTACAATATTGGACAAGTAATCCAGTAAAAAAAAATTGAAAAATGTCAAATAGATTTTTGGAAAATTAACTTTTAGGACATTAAGATCTACTTTTTGAGAAAAACAAAAAAAATTAAATATCTCAAAAACTATTGAGTTTTGCATAATATATGTTAGGGCTAAATTTACTTCTTAGATTATGCCCCATTATATCTCCAAAGGAATGTATCGAATTACCAGTAACCCTGTATACACATTATCTACAGTACAACTTTTATTGATAATGTAAACATTTAATTTAAGTTATCCAGGTTTCCTAGAGTGTTGAATAAAAATGTGAAATTAAAGCAATTACATATGCTTAAATTGTAGCTAAAGGTTACAGTCTAACGTCGACTGCAACAAAGGTACAAGGTACCCCGTGATGTAAAAAGGCAGCTTATTTGTTCTAATATCAGAATAATTTTCCATCAAAAAAACTGTGGAAAGCCTTAAACACATTAAACGTTAAACCAAAATATAGTGTCTGATCATTCATCTAATGTAGACGAGATAAATAGTAATTTTACGTCAGTATTGAGCCAACCTAATAATTATATAACTTCTGTAAATAATTATATTGCAAGTCGAATTACATTTTCAACGTCATTTAGTGACAGATGATGATGTAAAAGAGGTTCTCTTCAAACTGAAATCAAACGCCAGCGGATGTAACAGGGTTCAGCGTCAAAATGCTAAAGCTTTGCTTTCCGTAATCTGCAATGATTGCATTTTATATATAATTAACTGCGGCTTAAGCGTAGGATATTTTCCTGAAAATTATCTATAATAAAACTTTTACACAAAATGCTGAACCATTTGAATATACATTGAAATGATCCGCGATGCTTTTGTCTTAAATGTGGCACAACTGTTATTATTTATATGAAAAATTTTATTAGCTGAAGTAACAACATTGCATGCATTTTTAAATAATGCAAATTACTGCACTTTCGCATAAAAATCCTATAATTTGTATTTTCTATTAAGAAAAAATCAAACATCGCATTATTTGTTATTATGTTGGACATACGAGAACTACCCTTCATTTTCAACAGAAAACGACTACATGCATCTGATCTCTTACCGACTGGACTACTGACAATAATTAAAACCTCATTTCAGTAACGACTGAAAAATATCTATTTTTAGTTTGTCGGCAACCAACGTCATGCGAAAATATCCACTGCTGGGGGATTAATAATTAATTGATAGAACCCGTGCGCTCTATAATTGAACTCTGCAACAAATTGGTGGAAGAAAACTGGTGACGCAGATAACGCAATTATCCAGGGATCAGTGGATGGGCGAATAAACTCCACCTACCCTAGACAATGAAAAGAACGTGTAATATATATTTACAGAACAATACATCCTAATTTATGTGTTTGTTTAATAATTGCGGCTCAATTTATATGCACATTATTAACTAACACTATAGAATAAAAAACGTGATTGCATATCTTCTCAAAAGTACATGATATCTTTATTAAAATGACACCCAAGGTTTTTTAACAATTTAAATAATTACTCTACCGACGTAACAATGAAGAGAATAACATTAGTTTGATTATATTCATTAATATATGTAACCATAAATATTTCCTAGCTTACATTATCCAATGTACGAAAAATTGTTTTTATAAATGTTCCAAGTCATCAGCCATTGTCTTGGAGTCTACCCACAAAATTATAAATTAATTAAAATTATCTGGTTAGCGAGTTCCCAAACAAACGCGTTTCTAGGTGACACATTGGAGGAAGGCCGTCGAGGTAACCTAGTTAGTAGCGGTTATGAAAAAAAAACCTCTACCTAAAAATTGAGGCAAGATGCTATCAGAAACCTACAGCTCCCAAGCAATTGCGATTGTAACGACGCATGGCACTGGGAAGCAGTGTCGCCATGGGAACCTGGCGGCCTATCATTATATTTAGCCCTCTCCTTATAACGGGCTTTGTGGGGGTGTAAATCTTTTGCTGATTACTCGTATGACAGTGTATGGATCAGGAAAACAGAAGGCAATGCGACTTTCCAATCACTGCAATGGGTGAGTCCTTCTTACGAGGCAAATTCACTGTTTAAGGTTTGCATTTTTTACAAATCAATTTGCTACAGCAATTAGTTTAATTGGCCATAAATTGCCTGCGGCAAACGGAGATCATGCACATCCAGGAACTATAGGCCCATCAACGATCCATCAAATGGTTGGGTCGACGAAATGAATATGTTTTCTATGGCCTACAGAGGACAGACTCTGAATCTGTATGCAAGTACAAAAATTTCAAGCATATTTAATGCCAAATTCCCGTTCTAGGAATCTAGTAGCAGTTAAGATGAGTTCAACAAAAGAAGAGAGTTCGGGAGACCTAATCACATGCTCGATATATCCTTCCATATGGCTCACTTACTCCATCCACATCAGAGGATTTCAGTAAATTTGCCGGAAGAACGATCTACCCTGCGTGCACTTGTCGGTATTGGTATTACCAGCATCGGCAGCGTAGGTAAACAACGGATTTTGACTTCGTCTTCGGAATCCCGATCAGAGGTACCGAAGTGCAATCCGTGCGATACCGATAGGTGAACGCTGTCCTATTTAAAATTATATAGTTAATTAAGAAGTTTTATCCGTGCGATGAGTACCGTCCGTGCGATGCCGATCAGTGGACGCTTAGCTTACCTTTATAGGTACAGCATTACTGGAATTTCTACATCTCTGATCTGGACATAGTAGAAGCAGTGCTCGCGTGTCTGTAATCCAAGGAAGACAAACGGTAAATGATCTAATATGCCACAACGATGGAGAACAGAATATAAAATTAGAGGGTACATTGGGACCTTCTCAACTTTCGCCAAGAAAACCGTGAGAAGTGGAAACAGCAGCTATCTGTCACCATCTCCGCGTTTGTGAATAACTGGAGTAAACAAAGGGAAAAATATGTCCCCCTTGAGGGAACAAGGTCGGTTACTGCATGAGATGCACAAGGTTTTAAATAAAACGATGCGTTCCAAAGGACCAGCCGACTAGAAAAAATACAAATCAAGTCAGTGAAGCTTGGTGAATATGCAAAAAAAAGCTGGAAAGCTTTTAGTGAAACTATTGAAGATCTACCGAGTAACGAGACTACGTAGCTCAGTGTGTTAAAACGTCTGGCTAGCAAACTGAGTTGCCTAGCGAAGTGGGTTCGATTCCCGCAAGACGAAACAATTTTTCATTAAAAAATTGCCCCGAGAGTGGTTCGGAGTCCACATTAAACTGTAGGACTTCGTCCCTCTTTACCTAGCACAAGATCCTTGAGATATTTTTTTCGAAAAGCCCACAATCATGTCCTAAATGTATCAGGCTTCCAGATGGGTCCTCTACCGAGAGTCCTACATGAACAATAACTCTGATATGCATACCAAGACCCTTCCATTTTGAAGTTTTTTTATCCTTATTACCTTTCACGCAAAAAGCACATATTTTTGGAATTGTATTTCTGGGTTCTTTAAAATAACCCACTTAATAGGTTTTCATAACTTTTGATTTCTTAGATTCCGATATGGCGTTGGAGTCAGCCATTTTGCTTTTCCCAAAAATCTCATATAACCTGTACAATTTGCATACTTGAGACGAGTGTTTTGACAAAATCGATTCAGTTATATTGTGCTGTTATAGAGCAATAAATATAGTTCACACGAACATATCAAATCTCACTATTATACCACTTCCATCTGTATGTCGACTAAAAAATCTCTGAACACACACTAAAGGACAAAAAATTTCATCTTTGATTATTTAATTTTCTATATAATATATAGGTACTGTTGTGTGCTGCCCTCTCGCGGATAGAGACGTAATTAGGCCCTGGTACAAAGTTAAGGGAGACCTAGTTGACGGCCAGTAGGGTGGCGCCATCTCTGCGCTAACTAATGAACCGCCATTTAGCACCTAGAAAACTACAGAAATTTCCAGCATATTCTAGACGGTTCCTGGAAGGAGATTTGAGTACAGTTCAGTATATAGTAGAGTTCTGATATGTAGAGAGAGTTTTATATTAGATGACAAGTGAACAGATGAAATAAAGAACAGTAAGAAGTTGTGATTTAAAGTAGTGAATTTATGTTAGATTAAAGTTATTATTAGTTGTGTTATTTTTAAGGAATTTAAGTGATTAATAAAGTAGTAGTTAGCGAAAGTTCTAGTTTCAATTTATTAACCTACATACAGGGTGTTTACAAGCAGCTGGCACTTCCGCTTATACCGGAAGTCGATACCAAATTTAAACGGTAAATTAAATTTTCTCTTCTGCTAATATGTATAGGTAAATTTTTGTTTTTTTTTTTAGGTGAAAGATATCTGAATATCTTACAAAATTTGAATAATAACTATTTAGAAAGTTTACCTCTCGCCGAACATAGAAACATTTTTTATCAGCAGGACGGTGCTCCCCCACATAACGCATATTTAATTAATAATTATTTACAAGAAACTTTTTATGATCAATGGATTGCCAATAATGGACCTTTCTTATGGCCTCCTCCCTCGCCCGATTTATCAGTTCTGGATTATTTCATTTGGGGAACTATTAAAAATAAAGTTTATGAGAGCCCATTAACAACCATTGAAGATTGTATGCAAAGAGTAAGAAATGCATTTCAAAACATATCACAGGATTCAATTAGAAGAGCTACCCATGAGGAATTAATCCGAAGGTGCGAAAAATGTGCCGAGGTTCGAGGGCGGAATTTTGAGCAATTATTACATTAAAATGAAATCATATTTTAAATTGATCTTATCTCTGCTATTTTAGTTCATGCCATATCTTCAACTTGATTAATACGCATGTTACAATGTTAGTGTTATTTTGCGTTTTTGTGGATATTACTTTATCACATTCTCCATAGATAATAAACAAATTTAAAAAGTTTTTGTTGGTCTAATTTAAACGTGCTGGCATTTTTTGACATAAGATAATGACTGATTGTTTCTAATTATGGCTATTTTGATGAAATGATTACAACAATTCATGAATTTCTAATAAAATCGCAAATATTTCAAAAAGTTGTAACTTTAACCCCCACAATGCTAATATCAGAAAAAAGGGAATTCAGTTTTACACAACTTGACGTAAAAAAATACAGGGTGTTCCATTTGACCTAAACAAGTTTTCGCGGTTTGAAGTTGACAAAATGTAACTTGGTATGATATTATTGAATTTATTTCAGTTGTAGAACGTAGTTCTCTTTTTATGTGACAAGAAGCAAATGAGGATCTTTTACACGAAGAAAGTTATAACGGTTCTTGCAAACCGTTGCACCTGTCAAATTTTCTATAAAATGTCAATTATCTCTGAAACGGCTAGGTTTAGGTATAGGATATGCTACATATTTTCGACTCTTTTGCTCTTTTGCTCTTTTCGAAAACCCTAAAATATATGTTGTGTTCCATTTGAAATAAGCAAGTTGGTATCGACTTCCGGTACAAGCGGAAGTGCCAGCTGCTTGTAATTATTTTAGTTGGATTGGCCACACCGACATTAGTAATTATCTAAATTTTCTGATGCGTACTTTTCTCTATATCGATCGGTTCAGTTCCCGGTGAGACACCCTGTATACACCAAGATGTTGCAGATCTGAAAATTGTGTATTAAATAGGACATCTATATAACGTAAAAATCATAAAACATAACGTAAGAATACATAGTAATAAAGCGTAATAAAAATGAGTTTGTTGATGTTTAACCCTCCTCACTCCCCAATACGGCCCTAGAGAGTGTTAGTCACCTTTTAGACTTGTTAATTATTGCAAATTTTGTTGCCAATTATTTACACAGAATCGGATACAGAGGTTACTGATAGTTCAAGTTTTATGGCAATAAATATTAATTTACCACATAAATCTACAATGAAATGGTTGACGTGATTAAATGTGTTTTTTTTTACTTATATGCATTTTAAGCCACTGAAAATATAACTGCTCGGGTTCGTTGTGGTCAACAGTAATAATCAATACCACGTCTTTCGTTCTACCAAACTCCAGCCTTAATGGCAAATCTCATTAATATTCAGTTATGTTGATAAGTAAAGGTTCATTTTGCAAACATGAATACACCGTCTATTGACGTCATCGTAAAAAACATTGATCCAGATACACTCCAAAGTAATCAGAATACTGGAATGATGTTATTACATTGTGTATGGATAATTGTAACGTTAACATGATATACCGAAATGTGAAAAATCGACCAAAAATTAAAATATACATTATTCTGTTTTAATGTAACAGAAATAAACCATGGGTAGAATACAGTGAAATAAGTGACTAAAACAACTAACAACTAAAAACTATGTTTACAAACGGAAATAAAAAATAAACTGAATTTGAAACAGTAGAGATCTAAAATTACAGTTGTAGAGAGCAGAACAATGAGTGAACAAGTAGGTATACTGATATAATTTTTAAGGAGACCCAAGAAAAGCAGGAGAGGCTCTTGATTTTTACGCCGAAAGATATCCATGCAAAGAGAAGGCAGCCCGCAAGAAGTTACCTTTGTAGAGATATTGGGTAAAAGAAAATCCCCGACTACGCCGAGGAGTATTTCAAGAACCTTTCGGATTTAATGTATGGATTGGTATATTAGGTCTAGAAATAATATAACCAACATTGTTTGATGCAACATTAACAGGTCAACGTTACCTGTCTTTCTTGGAAAATGAAATTGAGCAGAAACTTACAAATATACCGACTGAAATAATAAGGGATATACATTTCCAGCAAGATGGTGTAGGAAGGACCCCACAATTCAGTTAGAGCAATTCAATATTTAAACAACATATTTAAAAAAAATCGGATAGGTACGCATAGCCCCGTTAGATGGCCACCTAGGTCTCCGGGGTTAACACCAACTGACTTCTTTGTATGAGGCCATATTAAAAATCATGTTTATTGCGATCTCCTCCAACTGCAGAATTTAAGAGACAGAGTTGTGGAAGCCATGTGTAGAATTAATAGAAATAAGTATTACATTGGTACTGAAAATAGAGCCCAGTTGTGTATCAGGAAAAATTAAATTTTTAAATTACACACTGCTATTTCTGCTGTTCTGTTTCTTAGTGTTTTTATTCAGTTTTCACAATGTTTGTCTTCAAATCTTGCATCCTTTATTTAACACACTTCCTGACACAATCAATTGATGAAATTGTGCACAGTTACTAAGATCGAATGACAATACAGTATTCCACCGTCACTTTGCAAATATTCGCATGTAGGGGCGCGGGCGTGAACGTTGAATGGTTTGTCTTCAAATCTTGCATCCTTTGTTTAACATACTTCCTGACATAATCAATTGATGAAATTTTGCACAGTTACTAAGATCGGATGACAATACAGTATTCCACCGTCACTTTTGCAAATATTCGCACGTAGGGGGCGCGGGGGTGAAAATTGTAAAATCTGCCAAACGAAGGAGCGAGAAATCAAAACAAACCGTTAAGAGACGAATTTTTATTGATCGCTCTTTTGGGGGGTAAAACTCCTGCGACCCCCCGCGCCCCCACCTTCAATCTAACCCAACATATGTTATCTTTGAAAATCAAATTTAAAAAAAAATTACAACCTATCATACGAGAGTAATTTGCAAGTTTTGGACTTGGCATTGGTCATATTCATACGTAACCGCACTAGTAAATATTTACAATGTGTTCGAATCTGGCCTTTACGTTAGATCATCTTCCTTCGACGACATCTGAATTCTAAATGAACAAATAAATCATGTGCGTATTATTTTGTCCCATGCACACGCACTAGCGCTGATCTTTTCTTATAATAATAATGATCTCTTGCTACCATCATAAGCTCCATCTGGAAACTTAGGAATTGATATTCACTTATTTAAGATACAGCTTTCCAAATGGTTAAGCAATACAATTATGGGGTAGGAGAGAACAACATTGTTACTCAACTTTATACAATAAATTAATGTATATTGAAAATATCAAAATTTAGTACATAGAATTAATAACATTACTAGTTTAAATGTGATACAAGTTTTGTAAACAGTCGTTCTTCCAACGTTATGTTTATGTACGACACATTCTGACCTCCAGATTAAGGAAACGTATTCCAATTTTGTCCTAATAAATACGTCGAACATCAATATTAAGGTGTAGTCATTCATTTTTTGTTTGGTATTTATAATCATTACATCTAAAAATATAAACCAGAATCTTTAAACCGAGTACACTTACTAAGTCAACATCATTTAAAAAGGTACCTAAGTAAATTCAATCGGATTAAATTCTTTTGTAAAAATCATATATTTACATTCGTTAATGTTTCCATGCAACTTATTTTTGTCAAATCCCATATTAATTCACTGCAAATCCTTTTAATGTTAAATTAATGTAATTATCAATCGCTGAATATAGCTTGTAATCTAATCAACAGCGTACATCAGAGAGCTATTTTTATTTTAAATACATGGCTAATGCCATTTATAAATATTATGAATGACAAGGATCCATAAGAGATCCCTGAGGTACATCAGACGGTACCATACAGATAAGTATTCTGCCAAGTAAGAATAGAAAGTTAATAAACAAGATGCCATGATCACGTGCATTTAAAATTTTAGAAAAATCGGAATGTATGATATCAACTTGACCCCCTCTAAATACCGTTTCGGCTATAAATTGGACTATGCAAGCCAAATCTGTAACCGTCGACTTACTAGCAAGAAATTTATGCTGATTACAACACAATTAAATGGGAAAAATATAATATTATAAAAGAGTTTCAAATAGTTTTTTTAAATTAACAATTGTTCTACGGTTTCCACCGGCGCGGCGAATCCTTTTTACAAATTGGACTCTTAGCTTGCTTTCATAGGTCAGAAAGAACTGCAGTTTGAAACGACAATTGAAGAATGCTGACAGCAGAAAGTAACGCCACAACCTTTTAATAGAAATGTGAGCAACCCATGCAGACCGGTAGTTATTTTCAGTTTAACGTTTTAATACACCATTTCATTATTGAAAACAGAAAAAATTACAAACATAAAAAGCTTAAATTATTCTTTATTTCTTAGGGAATAGAAAAAAAGGCAAAAATGCACTTCTCGATACGAAGTACCATAACTTAATATGCATAGACATAACTACTTCTTGTGGGCTTAAAATACCATTTATCTTTTATTGCTATGTAATTTACTTATAGATTTCTCAACTTTTACCATAAATATTTAATAACTCAGTCCCTCCTATTGTCTCGCTGCACAAGTGGGTACAGTAACTATTTCTGTTGCCATTATTTGTCATCCACCAGTGCGCTTATTCATACGTCAACCAGGTGTTTTACTTTACTTTACCCACTACTGCATAATATACAGGTTATGTTAAATGCATGGGGTCGGTCCCAGGGACTGACTATTCAGCGGTTACAGTGACTCACGAAATTATTGTCGTCAACTTGCACGCCAGTTCAACGCACTGCTTCTTCTTATCAACTTTTTCGGTTATTTATGTCCATGTCCTGCCACCGCGACATAACAAAACTCTATAATATACATACAAATCGATGACTGGGCTCGTTGGGGATATATTTATCTGTTTGTTTGATTTACGTGGAGAAAATTTCTGGAGCTGAAGGATTTAACGAAGCTTATAGAAATATATCAGAAATAAATGACGGGAAAATCTGGAAATTCCCCCTTGCTAAATGTCTTGAGCGATACAGATCTACAAATATACAATTTTAAATGATAGAGAAAATTCTAAATGTCTCGTATCAAAAAATCAATGGACATGAAAATATCCACCCCGGGGGCGTTTACTGATATTGAAATTCCTTATTTTACTATAAAGAACGTAATCAGACTGCAACCAACAGCTACTCTCCGGGCTATGTGCCCCGCCGAGCGCTGAATTACAAGTTACAAGCCTGGCGCGTTAAGTGTAATAATTGCATATTACCATCAAAACGCTAATGCTTCGATTGCAACAAACACCAGCCGAAAGACTGATCCTACTTAAAGCAGCTCTCGTACCAGTCGTCACACACCACTTGCAGACTGCAGTTTCGAGCTGTTGGCTCTCGTCAGTGCAAGGTAGGCATGTGACGACCGACACAAGGATCGCTTGACTATTTAGTACATTTCGGTATCTTTGGGGTAGCAACCTATAAAACAGTCAGCAGGCGCCATCTAGCAGCCAGTGTCTGTTGCAATCGAAAAATAAATAGCCTGACTGGGTTTAGCATAGTTCAAATGTGCTTTTAGAGGGCGGAATATTAACACATAATATTTTTATTTGCAAACTCCTCTATGGCACGAGAGCTCCTTTAAGTAGGATCAGTCTTTCGGCTGATGTTTGTTGCAATCGAAGCATTAGCGTTTTGATGGTAATATGCAATTATTACACTTAACGCGCCAGGCTTGTAATTTGTAATTCAGCGTTCGGCGGGGCACATAGCCCGGAGAGTAGCTGTTGGTTGCAGTCTGGTTATGTTCCTTATAGTAAAATAAGGATTTTATAGACACATAATTATGACAATTTAGTTACATATATTATCTACTAGGGAAGGTGACAACACAAATACATCTTATAGGGGTGAGAACGAATCATATTACTCCTTTAGAAACTTCGAAATAAGACTGAGCGCGTAGGAAAATTGCGAACATGATATGTCGATTGTTATAATATATTCCATAAACAAGAGACAGAAAAAATTGTAAGTCTCAAAATTTGTCAATAATTCAACCCTTTCACCTCACCTAGTCAAACTACAATAAAAAAGTCCTTAAGACACTACTTAATTTCATGAAAAACTACAATTCACATCAAAACAACTCCATTTCATATGTTCCGCTTGCTGGCTCAATAATATCAAAATTTACTTCCAAAAACACAAGCAACGTATCAAATTAAATTAAATACACGTCATTTATTCGCGTGAACGTATCGGCACAACTTCATAACATATTCAACTCTTGTGAGGGACCTTCGGGTCAACTTTACGGGGTCGTTTCAAATTTAATCAATATTTTCAACTAATTTTCGATATAACTTCTGAATTCAAATCGATTCGAACTCCATTCATATATAAAAAATTTCACTTTTTAATGCCGATACGGTCATATAATTTTCATGTCCGAATTTTTCAGCTTTACCTTTTCTGATGCAATATTGTGCAATCGTGCCCGCACGGAACGGGCGGGGACATTTCCAGTCCTTTCCAGACCTCCACACGCCAAGTCCCCGGCGAATCATATAAAAAGCCGAGCACGATGAGTTCGGGCAAGTCGATACGTGCACCGCGAACGATGAATCTACAACCGTGCCACTGCAGCTGCTTCCTTGGGCGAAATCAAGTAAAAACCAGTTTCAATCAAACTGCCTTCGCGCATCAAACAAAAAATCTTAATATTCCCAAGTGAAGTCCGGTTCGATACGTGTGCCGCGAACGAGCCACTCTTTAGCCGAAACCCTCGCGCATCAAAGAAAAAGTGAATTTTTTCAGACTTTATAAAACAATCGTGTTAGGTAATACAGTTTATATTTAAACCTTAATATTTTTAACAACGGAATTTGAGTGTTCGAAAAGTATTTATTTTAAACATGTGTGAATGAAATATTTAAGTTAAACCGTTTTAAAGCTTTGTTCAGTTATTAAATAAATAATTGTTCGTTTTAAAACAGTGTTTTAATTCAAGAAAAGCATATATTACAGGGTGAAGTTTTGGACCCTGCCATAGACCATAATTCAAATCCATGTGATAATTAATCTAATTACAAGTGCATCAACCAACTCCAGGGCTTATACAGGGTGTAGTATTTGACCCTATTCGACGTTTTACAAGTAACCCCCCCCACTCTTCTCAATTCAAAAATTAAGTACATCAAAGGCTCCCTGGGTCTCTATCAAGCTCTAACGCTCAAACCTCTGCCGATTTTTTTTTAATTCACCAAACGAGGGAGCGTTTGCGTGCGCACGCAGCAGCGGTCGTCGCCGTCGATAGTTTACGTACAGGCCTTTAAGTGTTAATAGCGAATTACTGTATTTAAAAATTTCTAATGATAGAGAATTTTACAAACATTCAGTGGACAAACCTTGTACTTTGTTATGGTGCGGCAGGCGAGAATGCCCGTCGAAGTCGCATGCTTTACACGGAACGGTATCCGCGTTTCTCATGAAAGAACTTTTGCGCCAGCTGTTCAACATTTAAGGAACCATGAACATTTTCAGCCCGTTACTCGTGATAGGAGTCGTACACGCTTTCGGGAGACACAGGATGCGGAACCACTAATTTTAGATGCTTCTGGAAGTATCCACAGGCCTTCTCCACAAATTGGAGTGCCCGAATTGTAGTGTGGCGCTGCTGTGCTCTCTCTACAAAAAGAAGATCCATACTGGGGAAATTCTGGCCCAATGTGTCCAGTACATATATCCGAGTCTCCTCCTTTATCAAAAGCACTGGTTTGACTTGAGCAATGAGGGGTCTTGGAGGAATACTCCTATTTTCGGGGGTAGCACGATGAGAAAACTTTCGAGGCTAGAGCGCAACCCCCTTCAGCTAACAATTCGGATCGAGATGGAGACAACAACAAAATATTATGTACTTTAAAAGATACAAAAGAAACCCTACAGGTAAGTTCTTCTGGCGATGATATATGTACAGGTGTAGGTCACTAATACTCTTCGGATTAAACACAACATATGCCTTCGGTAATCAGTATTAATTTTATTGTAAATTAAGGTAGCTTTGTTTGATTCAATACTAGTTCGCTTTTTACGCAGTCGGGTTTTTGATTTTTTTAATTTACTTTTTCTACTACACTATTTAACAGCTATAACAGCAACATTTCTAGCTACAAAATTGGACAAGACACATGCTGAAGATATTATGAAATTTTTTTTAAAAAGGTAGCTAATTGATTTTTACAATTATCAAGTAATTTAAAATACCATTATATAATATGTTAGGAATCATATAAAGTATGCTCAGCTCTGCTTGGCAGCTCTGAGCGCATGCACGAGTTGAATACATATGAAATGTGGAGAAACTAAGTGCTCATAAAAATAAATTTGGAGAATTTAATGAATCGTAAAAGATTAATTACTGGATGTAAGTGGCAGTCACATTTTACACATATTTTCTCATATTATTCAAGGATGCACATGCTTCGCGCACAATCTTAAAACCACCGGTATAAACCAGTTACATGATAGCTTAAATGCTAATCAGAAATAATGACTTTGTTCTGTTAAGTGGATGTGAACAGATTTTTAAACTAACGGGAGTTTATAGGACGTAATAAGTGGCCTTACGTTTAGTTTCCAATTTTCTCAGAAGCCATCATCACATGAATTAACACATTTTACCCATTTTTGGTATTTACAATTTTATCTAAAAGGAATTACAACTAGGTTAATAGTTATTATCATCGTAAAATATTTAGAATAACTCGTATGAAACATAAAACCTATAACTCATCCCTTTAACGCAAGACGTGGCAGAAATTTATACTTGGAAAAAAGCATAACATACAACTATTCGCTAGCGATATTACCATTTAATATGGCTCGAACTCAGGACATGCGCGACAGATATTACATTAAATTTGCCACCAAGAAGAACAACAAGCTTTCTGGTTTTGAGGCATGATAAAAACATATCGGCTTCGTTATTTTAATTTGAATTTTTCAAGATTTTTCAAGATATAAGAGCAAAAATCAGTCAAAATTGTTTACAACCAAAATATAGTGTTTCATTTAAAACATTAAATCGCCGTAAAAGACCCCCTAGAATTAGATTCAAATGTGAGAGGCGTTGGAAAATGTGTTTTCTACAAATTTCAATCTTGACCTTGTTGATGCATTTTTTTTTTCCGGATGCGGTTAATTAATGTGGCAACGCTGCAATATAAATCTAAAAGTAATATATACATAGAAATATGATGGATGTTTAAAAAAGCTTAAAAGTAAGTAGATAAGCTAAGAGAGTTCTGCTTCAAATCTCATGTATGTTCTTACGGAAGTTCATGTTGCTACTATACGAACCACCCTGTACATTTAAAACAATTTTAGAATATGACGAAATTTGGCAAAAGTAATATGGCTAATATATAACTCCGAAAAAATCTAATTTTGAAATCCAAAAGAAAAACTCTAGTGTTTCATTGGAAAATCGAAAGTTGACGTCACTTCTAGTTAGACGGGAAACAGCAGAAATATAAAAACAAAGTGCATTAGATGCAAAAAATGTCTCTAAGTATACCTGCAAAATTTGAAAACTCCAACTAAAAAAATCACAGTATATCGCATATTTATATACAAAAACAATCCTTGAAAAAATTCTAGCAACAACTCTTCTACAAACAGAACGCCCTAATGGCGAATTCGAGTTTCTAGATCCATTTGAACAACCAACGTGTAAAACCTAATTTATTAACCTTCATTAACCCCTGGCTGAACATTATTTTAAAACAAATTATATATATTATGACTAAACTTATGAAACATGGGAGAAATGCTAAACACAATATTACTTTTAAAGACAAATGCCCAGCAAATCAAATTACAACCCAATCGTAAAATTGAAACAATTAACAATTTATACGACAGGAATTTATTCTAATCAAGTTACGTGAATGTTATAAATACAAACGAAATTAACTTTCTACACTGCCATGTTAAATAAAGCAGCCTTAGGAATTTCCATTAAATTAAACAACGTATTTTAAAATATGCACAATTCGTTCCTAGCAATTAAGAACATGCAAACAAATATTTATTTGCAATTCATATTTTCACTCTATGATCAATAATCGCCAATGGATACCCCGATTATTCATCTGATGAGAGTTTACTAATATAATATGAGAACGCCCTAATGATATATTTACTAGATCTGGAAAAACCTTACGCATCAAGAATTACTTGCAATTTAAAAGATATATGGATGGTGATGAAATAATCTACGTTACCAAAAACATTTTTTTCGTCAACTAGTGGTCAAAGTCACAGAAACGTAACTTTTTTCAATCATAACATCATTTTAAAATGCTTTTAAAACTATGTCTACAGTGCTGGCAAGTACAAAACTTGAATCATTGCCTATGCAAGATAGAAGGAGAAGTGAAATGGCCAAATAATATGCTGAAAAGAAACAGATATAAACTACGCCGTTGCCATTTGCTCTTTAGCTGGCTAAACTCTAACATGGTTGCTGAGCTGCTAGCGTCAATGTTAATATATCGCTCTCTTTCACGTGTATTACTTTCTATTTATATTCCACTCTATCTTATTATAGGGACCGATCTTAGATTTCTTTATGTTTCAACTGTATATTATGTAAAAGGATCTAATGAATTGCGCCACACTACAAATTCGGACACTTCAAATTGTGGAGAAAGCCTGCGAATACTTAGTTACTCCAGGATTTTCTTCAACAGCATCTAAAGTATCCTTCGAGAGCGTGTACGATTCCTACGAGTAACGGGTTGCAAATGTCCATGGTCCCTTAAATGTTGAACAGCTGATACAAACGTTCTTTCATGGGGAACCGGGATACCGGTGTACCGTTCCTTGTAAAGATGCGAGCTTGACGGGCATTTTCAACTGCCGCGCCATAACAAAGTACAATGTTTGTCCACTCAATGTTTGTAAAATTCTTCATCATTAAAAACTTTTAACCACAGCAATTCGTTATTAACACGTAAAGGCCTGTACGTAAACTATCGACGGCGATGACCGCTGCTAGATTCTGCTACTTGGCGACGTTGCACTAAAAATAAGCAACAATGGAAGCTGACCGGTGGCGTAACTCGATAATAATCGATAATTATTTGCAGTATTCAATATTTATTTTCTTATTTATTTTTCGGTTTTTGGACAAATTTTTTTCTACTAATTTTAGAAATATGACGATTGATGAATCTGCATATATGCCTGTATTTCAAAATATTTATACTTTTTGGAATACAACCCGGGATATCTCGAAAGCTATAAATAAATGTTACAAGTAGCTCAGGTCAAAATACATACATGGGAAAAAAATCTGGACATTTTTTCAGCATAAAAGTTGAAAAAGGGTATTATTTCTTTAACTTTTCGCAAAATAAAAACAAAAGATCCGTTGGGGCAACGTTGTTATATTCATGTTTTTTTTTGCAAAAATTTACAAAAAAATGCTCATAATTCAGAGTTTTAGAGAAAAGCCGTAAAAGAGAAAGTTGCTTAAAATCAAACTTTCTTCAAAATATGGCCAGTTACTATGAAAAATTTTCATCCCATTTTCCGCTAGAGCGGAAAAACGCGTATCTATATGCCAATAATTAATAAAAGTAATATAAAATCCTTATTTTACTATAAGGATCGTAACCAGACTGCAACCAACAGCTATTCTCCGGGCTATGTGCCCCGCCGAGCGCTGAATTACAAGTTACAAGCCTGGCGCGTTAAGTGTAATAATTGCATATTACCATCAAAACGCTAATGCTTCGATTGCAACCTGCTGACTATTTTACATGTCGCTATCCCAAAGATACCGAAATGTACTAAATGGTCAAGTGATCCTCGTGTCGGTCGTCACATGCCTACCTTGCACTGACGAGAGCCGACAGCTCGAAACTGCAGTCTGCAAGTGGTGTGTGACGACTGGCACGAGAGCTCCTTTAAGTAGGATCAGTCTTTCGGCTGGTGTTTGTTGCAATCGAAGTATTAGCGTTTTGATGGTAATATGCAATTATTACACTTAACGCGCCAGGCTGGTAACTTGTAATTCAGCGCTCGGCGGGGCACATAGCCCGGAGAGTAGTTGTTGGTTGCAGTCTGGTTACGTTCCTTATAGTAAAATAAGGATTTTGTAGAGGAGTTTGCGACTAAAAATATTATGTTTTAATATTCCGCCCTCTAAAAGCACATTTGAACAATTAATAAAGATATTTATAACTCGAAAGTCTCGGTTTTAGAGAAAAACTGTAAAAGAGAAATTGAATTTTTTAATATGAGACCAGTTATAATAAGAAAATTTCATCCAATTTTCCGCTAGAGCGTCGTAAATAAATGCAGTGCGGGGATCGCTAATAGGCATATCCTATATACTTATGTACATGCGCAACTCATGGGTTAGAATCACGAGCTGATATGAAATGGCTGGTGGGGCATAAGCATGACAGCTGGTCGATCCGCTGCGGTTAGTAATGTAAATGTATTTGGAGTGGAATGTGTAGGTGACCGGTCGTCAAATGAGGAATTTACGAATTACCACGTGTCATTCCAAAATATTAATTTGTTGATATTAATTATGATAGTCAATAAATAACCAAAATAAACACAAGTATCTTTCTTAAAATAAGTGGGAGTGGGTCGATTTTTATATATTATAATAAATAATTTAAATATGTATCATGCAGTGAATGCCTATCATAGTAACATTTAATTATTTGTACTTTCTCTTCTGTTCAATAAATATCCATTTTAACATGTTAATATTATTCTGAGTGCAATAATACTTTGTAAGGTTACCAGTTACCTAAGCCCAATGGACTCTGGTAAATAATAAACAATCACAGCAACACATGTACATAAGTCTCCTATATGATTAATAGGGATCCCCGTACTATATACATTTATGTATTTAAAAATGTTGCCATGATCGAGTTTTTTCTTTTATTTTTTGCTAAAGAAATACCTTTCCAACTTTTTATACAAAAATACCGCTACCATAAAAAATTTCCAGATAACTTTTTACTTGTAGATATTTTGACTGAGCTAAGGCATCATATTTTAAACAGAAATGATCAAGAATTTTCTACACGATATCCAATTAATTGTTGTGGCACAGTCTTTCAAATAAAGTATTAGCATCTCATTAGACATTTGTCTTTTACTGTTGAATTATTTTTGATCTGCTCAAAATTGAAAGTTTGACTTTGGTTACCATTTTAATTGCACCAGAAAATTCTCACGCAACACGAACGGCCGTATGCAAAATTAACCCAACATCCCTCAATTAGATCATAGTAAAATATAAGTCTAATATCCACCTTGAATTTTACTTATATAACGTAACATAATAACAATAAAATATAATAACTGCATATGTTAATATTACACATTTATTATCACTATCAATAAATGAACGGAACACTCCAAAAGGATGTGAATATTTGTTATGCGATAACATGGATAAATATATACATATAGTAGGCGATTTTAAAAAGTGTAAAAACTGCGACAAACAATAATCACTGCGTAAGAAATTGCACATCTTATATACAGGGTGGGGCAATAGTGCGTCGGACCTCGAGTTCTACGATAGCTAGAAATTTTTTAAACAATTGCAAGCAAACTAGATAAAACAGTCTATAACTGGAAATTATTTTCGAACATACAGGGCGAGCCACCACGAAATTACAAGACCAAGTGCCTTTTTCTCCCAACCACTTGGATGTAATGAATTTTTTTGTTGAAATAATGTAATCTGCAGATGGATATTAAAAAAAGTCACCACAATCACAATTATGGGTTTTAAGAAAAACTTATGTGAATACCAGTTACGAGACATCTAATTAATGTTTTCAAATCATTTTCATTTCCTAAAAATGTACAGGGTGGCCAAAAATTATTTTTCAATCAAGAACATTTTAAATTGAATATTCTCAATTTTTTCAAATGGAATGAAAATGGAGTATATTTTTCGACAATGTGATGTAAAAATAAAAACGAACATTTTTGTAAGTACTTCCCTATGGCCAATTGCAACCAATTTCGTTTTATTGAGCAATAATTACAAGATTCAAAAATAAACTTAAGAGGTTTCTTCAAATAACTCAGTAGAAAAAATTATAATAAATGTTCCACATGTTGCCCATTTTGATTGACACATCTCTATGCGCTTCTGAAATGAGGTTCCCACTGTTCCTAAAACTGCCAGTGTCATAGATGTAAATGTAGTCATTATTCTTTCCTTCATATTTTGTACTGTTGTTAGTGTGTCTCTATAAACAATTTCCTTCACGTATTCCCATAAAAAGAAATCTATTTTTGTAAGATCTGGGGATCTAGCAGGCCATTTAGTGGGTCCACTTCTTCCAATCCGTTGATTAGGGTAGGTATAATTTAAGTGGTCTCTAACTGCATTTAAATAATGTGGTGGAGCACCAACTTGCTGAAACCACATCCTATTTCGAATTCTTTCAGGGAGATTTACCAATAATTGTGGCAGATAGTTTTCCAAAAAATTAAGATAAATAACTCCAATCAATGTACAATCAATGAAATGTGACCCTATTATATGTTCTCCAATAATTCTTCCCAAATGTGTATAGAACATCTGTGTTGGTTAATAACTTGCATAAAAAAGTGAGGATTTTCCGAAGCATAATAATGGAAATTGTGCCTATTAACAAATCCATTTGTATGAGCTCACTTCTCTTTGATTAACATGGGGATTTTACTTCGATTACATTTGTCAATACCAACAAGTAACGCATCTGGTGAACGATCATTTTCCACTCTAAAAAGGGTAAAATCATATCTTAGAAAATCTTTGAACCAAGATAACTTATCATCTTTGGCCATTCTTGACGTGGAAAATGAGGTACTAGAAAACAGATTTTAGTGAAATTATAAACCAATTTGCGGAAATAAAAATGCGCAAAAGAAAAATTTTACTATTTTAATTTAATGCGCTTTAGAATTAGGCTAATAGGAATTAGAAATGTTGATTTTGTATTTTTTTTCTCTATTAAGACCGTTTTTTAGTATTTTATTATTTGTGTTCTGTTAGTTGTATTATTTTTTGTTTATTTTGTGTTATATCCATTTTATGTTGTATGTTGACAAAATGATACAAATGTTGGTTATTGACAGTAACTACTTATTGTTATTGTTTTTTTGTTCTATTTCTGACACCAAGTTTTTCGCCTGCGCCGCTGTTAATGCTTTCTTAATCCTACGAGAGGACCCAGAAGGTATATGAGCATAGGGCCCACTAGAACCAAAAATAGGGACTGTGTATTGCACTCCATTTCGATTTTTCCATATGCTAGCATCAATGGGCCCCAATTGACTGACAAATAACGGAGCGAGCACTGTACTATTAAACTAAACGATATCTATCGATTTAAACTGAAAACGTATATTTTAGCAATAGATGGATTTCAGATAACCTTATCCTTATCAATTTGCGAGGAAAAGAACAAACATACGGCTGTTTCTATATCATACTAGCTTGCTTTCTATTACAGCGGCCGCTTTGTTAAACTATTTTACTGCATATTTTTAAGGTCAAATAGAAAGGATAAAATAAAACGAAACGAAACAATCTATCCATACTACATTAAATTTCTAACGATAAATACAAAGTTGCTATTCACGACTTTATACTTATATCTAGTACTTTAAAAATCGATAGTAGGTATGCGAGTTATTTATAGTGAATATAAATATGTCTCGATTTTTACGGTCTGAGTCATTTAGGTCGTTCTTTGATCATTCATTTACATACACTGATTTTATAAATATTATTTGTCATATTATTAGCCGTTACTCGAGTCCGAGTATAGAAATGTTACAGTCGATAAATTGCGTACAATAAAAAAACAAGTAAAAGGTGTAGTCTATTGTAATTCCCATTCATCTACGGTGCACACGACTATGGCTATAGAGGCCAATTCGGGAGAGCACATGTCGACCGCAGTCAGGACAAACATAGACCTGGTTAGGTCTTGGATTCGGCCTTCTTGCAGCAACATTTCCTTGATAGCTGGTCACAACCCCTCGCCATTCGGTTGTGTCCGCTGCAAGTTGTTCCCATTGCTCGTCTGGAATACCGCAGGATTTTAGATTTTCATGGAGAGCGTCTTTGAACCTCTTTCGTTGACCGCCACGCCTTCTTCTACCGCTTAGCAATTCACCATAAAGTGTACATTTAGGAAGGCGGTTATCGTGCATACGATGAACGTGACCTGCCCATCTTAGGCGTGCTCTTGAAATAAGCACCTCAATTGGAAGGCTGTTTGCTCTCCTGAGTACTTCCACGTTTGATATGTGATGGAACCAACGGATTTTCATCATACTTCTGAGGTGTCTCTGCTGAAAACGTTCTAATTCTTTCACATGACGACGGTAAGTGACCCAGCTTTCACATCCATATAGCAGTGTTGGAATGACAACTGCTCTGTAGACAGCCATTTTCGTTGACAAAGCAAGGTCGTGGTTGTCAAATACACTCTCTCTAAGTCCCCAGAGTGCTCTAGATGCAGCGTTAATTCTATTGCGAATCTCGCTGTCCATGTTTGCTTTGTCATTAACAACGTTGCCTAAGTAATTGAACTGATCCACGACGTCAAGAGAATTTCCGTTAAGTGTAATGTCTATTTGGTTCACTTGATGAGGAGTTGACATAATCTTAGTCTTTCCAATGTTGATTTTAAGTCCCAAGGAATCATAGCTCTGGGCATACACATCTAAAAGTTCTTGAAGCTCTTCCGGCGTAGAGGCTAAAAGTGCAGTCATCCGCATACTGGAGATCACAAATGAATCGTGTGCGTGTCTTCATGAAAGCTCTAAAGCGCCCTATGTTAAAGAGACCGCCATCAGAACAGTATCTGAGACCTTTTCCTCTGACTGTCAGTTTGTTGTCAACAATAATTGTTAGAGCAGTGGTAAACAAGTTAAAAAATAGGGGTGCCAGGACACATCCCTGCCTAACTCCAGTGAGGGTTTGGAAAGGTTCGGTTGCCTCATTATTATACATAACCTGGGCGTTGTTGTTTGTATGTAGACTGCGACATACTTCCACAAATTTTCTAGGGATACCTAAGCGGAGCATAATTTTCCAGAGCACTTCCCTGTCCACCGAGTCAAACGCCTTGGTTAAATCAATGAAGGCCATGTGAATTCTCCTTGATGTTCGAGTGCATTTTCTTGAAGCTGTTTAAGTGTGAAGATTAGATCCGATGTGCCTCGGCTTGGTCTAAAGCCACTCTGTGTTTCAGGAAGTAACTTTTCCATAACAGGTGTTAGCCTATTTGCCATCGCTTTAGTGAGTATCTTCCCTCCAACAGCCAGGAGAGCTATACCCCTGTAATTTCCACAGTCCTGATATACATATTCCATTAAAAAAAAAAGCACTTGGTCCTGTAATTTCGTTCGTATGTTCGGAAATAATTTCCAGTTATAGACTTTTTTATCTAGTTTACTTGCAATTTTTTAAAAAATTTCTAGCTATCATAGAACTCGAGATATCGAGATCTGACGCACTATTGTCCCACCCTGTATATTGGGCTGGAAAGTTCATTGAAGAGTCTAAAATTTATTCAATGTAAGCAAAACATTTCGAATGATAAAACGTTTTAAATCACAGTAAATTATATTACCACTAATTTAATTCAACTGATGCAAATCCAATCCAACCTTAAAGAAAATTAGGTCATCACGTGCATTCAATAAATTAAAACGTTTTAAATAGATTTAAGTCGCCATTGTTGTTCTCCTGAACCTGGTCCCCGGGGTCATTTACTTACATTTTTATTTGATTATTTGACATCCGTTGAGAGAGCCACAGGGTCAACACCATTGGTGTAGTTAAATCTTTTGATTAAAAAAAAACATTACCATTTTCTCCGTATCCACTTAATATATCTACGTCCATTGTAAATCTTTTAGTACCTATATGTATTTTCAAACGTGTAATCGCCAAAATGAATCAGTAGGTAAAACATTGCCGATGCGCGTGTTCTGAAGGTGGATTATAGCTGCAGTTGATAATGATACACTGTTTATTCTCGGATTATTTAATTAGTGATTTATTGACTGTGATATCAAATTAATAAAAATGATAAGGGTCACCAGCGTTCGGAATAAATAAGATCGAGATAAATTTTGACATTCAATTTGATAATAAGAAGGATAGCTGTTACTTAACTTTTTTGGAATCATTTTCGTACAGTGAGCGCCAAAACAGTGTCCATAAACCGTGAAAAAGACAGGAATTTAGTTCAACCAGGCAGCGACGTATTTTCCTAAGGGCGTAGGGGGTGATCGCCCGGGGCGGCCGGTCCCTTTGGGTTTTGGTGGGCACCCCCGATTGTCTTTTGAGAAAATATTGCTACCATCGTGTTTATCAACCTCGAAAACGGGGTACATCGATTTCTGTTCGATTTCTATTTCGGTTTTTGGGGGTATGGTTTCAACCCTTACTGTCGGGGGGGGGGGGGGTGGCTTGTGGTCGATAGTTGCTCAATTTATTGAAGTCGAGCAAAAAAAATCCAATCCGACAAGCTCTCGCACGCCCAGACATGAAAAACCGGTGAAGGGGATGGTTTTTGCATAAAGGGGTAGCTTGCGCTAAATTGGGATGTAAACCATCGTATTCCTCACCCTCGAAAACGGAGGGAGATGTCTTTTGCGGCGTTCCAAGTACTTTAACGATCTTTGCATTTCCACAGAGGACTATTGGAATTGGTTGGAAGGGTGGTCACAGAAAAATATTGAACATAGGCCCCATTGGGTCCCTTGTACTTCCTCCCTGTATTCAGACCTTCGTCTAGGCCTACAACCAATCTTGCAAAGTAGGTGGTGATGCTGCCTAGGGGTATCGGCCAAAGTAGACCAATGTTCTGCCAAAATGGATTCTCTGATTGATGAGACGGCAGAATAATCACAGAGTATATATTGGGCCGTCTCCTTGTTCACAACCTCTACAGAGAGGTTTTTCGCTTAATCTCAAATTGTGTAGATGTTTAATTAACAGACAGTGCCCAGTCTGGATTCCCGTTATAAAATGTTCCTTCTGGACATTGCCAGGTAGTTCATTGCTGTACTCTTGTTGGGATCTTTTAATGGTTTCCTAGCAAGCTGACAGCTGTTTGCTTCATTCCACAGCTTCTTGAATTCATTATGAGCGCTCTCTTTAATTACTTGTGTTATCGCAGTGTTCGGCAACAGACTGGCCGGGCCTGGTCCAAAGATATTTAGGCCTGCTGCCTTCTTGACCAGTCTGTCGGCTACTTTGTTGCCACTACACTGTGCATGTCCTTTCACCCAGCATACCAATATGTTATTCATGCTGAAGGTACTCACAAGTACTTGATGACTTTCCCATACTGCTTCTGAGGTAATTTTGTCACTTCTCAGAGCTAGTAATGATTGTCTAGATCCTGATTGTTTTGCCCGTAGTTTGTCTACGGACAATTTCTTTTGCAGCTAGTTCCGTCTGTACTACGCTGGCTATCCATCCACAGCCGATTTCTATTGGATTTGCAGACTTCTGGAGTATAATCCACATCCTGCTCCATCCTTCTTTTTTGACCAGCCTGTGAAGATGTAATCAAACCTTCGATAGCAAGCCGTTCTCACTATTCGTCTGTATTATGTAGGGTCTGTCAAAGACAAACCGTGGAGAAATGCCATCCTGTAGAAGAGGCGTCCGACCTGACAGCCTCATTCCACAGGCGACTTCTGGCTTCTCCACAGCCTACATTTGGTTGTATGCCAACGGATTTAAGGCGTACCATTGTTGTCAGAGCCACTTCTTCTACATATATATCTAGTGGTGGCAGACACAGCATTACCTCCATAGCTCTCGTTGACGCCGTTCGCATAGCTTAGGTAAGCAACTCTCTGCACCTGAACTTGACCATAGCTGTAGTCTCCTTGCTCTTAGGCCACCATACAAGGGTCTATTGAACCATAACCTTCTGAATAGCTTCATTTCCACATTTATTTTTTAGTTCTTGACGCTTGTCGTACACCTTGCTCTTTTACAGGCTCTAGAAGAAACAGTTCAAAGCCATTATGTCAGACGGCCGCGCAGGTAAGCTGAAATCAGTCAGAAATCAAGCGTTCATGAAAAAGTCATTTCGGTTGTGCAAACACAAGCTTTATAGCTTGTTTCACCATCATGTTGACGCCAGTATTTATTGGCATCTGCTGCCAAGTTGATGCAGGAAAAACTATGCCATCAACTTTTTGGAGAAAGTCATTCACCATGAAATTGATTGCAGCGAAATATTTCACCAATTGAACTTTCATATTCCTAGAGTTAATTCACGTCATAATCCAACTTTTTACCTGCCTAGAGTTCGGACTAATGGCCTAAAATTCTCATCTATATATAATATTTGCTCCTGTTACAATAACAATCAGAATATTGATATTTTTCTATAATGGGACTCCCTGCCTATGTTCGCCTATCAGTTTTCCGCATTATATTTTTTATATTACTAATGTACAATAATCTTGCTAAGTTTCCCATGCACTACACAGTTTTTCGTAGCTTCTGTCTTTTATGTCCTCTTTACTTCTCTACTAGACAGCTTATTTAGATTAAAGACTTACGTTAATTCTTTCAGACATTTAAATATTGTTAATACAGTAAGACATTACAGTAAAATAATAAAAATAATGTAAGAAAAAAAGTATACAACTATGCAGACATTTACATAAATACCTCGATAAAAACATAATATAATAATGACTAGCTAGCAATAAATACCGTTATAGCATTGAGAGGATAAATAAAACGTTCTTTATAGTTTGGTTCATCAACTTCTATGCGTGATCTTTGCGACTTGAAAATATTTAAAGAATTCGCATCACCATGTTTATATTTTTTAAAAGCTTATGTTATGTTATTAGCTCAGAATCTTCCAACTGCTTCTGCAGACGAGGGGCCCTAGTAGAATAACTAGAATCCCCTCCACAATCCCCTCCATATGAAATGGCAATGAAAAGAGAGTGGTAGGCTGTTAGAAAAATTTGAGGACCCAAGGATTTTTTTTAAACGCCGTAGCAAGTGTAGTTGAGTTGGCTATTTTTTACACAAATTATCTAAGCATATGAATAAACCATTTTAAGCCATCGTCAAAAATTATTCCTACGAGGTTAATATTAGTTTCATTAATAAAATCATTGATAGAGCAAGAGATCATTTTTTGAGCTTTTCTCGATTTATTTTGAGGTGATTCGGTGTAATAACTAAAAAATATCCTCACGAGATTCCAGTAGAAATGAATCATCAGTAAAGCAAATACAATGTTTCGGCAAAAAACACTGAAAATATCATTGAGCAGCGGTCTCAAGACCGATCCTTGTGGCACGTCGTATTTTACAGATGAGCAATTTGATAATACGCCATTTACTCATCGAGTTCCGTCATATAGATAAGATATTAAAATATAACAAGCAAAGTATGATTGTATTTAGTCTATATGAAATAAGAAAATAAACATAAATTATAATATCAGTGGTTTTCTAGTATTTGTAGTAGTGTAAAAAAATATTAAAACTATTGACTTTTACTATTTTATTTGTAAATTTTCTGTTATGCAATTGGTTTAAACTTCTTTACATTGAGATGCGAAAATATATTTAACCGTTCTGTCGAGATCTTTAAATTTTCCATGTGTCGTTATAATTTCCTAACTACTAAAGCGCAAAATTAATTCTCACATGCCTTACTTTCTACTAAATTGTCGGGGTCGACGTAGTTAGCGTGATGTCGTCAATCTGTATATGTGTTAACTATTTAAGCCAAATATAGTAGTTATGCAGTGCATTAATATCTAACGATCAGTGTTGTTTAACAGACTTGCAATAATGTTAATAATTTACCCGAAGTGATCATGCAAATTTAACCTTGTGCCTTAAATTGCAAGTTATTTTGACTTTATAATCAGCATCTATTAGATAAGCGCTTCTAAATTAATTAGTATCCATGAATTTATATTTTATGTATTCAAGGACTCAAGCGCCAATTCTATATTTAGTATACATGAATATCTATCTATACACGTGAAGCAGAGTTCCTGTATGTCCGCTAAGGGCTAGAGAACTTAGGAAACCATTCGAATCGGGAATCTCGAGTGGAATCTACATGATTTTTCTTCATACTATGTAGTATTCTCCATAAAAGATTTCAGGAGACTAACAGTAACGTTAAAGCGAGAAAATGGTATACCACAGGACAAGAGCTCATGTGTAGTTGCCAAAAATAGATTTGTGTTCATGTTTGGAAAACGTATGTGGTTATGGAAATGGAAAAAATTAAATACGCAAAGTTTTCTCAGCAAAAATATTTTCCCTTATGTGTGTATCATATAGCATACTGAAGATTCCCACACATTCGTTGGGCGCAAATTGCAGAAACATTGACAATTTGAATTATAGAACCTTTTTTAAAAAATCGTCAATAAGTGGAAAACGACACGTTTTGAAAAAAAAAATCAAGAGTAAAAAGTTTTAGAACCGGAGAAAGCTTCTTATCTTTTTATTAGTTTTACTTTACAACACACAGGGTACACTGCTCATAAGTGTCTATCTAACAACATCAAAAGTCAATCAATTTTTCACTTTATATATAAAATCGCCAATAACACGAAGATGTATTTTTTCAAAAAGAAAATATTAACAAAATGTTAATAATTAAAAAGTACGACACTAAAGATAGTCGAGTGATGAGACATGCCATCAACCCCGGGTTGGAACTACCTAGTCTCAACCCCCATTCACGACAACAATGGTTAAATTTGATACGGTTCTACCCGAATCCTGCCCAGAAAACCGATCCGGACGCCTACGATGGAAAAAACGCGAAATAAGGGTGGTTCTTAAAGTGTAGGGATAGTTGGTAAGGGGTGGCAACTTTCAGCGCCTTCGAAAACGAGGGGTACCCATGTTTCATCCTTCTCACAGAACTTTTCTTCTTCTTTCTTCTGGAGCAATTTGGAATCGAAAAATTAATAATACGAACAAATTGGGAACCATCAAAATAGTTTTATATTGTCGACATTAATGATCCTGAGCTCACAGATTCCATAGTCCTGGGATTCTAGAGGAAGTTAGAACTTTGATGTGGCGATGCGTCTGGGGTAGTTTCCACAAACACCAAAACAACTGAACACTATAGTCGAATATTTGGTGCGGTTTGTTAACCACGTTTGCATCATCAGGCTATGATTAAAAATAACCCTAACAAAGTATCCTATATTTATATTAAACTAATATCACAGCTGTTGCGGACCTCTAGCGTATGCGACCCACCATACGCCTTAGCGTTTTGTGGGCCGCATAATAACAACTGCTACGTCCGTAACACATTTCGCTATTCTCCACGGGAGAGCGATACACTTGCGGCACGTGAAAAGCAGAGAAACGGAAGGCAACCATTTTTTGTTGGCGTAGATAGTTGATAATTTTACGAACCTCGGTTTATCCAAGGATTTTGGAATTATCAACCCAAGAAAATTTTCTCAATCTGTTGTTGTTCCGTTTAGCGGAATATTTTGTGGTTGTGAGTAAATTTTAACTGCGGAAGCAGGATATTTAATTATACAAGGCTTTCCTTTGAAAGTATCGTGTCGACTTGAAAGGCGGACTCGACTCCATTCATCCAACTGTGGCTTTCTATGAACATTGGTGGATTGTACCCTCATCAGTGAGGGTTCCACGGACGGGGCTTCTACACACATCAGTGAAGTACCTCGGACGGGGCATCCACACAGACAGTAGAAAGTTCCAGGGCTGGAGAGGCTATAATCAACCCCATCCTTGGGTCAATATCCTTTGTCCCGAAGACACCTCCGTAGGGCTACAGTTCTTCCACGTCGAAGTCGGTATCGTACCACCCTAAATAACTGTGTTGTTGTTTTTACTTACCGGGGACCACCTTCAGTGGTTCGGCTCGGTTATATCAATTCATACTTTTGTATTTTAACTTGTACATATTTAAAGATTTTATGCATTTATATTTATTTAAGGAGGTTCTCTAAATCAGACCCATTGTGGCAGAATGTATGACCATTTATGAGGACATTGTAAACCGATGTGTAGCTACACGAGGCATTTTATTAATGTTGTAACTTATTAATCGAGAAATTTGCCACACCTTTTGAACATCGCCGGGTTACATGCTAGAGAACCAATATCTGTAAATTGTATAATATAGTGCATTTCATTTTTAAAGAAAGTGTCATTATTTCGTCTGCGACCACTACGTATGGGAGCCTCAGTAATTTGTTAAGTAAGTAAACTAATAATTTGTCATAGTTTATGTAAACTTGGGCTTAACGCCCTGAGATAGTCTGAGCTAGAGAAATTTTACCGTAGGCACGTACATCACTTATCCGGGTTAAGTTTGTGCCCTACGATATCTGCTACGCTACAGTAGCCCAAGTGATTTCGTTATGTAATATCTTATAATCATTAATATCCAACGTATTTATTTGTTTATGTACGTGTAAATCGTAGCACAGCCCAACGAATTTCACCAATTCGGTTATTCCTATCCCTAGCTAAACTTTAGTTACGTTGGACGAACCGTAACCCATTGACCAATAAAGCGAACTATTTAGGGATAGATCCTTTATCACTATTCATACTATTTCTGCATTTTACAATGTCTAAGTTTTCAAACACATCTAGCCGTCTATTATGTTATATTTCAAATTGACCTTAAGTGATTGATTTCTATAATATGGTTGTTGTCAAAGCCATGTTGAAATAATATTAGATTTCCTATTCTTCCGTATTTGAGATGGACAATATGCTTTTTGAGTCTAATCATAATTGGACATTTCGTTTGTCCAACATACTTCAAATTGCATTCTCAGCGCCCTCGAAAAGGGGAGGGGGCACCCGTGTTTCATTCCTTACAGAACTTTCGTGTTTTAACCCTTTTTTGCAACTTTTTCGTGGGGTATAATACACTGGGTACTTTAAAATGTACTACACCTGAGCAGTTGGTAGTTGCATAAGGATACGTCCACTATAAAAACAATTACTTTAATCACGAAGCTAAATCCTGTTAAACCCGTTTAATTGCATCAAGCGAATTACTCGTTGCCTTCTTCATATTGGACACTTAATGCAAATGGAGGCGTTCGACTCCAATAAATCCAGAAGTCAGCTGTGCGACTGGATGCTACGTGTCGAGAAGCTCAAAAAGTTCAAATTAGCACTGTAACGCGATTCTTTTAATCCAATTTGAATCCCTTAAAGTAGCTGACCAATGCATCATCTTTGCAACTCAATATGCGTCAGGGGAATTAGGCGACTTCTTGGAAATTGTGCGGAAATTAACGCACGCGAAAGTATCTGAAACCCTCCTACTGCTTCTGAGAATTATTCACGTATATTATGGTTCCTATACATCTACTGGGTGGTCATGCTTGTTAATAAATGTATAGTTTCCGCAAGAACGATCAATTAAATGTAAAAATGTTGCGGTAAACGTAATATATGCCTAATTTAACGGGAATTTTTAGACGAATGACTGACGATGGAATAAAAAAAATCGCTTAAAATCATTTTTTTTTGTTGCTTATTTTTATCAGCTTTGAAGTACTCTTGCTATTCTCTCATCTCAGCTTTGTGTAGATAAGACTTGATTATCTCCAATAAAATGCACAGATATTAGTGATCGTCTTTATCAGCCTGCCGAAGCATATGTTTCAGTGCAGCTTTAAATATTCTATTATATAATAATAAAGGACTACTGTGAAATAAACCAAGGCAAACCGAGTCCTCCCAAGGGGGTTTCATTGTTGTTAGAAATGATACTACTCGAAATGCACAAATCATAAAAATAACACTAAGATGACTTTTTAGTTTCAAGTTGTTTCCAGGTCTAATAAGGAGGCACTGTTGAAGTTGGAACGCTCAAAGCTTTATAAATATCATATTCAGTTGGAGGAAAATTGAATCCAAGTTTATAAACATTTAACAAAACATTTTTGAAAAATCGGCAGCTGCTGGAAGCGGCTGGAACCTCTCCCACTCGGTGGATCTTTGAAGCCGAAAAGAGCATTACATTGTGTGACAAAACGGCACTAAACATAATCCAACCTCATCCAAAACCTTTTCAGATCTTCTGGGGCACTAAAAAAACCTTCAACTTAACGAATTTACAATACTCGCCTGCGGCTCGTGCTGCAAATTTCATCTATGGGAGTTATTACCTACATTATCGCTCGTTGAATAATATAACAACTTTAACATCACTTGAACGACTAAGAAAGTCTAGTTATCCTAAATAATACAGATTTGTAAAACAACAAACTGAAAATTGGTAAAGTGATAATCTATAATAAATTCACCAACGAAGGTACAGAAAGCATATGATATTGATATTGTTACATCTACCTTTAAAGTTTGTGACAATCTACTGGTGCAGTCACTAAAAGTTACAAATATGCCGAAATCTTATTAACATAACATGACACCAACGTTATCGGATGACAAACGGTGACAATGACAATCGTCAAAATTTGCTCATTGCAATCCGATCGCTTGCGGCTGTCTTTGTTAAATGAAACATTAGAATTTCAGTAATTTTACTAGATTTTAGAGGAATATTTATAGTTTAATTCTTCGATTTGACTGTATATATATATTTAAAAACGGCACTAAACATAATCCGCTCTACTTCTAGAGCAGTGAAGAAACCCTCACACGTGAATTGACACGTGATGTGACGAGTTTCACGACGTAACGGCTACGCGCATCGATCATGTCACGCGAAATGCGATCTATGCTTCATATTTGCTTTGTTTTTAATTTTTTTCACGGAAACCAAACCGAAAAGGTGGAAGTGTGATATATCGTTGAAATCAGAATTTTAACTGCTTTTCAATGGTCTCATTGCAAATTGAAAGTAATTATAAAATAATATAATATTCAACTATTATATAACTATGACAACTATTTACCTCTTAATGCCAGCAAATGTCATGTAATGTCATTTGGCAGGAAAACCAATATGTACATGTTTAATTATAACATTGACAACGAAAGTTTACAAACGCCTGAATTCATCAAAAACCTTGGAGTTTATTTTGATAGAAAATTATCTTTTAATAAACATGTAGAAATGACAACTGCTTCCGCTTTTAAAAGCCTTGGTTTCGTGATATTTTACGGTGAATATCCACCCAGAGGATTTCCACAAACTGAATTGCTGGAAATGTTTAACTTAAAAAGTCTCAGCAATCGTAGAGTAGCTAACTCCACAATTTTCCTCTTCAAAATTGTAAATAATAGTCTGGACTCTATCTACCTATCAAATCAAATAAATCATATAGTTCCTAGAATCAATGCTCGACATAATCACGTACTTGCCTTGCAGGGCGTACACCACGAACAAATATCCTTATATTCATCACCAATCTATCGAATGTATGTCAATTATTCTAAAATTGAACATATTATTGATATATTTTTCTGTAGCGAGACTGCAATTAGAAAAGCATGGATATTTCCTAAGACGGTGATTTATTATATCATTATAGTATATTATATTTCATAACATTTTTAAGTAGCTTACTAGTTAGACAAATACTTATGGGAAAGTTTGTCTGAGTTGTGTCAGACCGATTTTTTTTATAATAAAATCTAGAACACTTGGCCAATAAAGTTAGGGAAACGTGAAAAATAAATAAAAAATTATTAAAAACATTTTCCAAAAATTTTCTGGTAGATTAGTAGAAGCTTATTATTTGCATGTCTATCTATGTCGTTCCGAAGCTGAAGAAGGAATTAAATAACATGTACGTGGGTTTTACGTATAAAAAATCTCGATTCCCCGAAATCAATAACGTAACAGCGATAAAAATAGTCGCCTTTATCGAAAAGGCAAACCTTTTAACTGATTCCAATGTTCGGAAAGAGTTTGTTTTGTTGATTTTTTTAATTCCTGGAATCCTACATAAATAGAACGTCGAAAATATAAATCTTTCATCGACTAGAAATGAATATAAGAAATGTAAAATTATAATAAAATAATTTAAATCGTAGCATAGGGTTCAAGAAAACGATTCTAAAAACGATCAGAAATTAAATATAGTGTTTGCTATTTAAGATGGCTACGCCCTCATGTTATTATTATCGTTGAATAAAATTTATTTTTCTTAGCAGATTATACCTAGGGCTGGAAAAGACGTATGTATTATTATTTTTAGTTAGTCCTACTATTTGAAAAATCTGCTTAGAAATAGCGCAAGCTCCAAAATCGAATATTGTCTTTAAATAATCAACTCTGGAGTTTTGCGCTCATAAAAAGATTAAAGCCCGGATTAAAGAAATTTCATTTTAAATGATTTTAAACTCATTTGCAAACAAAATGTGTGTTCAAGGTTAATATGTCAAGATTAACTCGTAGTATTTGTTATTGTTTTACTTCTTAATTATCATAATTTTTCCTGCATTACTAAAACTCTCAATGAATATTAGTGATATAAATGTTCGCAGCTGGGGTTTGGACAGAAGAACTACATCTTTCCATAATACTTTGGAAATATTTAAAGTTAGGTTATGGCTGGTGCTCGTAACACTCTAAAATTAAAGAACTTTAATCCATTAAGGCCCAGTTGTACAATTCCAGTTCACATACAGTTCAAGATTAAACTCAGTTCAAAAACATATTTAAGTTGTAGAAAATAAGTTCAACGTTAAGCTTGGTTCACTACTTGTCATATCAAGAGGTTCAACCAAGCTCCCGATTTTCTGCGCTTAAACAGGGTTCTAGCGCAACACAACCTCAAATATTGTTTTTCTACTTTATCCGATCTCCGTTTTTCTGTTCACAAAGCAAAGAAAAAAATGGCTCAACATATTCCTGAAAATATATTAGAATTGACTGATGATGAAGATTTTATTGAAGCAGTGAAAATGTTAAGAAATGCTCGAAGACGAGCACAGAAATTTAGAGAAAGACAAAATCATTTTTTAAATTGGAACGAAGAAGAATTTGATGTACCAACGAAGTTCAATTCCAGTTCAACCTAACCCGGTTCAAAATCATTGACTACTATTGTTGCTACAATTGTAACCTTAGATTTTGAACTCAGTTCAAAGTTGAAGCACGTTGGTACATCGGGCTCTAAAAATCACAACTGAAGTTAAGCTGTTCACCAACAGGTGTCACCACAGATTGATCGATCCAGCGATCATTTAGAACCGTAGTTACAGTTTCCACTAAAATAGGGCAGTAGCATATTAGTTTTGAGAAGTCTAGGAATTGTTTAAATAAAATGTATACTATAAAATATGATAAGTATCAATTATTGTTAAGAAATTAGTGTGTAAAGATTGTTTATCAAGTAAAAAAGGTAAAAGGAGTTGTAATGATTGGAAGTTCATGATATCGATTTGTTTTTAAAACTAAAAAATTGGTAACACTGTTCTGTGTCCGCTAAACTATAATCCTAATCCAAGATGTAAATATTGTCGCAAATTTCCACTGTTAGGAAGAAATATTTAATTCCGAGTTTAATTCCACAAATTACATGAAATATTAGTCTTTATAATTGCGAATATGATACTATTAAATAAATATATTCATTAACAGAAAACCACTCAATTTGTCTCGCTAATTTAATTTATTGGTGGTAATTGCGTAAGAGCATTACTTAAAAAAAGTCGCCGTACACAGTGGTACCTGCAACGAGTATTTCAGGTGAATTGTGTGTAATAACAGTGAGTCATACACAAGTGTAATACATATTAAATTTTGAAGCAAGATAGAGACAACATAAAATTAAATTTTTCTTTTTATATTGAAATGTATTCTAATCTAATAAAAATAATGTTCGAATGTCACTATCACTGAAATGTGTGTATTCGAGGTCACTAAACAATAATACAAAAATATATAAATCGGTAAAAACGAAGCTTGTAGCCGCACGGCATATTCGTTTTCACCTCTAAGGCTATGATCGGTGCATTTTTGGATCCGATTCCCTAATTGGTTTAGGTATTTTACTTCGTTTTGATGAGAGATAGAGGATGCGTGGAAGAGCATTCACGTTGATCTTATGATGTACGCCTACAGCAACAAGTCAGAAGAGCGATTAAAAATGGGTGAAAAGAAAGCTTGCAAGTGATGTATTACCGCGAATTAATGTGTAAAGTTGTATTAGATAGTTGTTGATTCGTCTTGATGTTAAAGCCAGGCGATATTACCCTCATAAGTTCCATTCTAAAAAGAAGTTTTATTTGGTTAGTGAAAGACGCCATTTATTGATGGTGTAAACAGTAAATACGCCATATTACAAGATTCCCACGTTAAGTTCTGTTATATTCACGGTATCGGTCCGTATATTGTACTGTTTTATCAAAGTGTAAACCGAAACATTCCTAGTGAAACAAAAATGTCTAATGCGTGCAACCCTTCGTGAATTAGAGATAAAATTGTAAAACTTTCGAACACTACGCCCTCCAAGTAACTATTTGGAAGATTTCCGTCAGTGCCAATTAGTGTTTCATGTCACAAAGTGCATCGTAAACGGTAAGTACGTTCTTGTTAAGTTCACTCAATGGTTTTCGGCTTCTTACCAAAAAAATAAAATACGTGGCGACCAACTTTCTTTTCGAGAATTTGACTTTAAAAATTATAATTTTGTATCTAAATGAGTTTTGACTCCAGTTATACTCCGGACTTTGCCATGTTTGTAAATTACCTTTTGTTACTATAAAAATTCAATGTATAAGTTGTTATTTTTCTATGACTTTGATTGCTACTCGAATGACGTATATTTTAAAGAACTCATTGATTGATTACTTGAAGACATTGATGTATTTTTATGTTCCACGGCTTCAGGATAATGAATTTTATTGCTGTAATATAGGATTAAATTTAACATTGTTTGTTTCTTTTTAATCCAGTTTTTTCACTCACCAATGTTGAGCTAGCTGTAGGGCCGATATTAAAGAAATGTGCAGTAAAAATACAAGTTGTTTCAATACCGACTAATAAAATGTATCAATTCCTTTAATACTAATAGAATTTTAACAGTAGTTCTCTATTTACTACAATTTGTGTAGGAATCATTATAATACTTAATAATACAAATATAAGATATCTACAGAGTACTAGACCACAGATTTTAACTAAACCACTTCCTATCAATAATATATAATATTTTATCTTAAATTCTGGAGTCACGATGTAACCACATAACGAGAGTTGTGGTAAGCCCTGCAAAGGTCTTGCTCTTTCTAGGCCAGTTAAAATTACAAGGAGATAATTTTCATGAATAAAAAATCTTTTAAATTTTTTAAAACTAAATATCTGGGGTCACTACTTTTCGTTCTATTATTTCTTTATAACTTCGTCTGTTCGATAACTAGAAAATTATTCGACTTTCACTTCGGGATAATGATCATGAGAACAGTTTTCTATAATTTTGCAAAGAAACCCTAATAAATATTAATATTAATTTAAAGTTTATGTAGATTCACGATTAAATACAACAACTACGTAAAATCCATGTGACCGCGATATATTGTAAATTTTATTATAATGTAACTACCCTTTCATGTCCCAAAGGATAGTCATATAATTTTAGAATTTGTAGTATACAAGCTTCATTTAAATTTTCCATAGCTCTATTTAGGTACGTAATAAAAAGTTCACAAAAATAATAAATGCTCAATTGCAAGAAATACGCGATTGTTTAGTATGAATATTGATAGAAGTACTTAGCACTGGTAATATAATAAAATACGTGCAGAAAATTCACGTTAACTTTATTTACCTATTGATAAATTTATTTTACTAACATTTTTATTTATCAGAGTCAATAAACTGGTTCTTTGAAGATATAAACAAAACAGCTTTAATTAAAGTTGTTTAGAATAACAGTATTTTAACGAGGGTAAAGTTTTTTTATCTGCAGAGTAAAATTGCAAACGACTATAACGTTACTTTCTTTTCGCTCAATAAATTTTGTTACTCGAATGCGTCAAGGGGTGTATGTACAGTGTTCTCCACAACGTTGGCTTGCTCTTATTTATTATGTGAACTTTCTTCACTTTCGTCACCGGCCAACTCTGGCAGGCCCAGAAAGATTTATTCTCATATTTACCCAAAGTTGTAAATATTTGGTATTGAATAACAACAACTATTTACACGTGTTTTAATATAGTTTTAGTCTATTAAGTACTTCACCTATACCTAATGCGAATCATTAAATTTTACACCCAAAATTAATTCATTACACGTTTTTCTTGTTGATTCTCAATAAAAACATTTAAATACTAGGTACCAATAAGCAATAGTATGGCTACTGCTTTTCACTGAAAGGTAAGTACCTACTGTAATAAATAAATAAATTCAACAAAACCTTAATTTCAATCAAGCTTTCGACGCAACCTAACCTCAAAATTTACCTCGTGTAACGCATTATTTACCTATATTGTCAAGAATGAATTTAATATTTCTTTAAATATATTTACTAATTTCTAGATTAATTTAAAACATAGTAATGAAGCAAGACGTAGGTATTATTTATAAATACCTACCTAGGTAAAGGTGCCTCATTTTTTTAACTGCGTTGTAAGCACTGTAGTTTATACTTTTATACGCAAAAAACGAAATACCTAACACGTAAATTCTAAATATGCATTAATTAAGTAAATATTATTAATCAATATCGTTAAAATAGGTACCTCACAATTTGAAAATATATTAACTTGATTCAACCATAAAACTATATACCTTTGCTGAATATCTAATCATACAAATATCTAATAAAACTGAAAATAAATAGTGCAATAAAAATAGGTAAGTGCCTATTTTACTTACTTTTACGAGTAATCTGCGTACCTACTTTTACTATTGTTTGAAATACTAATTTTAGAAGTAAAGGGCAATAAAATTAAATTAGTTCCTACTTTAAAGATTCCAATGGTAAATTTAAATTACAAATTACAGGAATAACAAGCTCGTGAAACCGAGCCTGAAACCATGCGAGGTATGGACTAGTAAGTGAATGGGGAATGACTCGTTCCACCAAGACTTATTTTAGAAATTTACAGAATGAATAAAAGATTCAGTTAGATTTAGTAGTTACTACTCTAATACTCTGTAATTGCCGACAGTTTGACACAGACTGCAGCGTGTGTAAATACGTCAGTTTGTAAATAAAAATAGTTTGGTCAAAGTGCACCATTACCATATCTCTCATTTGAATTGCAAAATAGAATATAATATACGACAAATGAAAATAAACATTAGAGAGTTTATAGTTTAGCACCGTACCGTACCACGGAAATGCTATTGTCTGTTAATTTTCATTGTTAAATACCTTCACTAGATGCCAATAGCGTTTGCTGCCTGCTACAATGCAGGTTGAAAGAAATAAGGGCACGTTAGAACGGTGGAATTCCACGGGGGACAAAAGCACCTGTCATAATTTTTTAACAATCAAAACTGTACTTACAGCATTCCTGAACATTTCGTACACACAAAAGATCCAATGGTAACGTTCACATAAGTAGGTCCCCGTTGATTACAATCGAAACAATATTTATTTTGTGGTAAGGCTCCTAATTCACGTAAAGTTTTTAAGTTTCTCTCGTCTTGCTTTTTTCGGAACGAAGCCATTCTGTCACTCACTTCACAAACTACACAGTACAGTCGGTCCTCAACTGACAGCTGAGTGCTGAGTTAAACGTTATTTCCTTATTAGAGAGCAGCGACGTCATGCGGAATATTTCAGAACTTTATCAGATGGACAATTTTACCTTCGAACAATTAATGTTGGGATGTAGTCTAGTTCTCTAAAATATTACATGGTAAACTGATAGAAGTATAAACTTTTTCTGGAACTGTAAATTATTAATTATATACGAGTAATTATTTAGAGCTGAGAAATTTGGTTTGTTTTGTACTTAGGTTAATAATATTACGTACAGTTCCTCTAAGGACAAAATTTATATATTTTTTGCATTGTATTTAATGTCGGACTAACAGCGACGCCTGCAGACCCCCAACCAGGAATTTTGCCAAACCAATTCTCTAAACTGTAATTATTTAACTTTTAGATCAAGGGGTTTAAAGTGCTTTCCTTTATATAGAAAATAGACGATTTATAATTTTTTTGCTAATGATAACAGGGCCGGACAAGCATGGACATGAATGGGGGAATGTAGGAAAAAAATGGGAGTGGAGCGGTGGAGGCTTGATCAAGGTCGGTAATTTTCGGAAAATCAACCTCCATAGCTTTCTGGAATCTGAGATGTAACTCATGAGGACCTTTTTATTTACATATTGTTTGATACTGTTTTTATATTTATAATTTTTTGTTATTGTAGTAAATAAAATTGTAATTGCAGTAAATAAATAAAACGGAACAGATTCCGTGTTGGTATTTATACTGCGCATGGTCGACATAGTGGGAACGGCGTGCTTAACTAAGGGGGGAGTATAATTTGTCATTCCAAATTTCAAAAATTAAAAATCACTCATTTTTTTTATTTTTATTAAAATAAATTTTTAGGCAATTTGGTGGGGGCCTCGAGGCAATGCATCATTGTCTTGGGGTTAATCTAGCACTGCATGATAAACTGGGCTGTTGAGAGTCAGCCCGGGGGGAAGTATGTTATTGCAAACGAATAACAGCATTCAGTATTTTAAAAACATTTTTAATATTGAAAAAATAATTTGACGTTTATTTTTAAAACATTTAAGAATGTTATGAAGTTGACTTATAAAGTTTCTTAAGATATGTTCCAAAACCACAGTTTTAGTGTTTTACAAAGTTTTTTAAAACTGCTGGCGTTTTAATCACATTCAGATGGAATTGAGACTGCAGACTGTCGCTTGAAATATTTGTGTGATTCTAAAGCTCAGATTAAGAAAGATATGTTTCTTTCTTAGGTACTTTTTCCATATGAAAAGTGCGCGGTCCTTTATTGTTTCATTTGACATTTATCCTGTAGTTACGTGTATTGCTAAACTGGACCGCTTTGCTGTCTGCGTTAGACCAATGTGTCATCGAACATCGTCGTCCCACTCACTCTAGCTGTGAAACTTAAGTAGAAACACAGAGGAATCTATGGTAGAAAGCGCTAGTGATTGTTGAAATCTGCATACTATGAGTTTATTTACAATATGCTACTGTATTCACTACATCTTGTCGCTTTACAAAAAAATCACTGCAAACAATTAAAGAATATTTCATGCTAAATGTGCGTAGGTAATATTCAATCATAGATCTGTTTGAATTTCGCGGGTGACTGGTAGAGGTTGCGTGGGTGCCAACTGTAACCATTTTACACTCAATTTTATATGACCAATGAGAGAGAAAACAGTCTTCAATCTCAAATATACATTGAATTACCCGGGTCGGTCCATGTCAGGGAACTAAATACAGGTTAGTCGAAGATACTGAAGAGATGTCGCTAGTGCAAATAAAAAACGTTTGTAATGGAACTGTCGCCATGTTTTTATTAGATCGAAAAATACAGTACGTTTTTCATTATTTTTTAATGCTTCCTGCTAAAGCCCGTATGCTTTTGTGAGCTACCTTATGTATGTGCACAGTCAAACTACCTGCGCAAGGAAATTTTGAGTTTCTCATCAGCTTAAAATCGTGTTCAAGCATATGCAGACAATATTTATAGTATAGTTTCTATATTGCCAATGATCAAGTGAGACAGTGAGAGGGCAAATACTTTATCAGTAATGGATAAGTTATCGGTGTTTGTAACTGAACACATGAATTTGCCTTATATTAAATTCGATATTTTGAAAATGTACCAGTATTTAAAAAAAATATTTTAAGAATATTTAGTATTTCAAAATTATTTTAATATTTTGTAAAAAGTGTTATAGAAATACTTTTAAAATATTTATTCTTCCTGTATGGAAATGAGAGCAATATTCTCGAGATGACACAGTATAGAACGTGTTTGGAGTGGTCACAGATGTCACAATACAAATATGTTAATAATCATTTTTTTCAGAAATTGTTCGATTTTACTACAGCGACTTTTATTAGAAATACCCATGAAGAATAGAAGCAGCATCAGAATAACAGAAATTCGATTGAACTTGTTTTACTTCTCCATTCTTCAATGTTCAAAAGTTTCACCGTTTCTGTTTACAAATTCAATTTTGTCGGAAATCGTTCTTTGATAATTATAATCAAATTTTATAATTGCATATACGCCAATTAGGAGGGAAACTTCATTAGAAACCAACGCGATAAGATCATTAAATTATTTTATACACGATCACTTAATAAATTCATGGAACGGGCGTATTTATTTCTGGAGAATAATATCCCTAATTATTTTTGGAGCATCTTCATTCCCAAAACCGAATTAACGTTAACTGGGCATATCCTGTGTTATTTTCTATTCTTCCAGTAAGACTTAACTGAATAAATATTTTCTAAAAATGTACACTAAATTATTTTTGGAACTAATACACCTACTTACCTAGTTCGGTTGGAAATTTAAAAAATTTAATAATTGTACTTATTTCAAACTAAACTAAAACGCTAAAATATATATGCTAGATCATGACAGTTTGTAGGTGGTACCTACTTTGAAGTGATATTTTAATTCGATACCTACCATATACCTATCAATGCATCTTAAAACTTTTCATAACATTGCTGCGCGATCCAGGATATTTTCAGAATGATAAGAGTTATTTGAGTTATCCAAAACCGCTGCATTGCATTGTTTCTTTGCAGTGATGTTGGCGCCAAGTTGCTTTTTTTAAAATAGCAACTACTTAACATTTTCTTTATACCTACCTATTTTGAGTCAGCTTGGAATTCTAAGTTAAAATGTGTGTTGCATATATACATCTTTCGAATTCCAATGAAATTTAAGATGTCAAGAGTATTTTTGTATTGAATTGAAAATAAAAGTAATTATAACAAAATGTTAAAACACTTTTTACTTTGTTTTCTATTGCACTCATGTTACATATTCAAATGTTTCACATTTCACAAGAGAATAAGGCTGCATAATGGAGGATGTTAAGTAACTAAATGCAAATATTATTATAAAAATAATTAACAAATTTCGTTGTAAGAAAGAATTAGGGAAACTGTACAAATAGAATTTGAAGTTTCTGCAACGTCTTTCAACTTGTATAGTGCGACTATAATCTTCTGTTTAGGGAGAGGACTCTATGCTGAGTCCAGAGGTGTTTATAGAGTGAGGCGTTTTCGCATTGGGGCTATTTTACACAAATTAATATCTTAAGTGCATGTGTAAGAACTTCTTCCATAAAAAACTAAAACTATTCGACGCGCATTTCGCTAATCATAAAGGCATCATCGGGATGAAAAAATTATTTTAATCATCTCCAGACGATGGCTGATGAAACGCACCTAGATTAGCGTATTCGAATTTTATGTAAGTGTTGTGATGTTTTCCGATAGTAGTACTTTTCTCATACACCAAACATATTGATTTGGGTAAAATAGTTCACACAAGAAAGCCCACCCTTGAGACTCGGATTCAGCGCTTGTAGGATTTATGGTCTCTTTAAACAGGACTATGGACCATACAAATTTTCAAAACATCTGTATCAGTCTCCCAAGACCTCCCCATTTCTTAGATACTTGCTCTGAGTATGTTGAAAAGAATCAAACATTAACTTTCTCTCAGCATGGGTTTGGTCAAACAAATCGATTGAGACAGCTACCTATATCATCTGGAGTATGTTTACAAATGCTTGGATAAAGATAGGTCTGTTGTGTCATTGTTATTTGACCTTTCCAAAGCATTTGATATTGTCAATAAAGAAACACCGAATAGTAAATTATACAGTGGCGGCATTAGGGGTAACATTCTACTGTGGCTAATCTCCTATATGGAAAATAGATCGTTCAGGGCGAGGTTAAATGACCAGGAGTCGGATACATTTAGTGTTGCACTCGGGGTTCCTCAGGGCTCAGTGCTAAGTCCATTACTGTTCATGCTCTATGTAAATGATTTACCCAGTTACATGGAGCATAGAAATGTAACAATGTTTGCGGATGACACAACAATCACCGTTATCAGCTGATAAACCCAAGGAGCTTCACATTAAGATCAACAATATAACAGATTCATTAAGTGCATGGTGTCAAAGAAATAAGCCGATTCTAAATGAAAAAAAGACAGTTAGCCTAAACTTTCACCTTCAAAAACCTTTAATGGAAAACTTCAGTCAATGATATTGTGATATCGGATTACTTGGAACCTTACTTGATTCCAAGTTACCTGGTGTAGACATATAGGTCATATGTAGTCAATTAAATAAGGCATTTTTTGCAATGTTACAATTAAAATCCACTCTAGACAAAGAAGGCTTAACCAACATATATTATGCTATGGCGTGTAGTCATATTTCATTTATTATTCTTGCATGGAGTAAAGCTTCTAAGTATGAAAGAGTGTTTATTTGTCAAAAAAGAATTATCAGGCTCTAAAAACAAACGAAAGTTGAGAGAAATATTTATAGAAAAATGTATTCTTACAACACCTTTGATCTACATCCTAAAATGTTTAACTTTTACAAAAAATAACTTAGCTCTTTAAAAAAAGTTCTAAATATCACAATTATCCAATGAGAGATGGTGATCTCTTAAGTGTACCGCTCATTTAAACAATCCTTCATGTATAACTGTATCACCCTATACAACGCTCTCCCTAAAGGTAAAAAATTTAAAATAAAACTAAAAAAATATCTATCTAACAAGGGCTATTATAATATATTAGACTAGCAAGCTTGAGAATCGACTTAGGATTACAGATATGAGGAACTCACAGCACATCACTTGGACACTATAACTCTGTCTCCGGATTGCACAAGGGAGAATAATACAAGGGCCTATAGAAATGGGTAGATTGGTATACTAACAGACATTGAAGTGTCCTTAAGGGTACCGTCAAACCTAAAGATGACGAGCAAACTGGCGTGGAAATGGCAACAAGAACTAAGAGCTTGGTCAGCCATGATAAGATAACCTTAATGTAGATTTTGGAACAATCTCTGGTATCAAGAAAGCTGACGAGCTAGTAAGAAAGGGTTCAAAGGCCCCATACATTACGCAGAATGAGTCCTGGGAGTGCCTAAAGCCATTATAAGGAATACTGGTACAAAGTATTGGGCAACAGCATGGAAAAACCTTTATTAAAGATAATTGAAGCACCGCACCGCATAATCACGTATCTCGGAATAGAACATTGAGCCATGAAATAACACCTGTATAAAATAGGCATCTACGATGGGGACTTAAAATACGGAACACGTAGTAGGTCAATAGACACATTCTTGGTGCCTGTGAGATTTTAGATCACACGCGACAGAATCTCTACATGGATAACAATAATTACACATTGAGAAGATTGTGGCACTTAATAAAGCTAGAAAAATCGCAAGTACTGGAACACAACTATGCTCTCAGATCAGAGCTATTACATCTTACATCAATTTAAATACAGTTGTATTATTTAGAATTTTAAAGCAGCAATTCTCATACTTATTGTTGACGAAGACTTGTACTACTAATATATAAATTTTGCGAAAATGAAAACATAGAAAGGGAGAAAATTTTAGTTTAAACAATCCCCTTTTTACAGATTTTGTGATATACATATAGAGAAGTGGCTTATCTGATATAAATTTGATAGACGTAAGAGTGAGAAGAAATGAAAAGTTACTATCAAAGGCACGGAAAGCAAATATGATGGCTGACTGTTGGTCCCTAAAAAGAAAAACTCTTCTGATGGCCACATAAATGGACACTTGGAATAAACAGAAAATGTTGGTTCTAAACCTGATGTGATATAATATGCATCTATGTTCGCTGATGGTTTACTACCTTGAATACCCAAAATGATATAGACTCTAATTCTCAGATTTTTTTCCTGTTGCTTCTGATTTGCTAAATCTGTTATTTATCTTCACAGCCCAAGATCACCTGCAATGTGCTTATAATTCATTCATTATCCCTAATCTTCTCTATGAAAGGTTTAGGGTTTGAATTATGGTGAAGGTGCATAATAGACTTCTTGAGGCAGTCGCCTCACCCCGCCGCACTTCGCTGATCCTCAGTAAATTCAATTATTTAAAAAAAAAAGTTTAGATTTTAAGTACAATAACTGGAAATACAAAGTTTGAGGCACATCACCCTTTTAAAGATTTCAACTTAGGAAGCAAATCCATATCTTAAGCAACTTAAAATTAATAAAAAATATAGCTCATAAGAGATTCAAGGAAACAAATAATTTAGCAGACTATCAATATTTTTCATACCTCAGACATGAATGTAGGACGATTAGCAAAGAATGTTATGCTAAGTACATTGAAAAAGTTAACAGGAGTTTAATTGACGATCCATCCTCTTTTTGGAGGCATGTAAATAATTTAATAAACCTTCAAATATGCATCTTGATAATGAACAAAATAGTGATGTAGTAATGTGTCTTTTTGCGAAGCGTATTTCTTCAATTTATTCTGATTAAAACTGTGCTACTCCCAACTATATAAATAATAATGTCATGGATCTAAATAGCTTTGGCATATCTGTTCAAGATGTCTATGAAGGTATATGTCGATTAAAATCTAAATTATCTTTCAGCCCCGATGGGTTACCTGCTTTGCTTTTGAAAAATTGTGTTAGTAGTGTGGCTAACCCTTTCCATCTTTTATTTGACTTATCTCTGAGGACTTCAACTTGTACAAATTATTGGAAAAATAGTTTCATAACTCCTATTTATAAATCCCGAGAAAAGGAGGATGTAAAGAATTACTGTAGAGTTTCAATTCAGTATCGGAAATACCTAAACTCTTTGATAAGTTAATTTCAAGGTGTCTGGCCTGGTCATCAAAGCATATAATTGTTTCAGAGCAGCATGGTTTCTCATTGGGGAAATCGGCAACAATAAACTTTCTTTGTTATCAGAGTTAACTTTTGAACGTCTTTGAAAATCGTACTCAAGTTGATAGTATATATAGTACTGATTTCTCAAAGGCGTTTGACAAAATGAATCACAATTTACTAATAAATAAGCTTCAGGCACTTAGAGCAGGTAAGGGGGTTTTAGATTGAATTTATACATTCATATCTCATAGGATTCAATGGGTAAAAATTAATAATTATGTATCAAATGCAAGTGATGTCCTATCTGGAGTTCCACAAAGATCACATTGCGGACCAATTTTATTTAATTTATTTGTTAATGATATTGGCCAGGTTTTGAATCATTCTGGGTATCTTCTTTTCGCTTGAATAACTCAAGATAGTGACTCTGGACTCTGACATGTTGCAGGTTGATATAAATAGTTTCTATGTATGGTCTGTGGATAATGCCCTTGCTTTCAATACTGCCAAATGTTACTGCATGACTTTTTCTAGACATACATCAACTACTCCATATGAGTATAAAGTTAATGGTAAGGCTCTTAATAGGGTCGAGGCATCGTTGTGGATAAGACACTATTATTTAGAAGTCATATCAAAAAGTTGACATCGGTGAATTTTAGGAATCTTGGTTTTGTGTTTAGCAATAGTAAACACCTAACTCTGAATAGCATAAGATTGGTTTATTCATTCGAGTCCTTATTTTTACCAGTGTGATATCGATATGTTGGAGAAAGTGCAAAAGAAGTTACTTAGGCATTATGTTTTTTGACTGGGATATATATGGAGCGAGACTGATTATGGGGCCATCTCAAATATCACTCATCTACAATCTCTGGTGAAACGTAGACAAGACACTGATTTGGTATTTGTATATTTGCTAAATGGTGACATAAATTGTCTTCAACTGTTATCAGAATTTTCATTTAGTATTGGATTAAAAATAAACAGAAATGGACCATTGTTCTACATCCAGTTACATGCAAGAAATTATGATTAAAATAATCCATTGGCACATCTGCCAAGGAAATATAACAAAAGCTCTTTAGACATTTTTAGTTTATCTCTTATTTCATGTAAGAAAGCATTAAAATGCATGTCTGAACATGATTACAATTAATTAAGTGTAAATGTTGACTTCTAGTGTTATTGTTGCCTGTATATTTTATATAAAAAATTTTTGTATTGTAGAATTTTCTTTTCTGTGCTGTTAATATATTATGCCCTCTTGTTGTATTATACTTGTGATTAATTAGCATTTTATTGTATATGTAATGGATTATTAGTAAATAAACTATTGTGTACTTCTGCTCAATGTTTTGACGTTCCTATAATTGATTTTTGATTTTGCGGTTCCTATTGTGTTGAACATGCATGCTTTTCTTCACCATTCAAAAACGCACGCCTATTTTGTACTTCAATAAAAGTTTTTTTTGTAATCCTCCAAGACTCCAGCAAGGGTAATCACACATATATTGCAGGTAGTTCCTGTTCTTCAGTAATTTTGCTCTAGTGGTTAATAATTGATTGCATATTTCTTTGTTTGTAACCATTATTTTCTGGTACTTGCTGGGCATTCTTGAGTCCTTCGGCTTTGCTTTCTTGGTCCCTTATTGTGTTGGCTCTATGGACTAATGTTCCTAGTAACGATATTGTTACGTGTTTACAGTCTTCAGTAAATACTTTCCCCAGCCTTTTGTGTGCGTGATTTGAGCTGAGTCCGGTATACTTGGGCGAGGTGTTGGTCGCCATATCTTAGATCTAGTGCAGCCTCCAAAACTTTAAAATCCCTTTGCTGCGTCACTGGGATAGTCTGAAGCAACTCTGGGGCTTGACCTCTTAATGCTAGCACCAATGCCATAGCTTTGTCTTCATTACTCCAATTGTTTGCGCATGCCGCTGCCTCAAATTGTCTTTTGTAGGTTGACCAAGAAGTTTGACCATCAAAGGAAGGCGGTTGTAATCGAGGACCTGATGATAATACTATCTGGCCTCCTTGCGCTTTTAACTGTCGCTTAAGTTGTTCTACCTCTCCCTTAACTACCTGAAATTTTCCTTCTATATCGGTAACTTTCCCTTCGACGCCAGTAACTTTTTGTTCAACGCCAGTAACTTTTTCTTTGACACCAGTAACTTTTTCTTCGACTGTAGTCACTTTTCCTTCGACGTCGGTAACTTTTCCCTTAATGTCACTAATTTCTCCTTCGACGTTACCAACCTTTTGTTCAACTTTATCTACTTTTTCCTTGACTTCATTAGTGGCTGACAGGATAGCATCTTGTTGCACCTGTATAATTTTTCTCAATTCTTCCTTTTCTTCTTGTCGTTTTCTTTTTTGTTCTTCCCTTTCTTCTTGATGTCTTCTTTCTTTTTCTTCACGTCTCTCCTGTTCTTCTTTTTCTTTCTGACGTCGTCTTTCTTTTTCTTCTTGACGTCTTTCTTGTTCTTCTTTTTCCTCTTGGCGTCATTTCTCTTGTTCTTCTTTTTGATCTAGCATCATTTTTCTAAATTGCTCGAACATGTCTTGCATTTGCTTTTCGACAGCCATGCTTCTTGCTTCCATCCAAAAAATTCTTAAAAAGGCGCTAACAAATTTTATTTAAAGTCTATAGCACTTCTCAGTTGAAAGCACTTAAATAAAACTACACTAATTTCTAAACAGAATGTTCCAGAAATTTCCTCACACTAGCACAAATAAGTCTTGTCTAATGTATATATCACTTTCCAGTTCGACTCACTTCACTATCTACAGTGGTTTCCAAGTAGAACATTATGGAACTTTATCTAATTCTTCAGAAATTCTGTTGCAATTCCGCTTCCGACACCAATTGTTACGTGTTTACAGTCTTCAGTAAACACTCTGTGGGTTCAAATAACTTGCAACAAGAATCTTCACTAACCACTATTTTATTAATCACTAAAATTACACTAGCAAATACTTAAAAATCACACAACTAATAATAAGTTAATCTATTATAAATTCACTACTTTTAAAACACTATTTACTTTTCTTCTTAAACTTGTCAACTCTTGTCTGACCTAAAAACTCTCTGTCTGTATACTTCACTGAACTGAACTGTTCTCTATACTTCACTAAACTGAACTATTCCCCCATCTGCTGGATTCACCTCTTTATATACACACTTGAAATGTACCAGAATCCTGTTCTAGAATCCTCCATAGTTTTCTACTATGTACTAGATGATTGTTCGTCAATTGGCTCATAGACGGCGCCACCCTACTAGTCAGGGAGTAACAGAATAGCAGGTTTCCCTTCACTTTGATCAGGAACTTAATCACATCTCTCTCCATTAGAGGGCAGCACATAACAATATCTTCTGTCGTGGATAGTGGTGTGATACAGCATGCAGGTACTCCTGATCATTGTGTGTTTCCTTCCTCTAGATGCCATGGGCCAGCTTACCATTGATTGCTTAAACGTTTTACCAACACATCTAAGGTATATAACAAAGAAACACAACTTCCAGCTTTGGAATCCTTCTGAAGACAGTGGAAATAGCAGTACATCAAAATCAAATTTGACGAACACGGCTAAACCCAGAAGAAACTACCTTATTCAGCAATTGCCATGAAAGTTTGTACTTAAGTAGTTCATCTATGGCAACAAACGATTTTTGGCAAAAAAATCTCTTGAATGACCTCGTGGTCTAAGCAGATTGGAAGAAAAATAAAACAACCAAAAACAAACTTTACTTAATATGATAATTACTTCTTGAATTGGATATTAACAATATACAATATAGGTTGGCATCAATCATAAGGGTAATTATGTACAGATTTGACAATTTATTATTAGCATGTAGTTACCCTACTAATGATAAAAATCAATCAATCAGTCTATTTTCCCTAGTTACGTTATGTATAAAAATGATTAAGATTAGAAATAGAGGCACTACAGCTATAAATATATATTATTGTTTGATACACAGATAATATTAGTTACATTTATTTACAGTTTTAAAATGAAACAATTTCGATACCATTCGAAACTCCTAAAGATATAATGTGTACCAAACAAACAAAATGGTTACTGTTCATTGATTTTTAAGGGCATAAAACAGCTTACCTAATTTGCATACAAGATTCTACAGCTTGCAATCTACGAATCTTGTATAGAAATATGGCAAAAGGAAGAAAATGTAGACACACCATGTAAGCATGGTTATTAGCACCTCAGAGTCTTTAGTTAAAGAAATTATATATAAGGTTCTTTCCATTATATCTACAGACTAGATAATTCTTAAATATAAGAAAATATGTGAAAAAATAAACTTCTTTTAGAATTGCTTTAAATAATTACACAAGTTTCTTGCTAACATTTTATGTACAAAAATAACATTGCTTAGTTGGTTATTTAAAAAACTGGAATTTACACGAGTAATTTTAAAGAATGTGCCGCAGTCGACTTAGTCAATTGACAGAGAAATTGGTCATCAAAATTTTTCAAAATTCTCACCACAATATGCACAACATTGGAAATGGCTTATAATAAACTTCAAAATCATTTAACAACGCGGTCAGTGAAATTAATAAGTACAAGCTAAAACATAGAAGATATAGAAAAATTATCAGTGAATATGAAATATGAGGAGTACGACAATGAAAACAATTAGATTCCAATTGCCAAATAATGTTATAAAAAATCCAATTTAATGGATGTGTTTATTTTGATGATTTATTTGTCAGATAAATTAAAAAAGACATTTTAATTATCATTTTAAAAGTATTTGGTGAAAGTCAGTCAAATGACCAGTGAACTGACCAAGAAGAATTTTAGATGTCACAAGCTCAACCATGTAGAAGTAAGAAATTTGAGTAGAAAAAATTTCGCCACGATCTATTGAACCTTAATACGAATACTCATTTTATTCCAGTTTTTCTTAACAAAATATACAGTGTGAAGTATAGTCGACTTATTCCGTAACTTTGATTCAAATTTTTAAGTTCTGTTTGTTCAGATTTTTATCAAGTTGGTGAAGGATCCTCAAAACACCAAACCAAGTTAGTTTGTTCCCATTTTTAGTCTAGAAACCAACTCAACACAAATAATTGCTAAACTCAAATGTGCTTTTAGAGGGCGGAATACTAAGACATAATATTTTAGTCGCAAACTCCTCTATAAAATCCTTATTTTACTATAAGGAACGTAACCAGACTGCAACCAACAGCTACTCTCAGGGCTATGTGCCCCGCCGAGCGCTGAATTACAAGTTACAAGCCTGGCGCGTTGAGTGTAATAATTGCATATTACCATCAAAACGCTAATGCTTCGATTGCAACAAACACCAGCAGAAAGACTGATCCTACCTTGCACTGGCGAGAGCCAACAGCTCGAAACTGCAGTCTGCAAGTGGTGTGTGACAACTGGCATGAGAGCTCCTTTAAGTAGGATGAGTTTTTCGGCTGGTGTTTGTTGCAATCGAAGCATTAGCGTTTTGATGGTAAGATGCAATTATTACACTTAACGCGCCAGGCTTGTAACTTGTAAACCAGCGCTCGGCGGGGCACACAGCCCGGAGAGTAGCTGTTGGTTGCAGTCTGGTTACGTTCCTTACAGTAAAATAAGGATTTTATAGAGGAGTTTGTGACTAAAATATTGTTTTAATTGCTGAGCTCGCTAATTTTTTTAGATCCACCGGATATTATTGTGTATTTATAGCAAAATATGTGGATAAACAAAAAATAAACAGTTTAGCAGCCTTATTAATAGTCAATGGCTAATAATGCTTTAGCATACTGAGAGCTAGTACCCAGTAGGGAGTTAATAAGTTCACATTATGTGTCTTAAGGTGGGCATATCCAAGAGAGAGATCCGATAAGGAAATATTTATTTTTGGCCATAACTTTTTTTAATACATATATTGGTTAAAAAAAAGTATAAGACTACCTAAGTAGAACTATGACAGTTGTAGTAATACGTATGTTCACTCAATTATATCAGTTGTTTGCAAAATAGTTAGATTTAACTTTAAAAATTATGTCAATCTTCGTATTTCCTAAATTTAAATCTATTTCGCATATGTTTGAAATTATTGAGCGAAAATTTATAACACTGCACTTGCTATAGTTCTACTTAGGTGGTCTTATAGTTTGTTTGCGATATGTGTTGTAGAATAAGAAGTTATGGTGAAAAACAGTAAATATTTCCCTATCGGATCTGTCTCACTCTCTCTTAGATATGACGACCTAAATAATATCTTATTTCCATTAATTACAACAACGCTAAAACAATGCATATGCAATTTATCGATCGGACAACATATTTCTGATATTACAAAGCAGAAAACAATCTGCATTTATTTTATCTACATAAAATAATAAATATAACAAAACATATGTTAGACTGATAAGGTAGTTAAACATGCCACCAAGAAAATCGTTTGCAATTAGTGGTAATATGAAGATAAATAATTCTATAAATTACCATCAAAAATTTTAGTAGATTCTTAACAGCGTTCTCTAGTAACTATAGCAATCCACAATTATAAAGAAATTTTTCTAAAGCTGTACACCACTCATATATATTTATTGAAACAATAGCTGACATCAGTGATGTGCAGTAACAACGTTCGAAACTACTTTCAGTTGAGATTTTTATCACTCTGATGAGTAAACAACAGCATTTTTCACAAGGATTACCTGCTTACTAAATTATAAAATTAGTTATATCCGTATAAAAAAAATAACAATTAAGGTAACATAAGTTCAGTACAAGATATGTTACTTACTGAAATGGATCTGCAATCCGTGCACATGCGTCTAAAAATAGAGGTCATTGCTTTTCTGTCCCTCATGCTGTAATTTGTAATTGTAGGTTTAGGAGGCGGCACAGATAGAAGTCGGCAGTTTCATCACAATCGGCGATTGCTATGTGACTATTAATAAGGCTGTAGATGTTTTATATTAAGTAAAACACAACTAAAAAGTAAATAAATCCACAGCTGACTTTCAAATTCAGATAAATCCACGTTATTTTTCCTCTTAAATGGCCAACAAAACCAAATAAATATTCAAATGTGTTTTTAGAGGGTGGAATATTAAAACATAATATTTTTATTCGCAAACTCCTCTATAAAATCCTTATTTTACTATAAGGAATGTAACCAAACTGCAACCAACAGCTACTCACCGGACTATGTGCCCCGCCGAGCACTGAATTACAAGTTACAAGCCTGGTGCGCTAAGAATAATTGCATATTACCATCAAAACGCTAATGCTTCGATTGCAACAAATACCAACCGAAAGACTGAGCCTACTTAAAGGAGCTCTCGTACCAGACGAGAGCCAACAGCTCGAAATTGCAGTCTGCAAGTGGTATGTGACGACTGGCACGAGAGCTCCTTTAAGTAGGATCAGTCTTTGGGCTGGTGTTTGTTGCAATCGAAGCATTAGCGTTTTGATGGTAATATGCAATTATTACACTTAACGCGCCAGGCTTGTAACTTATAATTCAGCGCTCGGCGGGGCATATAGCCCGGAGAGTAGCTGTTGGTTACGTTCCTTATAGTAAAATAAGGATTTTATAGAGGAGTTTGCGACTAAAAATATTATGTTTAAAATAAATTTCGGCAACACTGGAAAATAAAACATATTTTAGCTTTTATAGCCTCTAGCTTACGCAACAGATTTCTGCTTTTTCTAGAAAATAATGTGAAATTAATTTAGCCATGTTAGGAAATAGCGGCTCAACTGGGACCATTAACAGGTCACTCCCCACTAAGATAGTATATACTGGGTAAAGCAGAAGCTGAAATGTGTCGTTTCTGAATGGAGAGAATTGATAATGCGAATCCTGCTAAACGCTACAAGGACTTTTTGTATAACGGCCGTTGAGTTAAAGTTTAGCTCAACTTGATTCGATAGTTTAATAAACATTTATAAACGTTTCAGCTGTCAATGTGTCAAAGAAATAATTCAACTCATACTCATGTGGTTTCAAAAAATGGACTCATGTTCGTTTGATTGCGAAGCAAAATTTTCTAATACACCAGAACATCATATACATACGCAGTTCTGCAGAGAAGTACGTGAAAAACTTCCGCTTCTAATACACAAACATCACACTGTATATTCTGCAATAAGTCAAGTTATTTTTTAAAAATATAATGCAACGAATTATTAATTAAATAACACTTAAATTAATTAAAACTATACTGTAATCTTTGCAAAATGAAAACCCAAGAAATAGTATTGATCACAAAACAAATATCATTATTAAAAATATATACAAACAGAATATTTACTTTGAAATATTATACTTGAAAACCTATAAAGGTATACTTTTAGTACGAGTAACTTATTTTGATATAAATTATGATCATACTATTAGAGTCCAAAATGACAAACTAAGTGCCATTTCCAATATTGTAGACTATCCAGCTGGAATTTAACCATCAGCAAAAGTAGTATTTTAAAAATATATATCATGTACTTTAATATTATTTATCAACGCACATCATTTATTTCGAGTTAAATACGTAGAATATTGTAATAAACATAGATATTGCCCTTCATTATTAGTATTTGAGTAAGGTTAACAATTAACACACTATCATTTATTTGTTAAATAATGTCAACTATATTGGCATGTGGTATTAAATATATTGTTTTAGTTGCAAATAGAGCTGAAGAAGAATTAATTTGGGCCTGGTATTGAAAATTGTAAGTAGTTAAGCTTGAAAAATTTCAATAAACACAAGTTTCAAGATAGTGTGAGACTTTTCAAGAATTCACAAAGAGGTACGTTTAGGACTTAACTTGCAACAAGACACAAAAAATATTATATGAGGGATTTTTTAAGATTTTAATTCATTATTCTAAAACAACGTAAAATTAAGCACCAGTTTTGGGGAAAAAGACCTAAATAAAAAAAAATGAAAGTAGTTAGCCCCAAATATTTTTTTATGGTAACATGTTAGTTAAACCCTCAGGAGCATTCAGCCAACTGCAGTAATGGCTGCTGGCCATGGCCTTTTTTTTTAACCACCCGTTTTTGGCCAGTCGAAGTAGCATATCTCTTATTTCTAATTCATAAGAAAATACATATTTTGGCCCAAAAATGGGTTCCTGCAGATTTCTTGGGTGTTGATTACGAATCTGAGGTCAGTTTTCCCAAGAATTAACGTGAAAAGCGGAAAATCGTGAAAAATTAATCGCATTTTGACCCTTTCACAATTTAAAGACATTAGCTCAAGTTTTATATCGTTTTTTGTTTTTCAATACACCGGTTGCGAATTTTAACATAAATAAGTGAAAATCTTGAATATCCCTGGGAAATTGTGGAACATTCTCGGAAAATGCGGAAAATTGTCATTAGAAGACAGTGCAATATGTCGTTTTCGAGGTTTTTTTGGTCACTGCTGACGAATGAGAAATTCAAAACAATGAAAAATTTTTGATTTTCCCAGAATATTGTGGAAAATTTCTCTATATAAATATGTGAAGTTAAAAGCCAAGGAAATCTTTGGAAAATATTAAAATGCGAATATAAAAATCTAAAATAACTCTGTAACATATCAAATGTTATGTTCTTTTAGTCACTGATGACATATTGGACATTATGAACGAAAAGAAAATTTTAACTTTTAGAAAAATTACGAAAAATTTAATTTCATTCCAAGATTTTGAAGATATTTATATTTCATACTATTCTTATCATATGAAAAAAATTAACATATTTTTATTACAAACATAAAATTTTTACAATCAATGTTAAAAAAATATATATATAATTTATTTATTTTTTAATTTTAGGTACTTTAGGTAAATTTTAATGAAACTATATATTTAATGTAAGTATATTATATTATGTTCCTTTTGTTGCAGTAGAAAGTTCTTACAACCATGGGCGATCCACAAAAATATTGCGTATTATGCGATTTTTTCAGAGAAAGGAAAATTACACCTGTTTTACCTGATGATATATAATGAAGTTAAAAAAAGAGAAAAAAAATTTCTTAATTACGTTTTGTTTATTTATATATATCCATTTTTCCCAGCTTAAATTTGTAATCGTTCAACATTTAATATGTTACACCTTCAAAATCTTAGAATGAAATGAAATTTTCCGTGATTTTTCTAATTTTCTTATCGTTTATTATGTTCAATATGTCATCAACGACTAAAAAAACATAACATTTCATATGTTACACAGTCATTTTAGATTTTTATATTTGCATTTTCTTGATATTTTCTGAAATTTTCCAAAGATTTCCTTACATTTTAACTTCATATATTTATATAGAGAAATTTTCCACAATTTTTCGTTTTGAATATCTCATTCGTCACCAGTGACCAAAAAAATGCCGAAAACGATATATTGGTTTTGTAATAACAGTTTTCAGCATTTTTCAAGAATCTTGCACAATTTCCCAGGGATATTTTAAAATTTTAACTTATTTACGTTAAAATTCGCAATTGGCGTATTAAAAAACCTAAAAAACAATATAGAATTTGAACTGATATCTTTAAATTGCAAAAGGGTCGAAATACGATCAATTTTTGCGATTTTCGGCTTATCACGTTAATTTTTAGGAAAATTGACCTCAGATTACGAATCTGAGGTCAATTTTCCTATCCGCGACTCAAAAAACCTATAGGAACCCATTTGTGGGCCAAAATATTTATTTTCTTATGAATTAGAAATATATAAATGATGATGATATGATAAAATAAAAGCAAATCTAATAAAAAGGTTAAAAGAAGTACTAGCTCCCATCATATGTGTGATCATTAATAGAAATATGAATAGAGGAATATTTCCAGACTGTCTTAAAATAGGAAAGGTGACACCAATACACAAAAAAGTTCGAAAAAACATACCAAACAATTATCGTCCAATATCTGTTTTATAGTCGAGGCAAGAATTCAAGCGATGCACGTCACAGATCGATTCTATAAATAAAACAATACTGCTAAGAATCATGAAGCCCCATTAAACTGTACCTATTTCTGAAAAAAAGATTAAAAACTGGGTGTCAAGAATTACTCTTTTTAACGTAATTAATGATTAAAAATTATGTTAGTATTAAAATTTTTTTAATGAGATCACTCGTGACGCGCATCGCTTGAATTCTTGCCTCGACTTTACCAGTATTGTCTAAAATATTTGAGATTGTGAGGCAAAGATTAGTGAAATATTTACAAGACATAGACTACATTAGAGAAAAGCAAAATGGTTTCCTAAATAAAAAAAGTACGCAGACAGCTTTAACAAACATATTGGAAGAAACATATAATGAAATAAATAACAGTAACACTGTACTAGCAGTATTCCTAGATTTATGCAAAACATTTGATAGAGTGGACCACAGGATATTACTTGAAAAAATGGCCAAGCTGGGTATACAACACAATGTGCTCAAACTATTTAGATAACCGAAAACAGTTTGTATCAATAAACGACGAGCAGAGTGACTATCAATGTATCAAGGACGGTGCTCCCCAAGGATCAGTTCTTGGACCGATTTTGTTTTTGGTATATATCAATGACGTATGTGAATGTGGACTCGCTGGCTAAATAACTTTATTTGCAGACGATACTGCCTTATTTTATTCAGGAACTTTACATCAGATCTTTGAAAGTGCACAGAGTGACTTAAATAAAATATGTGAGTGGACAAGTAATAACTACGTAAAACTTAACCAAGACACGTGCAAATACTTAGTGATCAACAACAGTCTTCCAAATAATCAATTAAATTTAAAGATATATAATGAAATGATCGATGAAGTAGATGAAATTAAATATTTGGGAATAACTTTGGATAAAAATCTGAACTTTGAATATCACATCAATAAACTATGTTCCAAACTTTCTTCAATGAATTACGCTTTGAAGCAAAACTCATTTAAATTCAATCTTAAAATAAATATTTCATTTATAATGCACATATTAATTCACACCTCACCTACTTAACTGCTTTCTGGGGACAGGCTAATCAACAATCAATCAACAAACTGCAAATATACCAAAATAAAGTAATAAAAACTCTATTTAATAAACCTCCAAGAACAAATACCGGTGAATTGTACAATAATTTAAAGATTTTAAACATTAGTGAACTTGTTAAAATGGACAGCCTAAAGCTAATATATAAAATAAAACATGGACTATTGCAGACAGACATAAATCTAGTGAAAAATTGTGACATTCATAAATATTACACAAGAAGAAATCAAAACTACTACATCCTACCCTGTGTAAAAACCAAAGTAGAAAAAAAAATTACATATCAAGTACTTCAGTGGTACAACGAACTGCCAGAAATAATCAAGTCCAAACCATCCTTACCTAGTTTCGTAAAAGCACTGAAAAACTATCTAATTATACAAAGAATATGATACTATTAACTGTACCTTCCCCATACCTTTTTAACATGTTAATTTGTTCTAGTAAATATAGCATATTGTAATATTGTAAATAATATAAGCATGTGTGTATGTAACTATATTATCCACTGTCTATTTATGTATGTGTTATTTAAATCCGTGCTGGATCTTTGTATCTATCTGGGTTCATATTTAAATAAATAAAAAAATAAAAATTATATGCTACCCGGACTGGCCAAAAACGGGTGGTAAAAAAAGGGCATAGCCATTACTGTAGTTGACTGAATGATCCTGACGGTATAACTAACATGTTACCATAAAAAATATTTGGGCCTAACTGTACTTTAATTTTTTTTTGTTTTCTCCCCTTCATTGACCCTGCTAATACTACTTCTTTGGAAATACACTGGAAAAGTTCTACTGTTTACCTATATTGAAACTGAATTTGTCAAACAAAACAATTTAAAAATATTCCTTTATTATCTCTCTTCTTGGAAACATTCAAAACAAACAAAAAATCACCAAGAAAACATAAGGGTATTCAAACTACTAATAAAATAATAACTTTACAATGATGGTAATGCACTTTCAGATTGAATTCACTCTTTATCACCGACTACTGAGAATAATGATGAAGAGAATAAACAAATAAAACTATAGTTAGGGCTAACAAGACCAGAGGACAAATCTTAAAATTATAATGAAAACTCTAACGAAACCAAGAACGAGGGTCAAGACAGTCCATGTGAGAACACCCAAAAACAGTCAAATGGGTGATGAAGGTGAAAGTAACACCGACACAAGAAAGCATCAGTTACAATTAAAAAAGAAGATGATAATACACAAAAATCACAAGAACTGACTTAAAAGTGTAATAAAATGCTAATGGAAAAGAATTTAATAACAACATTTTTAAAACACAGCCAATCCTTTCTTCAAAAATCAGCTTATAATAATGCAATAAGTATACGTAACTTCACTTTTCCAACAAGTCTCAAAAAGTTCCAACTGTTTATAACATACAACTAACAAATGATCCTTACAGACTTCTCTAATGCTTAAACTTGTTAAAATTTGTTAAACATAAATAACGCTTCACTTTAAATGTTTCAGCGACAAAAATAAATAAACACATATTTTCTAAAAGTAATACAATAAATAAATCCATAAATTCATGTTTGCCTTGCTCATATACGTGACTTTAAAAAGATAAAACGTTCTATACAAAACGTCATTTGGCACGTCAATTTGTTAAAGCATTTTGGACTCGCAGTTTGTGGCACAGGGCTCTACTGTCTCTTTCCTAACCTTAACAATGGTAATGAGTCAAATTAATATCTCGAAAGTTTAACTCGGACTTTCCGTCATTTCTTGATCACTTTTAGAGACTAACATAGGTTCTGTGGGCATTGCACGGCTGGGAGAAGGACTATCTACATTTCTAAAATTAAACCCTGGGGAATCGGCACTCGATAAAGATTCTGGAGTGCCTACGGAACTTAAGGACCCTGGAGGTAAGGAATTACCTGTTGTCGTAAGTAACCCACCGCGATCTATACCTGAGTAACTATAAAATCTCTTAGCTCTAGGACTTGTGTGAAAGCTATCTTCATCGAGTTTCCTCTTGACCACCAAGGGGCTTGGTCGTAGCACTGGACTGGCGCTGCGCCTTATAATGGTCCTCACTCGTGTCGGACTTTGAAAGCCTGTACGGGTTGGTGATGGCGAATTACAAACTAGGCCACTGTAAGGCGGTAATGATATCTGCAATGGTCCCATTTTACCTGGTTTGGCTTCATTAGCATCGTTCATTAAGCTTAGGTCTTCCCAAGACTGGGATATTTGCATCGCATGGTGAATTTCTCGTTCGTGAGCTAGCTCTCTGGTATTGCTTATACCTTCGTGTTCTTCTTGCCTTAACTGGTTAATCCTAGGCGTCAATCTCAGGCCTGACACCTGTAAGTTAATGGAATTAGTGATGTACTTTATATCTCAAGATATTATCTGTTAACTGCTTGATAAGAATGTAAAACGAAAAATTTAATATTTATAGAGAAATTAGACTCAAAGAAATGTATTGAACATTCATATGGATATTTGAAGGGATTGAAGATAGTGTAGAAGAGACTATTCCTTTTGGAATACATATTGGAGGCTGTCAAATTTTTACTATAGACGGATGGGCAGACAGATATTTTGAAACAAATTGCATATAAAGCCCTATGATTAACTGCTAAAATTGGCTTACTTTGAAAGAAAAATTGTCCAAGCTGTAATAATTACGAGCTGTCACTCAGAATTATACTGTTTATGGCAAAATAAAGTACCTCTTTCTACTACTAGTAAAATAGTGTTAACTTTATTTTGCTAATAAATACTATAGAGGTATTTTATGTCCCGCCCAAAGCTACTATAAACAGTCATTTATAACATAAATGTATATAAATTCTTGTATGAATACAATAATCTCACTTAAGTATACATTTTAGAGTGTGAATATTAATATATATGCTGATAAAAACTGACGCACACCTACGACATTTTGGGGGGGCTATATGTCCTCAGAGGAGCAACTTGGTATTGAGATAAGTTAGGTTGAATCATCATATTTTAATCTGATTTACACTTCCTTACAACATTCTGTATATATACCGTTTGTCAGAGCTGGGTCGAATCCACTAAATGGATTCGAATCACGAATCCGAATCATCGAAAAGGATTCGAATCATGGATACTACGTTCGGATCCTTTTTGTAGAAAAAAATGATTTGAATCACAGGATTCGAATCCTCTTTTCGAATCACATATCCGAATCCTCAAGAATTATTGTTACAGTTACACTTATTATTTTCTATTTTAATATTACGGTGAATAGATTAGTACTTTGCTTGATTATGTAATATGTGATTGATTAATTAAATAAAAAGAAATTAATAAATTGCACTTTATTTTAACGTTATGTTTACAGTATTGAATTGGTTGGGGCATGGTAAAAAGATCGATAAAATCAATTTTTAAAAAGTCGATGTTGCACTTTTATTTTAAGACATCCTCAGGACTATCTAATTTTAAAATTTGTATAAACAAAATACATAGAAGTCAGCAGTATTTTAGGCATTAAACCTTCAATATCGGCTAGAATTTAATCAATAGGTATCAGGTTCTAGTCAATGTTGGACGTTGAATGCCTAAAATACGTCTGTTATGCCTTCCATTTCCATTATGTGTTCCATATTTCTTACAACTTTTATAACCAAGTTTTACAAGGAAAATCTAAATTAAATAGTGTTGAGGAAATTTTAAAATAACAACAAAGCATCGACTTTTAAAATAATATAATGGATAAAGTAATAAAATAAATAAATAATAAATAAACACCACAGAAATTAGACAATCCCCAATTTCGGAAGCCAGGGGCTTGTGCGGAAGGGGGTTCCACATTGAAAAAACGCGGACATACAACCATTTCCTCTGACAGTGTCAGTGTCGGAACCAGGATTCGAACCCAATGGTGCGATGCCTGTGTGACTAATCGCGATTGCCACCTTGCACCTTAACCCACATGGCTATCGACCAGACAGACGTGGCTTTATTTTTTAAGAACAGACAAAACATCCGAAATTGTCCGCAATATCTAAAAAACCGACAAATCAGACTATTGTCCATTGATTGGCAACACTGACAAGTACCTACCAAAATGCATGCTGTTTGCCTGTCAATATGTTACAATAGGCAACATCTTGAGTCCGTGCAACTTCACGCTCACTACACTTAATAACATAATGCACAATGCTTGCGTAAAAAATACTGGAACCACAAAAAAGGGACTCGAATCCAGGATTTAACTCCTTTTTCATTTGTCTTACGAATCCGGATCAGGAATCCTTTTATATGAAAGTATTCGAATACCGCTTTCAAATACTCAAAAAGAATTCAAATCCTACCCAGCTCTGCTGCCTGTCTATTTTAGTTAAAGGAATGAAAGTTGATGGCAAAGACAATAAGAATTATAACGTGGATAAAAAAATTCGAAAAACACAGTTGTCTTTGACATGACATGAAAAAAACAAATCTCGTAGTAGGCCATGACACCATTAATTCCGTTAATTTTTTCTCTTTTCAATGATATAAAACATGTCATAAAATTTTTAACTGATAGTGTCAACATTTAATATTTTACCAAAACCACAATTCATATTATTTATTTATTTTATTTATTTATACACCATCTAACAGTACAAAGACCATTTACAAGATGGGAAACAACACATATTTAATATACAGTACACATAGTGAGTAGCTTAAGTATATATAATAAAAGTAGGAGAGAAAAAAATTTAAATCTAAAATCTAAACTGACTAGTATAAGAGAATCAAAAAAGATATAAAAGATAGCTAAAGAAAAACTGTATAGTGCATGGAAAAATTAACAAGATTGCTGTATATAAGGAATATATAAATAAAAATATAAAAATAAAAATATAGTGAGGAAAATTGATAGGCGAACAAGAGCAGGAAGCCCCATTATTGAAAAATATCAATATTCGGATTGTTATTGTAACAGGAACAAATACTATATACAGGTGAGAATTTTAGGACATTAGTCCAAGCTCTAGGCAGATAAAAAGTTTGACTATGACGTGAATTAACTCTAGGAATATAAAAGTCCAATTTATGAAGTATCTCGCTGCAGTCAATTTCATGATGAATTAATTTCTTCAAAAAGTTGATAGCAAAGTTATTACGTCTATCACTCAAGCTGCACATAGAAAACATGTCAAGCAGATTTGATTGAGGAAAACCAATAGGCGGATATGAATTTAGAGTTTTGAAGTAGAGATATTTAAGAAAGTGACGCTGCACATTCTCTAATTTAGCGATATGAGTATTATAGCAGGGCTGCCATACAAGAGATGCATACTCTAGCTTAGATCTCAGAAATGAAAAGTATAATAATTTTAAGGTTGAATTATTAGTGAAATCGCGACCATTACGAATTATAAAACCTAAAGTTTTGTTTACGTCACATACAGACGTATCGATATGATCGACAAAGGTCAGTTTTTTATCAAAAGTTACACCAAGATCTTTAAACGTAGACGGTCGCGTTAGCTGTTCATCGTTCAACGTGTACCCATAGGTATACTCAGAATCTCTAGCTGTAAATGACATTACATTGCACTTTTGTACGTTTAACGAAAGATTGTTTTTAACACACCGGGAACTCAGATTAGAGATATTATTTTGCATTATAATTATTGAATCGTAAAAATCAGCTATGCCATAATAGTGTTATGTGCTGCCCTCTAACGGGGAGAGATGTGATTAAGTCCCTGGCCAAAGTGAAGGGAAACCTGTATTGTGTTCATGGACAGTAGGTGGGGTGGCGCCATCTATGAGCCAATTGACGAACAGTCATCTATCACATAGTAGAAAACTCTGTAGGGTTCCAGAAAATTATGGAATACTGTTCTGGTACATTTCTATGGATGTATATAAAGAGGTGAATACATCAGATGGGGGAACAGTGCAGTTTAGTGAAGTATAAGGAACAGTACAGTTTAGTATCCAGTACAGTTCTGGTTACAGAGACAGTTTGTTGGTTAGAAGAGTTCAGTTCAGTGAAGTAAACAGACAGAGAGTTTTTAGGTTAGACAAAAGTTGACAAGTTTAAGAAGAAAAGTACATAGTGTTTTAAAAGTAGTGAAATCATATTAGATTAAGTTATTATTAGTTGTGTGATTTTTAAGTATTTACTAGTGTAATTTTAGTGATTAAATAAATCAGTGGTTTGTGAAAATTCTTGTTGCAAGTTATTTGAATCCACAAAGTGTTTACTGAAAACTGTAAGCACGTAACAATAGTAAAAATTCACTTTATAATAATTCAGCAATTATTTATTACAATTTAATACAAACAAATATCTTAAATAAAAATACAAGTACAAAGTAAACATCCAAAAAAAAAAAAAAACGAGAAACTATGTATAACAGTACTACCATACTAAAAAGATTCACATGACTACAGGAATTTCTTTCAAGGAGTAAAAGCAGTGTACGGCCCCAGTCGGAAAAATATGTGCCCTATTAAAGATTTAAATGGAAATCTCCTCAAAGAAGACCAGGAAATAAGAGCCCGATGGAAAAAACACTACTCTAACATTCTTAACTAGCAAAGTTAAACCGATCACGATATTATAAATCTTATCCCTCAATATGACACCTTCGAAGACTTAGATAAACCACTAACAACGGAAGAGATCTTAACCGCCATTGGGCAGCTAAAAAATAACAAATCTCCCGGTACCGACTCACTCCCAGCTGAGATCTTTAAAGCTGTGTCGTCAGAGCTCATACCCTACCTCAAAAAACTGTTTGATGTCGTGTGGGAAAGTGGTCAAGCTCTGCAGGAGTTTCGTGATACACTTTTAATTAACCTCTTCAAAAACAAAGGGAGCGCTGCGGACTGTGGAAATTACAGGGGTATAGCTCTCCTGGCTGTTGGAGGGAAGATACTCACTAAAGCGATGGCAAATAGGCTAACACCTGTTATGGAAAAGTTACTTCCTGAAACACAGAGTGGCTTTAGACCAAACCGAGGCACATCGGATCTAATCTTCACACTTAAACAGCTTCAAGAAAAAGCACTCAAACATCAAGGAGAAATTCACATGGCCTTCATTGATTTAACCAAGGTGTTTGACTCGGTGGACAGGGAAGTGCTCTGGAAAATTATGCTCCGCTTAGGTATCCCTAGAAAATTTGTGGAAGTATGTCGCAGTCTACATACAAACAACAACGCCTAGGTTATGTATAATAATGAGGCAACCAAACCTTTCCAAACCCTCACTGGAATTAGGCAGGGTTGTGTCCTGGCACCCCTACTTTTTAATTTGTTTACCATTGCTCTAACAATTATTGTTGACAACAAACTGACAGTCAGAGGAATAGGTCTCAGATACCGTTCTGATGGCGGTCTCTTTAATATAGGGCGCTTTAGAGCTTTCACGAAGACATGCACACGATTCATTTGTGATCTCCAGTATGCGGATGACTGTGCACTTTTAGCCTCTACGCCGGAAGAGCTTCAAGAACTTTTAGATGTGTATGCCCAGAGTTATGATTCCTTGGGACTTAAAATCAACATTGGAAAGACTAAGATTATGTCAACTCCTCATCAAGTGAACCAAATAGACATTACACTTAACGGAAATTCTCTTGAAGTGGTGGATCAGTTCAATTACTTAGGCAACGTTGTTAATGACAAAGCAAACATGGACAGCGAGATTCGCAATAGAATTAACGCTGCATCTAGAGCACTCTGAGGACTTAGAGAGAGAGAGAGTATTTGACAACCACGACCTTGCTTTGTCAACGAAAATGGCTTGTCTACAGAGCAGTTGTCATTCCAACACTGCTATATGGATGTGAAAGCTGGGTCACTTACCGTCGTCATGTGAAAGAATTAGAACATTTTCAGCAAAGACACCTCAGAAGTATGATGAAAATCGGTTGGTTCCATCACATATCAAACGCGGAAGTACTCAGGAGAGCAAACAGCCTTCCAATTGAGGTGCTTATTTCAAGAGCACGCCTAAGATGGGCAGGTCACGTTCATCGTATGCATGATAACCGCCTTCCTAAATGTACACTTTATGGTGAATTGCTAAGCGGTAGAAGAAGGCGTGGCAGTCAACGAAAGAGGTTCAAAGACGTTCTCCATGAAAATCTAAAATCCTGCGGTATTCCAGACGAGCAATGGGAACAACTTGCAGCGGACAGAACCGAATGGCGAGGGGTTGTGGCCAGCTATCAAGGAAATGTTGCTGCAAGAAGGCCGAATCTAAGACCTAACCAGGTCTATGTTTGTCCTGACTGCGGTCGACATGTGCTCTCCCGAATTGGCCTCTATAGCCATAGTCGTGTGCACCGTAGATGAATGGGAATTACAATAGACTACACCTTTTACTTGTTTTTTATTACACACAATCTATCGACTGTAACATTTTTTTATACTCGGACTCGAGTAAAGGCTAATAATAATAATAACTAAAAAGAAAATGTGTATATTTATTTTTCTAATTACAAATGCTCAACGAAACACCCCGCGCATTACATTTTGGAGCATATGCCTCACATCAGGGGCCGCTCCAGACGGTGGGCATAGTGGGCGGCCGCCCAGGGCACCAGAATTATAAGGGCTGCATTTTCGGCGTGGTGATACGAATATTTTAAGAATCGCAAATCATCACTGGAGAAGTAATTTCAAAACCTCATAAGCCATGAAATGCGCAAAAGGCGGAGCTTGTTGTACAGTATAAGTACATTGCTTATAGTGCAGGGAGGGGGCGGCAAAATGCCATTTCGCCCAGGGCAGCAAAAGAGCTAGAGCGGCGGCCCCTGCCTCACATGCGTTTCTAATTCTGGTTTTGATGTCCTCAATATTTTCAGGGGCAGTTTGAAATACCTTGTCTTTATTGTAACCCCAGACGAAAAAATCTAATATCTGGTGATCGAGCTGGCCATAGAATGGGTATATTTGGCATAACTTGATTTAAATAATTTATACATATCACAGCAGTGTGAGGTGGCGCTCGATCTTGTTGAAAATATGAATAATTTAATCTTTCTGCCACTGTGAATTCATAAAGAAAATCTTGAAATTCGTTTTGCAAGAAATTAAGGTATTTATGAGTGGTTAATTTGCCACCATAAAAACAAGGTCCAATTAGTTTATAGTCACTAAAAGAGCCACCCAAACATTTGTAGAAAATCTTTCTTGGAAAGCAGTTTCTCTGCACCAATGTGTATTTTCTCGTGTCCACTTATAATGCATATTTCTACTGAAAAATACATTACTAGAAAAATTTGATTCGTAAGACAAAGAATTTTGCTATCAGCGGGTCATTCCTTTTTTTATTTAACAACCATCTACAAAATCTTACTCTCCTCAGCTTATCTCCTACATTTAAATGTTTTCTCTAATCATGACGGCAGATTTTTACGATACGAATTGTTATGGTTTTCGTAAAATATTAAATATTGACGCTATCAGTTAAAATTTTTGTGACATGTTTTATATCCTTGGAAAGAGAAAAAATAAACGGAATTGATGGTGTCATGGCCTACTTCGAAATTTGTTCTTTTCATTTTTGAACAAGAGCGTAGGTATGTCAAGGCCAACTACGTTTTTCGAATTTTTTGAGACACATTATCATTCTTATTATCCTTGCCGTTAACTTTCATCCCTTTAACTTTTTTCGCATCTCCTCAAATAAGGAAGCTACCTATAACCGTCTGTGGTTTTCCTATTTTTCAGGTTTTTGTAATATATCTCACGAAGTAGGCTATGGATTTCAAATTTCTTTTTCTTGAAATATAGCTCACAAAAAATGGGATAACTGTTTCTAAAATTTTATTCTTCTACAATGGGTATTAAGCGAGATATTTGGTGAGGCTCTCGTAACATAGATAGAAGGTATATATACAAACTATACCCTCGCTACAGTTATAGATTGTGCACGGCAAATTAATTGTCTCTTACGTTGTACTCTAAAAAGTTTCAAGATGATACCAAAATTTGGAAAACTACTCACCACAATTATTCAATAGGGCAAAAATTTGCACGGATAAGTATACTAAGAGGTTCAAAGACACATTAAATTACATCATAATATTAATAACTTCCGATGCTCGATACGATACCATATGATAAATTCAATTATCATAATTAAAAGAATTAAGTATCCTCAGTTTGAGCTCCCCCTCTCTCTCAGTCATTTAAAGATTATCAGAAAGATGACTGGTGAAGCAATATTGATTCTGGTTGCACAGAGGTCATTTCATTTAGATAACTTACTGGTGAGCCTGGAACTTGACTAAAGCTGGCACTAAACCTTCTGGTCCTTGTCTGAGAAGAGGATCCAAACAAGCTGTTGAAGGGTTGTTGGTCCCTAGGATATATAAACATAATTGTCAAAACTAGATGTTTGGAAGGTCTAACTTAGAGTCACTTTACCTGTTAGATGAAGTAGAAGCATTAGCTGTAGTCATTACAGTGTTTACTTCATTAATCATGGGGGCACTAGAGCACCTCTTCAGGGTGCCGGGTCCGTTGGTTGGACCGTCAACGTCCATAGCTACAGATTGAGAATTTATTGATGACATTCAGTATCTTTGTCACCACTCGGGTATTATTTAAAGGTAACATTTGACCTCTGCCACTTATTAAAACTAGTACCTCGTTTAAATCGAAATTTCCAATGTACGTTCAATTTTTTTAATCACTCAACAACCTGATGTTAAATTTACGTGTGCAAGCGGTTCTTCTTCAGATTCTCATCCTGTCAAATAAGCTTTTGCACACGTAAAACTGCGCATGTCCTGAAATCCGGGATATCAGACACAATCTATCTAGCATTGCACCGAAATTTTGTATACCCGAATTTTGTATATTCCTAGGTGAACTTTCGATTAATAGATGGCGACAGGAGACTAAGCGCCACTAAAGTGAATTTTAAAAATATTTCTCTAACACTACTTTAGAAAGTACACGTTCCACAACTAAAAATTATGTTGGAATAAATGTTAAATAATGTCATTCCAACATTCTAACACAGTGGTGTTAGAATGCCATTCCAATACACTGTGTTGGAATAAAACTATTGTCATTCCAACACACTGTGTTAGAATATCATTCCAACACACTATGCTGGAATAAAACTATAAGTATAAATAAGCGTTTTTTTTGTTAGAGAAAGCATAGTCTAAAACACATTCGGATGGCATATTTCACATTCACAAACCGTAGTCTTCGCTTTCGGCTCGGACTACAAACTTCTCACTCCTGTGGAATATGGGCCATTCCACAACTTGTTGTAAAATATACTATTCTATTTTATAAATAAAATAAATGTAGGTACCTAAGTAAAATAAAAAAAAAGATTTTCTAGAAATTTAATATCATTTTATTATAATAAACTTATGCTACAAGTAATGCTATTTTATAGAAATGTGTAACTTAAATAATTTAAGGCGTCATTACATATTTAAATTTTAATTATTGCTTGGGTTTTTGTTTTTGAAACGGAGGATTTCTTCCACCTTGTCCACCAGCTTTTCCACCTCGGCCACCAAAGTTACCTAGGGAGTAACAAAATATAATTCATAAATAGTAATATAATAAACAAGGAGCGATTTACCTCGAGCAGCAGGTCTACTTCTTTGATTTTGTCCACCTCTACCGGTTTTGATATCTCCTCTCCCTCTATTTTTAACAACAGTTTCTTCTTTAACCATATCAATAACTTCATCCGGTATTCGAAGATATTTTATTGTACTACCACGAATATAGCATTCTGGCATTCTCCAAAATTTGTCACCATCCTTAAAATAGCAAACATTTTAACGTGATACAAATTAAATCAAAATATTTCTATACCCGTGATGTGCAGATTACTTCACGAAGATTAATATTCATCCAGTTGTCACAGCTCACCAAATGCCCGTTGTAAGTTTCACCATTTTTCAGTTCAACCAGCTAAAATAGGTGAATTAAAAAGATAAATTGAAATTTTACAAACGTAAATAAATTTTTACCATGGGATGATTTTGAGCAGTCCTCAACAGAGATAACGGCAGCTGAAAAGTAAACAAATCTGTAAGATACACGTATATATTATATTTCATCCCGTTTTTTACCATTTTATAAGAAAATTTAAGTCTAAAAACTTAACCTAGAAACTGTCCTTCAAGTCAATCGCCGCATTTGCTGTCAACTAACGTTGTTGTCAAATTTTGTTAGGGACATTATCTGTTGTTGACAAATGTCAGCGTTGCCAATTTATTTACCTAATACCATTTTTAACGATTGAATTGGTAGAAAAAGTAGTATAGTTTTCGCGAGTAACGGTTACTTCTCATAGCTGCGGATTGCAAATTTCCGCGTGCGAATTTTTTTATTAATTCGACATATGCGTTCCAGGAGAACTTAATTTGCTAATTTAACTTCTAGTTAAATGTGAACGAATTGTTTTACGAACATTTCGCTACACCCGCAAGAAAATTAGACTTAGAACGAATTTTATAAAAATCCGCACCAAAAAATTCGCATTCTGTAATTATCTGAACGAGACTTAACTTCGTTACTTGTGACATGTTGTCAAAAATAACTACATATAAGGTCTGTTTTGGTTCTAACTAGAACGGGTCTGGAACAGTTTCCATCATGCGCAATAAAAAAATAGTCATGGGCAGTGTGTTAAAATTGGTATTTTATTAAACTGCCCAAACTCTTCTTAAATTTGAACCAAAACAAACCTATATGCTACTTATAGACGTATGAGAGTACTGTCATCAATAACTATACAGGACGATGTTAAACTACCATGAATTTTTGAACAGTACAAGATTCGCGGTACGCTAATGCTAATAGTAGGGTCAATGAAGGGTAGAATAAAAAAAAAATGAAAGTACAGTTAGCCACAAAGATTTTTTTATGGTAACATGTCTAGTTATACCCTCAGGATTATTCGGCCAATTGAAGTCATGGCTGCTGGCCATGCCCTTTTTTTTAACCACCCGTTTTTGGCCAGTCCAGGTAGCATATTTTCTTATTTCTAATTCATAAGAAAATAAATATTTTGGCCCGAAAATGGGTTCTTATAAGTTTTTTGGATCGCTCTGATTACGAATCTGAGGCCAATTTTCCGAAAAATTAACATGAAAAGCGGATAATCGTGAAAAATTGATCGTATTTCGACCCTTTTGCAATTTAAAGATATTAGTTCAAGTTTTTTAGGTTAGATATTCAAAACGATGAAAAATTTTTGATTTTCCCGGAAAATTCTGTAAAATTTTTCTATATAAATATATGACGTTAAAATGCAAGGAAATCTTTGTAAATTTTCGGAAAATTTTAAGAAAATGCAAATATAAATATCTAAAATGACTGTGTAACATATCAAATGTTAAGTTTCTTAGTCGCTGATGACGTACTGGACATTTTAATCGATAAGAAAATTTAAATTTTTAGAAAAATCACGGAAAATTTAATTTTATTCCAAGAGATTTTGAAGATGTAACGAACGTTTACAAATTTAAGCTGGGAAAAATGGAGATCTTTGATCCGGTCCTGATCATTCGTAAAATATATTTTAGACTTCTCGTTATGCTTCAAGCATTTAGTAGAACATTCGTCGAAATGGAATAAGAAAATAAAACAAGAATTGCAAAGCAACTGATGGTATATTTATCGTAAAAACAAAAAAGCGTATCACACATCGTTCTATAAAATTATTAATTGACAAATTCACATGAGAATTTTTAAAACTATTTAACAATCAGCGATTTAAATAATAATATAAAATGGACATAAAAATCGTAAAAACAATTTCTTTACAAAAGGTTACACTTAGATAGATACCAACAAATTTTAGTGTTACGGCGGTGTATATTGACGGTTGCTATTTTAATATAAATTGTACAATTGTATAGCAATAGACAAAATAATATGGCATCTAAGATATCTTATCACTTCTATGTATTTACTATCGCAAGCGTATATTTCCTGTAGCTGTAGTGGACGCCAGGCTGATTGATTTAACAAGCCTTTTCTGTTAGGCTTTGGTGAATATTTGACACATTTAAATTGCAGTCTGATTTATTTAGCATGTTTATTATTTCACTAAGTATCTTCAATTTAACAATAATAATATCAAAATTTATATTTATGCATGCTTAATTTTAAAAAGGGGCAGGATAGAAGGAATACTTCTCATATCTTTAATAGGATTCAGGTTTCTCTTGGATCTGATATACCCAATTGACCTCTTGCACGAAAGTTTGGTTTTAAATGTGATGGCGATAAGTAGATTAGAATCAATTGGATTAAAATAATACGGTAAATAATAGTATCCTCTATCATTTGGTAACTATGACAGACTGACCAACTTCAAAACTGATAGTTGGCAGCAGTGTTTGGTAAATTGCCTGCTCAGATAAGGAATTCTTATTCTTAGTAGACATAGTACAGATAACAAAAGAAATTGTTGAGGATGATCTATTATTTATTATTACCCATGATTTAGTGATACCAATATAATTATATCGTCATGGCACTTTTTACCAAACTCTCTATCGTGCAATAGCTCAGTTTAATACTGAAATGATATATTACATAATCTAGCAGTAATGGTTTTTCGAATGGGTAAGAAAATATCATAGTTTTCTTTGATTCATTAAACATATTTGAGGGATTGGCTTATTAAATATTAAAATATTTTTGAAATTAACCATATTTTGTACACACTTTTGGGTTGACTAACATATGATATTTCTGATACATATTATACTAATAATTTCGTTTCAACAGTAAGGCATCCGCACGGTTAGTATAGATACGGTTGGATTAATGGGCGGGGACTGTGACGTTACAGTAGACCTTGGAACGCGCCATATTTGTATCGTTTGTTTGGTCACAGACACGGTTTATCAGATACTCTGTGGTTTGGTTGTGCATTGTGAACTTGTTTTTTTACTTTTGTGTATTCGGTGTATTTTAAAGACGCTTTAAAAATACTATTATTAGGAAGTATTGTGGTGGAAGTGTATTATTACTATTTTATTTAATTTTACATAATGCTAGATATGTTTTTTTTATTTTCATTGCTCAGATAGATATTCGCAGTCAGCAACGTTCGGTTACCAAATTTTCACTCATTTCCTAATAGTCTTAATTAAAAATATCTTTAAATAAATTTAATATATCACCTAATATAAAGTTCGTTCGTACGTGAGAATGCTGTATATAACATTTTCCTTATACTTCTTCGTATTTTTGTGTGCTATGCTAATACCTAAAACCTTGGGGTAACATATATTTTGCTTTAAAATTATAAGATAGGACGATAGCTTGCACGCTTTTGGGCTATGTTAAAATAAGAAATACAGACTTTTTGTGCAGTAACTTAAAAAAAATTTTGTCCGATTCTAGTACGTCCCTTTAGTATTAAATTAAATGTGTATAAAATAAATAATGCCTGTTTTTTTGTATTAAAATAAAATAATAATTGCAAGATATATAAGTGGAAGCAATAACGACTTAAGAAACTATTAATGAGGGAGAACGAGACTGCATTATATGCGAGCGTAAACGAGGTCTACTTTGACGTCAATGCACTAAACGTTTTCTAATTGGTAGGGGCGGGCATAATCCAACCGTATGTATATAAACCGTGAGGCATCCGTACGTTTTTCAAGGTCATTGTTTGGAGGGGAAAGAAATAGCACATAACCTCAATTTAGTTACTTCATACTAACCTCAAAATGTCTAGTTGTGGCTTGTGTTGAGGTTATGTTTCCCACCAAGCAACGATCTTTAAAAATGTGATGTCACAATGACATACAGATGCCCTATTTCGAAATAAGGTACCTAACTTTTTGCGATCTCATGACTTACACCAATGTTTTTAAGAGTCTTTAAAGCAGAACCTAATATGACAGTTGTTTACCTCTAATTATATTTCTAACCTATACATTTATTATGATTCTATTGAGGGAGAGAGAGAGAGATAAATGAAGAGCTTCTTTTTAATAAGAAATATGACCACATCAAGAGGCGAACTTATGTGTTTTATTATCCTGGATATACAGATTGGCCAAAAGTAGTTTTATATATCTTGAAATAAATCAGTGCGAGAAAGACAACAAAAATTGCTTATATGGAAGCGAGACAGATGATCGTTACATTTGTGGGGTACAAATGGAAGTTTCTCGACCTCCCGGCGTTTTACCGTTGCTGCGACAATACCGATGCCACCCGATGCCCTGCGTTGATACCCGGTGATAAAAATTAAATTTCATGAAGTATGCGGAGTGCTGGAAATATTATATACGACTTTATGTTCCTATTTTCTTGTTGTTTTCTTTCTCGCACTAATTTACTTCAGGGTATATAAAACTACTTTTGACGAATTTGTAGATCAGGAATTAGAGAGAACATCGCATTGTTCAATTCATTATGGGATAGTTAAATTATGGTTTTTCTTATTATTTAGGATGAACAATCAGGCATTTCAGAAAAGATTTTGAATCTCTGCCTCTTCAACTGTCATATCCTTACTATCTTCTACTTACACATTTTCTAGCGTACGCTGAAGCCGCGCAATACTGCTGCAAGTGCCTGTAAAGTACTGCTAAAAATTATTCACAGTGGATTTTATCCATTACTGCAGATAGTGCAATTTTTTTGGGCGACATTGTTTTGCATGGATATTATCATCATTTACAGTATCCCAAAATTATCCTTATAACGCATTAACTGTTTAAAATTATGTATAGGTACTGAATATGTGTAAATTAACATGTAGGTATGTTTATATTATGCATTTCAAGATTTCAATATTTAAAATTGAAGGAGACTGAAACATAACTTAGATATAATTTTAAGTTTTAATGACAATATTTTTATTTTGATGAGTATCCAGTCTTTGGCTTTCATGGATTAGGTACAGGTACTGAATTTTCTAGTAGGTGCCTTGCATTCTCACATTGGTGATAAAATGAGGATCGCACTTATTCTCCGGAGGTAGTCTTAATTTTAAGTCCTGAAAATAACACTTCAAATTTAAAATGGTCCCTCATATAAAAATTGGAACTAAAAAATAACTTATTGCATATTATCACACTGGTATAATGATTCATGTGAACAGTATGTCTCAAATATTCAAAACGTAACAGATTTACTTTATAATTAAATTAACGATGAATAAATAGATGACTTGAGATGTGCAGACTATTATCGTAATTTGGAGGGTAATGTTAAAATCAAATTAATTACTGACAAAAATAAAATTATTTATAACTGTGTGTACATATATTTGTACATATACACTACGTCAATGTATTGACTGGGTATAGCAAATTGTATAGTAAGGGTAGCAACGCAAGGAATGGTGTAATATGCTGTCAAAGCTAGAACTAAGTTTAAAATAACAGAAACAGAACTATATTTGTTCATACACTTGCCGATAATAGAAAGTATAGATACTGTAACAATATTAGCACGGACGGGAGTTGCTACGCATTGTGCACATAACAAAGTATATATTTAGTATTCAGTCCTAAAAGTTATGTACGACTTCATAAATAATTTATCAAAAGATAACTGGAATATGGTTTATGAAAATTATAATATTTAACGTGATGTTTTTAATTTTTGCCTTGTACAAATAATACTACATACTGGACGTTTATTGTAATAGATCTCGTCTATAAAGCAACTGAGATGTAATGGCTTAAATACAGGCATAACTGAACCGACACAGATAAACTTGGTGCCCCACGTTGGGCGCCAGAAATTTTTAAAAAGCTGTATTTTACCGAAAATGCAGTTGCTCTGCTTATTCCAGTATAAACTATTCCAACAGAGGTAATAGAACATGAGATTTCGCTGAGCATAAATTGTAGTAAAACGATATCACGTTACTTTAACTGTGGTCCAACACAGAAAATGTACCTATTAAAATGTAAATAAAATACAAAATTCAATTTACATACAGTATAACTTAAATAGAAATACATTATGGCAGAATTAATGTTTCGTTGCTCTATCAATGTCCCATAAGCTTCACAGTAAGCATTATTTGTGAAGCGTGGTTTAACCTGAGTGAGTACAAATTGGTGCACTATAACACTTAAATATAATAGGCCACAAAAAATATCACGTTCCCTTTTGAGCCCATTTTAAATCATCGGCACGAGGTCTGTAACCTGTAAATGTTTCAATTATTATCTCTAAGGCACTCCAAAATCGTAATTTCTCTAGGGGCCAGTTTAGCCAACCCGTCGTAATACAAAAATATGTTTCGTGTGGTGCAACGTGATGTATTCGGTGATGGCGACGAGGTAATATTACGCGGTATTCTTGAAGGAAAACCACCCAACCTGGTAGGCCGAAATATGTGTGGGACCACTTGTGGATCTAAAAAGAAAGAAACATTTTATATTAACCTTCATTGTCCTTAATTTCATATTTCCTTAATGCCATTAATGTGATGTATTCTCAACTGTGTAATAGATGAAAAGTATGTAAGATGACTAAAAATTGTTACTAGAAATGACATATCTGTCGCTGAAAATCCATCAAACACTTCTTTCAATAAAAGCAGTCATAGTTTCATTCATTAACTTTTCGAAGATATGCTTATACTTATGTAGCATATATGTGGCATGAAAATTATATTGTATTAAAATGTTGAACCTACCTGGTTGGTCATCGCTACAAAAATAGCCAAAAGAAAAATATAACAGTTCCAGGTAAATTTATTTTGAACGTCTTCTTTGGATAAGGTAATAAAGTCCCACACCATACGTCCCAGGAATGGTATTGTTACCATGAAATTATCACCGTTGGTTTCAATAAAATCATGGCGGGTTATGGATGTTGGATCAATATGGTGTTCACGGAATGGTCGTATAAAATTCTGAAACAAGAAATACAAGCTTTATTTAGTAGGTAGTTGCCGACTGTAAAGCACATTGTAAATTAAAATGGAAATTAGATCATTTCACAAAAACATGTGATAATAAAATAGCATTATTATAATTATCCGTTATCAAAATGTTGCACGTTCTTGCAAATTTTAGTCGTAAAAGTGTAAAGGTACCTTGTAATACCTTAACTAGCATGTGCCATGGTTCTTTGCGTATATAACTATGTAACTATATTATTTAGTTCACATGTTCGAATCCCAATCAAGTAAATATATGTTAAGTAAAGTGTCTTTGTCTTCCACTTTTATTTGTAGCTTATTTTAAAATAATCTTGACCTCTAGAATTCAGGTTGGCATCATTGACAGTTGATTAACTGATAGTTTTAATTATCCCCCGATAATAAAAACTTGATTGATGAAAAACGCGTTGAAAATAGTGCTCAATATTTTGCGTGTTTGTGAAAAGTATTTTTAGTACACGAAAATTAGATTAAAAACACTGAATAGAAGAAATAATTTATAAAGAAATAATTTTAAATATATGTGCCTCGATAGGGTTAGGAATAGATACCCTAAAAGTTCCCACTCCGTTCAGGAACCGAAAGTCCCTTTTTTTTGCAAAAAAAACCACCCTTAACGGAGATTTAACGCTGGTTTTTCACTTTTATCTTGTATTGTAAACCGTTCGTTGGAAGAGAAAAGTATAGGAAATAAAAAAAATAACTGAGGGGTAGGGTAAATAGGATATTTTTTTATACAGAATTTAACAACAAATTTTTTAAATAAAATAAATAAAGTAGATATACTTCGATGGTTTACTATTCAAGGTGTTATATAATTTTGAAACATTCTGTAGGACACTTTGAAAATATCTTAATTTTATAGATATAATCGCTATATTTGCAATTTTATTATCTCCTAATGATGCCAGGTTGGTTGATGAAACACTCATCAGTATACTTGTAATATTTGTTTTTATTGAATCTTATTAAAAGTTGCAAGACGCCTCATGTACATTTTTTTAACCAAATAATTATGTCATAGTTTTATATTTACTGATTAATATTCTTTGATAACAATAGGACTTTCCTCTAGCTAACAGCAATTTACTGCCCAAATCTTAGTACAATCAGACATTTACTTCTCAGTTATTGTATTTACGAAACGTGAGGGGCGGACAAACAGAAAGACAGACGGATATTTTGAAAATCGATCTGAATTCAATGACTACCACAATGACTTTACCTAAGAACGATATTTATGATTTTAGAAACGAGCCTGGGTAATATACAGAACGGTGAAGACTAGTTACTAGCCTTATAGGGCAATCCTGTACACTTATGTGCATGTGCAATATAGGTTAGAATCACGAGATGATATGAAATGGATGGTGAATCCCACCATAGTACCATCTAATTATTTGTACTTTCTCTTCTGTTAAATAAATATCCATTCTAACAGGTTAAATATTATTTTAAGTGCAATAATACTCAAGTTTGGTAAGGTTACCTATGACCTAAGCCCTATGGACTCTAGTAAATAACAAATAAATCCATACCATGGACAATCACAGCGACACTAGGGTACAGTGCATTGAAAAATATAGGTATAGAGCTAAAGAAAGTACGTTAATGAAAAATAGGTATGAACACATGAACATATACAAAATGTGTTTGTATGGAGAAAGCGTATTTTTATTAGAACTGAAGGTAGATACTATACCCACTTGTCTATAGTCAAAGAATATTGAAATTATTAATAAAACTGTAGAATCTAAGACATTTCAATTCGCATTGAAAATGAAATTGAAATGTGTTTTGACTATCTCGTACCAAAGAAATCTGTCACATAACTTTTGTTTTGTTTTACTAGTAGGCCGTGCAAAAACGTCAAGCATAAAGCCACAGGTTTCCATGTTTTCCCGCGTATTCATCCGCGTGTGCTAAAATTCGATTGTTTACAGAGAGTGAACATTTATTTTAAGAACTTCCAAATAGGTAGTTATTTGATATATTATTTTTGAAGTGTTGTGTGTGTGTTTTTGTTTTGTTGCCGTTACTTTTTTGTAATTATATGTAAGTATTTACAAATTTTACTTACGGTGGGTGGTGAGCCACATCATGATACTAAGATTTAATCTTATATCCTAGTATTTTGGTGGTGAGTTAGGTACCTACTTATGTGATTATTGTGGTTAAAAAACCTTGCTATATATATTACTAAAGAAATAATTCCTAAGTGTATCATTAACAGTTATTTGTCGGTTATTTGTAGGTATTGTATAGATGTCTAAATAAATAACGTAGGTCCCTAACATTACGTGTCGTTTTTGCTTTGAAGTCGATGTAAGGAAAAAAAACTGACATAAAACAGTACCTACCTATTTACGTGAATATTTAAGTTATTATAGTTGTACTTAAGTAGTTTTCGGGTTGAGAATTATTGACTTTTTATATTTGAGAACATTATTCCACAGTTTTTAACCTATTTGGTTTTATATATAACTTACAAATATACACAGTAAAAATAGCCTCTGCAATATAAAGGAAATGATATGGGATAAATTAAAATTTGCATGGATGTTCGTTTAAATCTTAATCTTTCAGGAAGCAATGATTCTATTTCTGGACTGAGTGCGGGAAAAGGAAGGTATGCACTTTTTGCCAAGTATCTCGAATAATAAGCATTTTAGCAGAAAAATAGAGAAGTCTTTTTTAAGGTTCATGAAATTTACGTTAATATGAGAATATTGCAATATTCGGTATATTTAAACACATTACACGAAATGTCAATAAAATTGTTAGGTACCTACTTCAAATCGAAATCAAAATACGCACTCTTGTGAAGTTCTGCCATCAAAACCTAAAAAATACACGCGATAGTTCAAATTGTACGATTCTAATTGCACTTTAAGGAACCTAGAGATTTTTTTAAATGTTGACCATGTTTTTGCATTTCGAAAAATTGGTTATAAACAAATTGAGTTTTAACAAAAAAAAAACAAACGTCTTACTCATTTCATGACATTAAAGTTTGACATTTCAGACGGCTGTGCGTTGCCATTAGCAACGGAAGTAAAAGTACTTTTTCTTCCGCTTGAGCAGGCTTTTACTTCAGTTGCTAGTGGCAACGCACAGCCGTCTGAAATGTCAAACTTTAATGTCATGAAATGAGTAAGAAATGTTATGATTTTATGACGTTTGAAGAAAAAATTATTTACCTTTATTTTTTTATAACTAATCGACGCCTGAAGAAAAAATAACATGTCTTATTTGGAGTAAGAGTCACTTTTGTGATTCGTCTGCAACTGCACTTCGTTCGTCCGGCAAACCTACAGACTCGTCACAAAAGTATCACTTTTACTCCTTATAAAACAATATAGCTACTATTTTTCAACGGTATTTTTATCAAAATTTAAACCCACTGTTTTTATTAATACATTGGAATTGTATATGCAACATATAATTCTTTTCAAGCGATTTATTATTAACATCTTGCAAGAGAAAACGATAATTTTGATTATTTTTTATTTATTAACACGTCAACATGTCCGAGCAAAATATTTTAAAGATTAGTAAGTACCAACGATGTAATTTACACTAAAAATATCAGCCCTATAATTGAGCACAATGAACATACCTACTTACATCCCAACTAGCAATACAAGTTTGTGTATTCTCTAGAAGAGGTCAGCTACTTCCTTGCTAATTTGCTTTTGCATATTCTTAATAAAGAAATCCGGGAGGTTTTGTGACTCAATTTAAATCGAATAAATGTGATTTGACTGATAGTAGGGGTGAATGCTCTGTTGAATGACTGTAACGAATGAGTCCTCTAAATTGGCGATATACACGGCATGCGAGTTATATATATATTATAATGATTTTCCCATTTAAAGATTGAAACTGAGCTTTAAGATGTTTCAAGTTTTCCATCGAACATGTATGTGACTCCTATTGATTAATACTACGGAAAGTGGTGCAATTTAGCAAAGGTAGCTCATGACATACATACCGGGTGTCCCAAAAAGTACCTACTCCCCCACTTTTTTCTACAGTTTTAAAAACAAAATTCCACCATTCGGTAGTAAAAAAAAATCACTTCCGGTTTGACCGGAAGTTGCCAAATTATGTTATTTTAAATAGCACCATGTATATTTAAGTCACTAAAGTCACGTAAAGCTGTAATTTCCTTTTCCAACGCTTTTTTCAGATTTAAAATCGGATGAAAAATAACCTTGGAAATGGCATTTATTTGCTATTTCTAGTAAGCTTTGGAATTCAGGAACAAATTAAAAAAATTTCGAAGTAGGCATTGAATTTGAACAAAAGGGTATTTCTCAACAAATTAAATGTAAAATTGGCCTATTTTGTTCATTTGCTTGGATTTAAAAATGTTTTTCCTATTTTTCCGTTTCATTAAAATTCAATTTGTCATAACCCCAGTTTTTCAAATAGTATCCTGTATGTTTTATTTTTTTAAGTGGTAAATTTGCTTTAGACTGGTTTTTCCCGACACTATTTCAAGGACCACTAACCGGAGCGCCTTACTGAAGCTTTTTGCAAAATGAAATAGAAAACGAACTGGATGAACTTTTGAAGATTTCATATGTACTTCCAACAAGATGTAGCACCGCCGCATAGCTGGTTTTGCGAGAAATTACCTTAGTGCCAAGTTTGACGGGTAATATCTACTAATGGAACTATTAGGTGGTCTGCTAGGTCACCAGACCTAACACCACTTGATTTTTTCCTTTGGGATTATCTGAAGGGCAAAGTATACTCCACGCCGTCTGCAACATTAGCAGAACTCCAAAATAGAATTTTAATTACATTTGAATCCATAACTCTAGTCATGCTATTCGAAGAGTGAACAAGTGTTCTGAAGTGGGTGGGCGTCATTCTGTTTGAGCACCTGTTATAGGTTTGGTATTTAGTTGTGTTGTATTGTTCTAATTATAATATTTATAAATTTAGTAAGTTGCTGTCCAGATAGGTACCATAACTTATAAATTAGTTTTGATTGTGTGAATTTTTGTTTTTTTTTGCTAATGATTCATCAAAATTTTTGTTATATTTATCAAAATATTTTTTTTCTAATTACAAATTTTACACATCATATCAAATAACTCATCTGTTTTTCATAGCTTAATGCAAGATATGGACACATAATTCGAAATGCTGATACAAAAAGCTTAATATTTATTTTAAGTTATATTCAATTTTTAATCGGGAAAAACCAGTCTAAAGCAAATTTACACTAAAAAATAAAACATACAGAGTACTATTTGAAAAACTGGAGTTATAACAAAATTGAATTTCCATGAAATTGAAAAATGAGAAACATATTTCCAAATCCAAGCAAATGAATTTGTTGAGAAATCCCTTTTATGTAAATTCAAAATCTACCTCGAAATTTTTTAAATTTGTTTCTGAATTCCAAAGCCAACTAGAAATAGCAAATAAATGCCATTTCCAAGGTTATTTTTCATCCGATTTTAAATCTGAAAAAAGCGTTGGAAAGAGAAATTACAGCTTTATGAAAAAAGTGACTTAAATATACAGGGTGATATTTAAATTAAGGAGGTTGAGGTAATTTCCCGTCATATATAAATAAACTCCACAGAAATTAGACAACCCCCAATTCCAGAAGTCAGGACTTGTGCGGAAGGGGGTTACACATTGAAAAAACGCGGACATACAACCATTTCCTCCGAGAGTACCAGTGCCGGAGCCAGGATTTGAACCCGGTGGTGCGATGTCCGTGTGATTAATAGCGATTGCCACTTCGCGCCTTAACCCACTCGGTAATCGATCATACCGGAAGTGATTTTTTTACCACCAAATGGTCAAAAATGTGGCCATTGATACCTATACTTGATTTCCCTAATCTCAGAATTTTATTTTTAAAACTGTAGAAAAAAGTGGGGGGTAAGTACTTTCCCGGTATAAGTGCATTTCAATGTAAACTATCCGGCTGGCTCAGAGGCTCAACGCTTGCGCTTAAGGCCTGAGACCAATGAGTCCCGGATTCAAATCCTGGCTAGGCCATAATATAGTCACAATCAATCGTCCGTTTAAACCTCCACCAAACTAATCATTCGAAAAAGTTGAGGGGTATCAAATCCGGTGGCCTAGGCGGTCATTCAATTATAGGGCTGTCCTAAACTACATTTCAAAAAACCGGTCGACACTGATCAATAAATATAACATCAAGGGGTTCAGGTTTCAGGTGTATATAGTATGTCCACAGTTAGGGTGGTTAAGAGGGCAAACTTTTTCTCAATTTACGTGGAAAATGTATTCTTCATAAAAAGTTAAAAAAAGTTAAAAACATGGTTGCCATGGAATAAGTTAACATGTCATGTATGTCATGCACAGGGTGTTCAGAAAATTATATAAGAGTAATCAGACAATTAAATACCTTTCCTATGATGGGAAGTTCGACAGACCCCCAAGTGTCAGCTGCCCAGTGTACAAGCCCAGAACCAAAATCTGCTGTAATGATGCCGCAGAACACAGCCACCAAAATCGTATTCAATTTCTCTAACCGGATGTAGAATAGGATGAATACAAAATTGACGACCATCAACGTCAGGCAAATTCCCACGCAAATACATTCTTGAGTTCTCTTTCCTGCAACAAAAGTATGCATGAATAAAAAAATATTTAAAAAATTCGGTTTTAAAAATAACATTTTATTTTTAACATTTCAGTGAGAAAATTGATTGTGGTCTATACTCAAAAAGGCAATATCAATTTAATATTTTTGAATTTTTAAACGATCCTTCAGATCTGTTTGTTGTTGTGGTCGGGAATTCCTATATTAGCTCAGTCGCCAGACGAATAAAACCCTAAAACTTCCATTATTTTCCAAAGTTGACGAAAATTTGCATGTAGGTATAAGAAATTATATTCTGAATGTGGTAAAGTAAGCCTTCACAAATTGTCCAAAACATGTATTTCAATAAAAAATTACAATTTATCAAACATCTCGGAAAATACTAAAAATGTAAAAGAACAAATTTAAAGAACACAAATTTCTGCAGGAAAAATATTTCGCTGCCATATTTTTGTACGAACAATGCTTCAAAAATCACAAAAACAGCTCGTAGAGGACACATTTTCGAGTCATTATTAGTTGACGAATTCTGTATAACTTTTAAAATGAACGTCTGTCTGTCTGTCTGTCCGTCTGTCCTTCCGTCCGATCGAAATTTGAACAATAATTTGATGCATTTTGTAAATTTATTATTATTAACATTATTAATATTTTCACTAATATTATTTCTTTTGAACAAACATACCGTTCAAGGTTATTAATGATAACATTTAGCTAATGAATTTTTACATATTCTTGTGCTTTTTGGAAAAATACGTGAACTTCATTTTTTCATGGTTTACAGTAAGCAAATTGTTGTCAAGTCAACAGTTCACTACTCAACGATGCCCCAGTATATACATCTGTACAGTTATGCACGATAAATAATAGGCTGTGTCATCCCCTTACGAAATAATACTTGCATTTATATCTAAGTTGGATAAATCATTTATATATATTAGGAACAGTATAGGTTCAAGCACAGTACCTTGTGGAACCCCCGCTTTGACAATTAACGGTGCACTAGTCGTTAATTTGGGTATATTGTTTTCTGTTTTTCGGGTAGCTAGTTAGGACCTCTATTCATCTGTCTCTGTCAAAGTTAATTCCTCAAATTTTTATTAATTTGATATGGCAGACAGTATCAAAGATCCTGGCCAAATCAAGAAACTATAGCAAGGCTTTTTTACTTTCATCTAGTGCCGTTTATTTAAGTTGTTTCCATATTTCTTATAATTATTTTTCAATTCAGTATTGAACAATAATTATATTATATTCAATAAATTTGTGAAGAGTATATTGTTGTTTACATATAATTTTTCATAACTGTTGAACGCTTACAAAAGAATTTTATTCATAAAGGACATTTATTACCTCACCATTAGTTCATGTCTTATTATATATGCTACCCACTAACTGAGTAGTCAGTTTGCGCGGGAGGAATTTGAAATAAAGGTATATATTTATAGAATATGCATGTTTAATTACTGTAATCGATAAAATGGTTAATTAATTGATCTTCTTTCATTTAATTAAACTCCATGTTTGTTTTGGGCTTACTCTAATAATAGTGTACTTGTACGGAATTTAGTACCACCCACTTTTTTCGTAATATATCTAACTTTTTAATAAGGTCGTTAGTAGGTATGCTCATAAACGCTCTAATTAACCTAATATAAGCGATAGGGAACTTATTTTTAGTACGATGACATAAAAATATATATTAAATTTTATCCTTTTCCTGTATAATAGTGTAATGTTTTCATGTTTGCAGCCACGACGCGACGTCTGCGTGCAAGAATTTCTATTTTGAAATCAATTTCTCCCAAGCTTTTATCCTGGCAATTAATTACAACTAATTACCAAATTAAAATTTATATTTTCGACGCATCGATTGCTGATATTATTATTATTATTATTAGCCGTTACTCGAGTCCGAGTATAAAAATGTTACAGTCGATAAATTGTGTACAATAAAAAACAAGTAAAAGGTGTAGTCTATTGTAATTCCCATTCATCTACGGTGCACACGACTATGGCTATAGAGGCCAATTCGGGAGAGCACATGTCGACCGCAGTCAGGACAAACATAGACCTGGTTAGGTCTTGGATTCGGCCTTCTTGCAGCAACATTTCCTTGATAGCTGGCCACAACCCTTCGCCATTCGGTCCTGTCCGCTGCAAGTTGTTCCCATTGCTCGCCTGCAATACCGCAGGATTTTAGATTTTCATGGAGAGCGTCTTTGAACCTCTTTCGTTAACCGCCACGCCTTCTTCTACCGCTTAGCAATTCACCATAAAGTGTACATTTAGGAAGGCGGTTATCATGCATACGATGAACGTGACCTGCCCATCTTAGGCGTGCTCTTGAAATAAGCACCTTAATTGGAAGGCTGTTTGCTCTCCTGAGTATTTCCACGTTTGATATGTGATGGAACCAACGGATTTTCATCATACTTCTGAGGTGTCTTTGCTGAAAACGTTCTAATTTTTTCACATGACGACGGTAAGTGACCCAGCTTTCACATCCATATAGCAGTGTTGGAATGACAACTGCTCTGTAGACAGCCATTTTAGTTGACAAAGCAAGGTCGTGGTTGTCAAATACTCTCTCTCTAAGTCCCCAGAGTGCTCTAGATGCAGCGTTAATTCTATTGCGAATCTCGCTGTCCATGTTTGCTTTGTCATTAACAACGTTGCCTAAGTAATTGAACTGATCCACCACTTCAAGAGAATTTCCGTTAAGTGTAATGTCTATTTGGTTCACTTGATGAGGAGTTGACATAATCTTAGTCTTTCCAGTGTTGATTTTAAGTCCCAAGGAATCATAGCTCTGGGCATACACATCTAAAAGTTCTTGAAGCTCTTCTGGCGTAGAGGCTAAAAGTGCACAGTCATCCGCGTACTGGAGATCACAAATGAATCGTGTGCGTGTCTTCGTGAAAGCTCTAAAGAGCCCTATGTTAAAGAGACCGCCATCAAAACGGTATTTGAGACCTATTCCTCTGACTGTCAGTTTGTTGTCAACAATAATTGTTAGAGCAGTGGTAAACAAATTAAAGAGTAGGGGTGCCAGGACACATCCCTGCCTAACTCCAGTGAGGGTTTGGAAAGGTTCGGTTGCCTCATTATTATACATAACCTGGGCGTTGTTGTTTGTATGTAGACTGCGACATACTTCCACAAATTTTCTAGGGATACCTAAGCGGAACATAATTTTCCAGAGCACTTCCCTGTCCACCGAGTCAAACGCCTTGGTTAAATCAATGAAGGCCATGTGAATTTCTCCTTGATGTTCGAGTGCTTTTTCTTGAAGCTGTTTAAGTGTGAAGATTAAATCCGATGTGCCTCGGTTTGGTCTAAAGCCACTCTGTGTTTCAGGAAGTAACTTTTCCATAACAGGTGTTAGCCTATTTGCCATCGCTTTAGTGAGTATCTTCCCCCCAACAGCCAGGAGAGCTATACCACTGTAATTTCCACAGTCCGCAGCGCTCCCTTTGTTTTTGAAGAGGTTGATTAAAAATGTATCTGATATTATTAACCTCTCCACAACCTCTCCACAATAAAATTGTGAGAGGTTACTAAAATTGGTTCAAAAACGAAAATTGAGATAACATCAAATCTTTACGTTTTGAGGTCCTAGGAACCCAAAAAAGTGGTTTTTGAAAAATGTCTGTGTGTGTGTGTATGTGTGTTAGTACGATAGCGCCGAAACTACCGAACGGATTTGAATGAAACTTTGCGTGTCCGTTTCTTTAACGCCCCAGAAGATCTGAAAAGGTTTTGGTTGGGATCGGATTACGTTTAGTGCCATTTTGACGCCACAAGCTGTTTATTTTATAATTACTTTCAATTTGCAATGGAACCATTAAAAAGCAGTTAAAATTCTGATTTCAACGATGTATCACGCTTCCACCCTTTCGATTTGGTTTCCGTGAAAAAAATTAAAAACAAAGCAAATATGGCATAGATCGCATTTCGCATGAAATGATCGATGCGCGTAGCCGTTACGTCGTGAAACTCGTCACATCACGTGTCATTTCACGTGTGAGGGTTTCTTCACTGCTCTAGAAGTAGAGCGGATTACGTTTAGTGCCGTTTTTAAATATATATACAGACAAATCGAAGAATTAAACAACAAATATTCCTCTAAAATCTAGTAAAATTACTGAAATGCTAATGTTTCATTTAACAAAGACAGCCGCGAGCGATCGGATTGCAATGAGCAAATTTTGACGATTGTCATTGTCATCGTCATCGTTTGTCATCCGATAACGTTGGTGTCATGTCATGTTAATAAGATTTCGGCATATTTTTTAGTGGACTGTCACAAACTTTAAAGGTAGATGTAACAATATCAATATCATATGCTTTCTGTACCTTCGTTGGTGAATTTATTATAGATTATCACTTTACCAATTTTCAGTTTGTTGCTTTACAAATCTGTAGTACCTATTTAGGATAACTAGACTTTCTTAGTCGTTCAAGTGATGTTAAAGTTGTTAATATCCTAATAGTATTTTATTCAACGAGCGATAATGTAGGTAATAACTCGCATAAATGATTGTAAATTCATTAAGTTGCGGGTTCTTTTAGTGCCCCAGAAAATCTGAAAAGGTTTTGGATGAGATCGGATTACGTTTAGTGCCGTTTTGTCACACAATTTAATGCCCTTTTCGGCTTCAAAGATCCACCGACTGGGGAGGTTCCAGCCGCTTCCAGTAGCTGCCGATTTTTTTTCTATAAATTGAAAACAACCGCTTTGACATATTACTCCGAAAGATATACGAAAAATATTATGATGAGGTTCAGTTTTTGGGCCCATACGGTAAATAAAATATACGTACGAAGTTGATATTTTGATATACGATGCATTTTTGATCATTTGTGTTCAATGGCTGAATTGGTGCAAAATGTTGCATGTTTGATAAATTATAGAAAAAATAACACAATTAAATGAAAATTGTTCCATTTCAAGCATTGGGACTTTTTCTGGATGTAATATCTCAAGACACTGTGCAGTTGTAGTAAAAATTTCATTAAAAAATCTGAGTTAAATTTACCGTGTACTGACGTTTCAATAAAATAACAAATAAACTTCAACAGATTGAGGGTTAAGTTACTGTCTTTTGATATTAATTACTGTTCAAAACTTATACACAATAGACACGCACGGAACAGAAGTTAAATCGTGAGAATATTTCCAATAAACTGAACCAGAAATAAATTGTTCGCATGCGGACGTAAGTAATCTCTCTTCTCTTCTAACATTTGAACCAGGTAAAACAGAAACATTGAAAATAAACTGGATCAAATGGTATCGTCAACTGCAGTTTACGACAAAATCTTCAAAAAAGTTTTAAGTGCACTTTCTTACATATTCAGTACATTTAGGTATTACCAAATTCTACATGCTTTCTCAGCGACGTATTTTCCTAAGGGCGTAGGGGGCAATAGCCCGGGGCGGCCGGGTGGTTTTGGCGGGCACCTCTATCGTTTGCGGCGGCTGCCCTTCTATCGTATAAAAATATTTTGGTATGTATCGTTACATGTTTACACCAGTAAACACCCTGTACGTAGGTTCAATAAACTGCAACAAGAATTTTCACATACCACTGATTTATTAATCACTTAAATTACAATAATTAATTCTTAAAAATAACACAACTAAAAATAACTTTAATCTAACATAAATTCACTACTTTAAATCACAACTTATTACTGTTCTTTATGTCATCTGATCACTTGTTCGTCTAATATAAAACTCTGTATATCAGAACTGTACTGTACACTGAACTGAACTGCCTGCTCCAGTTCACTTCTTATATATAAGCGTGGAACACAGTCGAATATTTTATCTCCTTCTAGAACCCGTCGAATGTGCTGGAAATTTCTATAGTTTTCTATGTGTTAAATGGCGGTTCGTCAGTTGGCCCACAGATGGCGCTGCCATACCGACCGTCAACTAAACAGGTCTTTCTTCGCTCTATTCCTGGGATTAATAACACCTCTCTCCGTCAGAGGGCAGCACATAACCGTATAATAAAATCGGGTACGGTACTGGAGCGGCCGATCATATTCGCCCAGGGCGCAAAATTTAGGAATACGTCCCTGTGCTTTCTGACAGTAGTAGTAACGTTGTTCAACTTATCCAAGGTCTTAAAGATTACGAGTAAGGAACTCTTAAAGAAAAAGCTCTATAACATCTGTATCAATCAATCAACACAAAAAACAAAATGCATAAGAATGCGCTGCATAACCCAAACGACCCGAACCTAATGGCAGAATATAAAAGATATAAAAACAAACTCACACAACTAATAAAAATTGGACGAATAAAATACAATAAAATGGAAATAGACAAGAATATCAACTCTAGTAAAAATTTGTGGAATGCTGTTAATAAATTATGCAATAAAAATAATACATCTGAAAAGGCAATGAATAAAGTAAAAACTGAAAACGGCAATATAACAATAAATACAAAAGAAATTGCAAACACATTTGTAAATTATTATACAGAACTAGGCAAAAAGTATGCTAAAGGAATAAAAATACCCAAAAATTTTAAAGAAAACTATAACATAATAAATAATGCGATGTATTTATATTACACAGATCTGACGGAAGTAAAAAGCGTAGTAAATAGTTTAAAACCAAGAGAATCCCCTGGATTAGATAATATATGGACAGAAACGCTAAAAGAAATTGAAGATGAAATTGTAGATCCATTAGTATATTTAATAAACAGAAGTTTTACTATAGGTCAGTTCCCGAATATCTTAAAAATAGGTAATAAAACCTCTCCATAAAGGTGGAGATATAACTGAGCCAATTAATTATAGATCAATATCCGTGATTTCTAACATTGCCAAAATTTTTGGAAAAATCTTGAAGGACAGAATAACGACATTTTTTAAATAAATTTAACATTATATCTGAGAGACAGTTTGGTTTCCAGAAAAACAAATCCACCGAAGATGCTATAGCATCCCTAACACGGTATGTTTATGAGGCTCTAGATAAAAAACCACCATGCCTGTGTATATTTGTGGACCTTGCGGAAGCATTTGACACGGTATCACATAGCAACCTCTTAAAGAAATTTGAATATTGTGGCTTGAGATAAATGTATAAAATTTACTAAAAAGTTATTTGTCCGAAAGAATACAATATGTAACTACTAAACTATTAGTGAACCAAGAATTGTCAGCTACGGAGTTCCACAGGGAACAGTTTTAGGACCACTTCTGTTCGCTGTATACATAAACAACTTACTTTCGATGCGAGATATCACAGCTAAAATATTAAGTTTTGCTGACGATACAGCAATACTTCTTAAAGCCAATTCATGGAAAAATCTGAAAAAAATTGCAGAAAAAGAATTTAAAGATATTAAAAAATGGTTCGATTACAATTTACTCACTGTTAACTTTAAAAAAAACTAGTTACTTACCATTTACCTCATATGCTAATAATCTATCTAACTTTGGACCACTAAATATTGAAAAATCTTTTAAATATTCCAGAAGCAGATTCAGTGAAATATTTAAGTATCATCATTGACAAACACTTTAGGTGGGACGTGCAAGCAAAACATGTTGCACAAAAAAATTCGAGGCCTGCTATATCGATTTAAATACCTAAAACCTTATCTAGATATAAATTAAAATAATCTACAAAAATGGATACTGAGAATAATTTATGGTAAAAGCCGTAATAACCCCTCAGATGATTTATACAAATTAAGTGAAATATTCGATTTGAGGCAATTATTTTCTTTAAAAATTTTATTGTACAGTTTTTTTTTTATACATTTATTTAACGTCGGCCTATTTCTGCTACTAAGGCCTAACACCGACGCCTGTAGACGAGCTACCCCCAACCAGGAATTTTGCCGAACCTCTTCCCTTAAGAAGAGTAGGGATCTTTTACTTGCCTAACATTTAATAGACAAGGGACCGACGGCTTTACATCCCCTCCGAAGGATGGTATATCTCCTATACAACCCTCGCCTAAGGTTGTATAGCTTCCGCGCATACACTGATATACAAGCCGCTGGAAGATGGGTGAGGCGAGGACGTGGTCTTCGTTGGAACGGTCACCAATCCAACTACTAACCACGCCTAACGTTGCTTTACATCGCATATCGAAGTATGTACATAGTAAAGACGCACCCACGCTCGCCCCCTTGTACAGTTTTAAAAACAAAAAATTGTACAAACCTATTCAACACCAATATACAACAAGAAATAAAGAAAACAGTTATCAAAATTCGAAAGCAACAAAAACTATTGGACAAAAATGCTATTCTTATTTAGGATCAAGACTATACATCAGATTACCTAAACAAACAAAAAATGCAAATAAATTGCACATATTTAAGAAAAATGTTGAAAACTGATTAAAAGAAAATCCTAAATCCCTAGTACACAACATTATTAACCAAAATGTAATGTAAAAAAAACAACAAATTGGTTATTGGATTAGATATTTACATGTAATATTTAAATAAAATATTATTATTCACCGATTTTGACAGAAAACCCTGACTAAGTAAAAATTTACCAAATAGCGACATTTATAAACCAAAACTGACAAATGTATTTAACCCATCACGAACAAGTAGTGTTTAACTACTTATGTGATTATTGCACTGTTTATTTACAAAATAACGATATGGAATTAAACCATTCAATAATAACGATGTAATATGTAATTATTGTTATTTTATTGGAAATAATCATATATTATTATTATTATTATTATCGGAGGCAATATTGTCTACATACAAATAAAAAGAACGATTATAGTTAATCTTGATGGGATTTAATCGGAGTTACATTAGCTGCCGAATGGGGTTCCTCAAAGCTCTGTTCTAAGGCCGTTATTATTCATACTTTAAATTAATTCCGCATCAAAGCATATAAGCAATGGATATTTGATCATGTTTGCTAATGGCTTAACAACAAAAATACCATCTATTATCGAAAAGGATGAAAAATTAAATACAGGGGATGAACATAAGCTCGAATCGTTTTGAACCATTCGTAAATTTGGAAGAAAATTTTACATAATACGAATCTAATTTTAGAAGTATGCCCAAGTAACAATGTTTTAGGTAAAATTATTCAGAACTAGTAGGGCGTATACGTACAGCTGCTGCCATTATTTCATCTAGCTGTCAAAGGCGTATAGAATCATATAGAGAATGTTCAGAGTTGAACAAAAAAATTCAATTTGCGTATGAAGAAATCGTTGTTAAAAACAATTTTCTAACACTGAACTGTTTGATGGAGTGTGCTATGAATTTATGAATTATATCATAAGAAAAAATAAAAAGTATGGTTTACTAATACTCTTCAGATCTACAAGAAGAGATCTAGATGATTTATTAAAATTTTAAAGATTTAATAGTGGTTTTATGAAAAGGCTGCAATGAATTCAGTCAAGTCAGGAGTTTTAATAAACACGCTATTATTTTTATTATTACATGGCGTCGTTCTTTTAAACGCGCTTGTATGTTATGGAATAAAATATGTTCATAATAATGTTCAACTAGACACGGTATAATAATATAAATCAAATTATATACGTAGGTAATTATAAATATAATTCGATATCGCGTCATACGGTTTTAAATAATATAATTACATGTGAGACAGGCATATGTCTCTGATCGTTATTCGATGTCCGTAGACTATCGCGACTTGCACTCATTAATGATACACTATTAATTCGAAAGGATGTTCATTTTGTATTCCCTATAATATGTTTCCGAGTAACTCATAATTTATTCATATAATCGAATTAAAAATTATATATAATGATGATGATATTTCGATTTCATTGCGACCTGATGACATTGTTTGATTATTAAATATTAAGAGTTGTGACCTGCTTTATTCGAATATTAGATTATTCATTTTTCGAGGTGTTTCTTTTTAAACGATTTAACATCTGATTGATTGGAATCGTGGGCCCTCTTCCAAGTCTTCAAAGAAACCCACTTGGCACTTTTTTCTCGAAAACTTCTAGCAGAAACAACAAAGAAATATGCATTTTTTAAATACGTATAACAGTTACCTCTATGTACAACTGTAACTATGTAATAACTGTATATTTCGAACAAAACGCTAATGCTTCGATTGCAACAAACAGCAGCCGAAAGACTGATCCTACTTAAGGGAGCTTTCGTGCCAGTCGTCCACACCACTTGCAGACTGCAGTTTCGAGCTGTTGGCCCTGGTCAGTGCAAGGTAGGCGGAGGAGGACTATTTGGTACATCTCGGTATCGTTAGGATAGCGACATGCAAAATAATCAGCAGGCGCCATCTAGCGGTCCAGTGTATATTGCAATCGAAAAATAAATAGTCTGACCGGGCTTAGTATAGTTCAAATGTGCTTTTAGGGGGCATAATATTAAAACATAATATTTTTAGTCGCATACTCCTCTATACAGTCTGACTTTATAGAGGAGTATGCGACTGGTGGAATGGAACCCCCCCATTTATATTTATTTTATCAAGTTCTACAGCTAAAAATAAGGACAGTTTACATTTACTTCTCTATACCTAACTACAACCGTTTTCAAGATGTTTACGAAAGTTCAGAGAATCCTATTATCTTGTAAGACTTGGGCTGGGCTGGGCGATGGCTTATCAGGATATCTCAAAACAAACATATCACACGTTCTTTTTAATAATTTGTCACATTCTGCACAAATAATTAATAAATTTAAATAATCTTCATTGGAATAACCCAGACGAGCCATAATGCAATTCAATTTATAAGGAACAATTACTAGTACACTATAAAATATTAAACAACTATTTTGATAGCTCTGCTATTACTTCCGACAATCATTGTTTGCATGGTCGACTTAGAGTTAGATAAAGAATTCCCCAAATAGAAGTAAATCGATTTTGGGTAGGGTTTTTTAAAAGTCATTTATATAAATCAGAAATAGAGAAGGCCCTAAGACCGATCCCTGAGGTACCCCACTCTTGAAAAACTGAGATGTGGAGTTGACATTATGCAATCTTGTGTACTGCTGTCTGTGTGTTAAAAATAATTATACTAAATTGCAACTTTTAAAATCAATTTTAATTTATTCGGCAAGGAAAATTGAGCAAATATTACAGATTAAACTATTTCACTTCGAATGGAATTAGTTAACAGGATGTACAAAACAGACCAATTTATTCAAAAACCATAAAAGATTAATGAAAAGATTGAGTCGATTTGATCATGTTGCTAATTTTAAATTAAGTCTAATCTTATTAACTGTGGGCGATTAAATGTGTACAATAATTAACAATTCATTTAAAAATAAATATACAAACATACGAGATAATCCATTTTCCTTTTTTAAATTGCTGTCGTAAATCGCATCGACAGGCGTCGATAACGAATATGCTTCTGCTATATTCGCTATCTCTGATACAATATACGTGGATCTTATTGAGAGTCATGTCATGCTGAGGATCAAAGTTAATATGCACATATTTATAGCCGATAATGTAGACGATGGAATGATAAAAGGATCAAAATGATTACATGTTCAATGCTGCTGACATTCTCAGAAATATGATATAGATATTTAAATTATAAATATATGAATTATATCACGGTAACCCGAATTATTTTTTAATTAAAATAGTGTTCAATATATTCAACTATTAACATTTCATTCAGTAGTTTCTTGTTTGCATTTCTGATCTGGACACGAAATATATTGACTACTCTATGTTTTATTAGAGAAAATGTCGCAAAGTAACCAACGTGCCCATTCAGTCACATCAGAGCGATTTTTTTTAACTCAAGAAAAACAAAGATCTAATCATTTTGAAATATGTTATGATGATTTTGTGCATCAAATAAAAAAGTAATTTAGCCCAATCTGTACATGGTGTTCTGTAAAATAACTTTTAACGTTAGTGCATTATAATTGAACTTCTTTTCTTTGGAATTAATAATTAGAAATTTCGTTTGTCGATGGCCCGGATTAACATTTTGCTGAAATCATTTTCAAGAATTGGTATTTGAAGAGAATATGAATTAACGGTTGGTTGGTTTTCCTAATTTTCGACTAAATACAAATAGATCTCATTATGTAGTAAATTGCATCTGAGTGTGTTTGGAACGTATTGTGAGGAAGTTTTGAATAAATATGGGAGCAAGGCGCATTTATCACAACCCGATGCCAGTAGGGCCATTGAAATATTGTGTCAAATTAATATTGCTACAGAACTAGGCGTTAACCGAAGCATCAGAAATTCGTGGAATGATAATCTACCACCGCGTTGTTCTGACATGAATTCCATTGAAAATGTATGGAATTCAATAGCTTCAACCGGTTCCAGAGGTGTCAGGCATCCTTCTTATTCTATGGACCCCAGTCCTACAAAATGTGATCGACAACATCATCAGAAGCATCTCCAGCCGCATACTTGAGATAATTAAAATGAGGGATCAAAATACGAAGTATTGACAGCGCCGGATTGGAGAGATATTCCGGCTGGACTCCTGGTCCGACCGGGTTAAACCAAACCGACCCTATATACTAACTTTTTTATTTAAGAAATAATTACCAAACATAGTTATTCTGATAACTTTATTTACAAGATTAATATTTTTTTAAATAACTCCTTTTTGCTACATTATCAATGATTTGATCACTGGTTAGACTCATTAGGATGTTTGTCAACTGACATTTGTACTAAGGCATCCAAGTGATCTTATGAAAGGCAATTTCTAAGCTTATTTTGCACAAATTTGAATTTTGAAAAGGTTCTTTCACAAGGCACCTGGGTGCAGGATAAAGTCAATACATATTTGTATGCAAGAAACAAATTTTTATAAGCTACTGTATGCATTTTGTATTGTAGCAGTACCTTAAAACAACAAACAATACATTTTTTACATATTTTACAAGATAAAGACGCCTCTTCTTTTGCAGTTTCAGCATCTTCATTCTCAGTAAGTCCTTCATTGGAAAATACAATATAAGTAGTATTGTTTGCGCGCGCCAATATCCATTGGCTGGATGTCGGTCTCGATAACTAGGGCCGAGTAGGACTACTACTCTTTGCTCCTAGATTATCTCTGTAGACCTGGACCGGCCTTCGTGATAGGTGGGCCTGCTTACTTCTACCAGACCCAGCTCGCAAATGCGAGATGTGTCGTGGTATTTTCTGCGGACCTCCCCTGGTCCTGGCTGTTGAACCTCGCTGGCTGAGGTCTCTTCTGGCACTCTTCTTGTCTTAATATTTTCTTTCTTCGCCAGCTTGTCACCCCCGGGGGTAGTCATCGGTCGAGTTGAGTTTTGGCTGGGACTGACTGCCGGTACGTAGGACATCAATTGATATCCTACCCCGGATCATCGGAAAGGTAAGGATGAGAGCTGTGTAGCTCGGGAGTGTGGAGACACTAAGTGCTTATTTTAGCACTTTCGGACTCCACGGAGCAGGTGGGACAACGGGCGTTGGACGGTATGTTGTCCGACGCCCGCAAGGAGGTTGGGTTAGGGTAGAAAAAAAAAACGGCGTCATGAATAGTTTTAATTGTATCCCATTTTCGATAGTCTTTGAACTCTGTTTGTATGGCTTCTGTGGTTATACTTTCATCAATATTATCGTCTCCAAAGCGATTGGACATCTGGTTAGCAACATTTTTAAATACATCTTTAGGTAAATCTTTTATATTTTTAAAGAAACTGGTATCCAATCATGCAAGATCCTTAAATAACCCTTCTGTTTCTCAAATCGATATTCCAAACTTTTTATGACCATATCGTAAATTACATTGTAAACGCTCACTTGGAACCTATATTTTGGATCAGTAAAAGGAACATCAGCGGTAGTTTCACCTGGCATTTTTTTCTTGAAATTCTAAAAGAGGAAAACTTTGTAATTCATTTTCATTAATTCATTTTCCGTATCATCTTCGACCTCTCTGTTGCTGTTTGACACGCCGCTTCGATCATTATCATCAGTGTTAATAAGTTTGTGCATACGAATATTAGCCTAACTAATAAAATCTTTGGTAGATTCAAGTAAAGATTCGCAATATCTTGATTCAGCTCTTAAGGTGTCTATAGTTTATTCAACATTTATTATTTGGAAAAAATAACGCCATTTCGTGTAAACCGGAAGTGATATTTAAAATTTTACATGCATGTTTTTTCCCTTTTATAGGCAATTAAAATTATGCAAACGTCGGCCATTCTGAATTATTTTTAAAAATCGGCTTTTCAGCCATAACTTTTATTATTGTCTATTTTTAAACGGCATCGGATTCCACAGAAAAACTAAGTCAGGCTGGACTTTCAACCAAAAATTTATCTAAAAAATTACAGAGAATATCAAGTGTAACACATAAGCCGGGATACACTGTATATTCGTTTACTGCCTGGCGCGTATTGTCAGCAAAATACAATGTTCCAGTTTTATTCCTAGATTTTTATATCTATCTCTTCAGTTTACTAGGTAGGTGCTATAGAAGCTTTAGCTTACCAAGCAAGTTAATAACCCTCCTTTCTTTGTAAAAATCAAAAAGCCCTTTTTACAACTTATTTTTAATTAAACTGGCCTCATTTATGTAAGCCGAAGATCTATTATCCGTACTATCAATTAAAAATTGTGAATACTTACCAACTACACTTTTGAGAAAAACTCTCAATAAGACTATAAAAACTAAAAAGTAATTGGAGTTTTGTTTACATTTATACCATTATAAGATTTCGTCCCCTGGGACGAAATGGAGGTGTTATAAAAATTATCATTCTTTTTTAAGCACATGATTGCTGAAATCATCGGTGTCCTACATCTGGAATTTAAAATATCCTTGTATGCATCAATACATCAGACAATACTGAACGAAGAACTCTCACAGTGCACTTATAAAGCCACAGAATTTAATGAGACACTATTGTGAAGTTTATGGCATTACAATGCACTCCACAAATATTCAGGCTATAAACCATTCGATTCCGTAATTAGGGACAATAAATATAAGACTAATTGTAAGTTCCAATATTTTTTATATGTTGGGTTCATAAGGATGACATCCAAAGCACTTGAACACAAGGCTGATGCGGTTGGGTAGGTTTTTGAAACGATAATTAGTTCTGTCCAGATAAAATTCAATTAATAGGTACAATATCATCTCAGAAAGTGAATAACATAGCATGAAAATATTTTTTTTGCTATTCTACATCTTTTTAACTTCGACCGGCGCCGGCGGCCAAATCCGGGCCTGAGCATTGACGATAGATTTCGGACATTGTTGGTTCCCACGGTTAAACACTTCTTTGATTTGATCTGATTTACCACCATACCGGATAGGCTGCGTCATCAGGATAAAATAATAATAATAATAAAAAAAAAGACTAATCTATTCTCGACATTTTGCCGGATGCGCCGGGGTTATTAATATCGGACCTCTGGGAGGGTTGACCGTTTAATTGTCCATTATTCATGGGAGCAACAATGAAAAATTAAACTACAACACAAAAACAAAAAAGAGGAGATTGGCGACAAAAAAAATATAGTTTAAAAAAACTAAAGAAACACGCTTTAATAGCAAAGCGAACTAAAAAGTAAAAAATAATGTTAAAAAAATATTTTATTGTAAGTAAAAAAGCGTGGGGTGCAATAAAAATATAGTAAAAAACACCCCACACTTTTAACATTATTTTTTACTTTTTAGTTCGGTTTGCTACTAAAGCGTGTTTTTTTTTAGTTTTTTAAACTATAATTTTTTAATTGCCTTATTGAGATTAACGTCCTGGCGGGGTTTTAACATTAGTTGTTACATTATTCAACCAGGACACATACACACAGACAATTACACAACGACCTTTCCCTACGACAATGCATACCATCTGCCGCAGCTGAGACTCGAACTCAGGAATGGTACAGCGACTAGCCGTGTTACCTCTCACACAATCACGTCTAAACTACTGCTACCAACTCCCTCTTCGCGGCTAAACACTTCTCAACTAAATCATGCAAGAAAGGTCAATAAAGAAGTTGTTTAATCCAGCTTCTTCATGAAAATATATAATTTCCTTAACTTTTTGTTTGGTCGATAGCCGAGTGGGTTAAGGCGCGAGGTGACAATCGCGATTAATCACACGGACCTCGCACCACCGGGTTCGAATCCTGTCTCCGGTACTGGCACTGTCGGAGGAAATTGTTGTATGTCCGCGTTTTTTCAATGTGTAACCCCCTTCCGCACAAGCCCTGGCTTCTGGAATTGGGGGTTGTCTAATTTCTGTGGTGTTTATTTATTTTGTGCATAGTGTAACAATTACACTAGAATAATCATCGCCCTAGAGGTAGGTCTAGATTGTTTGGCTAAAGCTCAAGCATAACCTTTATTTAATTGTGGCAGAATAGAACTTCTAACGGCAGCCAATTCTTCAGCAAAAATAATATTAGGTTCTATAAATTTCCTAAGAATAGAATTATTATTGTCGTAAGAACTTAAAAATACGGTCGGTAATTAAAATCCTAAACAACTGCAAGATATACTTCCGAATAAAAGCTCATATTCTATAAATATCGCAGTCTATTTTCGGCAGAAATAAAGAGCCTAATAAAGATTTTGTTTATTTCAGACATAAATATATCACATTTAAACTAATGACTGCATGGTTTTTGCTTGTTTCTAAACTTTCCAAATAATATTTCTAATATTGAACTACACGATAATAATGACGGAAGAGCCAAGACTAGCAATGTTTATTGATATTTAATAAGATTAATAGTCCCGTTATAGATGCACGCATTATGTTTCAAAAATAGAACAAGGTAGGGTCTTTAATTGTCTATTATCCAATTATTAGCACTCGTATAATATGTGGATATATTAAACATTTTAAACTGAAATGAAAATAATAAACCATGCATTGCTCACGTAATTGACAGAGAATGGTGCATCGAAAATTATATTTCAAATAAGAGGCAAATAAAAATCTGCCTTTTATTTGTGAATTTGCTGACACAGTTAACAAAATGGTTTGCCGCCATTATCTAAGTATTAAAAGAAAATATACATGCCTAATATAGTTTCATATTTATATTAAGACAAGAAATATACAGGGTGTACGTAAATTATGAAATAATTCACTATCTGTAAATATAAACATATTTGCAAGAAACCCTGGGATTTCTATTTATCAATTGTTTCGATATTAGTTATGACATCATCATTCTATGGGATATGATACCATATATTTTGATTAAACGGGATATCCTGTATATTGTTTCACTCTCCATGAAGAGCCGGGCGATTTTAAGGATCTGTTACACTTAAGATCTAAAGATAATTTGGAAGCTATCCTATACACGCTTGAAAATCGCATTTTTTACATTCTGTAGCAGCTCTGTTCATTATCTCGGAATATAAAAATATTTCGAAAAAAATCCTGGATAAAGCTAAATATTTGAGTTTAAATGAAAGGTGGACAGATGATGCCAATTATTTTAATATACAGGGTGTAATTAGTGTCCTGATATTAAAGAAAAATCGTAATAGTGAACGACCAGAGAAACAAAGGAACGTTATATAACATGCGGTATAAATTCATAGTTTTCGAGAAAAAAAAAAATTCACACCTTGCACCTTGAAAGTATCTTAGATCTTAGGGTGCTTGGTTCGCTTCACTGCTTAAGTATGACCAATGACCAGCGAAGCGAAGCGGCGCCTAGGTATGTAACGAGGAGTGTAAAACAACAAATTCAGTTCAAATGTGCTTTTAGAGGGCGGAATATTAAACATAATATTTTTAGTCGCAAACTCCTCTATAAATCCTTATTTTACTATAAGGAAAGTAACCAGACTGCAACCAAAGTTACAAATCTGGCGCGTTAAGTGTAATAATTGCATATTACCATCAAAACGCTAATGCTTCGATTGCAACAAACACCAGCCGAAAGACTGATCCTACTTAAAGGAGCTCCCTTGCCAATCTGAGCTAACGAACTCGAAACTAGTCTACGGCTGGTGATACACAACAGTCCTGCACTGTAGTCCTTTTTTTAGGATTAATCTGTCTGCTGGGGGCTTCTTGCAAGCAGAATTTTGTTTGCGTTTTTCTTTTCACTTTTGGGGATGTTGAGTATGTACTTCATGAAACATTCGGGAATTAGACCAATAACGACAATTGTAGAGATTAAGGTGGGCGGTGCTGTGGATGTAGTAGAAATTGTCAAATTACTAAATCATCTTTTTAAATATGGCATCGCCACCCTTAACTGTATCGTTTTTTAAAAAGAGCAGACGTTAAAAATAGTGAATTTTCAGTCGCTCGTTCACTTACTACCTCGCAGAACTGTAAACTACGATCACCATCATCTTCATTCAATTCTTGTGTCAAACTAATTTAATTAGGCTGAACTTTGTGCGTTTTCAAAATACGTTGATTACTACTTCGTGATATACCGGATACAGTTGCTAACTTTCTTCTACTCAACGTAATATGTTATTACCAGTTCGCGCCTAACATATCAAGGGAAAGAATGCAATGCGAATAAGGAAAGTAAGCACACTAGCTAAGCTTGCTTGAGCATAGTTCTGGTACCCGTCTGCCCCTGGGTGAAGTTGTTCCTCCTCTGGCAAACTTATATGCAAATGCACTATTTCTGACTCTACCGAGTGAAACTGTTTGGTTTCAACAAGGCAGGACAACACTCCATTATGCGGTAATTTTAAGAAAGTACTTAATTAAAATATTTCCCAGTGGATGGATTGGACAAAGAGGAGGTATTGAGTTGCCAGCTAGATCACCAGACCTTACGCCGATAGATTCTTCTATGGGAATATCTCAAGACTTGTAGCAAAGCAAAGCTAACTAACATCGATGATTTCAAAGAAATATTACTAACAGAGATAAAGAATATTTCACTTCAGGTTTTAGAGAAAGTGAGGCAGCAGTAAAAAAGAACAAATGATAGAGGTTATCCGTATTCTAGGAGTACCTGCGAAATACATAGGGCTAATAAAGACAACATTAGGTGGATCCAAGGCAGCTGTTAGATTAAATGGAGAATTATTACCAACTTTCGACATTGATATAGGAGTAAGACAAGGCGACGGACTAACGAGCATGTTATTCAACTTGGTCCTGGAAGCTATCATGAAAACTACCAATTAAAAAGGTCATATAGGAACCAAATCATCTCAAATATACATCTATGTTGATGATGTAGCTATTATCAGCAGAAATAAAATCCATCTAAAGGAAACGGTGGTTCAGATTGATCGGAAGGCAGAAAAAAGGGGTCTTACAATTAACGAAAATAAAACAAAATACATGGAAGTCAAAAGAACACCAGCCAACAACAATGACAATATCCAAATAGAAAATTACAACTTTGAACTCGTGAAATCCTTCACATATCCATAAGTAGCGAAATTAAATCACGTATAGTCAGTGGAAACCGATGTTATTACGCCCACAAAAAGCTGATGACTAGTAAATTATTATACAAAAACACCAAAAATATACCTTAACCTTAATTAGATCTGTAATAACATACGGATGTGAAGCCTGGACCATGACAAAGAGATATGAGGAAATGCTGCGAATGTTCGAAAGAAAGATCCTATTAAAAATACATGGGCCAATCTAACAAGCTGATGGAGCATAGAGAATTCGCAGAAACGATGAACTGAAGTAGCTGAATGAACACACCAACACAATTAAATACATACAAAGTCAAAGATTCACATGGTTAGGATATGTAAACAGAATGGATGATTCGAGAACAACAAAGAAAATTTACGAATGGAAACCTGTTGGAGGATGAAAAAGAGGAGACCCAGGAAGAGATGGTTTATTAGTGGGTGGAGAAGAAAACTGAAGAAAGAACATAATGGAAGAAAATAGCCACAGAGACAAAGACCCACCCAGTGTTGTACTGCCAAAAGAAGAAGAAGCAGCAGCAGTTTTACCGCAGACTAGGTTATTGTCATGAAGTAAATGGTGAACACTTTGAACATAGAATCAAGGAGAATTTAAAAATATCAAAACCTACATGGTGTTTCATAAAAAAAATCACCTCTCTTGTACTGCGCTTACATGAATCTCTAAAATATCGCCAAAAATAATGTTATTGCACAAGTAGTTTCCTCACTGTATAAGGTAGTAGCTTTCAGATAGTCGCACGGTATGAATTAATTTGTTGGTTTAACTTCTATCTTCAATAAGATATAAAATAAATAACAATTTTAGTCATTGATCGAATAAATATATTTAACTCCAATTTTTTTGTTAGGCGTTTACAAGGAAAATAATTAATACATATCCACGAAATGTAATTACTCAGACGACAATAAGTAAGTGTTAAATACTTCAAATACTCGATAAGTGGGTACACACTCATATATAAATTTAGTTGACATAGTACAATCTCTTGTCTATTATTAGACGTACTACTTCTGACCCCGCCTAAAGATAGCCTATAGAGGTAGAATTTTCCGTTAGCAAAGGTGTGTTCCCTCCTGTTTCATATTGACAAAAACGGGGACATTTTCTGAGAAGTCATAAATTTCAGGATAACCTACTCATCTAATTCAATTCGTTCAGCTGTATAAATCGCCCTGTTTTGTCAACTGTGTTCTGTTTTAATTTCGATATGTTCACTGTTCCTCCAAATACGACGTAGTCTAGAAATCCTTTAATATTAATTAATGTAAAAAATACTGGGCGGCCAGTCCTACAACCCACTTGCTAGGGAAAACAGTTAAATAATTTCATAACAATACTATGTACAATTATATAGGGTATTCCAAAAGAAACCCTTAAGTTATACGGTAGATTAGGAAGATTGAGAGATCATTATTAAAAACATTGTTTTCCTGAGGAGGCCCCTAACCGGGCTCTAGTGCACCTTAAAATCTGGGTGGTTTATTGTGCTAAGTCATATGCTACTTAGAGCAAACCTATATCCTGATATATACAGAGTATTTTTTATACAGGACTACGCGCTAAAGCTCAGGGGAAAATCTTTTTTGTACTACGTCAACCAATAAATTATTGGATAACTTATTCGCTTTAACAATCTGTCCATTGCAGTTTTACATACAATCAATTGTTTCCGAATAAAATTCAAAAAAAACTCAGACAAAACTAAGAGGACGTTTGCCAGTGTACTTGATTTCATCAATTATTTTTAAATGCCATTGGTTCTGCTTTTCAGGATCTATTTATCTGAAATGTTATAGAAGTCTGCAACTGTTCATTGCTATAGAAAATATAACCAGCATTTTGACTTCTGGATACGACAGTGTGTCCTATCATCCTACTGGCTGAGAATGTACTGTTTCGCGTATGGGTGCGATTTGCGTATTATTATTTAAAATTACATTACAACCCCATCTGCGTTCAAACCAGAGCATGCTGCTGATTTTGCGATTTTGGATTTTTTGGTCAGGGTTTATGCTATCACCCTGTATGTAGACTTTCCATATTTCATTAGTTAGAAAATGAGAAGACTGATTTAAAAGAAAATTAAAAGTTTCGTTCAAGCATTAATTCACAACAAATTTAAATGTTTACGAGAAAATTATTTAAATATGCATCAGGTTTCAGGTTAACTAAAGATCTGCAAAAATTCGCGTAAGGCAAAAATTTTTAGATTTAATTCATACATTATTTAGAAGAAATACCGGAAAATACATTGATAAAAGTCAATTTAGTCACTGATATTATTTAAGAAGTTTGACTTGCATGTTGGGAGATGTTTTCACTCCAGCAACTAGACGACAACTGATCCAAATGGAATTTTCGCTTCTACTTATATCCAGTTGTTTACAGTTTATGTGTTTTTCTGACATCACTTGGAAAACGTCATGTTGGCTCCGAGGGTCTTTCGGCTTAACATCATGTGATACATGCGTGACCTTGCAAGGCCTTTTGGAAATATGCAATTTTTGACAACGAAATCATGACAGGACCCCACACACTCACCCCTGTAAAATGGCTTTCGGTCAAATTGCTTCAAATGCTAGTATGTTGTATATTTCGAGGTCTTGATCAGAAGTCTACAGGGACACGGCACTCCAAATGCCTTACTTTTAGCTGTAGAGCTTTGAGATCGTTTAAAATTGCGTTTTCAGCAGTATCAATGAGACATATGTTGAAAATTTTATATAGGGCTATTATAAGGACCATTTTGTGTGTGTACGTGTTGTCGCGCATGCGTGTTTATTAACCTTCAATTATTCGTGGATTGTTGAGATCTATCTTCGTTGGTCGGTATGCTGCATCCATAATAGTATTCAATTAAAAAGATAGATCTTTTATGTTTTATACTTTTCAGTAATACCGCTGAAAACACATGTTCCCAATTGTTTTGCCTTTTTACAATATAAAGCAAATTGTTACTCTGTAGTTAAGTGCTATTATTTTATGTTGTAACACATGATTAAAAGCGCAATTCACTAATGGAACAATTTCAAAATAATTCGTCCCTCTATCCAGATATTCTTTTTTTATCATAGTTTGATTTTCTTTATCATCTGTCATTATTGACGGATTTATTATAGTTGACTGCGTCCTTGTTTTGTTTGCAATCTTGCTTTACCTCCACGACAGTTAAGTCACCTCGACGGCATCGCCAATATAAATAAAAGGGAAATCACCATGGCAAGACGGAATGTAATAGATTTGCCGCCGCTCGAGACGGATGATTTATCGAGATTGTGCATTAATTGTAATCGATCAATAATCGAAGAGATCAGAGCTATTGAATTTGATCCTGCCTGTATGCGTTTGAATGTACTGACACAAACGTCTAGCCATACATGCTTTATTTGTGGTGCTATTGCTGATCTGCGGGGACTGACTTTAGAAGCAAGAGTAAGAATCTTTGTCGTTCGGAATATCTACATTCCCAAGGGAGTGAGATCTTGTCAGCAGCATTTAGATGATGAAGCCTGTGTAACTATTGCTTTACTACCAGGTTTGAGGTTTGTAAATAGACCTTATGTCATTAAAAGCGCGGAATTACAATCCCTTTTGCAAGGTTTCCGTCAAGCATCAACTAAAATCCCTGGTTTCTCGGATGAAAGTAACTTGAATGATGCTGATTTCAACTGCTTAACATCGCTGACAAAGGATCAGTTCCATTTACTGTTAACGTACTGTGATCCAATCCCAGAAAATGGTAAAATGAGACATGTTTATAAAAAAGATCTTCTAATATTTCTATGTAAAATGCGCCAAGGAATATCAGATGAATTCTTCAAAGTTATATTCTGCTATTCGTCCCGGCAAGCGATCAGCTTGGCAAATGCCAACGTACGAAAGTCGTTGATGCAGAGATTTGCCACTGAAAATGTAGGATATCAGGCTACAACTAGGGAAGACTATATTGCCAGACATGTTACTCTTTTTGCGAATGAATGATATAATCCCAATCCTGAAGTTCCAAAAGCGATTTCTTGCGTGGATGGTATATTAACAAGAGTTCAAACTTTCGCAAGTTACGACAATTTTTGTCCATGCATAAAGGTCTTCACTTGGTAAAGCCAGCGCTAATAGTTGCTCCAGATGGATATATTCCTGCTGTTCACGGACCTTACTTTTCTGACAGCAGGAATAATGATGCTGAAATGTTGATTAATGAATTCGAAAACGATGTGAATGGTATTCGAGCATTGTTTCAAGAAGGAGACATTCTTATAGTCGATCGGGGTTATCACAATGCAGGAGATTACTTCGAGGCATTGGACATTTCTTATAGAATGCCGCACGTACTCCTCCGAGGACGAACTCAGTCCACTACTGAAGAAACAAATGAGACTCGTTTGATCACGAAAACAAGGTGGGTAGTCGAATTCAGGAACGGTCATGTAAAGAGCGTGTTCAAGTTTTTTGATAATGTTATTGAAATGCCACATGTCGAAAGTCTCAAAGATTCTCACCATATAGCGGCAACATTATTAAACAGGCTTCATCCCCCTATCCATATGACAGGTGCCGATGTGCACATGGCGAGGAGAATGCTGGATAAATCCCGTGAACCGAACGTTATTCAAGTGAGGGTCGAAATCGACAACCTTCAGAGAAGACGAGATGAATGGGGCTAGACTAGAAGATATTAATATTGCTTTTCCCCGACTCCTTGAATTATTTGAGAAATCTCACATTCGGTATATATCAAATATCTTTGACACCATCGTATGTTCAAGAGAAGTTGCAACGAGAGGAAAATGAAGAATTCAAGATCGATGAATTAACGAATGAAAGGGGATTTTTGCGAATCTAGATTCAGGAACAGGTCCAAGTACGAGATATACATTTCATACAATGAAAATGTAGCAGAAGGTATCGATGAAAATCTCGATAATACCTTGGTTGGTGGATATTATTGACTGGAGTCAGGACTCTCGGCACATGCGCTCATGTTGCGAGTGTTCTGTGGTATCTTGGGTACGCTAGGTATGAGCAGAATGTTCATTATCCTTCAGTTTCTCTATTGAATACAATTATGGATGCAGCACACCGACCCTCACAGATAGATCTCAACAATCCACGAATAATTGAATGTTAATAAACACGCTTGCGCGACAACATGCACTCACCCACACACACAAACACATACACACAAAATAGTCCTTATAATAGTCCTATATATAGTTTTCAACATATTGTCTCATCGATACTGCTGAAAATGCCATTTTCAACGATCTCAAAGCTCTGCAGCTATAAGTAAGATATTTTGAACACCGTGTCCCTGGAGACTTTTGATCAGGACCTCGAAATATACAACATACTAAAATTTGAAGAAATTTGACAGAAAGCCATTTTACAGGGGAGAGTGTGCGGGATCCTTTCTGAATGGGAAAGTATGGAGAATTAAATATAGGATAACATAAAAGGTTTAACCATATTTTTGCTAGTATAATTCCATTTTCTTGCTTATAATTTAATAAAATTCAATATCCCAAAAATTAAGAGATCAGATAGGTCGCACGGAAAACGAATAGATAAAAAGAAACGTATGTCTTCGTAGCATCGAGCTTGGACAAAAAGAGTTACCACTTTCATTGAAAGGTGGGGACTCCTGGTAAATCCCGGGAAAAGGCAAGCCATTATTACGTTCAGAAGAAGAAACAGACTAACTCCTAAACAAAAGATTACAGTTAAAAATACCCCCATAGTGTGGGTAAAAGACATAACTTACCTAGTAGTGGAGTATGGTAAACTAAAAATAGCGGAGAATAATACAATTTTTCGTAGAGATTTCAAACTTTAGGCAGTTGTTAGGTATCTTAAAAATAAGATATTCCTAGAATATCTATCTTCTGCAAGTGTCAGAACGTTCTTTTAAACTCGAAAAAGTGGTAAATTAACTCTCTTTTGGGGAAATTCTCAGTTGTAAAGTTTTTTGGGCCCCTTAAACTGTAAATAAAGCACCGAAAATGTGGTCTTTTTATTGTCAAGGTTCAAGGAACCTCCACTTAAAGTTTCGTGATGTTACGTTCACACCCCCTCCTGTAATTCATATATACAGGGTGTCTCACCGGGAACTGAATAGATCGATATAGAGAAAAGTACGCATCTGAAAATTTAGATAATTGCTAATGTCGGTGTGGCCAATCCAACTAAAATAATTACAAGCAGCTGGCACTTCCGCTTATACCGGAAGTCGATACCAACTTGCTTATTTCAAATGGAACACTCTATATATTTTAGGGTTTTCAAAAAGAGCATAAAATTCTGAGTCGAAAATATGTAGCATATCCTATACCTAAACCTAACCTAGCCGTTTCAGAGATATTTGACATTTTATAAAAAATTTGACAGGTGCAACGGTTTGCAAGAACTGTTATAACTTTCTTCGTGTAAAAGATCCTCATTTGCTTCTTGTCACATAAAAAGAACACAAGGAGAACTACGTTCTACAACTGAAATGTATTCAATAACATCATACCGAGTGTTCCTTTTTTCGCGTTACATTTTGTCAAATTCAAACCGCGAAAACTTGTTTAGGTCAAATGGAACACTCTGTATTTTTTTACGTCAAGTTGTGTAAAATTGAATTCCCTTTTTCCTGATATTAGCATTGTGGGGGTTAAAGTTACAACTTTTTGAAATATTTGCGATTTTATTAGAAATTCATGAATTGTTGTAATCATTTCATCAAAATAGCCATGATTAGAAACAACCACTCATTATCTTATGCCAAAAAATGCCAGCACGTTTAAATTACACCCACGAAGACTATTTAAATTTGTTTATTATTTATGGAGAATGTGATAAAGTAATATACTCGATATCCAGAAAAACGGAAACCGTCCAAACACTGTAAAACGCATACTGGAAAATTTTAAAAATAATGGCTCTATCAAGGCAAAAATTCAAAGAAGAAAGCCTATTGTTGATGACGAAAACATTGAAATAGTCATTCTGGGATATTTTCATGCATTTCCAAGGATGTCATTAAGACAAGCTGCTCTGGAATCGGGACTATGCAAGAAACTTGGTAAGAAATTATTGAATTTATTTCAGTTGTAGAACGTAGTTCTCCTTGCGTTCGTTTTATGTGACAAGAAGCAAATGAGGATCTTTTACACGAAGAAAGTTATAACGGTTCTTGCAAACCGTTGCACCTGTCAAATTTTCTATAAAATGTCAAATATCTCTGAAACGGCTAGGTTTAGGTATAGGATATGCTACATATTTTCGGAATTTTGTGCTCTTTTCGAAAACCCTATATATAGGATGTTCCATTTGAAATAAGCAAGTTGGTATCGACTGCCGGTATATGCGGAAGTGCCAGCTGCTTGTAATTATTTTAGTTGGATTGGCCACAGCGACAGTAGTATTTATTTAAATTTTCAAAATTTTCTGATGCGTACTTTTCTCTATATCGATCTATTCAGTTCCCAGTGAGACACCTTGTATATATATGTACGTTTTTTTAACAAAAATTTATTTTGGGATAACTTGGGCAAATCTTGTCCGAATCAGATGAAATTTTTGGTCAAGGTGGCTCATAGTACCTACAAATAGCCTGCCACATTTCAAGTCAAAAGCTCCATTAGTTTGGTTACAATGCCATTTTTTCGAAAATTTTACGAAATTTTTAAAACGCTGTAATTTTTTGGCCGTTTATCGTACAATTTTCTCCCCGTCAAAATATAGGTTTTTTATGTACTTTTGGGTGATATGACTCAAAAAATCTTTAATATAAAAATTCGATATCACATCCTTAAAGTGAGCTTTACTGAGAACAGGCTCAAACGATGCCTAGGGTATGAACTATGATTGTATATTAAAATCTTTTTCGGAACGAATCCAACACTTCCCTTCTGTAGAGGTAGAAATAAAAAGTACTACTGTGAAATATGCTACGTATGCTGAAGGCAAAGGGTCTAATAAGTATGGTCCAGGTGCCGCGGGGCTTTTTTCGGTACTATATGTAACAATGAAGTAGTTTGTGATGCTTGTTTTGCTCGGGTAGCTGGTTTGGAGATTATTCCAGGGTTCAATGTTGATATTAATTAAAATCCAGATCCAAAATAAGACATTTATTTTCCTAATAATTATATGTACAGTGTGGCCATATCTTTTATGGCTTAGGTTGCGACAATCTTGTTATTACATAAGTACATCATAGTAATCGGAGAGAGAGAGAGAGAGAGTGTAACATATTTCCTCTATGTACGTCGTCGTAACCCCAATTCTCTAATCGAAGTTCCAGGACATAACAGACGCGTCTAAGAAATCTGTTTCAGGAGAGATCCAGTTCAACACACTCGAATCAATCTGACAGGAGGTCCAGTTCAACGCACTCGGATCCTTCCTAACAGATACTTGGCCAGCGGCTGCCACGACGCCGGAGAAACTTGAGCTTCCGGTTATCTCAGTTCAACACACTCGAGAAAGGTGAAAGTCAAGCTCTGAATTTACTGGTTTCTGGCTAGCTATTTTATACCCAAAAATCACGGTCACGTGGTTTTGCACCCGGCACGAAATGCACACGGCACGCAAGTTGCGGCCTGGTGAAGTTAGAATTAAAAGTTAACAAAAGAACTAATCAGGTATTGAACTAATCTAAAACTGAACTACTTGATCCATGCATGATTAAAATAAGTTAAACTGGAATGAAAGTATACAGTATTTCTGTAGTATTGTATACTTCATTACAAGTTTCAGTAGTCAAGTTCGACGACCACGGCAAGACCCGGAAGAAACTACTTCATTACACAACGGCCGTGAAAACATGCATTCTATTACATGTAACAAGGTTTGTATTGGTCGACATATATTTAATAGTCAATATAGTTTACTCTAAGATATAATTCAAATTTTTGAAATTCTTTGGTGTCCTGTTTTAAATCATGTTCTTAATATAAGTCGTAATTTTTTAATAAGAATATTTTTTGTTAAAAAGTTAAAATTTAGGTTCTTTGATACAGGTAACGCCATGCCGGACACCCTGTGTATCTGGGATACAAAGGAATTCATTAATTCCAGAATTTTATATTCCTAATAAAAATATTGTTAGTAAGTCAGTCAATTAAGTCAATATTTATCAGATTCTATGTAAAGACTAAACTTTCCAATACATCAACATTTACCCCAGAAATAATAAATGAGTTGGAAATTTATATTTTCATTTCATTAAAAATGTTAAGATATTCTTAAATTACATCCTTACTTACAACAGTAAGTTTTTAACCGACATTGTTCATTAATAATCAATGAATAAGCAAAATGTCAGGGGTGAAATAAGACATTTTTATTGCCGCAGAATGTAGCTTGAAGGAACTTGCAAATAGGTCAAATGAAAATCGCACTGAAAAGAATACTAATCTACCTTTGAGCAACACAAAGTGAATTTGAAATTGAGCGAGATTTAATTACTAAGATAACTCCTGATACCGAAGTTATCAGAGTTTAAATCGTATGGCATTACAATACTACACACAAATACCGGATAACTCAGAAAGTATTTACTCCCCCATTCTTTTCTACAGTTTTAAAAATTAAATTCTGAAATTTGAGAAATCAAATATAAGTATCAATGGCCACATTTTGACCATTCGGTGGTAAAAAAATCACTTCCGGTATGGCCGGAAATTGCCACAGCTTTCTTATTTTAAATAACACCCTGTATATTTAAGCTATAATTTCTCTTTCCAACGCTTTTCTCAGATTTAAAATCGGATGAAAAATAACCTTGGAAATGGCTTAATTAGCTATTTCTAGTTAGCTTTGGAATTCAGGAACAAGTTTAAAACATTCCTAAGTAGACTTTGATTTTGAATAAAAGGGTATTTCTCAATAAATTAAGTGTTAAATTGGCCTGTTTTGTTCATTTGATTGGATTTAGGAATGTTTTCCATTTCATGGAAATTCAATTTGTCATAACTCTAATTTTTCAAATACTACCCTGTATGTTTTATTTTTTTTATCAGATAGAGTGGTAAATTTGCTTAAATTAAAATAAATATTAAGCTTTTTGTAGAAGCGTTTCGAATTGTGTCCATATCTGGCAGTAAGCCTTGAAAAATAGATGAAAAACTGCACACAGCATCTGTCAATACGTTATTGTTGAGTGAAATGGAGGCGATGGTTGACCATTAAGTGATATTGTCAAAGCTGCCAAGCTTTTCGTTATCTGCTTCCCTTATTAAATTAATCGGAGTAATCGGAAGCAATACGTCTCAGTAAATAATTTTAAATCTGTTGAGTACATTGCAACCTTTGGTGTTCTACAAGGTTCAAATCTCGGACCCCTGCTATTCCTTATGTTTATTAATGATGTGGTTGACGCTGTGGATGAGTGCAAGATTCTATTGTTTGCTGATGATATCAAACTATTTAAGAAAGTATCATCTATTGATGATTGTGTAAAACTTCAGTTGAGCTTGGATAAGCTATATCAATGGTCCAATTACTCATTTAAATGAGCGTTTAACATGTGTGCCTGTGAAGACACATTCCACAACTCATGATTGCAAAATTTGAAATTACATGTCAGTGATCAGCTCGTTATAATTCTCAACTTTATTGTTTCTAAGAAAAAAACGAACCACTGCTTTAAAATTGCCTCAAGCTTTCTTTTCGCATTTCAATTTTTTTTTGTTTGAGGGGCCTTCTAAGATTCCAGCCTAACTTTTGCATCAGACAGTTTTGGAGAAAATTATCCAAATCTTTAAAAGCTTTTAGACTCATGATTAAGAGCCTTTACTCGCTGAGTAATCAGTATATTTTTGAGGCACAATCGCTTCCCATTTAACATCGCATATTTTTATATCGAACTCAGTCCCTTCAGGCCAATGTTTTGGCGGTAATGAACTGCACCAGCTCTACTACCCCACAAGTAAAGATAGCAGGGTGTTTTGTGAATCCACTTTGTATTCCACTTAAAAAACCCACCATCTTGAGGTCTCTATTCGACTATTAATTTCACGCGAAAGTAAAAATGGCCAAATCGCTATAACTTACTTCAAAACAAGAAAATATGGAGTAAAGCTCATATACAAGAAGAATCCTTTTTGGTAGACCAGTGTAATCACTGATATAAATAACTTTAATTTCAATGTATCAGGGGCAGAAAAATTATCAGTTGTTAACAGCCACAACTTTACTTAATCTGGGAAGGGAGACTCCATATTTCTTTATATGCTAAATAAACATAACTAGCTTGAAAATTGGAAGGTATATCATGCTTCTTAAAACTTTCAAAGGCTTTACCTCTTTTAAAAATGGAGACAGCAAACAGTTTTCTATAGTTATCATCCTTTATTACTTGTGAAATCATTGGATTCAGAAAATTATGCAAAATTCAAAAATGCAATGATATACAGGGTGTTCCATTTGAAAATCAAAAGTTAGTGAAAAAAAGTACTATGTCAAACAGTGAAATAATAATGTTTCCAATATCTAATTCATAATATTTTCTCTATTCGTAATTATAAAATAAAATTAATAAAATGGATTAACTCACCTGCCTATTGAGTATCTATAAAAAAAAGTGCAAATATAATGTTGTGGTTAAGTGTAATAAGAAAAGTTAACGTTGACAGTTTGAAAATTGGAAGGCAAAGTAAGAACTGGATTGTATTTATAATAATTTTTTGCCTGGTACTATATCAAATCGCGTTTCTATATGAATCGTTTGAAACGAAAAAAGTGATTCAGGAGGATGAAACAAAAGGGTTAATTGATGGTAGTTAATCATTTCTTTTCCTCTTAAGTATGGGATAAAAAATTATTTTCACCCCTTTGGTAGCAGAAAAACATTTTCTTCAAAACGAAAATGTTTTTCCGCCCTTTAAACACGATTTGAACTATTTTTTAAGGATGTATATCCATTATTACTGATAATTTGATAAAAATAGGCACTTAAAAAATGTTTTCTTAACCGCCTCTCAAGTTACCGAAGTAACCCCCTGGAAGATATCAAGGATCTTGTGCTAGGTAAAGAGAGACGAGGCCCTACAGTTTAATGTGGACTCCGAACCACTCTTGGGGCAATTTTTTTAATGAAAAATTGTTTCGCCTTGTGGGTATCGAACCCACTTCGCTAGGCAACTCAGTTTGCTAGCCAGTTACCAGTTACCAGTTAAAAGATTCTTTATTTTATTTTAAATACATTTCATTTTATTTAATTGATTTGTCCCTAGTCTAGTTTTTTACATTCTTGCACAAGTGCATACAAAGACTGGTTTCCCTGCTCTAATATAGGTGTATCCCAATAGCTGCAGGTTGGCTGGTGGAAGCCGACATCAATATGCTCATAAATTTAAATTATTGCGATTTAGTTTGTTATTTCTTAAAAATTTTATAACATTTATGTGTGTGACCATCTGCGTACAGTTCAATTATTTAAATGCTTTTTTCCTGTGACCATTTGTTATAATTCCGGTTTATGTAGGAAATAGTTTTTATTAAAAACCTACTTAAATAAATCATTTGTTCAAAAGTAAAATAAAAGGTATTCTGTCAATTATGTACATAATAAGTTAAAAGTTTAAAAAAGAAACAAAATAAATTTCTGAATTAAAATATAAATTAAGATGAATTTCTGACTATTTACATATATACATTTTTGAAGGGTGAGGGGGAAGGGAGGGATAGGTGTAGGATGTCTCAGTTATCTGTTAGGTGCAAGTTATGTGTGGGTATCCTGTATTAGTCTCGTGCGTCGTAAATGGGGAGTCTCTGGTGTAATAGTCTATGAGCATGTGGGGGGTCATTGTGTCTGCGTCTGTTGGTCAGGTCCCTTGTTAACTCCGATCGCTGTATTTTATGTTCAAAGAATTTCTGAGCTGATTCTGTAATATAATCTCTCATGAGGGGTATATTAGCCCTCTCATGCAGCTCCGCAATCGGAGTGTATCTGTCAGTATTGAGTAAGAGTCTGAGTAGTTTATTTTGTGTTATTTGTAGTCTCATGCACTGTGCGTCTGAAATGGAGTTCCAGGCCGCACAGGCATATGTCAGTAGAGGTCTGAAAATTACTTTGTAAAGTGTCAATTTGTTGTCAGTCGAAAGTCTGCTTCTTCTGTTCACCAATGGATACAGCTTATTTAATGCGGCGTAAGTTCGCTGTAAGGTAGCTGTGATATGAGGTCCGAAGTAGAGCCTTGTATCTAGGGTCACCCCCAGATACTTAACTCTGCTTCTTTCCTCTATCTGTTTATCATTGATTTTTAACTTACTGAAAGTTGTCACATTGGTGAACTTCCGATGTAACGTGATAGTCTCAGTCTTTTGTTCGTTAATCCGTATTTTCCAGTCGCTGTTATATTTTGTTAGTAAAGTCATGTGACGCCGTATCTTCTGAACGGCCGTTTCCGCGTAGAAGGACCGTCCGCAGATAACGGCGTCGTCGGCGTATAGTAATGACGTCGTAGTGGGAAGGGTTTGTTTGCTAGCCAGACGCTTTAACCAACTGAGCTACCATTCACCAATTTCCATATTTCCCCCCCATCAGTTTGTAGTGGTTGAAACGATTAGGGTTAATTATTTTTTGGTTATTTCAGCTTTATTAGTTCAATATTGTCAAACTATAATAAAAAACTTGAAAAAAAGTTTTTATCGCAATTTTTGCAAAAAAGGGTCAAGCATAGGAGATTTTCCACGGGGGTGAAGCGAAATGGCTAAATAATGTGGTTACCAAAATGGTGTATTCGTATGGAAATTGACATTCTAAACACTTTTTTACTCTGCATATTTTTCCGCCATTTTAGGTCCGCCATTTGAAATTTTCCAATTTTCATTTCGGATTCGTAGTCACCGACCCCAAAAATCCCTATGATCCCTATGAACTTAACATAATGCAAAAGGTTGATACTTTACATTGAAGTGTAATGATTAAGAACTTCTACCTTTTTTTTGCATTCGTTTCCTCTATTATAAAGGGTTATATAAAGGACCAGATACATAAATCGATTGATGCAGTAAAAAGGAAAATAATTAATTGTTCAAAATTATTTAAACATTGGGTAGATTATTATAAAAATATTCTAAGACATTGTAACGAACGTTATGATAACTGACAGTGAATTTTTGAATTTCTTAGAACCTAGGATTTAGTTTTCGCTAATTAGTCCGGGTGAAATCGGTCATCGACCGGGAAAATTAATTCGGATGGCATATTTTTGTGCCATCTTGTTCAAAATGTGCTCCTTTATAAGAAAGTATAGTTTACCAGATGGAAATGTGATCGGGAATTGTTTAAACAAAGTTTTTTTAAACAAATTAGAAAATTTTTTTTTCGTTTTGAAAAAAATATTTTCGCATTTTTCAGACCAAAACAAACAAAAATGTTCTTAGATGTTTTTCACTAAAGCTGATAGATTTAGAGAAAAAAATTCTTGAATTCGTAAAAAAGCGATATTTGCGATTTTCAGGGCTCAAAAACTATATGACAATTAATGTTTTTTATTGTAAGAAAAATTTGTATCTATTCTTTGAAGCTTTTACCACAAGATACTGTTGATATATTTTGTTATCCTTTAGCTTAAGTGCTTATTTTTTAATTGTGAAGATGTGCGAGCGTTTGAGCGCAAGTCAGTGTAGTGGAACAGAGGAGAAAACATCGTCTCTAGCACAGCATGTAAAGTCCATAGGACACAAGGTAGACTTCGACAACACCAGAACAGTAGCTAATATCGAGCATTATAGGTCAAGGATTACCAGAGAGACCATAAAGATCGAAAAATGACGACAAAATCTTAATAAACGAGATGATACGCAGAGATTACCCTGTTCTTGGAAGCCCGCTCTTGTAGGAAGATGCGTAATAGAAAACGCACGACAATCCACCGTGGATAAACCAATCACGAGGAGGTACGTTCAAGCATTGACAAACAGTGAAGATACACAGTAACCTGCCCAAAATGGACCTATCACGAGGAGTCAGAGCCGAGCGCTGACCAATCAGAGAGAACCTCGGCATTCTACGGCAACGATTGGACACCAGGATGCCCAACCACCAACGAGAAGTCACGTGGAGCGAGGCCACTTATCGGGTTGGCTCAGTCGCCCGCTACGCCTCCCACAAGTAGTAGGGGACCAGTGACACGTAGCCAGTCGCGCAGGCGCGCCCTTGACCACAGCCTATATAAGGAGCCGCACAACGCGGAGAACGTCAGTTCAGTTCGAGCAACGGGGAGCAGCAGTAGGCAGCTTTCAGTGAGAACCTGAAGATGGCAGATGAGATTCTGCCGAAACGTCGATTAGACAACCGTGACTCCTGGAGGAGTCGACTATCGACGCGGGAGAGCACCCGGAAGTACAATAACACTTCATATATATATATATATATATATATATATATATATATATAAACTTCAAGAGACTAACATAAATTCCTCCAGTGTGTAACTATACTGTGGGTTGTCGTCTCGAATTAAATTCGGATTTATTGAGGTTAGGATTAGGACGGAATGAGCTAGGCCGGATCTAGTCTGTTGCGCAAAACCTTTATTTTTGTAAATGTGCGTCATGATTAAAAAGTTTTAAAAGTAATTTAAAAATACTTCCTTTCATAATAGTGTGGGGGTGGTATTGGGGGTGATAGTGGGGGTTGGCTGATGCCAAAAAAAATTTTGAGACCTTGACTTTCGTAAATTTTGTTCGCTCAAATTTAAAATCTCGACGTTTCATGACATTTTAAGCCTATTTCAACTAAAAAAATGATTGCGTTACTATACTTCCACTGAACGTGGAACTAATTATGCTACCTAATAATATTTTTCTATTGCACAAAACATATTTTGCCGCATTGAAGTCGTTCTACTAATACCAAGTATTTTAAATTGGCAAATGAACCGTGTGAAATTCTAGTGCTTCCAATATTACATTACCATGCTGGTCTAGTTAACAAAATAGTCTTCAACATAACCAAAATAGCGCCGCTGCAGATTTATATTTAAATTGCGTGTGGTTCTGAGTACAATGTTACATTTCACTTTAAAAACTGCCATAAATTGTACTTAGAACAATAAAATTAGAGTGTAAAATATGCGACTACGTTAACATATGAGAGTGTGAATATGTATTTATACACACATTGTTTCATCTAGCAAACGAGTATAGTCCATCAAAAAGTATTAAAAACCCCAAAAGTTCTGTGAAAGAGATGAAACATGAGTACCCCCAGGGCGCTGAACACGATGATGATATTTTTAAGACTCCCATCCCTCAGCAACTATCCTAAACTCGAAAGACCACCTCTATTTCGCGTTTTTTTCCATCGTAGGCATACGGATCGGTGTTTTGGGCAGGATTTGGGTAGGTCATGTGAAATTTAACCATAAAACATCTTATTCGCCTCCGGGGTTAAAGCTACCACCTCCCCTAATAGTAAAATTTCTCGAAAAAAAATCAAAATGCATGAAAATTTGTTATCCCCGTTTTTGAGAATGCCCAACACGATGGTAATATGCATTTCTCCTCCACTCTACACCAACCACCCTTAATTTAGGGGTGGTTGATGAAGAATGGCGGATGAAATAGTATTGACATCGTGTTTAGCGTGCTCCAAAACGGGGAGAAAACATTTTCCACTATTTTGTATTTTTTGGTTGATTTCAATATTAAGCACCAATAAATATGGTTGGTGGAGGGTGGGGGAGAAATGATAATTGTTTATTAATTATTTAAACAAAAGAAAAACGTTTTTTATGTAAAATTTTAATAACACAATGAATTTTAAAGCAATTATATTCAAATTGATATTCTAGGAGTTTTTCAGGTCACCGAAAAAGAATATAATGCTGAAAAATAAAAATTCAAAACGGCTGATCTAATATGGCCGACTTTATGTAAAATATTTCCTAATAAATGACGTAACTCGAAGAATTTCAAATAAATTTCCTAAAATGTCAACATAAATTTATTTTAAAATTTAATAAGTAGTATAAGTAATTCATACTCATAACTTACTTAGACATGTACACCTATCAGTCAACAGTCACTGTTCTAGTTATTCAAAAAAATAATATTAAAATAAAAACGAAACGAAGTAAAAATCACGTTGTAATATTTGACAGTCAAGATAATCTATGAAAACGTGGCCCACTACTTTTTTACAATTATCCCATATCTGTATATGCACACACACAGCAACATTCGGCAGGCCTACAGCTGCAGAGACCTTCTTTTACAATACATTTTCCTCAGATATATTTATCGAGTGATGGTAATATATCGAGACAATATTTTGACTGAGTTTTTACTATTTAAAACAAGAAGACTATATTAAAAACATAGAAATTGCGTCAATTTATTGTAAAAACGTAATTTTTTCGATTTTTCGTGAAAAGTATATGTTTATTTATATAAAAAAAAATATTTCTACACGGAATTTACTTTTTTCAAGGTTCTTCTATAAGTATATGCTAGGTGGGACAACGAGAATTTTTTTTATAAAAATTAGAGAGATTTATATTAACTCAATTTTCATTAATTTTGGAGCAATATTATTTTTTATTTTGTACATTTATAAATGAGAGCCAAAATTTCATTTTTAAGATATAGCGACTCGAAGCATTTTAAAGAACACATTTCAAGCTTAATAAAACGCACCTTTAAAGTTTTAATAGTATATTTTAAACTCAAGTAATAGATCGTAGAAATTAGTCATAAAAATTAAAATTTGGTACTTTTTCAAGTACTGTATATTAAAAAATAAATTTTAAGAATTTTTTCACATCATATATTTTTTTGTTTATTACTTTAAGAGTACACTGTGAAAGTTTCAAATCTTTATCTTAAAAATTTTAGAAATGGCAGAGCTTTAATGGATTTTGTAGAAAAACTCATTATGGTTAAACTTCATATACATACCATACATATTGATACAATATTTTTCAAGTTTAAATATAAGAATCCAATACCTAATATCTCTACTTTCATTTAAATTTGTACAATTCCATGGATTAGTTAAAAAGTTATAGCAAATTTATTATAAGGCGCCTGAACCTGCGCGCTTCTCCCGAGCTGCACTTGTATGCCGTTTTTTCGAATAGCGATAATAGTTTTTTTTATAAAAATTTGTATTTTAAGAATTATTTTTAAAAAAAATTGGTATTTTGCAACTAATTTGTTAAATAAAAAATTAAGCAGGCACTCTTTTGTTGATAACTTTTTATATGTTGTTCGTAACATACTCACGAATGTACAGTAAAAAGTTATCGCTTCCCGGAATTTTTCCGAAGTGAAAACCTACTTTGACTCCACTATATATGCTATTAATCTATGGCGAATGTAACAAAAATAGCAAACGGGTTGCTCAGTTATACGAAGAAAGATTTCCGGAAAGAAATCATCCACCGTACAACTATTTTGTAAGACTTGAATGGCAATTCAGAGATAACCAAATGTAGACGAAAATAATTTTATTATCGATGAAAAGTAGGAAATCAATGTATGGACAATTGTCGAGGCCGATCCCACGATTTCGATAAGACGTATTGAGGATCAAACTGGTGTAAATCGGGAAACAGCTCGACACATTTTGAAAAAACATAAATTTAAGTCGCTAAAGTACCAAATACACCACCATTTATACGAAAATTATTTTCAAAGAAGATTAGACATTGAAATTGGTTTTTGAGGAGGCACAATTTGGATAATAATTTTGATGAACAAATTTTATATAGGTATATAGGTAACAACACCTGTTATTGGGCACAAGAAAATCCCAGAAATATAATAGAAAGTGCATATCAGGAGCGATTCAGTTTTAATGTATGGCTGGGGGTAATTGGCAGAAGAAGTATTCGGCCAATAATTTTTGACGGACCATTAAATGGTGCAAGATATTTGGAAATTTTGCAAAACCAGATTCAAGATTTTTTGGAAGAACTGTTAACTAATGTTGACTCAATAATTTTTCAACAGGATAGGGCTCCAACACGTAACTGGAGAGTTGCGGATTATTTCAACGAAAGGTTTACAGAAAACTATATGAAAACAAATGGACTTGTTAGATGGCTGCAAGGTCACCAGACTATGGGCCGCTTGTTTTTTTATATGAGGCCACGTCAAGAAAAAAGGGACTCCACCAACAAACAGAGAAGACATGGACATTAGAGTCAGAAGAACAATTAATGAAATGACTGAACTACAGTTAGATAACATGCTCAGAGCCACTTTCACAAAAACACGATTGTGTATAGATAATAATGGACATTTTGACCATCTAGATTAAAACATATTTTTTGTATTTTGTGAGAGCTATTATAATACTAAATAAAGGAAACTCATCAGTACATTCGTCTTATAATTTTTTTTTATCAATAACACACTTAACCACTTAAATAGGTACACCTAATTTCATTCATAACAGCATAGAAGTGTTTATTTAGCAGCATGCATCAATCACAGAAAATATGTTTGTTCAAAATTCACATGTGCAAAATAATGTAGGAGTAGAACGTTAATAAATTATGCGACCAGTTTACTATTTGGCACCAAAATATTAATTTGTAGAAATTAAGAAAATATTTTTATTGCCCGCGTTAAACGTTTATCATTGTTTACTTTTTAATTAAGCCTGCGATGTAATAATTTTATAATTATTTTATAATATTTGCGGTACAATCAAGTTTCTAATGACAATGATAATCATATAATTTCTCCTCATTAACGAAACGATAAGAAGTTGCGTTAAATCTCACAAAACCTAATATCTATATTTTATTATAACATAATTTGTCAGGTTTTCATAGTGGAAATAAGATTCGGCATGAACAGAAGGAGACAGTGGCATGATATAGAGTAGAATAGAATAGAATTTTATTCATGCTATACTTACATTAGTAATGTTTGCATACGTCATAAAAGTAATATAAAATATAAAAGTGTAAATATAAAAACATAAAAAATAAAAAAAATTTAAAAGACAATAAAATACAATATGCGTAAGTTAAAAAAATTAATAAATACACAATAATAAAAAAAACAGTATTACAACTTTTGAAAAATAAATATATACACATATACAAATATATATACACACACATGTATACAAACACACACATACATAATAATATATATAAAAATTGTCAAAAATCCAACAACAGTTAATACAGAAAGCCACAATATACAAGTTATTAGACAGACGAAAAATTAGATAAGGTGTCAAAATATTCAAAATATTCGTCATGTGTATGAAACGCATTTTGCAAAAGAATATGTTTTATTTTTTGTTTAAACATGCTTACACTCATATCGACATTTTTTATGTTATTAGGTAACACGTTGAAAAATTTCATTGATTGATATAAGAAAGAGTTTTGCGGTTTGCTTAGTCTATATTTTGGTAATCTTAAATTTGTTTTCGTTCTAGTATTGTGGTGGTGTATGTCCTCCTGCTTGGTAACTTTGTCGTCACTTTTTAATTTTTTAATATGACACAAATATTCATATATGAAACATGATGGCAGGGTTAAAATATGAAGACTTTTGAAGAACGGTTTGCAATGATCATCATATTTAGCATCCGCCATTATTCTTACCACTTTTTTTTGTAATTTAAAATTTTTATTTAAATGGCATGATGATCCCCATACTCCACTCCATATGCCTTTATACTGTGGAAAATTGCAAAATAAGCCACTCTTAAGCAATCTTTTGTTGTTTTATTACCAAGTTGCCTTATTACATAAATGGAAGTTGATAGTCGTTTTGACAAGTTTTGAATATGGGATAAAAAATTTAATGACGTATCCAAATACACACCGAGGAGTTTAATAGGTTCAATGTATGCTTCATTATTTTTTGTTGAAAAATGTAAGGTTTTGGTTTTATTATCATTTATAGTAAGATAATTACTCCTCGACCAATGTTTAATTAGATTATCGGATTCGTTACTACTAATACACAAGTTGGAAAAAAGGGTGTCCCTTAGCAAAAATGTGGGATCGTCAGCATATATTATTGGTAGTACTTCAGGAGTCAAATTGAATGACAGATCATCAATATAGATGATAAACATCAAAGGCCCTAGGACAGACCCCTGTGGTACCCCGTAATTCACATTTGAAAGTTTGTACACTTTACCGTTAAATTTAGTACATTGTTGGCGGTCTGCAAGATAAGACGTAAATATACTTAAGGCATTTCCTCTGATCCCATAATAATCTAATTTTTGTATCAAAATACTATGGTTAACAGTATCAAACGCCTTGGACATGTCATAAAATTTAGTGGAGCATAATTTTCGCTCTTCAAAAGCTTCTATAATGTTTACATACATTTCGCAGATTGCGTTAACAGTGGATTTCCCTTGTCTATATCCAAATTGAGCACTAGTTAGTAGATTATTTTTTTCAAAATATTCTAGCAGTGTATTTTTTAGAACGATTTCAAATATTTTGGAGATGACAGGTATAATGGAAATAGGCCTATAACTGTCTGTATTATTAAACTGTCATTTTTTGTGTATAGGAGTAACTTGCGATTTTTAAAAAATTTCTGGATAAATTCCACATTCAATACACATGTTTATTAAATGTGCAATAGGCTTTGCAAGTACATCACCAACTAATTTTAAAACCTCGCTATTAAGATTGTAAATATCTTTAGATTTACTATTTGTTAAGTGTGATATAATAGTTTTGATTTCCAGATCACAAACTGGAAATAGAAAAAAAGATTTGTTTGCCTTAGGTGCCTAAGGTATATCTTGTCTTTAAATTTGATTTTTTTTTATTTCAGCCTCCTTAGATAAACATAAACCAAATCAAATCGAGCCATTTATTTGACTACATTATATTAAAATATTTGTAACTAGCTATAACCACCACGGTATATTTTGTTTATTAAAATAAAAAGATAACATAAATAAACAGATATGTATTGCCAAATACTCACAATCAATCTGTATTTCATCCAGACTATAGATGTAATACATCGATCCCATTTTGCCCCAAGACTACGAGTTAAGAATGCGCGAGTATTTCCTCAGATCTCCTTCTTTTCAAAGTTTTGTTTAAATAATTTCCGTTGGCAACGCATAAAATTCCCTAGCCTAAAATCGAATTTGACAATTGTATACATGTTGAGTTGACCCTGTTGAGGTTAGAATAAACTCCTGTACGTTATACACATTTTTCTTATAGTTTTTGCAGTAATAAATAATGAATTTTAAATGAAGTGTTCTTCAGTGCACTTAATACTCAAGGGGCACAAACGTTTTTTTCAATTTTCAACTGCAAATCCAAATGCGATTAGCTGATCCATTTATGTCAATTTGAGCATCTAGAGACTAACACTTTGCTTACTGTGTTCTTCCCCTCAAGTAACTGGTTGAAAGGGTCGGAAGAAATGTTGACCATCACCACCGTGCTCAGCATCCTCGAAAACGGGCGTTACATACATTTTGCCGCTGATATAAAAAAAAAAGGCATTTCATCCCTTTCGGAGGAGTTTACTTACCGTTAGGGGGGTTGGAGGGAGTCAGAAAAAATATTAAGCATCACTGCCGTGTTTAGCACCCTTGAAAACGGAGGGTAAGCTAAGTTCCACTGATAGGAAAGATGTGACAAGCGTTTAACCCCTCAAAATATTTTTTGGCCGTTTGGAGGGGTTGCGCAACTCCAAAGAGAAATTCTACCAGTACCATCATGTTCAACATCTTCGAAAACGGGAGGAGGAGGTATTCTCGTTGCATAGCAAAATATTTACAAGTTCTTCCAGCTCACACACTCCGGGATGGGTCTATAGAGCGGTGTTAGAAATACCTAATCATGTCATTGATGCTTAAGATCAGGGAAAAAGCACTCTACTAATGCTTTTAGATTTTAGATTAGTTATGAAATTCTGATGTTTATCTTATATTTCATTGGTTATTTGGAGGTGCAGTTAGGTTTAATAAACAGAGTTCAGTTTGTAGGAACCGACATAGGTCAAACGTCCTAAACTAGTGAGTCATGTGGGGTTTCGCAAGGCTCAATGCTTGGTCTGCTTTCAATTAGTATATATATACACTTAACATCCTCTCTACAAGAGTATAACGTGAATTTTTATGCGGATGATCCCAACTTTATTATTCATTCTACATAGATGATATTGATCAGGTTAACAACATTGAGGATGATGATTGAAGACGCTTGGTTGTATTCTCCGAGCATCATAAACTGCACCCGCGACTGAGTTAGTTATTAAAATCTTTCTTTCTTTGCGATGCTTTGACCCCGCTGGACTATTTTTTATGGGGTTACTTAAAATCGAGTCTACTTCAACAGATCAAATAACGTCGATGATATAAGAGAGAGAATAAGGCAATAACTTAATCAAATCACCCCAGAATCGATACAAAATGTGTTAGAAGAATTTCAGCAATGATTGACAATAAGATACGGGCGCCCAGTTTGAACGTTTGATTTAAACTGTTTCATGTTCTTTTGTTTACTTTTACTCATAAATTGTTAATTGCGCAGATAATGAATTCATCCGTTACTTATGGACACCTCACTGTATAATGAAGCGCTTGTCAACCTTAAAGTCTTGTTTGTTGGAATTGGCAAGAATTTCTGAAGCGCAAAGGTTTTAAATTGGATTAATTTTAAACTTTTTTTGTTTTATATTTGGTGTATCCTGTAGCATAAACAGGATATTACGTTTGCTGGTAGACAATGAAAACTGTTTTGATACAATGAACTAAATAACTAAAATATTAATTTAAAATTATTGTGAGAACACTTTTTTCAGTCTACAATGTTGTAACCTAAATTTTGTTGAAGATTTTTTTATTTAATGCATTAATCTTGTTTTTTTATTAGATTGTGAAAAAACTGAAACATGCGATGCACTTAAAATAATTTCTTCTAGTACCTTTGTACGTTCATTGCAAAAATTGATAAATTGTAAATGGCGCTGTCCAATTAAAAAAGTTCCATTCACTTTAGTTAGTGAAAAATTCAAAAATATCTACCTTTACAGATTCTAAATATTTATTGACCTGTCTCTTTACAAAGGACTTTTTGATATGATATTCTACACATCATCCAGATCAAAAGTCCCAATGGGCAGAAAGTCCTAGGATCCCAAACAGGACTAAGTAAAAACAGCGAGGTAGCCTTTTCTAATATTATTTTAGTGTATTTTCTAGTGGTTTAGCTAAAGGTACTCTTAGCGGAACTCATGGTAGTACTTATAAGAGTACTTTTTGTGAGATTGTTGGTAAAACTTTTAGTGGCAATTCCATTTTTGAAATGGCCAGGCGCAGGAGGTTTTCCATGGTGGAGAAGCGAAAGGGTTAAATGATGTGGTTACCAAAATGGTGTATTCTTATTAAAAATGGCATTCTAAACATAATGCAAAAGGTTTCAAATCTATACATTGAAGTAGTAACGATTGAGACCGAAATGTCGTCTACTATATTAAATTTTAACCAATCTGAAATACAATGAATTTTTAACCAGATTTTTGCATCCCTATGGTAGACCCGAAAAGTGTTGACAGATGTCAGCTATAGTTTTACGGGTTTTGCAAATTTTCTAATTTATTTTGACTGTTATTTAATTATTTTATTTTAGCGTCTTATTTAGGTTAGCGTCCTGGCGGAGTTTAGCATTAGCTATTCCATCACTCAACCAGGACATATACACATAGTCAATTATACAACGACCACTCCCTAGGACATTGCCATCTGCCACAGCTGAGACTCGAACTCGGGAGTGGTACAGCAACTAGCCGTGTTGTCTCTCATACAACCTCACCTAATTCACTGCCACCAACTCAGTAACACATGAAAAACATCAGTAAACGTCCATACCCTAGCCAGGATTCGAACCCGAGACACCTTGGTTGCAAACACGTAAACTGAGCCGGTTAGCATCTTTTTAACCTTTCCACAATAAAATTGTGAGAGGTTACTAAAATCGGTTCAAAAACAAAAATTGAGATAACATCAAATCTTTACGTTTTGAGGTCCTAGGAACCCAAAAAAGTGGTTTTTTAAAAATGGCTGTGTGTGTGTATGTGTGTTAGCACGATAGCGCCGAAACTACTGAACGGATTTGAATGAAACTTTGCATGTGCGTTTCTTTAGTGTGAAAAGGTTTTGGTTGAGATCGGATTACGTTTAGTGCCATTTTGACGCAACAAGTTGTATATTTTATAATTACTTTCAATTTGTAATGGAACCATTGAAAAGCAGTTAAAATTCTGATTTCAACGATATATCACACTTCCACCCTTTCGATTTGGTTTCCGTGAAAAAAATTAAAACAAAGCAAATATGAAGCATAGATAGCATTTCGCGAGACATGATCGATGCGCGTAGCCGTTACGTCGTGAAACTCGTTACAGCACGTGTGAGGGTTTCTTTACTGCTCTAGAAGTAGAGCAGATTACGTTTAGTGCCGTTTTTAAATGTATATACAGAGAAATCGAAGAATTAAACTCAAATATTCCTCTAAAATCTAGTAAAATTACTGAAATGCTAATGTTTCATTTAACAAAGACAGCCACGAGCGATCGGATTGCAATGAGCAAATTTTGACGATTGTCATGTCATGTTAATAAGATTTCGGCATATTTGTAACTTTTAATGGATTGTCACAAACTTTAAAGGTAGATGTAACAATATCAATATCATATGCTTTCTGTACCTTCGTTGGTGAATTTATTATAGATTATCACTTTACCAATTTTCAGTTTGTTGCTTACAAATCTGTAGTATTTAGGATAACTAGACTTTCTTAGTCGTTCAAGTGATGTTAAAGTTGTTAATATCCTAATAGTATATTATCAACGAGCGATAATGTAGGTAATAACTGGCATAGATGATTGTAAATTCATTAAGTTGAGGGTTTTTTTTAGTACCCCAAAAGATCTGAGAAGGTTTTGGATGAGATCGGATTACGTTTAGTGCCGTTTTGTCACACAATTTAATGCTCTTTTCGGCTTCAAAGATCCACCGAGTGGGGAGGTTCCAGCTGCTTTCAGTAGCTGCCGATTTTTTATTTAACTTTCTCTAGCATAATTTCATAGAATAACTGAATTTAAAAAATGAAAATTTCTCATCCCCATTGCAGTTCAATTAACTTATGAAGACCGAATCAATGAGTATTTAAATTTACATCAATTTACAAACAAATTCATGAAGGAGTGTCGTATGCCAAAATCTAGACATTTTCAGTAGGAGAAATGTGATTTACTGAATTTTTGTGTTTGTTTTTTAAGCATCTGGTGTAACCTGTAATAATGAAAATTGTGAAATAAATGTGTGTAAATGTGTAGTGTGAATTAATTTAAATAAACTAAGTATACCTACCTAATACATATGTATGAGGCACGGTTTGGTAATAGAATAAGTCACAGACAATAAATTGACAAATACAGTAAATATAAACATGACGTTCCCCAACAGAACAGAAGCAGTAAAAAAGTCATTGCCGGAGCAGATGTTATTGGGAAAATAAATAAACACTTAAAGATGTTAATAAATAATTTGCACGGCGTATATCAAAGGCTGTGTATTACAACTAGTAGAATACACAAAAAAACAAAAAAATTACTTAAATTAGAAGTTATTGCGCTAAATACTAATTTGTCTAAAATACAAATAATGTTACTATATTTTTAGACGATGACTCATTAGTTACAAACTTTGGCGATGACTAAAGCTTTATTGCGATTTTATATGATGATCTATTAAGTATTCAAATCAGTTCTCATGTGATGTGATACAATTGTTATTGTTTTGTCTCTCTCTATTTTCTTAGTGGGCTTACTATTAGCAATTCCAGCCGATTTTTGCTTCACTGGAAAAAGCAAATTTCAAAAATTAATAAATGCCCTTACCATTAATCATATTCAAAATATAATGTAAGTTTACATTGACATACCGAGAGGTGTTTAAATGATGTACCATATAAAATGCAACCCAATCTTTTTTGCCAAACAAAGGTGTTTAAAAAGAGAATCAAAACGGTTAAAATATTCTTACGAATAGGAAAAACAATAGTAAACTCCTAGAAAAGTGACAGTGGTTACAAATTGCGGCTCAAATTTTCAAAGTTCTGCTGCACTTATATGGGAAAGTTACTAACTAAAAACCCCGTTCAAGATAATTGTAACGAAAGCCAGCGGCTATACCAGGCTGTACAATTTATAATTTAAAACATTTGGATTTTTCAAAGGTTTTGATATTTATTGGAAAAGTTATGTTTAGAGAAGAATTTAGAAAGAAACACACAGAAACTAAGAAGATAGAAATGAGTTGAAGATAGTAAATTTTGTGTCTTGTAGATTCCAAAAAAAGGATGTGCCGACATATGTTGCCGGAGGATGGGCAACGCTCGGTACGGTAATTTGCTCTTTGATTTGTGTAACGTTGTTAGTGAACGAGCTGTCACCAAGTTTGAGTTGGTAGAATTTTCGAGATATAGATAGATAGATAGATAGGTAAACAGAGGAGCTGGTTATTTGGCCTTTACCATCGCGACTGTGGTGCCCTAGAATACAATACTTATTGTACCTTATCCAGACTTTGTACTAGACTCCAAGCTTTGATAAGGGCCTTTTTGAATAGCCGTCCGCCTTTGGTTTTTCTTCTCCGAGTACTTGGGATCTCAGTCTCGCCAGGCCTTCACAGTGGCACAATACGTGAATTGAGGTTTCCTCTTCCTCTTGACAGAACCTCCATATTGCGTCCTCTGTCAGGGCCATTTAGAAGGTCTACTATTACTCTGATGGCCTTCCTATTCTGGCTTAGTAGATCTTCCGTGAATTTGTCCGAACGTTCTTTAATGAACTCTTTGGCCTGTCTCTGTCTTGGGAGATTCCTCTACCATTCCAGAGATATATTTTGCACCCATTCCATAGTGTCTGCTAGTATGCATGGGTTTGCCACACCACAAAAGGGCTAAGATCCTATTGTATTTCCCTAGACTTATCGGGATACTGGCTTTGTCCCGTAAATCCCTGTTCCGACTTCTTCTTCTTTCTTGGAGCCGTCAGTGTACCAGACTGTTTGTGCTGTTATAGGAGGACCGTTTTTCCAGTCTTCCCTGTCTGGTATTATAGTCTGAAAGTTCTTATTGAAGTTATACCTTGGGACCATTAGGGCATACCTAGGATGGGATCTGCTCTCATCTCTGAGTATATCTTCTGGCACTCCGTCCCCAGTTGCTGGCTAATTGGCGTTTGGCCTTGCATTAAACTGTGCACCACTGATCGAACTTCGCCTTGTATATGAATATGTGAAATGGTGGTAGGTCCAAGAGAACCTCAAGTGCAACCGTAGGAGCAGTTTTTAAGGCCCCCATGGCGCAGAGGCAAGCAAGCCTTTGTACGCCACCTAGCCGCCTGATTGCTCCCGACTGCACCGTCTTAGTCCACCATACCACTGATCCATAGGTTATCATGGGGCTCACCATCCTGGTGTATAACCACAGGTTCATTTTGGGATTTAGTTTTTCCACACCTTCCCAGGGCGATTGTTGCTTTCTGTGTGACTTTTTGGATGTGGGAGTTACATTTTCGAGATGTAACTTTGACACTAATGGTGATAAAGATCTCTTAAGCAAGTGGTTTAATGAGTCGGCCAAGGACGGGTACGGGCTCCTGAACATGCAATAAACTTTCCGTATAGTTACGTTTACGTGTTGGTTAAACGTCAGTCGTTTATCTAAGCGTACAACTAAGTATTTCAGGTACTCCCTTTCTTTAGTTTCCCCTTTATCAAAATTGACGTCAAAATCTTCGGCTTCTCAACATTTACCCGAATTTTCTACTTCACTTAATACGTGTGGCACGTGCCATGCGGGATTTGAGTAGCTTGATAGCCGTTTCGCATACATAGCTGTGTCATCGAAGTACTTGGCAAGTTTAGTATTCGAGAAAGTCGGAAGCGTATAAATTATATAATTTAGGGCCGAGAACCGACCTCTGCGGGACGCCCGCGCAAATATCACGCTTATGAATTTAGTGATAAGTCTTGGAACGAGGTAACTGATCATCTGGGATCCAGATGGTATTAAAGGCTTTCTCAATATCTGAAAGTACCATGATGGTACGATTCTAGCCACCTGTTGTACTGTGTTTTTTCCCCTCCTGAACCGAACTGGTGCTCATCGTCAATATGAGCTATTTATCGTATAAGTAAATCAGGGCTTAATGTATATATGATAAAGATAAAGAGAAAGAAGCGCACCGAAAGTAGTTTATTATTGGTAATTCCGGATATAAGAATTTAGGCATCAACAATTTTATGTTAACGTACTTCTTAATTATTGATTTAAATTTAGATGCCGTAATGACGTCTGTTAGGCTAAATCTTCTACGAGCGCCTGGACCATTAGGAAAAATGAGAAAAGACTTTTTGATTGTCAATAAATCTGTAGGTTTTACAATTTTAAAACACCAAGAAATATAAATTATAACTTTGTAGAATCAACATTTCAATTCCCTTATTATTACATCTTATATATGACATAAACCCTCTCTCGATATATTCCTGGATGCACTCACCTTAATGAAAGATTTTATGGATTATAGCAGAGATTTTATATGAAATTATTTACCGGGCTGCAAACTTTGCCTTATATGAAGTTATGTCTATGTACTACATAAATAAAATAAAAAGCAATACGGGTTTTACGAGTGCCAGGAAAATTGGATTTTAATTTTTCAGATTTTAATTACTCTCTCGCCTTCTCGATTACAATGCTAGTCGAGCATAAGTGTTAGCAGAACGATTTATTAAAATATGCCGTAAACATATGTTAACTAGATTATTCGTTGCAGTTACTACATTCTCCCAAATATTTTTTTTTTACTATCATTAACGATAAGTGTAACAAATTCGGTAAAACTAGGATTCACGTTGCGGAAACACTATGTGAACGTGAATTCTAAAAACCCCTACACAAAGACATTAACTAAATAACTAATTTAAAAGAATAGAATAGAAAAGAATAATCAAAAGGATGAATTTCCAGACGCCTGGAAAGATGCCAATATTTGTCCAATCCTCAAAAATTCACATCACGTCAGAACTAGCTCATTATAGACCCATTAGTATCTTCCGGCTCTTTCCAAAGTTTTAGAGAAAATAATATATGAGTAACTTAATGTTTACCTTGAGGCAAAAAAATTGTTACCACCGCATCAGTCAGGATTTAGGGTTAACCACAGCACAACTACAACTCTGCTGGATGTTACTGACAATATATTAAGATCTATTGATAGCAACCAGAATACTTGTTTCATTCTATTAGATTTGAGCAAGGCGTTTGACACTCTGGATCATCAAATTCTACTTAAAAAACTTAAGTACTTTGGCATTGGTAAAATCCCTCTAAGTAATCGTCGCCAGTGAGTACTGTGTTGTGGTCGAAGCTCAAATTTTAGAATCATTAATAGAGGTGTCCCCCAGGGAAGCGTGTTAGGACCGTTGTTATTTTCTCTATATACAGCAGATTTTTCTTCATTTCTGCCAAGTTGTCAAATTCATCAATATGCGGACGATACGCAGATCTTTTATTCATTCCCATTTAATAGTAATATAGGTACTGCTGTCGATAAAATTAATTTTGATTTACAATCTCTGTCAGAAGTATATAGCGCTCATAAACTTATATTAAATTAAACAAAAACTACCTGGTCTTCGGTAAGCAAAGACAAGTAATAACTGCCCATCCCGACTTCCGTATAATTGTAAATAATAAAATAATTGAACCTACAATGGTGTGTAAAAATCTCGGTGATTATCTGGATGTTGACATGAAATTTCACTCATGTTAACCACTTGGTGCAAAAATCTTATGGCAAATTAAAACTACTCTATATTCACAAAGAATCACTTAGTACGGCAGTCAAAATAAGATTGTGCGATTCTCTGATTCTTTCTCTTTTAAACTACGCTGACACAGTTTTTTGGCCATGCTTGCTTCAGTCAGATAAGTATACTTTGCAAAAAATACAGAACAATTGTCTCAGGTATTGCTTTGGTTTAAGGAGATTTGACAGAATAACCGAGAAGTTATTAGAGTCCAAATGGTTTTATTTAAATGAGCGATATCAACTACATATGTCTTGTTTGGTCTATAAAATTGACACATTTAAAACCCCTGCGTATTTATGTAACAAACTGGTTAAATGTGTTGAAGTTCATGGCCGTCCTACTCGTCACCGTAACCTGTATTCAGTTCCGAGACACAACTCTGCTCAATTTCAGAAAGCCTTCTCCTACAATGCCGCCAAAATTTGTAATAAAATACCTTGCAACATAAAGAACGCTTCAAGTATCTTTTCATTTAGAAAGCAGGTAAAAAAATTCATTATGTCATCTCGAAACGCCCCGACTTAATTATATCTCGCACATGGTGAGTGTATTGTGAAATGTGCAAACTGTACTGGTAGGTTAAATAATCCTAATTAGTTATTCAGGTATTTAATATATTGATGGTTGTTCTTAAAAAAAACTATATATTTTACTCTCTTTTTGTTTTGTTGTTATTCTAATATTTTCTGTTGCTTATATTGGTGTGGTGGTTGCGTGGAAGAGCGAGCAATCGAACGTCGCCACCGTTTTATTATTCTCATCTGTAAACTTATTTATATGATAAATAAAGACTATTATTATTATTATTAAATAATGTATAAGAATGCAAGTCTCGATTTAATATTATTTCATACTTTTTAAATAGTTTTTTATTAGTTATTTAGGAAATATTTTTGTATATACAAATTCCTAATAATTTTATTGTATATATTTTAAACTAATAATAAACGTACACACATACCGCTTACTGTAACCTCAGTCATTTTTTAAACTGTTTATACAAATTAAACATAATATTTTTAGTCGCAAACTCCTCTATAAATCCTTATTTTACTATAAGGAACCTAACCAGACTGCAACCAACAGCTACTCTCCGGGCTATGTGCCCCGCCGAGCGCTGAATTACAAGTTACAAGCCTGGCGCGTTAAGTGTAATAATTGCATATTACCATCAAAACGCTAATGCTTCGATTGCAACAAACACCAGCCGAAAGACTGATCCTACTTAAAGGAGCTCCCTTGCCAGTCGTCACACACCACTTGCAGACTGCAGTTTCGAGCTGTTGGCTCTCGTCAGTGCAAGGTAGGTATGCGACGACCGACATGAGAATCCTTTGACTATAGTACATCCCGGTATTTTTACAATAGCGACATGTAAAACAGCCAGCAGGCGCCATCCAGCGGTCCAGTGTCTGTTGCAATCGAAAAATAAATAGCCTGACTTGGCTTAGCATAGTTCAAATGTGCTTTTAGAGGGCGGAATATTAAACATAATATTTTTAGTCGCAAACTCCTCTATAAATCCTTATTTTACTATAAGGAACCTAACCAGACTGCAACCAACAACTACTCTCCGGGCTATGTGCCCCGCCGAGCGCTGAATTACAAGTTACAAGCCTGGCGCGTTAAGTGTAATAATTGCAGTCTGGTTAGGTTCCTTATAGTAAAATAAGGATTTATAGAGGAGTTTGCGACTAAAAATATTATGTTTAATATTCCGCCCTCTAAAAGCACATTTGAACTGTTTATACAAATATTTACTTGCTTTACTACATAAAAATACACAGTCACAACTTATCGGAAAAATGTCTTCCTCAAATAAAGAAAACCACGGACAATATATTGGAGAGATATGAAGCCACATATAGACAGACACACAACATACAAACATCATTTCTCCCTATTGTGTCGAGTCAAAAATTAGCTAGATGCGTATTATTAGTATCTAACGAAATTGTCTTTATTGAATTAGATATCAGTTTCCATTAAAATATTTCGTAAACGGTCCAAGTTTGAACATAAGTTTATCTGACAACTGAAATATCCCATGATCTTCATTATGTAAAAAATTAGTAACTGATGTTGTGTCCTTACGTCTTTGTAAAAAGACAAAAAGGAATCAAAAACTGATAAGTAAAATGATTTTTAAACATGGGATCCAGTATGTTGTATATCGCGGTTGCAATTCTATATAAATATCTGCTGCGGCGGGTGTACTGCAGGTATCAGTTTTAGGACCTCTTTTCTTTATCCTACTCATTAAATATATTGCTGACAGCCTGACAGTACCTTGTCTTCTTTATACTGACGACTTAAAAAATGTTTACAAGGTTGCAAGTATCGACAACTATCGTCTAGTACTTCAACAAAATTTAATTCACGTTAAGGATTGGTGCTTAATAAATAACTTACCTTTAAACATTCAGAAATGTAACGAAGTTATTCCACCAAAAAAATCATTGATCCAGTTTGATTACTTTATTGATAATAACATGGTCTTAAGACGTGAAACATTTTATAATCTGGGTGTTACCTTTGATAAAAAACTGTCCTTTAACAATCACGTCACGTACGTTGCCACGAAGACTCACTTTAGGACTTATTATTAAAAACAGCGGCAACCTTCAGAATATTGACATACTGAAACTGTTATATTATACCACCATAAATGAGATATTAAATTAGACGAAATGAGATGAAATGACAAAATGAAATGACATGACATGACTGACATGACATGACATGACATGACATGACATGACATGACATGCAATGAAATGAAATGAAATGAAAAAAATAAATTACTGTTGCGCAAATATTTTAATTTTGGTACCCGCGCATTCGCCTAAACCTAGATTTCCTATTCTCGTGCAGTTTTACGTAAAAAATAGTCTTTTATATATTTTTTTTTACAGAAGCGACATCTTTTAAATAGTTTTTTAAATTTTTGTACAGATGATCCAAAGAGAGAGAAAGGGAGATGTGTGACATTTTCTTGTTAAGAAAAAAACAATTTAATTTTATAAGTGAAAAAATATGAGGCTGATAAAACATTTGTTTTTTTGATTTTCAAATCTCCAAATTAATTAACTCTTGAGTATATAAATACTTTCTCTGATGTTGAGAATTTATCATGACATGACATAATGTCGTGAAACTGAAGGGAAGCATACTAGTTCACGTCTCTTTCAAATGGGACCGTAATACTCATATTAGGAGATAATGTGCTCACCATATCAGGCATTTTATGACAATAGAGATCACTCTAATAACAAATAGGATATACTGTAATGTCTGTAAAGTGATAGCTCTCCATATAGGAGATGGAGTTAAGGTAGAAATTAAAAATTTTGGGAATTGAAATGAACTGTTTTTATTTCCTATGTAAAATGTGACGTTATGAGGCCCCAACTTTGTTTATGGTAATCTAAAATTAAGTATCAAATATTACTAATTTATGTCCTTATTACAGTGACATACTTATTTTATGCAATTATTTACTTTTGTTCATGATTCTTATGAATTTTGGCTATTACGAAAAAACTGTTTCCTTCAAAAAATGGGTGAAGCATCAAAAGTTATATGCACTTTCTGATACTATTACACGAATTTTCTACGTACCTGCCTAATATATCGCGTACAATATTCAAAAGTCAATCGGCCATCTTGTAAGAAATTAAAAAACATCAAAAATGGTCTAAAAATTCAAAATATCTTTGCAATAAGGAAATTCATCAATATTGGTAAAAAAATGAAAAAATCGAATGTGTCTAATGCGGACGCTGTAAGTCAAATAAAACAATAATCAAAAATGGCGGAAGAAGTATAATTTTAAATTCTTCGCCGAGCATCAAGGAGGCAATATGCAGTCATTTTTTTTGTTTAAATCGTAAATCAAGTTAGGCTATCCAGTCCTACTTTCCTACTGCTACAACCATGTTTGAACTTGATAATACACTCTATACAAATGCTGTTGAGCTGCTGAATATGTTGGAGGAAGCGATGATAATTTTACAGCTGTTGAAAATTTTTTAGATTTGGCAAATGTTAAATATCGGTAATTGTCTATGGAAGTTTCTTCCATTTTGGGAGCACCATGTATTGCAAGAATAATCGTCATTCCATTGTAAGTCAGTTCGACCAAACGGCAATTTTCTTGCATGAATACATGTACTGCAGGCTGTAAATCCAGCCGTTTTTCAAATATTTTGAACACTTGAGTTTTCCCTTTGTGAAACAAGGCAGAAGTGGTATCGCATCCTGCCAGGGCGTGCAAAAACAAAATATGCTTTAAGCAATTTGGATATTTGTCCATGCTGGCAGTAGAATAATGTTTTGTCTCCACTTTTCCTTTTCCTGGCTTTTTGAAAATGATATTATTGCTAGAAGTTATGCGCCCAAGTAAAATGACCAACAAGTCAATATCTTCTCCAATGATGGCGGGGGTGTTTTGGGTTGATTGTCCAATTGCTGTCTCAACAATGAGGACATCGGCATCATCCCGGGTTTGTTTGACTCCAATGCTGGCATTATTTAATTGTTTCATAACTTTTCAATTAATTGAATTCGTTGACAAGTAAACCAACAACCCGAAGCCGTTACAGCAGGTATAAACTGGAGGGGGTCCGTAGTAATGAGACATCTGTTGGTAGCTGCAAGCAGTTCAAGGCTATTGAGAGAATCAATAGCACGTCTCAATAATTCTGCGCTATCCAATATAACAAACAATATTAAAAAAAATAAAAAAAAACAGGAACTAAATGCATTTTTCACCTAGTCCGCGTCGTATCTCCAAAACGTTTAAGCGTACGAAAAAAATGTATAGGACCTTTAAGGTGGAGAATATACACATGTACAACTTTTATAATAAGTGTTGTTCCCGGTTGGGCCATAAAAATTGAGTTAATCGCGATTCCGTGGTTCCCGCGAATTTCCGATGCGGTTTTCACGAACTCCTCCATGTGTAGCTACCAAGTGTCATTCAAGACGTCCAAAGAAACACAATAATAATAATAATAATAATCTCTTTATTTCCAACAGGTAAGCACCCAATTACAGGAAATACATGAAAACACATATCATTTATATATCAATAGCGAATAAAAAAGAAAATAATATTGACACTTAAGTTACAAACAAAATTAAACCTACTATTCAGTAATAATTATGACTTAATATACTGCCTAGTCTGTCAAAATTAATATCACATAGATGGGAGATTTTATTAAAATTATTGCACATTACATAAATTGGAGATCTCGCCATAATATTTGTCCTATAGTTCTTGACATAGAAGGTTGTGTGACGGCGGATTTCAAGTCTGGGTATGTGGAAATTGATTTTTTCTAACAAAAAGGGACAATCAATAGTATTGTGAATTAAACTGAATGAATATTTAATGGAAATTATTTCGCGACGAGTTTCTAATGAAACGATTTTAAAACGTTTCGTTAAAATGGACGTATTAATTCCTCTCGGCGGGTAAATGCCATCCTCCTTAAAAAACAAATATTTTAGGAACTTCCTTTGAACTGCCTCAATATCATTCACGTGACATGTGGTGATACCATATGATGGCACCATATTCCAATCTTGAGCGAACGTATGCGTAATATAACAACATTAGGCTAGAAGTTTTGCTAAAACACTTGCAGTTTCTTAATATGAAGCCTAGCATTTTATATGAGTTTGATGCAGCACTATTAATATGGGCTCAAAATGTTAACTGGATATCGAAGATAATACCCAAATCTTTGATTTCTGTACATCTGGTTATACTCTCTGAATTTATTTTATAATCATATTCTTCAGGTTTATTTTTCCGAGAAAAAGAGATAACGTAACATTTTTGAACATTAATGCACAGATGGTTCGCACTACACCAATCAGATACGGCTTTAAGGTCATTCTGGATCATTCTGCAATCACTTATCGTTCTTATCTCTCTATAGATTTTCAAATCATCCGCGAACATTAATTTTGAACAGCTAATGATATCATTAATATCGTTGATGTAAATGAGAAATAGAAGTGGTCCTAAATTGGAGCCTTGTGGTACTCCGGATGCATTAATGTAGTAATCCGAACTAAAACACTCGTACTCGACAAACTGCCTACGGTTAAATAAATAAATTAATTAAGCCTGCGGAAAATCCAAAGTTATCTAATTTCATTATTAATAAATATAGATCGATTTGATCAAAGGCTTTCTGAATATCCATGTATACTGTATCTACTTGTCCTTGCTTATCGATAATTTCCGAGGCAAACTGAGTTATGCAGGTTAAGTTTGTGATCGTAGATTTTTTATCTAAGAATCCATGTTGGTGCAGGGAAATATATGGTCTAACATTAGGATAAACGCAATTATATATTATTATTTCGAATAATTTCGCAAAATTACATAAAATAGAAATAGGCCGATAATTTTGGAGTACAGCTGGGTCACCTTTCTTTAACACGGGAGTGATTCGAGCGATTTTCCACATATCGGGAAATGTAGCTGTTCTCAAGATTAAATTATAAATGAAAAATAGGGGTTCTAACAAGGCACGACAACAATCTTTAACAAAAAAGCAGGGAATACCGTCAATACCTGAAGTAAGTTTGTCTTTTAATTTCTTAGATGCTTTAATAATATCGTCTCCATGTATGGTGTTTATACATAGAGATAAGTCGTTTTGCAAAATGTCTCCATAATTTTCAGCGAATGAGACATCCAAAATGTGATGGACACTTTGGAAGTATTCACCAAAAGCTTGAACAATTAACTGAGGATCACTAATAGTGTTGTCGTTATTTACTATAACTCCTGGAATTCTGGAACGAGCTTTTTTACTGGTAATATAAGACCAAAAGTTCGATGGATCCTGAGATATATTGTTCTCTGTATCGTTTATATATTTTACATGTGCGACTTTAATTTACTCTTTAATAATTGCCCGGAGGGTTTTGAATTCGTTCAAGTATTCGTCAGAGTTGGACAATTTGTACTTTTTAAGAAAATATACCTTTCTTCGAATTTTTTTTTTTTATACATTTATTTAACGTCGGCCTATTTCCGCTACTGAGGCCTAACACCGACGCCTGTAGACGAGCTACCCCCAACCAGGAATTTTGCCGAACCTCTTCCCTTAAGAAGAGTAGGGATCTTTTACTTGCCTAACATTTAATAGACAAGGGACCGACGGCTTTACATCCCCTCCGAAGGATGGTATATTTCCTATACAACCCTCGCCTAAGGTTGTATAGCTTCCGCGCATACACTGATATACAAGCCGCTGGAAGATGTGTGAGGCGAGAACGCGGTTTCCGTTGGAATGGTCACCAATCCAAGTACTAACCGCGCCTGTCGTTGCTTTACATCGCATACCGAAGTATGTACATAGTAAAGACGCACCTACGCTCGCCCCCTTTCTTGGAATATTGTTTATGATATCTTTATTATACCATAGCGGGTATCTACGAGACGTTTTAATTTTTTGTGGAACGTGATTATCAAAACATGTATTAAGTGAACTGTAGAAAAAACCACATGCTGTGTATACGTCAGTGTTATCATATAATTCAGCCCAGTTAATGTTCATTATTGACTCATATAAGTCAGGAAAATTTGCTTTCCTAAAGTTGTAGGTTTTCTGGGCAGAATTATTACGATTAAACTGGGCATAATGGTTCAAAGTACACGGAACACTAAAATTGAAACAAGGATGATGGGCATCTTCACCAACCAGTGGTAGATCCCCTCTACTAACAGTGCACCTTAGGTTACTAAACAATAAGTCTAGAAATCTATTATTTAGATTTGAGACTGTATTAAACTGTTTTAAATTAAGAAATTCCTGAAAGTTGCATAGCGTTTGATTCTTAGCGTTATTTGCGTCAAGATTAAAATATGGGCAGTTGAAATCTCCAATTATGATAACATTTTTGCTTTGTACAAATTCCAATGATGACAGACTTTCCATAAACAAATTGAAATTATCGAGTGAAAGGAACGGCGGAATATAAATAACAAAAATGAAAACATTAAAATAATTAAATAATATTTTACAACCAACAATGTCTATATTAGTATTTAAATTTAGTAAATTTGACAGATCTAATTTTTTTAAAAAAATTTCATAGGGCACGAATTTAGCACAGAGGTCAATTTTACAGCTAAAACGCCTGGAGTATTAATGTTTCTATATTCGTTAATGTACGTGAAAATCTACGTGCGCATGAAACAACTGTTAAATGTTATTTAACTCTTATTTATGGTTAGCAGCGTTTCTTTTACACCTCTGCCAACGGTTATAATTAAAGAAAAATAAATTGTTTTAGTTTACAGACCTTAATCTCAGGAATTTGCAAACACATACATTAATTAGCCTGTAAAATACCTCTCTCGAGATCTCAAGATGCTATTACTTAATACAAGTAGAATAATGAAAGACAACAAGCTGAAAATAACACTAAAATCCTTTTACAAATATCGCCATTTTTGTGACCAGAATCGTATGAGCTTACAACGACTTCTTATTTTCTACTAGCCCAATCGTTAATTCAGCACGTCATAATTCACTATAATTCATTCTGAAACAGGCGTAGTAGAGCAGGAAGTAGAAACTGCTTTATCTATAACGTGCTTAAATACACAGAACTGCATCGATACAATAGACCTCAAATCAATTGGTGAACGTCGACCTAATAAAAAATTTACAATTCCTCGCGCAGCTAAACTAAATCCAACCCACCGAAATCGTGTACTACTATTACCATAACAACAGTTTCGTGCACTTTCTCCTTATGTAAGGCCAAGTGCATGAATAGGTCAACAAACTTTAACTAACAATCACAGGCGGTTTGTCTCACTGTAGTAAAGTGGTCAATAATTGCAGCAAACTGTACACATTTGTTCAATCCATTGAGTTGTTATGGATACGTCGTCTGCTAAATTTAGACGCCGACGGGATTTGTCGCCAAATATTATGTCAGCAACTCGGAATTTCATTCACTTTCGTAAAGTCAAAGTCAGGAGCCATTCCCATTTTCACAATAGTCGTTTAAATTAAGCCAAGTTAAATATACTTGAGATACTTATACTGGGTGCAAAGAATTTAGTCCGGGGGAGAAGACATATTTTTCTTATCCGCAATTCGTTGTCCCGTGTTATTACTGTTACTGCTTTATTGTAAAGTGCGAAGAATCCCACACCTTTCTAAAGTTTGAGGTTTCACGATGAAATTAATTTAAAAATTTAATTTAACAGCCAATCATAAAGAATTAGATATGTGGTAATTTTTTAACACTACTATACTAAAAGGAAAATAGTATGTTTTCGATTTATCAAGTATGATTAAGAAAAACCTCACCATTGCAAGGGTATTATCTCATATTGTAGATGATATTATCACAGCTAAAGATTCCGTGGGCTTTCAACTACTTTTAACATTATTATTGAATGGAAACTCCTATAACTGGTCTCTGAGATGGCTCCAAAGTAGAAAAGTTATTACTAGAAATCAAAAATACAATCTTACCTTACTTTCCAAACCACTAATATCTGAACATCTGGAGTACCGCAAGGAACCGTTTTAACCACGGTGAACTACATATATACGCAGATGATTTGACATTAGTTTCAATCGAAATGAAATGCAGGAATCAATTAATATAGAGAACGAGAAGAATTTTTATATCAGTAAGCGATTAGGATTTTACACCTTTAGTAATAATGCGGAAATAGTGCAACCATTCAACGCTAAACCTGATTCTATATTTATATTTGATGATGTTATTTGTGAAAAGCAAGATGTAATTCGTGCGTTTTTCTAAATGGGGCGCCACAAAAATGTAGATGTGTTTTTATCTGGAATTGGTTGGGAGGGTGGCCAATAAAAAATATTGAACCACAGCGCTTAGGCCCAATTGGGCCCCTTGTACATCCTCTCTGTAGGCAGATACTCGCCTAGGCCTCCAACCAACCTTTGCGAAATAAGTGGTGATGCTGCCTAGGGGCATCTCCCTTACATCGGCCAAAGTAGACCAACGCTCTCCCAAAATGAATTCTCTGATTGATGATATGGCAGAACAGTCACAGAGTACATGCTGAACCGTCTCATTTTCTTGTTCACAACCTCTACAGAGAGGTGTTTATGTAGATGTTTTCTTAACGGACAGTGTCGTCTGGATTCCCGTTATAAAACGTAGGTTCCTTCTGGACATTGCCAGGTAGTCCGTTGCTGTACTCTTGTTGGGATATGTTAGTAATTCTCTAGCAAGCTGACAGCTGTTTGTTTCATTCCACAGCTTCTTGAATTCATTGTAGGTGTTCTTAATTATTTGTATTATTGCCGTGATCGTAACAGTCTGTCCGGTTCTGGTACAAAGATACTTAGGCCTGCTGCCTTCTTGACCAGTCTGTCGGCTACTTTGTTGCCACTACACTGTGGATGACCTTTCATCTAGCATACCAGTATGTTATTAATGCTGGAGGCACCCACAAGTGCTTGGTTACACTTCTATACTGCTCCTGTGGTAATTTTGTAACTTCTCAGGGCTAGTAATAATTGTCTACAATTTGTGTAGATTGCAGCTATGGTTAAGCCCACCAGTTCCGTTTGTACTACGCTGGCTGGCACATCCATAGCCCATTTCTATTGGATTTGCAGACTTCTGGAGTATATTCCACATTCTGCCCCATGCTTCTTTTTTGATCCGTCTGTGAAGATGTTGATCACACCTTCACCAGCAGCCTCGTTCTCACTGTTCGTCTGTATTGTGTAGGGTCTGTCAAAGACAAACCGGGGAGAAATGCCATCAGTGCACGCCTGTAGTAGAGGCGTCTTTCTGACAGCCTCATTCCACAGGCGTCAGAGCCACTTCTCCTAGATATGTATCTAGTGGTGGCAGACACATCATTACCTCCATATCTCTCGTAGGTGTTGTTCGCATAGCTCCGGTTATGCTTTGGCAGGCAACTTTCTGCACTTGGCTGAGCTTGACCTTGGCTGTAGTCTATTTGTTCTTAGGCCACCAAACCACAGCTCCATAGGTTATCATTGGTCTTATGACGGCAGTGTATATCCACATGACCACTTTGGGTTTCATTGCCCAGGTTTTCCCCACGGTCCTGCGGCACTGCTCATAAGAAATGTAAGCCTTCTTTAGTCTTCTATCTATGTGAAGATTCCATGTTAGTTTGGCATTGACGGTATGTATTTCACTTCTGATGCGAAACTTAGTGTTTCCAGGAGATTAATATATATGCACCAGCCGAAAGACTGATCCCACTTAATCTTAATAAACGAGATTATACGCAGAGATTACCTAGTTCTTGGAAGGCCGCTCTTGTAGGAAGATACGTAACAGAAAACACGATCCACCGTGGACGAACCAATCACGAGGAGGTACGTTCAAGCATTGACCAGTAGTGAAGAAACACAGCAACCTGCTCGAAATGGACCTATCACGAGGAGTCAGAGCTGAGCGCTGACCAATCAGAGAGAACCTCGGCATTCAAGTAGTAGGGGACCAGTGACACGTAGCCAGTCGCGCAGGCGCGCCCTAGACCACAGCCTATATAAGGAGCCGCACAACGCGGAGAACGTCAGTCCAGTTCGAGCAACGAGGAGCAGCAGTAGGTAGCTTTCAGTGAGAACCTGAAGATGGCAGATGATATTCTGCCGAAACGTCGTTTAGACAACCGTGCCTCCTGGAGGAGTCGATCATCGACGCGGGAGAGCACCCGGAATTACAACAACACTTCATTTAACACCCGAGAAAACCTAAAAAACAACATAATATATATATATATATATATATATATATATATATATATATATTGTGCCGAGAAGCTTCCGCCGTCGTTGGTATGAAAAATACTAGGTTAAGAAACCCAAGAAAAACTTTACGACCTTAAAATACAGGTACTCTTTTTTAGTGCTGTTTGCAAATTGACTCGCTTACCTTTATAGGTTTTTAATGCGCGTCGGGTCTCGGGTCGTTATTTGATGTCAGCCTTGGCGCCATGGCCCGCGGCGATATAATTATGTTTTCAAGTTTTTGTTGCGCTTTTTATTTACTGGGATCTATCTACTTCAACTTAGCGCCATGGCCCGCGGCATAGTACTTATGTCGTAAATTTTTTGTTTAGTTTTTTTGTCCCAGGAAGTCGTTACTTGGACTATAACTATCACAACTAAATGTCGGTCCTAGCTTTAACAAAATTAAAAATGGAAAATTTCTCTATAAGAAGAGAGGACTAAATAATAGAGGGAGAATTTTGAGGTGCCTCAACAGCTTCTGTATTGGATGTGAAAAATACGTTCAAAGTTTGAACCTATACGCTAATCAGTTTTTTATTCTACCTCAACAAATAATATAGGTGAAATTTTTCTTGTACTTACACAATGAAACTCAATTGGTACGCATGCTTCGTAAGTGGAGCGAATAATACCTTGATATTTTTAGGTTTCTTGCCCTGTTGAATTCTATTAGGATATCATAGACGTTTTCGCAATTCAGGCTTAACAAATGAGTGATATTTGCCGGTAACTTGACATTGTTAGATATAATTTTTGTCACAAGAGTGGTTTTAGCGTGGGTCTCCAATGGAAACACCATCACAAGTACAAAAAGGAGATTTATTTAAGCCCACTTAATTTTAATTGATTTATTTAATATTTTCATGATGATGAGAGCATTCGTAACGTCTCGAAGTCATATGATAACAGCTTGATTATTATGTCAAATATGAGGACAATGAAGCTGTCTAAAGTTGCTCTCCCCCGGACTAATTCACGATCTATTTGTTTTGTTATTTTGATATTTTATGTTGAAAGATTAGTTATATTTTTAGATATACGGAGCGATTCATTGTATCGGGGATTCCGCTGGTGATATTTAATGAAAAAAATTTAAATGACTTAAACAGAATCCCAGAGGAAATTTATGCTTTCAAAGAACGATCGAAGGGCGATTATTTATTGACAATGTACAAGACAGTGTATTAAGGATTTGATTTTTTTTAAATGCGGAACTAACTGATGTAAATGATTTATAATTTATTTTATAGTCCAATATACAGAGGTATTTTTGGTCGTCCTAGTAACTTTTCCATGTAAGGGTTAAAAAAAAAATAATAAGACTATAAGATGACACAAAAGATGCTTTTATTTTAGTAGATAAAACCTCCGTCTACTTCAAGAAGTTTAGCTTTATTATACCATAGGCAATGCCTTTGTCGTTTAAAGCTTTGCAAGAGTCTTGGGCAAGAAGCTTGCATTATATAAAAAATTGTACCATTATTTGTACCAATAAAATTTCTTCAATAATTTGTTACTAATTCAACCCCAGGGACAAATATATAAATATTTTTGAGTATTTTTTTCATCAACAGCCTCTTATCAAAACACTGCCAATGCAGGGTTCTTCAACTAAACATTTTCTAGAAATGACCAAAATTGTGTTTCAAATTTTTAAGCAAATTATATACTTAGCATGTAAGTTATGTTACCATCATACAAGGCCTCTATTTAATATAAATAATAAGTATGCATGTACATCAGTATACACGCCTACATGCGTGTATTTAGTATTGTCACAAAAAATTCAATGTGCATGTAAAAGGTATTTTTAAAAAACGCAAAATATCACATATCTATCGATTTATGAGTCACGTCAAGTAGGACGCTCTTCGAGGAAACTTTAAGTAGACATTCTAAATAATGTAATCTAGAATAGATAGCTATTTTATTAGGTTATGTTATAATAGTGCACTCCACAATTTTCTTTTTTTAAAAGTATAGGATATATGATTCACACACAAAAGCATAACTTTAAAGAGTCATACCATATACAAGATGTATTGAAGGATAAAAAAATTGGGAACAAAATAATACAAGCTTACAAAAAATAACTCAACACAGCATTAGTTCAAGAAAACAAAAATGGATATTATTGAACATTCATCATTTACGATTATTATTATTTCTTTATGAAAGTAAGTAAGCTTTCAACTTGCTTAATGCCAATGTACTTTTATCTACGATCGTGTAAAAAGTAACAGTTTTTTACATCATTTCCAGTGGAAAAAGTGACCTTTTATAAGAAACTGTGCAATAAAAAAGTTTATTGCACGCTTTTATTGCACGATTTCTAAAAAATTAAAAAACTACGCGTTTATTTATAATATCGTTTCCTTAGTTACTATCATCACAGATTTTCAGTCACGACCATGAAGTAACATAATTACAATGGTGACTTCAACTACAACTCGAATAATACTAACCGTCAAAGTGGCACTCACAAAAAGTTGATACAATTTTACAAATATTCATGAAAAATTCGCTCGTATTTTTACCTTTCGTGTAATAAAGAATGGCTTTTTACACTTATCTCTTAAATAACTAACTAGTGGATTCGAATTCTTATACTACTCTTGTCATAGAAACGATTCAAAGACCTTCTATTTTTTTGCTCAAAATCAAAATATTCTTAATCAAAATAAACTTGTCAAATCTGACGTTTTTCAAAATCAAAATTTTTCACCTGCTTTCATACGGCTTTCACGCTCCTAATTTGGCCATGGTTGTGGATAAAACGTTGAATTACATTCGGTGATTAACAAGCCTTCAATCCACTCGAAAAAATGTGACTCTCGGCTGCGCCTCAAGTGCACATTTTTTCTCGTACATTAAAGGCTTGTTAATTCCCTTTATAATTCATAACCATTAAAAATGCATAAAAGTATGCAATATGAATACATACAATGAATGAACTTTTTAAAATAAAAATAAAATTATTAAATGCATGTATGACTGGTGGTCGAGAGGTGAGCGCATTTGCCTCTCACCCAAAAGTTCCGGGTTCGATCCTCGGTCGTGGCAGTGGAAAATACTGTGAGAGGGATTCTTCCACTATACACGGATATTGGGTGTGTGTCCCTTGTCTCTAAATATGTAGCCCCCTCCCACACATCTAGAAGAGCCTTCCGAGATAAAGGGGGTCGTAATTACCTGTGGTGTTATTTATAAAATGCTACTTTTTTGTTAACGGCAATTGTGATAATACTAATTACAATATCAATTTCGGTAAAAAGTATGAAGTAGAAGTCCTTAGCTTTCATTGCTTGATAGATATGTATTAAAGAAATATACTTAAGAATATTAAAGTAAAACTTCCTCACTAGTGGGAAATTTTATAACTTCTCTTGTATTTACATGAAAATTCTTAACATTAAATGAGTAACACAAAAAGTATTAGGCAAAAACAAACAAGCTATTTAGTCCAATAAAGTTGTGCTCGGCTTATAAGGGCCGCAAAAAATTTTCAAACAGGATGATTTTTTCATGGTTGCTTGGGGACTGCCCCCTGAGTATCCAACCAAAAGATCACACTCGAGCTACTGGTACGATTTGCGCTATAGGGGTGGTTTCCTACAATTTTTTTTAGAGCATAATGACCTTAATAAAAGTTGTAGAGGATCAAACTCGTTAAGTATTAGAGGTACAAAAAAATGTTATAAGAAAAAATTGTTAAGAATTTGATCGTCTACAACTTTTATTAAGGCCATTTTGCTGAAAAAAATGTTTAGAAAACCACCCCTATAGCGCAAATCGTACCAGGAGCTCGAGTGTGATCTTTTGGTGGGCTACTCAGGGGGCAGTCCCCAAGCAACCCTGAAAAAGTCATCCTGTTTGGATTTTTTTTTAAAATGACATCTTTATTGGATTAATTGTAGAGTATATCAAAACAACTACCACATCGTAGCCAATACTAAACAAAAAAAAATTATAATAAGTAAATAAATAAAAACCACAGAAATTAGACAACCCCCAATTCCAGAAGCCAGGGCTTGTGTGGAAGAGGATTACACATTGAAAAAACGCGGACATACAACCATTTCCTCCGACAGTGGCAGTGCCGGAGCCAGGATTCGAACCTGGTGGTGCGATGTCCGTGTGATTAATCGCGATTGCCACCTCGCGCCTTAACCCACTCGGCTATCGACCTTATGTAATAGAATTCATAGCATATAAAGCAAAAATATAGTGAAAACAAGAATTTTAAAAAACTTATTGAAAAAACTTTCACGCTCAAGTTAGAAGATGAATCATAAGAAAAAATCTTAAGATTCTGGACAGAATTCATTTCTTTTGCTTGAATACAAATATTTCCATCGTTTAATGAATTTCTTGTTTACAACAGGAATATCTTCAATTTTTTTTTATATTATGATGGTACCAAATCTCAATTTTTGGAAAATGGTAATTTGTACCTTTTCTCATGTTTCATATCCCAAAGAAAAACTGCAAAATCTTAACTTTCCTATTGGCGGAAGATACAAATAGCTCCTGATACTATTTTTCAACCCATGGTGACATTTGTAGTTTCTCTTTTGCTTTGGAACTTATTCATCTAATTATGTTAAATCCCAACTATCTAATTTACTACATTTAGAACATCCCTTTATGTTATCGAAATTCCGAGGAAACATATGGAATTCCTCGATTGTCGCCATCCAGACAAATCCGGAATATAATGTTATTATTATAAAATAAATATTTATTATCCATTCGTATTTCTCTCGACCGATGTCAATTTTTTTAAAAAATCTGGCGAAGGCGCCAATGTTATGTATACAGTTGATATCACTTATAAACTTATGATATAATAAAAATTTACATATCTGTATCGCATTATGGAGTTCTGAGGAAATACATTTCAGATATAATGAATAGTAAAATATAAGCTTTCAAAATCTATTTAATTAATTTCAGGTTTAGTATGATTTGATTATCTCTGCAGAAAAAAATGAAAAGAAATTGGTCTTTAGCTTTACCCAGTGGCGTAATACTTATATGCGTGAAGTTCGTCCCACTTTTAGGTAAACAAAAAAAAATATTAGATTGTACTAAAAGCAATAGCCACGAAAAATTTACTGAAATTGTTATTGTTGCCCAGCTGAAGCCTTTACTTTAATAATTATTCTATTAATTTATAATCAAATATTATATCTGCTACAAGAAAATTGTTATAGGACTACATAACGTGCTGGTTACATATTATTTGTTAATGATTTATATAGTTTTCGGCTGCCTAAACAAATATACAGGACGATTTATTTATATCTTACCTAAAGCCGCAAAGCATTTGATAAAGTGCTTAAAAACCGCTTAATACAGAAACTGGAACAGTTTGGCACATGTGAGAGTTTGCACATATAGATTAAAGATTTCCTTACCGATCGAACGATTTTTGTTAAAGTTGGTATTGCAGTGAGTGACAGCAGAAACGTGCTCAGTGGGGTCCCCCAAGGATCTGTCTTAGTACCTCTGCTATTTATCGCATATACTTTCGATCTGCGGTACTGCATCAAATCTCCTTGTTTTTGCAACGCAGACGACACAAAAAATTACTGCAACCTACTAACGGATTACGTACGGTTGCAAGAAGATCTAGATCTGATTCAGAAGTTGAGGGAATCATGGTACTTCCGTTAAACATTGGTAAGTGTGTTACAGTATTTAAGAAAACACAATCCACGATTGAGATACAATATTAACGGCAAACAACTGATTTTATCTGATTCTCACGGCGATCTGGGAGTCATCATTACACAAAATATTTTCTGGTCCAACCATATTGCCCGACAACTTAAATCCCACCACCTTATCCAAACTACATAAAACATATGTTCGTCCGATACTCGAATTCGCTAACAGTATATGGTTTCCAAGGTTAATACGTGATTCAAACTTTTTGGAGAATCTTCAACGCCACATAACCCGGGTATCATATGGACGTATCCGCCTATGTTACGAAGACTGACTTGCACAGGTTAAACTCATCTTGCTGGCTACCAGGGCGACCTTATCACTACGTACGAAGGGATACGAAATGAATTATCTTCAATTCATAATTTATTATACGGACATCCCATTTCAGTTGCTTTTCAATGTGAACTCCCAAAGATTTTATATCATTTGTAGAGCTGATGATACTATTTGTAGTTCTTATGTCTGTGTTCCTTTCTATCGAAGTTTTTGAAATGTCATGTTGAAAGTTTTTTTTCTACATTCAACAACAATTTATTTGCACTAAACCAATAAATAATTCTATTCATTGATATTTGAGTAAGTCTTATTAAGTCCTCGTAATTTCTATTATCTAAGATATACTTGTATCGTCAGCAAATAAAGAAAAATGTAAGTAGGGAATGCTGTGGACAATACGGTTTATGTAAATCAGAAAGAGAATTGGGCCCAATATGGAACCTTGTGGAACACCGTATTTTACTATATTTCCGCGGAATTCACTTTACTAATAAAATCATTGTTATGATGTTCAATTTCTATAAGAATTTTGCGACCCGTCAAGTAACACTCAAACCACTGCAGTGGTATCCCTCTTATAGAGTTAGTAGTTAAGTTTTCCAAGTAAAATAGCACGCTCCACGCAGTCAAAGGCCTTTGACAGATCAAAAAAAAAATCTTGAGTAACTTCCTTTTCCCCCAGCGTCTCAGATATTTTTTTTTTATTAATGAGGATATGGCGTCACTAGTATATTTCCTTTTTTGAAATCCAAATTGCGCGGTACTCAATCCCAAAGACACCGAAATGTACTAAATGTCAAGTGATCCTCGCCTACCTTACACTGACGAGAGCCAACAGCTCGAAACTGCAGTCTGCAAGTGGTGTGTGACGACTGGCACGAGAGCTCCTTTAAGTAGGATCAGTCTTTCGGCTGGTGTTTGTTGCAATCGAAGCATTAGCGTTTTGATGGTAATATGCAATTATTACACTTAACGCTCCAGGCTTGTAACTTATAATTCAGCGCTATATTGCTGTATACTTAAAATCTTTCTCAATTGGAATAACATGTAAGTTTAACATTTGTTTGAAATTTAGTTTATTATACCACCATGCCCAGAAAGACATACCACGTCGATATAAGTACCATTTTCTAAATAATAGTCTTGCAAAAAAATGTCTATTTCATTTGCTTTATTTCTCAAGCATTGAATATTTTAATGAAAAGGAAGAAGTTGTTTAGTTTTTTGCCGATTTGCTGCCTGTTGTTATCCTAGCTATATCACTATTCTTTAATTTTGAGATGACGCCGGTATTATCTCCCTGAACTTTACCATTTCGAATTGCTTCAGATGTCCGGTTGAATACATTGTATTCTCTATCTTTTGTTAGTTGGTTTTTTTCCATACATAAATTGGTCTTTGCAAGCTAAATTTAATAATAAACCAAAGAAGGTTCAACACCGACGCCATGAAATTTGACCCGACTATAAGCGATCATTAAGTTGGAAGCTATCACGGAAATCATCATGCACGTTGTTATATCCCTTCCGACATGAAAAGCACTCGGTTTTCATTTGATTCGAACAATACACAGCTGGTGATATACATGTTTTATTGTAATCAAAATGAAACTGTTACACTTAATTGAAAAAGTTTTAACCTAAATTTTTTTATGGAAACAGAAGTGTTAAAAAATCTAGCGTAAAAAACACAAGCATGTGTCTTATTTGTTAGAAAATGTTTTGTTTAATATATATCAAAGTAATTACATTTTTTTTTTAAATGCGTAGCATTAGAATAATTTTGTTTTCCTTTCTCCTCAATTGAAACCTTCATTTAATAGCTCAGAAAACGTAATTAAATTGTAAGTAAAATCATCGGTAGTAATTTTTTTCACAGAAGCAGAATAAAACTATTGCTTATAGCGAAAAATTTTTCACATATCTGTCCATTACATTGCTTGTAAACACGATTATATAAAAACCAAAGGTCCTATCGCACTGAAATTTCGAAAATGAATTAATATCAGCTAAAGGAAGCAACCTATTGTTTTTGAAAAAAAAAATAATAAAAATAAAGGGGAAATATTAAAGTTATCAGTTTAAGAAAAGTATATGAAGAGTGTCGCAACTTTTAATAAAGTCTACAACAAAATCCTGCATAATCGCACTGCCAACATCAGGTGATGATTAGAATTACGTATACAGTGTAATTATATCTAAAGCATTAATCGTTTTCGAAAATGTTTATAACTAGTTATTATAAATTATCAAACCTCAAATTAGGAGTTCTAATCCTTAGTACAGTATTTTAATTAGTCACTTATTTCTTTGTACGACTCCGGTCTTCTGCTCATGTATAACGTGTGGAAAAACTAATCACTATTCACCCTCGTATTGTTAATAGCTTAAAAAAGCATTGAATTCATACCATTTTATTGGGAAAGATAGAATAGTGATACAATACATCAGATATTTTCAGTTTATTAGCTAGTTATCCTGTTTCTCATTGTATGTGATCAATCTCGTAAATAAATGTACCTATATAGAGCCAACTCAGTTTAGGAAGTATAAAGTATGGCGGATGGTTGTAACAAAACCGATATAGTTAGAAAAAGCCTATATAGTTAGTCGAATAAAATGAGACATTTTTTTAGTACATAAAAAAATTAAGGGACATTCTTCGTATAACCATCGAGTTCTACAAAAAATGGAAAGTGGACATGAAGCACGAGTCGGGAAAGTTCAGCACATTTTCGGAGAATAATTCAATCTGCCAAAAATTAGAATATTTTGAATAAATTTTTTTATATACAATAAAAATGACTGAATTGAGATCATTTGGAAGAAATAATTCAACACCTACACACTCTTGGTAGTAGTGATCGAGTCAGCTACAAAATTATCGACCGAATATCAAGAAATGATGATTCTAGCATTGTGAACTAAAGAAGGTGCCAGATTCTTTGTTACAGACACGAATTTAACTTCTATCTAAGTTTTTTTGGAGTTCATTCTCTGTCTCCCTCACGGATTTATCGTAGTGGCAGCACGAAAGAGATATTTCTTACTATACAGGAAATTTGAATAAGATCAGTAGAATTTTCTATGGGAAAAATTCCTTACAATCCATTACAGAAATATACACATTTGTTAAAAATCCTCATTGTAAATATTATCAAAATTATTTTGACTGAAGCAACAAACTAGAAATAGGAAGTCATTCTACACGTAGATAGCATCAGTTGAAAGGGTAAAGAACAAACTAGGAAAGAAATAAGCATACTGGAAGCGAACAACAAGAGAAAAGAAATAATACCATAATGAAACTACAATGATATAAGCGCTGTAGGACTTAGGAATGAAGGAAGCAGAAGTCTCAAAAGAACAACTCTACAGATAAAAACAAAAAATCTGTTCACCAAAACGAGAAAACTTAATCTTAGAACTCCTATGCTGAATGGAACTATACTAAACTTTTCCAGTGAAGTCGAGTATCATCTAGGAGTAATCCCACAGCAGCTATGGAGGCAATGCTTGACCTACTTCCTTTGCACCTGCATGTGAGGAAGGAGGCAGCACTAGTACCTTACGACTGCATCAGGCACATAAATTTTAACCAGGCGATCTGGTTGGTCACTTAATGATTCTGGAGTTAGTCCATTTAGAATCCATGATCAAGCCCACTGACTCAATGCCAATCAAACAGGACTTTGACTATCCGTTTGATGTGCTAATTGAAAGCTGAAAGCAAGATGGAGGCACTGCGATTAGAGCAAGGGTTACTCATCTGGTATACAGATAGATCCAAGATGGCGAAATCAACTTCCAGGCAGAAATTCATGCTGTAGATCTGTGTGCCCAGGAATGTCTAAATAAATAAATTCGACGGGCAAAGTTCTATATACTATCAGATAGCCAAGCAGCATTAAAAGCTCTAAGGTCCTATACCTTCGAGTCTAAAATTGCCTAGGAATATAGACAATCCCTGAAGCAACTGGCTCACAACAACAAGGTTACCTTGATGTGGGTGACAGAGCATGATAGAGTACAAGGGTAATGATCTTGCTGACAGCCTTGCGAAAAAAGGAGCTCAACCTATCATTGGCCTGGCCAAGGGTCACATAACAGAGGAGATCCAGAAATGGGAAAATGATCAGAAAAAGTCCTACTAGAGAAATATTCCAGGCCACAGACGAGCGAGAAAGTTTATAACTTATTCGGCAAAGAATGCCACAAGTCTTCTCGAACTTGAAAAGTCCGAATTATGACTAGTTACAGGCCTTCTAACTGGCCATTGCCCTTGAGATATCATCTCAAGAATATGGGCAAGGCTGTAGACGACAAATACAGATATTGTGATACTGCAACTGAAACTGCGGAACACATATTTTGTGAATGCAATGTATTAGTCCGCACTAGGCTAAAATTCCTAGAACAGGCGGAATTAACATCTGAAGACATAGGGAAATTAGCGCCCAGAAAAAGTACAAACTTTGTAAAAAGTCTTGGAATCCTGGGTAACAACTAGATGCAGGGTAAATTACAAAAGATCTCTTAGGTCGAAGTGAAGTAAGGCTGTTCGAAGCCAAACAAGCCCGTAAAACAATCTACAAATGCCATTTGGGTCATTCTACATGTAGATAGCAACAGTCGAAAGAGTCAAGAATAAACTAGAAAAGAACTAAGCATACTGGAAGCGATCAGCAAGAGAAAAAAAAGAAATTCCATAATGAAACTAAAATGATATATGCGCTGTCGGCAGGAAACAAAAGTCTCAAAAGAACAACTTTACAAATAAAAACACAAAAGGGGGAGCGCAAATACTCCATATCACGAGGTAATGTGGCACCTATACTTCCCATATCCAAATCCTGTACAATGCACTATGCGGCTCTCGCTGACGTCAGTCTAACCCAGCGTAGACGTAGCCTGCCCAGCGGTACGTTTTCCGGCAGTGGCAGTAATGCCTACCGTATGCTGGCAAATTAAATAAAAAAATCAGAATCAAGTAGATAATGAAAGAGAACAAAACCTTATATACGTTAATCTTATAACAGTAACAAGTATTAACATTATTGTGCACGACAGCTTAACTGTAAAATTCGCATATCCGCTTGTAGAAATAGAAAGCGGGCACTTGTGGGTGATCGCATTAGAGCCTTAAATCTTGTTTGATTTTTACTTGTCTTTTCTGTGGTCGTGAACTGGATGACATTATAACGAAATTTATTATATCTTAAGTCTATTACATTTAGATTCATTGTGAAAATGTGCTATCAAATACGAATGCCATATATTATTATGTAATTAATGAATTAAAACACGTTTAATTTATCTAATGTTTTAGGAACTCAGCCAAAATTGCAAAAACAATAAAAGAATGCCGAAATATATTATTTTATGCATATGGTGCAGCGGCGGCATGTAAAAAATTTGAAGCTTTCAATTGATATCTAATTAAAAAGTGCGGACTAAAAAAATTCCATCTGCCCCAGATTTTGAAATTGAGATGGATGTTAATTCTTTGTCTTTACTGTAACCTATTAATTTTTTATTATTTAGTAAATCTGTAAACACAAATTTTGAAACCTCTAAATTTAAACAAACTTACATAACTTATAGATATTTAAAATATTTTGATGAACGTTCATTTTATACCGACTTACGAGGGCTTCCCCTACAAGATATGTTATACATGAATAATGTCGATGCTAAAGTAAATCATTTGACAGTACACTTCTCCCTTTAAGAACAGTCCGTATAAGTAGAAATAAGGTTCCTTGGTTGACTGACAATCTAAGGCTGTTGATGAAGCAAAGAGAAAAGGCCAAATATGAATATAAGATTATCAGAATGCAAAATGGAACTATTAGAAACATAGTTCAAATGTGCTTTTAGAGGGCGGAATATTAAACATAATATTTTTAGTCGCAAACTCCTCTATAAATCCTTATTTTACTATAAGGAAAGTAACCAGACTGCAACCAAAGTTACAAATCTGCACATCAGCACATTTGAACTATGCTAAGCCAAGTCAGGCTATTTATTTTTCGATTGCAACAAACACTGGACCGCTAGATGGCGCCTGCTGGCTGTTTTACATGTCGCTATTGTAAAAATACCGGGATGTACTATAGTCAAAGGATTCTCATGTCGGTCGTTGAATACCTACCTTGCACTGACGAGAGCCAACAGCTCGAAACTGCAGTCTGCAAGTGGTATGTGACGACTGGCAAGGGAGCTCCTTTAAGTAGGACCAGTCTTTCGGCTGGTGTTTGTTGCAATCGAAGCATTAGCGTTTTGATGGTAATATGCAATTATTACACTTAACCCGCCAGATTTGTAACTTTGGTTGCAGTCTGGTTACTTTCCTTATAGTAAAATAAGGATTTATAGAGGAGTTTGCGACTAAAAATATTATGTTTATTATAAACATGTTCGAAATGCTATAAAACATGCCTAAACCGCAGAAAACTTATTTATTTTTGGTCATATTGATAGAAACAAAAATTATAAAAGCTCTGGGGTGAGCTTAAGTCACTAAGTAATAAATCACAAATACCTAGCAATTAACTAGGCCCTGTTACTATCATACATTATTTTACAGATAGTATCCCTCCTCGAAATTATAGCAGTATTGCATATGTTTTAAATTGTTATAACCAAAATAAAATCACCAATTCAGAGTTCAATTTTAGCTTAGTTTCCACTCAACTTATTAAAAGAGTCCTTTGTAGCTTAAAAAATTCTACATCCGGATCTGACTCTGATTTATTTTATTAAATTGTGTTGTCCGTGCTTACTAAACTTCTTAACTCATATTGTTAATAGTTTGTTTATTGAATGTCAGTTTCCCTCTACATGAAAAGTAACTCTAGCAACTCCCGTCTTAAAAAAAAATGATCCAAAGGCGTTTTCAGGCTTGAGACCTATTAGTATTCTCGCAGGATTGTTAAAGTTGGCAGAAAATATAATTGAGATCCAGCTTAGGGAACACGTTGATAATTTTAACATACTACCAGCAATTCAGTCAGGTTTTAGAGATTGTTATAGTTGCTCTACAGCTTTAATGCTTTAATGCATATAACGGATGATTTTGTTGAGGCCACCGATCATACTACTTTGATATTACTAGATTTTAGTAAGGCATTCGACACTATTGATCTAGAACTGCTCTTAACAATTTAAAATCATGTGGTGTTAATAATACAGATTGTAAACTGCTCAAGCTATATCTTGAGGGACGTTCACAAATGGTAAGAATATTCGATAAAATTTCCCAGTCAAGTGTGGTCAATAACGGTGTTCTATACGGTTCTATTTTAGGTCCCCTGCTGTTTACAATTTACACATCTCAATTTGTAAATTTTGTTAAATCCTGTTCGGTCCATATGTATGAAGACGATACCCAAATTTACTATGCTTTTTATGCTAAGGATTATGAAGCTGTTGTGCAACAAATCAACAATGACCTAAAAAGTTTATCGGACATTTCTTTGCAGCATCCACTTGTTTTAAATCCATTGAAATCACCCTATGCTTTTATTTGGTAAGAAGCCTAACCGTGCTAATTTGAAAAATCTAATTAATATTGAAATAAATGGATGTCGTTTAAAATTTTCGCAACATGTCCGAAATTGAGGATTAATTTTAGACACAAGTTTAAGATTTAGAGAACAGGTCTGTAAATTTATACAAAAAGCTTACTCCGCCCTAAGATTTTTTTGCCAAGTACAGCACGCGCCGCTCCGCCATGAAATTAATAATCGTTAGCGGAAATAGCGAAAATGTAAAAAAAGTTCTTTCCGAGAGACGGCGTGGAAATGGTCAAAAATAGTCATAGAACAATGTTTCAAAAAGCTATTTGTTCCTGATGAAATTTTCTACAACCCCATTATCTTTAAATTTTCGTAAAGTTCCGTTTAGTATCTTAAAAACGCATTTGAAAATCGTACTATTTCTGAATTTTGGACGCACCGGAGGGGAAGTGACGCGTGGTGGGGAGAAGCGCGATCATTTAGCGGCGCTCCGAGCCCGGCTGCGGGAGATACTTCCCCCACCACTCGTCACTTCCCCTCCGCTCGAGCGCCCGAACGATTTGAATTATTGCAATTATTAATTTTTTTTTCAAAAACAAGATCACAATTTTTTAATAGGTAAACTTTTTTATATAATATATTATTAGCTAAACATTCCATATATTTTTTTAAAATTTCATTAAGTGTAACTCTAATCCGAGGTTTTTATGTTTTTAACGCAGATTTGCTAAAATTCGTCACATCCGACTTTAATATCTGTGACGTTGTCATTTATTTGTCAAAATATAATAATATTGCAAGTGTGCAAAAACCAATATGCCCTATATAAATGACTTAGTTAAAGCTGGAGTTATTGCCAAAGCACAAGATGGATGGTCAAAGAGACAAATTAATATTAATGCGTTTTAACATTAACATTTAAAAAAAGTGGAGAATAAAATACAGGATTAGTAGAAATCTTGGATTAGGGCGAGAAAGGATATCAGCTCAACAACAAGATTTGTAATTGGTGAATACGCCACTAGAAGATCCATTTTACTTAGTTATAAAACTCTTAAAGAAACGATTTATAGTTTATCGAGTCGTACAGGTTATTGGTGAGTAAGACAATGGAAGCTGCGCTGTCACTCAGCAGCACATAAATACTTACTTAAAATAGAGCATGAAGAAGCTCGACTAGGATTTCCATTAAATTTATAGTATATGATAGATTTTTGGAATAATGTGGCCTTTACAGACGAAAAACATTTCAGTTAACACATGGCGGTCGTATTCGTGTTTACTGGATCGCCAATACTCGATACAATGAGAATAAGGTCTAACAATCACAAATATGGTAGTTTTTCCGTTAATATGTTGGCCTGGATATAGGCACGTAGTCCCGGCGTTTTGTGGCCGATTCAGGAACGATTTAATAGTGAATTGTATGTTATCACGCAGAATTTGTCTTATTGGCCATCCATCTGCTGCTATAACAATAACTACAGAGTTAATATCTATTATATTTCCATTACTCACTACATATGCACTAGAAAAATGAACTGTTCTATTAGTTATTGCCCACAGCAGTACATTGAGTTAATGAATGTTTAATCTTTTCGCACTTCATGTATTAAAAAATCTGTCAGTATTCTGTCAAATGACCCAATGACTTCACATAAAAATACCTGTATAAAATAGGCATAAAAATAGAAAACACTCACCAGTACTATATAAATTAGCCAATTCCTGGGCCCCTTTGTGTTGAGGACCCCATCTAGGTCCTAACCTTTCTTGTGGAGCAGCGGCAATAGCACAGTTCGAGTTGGGGTCATCTTCCAGCATAGAATTTTCCAAAATCTGTTGTTCAGTCTTCACTGGTGCTAGCAAATTCGTGGCTACAGTAGAGGCTATGGGATGGTCTAGTACTTCTTTTACTCGAGGCGAACAACTAAGTGGTAATGCCATTGTCAAAGTCACTTAATGTCACAGGAAAATCACAGACGATGTAGATGCTTTTTGCTAGGCATGGTGCTTGGCTCGCCTAGCCCTAGGCCACGGCGAAACGTTGGACCTGAGAAAATTGCAACTGTCAATGCTACTTGCAATCAACACTTAATGTTGGTCGATAAATATTTTTGTCTATCTATCACTTGCTGTCAATTGCTATCTAATAATAATACTAATACAGTAAAAGTAGGCCCGAATTTGCAATAAACGAATCTTTGCATTGTTCATTTCTAGTTACGATGAGTCTGCGTTATGATTGAGAGACATTTTTTTTGCTCCACGGAAAAGAAGGAAATTCGTTCTAACGAAAATTTTTTTGAAGTTCATAAAATTTTAATCATGAACGTCTCGTCCATTTTCGACTAAAATTGACCAAGATTTATGCTTAAAAATCATGGTCCTTTTCATACTTTTGAAATTCAATTTTAACGTTTTATCCACAAAATTGTAAGGGTTCTAGGCAGCACTCAACACACATCCAAGTAGAAATGTATAACATCCTCCCATTCTCTCAACTCCAGGCTGTATTAAAGCTTTCCAAGTGTTATAATTGTGATTATAGAATTATGTGGGAGTGTAGATTATCTTTGAGGTAATTGGTGAAATCCAATAAGGTTATCTTGCTGTCGATACCAGGGACGGGGAAGAGAAAGTTTTATGGCTTATCCAAAGGACTCAGGACATAAGATTTCCAAAAATGGTTAAAAAAATCATAAATCCTACTGGAAGAAAACTACAGGACAAAAACAAGCACAGTACTAACTTATCCGAAAGATCCCTACAATTATTCTTTTGTTCCAAATGTGAAATCTAAGTATGACGATAGGTCTTTTTAATGGGCATTGCCTCTTGGGATATCATCTCAAAAATATGGCCAGGGCTGAAGATGATAAATGCAGATACTTATGATATTGCAATTAGAATCGCGAAACATACTTTGTGAGTGACAGGCTAAAGTACCTGGAAAAGGTAGAAGTAACGCCTGACGGCATAGGGAAATTAGCTACCAGGAAAATTATAAGCCTTATCAAAAATTTGGAAATCTTGGGTATCAACTAGATATAGAATAATCTACAAAAACACTTTAACTCGAAATGGAGTAAAGATAAAGAGCCAAACGATCCATAGATCAGTCTACAATTTGTAAAGTTGGCAAGCGAGTATGAGCAAGTTATGCTACAGAACCCAGTAAGATAAACAACGAATTAGATTAATGAAGTAGTTTCTTCCGGGTCTTGCCGTGGTCGTCGAACTTGACTTGACGATTCACTGATCATCCTGTCAGTTTCTTCAGAAGGATTCTAAAGACTGAATTTGTTGTGTTACATTCCTCGTTATATACCTAGGCGCCGCTGCGCTTCGCTGGTCATTGGTCGTGCTTGGTTCGCTTCGCTGCTCATTCGTCGTGTTTGGTTGATCGTGACTTACTACGGTGCTGGTACTTGGCAATACCAGTCTCCACGTGTTACTAAGTCGATACCCATCCTCCCTGTTAAAGCTGTTCACGTTTTTCATGATTTTCAGTGATTCCCTAATGATTCGCGGATAATAGCGCGTATTCCTATGACGTCCTCGTAGTCGATTGTATGACAGGATGATTAGCCAAACGTCAAGTGAAGTTGGACGATCACAGAAAGACCCAGAAGAAACTACTTCATTAAACAACGGCCGTGAAAACCTGCATTCTACTAACGAATTAGATTACTTGCTTTCCTTGTTAAAGTGTACCTAGGTAACATAAATGTAAAAAATCAACCTCTGAAATGTGTTCGGATCTATGTTTCAGATGATATAGATCACAAAGAAACATGTCCGACAGTTTCAAATGATACCTAATCATTTTAAAAATCTTTTCAAATTCATTTTTAGAAAGGCCAATTTCCATATATATTTTGTGGCATAATTTACCACAATCAGAAGTCCATATTTGTATTTTGATTGTCAGGCTTTGTTTTTCTGTTTTTATTAGATGTAAGACTTAGAAAACGTAACCTCCTAAAAATAAATATGTCTTACTTAAGTTTTCGTATCCGTTAAAATGTCATATTTCTAGGATTTCTTAAATAAATACGTTCTGAGATATAATTATATAATAATGCTTTAATTCAGTAAATTAATACCTGCGTCATAATTAATCTAAAAATAGGTCTTGCTTTCAGCTGATTTAATATACAGAGAAATTACTGATTAACTGACATTACGCTGCATTATTAATGCAATAAAAGTAATACATTTATCTTGTTTGCTTTAGAAGATAGAATTATCAGTTTGTTTAACATTTTTAAATTTTTTTTTTTTTTTTATACATTTATTTAACGTCGGCCTATTTCCGCTACTGAGGCCTAACACCGACGCCTGTAGACGAGCTACCCCCAACCAGGAATTTTGCCGAACCTCTTCCCTTAAGAAGAGTAGGGATCTTTTACTTGCCTAACATTTAATAGACAAGGGACCGACGGCTTTACATCCCCTCCGAAGGATGGTATATCTCCTATACAACCCTCGCCTAAGGTTGTATAGCTTCCGCGCATACACTGATATACAAGCCGCTGGAAGATGTGTGAGGCGAGAACGTTTAAATTTTATTAATTTTCCGGTTTTTCCATCATATGGTTAATAAAATTGAGGACTTTGAGAACGAAGCATTTACGTCGTATAATATTTTATATGAATTTATTTCTTAAGGGTTATTGATAATGCAGAAGCCTTCAATGTTCCTGATAACACCGAAGAATATGGCAAAAACATTCTGAAACTCATATCGAAGATTAAAATGAAAATATGTCTATCTTTGCACAAGCAAGCATATTAGAAATTCAGATTGACTTAATTTTTTATTGTACAATTTAAAACAATTGGTCTCCTTTGGCGATTTACGCCTCCGCATAATCGAAACGAACATGCTGTTTTAAGGCTCTCATTGTCTGACATCACACCCAAATAAAAAATAGTCTGAACCATTGTAATTATTTGTTCAATCTGACTTAAGTATGTTTGTCAAAATGAAAATTGCAAAACATTGACTATTGAAAATATCCAAGTAATTTACCATTTTACGATTTATTTGAAATTAATTAAGTGGGAAATTAGAATAATTCATATATTATTATAATTTTCACCTAACCAATGTAGGGCAAAGTCTCTCGAATCCGCTAAAATCAGGACCAAATCCCATCGCCTAATATATTTCAACAAACGAATTTACCATGTAAAAAATGTATTCATTCCCATCCTTCATATGGGTAGGCAGGAAAAATATTCCAGCGAAAGAATATCGCAAAACTTGTAATGCTGTAATTTCATTTAAATACAAAATTAATGTCTTGGCAAAATTACTGAAGATTTTCTTCTGTAATGTTAAAAAGAGTTGGATATTTAAAGTGAATATGTATGTCTAAATTTATCAACAGTATAAGTAATGGAGGAAACAGAAGTTTTAGGACTCGTTCAGTATGTACCAAGGAACTATAAAGGATATAGTAATAATGGATGATATCGCTGCAAAAACATCTCTCAATAGCTCTTTTCTGTCTATTTGAAAACAGATGCACAAAATATCCATGCTTAACTTTCGGAATAAGCTAAAGGTTGACGGACAATGATAATGTTTAATAAAGAACTCTTCAGACGTCTTAATGCAGTACATGAATTTTCTCAAATATCAAGTACATTACCCAATAGTATCTGAGATATGGGGGAGTTATCGCACTCGCATCCTAAAAATAACCGACACGCAATATTTGACGTTACCCGCCATGGTAGTTTAGTGGTGGAAAAATTGAGTTATCGTAGTGACTCGGCTATTTTAGCCCAATTGATGCAAATTGCTTAAGAATGCGCCATCTGAATAACGCGTGTTTATCAGCTGTTACTAGTTTTCTCATTGGCATGTGTCAAAAGAGCTCAGATCACTGACACAGTAGATTTGACATTACATTACGACTCTATCTCTGACGGAGACAAAATCAAGATATCCCCGAGATACCAGCTGGGAAGGATATCTTAAGTCCATCAGAGGGCATTTTTAGAGAGAAACAGTGTCCGAAAGTAACATAGAGAGCCATGAAGTGACAGTGGAACAGGTGAGCGAGGTGGCAAACGTTGTCTATCTCTCCGGAGAAAACAAGGAAAACTAGAGATAAAACAATTTAATGGAACAAACATCTAGAAGGCATCAGGGCTATTTAATAAGGTCAAATTCAACTAAAATTGGAATACTTATATAACAAAACTGGCACAGTACAACTAAGAAATCCGCAATACAAAGAAAAGATTCTGCGAGGTCATCTAAGGATCTGCGGCCTCCAGAGTCCGTATAGTCCTAGCCATGGATAACTGTCCTGCTAATGAAGCAAGTTTTATAAAAAAAAAAGAATGAAATATATTATACAAAAGCCAAATCTATGCGAGGCTATTAAAGGGTGAGTATAGGCTGATCCAGGGACCAAATTCTTGAAATCATACGAACTGATTCTCTTGAGAAAATTTTCTCTCGCTGAAATTCTAATGCGAATCAATAAATCAGGAGGATTGCCATTCTTGAATCTCGTAAGAATCAAATTACAGTGAGAAAAGCAGTAGACGTGTGTCGAATTATATGTTCGTACTAATATTCGTATGAGTAGGTTTTATTAGATTGGAGTCTTTATTTTTCATTAGTGGGACTGCTGATGACGTTTATAAATATCAATGTATGTGTTTTCAAATCTCTGTTTGGAAGTTATTTTTTTCTTTGAAGGTACTGTCGTGAGCAGAAAAAATAGGACAACTTTTTTTTCTAATGTAAATCTGTCTCTATTTGAATATGTAATGAGTAGTCGAAATAAAACAGATATCACTTTTAATTTATTTTTTATATTAATGCTGTAGTTATTGCTATAGTAAATGATGGATGGTTAATGAGACAAATTGCACTGCGTTATAACATTAACAAAAATTTGGTGTGTAACATTTTAAGAAAGTGGAGAATAAACGGTACGATTAGTAGAAATCCTGGATCAAAGGACAAAGGATATCCTACTTAACAAGGAACTAACTATTAATGTTTCGTTATTGCACCATTTCTATTTATAACTTATATAAGTCTGTTTGGCATAGAATTAAATAACCTTATACAATAATCATTAGTAATAACATTTTCCCATGCATTATTTACTGTTTCCAGTCATTCTTCGGCATTCCGTGGTCTCACATTTCGTTTTTGGATACGAGTAGTCCCCATACTTCTTCCACAGGGTTAAGATCTGGACTATGACTGGGCCAGTTAAGAACATTGATGTTGTTATCTTGAAACCAGCTAGTTACGGTATGAGCAGTATGAACGGAACAATTGTCTTGTTGAAATGTGAACTCATTATTAGAAAATAATTGTGATACAGAGGGGAGCATAATATTGTCTAAATAGATATATATTTCTCATCGAATCGAGTATTCGGAGGGCGGTAAACACGAATACGACCGCTGTGTGTTGACTGGAAAGTTTTTTCGTCTGTAACGATTACATTGTTCCAAAAATTTACATCATGCGCTAAAAATCCAAGTGCAAATCCTACTCGAGCTTCTTTATGTTCAGCTTTAAGTAAGTATTTCTGTGCTGCTGCATGACAGCGTAGCTCCGATTCTCTCACTCGCCGGCGACCAGTACTACTCGATCCAAGAAAATTCGTTTCTTCAGCAGCCTGAATAACTGAGTAAAATGGAGTTTCTACTAAAGCGTTTACCAATTGCAAATCTTGTTGTTGCGTTGATATCCTTCGTCGCCCTGATCCAGGATTTCGACTAATCGTATCGTTTAATCTCCACTTTCTTAAAATTTTACACACCGAATTTTTGTCAATATTATAACGCAGTGCAATTTGTCTCATTGACCATCCATCTTCTGCTTTAGCAATAACTCCAGATTTAACTAAATCGTTTATATGAGGCTATGAGGCATATTAGTTTTTTGCACACTTGCAATAAATTATGACAACTAACTGACAATGTCACAAAAATTAAAGTTAGATGTACACAACTAGATTTTAGCAAAATACAGTTAAAGAGGTTTTTTTGCTCACCACCGTACATATTTCCTAGAATTCCCCCCTATTAAGTTATTACTTTAACAAAATACTTGTTAATGGTTTTAAATAGAAAAAATTCAGAATTGAAAAATGAGATAGGCAACTGAAAGCGATTAAAAGAATTTTAGTGTAACCTAATATTATTTATAATTGGTTGTTGCAGTCTTTCTCAAGCAATTAAATCTGGATTTCAATTTGTACGCGCTGGATCTGCAGGTGTAACATTAATATCATCTTCAAATAAACCAAAATCTAGTTCCTCGTCTCCTTCCTCCTTCTCCCCCCCCCATCCCATCCCCCCCCCCGTTGGTACGTTACTTTCATTACACATATTATGCAGAAGTTAGCTTTTGAAATAGAAGATGCTCTAGTATATGTAGTCAAAAATATATTCAGGGTATTTAATACATACCTCGCCAAAAGCTTGGCGAGTCTAAAATGTTTAATAAAAAGCTTATCACTTAGACGAACAGATTTCGATTCCTAATAAAATGCAATGGCAGTTTCAGCATCTTCCAAATTTTGTATAGTTACAGCTTGAAGATGAAAATTATCCATAATTAAATTATGACATATAAATACTGTATGGACTAATGAAACTTATTAATTATTAACTAAATATTCATCAGCAAATGATATTTCACATTGTACACATAACATTAAAGTATAATTCAGAACTAAGAGAATTTTCCAATTTCTCGTCAAAAATCATCGAGAATTTTCTACTCTAATATCAAGAAAAATATTTCCTATGATTATTTTCAAGAATACGATTGTACCTAAGTCATCCAAAAACATGAACAAATGACGTCAACTTCTCTAGAGATGTTACAAACCGCCCCTTTAGTAGGGGTTGTTCGGGTAACGTGAACCTACGAGACGCGGAAAATGTTCGTAGCCCTTACGATTTGAATAGCGTGCGGTCTCAGATTCTTCTGCTAAAATCGTCGCTCTCTAGTTGGAGAAAAACTAGGAGGGTGTTACTCTTCAATAAAGCACCTCTTTTACTTAGACCATCCAGGAGGATGGATTTAATACTATCACAGAAAAAATATTGACATTTGCCAAGACAAAACCAGGAAGTTAAAATAAAACAGTAATTAAATGAAAGAAAAAACTCAAGATACAATATTTAGCTTTACACAATTTGAAACACTATATATTTACGGAGGACCATGGACCGATACAGAGTGAGCACTTACCCCGTCCTTCTAGGTTTAATCCCCTATTCCTAGGTGTGACCGGGTAGTCTAATTGCTACCGACGGTGTTCACCAATCACTAAAATTTTATAAAAACGCTTCGCGAGCCAAAACACACAAAAACATTGAATGATTTATTTAATTTAATAAGACTTTAATAAATAGGTAAAGGAATTTAGAATACAACACTTTGACAAATAGTTTTATGATTTTAAATTTAAATTTCGGACCGTGCCGGAGTTCGACCAAATTCGATGAAGCGGGCGGATCGACTGATTTTTCCCATCGATTCAGCCCAGCAACTCACAACGGCCGTGGGTACCTTATCTTTTGCTGACAAAGGTCTAGCTTACGTTCTGTGGGAACTGATTTCGCCCAGAGGCTCAATACATTGTCATGCATGAATTTAGCGAATATAATTGTAATAAAGTTGAATGAAGGTGTAAATTAATTACTTTTGAAAACAAATTTATAATACAAAAAATAACATGAGGGGGGGGGGGGATTATTACAGAGAATTAATTCCTACGATTTCAAGAATTGGGTCCCCGTTCACTGTTGTGGACAACCTGTTGATGAAACTTTCTGAAAAGTGTCTACAGAAATCTTTTATTGCCTAGGATACGCAGACGATCTAGTAATAGTAGTCAAGGATTTGCGAACATGATAAAGCTTTTGGAAAGGCCTCTAAATATTGTCCAAAAGTATTCCAATAAGTTTAGGAAAATATTCAACAGTACTTGAAGCTCAAATAATAAGGCAATATCAGTCGATCACCATTTTCTCCAATAGCCAAACGACGATTAAAGCAATCGGTTGAATTACTTGGGAACTGTAATGTTTTATTATAATACTTCTGATCTGATATGTTTTATTTAACAATTTTAGTGTGGCTTTAAATCCAAATAGAATAAGAAGATATTGTAAAACAAATATAAAAATCCATTAAAGTGTTCAAAATAAAGACAAGTTTGTATAAAAATACAGTGGGTTGAATGATATTATGAATTAACAACGAAAAATATAAATAAAACCAAACTTAGGTAATTTACTTGTTGTAACTGTAACTGCACTTTATGTTAATGATATAAAGCATATAATTTGATATTTATATACATACAATAATATACTCACAATTGCTAATGGTTTGCTTTCAGCGTTATATTTTCATTCATAAAAGTAATCCCTACTGTTGTAAATAAATATCATAGTAATTTTCATAGAATTTCATATTTTAATTCTTTTAATACCTTTTGAAAGTTGTAGCGGTAGCGGATTTTAATAATCGATGCGTCAATTTACTCAATGAAATTTTTGTGTTATATAATTCAATGATTCTAAATATACACTTAGACATTTCTAATTGTCGTAATTATTACTTCTTACGACAGAAATATATTAATCATAGTCTAGGCAATTGGTATGTAATGACTCTGAATGTTTGTCCAAATGCCTTTGAGTACTAACTATAAAGAAACCTTCTCTCCATATCAGTAGTGATAGCTGTGCTATCGCCATTTTCAAACTGCCTCTACTAGAGACTGATTACCTACTACACTAAAAGTGACTCTGTTACATGGCCTATGCCCATTTAACAGTTTTGTATAAAAACTAGTGTTTTGTTTATGTTTGCCACAATCTGTGTATCATTTTGATTCAGTTTTTGTAAGTGAAATTGTTTTCAACTAATAGAATTTTACTTGTATAACTGCTAAACCATTTCACAGTGTTTTATGTACATATTTTAATATGTTAGGAACTCAGTAATGTTTTTCTACACTATTATGTAATTATGTTCTATACAGCATCCCAGGAAACGATTGTTGATTGTCTACCAAACATTTATTTACATCAGATACCTATATTTCAATTTTTGTTTACTATGTAAGTACATATGGTTATTTTCCCTACCTTTTCTCGTTACTATATATAGTATATCCTATAAGATGTAATATTTTTACTGAGTTCTCACAATACGTTTTACTATTTATTACTGTAATTCATATTTTTGGTTATGTATTGTATTTACGAATTGTGAGGCAAAGGCAAATCAGCTGTGGTATGGAAGTAATAAAAACTTTTATTATAGATTCCTTTTATCGATCATATGCCACTATTTTAATTGTGAGTAAAGGAAATTGTAGAATTTGCGACCTGCAAGTTGTTGCGCTTAACTCAACCATTGACAGATGGCCATACCTGTACTATTTCTGTATTTTATAGTTTCCAATTTAATTAGGGAATTAGATTTCTCAAGTTTATTTGGTAGCATTATTTTCCAGTAAGTAGGACAAAAAAGTTTACCTTATCAGTAAAACTCACCAGGAAATCATTTGCTTGCAGCCTTTGTACTGATTCGAACGTATATAAATTTTAACTGTGAACTTCAGTAACTGATATTACATTTTTATATCTATTAACAAGAACATCCAGGTAATTTCATTTATTACTCATTTAAAATTTAAGTAATCTTCAATTTTTGTCTTTGATGTAATATCAATTATTTTTAAAATAAATTTAAACTCAAGGTCAAATCTTTTTAATTTAATAAGTAGTTAAAATACTATATGTACCACATGGTTTTAAAATATTTTCCTTTCTTTTTCATTTTTTGGCAATATATAGCTTATGAAATCAGCTTACTACAACCATTTGGTGTGATACATCTAATAACAGTTTCAAAACAGTAAAATCAATCAAACTTAAAATATTTGATAAATGACGAAACAATAAAATCAATTTCGCTAGTTGGCTAATTGGCTAAAGATGGTAATAAGTTTTATCGTAGCTAGTGGAATATGTTTTCTCTAAATGAGGATCTAATGAACCTATTATTATAGCGGATAGGATACAATATTATTTAGGCTTATTTTAATTTGATTTTTATTGACCGAATATTTTGAACAATCGTCAGTTAAAAGGAGGTGCAATGAAAATTGTAGGCATAACTACAGTTATAGTTCTCTGCAGATTAATAATCAAAATAATAATGTTCAAGATCTGCCTACCGTCAATTAGCAGGGAGGAAGGCAAGGGTAAAATAATTTCCTTTAGAAATAGAAATAATTAGTAAAAATACGTAATTTGTTTTAAAAAACCATTATGCTTCAATCCGCAATTCTAAATTACTTACTTACTTAAGTGGTTATTGTCTAAAACTTCTATGTCTTCTGATATGTCAATTTTTATTTACCCCAATCATCCTCAAGTGGTGTTTCAATTCATTGTTCAGTATTGCCATTGAAAATACGCACAAAAACATATAAATATAACTGCCAATGTCGGTAATTTTATGGTATTCTTTCTATTTCCTTTATTCCTACCCTATTCTCTTGTTACGTTGATCACAAGTCTGCAGTGTATTTGACTAATGGCTACTGGATTCACTCAATATTAACTAAAATTTGAGGATTATAATATAGTACTTTCGTTTAGAACATGATGCTTTTTAAAATTCTTTAAGTGCCATAGAGAATAGATGAGACATATTTCACTAAGAGCTATCTGAAATTTTTATCGATAAATGAATTGCTCATTCAAATGAAAACTGAAACCTTTATGTTAAGCTATCTTCAATTATTTTTAATAAAAATATGTGCAATACATTTTTTAAGCAAAATGTGGCACTTTTACAAAAGTGTCAACCACCTTGCTTCAGTTGCTTTTGAGCTTCCTTTTTAATGGATTTCAGTAGATTTTCCAACAGAATGAGATTGCTGTTATTTTCCTGGATTATTTCTACAATGTATTTGAAGATGGTTAATGTCTGGAATCGGATTTGAAATTGCATAGAATAATATTGTCTGAAAGTTATTTGTGGCATTCTACGAATATTCTTTCCTTTTTATTTGGGTTTTCTACCACATTATCACCGAGTCTACAACATAATAGAATAGGAACAGTCAGAGGATATTTTTTGACAGATAATATAAATCGGAATAAACACAGAATTAGTGTATTTTGCTGACGTTTCGGAAAGTAGTCTCTTTCCGTTTTCAAAGCTTTTTTTTTCGAAGAACTCTTATTTGTTGTGTATATCAAATACACAGCTTTAAGATTCTGTTTATATTATTTCCATAGATACTTACTACTTACACAGAATTGATGATATTTTCTTTTAGACAATGTTGAGTTTGTTAAGTTCTTCTTTTAGTATTGGTAGCCAGATTGTACAAATATCTACAGAACAATTCGATACGCATTTATCTTCATTTAATAAGATTATTGCTGATTCTTTAATTTTTCTTTTTTTGTTATCTGCCTCTTTTGTTAACAGTTTTGCCGAGTCCCAGTTTATTCTGTCCGTTTTCCCAAGTATGTTCACAAATCTTTGATTTCTGAATTTCATTCTTTCTAATGTAATTCTTGTGCTCATCCAACCTCACACTGAAAGGTCTGGATGACTCACCCACATAACAGATATCACATTCGCACGGGATATTGTAAATACAGTTTTTTGAATTCTGCTCCCGGTTTATCGGTTTTGTTTTTGTAAAATAGATCTCAAAGTGTTCGCCGTTTGAAATACCGTTCTAACATCAAATCTGTCATCTATACGGCGTACCTTCTCCGATAGTCCGTATACATAAGGAATTGTTGCTGTATAATGACATTCAGGTTGTGTCGTACCTGATTGTCCTTATTTTCAACATTTATGAAAACTCTACCAACCAATGCTTTAGGGTATTGATTTTGTACTAGAACCTCTTTGATAAATTTTAAACCGGGAGCAGAATTCAAAAAACTGTATTTAAAATATCCTGTGCGAATGTGATAAATATTATATGGATGAGTCCTCCAGACCTTTCAGTGTGAGGTTGGATGAGCACAAGAATTACATTAGAAAGGTTCGAAAAAGTAAAGTACGTCCCTTTAAACAAAAAATTATGCACACATTAGAACAAGGTGATGATGAACGGATAATGGAATTCTGTTTATTCTGCCAAGGAGGATATTTAAATAACGAGATTTTTGAAAGAAATATTCTCTTCCCAAATGAGACGACATTTATTACTAATGGTGTGGTTTCTACTCAGAACTCTAGGTACTGGGCAACAGAGAACCCACATTGGATGATAAATTCATAGAGTCAATATTCTCAAAAAGTTAATGTCTGGATGGGATATTCAATAATCTTATAGTGGCTCCAGCGTTTTTCCAAGATACGTTAAACAGTGAAAGGTTTTTTAATTTCTTGAACACAGATTTTTGGGATTTTATGGAAGTACTAAATGAGAAAGAAAACAGACAAGTTATTTTTCAATTAGATGGTGCTTCCATACATTATTTGGTGGTTGTACCTAGATGACTTAATGAAAATTTTCCAAACAAATAGATAAGAGGAAGCAGCCCTTTTATTCATTGGGCGCCACGTTCGCCAGATCTAACACCTTTAGATTTTTTTTGTGGGGGATGTTAAAAGAAAAGTTTACCGCACGAGACCACAAAATGTTGACGAATTAAGGGAAAGAATTGAACGAGAGCGCAGGGAAATAACACCATAACAATTAATGAGGACCCGTCACAATTTAAAACTGCGTTATGAAAAATGCATAAGGTGTGAAGGAGGTTATGTTGAGAACACAAAAATTTGAAATACTTTGTTAGATTTTTGTGTTGGTCGAATAACGATTTTCACCATTCATTTGTTTATGTTATTTATTCATTTTCAAATTAGTGCTGACTATTATTGTATTATTTGATGTTATTCATGTCATTAGAAACACTAATTTTTCAACTTTTGTTTCATTAGATCATAACAGACTTTTATACAGGTCCAGTCGAAAATTGAAAAATTTGGCGATTGAGTAACAAACACCCTCCTATATGAGGTGTTGATCTAAAATTTTGCATAAGACTATATGAATTAACTGCGGATCGAATACTCTATTCAGTTTTCCAATAAAAAAATGCCTAATAGTCGACCTTGAAATTTCGACCCATTTAAGGGACTTTACTAGGCCTTGAAAATATGAAAATGATTTTAAAAAATGGACAAATAGAGCTTATCAAGTACTGTCCAAAAAAAATTAAATCTGGCAGCGCGTTCCAAAATAACAAAGTGTGCGGTATTAAACCGCATACACTGTATATCTATCAGTTTGAAGTTCCATAAAAAAGTTGACCAATAGCTGTTTGTCATCTTAATAGTTCACCAAACATCAACTTTCTAGAGATAAAAAAAGACATCCTCTAAATAAAATCTAAGCTCTAAAGTTTTCATTTGTAACGAGCTTTTTAAAGTAAAGTAAAAAAAAAACTGAATCATAATAACCACCGCAGTGATCTATAAAAATGCAGCAGTATACATTTTGGTTTTGCTTCACTTGCTTCAGAAAATTCCAGTTTCAATTAAATGCCACATTATATGCAATAAAACAATCATTTTATTTAACTAGACAAGCATTAAATTTTAGATAATTTGAAAATTTAATTAATAATTTTTCTGATATGCAACAGCAAAGTGCAGTTGCTAACAATATATTAAAATATTAAATACCTTAATCCAAAACAATCCTTTAAATTTACATTTTCTAGCTATTAATTTATGCACACACCACCACTAGAAGGACTCCTAGCGATAAATCTACCGGCCACCGATTAACCTTTACAATGAACACTTTAAGCGGATCGCTTTTGCAATAATTATGTCCAGCGCTTTTACCTAGTCTCTACGAAAGTGTACCGCATAAACACGCATCACTACAGCTAGACCGATACTGAGTCAGTTCAGTTTTAGCGACATAACACTAGTTTCGTGCCGCGACGTGCTTGCCTTACGTGAGTTAGGCACGATAGGCAAAGATAGCGCGAAGGGAGGTATTTGAATGGGGCACTGGCGTCCATGCGACCACCAACTATTTCGGAGCGAAGAATGAACAGGTGGTGATTACATCGAGTGGGCGCCTGACAGCTAGAACTGCTGGCGCGAATCGACATGGCTCTTACGTGTTACGTTATAGCTGTATTGTATTTATTATTACACAGGGTGTCCACTTGCCCAGCAACCTGGAAAAGGAAAACCTGGTAAAGTCAGGGAATAGTCAGGGAAATCACAAAAATCAGCAAATGTCCGTGGTACTTTTACTGAAATTCTTGAACACATTTTTTGAATGTCGATTTGTTCAATAGGGGGCGAGCGTAGATGCATCTTTACTATGTACATACTTCGAAATACGATGTAAAGCAAAGTTAGGCGCGGTTAGTACTCGGATAGACGACCATATTGTCTGAAAGTTATTTGTGGCATTCTACGAATATCCTTTCCTATTCTTATCTATCCGTATTTGGGTTTTCTACCACATGTATTATTATCCTCTTCAAAACAAATCACCGAATCTACAAAATAATAGAATTATTGGAAAAAAGCCTCTGCGCCCGTGACGTTTACGCCAAAGGAAAAGTCAGAGGTTATGTTTTGCAAATAATATAAATCGGAATAAACACAGAAATAATGTATTTTGCTGACGTTTCGGAAAGTAATCTCTTTCCGTTTTCAAAACTTTTTTTTTGGAAGAACTCTTATTTTGCTGTGTATGTCAAATACACAGCTTTCAAAGAAGACAATGTCCTCGCCTCATATATCTTCCAGCGGCTTGTATATCAGTGTATGCGCGGAAGCTATGCAACCTTAGGCGAGGGTTGTGTAGGAGGGGATGTAAAACCGTCGGTCCGTTGTCTATTAAATGTTAGGCAAGTAAAAGATCCCTACTCTTCTTCAGGGAAGAGGTTCGGCAAAATTCCTGGTTGGGGGTAGCTCGTCTACAGGCGTCGGTGATAGGCCTTAGTAGCGGAAATAGATCGACGCTAAGTAAATGTAAAAAAAAAAGTTCGATAATAAGAAATATAAAGGAAAAAAGTTCAGAGATAAATGAAATTTTTCATCTTTACTTCACCTTTTTCCACCGCATTAAATAAATCGAAAATTCGCAACTTAAGCAGGTCTTTCGTCAGTAACTGGATAAAAAAAAACTTATTTCCTTTTTAAAGTCGTTGTTTGGACAATCTTTATTGTCTTCCTCAGGACTAATGAGGTAAAAAGTTATCAGTCATTAACATCAGACATAATATCATCGTTACCAATTTAACAAATAAAAAAACATAGTGAGACGTTTGTGGTGTATATGTCATTATAATACTGGTCATATTGTCACCAGTAAATTAAATACTATTTATTTATCTGAAGTATAAATAAATAAAATTGGTCATTCACGTAATCGTCTAATTCTATTAGTTTAGGACCCAAATTTCGTTGTGTATGTAGTAACCCTTTTTTAATTTCACCAGGTTCTTTTATATAAAGTTTAATATTACTTATTTCTATCTGATACTATACACCTTAAAAAATTAATCACTCTGTTAAATTAAATACCTGGTAAACTTGAACACACTATCTATTAATTGAGAGACCTAGTTAATTACATATGTTATTTATGTGGTATTTTATTACTCAAGATTGTACTGTACATTTATAGTTGAAGTTTGCTTCCTATTTTATTTGATTTGAAATGAAAGCATTTATGTAGTTTATTATTTGTATGGCTAGGAAGGTAAAGTTTAAAGAAAATTGATGGGAAAAATAGTCAAGGAAAACCCATTTCATTTTATGATAATTGATGCGGAAAATAACCGTGCATGAAGTCAAAAACAGTCCAAATATATGAGACAATTGCCTAAATATTACAATAGGAAAATTTACGTCGCTATAGTAATGAGACCATACTATAGATATGCAGAGTGGTTTGGTGCAATAACATGAACTGAGTTATACAATCGTATTCCGTGTTGTTTTAATAGTAATGAGGGTTGTGGCAACGGCCTGGTAATGATAATTTGTAATTAGATATGTTAGCAGTCGGTAGGTAATAATGATTTACAATTAAAGTTGTTAGCAATAGCTAAATAATGATTATTTATAATTAGAGTTGTTAGCAATAGCTAAATAATGATAATTTGTAATTGGAGTTGTTAGCAATAACTGTAATGAATAGAGTACAAAACAGAGAAGAAGAATCATGTTATATTTGCATATTACCAAAATTAAGTTGACAAATAGACATTAAATACTCATGTAAAATATCATAGAATGTTGAGGAAATATCCTTTAATTAATTAAATAAGCGGCAAATACCAAACTTTGTATGACTGCCCAACAACAGAACACGGGGTGGGTAGATGTAATTCAAACAGACGAGACGTCCCGGTTCAGTACTCGACGAAAAGTAAACCCTTCAGAATACGAACAAGTTTACGGGCCAATTGACCCAGTACTGACCGATGGCCTGCACAGTTTGTAATGCGCAAGGTAATTAAGTGGATGGATCGTTATTAAACTATCATAGAAAACCAAATAGTCACCGGAGAGAAATCTCACACAACAATTTGAAAGGAAAACATTCCTGCGGCATTTTACATGTCAAAATTAGACACACGGTAGCCCTTAATGGTACACCACTGAAAAGCAATGGAAGTGAAAGTTTCTTGTCATTGCATAAACGCTGAAAATCTATAGCTCTTGAATATAAAGTTGTTATTTTGTAAACGCAAATTTCCTTAGTAAAATATTCAGAAAGTGAAATTTACTTAGTTCAAATATAAGGCTAGAAACTGGAAAGATTGAAACATAAAGATTGTTTAATCTTCAATCTATCTCTCCAAACCTCAACATTTTCATAATCTTGGAAACAGTCCAAAATCATACCCTTCTTTAAGAAAGGTGATAGAACATTAATTATTAATTACCGGCTCATTATGTTTATAATGGTTTGACAAGCACTGTGGCATAGTCACGGACTACGAAAGACGGAATATTGCCAAGGCCACAGTTTTGATTTTAACTTCTTCACTGTTTTAAGAACTTCATCTTCAGTGAAATTACGAACGTTTAAGTAAGAATTATTAAATACATATTATGCTCATTATCAACATTACAGTGTTCCGGTGCAGAGTACGATTATAGAAAATATTCAGCAAATGAGTTGGTAATTACTTAATAAGAAGAAAGAAATAATATCATCATTATATTTGATATTTTTGGAAAGATTGCCGACATTTCTTTTCATGTTAACATAGTGCAAGAATTTCGAATGATTCTGTGCAATATTTTCTTCTACATGCTTGTTGTAATTTCTGTGTACAGTTTTAATATCAGATTTTTAGGGCATTCCCCATTTCTATCAGATTTATACAGTCGCCATGCTTTGTGTTTTTCTCTTATATTCTTTATGATATTATTACTATGATTATTATTATTATGATTCAGTGTGGTTAGTTTTATCAAATGAAATTATAATCAGTCAGGTTCTTATGGCACAATGCGAGAACCCTATCACATGGAGACCAAATCGTAGCTCAGCTTGTTAGATTGGACATTTTCAAGCTACCTTCACTAGATAGATACGTATACATTTTATTCATGTACCTTACGAAATATGTTGAGGTCTTCGAGTGTTTTATCGTCTATACGTGATTAATAATAAATAATAATAAATAACACCACAGGTAATTACGACCCCCTTTATCCCGGAAGGCTCTAGAAGAGCCTTGTGTGGGAGGGGGCTACACATTTAGAGACAAGGGACACACACCCAATATCCGTGTATAGTGGAAAAATCCCTCTCACAGTATTTTCCACTGCCACGACCGGGGATCGAACCCGGAACTTTTGGGTGAGAGGCAAGTGCGCTCACCTCTCGACCACCAGTCATATAAACTATATAACACTATTAGAGATGCTACAACTGTTTCAACATATTGTCAAGGTACAGCCAAATCTTCTGTTTTTTTTTTTAAATATATATTATGATTAGTATGAGATTACGTCAGGTGCTTCTACATACATCTTTTTACTTGTTACGAAACAGATTAACAAAATGAGTTTTTCACATTTCATAGGTGAGGTGAAAAATTGTTTCCTGTTAACACTATTTTTGCGACATACCTATTTAATGTCTTCAAAGAATGGATAAGATTATAAAATCAATTATCGTATTTGTTTGTAGATTATAAATAACCCATATATTTCTTAAATTGTTTATTTAAAATTATGTGTATACTCCTATCTATTTTTGGAGATTTGTCAACTTCGACTTTACGTTTAAATTGTATCTAATTGACGTGAATAAAAAGTTATTTTACAAAATTAATCACCATTAAATACTATATTGTATTAAAACTTCATAAATTATGTGGTATATATTCTCTATACATACGTTTCCATTATTCAAGATAAACATATTATTATTATTGAAATGCGGTTTTAGATTCCGTATCTACCACAAACTGGTCAATTATCGACGACAACAGAGTGATTAAAATAACTACTAAATTGCATATAAATTTTCAAAAGGGAAGAACGTTGTATAAATGCCAATGTACTATACATCAAAGACAATAATCATTAGGACAAGTTTTCAAAACTTTGTTTATTTATAAAGGACGTAAACTCAAAAAGTACTCTATCTTGGTTTCCAGTTAACATAAAAGTAAATTTTAAACCGTTCAGTTTGAAGCAAAATTAACACAATGTCCATTAAAGTTTTCGGAATTCTGGAACTAAAAGTCTAAAATGCTCATTATTAATATAGCTTAAGAATGTAATCATGTAAATGAAAACAAAAATTAGTAAGAACCTCACGTTTTATTCTATATTGACTTCATAAGCTACTTCCATAAGCTAACTATATCCTCGTAACGTCGTAACAAATGAGGTAAATCCGAGGTGCGACTTTTGAAGATGAAAATATTTAACCAATATCTCGCCATGTCCCCATGAAACATCGTGCGCTACGGCTTTTGGAAGCTCCCAAGAGAGTTTATTTACGAATTTTAAACAAAACGTACTTTTTTCACATATTGTCAGCAAAGACCGGTAATGATGATGATATGATGACTTATAATGTAATGGTACTTTTTCTTACACACTTGATGTAAAAAGCGCCGTTTTCATTTTTTTTCCTATGAATTCATGAGGTTGTATTACTGATTTACTAAAGTCAAATTAGGATTTTAATGTGAATTATGTGGTTAGGGTTTTTTGGGTCAATTAAGTTCAGTTTTACATTTTTTATTTTAAACAGCGAAATTTTTTAAACTGCGTGTTTTTTATCGTTTCTTTTAAATATTCCCTCAATATCTAGAAAGAAATCAGCAGAAATAGACAATGTTCATTATGACTTGTTCCACAAAAATATACAGTGCGTTTCACTTGAAATGATTCCATTAAATTTTTTATTTTTCGTTGAATCGAGCTGAAAACACACCACGTGAAGTAGAGATCATGTAAAATATGTATTCCAAAGTGCATTGTTTAAAAAGTCTAACCCAGGTAGAATAATTTTGAACCAATACTGTTTTAATATTCCAAAAACGTTGGCTCAATGTAAAAACACAACATTGAGCCAATAAAAATATGAACATTTTTCTATATAGATTCAATAATGGTTAAGCCTAGCCTATAATTAAACAGCTGTTTCTTGTAATTTTCATAAAGCACAATTGAGTCATGAATATTATTTTTAAAAAACCTCATTAATAAAATCTAGAAGTGATTGTAGATTGTAGTAAAACCCCCAAGCACAGATATTTAACCTATGTGTGGTATACGTACTGTCGTGAGTAGAAAAAAAATAGGGCAACTTTTTTAACCTCTCCACAATAAAATTGTGAGAGGTTACTAAAATTGGTTCAAAAACGAAAATTGAGATAACATCAAATCTTTACGTTTTGAGGTCCTAGGAACTCAAAAAAGTGGTTTTTGAAAAATGTCTGTGTGTGCGTATGTGTGTATGTATGTGTGTATGTGCGTTAGCACGATAGCGCCGAAACTACTGAACGGACTTGAATGATACTTTGCGTGTGCGTTTCTTTAGTGTCCCAGAAGATCTGAAAAGGTTTTGGTTGAGATCGGATTACGTTTAGTGCCATTTTGACGCAACAAGTTGTTTATTTTATATTTACTTTCAATTTGCAATGGAACCATTGAAAAGCAGCTAAAATTCTGATTTCAACGATACATCACACTTCCACCCTTTCGATTTGGTTTCCGTGAAAAAAATTAAAAACAAAGCAAATATGGCATAGATCGCATTTTGCATGACATGATCGATGCGCGTAGCAGTTACATCGTGAAACTCGTCACTTCACGTGTGAGGGTTTTTTCACTGCTCTAGAAGTAGAGTGGATTACGTTTAGTGCCGTTTTTAAATATATATACAGACAAATCGAAGAATTAAACTACAAATATTCCTCTAAAATCTAGTAAAATTACTGAAATGCTAATGTTTGATTTAACATAGACAGTCGCCAGCGATCGGATTGCAATGAGCAAATTTTGATGATTGTCATTGTCATCCGATAACGTTAGTGTCATGTCATGTTAATAAGATTTCGGCACATTTGTAACTTTTAGTGGATTGTCACAAACTTTAAAGGTAGATGTAACAATATCAATATCATATGCTTTCTGTACCTTCGTTGGTAATTTATTATAGATTATCACTTTACCAATTTTCAATTTGTTGCTTTACAAATCTGTAGTATTTAGGATAACTAGATTTTCTTAGTCGTTCAAGTGATGTTAAAGTTGTTAATATCCTAATAGTATATTATTCAACGAGCGATAATGTAGGTAATAACTCGCATAGATGATTGTAAATTCATTAAGTTGAGGGTTTTTTAGTGCCCCAGAAGATCTGAAAAGGATTTGGAAGATCCACCGAGTGGGGAGGTTCCAGCTGCTTCCAGTAGCTGCCGATTTTTTTCTAATGTAAACCTGTCTCTATTTGAATATGTAATGAGTAGCCGAAGTAAAACAGATATCAATTTTAATTTATTTTTTATTTTAATGTTGTAGTTATTGCTATAGTAAATGATGGATGGTTAATAAGACAAATTGCACTGCGTTATAACATTAACAAAAATTTGGTGTGTAACATTTTAAGAAAGTGGAGAATAAACGGTACGATTAGTAGAAAACCTGGATCAAAGGACAAAGGATATCCTACTTAACAAGAAACTAACTATTAATATTCCGTTATTGCACCATTTATATATATCTTCTATAAGTCTGTTTGGCATAGAATTAAATCACCTTATACAATAATCATTAGTAATAATATTTTCCCATGCATTATTTACTATTTCCGGTAATTCTTCGGCATTCCGTGGTCTCACATTTCGTTTTTGGATACTACTTACGAGTAGTCCCCATACTTCTTCCACAGGGTTAAGATCTGGACTATGATTGGGCCAGTTAAGAACATTGATGTTGTTATCTTGAAACCAGTTAGTTACGGTATGTGCAATATGAACGGAACAATTGTCTTGTTGAAATATGAACTCATTATTAGGAAATAATTGTGACACAGAAGAGAGCATAATATTGTCTAAAATCTTAATATACGTTTCACTATTAAATCGTTCCTCAATATGCCACAAAACACCAGGACCACGTGCCGATATCCAAGCAGCCCACATATTGACGAAAAATCTACCATTTTTATCATTGTTAGATATATATTTCCCATCGAATCGAGTATTCGGAGGGCGGTAAAAACGAATACGACCTCTGTGTGTTGACTGGAAACTTTTTTCGTCTGTAAAAATTATATTATTCCAAAAATTTACATCATGCGCTAAAAATTCAAGCGCAAATCCTACTCGAGCTTCTTTATGTTCAGCTTTAAGTATTTCTGTGCTGCTGCATGACGGCGTAGCTCCGATTCTTTTACTCGCCGACGACCAGCACTACTCGATCCAGGAAAATTCGTTTCTTCAGCAGCCTGAATAACTGAGTAAAATGGATTTTCTACTATAGCATTTACCAATTGCAAATCTCGCTGTTGAGTTGATATCCTTCGTCGCCCTGATCCAGGATTTCTACTAATCGTACCGTTTATTCTCCACTTTCTTAAAATGTTACACACCGAATTTTTGTCAATATTATAACGCAGTGCAATTTGTCTCATTGACCATCCATCTTCTGCTTTAGCAATAACTCCAGATTTAACTAAATCGCATATTAGTTTTTTGCACACTTGCAATAAATTATGACAACTAACTGACAATGTCACAAAAATTAAAGTTAGATGTACACAACTAGATTTTAACAAAATACCGTTATAAGACGTCCTATTTTTTTTTGCTCACGTATATTACAATACTACATATTGTGTAGTGATTATGTAGTACAATCTGTAAATTACTAAAGGCGTCTTGAGCCTTTGTTGATTGTTAGTACAGATTAGGTGAGCGTCACCTCAGTGAATAGGGAACAATCCAAGCCAGTTCCTAATATATCCAATAGATGACGCCATGCGTATCCGGTTTAATGTCTTTCTCAACTTGTATCATATATAACCTTTAAATAGTTTAAATTTCTCGATCCCTAGAGTTCCTCAATTTTTTATTCGTAGAAATGAGCCAAATTGATAAGAATAATTACGGTAGTTAATCATTAAATCGTTTAAAACTTTAAAAGCGGAGCTGAGAAAAAAAAGTGCTATAGAAAAAGCTGATTTGGTTGAAAGGTATATAATTACATTTATGGAGTTGTTGAATTTTTTGTTTATAAATCCTCTTTTATTCTAGATTAATCAATCATGACAATATTTTAGTTAGTACACTTGAAGATGAAGATATAGATTACAATTTTAAAACACCAGATTTATCATATAGTTGTCGAAAACGGTTTTTGGGAAATAAATGTCCTACCGTGTTAGAACACTTTGGTACACAGCAACAAGTTTTCATTCTACATCTAATTATTAACTTTGTTTATTCAAAGGCATATTTTTTTGTATTGACATTGACGGACAAATAACCGAGTACAGCTGATGCACTCTGGCGGATAAAATAAAAGAGAATGTTCCCCATTTCTCTTTATCATTATTCATACACCTAGCTGAAGCCTCTAAGCCAGAAATTGTACAGAATTGTACAAGCATATTATTACAAGCCATCTACTGCAACTTTTTGCAACAGCCTAAGCGCAACATAACTATCCAATAATGTCAATATAATATAATAATATAATATAATATCAATCGATATTTGTTGTATAATATTATCAAAAAATGTAATAACATTGTAATGGGAATATCGTCTGCGTACATCTAGACTGGAATGAGTTAAATGCTGCCAATATAGGCATACTATCAATATCAGTATTTAATATTATTAGTTCAATATATTTTTTCAATTGCAGTGTATATACAGGCTGTCCATTTTATCAGGGCATTCGAGAATATCTCACTTAATATCGGTCGTACAAAAAAAATTATTTTTACGAAAATTGTGCCGATTTATATAACCTACAAAATGGTTTAAAGACATTTGAAATCTATGGTCTACTTTAAGAGTTATGGCGGAAAATATCGAAAATGCGGAAAACGTATAGGCCAAATATCTCCGTTATTTGAAGAGATACGAGAAAAATTCTAATGCGAAAATTTTTTGCAATACAGAGTGTTTCAACGAAGTTTTATCTAATTTTTTTCAAAACCGCTGTATTTTGAGATTTACTCTTCAGGCTGTTAAAAAAATTATTTTGAAACGGGCGGGTAATGGCGCCATTAAATAGAGTATTTTCCTCCCTTTTCGACGATATATCACATGCCATATTTATTCATTGGTACTACGTTAGTAATTATAAAAACATTTTCTTAAAACCAATAATTTTTTTTAACAAGCATTATACTTGCCGTGGAGAAGTATGATTAAATAAAACGATAAAATAATTCATAAGTCGTTCAAATCTTTGCTATAATTAAAATATTAACACAATTAAGAAGAATAAAGTAAATTCAGGTAACAAAAACAAAATAATAATCAAGAAAGCAACATGGAACAATTATGGAAAGAGTATTCGCAGTTATGCCAATGTATAGAGGTCCTCCATAAAAGCTTCATTCCTTGTGCAGAAAGTAAAATGTTTTTACCAGTTAATTTAAGTATAATATCCATTTGTTTGTATTTCATGATTTCACTATTATTTCAATTATTTTAAAATAGTTGGCTATGAACAAACTTGACAATTTAATTTTTTTACAGATCATCTCAGTTAAACTCTCACTCAATCACATTCGTTTAAGAATTTAGAATTTTCAAAAATGATTTTCACTCACATTGATCGTTATAATATGTTCGTTACATATTGCCAATGCAATTTTAACTCTTGATTAGCTCAAGTAGAATATAGAAACAGATTTCCACAAGCACTACAGCCGAATAAAACTCTGTTCAGAAAATTAGCTACGAAACTGAAAAATAATGGTTCATTTTTAAAGAAGAAGACAAGGTTGAACAGTGTTACTGATAATGTAAATAAGGTAAACCGAGTTATTAATTATGTAAGAAATAAAATACAGAAAATTTGGAAACATCATTAAGAGAAATTCAAATTGCTTGTCATATAAATAAAACAAGTGCTAGAAACATTTTAAAGAAAAATGTTTACCGGTGTTATAAAGCCAAAAAAGTTCACAATTTACAAGCGGGGGATCAAACCAAGGAGAACGACTTTCTGCAGGTGGCTGTTGGAAAAAAAGCTTGCCGATCCATTAATATGTAGTAAAATACTTTGGTCCGACGAGGCAAATTTTTCCAATAATTTTTTAATCGCAATATTCATTACGAATGCACTTCTGAAAATACACACTATCATAGACCGACTGGGTTTCAAAATCGTTTTTCAATAAATGTGTGGATAGGTATTTCAGGCACCAATTTAAGTTCTTATTTTTATGGTGGTCACTTCAGTCGTCAAAGGTACCTAAACTTTTTGAAAAATGAATTTAATGAATTCTTAGATGACCTACCTCTAGAGAATCGACACAACTTTCAATATTTTCGACAAGATGGAGCTCCTCCCCACAATTCCTAGATTTGCCTAGATTATTTAGATGAAATTTTGCCTCAACATTGGATAGGTACCAATGGATTTATTCGATGGCCCTCTCGCCCTCCAGATATAACCCCAATGGATTTTTTTCTATGGGGGTATATTAAAGATAAGGTGTTTTCGACGATATGTAGAGGACCTAAAGTTCGAATTCAACAGGCATGTATTACAGTTACCCCCAAAATCTGAGTAATGTTTTAAATGCAGTACCTCGCCGCGCTCGATTGTACATAAGAAATCGCGGTGGACACTTTGAATTTGAACACTTGATATGATATCTTAAAAATTATTTTGAGGATTAGATAAATATTAATGTTCAGTGTGTTATATTCTTTTTATTATTAATTTGTTTTTGTTACCTGAATTTACTTTATTCTTCTTAATTGTGTTAATGTTTTATTATAGCAAAGATTTGAACAACTTATTGATTTATTTTATCGTTTTATTTAATCATACTTCTCCACGGCAAGTATAATGCTTGTTATTTATTGGTTTTAAAGAAATGTTTTTATAATTACTAACGTAGTACCAATGAATAAATATGGCATGTGATATATCGTTGAAAAGGGGGGAAAATACTTTATTTAATGGCGCCATTTCCCGCCTGTTTCAAAATAATGTATGTTAAGGTAGAGTAAATCTCAAAATACAGCGGTTTTGAAAAAAAATTAGATAAAACCTCGTTGAAAAACACTCTGTTTTGCAAAAAATTTTCGCCTTAGAATTTTTCTCGTATCTCTTCAAATAGATAGATATTTGGCCTAGACGTTTTCCGCATTTTCGATATTTTCCGCCATAACTCTTAAAGTAGGCCATGGATTTCAAATGTCTTTAAACCATTTTGTAGGTTATATAAAGGCACAATTTTCGTAAAAATATTTTTTTTTGTACGACCGATATTAAGTGAGATAGATATTCTCGAGGGCCCTGATAAAATGGACAGCCTATATATAGATCCTCTATTGAACCACAGTCCAGCCAATATTATGTTCTATCAGGGAAAAGTCAGGCAGTACTCAAAGTATTCCCTGACATGTTCAACACAATACAGAAATTACATATAAACTCTACGGACCTAAAAAATAATTTTCACCCAAAAAGCCAAAAAACATGTTTTCAAAACGAAATTGTGCGCTTTTCCGCCATGTAAGCACGATTTAAACTATTCTTTTAAGGGTTTATATCCATTATTACTGATAATTTGATATAAATAGACACTAATAGTAATATATTTCCATGTTTCCCCATCAGTTTGTAGCAAAAATTTAGGAAAAATCGTATTTTTTGAGAGGTCACTTTACGTTCACCCCCAGTAAAAAGGTTGAAACGATTAGAGTTATTTTTTTATTATTTCAACTTTATTAGTCCAATATTATCAAACTATAACAAAAAATTTAAAAAAAAGTTTGTATCCCAATTTTTGCAAAAGAAAGAGTCAGGCGTGTAGGTTTTCCACGGTTAAGGTGATGCGAAAGGGTTTAAATAATGTAGTTACCAAAATAGTGTATTTTTACTATTCTTATGCAAAATGGCATCATTCTAAACACTTTTTTTGCTCTACATATTTTTCAGGAAAATAAAAAGAAATGGCCATTTTGAATTATCCAATTTTCATTTCGAATTCGTAATCAACGGCGCCAAAAACTCCCGTGATATGAATTTTAGCCGATTTCGTTGAAAACTTTGCGAGTTATTGAATTGGGGGGTGTAAAATGGGGGCCATCGGGATCTCATTTTCAAAGGTATACATATTTCATATGTTGCCGAAACTTAAAATAATGCAAAAGGTTTCATATCTAATACATTGAAGTAGTAGCGATTAAGACCTAAATGCATTTATTGATTTCTTCTACTAAATATCGTATTTACGTTTTCACTTCTAGAGATGAAAATATTTTTATCTCTAAAAGTGAAAACGAAAATGTCACTTTCATACTTCATACATAGTAAACACTGTAAATAGTGGAAAAAATGCTATTTTCATTATTCATTATTATGTGTTTTAATTTTAATGTATTCATTTACACATATCAGTAGAAAAAAGTACTTTTTGTTTAAAGTTTGTAAATAAACCCCCTCGGGGGCTTCCAAAAATTGCCTTAGCGCACGATATTTCACGTGCACATGGCGGGGTATTGGTTAAAGTTTTCAACTAGCAATAATCGCACCTCGGATTTACCTCATCGGTTACGATATCGCCACTGCGCAAAGCTGACTGTTGATGCCCACCTGGACTGGCTTGTTGAGCCTCGTTCAACTCAGAGCCATAGGTTATAGCTGGCGCACTCTATGCGCTAGTAGTATATTTAACTTTCTCCAATGCGTGCGTTGAACAAATAGGCTGGTCAACTTGACAGTTGAAGATTCCAATAAATCTAGAACGCTAGATCTTAGGACGATGAATAAAAATGTAAATGTACTTAATACTGCAGATCCGTGCCACCCTCATAATTTTAATTTGGAAAAATATAAAGAATTATTTCCAGGAATTGAAATTTCTAAATATAATTATTATACAATAGTTATTTTTACTGCATTTTACTTTATTGTTTTCCTAATGAAACGTGTTAAGTATGTAAATTATTTTCCACTTTTGTATCAATCCTTATTTCTTAGCATAAACGATTATAGTCGAGATAATGAAGGGGGGGGCCAAATATTTTTTTATGGTAACATATTAGTTTTACCCTCAGGATCATTCAGCCGATTGAAGTAATGGCTGCTGGCCATGCCCTTTTTTTTAATCACCCATTTTTGGCCAGTCGGGGTAACGTATTATTTTTTTATTTCTAATTCATAAGAAAATAAATATTTTGGCCCTAAAATGGGTTCCTATAAGTTTTTTGGGTCACAGATTACGAATCTGAGGTCAGTTTTCCGAAAAATTTACGCGAAAAACAGAAACTCGTGAAGAATTGATCGTACTTCGACCCTTTCGCAATTTAAAGAATTAGTTCAAGTTTTACATAGTTTTTTATGTTTTTTAATACGCCGATTGTGAATTTTAACACAAATTAGTGAAAATCTTGAAATATCCCTGGGAAATTGTGGAACATTCTTGGAAAATGCTGAAAACTGTCATTGCAAGATCGTGTAATATGTCGTTTCCGAGGTTTTTTTAGTCACTGATGACGTATTGGATGTTATAAACGAAAATAAAATTTAGACTTTTATAATAATCACGGATAATTTAATTTCATTCCAAGATTTTGAAAGTGTAACATATTTATATTTCATATTCTTATTATATGAAAAAAATTAACATATTTGAATGTGCGAATGTGATAAATGTTATGTGGGTGAGTCATCCAGACCTTTCAGTGTGAGGTTGGATGAGCACAAGAATTACATTAGAAAGAATGAAATTCAGAAATTAAAGATTTGTGAACATGCTTGGGAAAACGGACATAGAATAAACTGGGACTCGGCAAAAATTTTAACAAAAGAAACAGATACCAAAAAAATAAAAATTAAAGAATCAGCAATAATCTTATTAAATGAAGATAAGTGCGTATCGAATTGTTCTGTAGATATTTGTACAACCTGGCTACCAATGTTAAAAGAAGAACTTAACAAACTCGACATTATCTAAAAGAAAATATCATCAGTTCTATGTTCTGTGTAAGTAGTAAGTATCTATGGAAATAACATAAACAGAATCTTAAAGCTGTGTATTTGACATACACATCAAAATAACAGTTCTTCCAAAAAATAGCTCTGAAAACGGAAAGAGATTACTTTCCGAAACGTCAGCAAAATACATTATTTCTGTGTTTATTCCGATTTATATTATTTGCAAAACATAACCTCTGACTTTTCCTTTCGCGTAAACGTCACGGACGCAGAGGCTTTTTTCCAATAATTCTATTATTTTGTAGATTCGGTGAATTGTTTTGAAGAGGATAATAACATGTGGTAGAAAACCCAAATAATAGGGAAGAATATTGGTAGAATGCCACAAATAACGTTCAGACAATATATTTGAATGCTGACAATAAAATTTTTACAATGTTAAAAGATACTATTTGGTACTTTAAAATTTTTAATTAAAGTATATATTTAATGTAATATGTTGCTTTTTGCACAAAAATATTGCGTAATGTGATATTTTCGGAGAAGGAAAAATTACACCTGTTTTACCTGATGATGTTATGGGTACCATGCCATTATCATCATCATCAACCCTTTTATTTGGAGGAGACTTTGGCGAATCCATTTCTTGTTTTTTGTTTTATAAAGCGAGGATATTTGACTCGACAGTTTTGGTGAACAGAAATATGGACAGTTATATATTTTTAGTTGCAAACTCCTCTATGAAATCCTTATTTTACTATAAGGAACGTAACCAGATTGCAACCAACAGTTACTCTCCGGGCTATACTATGTGCCCCGCGGAGCGCTTAATTACAAATTACAAGCCTGGCGCGTTAAGTGTAATAATAATTGCATATTACCATCAAAACGCTAATGCTTTGATTGCAACAAACACCAGCCGAAAGACTGATACTACTTAAAGGAGCTCTCGTGCCAGTCGTCACACACCACTTGCAGACTGCAGTTTCGAGCTGTTGGCCCTCGTCAGTGCAAGGTAGGCATGTGACGACCGACACGAGGCGACTTGACTATTTAGTACATTTCGGTATCTTTGAGATAGCGACATGTAAAACAGTCAGCAGGCGCCATCTAGCGGTCCAGTTCATAGAGGAGTTTGCGACTAAAAATATTATGTTTTAGAAATATGGACGTTTTCATTGAGTAATTTTTCGAGGTAATCTTTAAATCCATCCTATTTTTCATCTGCTAATTTTATCAAAGTATTTATTCCCTTTTTTTTACTTCATTTGTAACATCATCAGGTAAAACAGGTGAAATTTTTCCTTCTCCGAAAAATCACATAATACGCAATATTTTTGTGGATCGTCCATGGTTGTTAGAACTTTCGACTGCAACCTTGCAACAAAAGCAATATAATATAATATATTTATATTAAATATATACTTTCATTAAAATTTTTAAAGTACCTAAAATTTAAAAAAAATTAGATTTTTTAACATTGATTGTAAAATTTTTATTGTTAATAATAAAAATAGGCTAATTTTTTTCATATAATAAGAATATTATGAAATATGTTAGACCTTCAAAATCTTGAAATAAAATAAAATTTTACTTGATTTTTCTAAAAGTTTAAATTTTCTTTTCATTTATAATGTCCAAATACGTCTTCAGCGACTAAAAAACATAACATTTGATATGTTGCACAGTCATTTTAGATTTCTACATTTAAATTTTCTTCATATTTTCGGAAATTTTCGAAAAATTTCCTTACATTTTAACTTCATATATTTATATACAGAAATTTTCCGGAAAAATAAAAAAATTTTCATCGTTTTGAATAACTCATTAATCATCAGTGACCAAAAAAACCTCGAAAACGACATATTATACGGTCTTGTAATGATAGTTTTCCACATTTTCCAAGAATGTTCCACAATTTCTCAGAAATATTTCAAGATTTTGACTTATTTATGTTAAAACTCATAATCGGCGTATTAAAAAACGTTATAAAACTTGAAGTAATTCTTTAAATTGCGAAAGAGTCGAAATACGATCAATTTTTCACGATTTTCCGCTTTTCACGTTAATTTTTCGGAAAACTGCCCTCAGATTCGTAATCTGTGATCCAAAAAACCTTTAGAAACCCATTTTTGGGTCAAAATATTTATTTTCTTATGAATTAGAAATAAAAAATAATATGCTACCCGGACTGGCCAAAAACGGGTGGTTAAAAATAGGGCATGACCAGTAACCATTACTTCAGTCGGCTGAATGATCCTGAGGGTAAAACTAACATGTTACCATAAAAAAATATTTGGGGCTAACTGTACTTTCATTTTTTTTTATATCCTACATTGACTCGACTATAATCATTTATGCTAGGAAATAAAGATTGACACAAAAGTAGAAAATACATTTACATACTTTATCTACGATCGTGTAAAAAGTAACAGTTTTTTTTTACATCATTTCCAGTGTAAGAAGTAGCTTTTTATAAGAAACTGTGCAATAAAAAAATTTATTGCACGATTTCTAAAGACCATGAAGTAACATAATTAGAATGGAGACTTCAACTACAACTCGAATAATACTAACCATCAAAGTGACATTCACAAAATGTTGATACAGTTTTACAAATGAATATTCTTGAAAAATTGCCTATTTCTTACAATAATTGGAACGATCGAGGAGAAAACGTTGTAAGACACACTTATAAAAAGCCTCTTTATTGCACTCGTAGCTTTTAAAAACACTCGCTTCGTTCATATTTTTAATCTAGCCATTCGTGCAATAAAGAATGGATTTTTACACTTGTATCTTAAATAACTATAATACATTTCACTAGGAACACAATAAGTAAAATGCAGTAAAAATAACTATTGTATAATAATTATATTTAGAAATTTCAATTCCTGGAAATAATTCTTTATATTTTTCCAAATTAAAATTATGAGGATGGCACGAATATGCAGTATTAAGTACATTTACATTTTTGTTCATCATCCTAAGCCCTAGCTCTAGTTTTATTGGAATTTTCATCCCTCAACTTGACCGGCCTATTTGTTCAACACACGCATTCAATCAATATTGGTTAAGCTTCAACAAATATTTAAAAAAAATCATTTCATTCATATAATATTTTATTCCAATATAAATTATTATTTGAAATCATAATTGACCCAATATTTAATGCAAATTTAGCCTAATGTCCAGAAATGGTAAAGCTACTATTTCTTATAATTTTTATAAAACGCAATTATATAATAAACATCATTTTAGAAACCTCAATAACAAAGTCTAGAATTGCTAAAGGCATCTATCTACCTTAGGGCCTCTTATTAGTGTAGATTAGGTGAGCATCACCACAGTGAATTTCAATTTATCATTATTGAATCACAATCACATTATTGTAATGATAATACACCTAGCTAGAGCCCTAAGCCAGAAATTGTACATTTGTACAAGCATATTGCAAGGACAGCCATCTGCTGCAAATTATTGCAATCAGCCTTATATTTTTGTCATTATCATATGTTTGTGGTGCAATATTACTAAAATCATAACATAATGAAATATACACTTTCTAATATTATAAAATCAATATTTATCGGTATTAGAATTAGAAAATATTGCCTAAACAATGTAATTTTACACATAGTTGACAAATATGGATTAAATATAGTTTATTCCCATTTTAAAAAATCGATATTTGTGTTTATAAATTGATATTTGTTGTCCAATATTATTAAAAAATTTAATAACAATATAACGCGAATATAGACTCTTCAGTATTGTAAAATGAATAGAATGATTAATAGATATTTATCAACATTGTCTGGGTATATCTGGATTGGAATGAGTTAAAACAACAGTCAACATAGGCAAACCAATATTTTAATACCAGTATTTATTAATATTATTATTTTACAATTTCAATGTAATATTGAACCACGATCCAGCCAATATTATGTTCTACCTGGGTAGCTAATGTTATAACGATGTAAGTAAGACTTGAATTACTATTTTTACTCTGATTCGTCCAATTCTGGCCTACAAGTAACTCTAAAAAATTTACAAATAATGTTTATAATGAAAATTAAATTAAATGAACTAATAAATAAATATATCAATTGTGAAAAAGTCCATATTTTTATTTTCTGGATATAACAAATTCAACCAATAATTTACAATTTAAAATTCTTTATTGAATAGTATTTACATTTCATATTCTATTTTATTTATTTCATTTCATATTGTGTACAATGTATATGATATCCCGACGCGTTACAATTAAGCATCAAGCTTAGAAACGAGACGGGGGGGCTGATCTTTAACAAATTCAACCGGTGCTATTCAACAAACCAGGACAAGAAACGTGGCTCAAAAAATAAAGCGTTTAAAGAAAGATGTTCCGTTCCGTAGCTATAATTCATTAATAGAATTCACAATTCCATTTGCCAAAATAATTAATAAATTGAGTCCACCCAGTAGAATCAAGTAGAATTCTACTCAAGCGAATTTTAAAAATATATATATTAGCAATTTTACAGGTTATATTAATGCGATTTCTTGTTTCCATTTATGCCTCACGTGGAATTGTATATGAATTTTATAAATATTTTTTTCTGGTTTGCAATTTGTTTTCATTTACATTTATATTATAATTGAATTTAGAAATTTCAATTAATTACTCGAAATTTCTTGGAGTTGCAGTATTAAATAGATTTGTAATTTTGTTCATCGTCCTAAGCTCTAAAATTTTAGATTTATTGGAATTTTCAATATGAAAATTGACCGGCCCATTTTTGCAAAGCACACGCATTTGAGAAAATTAAATAAACTACTAGCGCATAGAGGGAGCCAGTTATAACCTATGGTTCTGAGTTGAACGAGGCTCTATAAGCCAGTCCAAGTGGGCACCAACCGTCAGCTTTGCGCAGTGGCGATATCGTAACCGATGAGGTAAATCCGAGGTGCGATTATTGCTAGTTGAAAACTTTAACCAATACCCCGCCATGTGCACGTGAAATATCGTGCGCTACGGCAATTTTTGGAAACCCCTAAGGGGGTTTATTTACGAATTCAAACAAAAGTGCTTTTTAAAAGCTTTTATTTAACTCGCAATCTAAGTTGCATCTTGCAATCAAAATTTCGATTAGTTCTGTTCTAATTAAGTTAGACCTTTGAAATTTTGAACGTGTATATAAGTCCGGTGACAATACACTTTAACATTTTTAAATAATAAAAAAAACAAGATGGCGGACGAATTTATCGTTTATGATCCGATTCGACTCAAAATCGATATCTGGGGGTTTTCGAAATCGCCAATTATGAATTCTTGGTCAAAATTTAGAAATTCAAAATGGCGGCGCCAATATGGCGGACGGCTTTTGTTATTTATGGTCCAAATCGATATCTGGAGGTTTTCGGGTTCGCCGATTACGAGTTTCTAGTAGAAAATGTAATTCAAGATGGCGACGTCAAGATGGCGGACGACTTTATCGTTCATGATCCGATTCGACTCATAATCTACATCTGGAGGTTTTAGAGATCGCAAATTATGAATTCTTGGTCAAAATTTAGATATTCAAAATAGCGGCGTCAATATGGCGGACGGCTTTTGTCATTTATGGTCCAAATCGGTCAAAATCGATATCTGGGGGTTTTCGGGTTCGCCGATTACGAATTTCTAGTAAAAAATTTAGTTCTAGATGGCGACTTCAAGATGGCGGACGACTTTATATCGTTTATGATCCGATTCGACTCAAAATCGACATCTGGGGGTTTTCAAGATCGCCAATTATGAATTCTTGGTAAAAATTGAGAAATTCAAAATGGCGGCGCCAATATGACTGACGACTTTTGCCATTTAGATCCAAATCGATCAAAATCGATATCTGGGGGTTTTGGGGTCGCGGATTAGGAATTTCTAGTCAAAAACTTAGTTCAAGATGGCGGAAGACTTCGTTTATGATCCGATACGTCTCAAAATCGATATCTGGGGATTACAGCATATCCAAAGACTAAAAAGTAAAAAATAAAATAAAACAAAAATAAAAAATTTAAAAATGCTCTAAAAAGTAGAAAATAAACTTTGAAGTAAATCAAACCCATCATTTTGTTACATTATATAATTTTTTTATGATATAAAAGCTTGTCGCGAGCAATCTCCTTTACACAGGAAAATCTCGCGACAAGCTTTTATATCATAAAAAAAATTATATAATGTAACAAAATGAAGGGTTTGATTTACTTCATAGTTTATTTTCTACTTTTTAGAGCATTTTTTAAATAAGAGCTTTTATTTTAAATATTTTTTTAAAAACTTTTTCAAATATCGACGGCAAAGGCCCCGGTATTTAAATATCTTGTTATATAAGTTCTACAAAAGTGGACAGTTTTTGTTATGAGTTGTTCAGCAGGTAAATATAAAAATTGGCTGACTGTTATGAGTTAAAACAAATGCGATGGGAAAATTAGCTTAAAGCAATTAAAAAAAATAAATAAATGAAACGTAGAAATAATATAGCTCTTATAGAGTTCAACTTTTCCTTAAGATTTGAAATAGATTATAGGTTGAAATGGCTATAAAACGTAATTGTTGCTAAAGATTTTCCACTCTTATGAAAATCTGCCATCAAAACCGATAAATGTGCCCAATAGCTAAAATTATGTGGCATTTTAAGAGTACCCAACTTTTAATATGATTTTTCATTTTTGACCATTTGAAAAAATTGAGACATTAAATATAATAGTTATTTGGTAGACTAGTGAGTTATGTTACATATATGGCTTTTTACACCTCAACTCTACGCCTTTAGTCATACGTCTTAAGTCATACGGCCAGCTATTAATTCTGTGACGGCCTTTAGATAGGCTGCTCTTCAATTCAACATCACAAGATCATCAATATATGGAGATTTTAACATAATATAATTACTCTTATCACATATTCTCTTGTCGTTCCAGCATTTTAATATGTTTAATCGTTCTGTTACAAGCAACATACATACATACATACATAAATTACTCATAACTAAGGCAACACTATTTTTTCAATATTATTGTACTTGAACTATAAAATATTATCCACCAAATTTTAACGAAGCTAATGATCTACTCAATATTTAGTAAAAAGATAGCAATCATCTATTATAAACAACTTCTTTACGAAAGTAAGAATAAAGGTAATTTCCTAAATAGCGAACACCTGTCTAGTTCACAACGTAAAAAATTTTAGCAACAATAAATTTGTTTGTTGTTCAGCTTATAATTAAGTAAATTAGAAAAGTATTAATTTCTAGCTAGCAATTTGTACCTGTACGTTATTATTATTCTTGATTCGCTTCAATAAATATTTAATTGGATACACGTAGTACCTATTCCACAAATGAATCTGGCCAATAGGAATTATGCCAGCTTATAAATTATTATCACAGACTTATTAACTCTTTAGTCTTCGTCGATAAATGTTTAGTAAATTGTAATGAAATATTTAGCTCCGCACATCCAAGGTCCTGTATTTAAGGTTTCTGCTACTTCTGTCAATAAAATAAATGTCGATATCTACGAGCAAGTTGGTCGTGGAAAACTTATCTTTTCAATATCATTCCAAAATTACGTAAATTATTAGAGGGAATAGGAATTTTCTTTTAAAATTTAATTGAGTATATATATTCTACAGCCAAGGGAGAATTGTGGTTAGACATTTGCTGAAAAATCTGCGGGTGCAGTAAGGACCATTAAAGTGTGAAACAAATGTCTCTACTATGAAGACTGTGAAATTAGGTTTATAGAATTTCTTATGGGCACTGGTTCCTGGTGAATTTGGCTGCTCTTCGCGTATGTTATAGATCTTGATGTACTGATAAGAAGTTACCATTGCCGCAACAACGGAAAATGGACAGTTTTTGAATTATGAGATTTTAAAGAAGTATATAAACGGTTTTTTATGCAAAACATGACCATTTTTTCCACTTTTATTATGTCGGAAGGTTATAAAACCGATAAACCACCAGTTTCAATTTTATAAAATCTTCAGAATTCAAAAATGACTTATTTCTGTTGTGACAGTTACTGAAGAATGCTTTATTGAGTATCTAGCAGATAACTATCATACATTCAAAATTTAATATGAAAACTCTTTAGATATACTGTTGATCTAAATCTACTTAATACTGATGGGGAAATAACTTTACGAACGTGATTGTGGTTTGGGAACATATGAAAAACTTTACTCAATATTTGATGCGCATGGTTCCCATTTTCGTAAAATAGTTATTTGTAAATCAAGGTTGTAGAGTTGATCTTTCTCGGTTGCGTTTGTAGTTTGCAGCCGAGGCACAGCGAACGTACTCGAATCTCCTTCGAGAACCTTATCGAATATGGTGCGAATTTATACAGTTTTCTAGGAGCTGGGCTGGCGGTTCGTCCACTGGCCCAGATATGGCGCCACCCTACCGGCCGTCAACTAAATAACAGGTCTCCCTTCACTTTGACTTTCAGAGGAGTACAAAATTTTAACAACATTACGATTTTAGCTATCTTTCAGTCTATATTTTGATTTCAAACATTAAGGGGATCTGAACTCTATAAAAGGTACATTATTTCTATGTTTCATTTATCAATTTTCTTGGAAAGAGCAGTAGTTTGTTTAAAAATAGTTAATTTTGCCATATCTTATTTTTTTTTAAATAATAATAATGACTGTATATATTAGTTGTACGTGTAGTCTTACGAGCGTCCCTTTAATAATAATGATTTTTTAGCTTTAGTACTTTTTAATAATTTTTACTCAATGTTAATTAAAATATAAACAATTAGAAATAGGCACTTTGAATTTCAAGTCAAAAGGTTTTATCTTATTTCTTTACATAATGCTTAAATGCGAAATATGAAATACGTAATGTCGGCAAATACACATCATATAGAAAAGTTTTTCTCTAACCCTATTTTAGAAAGTACACGTTCCACAACTAAAAACCAGATTTTGTACCCAAGACTTGTACACACTAAATCCCAATGTAATATTTTACTCCCTTTAATAATAGGGTGGGGGTGTCAATGAGGGTGGTAGAGGGGGTGGCTAACGCCAAAAAATTTTTCTTTCCTGTATGCACATTAAATCACATTTTATTTATTTTTTATTCCCTTTCATAATAGTGTGGTGGTGATAGTGGGTGGTGGCTGATCACAAAAAAAATGTTGAGACCTTGACTTTTCATACATGCTGGAATAAATGTCAATCCAACACACTGTGTTGGTATTATTCTAACACAGTGTGTTGGAATGACATTTATTCCAACATAATTTTTCTAATGAAACTATTGTATAAATAAGCAACCTTTTTGTATGATTTCTAAAATCTTGTTAGAGAAAGCGCATAGACAACCCGTTTGCAATGGCATATTCCACACTCGCGAACCCTAGTCCTCGCCTTCGCCTCGGACTACAAGTTTTTCGCTCGTGTGGAATATGGGCAATTCCACAACTTGTTGCATAATATGCTATTCTATATTGTTTATTTGTCCATGATCTTTAAAAGTAAATAAAATGTTTTATCCAACATTTTCATATAAAGTAGTCTTTATTGATGAGATTTTAAAGTTATAAGTCACTAGTGAGTTAAAGTAGTGAGCTAAAGTACTCTTTAGGTCACTAGTGATTTAATCACTGAAGAGTAATTTTAATATAAAAAAGTTACCTATTCTTTAAAATAGGTTACTTTGGACTTTTCTGGAATTAAATTGGCTGTAGCTTCTTTAGCTTCTTGCAAAATATCGGTCGGAATTTCCACATTTATGTGCTTCACAATTTTGCATTTTGATGCTAATTACACAATGTTTATTAAACAAACCCCTGGTTACAAACAAAATGGATAACAACCACAGCTTTCTCGGCACATACATTCAGAATCTACTTAACAACAAGCTATTTGCGTTTTATAATTTTGGAGAAACACTATTGACTTTGACAACTGACAAAAAATTGATAACATGACATTTTTTCGGACTCGCGGGCTAAATTTTTCTTGCGTAACTTATCCCAGGTAGAACATAATATTGGCTGAACCGTGGGTCAATATTGGATCAATATAGATACATTGAAATTGTAACAAAAATATTGAACTAATATTAATATACACTGGTATTAAAATATCGGTGTGCCTATGTTGGTAGTATATTGTTTTAACACATTCCAATCCAGATATTTGCAGACAATATTGATAAATATCTATTAATATTAATTTTACAACATTGAAAAGTCTATATTCACGTTATATTGTTATTACATTTTTTGATAATATTGTATAAAAAAAAATTGATTGATAAAAGATAAATATTGATTCAAAAATATTGGAAAACTTATATTTAACTCACATTTGTCAACTATGTGTAAAATTATATTGTTTAGGCAATATTTTCTAATACCAATAAATATTGATTTTCCAATATTGGAAAGTGTATGTTATTATGTTGTTATTGAACTTTTTAGTAATATTGCACAACAAACATCGACTGAGAATGACAAATATTAATTTTAAAATATCGGGATATTCATATTGAGATTATATTGTTAAACTCTCTTTTAAATAACATTATTTAACCGATTTATATCTATATTGGATAGTCATGCTGCGCCTAGGCTGATTGCAATAAGTTGCATAGATGGCTTTCTTTGCAATATGCTTGTACAAGCGTACAATTTCTGACTTAGGGTCTCCAGGCAATGTGATTCAATAATGACAAAGAGAAATTCGCTATGGTGATGCTCACCTAATCTGTACTAACAAAGGCCCAAGATGCCTTTAGGAATTTTACAGATGATGTAGTTGTACGCTGGAGGTTTTACTATAATCACTTCGTAGATTTTGTAAGTGAGGTTCTTAAAATAATAATTATTATTCAAAAATTGTACTTTATGAACATTACATGAAATAGCTTTTACCATCTTTGGGCATTAGACTAAATTTTCATTAAATATTGGGCCAATATATGATTTCAAATAATAATTTATATTGAAATAAAATATTATATGATATGATTTTTAAATATTTGTTGAATATAGCTTAACCAATACTTAGTCTATATACAAAAATTTTCACATTTTTTATTCGTTCAATGTTGCGTTTTTTACATTGAGCCAGCGTTTTTGTAATATTAAACTAATATTGGTTCAATATTAGTGTTCTACATCACTTCGTAGATCTTGTAAGTGAGGTTCTTAAAATAATAATTATTATTCAAAAATTGTACTTTATGAACATTACATGAAATAGCTTTACCATCTTTGGGCATTAGGCTAAATTTTCATTAAATATTGGGCCAATATATGATTTCAAATAATAATTTATATTGAAATAAAATATTATATAATATGATTTTTAAATATTTGTTGAATATAGCTTAACCAATATTTAGTCTATATACAAAAATTTTCACATTTTTATTCGTTCAATGTTGCGTTTTCTACATTGAGCGAACGTTTTTGTAATATTATACTAATATTGGTTCAATATTAGTGTTCTACCTGGTTATTTACGAAAAATCGTAAAATGTCACTTTTATAGTCTTTTTCGGCCAAATCCTGGATCGACAGATGGTGCAAATTTATATCATTAAAGACACTAAAATAAAGAATAAAATTTATTGCAGCTTGCCACCACTTATTTCACCCAAAAACCGCCTCTCGACTGGTCTAAAGTCTCGTAATTTTTTTTTACATTGTTACCTGAGATGTCTGAATTTATTAAGAGTCAATACTTTCTAATTTTTTATTGGGCAAAATTCCTATCACTACACCTGTCATCGTTCTATTTAGGTAGTCTTATATTTTTGCATCAATATATGTATTTAAAAAGAAGTTATGGCCAAATATTTGCTTATCGGATCTCTCTCCCTTGGATATGGCCACCTATAAGGCAACTCGAGTTAAAATCATTGAAGGCTCATACTGATTACTTATATTATTTGTAAAGAGCACGAGCAGAATTAGCTGTGTAGAATACAAACAACCTACGCAAATCAGGTAGCGGCATTAGTCATTTTTAATTAGCTATTGTAAAGGAAATGATCAATAAATTGGCATGACCAGTCAACTTTACTTACTGTAAGTAATTTTCTGTTTCTACCATTCTTACCAATGAAAAGAAAAAATATAACAATGTAAATTTCTCAACCCACAATCAGCCTACGTACCTATGAAAAAATTATGTGTTTTTAGTTATCATTCTGATAGTAAAATCATTAAGTAATTGCTCGCTCCCATTTCGAATATTAACTGACGAGACACTTACTCGATACCTAAAATAATTTTCATTAAACTATAATTATATAGAAAATGTACCTTTCTGTGTTAAAACGATACACGTTTAAAAGACAATTAAGTTATTGATAAAAAACCATAACTCAGCCTTTCGTTATTGACCTAATCAGATAAGAATACGCTTCGTTCTGATAATAATTGCCCTTAAGTATATTTTGCTGTTCTCGTTGACGTTGCTTATCATCGCAAACACATACATTTTTATAGTGGACAATGTGGACATTTCTAAAAGATGAATTTTAACAGATATAAAGTATATGTGCTTGAAAATGAAGCACGTGCTGGCCCACCGAAAATGAGAATCGTCGATTTTTGGGCTTCATTGATTCGACTATACGAGGAAGAGTAGCAGTTTTTCTGTAAAACATACGGCTTTATACACGTTACACACGTTTTACACATAATTTCATTTCAACGACCAGTAATTCTGAAACGGTTGAATTTTCTACTTAGGATTATTAAGAAATCGCATATTAGTTTCATATTTCCTATTAATTTTGAAATTATCGAAGGTACAAATTACGTTTATCAGGGTTATATGCCAGCGCTAAATAATTAGTCCCGTGAGGATATTGGCTTTTAAATATCGCCATTTATTTCGTCACTATAATAAAAAATCTTACTGTGACTTATCAGAAAGGCAGTTTTCTAAAGAATTATAGGGAGCACCCATATTTTGCTTACATTATATTTATTCGATAGGAAACTATTTGTAGAAATTGAAGACGTCAAATCTAATAGAACACTCATATTGAACCAATATTGGTTTAATATTACAATGGCTCAATGTAAAAACGCAACGTTGAACCAATAAAAAATGTGAACATTTTTGTACATAGACTCAATATTGGTCAAGCTATATTCAACAAATATTTAAAAATCATATCATGTAATATCTTATTCCTATATAAATTATTATTTGAAATCATACATTGGCCCAATATTTAATGAAAATTTAACCTAATGCCCAAAGATTGTAGAGTTATTTCTTGTAATTTTCATAAAGTATAATTTTTGAATAATTATTACTATTTTAAGAACCTCTAGAAGATCTAGAAGTGATTGTAGTAAAACCTCCAGCTGAAATATACCTCCATACCTGTGTATGGTACGTACAACTACATCATCTGTAAAATATACTAAAGGCATCTTGGGCCTTTGCTAGTACGGATTAGGCGAGCATCACTACAGTGAATTTCTATTTGTCACTATTGAATCACATTGCCTGGAGGCCCTAAGTCAGAAATTGTACGCTTGTACAAGCATATTGCAAGGAGAGCCACCTATGCAACTTATTGCAATCAGCCTAGGCGCAGCATGACTATCCAATATAGATATAAATCGGTTAAACAATATTATTTAAAAAAGAATTTAACAATATAATCCCAATATGAATATCCCGATATTTTAAAATTAATATTTGTCCTTATCAGTCGATGTTTGTTGTGCAATATTACTAAAAGGTTCAATAACATAATAACATATACATTTTCTAATATTGGAAAATCAATACTTATTGGTATTAAAAAATATTCCCTAAACAATATAATTTTACATAGTTGACAAATATGAGTTACATATGAGTTTTCAAATATTTTAGAATCAATATTTACTTTTATCAATCGATATTTTTTGTACAATATTATCAAAAAATGTAATAACAATATAACGCGAATATAGACTTTTCAATGTTGTAAAATTAATATTAACAGATATTTATCGATATTGTCTGCGTATATCTGGATTGGAATGTGTTAAAACAATATACTACCAACATAGACACGCCGATATTTTAATACCAATGTATATTAATATTAGTTCAATATTTTTGTTACAATTTCAATGTATCTATATTGATTCAATATTGAACCACGGTCCAGCCAATATTATGTTCTACCTGGGATGCTTTTGTTGCTAGCTCCGGAGTACCTCAAGGATCAAATTTAGGTCCCTTATTGTTCATTTCGGATATTTATCTAAAATAACTTCCTCAAAATTACTTTTTGCTGACGACATGAAAATTTACAGAGAAATAAAAGATACATCGACTGTCATTTTCTGGAGAATGATTTGGTAACTCTAAATAACTGGTGTGAGAGTAATATATGTTATCTCTAAATATTACCAAGTTTAAAATAATGACGTACTACCGTAAAACAAATGTAAATATAAATATATTTTTCAATAAAAAAACTAGAGAATTTCAAAAAATCTTATATTGCTGAATAGAGGATTAAAAACCCTACGAAATGAGCCATCACACGCACCCGTGTTCCGTTTAAAAATTTAAAAGGAGTAGCTGTCACTCCAAAGGGGGTGGAGGGGGGTATAAAATTATGCTAAAAAAATGCCATTTTAGAATAAAAAATTGTCGTGTTTTAGGATTTCACACATAAATTGTTAATCACATAGATAATGAATTTATCTGTTACTTATATGGACCTCACTATACAGGGTGTTGCATCATGAGAGGGACATAGCTTAATAGGAGGTAGAGAACATCAGTGGTAACCGGAACCTCCCATAGAAATGTCTCATTGGGCCTTCACTACGAAGTTACAGGGTGTTAAATAATTTTTGGCCAAACCTGTTTTTTGTCATAACTTTGACAGGGAATGAAATAAAGGATTCATATTTGGTACGGCTAATGTACTAACGAGCCCCAAGAGGTACATGTATAAAAAAAAATATAGCCAGGTCCGGACTCACTATAATTTATGTTTCTTCTTTGCATCAATAAAACATCACCCTGTATATATTTTTTTGAAATTTCGATACGATATTCGAAAAGAGCAAGAAAAAACAAACAAAATGGCCTATTTCATTTTTTTGTTACACCTTCGTGGTTATTTAAATACGTTGTTAAATGTGCAAGAAAATGGATTACAGAACCCTATTAAATGAGAGGCACGTGAAATAAATAGTTTTATAACTAAAATTTGCAAAAATTCTATTGAGCCTAGGTGGTCTGGGTGAATCCTAATTCCGGCACGTTTTAAAGGTCCATTTTGGTAAAAAACTGTGGTCCTAATAAGTAATCGGGTATGAAATAACAAAATTTTTAATCAATCACAGTAGGTTTGTTCAAAGTGACAGATAATAAAAAGAAATCTCCTAAACAGTTGAATAATTGTTTGTTAGTAATTTAATGTGTCAATAATCCGCATTTAGTTAGTGAAAACTTGTGAAAATATTTTAACTATGCCAGTAAAATTTACAAACGTGGAATATGCTGACATAATATTCATCTATGGTTTCTGTAATGGAAATGGTAGGTCGACGGAAAGAGAATATCGGCTGCGTTTTCCTGGTCGTCGATGCCCCAATCATAAAACCTTTAGTACGGTGTTCCAGTATGCAAGACAACACGGAAAGTTTCCTGCTTCTGCAGTTGTGGAGCGTGTTTTACAACAAGGTGTGCAGGAACAAAACAATATTATAAACGTAGTTCAAGAAAACCCAAATATGAGCACTAGATGAATCAGTTTGGCAACTGGTATTCCTCATTGGCGAGTATGGAGAACCCTAAAAAGAGAACGTTACCATCCATATCATATGAAACAGGTACAGCGTCTTCAACAAGGCGACGATAACCCCCGCCTGGCATTTTGTCATTGATTGTCTAACCATCGCCCCGTCATTTACAGAACCTTATTTACGGATGAGGCACAATTTACAAGGGATGGAGTAAACAATTCACGAAATAATCATAAATGGGCACAGGAAAACCCACATGCGGTACGCCAACGCCGTTCGCAAGACAGGTTTTCTGTAAATGTTTGGGTCGGACTTGTGAATAGACATTTGATAGGGCCACATTTTTTTGAAGAAAGATTGAATGGTGAAATTTACTTTGATTTTCTTCAAAACATTTTACCGAATATGTTAGAAAATATCGGTATAAGAGGCATGTTGTTTCAGCATGATGGGGCCCCACCACATTTTAACCTTCAAGTAAGAGAACACTTAAACAATGTGTATCCTAATAGATGGATTGGACGCGGGGGTCCACATGAATGGCCACCAAGATCTCCTGATTGTAACCCTTGTGATTACTTTTTATGGGGCCACTTAAAAAACGAGGTTTATAGCATTGAAATTGAAAGTAGACAACATTTAATCCAGCGCATCGTTACAACCTGCGACGAAATACGGAATAATCCAGAAATGATACGTCGAGCAATTGGTGACCTTTCTAAACGCGCAAGAAAATACACAGAATGTGGGGGAGGACATTTTGAAAATTTACTTTAGTGTCAATTACGTTTTATTTTTAAACACATTTAGTTATTGTTTTGTTATTTATTGTTAATTAAATGGAAAATATTCTATTTATCTAGATTTTAGTTTGTTCTCTTTTCCAATTTTTATTAAGTATAAAATGTTGATGATTTTCTTGATCAAAGTAACTGGTTGCTTAGGCCTAAACGGTTTAAATTATCTGTCACTTTTATTCTTTGAACAAGCCTACTGTGATTGATTAAAAATTTTGTTATTTCATACCCGATTACTTATTAGGACCACAGTTTTTTACCAAAATGGACCTTTAAAACGTGCCCGAATTAGGATTCACCTAGACCACCTAGGCTCAATAGAATTTTTGCAAATTTTAGTTATAAAACTATTTATTTCACGTGTCTCTCATTTAATAGGGTTCTGTAATCCATTTTCTTGCACATTTAACAACGTATTTAAATAACCACGAAGGTGTAACAAAAAAATGAAATAGGCCATTTTGTTTGTTTTTTCTTGCTCTTTTCGAATATCGTATCGAAATTTCAAAAAAGTATATACAGGGTGATGTTTTATTGATGCAAAGAAGAAACATAAATTATAGTGAGTCCGGACCTGGATATATTTTTTTTATACATGTACCTCTTGGGGCTCGTTAGTACATTAGCCGTACCAAATATGAATCCGTTATTTCATTCCCTGTCAAAGTTATGACAAAAAACAGGTTTGGCCAAAAATTATTTAACACCCTGTAACTTCGTAATGAAGGCCCAATGAGACATTTCTATGGGAGGTTCCGGTTACCACTGATGTTCTCTACCTCCTATTAAGCTATGTCCCTCTCATGATGCAACACCCTGTATGTAGATGCTTCACCTACGTGCTTCGATATTGTCACTTTTTTGTCATTTTTGTACAGAGTAGACGCACATGAAATATTTATGAAACATGGATTTCAACCCCGAAGATTTCTATAATATACGCACAATGTAAGTAACAAGTTAACACGCTTTCGATATTCGTGAGTAATATGAAAAAAAATAAAATAAAATGATTTTTTCTAAACTTACATATTCGCATCGTTTCAACAAATTAAGTATATACTGGTATAATTATTAACTAATAAATTATTCATAATGACAGTTGCGATTTCCCTAGGAAATAGACCACCTGAATATCCTTCCCAATCATTATATTCTTTCTTCGATCTCGGAAAATATTGTTGTATCATTGTGCGTTGTCGATACACAAGATAGTAGTAGGCATTTGATTAAAATAGCGTAAAATAAATTTTACTACGCATAGAGCTGATATTACAGATCCGATTTCCGAATCAGAGTCCTTGTTTTTCTCGTACGGAGGAAAATATAAGTTCACATAATTAGTTTTAGTATATTTTAGTGATGGGCATGATTTTAGTAACTTTAATTATGTTCAATATGTCGCAGCCATAGGCGCTGATATTTTAAAAACTACGTGGGGGCCCGGCTCACTCCATGACTAAAATTATTATTACCTTGCTAAAAAGTTTCTAAAGATAATTAAAAACGTTGTAACCATTATTATAACTTTAATACTTACGTTTTTAAAGTACTAAGAGCTATTGAAGTCATTTTCCTAAAACAGTATTATTATGGTTATCAGTTCTCTAGCTACGGTAATTAACATACTTTATTGGAGTAAGTCGGTATTTTTTAATAAAAAGAAGTTGTTGCTAATATTCTGTTACCTTAATAATTTTTATTACGCGCCTAATAGTCCAGTATAATTAGCTTGAAAATCATGCAATCTTCCAAAAAGCGACCTTCCCGCAATTTTGTTTTTTTTAAATTATTTATTATGATGAATCCATATACGCCACCGATGCACTGGAGCTTCGTGACACAGAAGAGGTCGAAGTTCGCTGATTTTGTTATCTCGCTTCCTATCGCTCCAACGTGAAAAACACCTATTACAAAAATCGAAGATCTCAATTTTTAATACCTAAAAAAATATATTTGAAGGGAATACGTCTAACCGTTCTTGAGATATGAAGCTGAATATGTGTAAAAATGCAAGGATAGCCAAATTCGGGACTCTAAATATGCGTATAAATGTACAATTTCTGACTTTGGGGTTCCTAGCTAGGTGAAAGAGCAATGCAATTCGATGACAAAGAGAAATTCACTGTGGCGATGCTTACCTAATTTGAACCTTCAGCAGAGAAACCCTCTGGGTTGTCCTCTGCCTTCAATAATTTACAATAATTTACAGATGATGGCGTGTACCTACCATACCTACCATACAGGTTAAATATTTCTGCTGGGTATTTTACATTTTTACAATAGGATCATTCTAGATTTTGTTATTGAGGTTTTTAAAATAATATTCAATATTCAATGGTACTTTATGAAAATTACGAGAAACAGCTTTGCCATTTTCGGACATTAGGCTAAATTTGCATTAAATATTGAGCCAATATATGGTTACAAGTATAATAATTTATACTGGAATAAAATATTGATATGATTTTGTAATATTTGTTGAATATAGTTTAACCAATATTGAATAATCTGATATTAGAAAAATGTACATAATTTTTAATGGTTCAATGTTCCGTTTTTTTACGCCGAGCTATCGTTTTTGTAATATTAAACCAATATTGGTTCAAATTAGAGTTCTACCTGGGTAATTACGAATAAATCTATGTTGTATTGTATTGTACTTAGCAATGTAATATAATATATCCGAGTTCAAATCCTGTTGACTTCTTCAATTTTTTTTATTTTGTTATATCGAAAGTTAAAAATTTCTTTTCTTCAAAAATTTTTCTTTTATTATTATTACTTATTCTCAGCGAGTTTAAATCTCTAAGTAAATAAAATCGGCTTTCGGACGTTTAGTGGACCTGGTTATTTATCCGATTGTTAAATGAATATCTACGGCTTTTATTTTTTACTTTCCCATATAGATTGTAGATGTAGATTGTTTTATGGGGTCGTCTGGCTTCGAACAGCCTTACTTCACTTCGACCTAAAAGATCTTTTGTGATTTACCTTACATCTAGAGGTTGCCCAGTACCCAGGATTCCAAAACTTTTTACAAAGCTTGTGATTTTACTGGGGGCTAATTTCCCTATGTCTTCAGGCGTTAATTCCGCATGTTCTAGGAATTTTAGCCTAGTGCGGACTAACACCTTGCATTCACAAAGTATATGTTCCGCAGTATCGCAATATCTGCATTTGTTGTCTACTGCCTTGCCCATATTCTTGAGATGATATCTCAAGTTAGAAGGCCTGTGATTAGCCTTAATTCAGACTTTTCAAGTTCGAGAAGCCTTGTGGCATTCTTTGTCGAATAAATTATAAACTTTTTCGCTTGTCTTTGGCCTGGAGTATTCCTAAAGTAGGACTTCTTCTGGTTCTTTCCCCATTCTTGGATCTCCTCCGCTATGTGTTCCTTGGCCAGGCCACAGAACGGTTCGGGTCCAATGAATGCGGTGCTTTAGATCCTTTTTTTGCAAGGCTGTCAGCAAGTTCATTTCCTTGTATTCCCTCATGCTCTGGCACCCACATCAAGGTAACCTTGTTGTTGTTGGCCAGTTGCTTCAGGGATTGTCTACATTCCCAGGCTATTTAGACTCAAAGGTATAGGACCTTAGAGCTTTTAGTGCTGCCTGGCTATCAGATAATATATAAATCTTTGCCCTTCGGATCACACAGATCTATAGCGTAAATTTCTGCCTGGAAGATGGTTGGGGTGTTACCGAGGGCTTTGGATAGCCTACATTTAGGCCCTGCTATGCCCACTCCTACCCCTTCAGCCATCTTAGATCCATCTGTATACCAGATGAGTGACCCTTGTTCCAATCGCAGTGACTCCATCTTGCTCGTCTGACGGCTTTCAATTAGCACGTCAAACGGGCAGTCAAAGTCTTGTTTGATTGGCATTGAGTCAGTGGGTTTGGTCATGGACTTCAAATGGATAACTCCAGAATCCTTAAGTGACCAACCAGATCGCCTGGTTTAAATTTATGTGCCTGGTTCAGTCGCAAAGCACTGAGTGCTCCCACCTTTCTTACATGCAAGTGCAAGTGAAGTAGGTCAAGCATAGCCTCCCTCCATAGCTGCTGTGGGACATGAGTGCATTGCTCCCATATATGTAGTATATAAGAAAAGTATTGTGGTGGTGCAAAAATCGATTTTGAGTTGGTGAATTTACACGGCTTCAGATCCTCTGTAGAAAAAAATTATTTTTTTAAAATGTCAATAATACTTGATTAAGGGTTTAAATAATTTTATTTTTTAATACACCAATCTTGAAACGCGCGTCAAATAAAGTATTCGAGTGTATAGTGTTTGCGAAAATACTCTATTGCTAGTCTTGTTCTGTGATAATAATTGTTTCAATTACAATATTTATGTTTTGATACGGGACGGTAGCTCAGTGGATTAGTGTGTCTAGTTTTCTATCTGTGCATACCTAGCGAGGTGGCTTCGAGCCTCACCTACTGCTAGGCAGTTTTCAAATGTAAATTATCCCTATGAAGTGGTTCAGATCCCACTATAAACTGTAGGACCCCGTCTCCTTTACTCAGACAAATCTAGATCTCCTAAACTTAAGACGGTCACTCAGGTGACCTGGAAGGTGGTTAAGAAATATTTATTTATTTATATTTTTTCATTGAACGAATGGCGAAACGCGCGTCGAGTGGATAAATTGGATGTTTAGTGGCGTTTTTCATGTGTTACCGAGTTGGTAGCATTAGACTAGACGAGGTTGTATGAGAGAACACATTTAGTAGCTATACCACTCCTGATTTCGTGTCTCAGCTGGTAATTCCGTAGGGAATGGTCATTATATAATTGTGTATGTGTATACAACTCTGTAATTGGGAACATCGTTCCTGTAGAATGGTAGATTTATTAAAAAATAAATACTTTATTTTACTAATATCTTTTCCGCTACTAATATTACCATCCTCTTCCTTTCCTGGTAAGAAATGCCCATACCCCCGCGGTTCTTGCTGCTCTGTAGTAATATTAGTTTTTGAACAATATTACTTTTCGATAATAATTTTTTTTCTAATAATCAATATTTCAAATAACTAAACTAATAGCATACTGGAGAAAAATTCATAGACTAAGTTTTGCTATTGGATATATGGTAATGACGATATTATGTCTGATTTTAATGACCGATAACTTATCACCTCATTAGTCCTGAAGAATACAATAAAAATTGTCGAAACATCGACTTTAAGAGGAAATAAAGTGCTTTTTCTTTCCTTTTATCCAATTACCGACTAAAGACCTAAACTTTAATTTTGTGGATACGTAACTTATGTACTATAATCAATATTGTTATTGGCTGAATTGGGCAATTGATATTTTTGTTATCAGGGTCATTTGTGCCCATTTTTGTCAGAATTACACTAAAAAACGAAGTTATTTGGAGAATGTGTATGGTATGTATAAAGATGTAGTGGTATACGGACTCTAGATGATGCAATCTTAAAATGTTTTAAAAATTTAATGTTAATTCAATGACTCACGAATTTTGTATTGTATTGTATCCGATTAAAATATATAATAGTATGCAGCATTATCATATTATTTGAGGCGTCCAAAAATATATTTTCCGCAGTACTTTATAATGCTCCCCAAATTTCATTGGGATAAGTTGTAAAATAAAGGCAACATTTCAATTCTATTTTTTCCAAGAGCCAAATAATACTGTTACGTGCTTACAATTTTTAGTAAACACTTTGTGGATTCGAATAACTTGCAACAAGAATTTTCACAAACCACTGATTTATTTAATCACTAAAATTACACTAGTAAATACTTAAAAATCACACAACTAATAATAACTTAATCTAATATGAATTCACTACTTTTAAAACACTATGTACTTTACTTTTCTTCTTAAACTTGTCAACTCTTGTCTAACCTAAAAACTATCTGTCTGTTTACTCTGTTTACTTCACTTAACTGAACTGTATTGCCTACTTCACTCAACTGAACTCTTCTTCTACAAACTGTCTCTGTAACCAGAACCACAGATTACCCAGAACTGAACTGGATACTGAACTGTTCCTTATTCTTCACTAAACTGTACTGTTATGTTCCCCCATCTGCTGGCTTCACCTCTTTATATACCCACTTGGAATGTCCAGAATATCATTGTAGAACTTTCCAGAAGATACTGGAATTCTCTATAATTTTCTTAGGCACTACTAAGTGGTGGTTCGCCAGTTGGCCCACAGATGGCGCCACCCTTCTGGCCAGGGAGTAATTACAACTCTCCTCTCTGTTAGAGGGCAGCACATAACAATACTTTTTTATCTTGATTTAGCTTACAAGTAAATCTGAACTTCTCCCTAAGACTGATTATGAAGTACCTATTTTTTGATAGTTATAATTAATATTTATAAGCATTTATAGTTGATATTATAAAATGTAAGATAAAGTTTTTACAACCGTAAAATGGGTATCAATGAGACGTTTATCTGCATAAAAGGTGAAGAAGACAGAAAAAGCGACAGAGTATTATATATAATATATTATCTTTTAATACTTAAAGTATACAAAATAAAACAACTTACAACTTAAGAAATTTAAAACGAAAAACTATTAAAGTTTTAATCTTCTAATTTCCTCTCCTTTAAAATCTGTCCTGGAAAAGAAAATTGTCACGTTATAATGTACTATAAATATATCAATACACACCATGGTGCCAAGAAAATTCTAATTTTTTTGAAACTCAATATACCAAGATTTCTTCCAATATCGACTTTTATCTCAACATATTATGATTTTCTCAATATATTGAGAAAGAAGCCAAGTATATTGAGAACAATCTCAATATACTAAGTTTCAAAAAAATCAATAAAAGAAATCTCGACATTAGAGCTTTCGTAATAATACAATCTGTATTATATTTCAACAACTAAAGAATTCTTTTTTATTAAGGTGAGAATACTCAAGAGAGAGAGAGGTCGATAGGGAAATATTTACTCTTTTTGACCATCACTTCTTATTCTAAAACACATATTGCAAACAAATTGTAAGACTACCTAAATAGAACTATAACAGGAGTAGTGTTATAAATTTTCACTCAATAATTTCAAACATACGCGAAATAGTTAGATTTAAATTTAAAAAATACGAAAATTGACATAATTTTTAAAATTAAATCTAATTATTTTGCAAACAACTGAAATTGTTGAGTGAAAATTCATATCACTACACCTGTCATAGTACTACTTAGGTAGTCCTATACATTTTTTTACCAATATATGTATTAAAAAAAAGTTATGGCCAAAAATAATAAATATTTCCTTACGGGATCTCTCTCTGCCTCTTGAATATGTCTACCTTAAATCGTTTGTCATACAGCTCTCTATTAAAGCTACCACTTACTAATTACCTTAATGCCAGAATACTCCTAAGTTCTGTTGGAGTTAATCTCCACGTTAATGCACCATCATGATTGCCCCAGTAATCATAAATTTCATTCAGCTGCTCTAAATTCAGTACAGTAGCAATCTGGGTTAGCCTAGCGAATTTGTCTCTTACTGACCAAGAAGTTGTAGCTGTTATATAACCTGCTAACGATCTCACTTCTTTGTCGAGGACCAGTCCTCCTAACTAAAAGAGTGATAGTGATATTTATAACACATTTATTTATATGCAATGGAATAAAAAAATTGTTTTATACATGCACGGTATCTGGAAACATCAGTCGTGAACTAGTTACTCGGTATTAGTTCATAGAAATATTCATAGAGAAATTAGCATATATTACAATTTTAATTCAAATTTTGAACAATTGTTCATAACTATAAGCCAGAGTTATTTAAACTTTGTTATTGATGGTGTGTATATACCACCTAGTAATCGGGAGATATATTTGGAACACACGCAAAATGTAGAGCGGCTTCAAGTGTCACTTCGTAACCATCAGTTCATCAGTTTATAATATGTGGTGACTATAATCTCCCCGAGGCAGTATGGTGGTGTACGGATGGTGTTTTCTAAGCCCAATATCCTCATAATTATGCAGCAAGTGTAGTGCATAATTGTTTTGATTTTCTTAATTTGTATCAAGTAAATATTAAATAGGTTACCAAATAGGTATTCTTAGATTTGTGTTTTACTCATTGTAGTGAGATAAATATTGTCAAAGCAGATGATTCCTTGTTACCAGAGTCATATTATCATGTGGCTTATAATTTTTTAATATCACGTAAAGGCAACTATATATATATATACACACACATATATATATGTTAGATAATCGATTGTTGAAATCACTTTTTAAAAACTTTATTTATTTATTAATGGAGTCAACGTTGACTCTTTATAAATTAGAACAATAATAATTTTGACTTGTTTATTCCAACATGAGTTTAAGACTGCCGTCTGAAAGTACACTACTCCCATTTATAACCTTTGGGAACAAAGGAACTGCAATTATGCAGTTTTGCAAGAATACAATCTTATCTAATTCTCGGGAGAGCGGATGCTGAGAGGAGTCGTTATTTGATATCTATGTAATATAATACCGCTGAGAGTGGTGAGGCCAATGTCTCAGAGATACAGGGTATATTTTCATATAACAACTTCCCCCTTATAAAAAAAGTTGTTGTTTATACAGCAACTTTTAAGTTGAACAAAATTTGTGATTTAACAAGAATTCAAAAATATAAAGTAATGTAAAATGGTAAAATTGTAAGATTGAAAAATATAAAAATATAAAATGTAAAATATAAAATGTAAAAATACAAAAAGCGTAAAATGTAAAAGCATAAAATGTACAAAAAAATGCTAGGCGTAAGACGCAAGCGTATTAGCTTGTTTGTGTTACGAAAAGCATGTTAAAATGTCAGTCATTTGAAACTAACAAAAAAAAATAGGAATAATAAAATACACTAAATAAACAATGAAATGAAGTAAAAATTCACTGAAGAGTCTTGGTACAAAAAGTCAGTAAAAGGCACAAACAGTCTGGTTTAATTAAGTTCGATGTCTTCACCTTCTTCGTCCTCTCTTCTTAGTGGGGGTCGTCTTCGTTGATGAAATAGGCTAGTAAATGTCCTGAGGGGTTCACTAGGCCTTGGTGGAGATGAAGGAGTCGTGGAAACGTTGATGGCTAGTCTTCGTCTTCTTGCTTTACACTTACAGAATAGATACAAGAATAAGAGTCCGAAAATTAGCACTATGGTAAGGTAGGTAAACCAAGAAATGTGTCTCGTGATGAAGGGTTCCTTGATTAGGTCGTCTAAGTCTTTTGAATACTGGTCTAATTGGTGTCTGGCGATATCGAGGTCTTCGGTGTTCAGATCACTTAGTTTTAGTGGTTTCAGATTGGGCACTCGAACTTTGTCCGGAACCTGGTTGCAACACTCGAAAGGGATTTGTATGGGGTGAGCGTCGTTCTTCACGTCTGTCGTTTCGTCTGTGCTAGCTTGGATCTTCGTGATGCCTATGAAGGCGTAGCAATTTGGTTGTAATTTAATTATAGAGTTTTTGAAGATGGTGTCGGTTTTTGAAGTCTCCTTCGGGCAATTGATATTCATTTGTAGTGGCTCTGTATTGATGATCATCCACACGTTTTCATCTAGTTTTTGGATGTTGTATCCTTGGCCGATGATAGTTAACGTTTGACAGTTTTCTGGTAGGGTTTGTAGATCCTTGAAAAGGCGGGCTTCGCATATGGCGTTGTTGTCAATTGGATATGCAAACAAATTTGGACATAATTTAGTATTGGTATGGAGTGGCTTGCATTCTCTGAGGTCAGCAACGGGTATGTACATCAAAGAATCATCATCTCTCGCGATATATTTTTGAGAAGTTGACAAAATATGATACAGACCAGTTCTACTATCTAAGATAGGAATGGGGTATAATTGGAAAACAGAGTACGTTTGAGGGTTTACTAGGGGTATATCTAATACAAATACTAATTCTGAGTTCATTTGGAAAGCTTTTAATTCAATAATATCTAAATACTGTGCAATATTTGAAAGTTTAATAGGGAGTGGCAAATTGTCCTTTTGTAGGTTTTGTGAAATTTCCTGCAATGAGTTTACCAAATCCTGGGGATTAATGATAGACGTATGAATTACTTTGAGTCTCGCGAAAGTGATCGAATTTAAAATATCGTTGAGGTTGTCCTCTATAAATAGGTAGCTCGCCATGAGTTGTTCACAAATTTCCAAGAATTTTAATTTTGTTTCAACTGCTCGTACGTTATACGTAATGTCTAAGATTGCGTATTCGATTTCTTTTATGTCTTTGTTGAATGTCTCCTCGTCTATTAGTAGTTTTTGAATTGTCGTGTTAAAATTTTTAATAACTGAATTTGTAACTGATATTTGATTTTTCATCAAATTTTCTATCTGACGTTCGTCTTGGTTTAGTTTATTGATACAGTCAGAGTAGTATTTACCGTCTTCTGCGTCTAAATTTCCGGTAATTGCTTTGAATATTGAACCAATTCCGTTTATGATTCCGCGTTTGTAGCGTTTCGTGTCGAGATGTATTTCGTCAAATTTAGTTTGTATGGATTTTGAGATTTGTCCTAGGAGGCTTAAATGCGTTTTAACCTCACTCGCGAATTCGTTCATGTTTTTGTATGCTGGGTCAAGGGTGGTAAGGATTGTCTGTAAGATTTTGTCGTTTCTGTCAAGAGCTGTCTTAAAGGTCGATATATTTTTATGTACGAGTAACGTCCATTTCTTGTGTGAGATGACAATGTCCGTGTCTTTGTGATAGTAAACACCGATAGTATTGTTTATTGGTGTTATTTCGTATTGAGAAAATGCTGATCCGAACAGCAGTAGAAACCTAAAAATAAATTTTAATCTTCAGTATATGGTTTCATTCTATCAAAATTTACTTTACTTGTTTGATTTGTCTCGGGATTTAACAAAGTGGCAGAATTTTGGAAAATTTCTTTGATCTCGAAAGGGCCGTTGAATTTATTTTGTGACTTACTTTTGATTTGGGATTCCTTTACATATACTTCGTCTCCAACGTTATACGTGGGGCGATTTTCTGGGATATTTCTGTCGAATCTGACTTTAGCTTTTTGTTTTTGCGCTTCGGTCCGACTGCGTGCAATTTGGTAATAGTGAGATATCCTATTATTTAAGTCCCTAACATATTTAGTTATTAGGTCTTTTTGGTTGTACAGGGTCTCTGGTGGTCTATTAGCTGTGTGTCCAAAAACCAGTTCGTATGGTGTAAAACCATGCGTTTTATTAACCGAATTGTTATAGCATATTACTGCATATGGTAATATGGTAAAAGGGTGTTCATTTGGGTTTTCAGTTTTGTGAATTCGGATCATTTCGGCTAAGGTAGCGTGAAAGCGTTCTATAGAACCGTTAGATTGGGGGTGTCCTACGCTAGAATATGTCAGTTTTATATCGTAGAGGGTACAGAGGTCTTTTAGTAAGTTGTTTGTCGAATTCACCGCCGTAATCACAGTGAATCCTTAGTGGGGTACCGTAATGTTGAAAATATAACAATAGGGTATTTACCACAGATTTTGCGCTTTTATCCGGTACTGCGTAGGCTTGTGTGAATTTTGTAAGTTCGTCGCGGATAGTTAGAGCGTAATTTCGTGTAGGAAATTCGAATAGATCAATGTTAATTCTTTCGAAAGGTGTTCTCGGGGTTTCAGTGATTACTAGAGGGTTGTTAAGATTTTTACGGCAAACTTTAGTCCGTTGACAAATTTCGCAATTTTTTATGAAATTTTCAACATCTTTGGTTAGTCCTTGCCAATTGTATTTGTTTTTGATCCTACGCATCGTCTCGTTTATTCCGCGATGTAGGTTGTTCTTGCCGGTATGGTTTTGGTCAAGAATTATCGGTCTTTGGTCTTCGTCAGGTGTTTGTACTAGGTTTTGACAGATAATGAGCTTTAGGTCCTTTTCTGCGAAGATAAATGACAGAATTTCGAGTATGGGGAGGTCTAAGTTATTTTCGACATGATAAGTATTAGAAAGATCTAATTCATTTTGATTTTTATATATTGCTAAGAACAAATGTTCTACTACAGATTCAGGGTCAAAGGGTAGAGGAATGATATAGTATTTCCTATGTCTAACCGATCTACTAGAGAGGATATTTATTTTGTCGTCGTAAAATTCGGGGTTTTCCTCGAAAATGTCATCAATAATTTGGTGATGAAGATCTCTTATGTTATTTTGTTGAAAGAAAGTTATGATGTGTTTGTTTTCTCGGTCCAAGAGTTGTTTATTTGAAGTTTGAATTTTAGAGTAGTCAATTAAAGATTTGGTCTTGTATAGTCGGGAGAAAGTATTAAATTCTTGAATTAGTTGTTCGTTTGTGATTTCATCGTCATTGTCTGGATTTCCGTCATCGTCTGTGTCCTCGTTCGCGGCTAAGATTTTGGAATGGAATTTAGAACATTTGGAAAAACGGTTTATTTTGATTCTAGAGAGGGCTTCTCAAATAAAAAATATATATTTTTTGAACATTTTGAAGAATGTTTGATTTTCAGTTTCTGAAATTTCTTCTGAACGTTTGTGCGTTTCTTTCAGGGTTTACGAGTAGTTCAATTATTTAATTTGGAAAAGGTATGTCCTGATTTTAAGTTTTAATTAAATTCTGAAAAGTTCTTACTGCATATTATTTAATTTTTCTGCCCTTGGTATTAATTATTATATAGTTAACAGCTGTTATTACTTGTGCTTGTAAAGCGTTTATATTGGTGTAGGGAGAAATCATAATGAGTGCAATGCGATACTATGGTGCTGGATATCATGCAATTCTTATTAATATGTTTAAGTCCATAAATATACAGGACGTGCCTCTGTGCAAAAGTTCAAGGTACTGTTATCAAAGTAGTACTACTATTATGAGTTCTTTGAATTATTTGTAAATATTTTATGTGCATTTATTTAAATGAACAAAAATATTTCGTTATAATTAAGGTTTTGTTTCATAGAACAGAATTTATTACATGAGAAGTTTCCTAGTAATAGAGAAAAGGAATAAAATTATTTACATAAGAAGTGTTTAGATAGTTAACTAGTTTGTTATACAATTGTTTTTCGTAAAATTTTCTGGTAGTATTAATTTAGAAAGGTCTAAGAAAAATGGAAAATACTTTTAATATAAACTGTTAATTTTTTTTTTATAATAATTTTCTAAAAGATTTAGTTTAGGCGACTAAAAAAATATTTGTGAGATAATTTTGAAAGTAATTTTGGGTTGCAAATTTTTTGTAACTGTTTTATTTGCAGGGTCGGCATATAGTTGAGACTGAAATCGGTATTATCGTTATTAATTAAGTTTAAATATAGATTTGAATTTTTGAACTGGTTCAAATTTTAAATTAGAATATTCTACTATTTTCGGTATTGTTTTTACCGGGGATAAAAATGAATTTCGTTGGTATATTTTTCTGATTGTGTGGGGTATATAAATTTTTCCTTTATTTTGATTACGCAAGATCGTATGTGTGTTTCCTGGATTATTCTTTACTTTATTTGTTTTTCGAATTTTCGATTTCCTGAATATTTTATTATTAATTTTGAAAACTGTTTGCGAAATAAACATTTTTCTGTTTAATGTTATTGTTTGTTTCGAATTGTTATTGGACATGTTTGGATTTAAGGTTGTCAATTTAAATTTGCCTGTAGGAGATGATTTTGTTTCTGAAAGGTTCATTTTTTGTTGGTTAACCGTAGGGGTTACATTTGAAATTGTTTTTGTTTCTTGTACCTTATGTTTAATTATTCCTTTGATACGAGATTCGGCAAAGATGGAATTTTGGTCTTTGTCTTTACAGGAGATGTCTGAAAGTTTAGAACTTTTGTCTATTTGATGGGAGTCTGAATTTTGATAGTTTTCATCAGACGTTGTCTCGAAAAATTCGCTTTGTATGTTTGTCTTTGCAAAGGTGTTAGGTAAGTGTATTTTTTCTTGTTCCTGAGCTAGCGGTATAGCGTCAGTGTCACAATAAAATTCAAATATTTCTTCAGTGTCTGGTTCGAAAAAAATAAGATTTTGATTAATGGTGTTATCTGAAAGGTGATTGTTAATATTTTCGTTTGAATTTGTAACTGGTTGTAAAGGTAAATAATCGTTAACTTTAAATAATGGTATATTTTCAAAATTGGTAATTAGTTGATTGTTTTTGAAATCTATAATGCATTCGTAATATTCTAGAAAGTCGTTACCTACAAAGCCATCGAAGTCTGTATCTAAATCGTATACATAAACTTTGTGTGGATCGTTAAAATTGAACGGTATAAGAACAGATTCAGTGATTTTAATTTTTTGACCTGTTACTTGTATATTTAAATTTTCGGGGTGTCTTAGGTTATAATTTTCTGTTGCTTTGGGTTTGAAAATGGAAATATCTGCACCTAAATTGATTAGAATATTAAATTTATTTGTTGGGTCTTTCATGAAATACAGGTTTTTCGAACTTATTTGAAACGGAGGGTTAGATGGTGATTTTACATGAAACACTGTTCTTGGGGATTCGAATGTGGGTTGGAATTGTCTTTCAGGTTTAATGTTTGAATTTGGTTGGACATTTGGTCCACTTCGAAATTTATTTCTTGGGTTGGAGTATTCATTGAATACTCCGGGCCTAATGGAAAATCCTGAGGATTAGCAGTATAATCCTGCGACATCTGAGAATTAGCTGTATAATTCTCATTTTGGTATGGCATGTTATCGTCGTTATTTTGCGGAAAATGGGGATAATCTTCATAATTTATTTGTGGCATGTTTGCCATATTATCAAGGCTAGAATTAGTTTGATAGTTTCCGAAGTTATGGAATTGCGGGTCACTGAAATTATCAGTTTCATTGTAAAAATTAGTATCATAATTTTGAGAGTCGAAATGATTGTCAAAATTAACGTGATGTGTTCTCTGCGGGTTTTGTCTGTTAAAGTTAGGATTGAAATTTGAATTTTGTTGATTTGGGGATCTCTGAAAGTTCGGATTAGGTCTTATTACAGAAGGCCTATTCTGTTGAAAATCTTGTTGCGGCGTGAAATTTCTTTGATATTGCTGGTTGGGAGAATTTTGGAAATTCGGTCTAGAAAATTGTGGAGGACTGGCAAAATTGTTTTGTCTAAAGTTCTGATTTTGTTGTGAGAATTGTAGTCTTGTACGGCACTCATTAAAATTGTGCCCGTTACGTTTGCAAAAATTACAGAATTGTTGGGAGTTGGGACGCCTCTGTTGGTTCTGGATGGGGTTTTTGTTGATAGTTTGTTTTGGGAATTTTTGTGACTCGAAGTAGGACAGTTGGAGTTCGCGTTTGATTCTATTGATTGCTTCTAGCATGTCGCTGGGATTTCCGGCACGGATTATTTGTCCAAGTTTGGGTTCTAGTCCGGTAAGTAGTGTTGTTAGAGTCATGGTTTCAATTAGGGATGATTGGGCTGTCTTTTCTTCCAACGTCAAAGTCTGTTTTTGCACAGCAGCGTGCATTTTGGCATTATGTGTTTGTAAACGAGATACGAATGTCAGGGCAGTTTCATTAGGTAGTTGGTGAATCCGTTGTAAGTCCTGTATAAGGGCTGTCAAGTCGCGTGAATCACCGAAGTGGGCCTCAAGTAGGCTTTTAATTTCTGCCCAAGTGGCAGGGTTCCTCGAATTTATTAATTCGGCAGCTTTTCCCCGAAGTTTATTTTTTATGTGTAGAGTAAGTAAAATACGCTGGTCCTCTATAGACATTCCGTTCGCGAAAACACACGCGGAAATAAAGGTTTGTAGGAAAATGGGGTTCCCGTCGAACTCTGGAACTATTGAGAAAATCTCACTTAACCTGTAGGGTTCTATGGTAAGGGTTTCGTCAGCGTTATTGGTATTATTTGCTGTAGTATTTGGTTGGTTCGCCATTTTGTATTATTAAGATTTGTATATAAATTTCAGATAAACAAACAAAAATTAATTTGGTACACACAAAAAATAATAAAAATTAATTGTAAAAGGTGCAAGAGTACGCCACTGGCAATAATAATGAATAAAAGGAAACGAAATTGTATTCTTTTCTGTATAAAGTATGTAACAAATTATTTTTGCGATGGTATTTGCACTTATTCAGATATTATAGTCATATGGTATAAACAATACGTTAACCTTTATTAGTAGTAGTAGTATTAAATTGCAATAAAAACGTTACAAGATAAAGATTAAACTTGATATATGTCAAATTAATATATTGATTGCAATGAAAATATTTATGTGTTAAAATAAAATAAAATATCGGCTAAAGTAATACGATATTTAGATAATATATTCAACTAAATTAGATTGCAGAACTGTCGTGGGTTTAATGCAAATGTGAATGCAATGTACGAATGATAAAATATAAATGTTTAGTGCAGTTTGAAATAGAAAATAAATCGAGATGATTCTTAAATTACTTACATTACTATCTTCATGCCTGGGGTCCAGATGGAAGGTCGAATGAGGTTTCGTAAGCGTTGCTACACTGGGATGTACCGTCAGGGGTATCACTAGGTGTTCCTATCCACGGTGACGTGTTCCAAGTGCCGAAGACACCGACTTTCAGGGGCCAGGAATGTTTCTTACTTGCTAATTATTTCTCGATGTGTATATGATGCTTCTTGTGAGCTTGTTGAGACGTTGCTTGTCTGCTTGAAATTGTATTTTTCTTGTTTCTCGTAGATTCTTTGCTGATTGAAGGATTGAAATCCACCACCTCTGGGTTACAGGGTGTTTTTCAGATCCGTACGACTGCGCCAATGTTAGATAATCGATTGTTGAAATCACTTTTTAAAAACTTTATTTATTTATTAATGGAGTCAACGTTGACTCTTTATAAATTAGAACAATAATAATTTTGACTTGTTTATTCCAACATGAGTTTAAGACTGCCGTCTGAAAGTACACTACTCCCATTTATAACCTTTGGGAACAAAGGAACTGCAATTATGCAGTTTTGCAAGAATACAATCTTATCTAATTCTCGGGAGAGCGGATGCTGAGAGGAGTCGTTATTTGATATCTATGTAATATAATACCGCTGAGAGTGGTGAGGCCAATGTCTCAGAGATACAGGGTATATTTTCATATAACATATATATATATATATATATATATATATATATATATATATATATATGTGTGTGTGTGTTGTTTTTTAAGTTTTCGCGGATGTTAAATGAAGTGTTGTTGTATTTCCGGGTGCTCTCCCGTGTCGATGGTCGACACCTCCAGGAGTCACTGTTGTCTGAACGACGTTCTTTTCCTGTGCTGTTAATATATTATGAACTTCTGTCGTATTATACTTGTGTTTAATTAGCATTTTATTGTATATGTAATGGATTATCCGTAAATAAAGTAAACTGAAACTATAGGCATATGTAAGAAGTAGCAGAGATTCTAATACTTTCATTTTCGAATCCTGAAAAATCATGTTTCAAAAATTACCTTCTTTTTTATATAAAGTATTATGCTAAGTTTGTTGTCTAAGTTTATTCCCATATATTTTGCATTTGAAACTGGTCGAAACATATTGTTTCAGAAAACAAACAATGGAAAAGGGTTTGACAGTGGTGTGTTATTGAAATGATAAGTTTCTAATAAAAAATTTGACTGTTGCATCTAACCCAACGTTAACCCATACTTCCTAAGTTAGGATGACACTTAAACTAACATAACCCACACTCTTTAAATAGTTTAAATCAGGATGGCTGTTCTAGTAAGGGCCGGTTTATCAATACAGGGTTAACATTTAACCATAGGATTAATGTCAAATGAAACAATGGGTATCTACTGTATTGTTTGACAATTATCCTTTGGTTACGAGTTAACCTTGCATTGATAAACCTGCCCTAAAGCATACTATTGGCTAAAGTTATACAACATGGGGTTAACAAAATACAATCATTTATAACTATGGTAACAATTGTAATATGCAATATAGCTGAAGCTAATACCCACCCTATTGAATGTAGTTTTTAAAATGACCTTCTCGAATCGCTGTGTGACCTCCGACGTGAGAACTTGTGTAAAAGCATCATAGTTTGATGGGGTCAGAATATCTTTAAATGCAGACAGTAATGTCTCTAAATTCATTATCAATGTCTGTACAAATGATTCTCCAGCTTCGTACACTGACAATTCATCCTATAAAAAAAACATTTGTCGCTACACGGGTGCATTAAAATTAAATTTACTCTTTCGACTAACCTCTGTTAGGTGATGGGTTATATTTAGGAATGTATCGACCCAGGGGTTGACTCGCGGCTTGACAGCTGTAGATCTTAACTGCTGTATCCCGTAATCAATAATATCCTTTAAGTTAGTAGTAACTGACGACAAACCTGAGAGACAGCTTTCTAATTTACCTTTTTCGTTGCTATTCATGTTTGGAAGAGCTTGTTCTATTTCTTTCAAGACATGTTCACATAAGGCGTCAACATATTCAGTACTGCTGTCAGCATTGTTTAAAGCAACCTGAAATATAAACAATTTTTTAAAAATTTCCCTGAAATGGCTGGTGATTTTGCTAAAATAGTGATTATTTTTAGGTGATATAAACGAGAGAACTGCAGAGGTAGCTAGGTGCCTCGAAGTCGAACTTTTGAAGTGCTCCCTAGAGAAGCAAAACGTTAACCATTGGAGGTAATAATAATATTTAGTAATATATTTAAAAAATACATTATCAAAACGAGAGATGTATTTTGAAAAAAATCACAACAATTATCATTGTAAAGCATTTGTAATTTAATGTTCTAAAAAATAGAATTCTCTAGAGTTTTCTTTTGTAGGCAAATCGGGATGCACTCTCTCTAGATCTTTTAAATTTCTTTTTCTCACCTTTAAAATATCTACCAAAGGGGTGAGATAAGAGGGGGTTGAAAAATATTTCTTTCATAGGAAATGCCAGGTTATTCGACAGGTTGAAAATATTCTAATTTCTTGTGTAAAAATAAATCTATTTAAATAAAGATAAAATTTTTACCCTCCCTTAACTAAGATCCTGATTAATTTCATAGAGAACAGAAAAATCCTGCTTATGAAGTGATAAAAGTGATAACTTTGTAAAAAAAATCTTATTAAAAAGCACCAATTGATGTAGGTATCATCATTTGCTGCACACTTTTTAATTCCCATTTACTTCAGGGTTCATTAAATTTAGGAAATTGTGGTCATACAAGGTGACACAATTTCTTTGTCACGTTAGGTCGATTTAAATATTCGAATAATACAGGCACATATTTGAGTAACCGCACTTCTAATGAAAAATTGAGGCATTTACTACGAAGACTATTACTTTACCACAAATGCAGTCCTTGATTGTTCAGTATCTCCAGATTGTAGTCTGCCTTGCTGAATGGAAGTTTGTAGAACGTTATAAGCTTGGGTAAGATCTAAATAGCCAGAGGGATATCCTTGCCTCAATCTGTTTCGCAAAATTCCACAGAAATCACTTTCCAAAACTGTACAGGCATTGTTAATCGTAACACAGATACCATCTAAAGAACCTGTTGAAATCGAACGCCTAAAAAAAATCAAATAGTTTATTCAAATTTAGTTTATTGTGAAATGCCATGTTTATTTGTTTACTAATATGTTAAAAAAAATGTAACAAATGAAATTACTAAAACATAATATTTTTAGTTGCAAACTCCTCTATAAAATCCTTATTTTACTATAAGGAACGTAACCAGACTGCAATCAACAGCTACTCTCCGGGCTATGTGCCCCGCCGAGCGCTGAATTACAAGTTACAAGCCTGGCACGTTAAGTGTAATAATTGCATATTACCATTAAAACGCTAATGCTTCAATTGCAACAAACACCAGCCGAAAGACTGATCCTAGTTAAAGGAGCTCTCTTGCCAGCCATTAGAGATGGTGCGAAATAACTGTACCTGTTAAGTATGAGCTTATCGTTCCACGTAACAGGTATCACTTAAAATTTAACAGGTACAGTGCTATCAAGTTCTAGTGGTACAGTACAAGATTAGTAAACCAGTACACTAGTACAAACACGACATGCAGCTTCGTGATATGATGGCACTGGGTTTGCAAAATAAGCATATAGGTAAAATACTGGTTTAAATACTCATACGTATTATGATTATGTGACTATCGTTGTGACGCTAATATTATGTTTGCAGGCAGCATACCTATTGTAATTTGTATAGGAGCCTATGGAAAATTCAGTACACGGTTAAGTTTGGATTTAAATATTATCGTTATTTCATGAATACATCCATGTCTATCCATACCATTCATCTTTATTTTAGTAAATAAAATATATTAGTAGTAAAAGAAAATGCTTTCAAATAAAAATCGTTTATTAGTAGAGAGACAATATAATAAACCATAAATTAAAAAAATATAAAAACATGAAAATATTCCTAGGTACTTATTCCTTAGGTTACATTTTTCGGTAAAAAAGGAACGTGTAATCTTTAAAAATACGGATTTATAAAATAAATAAATAAAAATTAATAACGAAAAATCTAACAACGAAAACAAAAAATAATACTAGTATAGTAGGTACCAGAGTTATTCTATAAATTTACTGTTCACATTTTAAAACAACAATTGCTGAACTTTTTTAGCACTTAGTCGCGTGCGTCGTTCATTTATTATGTTGCCAGCTTTTGAAAAAATTCGCTCACATGGGACAGAAGTTGCCAATGCACAACATCTTTGTCTCACCAATACACTTAAATTAGGGTACAGTTAAACCACAGTAGAGAATAGACCAGTAATTTCACTCCTCGGCGGTCTCATTGATGTTTGTTGTACTCGATTTTATTTTATTTATTCCACTGCGCAACCACTATTTCCATCCCACGCGCATTTGCATGTACACTACTCGAGTAAGCAATAAACATCAACCCAATAACATCACTGCTGTCCACTGCACATCAGATAATTTAAGCCCAGGAGCATGCTTGCGCACTGAAAATCTTATCCCACTGTTCGGGCCGAGTGGGAGTACTGGTCTATTCTCTACTGTGGTTAAACCGATGTTAAATACATTTTTATGATTCATATATTTCTTCAACCAAAGAACATTATTAAAATGATGCTTTTATTACTATTGGCAAAATATAAATCTGTTGGGGAACTAACTCATTTACAGAAAATTTCAGCAGAAAATCTCAATTAATTCTAAATGTGAAGCTAAAAGCAAATAGCTATCGTTATGGATATTTTAAGGGGTTTTAAGGAATATATATGTGCGTTAAAGTCAGTGTTGATATTCCATATTTTCTCTTTTTTATATCCTACAGAAATAATTTCAGGAAACCTGACAACAATGTATGGCATAGACGAGCAAATCAGCGGTCAGGGCAACAGTTACATCATATCATTAATCGTTGTTCGGGTTCGGATTAATCGGATTCTAGGTACTTGACTTGAAAAGCATGTCGGTTTTGGGCTTGGAACTGTAATAGGTATTTGGAACCGGTATGCATTTGGAACAGGAAGGAAACATACCTGTTACAGAAAAATACTGATATTTCATATTTCCCATCTTTACCAGCCGTCACACGTCACCTGCAGACTGCAGTTTCGAGCTGTTGGCTCTCGTCAGTGCAAGGTAGGCATGTGACGACTGGCACGAGGATCCTTTGACTATTTGGTACATCCCGGTATTTTTACAATAGCGACATGTAAAACAGTCAGCAGGCGCCATCTAACGGTCCATCGAAGCATTGGCGTTTTGATGGTAATATGCAATTACTGCACTTAACACGCCAGACTTGTAACTTGTAATTCAGCGCTCGGCGGGGCACATAGACAGGAGAGTAGCTGTTGGTTGCAGTCTGGCTACGTTCCTTATAGTAAAATAAGGATTTTATAGAGGAGTTTGCGACTAAAAATATTATGTTTTAATATTCCGCTCTCTAAAAGCACATTTGAAATGAAATTACTGTTTGTTACAAGCTACAAGCTGGGAAATTATGTAATAGAAGCAGAGCCCTTCATATCAAAATGTGTATTATAGCAGCAATGTGGCCTATGTAGCTTTCTAAATGCTGAAAGTACCATTGGTCTCTGGTGACTGATCTGGCAGTGAAGAAAAAGTAATGTCAAGTCAGTATCATTTTTAGTTCCATGATTTTGTTTACACAAAAATTCCTACATGTATAATTATTCTTTTCAAATTATGGAAGTTAGGTAAAAATTAATATAGAGGATCTTTTGGGGAAGTTTTGATTTAAAATAAGGTATAGAAGGTTAATATCGGATGCATGCAAATAATTTTAGCAGGCTAGATGGCGTTACGAAATATTTTTGGCAGCTACACTCGACTTGTTTGCACAATAAAACATTATCAACATTGGAGCAGCGCCAGAAAAATTACTCTTCATATTTTTTTTCGTTGACCATAACAAAAACGCCGTTTTTGTAAAAAAACGATGACCTAGTCAGCAAAATTGTAGGTCAACTTTTATTTCTATACAAAAGAAAAAATGCAAATTTAGTGTTGTTTTACACATCAACTACTTACCGTATACACTTTCTAACAATAAAGAACGTATCATCGACCATACTGGACGTTTGTTGATATTGGTCCAAGGTGTCCATCGCGACAGCTTTAGCAACCGACTCTTCCATAAAATACTGCTCAAGCCTTAAATAATGAGACAACAATTCATGTTTACATTGACTTAATTCACTGTTCTTAATTATTTGTTCCATCGATTTTATAATTTTCTCTTTTTCATTTTGATCTGGTACCCCTATTTCTACATCTGACTGAAAAAAAAAAACATGTATTACTAATTTTGGATTTTTGTAAAGCGAATATAGTAAGACCCCCAAGTAATGGTACGTCAAAAGAGCAAATTGTGTGTAGAGTTATGACATGAAAAATTGGCCAGAACTATGATTTATTTGATTGTGGTGGAAAATAGAATCTTTTAAAACTCGTGCCTTAGTAAGTAATATAATGGACAACCATTCACAATTAACTTTAACAACTCAAAGAGGGAAACTGGTTTACATAAAATTAATGAAAACAAATCAAAATACATGAGGATATTGAAAATCGAGTACAAAAATAATGAGTTTTGGAGTGACTTTAAAAAAAAAGTATAAGAAAATCATTGCTTTGAATAACTCTACAAAAACAAAAATACTGCATAGCAGTACCACTTACTATAATTTTTCTTTGAATAAATCTGAAATACAGCTCACTACGAAAATGCATCAAAGTTATTTCTCCGATCAATATATCCAAATCTTTAGGATCAACCTTCTCCAGCTTATTAAAGCTAGAACTTGAACTCATTCTTGATAGATCGGTAATAACCTGTATTTTTTTATTTATTTGTCTAGACTTGTTCCATTCTAATATAACCCTTTTGGTTTGTACGTCACATTCTTTTTGCAAAATTGTTATAGCAGACAACAATCTGCCTGGTCCATAGTAAGTCTCGATTAGAGGCTGATGCGTGTCTATGACTCTCGCTAGCCCTTCGAAAAGTAATGTCAAAGTATCGGCGTATATCACACTGTGCCTTTTATCTGAAGGTGGAGTGCTTATGGTAGTTTTCAAGTTCTTATCCGCTACCACAGCTATTTTGGTTCGTAAGTAGGTACAAAATTCTTTAATTCCTTCTTCATGCATACCTAATAACGGAAATATTTTAAAAAACCTTTCAATGGAAACCAAATCTTCGGTGTTCACTGCTTCATTAAATTTATGTTCTACAATGGCTCGGAGCTGACTAGCAGCATCTTGTAATGTTCTTACAGATTTAAGCATGTTAGATACATTGTCCATATCATTGGCTGTTCTTTTAAGTAACGATTGATCCATCGATAGAAATCTGTGGACGTGCGCTGCTCCTTTTTCATAATCTGAGTCCAAAATAGCTGCTTGTACGCCTTGTGAACAGATTTCTAAATCAATTAGGTCACTAACTCGAAGCTGACACTCATCTACACGGCTCTAGAAATATACTCAAGTTATTATTGGATATTGTAAGAAGGAAATTTCTTACTCTAGCAACATCTAGGGATCTTATTTTGCCACTAATTTTCTCCGATGATTCTGATATATCATTTACTGTATTTACAAGGTCTTGGGCCTCATGTTTTATAACCTTCAAAGTAGGGATTAGCTTCGATAAACCTTTTATTTTATCCTCAAGGAAGACCTTCTGGTTAAGCATGTTATTCAAATCCTGAAGGAGGGTTTCCTATAAAATTCGAGGGGATTGTCAGATTTGATAAATATTGTACATTTACCTACTTCTTCCAATTTTAGCTTTTCCAACTCTTGTTGACAATTTTTTTGCATTTCATCATAATTACTGTTTTTAAATTCCATTATTTCACTTTTGTGTACTTTTAGTTGACGTTGTCAGTTAATAATCTTAGGTTATGTTAAGAATATTAATAAATTGTTGTTTTCCTGCATTTTATCATAGCGTTTTACAGCATTTTCAGTGAGAAATTGTCTACCCACTTATAGATGGCGCTTAGAGTATTTTTCAAATAACTTTTACTATGTATATGCAACCAACGCAACTAGATACGTTAATTTATAATGCATAACATTGGAAAACTGAAATGGTCCTATATTTATCTGAGATATAGTATTATAGTATTTATATAGGTCGGTGTATACGTCAGTATAATATCCGTAAAAGTGGACTAAACAACAATCATTCTAAAGCCTAGTGATTTCTTTATTCAGTGTGCAGTTTTTGCTTTTCCTATACAAAATGTTAGGTAAACTGTAAGTCCCACTACGCTCGAATGTACTCGATGTGGGTTTCGTCAATCATTTTGGCATCATTTGGAGTTTTGAGATAATACCCTCAATCATCATCTTCTGGAAATTAATGGATGGAGATGATAAAAATAAAAATACGAAAAAATGCTGAAATCATTTATTTCCAATGAGTATTATTTTTAACATTTGAATTATCTAAAACTTACTTTCCTATTTTAAATCGGAAGAAATAACACCAAGATATCACTATAATTATTTAATTTACAAATCATGGGCTTAATTTAAAAATAGGTACTTAATTTAAAGTAATTTTTTTATTACAGAATAAACAATCGCCAACATGTATAAACATTTTCTTAAATCAATACATTCGTTGCTTATACACGTTCATTTGTTTAAGTTGCTTTTTATTATTTCTCAAAATCATGAAAATAGGCAATCAAAATACTATACATTTTCACATATTTGCTAAGCTACGTTTTCCCACAGATTTCATAGAATAATATGTCTATAATTGATTTTTCACTATTTCCATTATATTTTTTTCAATATTTAAGTAGGTCAAGTTAAGGTTCAATCAATGTTTAATTATCTACGTACTTTCTAATGCTTATAATATGTACATGTTTAATTAAAAATAATGAGGTATTTCGATCAAAATTTTCAAGTTATTTTTCATTAGTTAAATAATCGAAATGAAGGAACGAGAAAAATAATTGTCAATTAAATGAGCATTATTTGTTTATTTTAATTTTAGAGAAAATTCTAATTTAGAAAACCTGTTTCTTTAAATGTATTTAGTAAACTTTTGATAACTTTCAATATTGTTTTTCATTTTATGACAACGGAGAGAAAAAAATTATTTAGAGCATACGCAACGAGGTAGATCGTCCTCCGACGGCTGCCCCTCTATCGTATAAAAATATTTTGGTATAATAAATCGGGTACGGTACTGGGGCGGTCGGCAAAATTTGCAAATACATCCCTGATTATATGCTCATTTTATATTAAAAAATCATTTAGAAAACAATCCTAATTACTACAATGAAAGATGTGTACGATTTTCATTGAGGAAACAAATACTAAGAGTAAACTATTGTATGTCCGTCACGTGCTTCATCGTATTTTTCAAATCTCCAAGGTTGTTATAGGGAATCAAGCATGCCCTGGTTGATGGTAGCAACTGCGTCTATATTTTGTCCTCCGACATTGCATTTAAATTATTTTTGTGTACCAGGTTATGTGAGATAACCCAAAAAAGGTTATCAGACTGAGATCTTACACGAGATATAGTTTGATGAAATTGCAAATGGACCACCATTGAATCATACCTTCCAGTTCGCAAAATATTTTGTAGAAATCGCTTAAGCGAATGGTAATGATAAGTGAACAAACTTGCTAAAAAAATTCAATAAATTAAAAAAATATCATTAGCTTTATCATACATCAAGATCGTGTATCTTGATGTATCATTATAAGATAAGATAAGTTTTGCTTTTCATATGTCTTAATGAAATATAAATTACAGTCCATTCCATCAGTTAATAATAAATATATTTTTGGTCCTTCGAGCCGGATGATGGGTTTTATAATATAGGATCACCATCATAGATAAGACAATTCCATAGTATTATACTTCATAGATAAGACAATTCCATAGTATTATACTTTGTTACTGGAACTGATAATTTTAGTACAATTATAACGGATTTCATAGATATTGTTTTTCAATGAATATTTTAAATTCTTTGAAGTATGTTAATATGATATACGCTATAAGACAATTAATCAACGGATTGTAGGTTATATTAAATTCCTTTGCCATAAAATAATGTTTTTCAATCGGTTTAAGCAGTCAGATGAATTGGTCTTCACATACTCCATGAAAAAGTTGCAAAAAGCTTAAAACACAAAAGTTAGAGGGATGAAACATCGGTACCCCCCGTGAAATTCAATTATACAACATATTATCTACCCCCGGCTTGAACTAGCCCTTCCCGCAATACTAAAATATCCCGAAAAAATCAAAATGCATGAAAATTTGTATCCCCGGTTTCGAGGGTGCTCAATGCGTCGGTAATATTCATTTCTCCCTCACCCTCCACCAACCCCCCTTTTTCATACTTCTTGACACTGGGCATGTGGGAACTCGTTAGATCGTAGTTTTTAACGTTTAAAATGTCGAAATATCCCCTTAAAGCCCCCACATGTCCATTATCAAGAAATATGAAAAGGGGAGGTTTTAGGGGTGATTGGTGGAGGGTGGAGGAGAAATGAATATTTAAAATGGGGGTAAACAAATTTTCATGCAGTTTGAAGACATTTTAGTATTAGGGGAGGGGGTAGTTTCAACCCCTCGTGTGGATAAAATGTTGTATGGGTAAATTTCATACGGCCTACCCGAATCCAGTCCAAGAAACGCATGCCTACGATGGTGGTTTTACTAGTTTAAGGGTAGTTGCTGAGGGGAGTGAAACTTAAAAATATCACTATCGTGTTCAACGCCCTCGAAAACGGGGGAGGACCCATGTTTTCCTCCCTCTTACAGAACTTTTGGAGTTTTTCAACTATTTCATGGACTAACATTCGTCGTATTTTAAACGTTTCTACTTTACCAAGCATTTCAGATTGAAATTTTCAATTCTTGTGGATCAACTTCACTGATGGTCGACTTCAGTATAATGTAAGAAAGTATTTTTTAACATAACTTTTTCGGTTGGTTTTATGTAGTCAAAAGTTGATCATCCACATGCCAAGATGCTCGTATTTCTTTAGTGGCCTGGTCACCTTTAATTTTTTTACAGATATGCACTATTTTTTTCAAATATTTGTTATTCCTTTCACTATCTGTCATAGTTTGTAGGGAAAATAATTTAGTTTGCTTCACTCCATGCAGTACATCTGTACTTTCTCAAGGAATATTAAAATTTCACTTTGGAAAAAGTCCAAGTTGAATTTTGTTATACATCTTCGAATGGTTGTAAATAGTCTGTTACAATAACCGTTGATTGATCTTAAATTTTCTTGGCAATTGTTAAAATAGTTTAAAAAACGATTTCCCGTCATCACCTTTTACTTCTCTCTATCTATAAAATATGTATCTACGTGAGTAGGTAAGATTATCGTCGTGAAATAAACCTACCCAAAAAAGCATATTATGTTTCCTTTTTGTTATGAACATAAAGAGGAATTTTGTGACATTTATTCTTGTGTTTATCTACGTTAAATTAATAACCATTTTGCAAGTGTAACTGAAAATAATAAGGATTATCATCACTTCATATACGCTATACTGATTATCCTTTAGTCAGCCCAACCAATTTTCTCTCACTCATTATCGTATGCAGAAGCTGCTGATTTAGTTACAAATCTTAGATAAAATATCATCAGTTTGTAGTAAAAATAACATGCATAATCCATCAAATCAAGGACCAATGTCTGTAACATCGTATTTTGCTAAAATATTTGAAGTTGTTCTAAAAAGCCAATTGTCATTTTAAACCCTACAATCTTCTTAATCATAATCAATATGGCTTTCGTATTGATTTTTCATTCATTCGTGCTCTTGACAAATGAACTTGTATGACCAATGCTGGAGATTTTGGAAAATATATATCTTCTTAATGTTCGTGCATATGCCTCATGATCTCCTCATCTATCCCATTAAGTTATTACGGCTTTACCGAGGAAATCAGGTCTCTTTAAGTTCATATTTGAATGATAGACAACAATTTGTAGTGTACAGTAGTGTCAAATTTAAACCATTAGAATTAAAACACGGCGTCCTCCAAGGCTCCGCTCCGTCTTGGGACCAATGCTATTTTCATTGATATTAATGATTTTCCCAGGATATTTACAGACAATATTCTAGCCATAGTGTTTACTGGTGACATCATTTAACTGTCTCCAACAATAATGTCGCTTAGTATAATGCGTAACACTGAGTTGGATGCTTAGGAATGGTTTGTCTCAAATAAATTATGCTGAAATGCATCCAAAATACAGTCCACGGTAATATGAGGGAAGCAACCAACCATAAAATTCCGTAAAATTTCTTATCTTGGGAAAACCATGTCACATATATATGTAATAAAATTGCTGCGGAATCTTGATAATCGCATACCACGGGCTCCATATCATATACCATCCAATCTGGGACCAAACTTCAACATCTGCTAATGTATTTTCTGTCCAATGAAAAGTATTGTTCGATGCCCAAGATTTTAAAATTTGTAGATAAAGATCGCTAGATATCAAAACTTATTTTGATCTCAGGAATATAGTGTAGCTTTTTGTACAGACCTTCTAGAGATAGATATACATTCATTTTTTATGCCGTTGTGTGTCAATACTCAAGTGAAATTCTGAAAACTGTTCGTCTCTGCTGTGTGTCTTTACTCTATGAAATCTGCTACTGAAATAATCGTTTACTTTCCGTTTTCCAGGCACTGACGTATGTGAGTAAATTTAAATTTAATATCAGTCCTAGTCCTGTGTATATACGTGTACAAAGGCGTGACTGAATCAATTTTAACGGAAAAATCAACATGAGGAAAGCTACTTACTATCCTTGTATTCCATGAACTACGTAATATTTTTTCCAATTTTCAGAACATTACGTTGTTTTGTGACATTTATTAAATGCAATGAAATTAAATCTAAAATATTTACAATCTTAAAATGAAGAATAATATACAAAATTAGTTATATATGTATTTATAATAATTATTATCCTTAAGGTTTATATAATTTTTACCTACCTATTTTGCTTAAAACTAGATTTTTATAGTTTTATTCAATTTACAAAGTTGAGAGTATTTTGGAGGTAATAAATTATCATAGGTAGATATGGGCAAATTATATGTAAATTAATGATATAGCTCATATTGGAAGATTACAGATGTAAATGAAATAAAATATTGTTAACGTAGAGGTATATTTGTTATTATTTAGGAAACACAGGTTTGGAATGGAAAAACAGAGATAAGGATAATCAAGGTCATAAAAAATATGCAATTATTCAAAAAACACTTATAGTTATATATATATATATATATATATATATATATAGTCGAGCTCAGATTTATGGTGCACGCAAAAAAGGCAACAAAAATTTCACGACCTTATTATTATCGCCGTTGGACCATGCGGCCTGGTGTCATCAAACAAGCCTTACCTTTAAAGGTAAGCGAGTCAATCTGCGAACGAAATAGTATAGAGCCGTACTTAAAATTCGTATGTATTAGAATGTACATATTAATAATAGTAGACCGTAACGCGCTGTTAAAATCGAACGACTGAGTTACTGATCTAAATATTTCAAGTGTGTACCTGGGCGCAATTACCTTTGTGACTAGTTTTACGCTATTTTAATGAGGTCGTAAAGTTTTCATTGCCTTTTTTGAGTGCAACGTAAATCTGAGCTCGGCTATACAGTGGGATCCATATATGTGGGATAAATTAATTTTAAGCGTAATTATGAACTTTTAAGAAACATTTTGAAACAGGTCGATTTTCAATTTGAAATTGTAATTTCTAGGCATTAAAAAAATGGCAATTTCAAACCTGTTTCTGGATTTGTTCTAAAAGTTTATAATTACTGTTAAAATGAATTTATGCCATACATATGGACCGCACTTTATGTGATATATTTTAGTCATCGGTGGTTGGTTCGAAAGTAAACATACCGCATATCGAGAGTATGGGCAGTTAGTACTTTAAAAGCTTATAGTTTTGAACAAAATAAAATTGAAAGTAGGTATTTGTCAAATTTTTTCCTAGAATTACCCCTTTCGGAATTTATTGCTCCCTATAACTCAGTATGTTAATCTTTTACTACATTATGAGAAGTTCCTACTGATTCACAGTTCAAACATAATGTGTGGTGTCAGTTTTTGAAACTTAACGTTTTATAAAATTAAATATAATAATGGCATTTATGTCAACTATGATATTCAGAAAAGAAAATTCACTAACCTATGTACTACAATCAATGAGTGCTCAAAAGAGGGGTGTAGAGTACATGGAATATGCGAGACTTTTTGACTTCAGGACTTCGTTAGGAGTAGTTAGTAGGTAAATATACTAAAAGTCCCTGTCCCTGGGAGGTAAGCTTACGGTGGGAGGGAAGGGGGAAGGTCCCATTTTTGGGTTTTTCGATTATATCTCGGAAACGGTGGACTCTAGAAAAAATATGTTCCGAATAAAAATGAAAGCTAATTAAATTTTCGATAAAATTGTTTCTATACATATTTGTCGAATTTTCAACGGTTTTCGGGATATGGATATACGTTATTGAAATCGATAATTTTTGAAAAAATCATTTTTACCTAACTCTTTTTGTCAAACATTTGCTTCTAGTGCCTCCCTCGATTGTTTTTCAGAAAAAATGAAGTTGTAGAGCATTAAATTTCCTTTAATTTGATATACACTTTTGCTACTTTATCTTCAACAAATCAAAAGTTATAGAATTTCTAACATGTACGCTCATTTTCAAAAAATGGAAGCTAATTAAATTTCCTATACAATTGTCTCCATACATATCTTTGGAATTCCCAACGGTTTTCGAGGTGAATGTCAATGAAAATCAATAGTTTTTGAAAACGTAAAGTTATTATTAAATAATATTACTAAAACAGTGGTTTTTGATGGGTACACTGACATATCAGAGAGCACAAAAGTAGCTGAACAGAGTCGACGATGTGTGGACATTAATGTCAGTTTGGAAAGTGAAATGAAATTCAAACTAGTGGATTTCCTTTCGAACTTTCATAATAAGAGTCAGTTGATAAACCTGCCAATGATACTGCTCCAGAAAATGGGATAAACACGTTCCAAGCTTCAAGTGATGCTCACGTTGATATTGTGAAGACAGCTATCAACAGATCGCAAAATTCCTCTGCAGCTGTTATTGGAGAGGACGTCGACTTGGCTGTTCTCTTAGTAACCAAAACCCCAACTGATCGTGACATTCTACTGGTAAAACCTGGAAGACGAAAGATCAAGGCTGAAGTATATTCCCCACAACAGCTGCAATAGGAGTTGAAAATGTAGGGCAATACCCATTTGTTATTCTCACATGCATTCACAGGCTGTGACTCAACATCCGCAGCGTATCGCAAGAGTAAAGTGGGTTTTGTCAAAATATACCAGAAGTCTAAAATCATGCAACGTACAGCTGAGGTATTTGCCAGCGGTTCTTTTTCCCCTGACTCCATTGAGATAGCTGGGATCATGAGTACTCCATCAACGAGTTCCGTTACAAATCATTTGCCAAAGCAGCTGCAAACATGAAGCCTAATCTCTCAACTCTCCCTCCAACGGAAGGAGCTGTTAAGCAGCATGCATTCCGGATGTACCCACAAGTACACCTGTGATTAGGGGAGGAACCTAATGGTGGGGCACCGAATTGGGGTTGGGAGAGGAGGAATGACCAACTAGTTCCGAAGCTGTCAGAGTTGGATGCTGCTCCTAACGAAATCTTGAAGATGATTTTTTGCCGATGCACGAAAGGATGTGACAGTAGCAGGTGTGGTTGTAGAAAAGCATCGTTAAACTGCTCTGTCGCATGCCCGAATTGCAAGGGCAGTTGCAACAACGGAGCCGGAATATTAACTAAGGAAGAAGGTGATGACGACGACATCGATACACTACCAATCTCTTTGGACAACGTCTCCACTGCTGACGAAGATGAATGAGCCTCGACCCTTCCGCCTCAAAAAAACCAAGATGTCACCTTGAATGCTTATTTTTTCATTTTTTAAATACTATCAGTAAATACTTTCATTACATGATTCGTAATAATATAATAAAAACTATAATTGTAAACAAAGTGTTGTGTCAATTGCAACTACCCTATTTCTATTGTTAAAATGTTGTTAATCATCTGGTCTGGTCGATAGCCGAGTGGGTTAAAGCGCGAGGTGGCAATCGCGATTAATCACACGGACATCGCACCACCGGGTTCAAATCCTGGCTCCGGCACTGTCGGAGGAAATGGTTGTATGTCCGCGTTTTTTCAATTTATAACCCCCTTCCGCACAAGCCCTGGCTTCTGGAATTGGGGGTAGTCTAATTTCTGTGGTGTTTATTTATTTATTATCATAGTAGCGTCAACATACTCATTTCTAGATGAACATCGAAATTGAACGTATATGTTAGAAATTCCATAACTTTTGATTGGTTGAAAGTAAAGTAGCAAAAGTGTAAGTATATCAAAGTAAAGGAAATTTAATGCTCGACAACTTCGTTTATTTTTCTGACAAATGATCGTGGGGGGCACTAGAAGCAAATGTTTGACAAAAAGAGTTAGGCAAAAATGGTTTTTTAAAAAAATTATCGATTTTCAACAACGTATATCTCCAAAACCGTTGGAAATTCGACAAATATGTATGAAAACTTGCTATAATTTAAAAAAATGCTTCCTAAGGGAAAACCACTTGTAATGTACTAAATAGTTTAACACACTGAGTTACATTTGTCGCATAACTAAAGTAGAATTCAAAAATACATACAGGAAGTTGTTTATTATTGGTAATTTCGGCTCTAGAAAATACGGACCAACGGTTTTGTATTAAATTACTATTCAATTATTTATTTAAATGTGCTTGGTCTTGATATCTAATGATGTACAGTAGACGATGATAGTTTTGAAATACAAGAAAGTACGTTTTAGAACCAATATTGTAAACTGCATATTTTTCATTCACCTTTCAAATAGGCATTATCTCAGTTCAGTACAAACTAAAGTTTACTTGAGATCAATTATGCAAGTATGTGTTTTATAAAATTATTATCACAAAATTCAATCATATACAGTGGCATAGGGTACAATGGGCAAGGAAAGGAATGTACACATATCAGATACTATCACATATGTATAAGTAGGCAAATAATGTGCAGATCTATTTTTTAAATTTTTAACCACTAACTACAAATTGTGCCATTATATCACCAGTTTCTTTATGACGAATTTACTTACTTCTTAAAAACTTCATATATATATTTATAAATACAAGTTAAATAAATAAATATATGTATATATTTTCTTATACTATGTAAAATGGGTATTTATACCTACTCCATTAACGACCTTTTCGTATTAGTTATGTAAGTCATATATGACTGAATTTTCAGTGAAAATAGAATTTAGCATGTTTTGAATTGTGACCGAAGGCTTGTCGAAGTTTTACCAACTTAAGACATCCACAGGGATTTAATTTGGGCCCACTTCTGTTCATTTGTTTTCAACGTCATTATTACTGACTTCGCTCTAAAACCTGAACTGGAAATAGGTACCTAAACAGCTGAAAATGGTAATCGTTGCTATAATTTTACACCCTTGTAAAATTGTGCCATCAAAATCGAAAAATGTCCAAGACTGTACAAAATGTAGCATTTTGAGAGTACTTTAAGATAATTGAGAAAAAAAGTCTCAATTTTTAAGCAAATTGGCTATAAACAAATTAAATTGGGCATATGCAAGAGAGGGAGATCCGATAAGCAAATATTTATTATTTTTGGCTATTACTTTTCTTTAATACACATATTGGTAAAATAAGTATAAGACTATTGGTTGATTTTTTAAACCCCATAATACAACTAACCACTTTATGTTTCTGGATTTTATTTCTACATGATTTAATGTAATTGTGTTTGTACTTCTTAGCTGAGACTTTGGTGAACGCTGGCCATACCGTAACTAAAGTATGGTCAGCAACACAACAATCTTGAATCCAAGACAGGCTTTCATCCAGGGTTTAACGACAGGGTTAAAGGATCCATCAGGCCAAGGAGGTCGCCTTATAGTGCTTCATATAGGTTCGAGTACGGTTTCGTTGAGGATGGCTTGCTCTGCTTCCAATCAAAGAAAACGGGAGACTACCATGAAGAAATGAGTGGTGAAGTTTTCGAAAATTGGTTTTCCCAAATTCTTTGATGCTTGGTCGTACATTCTGTGGCTGTAATGTACAACGCTTCCTATCACAGTAGAACAGCGGAGAAGATTCCGAACTCTGGCACGAAAAAGCAGACATACAAACCTGGGTGACAAGTAAGTTGATTATTTACGAAGTGGATATGGTGACAGCCGAATTCCTGTATCTTGTCAAACAGTCTCTCATTGTCCCAAAATATGTAGTTGATGAAATAACAAAAGAACAAAGTCACAATTGAGATTGCCTTCATATCATTACGAATTGAATCCCGTTGAATTCCACATCTAAAATAAAAGATTCAAATTTCAACAAGCTATTGGAAATGTTTCTGCCGACAATGGGAAGAAACACATTAGACACGCGCAACAAAGAAAAAAATAACTGCGACATATAAGCTGTTATAAATAAAACCTGATAATTACATAGCTCAGCGATCACTAACGCAAAAAGATCGCAAATGGATATTAAATAAATAATTTATAAAAATCTAAATTGTATATAGTATACATGTAATAAATAAAATTGATTAAAGAATATAGAAATCTATACATAAAATGATATTGAGTTTTACATTCGAGTAAAAAAATCTATTTCTCTTATTTCATGTAAAGAATATGAATTTGTCTTTACGTTTAGAATATACACTTGTTGTCTAAAATAATGCATTTCTGTTTTTGGCTGGAAATATCTTAATTTGTCTCATATGAGAATAATTTCATAAGAAACATAAATTATTGGAAGTTAAACCTCAGGGTTCTACACTAGGGCCAGTGATCGTTTCTTATTAAAATAAATACAAATTGAAACGAAAACTATTACACTTAAGTACCTCAACACTTTCTGCAGTGATTAAAATGTTTCCAGGCAAGCACTTTTAATTCATGATATGTTAACCTATCTAATTATTTAAAACATCAGTCCTGTAAATGTTCATTGAATATAACTACACAATTTTAACAACCTTTTCTTTAATTTACAATGGCTTAACAACAGAACAACATTTTTATGCAATAATAATATATCTTACTAATCGTCCCATTTGGCAAAGGCCAGTGGGTCGCTGACGAATAAGCCCGAACTGCTTGTTGTTGTTTGAGTACTTGGATTTGATTTGTTGATAACGGATCTGGTGTTGTTCGTTTCAACGTTGTACCGTTGCTCAACTTGATATTGTTGAGCTGGTGGCTGGTCGTTTTGGGCCCACGATGGTCGATGATCCCATGACTTGTTAGGTTCCCAATCGTAAGTTGGTTGATTTTGACTGCACAAAATTAAAACAACTTGCGTACATATACTGTTTATAATAGTGTAGTCTAGTGGGATTATTCTGCTAATTTTATAGGTGACTTATAAGACATTATTGTGACTAATTATTGATTTTATAGCATCATAGTTAAAAATGTAATTCTGCTAACATCTGTAATCATTTCATCACCTAGATATTTAGTCTCTATTATGGATAATATTATAGAATTTAACTAATATTAGACTCTAACAGCTGTAGAACCCTTTATAACTTTTTAGTAGAATAATCCCGCTGGTATATTAACTTAAACTTTGCTAAAACCTATGAAGATTATTAAAATTCATAAATTTGGCTGAAATGTCCCTAAGATATTGCCGAACAATATACTAAAACTTCCTAGAACTACAACGTCAAAGTTCATAACAATAAAGGCGTAAATCATAATTATCCCATATGCAGGGTGTTTCATGAGAAAACGGACATGGCTTAATGGTAGACAGGCGACACCGAGGGTAATCAGAATTACCCATTGAAAAAGCTGGCCGACTATCTCAAATAAAAACCCGGAATAAGCAATGTAAATTTGAAGGTTGACACATTGCTCAAACCTATAATGTTGATTTCATTAATATTTGTGTGCAATAAGGTCGTAGGTCACAACTGTCCCATAGCGGTAGATAATACCAAGAAAAAGTAATATGAATGTTGGTTAAGGTGTCTCTAAAGCATTTCCAAACAATATGTCGAAGCTTCCTAGAACTGCAATATCAGACGCCATTGATTCGTAAGAGCAAAAGGTTGTAAGTCAAAACTAGCCCATATAAACGGTAGCCAAGATCCAAAATGAAATAATTAAAGCTTGGAAGTTAGCTCACATGTCTTTAAGACATTGCTAAACAACTTACGAAAATTCTCCAGACCTACAACGTCAGATATCAATGATTTCTGTAGACAATGAACTCATAAGTCACAGTTATCCCGTATAAATGCTAGCTAAAACCCAGTAAAAAGTAATAAATCTGAAAGTAGGTCAAGAAGTCCTTAAAGTATTTCCAAACAATAGCTTTATTCCCATAGAACTGAAATAGCAGACATTTATTTCTGTGAACAATAGGGTCGTAAGCCAAAACTATCTCATAAGGGGTATCTAAAACCCAGCATAAAGTAATATACATTAAAAAGTTAGTTCAAAAGTTAGAATTTTCTAATAACATACTAAATCTCCCTAGATCTATGAAGTCGATCTTCCCTAAAATACAAAAAAAGTAAAAATAATGTAAATTTGAAAGCAGACTCAAATATTCCCCATACATGGCTAAACAGCATACTAAAATCACCTAGATCCATAAATGTCAGACTTCATTGATTTCTGTAAGCAATAGATTGCAAGCTAGAAGTATGCCATGTAAAAGATAAAGAAAACAAGCCAAAGAATATACTGAAACTTCTTAGATTTATTAATTTCTGTGAGAAATAAAGTCTTAAAGGTTGGCTCAGATACTAAAATCCAAGACCCTAATATCCTGGACTATTGGGAAATATCTCTTAGATTCCTAAACAACATGATACCAAGAGCTTTCCAAAGATATGAAAATAGTAGGACGACATTTATACAATTGCTTTTAAAGTTAAATGTTTAACATAGAACCTTTACAGTGAATTATTTCTAAAAGACTAATGATTCTCTAAAAACTAGCACTGTAATATTTTTACTCACCTGAATATATTCTGATCAGTGTACGGTGACGCATTGTTGAATTTGGGCTTTTCATGGTCTGTGACGGTCAACTCAATATTTTGATCTCCGTCCGAGCCTTCTTCTAACGTACTATTTTTAATTCCATAATAAAAATACATGAGAAACCCTAGAGTCATCCATATGGTAAACCTAACCAAAGTTAATATTGATAATTTCAATATTAGATATATGTTCACGGTTATGGCGACCACAGGAATGAAAGGCAGACCTGGTGTCATAAACATTAAAGTGTTCCTGAAAAGAATGAAATTGGCGTAAATGTATTTGTAGAGGGTGATATGAATGGCACAAATTAAACATCGTGCCGAGACCTATTCCGCCCGACCCGGCAATCCGCACCGTGTCATCGCGGTGGTTGCACAATCGGCCCCGGGGCAGGCCCTGGCTAAGCAATGTTTCTACTATTTAAATTTAATAAATCTGTTTTGCATTTTTGTATTGAATTAGCTCAATCCCGACAAGCTACAGTTTTATTTGTATTAATTACATGGAAGTTTTAATTTTTGTTCCAGTTTTTTATTTCGTATATTTTGTTCAATTTGCGCCATATATAGAATAATTTAGGTACCTTATAAATTAATGAATGATGACTTACTAAAAAGGAAAAATGAGTATATTTTGTACTAACCTGTTTTGCGGTTTTCTCGATATGATAAGACAAACCGCTATAATTGCAAATAAGAATATAAAAAGAAAGACTGTAGTTGCAGTATTCATGTTGTGCATTCCACAAACAACTATTAGGTCGAATATTATGATAAGAATATACAAGTTTCCGACCATTTTCATGACAAACATTCCAGACTCCTCGGTGGCTGGTCCGGTATCGACCCAAGGGAAAATCGCCGGACACAAATAGGTGGCGGCCTGTAATAATAAAACGCCAAAGTTTAGTTAGATAATAGGTAGCTGAGTCAATGGTATGTAATTTGCAACAAGTTCGGCAACAACAGCAGATACCACAAAGACTAAATCTGGAGGGTGTCAAAGGTATCATTAAGTTTGTCATAGTTTCCAGAATTTTCAAGATAGAATACTAAAAATTGGAAGGGGTATTATACGCTAATAATAGCCAATTTAGCAACCTAGTTTTCTGTCACTTCCAGTTCTCCGGAAACTAATCCAATAAAAATTAAAAGGACACACGTTGTGTATTGCTACATTTAAGCCTACTTGATTTGTTAGATCTATGTTTATTTTTGCATCTAAAATTCAGTGAATGCACTCAAATTAATCCAATGCACTAAAACGATAAAAGGAAATATAGTGGTCAAATTAGGACTTGAAAAATACGATATAATCGTTGTTTTTTTAAATTAGTTTAGTGCCTACAAGTCCATTTAAAAAGTCAGAAATTATGACGAAATTACTGAATGTCCGTGCCTCGAACTAGACAATGTCCCCCACGTTTTCGAAGATGCTGAATCGATTCCCCGGGTTATATCAATTTTTCCACCTCGGTAACCTCCTCAAATTGGTCAAAAACCGCCCCAAAGCCCCCTTTACGTGAACCCGTTTATTTTCCCCAGCTTTTCAAATAATTGTTGTTTCCTCAAGCAGAACGGAAGGTCCCTGGAGGGATTTGATCTCAGTCACTCCTACCCTAGGCTTCGAACCTTTGTAGGGGGGTGGAAAATTGATATTTGTTTTTGTGAGAAAAAAATTAATATTTTAAAGGATGTGTTTCTTTGAGGAAGGTGGTAGGTGACCAGGGTTGTGTAACCGGCCCCGGGGTGGAAAATCAATTTATAAAAACTTTAATAAACATATTTTTTATACTATTTTTCAATTATAGATGAAAAGAATGTTTGCCACTTGGGGATTAAATTTGTCAAGAGATGTACTTTCAAAATAAAAAGAGTTCCTAAGCATTGTTGTGGGAGCTTCATCCCTAAAACAATTCGGTAGTTTTTTGCGTTTTTCTGGAAAACCGTTTGCCCTACAAAAAAAATTATACTTACAAAAAATGTTCCCAGTAATTCTGCATAAATAACTGTTACTGAAATTGTTTAGAACACAGATCTTAGAGAAATCAGGTATTGAAGTTAGGGGTTGCATTTTATTTTGAAGCTAATATGAATGGGCTAAAGGGTTGGAGGCCTGGGATAGGTGTGGCTGAGATCAAAATCCTCGAAGGACCTTCCGTTCTACTCGAGGGAACAACAATTAGTCCAAAAACTGGGGAAAATAAACGGGTTTACGGAAAAGAGGATTATGGGGGTGGTTTTTCGCCAATTTGAGGGGGTTGCCGAGGTGGAAAAATTAGTTTGACCCGTTAATCGATTTAGCACCCTCGAATACGGGGGGCGCAAACATTCGGTAGTTCGTCCGACTCCTCCGATGGACTATACGACTATACTGAATTTTCGAAATTAATAGTTTTTAAATAAGTCAAGTTATTAAAATGGCAATGACTGTAAATATTTAGCAGTTTAGTTGTTAAATAGTAATTTTCACGACAAATCTATTGAGAACTTCAAATCCAAAAAAATTTACAGGCCAAAAATTGATTGTTATTCTTGCAATTTTGTACATAAATACCAAATTTTCATTTATATTATTGTTATCAAAATTGACCTTTTACTAGTGAAAAAAAGTATGTTTATTCACCCAAACAATGTTAATATTATATTATTCATATTATTTACATTTCTCTTCAAACTAGGGTATATAAGGTAATTTATAGAGGGGTCCAAGTCATAAACTGCTGCTTCCTCCTCCCTCCCTAATGTTTTGTATTCCCACTCTTCGTTGAATGACTTGTGTAATAAATTCGATCACTTACTTGCAACCTACGTCCAATGTAACCTAAACTGGGACCTACAGTGGACCCAACTACACCTCCAGTACTGGTTGCACTACCTCCGCCATGTAGTGTTCCTGTAAATAAATTTATCTTCCTTACTTTGACCAATTATTACACAGATATTTAGCTGCTGGATAGATCTGGAGTTGCAATAGGATCAGTATTAGAATTTTAATTCTTCAATATAACTATTTGTAAACGTTGTTATGGAAAATTTTGATGACAATAGTCTGCTTTGCGCAGACAAGAAGAAGTTTTTGTAAATATTGATTTGTTTATTGCTGAAATTGTAATGTGCTCTAGAACCGTTCTTATGTGAATCGCATATACAAACGATATTTTAAAACTTATAGTTTTATGTAGAATATGTAAGCATTTGGTAAGGTTTAAATTGAAATATGTTTGTGAAATTGAAATCAAAAATATGATGTTCATGTGATAAATGAAAAAATATACAAATATATTTACTGAATTTCCTAGGATCAGATTTGATAGTGATTACCAACGAAAATTATTTATTTTCCTAAGTATAATATTTGTTTAAGTAGTATGTTAAAGTATTTTATGATGAGCAACATCCAAAAAATATTTGTACATATAATATTCATTTGTATACCGGGTGGCCACCACTCAATGTACGCCCCCAATATTTTGGTTGTTTTTGTATTTAAAAATTTGGTTTTTGGTACATATGAGTTAGACAATAATGGGCTACTTTTAGACCAACAGGAATGAAAATATCACTTCCGGTTGAACCGGAAGTGACATCAACTTTTTTTCTTAAGTAGAATGACTACATTTTTTTGTTGGTTTCTTATTAAGCATAAATTTCTAAGTGCAACAGTTTTTTCAGATGTAGAATATTTCAAAAAATAAGTGAGATACGAACAATTTTTAATTTTTTTCAAAATGGCCGCGTCAGATGAATGCGATGTAAGAAAATTACTAAGTAGGCTATGGAAATTATTAGTAACGTTGCAGACTTGTCTGTAAAGAAGAAAATAGTTGTTTGAATTACTGATAGGTAGGTACCAGTATTTTTAAGTTTTTTTCAAAAAACGTAATTTAATTTTCATTTCCGTAGGGGTCCTATGGAAATTTTTTTAATGGAACTGTGCTATTTTTGTTATTAATCAGAAATAATGATTCATAAACTATAATTTTTTCGCCATTAATCATTTCTTAACGATATCCTTCGTAATTATAGAAGTATTTTTAAAAAGTAAGCGCCAACAAATCATTTTAATAGGGTACATAATATCTACATTTAAATCCAAAATTGCAGATAGCCATGAAAATTACAGACATTCCCAACAATTGAATTATTCTTGATTTACTCACTAATTTTCTGAAGCAGGTGTATTAAAGTTGCTATAAACAAGAAAATTAATATAAAATGTCTGAAAAATATTCAAGAGATGAAAAAGTTGACATGTTCATTATTTATGGAGAAACTCGACGTAACGCAATAAGAGCACAAACTCTATATGGACAGAGATATCCAGAAAGAAGACAACCTCCTAGAAACTATTTCGCCCGGTTGGAGCATCAATTTAGAACTGAACCTAATACAGAAAATGAAGAAAGATTTATTGTGGATGAAGAAACGGAAATTAATGTATTAGCTTTAGTGCATGTTGACTCGACCATTTCGGTAAGACAAATTGAACATAAATTACCAGTTTCCAAAGAATTAACCAGAAACACGGCTATCGTTCTTATAAATATCAATTGCATCAATTTTGAATTATCAATGAAGAATAACCTTTTGTAATTGGTTACAGTTACGTCAATTAAGAAATGAGAATTTTATCAAAAACATTTTGTTCACCGATGAATCGAGATTTACAAACCTTGGGTTATTTAATCGAAACAACACTCGATATTGGGCAATTGGAAATCCTCACATTATGAGACAGGAGCGGTTTGGCTTCAATGTTTGGTTAGGCGTACTGGGCGGCCATATCATGGGTCCAATAATTTTTGACGGAACTATAACTGGACCAATATATCTAGAAGTTCTTCAAAATATAACAGTTCCACAGATTAATCAAATTGCCGATACCAATGTTGACGAGGTTTACTTCCAACAGGACGGGGCTGGACCACACAATGCTATTATTGTTAGGGATTACTTAAACCAATTATTTCCAGATCGTTGGATTGGGACCCATGATCCAGTCAGATGGCCTGCAAGGTCGCCTGACTTAACCCCAATCGATTTTTTTATTTCGGCGCATTTGAAAAATAGAGTCTACATGACTGCTCCAACCACAAGGCAAGATCTGGAAGAAAGAGTTCGACACGAATTTGCACAAATAACACCTCAACAATTACAGAATGTTAGACGTGCAACGGTAAGTCACGCTACTCTATGTATTAATCATAACGGTGAACAGTTTGAACAATTTTTATAATGGTTTATCATAATTTAGGTTCTAAATAGTTTTGTTATTCTATTTATTCATGGTTGTAACATTTTATCAAAATTATTTCCTGTTTAATTTGTGTTTACTTTTTAAAATACTTCTATAATTACGAAGGATATCGTTAAGAAATGATTAATGGTGAAAAAATTATAGTTTATGAAAATCATTGTTTCTGATTAATAAAAAAAAAAAAAAAATAGCCCGGTCTATTAAAAAAAAATCCCTACGGAAATGAAAATGAAATTCCGTTTTTTGAAAAAAAAAAAACTAAAAATACTGGTACCTATCAGTAATTCAAACAACTATTTTATTCTTTACAGACAAGTTTACAACTTTACTAATGATTTTCATAGCCTACTTAGTAATTTTCATACATCGTATTCATCTGACGCGGCCATTTTAAAAAATTAAAAAATTGTTCGTATCTCAGTTATTTTTTGTAATTTTTTACATCTGAAAAAACTGTCGCACTTAGAAGTTTATGCTTAATGAGAAACCACCAAAAAAATATAGTCATTCTATTTAAGAAAAAAAAGTTGATGTAACTTTCGGTTCAACCGGTCTTTCGTTTAATTAGGAGTTATTTGTTGGTGAAATTGTGATTTTTTTCTTGGAGCTACCAAAATTCGAATTTGCGGGCCATCCATTTATTGCTTTAATAATGTTTGAATATATCTCCATAAAAAAAATATATTCGCTTGGTTCGATAACATTCCGGTGTACTTACCATAGAATTTATTTTCTGTTCTATCTGACACAAGAAATTGGTCATCTCTTCCAGAAAAATCCTCTTCTGGTTCGTCCCCTCCGAAAGTATCGTCACTATCCGGCGAACTGCAAAGAAATATAAATATTTTGAGATATTTTACCATTGCACTCAGTTAATGTTAATCTTTATTTTAAGTATCAATTTATGTGATATCCAATTATAGCCGAATGGAATCAAACTTTAACCCCGTTTTCCCCAGCACAAAATATGTGAAATCTGAAATAATGTTCATTGGGTGCTGGAGCTTAAGGGCACCATCGCAGTCGACACGTGGTTACCAAGTAGGTCGAGAGAATTAGATAAACTTTCTCGAACAAAATTCTCATAAAACTGACAATGTCAGTTAGAACTAACACAAGAATGGAGCTACTTATATCACGTAAAATTTTCCTGAAATATTTAAAAAATCGCGCCTCCGAGTATTTCGGTACAGACAACTGTCAGCTGAGATAAGGATATGATTAATAATGCACATTACGATTTCTTCTAAAAAGAAGTAGATTTACAAAATTTTATAATTTAAGTGATTCATCATATGAAATGTAGATGGCACTGGACTCAATTAGTATTAGTAAGGATTCTTTACTAGTCACGCAGGCTTTCTTCTCGGCGGCTGAATATAATAATAATAGTAATAATAAATGGTCTTTAATTATGGCGGAGTTCAGCAAAGCTGATCTTCCACCTAACCACGTAAGAATAAATTACAAAATTGTACAATGTTCGTAAAAAGAGAAAATAAATACAATAGACTGACCTAATACTTAACTAATTTAAAAATGTGTAATAAATTAATAGAAAGTCGTATGAGTAAATGAACTTAGTTGCGTTGAAAAATGAAGAAAATAGAAGAAGAAAAAAAGGAAAAGCTTAAGATAAGTTATGTCAAAGTCAGCTGACCACCTATTAGTTGAGCCATATAATTTCTTTTTAAAAGAACTTAAACTATTAGATTTTATTAATTTTGGTATTGAAATATAATTTTGTGGTGCAAAATAAGAAAAGGACCTCCTAAATAATGTAGACGAGTGTCTTGGTATATCATCGAGCGAAATTGTCACACAAGTTGCGTTTGTCGTGTAACAAGATGCGCCTTTATGTACATAGGTTTACTCGTTCTAATAATTTTGTAAGTAAGAGTGGATAAGTGTAGTTTACGTCTGTTTTTCATATTAAGCCATTTTGCTTCCTGGATTTCAGGTGACACATGTTCACTTCTACCAAGGCCATATACGAATCTGATGCATGTGTTTTACAAGCGTTGTATTCTATTAATAGAGACAACATCGAGACAAGGACCGCAGATTACGTCACAATAATTAAAAAAAGATGAAATCAATGACTCGCAGAACGTAATCTAACCTCTTTGTGGTCAATCTGCTGTCCTTCGATACAAATATTAACATGGTTCTTGACATCATCATGAAACCTATCTCTACAAAAAACTATTACAGATGATTTACTTGGATTTATTTTAAGAGCGTGATTTTGTGAAATTTCTGTTAATTTAAGATAATCCGTATTAATTTACTCAACGTGTTTCACTATATCTTTGATATTAATAGTCTGCAACAATTGAGTATCATCAGCATAACTGGTGCATGTTGCAACTGACAAGTCCTTTTTGAAAGTCAGATACGTAAATAATAAACAGTAAAGGTCCTAGTATGGGCCCTTGGGGAATACCAGTTTTAATACCAATAAATTGTGAATGTTGTTCTTGAATGTCAACTTTTTACCTCCTGTTACTTAAATATAATCTTACAAAATTTAAAGCTGCGTTGTTTAAACCATAATATTGTATTAAGACATAATATTTCGGTCGCAAAACTCCTCCTGCAGACTGCAACCAACAACTACTCTCCGGGATATGTGCCCCGCCGAGCACTGAATTACAAGTTACAGGCCTGGCGCGTTAAGTGTAATAACTGTGTATTACCAACAAAATGCTAATGCTTCGATTGCAACAAACACCAGCCGAAAGACTGATCCTGCTTAAAGGAGCTCCCGTGCCAGTCGTCCCACACCACTTGAAGACTGCAGTTTCGAGCTGTTGGCTCTCTTCAGTGCAAGGTAGTCCAACTGGACCGCTGCGCTGCTAACTATTTTGCATGTCGCCATCCTAAGGATACCGAGTGTACTAAATAGTCAAGGGATCCTCGTGTCGGTCGTATGCCTGTGACGACCGACACGATAGTCCAGTTGGACTACCTTGCACTGACGAGAGCCAACAGCTCGAAACTGCAGTATGCAAGTGGCGTGGGACGATTGACATGAGAGCTCCTTTAAGTCGGATCAGTCTTTTGGCTGGTGTTTGTTGCAATCGAAGCATTAGCGTCTTGTTGGTAATACTCAGTTATTACACTTAACACGCCAGGCTTGTAACTTGTAATTCAGCACTCGGCAGGGCACATAGCTGGGAGAGTAGCTGTTGGTTGCAGTCTGGTTACGTTCCTTATAAGGATTTTATGGAGAAGTTTTGCGATGTATTCTGCCCTGTAAAAACACATTCGAATTATTATAGTATTGTAATTTAGCTAGTAGTAGCTGATTATCAATTGTGTCAAACGCATGAGAATAGTCTATTCAAGTTAAAACCACGATGTCACCTGGAGCGGAAAACTACTTTTTAATAGATATTTATTTATGATGTGGGTTAATATATTTTATCAAAAAATATAAACATAATTCCATCATTTTTAATGAAATACCATCCCATCGGTGTGAATTTGATATTTTTAATATATATTTACTAATAGCTTCTTCTGATACATCCGAAAATAAAAATTGTATGTTACTATCAAATTTATTGTGCATATAAAACAAAAAAGTGTCATTATTAACACGGGTTACGTTTATGGAATTAATAAAGTGACTATTTGGTTCGTCAGGTTTATTTAATTTTGATGGTTTTCTTTTTTGTTTTTTATTGGTTAAAAAATGTTTTCTTAAAATGTTTTCTTAACCGCCTCTCAAGTTACCGAAGTAACCCCCTGGAAGATCTCAAGGATCTTGTGCTAGGTAAAGAGAGACGAGGCTCTACAGTTTAATGTGGACTCCGAACCACTCTTGGGGCAATTTTTTTTAATGAAAAATTGTTTCGCCGTGTGGGTATCGAACCCACTTCGCTAGGCAACTCAGTTTGCTAGCCAGACGCTTTAACCAACTGAGCTTCACAATAGCTTCATATCATTCAACGCATTCCATATTTTTTTGGATTTTTTTTCTATTTATGTACTCCAGATATACTCGTCACTATCACTATATTTGTTGAAGTGTGATATTATTTTATATAATATGGAGATCTCTAAGATTTCATTTGGGGCCACAATGTTTTTGGTGGAGAATATTAAAGTTTAATGAGACAAAAAATCAGCAGTATTATCATCAGAGGCAAGTTGTTTTTGTAAAATTTTTACTTGCGTTAAAGATATGTATTATGGTTTTTTAGATTTTTCAAAGCGTGGGGAGGGGTAATTAAAAGCTAGCCATGAGAGACTATTTTTTTACATTTCTTTATGTCTGACATAAGAGAAAACTTTATTTCTGTTCATAAAATCATAATTTTAGACAGACATGTAAAAACAGCCCCCCCCCCCTGTGCTATGAAATAGAAATTATGCACGAATACAGGAATGTTAGTCGAGCGTTACAAAAGGCAGGAGCTGTGTGAGCAATGTTTTTATTTTAACTTTGGCAATTTATTTGCAGGTCAGGTTAAAGGGCGGAGAAATGTCCGCTGTTTTTGTCGCCTTTAAAACATCTCTGTGAATTATATCTTGCTGTGAAAACAGTTGTGTGATGATTGCGACAGCTCTAAAATAATCAGAATAATAAAGGCTTTATATTATAACGCTGTGAGGGTGGACGATAAATTTACAGAAGAATGTTATATATTTAAGGAGAATGTTTTAGGGGGTAATCATTTACCCTCCTGTTATTTTTTATTCCTCGCAGTTGTACGACATTATTCTTAGATCTCAGATCCGTCTGCATATATTAAAGTTGGAAGTAAAATTAATCTTGTCTACCGGAAAATAAAGTAACTATAGTTTTTATTGTTTAAGTTGCATGTGGTCGCCATTTTATTGCTCTGGCCCATTTTATGATTTCTTGGATTTAAGTATTGTTTAATGATCAGCTCATCTCTGACAATAAAGCGGTTTACAACGTTGTAGTACAGTAAAATCAATGTTTGACCTAAAACAAATTTGGGACAAGCTAGTTTTATTGGGATTGAATTCACACAGTGGCCCTCTTTATGTGACTAAAAATTATATATAATTCTAATGGTATAACTATCCCAAAATCACCCCCTTCAGCTAAATTTTTCAGTTTCCGGTACATTCTCAAAAATGTTGAATTTATTGACAAATAATGCAAGTGTACTAGATAGTTGTTTTATAGCGCACAACGCTGAAAATAGATCTACAGTGTACATTTTAAACCTTAACACCCTCATAAAAGGTGTATTTACTAATCGATTTTGACTGGCTTTTTTTAAAAGATGCAACACCAAAAACTGCACTTTTGGACAAAACGTCATTTTATTTTTTAAAATCATGGCCTACCGCAATTTTTCTAGGGACTAAAATTTAAGAAATCGTATAAGCGATTTTTTCCATAAAATCTGAATACATCCCTGTAATCAGCTAAATTAATAAGACTGACAACAGTGACGTACGGTAATCCTCCCATTGATGAACGGTCTTTTACCCTTATAATCAATTCGGCGATTTCAAAAAATAATTTCAAAAAATAATTCTCGAAAAAAATAGTTAGTAGTTCGACATAAGAACCGCTGCAAAAAGGAATTACTACTGCCACATCCAGATTTTGTATCCAAGTCTTATACACACTAAATCCCAATGTAATATTTTACTCCCTTTAATAAGAGAGTGGGGGTGACAATAGGGGTGGTAGAGGGGGTGTCTAATAACAAAAAAAAAATTAATGTCCCTTGGTTATCGTATACACACTAAATCCCAATTTAATTTTTTACTCTCTTTTATAATAGGATGGGGGTGGCAATAGGGGTTGTAGAGGGGATAGCTAACGCCAAAAAAAACTTTTGAGACTTCGTTCTTTTATACACACTAAATCACATTTTAATTTTTTTTACTCCCTTTCATAATAGTGTGGGGATGATATTGGGGGTGATAGTGGGGGGTGGCTCATGCCAAAAAAAATTTTGACACCTTGACTTTTCGTACATGCCTTAAACTGCAATTTTATGGACTCTTACCTGCTTTCATTACCTATTTACCCGTATTTACTCCATTCATCCCAGAACCATTCAACGGACTTAGATTAAAATATAATCTAGTCCGAGATATCGTTATAATATATAAGTGTACCAAATTTCAAGTCAATATCATAAACGGTTCCATAGTAAACGTGCCTAAAAAAAAAAAGTTACAGACCGACAGACAGACAGAAATTTTTTTCGCTCAAATTCAAAATCTCGACGTTTGAGGACATTTTAAACCTATTTCAACAAAACAAAATTTATTTTTTTTCGTTACTATGCTTCCACTGGACGTGGAAGTAATTAGAGATGCAATAGAAACAATTTTGATTTCTCAAATAATATCAAAGTTCTTATGCAATGGAGTACTAGCGTGACATCATAATATGGCCGCCTGAATAACCGACGTAGTCATTTTGAAGAATTTGACATAAAAGTACATATTATTTGAAATGGTACATGATTTTAATATCAAACTTGTGTGGTGACATTGACTAGTCTTGAAAAGGTTTTTACTTCTCTATCCAGCAATATCAGATTCTTTGAATTTCCTTAATTTTAACCTCTCCACAATAAAATTGTGAGAGGTTACTAAAATTGGTTCAAAAACAAAAATTGAGATAACATCAAATCTTTACGTTTTGAGGTCCTAGAAACCCAAAAAAGTGGTTTTTGAAAAATGTCTGTGTGTGTGTATGTGTGTTAGCACGATAGCGCCGAAACTACTGAACGGATTTGAATGCAACTTTGCGTGTGAGTTTCTTTAGTGCCCCAGAAGATCTGAAAAGGTTTTGGTTGAGATCGGATTACGTTTAGTGCCATTTTGACGCAACAAGTTGTTTATTTTATAATTACTTTCAATTTGCAATGGAACCATTGAAAAGTAATTAAAATTCTGATTTCAACGATATATCACACTTCCACCCTTTCGATTTGGTTTCCGTGAAAAAAATTAAAAACAAAGCAAATATGGCATAGATCGCATTTCTCTAGAAGTAGAGCGGATTACGTTTAGTGCCGTTTTTAAATATATATACAGACAAATTGAAGAATTAAACTACAAATACTCCTCTAAAATCTAGTAAAATTACTGAAATGTTAATGTTTCATTTAACAAAGACAGCCGGGGTAGCTCGTCTACAGGCGTCGGTGTTAGGCCTCAGTAGCGGAAATAGGCCGACGTTAAATAAATGTATAAAAAAAAATAAAAAAAAAAAAACAAAGACAGCCGCGAGCTATCGGATTGCAATGAGCAAATTTTGACGATTGTCATTGTCATCGTTTGTCATCCGATAACGTTGGTGTCATGTCATGTTAATAAGATTTCGGCATATTTGTAACTTTTAGTGGATTGTTACAAACTTTAAAGATAGATGCAACAATATCAGTATCATATGCTTTCTGTACCTTCGTTGGTGAATTTATTATATATCATCACTTTACCAATTTTCAGTTTGTTGCTTTACAAATCTGTAGTATTTAGGATATATATCCTAATAGTAATTATTCATCGAGCGATAATGTAGGTAATAACTCGCATAGATGATTGTAAATTCATTAAGTTGAGGGTTTTTTTAGTGCCCCAGAAGATCTGAAAAGGTTCGTTTAGTGCCGTTTTGTCACACAATTTAATACCCTTTTCGGCTTCTAAGATCCGCCGAGTGGGGAGGTTCCAGCCGCTTCCAGTAGCTGCCGATTTTTTTATTGAAAAATATTACATCTTTAATGTTATTAAGTAAACAAACTAACATGAATCAGTTTAAATCAAATGTCCAAAATTGGGCGCCCGTAGCTTCTTTACAATAATGAAGGCATTGCTGAAATTCTTTTAAAACTTTTTGTATCGTTTCCGGGGTGATTTGATTAATTTCTGGCCTTATCCTGTCTTTTAAATAATCGACGTTATTTGGTCTGTAGACTTTACATTTTAGGTAACCCCATAAAAAATAGTCAAGTAGGGCCAAATCCGGAGAACAGGCAGGCCACTCAATTTCACATGAGCTATCACACGCACCCTCTTCCATTTAAAAATGTGAAAGGGGTAGCTGTCACTCCAAGGGGGTTGAAGGGGGAGGTATAAAATTATGCTTAAAAAACGCCGTTTTAAATTAAAAATTAACGTGTTTTAGGACTTTACTATTAAATTGTTATTTACGTAGATAATGAATTTATCGGTTACTTATGGACTTCACTGTATAACCTTCTTTATTTACCTTCTGGTAACTCTTCGAACCATCACCCTCTGAGTGGTCTGACTCGGAAGCGGCGATGGAGATGGCGAGGGAATCGGCGGGCCTAAATTAGCATCTATTGCCTGCTTGAGCTGATCAGGACGCAACTGGTTACCATAAAAAGCTTGTCCGTTTGGATTTTCCGAAAGCCCCTCTTTAGTTGGTGAGCCTCTTATGGGGGTTCTTAAACTTTGGGGAAGCAGCTCGACGAGATTGGTCGAATGAGGCTGGTATCTTAATATTAGAACACATGTTGAAACAAGAGTATACGCTAATAAAGTGCCTGAAAAAAGTAAATAGCTGATAAAAAGTATGCATACATTGGAGAAGAATATTTTTGAAAAATTTCTATTTGATTATTTGACGTGTAGTTTCAACAAAAAAAATTTAAAAATAGAATATGCATCGCATAACTCTATAATATTGTTCGGAGAGCATAGTTTTTTCAAATGTAAATAAGTGTTTACTTGTTGATATAATTTAGTATAAGTTGTTCTAAACAGAAATACCTAACTAAAGATAAGTATAATTTCTGTTGTATAATAGAAACTTTTACGTTTTTCTAGACAGGACTGGACAAAACAAAGTAAGAGGAAAATTTGAAGTACACGGTACAAAATGCTTCCGTGTCGTGAATTTTACATACAAAATACAAAATAGGAAGCGGCGAACTACTAATAAAAAGTGAGCATATTTGTCTTGCATAAGAAAGGTTTCGTCTTAATTCTTCACCATTTATAACAGCGTATTATGTACCGAGGAAGTGGAAAAGTTCTATCGACAGTAATGATAGCTGATCTCGACACTATGGACCTTCGTCATTTAATGCTCGAGACAAGAATGACTCTTTTGTTTGTATACTAATTTATATTTGCAATTGCTTTAATTTTGAAACTAAAAAATAACAATTTAAAAATTACTAAAACACAAAACACGTCAAATTGACCAACCAAAATACCTACAAATTGTTCACCATATACTAGAAAAAATTCGATGGAAGTTGACATTGATAATTTCGAAAATTTTGTTTGTCATGAAGTTAAGTAGAATAAATGACTAATATTGTTTTATATAACATCGCGTGTTGTGGCCTTTTTTGCTCAAGGAAATTAATGAAATATCAGATAATGGATAATTGCCTGACAAGAATCAGTTTTGCTGACATTATAGTTTTATTTTTTTTTAAATAAAACCACAGCTGATTTGATCGTAACTTTCAGTCACGCGGTATATCTAATGAGGAAGTATATTCCACCGAACATCAAAATGTTTTCTGTTTAGTTTTTATTTTGAATCTTTAATAAAATATATTTACTTTCACATTCACGCTTAAGGTACGTTTAGATTGGGAACAAGTATCTGGATTTGTATCGAGATTCATTCATATACATGAATCAGAAAATACTTTGTTTAAAAAACTTCTATATGCATATATGTCTGAGATATGGTAATGTATTCACATTTAAAAAGAAGTTCGTCAGTGTCTCTCTTTCTATTTTTAAGTGCATGCTTTCTTTATTTATAAATTAAAAAAGAAGCGTCAAAAACACAGATGGTGGAAAAGTACATTTCTGAAGAACAATGAAATTCACGGGGCCCATAACATGTTCATTTCTGAAGTAACGCTGGGAGAATGGGACATGTTTCAGAAACTATGTGTTCACGACGACATTTTTTATACGTCGCGGCTTCCAAAACCAACACAAATTATAAGAGTATGCGAAGATTTGTCATGTATATTGAGTTAATTCCATATACAAAAGGTATGAGGGACAATCAACGTACTGTTACTGTGCATACAAAATGTGTGACAAGAAGTATGAGGATTTGTATTACGATTTGTCAATTAAACAAGTATCTCATACAAATCCAGATATCCAGATACTTGTGCCCGATTTAAACGACGCCTTAGGTGTGTGGGAGTAAAAAATTAAATAATTCTACGCGAAGTCCGCAGTTTGTACATAATATACAACCCACCAGACTTACTTTTCGATCACCGGCGCATTCGCCATATTATCGAACATTCCGATGATGTAAACATTTCTTTTCAATTTTGCACACCTTACCCTATAGCTTGATGAAACTACAGTGGGATTACCACAGAGCTGTTCTCTACAGATTGGAAAAGTTTAATTAATTAAAAGTACTTTAGAATAAGAAAACGAAAAACAAATACACGAGTTGAATTGAAACAGAGCTTTCACATTTTAGAATTTTTTAGTTAGTTAATAGTAGAGAAAATGAACGCAAGGCGAGTTGACAGTACCACTGACAGCTGTAAACTGTTAAATGCTACTTTTGACCCCAGTAGAACACTAGCGAAGCCCCATTGAAAGGGCCATGGCTCCATACTATTAGTGAAACAAATCCCGAAAAATCGACTTTCCCCTCCCCATATCTGGAAAACTGTACTTGTTCCGACCTTGGGGCCATGAGGACTTTTGATCAGGTGCTCAAGAGGAATAACATATATCCTTTATGAAGTACTGTCATACGGCGCGCCTATAAACAAGCACTTTCTAGATAAATGCAATAGTTCGTGAGAACATTTCGCGCTGCATAAAGCAAAAAAAAAAACCAAAAATAGTAATTAATTTTCAGCACCAGTATCACTGGGACAGAATAAGGATTTTCAGTATACTTTACTTTCACAAAGACAAAGAAAGGTAGGTAAATTTCTTTTATTTAAAAAATAAAATATTTTTCTTGATTAGCATTATTACAGCACATGATTAGTAGAAAATTCGGACAATTTTCAAACAAGTGAATTTGTAATCTATAGAACACATTTTAATCTACAAGTGCACATGTGTTGCGGGAAGTGCACTTTACTAATACAAATTTTATGTCTTGGTTTTGATGTTAAATTTATGACTGGAATGTTTTCTGAAAAGCGCCTTGCCGTCTCACTTAATATATCTCTGAATAAATACTTCCTGGTACAATGTAACATTGAGATTTATTTTGTGATATATAGCAGGATCAAGCGTTTACATTTAACTGTTATTAACTGTGCTTTCGGTATCACTTAAGTTTAATTGTTCAGATTTAACTTGTAGAGATAAATGCACTGTAGATTGCGAAGTCCATAAACCAAATTGAAATAGTTTTACACTCGCCGAACAAGTTATGGCGACAAATTATTTTAAACTTGAAAATGTTCGATTTTAATTGGGAATACTTCGTGATTTGTATTTTATTCATTCAGTACATTTAGTAGTCACTTCTTTGTGTACCGCGCTATGTTAAAAAATTACTATTGTTGTCTTAAATTACCAGTAGATTCTACAAACAATAATAAATTGTATTCATATAAGATGCATATTTCACCAATAAAGTTAACATCATCTTGAAATGATTTAACTCATTTTTCAAATATTTGTGGAAAAATACTTCAATTCCAGTGTTACATTGAAGATTCTAGCCTCTTTTCAGGAATTCCATAACTAGCTAGACTAACTCACCTATAGACATCATTTCTACAAGTATTTCTAGTCGTATAAAAAGTGCTGCTATCGCAGCTGCTAAACCACTAATAAATGTTGCCAATACTGGGGTTCCTGTACTTGGCCAAACTTGAGAAAATAACCTGAAACAAATAGACAAGAACGTTAATAGTCAGTCAGAAATTCATACATACATAGAGGCGTTTTCTTGTGTAGATTGCTAAACATATCAGTAAATGCAACGCAAGCTAATGAAAAGCAATGTAATGTAATGCAACGCAGTGCAAGGCCATTCTCTCCTTCATTTTGAGACTTTTTACTACATATACTACAGAATCTACAAAATAACAGACTTTTCTATTTGAAAAATAGCATTCAAGAACGAATAGTCAGAGGGTGTTGTCTTGTCAACCAATGTAAATCAGAATAAAAACAAAAATGTGTTTTGTTAACTTTGGGGAAACGAAATCTATTTAGTTTCTGTGGTTAGCGCGCCTAGCTTTCTATCTGAGCATACATAGCGAAGCGACTTTTCGCCCTACCTACTGCGAAGTAATTTTCCATTATAAGTAATCCCCAAAAAGTGGTTCGGATTCCACTATAAACTGTAGGGCGCCGCCTCCTCTAGCCAGATTAATCTTCTTCTAGACTTATGAGGGTCATACTTGGAAGGTAGTTAATAACACTTTCAATTTTCGCAAGTATACGATATCTGTAAGAAGCTTTTGTGAGGCAATCAAAGATCTACAGCTAAATGAGTTCAAAGCTTCCAATAGATGGTTTGATCGGTTTCTGCTGCGATATAAAGCTTTATTAAAATAGGTTAAGGATAATCTGTTCACGTTAACTTGCAAAATGTTACAGACTGGAAAGCAAAGTTTTATGCAAAACGTATGTGGTATGATAAGTAAGTGCAACGGAATAGATAATATTCCGTTGGCATTTCTGTTCCAAATTTTAAAGAGACATATCTAGATTTTAAAAACTAGCCATCAATTGATGTTCATTTATTGTTAGGCCCGTTAGACCTCAAAGTCCTCTTGCAATCGCTAAAAAAAACAAAAATTGCGAAAATGGAATTTTTAAGATATGGGCCTAACCGAACACATAACATGAAAGGGTGGGCATTAGGCAAAAGAAAAAGCCAGGTTAAAAAATTGTTATGTCTATTGAGATTTATTATGTGTCTATTTACCTATTTTATGTACAGACTTATAAATAAAAATTACTCTTTATTTACAACTTGAAGTGGCCAGGATCAGAATTCGTTCAATTCAGGCAGCGGAGTTTGATGGCTACCCAGAGGATGGGGTGACAAGAAGCACAAAAACTGCAGAAAGGTTACCTCGGTATGCAGCTACATCATGCAGTAACATGTTTGAAGATTTAACATTGATTAAGGTGCCCCAGAAGAAATTGCTGTCAAACAATAACAACAAGCGGCGCATGATCGACTTCCTCTGCTCAGGATTGGAAAACGAGGGGATCCAAACAAAGCATGCTACAGAAGATGCAGACTGCACCATAGTGAGAACAGCGCTAGACAAGAGCAGTTCCTATGAAAGAGTAATAATAGTTGGAGACGATGTGGACCTCTTAGTACTCCTAAATGGATTGGGATCTAGTGTGGACAGTGCGTTCTTCCAGAAAAGTGGCAGGGATGAATCAGGCTCTCTGCAGTTTTCCTCTACATCTTTCAATCACGGAGAGCTATCTTTCCCCCCTGGATTTGTATTATTTGTGCATTACTTCTGCCCTTTTCTGACATGGAAATATGGGCATCCTCCAAAAACATCCACGGATGATTGATGTGCTACCATTTTCTTGCATCCTGATGCCACGCACGAAGAAATAGCCGCTGCTGGAAATAAACTTCTTGTGGCTCTATATGAAGGAGGAGTCACCAGCACTCCTCACACTCTGCGTTACAAAATTAGCTGCCAACGCCAAGGTCCATCTGGTTCGTCTGCCCCTAACTGAAGAGGCTGCAGCTTAATATGCATATCAAACATACCACCAGGTTCAGGAGTGGTTGGGTGTAGAAAAAGAACCAACCAACTGGGGCCGGACTAGTAACCAGCAGGGGCTGTTACCCGTGACTTCCGCAAAGGACCCAGCTCCCTTAACCCTCCTAAAATTCATATCATACAAGTGCCATAGAGGGTGTATTGGACGAGGTTGCACATGTCAGAAGGCAGGGCCAAAGTGCTCTGTTCTCTGTCGGGGCAAGTCCTGCTAAAATGCCCCCACAATTAAAATAGACGACTCCGACAACGAAGACATCGACAATCTTATCTTTTGATCTTTACCTTTGGAGGAGATGTTGTCTCAACAATATGATTGATTTGAATTTTTTGTAACATTTTGATTATTTTCTGTAACATAATAAATGTCAATAGATATAAAAACTTTTTACCTGTCTTTTTCTTTCGCGTAATGCTCACAATTTCGTGTTATAAGTGTTTAGTTCGGCCCATATCTTAAAAACTCTATTTTCGCAATTTTGGTTTTTTAGTGATTGCAAGAGAACTATAAGGTTTACTGACCCCGTTTTGCACTTATATGAAAGGTAATCAAATGTGCTAAAACTTAGTTTCTTATAATTTTTCTCGTAGAATGAGCCGATATTTGGCTGAAAACAAAAGCAAAAATTTGAATTTTTTTGGAAAAAATGCCAATCCTTGAAGTGCCATATCTCAAAAATTATTAGACATACGGAGCTGTGGGTGAGCTTAAATTGTCACAAATTTAATGTACTTTAAAAATGATAATGTTAACCAATGTGAAAAACGCATAGTTTGTGAGTTAAACTGCAAAAACTGACAAAAGTCCGAAAATTTTGCAGTTTTTCACATATTATGCAGCTAGTATAACTTTTTTTTGCTTGCAAAATGCAGTTTCTCACTTCCTTAGCGGATCCAAATAACATATTAAATATTCAGCTTTACATCGCGTTTTGCGTTTTTAAAGTTCTTATTTGTATGATATGACTGATCTATTTCTGAAAATCCAAATGTCTATTAAAAATTGTATTGATGAAATTAATAATATAAAATCAAATTTCAGAGCGAGGACGAAGAACTTATGACGAGTACCTCAAGTTTATCAGAAGTATATAATAGATAGATTAAGAGATATTGTGCAAGAACAATTCAAATATTCCCAACAATATTTCTCAAGCGTTGCTGATCTATGAATTAGAAATATTTAAAAATACAATTAAGAAAGAAAAACAAACAACAGTTAAAGATTGTTTTAAACAGTAGTACATACCTACATTGCATTATGTCTATTTATGTTTAAATTCATATGTATTAGTGATGTCTTATATTTTTTATATAAATTTATACATTTGGATACATATTTTTTTAGTAGGCTTATGCTTGATTTATAATTTCCTGTTTATTTTTTAAATTAATATGCGCTAAATAAAATTAAAGTATTTTTTACCTATTCTCTTTACGGACATCCAAATACCGGATACCTCCATAAAGCGGACAATTTCAAATCCCCATGAATGTTTGTTTTTAACAGCTTCTATTATACATTGTTTATCAAAAAAACACCCTCAGGCTGTTCTATTGACGTAGGTGTCACAGCTGTTAAAGCTTTTTTCTTCTGTAGATTCCGTAGTTAGTTTTATAAAACGTGTGGTATGTGGTAAAAAACTACAAAAATAAGGGAAGGAATAAGGGATGTGTTAGTGAGAGGCTATTAACTTTTTAACTCGACTTTGAACACGATACATAATGAGACTATTGTGCATGCTTAGTAATTTAGCTAAAGTAAAATGTAACTAGAAAATGTGCACCCTGAAACCAATATAAAGTTAAATAATGATGTCAAAGGAATCTTCATTCTATCTGAAAATAGTATGTGTAATGTTTCTGAAATATATCTTAACGTATTTAAAACTTGGGCTAAAATCGACTTGAACTAGAAGTTTCTCATGAAACTTGCGTGCATTTAGCGGTCTGTGTGTTAGTGAATTTGTTTTAGATTTCCGTTTTAGTTAGAGGAAATGTTTACGGATGGCTGAATGTAATAAAACGGGTTTGCAAGTTATACGAAATAAATGTAGAATACGAAATGAGACAACTTAAATAAATCGTTTGTTATTGTACGAATTGAAAACTTTCCGTGTGTGGAAACTTAGGAAGCGCATGACGGAAACGTTTTATTTAAGTTTTATGGAAAAACAATATGAATAAAAATAAATAAACAAATCACCTATTTATCCAGGTGAATTAATTATGTTAAGCAGGTCTTTCGTCGGTAATTGAATAAAAAAAGAGCAAATCTTATCACTCTGTATCTCAGAAATTAAGAGCGACATGAGAATTTCACACCTTGTATTTATGTTTTTTGTTAAATTATTAACGATGATATTATGTTTGATTTTAATGACTGATAACTTTTCACCTCATTAGTCCTGAGGGAGATAATAAAGATTGTCGAAACGTCGCCTCTAAAGGGGAAATAAGGTTTGTTGTTTTCTTTATCCAATTATCGACGAAAGACTTGCTTGACATTCCTTTTGTGGATACGAAACTTATGTATTAAAGAGAATTAATTATATTTTATATAAAGTGTGTCCATGGATAGATGTAGTAATAGATATAATGGATAAATCGCTTATAAAATACACCGGTTCAACTTATTTTCGATATATTACTCCAAACGGAACCGAATTAAGAAATGATGTTTGTTTGTCCATTACATCTGTTATTGCATTTATCCTGAGATAAACTGTATGTTCTAGGTTTGATTTGGAATAACATCCTTTACATCCCCTGTTTATTTTTCTTTACCTAAATATTAGTCCATCTTGAGCCATAGCGTAAATTATCCTCGGCATAGGAAACATCGACCCGAACATACTGACTGTAAGTCCCGCCAGGGCGCCCACAGCTACAATGTATTTACATTTGTAAGCGCCCACTTGTCCAAACATTTCAACGAGCGCCGAATCCTCATCTACTTCGGTATACGGAACTGAAATAAAAAACGGGAATGATGTTCACGAGCCATCAGAGCAATTAGAAATTTTGCATATAGTTTTGTGACATGGTAATTATTCAACGTTTAAGTTAGATAAAATATATGCAAATCAGTTTTATTCTGATATAAAATACAGACAGAAATAGTCCACGGTAATTAGACTTTTAGAAGAAAAAATACAATACAAATTATATTCCGCCCAGGAATAGGACCGAAAAGTTCTCACCCTATTTCGCGAAAAACTACCCAAAGGCGGGACTGAAAGTCATATTTATAAATAAGTACTCACCAATTAACGTCAACATCATCGAACTAGTAACGTACGCTATGAGAATAATTGCTAAACTTGATACTATCGCTAATGGGATAGACTTTTTGGGGGTAGCGGCTTCTTCGCCCGTCGTGGCTATTATATCGAAACCGATAAAGGCATAAAAACACGTAGCAGCGCCAGTAAAAACCTGAAAGCATAAAGAATCAGTAAATCAAATGAAAGTTTTATATGACAGTAAAAATCAAATAATAACATTTTGTATAAAACACAGTGAACACACTATAAAATATAATGGAAGGTATAAAATTATAGCTGTAATAATAATATTCTTTTGCAGGATGCCATTGAATATCTATTCCATGGATCCATTAAAATTTTATTATTATACTGCCTGTTTATGGAGTTACACTTGCAATTTGTTGCAAATTTGTACTATAGTTAAAATGTGCTTCAATATTTCGAAATTAATAGAAACGAAAAGTTTATAAGCAGTTCAGACACTTTTGATGTATATGCATGGATGGCATGGTTTGTATTTGGTGTAACTTACTAGATAAGGAGAATCTAAACACAACGGGACCATTCTAATACTGATTTTTATGGAGCATAAATTGTTCGCGAAGAGTAATTTATTTTCTTGAATCTGCAGTACATACAGTGTGTCTCACTTAAGAATGTAACAGCGTAAGAATTCTTTTGTTTTTCAAATCAAATTGATCTCAAAAGATAGAGGCCACCAAGGTCTATTTAAGACCACAAAATGACTTTCCATCTTCAAATGCAAGGTCATCTACGATGCTAAATTATATGAAAAAAAAATCAAAAAATCATGGTAGGCATTTTTTATCAAATTTTTTTAACAAAACTTGTTCGAGACCATTGAAAGACTTTCAATTCGAAGTTCAGTTAAGTTTAAAAAAATGAGGTTTTGATGAAAAAATCATTTTAGGCATTTTAATAACAATTATTTCTAAATTTATTTTTTTGAAACAATATAAACAACAGATTTACTTGACAACTAATCTGACATTTACAAATAGTAGAAACAAAGGAGTCAGAGCCTGCTTATCAAAACGAGAAACTTGGGATTGGAATTGAAGATATTAAGATATTAAGGTATTGAAGATATTGAGAGATAGAGAGATTGAGAGATTGTGAGATATTGAGATATTAAGATAGTAAGGCATTAACATATTAAGACAATAAGATGATAAGATGATAAGATAATAAGATGATAAGGTGATGAGGTGATGAGGTGTTGAGGTGATAAGGTGATAAGTTGATAAGATGATAAGATTGCAAAACACATTTTGGTATGCATATTAACCCCTTCGGCGACACAAAATTTCTCTCAATAGCATCTCAGCTTCATAAATACCACGATTAAGCAATATCTCAATTTTTGAAAACAGGCTCCACCACCATCACGGTACCGGAACACGTCCTTTGGAATTTCCGGAAGTTGGACCTGGGAGCCAGACATGACAACGAAAATTGCTGTCAAGGGCATTGTTGGAATTTTCAGGACATCTGAACACATATATCACATAGACAGCAAAAAGACCTTTAAATATCCGATGTCAAATATCAATTCTAATTTAATACGAAACATGACCGTTTCGATCGCCCCCAGCTATGACTTCTACTTCTCCCCGTCCCTTTGCACCTACTGTCAATTAACCAGCAGAGAAGATAGTGAGAGATATTTTGCAGTAATCTAATACTAAACACTCACCTGAAAATAAAATAATAAATTTTAAGTAAAAACTTTCTTGGGATTGAGAATTGAAAACCTGCTTGAAACTTGATAAACTCTTTAGATTTCCAGGATTTATTATATTGTAATGTTTGGCAGTAGTAAGGAGAAATTTCTAATTTAATAATTAATTTTCTTAAATAACAATGCACCAATGTGTAATATTTAGCATTAAATGAGGACGGCATAATTTTAAACGTTTAGTATTCACATTGTCATATACAGTAGCATTTGCTTGATGTAGACGTAGTGGTGAACGTGGGGGACTCTATGGGATCAGATATCAGTAAGAAATAACTTTAATAATTGAGTATTAACATAAAACTGCTGATATGCCTAACCCCCTATGGCAGGGAATTACGAAGAATAATCTACTTCCGGTACGCATTTATTTTGTTTACCCACATCATGTACATATAATTCAGTCGTGACAATTTTTTCGCTAAATATAATATTTGACGACTTATTCACCGAGCCGCGGTTTGAGGTATCTGTTTTTTTGTAGATAAAATTGCAAATTATAGATCGCTATACATTAGCAACTGTTAACTTTCTTGAAGAACTATATACTTTTTTCCTCTGATTTCGTATTGTTACATGGCCTATGTCCATTTAACAGTTTATTTAAAAACTAGTGTTTTGTGGATAGTTAGCACGACCTGTATATTTTTTGGATTCAGTTCTTGCAGGTGAAACTGTTTTCAACTAACAGAATTTTACATGTATAACTGCTAAACCATGTCACACTGTTTTATGTACTTAATTTTATATCTTAGGAACTTAGTCCTGTTTTTCTACTAACACTATTATGTATCTCATATCCGTTGTAATACAGCATTATTATCCCAGGAAACAATTTGTCTACAAAATTTAGTTACATCAGATATCTATTTTTCAATTTTTATATTTTTGTTTACTATGGAGTACATATGGTTATTTTCCTTACCTTCTCTCATTCTATATATAGTAAATCCTATAACATGTAATATGTTACTGATTTATCAATAATATCAATACGTTTTACTACTTATTTACATCTGTTAATATTTGTTGTTATGTATAAAATAGAAATTGCAAAGGCAAATCAGCTGGCATGGAAAATAAACTATTATTATAGATTCCTTTTATCGATTATATGCCACTACTTTAGTTGAGTATGGGAATCTACAAGGCAAGTTGGCGCGCTTAAATTAACCACTGACAGATGGCCATACTTGTACGATTTTTATATTTTATAGCTTTCAATTTCAATAGGGAATTAGATTTCTCACATTTTTTTGGTAGCGTTGTTTTCCAGTAAACAGGATAAAAAAGTTTACCTTATCAGTAAAACTCACCAGGAAGTCATTTGCTTGCAGCCTTTGTACTGATTCAAACATTATAATTTTTAACTGCGGACTTCAGTAATTTATATTACAATTTTTATATCCCAGTTACAAAGTGTTTAACATACAGGTAATTTCATTATACTTATTTAAAATGCAATTAATCTTCAAATTTTGCCTTTGATATAATTTCAATTATTTTTAAAATAAATTTTGAATTCAAAGTCAATTCTTTTTAATTTAATAAGTAGTTAAAATACTATATGTACCACATGGTTGTAAAAATATTTTTCTCTTTCCTTCTCATTTTTTTGGCAATTTATAGTCTAAGAAATCAGCTTACTCGTGCATAGCTAATAATAATTCGTGCATAGCTAATAATTACACGTGCATAGCTAATAATAACTCGTGCATAGCTAATAATTACTATTGCATAGCTAAAATTACTTTTGTACTGCTAATCAGCTTACTTTGGTATAGCTGAAATTAATTTCCTGCAGCTTTTGTATAGCTACCTTAATGTTTCGTGCAGCTAATTCAAATATATTTTGTACAGCTAACTAGCTTATATTTGCATAGCTAACATTGCTTAAATTTTGCATAAATAACTTGCATAAACTTTGTATGTGCTTATATTTGGTTAAATTTCCTACAATTTTCACCCCATTCATTGAGAGACGTAAATTGCCAAGAAAAATTTAGAATTCTTGCAATAAGAGACAATTGTGGGCCTGGATTGCTGTCCCAGAACCAGCCACCTGAGCCATAAACCACCTAGGATACTGGTATCAATTTGTTTTTTTATATATATATATTTTTTTCACATTTCAATTTGTCTCAAACCGATTTGTCTAATTTTTTTGTAATATATTTTGTCATTCATTTTAAACTATCTTTTTATTTCTCTTACCAACAATTTCAGTCCGATCTATAGCAGACTGGTTATTCGAGAAAAAGAGACTATTTTACTTATTTCACTATAGATGGTGCCCAATTTAACATCAATTTTTCTTTGTCTCCTTTTCTCGAAATAAACAGAAATCTGTCGCTTATGCTGTACATGTCAGAAAGGGTAAGTTTCTCCACTCTTACGAATGCTCTGGACCCACGGCTCTCTGCTCCGGCTTAAACCAGCTAGTCGTCCGCACATGTTGCCTCAATTCTTTCTCAAAAATAAATAATAAGAGAAAGGAGGTAACATAATTGGCGCCCAACGTGGGGCCCGATTATGTTACCTCTGGCATGGAAAATAAACTATTATTATAGATTCCTTTTATCGATTATATGCCACTACTTTAGTTGAGTATGGGAATCTACAAGGCAAGTTGGCGCGCTTAAATTAACCACTGACAGATGGCCATACTTGTACGATTTTTATATTTTATAGCTTTCAATTTCAATAGGGAATTAGATTTCTCACATTTTTTTGGTAGCGTTGTTTTCCAGTAAACAGGATAAAAAAGTTTACCTTATCAGTAAAACTCACCAGGAAGTCATTTGCTTGCAGCCTTTGTACTGATTCAAACATTATAATTTTTAACTGCGGACTTCAGTAATTTATATTACAATTTTTATATCCCAGTTACAAAGTGTTTAACATACAGGTAATTTCATTATACTTATTTAAAATGCAATTAATCTTCAAATTTTGCCTTTGATATAATTTCAATTATTTTTAAAATAAATTTTGAATTCAAAGTCAATTCTTTTTAATTTAATAAGTAGTTAAAATACTATATGTACCACATGGTTGTAAAAATATTTTTCTCTTTCCTTCTCATTTTTTTGGCAATTTATAGTCTAAGAAATCAGCTTACTCGTGCATAGCTAATAATAATTCGTGCATAGCTAATAATTACACGTGCATAGCTAATAATAACTCGTGCATAGCTAATAATTACTATTGCATAGCTAAAATTACTTTTGTACTGCTAATCAGCTTACTTTGGTATAGCTGAAATTAATTTCCTGCAGCTTTTGTATAGCTACCTTAATGTTTCGTGCAGCTAATTCAAATATATTTTGTACAGCTAACTAGCTTATATTTGCATAGCTAACATTGCTTAAATTTTGCATAAATAACTTGCATAAACTTTGTATGTGCTTATATTTGGTTAAATTTCCTACAATTTTCACCCCATTCATTGAGAGACGTAAATTGCCAAGAAAAATTTAGAATTCTTGCAATAAGAGACAATTGTGGGCCTGGATTGCTGTCCCAGAACCAGCCACCTGAGCCATAAACCACCTAGGATACTGGTATCAATTTGTTTTTTTATATATATATATTTTTTTCACATTTCAATTTGTCTCAAACCGATTTGTCTAATTTTTTTGTAATATATTTTGTCATTCATTTTAAACTATCTTTTTATTTCTCTTACCAACAATTTCAGTCCGATCTATAGCAGACTGGTTATTCGAGAAAAAGAGACTATTTTACTTATTTCACTATAGATGGTGCCCAATTTAACATCAATTTTTCTTTGTCTCCTTTTCTCGAAATAAACAGAAATCTGTCGCTTATGCTGTACATGTCAGAAAGGGTAAGTTTCTCCACTCTTACGAATGCTCTGGACCCACGGCTCTCTGCTCCGGCTTAAACCAGCTAGTCGTCCGCACATGTTGCCTCAATTCTTTCTCAAAAATAAATAATAAGAGAAAGGAGGTAACAGTATCAATTTCAGTGGTTATTAATTTTTTGGTGAACCACCCCTAAAAATGGAGTTGAACTAACCCCTTGGAAGAAGCAAACATCCAGGATGCTAATAATAGTTTCTATGAGCCATTTATTACAAATTTATAAGGAAGAAGAATGAAATCCGATCGGCAGGTTATTTTTCTGAAGTTAAAGAGCAGAGTAACTACATTAGTAGCTATTACTTTTTTCAATAATATTATACCTATATCAGAAATCACAACAATTAATTACGTTTGTTTCTTATTAGTAAAATTATGAATAAAGTTCTATGAGTAGCTCGTTGTAGTAATCCTTGTGTTTTACATGAATACTTTCTATTTCAGTTTATACGCTCTTAAATTTCGATAAAATTACGCCTTCATAACAGAATTCCGTGCAAACTCAGGTGGTGTTTCGGCCGCAACTTTTTATGAGAACCCATAAATCGTGTAAATAATTTTAGAATAAGTATATAAATAACCTAATTCCCTAGCTACATAAGTTCAGATATTATATATTTACATAATTCAAAACCTGTAACTTTTCCTAAAATTCGTGAATACGTCATCAACCGTCATCGTCAGGTGACAGATGTAACCCAACGAAATAAGCACTTAAGCTTCTGAATAAATAAACGAAACCTCCTTTCAATGGAATCGACTTAAAAGAGGGTTATTTTAAACTGTATGGTCGATAGCTTAATATAATCATTTTATATTGACTCCAGTTACTAGAACCGAACTAAAAGAAGCCATAAGAAAAACACAGAACACATTTTCATCTGGTAATAAAGGTATATGAAATCCTACCAGACTGTACTTTAACTGTATTAGTGAAAGTAATTAATGAATTAAAAAAGTATTTTTCATCCCTTTCCCTCATTAGGGCGGGGAAGCAGATGATCTATCAAATTTCCGACTCTCCACTTCATCAAGAGTAATCGAAAAATTTGTTAAAAAAGACAATAGTGAGATTTTCAGATGAACATTGGTACATCGAATAAAAATCAGATTGGATTTAAAAATTGTAAATAGGTACACCTTTGATACCATTCTGGCATTTTTATAAAGAAGTGTAGTTTAAATAATGGCGAGGCAGTCGGTGAAGTGTTCTGCGATGTTTCGAAAGCCTGTAACAGCACAAATCATGAAATACTGTTTAAAAAATTGTTGTGGTATAGTTTTAGGAGTGACCCCTGTACTTGCATTAAATCGTATCTCTCTCAACGTCCTGAAGTTGTAGAAACCCCTGGTGAGATATTGGATGTGGAAGGTATTAGCTGTAGTATGCCTAAAAGTTCTGTATCAGGGCCAATTTCATTTTGTTATACGTAAACAACTTAGCCACAATCGATATCAAGGTATTTCACACTTTTGCTAACGATACTACCGATATGTGGCTTACTAAAAACGTTAACAGTCTACAAGATATTATAGTCGGGCATATGTAAAGTAGAAAGATATCAGCTTCATCATCAGCTAGCGTAGTTTAGAGTTAAAGTATTTTGGTGTGTGTGGAAACTACGTCAAAGTTACTATTACATCAAAATGCAGGACTTGAGGATTAAGAAATTCAAGAGGACTGTATACTTATAAATATGCATAAATGCAATTTTTACTGTACCTACACTATTTTACCTTAACACTTTTGCGGACAGCGCTAATTACTATACGGATCGTGCGAAACATACATTTTTTTATAGATAAATCATCTCAGTTTGATTTAAAATGATGCAAAAAAATAGAAGAAAAATGTTTCTGAGTAATAATAAGAAGAAAACGACTAGTTGGTGTAGTTTTCGAAACATTCACCTACACATAGTGCAAGCTTGTCGCTAAAAGCTACTCACAGACACGCCTTCTACTATCACGTATCTAAATGCATTGCAACATGTCTGCTATACAGACCTGTATCTGGGATAGGTGTATAGAGCATAAAAGGAAGAGGCATTCCTTTATTTATTTACCAAAAATTTAGAGGGTCAGTGCCCCATGTTTACATATGATATGTTGAGACAGCAAGGGAAAATTACAACATATTTTTTTTTTATACATTTATGTAACGTCCTATTTCCGCTACTGAGGCCTAACACCGACGCCTGTAGACGAGCTACCCCCAACCAGGAATTTTGCCGAACCTCTTCCCTTAAGAAGAGTAGGGATCTTTTACTTGCCTAACATTTAATAGACAAGGGACCGACGGCTTTACATCCCCTCCGAAGGATGGTATATCTCCTATACAACCCTCGCCTAAGGTTGTATAGCTTCCGCGTATACACTGATATACAAGCCGCTGGAAGATGTGTGAGGCGAGAACGCGGTTTCCGTTGGAATGGTCACCCATCCAAGTACTAACTGCGCCTGTCGTTGCTTTACATCGCATACCGAAGTATGTACATAGTAAAGACGCACCTACGCTCGCCCCCCTACATATTTATAATAATATGGAAAATGCGACTGCATATGCAGACACTATACTTCATCTGAATATACTTTTGGCTTATTTTCTCGGAAGATGAAATTTTGCGAAGCTTCGGAAGCATTCTTTATTTTATTGAGCTAATAACGCAACAAGAAATTAACAACTTTAAGAAGATGTACAAACAGGTGGCTTCTTTACAATTTAAGTATAAATGAAATAGAAAAAGTTGACGCCAAGTCCTTACTTTGAAAAATGTTGTGTCAATTTCAAGCAGCGAACAATAAACTTTATCTTATAAAGGATAACGACCATCCTATCCATGGAAATGAAAATTCCAATATATCTTGACTACAGTTTCAGCAAAACGAGCGATAAACCACAGCAAATATTAGAAAAGTTATGTGAACATCTGGTCGTTATTTTTGTTAAAGGTAAAAAGTATATAGAACTAGCAAAGTTCAATTATAAATCAAGTGTGTGTTCTTATACTATAGTTGTGAATTCCTAACAATTCTAGCTATGTTATTTGAGTTGAGAGTTACCAAAAATTGGACACAAGTAATTACGTATAGGTTTACTTTATATTCACAAGTAAATATATAAACTCTGTTAACATATATGTATGTTACATAATAATGTGTATATTAACTTTGTTTTTTGTTTATTTATTTATCCATATATTCATTGTTATTTTTGTTTTGTAGTTTTAATAACTGCCTGCGTTTATAAACTATTCCGAGATTAGCGGTGGTCGAACGCAGACAAAAAACTTTCTCGTTACATGAGTAGTACGGATAGTGAAAATGATGGCTCCCGATCACGTGAAAGTGTCATGGAACGATTTAAGCGACGACGGCGGCGTGATACGCTGAGTTCCTCAGAGGAGGAGGAACGTCGTAGAACAGACGAGGAAGTAGTACTGTTACCAGCGACAGGAACTAATGTTGAACATAAGTATGTGTTCTCTGATGCGTATGGATTGTTACTGTTGTCAAATTTTTCTTTTAAATCGAGGTGTGGGGATGACACTTTATAATTTTATTGTCAGCGGTTTTGTTAGAATTCTTAACAGATTTAATACAATATTGTAACAGTTCACTAGTTAATCACTGATAGTTACAAATCCCTATAATTACTTTTTTTTTGTCTTTGAGTAAACGCTATATCTGTTTGGGATGACAGATTTTTCACAGCTTTAACCTGTTTGGGGATGACAGGTTTCAAGTTCAAGTGCACTATTAATTTCTTGTGTTTAGGAAAACATTATATCTATTTAGGATAACAGAGTTTTCACAGCTTCAACCTTTTTGAGGATAACAGGTTGCAAGTGCACAACTAATTTCTTCTGTTTGGAAAAACACTATATCTATTTGGGATGACAGATTTTTCACAGCTTTAACCTGTTTGGGGATGACAGGTTTTAAGTTCAAGTGTACTATTAATTTCTTGTGTTTGGGAAAACACTATATCTGTTTGAGATAACAGTCTTTTCACAGCCTTAACCTGTTTAGAGATAACAGGTTTCAGATGCAGAACTAATTTCTTGTGTTTGGGAAAACACTATATCTGTTTGGGATAACAGAATTTTCACAGCTTCAACCTGTTTGGGGATGACAGGTTTCAAGTGCACCATTAATTTCTTGTGTTTGGGAAAACACTATATCTGTGTGGGACAATAGATTCTTCACAGCGTTAACCTGTTTGGGGATAACACGTTTCAAGTGCACTATTAATTTCTTGTGTTTGGGGAAACACTATATCTGTTTGGGGCAACAGATCTTTCACAGCGTTAACCTGTTTGGGGATAACAAGTTCCAAGTGCACTACTAATTTATTGTGTTTGGGAAAATACTATATCTGTTTGGAATAACAGTTTTTTCACAGACTTAACCTGTTTAGGGATAAAAGGTTTCAGATGTAGAACTAATTTCTTGTGTTTGGGACAACACCATATCTGTTTGGGATAACAGAACTTTCACAGCTTCAACCTGTTCGGGGATAACAGGTTTCTAGCACACAACTAGTCAATGTGCGGGCGTATGTGTATAATATCTACGCATTTCTTCCTCTAGTGCAGTTAAAAAATAGGAGTTTGTTTTTTTATTATTGTTTCTTAGAATATAAAAAGTTCCTCTAGAAAATTTGGCAAAGATCAGTCAAGAGGGTGTTGAGTTATTGCAAAGAAAACGAAAAATTAATTTGAACTTTGACACCCTGTATCTTTTTCCACAGCACAGCAACATTTTACTACAGCATTTTTGGTTAAATCCTCATATTTCGGCTCAAAGAATCTACCCCTGAACAATGTCCATTATTAATGGTTCACCCTGTATATTATATTATAAAAATTTGGCTGCTGGAAATTTATTCAAAGGAATTAATATCTTTTAATGGCTATTATTTACTTAAAAATTTGTATTAGGGGCCATTTAAATATACAGTTATTATCATTTTTGTGATTATATTACGCGTATTATGTCTGAGTATAAAACTAATTTAACTTTCGGGACATCTGGTTGGAGTCATGCATATAATTCTCAAGTTTCAGACTCATTTATGTTCAGGTGGCTGTGTTGCCCAATTTAGTTTATCCCACCCCAACTTCAACTCAAAGAGTTGATTTTGAAGATTACGGCGAAATTTAATATTTTACAGGGAATCTCACAACTATGGATCTAAGCATAATCTAAATTATTTAAATAAATTATTACATAACTTTATTTAAATCAGTATCTAATATGATTGAGTTAAAAGAAAACCCTATTTTATGAAAGAAGAAAAAATATTTGTTGTTAATACACGTACATTTTATATACAGTACCATACTATATAAGAGATAAATTAAATCGCATTCCTTGACATTAGTTATCCCAAATGTGAGCAATGATACTGAAAATTGTCAGCACCGCTGAAACAGGTGGCCTTAATGTTACAAGTGACCTCACGAAATATGTCCTGAGGAGCAGAAAGTAAATTAGTTGGCATCACTAAAGGGAAACTATTTTCGTGACATATACTCTTCTGTATATCATACTAAGTTTGTTACATAACTACCTCTGAAGCTTTAGATAACTTATGCTAGTCTCGGATTAAACTGCTGGCGCCTAAGGTGTTAGTAAAGTTTCAAGACCACATTTAGTCTGCAAGTAGTGTACTTAGTGGTTAATTGTTTTTATGAATGCCACCTGCTCTAATTTGAAGTTGGGTAGATACAAGACTCCTTCAACTGCCACATAAATATGTTACTTCGACGTTGCGCAGGAGAACTTTTTGGGTTTTAGTTGCATTTGCAAAAAAAGATAATTTCTATCAGATAATATTTAGATAAATGCTAAGTAAAATCTGTCAGATAAATCATATTTTACCTTCATCCATCAAAAAAGTATATTTGTTGCAAAAATATTTAACTATTTACTTCGTAATTGTCTATTGTTTATAACAATTGTGTCGTGAAAATGTTTATACAACCGCCATGCAACACACGTCAAGATACACTACTAGTCCAATCAATAGAGACATAAAAATGGCTCTACCTTGCGAAAGGTATAGTACACGCAAATTAGATTGAAAAACAGTGAACAAAAGAAAAAAATTATAAAGAAATAATTTTTGCGTACTCTCGATGAGGTTAGGAATAGATGAAAGTTCCCAGCCCATTCAGGAACTAAAAGTCCCCTTTTTTTGCAAAAACCACCCCTAACGGGGACTTAACGCTGGGTTTTCATTTTTGTCTTGTAACCGTTCGTTAGGAAAGAAAAATATAGGAAAAAAAAACGTCGTTATATTCTGTATAAAAAATGTCCTATTGACTGTGTAGCTTCTCCCCACCTATTTCGCAGTAACAGCGTCCAACAGAGGGGTATTAAAACATAATATTTTTAGTCGCAAACTCCTCTATAAAATCCTTATTTTACTATAAGGAACGTAACCAACAGCTACTCTCCGGGATATGTGCCCCTTCCGTGCGCTGAATTACAAGTTACAAGCCTGGCGCGTTAAGTGTAATAATTGCATATTACCATCAAAACACTAATGCTTCGATTGCAACAAACGCCAGCCGAAAGACTGATCCTACTTAAAGGATTTTATAGAGGAGTTTGCGATTAAAAATTTATGCTTTAATATTCCGCCTTCTAAAAGCATATTTGACCTATGCTAAGCCCAGTCAGGCTAGTTATTTTTCGATTGCAGCAGACATTGGACCGCTAGATGGCGCCTGTTGACTATTTTACATGTCGCTGTCCTAAAGATACTGAAATGTATCAAGTAGTCAAGGGATCCTCATGTCGGTCGTCATATGCCTACTTTGCACTGACGAGAGCCAACAGCTCGAAACAGCAGTCTGCAAGTGGTGTAGGACGACTGACACGAGAGCTCCTTTAAGTAGGATCAGTTTTTCGGTTGGTGTAATGTGCAATCGAAACATTAGCGTTTTGATGGTAATATGCAATTATTACATTTAACGCACCAGGCTTGTAATTTGTAATTCAGCGCTCGGCGGGGCACAGAGCCCGGAGAGTAGCTGTTGGTTGCAGTCTGGTTCCGTTCCTTATAGTAAAATAAAGATTTTATAGAGGAGTTTGCAACTAAAATTATTATGTTTTAATATGCGCCCTCTAAAGGTACATTTGAACTGAGGGGTAGTTTGGAGCGCATATGTAAAAATCGATCTCAATCGAAGCGAATATCTCAAAATCGGTTACTTTAACGAGAAAAATAGCCAAGAATGAGTTTATCGAGTGGAATTTTCTCTATAAGATGCATGTCTAGCGGGTTTTTACGCAAGTGATTTTTATTCATTTTCCCTTTTTCTTCACAATTGAGATTAGGATTCAGCGTAGGGTTGACTTCTTAAGTAGGACTATGGGCCATGGAAATTAACATTTTCAATATTTCAGCACTTTAACTTAGTATATTATGCGTATTATTAGGGTGCTAATTCGTTGTTAGCAAATGAAGATATCTTTGTCCTATTGAGATGCCTTCATAAAAGTGTGGCCTTGTTACTTAGAATTATTATTTTATCTCGGAATATTATTGTCATATTTGACGAAGTCGCCAGGTGGAGGAGACAAAATATTCAGTTAACATGTATTTTTGGTCACTGTCCACGAATCAGTAGTCAAAGCAGACACATCGTTCATAATTTTTTTGTTATTTGCAAGTTATAAAAAATAAAACAATTAATAATTCAAATGACGGAGATATTGACTATAAAGGACATTCCTCAACACGCTGTATACATTGGGCGAACTGGTAAAAATAAAAAAAGCTGACTTACGCAGCATAGAACAATCCATTATGAACAATATATGTTACACGAGCATCTGAACACTGTCTAGAGAAAACAATCACATTGCAAATTTAAATAACTTTGATCTACTCCATTCAGCAACGAAAGGCAATAAATTGAATTTATAAGAAGTTTTAAAAATAGTCAAAACTGTAAAAACTAGCAAAAATATAAGCAATGAACAAACAATATATTTTTACTCATCATTACATTAGGTAAAAAGTTATTTAAATTTTCGCTTTGTACTAAAGTAGCATAAAAGAAGTTTAAAAGTATATTATTATTTTAGTGTTCCCTGCACTCTTAGCAAGGCCAAATAAGAAAAAATACATGTAATACGTTAAAAGTACATTTCCCTATATATAAATTGCTAAAGTTACAAATAGGTAGGTACTGAAATAAACTACACAGAAAAGTATTATTAAACACAATGTCGAGTCACAGGGGTCAGCATTTTGACGCTTATAAATAGACAAATAATTAATCTTACCCCCGACCACCCCAAAGGGATGAATCCTTCGTGTTTGGTCCAATTATCAGTATTGACGTAGAAAAGGCCAGCCGTCATAACAAATACCCACACAGCCAGATTGATGACGTTCAATACATTGTTGAAAATGAGCGACTTTTTTACCCCAGCAGCTAGCAGGAGCATCATCAGCAAAGTTATTAGGAAGGCTAGGAAATCCGGGTCTCCTCCTGGAAATAACACTTTGCATTATTATCCTCGAAAAGCTGTGGGCGCTCGGGCGGAGGTGAGATATGATGGGACCGCAACGTCAACGAGTTTTACATTTTATCTAAATATTGTTTTAAGCTAACGTGGAATTTTATAAATACTGAATGTATTCGCAGAAAACTACTTTGTTCTTGGATGTCACACTATCAGAAGTAGAGGCAAACGTTAACGTTTTGTGTTTGTTCATCAAAGTTATTGAATGGAAAGATAATAAAACTTTAGAATTGTAAAAAGTTCAAGGTTTACGTTGAAACAATTTAAATAAAACCAATTTACATATTTGTAGTAGGTTGATATTATTTTACAACTAGCAAATGATAAACTTGAAAGTGTTAAGTTTACAAACCAATAACTTTCTTTAAACATAAACTGCCTCAATTTTGTCGTATTACACGTATAGAAATAAAGTGTTGATTAAATCTTTGTGCACAAATAAATACTTGTGTCATATAATAAGTTTGTAAAGAATTTATTTCAACTCAAAATATTTGTTTCATATGAACAAAATATTTATTTGCGGAGGCCCACTATTAAGGGCCCAGATGACGTCGAAATCTTAACATATCCTCTCTTACTCCTCTTACGCCGTTTATGAAAATTAAGAAAATATATTTGGTTGAAGACAAACAAAGCAATAATCTATGTATTTATAGATTTAAAAAAAAATATATACTCCTAATTAAATTCTTTGTTTAATAACGAGAGGAACAATATTTTAGTTGAAAATACCAAAAATATTTTTATCAAAGTAAAATTGATAACTCTGATAATCCCACAAAATCGGCATGGAATGCTGTATCTGAATTATTTAGTAAAATACGGGTACATTAAAGAAAACAAATGAAATAATTCTTAATCAGACTGCTGTTTCTAACGCATTTAATATTTTTTCGAAAATGCTCCAGTCGATATTATTTTTAAGTATTTATTTTATTTTACACCATCCAACAGTACTTAAACCAATTAACGGATGGGGAACATACAACAATAAAATTATATGAGTATACAGATACAGAGTAAATAAAACAGATAGCATTGGCAGCATATGACAAAAAAGAAGAAACAAAAATACACTACATAATATAACAGACAGCAAAAAGTAAGAATTAATGAATTCAGCAATCCCTTAAAAATTACAACTGGCGTTCCTCAGGGCACAGTAATAGGCCCTATATTATTTTTAATATATATTAACAATATATCATAATCTATACATTCGAAATATGACATTGTATATCTTATAGTCCTCGGGGCCAGGCCTAAAATGAAAAATGATTACCTCACTGCTGAAACATCGTGAACGTATTATTCTCAGTCAGTCGGACAACTTTTTCCTGTACGAAAAATTTCGGAAACGGGGCGTTTTTTCGTGGAAGCGCTTCAAATTTAGGGATTTGGTTGAAAAAAAATTATTACCTCAGCATAGTTTTTCCATTTTAATCGCAATTTTTTTTTAAAAGAAAAACATTGTGACGGAAAAATGTATTGGATCGTTTGACGCATCCGACACCCCCAACACGGGGAAGTTATAAAAAAAAATATTCCCCATTATAAAAAAATTATTATGAGCATTAGTTCTGATGATTTTTTTTAGGTATACCTATAAGTAACTGCGCAGTTATACAGGGTGGGGCAATAGTGCGTCGGACTTCGATATCTCGAGTTCTACGATAGCCAGAAATTTTTTAAAAAATTACAAATAAATTAGATAATAAAGTCTATAATGGAAATTATTTTCGAACATACAGGGCGAGTCAAGATGAAATTACAGGACCAAGTGCCTTTTTTTTAAGTGGAATGCTATGTATATCAGTACATTTTTTGAAGTCTCTTTCTAGCTCTATTCATTTCTACGTAATGTTTTTGAATCATTTTCATTTCCTAAAAATGTACAGGGTGGCCAAAATTTTTTTTCAATTAAGAACGTTTTAAATTGACTTCTCTCAATTTTTAAAATAGAACACCCTGTATATTTTTCGAAGATGTGATGTAGAAATAAAAAACGATAATTTTTTGTAAGTACTTCCCAATGGCTAATTGCAACCATTTTCGTTTTATAAATAAATAGGTGTCAAATTGAAGAATAAACTTAAGAAAAGCGGTTCCCTCAAATAATTCATTAAAAAAATTTATAATAGGTGTTCGACGTGTTGCCCATTTTGATTGAGACACGTCTTTATGCAATTTTGAAATGAGGCCATTTAGTGGGAACATTTCTTCCAATCCATTGAAGTGAGTAAATAGTGTTTAGCCGGTCCTTTACTGTAATGTTTTTTTGTACATTCTTTTGCTGTTTTCGCTATTCGACAAGCAATAAAACCTCAGTTTGGTATGAATTGTCGTGTACAAAGGAGCATTTATCACACTTATCGGTCGTTACAACTTGTATTGAATATAAAATATTTGGAATTGTAGAATATGAATTTTAATAAAGCGGAACTTGTAGACATGACTTTTGTTTTGGGCGAGTCAGACAGAAATAGTTTACTTGCCAATAGAATTCATCACCAACGTTATCCTGAAAGAAGGATTTCTGATGTTAGTAGCTTCCAAAACCTTCTCTATACATTTCTGGAAACTAAATGTCGAATTTAAAAAAAGTGGAATAATAAAACGTATTGTGGACGAAGAAAATGAGTTTTCTGTGGTGCCGGCAACGGTTGAGAATTCCTATGTTAGCCAAAGAATAGTGAGCTCATTAAGGTAGGAATAAGTAGACGGACTGTGAGGCGAATATTGAAAACAAATAAGTTGCATGCATATCCTATTCAAATGCACCAGGAATTATCTGATGACGATTTTCAAAAGCGCCTACAATTTTGTAATTGGGGCAGAGGTAAAATGCAACATGATGTTATCTTCTTCAATACTGTTTTAGTCAGTGATGAGGCAACTTTTCATAAAAATGGGTTTGTTAATAGGCACAATTTTCATTATTATGCTTCGGAAAATCCTCACTTTTTTATGCAAGTTAATAACCAACACAGATGGTCTATAAACGTTTGGGGAGAAATTATTGTAGAACATGTAATAGGGCCACATTTCTTTGATTATAGATTGACTGAAGCTATTTATCTCCATTTTTTGGAAGACTATCTGCCACAATTATTGGTAAATCTCCCTGAAGGAATTCGAAATAGGATGTGGTTTCAGGAAGATGGTACTCCACCACATTATTTAAATTCAGCTAGAGACCCCTTAAACAATACCTACCCTCATCAATGGACTGGAAGAAATGGACCCACTAAATGTCCTGTTAGATCCCTAGATCTTACAAAAATGGATTTGTTTTTATGGGGACATGTGAAGGAAATTGTTTATAGAGACACGCCAACAACAGTACAAAATATGAAGGAAAGAACTGCCTTTACATCAATCAAACCGGCAGTTTTAGGAACAGTGGGACCGCATAGAGATGTGTGTCAATGAAAATGGGCAACATGTGGAACATTTCTACAAATAGGTCCCTAACAATATTATGTGGAGACTGGAACATTGATTATCTGTCAAACACGTTTAGCAAGCATCGTTTACTTGATTTACTTTATTCATATAACATTGTATGTCACATAAATGAACCTACTAGATACGCTATTGGTTCTGCAACGGGCATTGACTATATGTGCAGTAATATGGAATCCAGTAATTTTAATATTCAAAGTAAAGTTGCTGTAAACGGGCTGTCGGATCACACTGCTCAAATTTTTATTAGCCACCTAACAAATGTAAATATTGATATAAATGGAAATGTTAGAGTTAGGTTGTTCTCTAGAATTAATTTTGAATCCTTTGAACAGCATGTAAGTAAAGAAAATTGGCTTGGCACATATAACGCTGCAAATCTGGATGATGGTTTTCAATATTTTCTAACTAGCCTCCTCTACTATATTGATGTCAGTTTTCTATTTATATTATATAAAAAAAGAAATATAGAAAAGGAGGAGTGGATAACTCAAGGCATAAAAATTTCTTCAAAAAAATTAAAACTGTTGCATAAAGTCACGTATAACAGTAATAGGGAAGAAGACAAGCACGTCTATAACACATATAAAAGAATTTATCGCAAAGTTGTTAGAGCTGCTAAAAAATTACACAATGATTACATATATTACAGATCCTTAAACAAGTCAAAGGCTGCCTGGTCAATTATAAATACGATATAATGAACAACAAAGCTAAACAAAATACCATCGAAAGCATCCGAATTAATAATGATTTTACACATGACACAGAAATAATAGCTGATAAGTTCAATCAATTTTTCATTGATAATCCAAAAAGTTTAATTGGAAAATTCTCTAATATTGAAAGCAACTATCGTATTCAACCAAATAAAAATTATCCAACTATATTTCTTGAGCCGGTGACTGAAAGTGAAATATTTAATATCATTATGGAGCTAAAATCCTCCAACTCAAGCGGTGTTGATAATATTAGTTCGAATATGCTCAAATCTATAATTTTTTATATTGTTCGCTCTTTAACATACCTGATAAACAAGTCACTTGATGAGGGTAATTTTCCAGATATGCTCAAATTGGCGAAGGTCATTCCCTTATATAAAAGAGGGGAACACACAAGCATTGACAATTATAGACCTATTTCACTTTTGTCATCAATTTCGAAAATATTGGAAAGGGCGATCTTCAACAAAATGATTAAATTCATCACAAAGTTCAAGATCTTATCTGACTGTCAACATGGCTTCCGAGAGGGTAGATCGACTCAATCGGCCATCCTTAATTTCCTTGATAAGCTATATGACAATTTAAACAATAATAAAAAATGCTTTGGAATATTTATGGATCTTAGCAAGGCATTTGATCTTGTTGATCTTGAGATATTGATTAACAAATTGCATGTATATGGATTTAGAGGTAAATGTGGTGACTGGTTGAAGTCGTATCTAACCAATCGGACACAACAAGTTTCAATAAAAGGGCACCAGTCTAATATTGAACATATCATATGGCGTTCCCCAAGGTTCTGTACTGGGACCGTTATTGTTTTTATTGTTTGCTAATGACTTGTCAGAAAGTTCAAATGGTAAAAATTTAACCTTGTTTGCAGACGTCACTTCCTACTTAAGTACTTGCAACAATATAGTAGATTTAAGGAACTCTACGCAGAATGTACTGAATGAGCTTACGTCTTGGTTTTATAATAACAGATTGGTTGTAAATCAAAATAAAACAGTATTTATACATTTTACACCAAGATTAGTACAATGCAATGAAAGTCATCTTTTAAAAATAAACGGAAAATCCCTCGAAAAGTTCTGTCAACAAAATTCTTAGGTATGTATATAGATAATTCTTTAAGTTGGGAATGTCACATAGACGTACTCTGTAAAAGGCTGTCCTCAGTTTGTTTTGCGTTATATCGGCTAAGAGATATTGTTAATAAATCTGTAATCTTGTCATATTACTATGCACAGTTTTATTCCAGGATTGTGTATGGCATAATTTTTTGGGGCTCTTCACATCATATTGATAGGGTACTTATAATGCAAAAACGGGCAATTCGCAATACCACTGCCTTGAGTAAATATTGTACTTGTAGAAACGTATTTAAAGAACTTAAAATTTTACCTGTAACATGCGTTTATATTCTTGAAATTGTCTCCTTTGTAAGAATTCATCAAGATGAGTTTTGAAAAACAATAATGATCATAATTATGTAACCCGTAATCTGAATGATTTATTAGTTCCCATCCACACTTTATCTATATATAAGAGGAGTCCTAGATACATGGGTATAAAATTGTTTAATAAATTAACAGACCACATTAAAGCAATCACGACCATTAAATCATTTAAAAATACTGTAAAACTTTTACTGCTTGATCATTGTTTTTATACTATAAGTGAATTTTTAAGTCATGTGTTTTAACTGTTTTTATCCTGTAATTAACACGTATTAGTTTGTTTTTACAAAATTTGTTCGTATTATTTTTATTTTTATTGTATTTTTAGTTTTATTTTATTGTTTGTAATTTATATTGGCATTATTTTATACACTATTGTTCGTATTTGACTTGTCTTATGTCATTTTCTTGTATGATCTAATGGACAATAAAGATTATTATTATTATTATTATTACAATTTTTTTCTACTGAGTTATTTGAAGAAACCTCTTTTTTAAGTTTATTTTTGAATCTTGTAATTATTGCTTAATAAAACGAAATTGGCTGCAACTAGTACTAGGGAAGTACTTATAAAAAATGTTCGTGTTCATTTTTACATCACATCGTCGAAAAATATACAGGGTGTTCCATTTGAAAACATTGAGAAAATTCAATTTAAAATTTAATAATTTTTAGCCACCCTGTACATTTTTAGGAAATGAAAATGATTCAAAAACATTAACTAGATGTCTCGTAACTGGTATTCACATAAGTTTTTCTTAAAACTGATAATTGTAACTGTGGTGATTGTTTTTATATTCATCTGCAGATTGCATTATTTCAACAAAGAAATTCATTACATCCAAGTGATTGAGAGATTTTCAATGCTAATATAGAGATGAATAGAGCATAGAAAGAGGCTTCAAAAAATGTACTGATATACATAGCATTCCATTTAAAAAAGGCACTTGGTCCTGTAATTTCGTCTTGGCTCGCTCTGTGTGTTCGAAAATAATTTCCAGTTATAGACTTTCTTATCTAGTTTACTTGCAATTTTTTAAAAAATTTCTAGCTATTGCCCCCACCTTGTATAAATATATGTGTTATTTCTTTTATTATTATTTTAAACCTAAGCTCACCTGTGACTGACTTTTCTTATTATATTGAATGGTGTCCCACCTTACACGTCTCGTGTAAGTTTATTGTAAATTCTTCCATTAATTATTAAGATAACACTGTTATTTGCCCAATCACATCATAAATTTTCAGTTAGTATATAGGGATATTAATAGCAAATCAAAATTAAAATTTAAATCAGAATCGATCACAGTTCTTAAATGTAAATGTAATTTTTAATTGGGTAGGTACCTTCAGTAATTTTTGTAAATAAATACCACATTCGGAACCGTTGTTTTCTCAACTTTGATTTTTTTTTAAGTCAGTGTGTCGCTCAAGTGCCCTGAGGTTGGTGAAATTTTATTTAAAGATTACTTGGCGCTCAATAAATTCTATTTGGCAAAATTCATATATCTTTAAAATAAACGAATCTCACCTCTGGAATCTCCCGCTGGAGCTAGCCAACCTTAGGGTTTTTATTAACTTTTTTCGACTTTTAGTCAAAACTACAAAATTAGTTCCTAAATTTTATTTAACCCGTAACATTCTGATCACTGGCTAGATATTGGAAATGTGCAATTATTCTGAAACAATCTTCCGGCCGAAATGTCGAAGTATATTCGGATACATACTTTTATTTTAACACTGTAACATAATTAGTTTATATCAGTTATTCCCAACAACGGCTATAGTGCCCAGTGTACGTCAATATATATCTCTGGCACCGTACTCCTTTGTGTTCGCCTTAATTGGTAATTAGCTTCTCCCCAGATACCATTAACTAACCCACGCACAAATAACATCGTAGCTCACCTAATGCCTTGCCGACGTTCTCGTGAATCGCTTCCTTTATAGCTCCATTCGCTAATGCATCGAAACAGGCACTCAATGCACATGCACATGCACTGGTGCCTATGAGGTATTCCAGGATCATGTTCCATCCGATGATGAAAGCTATGAATTCACCGACGGTTACATAAGAATACATGTATGCTGAGCCTGTCGTGTGGGGCACTCGTACACCAAATTCCGCGTAGCATGCCCCTGTAAAAAAGCAGAAAATGTCAATAAAGCGATTAAATACTAGTATTAGTATAAATATACAGGGCGTCTCACCGGGAACTGAATCGATCGATATAGAGAAAAGTACACATCAGAAAATTTTGAAAATTTAGATAATTACTAATGTCGGTGTGGCCAATCCAACTAAAATAATTACAAGCAGCTGGCACTTCCGCTTATACCGGAAGTCGATACCAACTTGCTTATTTCAAATGGAATACCCTATGTATTTTAGGGTTTTCGAAAAGAGCATAAAAGTCGAGTCGAAAATATGCAACATATCTTATACCTAAACCTAGCCGTTTCAGAGATATTTGACATTTTATAGAAAATTTGACAGGTGCAACGGTTTGCAAGAACCGTTATAACTTTTATCGTGTAAAAGATCCTCATTTGCTTCTTGTCACATAAAAAGAACAGAAGGAGAACTACGTTCGACAACTAAAATAAATTCAATAATATCATACCAAGAATTTCGTTTTTCGCGTTACATTTTGTCAACTTCAAACCGCGAAAACTTGTTTAGGTCAAATGGAACACCTTGTATTTTTACGTCAAATTGTGTAAAATTGAATTCCGTTTTTTATGGTATTAGGATTGTGGGGGTTAAAGCTACAACTTTTTGAAATATTTGCGATTTTATTAGAAATTCATGAATTGTTGTAATCATTTCATCAAAATAGCCATGATTAGAAACAATAAGTCATTATCTTATGTCAAAAAATGCCAGCACGTTTAAATTATACCAACGAAAACTTTTTAAATTTGTTTATTATTTATGGAAAATGTGATAAAGTAATATCAAGAACTTGCAGCACATTTGCTACTCGATATCCATAAAAACGCAAAATAACACTAACACTGTAACATGCGTATTAATCGAACTGAAGATATGGCATGAACTAAAATAGCAGAGATAAGATCAATTTGAAATATGATTTCATTTTAATTTAACAATTGCTCAAAATTCCGCCCTCGAACCTCGACACATTTTTCGCACCTTTGGATTAGTTTCTCATGGGTAGCTCTTCTAATTGAATCCTGTGATATGTTTTGAAATGCATTTCTTACTTTTTGCATAAAATCTTCAATGGTTGTTAATGGGCTTTCATAAACTTTATTTTTAATAGTTCCCCAAATGAAATAATCCAGCGAGGAGGCCATAAGAAAGGTCCATTATTGGCAATCCTTTGATCATAGAAAGTTTCTTGTAAATAATTATTAATTAAATATGCGTTATGTGGGGGAGCCCCGTCGTGCTGATAAAACATGTTTCTATGTTCAGCGAGAGGTAAATTTTCTAAATAGTTATTATTCAAATTTTGTAAGATATTCAGATATCTTTCACCTAAAAAAAAAAAAAACAAAAATTTACCTATACATATTAGGAGGAGAAAATTTAATTTACCGTTTAAATTTTCCTGATAAAATTGTAATGCCACCACTCTATCGTTTCTTATGGCACAGTAAACATTGAACTGCCAACTTTCCTGAAAGTTTCGCTCTCTAACATATGAGGATTTGAGTCTCTCCAATAATGCGAATTGTAAAGTCCATTTTTAGTAAATTTGGCTTCATCTGTCCATATAATATTTCCCAAATAAGAATCGTGACCCTCAGACCTTATTAGAATAAACTTACAAAAATTCTGTCTTCTTAGGAAATCTGTTTCTTTTAATCCTTGAACCATATGGAATGAAAACGGGTGAAACTTATGTTTTAATAAAATTCTGTGAATTGAATCCTTGCATAGTCCCGATTCTAGAGCAGCTTGTCTTAATGACATCCTTGGAAATGCATGAAAATATCCCAGAATGACTATTTCAATGTTTTCGTCATCAACAATAGGCTTTCTTCTTTGCATTGTTGCCTTGACAGAGCCATAATTTTTAAAATTTTCCAGTATGCGTTTTACAGTGTTTGGTGACGGTTTGCTTTTTGCTGGATATCGAGTAGCAAATGTGCTGCAAGTTCTTGATATTACTTTATCACATTCTCCATAAATTTAAAAAGTCTTCGTGGGTGAAATTTAAACGTGCTGGCATTTTTTGACATAAGATAATGTCTGATTGTTTCTAATTATGGCAATTTTGATGAAATGATTACAATTCATGAATTTCTAATAAAATCGCAAATATTTCAAAAAGTTGTAACTTTAACCCCCACAATGCTAATATCAGAAAAAAGGGAATTCAATTTTACACAACTTGACGTAAAAAAATACAGGGTGTTCCGTTTGACCTAAACAAGTTTTCGCTGTTTCACTTGGTATGATATTATTGAATTTATTTTAGTTGTCAAACGTAGTTCTCCTTGTGTTCTTTTTATTTGCAAATGAGGATCTTTTACACGAAGAAAGTTATAACGGTTCTTGCAAACCGTTGCACCTGTCAAATTTTCTATAAAATGTCAAATATCTCTGAAACGGCTAGGTTTAGGTACATATTTTCGACTCAGAATTTTATGCTCTTTTCGAAAACCCTAAAATATATAGGGTGTTCCATTTGAAATAAGCAAGTTTGTATCGACTTCCGATATAAGCGGAAGTGTCAGCTGCTTGTAATTATTTTAATTGGATTGGCCACACCGACATTAGTAATTACCTAAATTTTCAAAATTTTCTGATACGTACTTTTCTCTATATCGAACGATTCAGTTCCCGGCGAGACACCCTGTATATTGACAAAGAATTATGCTTTTTAATGTTTCAGAAAGTTCTATTAAAACTTGACACCTGTTTCGTCGTCTTTAGGCCCTTTTCGAGTTTGGAATTTCTGTTACTGATTTATATAATACTTATAATTTATGCAAAATATATTGTTACATGATTAATCTAAACAGTTTCAACCGTACTTGAGAGATTATTAAATGATAATATAAAATTCCTAATGTACCATAAACTATATGTTAATACAGGGTGTTTTTTTTTAGTTGGTATAGCACCTTTTCCTCGCTTATTATTAAAGATAGAGTTTTGAAAGGGCCCCGTAAACTTATTCGAGGTACCTTTAAAAGTACTCGACCGTGCAACCTCCACGAGGTATACGTTGGGTCATGCTGATGCCGGGGGCACATTGCTCATAAAAAGTATTAAATAGTGTCCAAAGTTTAAGGCGAAGTATTACAGAAGTATAGGTTTACATACTTATTGTAAAAGTACAGAGTACTTTTAAAAGTACCTCGAAGATTTTTGTATGACGTTCCGCGGTAAAACTGATAAAAGTACTGTTAAAATGAAATTGCCAAACTACCGCTAAAAGTCTTACCAAAAATCTCACAAAAAGTACTCTTATACGTATTACCATGAGTACCGTTAAGAATACTGTTAGTTAAACCACTGGAAAACACACTAAAGTATTATTAGAAAAGGTTACCTCGCTGTTTTTACTTAGTTCTGTTTGGGACTTTTGATCTGGATGATGTATAGAATATCAAAAAAAATGAGCAAAATTAACGGGAGTTGGATTTCCATAAGAAGTTTGCGGGGTCTTTTTGCAGGTATACTTAGAGACTTTTTTACATCTAGTGCACTTTGTTTTTATTTTTCTGCTGTTTTCCGTGACGGAAGTGACGTCATCTTTCGATTTTCAAATCAAACACTATAGTTTTTCTTTTGGACTTCAAAACTAGATTTTTTCTGAGTTAGAATGTGTAAAAAAAGTACTAGGTTAGAGTGGAAAATTCTTGAGAAATTTCAGGTTTCAGGCGCTGAGGTGAGATATACGAGGCACTAAAAAGCGAGTTACCCAAGGAATGGTTTTTTGGCAGATTAAAAATGCGGTCAAGATGCGTAGTAGAGGCATGTCAAGTCAATACAAGTTTGCGTTGTCGTTTTAGCATTTAAAAGTTTTCTGACATCAATGCACAAAAAATTGGTGAGGAAAATGGGAAAAAAACAATAAATATTTTTATTTCAAACAGTGAAAAAAATTTAAACATGAAGCTGCAATAACAATAAAATTATCACAAATAATTTTCAAATAAGCCACCATTTTGCTCTAAAAAGTTGATGTCATCTGCGAATGGTTAAAATTGCCAGCTACAGATGCAAATCTCGTTGGCGAGAGGCGCGTCAAATGTGGCGTAATTTAATATTTGTGATAACTATATCATTATTAATGTCACAATAAAAAATCCAATTCCTCTGCAGAATTATAGTAATGCGCCACAACTGGATAAACAGTTAAAATGGATTTAGAGAGGATAACAGCTTATAATAATATATCTTAGCTTCTAGATTTTCCTATAAACATTTAGGAAAATAATTCATAGCCTGCTATGTTGATCTTACCGAAATTGTTACAACGATAATTAAGTCATAACCTGCGGCGTATTTACATTTTCTACCCCTTCAAAAGACGAACTGAAAGCTTTGAGAACTTTCAAGGTAGCAACTTTTCTAGCGGCATGCATAAATCGACGATATTATTCTAGTGGTGCGACTTTCTTACATGTCTGGCGAACTGTCCCAGAAACCGTAATCAGGTGAATGTGAGACGATTTATTCCGAGGACTTACCAAAGTAATTTTTCTGGAAGCATTCTTAATTTGAAACGTTTGGAGACAGTTTGTATTAACTTTTAGTTAAATTATATGGCCCGCTCTTTTTATCACTTACAATTGAGATGTGGGCTACCGACATATTGGTTTTAATTTAAATTAATAACTTCACTTAAATTGGGACTATTATATATCAAATGCGTGATAACGGCGTGGTCACAATAAGACTTCCAACCTAATGTATTTTAGCCAATATTCTTCGTCCTTGTGCAAAAAGTGATACCAAGAGGAATGCAAAAATTATGGAGACAGCACTCCCTTTCCGTATTTTACGTTGAAATTTAATGCACGATTATCTCAGGCTCTATACCAGCTAATCCCAGTTTTGAGCTAGGTAGTGGTTTTACACTAACTTTGTTCTTAATAAATTATTATCGAAGTGTGAATCACCAAAATTTCCGTGCAAGACATATAATTGAGTCACTAGGTACTTTTTTAGTGCAAAAGATTCAGGAGTTGGCAGGATTGTAGACTTGTTGATCCTAAGTGTGATAGTAAGTTTGCGTCCTGGAGAGACCGCTGTGCGCGCCGCCGTTTTGAAACAAATGGTGCTCTATTCTTATGCAGTTCATGCAAATTGTTTCGTACCATGGCCTGCACACAACAATTTAATTTTGGAAGAAATTTATAACGGGCAAAACAATATACAGATTGTTGGTACCACAAATACGTATACGGTCACATCTCTATATAATAGTTATATGTTGGATGAAGCTACTTTAGGTAAGCTAATTCATCATAGAGATCTTTAAAGCTGTGTCGTCAGAGCTCATAGCCTACCTCAAAAAACTGTTTGACGTCGTGTGGGAAAGTGGTCAAGCTCCGCAAGAGTTTCGTGATACACTTTTAATCAACCTCTTCAAAAACAAAGGGAGCGCTGCGGACTGTGGAAATTACAGGGGTATAGCTCTCCTGGCTGTTGGAGAGAAGATACTCACTAAAGCGATGGCAAATAGGCTAACACCTGTTATGGAAAAGTTACTTCCTGAAACACAGAGTGGCTTTAGACCAAACCGAGGCACATCGGATTTAATCTTCACACTTAAACAGCTCCAAGAAAAAGCACTCGAACATCAAGGAGAAATTCACATGGCCTTCATTGATTTAACCAAGGCGTTTGACTCAGTGGACAGGGAAGTGCTCTGGAAAATTATGTTCCGCTTAGGTATCCCTAGAAAATTTGTGGAAGTATGTCGCAGTCTACATACAAACAACAACGCCCAGGTTATGTATAATAATGAGGCAACCGAACCTTTCCAAACCCTCACTGGAGTTAGGCAGGGATGTGTCCTGGCACCCCTACTCTTTAATTTGTTTACCACTGCTCTAACAATTATTGTTGACAACAAACTGACAGTCAGAGGAATAGGTCTCAGATACCGTTTTGATGGCGGTCTCTTTAACATAGGGCGCTTTAGAGCTTTCACGAAGACACGCACACGATTCATTTGTGATCTCCAGTATGCGGATGACTGTGCACTTTTAGCCTCTACGCCTGAAGAGCTTCAAGAACTTTTAGATGTGTATGCCCAGAGCTATGATTCCTTGGGACTTAAAATCAACATTGGAAAGACTAAGATTATGTCAACTCCTCATCAAGTGAACCAAATAGACATTACACTTAACGGAAATTCTCTTGAAGTGGTGGATCAGTTCAATTACTTAGGCAACGTTGTTAATGACAAAGCAAACATGGACAGCGAGATTCGCAATAGAATTAACGCTGCATCTAGAGCACTCTGGGGACTTAGAGAGAGAGTATTTGACAACCACGACCTTGCTTTGTCAACGAAAATGGCTGTCTACAGAGCAGTTGTCATTCCAACACTGCTATATGGATGTGAAAGCTGGGTCACTTACCGTCGTCATGTGAAAGAATTAGAACGTTTTCAGCAAAGACACCTCAGAAGTATGATGAAAATCCATTGGTTCCATCACATATCAAACGTGGAAGTACTCAGGAGAGCAAACAGCCTTCCAATTGAGGTGCTTATTTCAAGAGCACGCCTAAGATGGGCAGGTCACGTTCATCGTATGCATGATAACCGCCTTCCTAAATGTACACTTTATGGTGAATTGCTAAGCGGTAGAAGAAGGCGTGGCGGTCAACGAAAGAGGTTCAAAGACGTTCTCCATGAAAATCTAAAATCCTGCGGTATTCCAGACGAGCAATGGGAACAACTTGCAGCGGACAGAACCGAATGGCGAGGGGTTGTGGCCAGCTATCAAGGAAATGTTGCTGCAAGAAGGCCGAATCCAAGACCTAACCAGGTCTATGTTTGTCCTGACTGCGGTCGACATGTGCTCTCCCGAATTGGCCTCTATAGCCATAGTCGTGTGCACCGTAGATGAATGGGAATTACAATAGACTACACCTTTTACTTGTTTTTTATTGTACACAATCTATCGACTGTAACATTTTTATACTCGGACTCGAGTAACGGCTAATAAAATAAATAAATAAAGGTAAGCTAATTGGCTGATAATTGGTAAGTTTATACTCCTATCAAGTTTCAAAACTCAATCTTAATATAGCAGAGGTACAAAGCGAGGAATGTGGTATTGTCGGTTTTGACTACTTTACCAGCAAAATTTTTAGTGATCTGTCTTATAGCAAAGCTAACTATATAATAAAACTCATGCTTTACATACTCATTTTGATTTAGTGCATATTACGTAACAATACTAATACTTATATTCAGCAGTGCCAACTTTTAAAGCAGTTTGCCTCACACAATGCAAGCTTTCCCGACATGGATGGCAGTAGTAACGGATTTCCTGTCGTTTATTATCCTTAACGCAAACACGTCAAGATTTCGTTGGTATTTGATTCTTTTTCGTAGGTGGCATTGTCTCCAGAAACTGAGACCGATTTCGGTGTAACCTTTCTCGGCATTTTCTCCCCAATCAAGTGAAATATGAATCTCTCCCTAAATAGAGCTGACATAGTTCAAATACGTGTTTATAGCACAGTAAGACTTGTTACGTATATTTATTACCATAATAATAATATTTATTTACCAAGATGAAAATGTATCTAGTACAGTACATCAAATTTGATAATATACCGGTTCTAAAGGATCATGGCTTTTCTCCTTTAGTTTTGAAGATAATTGATTGAAATATAGGATATACTACATACATAATAAGCAGCACTTGTTGAGATATTTTTTTTCACTTCCGGTTTCGCCGCAAGTGACACTAACTTTCGATTTTTAAATGGATCTATAACCTTTAGTTGTTTTATGTCTTTACCCCTTGTGCCGTACATATCAACGAGTATTGTTTCTGATTATATTTTATGGTGATGAATTAATAAACGTTGATCATATACCTTACGTATATTTAACAATTCTGATTCTTTGTATAATAATTCAGTAGGATAAAAGCTGGGTTTTCCGTATAAATTTTTAAATACATTTATGGGTTGTCATTAAGAGATTGATGTTAGTTTTATTAGTCCCTCACCAGCACCAATAATATATGACTAATTTTCATTGAACATGCTACGACTCTGTGTACAACAAGATTACATACTTTCTGGGGCTTTATACGCCACACTAAAATGGTCCATTACATCAGCAGTTCAGAGATTATTTATAAAACTCTTATTTTGAGCACAACGCTTAACTTGTGAATGTGTTAAATCTCTGGAGAAATGAGCATTGAGGTTTTCCTCATTGTATGATAAATATTTAGCATCAAACATGAAACGCATTGTCTTTCTTCTTTGTATTCGATCAACATTAATTACATACGCACGAAGTTATCTCCATTAAAATCCAACCTTCATATTTCTGCGGTCGACAATTATTATTACATTTGATTAAGTGGTTTGCCATTTTGTTCACGCCCTAAAATATCCTCTTTGAGTCCTTATTCTAATTTCACAGACCAAGGATTTTACACAATAGTCGAGTTAGATCGTAATAAAATTAGGCATATTTATGGTAACGTTAACGAGTCTCTGTTTGAAAATTTTGGTAACATGATGTAAATAACTTCAAATATAGCTTTGATAAAATTTTAGTTGATCATTCGATACATCGTGAACACGAACGTAGCCTCGACTTGGTGAAAATAAAATGAACTGGAGCTTATGAGACTCTTCGAGGCGTCCGTGAGCTTATTCTTGATTAGGAGATCTCACACATTTATTTATTTGGAATTTATTATTAAGATTTTGATTTTTTGCACTAGGGTCAATAGTCACCCTGTATATATATATAGTTGGAGCACTTTGTTTTAGTAAGAGTTCGAAAAAACACTTTTAATTGTCTGTAGCGGGGTATTTTAGTATCACCCTGTACATTGTTACTTGAAATAACACACTTAGTTTTAGAACGAAATTATAATATTTACGGAACAGTGTTCGATGCGATTAAAATTAACGAAAATGTTTATTATTTATCATGGTTGTGAAAAGGTAACTTTCCAACAGCGAAAATTCCGTCTTAGGAATAAAAAATTAACTCGCATTTTAATTAGATTTGAAAATTTGAAAAAATTAACTTTTTAGCGAATGCGCTAAGGCGAATAGAATTGAATTAAAGCTCTTTTTTACTTGGTTTCGGCCAAGGAAGCAGCTGCAGTGGACCGGATTTACGCGCACCGGAACTAACTTGCCTGAGTTTTGCCGCGCTCGGCCTTTTATAAGTGTCGTACTGTTTCGTTTTTCGTGTACCGCGAGTCTCGCACGATCGTTGTGAGCTGGAAATGTCACCATCCATTCCGTGCTGACTCAGTCTGAAGCTGGAAAGGCCCCCACCCATTCAGTGCGGACAAGGATTGCGCAATATAGCATCATAACAGTGAAATTGATTGAATTCAGAATTGAAAGTTATATCATCGTTTAAAATTAAAAATCTTTTGGTATTTGAATGGAGTTCTACTTTTAAAATTATTTACTAAATTTGTCCGAATATGGTTTATTGCTTTTCGACTCGCCCTCATAAAATGTTTCCGCAGGCGTACACTTATCCTCGGCTGCGGTCATATTAAGTGCTGTTTGGTCCGAGATGGACGAATGGAAGTAAGTTTTGATGACATGTTTGAACTATACTGCGGGCTGTACAGTTGATATGAAATGAATTTGTGCATATACGTATATGTTGACGGAACGTACATAAATATTGATATAAATGGGGAAGCTGTGGAATGCTGTGTATATAAAAATAGATAGTACTTTATTATTTAAGATGCGGAATATTTAAATTGAACAAAAAATGTTTTGTGAAAAATTTACTAAAACAAATTCAAATATTATACCGGAGGTGTAAAAAGTGATTTAAGAGTTATTTGATAGTATACGGGGGCTGAAATTTTAATGTTATTATTTCGTAATGTTAAAGCCCGAAAATTGGCATATTGAATGTTACAAAGGGTTTGACACTATTTTGGGTATATTTAAGAATTATCCAAGTGTAGTGAATATTTCCAGAAAACACTTTTGAAAATGCTATTTCAATTGTAAGAATACTTTTTTTTCTATTTTGACATGTTGAGCTGAAACATGAATTTAATTGGCAAATTTTGATAGTTTTTTTTTACTTAATTTTTTAATGATACGTAGTATATACTACAACAATCAACGAAAAGGAATTAATACATTTTCAAGGTCATATTTAACCAATAGGATGCGTAGAACTTCATCATTTGATATATTAAATCTTACCGAATTTGCTGAAAAAAAAACAACATATTGCTGAATTGTTTGTATATTATAATGAACTAATTAATAAAATGAAGAGCGAAATGCATGAAAATGCATGAAAATTCGTTTATCCCCGTTTTAGAGGGTGCTCAACATGATGGTAATATTCATTTCTCCTTCACCCTCCACCAATCACCCCTAAAATCACCCCATTTTCATATTTCTTGATACTGGACATGCGGGGACACGTTGGGTCGTTGTTTTTAAGGGGAATTAAATATATTATATAAAACAAAAACAAAGGGTATGTATGGGTATGTGTATCCAAAACTTATGCCCATAGAATATGCAGAGTTCCATAATAAAATCCGATCCGATAAGTGCTCGCGTGCCTAGTACCTCTAAATATGAAAAGGGGGTGATTTTGGGAATTTGGGGGTTGTTGATGGATGGATAGTGGGGGATGAAATAGTATTGGCATCGTGTTTAGCGCCCTCTAAAACGGGGAGAAAACATTTTCCACTATTTTGTATTTTTCGGTGGATTTCAATGTTAGGGGTGATAATAGTTTTAACCCCGAGGTTTATTTATGGCATACCTCGTCGTCCAACTAATTTTACAATGTCGAAATCCTCTTAAAAACTCCGCATTTTAAAGCTGCTGAGGTAAGCTGGGAGCGACAGAAAGTCACGAATTTTCAACATATTTTACAGAAAAAGTAGAAGTACAGAAGAAGTATTTTTTGTAGAGAAAATATTTCTCTCTCCTTCTTCTAATAGCTCTCAAATTTTGAAGAAAATCGTAAGAAAATTATCATTTTAAATAATAAATAAAACGTAAGTATGTTAAAATGGGAATTTTAAGTGCTAATATTTACAAATTTAGCACCGCAACATCTACTCAAATTTTTCTCACGTATACAGAACATTAATAAAAATATATGTATACATTTTCAAGATAATCGTAACAATTTTTTTTTGTTGGGTACGTCCTTAAAGTTTTTTTTTCTAGGATTTGTATTTTTCAAGTTATCCTGCTGTTCCCGTACATTTATGCCACCCTGTATATTTAGTGAAATATGACTACGTAACAAAAAAAATTACTTTTTAATAAAATAGTTTTAACATTCTGTACCAAGTTTTAACTACAAGATATTTATACAAATGTATTTGGTAACAAGTTTTTCAAATTTTAAAAAAAAGCTCAAACAGCTAATCATTTATCCATGTGAATTCTTCGATTTAGCTCACCAACATAGGGAAGGTATGACGTAATTTGTAGAACTTGTATAGAAACCCTTGAACAACAGGAAACAAGTTTTCTCATCTAAGAATATTATATGGAATTAGTGCCCAAATTTCATGAAAACCACCAGCATCCCACAAGCAAAGGCGGCATCTTGTAGCGTACATGTTACGTAAAACTTTGTGAGGGTTTCTATTTGTCGACGAGTTTACTCGTAGGTTTACTTGTAAATATATTATAACCTACGCAATCCGAACACAGATAGTACATTACATTTGATAACTTAGTTAAACATAGCTGAAATGCGTGACCGTGTTAAATGGAAAACAACATGATAGCTAAAAAACTTGCCAGGCAACTAGTTAATTTTTTAAATCGAGTGAATGTTGCAGACGGACGTTACAGACTTTTTTGAATCATAAACACAGGGTGCATGGCGAGGAGGAAAACAGGAACATTATCCCTATAGATACAGTAATGGTTAAATGCACTTCGTTCTCGAAATGCAGGGTGCTTTATAGTTTCTTAAATTTATCTTCTATGTATCTGTAATGCGTAAACACAATCAAGAAGTGGAATTTGATATTTTACTTACAGTATTCATCATCCAATACCTAAGATATTAATGCAACATCAGGACCGGACCCAGAATAAATATGTGCTTTAATATACCTATAGAAAATAACACACTGTATAGAATTTACCATTTAATTAAATATTTGAATCAAAATTTTAAAGTATAACTAAGAAAATACGAAATTCCATAATTATACTTTATTTTTAAATTTTTATATACACTACCCTACAAGTCAAAGGACTCAATTACTGGATAAGGAGTAAGAGTAGAAGAACATGAGTACAGCTACACTTAAAGGTTAGTCTGCATACACACAGAGAATTTAACAATTAAACTAAACTAAGATATATAATAACTAGGATAATATATAATAACTAAGGTATGATATAATAATTAAGACGATTAATATGGTATAATATAATCTAATACAGGATTTACACAACACATAACAATCATTGAATTAGCAAATAATGATGAATTATTGTTAATGGGTGTCTCAATAAGAGCGCCGGATTTGAATTTGCCGCCATTTGGTTTGTGTGATTAGTTCCGTGTTCATTTGTTAACAGTTCTCATGTACAAACCACGCGATTAGAAGTCATGCAGCACTACTCAAACGAGCAACGTTTAATTATTGTGAAAACTCACTACAAAAGTTGTGAAAGTTTTGCTGAAGCAGTTGGCAGATTACGTGGAATTTTCGGTCGCAAGAATGCACCAAATGAGTTGACAGTTCGCCGTTTAATTAACAAAATTGAGACAAAACTCACGTTGATGGATGAGAAGACCATTGTTCGTCGCCCTCCTTGTCGGTCGCTCGAGAACATAGCCGCAGTGAGAGAAAGTGTGGCCAAGAATCCAGACACTTCCATTCGGCATCGTGGTCAAGAATTGAACATTACCAGACCCACTCTGCAACGAATTTTAACAAAAGATCTTCATTTGCACGCATATAACATTCAATTGACGCAAGAAATCAAGCCAAGGGACCATGCGCAGCGACGTGGATTCGTTGATTGGGTGCTGGAGCAACATGAAATTGATGTGGATTTCTCTAAGAAAATCATTTTCCAAGATGAGGCACATTTTCAACTAAACGGGTATGTAAATGCCAAATTTGGGGTGCTGAAAATCCTCGTGTAATATTAGAGAAACCAATTGTTACATGGCCTATGTCCATTTAACAGTTTTATTTAAAAAACTAGTGTTTTATGGATAGTTAGCACGACCTGTATATTTTTTTGGATTCAGTTTTTGCAGGTGAAACTGTTTTCAACTAACAGAATTTTATATGTATAACTGCTAAACCATGTCACACTGTTTTATGTACTTAATTTTATATCTTAGGAACTTAGTCCTGTTTTTCTACTAACACTATTATGTATGTCATATCCGTTGTAATACAGCATTATTATCCCAGGAAACAATTTGTCTACAAAATTTAGTTACATCAGATATCTATTTTTCAATTTTTATATTTTTGTTTACTATGGAGTACATATGGTTATTTTCCTTACCTTCTCTCATTCTATATATAGTAAATCCTATAACATGTAATATGTTACTGATTTATCAATAATATCAATACGTTTTACTACTTATTTACATCTGTTAATATTTGTTGTTATGTATAAAATAGAAATTGCAAAGGCAAATCAGCTGGCATGGAAAATAAACTATTATTATAGATTCCTTTTATCGATTATATGCCACTACTTTAGTTGAGTATGGGAATCTACAAGGCAAGTTGGTGCGCTTAAATCAACCACTGACAGATGGCCATACTGGTACTATTTTTATATTTTATAGCTTTCAATTTCAATAGGGAATTAGATTTCTCACATTTTTTTGATGGCGTTGTTTTCCAGTAAACAGGACAAAAAAAGTTTAACTTATCAGTAAAACTCACCAGGAAGTCATTTGCTTGCAGCCTTTGTACTGATTCAAACATTATAATTTTTAACTGTGGACTTCAGTAATTGATATTACAATTTTTATATCCCAGTTACAAAGTGTTTAACATACAGGTAATTTCATTATACTTATTTAAAATGTAATTAATCTTCAAATTTTGCCTTTGATATAATTTCAATTATTTTTAAAATAAATTCAAAGTCAATTCTTCTTAATTTAATAAGTAGTTAAAATACTATATGTACCACATGGTTGTAAAAATATTTTTCTCTTTCCTTTTCATTTTTTTGGCAATTTATAGTCTAAGAAATCAGCTTACTCGTGCATAGCTAATAATAACTCGTGCATAGCTAGTAATAACTCGTGCATAGCTAATAATTACTCGTGCATAGCTAATAATAACTCGTGCATAGCTAATAATTACTCGTGCATAGCTAATAATAACTCGTGCATAGCTAATAATTACTATTGCATAGCTAAAACTTACTTTTGTACTGCTAATCAGCTTACTTTTGTATAGCTTAAATTAATTTCCTGCAGTTTTGTATAGCTAGCTTAATATTTCGTGCAGCTAATTTAAATATATTTTGTACAGCTAACTAGCTCATATTTGCATAGCTAACATTGCTTAAATTCTGCATAAATAACTTGCATAAATTTTGTATGTGCTTATATTTGGTTAAATTTCCTACAATTTTCACCCCATTCATTGAGAGACGTAAATTGCCAAGAAAAATTTAGAATTCTTGCAATAAGAGACAATTGTGGGCCTGGATTGCTGTCCCAGAACCAGCCACCTGACCCATAAACCACCTAGGATACTGGTATCAATTTGTTTTTTTATATATATATATTTTTTTCACATTTCAATTTGTCTCAAACCGATTTGTCTAATTTTTTTATGTAATATATTTTGTCATTCATTTTAAACTATCTTTTTATTTCTCTTACCAACAATTTCAGTCTGATCTATAGCAGACTGGTTATTCGAGAAAAAGAGACTATTTTGCTTATTTTACTATAGATGGTGCCCAATTTAATATCAATTTTTCTTTGTCTCCTTTTCTCGAAATAAACAGAAATCTGTCGCTTATGCTGTACATGTCAGAAAGGGTAAGTTTCTCCACTCTTACGAATGCTCTGGACCCACGGCTCTCTGCTCCGGCTTAAACCAGCTAGTCGTCCGCACATGTTGCCTCAATTCTTTCTCAAAAATAAATAATAAGAGAAAGGAGGTAACACAATGCATCCACCGCGAGTAGCTGTTTGGTGCGCATTTAGGGCTGACGGAGTGATTAGACCGTATTTCTTCCAAAATGCGGCTGGAAATGCGCTAACTGTTAATGGTGTGCGGTATCGCGAAATGTTAACCGAGTTTTTGTGGCCCGAATTGGATCGAATTGATGCTGATGATATGTTTTTCCAACAAGACGGTGCGACCTGCTCTCGAAACAATGGCGTTACTGCGGACCAGGTTTCCACGCCGTGTCATTTCTCGGTTTGGCGATCAACATTGGCCACCAAGGTCGTGCGATTTAACGCCGATGGACTACTTCATTATTTTTTATCTGAAAGACATGGTGTATGAGAATAAGCCACAAACAACTGAATGCCTTAAAGAAGAGATACAGAGCGTTATTGCGGAAATAACGCCAGAGGTATGCGAAAAAGTTATCCAGAATTTTATGAAAAGAATGACCGTGTGCCAGGAGTCTCGTGGCGGCCATTTGCCGGATGTCGTGTTTCAAGTTTAATCGCAACTATTCCCCTGATGATATACTTGATACATTTGAAAGGAAACATCAGATTTATTCAATATATAGTGACTTCTCAAAGGCATTTGATACCGTTAATCATAAACGACTGATATCAAAATTAGGTTCTTTGGGAATAGTGGCTCACTACTTGCATGGATTGAAAGCTTTTTAACAGTACGGAACCAATGGGTAAAAATCAATAATTCCCTATCTAATACCATTGAGGTTCACTCTGGTGTTCCTCAAGGTAGCCATTGTGGCCCCTTACTTTTCAATTTATTTATTAATGATATAGCTGGTTATATAACACATTCCAAGTTTCTGCTTTTTGCGGATGATTTAAAAATTTATTTAGAAATAAACAATCAGTCTGACTGTTTGCTACTTCAGGAAGACTTGAATAGCTTTGTTATTTGGTGTGATCTAAACTATATGAAATTGAATACTGACAAATGCTATTGTGTGGACTTTAATCGGTTATGCTTCTCGGTAGATTTCGATCATACTTTAAATAACATTTCTCTAAAACTGGTTACTGAAATAAAAGATCTAGGCATTTTGTTTGATACAAAGCTATGTTTCATTAACCATATATCTACCATTACTAATAAGGGTAGCAAATGCTTGGATTTATTTTTAGAATTGGGAAACAATTATCAGCTCAAACTTTAAAAATTTTATACTGTGCATATGTTCTTTCACATTTAGAGTATGCCGCTGTGTTGTGGAGTCCATTTTATAACAATCATATTCCATCAATCGAATGAGTTCAGAATAGATTTGTGAGATGTATATCACATAAATTTTACTCAAATAGTAATAATCCATTCCTGTTGGATAATAGAACAGAATAGAATAGAATAGGATAGGATAGATTAGGATAGAATAGGATAGAATAGGATAGAATAGGATAGAATAGGCTAGAATAGGATAGAATAGAATAGAATAGAATAATTTATTAATAGGATGGAATAGGATGGAATAGGATGGAATAGGATGGAATAGGATGGAATAGGATGGAATAGGATAGAATAGAATAGAATGGAATTGGAATACAATAGAATATAATACAATACAATACAATAGAATAGAATAGAATAATTTATTAATGTCAGGTACACAGTGTTTACACAAGTCATAATAGTAAAGTACAAAACACATACAAAACATGAAACATATAAGTCACTGTTTAAATACATACATAGAATGCTTAAAATGACAACTAAAATATAGGGGAAATTATATAAAAAACAAAATGTGAACAAACAATATATCTAATTTCAAAAATATAAAATACATTACAGTACTAATTAACAACTACACAATGAATTAAAGATATGAACTAGAGACAATTAAAAAAAACCACTTAATAACATCTTGTATTGTTGCTCTTAAATTTGAGATAAGTCACTCCATAAAAATTCCTCAAGACTATAAAAGACATTTGTACTAAGATACATTTTTAATCTGTATTTAAACTTTGTTTCATTTAAAAGTTTTACCGCCGGAGGCAGTGCATTATATAGTCGGATCCGATGATATTCAGTGCCATCCCTAGTTTTTTTAGGCGATACCGAGTTATGTAACATTTCGAATATCAAATCTTTGAGTGGCAGGATGACCCGAGATGATTTGTTGTTTGTATTTAAATTACTAAATGGCATTATCATCTGTCCTGAACTTATTCAAAATATTAACTTCGCTGTTAAATCAACTAACACCAGAGAAAAGTCTCTTTTTCATATTAAATACGACTCTTCTAATTACGGATTCATCGGCCTATGACCAGAATGTTGCGGTCTGCTAATAGTGCCAATACTAAGCTAGATTTTTTAAATCACTTTGCAAAGTTTTAAATGTACTGTAAATGAGTTATAGTATTACACTTCTTGTTAGTTCTACTTTTAGTTTTAAGTCTTTTTATTCTTTTTTCATTATTCTTGTATTTTAAAAGGGTTATCCCGTTAATGAATAAATAAATATATAAGACAGTTTAGTGTAATGTCAGTGACAACGTCTTTGATATGCATAATGAACAGAAGTGGGCCCAAATTAGACCCCTGTGGGACACCTGGGGTTGATAAAACTTCGACCCACTTATGGCCACAGTTTAAAACATATTGGGTTCTGTTGTTAAGGTAGGATGAAAACTAATTAACAAAGTCAGCTGAAAATCCAAAAATGTGTAATGTTTGCAATAAGATACTATGGTTCTGGTTGTCGAAGGCCTTCGAGAAGTCTGTATAGATTATGTCAACTTGACTACCATCATTAGACAAATATTCTGTTAAGCAAAACAAGTTGGTAACTGTAGATCGACCCTTTTTGAAATAATTGCAGTATTTAAAAAAGCTGAACAGACAGAAATTCGATATTCTCTTTCTTAAATGAAAAACTGAGAGAAAAAATCACTCCAGGGATTAACAACATATTACGATAATTTAATAAAGCGTTTTTTCAATTTTTTTAGGATCACTTTAATAATGTCGTATCTTGAAAGATCTTGAAAGGAGTCAGAATTTTCTCTTAAGTTTAGACGCTGAAGAGGGTTCCTCTGGCCTTAATAATCGTTTCAGATGTATTTTTTTCCGTAGAATCGATTGAGATAGGCCTCAAATTCCAAAAGTGATCCAATTTAGCTATTTACGATAAAATCTCAAAAATGATACCAGTCAGTTGGGGCTTGACCTTACTTTTAAATTCGTTTTCACTAAGCGCTCAGTATGAGTTTGGCAATTTACTAAACAATAGCATTTAAGTAAATTGTTATGATGGTGGTCCACTAAATTATGATGATAAAACCGAAGCTGGATTAGATGTAAATGTCAGGTTTATCCTTAGAACTTACACATGATGCCATGCTAGAAGTCTACTTACTTGAAAGGATTCTCGGTTAAGGATAAAAGTTTCTATTTTCATTTTAAAACGAGATTAAAAAAGCATTGTCAAATGGCAATCTTCCATGCTCCAATTAATTAACTTGGTTTCCTGCATCAGCAAATGCATCTTAAAGGGTACTTCCGTCTCGTTTCCACGGCAACGCCCTAAATATACTAAACAAATGACCAAGAAACGTGTCGTTTTGAAGCGACGATAGATTTGAAATAGCACATGTCTAGTTGGATATTCCATTGTACTTTAAATATGTATGAATGGCTAATTGCCTCTCAGTTATGGTGAAGTCGCCAGGTATACAAATAACCTATTTACCATTTATTCAGGCAAGGACCTAAACAATTTTTAACTTGAGTGTGCTTATACATCTTAAATTACATTTCAAATGCCGTACAGGATTTCCCTAAAAATATAATATCCAATTTACATTTAGACAAGCTATAAACTACGTTCCGAGGAGATTTAAGTATCTGTCTTCAATAAAGTGGGGTAATTGAATATTCATGTTGGAAAACTTGAATTAGAGTTGTATTTCGGGACTGTTTTCATCTAATTTAATATAGAATATAAAATGTAAAACGTTTAATCATGTACCAGAATTTAATAGGGAATCTACCTCGCCATACGAGGCTTTTTGACGGTAGGCAAATCGATTAAGGTATATACAACAACTAGAAATGATTTACTCCATGGAAAAAGTTTCAAAAAAGGGTTAAAACATAAAAGTTCTGTAAGAGGGATGAAACATGGGCACTCACCCGTTTTCGAGGATGCTCAACACGATGGTGATATTTTAAAGGATACTAACCCTCAGTAACTACCCCTAAACTCGAAAAACTACCCCTATTTCGCGTTTCTTTTCATCGTAGGCATGCGGATCTGTTTTTTGGGTAGGATTCGGGTAGGCCATATGAAATTTAACCATACAACATCTTATCCACCCCCGGGGTTGAAACTAGCCCCTCTCCTAATAATACTAAAATATCCCCAATAAAATCAAAATGCATGAAAATTTGTTAATCTCCGTTTTTGAGGGTGCTCAACACGATGGTAATATTCATTTCACTTTTTAGAAAAAACACATTTTTCGTAACCAAGAGATCAAACGACATATTCTCTTGTCATAGAATACAATACGATATCCTCTGGACGGTTGTTATCAATTACATTAATTTACATTAATTAGTTAATTCTATTGCACTACTGTCATGTATTTCCTTTACATTTTGGTTATATTTTTTTACCATTTCTTATATTAAAAACAAAGTAGATGGTTCAGATATTATTTATAAGTCAAAAGCATATTCAACTTCACTAACTGCCAACCATAACTTTGCTTTGGTATAGTATAAAATCTTACATTACACGTAATAAAAAAATAAGCTGAATTTTGAATCTATTGCGAACGATACGTACCCCTCTTATTCTGTTTTCATCACAATAATACTACTGACGGAATAAAAAGCTCAATTTCGCATAATAATAGTATTTCGTTCGCAGGAAAGTCTTTCCAATTATATCGCTTTTCTTTCGTGGGTGTCGCGAATACGTAAATGTCAAAACAGTTTTAATTTAGGCGCTAAATGCGAGCAACATTTCCCGAAATATAAATTGAATTCACACTTCACTGACGAATTTGAGTGGTTTTGCTCGAGGGTGCAATAAACCCACGCAACACCGCGTATTATTCAAAGATATAGGCAGGACATGAAAAAAATCCAAACCATAAATATAAAGTCACCTATGTTGTGAATTCTTTACGTGTAGACGTTTTATTCATTTATTTTTAAATAGACCGTCAGAAAATTTAAGTGTCCTTGATTGGCATGTTTTATGATATATGGCAAAATTTGGAGCCAATTGTATTTCAAATATTAACAAGGCCACAATCTACACTGTTTGATGCTTTGTTTGTAATACCAAGTTAGTCATCGTTTTTATTACTTTTATATGTTATACCTTTGCAGTTTTTTAGTAGTCCGGCATTAATAAAATAATCCTACGCTTAACCGAATACTATAAAAGAAACTGGATGATCAAAAGCCATTTCAAAGCCATCGCGGTATAACTTGGCGCCCAACGTGGGGCTGAGATGCGGCAGAATTTAGAGACAATTTTTATATTAATTTATAATTTTTTATCTTAACGAGGTAGACATTTATCATTTGTTACCTCTTAGTTATTATTCATAATATATCTCTGCTTCTGCATCTTTTGTGACCCATTTATCCGTGGTTCAGTCTACATGTAACTTTAAGTCACCCCGACGACTCCCAGTCGTGAAATGTGTGTATCACTCATATCCTATTCTCTCTCTTATTTGTGTAGCTATGTGATGGAATTCATACAAATCAAAAATTAGGAAAGAAAGATTTTGCTAGTTAATAATCATCCTGTTGAAAAGAAAATGATTTGTGATAATGATAAAATAAATTAATTAAACTCTCGCGGAGAAACTGGTAACATATCGAGGCATGTATCCTGAGTACCGTTATTATTAAAGAAATGTGGGCCTATTATTCCTTGGAAACAGCACACCACATGTTCCCAAAATGTCGAATATTATTGATTTTATAAGAGTATTACTATCGCTCCAATATCGAATATGTTGCGAGGAATCCATCCCCGTTGGTAGAAAAGGCTGATTTATCAGAAACATAATATTATGTTAAAAAATTTAAAGTAGTTCTTGGTATAGATCGTTCGATGAACAGAAATCAAATATCTGTATTATTTTTCGAAATAATGGCCTGGGACTTTTTATTGGAATACACTGTATATCATATATTCAAGTGACATCTGACTATTAAAACAAAACACTATATTTTCTCACTTAAGGATACTTATATTTTAGATAAATAGAAATATTATTTACGGTCAACGCAACTAGCTAGTACATAAACTAAGAAACGAAATGCATAAAGGTATGATAATTTTATTTCAGTAGCGCTGACTTATTGTACTAGTACTAAGCTAAGCTAAATTTGATGTATATGACGATGAATTTACCTGGTAAGTATATAATAGTTCGTTTTTAACTTTTAAGCATTTAACGTCAAGGGAAATGCTTTCATGTAGCCGAAACCTGCTACTCTAGTGCAATAGAGCGGCAAAGTAATCATACTCGTGTTTGCACACTAAAGCATCCATTGCGGTGTTTACGGATGTTCGTATGCTCGTGATTGTTTGCGAATACGTACATTTAATTAAAAGATTCGTAATTATACGAATAAAACTACTCCTACGACTGAATGAGAAGCATCCGGTTTTAGACTTCTCTTTACAAATAGCCTGAAAATGATAAATTGAACAGTAAAGTTATTAATGAAATCATAGGTATTATTGATTGTCTTCTAGTGCGTATTTTTATTTTGAAAAAGCGGATCTGATAGAGCGTATAATATTTCCCTGTGGCTATTAAAGTAAGTAAATAATTTTACTTATGTTGAATATACGTGTAATATACGTATGCTATTTACAGAAGTTAACGTAAAAGTAAGATGTAAAATAATCCATACAAAAATGGTCTATGGATAGACAAAACGAGAAAAAACACATAAAATATACATATTAAAATGGATATTGCAGTTTGTACGTTTTTTAATACTGGATCGACATATGGGCAATGGTTCTATAGCTTCTGCTAACAAGTTAAATAAAATGAATCCAAAATAATTATATCTATGGCGACTAGTATTCTTCTTCGCTTGATAGCGCGTAGGCGGTCATGTACTGTAGATGTTACATAATACCTAATGTACCTTCTTCAGCTCTTCTAATAATTGTTGAGACGTCAGGAATGTACACCAATTTCGGATATCTCAGAGTCATGAATGCTGCTTGCAGCTTGGTCCCTTTTTGCCTTCTATTTTTCCCATTAGGATCTCCTTGAGAAGTTTATAGCACTAAGTATTTTTATTTTTTCATTTATTTATTAAACACCACCCTACAGGAACGATGTTTCCAATTACATAGTTGTATGCATATATACATAGACAATTATACAACGACCATTCTCTACGACATTGTGTTACATGGCCTATGTCCATTTAACAGTTTTATTTAAAAACTAGTGTTTTGTGGATATTTAGCACGATCTGTATAACATTTTTTCAATTCAGTTTTTGGAAGTGAAACTGTTTTCAACTAACAGAATTTTATTTGTATAACTGCTAAACCATTTCACACTGTTTTATGTACTTAATTTTATATCTTAGGAACTCGGTCATATTCTACACTATTATGTATCTCATTTCCGTTGTAATACAGCATTATTATCCCTGGAAACAATTGTCTACAGTACCTTTATTTACATCAGATATCTATTTTTCAATTTTTATATTTTTGTTTACTATGGAGTACATATGGTTATTTTCCTTACCTTTTCTCATTCTATATATAATATATCCTAAAAGATGTAATATATTTACTGTATGTATATGTATAAAATAGAAATTACAAACTTGGCAAAGGTATTGGTATGGAACAAAAACTTTTATTATAGATTCCTTTTATCGATCATATGCCACTATTTTAGTTGTGAGTGAAGGAAATTGTAAAGTTGCGACCTGCAAGTTGTTGCGCTTAACTCCTGTACTATTTCTATATTTGTATGGCTTTCAATTTAATTAGGGAATTAAATTTGTCAAGTTAATTTTTTTGGTAGCGTTATTTCCCAGTAAACAGTGTAACCCGACAATTCTGGCTCGCGTCAAGGTCCTGTTGTTATAGGTGGATCGGGGTTTAAGTTACTCACCCCGTACAGTGGTCGATCACAAATATTTATTTATAGTGTGCCTACTCTGGAGCCAGAAGAACTTATAAGAGGAGATAGGCACACTGGCTAGCTGGATTCTTGCGGGGGTCGTGGTTCGCTTTTAAGGGTGAATATGATGAATTGGGTAGTGATGGTGGTTTGCGCAATATAAAAGATGTCGTGATTTTCACCAATTTATTCCAAAAGTTGGTATTTCGGCTACAATATAACATACATATATGTATTGTTTAGTACAGAGATATTTTTGTGCCTTCTGTATAACAAAATGTTAGATTAAAATACAACACAACGAGATACGAATTTTACATTAAATTTGGTGAAAATATGTTCAATAGTCTACTGACCAGAATGATAAGGCAATTAATATTAAATAAACAACGCACTATAAACTAAGCAGTTATAAAAAAAAAAATGTAAAGGGGACAAAATTAGCTATATATACAAAAAAAATACACAAAATTGTACACATATTACATGGCTAAATGACGAACATATTAATGACTAAACTTTGTGTGTCTCTCTGAACATGCAGGTAGGTATATGACATTAATATAGATAAAAAACCAATATAAAGTTATTGCACGAAGGTGTACAAGACGTTCACAAAAACAATACGAAGGGCTAAAATGTCTCACTTAATCCCGTGGAGGTAAGGTTGCTAAATTATTTGGGAATTAATTCCCCTGCCTAAAAAAGGTTAATAACGCATTAAGTCGTACTGCCCACTGAAATGAATAAAAGCGTATGCTTAGCTGTTCTTTGCCTGTCCACGCCGGCCTCGCGGTCTCAGCATCCGCCCTGGCCTGGAACGACTTCGCTCAATACCTCGTTATTGCCCCTCGTATATACACCGCTCAACGCTGGCAACTTCGGGGGTGTCAAAAAAAACCCTGCAAGCAGGTGTGATATCAGATAACTCTCATAAGAACATAAGGAAGATTATCGAAGTAATCAGAATGGTAGAAAGATTATTGGACTTACTTGAAGTTATTAAACGGTTTTTCAGTGGTCTCACTCTCAGAAAGGACAAGAAGAGATTCCCAGATCTAGCCAACTGCTTTCGGAACAGAATAATACATCAACCACTAATTATTCCTGCTCTCCCCTGGATCACGCCAAAAGTCCCCAAAATTGGGCCACAATATATATAAAACTATACAAAAGGCGTAACATCCAACTCTCTCTTCCTCGAGCTCGCCAACCTCGTTCCTGAATTTCTTTCTTTTTCTCTTATCTTCTTTTCTTTGCGGCCTCCTCAGAAAAACTTATCACTGCGTTCCAGCACAATCGTCGGGTAGAATTTTATTTTAATTTTACTCGTTTTCGTATCGAATGCTGGGCAACCAACAATACACCCATCGCGGATCTTAATTTGGCGCTGCCATACACAGAGTGAGTACGAGATAGCGTACTGAATTGATATGTTATATAAATCGTTACGTGTTCAGAAACTGAACCGTAACAACAGGACAAAAAGTTTACCTTATCAGTAAAACTCACCAGGAAGTCATTTGCTTGCAGCCTTTGTACTGATTCAAACGTATATAATTTTTAACTGTGGACTTCAGTAATTGATATTACAATTTTTATATCCCAGTTAAAAAGTGTTTAATATACAGGTAATTTCATTATTCATTTAAAAATTTAATTAATCTTCAAATTTTGCCTTTGATATAATTTCAATTATTTTTAAAATAAATTTGAATTCAGTCAATTCTTTTTAATTTAATAAGTAGTTAAAATACTATATGTACCACATGGTTTTAAAAATATTTTTCTCTTTCCTTTTCATTTTTTTGGCAATTTATAGTTTTTATGAAATCAGCTTTCGTGCAGCTAACTTAAATTTATTTCTGTACAGCTAACTTGCTTATATATGTACTTTTAACTTGCTTAAATTTTGTACATGCATTCATGCTTAGATATTTACATGCTTACATGCTTCGATGCTTATATTCTTTGATACTTAAATTCTGAGATACTTCTTCTACATTCCTGCATAGTTTTTGCACAGTTTATCTTTCATAGATAAAATTTCGTTATCTTTACATTAAACCACATAGTTGGTTAATTTCCTACAACTTTCACCCCATTTCATTGAGAGACGTAAATTGCCAAGGAAACTTTAGGATTCATTCTTGCAACAAGAGACAATTATGGGCCTGGATTGCTGTCCCAGAACCAGTCACCTCAACCATAATCCATCTAAGATACTGGTATAAATGTGTTTTATATATATATATATATATATATATATATATATATTTTTCTTAAATTTCAATTTATCTTTCAAACCGATTTGTCTATTTTTCATGTAATATATTTTAACATTCATTTTAAAATATCTTTTTATTTCTCTTACCAACAGTTTCAGTCTGATCTATAGTAGACTGGTTATTCGAGAAAAAGAGACAATTTTGCTTATTTTACTATAGATGGTGCCCAATTTAACATCAATTTTTTTCTTTGTGTCCTTTTTTCGAAATAAACAGAAATCTGTCGCTTATGCTGTACATGTCAGAAAGGGTAAGTTTCTCCACTCTTACGAATGCTCTGGACCCACGGCTCTCTGCTCCGACTTAAACCAGCTAGTCGTCCGCATATGTTTCCTCAATTCTTTCTCAAAAATAAATAATAAGAGAAAGTAGGTAACAATTGCCATTTATCATAGCTGAGACTCGAACTCAGGAGGGTACTAAACGTGTTGTCTCTCACATAATCTCAACTAGTCCACTGCTGCGAACACGGTAACACACGAGAAACGCTACTAAACATCCGTACCCTAGCCAGGATTGGAACCCAGGACTCCGTGGTTGCAAGTCTAACATGTAAGCATTGAGCCACTGAGCCGATATTAACCAGACAGTCCTGATATATTGATTATGTGTTCTGCTATAAGAATGAATTCACCTCAGTTCGTGCTACGAAAGTAGCACTAAGTAGCTGCTAACAAGAACCTGAATATGATAGATGTGATATTTTCGAAACGTCATCTAGAGTGTAGCTGAAGTTTCGTTTAACATAGGGAGAGTGATCAAAACAATTAATATGTTCGACACATTTGGCATAAGTGAATGACAGGCTAACAATAAGACTGCACCAGAACTTGACGAGGTTACGTAATGCATAACAGTTTATGGAAATTTTATTTGAGACATTATCTACATGCGATGGCCAATTAAGTTTAGGATCCAGGTATTCCCCTTTTCAAAGTACTTTAATAAAAAATTGCCCATAAATAACATTCGCATGTTGACGAAGGTACATAAAAAGAGCCACGTAATGTGAAATATGTTTTTGAAACACGAAGTTGACGAAATTTTAATCTACATGAGAACGAATAACATTTTATATATATTATATTGCTTGCTGAGTGTTGTGATTTTATCAAAGGCAATGAAAAATATTTCAGAGTAAATCGTGAATTAGAAGCTTATAGGCTAGGCGCCAGGGCAAAAAGGCCCAATACGGAAATACTTTCCAGAAAGCTGGAAATTGTTTTAATAGCTTTATTTTTAGTTCGTTTTTAACATTCCCTCTCGTGTGAAGTCTGCGTTTATCACTATGTTGCCAAAATACCGGCAAAATAAATTTTGCTTATTACTTCTTACCTACAATTAACTATTTCGGAACCGGGGAGACAAGTTCGGCGTAATTGCGAAGAAAAAAGGATTTCCACCTCTGATATTCTGTGTTTGAGGTAATATTATGCATAATTCTTTTCTTTAATAGGTAATCAGGTTTAATATATCATTAAATATTAATGTCTTTCTGCATTAAATATTTGATGTTTAATACTCGTTTCCACACCACCATGCGGTAGAGTAAATGGCGTTTTTTCTAAGTGGTGTCCCCTGGAGGCCCGGTCCAATAAACCTCTTTCAATGATTATTTCTTCGTTTTGGTGTTGGAGATTGCTCACTTGTTCTTCAACTTCCACCTCTTAAAACTTGTTCTTCTTGAGTTTCTCCATGCATTACATGTCCCATCCGATTTCGTCATCATAATATTCTGTTTCATCTATGTCCTTGGTGTTCGTGCAGGATTGTCTCACCAGTTAACGCTGATGATAGAACATTGGAGACCAAGTTCTTTACAACCACAAGCTGCCTTAAGCCTTTCGAACAGTTGCAAGATATAATTTTCAGGAGCGCTTGGGGATCCGAATCCTTGGTGGTTGTGATGGGAAGCAAATCATATTTTGAATTTTTCCAGCCCCAGTCTTGCGCACCTTTATTCTTTCGATGCCATTTCTTAACTTGGTGATAAATTCGGTGAGAATGTTAAAGAACACGCCAAAACCCTCGATATATTTTTCGAAACTATAACAAAATCCGACTATTTCGCATGAAAGCGTGCTCCACGTAAAAACACCATTGGAAGAGGTTTTTATAAATAAAGTAACATTTTCGCTCTACGGAGCGTTTTTTATGCAAAAATATCAAAAACTCATCAAGGAGTGTAATTTTGGAAAGTATACTAAATGTCGCTTCTTCGTCTGTCTGCTTGCCTACCTCTAAATGAAGATTATTGGAACCTTTGATAAGTGCCTGCAAGAACAAGGACCAATAACATTGTGTAGCTTAGTTTCACGAACAAAACTGGCATCATTAGGAGATGAATATAAAAACAAATATAGCGATTTTACTTAAAGGCTTTACTTATTTTCAGAACTGCAAACATATCATACCGACTAAGAAAATTAAGTAAATTGGCGATTAATGTTTGATGTTTCATGCACAAATTACATCTTAAACATTTATAACCTTATCTAATTTTGTTCGGCTCCGTATATGGTGTAAAAATAAACATATCATCCAGCCAGAAATTCAATACGTTTGTCTTCGGAAACCAATATTTACTACATCAGAGGAGTCATTGTCGATGTTTATGTTTGAATTATTCGTCTCATACATCTCACGTCATATGCAGATAAAATAAAATAAAAAATATGTGTAAAATTCATGCGAGAATATTTACTAAAAGTTATATTTGGTATACCTATGTTGATATTATGGTTCAAATAAGTGAGAAATATATAAGCATGAAAATAAAATTGATTTGATAATGAAATGGGAATATATAGCACGCAGATTAAAGTATGCAACAAATTGGCTCTTACGGACACCTAAGCTGATTAAATTTATTGCTCATCTTTTAGCCTTATTCACATCGCCTACATAAATAAACGCCACAGAAATTAGACAACCCCCAATTCAAGAAGCCAGAGGCTAGTGCGGAAGGGGGATACACATTGAAAAAAACGTGGACATACCATGTCGCGTCTTAACTCACGCGGCTATCGACCAGATTATATCATCATATTATACTTTTATATACCTAGAACATATTAACGGTAAGACATGTCTGATAGCATTCGCTTGTTTTTTGGTGACTTCTATCCAATTTTTTTTAATGGCCTTAAGTATATATACTAACAACATGGAGGAGTGCTACCGTCAAAGAAACATATGAGAAACGTCACTCTATACCTCACCAGGATTCGAACCCGGGACCTCTCCGCTAAATGCCTAATGCTTTAGCATTGAGCCACCGTCCGTATCTTTTTGGGACTTCATATAGATCCTCTGAAGTTAACTATTCCTTTATCGTCCATGCAACAATTATTCAGCAAGCTATCAACTGATGCTTTCAAAAAAAGTTAATTATGTTTTAAAAGGTAGACCTTTCGAAAATCTATTATATAATGAGTTTTCTGAACAGCATAAAACTTTATTGTTTGCTTGCCTCTTCAACGTTGTGTTAATTTCTTTTTAATTAATAACAGAGCTATTTAATTTACGTAGAGAACTAATGAAGATAGTTTACACTATATTAAGTAATATTATATAATACTGAACAATAGCGGGACTTTTTATGTGACATGGATAATTTAATTATTTTCATAAATACGTGTGTTCCAAATTAAACAACCCCGATGGCAAGGTCCAGTCGGAAAGGTAGGTTTCGTCCTATATTGTGTATTTGTGCTGCAGAAAAGAGCGTTACGTTCTATGTACGGTTTGCAGTTTCGTGAATCCTGCAAACAAACCTTTATTGCACAAAAGATTTTAACATTGCCCTGTTTATATATACTTGAAATATTAACTTTTGTAAAAAAAAAATCTCAATCTATTCACTTTTCAAAATATCTCTCATGAATACTACACGCGTCACGGAGAAAATTTGCAGCATACATTACACAGGCTAGAACTTTATAAATCCAATCCTTATTATGTCGGTACTGTTCTGTATAATAAACTAGATCTAAGTATTAAAAGCTGCAGTATTAAAAAATTTATATCTACTGTTAAAAATATGTTACTCACCAATGCCTTCTATAGTGTAGATGAATATTTAGCTTTTTAATTTCAATTTCTTTGTTGTTGTTTATACTATTTTTTCTTTCTTTCTTTTGACCTATCCTATATCAATATCTGTTGATCTTTTGGACTAATAAAGGATTATTATTATTATTATTATTATTATTATTATATATTTGATTCTAAATAAAATTTTGAGCATTTTTTTTTGCTTTCGATCGTTGCCATTTTTAAAATTTTTCCTATGCGTTTTAGCAAAAAATGTTTTAGACAAAAGTTGTAGAGCTTAGATGAGCACTATCTAATGATGTATCACATGTACATATTTGATGCGATTTGGTCCATCTTCGAATTTACTCGAGATATAGATGAAAAATATTTGTCTGCTAAATTTCGTCTTGATCCGTTGGGAAATGCGCCCTCTAGAGTGTTAACAAATTTCGTTATATAGTATATATTCAGATGTATAAACATTTGAACGGGGGGCACTTTTGGGGTCTGGGGACCATAATCGAAGAAACTATAGTGAAATTTTCCGCAAGTCGTGACTCTGCAATAGGTATATGAGAAATCTACCTAAATATTATAGTGCTGAATAGGTGTTACATGGCCTATGTCCATTTAACAGTTTTATATAAAAACTAGTGTTTTGGTTATATTTAGCACGATCTGTATAACATTTTTCGATTCAGTTTTTGTAAGTAAAACTATTTTCAATTAACAGAATTTTACTTGTATGTATAACTACTAAACCATTTCACACTGTTTTATGTACATATTTTCATATCTTAGGAACTCAGTCATGTTTTTCTAAACTATTATGTATCTCTGTTCCGTTCTAGACAGCATCCCAGGAAACAATTAATTAAAAATTTGTCTACAAAACATTTATTTACATCAGATATCTATTTTCAATTTTTATATTTTTGTTTACTATGTAAGTACATATGGTTATTTTCCTTACCTTTTCTCGTTACTATATATAGTATATCCTATAAGATGTAATATATTTACTGAGTTATCACAATACGTTTTAATATTTATTTACAGCTGTTTATATTGTTGGTTATGTACAAAATAGAAATTACAAACTGATGCAGCAAATCAGCTGGTATGGAAGTAATAAAAACTTGTATTATAGATTCCCTTTATCGATCATATGCCACTATTTTAGTTGTGAGTAAACGAAATTGTAGAATTGCGACCTGCAAGTTGTTGCGCTTAACTCAACCATTGACAGATGGCCATACTTGTACTATTTTTATATTTTATAGCTTTCAATTTAATTAGGGAATTAAATTTCTCAAGTTTATTTTTTGGTAGCATTATTTCCCAGTAAGTAGGACAAAAAGTTTACCTTATCAGTAAAACTCACCAGGAAATCATTTTGCTTGCAGCCTTTGTACTGATTCGAACGTATATAATTTTTAACTGTGGACTTCTGGAATTGATATTGCATTTTTTAAATCCGCGTTAACAACAACATCCAGATAATTTCATTTATTACTCATTTAAAATTTAATTAATCTTCAATTTTTGTCTTTGATGTAATTTCAATTATTTTTAAAATAAATTTGAATTCAAGGTCAATTCTTTTTAATTTAATAAGTAGTTAAAATACTATATGTACCACATAGTTTTAAAAATAGGTTTTTCTTCTTTTTAATTTTTTTGGCAATTAATAGTTTTTATGAAATCAGTTTACATGCTTACATACTTACATGCTTACATACTTACATGCTTATATACTTACATGCTAACATGCTTAGATGCTTAAATGCTTAAATTCTCAGATATTTAAATTCTGAGATACTTATATACTTAGATATTTAAATTCATAAATATTTATATATATTTATATGTACTTATGTACTTATATGTTTATGCACATATATACTTATACATTTCTGTATACGTTTCTGCATAGCTTCTACATTCCTGCATAGCTTTTGCGCAGCTTATCTTTCATAGATAAAATTTCGTTATCTTTTCATAAACCACATAGTTGGTTAATTTTCCTACAACTTTCACTCCATTTCATTAAGAGACGTCAATTGCCAAGGAAACTTTAGAATCCATTCTCGCAACAAGAGAAGATTTTTTTTAAATTTCAATTAGTCTTTACCAACCGATTCGTTTATTATTCATGTAATATATTTTAACATTCATTTTAAACAATCTTTTTATTTCTCTTACCAACAATTTGAGTCTGATCTATAGTAGACTGGTTATTCGAGAAAAAGAGACAATTCTACTTATTTTCACTATAGATGGTGCCCAATTTAACATCAATTTTTCTTTGTCTCCTTTTCTCGAAATAAACAGAAATCTATCGCTTATGCTGTACATATCAGAAAGGGTAAGTTTTTCCACTCTTACGAATACTCTGGACCCGCGGCTCTCTGCTCCGACTTAAACCAGCTAGTTGTCCGCACATGTTGCCTCAATTCTTTCTTAAAAATAAATAGCAAGGGAAAGGAGGTAACATAGGGAAACAGAATTCCTTGCGAACGCGGTGCCATACGGTCCCCTGCGTAATTTAAAATATTCGTGGGGAGTGGTAATCATATCTCAGAGGGGGTAAACGTGGAGAGTATTATGATAGGAATATTAAATGTCAACCGTCAGATCATACATGTCAGGTTTGTGTCAGATTTAAATAATTGCTCGCGTCATGTAAGGAATACAAGATTGTTTACCAAAAGTAATTTCAACAGTTTTTCTCATTATATCAGTAAGGAATCATGGCTTGATGTTTATAGTACTAGGTCAATGAATGATGCTTACTAGGTATTTATGAGTTTTCCCTTCACTTCTATTAATTCTAGAAAACTGGTTTAACTTTAGGAATAAGAGAATCCTCTGAAAAACTTAAACTTCTGCACAAAATAATCACTTAAACTAATAACTTATTAATTATTATAAATGTTACAAAAAAGTTTGTCGTAAAGTTATAAAAGCAACGAAACCATTATTTAATGATACCATATATTTAAACTCGACCAGTAAATCGACATCCCCTTGAGCAATTATTAACAATAATTTAAATAGTAAACATAATATCAAGGAGGAGTATGAAATACTTATTAACGATAACCTTGAAAACAGCGCTGAAATAATTGCAAATCATTTCAGCAAATGCTTCACTGATACTCCCAAAACATTATTTTCATTTTTTTTTAATAATACAACTGTTAACAGCCATGAGTTTAAGTTAAATAAAAATTATTCCACCATATTCATAGAACCTGCAACTCAAAATGAAATTCATTAGGGGCTGACAATGTTAGTCCTAATATTCTCAAATCAGTTGCACACTTCATAAAAGGTCCATTGACATATCTAATCAATTGGTCTCTAAATGCTGGGATTTCTTCAGATGTATTAAAAACTGCCAAAATTGTGCCACTTTACAAAAAGGGAAATCAATCTTGTGTTGATATAGACTGAAATACGTATGGACTTAAGTAAAGCATTTGATCTTGTTGATCACGCTTTACTTATAAATAAACTTGAAAATTATGGCTTCGGAGGAAGGCTGGGAGACTGATCGTAATCGTATCTATTCGATCGAAAGCAATTAGTGGAGATTGATACCACGAGATCAAATGAACGAGAAGTAACCTATGGCATACCTGAAGGTTCAGTCTTGGAACCGTTACTTTTTATTGTTTTTGTAAATGACTGTCCCAACAATGTCAATTGCACTGATCTGACCATGTTTGCTGACGACAATTCGTATCTCACCATCCATCCATGCGCAGGAGAAGTTTTGTGTTATGGTTTATTAATAATAATTACTCATAAATGCCAGTAAAACAGTTTTTATGCAATTTTTCCCAAAACCTGCAAACTATTGCTTAAAATAGATAATAAATGAGGTTGCAAGCATAAATTTTGTGCTATTATACTACTATGCTCAATTTTATTACCGGATAGCATATGTTATTGTTTTTTGGGATTCTTCAAATTTTGCTGTAAGAGTTTTCAAGATACAGAAAAAGCTATCCGTGATATAGCAGGTGTGTCGATGTTAACTTCTTGTAGAGATGTATTTAAAACATATCAAGTGCTAACTCTGGCTTCTTTATATGTATTAGAAACAGTATGTTTTGAGAAACAAAATATAACTAAGTTCTTAAGAAACAATTTTCACTTATAATATCACAAGAACTTAAATTATTTCCAGGAATAATTTAAGCTTGCGTGGTATTCGGTAAGAAAATTTCACACCACTTAACACCATAATTTGGAAAAAAATTATTAATCCAACCTGACATTTTAAATTAATTTCACTGCTTGTCAAGTTGGCCAGGGTATTGTTGTTTTTGACATATGTTGATTTGTCATTTTTGTTTAACCGGTTCTGTCACAAAGCTTAATAATTACTAGTTTAAAAGGTCTGTACGTTCAGTTTAATAAGTGTATAGCGAAATGTCGCGATTTGGTAAAGAAAATCAACAAGTAATTAGACAAGAAATTCAAAATATAGCACCAGATAACACCAGAAAATCAAAATCGAGTGTATGGAAACAGTTTGTTGAATTAATTAATTAATTAATAAAACCTATAATAATTAAATTTATTTCGTTATTACTTTGCTTATTAGTCGATATCATTAGAGATTTGCCAATGAAGGTATTAGTTCAACATGAAATAAATTTCGTTAAATAAAAAAAAATTATCAACTTTAGTTACACCAAATGCTAAAACTCAGATGGGTATTAGTTCAGTCTATCGCCCTTTCATAATTTTAGGTTACTAAAGGTGGTAGAAATGTATTTTTTGTTAAAGTAATCCATAACACTTCTAATTTAAGAAATATAATATTAACATGGTTTGTTGCAGTAGGTGGCCGTGATATAGGCGGCCATGTTTTTGACAGATGAGGTTTATATTGGTAAATTACATTAAGTTACTGTATAGTAAACCAGCAAACAAAGATATTTTTATGTAAAACATTTCTTGTAAGTATTTGCGTTAAACAATTTGAGAAAAATGGAATGCTTTGAAAAGTACAATTTATGTAAATACTGCAAAGAGTTGAGTCAAGCGCAAATATGTCATCCAAGATTAATATACTTAACGAATTTAATGGAAGATTGCGACCAGGAAGCGTTAGAGTCGAATGGTTTGTTTACGAAAATCCAAGAAAGTCTGCTGCAGATGTCAAGTAAATATGGCCTTTTGCGTAAAAGAGACTTGAACAAAATTGTTTCAAAATATTACATATATGTCTTAAAACACAGACATCTAATTAATTCGTCACCTTCCTATTCACCATTAAGAAGAGAGGATGGGTTACAATTCAAGCAACATTTAAATCTTACTATGTTTGTACATCCTACGTTTTTTGAATTCTAAATTGTTAATGCATAATAATTTAACAAATTTGTGTTTTCTGTTTAATGAAACTTTATAACGAATAATAAATAATAATGTTAATTCAGAAATGTAGCATTATTCACAGGTACATCTATATTATTATTATTATTATTAGCCGTTACTCGAGTCCGAGTATAGAAATGTTACAGTCGATAAATTGCGTACAATAAAAAACAAGTAAAAGGTGTAGTCTATTGTAATTCCCATTCATCTACGGTGCACACGACTATGGCTATAGAGGCCAATTCGGGAGAGCACATGTCGACCGCAATCAGGACAAACATAGACCTGGTTAGGTCTTGGATTCGGCCTTCTTGCAGCAACATTTCCTTGATAGCTGGCCACAACCCCTCGCCATTCGGTTCTGTCCGCTGCAAGTTGTTCCCATTGCTCGTCTGCAATACCGCAGGATTTTAGATTTTCATGGAGAGCGTCTTTGAACCTCTTTCGTTGACCGCCACGCTTTCTTCTACCGCTTAGCAATTCACCATAAAGTGTACATTTAGGAAGGCGGTTATCATGCATACGATGAACGTGACCTGCCCATCTTAGGCGTGCTCTTGAAATAAGCACCTCAATTGGAAGGCTGTTTGCTCTCCTGAGTACTTCCACGTTTGATATGTGATGGAACCAACGGATTTTCATCATACTTCTGAGGTGTCTTTGCTGAAAACGTTCTAATTCTTTCACATGACGACGGTAAGTAACCCAGCTTTCACATCCATACAGCAGTGTTGGAATGACAACTGCTCTGTAGACAGCCATTTTCGTTGACAAAGCAAGGTCGTGGTTGTCAAATACTCTCTCTCTAAGTCCCCAGAATGCTCTAGATGCAGCGTTAATTCTATTGCGAATCTCGCTGTCCATGTTTGCTTTGTCATTAACAACGTTGCCTAAGTAATTGAACTGATCCACCACTTCAAGAGAATTTCCGTTAAGTGTAATGTCTATTTGGTTCACTTGATGAGGAGTAGACATAATCTTAGTCTTTCCAATGTTGATTTTAAGTCCCAAAGAATCATAGCTTTGGGCATACACATCTAAAAGTTCTTGAAGCTCTTCCGGCGTAGAGGCTAAAAGTGCACAGTCATCCGCATACTGGAGATCACAAATGAATCGTGTGCGTGTCTTCGTGAAAGCTCTAAAGCGCCCTATGTTAAAGAGACCGCCATCAAAACGGTATCTGAGACCTATTCCTCTGACTGTCAGTTTGTTGTCAACAATAATTGTTAGAGCAGTGGTAAACAAATTAAAGAGTAGGGGTGCCAGGACACATCCCTGCCTAACTCCAGTGAGAGTTTGGAAAGGTTCGGTTGCCTCATTATTATACATAACCTGGGCGTTGTTGTTTGTATGTAGACTGCGACACACTTCCACAAATTTTGTAGGGATACCTAAGCGGAACATAATTTTCCAGAGCACTTCCCTGTCCACCGAGTCAAACGCCTTGGTTAAATCAATGAAGGCCATGTGAATTTCTCCTTGATGTTCGAGTGCTTTTTCTTGAAGCTGTTTAAGTGTGAAGATTAAATCCGATGTGCCTCGGTTTGGTCTAAAGCCACTCTGTGTTTCAGGAAGTAACTTTTCCATAACAGGTGTTAGCCTATTTGCCATCGCTTTAGTGAGTATCTTCCCTCCAACAGCCAGGAGAGCTATACCCCTGTAATTTCCACAGTCCGCAGCGCTCCCTTTATTTTTGAAGAGGTTGATTAAAAGTGTATCACGAAACTCCTGCGGAGCTTGACCACTTTCCCACACGACATCAAACAGTTTTTTGAGGGAGGGTATGAGCTCTGACGACACAGCTTTAAAGATCTCAGCTGGGAGTGAGTCGGCGCCGGGAGATTTGTTATTTTTTAGCTGCCCAATGGCGGTTAAGATCTATATTATTTAATGGTTGTAGATCATATGTTTACCTTTTCAACTGTCAAAAAATTTTCACTCAAATATCGTGGCGCCTCGAAAAAATTTCCGGAAATTTTTTTAATTGCCATGATAACTAGTCAAAAATTAAGATATCTTATTGGTTAAAAAGTAGAGGTGTGAAATTTTCACTATAATTGTGACACCAGAGACCAGGATAAACTTCTATTACCCTTACACCCACTTACTCATTACATCGGTATCCGGTTATATAACAAACTTTCCGATTCCATAAAAGATGTAAATAGCAAAATTGTTTTTAAGAATAAAATTAAAATACTGCTGTTAGATGGAAATTTTTAAACTATAGATGAATGTTTGGAATATTAAACTTAAACACCTGTTATAAATAGTTTTTAATGTGTATTGTTATATTTTATATATTTTTAAGAAATTATTAGATGTAAAGTGTCTATGATGCTATTTCGATCACGTCTTTGTCACTCGGACAAGCCTAATAACTCTTGGTTTCAAAGTCCTAAATATTACTATTATTATTATTTTCATGCTGAAAAATGGAAATTTAGATATTTAGGTTTTTCATATATATTAAATTTCTTATGTTGCAGATATGCAACTTTCCCATTGTGCATTTTTAGAGATAAATAATTTAGAAGGTTTTTATTAAAATGCTTTAATTTTGATTTATTTGATTTATAATTTTTAAAAGCTTCAAGCCTAAGGATGAGTTTAATATTTGGATAACGTGCATTCTGACTTTCAACTAACTTTAAATTACATGAATAAACGACGTTTAGTGTAAAATGCATGAAATAAATCCTGCTACGTCGATATAGGTCAAACACAAAGTTTGTGAAACTAAGTGTGAAACTGCAAGAAGACAGGAAGAAGAATGACAACGTTCTACTCGGTACGTACTTATCAGGTTTGTCCTAGTTTTATTTTATAGCAGAAAATAGGGGTAGACGAGGAAACTATAAAGAAACACTTAAACTAAAATGAAGCTTCCCAGCTAGAATCTATTACATTATAAATTATATAGAATTAAAGCCAACAGTATCATCTAATAATGGAATTACGTTCAGTGGAGGCTTATCTTGGTTTTATATCGATTAATGTAATTGTTATTTTATTGAAAGCTAATAGAGTGTCGCACCAATGTAATTTTAAATTACAATTTTTTCTTGGTATAAATTGGTAAATATAGCATAGACATCCTCAAAGAGTTTTTCTGAAAGGGTAAATCTGCAAAAATTGTTAAAAATAACAAAAGCTTGAAATGTTTGAATCGAAAATATTTTAACCACCCCTCAGGTCACTTCAATGGAGGAGATCTAAGTAAAGGAGATGGGGTTCTACAGGTTATTTCATTTGAGCCACTTTTTGTGGATTATTTATAATTAAATATTTCTTTACAATACATAAGTTTGAATTAACTTTTTGTAAGCACGTCCAGTGAGTAATTATTATGTTACTCTCACTCCTGTAAAACGGCTTTCAATCAAATTGTTTAAAATTCTAGTATGTTGTATATTACGAGGTCCTGATCAAAAGTCTCCATTGACATGGCGCTCCAAATGCCTTACTTTTAGCTGCAGAGCTTTGAGATTGTTGATGTTCTGTCCACATTGTCAAATTATTAGTTTTATACATTTAACTTGTTAGAATTTTGCATTACTTAATCATCTTAGTTAATTATTGTCTGAAAGTTATTTGTGGCATTCTACGAATATTCTTTCAGTTCTGTGTTTTGTGTAAGTAGTAAGTACCTATGGAAGTAACATAAACAGAATCTTAAAACTGTGTATTTGACATACACAGCAAAATAAGAGTTCTTCCAAAAAAAAAAAGCTTTGAAAACGGAAAGAGACTACTTTCCGAAACGTCAGCAAAATACATTATTTATGTGTTTATTTCGATTTATATTATTTGCAAAACATAACCTCTGACTTTTCATTTGGCGTAAACGTCACGGGCGCAGAGGCTTTTTTCCAATAATTGTATTATTTTGTAGATTCGGTGATTTGTTTTTGAAGAGGATAATAATACATGTGGTAGAAAACCCAAATAATAGGAAATAATATTCTTAGTCAATTATTTTTGTGTTCGTAAACAGTTCTGGGGTAAATTGATACAAATAATTCTCCATCTACTAATAACGACATAGAAAAATGTATATACAAAATATTTCAAAATGCTTAAATTTACTAAATATACTATATCAATGTAAATAAATGTGTCATTTAATGAAATTGCAAACAAATTATTTACGCCACTTATATTCTGAAATTTTAGAAACAGAAGCCTAAACTATCATTAAAACAAGATTTAACTAAAATCGTTATGACAAAAACGAAATAAACACAAATAAAATGAAAAAGTTGATTAATCTATATCAACCAACTTCATAACAACAAAAGTTGAATGTTTACATTATTATTTTAAACGATTCATCATTATTTATTTTTATTCATCGTGTGGGATGTCGCGGTAAAACTTCTGAAACTCAATTAATTTAATTACTGTTGTGTTTTCTTCACAGCAAGACTTTGGATCTCGGTACTTTTTCTTCCTGCTTTATATCATATTCCAAGATTACCTGTGTTAAGGAAGATTATTATTTTATTATTTCCACGAATGGACTCCATTTTATAAGCTGGCCTGTTTCAAAAAAATGCATGGTCATAATGTGAATATCTTTGGAAGCTTCTTAAAATCTAAAAAAATATTGTTTCACCGTAAACGATGCTACTTTTAGAATGCTTTAGAGCGCTTTATTTACCAAAGTACACATTTCATATATGTACAGGATAATTCGCTAAGAATGTGCCATAGCGTAATGACAGATAGAGCACTTCAATGTCAGTCTAGATCAACAAGAAAAACAATTTTTGGCAAGTGGTTAAGAAGATAGAAGTTTTATACATTTGGTCTGAAAGTGAAAACCCAAAAAGCTGTATCTCTGCAACTGTTGGATGTCACATTTATCAGCTGGAACATGTCAGAATAGCCTACTTGGTTTTTAAAAATCCAGAGCCGAACTGCCTTCCTCGGTATTGATAAAAGCACATTTTTTTATCGCATTTTTGGAAATCTATTGGCAGATTTGGTACTAATCTCGCCTTCAGCGTGTCCGCAGCCGCTGAGGGCAATATAAGCATCTTATTATCCACCGTCCAAGTCGTTCTAACCGTCCCAAGCAGCTCAAGATTTGTCGGAGCAATGAGGTTACGCAACTTGGCAGAATTCTTTTCTCGGACGAGGCCCTATTCACTCGAGATGGGGTGTGGAGTTCTAGGAACTCATACATTTGGGGCCATAACAATTCTCACGTCGTTGTCCACAAAAACTCCCAGAACATGTATGGTGTGGAGTGGTGATCGATACATTGATAGACCAATTGACTGGAGGAACTTACTTGAATTTCTTCCGGAACATTTTGCCCAACTTATTATTAGCGCAAAATGTCGACAGAAGAGGTCTTTTTTTTCAGCATGATGGGGCATGTTATAGTATATTCCATAAATGGGCGCCAGAAAAAATTGCAAACGTCTTAAAATTTATCAAAAAATCAATTCTTTCACCTCACCTCGTCAAACTATCCTGAAGATGCTTAAATTAATCAAAAACTACAATTTGTTACGAAAAAATCTGGAAAAATTCGCATAACACTGATAGTTCACAAATAGTCCAAATTATCAAAAATACCTTTCAAACATTCATATTAGTCATTTTACAGCAAAAGTTACAAATTACAGTCCTAAAAAATACAGCCCCTCGATATTTCGATTTTCATCATAATCACCTTCCACACCCCCAACCGCAATGTTATATTTCACTTGTACCAAATTTTATAAAACATTTTTCTCTCTATTTTCACTTCCCTTTCAAGTTTCCAGTCATATTTCAAAACGGACATCACTTTATTTCCATTGACGTCAAACTTATTCCCATTTCCTATGTTCCGTACTGTCCAATACTACTTTTCGTACCACCCTCCCACCCCCCGTAAAAATATTCTAATTCAATCAAACAAACTTCTTATAAATTATTCCTCCATTCAATTTCACCGTTCATTCACTTTCGCAGCCAAAATATCCATAAAATCAATCCCCATTCAAGTTATCCAAATAAAGAACCGGTACTTTCGTCCTCTTCAATATCAAAACTTACTTTCGAACATGTAGCTCACGTATCAAATTAAATTGAATACACAACATTCATTCACCGTGAACGCATCGGCATAATTTCAGATCATATCCAACTCTTTGTGCACCGACCTTCGGGACGACTTTACGGGGTCATTCCAATTTCAATAAATATTTTCAACCAATTTTCATCAATAACTCCTAAATTCAAATTTATTCGAACTTCATTCACATATCAAAAAATTTTCCTTTTCAAGGCTGATACGGTGATATAATTTTCATATCCGAATTTTCCATTTTTAAGTTTTCTGATGCAATATTGTGCAATCGATTCCCGAACGGAATGGGCGGAGACATTTCCAGACCTTTCCAGCTCTCTGCTCGTCGGGTCTCCGACGAAGCGTATAAAAGAACCGAGCGCGATGAGCTCTGATAAGACAAGTTCGATACGTGCGCCGCGATATGAGCCACTACAGCTTCTTCCTTAGTCATAACCAAGTAAAACGTTTTCAAATCAATCTCCCTTCGTGCATCAAACCAAAAGTATAAACCTATCGTGTTAATTTTATTTTAAACTTTAATATTTTTAATAACGGAATTTCAGTGCCAAAAGTGTTTATTTTAAAATGTGTGAATTAAATATTTTAAGTTAAACCGTTCTAAACTTTGTTCAGTTATAATAAATAAATTTATTTCATGTTCCCACTCTTCTCAATTAAAAAAAATTAGTACACGAAAGGCTCCCGGGGTCTCTATTAAGCTCTAAGGCTTCAAGCTCTACCAAAATCTTTTTATTTTATCAAACGAGGGAGCGTGTCCGTGTTCAGGCACCACCTTATTTCTCACTCCAGGTCCGAGAGCATCTCAGCAATGACTTTCCTAACTGCTGGATCGGTGGTGGAGGTCCTCAAACTCTCCTGATCTAATTGTTCTCGATTACTATGTTTGGGGTCACAGGAGACAATCGGTGAAATCACCACTAATGAGGAACTATGGCAGCGGATAATGGAAGTCTCTGATGACATGAAGAACCACAGACAAATCATTGGGAAGGTCATACAATATTTATCGGTGGGGTGTAGGAAATGCATCGAAGTTGGGGGAGGATATTTTGAGAATCTCATCTAGTTTGAATTGAAGCATTTCTTATGAAGGTAATTAGTTTGTGACGAATTGCCTATTGTTTATTAAAAGAGTTACCATATTTGTGTATGCGTGCCTTTTCTAAATTATACCCATAATCCATTTAAATTATATTATTTTAATTAGATAGATTATATACAATAGTTCAGAATAAATAAAAGATTTCACAAGTACGACCCTGTGTTTTTCTTGCTAGGTATATTTTTTTGCTTTGTATGTGTGAAGTCTTAGGAGGAAAGATATGAAGCATTTGAATAGACTCTATTTATCTATTTTCCAAAACCAAGTAGGCTATTGTGACAAGTCTCAGCTGAATAATGTTTTCAAAATTGAGCACTGATTCGTTTTCTGTGAGGTACAGATAAATATCTCCTATGATTTCAAAACATTTGTCGTTTACACTTTCACTTTCATTAATGATGATGAGAATTGACAAGTGATCTACATAATTTATTATTGAGTTCAGTTCCAGAATAGCTGAGGATATGTCATTGATATAAATAACGAACAATATCGGACCCAGTATACTTTCTTGAAGGATACCTGCCATATTTCGCCTAGCAAGGCGATTTACGGAGTGGAGTCGAGGAAGAATAAAAAAATATCACCAACACTTGACAAAGCTATGGATATTTTACTAAGGTAGAACCTTTTTCGTTTTTTCTTTGAGTGCATTCAAACAAATTACTACATTCATCCCATATACATCAGAATGAGTCTTTTGTGCCAATATCCTGCAGTATAAAGTTACAGTTTATAAATTCATGCTTATAGAACAACTTAACGAAATGTAAGTGTTAAATGTTAAGGAACCATAAATGTTAGATTAACTTCTCTCTTAATAGAGATGTATTATCATTATTATTAACTCAACTTTAGGTTCGTGAAATTGTAAATTTTGGAATTATGACAGTACGTCAACCACGCTGTTTATAACAATAAAATCCATAGGAAATTGAGATATATAACTGTATGCGATTTTATAATTTTAGGTAAAAGATCTCAAGGTTAAATATTTTTGAGTTAACTCATTTCCTGATATTGACATCGACATAGAACAAACATCAATAACAACACGAGACCATTTTTAATTAAAAATTAAATTGCTCGGAGCTTTAAAATTCAATTTTCTGCCTGACTTTGAGGCACGTATAAAATATCTATATAGGTAAACTGCCAAGTCCTTAAATAAAGCGAAAGATCTCGACTCCAACAGGATCCATTGAAATCGTCGGGACAGTAAAAATTAAATGCATCTGACGTACTATATCGGCCCATTAATGGAATTGATGCTTTCGCGTTCTTCGCGTTGAACACAAATATAAATCACAAGCTGATTCTGACAGGTTAGTAAGGTTTTTTTAATCATCCTTGCTTCGTATTCTTATTCCTAATTAATTTGTATTTCAAGATAATTTATTAATCATTTGAAGTGGAAGCGATACACCTTATTGAATAGAAATGATTTATATTCCATTTGAAAATTTGATAATGGAAGCAATCCATGATATGTCCTGAATAAGGCAGACATGAGATATGTATAGAGATGGCTTAGTGGAGCAATGTGTCGTGGTGAAGAATTGGAAATGTTTCAGTCATGCGTAAAATAACAAATTCGCCCCAAAAAATAAATAATGTCCTTTCGCCTTTATACTCTGTGGTCAGTCTGGTTTTTAGGATACTTTCTAAGCTTCAATAAATTAGTAAAAAGAAAGTCATTTAAGGTAATGTTCTTTAAGAAATTCTTTAATTAAATGTCCCCATTTTCTAAACTAAATGTAAAATTATTCTCCAGTTTGTTGAAGTTTTTATATGTAAGTGTTGAATGTTCTATATGATACTCTTTCCAGTTTCTTGACAGAACGTTAAATGAAATATAATACTTCATTAAATAACATGAAGACGGCTGGGCTGGCCAATTGAAACGGATTAAACCAATTTTTATGTTAGATTTAAAATCAATTTTTTTTCTGAGGGAAATAAATATCAATACGCGGCTTTCAACATTTAAGAGCTATTTAGTTCTTTCACCAAATTTTGTAACTACCGAGATCCCACAAAAAATGTGTATTTTTTATTCGAGTTTTTTAAATCGTTTGTTTATCAATTTTCTCTCTCGTACCAATCGTTCCACACCACTTGCAGACTACAGTTTCGAGATGTTGGTTCTCATCAGTGCAAGGTAGGTTGTAACAAAATATACGAGAATCGTCCCACTATACGGTACATCACGAAATCTTTAACATTGCGGAATGCAACACATTCGGTAGGCGCCATCTAGTGGTCCAGTGTCTGTTGCAATCGAAATAGAGCTCCTTGAAGGAGGAATTAGTCTTTCGGCCGGTGTTTGCTGCAATCGAAACTTTAAGCGTTCTGTTGGTAATATGTGGTTATGACCAATATGCCATCAGTACATAAAAATGGTAGCAAAATGGTCAACACAATGGACAACTTATGGTCCAATATCATTAATAAATAACATTGCAAATATTTTGGAAAAGTATCTAAATAATAGACTTCGGTCGTATCTGTTATAAACTGAAATATCAAAAAAACCATGTGAATTTCCGAAGAATATTGATACTGAGGAACCTCTTCAATTGTTAACAAACATCATACATACTGACTTTAAATCGAAAAATAGAGTTCCTGTTGCGGACTTCTAGCGTATGCGACCCACCATACGCCTTAGCGTTTTGTGGGCCGCATAATAACAACCGCTACGTCCGTAGCACAGTTTCGCTATTCTTCACGGGAGGGCGATATATGTGCGGCACGTGATCAGCAGAGAGCGGAAGACCGGTAGGCAACCATTATTGTTGGCGTAGGTAGTTGATAATTCTACCAACCTCGGTTTATCCAAGGCATCCTGATGGATTTTAGAATTATCAACACAGGAAAATTTCCTCAATCTGTTGTTGTTCCGTTTAGGGGAATATTTTGTGGTTGTGAGTAAATTTTATCTGCGGAAGCAGGATATTTAATTACACAAGGTAAGCTAACCTTTTCACGCCATCTTACCCGTTCTCTACCCACGTGTTTCGCAAATTTGTAGGCTCTCCTTTGGAAATACCGTGTCAACTTGAAAGGCGGACTCGACCCCATTCATCCGACTGTGGCTTTCGATGAGTATTGGGGGATTGGTCCCTCATCAGTGAGGTAAATTATGTTTCTTTTGTAGGTTATGTCAGATTTGAATTGCCCACATTAGGCACGCTTCACGTGCATTTCTGACTTTGTAAATTAAATCGTGATATCTTTAGGGTTCCACGGACGGGGCTTCTACACACGTCAGTGAAGTTCCACGGACGGGGCATCCACATACAGTGGAAAGTTCCAGGGCTGGAGAGGCTACAATCAACCCCATCCTTGGGTCCATTTCTTTTGTCCCGAAGACATCTCCATAGGGCTACAGGTTCTTCCACGTCGAAGTCAGTATCGTACCGCCCTAAATAAGTGTGTTGTTGTTTTTACTTACCGGGGACCACCTTCAGTGGTTCGACTCGGTTATATTCGATTCATATTTTTTTTGTATTTTAACTTGTACATATTTAAAGATTTTATGCATTTATATTTATTTAAGGAGGTTCTCTAAATCAGAATTTATGACCATTTGTCACATTGTAAACCGATGTGTAGCTACACGAGGCATTTTATTAATGTTATGACTTATTAATCAAGAAATTTGCCACAGCTTTTGAACATCGCCAGGTTACATGCTAGAGAACCAATATCTGTAAATTGTATAATATAGTGCATTTCATTTTTAAAGAAAGTGTCATTATTTCGTCTGCGACCACTACGTATGGAAGCCTCAGTGATTTGTTAAGTAAGTAAACTAATAATTTGTCATAGTTTATGTAAACTTGGGCTTAACGCCCTGAGATAGTCTGAGCTAGAGAAATTTTATCGTAGGCACGTACATCACTTATCCGGGTTAGGTTGTGTCCTACGATATCTGCCACGCTACAGTAGCCCAAGTGAGTTTCTTTATGTAATATCTTATAATCATTAATATCCAACGTATTTATTTGTTTATGTACGTGGAAATCGTAGCATTCCAGCCACCATTAATTAAATTAATAATGAATTTTAAAAAAGTAATAAATTTCTGTTTGCGCGATTTTCAATATTTTCTAAGAAATGGTGGAGGATCTGGGGACAGAAGATGGTAGTAATATACTCCTAATTTTACTAGTCCGAAGGATAAGAGAATCCACCTTGCATTTCATGCTCAAGCGTTGAAATTTGGTACACCTGTTTGTTAGACCCAACCCTTCGATATGAGAAATGTTGCATGGTTGCCTACCTCCAGGGGCAAATCCACATTTTCGCTTGTTTTGGAGCTAAAAGTGTCGTGGACGGCAGAAATTTGGTACACATGCGGCATTTTGGATGTTTAAGGTCACAAGCATGTGTTCCAGGGCCCAGAGCTCTTCTTTTCAAAATGGTGGTGGGGAAATGCACAAAATAACGTTATTTACCGAAAAACTTTACTCTATCGCATTTTTTCGAATAAGGTCTCGTTTCATATGTTTTTGGGGTCACTGATATCGAAAAATCATGAAAATAATGACAGAGCGAATGAATTAATATGCCAGTTTTCTTATAATAATGGTGGAATAACACTTTTATTTCATACCATTGCCAATAAATAGTACCTGACGTTACCGAATGGCAAATATAGAACTACTGTACATTTTTAGATGTGTTACAACTACATTTACATAGATTACAACATTTTAAATTGTTTTTGAGACATTTACTGCGATTTGCAGCCCCTTTTACAGCTACACTTCACTAAGGATTCGTAAGCTCCTGAGACTACAGGCTTTGTGCACTACACGGATTCCCAAATACTGTCACATTTTTCCATCCAAAATCTGATGGACCTGGAAGGTGCTGCATCCGCTAAAGCGACTGTCTCGATATTTAGCTTTGAAGGAAAGTCGTCTGGTATGCTGTTCTAGAGCATCCCTTGTTGATGAAATCGATTCCAGCTGACGATTGTTATTGGTAAATAGCACTCTCCGGCATTCGTTTACAGTGTCACAAGATGCAGTTCTGAAAAAAAAAAACAGTATTTCGTTTGATGTGTTTTATAATGCATAGTTTTTGAAATTGCTCCTTATTGGTACATTTTAATTACCTGCTGTTTCCATTGCTTTTTCAACATCTCCCGTCTGCAGGGCTGTAAATACTTATGTAGCTCCAGGATACTGTAGCCAGTCATGAATAGTCGTGAACATTCCAATTCCATGGAAAAAAGATACAGTATCGCATCCGGTAACTGTGTGAAATAATATTATTGATTGGGATTTTTCAGGACTTGGGAACAAAAATAATACATCTTACCAACCGTGTTCTAAAATTAGTAAAATATAGACTATATGTGGTGATTACCAAGCAGCTTTGTAAGTGCATGGGCAGCTAAAAGTTTGGTGTCCTTTCCCATGGCAAAGTGTACCCAAAGCTCCTTGAGGTTAGGCAAGTGTTGCATACAAAAAACAGCAAGCATCAGTACATCTGTATCGTATGTCCTTATCATAATTTTTTCACAGCTATTAGTCACAGCGTCTGCCAGATGAACAAATAAGCGTGTATCCTCCTCCTCGTGGTTGCATGGTGCCAGAGGGGAACAATCAACATTGTGAAGGCTTTTAATGACATTCTCTTTCAATGTGGCTTGGGATGTTCAAATCAGTAATGGTGGTGGCAAGCAGGTGAAGCAGTGCCGTCTTGTTATCAGGATGCCGGAGAAAATTTTCCCATCTCTTTGGCACTTTGGCTGCGCAGCGGGTGAATCTCAGGCCCGCGGAAAGACGATTCGTGCGCGCTAATTTTCGAATCTCGCTTATTAAATGACACAGCTGGACAGCCAGAGTGCAGTATTCATCGACCACGTACTTAAAATATGATTTTTCGAAATCAGTGACCCCCAAAACATATGAAACGAGACCTCATTTGAAAAAATGCGGTAGAATAAGTTTTTCCGAAAAATAGTGTTATTTTATGCATTTTCCCGCCGCTATTTTGAAAAAAAAATGGCTGTGGACCCTGGAACACATACTTGTGGGCTTAAGTATACCAAATACCGCATACGTATCAAATTTCAGCATCTCTACGACACTTTTCAGTTCCAAAACAAGCGAAAATGGTGATTTGCCTCTGAAGGTAGGCAACCATGCTATAACAGGGCCCTCGCGGGGGTATCGACCGTAGCAACATTTCTTGTATCAAAGGATAGAATCTAACCGACAGGTGTACCAAACTTCAACGTTTGAGCATAAAATGCAAGGTGGCAGGGATTCATTCATGCAGGTTACTTTACTGACCTTTGACATCCATGAATAAAGATATTAGACCAGGGCCAATCCTGTTTAAGGCAATAAAAATTCTTAGCAGTATACGAATGGCCGGAAAATGTAGTTAATGGTGTAAATAATTAAGGAAAAATCGTCCACACTGAGTAAAAGTTCTGGAAGGGGGGTTGGGGTGGTAATATATACGTTTTTAGGGGTTGGTACCCGTTTTTTGCGATTTGCAGCTAAACTATGCATCATATCGAAAAATGTTTAATGTTAAACTTGTAGATAATAAAAAAATCTAAAACTTTCTTATTGGACATTATTGACCATAACCTCAAAATTATCGAGAAAAATGCAAAAAACCGTTTTTTCGGTTTTTAATTTATAAATATCGCAAATTTTTTTATATTTTCATGAAAATTGGTGAAAATGTTCTTTTTTGTGTTTTAAATAAGCCCAAATTTTTTCAAAACGAAATATTTAATTTTCGATGTTCTATGAAGAAAATAAAGAAAAGACCTAATTTTCAATCGAAAAACTTGGTTAGCAAATTTTCGATTAATGAACTTTACTAGTGTTCATTTTTTTCGTTGAAATCTCAACTTTAATATAGAATTAAAATATAATATTGTTTATATAAAAAAAAAATCGGCAGCTACTGGAAGCGGCTGGAACCTCCCCACTCGGTGGATCTTTGAAGCCGAAAAGAGCATTAAATTGTGTTTTCTTATTGTAAATAAACGTTTACATTCATAAAAAGCGTTAATTCTCATACAATACTATGCTATACAAGTAATTTACATGTACCTAACTATTCTCGGCTTTCAAAGTCTCGAAAACATTGTTTAAACTGCAATGGCAATGTTAAACAATTTTGTCTGCGAACAAGCCGAAGAAGATGCAGATTTCCTAATTATCAATACATCCCTTGAAGTAGCAAAAAACTCCGATAATTTTTTACAATACAAATGCAGACAAACAACCGATTACCGAAAATGGATTAAAAATAATAGCTTCTATTTACAAAAGTAAAAATATATATAACTCTACACGATTTAAGATTTGAACTCTACCGAACGGCTGCTGCTAAATCCTCATTTCATTTGAAAAAATTACCTCCAACTGAAGGGGCAGCTAAGCAACATTGTTACAGGGTATATTTTCAAATACAAAGTTGGCTTGGTATTCAATTAACAGCTACAGATTGGGGATGGAAACACCACGTTAATGACATCGTACCTATATTTACAGAACCAGAATTAATTCCCGAAAATTTATTGAAACTTATCTGCTGCAGCTGCGAAACAGGATGCGGTAATAACAAATGTGGGTGTCGCAAGCATGGCTTAAAGTGCACAAATTGTGAAAAATCGTTGTATGAAAAAAATTGTAATCTCGAGGACATCGAAGACGAAGATGTCTAATAAATAATAATGATACTGAACTGGACAATCCAGAAGAACTCCAAGGAATTGAAGATATAGAAAATGAACGTGAAGAAATCGAAAGTTTGATCTATTCTGGCGATGAAGAATTGCCCACGAAGAAAAAATTATTTTACTTTTAATTTTTGTATTTTATAATCAATTATAAGACTTTGACGTGATAATTTGTAAATACTTACGAATCTCAAGAAATAATTAACAAATTTTCTCAGTTCACAGCCTTTGCGTTTTTTGAATTTTTACCTATTTAATTGCAGTTTAAATAATGTTTTCGGGACTTTGGAAGCCGAGAATAGTTAGGTACATGTACATTACTTGTATAGCATAGTATTGTATGAGAATTAACGTTTTTATGAATGTAAACGTTTATTTACAATAAAGAAAAAGAAATTCATGATTTTCACCGAAAACTCGATTTTTAAAAAGTAGTTTTTTCGGTTTTTAGCTTTTTTAACGATATTTTTGTGTATAAACAATATTATATTTTAATTCTATATTAAAGTTGAGATTTCAACGAAAAAAATGAACAGTAGCAAAGTTCATTAATCGAAAATTTGCTAACCAAATTTTTCGATTGAAAACTAGGTCTACTTTTTTATTTTCTTCATAAAACATCGAAAATTAAATATTTCGCTTTGTTTCGTTTGAAACACAAAAAAGAACATTTTCACCAATTTTTATGAAAATATAAATATTTTTGCGATAGTTACAAATTAAAAACCAAAAAAACGGTTATTTGCATTTTTTTCGATAATTTTGAGGTTATGGTCAATAATGATTAATCAGAAAATTTTAGATTTTTTCATTATCTACAACTTTTACATTCAACATTTTTCGATAGGATGCATAGTTTAGCCGCAAATCGCAAAAAATAAGTACCAACCCCTAAAAACGTATATATTACCACCCCAACCCCTCTCCCAGAACTTTTACTCAGTCTGGACGATTTTTCCTTAATTATTTCCACCATTAACTACATTTTCCGACCATTCGTATACTGCTAAGAATTTATCGTCTATGACGATATTTTAAACGGTTTGTCCCTGGTCTAATAAGTCAGTTGCCATTTTGTATATAAATACATAAATTTATAAACTCAAGATATAGTATAAAGTGCAAGTGAATGTACAAGATAGTAAAATACAACAGAATGGGGTAGATAGGGACAGAGAGGTGAATACATCTTATACATCAAATATACTTTGTTAGTATTAAAATGAATTGCGAACAGGGACATTTTGCAACAATTTTGGCGACATTGGTTGTGATGTATTTTGGTCTAGTTTGGTTATTTATGGCAATCGTTAATTAGATTAATAATGAATTTAAAAAAATAATAAATCTGTTTGTTGTTTTCCAATATTTTCTAATAAATGGTGAAGGATCCGGTGACAATATTATAGTAATAATATACCTGCTGCTAGCTTTACTGAACTTTGGCAACTATGGATAAGGTAAGCCAGTTGTCATTTCGTATATAAATACATAAATATATACATGCAAGATATAGTACAAAGCATCCAAGTGAATGTACAAGCTAGTAAAATACAACAAGAGGGGAGAATATATCTTATACATCAATATACTTTGCTAATATTAAAATGAATTGCCAACGGAGACGTAGTGCAACAATTTTGGTGACTTTGGTTGTGATGCCTTTTGAGTTGGTGGAATCATTTGACAGGATTATTGTTAACTGGTGATTTTCAGTTTTTCACAAAAGTTTTTACGAAACTTGCGAATAAAAGACGATTTTGGGCTAAGAACTAGTAATATTACATTCTATAATATTTTTAGGAAAATTCATTAATAAAACTATTAGAATTTTATTTGTATTTTTACCATTAATTATTAAATGATGTGTTTTTTAACTGAATTGGGGTTATTGGCACACTATGGGAAAGTATACAAATCACACCCCCTTTGGAGACACAAGCCGGTAGCTATAAGTAACCTCAAAGTAGTATAGAATGACATGACAGTCTACTGTTAATCGAGGGAGACATTACTTCTCTTGCATGATTTAAAACTTACCTATAATGCTATTTTTTTAATGCCAAGAAGTGATAGTAGTATTTTAACTTATGTAAGTAAGATATTAGATATTCTATACCGCGATTTATCAGTAGGGACTAACAGTACCCAAAACATACATAATCACACTTTCCACCATCAAACAGAAGTAGGAAAAAGTACAGAAGATTTTTAAAAATTTTTGACCAAATTTGCCTTGGCACCATGAAGCATTAATTAACAAGTATTACATCAGAAATTTTTAAGTAGGCCGACAATTTTATGTACTTTAAGTTATCGGTTTATATCCCATCGCACTGCAAGTTATTTTACAGTTATGCATCTTTAAAAAACACGGCCTCTGAAAGAAATATTTGTAGATATATTTTAATTTTTTAAATGATTTTTCCCGAACTTTCATGGTTAATGAACCAACGCAACGTCCAATATATTTAAATAAAAAGTTACTTTCTTTAGTTCCAAAGAATTGCTGACAGAGTAAGCTCTTGATATTAAGACATTTTGATTTTGCAACTCACTGTATATAGACAAAAAGCGATGATATTCAAGACCAAGGCCCTGGTAACTTTTTAATTAAATAAACCTACCGAAGATATAAAACTCAATATTATTTTTTCGGTGAGGTATACCCAATTTTTTCCCACCAAAAATGTAATAATGTGTCTCAAGCTAAATTCAATATTTTACATAAAAAATGTTTTATTTCCTTAACAAAATCAACTTCGGCTACCAAGCTATGAATTTTGTCCAGAGCAGTTAATTCCATCGTAAATTTATTATATAATCTCTATTTTCTTGAAGTTGGGAAATTATTTATTATTCATAGATTGACATGATCATTAGAGGTCTATTCACTGCTGATTGCTATTCATGATTCTAAGGGTATATATGTTCAATTTAGTTTTAGATTGCGTAATATGTTGAGGGTCAAATATTCGATTAACCAAATTTGTATAATGGAAATGTATATACCGGGTATGCAGGATGGATTATGCCATTGAAGTTAACACTATTTTTTTTAAATGTTGAATAATCTGTGATTTTAATTTCCACATCGATATACAAAAGGTCTATTGATATTTTTATCGGATAAATCAAAAGTGTAAAATAAAAAACAACTAGACGCAAATGAATAAATACAGGCACAAGACGAATTTAGTATTGCTGAAATTTAACTTGCCAGTATTATGATATCACGCCTTTTCTAACAACAAATATATGCACAATATTTATTCCCTTTCATCTTCGTATATTGCTCGACTGCGAGTGACAATCAAATATTTCAGTATTGTGGGACCTCTTTGAAGTTCAAACCACACTGACTTGCAAAAAAGTTTCCTTTGTGACCATAGTGGATTGTGACATGTGTAATTCTCTCTTTATAATTCCATAAAATATACAATGTAGACGTTTGCAAGTGCCTTTCCTATTTGTATGAAAACATTTACAACACTTTTCCATACAGACCCTATTGTCAATTGTGCTCAGTATAATTCCAGTACAGCTGAATTTATTGCATAGCAGCATAAAAATGAAACAAATTATAAACTAGATTGTTGCTAGTATATTCTGTAAAATAATATGACAATTTATAATGTTAATTGTTAATGTCAATATTGACAATTTTATGGAAAGTTGAATACGATGGTTTTTTATTGAAGAAGTCAATTAAGATAGTAATATATTTATTAAGTTGACACATGATAATATCACGAACATATTTCCGAAAGAGCCTGTTTGAATTTGAATTTTATGAGTCATTTAAATTTACATAATCTAAAGCATTACAACGTCTCCCCCGGGTTATCTTCATAGGAGAATACTCTAAGGTTTCCAAGTTTAAAATAAATATAAAAAACACGTAGTTGTCTTCCATTTCATGTATCCTATGATTTATAAAGTAGATTAGTTGGCCCAGCTCAATCAGGCGACCATTCGTTTTTGAACACAATAAATATTATTAAAAATATTGAAACTGGAAAAAATTATACATTTGTATTTAACAGGTTTTGTTCCTTCTATTTATTTTGATATTAAGAGTATCTGGTAGTGAAGCGCAAGTTATAGCCTCTCCTACTCAATTGTTAACCTCACCTTCGCGATGAGTTCAATTTGAACTTGGTGCACCCTGTTTTCACTAACGAGGCTCTAACGACCGAGTAAGGGCGGAATAACCCTTACCTTTTGCCGTGAACACATCCATCTTCTCACGAAGAGTCCGGTAAAAATAACCCACCGCACACAAAGGTTGCTTTTGGAATCGTTTGGTTACCCCGTCGTCGCAGTCTCCTTCTGTGCCATGGGACCACACCACTCGCCTTCCGCAACCGAGCTGGTCAGTTGCATACCTGCTCCAGCTAAAACTTCAAATGCAGCTTCGTTTTCAGTCGATTAAGGCTTTAAAAAAAATGATGGAGCGTTCAAGTGGGGCAAAATCATCCGGAGGTAAAATACCCTCCCAATCGGATCTCCGGGGGAGGGTGCCCACAGGGACACCTCATCGAATGTGGAAAATCACCGACAAGTTAAATCCAACAAAACTAATTCTTTCATCTACGGCGCTTGGAATGTTCGTACTTTGAACGACAGCACTCGCACCGATCGGCCTGAAAGAAGAACTGCTCTAATAGATAGAGAACTTCACCGACTCAATGTTGACGTTGCAGCTCTCAGCGAAACTCGATTTTTGGAGGAAGGCTCTCTCACAGAAAAGTACTACACCTTCTATTGGAAAGGTCTTCCCACCAATTCAAGAAGACAACATGGAGTAGGATTTGCCGTTCGGAATCAACTTGTATCCAACTTAACACAAGTACCACAAGGCCTATCCGAGCGTCTAATGCTGCTACGCTATGAGCTATCAGATGGCAACGCGGTAAATCTAATAAGCGCCTACGCTCCCACTCTGGATGCAAGTCACGAAACCAAGGAAAGCTTCTATCAACAGCTGGAAGAAACCCTCTGTAGAATATCTAAAACGGAACGACTCGTTATTCTTGGCGATTTTAACGCTCGAGTAGGGAGAGATGCAGACACCTGGCCAGGCATCATAGGCAAGAACGGTTTGGGCAACATGAACGCTAACGGTCAACTACTCCTAACTAAATGCGCCGAACATGATCTAGTTATAACAAACACCATTTTCCGACAAAAGGATAAGTTTAAAGGCACCTGGCGTCACCCCAGATCAGGTCACTGGCATCTACTGGACTATGTTATCGTACGTAGGAAGCATCTCAAGGACGTCCAAATTACAAAGGCGCGCATTGATAGCGAATGTTGGACCGATCATCGTCCTGTTGTCTCTAAAATGAAAATTGTTATGAGACCCAAACACCGAAGAACTCAAGTAAAACGTAGACTCCGCCTCTGTATTAGTAAATTGCGTGACCAACAAACCGTCGAACAGCTAAAGCAAAAAGTTCAAGAGAATTTGAGTGCACTAGAAGAAACCAATTCTGTAGATGTCGCTGCTATCTGGACACAAATTGAGGAAATTCTTGGCACTGCAGCAAGTAAAAAACAGGAGGACTGGTTCAATGATAATGAAGCTTTTATACAAGAACTTCTTGACCGCAAACATATTGCCTTCCAAAACGCTATCAACCACCCCAATGACTCATCAAAAGCAGAAGCTTTTACCCAATCTAAGTATGAAACGCAACGCGAAATCAGAAGAATAAAGAACGAGTGGTGGGCAAGCAAGGCCAGAGAAATTCAAAGGTACGCCGATTCACACGACTACAGGAATTTCTTTCAAGGAGTAAAAGCAGTGTACGGCCCCAGTCGGAAAAATATGTGCCCTATTAAAGATTTCAATGGAAATCTCCTCAAAGAAGACCAGGAAATAAGAGCCCGATGGAAAGAACACTACTCTAACATTCTTAACCAGCAAAGTCAAGCCGATCACGATATTATAAATCTTATCCCTCAATATGACACCTTCGAAGACTTAGATAAACCACTAACAACGGAAGAGATCTTAACCGCCATTGGGCAGCTAAAAAATAACAAATCTCCCGGCGCCGACTCACTCCCAGCTGAGATCTTTAAAGCTGTGTCGTCAGAGCTCATACCCTACCTCAAAAAACTGTTTGATGTCGTGTGGGAAAGTGGTCAAGCTCCGCAGGAGTTTCGTGATACACTTTTAATCAACCTCTTCAAAAACAAAGGGAGCGCTGCGGACTGTGGAAATTACAGGGGTATAGCTCTCCTGGCTGTTGGAGGGAAGATACTCACTAAAGCGATGGCAAATAGGCTAACACCTGTTATGGAAAAGTTACTTCCTGAAACACAGAGTGGCTTTAGACCAAACCGAGGCACATCGGATTTAATCTTCACACTTAAACAGCTTCAAGAAAAAGCACTCGAACATCAGGAGAAATTCACATGGCCTTCATTGATTTAACCAATGCGTTTGACTCGGTGGACAGGGAAATGCTCTGGAAAATTATGTTCCGCTTAGGTATCCCTAGAAAATTTGTGGAAGTATGTCGCAGCCTACATACAAACAACAACGCCCAGGTTATGTATAATAATGAGGCAACCGAACCTTTCCAAACCCTCACTGGAGTTAGGCAGGGATGTGTCCTGGCACCCCTACTTTTTAATTTGTTTACCACTGCTCTAACAATTATTGTTGACAACAAACTGACAGTCAGAGGAATAGGTCTCAGATACCATTTTGATGGCGGTCTCTTTAACATAGGGCGCTTTAGAGCTTTCACGAAGACACGCACACGATTCATTTGTGATCTCCAGTATGCGGATGACTGTGCACTTTTAGCCTCTACGCCGGAAGAGCTTCAAGAACTTTTAGATGTGTATGCCCAGAGCTATGATTTCTTGGGACTTAAAATCAACATTGGAAAGACTAAGATTATGTCAACTCCTCATCAAGTGAACCAAATAGACATTACACTTAACGGAAATTCTCTTGAAGTGGTGGATCAGTTCAATTACTTAGGCAACGTTGTTAATGACAAAGCAAACATGGACAGCGAGATTCGCAATAGAATTAACGCTGCATCTAGAGCACTCTGGGGACTTAGAGAGAGAGTATTTAACAACCACGACCTTGCCACGAACCACGAAAATGGCTGCCTACAGAGCAGTTGTCATTCCAACACTGCTATATGGATGTGAAGGCTGGGTCACTTACCGTCGTCATGTGAAAGAATTATAACGTTTTCAGCAAAGACACCTCAGAAGTATGATGAAAATCCGTTGGTTCCATCACATATCAAACGTGGTACTCAGGAGAGCAAACAGCCTTCCAATTGAGGTGCTTATTTCAAGAGCACGCCTAAGATGGGCAGGTCACGTTCATCGTATGCATGATAACCGCCTTCCTAAATGTACACTTTATGGTGAATTGCTAAGCGGTAGAAGAAGGCGTGGCGGTCAACGAAAGAGGTTCAAAGACGCTCTCCATGAAAATCTAAAATCCTGCGGTATTCCAGACGAGCAATGGGAACAACTTGCAGCGGACATAACCGAATGGCGAGGGGTTGTGGCCAGCTATCAAGGAAATGTTGCTGCAAGAAGGCCGAATCCAAGACCTAACCAGGTCTATGTTTGTCCTGACTGCGGTCGACATGTGCTCTCCCGAATTGGCCTCTATAGCCATAGTCGTGTGCACCGTAGATGAGTAGGAATTACAATAGACTACACCTTTTACTTGTTTTTTATTGTACACAATCTATCGACTGTAACATTTTTATACTCGGACTCGAGTAACGGCTAATAATAATTACGCTGTAATTTAATTATATAAAATATTTGATATTTCACGCGAACATATTACGAATATTACAAAATGCACATTGACTCCTTTTGATAGGTCAAGCATACAGTAAGTATATATCTTGGAAGCACAGCTCTTCAAGCGGCTCACTTCTATAAGCCTATCAAATAGGTTTAAGTACGTGAAATTAATCCTCTTTTACATTCACCGATATTAATATACGTTGAAAATCGCGTTTTATTTTTGCGAAGCTTTAATGATGGAGAATTTATCTGTATGAAAACGATATTTATATCAAATATATATATATATATATATATATATATATATATATATATATATATATATATATATATATATATATATATATATATATATTTTAAGGTAAAATTAGCTCGACTGGCTATTTAAGGTTAAAATTTTAAAAATTTAAACTTGGGTATGCAGTCGTGTGGCACAAAAAATTAAAGAAAACTCTTTATTTCTGTTCTAGCTTTCGAGGCTTTATTGTCTCTTCATCAGGAACGCTACAAAGTATGACATCATATTATACTTAAATTAGGGTTGATATTAGAGTACTTACGATATTTTGAGGTTATATAGAAGTTGCACATGTGAAACAATTTTTCAAAAATATGGACCAACACTTAACACTAATAGTAGTTAACAAACTTACAAGTTAAAAATTATTAAAAACATAGTTGGATGTCAATTATATATATATATATATATATATATATATATATATATATATATATATATATATATATATTAATGGTTTAAAAAGCCTAGTTGTTGGCCAACATGCATTTGGTAAAAATCATAGAATAGATATCAATAACTTGGGGTTTGTCAGAAATGTAACAAGTAATAGTCAGCTAAATGAATTTGAATGCATAGAACTTGTAAAATGTAAAAATATCGTGCGAAAAACAGCGACAAGAGACCTGTCCCGAAATTTATTCATTGGTAAGTTATGATTAGGCGGATCTACATTGAGTTTAAGCAGAGCTAGGAATAATTGGAATTGTTAAGTTCATTGAAAAACATTGGCTTTATATAAACATGGGATACTTGTTTACTTTCGTTAAATTATTATGCATTAAAATCATTTGCTAAGCAAAAGGTCATAAACGAAAAGTCATACATACACATTTTAACCGATTAAATCTGAAGTACTTGGAATATAACTTGATAAAATTACCGCAAAGACAAAGAGCGATGTGGAGGTGATTTAAAATGTAAACCAGATTTCTGCATTGAAAATGAAAGAAATAAAAATCAGTTGCACGGAGCATTTCAAATGACCAGAAAGTTAGTAGCTGAATCCAAATTTAAATTAGATGCGCTTGGTTCCTGAGGGGAAGTTTATGACTATTAAAATTGACTACATTTACAGCTGTCATTAAGCTGCTTTAGTAGTGCTGTAGTTATAAAAACGGGCGTTAAAATTCGTACAAGCACTGCATATTACGCGAAGTTTAAATTAATTCTGTTTTACTAACTTCATTCCACGTGATTCATTAGATGTAGAGCTATAAAAAAGGCAATTAACGTCTGATTAATAACATGTTTCTCGCCTGTAATTAGATATATTGAGTCTATGAAAGTTATCTGCTAAATATCCCAAAAAATATTTAAAAAATTAAAAAATTCGACTCTTAATTTTATAAGAAGGTTTAATAGGTCAACGATCTTTTTGGTCTCATATACTAGTTCCATTATTTTTCTATCGATCACTGCTACGTATTGACGTATTCTTAAAATCGTTGGAAGAAATATTGAACTATTTATTTTCTATAACAGTTTCTATTATTGTTTGTGGGGATTTTAATATTGACTTTAAACCTAAACAAGTCACGGGCATTGCCAAGTATCTTTACCATTTACGGTTTAAATTGGACCGAGCTTTAAATTTTTATTTTATTTATGGGTAAGTAACTATTGAACAAAGGAAATCATATACAAACAAAACATAACAGGTAAATTGAAAATATATTTAAACTACATCTAGCTAACAGCAGTAAGTTTCTCTTAAATTCTACTGCACCTTCACAATTGGCTGTCGTCAGATTATTCGCTACAAGAAAAACGAGGTATATTTTTCGAATATCTCAATACAGATGGCAGGCATCTGAGCATTTCGAGAAGGCTGTTAATCTCTTATTTAGGGTGGATCCCATCGCCCGAGTTGTGAAGATTTTGAAATGCTTTGAAATCTATTTGTTGAAACGTGATCAACGTATCAACTATCAAACTTTTATAAGGGTTGTTTGATATGAAGCCGTTAATCGAAAAGTTGAAGAATGACAGCGTCTGTGTAAGGTGCGACTCTAACGCTGTAGGAATATCAAAAGGGTGAGATGAGTTAGCATCTGTGTGATTGAAATCGGAACCGAATTACTTTCGGCAAACGAAACTTCACGTGAGAAGAGTCAACTGCTGCAGGAAATGTGGCCAGTGACGTAAGTCGGCCACAATCGGAGGTTCAATTTACCAAGTTAAAAACCTTTGTCCCGGGATTAAATCCGAGCCCTGGGCTATACTCTCTGAACAGAGAACTTTGATTAATAACATATTCGCCTTCATTCCACGTTGTCTTTGTTTATGGTCAATTTCAATTATCATTGTTTTTTTTAAGTGAACAGATGTTATTTGAGATCAACATTTAGGCACCTTTGGGCAAAATTTTTTTGGCCACGCTTAAATGAAAATTAAAAAGAAATACTCGTTGACATGGTTTTTTGTATTGATTGGCAAAATTGATTAGCCATCGACAGTCGTAAATATATTTTGAATTATTGTCTTTTTATCTACAGGGTGGATAGCCAAACTTTTGAATTAGATAGATATTAATTATTCCATTATTCAGGTACATTTCTGTACATATGGTGAGTCAGAAAATATAATAGATACAATTAAAACATATACCGTCTGTCTCTTTTACGAGAGGTACACCAAATGTCTCGCTTAATATCTATTTTAGAAGAATAAAGTTTTAGAAACAGTTATCCCATTTTTTGTGAGCTATATGTCAGTAAAAAGACATATAAAATACATAGTCTACTGAAAAATAGGAAAATCATAAACGGTTATCGCTTCCTTATTTGAGGAGATACGAAAAAAGTTAGAGCGATGAAAGTTGTCGGCAAAGGTAATAAGAATAATTTTGCTTATTGAAGTATTTAATTTTTTCACGCAGCGATCCTTTTCTATGTAAATAGGTAGGCAACCGACAATTCAGAATATATGTTTAATATTTTGTCTAGCAGCGTCGTTGCTTGAGTTGGCGCAGTGTTGTTCTTTTATTAGGGATATCCTAGCCGGCCACCATGACAACTCCGTCTCTTTCATTTTACTTGAATTTTCCAAGAAGCCACTTCCATCCAGATAACAATCCTAACTGATTAATTATACGAGGGTATAATGAAAGGGGGTCGTTGTTTTTTTGTAATTTTTTTGGGAATACTTTCTTAAAAATACGATTCTTTTTAGACTTTAAAAACCAGTTAGACATACCAGTTTAACATTATCTATTTAAATTCGTAATACCAATTTATTTCATCTTGAAATAAAGACTTAAGTCAAAACTTGGATCAAACTATCTATATTTTGGGGTTCCTGTAATTCGTTTCGACACCATCGAATCTCTGGAAATTTAATGGTAAAATCGTATATGGCGTACTGAAGGTTCGAGACCACCATTTTGTCAGGACCAGAGCACGTGGACTTTTGGGATGAGATAATCCTGTTTCTTTTGGTTGTTCGCTGCTGAGGTGTTTCTGTAATAATCCAGGGAGATGGAAACCATATACGGTTTGGACACCCACGTACGAGTGATTTGGTAACATCTGTATGTATTTACGTAACGTCAGAAATTTTATTTGGTAATAAACGTTTTACATAATTATTTAAAATTAACAGGTATTTAATAAAGAATCGTATTTAGCACTACTATTCAATGTATTAATTTTTTGTCCTCTACACTTGGACTTATAGTGTTATGAACATACTTTTGGTATTATTATTTCATGGTTTACTCTAAAAAACAAAGACAATTTATTTTATTAATTTCATATACACCATCGATATATCTGGCCATTTATGCGAAGGGTTTAATCTTAACTAAACATTACATAATATTTTAATCATTTTTAACATTGTATATTATTTTCTTGTTTTTGCTCATATTTGCTCCATCAAAAATTTGGTAGACCAATCTACATAATATGTTATTATATATTTTTTATATACGGGGTGAGCGTAGATACGTCTTTACTATGTACATACTTCGATATGCGATGTAAAGCAACGTTAGGCGCGGTTAGTACTTGGATGGGCGACCGTTAAAAAGAAGACCGTGTCCTCGCCTCACATATCTTCCAGCGGCTTGTATATCAGATGCGCGGAAGCTATGCAATCTTAGGCGAAGGTTGTGTAGGTCCATCCTTTGGAGGGGATGTAAAGCCCGAGGGCAAGTAAAAGATCCCTACTCTTCTTAAGGGAAGAGGTTCCGCAAAATTCCTGGTTAGGTGTAGTTCGTTTACAGGCGCCGGTGATAGGCCTCAGTAGCGGAAATAGACCGACGTTAAATAAATGTTAAAAGAAAAAATTGTATATATTAATCTGTATATTATTATGTGATAAATTAATTTGAATTTATTACGTATTTAAACTCTGTACATAAAATTTTCTTATCATAAGTTGGGAGTAATAATTTACTACAAACTTAAGAAATCTCTTAATAAATAAAGTTGTATATATTTTTCTTTTAATTTTTCTTTTTAATAAAATCTATATTATTAAATCAAATATCCTTCCTAATAAAATTATGCCTGCCATTAAAAAGTTTCTTAAAAGAATTCCAGTTTTTCTTTTTGGCTGAGTTGAACGTGAAAACAAATTTAATTGTATTTATTTTTTATTTTGTGAAATATTATTTTTTATATATACCTACATAAATACATACGTGGCGCCACTGAGTGCCCGGGATATACGATTTCGTTCTTTCTTTCCAAGTTTGTTTACGGCTGAATAGTTAATAGAGCAAATTATTAGGTATAAAGGCCGCACGTTAGATTATTTACTCTATGCGGTCGACTAGGTCATTAAAATTGTTTGCGGTAGCCGTGGTTTTCATTTTGTTTGCGCCACCCTGTATAATTATTGGTATTCAAGTTAAAAAACAAAACAAAAACGCACTGTTGATAAAAACACATTTTTTTATAGAATTTACCATAGTGTGCAGCAGACAGTTTTTGAGACAAGACAAACACTTTCTCCTCGCGAATGCAATATTCATTTATTTACGATACTTAGAGTAGTTATTATAGTTGTTAATTATTTGTGTTGTGAGGAATAAAATACGCCTACGAGTGTCGCCGATTTTCCCGTCGTTCCCTCATATTCTCTCCCCCTTCCCTACAATCGCCCGACAGTGGTGTGGTCACGATTCTTCCTTCAACACATGGTAAGTTTTGGATTTTATAACATTTATCACCATCATTTTGCATAGTTGTTGGTATTAGATACAGTCCGCTAGTGGTTTGCCCGCACACCAAACACATTTCTAGTAGGCGGATAGAACTTAATATTATTTCTCTCGATTCAATGGGATTATATACTAGAACGAGGTGCCGCTTTTGTATCAAATAAGAGCTACTTATTCTTTGGCGAGAGTGCCTCTTATTTTTTGCGTTACTGACTCGAAGTTTCGGCCGAAGTATAGATATAGTCAAATTTTATTCCACTTTTTTTTATCTGTTTTTCGTTTAGGTTTAGTTTAGTTTAAATGTCGTTTTAACCGAACCAGGCCTACCCGGCCCGATACTGCAATCCGCCACTACGACCAACGTGGTGGTTATAAGATCGGTCCTGGGATAGGCCCTGGGGAGGTACTTTTGTAAAGGTAACTTTAATAAAGAAACATTGAATTGAATTGAAATTGAATTAGCCGTTGTTGGCATTCATGAATATTATTAACCAGTTTAATTTGTTTTTAGGCAAAAGGTGCGTGGGTTAAGTTTTATTTATTATTTTTTCTGAGAACCAGCCCTGAGGTGAGGCTTGGGGGCACATGTCTATTTTTGTAACATTTAATAAATCTGTTGAAGTGTACGTAAATTCAGACTGTTTTTTTGATAGTTTCGTTTGTGGTAAATTTGCACCATTATTTACTGGTGGGTTACCCTCGTTGTGGTTTTATATTTGATTTAAGGGAATTTAATTCAGATAATTCAGTTTTAATTTAGATATTAATTGAAAGCGATATAGGTGAATATAAAATTAGTGTATCTTGTATTACTTATTTTTTTTTAATTCTGTCCTGTAATTGGATTCTTGTACTCCGTTGGGCAATACAGCTGCTTATTTATTTATTTATTTATGTGTAACTTAAAACTCAAACCTCTGACTTTCAATTAGGCCTGCAGATAAGTCTGCAGAATAAAGATATCAATCTCCAGATTTATTTCCGATTAGGTGTCTTTTATGTTCTCAAACGCTTGGTCTACAAGCAATTTTAACATTTTATTGCATATTTATTCCCTTAAATGCTACATATTTCTCAAATTTTAAGAAAAGAAAATTAAATGGCGTAGAAAAGAGTGCGTATTTCATTTTTATGACTTGTAACTGCTGTAGAAAGAAGATGACAACCTTAACAAGAGTATATTTCTCGTTTCTTAACTCAGATTCAGAATTGAATAAGATTACATTTGTACAATAGATATACATGTGTTGAATTAAAGAAGCAGGTGGGTTTATTTTGTATTTCAGTTCTAGTATGGCGTTACTTTTACCAATGCTTTATGGTTGATATAGCGAATTGGAAACAATTCGTGGAAAAATAAATTCTATTTTTATGTTAGAACTTTTATCGCAGTAATGGGTGTGTGGGTTTGAGAGCTTTTGAAGAACTAATTCGATTTCAAAAATTAAGTTGGCTTGATATAAGTAGAGGATCGAATTTTATATTAGAAGAATAATTTTGTGAGAACGAAAACATCAAGAGAACAAATCAAGTATTAGTGTACTTCTTTCTAAATTTAGATGGCTATAATCATTGTTATTTGTTGTTGTGTGGGTCGTATGCTTAAAGTTTGCAGTTTCATTTTCTTGCCTTCTTGGATGTATATAAATTAGGTCACGCTTGTTGGATGACCTGTGTAATAGATTCTGTTAAGAGTCTTTGTGGTTATGTCGATCGCAGTTTATTGGGGGCTGCTCACAAATTTTATCTCTTAGTAAAGGTTATTGCAGCATATGCAACTTAAAGGAAGCAAGAATACTTTACTAGCATTTTACCACTCTAATGTTGTACTTCGCTTCTGGTTTATGGGACTGTGCTATGGGGATTGTGTACTATTTATGTTCGTTAGTATTTATTTTGCAGAAGATTAGTTTACTACCAAATTTTCAAAATTTTTCAATGTCTACTTTTCGGATATCGATCGCCACAGTTCGTCGTGGGACACCCTGTATACAAAAAGTCCTAACTTTCGTGTCTTTTTCCGTTTTGAACTCTAACTTTGACCGATACATTTCAGATTCATTACTAATATAACCTGTTTTATTAGTTTCACGCGTGTTAAAAGGAATTGAAAAAAGTGTTCTACGTGTGTATTTTACATGTAACACAAAAACAGAATAAAACAACCATTTTCGATAATTCCTATATTTCCCTTACGTTTTTTCTGCAAAGTGAAGATTAATTTTACATCTAAATAGACTCGAAGTATCAATAATAAACCTATGAACCTCTCACAACTAGTACACGGACAATTTTAAAACCTAACAGTGCACAAGGGATATTCTAATTAGCTTCTATTTCAGGCAAACAACTCTTTTACCTTTATTTATTACCACTGAACATCAACACGCTAAACACAATGTATGGTCTGTAAACCGGTACTATAAATTTAAAGGGCTAGCGGTGTGAATAATTTATTATTCCTTTTATACTTTTCGATGGTAACACGCTAAAATTATTACAATGCTGTGCAGATCTTGCAAGAGTTAATATTATAATGTAGGTAGTTTAGGAAGCTCTTGGGAGATGAAGAAAAGGGAGAGCTTTGCTGTATATCTTGACACGCTAGCCGCAGGCTGAAGTAACTCTCAGCAGTTTAAACGGATGGGATTTGAGTTGGAACGGAATACCAAAGCAGATAGTATGCTGACCAAATTAAGACAAGCTTATGCGTAAGTTGATTAAATCCCAAGAGGATCTACGTTTTCATCGCAAGGATTCTGTATATTTTTCTTTACATGATCTAACAAAAATCTATTGCGTTCAATGAATTTACAAACAAACAGAAATTTTCAGTATCTGTGTCTATTGGATAGTGGACGCTATTTATGATAAAATAAAATAAAATATGAATGTGAGAGCAATGGTGAAATTTATTTGATTTCCAAAACATTTACAAACTTGTAACATTGGACAGCTTTCTCATAATAATAATAATAGACTTTTAGTGTATAATAATTATTACGATGTGGATGTGTTAAGAGACTTTTATAAAAAGTCTGCTATCGTTTTACTTCGAAATTGTATACAAGTGTAAAATAAATTTAGCAGTTTGAAATTTTTGACAAATGAAAAAATGTATAAAAATATGTAGTACATCGTTCGCCCTATATTTATGTAAGATATGCAATTTGTTATGAAACTTGTTGCTACCTCGTAATTAATTTGCGTAAATATTGGACTAGGAACAGAAATCCAAAATCTAAAATTAAACCGGAAGCCCGTTATTCAAGATGGCGGTAATTTTTGAAATATTGCTAATAATCGTGTCAAATTAGTATGATTTAGTGTAGAAGTACCTACTTTTTTAAAGTAGAACCAAATGGCCTATTTTTTTTTTGAAAGTGTCCAGATACACTTATTGATCAAGTGTTATATGGTCTGAGGGTGTGCAAATGTTTTTATCTATTATTTATTTAACAAATGGCTAATGTTAATGAACAATTAATGTACCATTAATTAACGAATTAAAAATCTCGGAAAATATCTCGCGAAATGGACCCAAAATCAATATGTGGGGGTTTTCAAGGTCGTTGAACACGAATTCGAGGCCCAAATTTAAAAATTGAAAATGGCGGATCCAATATGGCCGACTTTAAAGTTAGATTGACATTTTTGTTAAAGATAAACCTCAAAATTGAACAAGAATCTATACTCGGGGATTTTTGACGTCGCTGAACACGAATCAGACAATATTTAAAAATTCAAAATGGCGGATCCAATATAGAAACTGTCCCCAATGCAGATAGAAAATAATTTACCTTTACATGCAATCGCCGGTTCGGACACCACATCCAAACTTGCCACCGCCAACAAACCGGTTGCATGGGCGCGGTACTTAAAGTCATCTGACCTGCTCTCTGGACTAGGAAGTCGCCCTCAGGAGGAGCCGACTATTCCTTATATGGAGAAATTCGTCGTCCAACTCTACAAGGTCAGCATTTATAAATATTAAACTTAAATTTCGCTACTGCTTCCCATCATTGAAACTTTAAAATCATTCTTTTTAATCTTACAGGTACCATCGCACCATCGTGATGAAGCACAACACATTCTATTTGGGACAGTTAAGCCCGAGGGACTTGCGCCCACAAGTTGGCGTGATAGATATGTCTATATAATAATAATATAATGTCAAGTATCGTCTGTTGACGATATCATTAATTTTGATAGTTTGTTTGCACATGTAAATTTGTACCTCATTAAAATTTATTGACCACATTAAATTGTGTATTATTGGAAAAGTGTTGAACTTATTTGCCCTAAGTCGGGGCTGGTTCACTATAATCCATTGTTATATTATTGACGTTACGAGGTCTAGAAGTCTGAAACCCACAAATTGGTCCTTCGAGCCGGATTGTAAGAATCCTGTGAATATTGTAAGAATTGCTGTATTCAACATTAATTCGCTTGGTGCACGAAAACATTGTGGCAATAGCTGTTAAAAAGGCACAGATGTATGCAATTTTACATGTAAGAAAAGAAAGCAGCTAAAAACCTGAAAACTATTCTGATTGCGAGGTGTAAATTCCAGAAACAGGACCACTGCAAGTTATAGTCAAATTTAGAAGTGATAAAATTATGCTCACTAGCCCTATCTAGCAATGCACGACATGGATATCTATTGCCATTCGCATCTACAACATTAACCACTGCAGTACATAACAGTACTAGATTAAAATCACCGCTAAATCTCGACATTGAAATCTGTGCCTCTTCCTTACTGGAACACGACGCATTTGCTATTACGTTTACAATATCAACGCTAGCATTATTCTCACTAGAACAGTTCTCGGTCTGTGAATTTTGTTTGAACTCTCTACCAACAAGACTTTAAGACTACAAATACTGAGAAGCCATTATCAAATAAGTATTATTTGAAAGACCATGCATATCTAGCACTTAAAACACCACTAATGTGATTTTCCACTGCTGCGTTTGAAAAACCGCTCACTTGCTACACCCTCCCTTACCAGATCCTCGGAAAATGGGATGGAGAGCTGTAGATGGGAATTTTGTTCCGGTTTTGTTGTTGTACCTGTTCTGTATCTTAAGTGCCACTTGATTAGAGACGTGCAATTAGTCTTAGATTCTTTAACGCTTCAGTGTTATTCCTAACATGCCATAAACATGACAATATGACCCGTTATTTAGTTTTTAACAGTTTAAATTAGTAGATTTTTTACTGAAGTGTCTTTCTTCCTAGATGAGTAATAAATCTGATAACTTTTCCTGAATGTGTGTTAACTTTTTTCTCCTGAACACAAACAATACCAGTAGTACACATAACAATCCTATGAGAATAGCCGTCATCATAAATTACGAACTTCCGGTTGGTTATAATATGAGTAGGATATTATTAAATTTGGCTTCATAACGATGTCGAAAACCCCCCGATGCGCCCTGGATCCTCTTTACATGTTCATATTCGCCATATTAGTTACTATCGTTAATTAAGGATTTCCGGTTGGAAGCGTGACCAGGAAATTATTAAATTTGGTTTTAGCAGTGCCGACAACCCCGTGATAAGCCCTGTATTCTTTCTATAAGTTCATATTAGGAATATTTCAAGAATAGCCTCCATCTTGGACGCAATCTTAAATAACCGGCTTCTGGTCCATTTTTAGATCTGGTGACAGGCATTTTCGGATTCAACAGGGTCAAAAACCCCTAAAAACACCGCTTGTCAAATTGTTATATAAAATGCTTCTCGCAAACTTAAAAACGTTTTTACTCAAAAATGTTCCCAGTCTATATTGTGATTATTCTGCTTACAATATTCGTATTAAATTCGAACCAGTTATCTATTTTACATTGCAAGCAAGAAAAGAAGGTTTTTATTAGCGAGCCTATCAACTCCTAAAGATTATCAACCTGTTTTACACTTGAATAACCAATAAACAAAGTTCACAGTAGCTAGATCAGCTTTAAGAAAGTTAAGAAATAATATGCAACCCACCAGCTACCAATGGAAAAGCGATGAAAAGTAAAAAACGGTATTTTAACTGCTCTCATATTTAAATCGACAAAAAAGTTTTAATTCATCATCGTCCGCTTTGTATTTTGAAGTTTAAAGGGTGAACGTAATAGGCCTCTTTTTGTTCTACAAATTTATTCAAATTCTGCAAAATACAATCAACGATTTTCCCCAAAGTAATATGTATTCATTAGAGTATAAGTTGAGGAACCCTAATTTTACTTCAGAATTAATTCGAAAATTAGATAATGTCTTATTCTCGAAGCCCTAATATTACCATATTTCTGGAAAATCACATATTTGATATAATTTTCATTAGGGTTGAAGCTCAGTTTATCAATATTCGGTGAATCTCGTTTATGGTTCTATATTTGCCTGCGCGATTTGCTATATGTTCTTATATTGTATGTCAAAGTTATGATTCGATCGATGTATATAGGGTGAAAGATACATCAGGTAATACATTGCTTGCTTCTAATCAATACAAGCTTATTGTCACTAATTGTCACATCGCATAGTTTATTAAAGTCATTCTAATTATATAGGGTGTCACTCAAAGATGGAATAGGATAAGTTTACCAAAAATGTATTTACAATAAGGATAAATACTACGCAAATTTTTTGAACTGCATTGAATAATTGAAGACTTGGGCATTAAGTATGTCTTAAATTTATTCTGGATGCAAATAACACAATAAATTGTAATATATTCAGTTTTAGAAATGACCCAAATATACAAACTTGTTAAAAAACATAATAGGGAAAACTATAATATTGAAATTAAAACGTATACCAGGTAATATTGGTGGTAATTTCACTTAACAAGGTTAATGAGGGGTCTTTCTATATAATCAATTTAACAGCTTACCTGAAAATATACTCGCTACGGCGGCTATAATAAAGCTAATAATGACTCCTGGTCCGGCCACCTTTTTTGCTACCATTCCTGCAACGAGATACATTCCTGTTCCCACGCAACTGCCAACTCCCAGGGACGTCAGATCCAGCGTTGTCAGACATTTCTGAAACAGTTTAATTCAGTTAGAAATTACCAATAAAAGGTCCCGACGGGCCATTTGAGCGGTTATAGATTCATTATCTAATTTTAGCTGTGAGATTGTATGTATTTTTTAAGTTTACCTTCCACGTTAGGACAAATGTCAACACATCGATTTGAAGGATAAAATCTATACGTTGCCGTTGAATGAAATATTTCTTTCTTTCTATGAGTGATAATAAAATAATAAATGTTATGCCGCTTATAAGAGCAGATAAGAATATAACTTTTGGAGAGATCATAAAGAATTAACTAGCAATAAAAGGAATAATGAATTTTAAAAATATGATATTTAAATAAACTAAATTGCTATTAAATATTGAGCAATACAAGCTATTTGCTTTATAATTCGTTATATATTTCATCTTATTTTCTCTTATGATTTAATTGATTTATTCGTTGCCACTATTTTAAATTCGTTGGACATGCCACCGTTACATATATTCATACAAGGCAAAGCTCAGTTAGTGGTTAATGCAAGGCCAAACTCCAATTAGCCAGCAACACGGGACGGAGTACCTATACTCAAAGATGAAGGCAGATCCCATTTTAGGTATGCCCATCGATGTAATGCTCCCAATGTATAACATCAAGAAGGTATCATACCTGACAGGGACGACTGGAAGAAGTGGTCCCCCTATAACAGCGCAAACAGTCTGGTACACTGACGCCTCTAAGACAGAACAGGGGGTCGGAGCCGGGATATGAGACAAGGTCAAAAGCCAATATCCCGATAAGTCCAGGATAATACGCAACAGTATTATTATATTATGTACACTGTTGTGTAAGGGAGATAATAGGACAAGGCACTGTCAACCAGTCGATTGCAATTTTCTTTGACATACAAGTGGCAATAAAATCATATCTGTTCCATGCAAATCAATTCAAGATTAGTGTGGGACTGCTTGATGGTGACCCTTATAGTGTTGGGATGTCAGAATAAAGTGAACCTAGCATGGACGACGACGACGAACACAGGAAATGAAAAGGCGATGAATTGGCCAAAAAAGGCGCACTCAAAGCCCCAATACGACTGGAGCCCTTCTATGGTGTAGCAAAGCCATGAATATTAGCAGACACTAAGGAATGGGTGAACAATAAATCTGTGCTGGGATGGTGGAGGAACCTCCCAAGACAGAGGCAAAAGAGTTCTTTAAAGAACGATCGGCCAAATTCACGGAAGATCTACTAAGCTAGAATAGGAAGGCCGCCAGAATAATAGTGGGCCTTCTAACTGAGCACTGTCGGCTCAATAGACACATGAGTCTAATGGGCCTGGTTGAGGACGCAACATGCAGGTTCTGTCAAAAGGGAAAGAAACCCCAGTTCAGGAATTATGCCACTGTGAAGGCCTAGAGAGGCTGAGATTCCAAGTACTCCGAGAAGAAAAACCAAAGATGGACAGCTACACAAAAGGGCCCTTATCCAAGCTGTGGAGTACAAAGAACAAAGCTGGATGAGGAATAATACGGAATGTATTCTAGGAGGGCAAACAACCAGCTCTCTATTTATCTATCTATCTACTGTAAACGCCACGAGTTACGGCGGGCAAAGGGGAAGCTGTATGTAGAAACTAGTATAGACCTAGCGTACGCATCGCTATCCTAATTGGTGTATTATAAATTCTAAATAATGCGAGCGATCTGTGCCGTTCTGCGATAGGTCGACTATATTCCATTACAGTCCCCACCGCTCGTCAACACTCGTGGCGTTTACTGTATTTATTAGTTGTATCCTCTATAAGCAAAAGATATTTTTTTACATATTGGTATAGTAGATAAGAAGACGATAATCCTATACAAAAGATTTTCTGTTGTTTTTTTCTGTCACATATCGACTTGAAAGAACACTAGCTTACTGTGAGAGGTTTTTCCGATGAAAGAGTTCCTAACCCTTGGATAAGAAGAAATGGATCAATATTGTGACCAGCAAGATGCCCAGACTTGACATTGCTAGACTTTTACGTATGGGGAAAACTTGTTTACGAAGCTAAAATACTAACTGTGGGTACCTTATTGGGGAAGTTAATGGAGCAGATGCAAGAATTAAGAATGAAATGAGGCTTTACCATTACCGAAGAAAGGAGGAAAGCACGTGGATATATTAGAAACGGCTATTTGCATTTTGAATACCAAAAGTATTAAATTGTTCTTAATTATTACGTACTTAGTTTGCTAATACACTGGTATTTTTTTTATTGAGTGCACTAGCATTGTATCATGACTTGTTTAATGTACCAATGGAAGGGAATAAAACAATTTTTTTAAAGTTATTTATATGTAATTTATGTCTGCGTTTAAAAAACGTTGTAATTAACGCTAAATCAACCGTTGAATAACCATTATGTTACAACGTTGAATCACCGCACAACTGTCCCGCAGATCAACGTATTTTTCAACACATATTACAACGTTTTTATTACGTCTTTATTTTAATACACGAGCTAATAAAATTAACTTTAAATAGACAATTCTTTCGAAATAAATATGAGCCCCAATGTTTGCAACGGCCCGATTGTATTATCTATCTTATAAGCACATCCACCTATTAACAAGCGTAAAAAAGCACCGAATATGTATGTGTTAAAGAAGTAATATTTTATTTAACTCTATTTGTTTTTCTGAATTAACTTTAAGCCACGTGAATTTCATCCAGCAATTAAACTAATATTAAAGATATAATTGGCTGGCTCATAATATTCTCATTACCATATAAATTCCATAACATAACGTGAATATAAAACAAGTCGTTGAAAATATTGCAATTTGAATAACGTTAACGAAAGACGTAGTGACTATTTTCAATTAGAATTTTCAGGTTTCTATAAGGTTTAATTTGTCCATTGAAATTATATTAATAAATTGACGTTTCTTTAACGTATAAATGATGCGTTTTATTAACGTTTAATTGCATGTAGTATTTAACTAACGTCGAATTTTTAAACTATTAACGTTTATTCGACGATGACAACGTTATGTACACCTTAAGATAACCGAACTGTTCTCGCATCTTTCTATTATTTGAGGAATCACCAACTGAAATTTGAAAACAGGTAAAATCCAATAGTTCAATGGCATTCTTTATCAACAAAAATTGTAATAGTTCAAATTTGCTTCTAGAGGGCAGAATATTAATATATAATATTTCAGTCGCAAACTTTTCTATAAAATCCTTATTTTACTATAAAGAACGTAACCAAACTTCAACCAACAGCTACTTTCCGGGCTATGTGCCCCGCCGAGGGCTGAATTACAAGTTACAAGCCTGGCGCGTTAAGTGTAATTATTGCTTATTACCAACAGAACGCTAATGTTTCGATTGCAACAAACACCAGCCGGGAGACTGATCCTACTTAAAGGAGCTCTCGTGCTGGTCGTCCCACACCATTTGCAGACTGCAGTTTTGAGCTGTTGGCTCTCGCCAGTGCAAGGTAGGCATGTGACGACCGACACGAGGATCCCTTGGCTATTTGGTACATCTCGGTATCCTTAGGATGGCGACATGCAAAACAGTCAGCAGCGCAGGGGTCCAGTTGGACTACCTTGCACTGACGAGAGCCAACAGCTCGAAACTGCAGTCTGCAAGTCGTGTGGGACGACTGGCACGGGAGCTCCTTTAAGTAGAATCAGTCTTTCGGCTGGTGTTTCAAGCATTAGCGTTCTGTTGGTTATATGTGATTATTACACTTAACGCGCCAGACTTGTAACTTGTAATTCAGCCCGCGGCGGGGCAGACAGCCCGAAGAGTAGCTGTTGGTTGCAGTCTGGTTACGTTCCTTACAGTGATTTTATAAAGGAGTTTGCGACTGAACGCAAAAAAATCTGAAAGGCATATATCTCAAAATCTGTGATATTTTGTATATTAATATAAATGTTTAAAATTACCTGTTCACTTTATGAATTCAGTTTTATAAAACATAAAATCAAATTCATTTACAAAATCCGTCTTTCTCAGTTATCTCCATTACACATATACGCATGACAGATATTTATAACATTACTTTTTCATAAATATGGATTAAACATCCCAAGGGCATGCCATATCAATGTTAATTGAATTTTTCAGCACGTACATGAGACAAAAGGAGTGTTTCGAAATTACCAGATATAGAAGTTGCATGAAATGTACGTTAATTGTAATTAATGGGAGTAGGAAAGCAATATATCTTACCTAATTATTGTGTACATTACAAATTAAATAATTTTGGGGTAAAAACTTACTCAAGCTTTGTTGGCGAATATCGAAATTTTTTAGGATAAGTTACTGATAAATTCAGATATTAAATTCAATTTAAAAACTTACCACGTTATAATTTTACTTAGCGAATGTACATTTTGTGGAGAGGCATCCGTCTGAATAGAACAAGTATACCTCAGATTCCAAAAACAGCATAATTTCTGCCTCGGTTTAGTTCGACCATATTTTATTTGCGATAAATCATGCCATGGACTACAGCTGCAATCCGTGGCAAGTTGCCAGAACTTCAATTTGATTCTAATCTGAACTTACGGTACCATCCGCAAACAGGGCAAAATATATATCAATAGTTGAATGTAGGTTACATTCCGGCAAATCTTGATACGCGTACGTAAATTTTGTGATCAGCCCAATAATCCATAACTGAATTTCTTAGACTATGGGAAGCTAATAAATCATTCAGTTTATATAGGGTTGTTTTGTAAGAATATAATGTATAACCTGGGTTTTCTTAGATTCTGCTAGAAGTATACGTTAAGCCGTGAGTTACGTAACTAGAATTTTTCTCTGAATAAAAGTCCCTCCTTCAGTGGTTTGCTGTGCTTTAATATGTTTTAAAAGTCCATAGCTGAGTTTGCGGATAAATCCGTCGTTCGACGACAATTTTTTCAAGATTTTTCCGGATATCATCCTACCCGGACATTTTTATGTTTTCCGTTCGGTTTCTTGCGAATATTCACGCTTCTAAATGATGAAATTCGGCAAAAAGAAAGTGCAATAATTATTATCATAAAATCCATCTATCAATCTGTAGGATACAGCATGCTATTACTTAATTTCTAACTTCATACGCTTGTAAAAGATTTTTAATTCTTTCTCAATAATTTTGCAACAAATAGACGCATTTTGATAAAAATGTGAAATAAATGAATGAAAATAAAAATAATAAAATTGATTCAAAAATATTAAAAACTGATACCAAAAGATATGACGCCATCTTGGGAATATCATCGTATTTATCTGAAATATACAAATTTTTTTGCCCTTCCAAATGGTGTATATAAAATTACCCATTCATGTCGATACAAAAAAAATCTATTTACTATCTATTAAAATATTTTGCATTGAAAGTTAGTCATATGCCAACTTTTATTGCATTTGAATAAAAAAAAACTACAAATTAAAGGTAATAGCATTTTATTTTTTAATAATTTCAACGAATTCAACAAACAACCTATTCAAATAGTGCACCACCTAAATTACTACGTAATCCCACTGTGTTAAAAAATAAAAACGATTTATTATATTTTGTTGGCTGTATCTGAAATATATCTAGTGATGCATCAAGACACAATCAACCTACTCATTCTCCTATTGGGAAATAAAATAGCTAAACATAATTAACAATAAAATTTGATGGTATATCAGTTATTTAATTTTGTGCTACTGGTACGGGTATCCAAGTCTATAATGACAAATCCGGTTGCAAGATTTCCAGTGGCGAGCAGACGATGTTACTGCTGAATCTTTGTACTCTATAATTTCTGGGCTAAATATAACTTTGATTTTACAATGCACTAGAGATAAATTTATATAAGAAACAAAACAAACAAGAACAAATAAAACATAAGCAATATCAGTACAGGTAGGTAGGGAAGAGGAAGTTATAGGTGGTGAAGGTTTGGCTAAAGAGGTTTCCGAAAGATAGGCAGCGTCTGGTAAGTTAAAGTATATTTTATTGGAAAGGGGGCATATGCTGTCTAATTTGTGATATATTTTGAGTTAGTGGACTATCACTTAATTTGAAGGTGTAGAATTCTTGAGATATATATTTTGGATGTAGTCCGCTATTGGCGTTATGTCGTGACAGCGTGCGTAGAGATATCTGAGGGAGGTGTACCTGTCAGAATTCGAAATGAGGCGCATATTTGTGTTCTATCGCTTTCAGTTTGTTCATTGTTGTGACCGACGTGCTGCACCACACCGGTGCCGCGTATGTGATCACCATTGTGTACAATAATTTTTTATTTTGTCTGTGATCCCTGACCATGAGCGGATACAGACTCCTGAACAAGGAGTAGGCCGTCCATATTCATGTCATTTATATGCGTGTTAAACGTCAGTCATTAGTCCAGTCTCACCCCCAAATACTTTAAGCACCGTCTGGTTGGAATTTGGTGTTCCCTGTTTGAAACTGGCGTCAGAATTTTGTTATCAGTGAAACGGCGTGTGAAAACTATCGCCTCCGACTTTTCGGCGTTTATTCGAATCTTCCACTGACTGTAATAAGCCGTAGCACGAGCCATGTGCGCCTTCAGCAGCATATTAGCCGCGTGTGCATTGTGTGAATGCACGTACATGGCTGTGTCGTCGGCGTACTTGGCCAGTTTAGTATTCGGGAAGTCCGGAAAATCGGAGACGTAAATATTGTGCAACTTTGGTGATAGGAACGATCCTTGCGGGACTCCCGCGCGAATATCCCGCCGAGTTGGTAGTTTATTATTCACTCGGACTTGTAGGGATCTACCTGGCAGAATAAGTTTGATCGTCGTGCATTTGTAGAGCAGAACTGGGATCCAGATGGTGTCGAAGGCCTGTTCAATATCGAGGAGCACCATGGCGGTGCTTTTCCCGAGGTTGTATTGCACTTTGACATAGTTAACTAGCCTAACGACTTGCTGCACCGTGCACCTGCTCCTCCTGAAACCAAATTGTGACTCATCGTCGATGTGAAGTTCCTCGTGAACAGTATCGAGCCTGATAAGGACGACCTTCCCCACCAACTTAAAGATCGTCGACAGCAACAAGATGGGCCTGTAGCTGCCGACGAACTTCGCATTGTTATTTGGCTTTAAGATGGGAAAAACCACGGTGCATGTCCACTGGCTAGGCCAGTGCTGTATCCGCAGGATCGCACTAACGATATACGTCAACTGCACAATACCTTTCCTCAGGAGATATTTGAGTAGTTTGTATTTAACACCGTCTCTAGCTGGGGCTTTATTGTTAGGTAAAGTCTTGAGAATTTCGGCTATTTCCGAGAGTTTGACCATGACCTCCAGAAATTCACTTTGCGTCAATTCTGTCATGGTCAATGATTTGGTTAATGTCGTTTTCCATGCGGTCGTTCGAAATTGTTTGGTATATTGTTACTGTATATCTGTTCAAAATGGTCAGCTAAGTTATTTTTTGCGAGTCCGTCATTACTGTTTGTCTGTTGGCGTTTGTCAGCGCAGGAATGGATTTTCGTGCACTTCGTAAAGCCCTGGTCAGCTTCCTCAGCGAATTGTCTTGCGGATCCAGTGTTTCCAGTTTGTCTCCCCATTTTTGTTTGTTTACAGTGTTGAACAGAAAGACCAGTTTGCCTACAATGATTTTTTTCTTTTTAGGTTAATTCCCATTTGAATAAAAAACAATTTAGACCAAGCAGACCGAGACTGCAAAAATGAAAGCCGTACTAATATTTTTTTTTTGTATATTAGACCTATCGCAAACTCAATCCGGTTTCACACTGTATATGGCACAAAAATCGTTCAGTTTGAGATAAATACAATAATTGTTCTATGATAGTTTGGCCTAAGATGGTTGGTTTATTATTTTTTTGTTCGGAAAACATCATCTTATGCGTTGTTTTTTAATATTTTTTAACCAAAATTATTTGGGATAATAAAAGCTACATTTTTCTCATTTTTCCACAAAACATTCCAATCTGTTGCAATGTTATTGTGAAAAAATCGAAGATATATTATAGATAGCATGTAATTTTTTCGAGGTCAAAAATTAAACAATATATCATGACAATTTAACAGCAGTTATGCAATTTTCACTCCCAAAATATAACGTAAAAACAAATGGTTGACTGGAGCATTTTGATTGATAATTTTATGCGAGAATTGTCAAACTTTGTTATTACCAAAAGCAAATGAATGAATTACACAATTTCTCGTTTGTAGGAGAATTCCCAATTTTTGATTCTCAAGAAGGAGATGGAAGCTTTATTAAAGGTAAGATTAGTACAAATTAAACTAATATTTCATTTATTTTTTTCGTGTAGGTTTATAACAATGTTAAAAATCTGCAAATTATAAGTATTTTAACTTTATAACATACCAATTATTTTAGGTTTAAAAAACCAGTAAAATTAATTCCATTTGAATTCATTTCCTAATAATGATAATATGAAATATAAGTTATGGAAAATGGTTATTTGATGTACAATCTAACTTAAATTCTAAGATGAATATTAAAACTAATTTGATATAGACAGAGATGTATAAATATGAATTTAAAATGGCACCATATCGTCAGTAAAATTGATTTCAAATGAATAACCCTCGAAATTTGTATAAATATTTGTTGTGCTTACCCACTTTTGCCTGTAGAACACTAAACTACTTGTTCAGCTATATTTCTGGGTTACTTTTTACCCTCATGAATTTCTGTAATGCCAGAGGATTTATGTCTTACTTTGCCTTCATTTCTGTTTATTCTATCATATGGGCATATAACCAATGTTTTTTTCTACGGATCATATAAACTATTTGACATTTGAAAGGTAATTAAGGTTAAGCATACAATTGACTTGGATACTTTTGACATTTGGCTCACCCGAATAAGGCATCTTTGATGTAAGATTTTATACGTTTAAATAACTTCGAAGCCGAAGATGAATCTTGGATTTTGCAAATAACATTACATTATATCAGCACAAAGCGCAGTCCTCGCTCTAATTTTTTTAAAAAGTAAAATTATACTTCTCTGTTCAGATAATGCCAAGTATATCTTAAATCAATAGATACATAGAATTAGATAAGTCTAATATTTACTTAGTTTTATAAACTTGCATTTTTCAGATATACCGCATGAGTTAAACATACTTTCGCAAGATATGTATTTACCACCGTTTGATGATAATAAAGCTTACTACGACTTATCAGGGAACTTTCCAGGTAAGGATATTGATGAAAATTTAGCAAATTTAATTTAACTGAACAATATCACAGTCAATAATTGTTTCATTCACAAGAATATTTGTTATAAAATTACACGGTACTAAGTTCAGTCCACTAGTTCTAGACAAATTTACCTACGACGTACCTCATTCATTCATTATTACATATCTGTGGCTTCTCAGTGGTCCTAACTTGCATAGGTATCAAAGCAAAATAATAAGTATTGAAGCAAATATAAACAGGTTTGAAAAAAAACTGTAAATGAAATATGCATATTATGGACAAACGTACAACTAAACAAAACATAAATGGTATCTAACGTTAGAAAATAACTATTTTTCTCACAATTATTAAATTGACGTTAATAAAAAACAATAATATAAGGCATATAATAAAAAAAAAATTTGAAAAGTTGAAGGCCCGATATTATAAAAAAATATTAAGCTAAAGATTTGAAAATGTAAAAATGGTAAAAACTGAAGGAATTAGCGTGTTTAAATAGGTTTTACCAACACCGGAGACCACCTTTCCCTGTTCCAAACATTAAATATCTTCAAAACTGGGTCTTCCAAATGAAGACCATAATAGAATTAAATTTATAAAACTCCTGCCAAAATTAAGGATCCAGTAAAATTAAATTCCTTGCCCGAATTAATGGTCAAATAAAAAAGCCATCACCTAGAAAGGTTTGACCTGTGACCTTGCTTGTCATCGATAGTGCTTGTTGGACAAACAAATTTTCGTATATCGTATTTCAATTATGCGAAGAAACATGTATCAAGATTTTAATAATATTTCTGGTAGTTCTTTGCGAAAATTCTGTATTGTAACATCACTTTCTAATGCAAACACCGACATATTACTAATTCACATACAAGAAATTTGTGACAAAATCGATAACATAAACAAACGGGAAATAGAAGAAATATATGTGATTGCAAAAATATTCGAGTATTTATTAAAACTATAATAAAACTAATAACGCTTTTAACGATCTACTTTTAATGAAGTCAACCGAAACTGCATGAAATAGTGTAATCAAAGTACACACAGATGTCTTCTTTATGTCCGGAATAAAACTAGTTCCTGTTTCAGAGATATTTCGACATGTACATTATTATTATACAATTAAATTAATTAAATTAATTAAGGAGAGCTCTAAAGTGAAAATTAAAGCTAACTAGATAACAAACTCATTTAACTAATTACCACACATTAGAAAAATTTCGTTAACGAAGGAAAATGGGGAAATTCTAATTTAACAATGGAAAATAGTTTAATCAGTATACAGTATTGTTCAAATGTGCTTTTAGAGAGCGGAATATTAAAACATAATATTTTTAGTCGCAAACTCCTCTATAAAATCCTTATTTTACTATAAGGAACGTAACCAGACTGCAACCAACAGCTACTCTCCGGGATATGTGCCCCGCCGAGCGCTGAATTACAAGTTTCAAGCCTGGCGCGTTAAGTGTAATAATTGCATATTACCATCAAAACGCTAATGCTTCGTTTGCAACAAACACCGGCCGAAAGACTGATCCTACTTAAAGGAGCTCTCGTGCCAGTCGTCACACACCACGTGCAGACTGCAGTTTCGAGCTGTTGGCTCTCGTCAGTGCAAGGTAGGCATGTGACGACCGGCACGAGGATCACTTGACTATTTAGTACATTTTGGTATCTCTGGGATAGCGACATGTAAAATAATCAGCAGGCGCCATCTAGCCATCCAGTGCTTGTTGCAATTGAAAAATAATTAGCCTGACTGGACTTAACATAGTTCAAATGTGCTTTTAGAGGGCGGAATATTAAAACATAATATTTTTAGTCGCAAACTCCTCTATAAAATCCTTATTTTACTATAAGGAACGTAACCAGACTGTAACCAACGGCCACTCTCCGGGCTATGTGCCCCGCCGCGCGCTGAATTACAAGTTACAAGCCTGGCGCGTTAAGTGTAATAATTGCATATTACCATCAAAACGCTAATGCTTCGATTGCAACAAACACCAATATGACTGATGGTCGAGAGGTGAGCGCACTTGCCTCTTACACAAAAGTTCCGGGTTCGATCCCTGGTCGTGGCAGTGAAAAATACTGTGAGATGGATGTTTCCACTAATCACGGATAATGGGTGTGTGTCCCTTGTATCTAAATGTGTAGCCCCCTCCCACACAAGGCTCTTTTAGAGCCTTCCGGGATAAAGGGGGTGTATTTATTTCTTTTTATATACATTTATTTATCATCGGCCTATTTCCGCTACTGAGGCCTAACACCGAGGCCTGTAGATGGGCTACACCCAACCAGGAATTTATTATTATTAAAGAATAAATAAGATAAGCCCCAAGGTAGAACCTTGCGGCACAACTAGTTTATTATCTAATATGTTTAGAAAGATTTCTTTACTCTGTTCAACATACTGCATTTTAACCATATGGTTTCTTTCACTAAGATAAGAGGCAAGTCAATCATATGGTTTACCTCTTATTCCATAAGAATATATAACTTAGCAATAGGTCATGCTGAACGCAGTCAAATTCCCGGCTAAGGTCACAGAAGATCCCGGTTGAACCATTACCCGCCTCAACTGATTCTAAAACTTGCTCATAAAAAGAGTGAACCGCTGTAAGAGTCGCGTATCCAGAACGAAAACCATGCTGTTTATCATTTAAAACATTACTTATTTCAAGAAATTTGAGTAGCTGAAATAACATCGCGTATTCATATATCTTTGATATTATAGGTGGAACAGATATTGGTCGATAATTTGCTATATTACTAATATCACCTTTTTTATATGCTACTTCATTACTTTTCACATAATTACATTAGGCACTAAATACACTTTGGTAATAAATTTGGAAAAATTGCTGAATAAGTTTCACTGGAAGAGTCATTAAAAGTAAAATGATGGACTAATGGAACAAAACTCATAGATTGGTGTAAAGTTTGCTACTAACATACGTACTTTCCCTCAAAATCAAATTCTTGGACGATAATTCTGTAGAGATACATTAACCATACTAATTTAGTATCCAAAATGAGAGGAGCGTTTGTCAGACTTGTCTGATAGGAACCATTGATTTTTTTATAAGAGTAACTAAAGATTTACATATTTTTTAAATACCAATGGGTAGCTAATGGCAGACGAGGTCTTACAGTTTAATGTGCATCCAATGCATATTCCAGGGTAGCAACAATTCTAAATTTCGCTAGTAAAATAGTTGAGGAGGTGGTCAGTGCCTGGAAGATAATGAATTCTTTTAAAAGTAGGTGTATCATTTTTATTTTACTATTCTAAGGATTTTGAAGATAAAATACAACATCACAAAGCTTTGCTAAATAACAGATTTTTCTAGATTAGTGATACATTTTTACTCAACTTTTTACGGCAGAATATTTATTATTGTAATTAATTATATTAATTTGCAGACGATTCACACGCGCCGGTTAAGTTTCAATTGGAGTAAGGGGTCTGGGGTAAGAATCTACAAATTTATGTGACCAAGTTCTTAAGAAGTGACAATAGTAATAGAAGTATACACTCACTCTTGTTCCAGATATCCACATATATATGGGAAGTGGCTCTCAAAATGACAAGCTGTAGGAGTGGAAAATCGCATTTCTATTCCGGAAACCCTTCTCATGAGAAGGGTTGTTCCGGTTATTTATGATGTATTATTTTAATTTACTTTGTTTGCTTAATGTGCACAGAGCGGTAACGTCAAATTGTATAAAATCATTGCACATTTTCCTTTCGTTTGGAAAATAATCAACACATGTCATAATTCTACAGTGTATTTAAAGTTACTTCAACAGAGTTAGGAGTATTTAAAATCGTTATTTGAAATAAAGTTAATTTTAATTCTGAAATGTACACATTTACATTATCATATAGAAGGTTTCGAATATTAAAATTTATCAAAAACTGAGCTTCCTTGCCTGAGCCTTATATTTATGACTACATGATAATTTTTACTTCATTCTCAAAATATACAAATAAATTTTTTATTACAAAATTTACCTAATTTGGCTAAAACTAAACATTTTCCTTTTTAGGTGACTTTACAACATACAATCTGAGATTTCTAGAGGGATATGATACACCTTGTTCAGGTAATAAAACATGTGAGGGTATTCATGTCTATACCCACAGGATGCCTCAAAATACTTGCCATTAACTAAAGTTCCTATTAGTACGTATCTGAAATATCTAAAAAATGATAGATTATATTTTTAAAGTCAATTTATTTATTTATTAATTTAAATCTGGTCACGAAATGACCCTGCAATAACTTATTTATGACAGTTTTTATAGAAAACCGTTGGTTCTGTGTGTAAAGTGTAACAAAGAGGTCCCTTTTTGTACAATTTAGATCAGGGAAACAAATCTGGTACCAAAATAAAAGAAAAAGAAATTAATAATCTTTGAATAAAAAGGAGAGCGCCAACTTTTGGCCATTATTGATAATAAGTAATGCACATCTTATTACTGATAGATGTCTGCAGTGGCGCACTGGGATCAGAATTATGAAATTTTTTGAAAAATATAGAAAAAAAATTGAATAAGATTTATTAATTATTTAAATGCTCTAAACCCATCATATTGTTACATTATATAATTTATTTTATGATATAAAAGCTTGTCGCGTGATTGCTTGCGATAAGCTTTTATATCATAAAAAAATTATATAATGTACCAAAATGATGGGTTTGATTTACTTCAAAGTTTATTTTCTACTTTATAGAGCATTTAAATAAAAGCTTTTTTTAAATATTTTTTAAATATAATTTTATTTTTTACTTTTTACTCTTTTGATATGCTGTAATCCCCAGATATCGATTTTGAGAACAATCCGATCATAAACGGTAAAGTCTTCCGCCATCTTGAATTAAATTTTTTACTAGAAATTCGTAATCCGTGACCCCGAAAACCCCCAGATATCAATTATGACGGATTTGGATCTAAGTGACAAAAGTCGTCAGCCATGTTGGCTCCGTCATTTTGAATTTCTGAATTTTGACTAAAAATTCATAATCCCCGACCTAGAAAACCCCCAGATATCGATTTTGATTTGAATCGGATCATAAAAGGTAAAATCATCCGCCATCTTGAAGTCACCATCCTGAACTACATTTTTGGCTAAAAATTCGTAATCGGCGAACCCGGAAACCTCCAGATATTGATTTTGATCGATTTGGACCACAAGTGACTAAAGTCGTTCGCCATATTGGCGCCGCCATTTTGGATTTTTAAATTTTGACCAAGAATTCATAATTAGCGATCTCAAAAATCCCCAGATATCGACTTTGAGTCGAGTCGGATCATAAACGTTAAAGTCGTCCGCCATATTGAAGCCGCCATCTTGATTTTTTCTTATATGAAAATGTTAAAGTGTATTGTCACCGAACTTATACACATTTGCAAAGTTTCAAAGCTCTAGCTTAATTAGAACTAATCGAAATTTTGATTGCAACATTTGACCTAAACAAACAAACATTGTAAGTTTAATAAAAGCTTTTAAAAACAAGGCGCTTTGCTACGTAAAATAAACACTCCATCAGGACCGGTCCGACCCACTTTTACATTTTATCAACGGCCCATAGGGTATTTGCCCAAACTCCGTTGTGGTCAGTCTGCTCGTGCATATCTAGGAAGTTTTTTATATTTTTACAAACATCATCTCATGAAGTTAATGACAGATATTCCCCTCTATCACTAAACTAACAATTCTTTTCAGGAAATCTGTTGGATGAAATTGATTTAGATACTATCAGCACTAAATTAATATTTCTTGGTATGAGTATTGCTTAAAATAATAATTTTTAATTAATTAATATCATTTATTCTTTTAGAAAGTTTTGAGAAAGAGCTAGAAAGCGCTGTGTTTCCGGACATCAGCCTTCAAGATATATTTATGGGTAAAATAATAGAAATAATAATTATGCAACTATAAATAAGTTCAAAAGATTTTGATTTCGAAAATAAACAAACAACTTTGAGAGTTTTAAAATGGGTCAGAAAGTTATATTAAAGTATAAGTGAGTGGAAGAGACTGATTAGAAGAGTTTTTTTCAGTCTTGTCAGTTTACAGTTAACTGATAACACTGGCTATGAATTAATAATCATATCCTTTTTATGTAGCGGAACGCAGATTGGGACTCGCACTCATATTCATACCTCCACATATTTTTTGCATGCTCTGTGAAGGATTTTATTTAATTTTTATCAACTTAGTAACGTTATAAAATATCGATTACAACTACTTTCTCAAATTGATTTCTCAAGGCTACTTGGCACTTCTAATGTGAACATTGTGGTTCTCGTTCATAGTTGTGCTGCCGGTTGTCCCCTGAGTCAGAATCATTACTTTCTCTCAGAAATACAACTAATTTGACCCCTATCAGTTTTAGAGTACTAATGAAATCATTAATTGACCAATCTTTAAGTTCTATGTGTGTATCTCCAATCACACTTTATGTGAAGCACGTGAATTCTTCTCATCAGTCTGTTATCCTCTTTCAATTCCAAAGAAAATCTCGATATCTATATCTTACAAGATTTGCCTGGCTTGTATTTCTGTTAGAGTTACAATATTTTCGGTAGCAAATCTAATAGGCACATTAATTCTCTTTTGATGCTCGATTACTATTGTTATTGATATGGGCGAAATAATTTCGAATTATTTTTTTTGGGTTTTTAGATCAGCAGATTATGAAAGAAACTGGAAAAGACAATGTTTACTTTCCTGAGGCTATGTGTAGCGAGAAAGAAAACAACGTGATAAACTTGTACTATATGAACGAGAAGCTACCCAAACAAAACAGAAAAGTGAAAGCTTCTAATTATGAAAAAGAAAAGCATTACGGAAAAAAGCGGCGAACTATATGAAACTGTAATGTATTTGAGTTAAATATTTAAAAATAAAAATGAAACTTCAATTATTGGTTTCTGGCTTTAGAATGATGTATCTCCATAGTTGAATTCTGTATGTCTATACTGGTTTGATGACAGTTCTGAACTTAGAAATATGTATTCAACAGATAGTTTTGATTTCCTATCTACGACTTTTATATTGAACTTTAGTGTCAGTTGGTTTTGTGAATATGTACTTTCACCAGGTGATGCGTTAGTTGATACGGAGGAATATGTCTTTTAAATGTGAACCTTTTTTTTATACATTTATTTAACGTCGGCCTATTTCCGCTACTGAGGCCTATCACCGACGCCTGTAGACGAACTACCCCCAACCAGGAATTTTGCCGAACCTCTTCCCTTAAGAAGAGTAGGGATCTTTTACTTGCCTAACATTTAATAGACAAGGGACCGACGGCTTTACATCCCTTCCGAAGGATGGTATATCTCCTATACAACCCTCGCCTAAGGTTGTATAGCTTCCGCGCATACACTGATATACAAGCCGCTGGAAGATGTGTGAGGCGAGAACGCGGTTTCCGTTGGAATGGTCACCCATCCAAGTACTAACTGCGCCTGTCGTTGCTTTACATCGCATACCGAAGTATGTACATAGTAAAGACGCACCTACGCTCACCCCAAAATGTGAACCTTAAATGCATCGATTTGTTTTGCTATTTTTCATCTGTCGGTTTTTGAGACACACATGGATTTTATTTAACCTATAAGAATTAGGACACATTATCTTAGGGTCTTTAACACCGCGCATCATAAGCATATGGGCTATAGTGATATATGCATCAGTCGATAAGTCAGTCAGCTTTAGGGCCTTAAAAACGTGTTCATAATGTCAGGTTCGTTCTCCCCTTCTCTGATCATTACTTGAAGATGACCTACACATCATTCTTACTCTTTAAGATATCGAGTGAATACGGAGAATCTAGCCAGTTTAATTTTTATCACACTATCAAAATGTATCTGATGTGAGAAGGAACACATGTCTCTCAACCCCCACATAATGGTAACGGTACCAATTATCAGGAAAAGAAAACTGGGCAACTTTGGACTACCTTTCATATTAGGTGAAACTATTTCATTTACAGAAGAAGTAAAATACTTGTACTACGTTAGATAAATCACTTAATTGGCATTCCCACGTGGACATTGGTCCCCAGTAAATACACTAAATATGCGTTACGATCACAGACCAACAGTTGCATATGACTACATAGCTTAGTGGGCGCTATAACAAATGTTAAAAATCAAATCAAACTCTCTGACTTGACTTGTGATGCTCACGAAATCCTCGGAAACTATCCCTACTCCACATATGTCTGGAGAGGTATAGAACATATGAATTCCAATAAGTGGAAACCAATACGTTAGCACCATGTAACACAAGGAAGTAGTTGAAGGCAAATTGTTACAGTAGACTGGGCAGGTTTCAAATGTGATACCTACCGTGTCCAAACACTATTTGTAGCTGTTCTCCTAGATATTCTCCCTAAAGGGATAAATGCAATTAGCAGGCAGATAGCTATTAGTTCGCAGACGGTTCCTAAACTTCTGAGCCACCTAGAACCGCAGTATATAGTTGCGACACAACAGCAAAAGTAGTTTCGAACCTGGATAGTAGGGTAGCTAATTTTCAGGTTAAGATCTATGCTATTAAACTGGTATATGTAGTCTGAAATGGCTCTCGGAAACCTTGGATCCTATTTTTATAACACTAAAACAGATTGGACCTACCAGAAGGCTCTAATCCGATGGACAGAAATAAATAAGTATAATAAAATTTTCGTTAAAACGATGATCACAAGTAGGTAATTGTTTTCAAAATGGCGTCATACATTGAAAGGCTAAGTGGGCAACTGCAAGACTGTGTTTTCAAAAAATTCATCCAGTAGGCCTTGAATCTGATGTATTACCTTAATTTTTATTGTTGCATTTCAATAAAAGTTAATTTCTTGCCAAAACCACTATTTTAAATTGAAAAACAAATTTTCGAATAACGTAAAAAGCAAATGAATTTATCCAATTTTTTTATATGGTAACCATATTCTTTTACTTGCGCCAACATCGCCCAAAACATTAACTTTTCATTTGAAGTATAGTACGTCTAGTTTGGGTATTAATTTACTTTGAAATTATTGGATTTCTGTAGATGCTACATTTACCATTTGGTATTGTTAAAAAAGTACACAGAGATTAAAATAAAAATAAAATTTATAGAATTTATTAGTAATTATTTATAAGATAGGGGAAAGTAAAATTATAGCAATTGTTCAAAATGAATAACTTCAGTACATGTACGAACTTACGTAATAATTCCAAAAAACAAAATTTATTGCATAGATGGGTACAAAAGTAAAATAAAATGTAATCCTTACAAAATAAACAAAACAAATGTTTAAGAATAAAATCGTTTTTCTTAAATGTCTTCCTCCATTGGGGGATACAAGCAGTTATTGTAACTTATAGTTTTGCTGCTAAGCCCCTTGCAAATAAATTGTCGGCATAAATTGCAAGTAACTGTTATTTTATTATATTTGTGAGCAGCACATATGGCATCGTCCAATGCGATTTTAGATAACTAGTGCCTCAGGAGGTGGGCGAATATTTTGAAAGAAATTCTGTTTTATTTTTCGCTAAATATTTTCTTCATCTTTGCTAATGTAAAACTAGTAATCTGTTTCAGCTATTTCCACACGTTCTTCTACATTTTCGAAACCTTCATCTCTAGACAGTCGTGATTCACTGCTATAGTTATTCACCTCAATATTTTCATCCTCTTCTTCATCTATATCGCTGAAGACAGCTTCCTCTTCCTGGATATCTGGTTCTGATAAATTAGCAATTTCTTCTAATTCTTCACTCATTAGGTATTTTCTTGACAATTTTCGTTTACTTAAATTACAAAAGCAAATTTTTAAATTGTTCTACAATCAATTAAGTTATAAAATTTATGAAACTCAACAAAAAATCAGACGGAATTTTACTTACATGACGAGGCGCGCTGCGGCACGGAGTACCGCAATTTGGAACGTTTTCAATTTCAACTCTCAATTACAACTCTCAATTACAGCTGACAGAACCCCACTAAAAGCCACGAGTCCTACGTACTGTGTGGCCTAATATTGTCATTTGAGCACATCTCGATGGGCACTGGTATGCAACCTACGATATTTACGAAATCTGTAAATAACTAAAAATGCAGTATAAAATACCACTACGCAACCGCCGGAGGGTTAATCGCAAAAGTTATAAGTACATAAAGTTTAGTAAATTTTGTGTACTTTATTTTTGTACATAAACGTTGTTGTCGACGAATAGCTTATTTCTTATTATGAAAAAAAAAACAAAAAAAATCGCTTTTGTTACTGTTTTTGCTTATAACTTGTGATGCTTGTTTTGCTGGGTAGCTGGTTTGGAGATTATTCCAGGGTTCAATGTTAATATAAATTAAAATCCAGATCCAAAATAAGACATTTATTCTCCTAATAATTATATGTACAGTGTGGCCGTATCTTTTATGGCTTAGGTTGCGACAATCTTGTTATTACATAAGTACATCATAGTAATCGGAGAGAGAGGGAGAGAGAGAGTGTAACATATTTCCTCTATGCACGTCGTCGTAACCCCAATTCTCTAATCGAAGTTCCAGGACATAACAGACGCGACAAAGAAATCTGTTTCAGGAGAGATCCAGGTCAATACACTCGAATCAATCTGAGAGGAGGTCCAGTTCAACGCACTCGAATCCTCCCTAACAGATATTTGGCCAGCGGCTGCCATGGCGCCGGAGAAGCTTGATCTTCCGGTTATCCCAGTTCAATACACTCGAGAAAGGTGAAAGCCAAGCTCTGAATTTACTGGTTTCTGGCTAGCTATTTTATACCCAAAAATCACGGTCACGTGGTTTGCACACGGCACGCAAGTTGCGGCCTGGTGAAGTCAGAAATAAAAGTTAAAAAAAGGACTAATCAGGTATTGAACTAATCTAAAACTGAACTACTTGATCCATGCATAATTAAAATAAGTTAAACTGGAATGAAAGTATACAGTATTCCTGTAGTATTGTATACTTCATTACAAACTTTTTCCCGGAAAAATCAAGGTGGCAAAATTCAGATTCATATTCAGCACCCTCAAAAACAGTATACAGGCCACTGAAATTCGTCCCCATTTTTTGCAAGGTCCGTGCACTGTATGACTTTGCTAAAATATAATGTACTAATATCAATTTTCAATTGTGTGTGTGTGTGTGTGTGTATCTAATATATCAGAAAGCTTCTTCTTATTTTCAAAATATTTAATCAATCGTTTACTATACAATGCCGAAGATAGCAGCACAAATGGAAGGTTCATTTTATGAGTTCTTATTCGATTTCAGTTTCTTTTATGGCTCTTGTACACGCATCCGATCCGTAATTCTGCACTAGCGTTAGACCCAATCCTACATGATGCCTGAGATAACAAGGATGATATTCAGAGCCCAAGGGATTTTTGCTTATCAAAACACTCACTTTATTTCTTATAGTCTTACAAAGGAAAACGTATTTACATTTTAAATGTAATCTTATTTCGAACATAGGGAATAATTTCAAGACACTTTTTGCCTGTCTGGAAAATCCGGCAGTTTTTTTTTAGCAATTTTTTTTGTCACTTCAAATTAAAGTTAGATCCACTTTATTTCAATTACAATTACCCTCTTGAAAGCCTTAGTAACGATATATACAGGGCTAATAAGATTCTTATATACAGTTAAACAGTAAATTAAAAAATTAGGATTGTGATAACCTGGTTATTTAATAAATATCATAAAATATCGTTCTGCCCATAAAAATTGCTTATATTACGTTGGTATTGAAATTTTGTTTGTTTGGTAATAGATTATTTTAAAATTGTTGCGAAAGTTTTTTCGTTTAAGAATAAATTTTACAGATGACTAGACATTTATCTTCAACAAAAATTATACCTACCATATAAATTTTAAGACACTTAATAATTTAGGTAAAATTTGGCGGATAATTGGCAGTATTATCATTCTCAGTAGATAAAATAAAATACAGTGGATAACTTTAAGGTAGAATTAAAAAATCGTAAAATTCGTTACGTCGATTGTACGACTCTTATCGAAAAATTTTTGGATGATCGATAATTTTAACCTACTTGATAAGAAGCAGATGTAAAGACACAATAATTAGATATGATGGTACAATTAAAATGAATATATTGTAATGCTAAAATTTTCAAAACCAGGGAACTGGTCGCGACGCCATTATACTCAAGTTATATTGTGAAAGTTACGATAGCGATAAAGATTTTATAGACTTTATAGTATCATGTGTTGGTCATAAATTTGAATACAAAGTGCTTATTAAATGTATATAAAATACCTTTAGATAACATCTAGTGCGGTTTCATACGTTTGTGTTTTTACTCTTCTTTACAGTGAGAAAATTGTTGCAGTGCTCTCTTGTTTTGTCACTTAACTGTTAATGAACCCTGAGGTGTACTTATTTCTTTGCCGAATTTAATGTCACTTTCAAATTTCTTAGAATTACTGCACTGGTCCATTTGCTCACTCAGGTTTATATGAAACCACCTAATGTTTCTATATTATTGCATAGAAGCTTATTGTTTTCCAAAAAGGCAGTGCTGTTGCTTATGGATCCAACGAGATGGATTCCCGGGTGCTCTACTTGATATGATCTCATCTCTGTATGAAGAATTCAGGAAAAGATTAGAAACGTGCGTAACGAGAGGAGGATTACATGTAGAATAATGTTCAACTTAATTTTATAAAAGGTACTTTCATTTGCTAATATATTTTATAGTTAACAAAATATATAAACCGACACAAAGTGGATAAATTATTACAAACATAATAAAAGTGTAATAAAGTAAAAATATACCTACTATGACAGTTCAGTATTCCACTATTTCCTATGAAAGGAAATCGATTCATTGCCACCAATCAAGGTACGTTTCCAAATCAATTGAAAATAATGTCCTATAACTTCCGACATACTATAATTGGTAACTAAAATGCCATTCAGAGCGCACATCCTAATAAAAATATTAGGTTTCAAGAGGAATACCACGAAACGTGCTTTTGTGCATTTTAATATCTATCATTTCTCTAGTTGACTTTATTTGTCACAATTGCCTTAGTCGAGGCTTCTTAAAGTGTTTGTGGCAGATGCCGTTGGAGGGACCTATTTGTACTATTTGTAAGTCACCGATATGGTGTTACTTGCAATGTATATGACATCAGGAGACCGCAGCGTGGTCATTGGTCAGTGTCCGAGCCTGCTCTGCACTGATGAGAGCCAAAAGCTCGAATCCGGTCTACAGATGACTCTGGAAATTGCCGATGCTGCGGAACTCCTCTGTTTTAATAATGGGTACCTTCCCCGGTATCTTCTATAAACACTTTATTGCGTTTCTTGTAATTGGTAACTAAAATACCATTCAGAGCGCACATCCTAATAAAAATATTAGGTTTCAAGAGGAATACGACGAAACGTGCCTTTGTGCATTTTAATATCTATCATTCCTCTAGTTGACTTTATCTGTCATATACATGAAATCGGGACCATTGATGTTTCGGACATCGTGCCCATGGAGACATTTGTTCAGGATTCAGAAATACATAACATATAAAAAATTCAGACAATTTAATGGAAACCACTTTTTCGATGTGAAAAGTGTGTCGTCTTTAACTTGAGTCAAATAAGAAAGATATATTTTTCCAAATGAATTTCTACCAGATTTCCATTAAAGTAAAAATGAAACCAAATATATATACCGTAGAAATTTCAGCACAGAAAACATTACACGGTTCCATGATTATTTGCAGAATGAAAACTGGCAAGATGTTCTTACCCAAAATTGCCCTAATACTGCCGTGGACAAGTTTTATGACATAATTTTGTATTATTTTGAAGCAAGTTTCCCTGTAAAGCGTTTTAATATTAAGAATAGAAAACTAAATGAAAACAAATATATGACACCTGAAATAATTAGACTAAGAAACCAAGTAAACTTATACAGTGACATAGCAAAAATAGATAATAATTATAAGGGCCTTAGTACACGTCTGAATAACTTATATCGTAATAAATTACAGACCGCTAAACGGGAGTATCATGATCGTGAAATCTGCAATTCAAGTAACAGGACTAAAACTATGTGGAACATAATTTAAAAAATTCAGAGGCCAGGTTCAATTTCTAAAGATATATGTTTTAAAAAAGATGGCGATGAAATACCGATTGAAGATGTAGCTAATAGCTTTAATATTCATTTCACAAGCACCACAAATATAAATGCCTTGCGCGATTTTAATTTCTTAGAATCTAATGTGCCTAATTTTCATAGATCTATATATATATATATATATATATATATATATATATATATATATATATCTGCAGTTTCTATTACTGATGTTTTATTATTTATAGATAAACTAAAATCCTCAAACTCTAGCGGCCATGATAATATTTCAAATAATTTAATTAAAAAATGCAGATGTGTCATTAGTTATCCGTTACCTTACATAATAAATCTCTCCATAGAGAATGGTATTTTTCCCAGCAAAAAAAGGGCTATCGTCCATCCCCTTTATAAGAAAGGAGATCCAAATGAGTATAGCAATTACAGAGCTATTAGTTTATTATGTAGTTTTTCAAAACTTTTCGAACTCGAGCAGTTATTCAACTTTCTGCAAAAAAATAATTTGCTTTCTCCTGCTCAACATGGTTTCACTACTAATAAAAGCACTTAGTCGGCATTATGTGATTTCCATCACCAAATTATTAAGGCGCTGGACAATACAAAATTTGCTCTAGGTCTTTTTCTAGATTTCTCGCGAGCTTTTGATATGGTAGATCACCAGTTGCTCAAAGCTAAACTCGCACGATATGGTGTTCGAGGGAAAGCTTTGGAAATATTCTCTTCCTATCTTGACAACAGAGTTCAAACTGTAAAAATGGCCTGTGGAACTGAAAGCGAGACTTGCTGCGTCAAGCAAGTAGTTCCACAGGGTTCAATTTTGGGACCACTATTGTATATTTTGTTTACCAACGACATTATCGATTACTTGCAAAGAACACAAGAACAAATGTTCATGTCGTGTGCTACGCAGATGATACAAATGTTCTAATTACAGGAAATAACTCAACGGAAGTAAAAACAACCACTGAAATAATTTATCAGGAAATTATATGCTGGTCTTATAAGAATAAATAAAACTAAAACCGTTTCCACACAATTTACATTAAATAAGAATTCCGAAGGCCTAACACTTTTTAATGGTACTGACCTTGAGTTAAATACCTGTGATGCTTATAATTTGTTAGGTGTCACTTTTGACAAACACCTGCAATGGGCCCATCACATTGAAAATCTGTGTATAAAGCTACGAAAAAGTTGTTTTGCTCTAAAATTTATGTCTAAGCATTGTAGCCAGGATATCCTTAAAACCCTTTATTTTGCCAATTTTCATTCTCATCTGAGGTATGGAATTGTAAACTGGGGTAATAGTACTAATGTAGCCAGGGTATTTTTACTACAAAAATATGCAATTCGTATACTGTTAAATTTGAGTTACAGAGAAACTTGTAGAGATGCTTTAAAAGTTTTAAAAATTTTGACTGTTGCTAGCCTATACATTCTGGAAGTATTATGTTCATATGTCCACAAACACAAACCCACTTTTTTAAATAATCAAGTTGGACATTCACATGATACTCGTTCTAAACATCTCCTACTGCCTGACTGTCATAGAACTACTATGTATCAGAGAAGTTTTCTGTATCAAGGGTGTAAATTCTATAATTTATTAGACGAAGATATCAAATCCTCTGGTAGTATACATGTTTTTAAAGGGAAACTTAAAAAACTGTTGCTAAACAAAAACTGTTACACAGTCAATGAATTTTTTAATTAATTGTATTTTAATATCTCCTTTTTCCATATTAATCTATTTTTATAATTATTTTAGGGTCTGACTAAGTCCAAAAATGTCATATATTTTAGCCACATTTATATTATAGTGTATTGTTTTCTATTTTTGGTACTGTTTTTTTAATTATTTATGTGACATTCTTCATCGACCTTATGTATACCTTTTTGGGTACATATGTTTTTTTCAGTGGAGAAATAAATATTTTTTTTTTTTTTTTACAAAAAACCAGTCACCTTACTCTGTGGCTCCGACCCTCACAGAGGGGAGCTGGTAATACCAATAGCCACTCCCCACGCCCGTGGGGTGGGTGACTACCGGGTCCGCGAATCGTGTGCCCTGAGTAGACGCAATGAACCGAGGATGGCAGCCTTCTGCATTCTGCCGGCTAAGATCTCTGCCGAATCTCGGCATGCCGGTATGATCTTTAGTTCTGAAAGCAGCGTCTGTCTCATTCCACCGAGGGCTCCTATAATCAGTACCACTATTTTAACAGAATGGCCTGGATAAAGCCTGCGGAGTTCGAAGAGCAAATCTCGATATTTTGTCCGTTTTTCCTCTTCTTTCCAGACAATGTTGCTCTCAGCGGGAGCTGAGAATATTATTATTATTATTATTATTATTATTATTGTTGGATCATTTATTGCCATAAGATGCCTTGACAAATTATATTATTTATAATTTATATTTATATATATTTAGGTTGCGGGTCATGTTACTTCTGACATATTATCCGGTTTTTGAATTATTAAAATTAACCATTTATAAAACGCCAATATGCACGTTCGTATAGTTTCATACTTCCGGTGAACAATAATATTTCCTGAAAAAATGCCATAATGGATAATATACGTATTTGCGTATTTACAAACAGAGCTCTACCTACGTTCATTATATGATTTAAATATTAATACAAGAACTTGTTTTGCTGTGTTTTAATGAAAAGATGATATCTTTTTACTCCTGATATCAATTTTGTACACGTGCGTGACCAAGGCATTTCGCCCTCTACGTATAAATGAAATCTTTTATTACTGAAAAAAATACTTTATCTTCAAATACTGCTGGCTACAATGCCTTTTATTAAAAATATGTTGTTGTGGTATATATGTATTTCAATAATATACTAAATTATATTTTTGTTGAGAAATTTTAATTCTACACACAATGCTTAGAATCGTGTAGGTATTGCATGAAATCTGACAACATCGATAACTTCCTTTCCATGAGGATGACGATTGATTCAATCATATTAATATGTTAGGAAGATTTTGTAGCAAAGATTCTTTCATGCATCGAAGATTAATCGGATTTCAAAGTATGAGCAAATCAAACATGAATTGCCTAACTTACTCAAATTGTTAAAGACACCTGCGTAAGATTGAGATTTGTAAAAATAAAGGTAGACATCCTGTTTGTTTAGATAATTTAAAAATTTCGATGATACGGAAGAGTACGTTTTTTTCGTCAAAACTAAATGGCAGTTTTGTTTTTCCGGGCAACGAAGTTTCAATGAGGTGCCTATTAATTTTTAATTAACATTGTCGAAATATTTATATTAATTACTTCTGGTGGAATATTGCATAGGCAGAACAGTTCATTATCACTTAACATTAAAAAGTTTAGTTATTTGTTTATTCAACTTACAGTATTCAACAGTTTAACACTAATTACTGAATGGGTACAATACAGAATTGTGATATTTATTACAATACTAACAATACTCAATAATCAGTAACAAAAGAAATACTAAAAAAGATAATACAAAAAATGCTAAGAATTAAAAACTAAGTGCCGCTAAATTATTAGAAGTTCAGATATAATAAACATCGGTACACACTATAGTTTTAGGTTTTTTATCAAGGCCACATTGCAGTTGAATAGAGCAAACTTGGCTTGGACAGAGTTATTATTGTTGAAAATTTGATGAACCGGTGAGAATTTAATTACATTCATACCAGTCCAATCAATAGGGAACGGCCCGATGTTAAATTTACCAAAAATCCTAACAGCAAACAAAAAGTATGGTCGTATAGAATAAAAAATTCTAAGAAACATAGCGTCAAAAGCCCGTGGATCCTCGATGTCCTTCATAACCTAAAAAAATCGTAAAGTTGAAAAAAAAAACGGTTTTTCACGTAAAAAGACAACTAAAGCTCGTAGAGAAAAAAGTTAAATAAGAAAGTTGCAGGTATTAAAAAGATCTATCGATACACTTTTGTCGATGTCGATCGGTGCATTAGATTTCGAGGTAAATCGAAAAAAACCATCAAAAATCGACTTTTTTTTGTTTTTCATGTATCTTTTTCAAAGTGACGTTTTTAAACTTGTTACTGGGTGAAAATATAGCTTTTGGCAAGCCAAATAAGTAATAAGAAAAGTTAATGGTAATAGTAATAGATTTGATTTTTAATTTCATTTTCCCCTCCTTTCTTGTATATAGGTATTACTTTAGAGAATTTCCAAGAAGAAGGATATGTAGATGTATTAATGGAGAGACTATTATGGTATGTGATATTACAAGAAGACATGCAAAGTCTCGTAGAAAAAAGCATGTATATTGTCCTGGCCAACTTTAAAATAAGTGCTATCTATATAGGAACTCTAGTGCCAGTCGTCACACATCACTTGCAGACTGCAGTTTCGAGCTGTTGACTCTCGTCGGTGCAAGGTAGGCATGTGGAGAGCTCCTTTAAGTAGGATCAGTCTTCCGGCTGGTGTTTGTTGCAATCGAAGCATTAGCGTTATGGATATTATTCTTAAATTAATTGGTAAAGACATTTTACCTTTCTGAACAAGGAGTGACGCTTTTATGGAGGACCTCGATACATTGGCATAACTGCGAATACTCTTTCCATAATTGCTCCATGTTGCTTTCTTGACTATTATTTTGTTTTTGTTACCTGAATTTACTTTATTCTTCTTAATTTTTATTATAGCAAAAATTTGAACAACTTATTGAATTATTTTATCGTTTTATTTAATCATACTTCTCCACGGCAAGGATAATGCTTGTTAAAAACAAATTATTGGTTTAAAAAAAATGTTTTTATAATTACTAACGTAGTACCAATGAATAAATATGGCATGTGATATATCGTTGAAAAGGGAGGAAAATACTCTATTTAATGGCGCCATTTCCGGCCCGTTTCAAAATAATTTTTGGTTTTGGTTTTGAAAAAATTTAGATAAAACCTCGTTGAAACACTGTTTTGTAAAAAAATTTCGCCTTAGAATTTTTCTCGTATCTCTTCATATAACGGAGATATTTGGCCTAGACCTTTTCCGCATTTTCGATATTTTCCGCCATAACTCTTAAAGTAGGCCATGCATTTCAAATGTCATTAAACCATTTTGTAGGTTATATAAATCGGCACAATTTTTGTTGTACGACCGATATTAAGTGAGATATTCTCGAGGGCCCTGATAAAATGGACAGCCTGTATATACGAAAAAATAATTTTGTGAAACTTGCAGTCGGGTGTTATTGCGAATACCTCTTTGAATGATGAAAATTAAACAGGCATAAGTTTAGTCACATCTGTGTACTTAATTTCAGTTGAACCCCGTAAAAGTAAATTGAACCACATTCTAACAAAATGCTAATCAAGTCCTCGTTTGGACGTACAATCACCCGCTTTAAACAAACTAAAACTAAACTAAAGCTTAATATTAATGACAAAATAATAGACGATTCTGTTGAATTAGGAAATGCCTTTAATTCACATTTTCATGAAATTCCAACTATACTATTGAAAAACATCCCACATAACGACTCTGACCCATCAAATAATATTAACAATAACCTATATAAATTCTTCTTTGAACCTGCGACTGAAGCTGAGGTCTATGATATTATACTCAATTTGAAAAATTCCAATTCAGCCGGAATAGATGAAATTAGTTCAAATTTGCTAAAGAAATGTAAAGATTATGTTACTAAACAACTAACGTACCTGATTAATGTTTCTCTTAGTGTAGGGGTTTTCCCGGACAAATTAAAAATTGCGAAAATCCTACCTATATTAAAATCCGGAGATACTGACGATATAAATAATTATAGGCCAATAGCACTATTAAACACTTTTGCAAAAGTCTTTGAAAAATATGCAGCAAATAAAATCATAGCCTTTTTTGACAAATACAAACTATTTAACAAAAACCAGTTTGGTTTTCGAAAAGGACGATCAACATCTAGTTGTATCAATAAATTTCTAAATTTACTTCATAATAAAATGGATAACGGCGAGATTGTCATAGGTATCTTTCTAGATCTTAGCAAGGCGTTTGATTTGGTCTCACATAAAATTCTCCTAGATAAGATGGCTAAATACGGGGTTAGAGGACTAGCACTCAACTGGTTTAATAGCTATCTGGAAAATCGACCACATCTAGTAAGCATTAATTCGTGTCGATCTGAAACGCTTCATACTACAGTTGGTGTCCCACAAGGGTCTATATTAGGTCCTTTGTTATTTCTCATTTACATAAACGATCTTAATGCACTTAATATATTTTTGTTTGCTGATGACACGTCTGTGGTAGTAGGGGATAATTGCCCGAAAAATGTTGTTCTTAGAAGTAATGAAGAATTGGAATCCATTAATAGATGGTTAGTCAATAATAGGCTCTTATTAAATACAAACAAGTCCGTATTAATTAGGTTTAAAAACACTTTGACAACCTCTGATAGCAGCCTGCTCATTAGAATTTCACATAAATCACTTAGACAGGCTGAGTCAACAAAATTTCTAGGCTTATACATATCTGAGAATTGTAGGTGGGGGACACATATTGATCATATGTGCAAAAAATTGGCTTCTGTTTGCTATTGTATCAAACAACTAAAAGATACTGTAAGCCTTGATGTCATAAAAAAGTATTATTTCGCAAATTTTCACTCTATTCTTTCTTACGGTATCACTGCTTGGGGTTTTTCAAATGAAAGTTTGAGAGTCTTTAAACTACAAAAAAAGGCAGTAAGATATATGTGTGGCATAAAATCGCGAGATAGCTGCAAAGAGCACTTTAAGGCTTTAAATATTCTTACGCTGCCCTCTTCATTTATTTTAAGTATCCTTATTTATGCAAAAAATGAAAGTTTTGAAACCCTAAGTCAGCATCATCATTATAATACGAGAAATAACGAGCGTTTAGAAATACCTCAACACAGAACAACAATGTATGAACACTGCCCCAAATATCTGGCCGTAAAGTCTTTCAATAAATTACCAGATGACCTAAAATCTTTAAATATTAATATTTTTAAAAAACACGTCAAAGAGCTACTCTTAGGAAAGGCGTATTATTCGGTCAGGGAGTTCTTAAATGATAGCTTTTGATTTGATGATAAATTCACATTTTTTTTTTCTTCTTTTGCTTTGCATTCGTGTCATATTTATTATACTAATATATATTTATAACTGTATATAGATTTTAAAATTCTTGTTAGTACCAGTTTACTTTGTTTTACTTTATTATATTCTATATATTTTCGTTCTGATTTAACGACTTATTGTACAATAATCAAATAATTGGACCAAAAATAATAGTATTATTAGTACTATAATATATGTGAAATATATATAAATTTTATTGTTATTTTAATATGTTACTATTGTACTTCTGACCTACCATATGTACATTATTTGTATCCAACATGGTGAAATAAATATTATTATTATTTTTTTATTTTTTTTACAAAAAAACAGTCACCCTACTCTGTGGCTCCGACCCTCACAGAGGGGAGCTGGTAATACCAATAGCCACTCCCCACGCCCGTGGGGTGAGTGACTACCGGGTCCGCGAATCGTGTGCCCTGAGTAGACGTAATGAACCGAGGATGACAGCCTTCTGCATTCTGCCGGCTAAGATCTCTGCCGAATCTCGGCATGCCGGTATGATCTTTAGTTCTGAAAGCAGCGTCTGTCTCATTCCACCGAGGGCTCCTATAATCAGTACCACTATTTTAACAGAATGGCCTGGATAAAGCCTGCGGAGTTCGAAGAGCAAATCTCGATATTTTGTCCGTTTTTCCTCCTCTTTCAAGACAATGTTGCTCTCAGCGGGAGCTGAGAATTCCACGACATACATTGTCTTGAGTTGGTGGTCGAGGAGTACTATGTCAGGCTTGTTGGCTTGTATTTGCCTGACGGTGGGAAACGAGTAGTTCCAATAAATTAGGCACTTCTCATTCCCCACAACGGACTCAATATCCCCCGGAACGTAAGGCAGCACTGGTGTTTCGTCTATCCCATACGAGTGCCTTAGATGATAGTAAAGCACTCGTAATGCTGCGTTGTGTCTATGAATATAGGCCGAGACTGCGTATGTCGGGCAAGCCGACAGTAAGTGCATTACAGTCTCCGGCGCCCTGCGGCAGGCCCTGCAGCTGACATCAGGGACCTCCATACCCATGACACGACGTCGATAGACGAGAGTGTTAAATACACCATCCTGGCAAGCCATTATGAATCCCTCGGTCTCAGACTTCAGCCCAGCTGACCTTAAGAAGGCGAAGGTCAGCCTTTCGGATAAGCCGAGGTCTTCTATATTTTTATAGAAGATCCCGTGCAATGGCTTATCCTTATGGAGCTGCAGAAGGATATTGTGTTCTGCAGCTCTAATGTGGGCTTTTAGTCGAACGGGTTCCAACTCGGTGACAGAGTCTAGGTTTACCCGCTCGACGTCGAAGATGAGACCAAGTTCATCGGCTGCTCTCCGTGCTGCCTTAAAGAGAAAAGCTCCTACCTCTGCATTTTCATGGTCTCGGACCATGCAGAGGAGGGGATCCGAACTCCTGATGACCTTACATGCTCCCTCCAGAACCATCCTGCTATGGAGACTCTCCAAGCTCAAGAGTCCACGGCCTCCCCGATGTCGTGGGAGATATAACCGTGGAACGGACGATTTAGGATGCAAGCTCCTATTGAGATGCATCTTCTTGCGGGTTACTACATCGAGTTGACGCAGCTCTTCTCTAGTCCACTTCACTACTCCGAAAGAGTAGAGAAGGATCGGAACGGCAAGCATATTTGTAGCAGACACCTTGTTCTTCCCCGACAGTTCTGAAGACCAGATCTGTCGGAGTAGGTGCTGATACTTGCCGCGGAGAGCGTTTTTCACTACACTCACTTCTTGGGTGGAGCGTTGCTCGACACCCAAGTAAGTGTACGACTCTCCGGCATCTAGATGGTGTAAGATGCTTCCGTCCACGAGCTGCGCGTCCTCTCCATAGTCACCGCATCGTCCTCTCTTGAGATGGATCAGTGCGCATTTGTCCAACCCGAACTGCATACCGACAGCCTGCGTATACTCCTGTACCACCCTAAGGGACTGTTGGAGATCCCTCTCTCCAGAGGCATAAAGTTTAAGGTCATCCATATAAAATAGATGGGTGACCTTATGCCTCCTGTCGCCGGGGGTACCGCAGTTGTAGCCACGGGTTTTCCGCAGCGAGACGGATAATGGCAGTAGTGAGATGCAAAACAGAAGGGGGCTGAGGGAATCTCCCTGAAATACTCCTCTTCTGAATGTTACCGACTCTGTTTGGACTCTATCGTTACCCGATGTTATGGTAAAGCGAGTCCTCCAGAGCGGCATCAGTTCTTCAATACATCTCACTACGGGACCGGGTACCACAAGACATCGGAGCAAGTGAACAATGAGCTCATGCGATGTCATGTCGAATGCCTTGCGGTAGTCGATCCAGGCCATAGAGAGGTTCCGCTTATACTGCATGGAGTCCTGTGTGACACATCTGTCAATCAACAGGTTCTCCTTGCAGCCAGCGACACCTCTCTTCGACCCTCGTTGCTCATATATCCGTTCGTAAACCGGTTCAACTGCGTGGAGCACCCGCATGTACAAAATGCGTGTAAACACCTTGTAACATGCGTTTAGACAGGTTATCGGTCTGTAATTCTTTGGGTTGGACAAATCTCCGTTCTTGGGGATCAGCACTGTCCGCCCCTCAACAACCCAAGAAGGGATTTGCTGCTCCCCATTTAACCAGGAATTAAAAATTCTAGCCAAATGGTGGTGGGTGCTCGATAACTTTTTCCACCAAAAGTTATTTATCCCATCGGGACCTGGAGCAGCAAAGTTCTTAGAGCCCTCAAGAGCCCTACGAACCTCTTCTGGGGTTATTGGTTCGCACACTTCCTGTGGTTGCTGAAGTCTTTGACAAAAGGCTTCAAAGTGTGCAAGGGCAGGAGAATCTCGGTTGAGTGGAAGCCTCTCCTCGTACAGCGTTTTCCAGAAGTTCTCCACCTGATCTGCAGTCGGCGGATTTTCTACAACACGCGGAGGCGGTTGGAAAAGGCGCGAGGGCTTTTCGCGGAACAGTTTATTTTCCGCAAGCCCTCTCGCCCGCCTCACTAATGACTTTTTGCAAGTCACTAGCATCCGTATCCTGTCGAGACAGTGCTGTTTGGTGGTTCGCAGCACTGCCTCATTAAGTGTGTGATGGGCGCGTCTTAAATTGGCGGCTAATCGACGCACTTTAGGCGTGAACGGCCTGTTGGCCGCCATATAGTCCATCACACATTGGATACGGGATGCGTGTTGCCTCGCCGACCGGATCTTGGCTTCCATCCTTTGTATGCGCCGCTGCGCTCTCTCCTGTGGGGAAGAGGTATTTCGCCTCTCCACCTGAGACGAGCGTTGAGCAGTGGCATACACGGCACAATTTATGTGCCAGATGTCAGCCTCTTCTGGTAGCGCTGTGCGAAGTTCAGCGTCCACTCTGGCCAGGTCTTGTGGCCCGGGGGTTTTCAGACGGTGTAACCCCCTTCTGGTACTGAGATCCTCTGGTATTGGCGGAACGAGGAGAACTACGTCCTCAACCGGTGAATGTGGCGGCCCTTCGACCACCTCATTCACCGGTCCAGGAGCAGTCCTCACGTAGCCCCTACTACGAAGGTGGGATACATAGTCACGCAGATTTTGTGGCGTGAAGGCGCTATGCTCTGGTAGCCTCTCACACCACAGAGCATGCATCCGCGCCATGTATCCCCTCCGCGCTGGCTCACTGCTTTCATAGCAATGCAGAAGTTCATCCCTCAGCTCATCTGTCCACTCAAAGCGTCCTTGGACATTGCCAATTTCGTCAACGGGCGGCCCGTCCGGTTGGGCCCCACCACCTTGCCCTTGACCCCTATCCGAACGGGGTCGATCGTGGGGGCCCTGTCTTCGGCCTATTGGAACCAAAGATTAGGGCCTGTGGGTGGTTAGCCCAGCAGGCCCACGACCGACACCAGAGGGGAAGATGCTTTCCCCTCCCGGGTGCACTAGGGCTGCCGGTTCGGTTTTGCACCCCTAGCTGGAGTAAGTGGTGGCGCTACTCACCAAAGGCTTAATAGATGGAAGTTAGCCCCCCCTGCTATTATTATTATTATTATTATTATTATTATTATTATTATTATTATCATTACTACAAATTAACAGTTATCTCCTTTCTTGTTTTCACCGAATTTTCTTTCCTAATACACGTCAAAGTGATTTTTCGGGCAGAGATAAATTGTTTCCCAAAGAAAATTGGTGCGGTAGTATAAATTAGGGAGTAAATAAATTTGATTTACCCTCGTTTTTCTTTTTCTTTATAGCTCTCCTGCACAGAAGGTCTGCGAATAAAGGAACACGACAAAAGAAATTTACGTAGTTATCTCTACAAATTACTGAATTAAGCGGAAGAATGGAATGGTGGAAACACTAGTGGGTGCTAAATTATGTAGGCCTACAATTACAGAGGGCAACTCATGGCTTTGGGAAAAACTTTGGCTAACGATGGCCGTCATATTAAGAATCTGTGGTTATTTTCTTTAGTTTCGCCTAAATAACTCATTTTACATTTTTATCTATAGATAAGTGAGTTCTCTCTAATTTTGTTCAATGTGAAGATATAAGATTTTATAATCAAGACGCCTAAGGCCAAATTTCATTATTTGTTAATGAAATTTAGCCTTAGGCGTTTTGAAGTCTGGAGATACTGGAATTCTGTCATTGTAAGAGATCAGTTAAATGATGAATTTTATTTTAAATATCTTCTTTCGTGTGTGTAATGAAATTTTCTCAGAGTAATATAAATATTTTTCCTCTTAACGCATCCGAAAGGCTTGTTTGTATATAAATTTATTTATTTATATATTTACGGGCCTAAGCCCATTTCTAAAATACAATTTAAAATGGGAAATATACAATTTGAAATTTACAATAGTGCATATAACATATAAGAAAAGCAAATAACATTAATACTAGTACATTCCTAGGGTAAACATACACAAAATAAATATAACTAAATATATATATGTATATGTATGGATGTCAGTCATAAAACAAAAGAAAATAATATAAGAATATGTTATGCTTAACGTTGAGGTTTAAATAGGACAGTTTGCTGATTGCAACGAGAAGGTCAGTGCATTTGTAAAGAAATCAAGATAATAACTGTGGTTTTTTGGGCTAGCCTAGAGGACCTTGCAACAAATAAGTTAAACTCGTGGTTGGTTCGATGAACTGATTCATGAAACATAATAGCTGAATGTCAAATCTTTCCAGCAAATATGGACAGGAAACATTAAGAATTAATTAATAGTAGGGTCGATCTGGCGTTAAAAATGGCTTGAAACGGACTCATTTTTTTCGTTTTTTTTTGTGATATTATGAAGTCGGACTCCCTCTATCATCCGGAAAATTTTCCGATCGATCCTAAAAATAGGGAAAATCAATTTTTCGGACATCTCGTTTAGTTTGAGAAAAAGTGTGCTGCAGGGAGAAGGTACCGAGAGTCGTTTTCGCGTATTTTTCGGGAAAGAAAGTGACTTGACGACTTTCCCCTTACCTTACGTTTCTTTACAGATTGATACATAATATCACCGACAGCACTATTATAATGAATATGCTGCCCTTTCATGCTCACAGAACTGGATCACGCCAGATAGATCTATTTAAGCTGATCACCCCCAGAACAAATATTAAAAAAAAATTCCCACTTCAAATCATGTGTTCTACTTATAATAACATTCATGATATTTTCAACTGCAATGTTGCTTCCCTAAAAGCATGCATCTATTATCAATAATTCATCATTATTCACTAATTCAATGATTGTTATGTGCTTTATAAATCCTGTATTAGATTATATTGAAGCATCTATAGTAAAGAACAAGTAAGCGTAGAATCAGAGGCGGAGTCACGCGAAGAGGAATTCACGGAGTTTGTGGTGCCTAAAAATCATCGACAGAACAGAACCAAACCAAATGTTAAAGTACGCACAGCCTCGGTATACCTCTCAAATGGTTTACTGGTCGGGGATGCCAAACCAAAGCAAGTATAGTTTTATATAGGCAAAATTAAAAATAAAGATGCAACCACCGAGAATATGCGCGATTACCTAAAATTAAAAGACAAAGAAACTGATTTTGAAGTTGAATGACGAGAACTACTGGCCACAGAAAGTGGAAATTAGGCGTTTCAACTACTGGCTGCAAAAGTGGAACACAGATATTGGCAACGAGTCACTAGAAGTTAATGCAACAAAAGATATCGATTTTTTAGCCTAAACAAGAAGATAGAAGTTAGAAAAATTATAAACATTTTCTACCAAAATGTAAGAGGTCTTCGAACAAAAGTCAAGGAGTTTTATAACAATGTACATCAAAATAACTGGGATATACTCTGTAAAACCGAAACATGGTTAAATAACTATTTCTATGACAACGAAATATGTGATTCGCGTTACATAGTGTTTTGGAATGATAAAAACTATAACGAAGCTGAAGTCAGCCGTGGTGGCGGTGTCTTGTGTTGTATAAAACGAAAATATAAGCCTGTTTTAGTATCGAAAAGTGTAAATATTAACTGTCAGTGGATTATTGTTAGAACTACTATAAAAAACCTCGAAACTATCATTTGTTGTGTATATATAACATCAGGATCATCATTATATATTTATGAAAGCTTTCTGGAATCCTTACAAACTTGCGAAGATTTTAATTTTGCTAGTAAGTTATTTATAATAGGAGGCTTTAATATTACGGAAATTACTGGGGCGGAATTTAACCTCGGCAACGGTACGTCCAAACCAAAAATAATTAATCAACTAATAAGTGAATGCGACCTGTACTCTAACAAATGTAACTGAAGCAAGGGCAAATGAATGTGATACGCCTATGGTAAGCATTGATACCTTTCATCCATGTTTAGATATTACCTTTAATTTAAATAATTTAATACCGGAAAATAAAACAAACATTGTAAACGATAATAATCCCTTCGATTTTAGAAAAGGTGATTATATCCGGCTCTATTGGTTGCTCTCGCAATGTAATTGGTTCGAAGAATTACGTATAGATAATGCCGACACTTGTGTAGATAATTTTTATAGTACACTAAATAACATTTTCGAGCAATGTTTACCAAAAAAGAAAAGTTTTCACAAAAACAGATTCCCAGTATGGTTTAGCAAAGAACTTATCTCTAAAATAAAAGAAAAAGAGCATTACTTCAGAATGTCAAAGAAAAGGTCACAATTACATGAGCACTATACACAAAAGTTTCATTGTTTGAGAACACAAGTAAAACGCCTTTATAAAACTTGTCACAATAATTATGTAAAAAATATTGAGAAGAACATACATGATATATATAAGAGAACAAAGAAAGAACTGTAACATATCATACCGATTTAATTGTAACGATATTGATCTTGATAATGATGAAGCAATAGCGAATGGCTATGCAGACTTTTTCAAATCTGTGCATAGTCCAAGTAATTTGCCTAACAACTTTGACTCGAATTTTCCTAGCTATAATTTAAATAACTGTGACATAAACAATATAACTGAAAATGAAATATTAATAGCAATTAAATCACTAAAGCCTAAGGCAGCCATTGGTGTAGATGGCATACCTGCTTATTTCTTCAAAGCATATGGTGAATTGATCGCGAAACCACTTGCCATGTTATTTAATTTGTGTCAAAGAAAAAGTATTTCCCAATAAATTTAAAATAGGACGTATAACTCCTATTCACAAGAGCGGAAACACTAGCTTTATAAACAATTATAGACCCATAACAGTACTACCATGCCCGTCAAAAATATTTGAAAGGGTAATATATAACAGAATGTACTTGCATGTTAGCCCAGTCATAATCAGCCAACAGCACGGATTTGTACATAGTAAATCAACCGTTGCCAATTTGTGTATATTTAGTGACTCAGTTGCCAACGAGATTAAACATGAATCACAACTTGATGTCATTTATACAGACTTGGCGAAGACATTTGATAGGGTCAATCACCAAGTACTTATCCTAAAATTAGAATCATTTTCATTTAGCAGAAACACTTTGGACTTTCTTTACTCATACCTAACAGGAAGGACACAGTTTGTAAAGTTTAATAGTGATAAATCATATAACTTTAATCCCACATCGGGAGTCCCACAGGGGTCCATTCTGGGACTTTTGCTTTTTGTTTTATTTGTTAATGACATAAACCTCTTTATATTAAACACTCTAAATTTTTATTGTATGCAGATGATTGTTCCATAGAGTAGATACTTTGGAAGACTGTAATCTATTACAGAATGACCTAGATGCTCTTGTTATCTACTGCAGCAAATGTGACCTTACTCTCAATGAGTCCAAATGTAAAGCAGTCAGTTTCATAAGAAAAAAAATCCTATTATAAATGACTACACGATCAATAACACGACGTTAGATCGTGTCTGTGAGATAAAAGATCTAGGTGTCAAGTTTACTAGTAACTTTAGCTTCAACAGTCATGTATTAGAATTAATATCCGAGGGTTACATAAAGCTTAGTTTTATTACTAGATCTAGTAAGGAGTTTAACTATGATACCTGTATATTATTATTTAATTCATACGTCCGTTCTAAACTAGAGTATGGGGCTATAATATGGAATCCAAAAACTATGTTATATTCTGATATGCTAGAAAAAATCCAAAGAAGACTACTGAGAATCCTATTCTTTAGAAAACATAATTCATGGCCATTGTTTATATGTTACACAAAGCAATTACAAGATTTTAATGTTAACTCACTTCAGAATAGAAGAAATAACTCGGAGATATTGTTTATATTTAACGTTTTTAATAAGATTAATGATCCTGTCATCTCAGTAGAAATTTCTATTAATGTTCCTGATATTGGATTAAGAAGGAGAAATAATACTTTTAAAATAACAAACTTAGCCAATGTTTGATTACTACAAATGAATTTATAAAAAATCATGACATATACTTTTTTAACATAAGTAGAAGTAAACTGTTAAATTGTATGTAATATTAGCATAATATGATAAATTATATATTATATTAGCTTTGTATATAATTATATGTAATATTAGTTTTACATGTCAAATGTATATTTCTCCTCCACACTACTGTTTCTTACACACACTACTAAAATCCTGTACACCATGTAATCCATTTCCTTTTAAAAATAAAATAAAACGGCATTTTTTCTAACATTCTATAGCATGATCACTAAATGTTACGTCACCGCTGTCATAAAAAGGTCAATATTCTATGTTGTTGAATCCTTCACATCTTCTATTCATTATTCACTTTTCTATTTTTGTACAATATTTTCTTATTTTTTTTAAAAAAAAAAGCATATATATGTAATTTTGCTCTTGTAACTATTTTTCAGGTTGGGCTAAAGCAGCCAATGGCTGAGCCCCGCCTTAATAAAGTCATTATTATTATTATTATTATTAAGTGGAATATTGTATTCTGTATGATGTGCAGTATAAATAAAGTTCTAATTATATAATTATATATTATATTATACCATAGTAATCATCTTAGTTATTATATAGCTTAGTTAAGCGTTAAATTGTCTGCATGTATGCACATTAACCCAGTAATTGGGTTCTTTGACCCATAGTGTATGCAAAAATATTATAATAAAAAAATTGCTTTGACTGCAATGCACTTGATACTTGGTGATAGAAATATTTGGGGGTTGTCAGTTTTTACCCTTTTGGGTGTCTAGGAAAATTTTGGATATACGTTCGATAATATATGGTCGATAATAGTAATATAATAGTATATTGTCTTATATGGAGTAAAAGCGAAATTTTTTCTGTCTATTTTACACCAAACGTCGAATGTGTATTAAATAATCCAATTTATAAATTGAATCTGAATAAAGAGAAATTGCTCCTTACACCCAGTACATTCAATATGGTCAAACATGTATCATATTGATTATTTCGACCATATTTGAATATATTAGAAGCAATTTTTCGAGGGTTTCAAAAATGTAAAATTATACATGGTGTTTAAATTGAAGAAAAAAGGTTGATATTATTTTTAACAAATCCGAAAGCTGTGTAGTATAAGTATTCAGTTTTCCAGACTCCCCAAATGTTTCCATTGCAAGGTATCAACATTTATTGCAATTAGAGACAAAATGACTAGATATATGTGATTCCATACTTTTTACTACTCGTTTTTAAATTGCCAGCGTATTTGAAGATTTCATCAATGCATAATCAACAAGGGCACAGACCATTTTCCATTGAGTTGTAGATAAATTTTTGTGGTGCGTGATAGTGAAGCACCTCATTTATAATCCAACAAGTTTTATAAACTTCTTCTGGAAAAGGTGCTGAGGGTCTGGGTTAACGGCTAAACGGCATGCTTAAGTACTTTTAGGAATAAATTGCGGGAAACATTATTAACGCCTCTGAACGAATAGGTTTTAAAACTACAGTTATTATCCTGTAAAATGAGATAAAACACGCATCTAGTTACTTTTGTTTCATGTTTGTTATTGTCCTTGTTTTGTTTCGTGCTAAACATAAATTAAACATGACACACGGATTATAGTTTCATTTTCATAAAATAACTTTCTTTTATCCTATCGGTATATTTCGACGTTAGCATAAGCGTAGGTAAAGATACTTAAATTATTGAATTCTCTTCTGGCTATTAATTCAAATCGCCGATTACAGATATTCCCTCTAGACTTACTCTTATGGGAACATCTCGAGCAAATGGCATAGCAAGGCAAACAGAATTAATGTGATGAAAATGTTAACAGAAACAAGGAGAAAGACTGTTCATGAATCAATTAACAAATGCCTTCGGAGTTTGGAAGTTCTTAATTTGCTCGGAAAGCTTGTGTAACATAATGTAATGGAATAACATTATTTTTATATCATTAAAAGTAAAGTTTTATTTATATGTTATAGTCCACGCAAATTAGATATTATAGAAGAAATAATTTATAAAGAAATAATATTAGAGATGCGTACTCTCAAATCCATTCAGGACGGAAAGTAACTTTTTTGCAAAAAACTACCCCTAACGGGGACTTAACGCTGATTTTTCACTTTTATCTTGTAAACCTGTCGTTGGATCTGCCCCGAAGGCCGTCCAGAATGGATGATAATTAGTGAGGTACATATTTTATGTATAATTTAAAAATGCATCGTTGTGCAAAAAGGGGAAAATACGTATCTCACTAATTTATGTAAACTATTGTTGTTACAATTGCGAAAAGGCACTGCAAGAAGTGAAATTGGGCGTGTTGAAAGAGCCCTGGTGAATTTAATAGCCTTTAGCAAAGCTCGACAGGACGTTAAAAAATATAAGCTGCTTCAAAATATTACGGCTATATATAGTGTCAGAAGACATTCAAGGGCCCCACTCTGTAAAAGAATGAGGAAGGTCGCCGTGGAGTTATTACTAAATGTAAATTAAATACATATTTTTATATTGGAAACGGTACATATAACTATAACGGGCGACGGCAATAGGAGATTTCCGGTGGCGTGATATGCGAGTTAGCTTCTAATAAAATAGTGTCATCGTGGAATAAAGCTGACTCGGATATTGGGCCAACGGAAATGAATGGGAAAACGAAAAAAGAATAGACTAGTGAAGAGGAGTCGATAAGTAGTTTCGCAAGAGGCAAGTTGGGGTTGGACGGTGAATCTCCTCAAGGGGCAGTTGCTAAGTACCGCGACCCGGCCTAGGGCGAATAGTGTAACGGGCCGACGTTACTTTGGGGGACTTCTCAAGAAGAAGAGAAAAGGCCCGAAAGGGTGAAGCCGTAAAAATAGTGTGAGTGCTCCCCCCACGTCGGCGGTTCAGCCACCATCCACCAGTATTTAACCATGTAAGTAGAACCATTATTTCTATTGCGTTAACTGCATATCATTAGTTCTGGAAATATATATAGCTAAATGTTAAAAGTCTTTTTATTATATTAGATTGAGTGGAATAATCTAACCCAAAAGCACAAGCGGCCACAGCCTCTTAAAACAAACTACTTTAGGTCGAGCGCCAAGCGAGTCGCCCCTAAAAAGGGGTTCAGTTTACCCCCAGGCTCGACAATATCGAATTCAATCTTGGCGAGGAGAAAACTTGGAACCAACGGAATGGGGTTGAGAGAAAGTGGGCAATATCTTGGCTCCCATGTACACCACCAAGCTGCCAGCACCAATTTCCGCCTTCAGCTAGTATCCTACAGCTGCAAAAAGGGTTACGGAAAACGGTGCACCTATATTAAGGTTGGATTGGGAACTGTTCATCGATGAAGAACCCTCTAATGAGTAAAATTGGACAGAATTTTAGTGGAATAGGCCTACAAGGTACATCGCTGAAGAAAAACGTATCGAGAGCTCTATCTCAAGGATGGTATGGAAACGAGCTCAAATAAAAAAAACGCATTTTTGTGGAAGAATGGGGAAAATAAATAAAAATCACTTGCGTCAACACCCGCTAGACATGCATTTTATAGAGAAAATTCCTCTCTATAAATTCATTCTTTTGCATTTTTCTCGTTAAATTAACCGGTTTTGAGATATTCGCTGTGAAACTTCCTGTAAGATCGATTTTTATCTGCGCGCTCCAAACTACTCCTCAGTTTGGACACTGTTATTGCGAATAGGTGGGGATAAGCTACAAGGTCACTGGGACATTTATTATACAGAATTTAACGACAAATTTATATTTCTTGTACTTTTTTCTCTTCCAACGACCGGTTTACAAGATAAAAGTGAAAATCAGCGTTAAGTCTCCGTTAGGGGTGGTTTTTTGCAAAAAAGGGACTTTCCGTTCCTGAATGGGTTGGGAACTTTCGGGTATCTATTCCTAACGTTACCTCAAATATTATGTCTTTATAAATTATTTCTTTTATTCAGTGTTTTTTAATCTAATTTCCGTGTACTATTAACTAATAGAAATCGAATATTATGAGGTAGCGCATCAATTTATTACTGGCGTTAAAAATAAAACTTGTTCGTTTCAAAATTACTGATCAATAAAACAGTAAAAATTTGTTACGCAAACAAGTTGCATATTATTTTAGATGAGCCCGAAACTATTTTATTTTGCAGCCTTGCTGATTGCATACTTAAAATCTCCATGTTTTCTTCAACCTCTAAGAAATCACCCCTAACTTTTGTTTCGCAAATTGCCTCTACTCGTTTTACTGAAAACGATTCCCCACTTCATTTTGTGCACAGTAATGTAACACACTTAATATGCAAATTAGAATTCTCCATAGAAAAGGGCTTACTTTTTAAATTAGTTTAGTCCGTCCACCAGACAGTTTTATTTGGTTTTAATTGGACCGTCTGCGTCTCCTGCAGATACGGCCCTGAGTTGAGGCCACTAACACAAAACAAACATCTATATAAATCTGAGGGAACTAATTTGTGGTTGGACCCAGTCTGTTAATTAATGGAGAAATTATCCGTTGGTTTTGAGGATCGACCTAAGTTAACATCCCGTCGATTCTTTAAATACCCGTAAAATACCAGCGGTTATTTAGAGTATAACTTGCAGATGGGTGACTATTGTGTTGAGAAAAAGAACAATTACATTATATACTCTATTCTAATTTTACAGGGTGTTGACGAAGAACAATGCCAAACTTTTATTGGTCACATTTAACATCCAATTGTCTCATAGAAATATTATGAGTACTTGAGAAGCAGTATTTCTCAAGTTTATATTTCTATAATCATATTACTTTGGTTTCCATAAGCGTGGCTTACATCTTATACTACTAATTCGATAAAAGCAGTCTCAGTCTACTCCATAGTATGTGTTTTGTGCATTCGCCAGCTGCAAAAATTTACCAACTACATAAATAAGAAAACATCCCGTACGTCACGAATTAGATCTGTCAGTAGCTGGTAAATATCGCATCAGATCCGCTAAGTCAAGTTCACCGATCTTTCTTAATTGATCTGATGCACGTAATTGTTCTTATTCACACACGAACGGATTTTGTAGCGGGCTTATCCGGAAAGGTTCGCTTGTGTCTGGCTAGCTATTTTTTTTTCATTTATTTAACGTCGGTCTATTTCCGCGACTGAGGCCTGTCATCGACGCCTGTAGACGAGCTACCCCCAACCAGGAATTTTGCCTAACCTCTTCCCTTAAGAAGAGTAGAGATCTTTTATTTGCCGAACATTTAATAGACAAAGGACCGACGGCTTTACATCCCCTCCGAAGGATGGTATATCACCTGCACAACCCTCGCCTAAGGTTGCATAGCTTCCGCGCATACACTGATATACAAGCCGCTGGAAGATATGTGAGGCGAGGACACGATCTTCTTTGAAACGGTCGCCCATCCAAGTACTAACCGCACCTAACGTTGCTTTACATTGCATATATATATAGTATGTACATAGTAAAGACGCATCTACGCTCGCCCCTGGCTAGCTATTGACATTGCTTAAAACATTAACCACAAAATAGAACAATGTAATTTCTGTCTCTGAATCATTCGTAACTGCTTCACCTCATTTATACACTGGCTGCTGGATTCTCTACTTGTATGTTCTAAGCAGTATCATATACCAGCCAGCATGTTGCATTATCTGAGTCCCACTTATAATCTTGTGCCGACAAGTTGTAGATTCAGATTTTGCGGTAAAATACAAATATAACTTTTTTAACTTTATGAATTCCGAGACTTAGCTCATGAAGTTTAAACGTTCATCCACGGCAAGTTTTAAAATTATAACACTTATAATCATGAATTCGATTATTAATTTCAACTTGAGGTACAGTCTTTACAATGTTAACCACATTTTTAAGGCCAAATACGATAATTTGTGGTTTCGAAAGAGAGATTGACATTTGTAGTACATTAAAGGCATTCAAGTGGTGCTAAATTTGTTCCTTGGAGTACTCCAGATGTTGTGGTAATGTTATGGAAAGTTAATATTTTCTTTTCCAACTACGGTAATAACTTTTTATTTTGGGGATTATTTTAAAACCAATTGAAGAGATGTTCCTTCATTCTTAATACTGCAATGCGGTTGTTAAAAGTAGTTGTCTATAGAGTCAAAGATTTTGAGATTTCAATAAGTAGACTAATTTTTGTGGACGTTTAAAGGGTTGCTAGTAAACAACTCACATTCATGTGCTTTTGATTCCACGAGTAACATACGTATTTATGGTAAGCAAATCTTTTATCTGCTCCTTGACATTCTCGCTCTTAGGTATTAGCTGCTCTATAGCTATTTTTCACAATTTCTCGTTCTAAAGACATATCTGTTGTATCATAGATTAGAGGCAGGAAGCAGTGGAGAAACAGCTTTCGTATATATGGTGAAATTATGTCAATTCCTTTTGCTTTGAAATTTATTGTTTATATAGTTTCGTTTTGGAAATTGAAAATTAAATTCTATTATCTTTAGACTAATAATATATTAATTTTTGGTATTTTGAGAATGATCATTTGGGAAAAAATAAAACGATTCTAAGTTTTAACAATATTTTCAAATTTATAAGCTTGAGTAAAACCACTGCATTGTATTGATAGTAACATAAAACTGTTACGTTTCGCGTAAATATTTCCAATTAAGTACCCGTACTAATAGATTTTTAACAAGCTCTGCATGGTGCTGTTCTCTGGTGTAGGATTAATTAAGTAGTTGTGGGTCTATTGGAAAAAAAAGGGAGACAAAAGAAATCACTCGATACCGATATATGGCGATGGTGGCAAATAAAAATTAAAGCGTGTGAAGTACAATTAAATTACGTAAATTACGGATAGAACTAACGCAAAATAAATGATAGATGGTGTTGTGAAGATTTGGTGGTTTCGGTGATATCATCTAGCTGGCTCCGTTGAGGGAGGTTATAAGTATTTGCCATCGAGCGCAAGAACAACGTCTCCAAGTCATTTAGGGTGTTTCGATGATTGGAGGTGAGTTTGTTCATTCACTACTTATATAATGTGCAATCGATATGCGGTTTATCATACATCGGAATGTCTTCTTTTAGGCGTTTTTGTTTCCGCCATAGTTTTGATTTGGATTTATTACGTAACAAGAGGGGAAGCCCTGGAAGCTGGGTTGGTGCCTCCTGAGGAATTACGAAATAATACGCGAATTCGTAATAGTTAATAAGTATACTTCGCCATTTAAGAAGAAGTCATCAGGTTGAGCCGAACGCCGCTCCCAGGATAGGGATAAGTACCGCCTGGCGGGTTCTTCTCACCTTTTGTTTAGCTCTAAGTATATGTTGATTTGTTTGATTGTGTATGGACAGTATCATATCGGCCTGTGTATACCATTTATTTAGTGTTAATTTAGGTACTAGTTGGAAGATAAATTTTTTTAGTATTAGATGTAAGATCGAGGGTTTGATCGTGCACGATACTCGCTCCATTTAATCATTTTGATCCTATGATTTTAACATAGTTTAGTAACCGCCATCCTGTGCAAGTACTGTAATATATTTATTGTGATTTAGATATCTGGGTGTTTTATTAAGGAATTAAGTGAGTAAAATTTAGGGATTCAGTTACTCTTGTATAGATAACTTTTGGGGCAGGTAAATAGAATTCCTTGGCGCCCCCTGTAATAGCATTATTGAGACAAGTGTGAGAACCCGCTCCCGTCTCCACTGCAGCGAAGTCGAGAGCCGAAGCCCCAATTCCAACCCATTACCTAGAGACGAAATAATCTCGTAACAAAACGTTCACTATCTGAACCGTTATAAGAATATTTGTAACAATCAGATGATAAATAATCGCCATTGCTCACTTCACCGTAATTGAGAATTAAAGTGAGTCTTTAATTTAGTCACAATTATCGCAATACCATGTCATAAATATAGTATTGGATACTACCGGCTTTTACGATTAAATTGGATTACATAGCAGTATTATTGCCAACCAATGCTGAAATTTAAATTCTTTACTAAATGAAAGGTTAGAGATCATACTGCTTCTGTCATTGTCACGCAAATTTCTATTCTTTGTCGGCTTTTTAATTATACACTTTTGTAGTATTTTATCTAATAAGGCCGATTTCTGATATTTCGTTAACGATATTTAAGTTGGCATCGCTTTCCTGAAGAATTACAGTTCATTGCCACATGTAAGCTTGACCCCTACTATAGCACCATCTCATTTACAGCCCTTATCTTTCTATTTAAGGAAACTAGCATAAAATCACTTAATATAAATTGCGAAGTTTCATTTTTTCCTTATGAAAAACTCAAAAACGTCAAGTCAATAATAAATCATTTATCTCATTCTTTTAGGATTGGATAGTCAAGATCAAGTTGATGTAGTAGATTGGATTAGTAGACCAGGGCCAAACCGTTTAAAATATCGTAATAGACGATAAATTCTTAGCAGTATACGAATGGTCGGAAAATGTAGTTAATGGTGTAGATAATTAAGGAAAAATCATCCAGACTGAGTAAAACTTCGGGAAGGGGGGTTGGGGTGGTAATATATACGTTTTTAGGAGTTGGTACTCGTTTTTTGTGATTTGCGGTGAAACTATGCATCCTATCGAAAAATATTGAAAAGTTGTAGATAATGAAAAAATCTAAAACTTTCTGATTGATCATTATTGACCATAACCTCAAAATTATCGAGAAAAATGCAAAAAACCGTTCTATCGGTTTTTAATTTATAACTGTCGCAAAAATGTTTATATTTTCATGAAAATTGGTGAAAATGTTCTTTTTTGTGACTCAAACAAGCCCAAATTTTTTCAAAGCGAAATATTTAATTTACGATGTTTTATGAAGAAAATAAAAAAGAAGACCTAATTTTCAATCAAAGAATTTGGTTAGCAAACTTTCGATTAATGAACTTTACTAGTGCTCATTTTTTTCGTTGAAATCTCAACTTTAATATAAAATTAAAATATAATATTGTTTATATACAAAAATATCGTTAAAAAAGTGAAAAACCGGAAAAGCTACTTTTTAAAAATCGAGTTTTCGGTGAAAATCATGAATTTCTTTTTCTTTATTGTAAATAAACGTTTACATTCATAAAAAGCATTAATTCTCATACAATACTATGTTATACAAGTAATGTACATGTACCTAGCTGAGGCGAGACTGTTACAATTGATCCATTACTATTATTTCAGAGAATTTCGCGAAATATCAGCAGCACAGATGATATGAAAAATTATTTACAGTACGAGCTTGCTCCATTTCCTGTGTCGTTGTTTACAGAGAATGGCTTCAGAAAAAATGTTAAGTCACATTTATATACAGAATTTGCGAGCATCGATTCGTTACCAACTTCGAGCAATATTGTACACGTTGTTGATGGCAGGTTTCTCTTACACAAAGTAATCTGGCAAAAAACGATACAATTAATGAAATAACACAAAAATATTTACATTATGTACAAAACAACTACGCAAAAAATAGTTATATGAAGAAGATGCAGATTCCCTAATTATCAATACATCCCTTGAAGTATCAAAAAACTCCGATAAAATAGTGGTAGTTGTTGGCTAAGACATAGATTTTTTAGTTCTTTTAAATCAATTCAGTTCACATGAATTGAATATCTATTTCCACAAACCTGATGCAGGAAATATTAATGATACTTATTACACCTCTAATAGTTTTAAACATAATTCACATGGACATATTGTAGCATTTTTGAATTGTTTTTCTGGCTGCGATACAACTTCCAGTTTTGCTGGGAAAGGAAAAAAAACAATTATAAAATCATTATTGGCCGATAAACATTTACCTAATCTTGCAGAAATTTTTTACAATACAAATGCAGACAAACAAACGATTACCGAAAATGGATTAAAATAATAGCTTCTATTTACAGAAGATTTGAACTCTACCGAACGGCTATTGTTAAATCCTCATTTCATTTGAAAAAATTACCTCCAACTGAAGGGGCAGCTAAGCAACATTGTTACAGGGTGTATTTTCAAATACAAAGTTGGCTTGGTAATCAATTAATAGCTACAAATTGGGGATGGAAACATCACGTTAATGGCATCGTGCCTATATTTACAGATCAAGAATTAATTCCTGAAAATTTATTGAAAATTATCTGCTGCAGCTGCGAAACAGGATGCGGTAATAACAAATGTGGGTGTCGCAAGCATGGCTTAAAGTGCACAAATTTGTGCTCAAATTGTCACGGTTCTGATAAATGTTCTAATGCCGAAAAATCGTTGTACGAATAAAATTGTAATCTCGAGGACATCGAAGACGAAGACAGTACCCACTGTCTAATAAATAATAATAAAAATAATGATACTGAACTGGACAATCCAGAAAAACTCCAAGAAATTGAAGATATAGAAAATGAACGTGAAAAAATCGAAAGTTTGATCGATTCTGGCGATGAAGAATTGCCCACGAAGAAAAAAAGATTTCAATAAAATTATTTTACTCTTAATTTTTGTATTTTATAATCAAATATAAGACTTTGACGTGATAATTTGTAAATACTTACGAATCACAAGAAATAATTAACAAAATCTCTCAGTTCACAGCCTTTGTGTTTTTTGAATTTTTACCTATTTAATTGCAGTTTAAATAATGTTTTCGGTACTTTGAAAGCCGAGAATAGTTAGGTACATGTACATTACTTGTATAACATAGTATTGTATGAGAATTAACGCTTTTTATGAATGTAAACGTTTATTTATAATAAAGAAAAAGAAATTCATGATTTTCACCGAAAACTCGATTTTTAAAAAGTAGTTTTTCAGTTTTTCGCTTTTTTAACGATGTTATTGTATATAAACAATATTATATTTCAATTCTATATTAAAGTTGAGATTTCAACGAAAAAAAATGAGCACTAGTAAAGTTCATTAATCGATAATTTGCTAACCAAATTTTTCGATTGAAAATTAGGTCTTTTTATTTTATTTTCTTCATAAAACATCGAAAGTTAAATATTTGGGCTTGTTTGAAACACAAAAGAGAACATTTTCACCAATTTTCATGAAAATATAAACATTTTTGCGATAGTTATAAATTAAAAACCGATAAAACGGTTTTTTGCATTTTCTCGATAATTTTGGGGTTATGGTCAATAATGATCAATTAGAAAGTTTTAGATTTTTTCATTATCTACAACTTTTACATTCAACATTTTTCGATAGGATGCATAGTTTAGCCGCAAATCGCAAAAAACGAGTACCAACCCCTAAAAACTTATATATTACCTCCCCAACCCCCCCTCCCGAACTTTTACTCAGTCTGGACGATTTTTCCTTAATTATTTACAACATTAACTACATTTTCCGACCATTCGTATACTGCTAAGAATTTTTATTGCCTTAAACAGGATTGGCCCTGGTCTATAGATATACAGTATAGAGTTTGGTTTTAACATGTAGTCTATATGGACGTTTAGTTTTTGGTTGTTAAACTAAAAATTATTTATTTTTGTGCGTCACTTATAAAATTTCTTAGTTTACTACTTCAAAAATAAATACATTTTTATGTATTTTACAACGTTTTGAAGGATCTTAGGACATTATAACACAAGCAAGCACTTTTTTAACTAAATTAAGCAGATATGATCACTACACATATACAGGATGGGGCAATGGTGCATCGGACCTCGATATCTCGAGTTCTACGATAACTAGAAATTTTTTAAAGAATTGCAAATAAACTAGATAAAAAAGTTTATAACTGGAAATTATTTTCGAACATACAGAGCGAGCTAAAACGAAATTACAGGACCAAGTGTCTTTTTTTTAAATGGAATGCTATGTATATCAGTACAATTTTTGAAGCATCTTTCTAGGATCTATTCATTCCTATATTAGCATTGAATATCTCCCAACCACTTGGATGTAATGAATTTTTTTGTTGAAATGATGCAAATCACCACAGTCACAATTATGGGTTTTAAGAAAACTTATGTGAATACCAGTTACGAGACATCTAATTAATGTTTGTGAATCATTTTCATTTCTTAAAAATGTACAGGGTGGCCAAAAATAATTTTTCAATTAAGAACATTTTTAATTGAATTTTCTCAATTTTTTGAAATGAAAAACGAACATTTTCTGTAAGTACTTCTCTATGGCTAATTGCAACCATTTTCGTTTTATAAATAAATGTCAAAGTCAAGAATAAACTTAAAAAAAGAGGTTCCCTCAAATAATTCATTAGAAAAATTTATAATAGGTGTTCGACGTGTTGCCCATTTTGATTGACACACGTCTTTATGGAAAACAATTGAAAAAGTATTTTTTTTTTTGGTAACAACATTTAGCAAAGTTACTAGAATGCTGGAATATAAAATATTATATTATAAAATATATATTTTTCTTCCACCAATCCGCCGTTTTTGTCGCAACACTCATCAAACCCTTTTCTTTCATTTGCAGTTACTTTTCTGAGTTGTTCTTGGTTAATTGCTGCATATGCTTAAATTATTCTAGCGCGCAGTTCATCAACTGACTGCGGTCTTGACTTGTAAACTACTTATTTTAGTGTACCCCACAGGAAAAAGTCGAGCGGCGTCAAGCCCGGGGATCGTGGCGGCCACTCAATAAACGCACTGTTTCGACTTATCCACCGATTTTCAAAATTTGTATTCGGCCAACCCCTTACCAGTATGCACAGATATCCCATCTAATTGAAGTTTTAAATTATGACGTGCTTGAATTGGTAAGTCATGTAGTGCAGCCCAAATGTCATTTTTTAGAAAGTTCAAAAATACACGTTGATTCAAATTACTCTAAAAAAAGGACCAATAATTCTACAAACAAGTACTCCGCACCACACGTTTCTTTTCCTGGGTATTGCCTCTTTGCGTTTATGATCCAATTAGGATTTTCGGTAGACCAGTACCGTGAATTTTGAGATGATATCACTTCACTTGTTGTAAATGTAGCTTCGTCGCTGAACAAAATTTCTTTTAAAAAGTTCCTGTTGTTCAGATATTCTCTCTCTGGCTCCTCAAACAGAATTCCAATCTTCTTTTCTTACCTCTCTGTTCCAGAGATTTTCAGCTTTAATGGTTTTATTTTGTTTTTTGTCACTATCTGATGTTTTCTCTAGGGATATTTAAGTCTAGACTGGCTGTTCTTAAGCTCGAATGAGAATTATTTCTGATTTTAAGCATATGCTATACACTTTATGCATAGTAAATACTTTGAAAGACTAAAAATAATGTTAACGTGGATTCTTCTTGATGTCTAAAGAATTTAAGTTTTAGCGTTAATATAGGAAACTAGGTATTATAAAAAACTACTCTATAAATATTTGAGATCATCCAGCTCTGTTAAAGCAATACAGTCACGCAGAAAATCTCTTGGGCATATTTACATGCTATTTTTAAATATTAATTATTAAATGGTTACTCCATGATGGCTTCATTTTTTTAAAAAAGCAGATGGTACTTGACAAATCAGCATTAAAGGCAAAAGCTATATTTTTTTAGGTAATGACTGCCAGAAATTATACGAATATGTGAAAATATGAAGAAATGTCCCAAAAAGTGACATTTTTAATATCGTTGTGGAATCCATATTCTTGCACATTTATCACCATATTTACATAATTGCAAAGGTATAACAAAAAAGTGAAATGGGCCACTTTACTTATCTTTTGTGTTTTTTTCGAATATCGTACAGAATTTTGAAGAAAAAGTATACGGGATGATGCTTTTTAGAGGTAAAGAAGAAATATAAATTTTAGTGACTCCGGAAATATTTTTTTCATGTTTACATATACTTCTGAAGGATCATTACTGTATTAGCTATATCAAATACGAATCTATTATTTCATTCCTTGTAAAAGTTATGACAGAAAGGAATTTTAGCGAATAGTAATAAAACTCATTTGCTGAATATTATCGACAATTGTACTTTGCACTGGAATAATGTAATGTTAATAATGAGCATAATACATTTAATAATTCTTACTTAAACGTTCGCAATTTCACTGAAGGTGAAGTTCTTAAAGCACTGAAGAAGGTGAAGCCAAAACTAAGTAGTGGTCCTGACAATATTCCGTCTTTCGTAGTCCGTGACTGTGCTTCAGTGTTTGCTAAACCACTTTGTTTAATTTTCAATTTATTTCTCCAAACCTCAACATTTCCACAATGTTGGAAACAGTAAAAAATCATACCCATCTTTAAGAAAGGTGATAGAACCTTAATGGCTAATTGCTCATTGTAATTTTGAATAATGTTGTTAAATCCTTGAAATCCTATTGTATGATTACGTATTTTGCCACGTGAAACATCAAATAACAGAATTTCAACATGGTTTTTATAAAGGTCGATCTACAGTCACCAACTTATTCTGCTTAACAGAATATTTCTCTGATGCAATTGATGATGGTAGTCAAGGACATAATCTACATAGGCTTCTCGAATGCCTTCGACAAGCTGAACCCTAGTATCTTATTGCAAAAGTTAAACATATTTGGATTTTCAGCTGACCTTGTTAATTATTTTTCATCCTACTTTATCAACAGAACGCAATAATGTTTTATATTGTGGCCATAAGTCGGTTGAAGTTTTACCAACTTCAGGTGTCCCACAGGGGTCTAATTTATGCCCACTTTTGTTCATTATATTTATCAACGACATTGTTACTGACATTGCCCTGAACTGTCTTTTATATGCGGACAATCTTAAAATATGTTGTAGAATTACATCAATCGAAGACTTTTATGCAACATACTTTAGATATAATAAATAATTGGTGTGTAAAAAACAAATTGTTAAATCCACTGAAGTGTAATGTAATCAATAACAACGAAGAAAAATGTTATAAATATATGATTACTCGCTTGAAAACAGTGTACTTTCTAGACTAGATACATTCACTGATTTAGGTGTAGCATTCACTCAGCACATTAATCGAATGATTGAAAAATCCTTATAAGATGCTAAGTTTTCTTATACTCCTCTACTCTTCATTTCAGTAATGCCACTGATCTTAAACTACTGTATTTTATTGTAAGGTCTAACCTGGAGTATGCCTCATTGATATGGTCTCCTTATTACAAGACGCATATAGATAATTTATAAAATATTCAACGAGAGTTTTTAAAATACTTATCATTTAAAGATGATGGGGTATATTCACCTATTAGTTACCCCCATTCGGAACTATTATCGAGATTCTCAGTAGTATCGTTAGATGATCGCCGTAAAGTCTTTTACCTTACATTTCTTTACAGATTGATACATAATATCACCGACAGAACCATTATAATAAATATGCTGCGCTTCCATGCTCATAGAACTGGATCACGCCAAACAGATCTATTTAAACTGATCACGCTCAGAACAAATGTAAGAAAATCCCCACTTCAAACCATGTGCTCTACTTATAATAACATTCATGATCGTATCGATATTTTCAACTGCAACGTTGCTTCCCTATCTATTATCAATAATTCATCATTATTCGTTAACTTCAATGATTGCTATGTGTTTTGTAAATCCTGCATTAGATTATATTATACACTATTAATCATCTTAGTTATTATATATCTTAGTTAAGTGTTAAATTGTCTGTGTGTATACACGTTAACGTTAATCTTTACTCCCTACCCAGTAATTGGGTCCTTTGACCTGTTGGATAGTGTATGTAAAAATAAAAATAAAAAACACTCTGTAAATTAGAAGTGAAGGCCCAATGAGGCATTTATATGGGAGGTTGTGATTACCACTGACGTTATCTAACTTCTATTAAGCTATATCCCTCTCATGGTGTAACACCCTGTATATGCTATATGCTTACTTACCGTTAGTTTCAATTTCCGATCGTCCTGCCTTGGCTGCGTCTGTTCCTGCAAATTGTCTACGTTTTTCGTACGAATGAGTTTACTAAAGAGGACTAGCCCATCCCGGCGGAGGGTTTCTCGGTCGACCGACCACATACCCAGTTTCATGCTGAAAAGAAAGAAATAGTTTTATAAATTAGTTTCCTCTAAATTACGGATCCTCGTGGAATCATGCTCCAATAAGCATAATATTGTCGATTTTCTTTGATAAAAGTTCAAAGTTGGGATTTCGCTTTTTATTTTTAATCAGCCGTTTGGAACTGGGTAAAATTAAATTCGATTTCAGGAAATCGCCAAGTTGAATCGAAAATTAAAACGCAGTCCTATCTTTTGTTACAATATGTACATAAGTCAAAATGGTATGGAAAGTGTAATATTTTTTAACTATTTTGAAACTGTAGAATTTGTAAAAAGACATCTTAGAATATTTTATATTTTTTGTACAGGGTTATTGACATTTTACTCCCTGACACTTAGTTTTTACAATCTTTATAAATATTAAAACATTATGTTAGGAAGGGAAGATATTCCTTTGATGATCCATTGGATCCTACTGTAATATATAACGTTTATATGTACTTATAAAAGTATGATAGCTCACCATTATGAGGTTGACACTAAGTAAACCTGTTGACAGAGATACAAATGATGACCAAAGGTGATCTTACGTTTTTGTAAAACCCTATTTCGTGTTCAGCTTATATAATTCCTATAGCGAGAGCAGTAAAAAACAGTAATTTAAAATGATTTCCTTTACAAATATAAAAATTATTTACATTTAATAATAATTATCACTAAATATAAAAATAACTTCGTGGAGAGAAGGGACAGTTATAGACAATTCTTGCATAACCTCCTATCATTATAACGTAAATCATCTGCTAAATATCAATAAGAATACTGCTTCCTTCATTCACATTTCGATTTCTCTCCAGGAGCTGAGACTATGGAGGCCATGCCATCACCAAAGCGATATATACAATGATATATCAGCGCTCTAGAAGTAGACGTACCGCGGCAAATGTAACTAGTTGGCAATTAGTAAATTGTGCCAAGAAATCCGCGGCGCGGAATGTAAACAAGTGCCAAGAATCGTAAAATGTGAACCAAGACATATGTACACAGTGAAATTTTTATGTTTCTTTTTACTACTGAAACAATGTGGGTTTTTTTTGGCTGTATTTGTCAGTGTTAAATTTAGACCTGAATAGGTATTGAGCAAAGTTCTATTTGAAATACCTACAACTACAACCTACACCTATAACTTTGTAAAGTTAAACTTGATGTACAGGATACAACAAAAAACGTTTATTTTGAAAAATTAAGCGATACAACGAAATAATTTTTCAAAGCAACTGTGTCAATAATTTTGCTTTTCAACAGTTTGTTCACCTGCCTACCTTGCATTGACGAGAGCCAACAGCTCGATACTGCAGTCTGCAAGTCGTATGAGACGACTGGCACGAGAGCTCCTATAAGTAGGATCAGTGTTTCGGCTGGTGTTTGTTGCAATCGAAGAATTAGCGTTTTGTATGTAATATGCGATTATTACACTTAACGCGCCAGGCTTGTAACTTGTAATTCAGCGCTCGGCGGGGCACATAGCCCGGAGAGTAGCTGTTGGTTGCAGTCTGGTTACGTTCCTTATAGTAAAACAAGGATTTTATAGAAGAGTTTGCAACTATAATATTATGTTTTAGTATTCTGCCATTTAAATTATTATCATTATCATTGTCAGTGGCAAATTGATCCGGCAGAAAATCATCAACAGAATTTGCATGCAAATTTAGACAAGGATTGGACAGAGGCAGTCATCGGGGGCGGGAATATTCCTGGAAGGCAGGGAAGTACAGGAGAGCTTTGCTCTAGGATCGTACACTACTGTCTTTCAGGCAGAGGTATATGCCATCCTAAAAGTGGCACATAATGAAGAAACGAGGAACGGTACGGAACAAAATATCTGTATCTGTTCAGACAGCCAGGCAGCACTTCGGGCGGTCTGCTCTCCTAGGACGAGGTCCCCCCTCGTCCAGGAGTGCGGAGATGCTCTAGAGGAACTTGCCAGGCACAAGGAAGTGAGCCTGATATGGGTTCCGGGACATACTGGGGTCCCAGGAAACGAGAGAGCCGATGAATTGGCTAGGCTCGGGGCCAGGGAGCCCTGTCTAGGCCCGGAGCCCATGTTGGGAATTACAAGGAAACATGTCGCTACGGCCCTTAACGAGTGGGCACAAGCAACATTGAGGGAACATTGGAGGCTGAGCAGCGGCTGCAGGCAGGCTCGAGACTTCGTAACGGGGCCGAACAAGTCAAGGGCGGCCTGGTTGCTAGGTGGAAGCCGGAGGACCCTGAACCAACTGGTCGGAGTCCTAACTGGTCACTGCAGGCTCAGAAGACACCTATCGCTGATAGGGGTTGAGGCAGATTCCACTTGCCCAAGATGCGGAAATGATGAAGAAACATCGTTTCACTTCTTGGGACAATGTGAAGCGTTCGGGCGCCTGAGGTATGAACTCTTCGGCGCCACAACGCTCCCAAAAGAGGAAATGGACTCTCTCGAACGGAAACATGTCCTGACCTTCATTGGAAGATCAGGAAGGTTTCAAGAGGGAGTAGGAGGCCGAGTGGAAGTGAATGGTTGAGGGGACGTCAGGGGGTAGGTAAAAAGGGCCCATTTGTGGCCTACTTGCCAGGCACTAGGCCTCCCCCAATAATTACTACTACTAGACAAGGATTTAGATGAACTTGGATGAGAGCACGGCGTTATGAACCGTGTAGTAATGCAGAATTGTCATTAACAATTATAATTTTTTTGAAAAATTGCTTTTCATTAACCTCTTTAATGAGTTCATGTTTTTCTGCCTTCCCAAAAGGCATGTAAATTTTCGGCATTCTCGCGGTATTCTAAAAAGTTATAGGTTATAAATATTAGGAGAATATATATAGGAGGTAAGCGTAGTACAATATAAGCTTGAGGTGAGTTAGTATTTGGATCAAATTATAATTAATTAAAATGACATTTACTTAATTTTCATCAGAAGAAAAACCAGCAATAATCCAATAATAATCCACCGATGCGTCCACATACAGAATTGGCGCAGATATAAACTGTACCCGTAAGTCAAATAAAAATAAATATCCCTAGAATTTTTACCAGGAAATGGCGGTAGATTTAAATATGCTATATATCATAACAGGATGTAAACATCTATACGTGTTTAGTACGTAAAATTATGTAAAGAATATGTAAACATGAAGTTAATATCGACCTGAAAATAATATTATTTTACGTATACGTTATGTAATATGATGTATTATTTATGTAACAGTTTTCTCTTGAAGTGGTGGATCAGTTCAATTACTTAGGCAACGTTGTTAATGACAAATCAAACATGGACAGCGAGATTCGCAATAGAATTAACGCTGCATCTAGAGCACTCTGGGGACTTAGAGAGAGAGTATTTGACAACCACGACCTTGCTTTGTCAACGAAAATGGCTGTCTACAGAGCAGTTGTCATTCCAACACTGCTATATGGATGTGAAAGCTGGGTCACTTACCGTCGTCATGTGAAAGAATTAGAACGTTTTCAGCAAAGACACCTCAGAAGTATGATGAAAATCCGTTGGTTCCATCACATATCAAACATGGAAGTACTCAGGAGAGCAAACAACCTTCCAATTGAGGTGCTTATTTCAAGAGCACGCCTAAGATGGGCAGGTCACGTTCATCGTATGCATGATAACCGCCTTCCTAAATGTACACTTTATGGTGAATTGCTAAGCGGTAGAAGAAGGCGTGGCGGTCAACGAAAGAGGTTCAAAGACGCTCTCCATGAAAATCTAAAATCCTGCGGTATTGCAGACGAGCAATGGGAACAACTTGCAGCGGACAGAACCGAATGGCGAGGGGTTGTGGCCAGCTATCAAGGAAATGTTGCTGCAAGAAGGCCTAATCCAAGACCTAACCAGGTCTATGTTTGTCCTGACTGCGGTCGACATGTGCTCTCCCGAATTGGCCTCTATAGCCATAGTCGTGTGCACCGTAGATGAATGGGAATTACAATAGACTACACCTTTTACTTATTTTTTATTGTACACAATTTATCGACTGTAACATTTTTATACTCGGACTCGAGTAACGGCTAATAATAATAATAATAATAATAATAATAATAATAATATTTATGTAACAGTTTTACATACAATTTTACATATTTCTAATATAAAAAGATATGTAAATTTATGTAACATATACATCAACAAATTTTGTCCCAAAATGACTTATTTCTTGCATAAGATTTATGTATATTTTATATAAATATTTTACATAAATATGTTCTTTTAATCTTACGCCTCAGAGAGGCAATGTTACATGAACGTTTTCTGGGAAAGTTCATTAGATCCTGAGAGACACTATGAATTACATTTCCAATGTTTTTCATTCTATAACATAAACATTACTTACACGTACAGATATTATATTTTTCGATATTTGAGTTCAGTTCTTAATAATGAAAAAATTCATTAATCTGTTGCCTTTGTCTAATGGTGCAAAAAGTTAAATTTCGTCACGAATTTAGGTTAATTTATATTGGCTCTAATAGACGTTAAACCAGTTGCTCCTGTTTTTGTGATCAGGTAATTTCGGACTGAAGGAAACAAAAAGGTCAACTGTATAAAGAAAACAAGGTTGACTATATAAAGAAAATTTATCTCCGGAGGGTTAGTTGTTACAGGAAAGTGCTGTAAAGAAACTTTAACTCGGAAGATTTATTGCATTTCGTTTTAGCCTTGTGCAAGACAATGGGCTCTTTTATACATTGCATTAATTAGTTTTTTAAAATAAATATTGTGGTCTTCTTGTCTTTTCCCAAGTCTTTTTTATTAAAATTTATTAAAGTATTTGAAATCGAGAATTCAAGACTATGCAACACTTGACAATTTTACTACTGTTTGTCAGAAAAATAACCACCATTCATTTCATTGCCTTCGCCCTTGACAAATCATTTTATTGTTAAGCAACACAAGATGTGCCTAATCATTTAAGCTTAGTTTTTAAACAATCCTATGCATTAACTAACATAGCTAGTCCTTTCCTGCTGTTAACTGAATATTTCAAATGCTTTAATAATTTTAAATAAAAAAGACACATAATATTTAAAAAGATAAAGTTGATGTTGGCCCTGAAGAAATGAAACGTCATTATACAAATTTGAATACGATAAGTTATAGCAAAGGTAATGTATGACAAAATAATAACAGCGTTAAGTAAAAGAGAACGAGTTATTTAGGACTTTACCGTATTTCTCCTGAATCAATCGAAATATTTTGTAATAGACTAATTGTAGACTTTGTAGTTGTTGTGGTTTGCGAGATAGAAATGTTCAATATGAGAAATACTTGCAGTTTGAAATTACACCCAGCGAAAGTAAGAGGTGTCGCTAGTATTATTTTAATAAGTTGTTTACATAAATTCATTTATAAAAACGTTTTTCATTTCGTCGATAAATTTACATACATAAACCAGCAGACAGTTTTCCATTAAAAGAGGATCTAATATAATATCCGCTCAAATCTTCAAATTGATTAATTCATTTTGTTATTCTGTTTTCAAATATAGAACCAACGAGATTAACTGATATTGTAATAAATCTTTTTTTATCTCTGTAGTTTTAATTTCAACAAATGTATATGAAATTCAGGTTTAAATATTCAACATTTCTGCAAATATACATTTTTATTTCAGTTACCTTCAATTGTTGCGAAATACTGAAAAAAATTAATTAAATGGAATAAAAGTAACATCCTTTACTTACAGGCATTTGCCTTTCTTTCGACTAATCACAGAAAGTAAATAATAAATTGAAAAACCTGCTGACAAGTTGTTAACAATGGAAAACAAAATGAACGTTTTATCACCTATGTATTTGTATAGAGGACTTCCAGTCTTCTATTGTATTTGCCTCTGTGTTCGACTTAGACGACACAGGGTGTTATCTGCTTAACAATTAACAACTGATAGCAACTAGATTAATAAGAACGTTATTTGGTCATTCTCATGTAATACCTAACTCTACTTTGGTATCGAATATTTTGGATTAATATGGCGGTCTCACGGTGTTGGTTAATTATATAATCTCTGGGTCTTGAAAGATTCGCATATTAGTATATAGGTATAGTGGAAGACCTAACCAAAAATACTAACGAAATACGAGTTTCTCTAAGGCTTTTGATAAGCTAAATCACTGTACCCTGATTAGTAAACTGGGCAACATCCGTCTATCTTATTCGTTATTCTATTCAATTCAGTCATTTATGCAGGATCTATATCAAGTTATTCAGTATTGAGTTTATCAATTTCTTGTAAAAATCTGACGTCTGATTTCTTGAAAATTGTAATTTTTTATTGTCATTCTTTTCCTCAAAAGAATATATTTATTTGACGCGTATTTTGTTATGTAAAGTTTCAGTATTTGTTGAGCATCTGAAAATTTATATCCCTAATATTAAAGAAATATTTTAATCTCGTATGGAGTAATATTTGTATGTGTTTTATTTTAAACTAACATATTTTTCGTTGGTAAAAAATCTTTTTAATTAAAATTTGTTACACCATGTTTCGTTTATTGAATGTCTGAAGTAAAGTAATAGCAAACTTTACGAATGAGGATAGAATGGGAGAGAACAAATTTAATTTAATAGTACTTTCTGTTTGTAAAAATACAAGCCCGTGTTTATAATTTACATATCTTAACGATTAAAAATTCGGTTGATTAAACAAATTCGTGCTTTATTTAATATAGCTGCTGTTTCAATATTATTATGGAAGGATGAACGAAAGCGAAGCCAAAACCTAATATTAGCAAATGTAAGCTGAAATAGTGAGGATAAAAAGTTGTTTTCGAAATTCAAAATTTTTTAGAATTTTCAATTTCAATAAGTTTCTAAACTTCAGAAAAGCTCAGAATTTTGATAACCGAATTTTCATATTTTTAGACAATCTTCGAATTTTAGGAAAATTTCGAAATTAGAACATAATATTAGAAAAAAATGAAATTCAGAAGTCGAAAATTTGCGAATCTTAGGAAAACGGACACAGAAAAATGCGGACAAAGACTTTAGTAAAAGACGCAGATAATAAAAGAGAAATAAAAAACCCACAGTAATATTATTAAACGAATATATTTGCGTATCGACTTGTTCTACAGGCTTATCTACAGAACTTAGCAAACGTAACATCATTTTGAATATCTAATATCTAAGTATCAATGGACATGACAAGCACAACTTTAAAGCTGTCTATTTAACATACACAGAAAACAAGAATTGTTTTTATAACTTTGAAAAAGGAAACAAATTTTGTTTCTGAAACGATTTATCCTTATTTTTGTTATAATTTGTATTGATTGATTGGCGAAAAATCCTCTGATTGTTCCATTGACACGTACGTTACAGGCGTAGTGGTTATTTTTCCAATATAAGGGTTGATTTTGTTGTTTTTTTTATATTTTTTATAATTTGCAGACAAGTAGAAAAAACCCATAAGAGAAGAAAGGAATACGTAGATGCGTCTTTACTATGATAATCTACGATAAAAAAATCTTTCAGACATCTAAATTCACTAAAAACCTCAAGTTTTCGTAAATAAATCTGAGAAAATTCATACGGCCTCGATATTTCTCGATTAGCCTAAATTCATCGACAATGTCCTTCCAAAGTTCACAACGAACAATTTACAGCCAAAACATTACAAACGACTGCCCTAAAAATACAGCCCCCTCACTATCTCGATTCGCATCACAAGCACTCTCCAAATTTATAGTCAGAATATTTTAATTCACTTCCATAAATTTTCAATAACTATTTTTCAAATTAACTTCTAATTTAATCTCTCATTTATTCACTAAAATACACTTCATTCTCATTTCCAACAAGGCATCATAACATTCATCAAAACTTCCTTACGATATACTGATATCAAAACTTATTTCCAATCCACATGTTCCGTACGCGTTCCCAGTATCATGTCGCTATCTTCACTGCAGTCATCAAAACTTACTTCCATTTTGTTTCAACGCCGGCGATGTCCATATTGGAAGATTCTTAATATGGAATTAATATTACTAAATTACGGGTCCGGTTCAATTTTCGTCATTATATTCAGATATCCAAATTTCATTTATATTTCAAAAAATGCTATTTTTCACTGCCGTAATTATCATATGAAGGGGTAAGAAGCAAAAGGGTATAATTGCAAAAAATTAAAAGTGGATAAAAAGAGCTGTAAAGTTCTTACATTTTTTAAAAATCTTGAGCAACGCTTTTGTATTCATTTCTTTATTAATTTTGAATAAAGGGAATATCAATTTAATGTATAATACTAAAATTTTGAAAGTCAATTTAGTTTTTTTTAACGGCATTTGTACCGTTTTGTTGAAAAAATGAAAATTAAACAAAAGTACTTATATCATTTAATTTCTTATATTTTTTATTAATAATAAAAAAGTAAGTTAAGCTGTGGAACAAATGCCTATTATGAAAAAAATCATTCATCGTAATCTGACTCCAATATTTCTCTTCCTTCATCTCTAAATCCTCATTTTCTTGCTCATTCATTTGTGTTTCCTGTTCTAACTGTTGTACTCCTTTTGCCGTTTTCTTCTTTTGATTAACTGTTTTCTTTTTTCTTCTTGTGTTTCGTGAGGCAAATTCTTATAAAAATCGTGATAAGCGGGAGGTATAAACTCTAATAGTTTCATCAGATTGTCCCACTTCTTGTAAGGTATTTTTAAATCATTGGCGTACAACTTTTTATTTAAATTATCCACTTTAAGATTCGGTCTGCCTTGCGGCAGACAGGAACATTTCTCTGTTTTACTGAAAGGAAAGTCCCAATGTCTTGAAAGTTTAAAGGAAAATAGTAAAAACTCCTCTCGTTTGTAAGAAAACCACACGATGCTACGCCATCTTAGAACGACATCATCACTATCTTTTTTTTGGATCTTTGATTACATTATTTAAGTATTCAAATGAAACAAAGTCTTCACTCATCACTTCTTTAACTTCAAAGTTCTTGGTTGTCTTCCTAATAATGTCAACCCAGTGATTGGGTATAAATATTTGAGGATTTTTTTAAAAATTTTTTCGATCAGGGCAAATGATCTATCGCATTCCATATAAGAGTGTCCCGGTTCAAAAAATGTATGGTCTATCTTTTTCAGATTGGAACACTGGACCAAGAACATGAACAGTTTGGTAGAAGCATTCTGAGAACGAGAATAATGACTTCTATATCTTGGAAACATTTGAATGTGTGAAATAACATAATTTCGTCTCCGTTCGTCAATTTTGTTTGAAAGCTGGTGCTTTCCACGTTGATCAGTTTGCACAAACCCTTCTTTGTAAATTTTATTACAAACTGTTGTAAATCTTCGGTTTGTTATTCCTAGAGTGTTCAAGAAAAACTGTTTATATACCCTGAGATTCATAAGTGATATGTTCGTGACATATTTCTTACTTGACGTAGCCCCAATTTTTGTAGTGGTTGGAGGATATTTTTTTATACACGAAGCAATAAAGTTTGACTGTAAGTCATAACTGTCAAGTTTATAAAATTCATGAAAGATGATTTCTCTGTTCTGCTCAGAAATTTTTCTGCAATCGTACCTGCAAGTGTGTCTAGGCCAAATATCTCTGTTATTTGAAGAGATACGAGAAAAATTGTAAGGCGAACATTTTTTGCAAAACAGAGTGTTTCAACGAGGTCTTATCTAATTTTCTTCAAAACCGCTGTATTTTGAGATTTACTCTTCAGGCTGTTAAAAAAAATATTTTGAAACGGGCGGGAAATGGCGCCATTAAATAGAGTATTTTCCTCCCTTTTCAACGATATATCACATGCCATATTTATTCATTGGTACTACGTTAGTAATTATAAAAACATTTTTTTAAAACCAATAATTTTTTTTAACAAGCATTATACTTGCCGTGGAGAAGTATGATTAAATAAAACGATAAATAACTCAATAAGTTGTTCAAATCTTTGCTATAATAAAACAATAACACAATTAAGAAGAAATAAAAAAGAAAGGAATAGAACATTGGGAACTTTAAAAATTTTTTTAAACGTAATTATTAGATATATAAATTGGCAGTATATAAACGAAATTTTAGATTTAGTGCACCTCCATCTTCCTTTAGCTTCTAACTGTCACATTATTAGTAGTTATTATTTATTCACATTACTTCATATCGTAATATATTTTAGACTTAATAAGTTTCAACTCACAATTTTTTTCTGAGAGCAATAAATAATAATGATTTTGTTTAATTACCCTATTAATTAATCTGACATGCATTAGTTTACGCAAAAGGAGCATCTGATTAATTACAATTCAAAATTGTTACATTTATTCATTATGTTCAAGTTCAAGGGGAAAACTTCCTCAAATTAAATATTTACTTCCCCATTTCATACCCTTATGAATTATTTATTCTCGTTGGACATGTTGTGAAAGGATAAAGGGTATACACACAAAAGCAAGGCGAGGAAAATATTATTTTAGAATCAATAGTAAAGTCGCGACCGATACAAGCCAACAAAGAATTGTTTCTGGAATAAAAATATTGTTTTCCTAGTAAACTACATTTTGGCTTCCCAATCAAGAGAAAAATCAGAAGCAGGAATTATCAGGGCATGTCTAATTTCTTAGAATTAGTCCTATCCGGGTCTTCAATCTGCCTACTTCCTAGTTAGTATCGAGGCCAGTCTCAATTTATCTGCTGAAAACTTACTACTAGTAAATGATGAAGTGGAAGTGAAAATGATCTAGGTTGTGGCAAACAGTTCAAATTTAATTTTAGTGAAGTGTTGTGTATTATTTGAGACGAATTCGGTTTTGTATCTAGTATTAAGCATTAAAAATAAACCTCAGAGCAACAACTCTAAAGTTTTTAATATAGTGACTTATCTATACCTACATGATTTCATAAAAAGTTGTCTTGAAATGTTTTGCTATTAACAAAAAGCATTTATCAATTTATTCACAAGAAGAAAATGAACGTATTTTTAATTTAATTTCGCTAATGATATTGAGAAAAACTAAATAAAATAAAACTGCGCCATTGCTCTGGTAATCAGCCAGAAATGATTGATTGTATTCTAACTCAAACTATGCCTTGCTAAAGTGTAAAGTTCATTTTGAGAATATAATACAGAATGCATTATACTGAAGGAAACAGTAGTAAAGTATTGAGTTATATGAAAAGTAAAGTTACACAATTCTTTATCCTCAGTAAGGTTGTTCTTCAAAACCAAGCGACTTTGGTACATTTCTAACGCTTATAAGTAAAGTGTAAACAAACTTAATTGAAACCGTACAAAAACTAAAAGCCGGCAAAAACAGTCGGCATCTCTTTATTGTACATGGGCGGAGGTAAATAGAAATGCTTGTCATAAGAAAATAATAAGATTTTCGGGCGTTATTATATTATCCTCTGTTTCAAATGGTCTCCAGAAAGCCATGGTAAATTAGTAAATAATTAAAATATTTTACCTTTTATATAGTAGTAAATATTTATAAATATGCACAATAACTAACTAAACTCCTACGCTTGATATTATAACAGGTATTTACGCACTGAACTGGCACATTAACAGCACAGCACAAGTCCACCGTTGACTAGTGAGAAACGATTTACGAGTTTTTTTTATGCTAGTAGGCCTGTCCGTCTTATTATCTTTAAGCCAGTGCAGTCGTAGATGGTTCATTCAGGCTGATCTCGATACCATTGCTAAATATATAGGACAAAATATCAGGTTCAGTGCGTACGGTCCTGTGCTTTAACACTGACCAGTTTCAATTATCCTCGTATAAAGTGTAACATATTTCATCAACAGTAATAGAATATATAAAAGGAATTTTCATTACCAAATTTATCACCAAAAGTTTTATTTATAATATATACACTAATACGCTTAAATTATATTATCTTATATAAATGCAATTAAAACCATTAAATAGTAGTTTAGAAATAATCAATTATATAATAGCATAAATTAAATAGCAAGTACACTTGATTTAAAAAGGAAATTTCGTTACCAAATATATCAACAAAAGTTTTATAACTAGCAAACTTTTTACATTTTCCTTACTTCTAGTGGTCTTTTTTTATTATATATATTTTATATACATTTATTTAACGTCGGCCTATTTCCGCTACTGAGGCCTAACACCGGCGCCTGTAGACGAGCAACCCCCAACCAGGAATTTTTGCCGAACCTCTTCCCTTAAGAAGAGTAGGAATCTTTTACTTGCCCAACATTTAATAGACAAGAGACCGACGATTTTACATCCCCTCCGAAGGATGGTATATCCCCTATACAACCCTCGCCTAAGCCGCATACACTGATATACAAGCCGCTGGAAGATGTGTGAGGCGAGGACGCGGTCTTCGTTGGATCGGCGACCCATCCAACTACTAACCGCGCCTTACGTTGCGTTACATCGTATATCGAAGTATGTACATAGTAAAGACGCACCCACGTTCGCCCCTTTTTTATTATATTAAATATACCATTGCCATTATTAAGTTAGTATATAAATTAGAACCATTAATTGAAAATTACTAATGTGTTATTACGTCCAGGGCGGGAAATCGTCTTGTCTCTATCTCTTCTCGACAGGTTTAGCCAGAGCGATTTACAAATATACACACACAACTAAATTATTGAGATTTTCGCTTACAAGAGCTGTACTTGTTATTAAAAGCTTTTATTTAACTTGCAATGTTTGTTTCTTTGTTAGTTTGTTTGTTTAGGTCAAATCTTGCAATCAAAATTTCGATTAGTTCTAATTAAGCTAGAGCTTTGAAATTTTGCACATGTGTATAAGTCCTGTCACAAAACACTTTAACATTTTCAAAAAACAAGATGGCGGACGACTTTACCGTTTATGATCCGATTCGACTTAAAATCGATATCTGGGGGTTTTCAGGATCGCCAATTATGAATTCTTGGTCAAAATTTAGAAATTCAAAATGGCGGCGCCAATATGGCTGACGACTTTTGTCATTTATATATATATAAATATATATATATATATTTTATATCTGGGGTTTTCGGGTTCGCCGATTACGAATTTCTAGTCAAAAATTCAGTCCAGGATAGCGAATTCAAGATGGCGGACGGATTTACCGTTTAAGATCCGATTCAACTCAAAATTGATATATGGGTGTTTTCTAGATCGCGGATTATGAATTTTTAGTCGAAAAATTCAAAATGGCGGCGCGCCAATATGGCTGACGACTTTTGTCATTTAGGTCCAAATCGATCAAAATCGATATCTGGGGGTTTTCGGGGTCGCGGATTACGAATTTCTAGTCAAAAATTTAGTTCAAGATGGCGGACGACTTTACCGTTTATGATCCGATTCTTCTCAAAATCGATATCTGGGGATTACAGCATATCAAAAGACTAAAAAGTAAATATATAAAAAATATTTTTTAAAAAAGCTCTTATTTAAATACTTTATAATTTTTTTTATGATATAAAAGCTTATCGCGAGCAATCTCCTTTGCACAGGAAAATCTATGTTTATTAATTTCATTGAAGAAATGTTACTTATCAAACAGTAGTTGTCATTTTCATAGCTCACTTTAATAATGTTAACTTATCCATGTTTACAGTAACTAGTTGAACTAAGATATTTGACGTTTAATAATTCTAAAACGGCATATGGTAGGGGTAACATGTGGTATATTTTTGAAATCAGGAAAGAAGAATTTTTCCAAACATTTTATGATATACAGAGTATCCGATTTAAAAAAATATACAATTTTTTTGAATCCCCTAAAATCTGCACGCTACTGTGCTTTTGGCAGCATTTTAACAAAACTCAGTTATAACCACATAACTTTGATTTAAAACGTTTTTTTCTATAGGCAATAATAACGATGATCAGAGGTGGGTAATTTATAATGAACAATCCTGTTCATACTTTTGGATCAAAATATTTAATTCGACAAAATGAAAGAATTTAATAAGTCATATTTGTCCCGGAGAAAAGATATGACAAAGAGACAAATTGGTATTAGCGATTTCCTAGCGAAATGCATTAAGCTCTAATAAAATATTCAACTGATGCAAGGCCCTGCTGATTAAAATTCTAACGGGAAACGAGCTTATTGACAATGTGAAATAGATTTCCCATTAGCGTGACATAATTTTGCACTAATTACCAGCAGCATTGTTCGTTTCCATTTGAAAATGTCAATAGGGAATTTGATATTTCATTCTCTCTTGAAATTGATGGGCTTTGTGGAAAAGGTTTTTATATAAAGGATTTCCCTTAATACTGCCTACGAAGCGTTCCTTCAGTCGGCAAATCCACTAAGAATGTACGAGAATTTGGCATCCACAAATTTGTTGTCTCCGAGACGCGATTTTTTTCAATGACAAAGGTTTTTATTCGTTCAACTTTATCTCCAATATTGCTGCTTCCGTTTTCAAACATTAATTTGAACATTATTGTAATGATTGCCATAACTGCATTATATTATACATGCTATATACATAGTTCTGATTACAACTCTTTCTAAATTATTTGGAGGAAGCATTTTCAAATATTTTTGCAAATTATGACAATACAGGGTGTCTCACCGGGAACTGAATCGATCGATATAGAGAAAAGTACGCATCAGAAAATTTTGAAAATTTAGACAATTACTAATGTCGGTGTGGCCAATCCAACTAAAATAATTACAAGCAGCTGGCACTTCCGCTTATGCCGGAAGTCGATACCAACTTGCTTATTTCAAATGGAACATCCTATATATTTTAGGGTTTTCGAAAAGAGCATAAAATTCTGAGTCGAAAATATGTAGCATATCCTATACCTAAACCTAGCCGTTTCAGATATATTTGACATTTTATAGAAAATTTGACAGGTGCAACGGTTTGCAAGAACCGTTATAACTTTCTTCGTGTAAAAGATCCTCATTTGCTTCTTGTTACATAAAAAGAGCACAAGGAGAACTACGTTCTACAACTGAAATAAATTCAATAATATCATACCAAGTGTTGTGTTTTTCGCGTTACATTTTGTCAACTTCAAACCGCGAAAACTTGTTTAGGTCAAATGGAACATCCTGTATTTTTTTACGTCAAGTTGTGTTAAATTGAATACCCTTTTTTCTGATATTAGCATTGTGGGAGTTAAAGTTACAAATTTTTGAAATATTTGCGATGTTATTAGAAATTCATGAATTGTTGTAATCATTTCATCAAAATAGCCATGATTAGAAACAACGAGTCATTATCTTATGTCAAAAAATGCCAGCACGTTTAAATTATACCCACGAAGACTTTTTAAATCTGTTTATTATTTATGGAGAATGTGATAAAGTCACTCTGGGATATTTTCATGCATTTCCAAGGATGTCATTAAGACAAGCTGCTCTGGAATCGGGACTATGCAAGGATTCAATTCACAGAATCTTATTAAAATATAAGTTTCGCCCGTTTTCATTCCATATGGTTCAAGGATTAAAAGAAACAGATTTCCTAAGAAGACAGAATTTTTGTGAGTTTATTCTAATAAGGTCTGAGAGTCACGATTCTTATTTGGGAAATATTATATGGACAGATGAAGCAAAATTTACTAAAAATGGACTTCTTAATAGACACAATTCGCATTATTGGGGTGATCCAAATCCTCATATGTTCAGAGAGCGAAACTTCCAGGAAAGTTGGCAGTTCAATGTTTACTGTGCCATAAGAAATGATAGAGTGGTGGCATTACAATTTTATCAGGAAAATTTAAACGGTAAGTTAAATTTTCTCTTCTGCTAATATGTATAGGTAAATTTTTGTTTTTTTTTTTTAGGTGAAAGATATCTGAATATCTTGCAAAATTTGAATAATAACTGTTTAGGAAATTTACCTCTCGCCGAACATAGAAACATGTTTTATCAGCACGACGGTGCTCCCCCACATAACGCATATTTAATTAATAATTATTTACAAGAAACTTTTTATGATCAATGGATTGCCAATAATGGACCTTTCTTAAGGCCTCCTCGCTCGCCCGATTTATCAGTTCTGGATTATTTCATTTGGGGAACTATTAAAAATAAAGTTTATCAGAGCTCATTAACAACCATTGAAGATTGTATGCAAAGAGTAAGAAATGCATTTCAAAACATATCACAGGATTCAATTAGAAGAGCTACCCATGAGGAACTAATCCGAAGGTGCGAAAAATATGTCGAGGTTCGAGGGCGGAATTTTGAGCAATTATTAAATTAAAATGAAATCATATTTTAAATTGATCTTATCTCTGCTATTTTAGTTCATGCCATATCTTCAATTCGATTAATACGCATGTTACAGTGTTAGTGTTATTTTGCGTTTTTGTGGATATCGAGTAGCAAATGTCCTGCAAGTTCTTGATATTACTTTATCACATTCTCCATAAATAATAAACAAATTTAAAAAGTCTTCGTGGGTGTAATTTAAATGTGCTGGCATTTTTTGACATAAGATAATGACTGATTGTTTCTAATCATGGCTATTTTGATGAAATGATTACAACAATTCATGGATTTCTAATAAAATCGCAAATATTTCAAAAAGTTGTAACTTTAACCCCCACAATGCTAATATTAGAAAAAAGGGAATTCAATTTTACACAACTTGACGTAAAAAAGTACAGGGTGTTTCATTTGATCTAAACAAGTTTTCGCGGTTTGAAGTTGACAAAATGTAATGCGAAAAACGGAACACTTGGTATGATGTTATTGAATTTATTTCAGTTGCATAACGTAGTTCTCCTTGTGTTCCTTTTATGTAACAAGAAGCAAATGAGGATCTTTTACACGAATAAAGTTATAAGGGTTCTTGCAAACCGTTGCACCTGTCAAATTTTCTATAAAATGTCAAATATCTCTGAAACGGTTAGGTTTAGGTATAGGATATGCTACATATTTTCGACTCAGAATTTTATGCTCTTTTCGATAACCCTAAAATATATAGGGTGTTCCATTTGAAATAAGCAAGTTGGTATCGACTTCCGGTATAAGCGGAAGTGCCAGCTGTTTGTAATTATTTTAGTTGGATTGGCCACACCGACATTAGTAATTATCTAAATTTTCAAAATTTTCTGATGCGTACTTTTCTCTATATCGATCGATTCGGTTCCCCGTGAGACACCCTGTATAGTTTGTTTACGTGGCTTTGATATTAACTTGTTAAACTTGGATACAAATTTTTATACACAATTTAAACATGTATATCAAACTTTCAATTTTGTACAGTTAATAACCGAACCCACTCGAATTACCAATACTATTACGTCATTGTTAGATTTAATTCTGATAAATTTTGAAAAGTTCTGTGATGTTGAGGTAGTTGATGCTCAAATTTCTGATCATTTTTAGTTCACTGTACAATAATGTTTAATATCACTGAAGAGCCTGAAAGGATTTTTAATTACATAGCGTTAAAGCATATTAATTTTGAAAACTTTTAATTAGATTTAGAATCTATACATTGGAATAATATTTTTCACATCAATAATATTGATGATAAAATTGATTTTGTTACTGACAACATTTTATAATTATTTAATATGCATGCACCTACGAAATCTATAAAATATTCTAAAAGAATTATGGATCACTAAATTTATGCAGAAACTACGTAACAAAGCTCTGACAAAATTCAAACAAATCGGACAAAATAATCATTGGTCTTTTATAAATAACTGCGAAATTCGACGATATAAATTTAGTAATTGTAATACAAAAGACAAATGAAGTCAATTAAAAAACCAAATATTTGTAAAAACCGACATATCAAGATACGTGAACAGTCAAATAATGTGGATACTCTCAATAATTTTTTTATTAATTCCTCAAATAATTATGAGACAACTAAATGCTAGTTAATTAATTTTTATAATACCAATGATAAACAATATATAGATAGTTTATTTTCTTTTTAACAGTTATCTGATTTAGGTGTTATTAAAATAATTCAAAACATAAAATCAAAAAGTATGGATATGAAGAATTAAATTTAATATTAATACATTTATGCTGTCCTTATATAGTTCCATTTTCAGTACATATTTTTAACGAGTGTATAGTAGAAACTACTTCCTTAAGACCTGGAAAAGGGCTTTAGTATTTCCTCTGCTTAAAACTAAGCAACCTAATCAATTAAGTCATTTAATATCTATTAGTGTTTTACCTGTTTTATAAAAAAATTTTGAAGAAATTTTAGAATTACAAGTTAGAGAATTTTTAAATATTAATAATATTCTACCTTAAAGACAGTCAGATTTGGATCTGGTTTCAATTACGCTACGGCTCTTGCTGACATAACTGATGACATCATTGGAGCTATTGGTAGTAATAAAATTAGTGTTTTAGTATTACTAGATTATATTAAAGCTTTTGATTCTTCCTATTTAATTTTATCTTTTTTGTTGGATGAAGTTCAACAAACGGTACTCAATAACAATATTTCACAACTGCTAACGGTACTTTCAGGAGTTCCACAGGGAAGTATATTATTATGTACTATTTTTACATCAGATTCTCATAAATCCTTGCAGTTCTGTAATTACCACTTATATGCCGATGATACTCAACTTCATTGTTCATTTCGCATTGAAGTTCTACATGAATATGAGAATTTAATTAACATTGATTTAAAGAATTTGGTATCAACTTCAATTGATCACCTACTCAAAATTAACCCTAGTACGTCATCTGCTATAATATTTTGTAATGACGTGAATTTGTATAAAGAGAATTTAATATACAGATCGGAAATGATATTATCGCCTTCAATCATTTCTGTAAAAGTCTTGGTCTTATTAACGATCACAAATTAAGGTTTAAGCAGCATATAACGAGTAAATTAGGATCAGGATACGTTGCACTAAAAATGATATATATTCAAAGACACTTTTTAAGCATTGACGTAAAAAAATGTTATGAGATTCTTTAGTTTTATTCCATTTTAACCACTGTGATACGGTTTATGGCCTTTGTATTGACAACATCGAGGTGTGATGTATACAAAAAGTACAGAATTCTTGCCTTCTTCAACATCGTCAAAGAATATATCACAAACTGCAAACTGCTGGTTGGCTGAATATGTATAATCGTACTAAACTTCACATGACTGGTTTTTTCTTAAAATTTTAAAATTTAAGTCACCAAATTATCTCCTCAACAAGCTGCACAAGCTGCCCTTTCACGCTGATGTTCATAATATTAATACTATACGTAAACATATTCTTACTGTACCTCAACATAGTAAGGAAATTTTTCAAAAAATCCATTCTCTTATAACATTGCTACCTGTATAAATAAATTACTTTTTGATGGAATAATTCTTACAAGTGAAAATTTTAAAAAGACAAAGTATATTTAATGGGAAACCAATATATCGTTCTTTTTTTCTTCTATCTCATCTATTCTTGTGCTTTCCTCCTTTTAGTATTTTCAGTACTAAAACTTTTCTGAAAGCTCCTTAAAACTTCTAAATACATTCAAATACAAGACAAATTTGTTTACTCCAGAATCACCTCTGTCACCTGCTACTGCTCTATTTTGTTTTGGGGTAATTGCAAACATGACTTGGTGTTATACAATTTATATAGCTTTAATTATTAAACAAGCAGATTTACTCATTTGTAACCTGTAACAGTAACCTCTTTGTGTACGATAGGAACGATCTAGATCTAAGGAGATCGAAAACGCAGCAGCTCTCCACATTAATGGCTAAAGATAGCCAATATGTATTTGCTAACTTTTGCTTTCAATTTAGTTATGTATAGTTTTGCCCAACAGTTTGTAAAGTATATCTGTATACCTGATTTGAATTTTTTAGGGTAAATTGAAGTAATGCCTGCCAAATTACATATTTAGTTCGAAGTTGTTTTTATCAGCATGATATAAATTCTTACTTTGCAAAAGGGCTCTAATAAGCTCATAAGCTCTAAAGGCATTATTCTAGGTAAAACTTAGCTTAGTTTAAACTTGAAAAACAACCTAATTTGTTTATGATATATTACGCCATTTTCGAGAGATCTCTTTGGTAAACACAGCACAATAACACACAAGACTATTGTACTATAAAGAAAGCTTCTGGATAATGAATTACTACTTTATAACTTAAGCATATAATAAAAAATTGATATGACTTCATAGTCAGTAAAGGAGACAAGATTAAGTCATTCTCGACCTCATGAGAATAATTGTGCCTTATACAAAGACTGAACTATTTTCAGTTTCCACAGTATCTCGCTTTGCATAGGTCGAGTTACTCCTTATCCTGAAGCGAGACCTGTCAAGTATATAACAAAATTTTACATTTTGTTAAAATTTTACATTTCGTTGACACTTCGTTTAAAGGATTCTAGTTTTAGAAAAATTTTAATTTCATTATTTATGTTTTTTAATATAATCGAAAAGAATTTATGTGCTTATTTACTTACTTTTTTTAAATGTTCTGAGGAAATTGAAACCAAAAAAATATACTGACAATAGGATTCTTCTTATGTGATTGTAATTTCAAACGCGTGAGATAAGAACCAAGCTACCAAATTTAACACTACCTCGATATTTTCCGCTATAATTGAATGCTGCTGTGATTTAAAAATAATGCGAAAATCAGGAAAGATATGCGTGATTTTTATTGCATTTTTTTGATAACTGAAATATAATCAACAACTTTTCACAAAATATTTTTCCTCATCAACAGTTTAACATTCTAAGTAGTCATCGAGGTAGTATGACACTCACTGCTCTATTGTAGTAGAAATAGTACTATTAACGTAGTGTTTCAATAAATGATGCACACCAACGTTAATAATAAAACTTCAGTTCCCACGTTCACTTTGAAATACAAATAGAGCTTGATTATTCAAATACATTTCAGACAAGACATTCAATCATAACTGGGAACGTTAATTAAAATCAATTGTACTTGTCTGTTAATTGCTAACAGTTTTATTGAATCCTGTAATTAGAGAAATTAATGTCGCTATAGATATCCATATACACACACAGTTGATTTCATATGACGCTCTACTTAGTCTGGTCTAAATTGCAGGGAATAGAGGATGTTATTTGTGTTCCAATTTCGTTATTTTCACTTTTCGCGGTACGTTGTTTTTTATGAATAGGTTAATGGGCAAAGTAATATATTTTAAGAACAGTCATATCCACTGTAACTTTTAATTGTTTTAAACTACAATACACTGGAGTTACTCTCCTACAAATCGTGTTAATATGTACAGCCCATTTATAGTCCTCAACTATATAAATACCCAATAGTTTCGTAAACTGTAATTGTTTTAAAGTACTTATACTCATATAAACTACGATCATAGTTTGCCGACAAGTATTTAAATCAGATAAAAACTGATTTATTAGTGTTTAGTATTAGTTTATTGTTAACAAACCAATTATAATTATCTTGTAATTGTTTACTACAGAAACGTAAAGCAAACACCACAAATAATGGCGGGTAAAGAGGAAGCTGTATGTAGAGAGTGGCGTATACTGTACATTAGTTACAAGGTCTCTATCACCAACAATAACTGACGTATCGTCTGCGAACATTAAAATATTATCTTCATTCAGGTTATTAGTATAAATAATGAATAATAGTGGGCCCAAAACTGAACCTTGAGGTACGCCTATTTGTGTAGTAAGACATTAGGATTTTATGTGACTAATACTTATATAATGAGATCGATTTTCCAGATAACTTTGAAATCACTTTAATGCCTTCCCTCTAACATCCTATATATTCATTTTATTTAAGAGTACCTCGTGATCCATTGCTTAAATCAAGAAATATACGACTGTCTAATTTATCGCGTAATAGATTTAAGAATTTGTTTATACATTGCAATATTGACAGTCCCTTGCAAAAGCCAAATTTATTGACGTTGAACAAGTTAAGTTTCTCAAAAAATTTTACATTCCTCTTGCAAACAAATTTTTCAAAATTTCTTGAAAAGTACTGCAATGGGTCTATAGTTATCAATGTCTGTTTTACTTCCGGTCTTAAACAAAGGTATTATTTTAGATATTTTAAGTTATCTGGAAAAACACCTTCATTTAAAGAACAATTTACAATATGAGTAAGTGACTTCACAATATGCTTCACACATTTTTTAATAAGTTTGAGCTAATTTCGTCAATACTCGCTGAGTTAGAAACTTTGAAATTGCGTATAATGTCAATTACATCGTCTTCAGAATGGTTCATATGTATTTTATCGTATGTATCTTTACCTGATCATAATTATCTATGAGTAGTGATAACTTTTAAGCCTCATGGTCGAATATAGTATAAGTTGGTAGATTTTTAGATTTAATATTTAAATATTGCACTGTTGCCAAAGCTCATGATATTTTATTGCCTGAAGATCCTCAGCACCCTGCACTGCATATAGCTGCCACAGAGACTTCATTTAAGCGTTCCAAAAGTTTAGAGAAAACCTATAATTTTCGTAAAGCTAATTTCTTTCTTCTATACGAGCAGTTAAGTTTAGTTGATTGGTCATTTTTAGATGACCTTACTGACTGTAATGAGACTTGTGAGCAATTTCATAAAACAATTAATAATATCCTTGATATGTGCATTCCAAAAAATAATTTCTAGGCCTAGCAAATATCTACCTTGGTTTTATAAAAAACATTATTCATGATATAAAAATCAAAAAAAAGTTTTGGAGCGCATACAAACACGCCATGAATATGAATTTGTACAATGATTTTAAAATATTACTGGCTAAAATTAAGAAAGATATTTCTATTGCATATAAACTTTTCCTAAGTAACGTCCAAAATAATATTCGCTCTGATCGTAAAAAGTTTTGATCATATGTTAAAGGGAAAAAATGTGTGAATTCCTTACCTGACTCACTGACATTTGAAAATTCGGAGTTACACCAGCTAGCTGATATTGCAAATGCTTTTGCTTTGTGTTTTAAATCAGGTTTTTCTATTAGTTCCGTAAACGGCTTGTCAGTTAATGGAAGTACAATAAATTCTTTTTCTATTAGGTATATTTCTGAACACGATGTTTACGAGGCTGTAAGAAAAATGAAACCTAACTTTACTGCTGGCCCCGATGGCATAACTGCTTTTCTAGTTCATTTCCGGATATGTGGAAAATATCTCGAATATGCCCAGTTTTCAAGAAGGGCGATAAAAATTATGTGATTAGATATAGACCAATAAAAATTATATGCAATTGTTCCAAGGCTTTCGAAATAGTATTACACAAAATAATTTATGCACTCTCGCGGGCTAATTAGTGACTCTCAACACGGTTTTATGCAAGGACGGTGAACCACTACTAATCTGTTTTGAATGACTCAATGCATCTCAAAATCTTTGAATTCTGGAGGTCAAGTTGACGTCATCTATACCGATTTTTGTAAGACATTTGACAGACTAGATCATGGTATTCTACTGTGTAAACTTCGTCAATTTGGATTCTCAGATAAACTGTCAGATTTGTTTGCATCGTACCTACACTGTAGACGACAATACGTAGAGTATCGTGATTTTAGATCTGATGAATTTATAGCCTCTTCTGGAGTGCCCCAAGGCTCAATTCTTGGCCCTCTTCTTTTCGTCATTTTTGTTAATGGTATTGTCAATATTATTGACGTTGGTTGTTTTCTTTATGCAGACGATTTAAAGTTGTATTGTGATATTAACTCTTTTGCGGATTGTTTTAAATTGCAAATGAATCTTGATCATATCAATAATTAGTGTATTACAAATAACTTGCCATGAAATATGCAAAAGTGCATAACATCCATAACAAATTAGACTGCCCATCGATTTTAAGTCAATTAAATTTCAATTTCCGGTAGTCGCTAGTAGACGTATTAATACATTTTAGTTGTTAACCCCGAGGACCAACTTACTCAAAGTTTCACCTCTCTTCTGTTTGTGCAGTATTTATCATTGTGTACAGCCACAACCACCAAGAAAGACAGTTGTTCCCAAAATAGTCACAAAAAAATATGTATTTAAATTTGCATAGCTTATATATTTTTTTATTAAGTTCAATCAGTGTATAGCTCTTTAGGTTAATATAAATCATATTGCTTTTTGTAATTTTAAGGACATATTTTATTATACCATTAACGTATCAGAAAGCTGTTTTTAAATGCTCAGTAGAGTTTTAGTTCTTCTGTATTATTGTTTTTTATTTTCTCTTCTATATTTTTCTGAAAACTTATCTACTACTATTTTTTTTAATTGTGTAGTTTTCCCATCATTTAATTGGTATGTAAATTCTGTTGGATGGCGCATTGTAATAAAATAAGTAAATAAATAAATAAAGATAGAATATTTTATAACTTTACCTTATTCGGGGCAGTTTACATTTACACAAATGTTATCAACGCAATTTGTGTATCTGCTTGGTTCATTTATGGTGGGCGTGATATAGTAGGATAACATCCATAAGGCCATTACCATTCAGTTCTTTACTGGCCTTTAAAAAATTAAAATCATCTCACACTACAATTTTTACGTTCCTGTATTTACTAGTTATCATTTCTAAAGAAGTACTTAATTTCAGCAAAGGTATGCAAAGCATTATCTGGACTCTTATATAATGCCAATGTCGATGTTACATTTTTCTAGCGTACATTCAAAATACTTCTCTACAGATAGGGTATCAACGAAGACCAGTTTTTTGGAATTAATATTATTACTTGCTTTTTTTAACTCACAAAGCAGTATTTTGCACGCACTATGTTTGTAATCATATCTTGCGTCTTTTATTTAACACACTTCTTGACATAATCAACTGAAGAACAGTTACTAAGATCAGATGATAATACAGTATTCCATCATTTGCAAATATCCGCACGTAGGGGGCGCGGAGATGAAAAGTGATTAAATATACCATCCAACCGGCGCCTCCGGCAAAACATAGAATACAAAAAGCTTTTCGCCAGTCCAATGAATGAATTTATGTAAATTGTTTCTATGTGTTATAAATAATTAAAGTATTATTAAAAAGTAGGAAATAAAAAAACATATTTTTTTAACTTGCTTTTCTTCAAGTCGTACTAAAAAGAAAGAATTGCAAGAAAAACAAGGCGTGCGCACTTCGTATGATTGTACGCATGACGCGCACGTCTTGCTTTTCTTGTAATTATTTTTTACTTTTTAGTACGACTTGAAGAAAAGCAAGTTTAAAAAGATATAAATTTTTTAGATACATTGCTACACCAATATATTTTAACATATTTCTACAATAAAAAATTACCAATGCAATAGCCACTAATACATAATAAATAAGACTACGGCATGCTTTTCCTATATTAATTCTAAGCTATGGTATAACAATGGTATTTTCGCAACACCGTTTAAATATACATTTCTTCAAAGAAAATATATACGTTAAAAACGAGTAGGTCAAAGTAAGAAAATTTAATAAAAGGAATTTTACAAAAGTAATTACAGAGAAAAATATAATTAAAATTTCAAAGGAAATAAGAAAGTTGTACTTTTCAGCACATCAGAAAGGATAAAATTTAATGATGTTGAAACTTCTGAAGCAAAGTTTCAGTTCCAAGGATTATATTGGGGGAATTACATTCGAAGCGGCCTGTTATGTAAACTTGATATGAATAATTTAAGGTTACAAAACTTGCGCTACCCTTTTAGATTTGAAAATGTTATATTTTGTGGATTATCTCTAGAAAATATCTAAACTGATATAATAATAATATCCTGTCGATTATGCTGTTATCTGTATATATGGTGATGTGAGTCACTCACCGGCTCACCAAGAGATATCGAGGAGCAGCGATAAATTCCAGAGACGACCATTCAAATAATAATATAATGTAAACATATGACACCATTCGTAAACAATGTAGTGACGATGAAATTATCAAATATTCTTATATACTATGCATAAATTTGATTTCTTTTTAAAAATCCGAACAAAATATTAAAGATATAAAAACCATTACTTCCGGTCGGTGTGTAAGTAGTTTTTTATTTACTAGTTTACAAAGTTCTTTATGCCAATAGGCAGGTGAAGAGCGAACGAATGCAAAAATCGAAATTCCAAATCGAAAAGCACAAGCCGTTCGAAATTAATTCAGAACATACGTTGTAAAAATGCAAGCAAATGTTATATAAAATTATATTTCGGAATGCTGGGTGGGATAAAATTAGTTCGCGTTAGAAAATGGGTTTTGCCTCACATATTCAAAGAAGTCATTGTCGTTTATTTTAGTTGTTTTTATTGGACACCCAAAACCCACTGCCCTACTCAGGTCATAAATTTCTACAAACTTTTTAGTCGGGGACCGAGCAATATCTAACATGCACTCTCTATAACACTCGCGAACAACCACCTAAAAAAATTGATTCTTATATAAATTGACCTGACGGGTCCGATTTTGGAGCTAACCAGACAATCTGCAATTGCAAAACTGGTCAAGATAGACAATTTAAGAAAAATCTCAAATTTTTTGGAAATTTTTTAATTTAAAATTTTTAGGAGAGCCAATTTAGACCTGTGTTATCATGACTGATATGATAGAAATGCAAAAAAATTACGTGTCACCAGTAATATTTTTTAAAAAAGTTGGTGACACGAAATTTGTTAAAAATGCAACAACAAATACTCGATCGAGAAAACTTTTTTGTTTTTAAAGATAGATGTGTATAGCAAGCGACAAAGTTGTAGCAAAAGAACCAAGAGAACTTTTTTATTTTGGTGATTTTTTTGATAACTTACTTAGTTTTCAAGAAAACGGTGCTGCAATATAACACTTTGACCACCGCGTCGCATCGCAAGATAAAAGATTGGGGGTTGGATTGTACCGCGGCTTTGTTTCTCGCCTTTCAGAGCGCCCCGCACGATGCGAATAATAAAATAATACGGACGGAATAGGACTGGCTACTTTATTGGAGGCTCACGAAAAACTATGAGAAAGTTGGCGCCGTAAAGTTTTTCACCTAGAATGAAAAAGTAAAAGATAGATAGTTACTTAATGAATTATATGAGAATGAAGCAAAAATGTTGCGAAATTTGCATTTTATTAGAGAGCTGGATGAAGCAACGAAAATTAGGGTATTTTTCCGCCATATCTTTTTGAAGTCAATTCGGAAAGAAATTTTGTAATGTGGAAAGTCAATAAAGCAGTTTAAATCGGTAAGTGAAACTGAGGTCACCAGTCAGGTTTTAGAAAAGATCATAGTACAACTAGTGGCCTGTTAAAGGTATGTGATGACTTAATAAAAGGTTCTGAACGCAACAATATTGCGGTATTAGTAATGTTAGATTTCTCAAAGGCTTTTGATATTTTGAATCACGTTTTATTACTTCCAAAATTAAAATTATTTGGATTTACTCGCAGTGCTCTTAATATCATGAAGGCATATTTAAATTAAAAGAAGCAATAAGTAATAACCGGTCCTCACTTAGAATTTGATCTGAAAGTGTTGGATACTGGTGTTCCACAAGGATCAATATTAGGCCCTCTTCTATATTTAAGACATACTGCGGATTTCGTTAAAATTATTGAAAATTCTGTATCTCATTCCTATGCAGACGATATGATACCTTCAGATCAGAGGACTATATGGAGGCAGTACGTGACATGGATGAAAATATAAGATGCCTTCTTGACATTTCACGTAAGCACTGCCTAACCATAAATGCCAAAATATCTGCAATTATAGTTTTCGGGAATGAGGTTAATAGAAAACTTAGAGATAATACAATTTTTTTATGGGACAGCAGATGTTATCTTGTCATGAGTTTAAAAATCTGGGCATAATAGTAAATTTTAAATTAAGATATTATGCTCACATTAATACGGTAATGAAAAAAAAATTTTTGTCCTAAAGAATCTACATAATCATTGGCATTTTCTTGATCAAAAATTAGAAATCATGTTGTGCGACTCTATGATTCCATCGCATTTTAACTATTGTGTTGTTGTTTACAGCTCTTGTCTGGATGCGGCAAATTCTTACAGAATAAAGAAGGTACAAAATACATGTATCCGTTTTATTTTTAGTCTTTCTAGAAGAGAGCATGTCTGTCGTTATCTAAAAATAATTAACTGGTTGAATCTGGTCACACGTAGGCAACATCACCTTGCATATTTTACGTATAAAATTATTACTACTAATTGTCCTCCATATACTAGGGAATTACTTGTCGCGTTTCATAACAGAAATCTTAGACATGCAGATATGCCAATAGTCCCGCAATATTCTACTACAAGGTTTCAGAGGTCATTTTCTTTTTCTGTCCCATCTCCGTACAATTGTATTTCAGATAATCTAAAACAGAATTCAGTAAAAGCATTCAAGTCTAAATACAAACAGTTTTTATTAAATCAATGAAAATGTTTTGTTTTTTTCTTTTTGTTATGTTATGTTTATGTATTATTGTTGTTGGTAGAATTCATAACATTTAGGGTCGTTAGTGAATCTTCAATTTATTTAGTACTATTTAGTTACTTTTTATGATAGGTATCATGTTGGTTACATTATTTATCTTTTGTAACTAAACGATTGTGTGGAAGAGCAGTTTTTTAAAATGTGTAATTAAAGAAATAAAGACAATTTATTATTATAATACAGGAAACCTAAATTATACACAAACAAGCTTAGTACACTGTAACTTGTAGCTCACCGATTGGCTAAGTGGTACATATCTTGTGACGTCACATTGAAGATTCTACAAAGCGGACATTGCCCATGTTTATGATTTTATTTTTGACGATTTATAAACCTTACAGAATTCTGACCATTTGCACATGATCTTAGAATTGTAACTTTTTTCTGTTGATCAAACAAAAAAGTGTTAAATGAACCCATTCTAGCATGAAAACAATTACGTGGTGACACATGATCTAAAGCCGGTCCTGGTCCTAACGTCATTTATCAGTCTTCCGATCTCAGTTCATTAGCGTCCCCATAATCAACGTGAAGGAATATTAAAATTAGTCCAAAATGAATTTTAGTATGTTCAAGGAACAGATATTTTTCTTATTTTTCGTATAAACCAATATAAATAGTAGAGTTTGGCTCATAAATGCGACAGGCGTATTTTTCATGAATGGTAAAGTTACTGCCGCACCGACAATTCTTCATTTCCTATTCGTTGGCAGGTGCCTATGCAGACTTTCATTTATTTTATAGCATTTCGTCCAATTGGAAGTGCGGTAGAAAGTGACAAATTTACAACACAAGGGAAGTGTTATATATTACGATCATGGCACTAGAAGAGCAAAGCACTTTACTTCACGAGGGATATTACTTTATGCATGAAGATATAAGCTGTAGGAATAGAGCATTGCGGTCCTTTCTTACACACAATGTAGTAAGGCTATTTAACAGAGGATTCAGAGAAACAGTGGGGGATGCCGGTTGAAGTTTTGTCCGCAAACATGGACGTGACAATGAACGGAGTCTACGGTTTGAAAAATAAAAGGCAAAAAATTCGTTTAGTCTGCATAATAAAATTTAATGATTTCTATGATAGATTCAATGACAAAAATTGAAAATGATATTAAATATTTTTTATAAATGAAAAAAGTTGTTTGAAATTGTCCAATTAGCTTGAATTCTAAATATAAAATTTCGTTAGATTCAACTTTTTTAAATTTCAGCTCCTGAATAATATTTTTAAAACTCCTATTGCCAAAATGCATAAGTATTAAATACTATTTTTTATCAAAGCCCCTAACTGCCTTGATGCTTGTATTTATTCGCTTTATATTATTTCCTGATTATTTAGCAATATCTCCCTAATAAACAATCAACAGAAAACTGAGTGAGATAAAGGGCGTAAAATGGTACCTACCTAAAACGAAATTCTTGGAACTACCCCAAAATTTGACCAAACAATTTGTAATTACATGCAGCATCGAGTAACGCCTTTGTGTCGATTTAGGAAGTATAACGAAATTTGAATTGGTAAAAAATTCTTGTCACACAGCGAGGAGACACTCTCGAATTAATTTTAGAAAGAACAATGGAATATTTGTTGCGAGGACCTCGAAATACTACAAAATAGCAAAATAGAATTTTTAGGAACAGCAACAAAAAGTTTTTTTTCGTTATTCCTTAAGAGTACCTTCTTCCAGAAACCTTCTGACGTCTTGTTAAAGAACGCTATAACCCCGATATACTTTTCGACGTTGTAACAAAATCCGACTTAGGAAATATTTCGTAAGAAAAGCGTGCTTCACGTAAAAACGCCGTGGAGGAGGTTTTTAATTCTTGGAAATATATTTTTGCTCTTCGGAGCGTTTTTTATGCCAAATTTTCGCTAACTCTTCGAGGAGCGTTAATTTGGTAAGTGTAGTAAATGTCGCTGCACAGGGACGTAATGTCGCCCCGACCACCCAATTTTAGAAAGTATCATAAAATTGGACTTGAACTTCCAAATTTCCAAGATTAAAAACCCTTTTACGAATCCACGTTGTCAAGCACTGCAACTCTTACGAAGTGTTGAATATGAGGACAAGTTAGTCCAACGACTATTCAAAGTATATCGGAAGTTATAGCGAAAATAGCCCTTAGCGACATGGGACCCCCATCATTTCCTAGCAGTCAGATTTGACGGGGAAATGATGCGTTTTGACGGGGTTTGCCCTAAACCGGTTCCTCAGTGATTCGGAGTCAAAAAAGTATCTATACCATGTACTCACACGTGCATGGGATTTGCCTTGCCTGAACGTAAAATTTGTTATTGCATAATACAAACGAAGTAGATACGCTTCAAGCAATTTTAAGCTCCGAGGAGCGACCAAAATTTATGTGAATTAATAAATACGTTTATAAAGACAGGCAAGCATAAGCCCACCAAAATTTCAGTTACATGAACTATTCCTTGAATCTTTTTGTGCATCGTTAGCTTTTCAAACTGCATATTGGATGGTAGTTGGTACCGTATGAATCGTCCCGTTCCTCACCATGTGTTGTACACGGGTCAGACCATTGTTTGTTAACATTTTCACTGAAGAAGTTGTGTAAAAACATAAATTTTTTAAAGATTTAATATACATTTTTTGAACTTTATATTGTCTTTTACTTGTGTTTTCTAACAAAATTTCCCTTTCAGATTTAATTTTAAGAGAGTGTTAAACAGACAGTGTTAGATTTATAGTGTTACGACGTCTTCCAATTGATACCATCAGAGCCGCAGTTAAGCATAAACGACAGTAAGTATGATTTATTCATTAATCTCCGTCTGAAACAGTCACTTGAACCCTAAAAAATTTTGTGAACGTAATATTTTTATTTAGCATTTAGAAAAGGTTGAGGAAAAAGAAAATTAATTTTTTCTTTTTCCTATTTTTTTTTTTTCAATTTTTCTAAGTTTTTCGAACAAAAAATACGTCCTTCAGACTTCCATCAAAAGCATGGATCGTTCACAGTCTAAATGAACAAAACTTAGTCTCTGCTGAGTTGAAGGACGTGTGCGTTTTACCTCTGAATATTATTATTAGTAACTATACTAAAAATCTACTACTAAAATTTTGCACTCGAGCTTTTTTTAAATGGTGTTATCTCGTGGTGCAGAAAGACATATGCAAATGATTTGTGGTATTGTATATGTTGTTCCTATTTCTAATAACGAATTTTTCAAATGTTTTTGGGTAAAAATATATAGTTTTTGTATCAGTTCCTTGACGAGTCTTCCAACTTTTCTCTCTGTGAAAATTCTCGGTAGAGGTATGCAAACTTCTACGCAGCCGCTAAACATGTTGGTCGTGGAACTGACAATTTCATGGCGTACGACTAGGTTCATCATCATCAGGTTCTTGAGCAGACATTGTTTTCAGTGAAGAAACAAATGCTGTCGTGTCACAGCAAAAGTTTCTTGCAAACGAGAGCAACAAGGACCATTTGATTTTGATGTTTATACAAAAATTTAAGGAAGGAGGAATCCCAGCGCAACAGTCAGAGGAAGATGCAGATTTACTAATTGTAGAAACAGCTATTTCCCAAGCAGCAAAGTCCGACAGTGTGGCAATTGTTAGCGACGACATTGACGTTCTCGATCTCCTATTGGGCCTCGGAAGCAAATACGAGAACTTGTACTTCCACAAACCAGAAACCAGGAGAAGTAAAAAAACAGGTTTATGGTACTCAAACACTTCCTTCAACTTTAATTCCACACATGTCCTCTTCATGCATGCATTTACTGGGTGTAACACCGCATCATATGTGGGTCACGGAAAAGGAAAATTTGTATCCCTCATTGAGCAGCATCCGCACCTGAAAGCACAAGCAGCTACGTTTTTCGAGCCATCTGTTTCTCAATGATTGATAGAACAGGCAGGGGAACAGTTGATCTTGGCACTGTACGGACATATGTACAGTGGGCCTCTGGTTGAGCTGAGATACGAGCTTTTTATAACATCGGCCTAAAAAAATTGTTCGGATGTACCAAGCTCTATGCGCGCATACCACCAAGTGCAAACTTGGCTGGAAAACGTAACAAACCCATGCCAATGGGGTTGGAAGAAAGGCTCGTCAGGCTTATTGCCTATAACAATGTCAAAGGATGCTACACCCGACATGCTGCTGAAAATAGTTTCGTGTACATGCAAAAAAAGTTGCACTGCAGCATGCAACTGTCGGAAATCAGGCCTGAACTGCTCTTTGACCTGTAAAACACTGCTCTGGCCTCTCATGTCAGAACGCTTCTGAGATTGAGTTAGATGAAGATGAAGACGACGACGAAGATTACTTCGAGCTTGAGGAAGTTGGTGGTGCTGCTGCAATGAATCAGGAAGATAGGATGCAGTACTGCAGTACGAGGATATTAGTCAGCCCCAAACCAAACAGATTCGATTACTATAACTATAACCTCTACACTTAAATAATTCGTTTTTTCCAAAACTTTTTACTTCATTTCAGTTTTTTCTTACACCTTGTATTTTTTTTTTTATACATTTATTTAACGTCGGCCTATTTCCGCTACTGAGGCCTAACACCGACGCCTGTAGACGAGCTACCCCCAACCAGGAATTTTAGCCGAACCTCTTCCCTTAAGAAGAGTAGGGATCTTTTACTTGCCTAACATTTAATAGACAAGGGACCGACGGCTTTACATCCCCTCCGAAGGATGGTATATCTCCTATACAACCCTCGCCTAAGGTTGTATAGCTTCCGCGCATACATTGATATACAAGCCGCTGGAAGATGTGTGAGGCGAGAACGCGATTTCCGTTGGAATGGTCACCAATCCAAGTACTAACCGCGCCTGTCGTTGCTTTACATCGCATACCGAAGTATGTACATAGTAAAGACGCACCTACGCTTGCCCCCACACCTTGTATTAATAATAATAATAATAATAACACCACAGGTAATTACGACCCCCTTTATCCCGGAAGGCTCTAGAAAAGCCTTGTGTGGGAGGGGGCTACACATTTAGAGACAAGGGACACACACCCAATATCCATGTATAGTGGACAAATCCCTCTCACAGTATTTTCCACTGCCACGACTGGGGATCGAACCCGGAACTTTTGGGTGAGAGGCAAATGCGTTCACTTCTCGAATACCAGTCATATTGTTCTTGCATTTGTTTAATTTTTTTACACTTTGTTGTATTACTACTAATGGGTAAATTTTTATTTTTGGTTAATAAACTTTGGGCCTTTCTTTATATTATGCTTTTATTTCGACAACCCATTTTATCAAATTAATATTGAAAAATTAAATAAAAAGCAATAAAAGAAAATAATAAATATATTTATATGTAGGACATTTTGGATTTTGAGTGTATTTTGCTTAATATGGGTCGAAATTGGAAATCTAGGTAATCTGTGAACTTGAAATTACATGCTCTACAACTTTCATTCTATGGATTTTTTCATTCAGATTAACTGTTTCAGAGCTGAAGACGTTTAAAAAGTTACCCAGTGTGAATTTTTTACAAGTTGGCAAAAATTGTTGTTATTCGACTGCTAGCCCATGCCCCTTGATGAAATTTCAACTTTGAGATATTCATTCGGAGCAAAATTTAATGCTCTTCCTCGTTTAAAGTAGCTATTACCCCCTTTCGGTGACGCCGTTCCTGGACTATATTACTATAGAGCGTATTTTTTTTTTTTTTGGGATAATTGAACCACCTTCAAGACAATAACAAAAGATATAAATTAAAATTCCATTCGGATGTATCGATAATAGTTAGACCTTACTATCTAATATCGATACTAAGATCGGTGCAAAAATAAGCAAATCTCGAAACGAAATATATTGTTAATAGACTTCAATACAGCCACTTTCATCATAACCTATTATTTTTATTTTGGCATGACGCCAATACTTTACCTATAAATGAGAAAATAGTATAGTTCGGTCATCAGAAAAACAAATATTATTAATATTTTAGTACATACAGATTTCATTTTTAGTAGAACATTAAAATTATTCCCTATAAATGTTTCATATTTTAACCACAAGAAAACGAGAATAACTCTAAGTTGTAATCACCGTACGAACAATAATTCTAGTGGTTATACTCGTTGATTGCCATGCCATTAGGTTAAAACATTCGCCTTGAAAAATTGTGTACAAAGATATCATCAATGTCAGAACTGTTTAAGTTGTTATATAGTAATTTTGTTATTATAGATAGCGATCAATAAAAAATTATTCCGTTTCAAGTTCCGTCCCATTCATTCTTAGTAATATCGATCATTTTCGTTTCCTTAATCGAGTCGTCGTCTACTTCGTTCATGTCACATTTCATTCAAAGCTGTCGTGTTTCCTTGGAAGTTTTACAAAGCGCTTCTTATTTATAATTATAAAATCAATACGTTACCAAATAAAATTTTATGCGACTTAGGAAATTTATTATTGGTTAGTAACACAATAGAAAGAACGCCTTGAAGTACATGCAAGAGATATAATAGAATAGTTTATTTTCTGAATATGTTAGTGAATATTTTACAGGTTGTCTCTGTTATTAGGTTACAATTTGTTATATTTACCTAAACAAAAAGTAAAAAACTATGTATAGTATAACTAATGTCAGTTCAAGCTGACGTTCTCAGTTCTAAAACAAGAAAGTGCTGTGCGAAACTGTTTAGGTGGAACAGGGCAGTGCCGTACGTTTATTTAACCTTGCGGCTTTTTGGAGACCATTTGATACAGAAGAACATTTACATAATGAAAACGTTGAAGACGATGTAACGGAGTCGATCAAATCGAGTTGGGAAGTTTAAGAACCAAAATTTGCACGTGCAAACCCACCGTCTTCTTTTAAATATTTATAACTGCTTAAAGAGAGGAAATAATGAAAGATTCCGATTTCTACCATTAATCTTGAAGGGGTTGTTGTAGATCACTATGTTAAAAGAAAACGGAAAAATCAAAAATTTAGAAAAAATGACGATGCTTCAACTTATCCGAAGTTTATAATTTTTATCAATAAAATGAAATCCCTACTTTGGGAATGATTTTGAATAAATTGTGCAAATGCTCTGACTATAAGTATCAATCTTTCGAAACTTTAAGAGGCATTTTATTAGAATGCGGATTTACATATAAAAAAATAATAACCGTTTAATAGTGATGGAATTACGCCGTATTGTGGAAATTCAACAGGTATGTTTGCGTAAAATAAAACCACGAATCAAATAGAATATAATATACAGGCTGTCCATTTTATCAGGGCCCTCGAGAATATCTCACTCAATATCGGTCGTACAAAAAAAAATATTTTTATGAAAATTGTGCCGATTTATATAACCTACAAAATGGTTTAAAGACATTTGAAATCCACGGCCTACTTTAAGAGTTATGGCGGAAAATATCGAAAATGCGGAAAACGTCTAGGTCAAATACCTCCGTTATTTGAGGGGATACGAGAAAAATTCTAAGGCGAAAATTTTTTGCAAAACAGAGTGTTTCAACGAGGTTTTATCACCGATGTATTTTGAGATTTACTCTTCAGGCTGCTAAAAAAGTTAGTATTTTGTATTTTTGTATTTGAGTATTTTCCTCCCTTTTCAACGATATGTCATATGCCATATTTATTCATTGGTACTACGTTAGTAATTATAAAAACATTTTTTTTAAACAAACATTATACTTGCCGTGGAGAAGTATGATTAAATAAAAAGATAAAATAATTCAATAAGTTGTTCAAATCTTTGCTATAATAAAACATTAACACAATTAAGAAGAATAAAGTAAATTCAGGTAACAAAAACAAATTAATAATAAAAAGAATATAGCACACAGAACATTAATATTTATCTAATCCTCAAAATAATTTTTAAGATATCATATCAAGTGTTCAAAGTGTCCACCGCGGATTGTTATGCATAATCGAGTGCGGTGAGGCACTGCATTTAAAACATTACTCAGCATTTCGTGGGTAACTGTAATACATGCCTGTTGAATTCGAGCTTTTAGGTCCTCTACATTTTGCGGTGCCGTCGAAAACATCTTATCTTTAATATACCCCCATAGAAAAAATCCATTGGGGTTATATCTGGAGAACGAGGGGGCCATCGAATAAATCCATTGGTACCTATCCAATGTTGAGGTAAAATTTCGTCTAAATAATCTAGGCAAATCTGGGAATTGTGGGGAGGAGCTCCATCTTGTTGAAAATATTGAAAGTTGTGTCGACTCTCTAAAGGTAGGTCACCTAAGAATTCATTAAATTCATTTCTCAAAAAGTTTAGGTCCCTCTGACCACTGAGGTGACCATCATAAAAATAAGGACCAATTAAATTGGTGCCTAAAATAGCTATCCACACATTTATTGAAAAACGATTTTGAAACCCAGTCGGTCTATGCCAGTGTGTATTTTCAGAAGTCCATTTGTAATGAATATTGCGATAAAATAATCCATTATTGGAAAAATTTGCCTCGTCGGACCAAAATGTTTTACTACATATTAATGGATCGGCACGCTTCTTTTCCAACAGCCTCCTATACTCCTTGGTTTGTCCTCCGCTTGCAACTTTTTTTTGGCTTTATAACACCGGTAACCATTTTTATTTAAAATTTTTCTATCACCTGTTTTATTTATATGACAAGCAATTTGAATTTCTCTTAAAGATATTTCCAAATATTCTGTATTTTTATTTCTTATATAATTAATAACTCTGTTTACCTTACTTACATTATCAGTAACACTGTTCAACCTTGCCTTCTTCTTTAAAAATGAACCATTATTTTTCAGTTTCGTAGCTAATTTTCTGAACAGAGTTTGATTCGGCTAAGGTACTTGTGCAAATCTGTTTCTATATTCTACTTGAGCTAATCCAGAGTTAAAATTGCATTGGCAATATGTAACGAACATATTATAATGATCAATGTGAGTGAAAATCATTTTTGAAAATTCTAAATTCTTAAACGAGTGTGATTGAGTGAGAGTTTAATTGTTAACTGAGATGATCTGTCAAAAAATTAATTTGTCAAGTTTGTTCATAGCCAACTATTTTAAAATAATTGAAATAATAGTGAAATCATGAAATACAAACATGGATATTATACTTAAATTAATTGGTAAAGATATTTTAACCTTCTGAGCAAGGAGTGACGCTTTTATGGAGAATTTCTATACATTGGCATAACTGCGAATACTCTTTCCATAATTGCTCCATGTTGCTTTCTTGATTATTATTTTGTTTTTGTTACCTGAATTTACTTTATTCTTCTTAATTGTGTTAATGTTTTATTATAGCAAAGATTTGAACAACTTACTGAATTATTATTATTCTTATTTGAAGGTAGCTCAGTGTGTTAAAGTGACTGGCTAGCAAACTGAGTTGCCTAGCGAAGTGGGTTCGATTCCCGCAAGGTGAATTTAAAAAAAAATGGCCGAAGAGTGGTTCGGAGTCCACATTAAACTGTAGGGCCTCGTCTCTCTTTGCCTAGTACAAGATCCTTGAGATCTTCCAGGGGGTTACTTCGGTAACTTGAGAGGCGGTTAAGAAAAATTATTGGTTTAAAAAAATGTTATTATAATTACTAACGTAGTACCAATGAATAAATATGGCATGTGATATGTCATTGAAAAGGGAGGAAAGTACTCTATTTAATGGCGCCATTTTCCACCCGTTTCAAAATAATTTCTTTAACAGCCTGAAGAGTAAATCTCAAAATACAGCCGTTTTGAAAAAAATTAGATAAAACCTCGTTGAAACACCCTGTTTTGCAAAAAATTTTTGCCTTAGAATTTTTCTCGTATCTCTTCAAATAACGAAGATATCTGGTCTAGACGTTTCCGCATTTTCGATATTTTCCGCCATAACTCTTAAAGTAGGTCATAGATTTCAAATGTCTTTAAACCATTTTGTAGGTTACATAAATCGGTACAATTTTCGTAAAAATAATTTTTTTTGTACGACCGATATTAAGTGAGATATTCTCGAGTGCCCTGATAAAATGGACAGCCTGTATATTGACGAGAAGTGGTTTGATAAGCATGATACTGTTAATTACGGTTGGGTAGGTAGGACTCAAAATTGTACTTTAAATGCGCCATGTTCAAGGGGAAAACGTATTATAATTCTGCATGCCAGAAGTAAAAATAGGTTCGTACCCAACGCACTGCTCTTGTCAGCCAAAAATATAGAACAGCGTTCTGTTGACTATCGCGAAGATATGATCACAGATTTGCTTAAATAATGGTTCACCGAACTGCTGTTATCTAATATTCGTCCAAATTCAGTTATCGTTATGGATAACGCTTCTTATCATAAAGCACCAAATAATAATACTAAAAAGGACAATATAATAAAGCTTATGAGATCAAAAAATATAAATATTCCTGAAAAAAATCCTGTAAAACAAGATTTATTAAAATCTATCAAAGAACATAATTTTAAAAAAGGATATGGTGTATTATTATTATTAGCCGTTACTCGAGTCCGAGTATAAAAATATTACAGTCGATAAATTGTGTACAATAAAAAACAAGTAAAAGTTGTAGTCTATTGTAATTCCCATTCATCTACGGTGCACACGTCTATGGCTACAGAGGCCAATTCGGGAGAGCACATGTCGACCGCAGTCAGGATAAACATAGACCTGGTTAGGTCTTGGATTCGGCCTTCTTGCAGCAACATTTCCTTGATAGCTGGCCACAACCCCTCGCCATTCGGTTCTGTCCGCTGCAAGTTGTTCCCATTGCTCGTCTGGAATACCGCAGGATTTTAGATTTTCATGGAGAACGTCTTTGAACCTCTTTCGTTGACCGCCACGCCTTCTTCTACCGCTTAGTAATTCACCATAAAGTGTACATTTAGGAAGGCGGTTATCATGCATACGATGAACGTGACCTGCCCATCTTAGGCGTGCTCTTGAAATAAGCGCCTCAATTGGAAGGCTATTTGCTCTCCTGAGTACTTCCACGTTTGATATGTGATGGAACCAACGGATTTTCATCATGCTTCTGAGGTGTCTTTGCTGAAAACGTTCTAATTCTTTCACATGACGACGGTAAGTGACCCAGCTTTCACATCCATATAGCAGTGTTGGAATGACAACTGCTCTGTAGACAGCCATTTTCGTTGACAAAGCAAGGTCGTGGTTGTCAAATACTTTCTCTCTAAGTCCCCAGAGTGCTCTAGATGCAGCGTTAATTCTATTGCGAATCTCGCTGTCCATGTTTGCTTTGTCATTAACAAAGTTGCCTAAGTAATTGAACTGATCCACCACTTCAAGAGAATTTCCCTTAAGTGTAATGTCTATTTGATTCACTTGATGAGGAGTTGACATAATCTTAGTCTTTCCAATGTTGATTTTAAGTCCCAAGGAATCATAGCGCTGGGCATGCACGTCTAAAAGTTCTTGAAGCTCTTCCGGCGTAGAGGCTAAAAGTGCACAGTCATCCGCATACTGGAGATCACAAATGAATCGTGTGCGTGTCTTCGTGAAAGCTCTAAAGTGCCCTATGTTAAAGAGACCGCCATCAAAACGGTATCTGAGACCTATTCCTCTGGCTGTCAGTTTGTTGTCAACAATAATTGTTAGAGCAGTGGTAAACAAATTAAAGAGTAGGGGTGCCAGGACACATCCCTGCCTAACTCCAGTGAGGGTTTGGAAAGGTTCGGTTGCCTCATTATTATACATAACCTAGGCGTTGTTGTTTTTATGTAGACTGTGACATACTTCCACAAATTTTCTAGGGATACCTAAGCGGAACATAATTTTCCAGAGCACTTCCCTGTCCACCGAGTCAAACGCCTTGGTTAAATCAATGAAGGCCATGTGAATTTCTCCTTGATGTTCGAGTGCTTTTTCTTGAAACTGTTTAAGTGTGAAGATTAAATCCGATGTGCCTCGGTTTGGTCTAAAGCCACTTTGTGTTTCAGGAAGTAACTTTTCCATAACAGGTGTTAGCCTATTTGCCATCGCTTTAGTGAGTATCTTCCCTCCAACAGCCAGGAGAGCTATACCCCTGTAATTTCCACAGTCCGCAGCGCTCCCTTTGTTTTTGAAGAGGTTGATTAAAAGTGTATCACGAAACTCCTGCGGAGCTTGGCCACTTTCCCACACGACATCAAACAGTTTTTTGAGGTAGGGTATGAGCTCTGGTGGTGCTCTATGGCTCTATGGAGCTCTATGGTGTAGACCATATCTGCGAAGCACACGGCCATAGTCTGTTATGTTTACCGCCATATTACTACATATTTAATCCAATAGAATTGATTTGGGACAGTCTAAAATACTAGTTGAGAAACGTAATCAAGTTTAAGCGTTGTAATTCTAGATAATAGGAACCCTAATATCCGATTTAGACAAAATCGACATATGGAAAAAATCCGTGAATCACGATATAAACAAAGAAAAAGAGTATCCCATTTTGCCGCCAGTAGAGCCCTTGTTATTCAGGTAGGGAATGATCTAGTAGTGAGCTTACTGATGACTCCGTTACCATGCGACAATTTCTTTTCTCGAAGCTATGAGAATTTCTTTTATTATTATTTAAACTCTTACTTTCATAGATGATTTATTAGTAGATTAAATGAATGCAAGAAAATGGTATAGGTTCTTAATCGCTACTACTTCAATGCAAAGACTTGAAATCTTATGCGTTATGTTAAATTTTGGCAACATATGAAATGTACGCCTTTGAGAATTAGTGCATCCCCATTTTACACCACCAATTAAATAACTCTCAAAGTTTTCAACGAAGTCGGCTAAAATTCACATCTTGGGGGTTTTTGCTGTCGCTGAATACAAATCCGAAGTGAAAATTGGAAAATTCAAAATGACGGACTTAAGAAGTCTGCAGTTGAATAGTATGCCTTACTCGGTAAGAATGATTTGATTACTCGCTTAAATTTGTTGAATGCATTATTCTTTATTGCAGCTGGTAATTTATTAGATAACGCTGCTCCTATATAAGAAATGAGTTTTTGATAAAAGAGTGTGATATTATGCTGTGGCAGAATTATTAAATGACCGTGATTACGGGTTACAGAATTAACAAAATCGTATAATTGTTACAGTAGTATGCTAATATAAAGGTGGTATTCTGCTAAAGACAGTGATTCTCACTATGTAAAAGAAGTTTAAAATATGCGTTCTTATTATGACACAGTTATAATTAATAATTGTCCTGACATTCGAGGAATTATATGTAACGAAATTCGTTTCCAGATTATAGCGGGCGTTAAAACACATTCTTTAACATACTCTAACAGCAGGCCATTTTACCCAATACACCCACTAATGTAATGAAAACAGGGTGTTGTAATGGAGTAAAGCTGATGAAATACTATTAGATATAAACGCCTGTAGACTACTTATCTTTCCTTGTTGGTATTTTGAAGGTACATTGGATATATGATCACCCATTATAAGAGAAAAACATACTGCTTAAAGGAGCTAAAATATGATACTCTTAGTTTTTTTAGTAAAATTTCCAAATTTATTTAAATGTAACATAGTCGTACTTAAAATAAATAATAAAAGCTTAAGTAATTGTTTACGTTATTGTAGGAGAAAGGAGTTGTATTTAAAGTAATTGCATATAAAATAAATTAGATTAGTATGTGTAAGATGGTTATTAATCCCTAGTAAAAAAAACCGCTGCCAAAGGAATCACTACTTCCACATCCAGATTTTATACACACACAGTTCTTATACACACTAAATCCCAATGTAATATTTTATTCCCTTTAATAATATAGTGGGGGCGATAGAGGGGGTGACAAATGTAAAGATAATTAGAAGCCCTTGGTTCTCGTATACATACTAAATCCCAATTTAATTTTTTATTCCCTTAAACAATAGGGTGGGGGCAGCAATGGAGGTGGTAGAAGGGGTAACTAATGCCAAAATAAATTTTAAAGGCCCTTGCTTCTTGTACACACACTAAATCCCAATTTAATTTTTTACTCCCTTTAATAATAGGGTGGGGTGGCAATGGGGGTGGTAGAGGATTTGGCTGATGCCAAAAATATTTGGGTCCTCGTATACACGGTAAATCCCAATTAAATTTTTTACTCCGTTTATTAATGGCGTGGGGGTGGTAATCTGGGTGGTAGAGGAGGTAGCTAAGGCCAGAAAATTTTTTTGAGACGTTTCGTTCTTGTATACACACTAAATCACATTTAAATTTTTTTACTCCCTTTTATAATAGTGTAGGGGTGGTATTGGGGGTGACAGTGGGGGTGGAGGGTGGTTGATGTCAAAAAAAATTTTGAGACCTTGACTTTTCGTACATGCCCTAAATTGTAATTTTATGAACTCTTATCTGCTTGCTTTGCCTATTTACCATTATTTACCCCGTTTACCCCCAAACCCTTCAACGGAATTAGATCAAAATATAATCTAATTCCAGATCTCGTTACAATATATAAATGTACCTCAATGTAATGTAAGTCAATATCATAAACGGTTTCAGAGTGAACGTGCGCACAAAAAAGTTACAGACAGACAGGCCGATAGACAGACAGACCGACAGACAGACAGACAGGATTTTTTTTTTCTCAAATATAAAATCTCGACATTTCATGACATTTTAAGCCTATTTCATAAAAAAAAATTAAATTTTTCCACTGGGCGTGGAAGTAAAAAAATTAAGATTCTTGGAGCAGATGGAAATGTCAAACTTTTATGGGTTCTTATTTGTAATATTCTTAAATTCTTGGTTTACTTATGATAAAAAAGAAACATTTATGAAATATGTATTTTCTCAGGAAGTTTCATTAATTAAGTAAAATGGGTAATTGTTTTTAGTATAATATTGCTTTGCTATTAACGAAATGATCTACATATCTTGCATCTGTTGCAGGAAATCTACTAAATTCACTACCTAACATTAACGACAACTTTCGAACCAACTTTACTTCTAACCAACCATCTAACTTAACTTTTTTCTGCATCCAATAATTCTACAAGAAGTAAATTCGGCTTAAAAAGTCTCTAAAATCTCGCTTGATATACATGACTTAAATTCTAAAATAATTAAATCTACGGGAGATGTTAGCTAGCTGCTTTATATATTAGATGTATCGTAGATGGTACCTACCGAGATATATTTAAAACTGTTAGTATTATACCAGTCTTTAAAAAAGAAGATGGTTCATTGTTAGACAACTACCGCCCATACCTATCCTCCCCATGTTGGAGGAGATATTTGAGATTGTTGTGACAGAAAGATTGTCAAGTTATCTGGAACACAAATAGCTCCTTAGTCCTCACCAACATGGTTTCCGTTCTAGACGCTCGACCACGCACACAATTGCAAAGATTGTGACAGATATAGTCGTGTTCTTGAGGGGAGTCAACACACTGTGATTATTCTGTGTTCTCTCCAAGACCTTCGATTGTGTCTCTCATGATAAATTAATAGAAAAAATGCAATAGAGGATTACTTCTTTCGTTCTTTAAATCATACCTGCTGAACCGTCAGCAGTGTGTTGCCATAGCAAATGAAACGTCAGGATTCCTAAACAATAATTACGGTGTAGCCCAAGGCTGTGTTCTGGGGCCAATGTTATTTTTAGTTTACATGAATGACTTTCCTCAATTTATGTTGCTCAGCAAATCCACTCTGTTCGCCGATGACATCACTCTCTTCTGGAACTATCCTCTCACAATGAACTACAGGCAAAAAATTGGTTCAACTCTAACGAACTAACACTTAATGGAGAGAAAACTCAGAGACTGATAATATTTTCAAACAAAAACATATCCAAAGGCGAGCACGTTAAACTCCTAGGTATCTACCTAGATCATAACCTTAGTTGGGTAAACCATACTGATCATCAGAATAAAATCCTTTGCAGCATAATCTTTCTTTTAGGAAACTTAAAAGCGTTCTTGAATTCGACGTATTAAAAATTACTACTCTTTTTTCCATTCTAGACTTTCCTAAGCAGCTGTTTTATGGGGTAACTCCCACCACGCATCTAAAGTCTTTCGACAACAAAAGAAAATTATGAAGGTTCTTGTCGACGCTAAATTTACGGACCATTGTCAACCCATTTTCATTAAACTGGAAATTGTGCCCCTACCTTCACTTTTTATCTACAATACTCTTATCGCGATTCACAAAAATGCATCCAGTATCTCTACTCAGTCGAACTATCATGAGCATAACACACGTGCTGCTGGACTTCTTAGAGTCCCATGCTACAGGTTAACTACATGCGCAAAAATTCCGCCAACTTAAATCTGTATAATTATATACCACCTCATATTAACCAGCTAAACTTTAGGTTCTTCAAAAATAATGTAAAACGTTTCATTCTTAAGTCCTGTTTTTACTCTAACATTCTGCAATGTCAATAACTTTTTTACTAATACATTTTCCATTACTCATCCGTATGTTCTTTCTTCTTATTTCAGTATTGAGCGTATCTACATACCAAATCCAAAACGTTTTATATATCTGTTTTTAACACAGCATTACACATTATTTTGTTATAGTAACACTTTTAGAAATTAGTATGTTAGTAAGAGTTAAAAGATTCATTAAGAAGATCAATATGTAGTTGATATGTATGATTTGTGAAAAAGCAATTCGTGAAAACATTTATACCCTTTTTTAATTATCTGAACGGAATATTTGTCTCTCAATTTTTCATCGAGATTTACAACCCGTGATAAAACGACCGGAACAAGAGGATTTTTTTAATTCCTGGAGATCTATATGTTTTTTAAGCCTCCTGTTTGTCATAAATTTTAAATTAATAATGAAATTGCTACACTGATAATATTAAATTATATTGTATCCAACTAGACATTCTACCAATTAAATGAAATTACATATTTTTTCAGAGCACAGGTAGAGTATTAAATATTCGAATGCAAGAAATACACACTATCTGAGTATATTCAGACTAATTACAATTTAGAACATAATATTTTTAGTCGCAAACTCCTCTATAAAATCCTTATTTTACTATAAGGAACGTAATCAGACTGCAACCAACAGTTGTTGAGCACTGAATCGAAGCATTAGCGTTTTGATGGTAATATGCAATTATTACACTTAACGCGCCAGGCTTGTAACTTGTAATTCAGCGCTCGGCGGGGCATATAGCCCGGAGAGTAGCTGTTTGTTGCAGTCTGGTTACGTACTGTAGGTTTATAATTCTCAACTGCATTCTTGTCGCCTTTTTTGAATATAAGACAGATTTTCGACCTACACCAAATTTCAGGAAAAAGGAAGACTGAATAGCTAAATTAAATCAGTGGTACAATACATAACGTGTATTTTAAAATGATAAAAAAATAATTAAATAGTCTCCGTGGAAACACAAAAATAATAATTGCATTTTTGCTATTTTAGTCATCTTTAACGAAAATTTGCTCCTATTATATTCTTGTCTTCTATTTATCTTCGAAGAGGGACGAAAAATTAAGAGAGTAGATTATCGCAACCTCGAATCGCTTTGTGCTCTCTGGAATGAATTTGCTAGAAAATTTTACATAATATAAACCTATCTTTAAAAATATCTTAAAGGTTTGCATAGCAAAAAAATAATCCAAATTCCTATCTGTATAGTTCCGTCCGATGTTTACATTTATGTACGAATTTATCTTTTAAGTAATAAACACAAACATATTACAAATAATACAGAATCCGTAAATTTAAAGCTAAGACTGTCCGAAAGACATATATTTATGATTAACGCAGATCCACATCCATTATTCCCCAAAGCTGGCGATTGAGCACAATATACGTTTAATAGTTTATAACCGACCTACAACAGCCATGGATAAACAATATTAAAATAAAACATTAATTCGATTTTTTGTTTATTTTAGGCACGTATACTTTTTTATTTTGAAAATTACAAATCATTTTTGGGTGGTGGGCGCAGGGGCGTTACATACGGGGCCGAATGAGGCCAGATCGACACTGCTTACCACAGGCAATTGCTTGTTTTCAGAATGGTCTAAGTAGCACTTTTTACATCCCATGCTTCCGTATCTCATAATATCTAAAATCAGTGGAATCGAATTTAATTGGATATGTGTGTATGGCTAATATTTTTACCTAAACAGCTGATAAGTTGAATTCCACAATACTGCTTTCAAAAAACTGAACACGAGATAAAACGATTCAAAAATTTTTCAAGATGACGGCTGAACCACAAGGGAGGGGAGGTTACCTTTTTGGTTTTAGACCTTCCAAGTGGTCCTGATAACATTGGGCGTAAAAATTCGAGTGTGCAATTTTTTCCAGGTCATGTGAATTTTTGGTACATTTTTACTGTACTAATTTGTTCCATCTACATCACACGCATAAAATGAAAGTCTAGTGTGGCATCTATATGAGAAATCGTCTTTATCCTCGTTTTATACATTACAAATGATTTTGCATTAGAAAGTATATCAATTAATTGATATTTGATATTTTGGAGTATCAGAAATATATTAGCGGGTATATTTAAACATAATCCAATAGATTATAGCAGTATTATAACACTCAGCTGGTTATTAAGGCTTCAAGAAACCTTTCTAGAAGAGCATTATGCACTTTAAACATAAATCTATTTACATATAAATAAAATTGCTTGACATTTTAATTCTGTTCAATGGAGCAGGCAACGGCAGTGATCAGTAATCCAATCAAATTATTATCTAACTGATCGAATTCATGAAGCTATAGGGCTTCATAAAATGTTGTATACAAATTAGAAAACGAAAGTTATATCATGATGAATAAAATACTGACTTACATTGCGACTTCTTAAATCAAACCTATTCCTTGACTGAAGAAACGGTGTACAATATGCAACGTTAGATTTTATCTATTGACTTTTATCAACTTTTATGAACGCCACACCGGACAATTTTTGTAGCTTATATTGTAATTGAATAATTTTTCTACCACTAACAAGTTTCCAGATGCAGTTTCAAATATTGCCAATATTTCGCTGAAATTGTGAAACATTTTATTTAGGATACATCAGTTTTCTCAAATAAACTCTTATTAAACTTTGTCACAATATAATATTGTTTTTGCGGGACCGTCATAGTCCAAATTTTGTCAGTGACAACCCAAGCAAAAATTGTGAAGAATGATACATATACTTTATCGAGTTCTACTTTTAAGTTCAATTTTATTTGTGATTTGTATTCTTCGTGACTTAATCAGTGGTCAACAATTAGTTATCAATATTGCCTGAATTTATTAAGGTAGGTCATTGAGAAAATTAAATAGTTTGTTTTTAAAAACTGTAATTAGTAGTTGAAGGAAGGAACGTAAAATGTTTTACGTTCTGAAAATAGTAAAAGATGACAGTTAAAAAAACTGCTTCATACGTGAAATTTTCTACATAATCATCTTTGAAAATGACGGCAAGTAAACGTTTGATGTCAAACTGAATCAATATGCTGAATATGTGAACTGCGTGAAATGGTTTGAAACGTCTGTTATGAAATGTTTGTTGCAAATTGAAGAGCAAATTAGAACATCACGCCATCACTGATTAACAACATTTCCATTAAATTGATATATGGCTTGATTGGATTAACTAATTACGGTTACCTGTTGTGCATATATGTGTATTATTCATAACTGTATGAGGTTCAAATAAACACCAGCATTTGACGTGAGCAAGAATATTTATATTAAATAACAAAAACAACCACATGTTTTAACACTCTTTGATCTGTTTTCTATTTTGCTTTTAAAGCATTTCAACTTAAGATCTCACAAAACCTGAATCTGTATATAACTTAGAAATCATCTAATGGTTGAAATTTGAATGTAATTAATTCTTTCTGTGTGTCACAACATATGAGGGAAATTTGAGACTTCATTGGTGTACATATTTTAAGTCTTATTATATTTCTTTTTTTTGTGTTTTGAATGAATGGAAGAACAGCATTCGGCATCCCATGTTATACATACAAATAGTTGATCTTTCTATGGTCATAAGCCTCGTAATTTTTATTTGCATAATGAGCGTTAAGAATATTATTACTCAAGTACGCGGAAATTTACCCTTTACAAGGTTTTCGTATATACACGTTTAGTAGAATAATTGTAAATATTCAAAAGAATAGTTACAATACGCACTTGGTTTATTGTTTTATGAGTTTTGTTCAGATTTCTCTGACATATGTTTCGGCCTCGCGACCATTATCAAAGAATCTTAAAAACTGACCTAAAAGTGGTGGTTCACAGTATATATCTTAGAAATATTCTACCTACTTAGAGAGGGATAATAACTTGATTTGCTTTCTTTAAATTTAACAATACAGACCGGAATTACGAACTTAATTTTAATTTTATTACGGTGTCTAGTACAGGGTTGTTCATAAATTCTGTTTGTGTATTTGTAACGTTTTTATGGTTTCTTAGGGCCTTCTTAATTTCTAAAATTTCAAGCATATCTAGGATTTTTCCTTTGTTTGTACTACGCAAAAGTTTAACACTACTACCGTTAAAAAAGTGATTTTGCTCAATGCAACGTTCGGCGAAACCAGTTGATTTTTTATTGTATAAAATAGACTTTTGTATTCTCTTAACCTCACATCTATGCTACGGCTACTCTGACCTATATATACGACATCACAGTCGTCACACTTTATTTCATATACCCCCGATTTTTAAATATTTTCTGTCTTTTCTTTATTATTAACCAACAAGGGACCTAAATTATTTCTATTCGTCGATATTGTATTAATACCAAATTTATTAAATCTATTACATACTGAGTTGCTAACCTCATTTACATAATTTATACTATGCCACTTTTTGTTTTCTACATTTGGTACGTTATAAAAATGTTTTGTAATAATTTTCTCCGTTTATTTTTTATTAACTTGTCAATAAGTAACTCATCATAACCATTGTTTTTTGCTAGTGTTTTAAGAATTCTAACTTCTTTTTCAAAGTTAACCCTATTTAAATTTATAATAATAGTCTGTTTACATAGCTATGAAACTGTGGCATTTTTATCTTCCAAGATTGATTACAATTTGCATGTGTAATAGTGTCAGTAAAAGTAGGCTTTCTGTAAATATTAAGTTCTAGCCCATGTTCTTTACGTGTCAGTGTAATATCTAAAAATTTATTGACCATTCTTTTTCCATTTCAACTGTAAACTGAATTTTGTTGTTTAGGGAGTTAATAAAATGGATGAAATGTGACAATTGTCTCTCAGTACCGATCCATATACAAAACACATCGTCAACATATCTTACCCAAAAATGTATGTATTTAAGGAGATTATTGTTTGTGGCAAAAAGATTGTTTTCAAAATTTGCCATGAATATTTCAGCTAATAATGGGCTTAACGGACTACCCATATAGACAATACACCAACTACGTATTGTAACTGTTCTTTTGAATATTTATAATTACTCTATTGAATATGTTTCATCAAGAACCTATTGCAGATTCAATCCAATTAATACACGTTTAGAAATGCTTTCCCAGACAATGGTGTCCAAAGAATCCCACATCATTACCTTTTACGTTTGAGATTTATTGAAAACTGTGTTGATGTTAGTATGTCGGCATTTTCTATAGTCTGTGTGACAGTGAACTTATTTATCTTTAAATGTCTTCTTCAGTATCAAATTTAGGCGAATTTCGTTTCCATAGTTCGACAGAAGATAATAAATAAATAACATCACAGGTAATTACCACCCCCTTTATCCCGGAAGGCTCTAGAAAAGCCTTGCGTGGGAGGGGGCTACACATTTAGAGACAAGGGACACACACCCAATATCCGTGTATAGTGGAAAAATCCCTCTCACAGTATTTTCCACTGCCACGACCGAGGATCGAACCCGGAACTTTTGGGTGAGAGGAAAAAAATTCAAATTCAAAAAATCCTTTATTAAAGGTAAAGTGTACAAAAAGCTGCGTCCCCAGGACCTGCCCCGGGACCGACCCTGCGACCACCGCGTTGACGCGGTGGCGGATCGCAAAGTCGGGCGAGACAGGCCTGGTTCGGCGAAAGCAACAAATTAACATTAACAAAAACCCAAACTCCTTTTAAAATACAAAATCAAATTAGGTGGTAACATTACAAACAGGCTTAAAAAAATAAAGCTTAACTAAACACTGAACACTAAAAATTAAAGGACACTCGCGAACAAGAAACACTATTAAATTTGGGCATAGACGCTGACACCACAACTTGAACAAGGTGCCTTCCGCGAATTGTTCCAACGACGGGCTGCGCTAGGCTGGCCTAACTGTGGCTTTGGGTGAGAGGCAAGTGCCGTACCTCTCGACCACCAGTCATAGATTCTTTCAGTTATTATTTTGTATATCTACAGAAGTTTGGCTTCGCAAAATTTTTCTGCGCTTTCGTTACTGTACTAGCTAATAATGAACATCCACGTAAACATTATTCATAGTTAGGTTTCTGGGTTCTCTTCCGCATTGATAGTTTTGAATACTTGACGTTTCGACCATCTTGTCGTGGTCTTCTTCAAGAAGAAGAAGAAGAAATCTAACTATGGATCATCGTCAGCTCTGCGAAAACCTTAGAACCAGAAAACCATCCACGTAAACAAATACTATAACATATATATTATTAGATATTCAGGACAGCAAATTATGTAATGTTGTCAAATTCAAAGTTAATTCTTTCCATTTAATTGCAATTATCTTAATTATCTCTCTTACATTTCCTAGCATCATGATGAAGTCAATAATTAAAACTGCTAATAAAATAGATGCTCTCCTTGCAGATATAAAACAAAAACTGTTTCAAGCACTTTCTTTTATTAGATATTCAGTAGAGGTTTCTGGACTACTCCGGCTGAACTGACTATTATCGATTTTAAATTTAGCAGAAACTTTGTATGCAGGGAATAAATCAAAATTGCTAGGCTGGCTCCTTGAAATTTAATTATCCAATCAAGTTTATTTCGGCCTAATGTATGCACGGCATGCTCGCTCTGTGCAGATTATCGATGTGTTTTACAAGGTTGCATAGGAACAAAATGCTATAGTTAAACTACATACAGTTTATTTATTTATTTAGAACAACGACTTTTGTAACTAAGTAAGTGTATCATTTTCAAATAATCGAAGTTAGATTTATATGTTAACAGTTCCCAATGAGGCCTTAAATGTATTTAGTCTGGTTTCAATTCGTCAGATATGGAATCCCGTGTGTGCAAAATCTTGTACAATATGAATATTGATGGGCCATCTCTAGCAAATATGGCAGAGGGGTATAAATCACCCCTTTAACATCCCTAAAGGAACAAAAATGAAATGAAACATTATTATGTAAACAAATTGTTGCATAATTAAAAAAATACTTTTTTATTTAAGGTAACAGAAAATATGGTTTAAAAAGTGATATGGGGGTAAGTTTTACTTGAAAATAACTATATTCTTTTCAAGTTTCAAATTCTAAATAAATCTAAATGAAAATTATCGCTGGAGTAACAGAGCGGTGAAACAATCACCCCATATAATGTGTCACCCTAAAATTAAAGTTTTCTTTTTTGCTTTAATAAATAAATATAAATAAAGTAGGTAGTAGTTTTCATGCCCCTCAACCTCATGTTTTAAATAAATTGTAAAAACATACGAATGTAGTTTTCTTATCCCCAACCCCATTTTCTCATTGGAGTGTGTACTGAAGTATGTGTGATGTCAGAACTCGGCGTGGTAATTGAGAACGAGTTCTTTAAAAACAGGATTCAAAATAATCTGTAAATTTTTGGGACCTACTAAAGTCAAGTAAAATTAATTTACATCAGTCCATGACTAAAAAGATTGTTGTTAAAACTAAGTCAGGGATAGTAGAGCTTAAACAAGATTTAAGTATGCTCTCACGATACGTTCTTATATGTAGAAGTCGTGCTGATTTAAACGTAAAGGAGATTGTTGGAAAATATGAACTAAGTGCCTTGCCACGGTCTGTTTTTATCCCGATGCCTCAATGATTCATGGAAAGGGAAAAAGTAAAATAAAACACCTTCTGGAAGAACTTATTCAAAATGATTCCAAACTGATGATGAACTGTGATGTGGATGTAGATATCTTAAAACAGCCTTATAGTGTAGCAGTTGTCGATGGTATGGCAGAAGTAGATTTCTACTTCTGTCATACCATTTGTTATCGTTTAAAAATGTAGGATACTTTTCTGATTTGTCAATTCAGTTTTCAATAAAAATTTAAAAAAAGTACTCCGCATATTCTAAAATTCACGTTGTTTTTAACTCTTATAAGTACGACTCTTTAAAATCAATGGAAAGTGTCTGAAGACAAAAAGGGACAGACCCTATACAATATATCGTTATTTATAAAATTAGCCTTAAAACACAAAAAAAAACAAAAAGCTGCACTTTCATATATCGTCGAAAGAGGAAATTACTCAATATTTCTCAAAACGTCTAATATCACTGGGAAATGAAACTAATCGGAAAGTGATCTGTTCCTTGGAAAATTCTGTAATGACTACAATCGCCTTTGAAAATATGATGGACTTGGAGAGCTCGCACGAAGAAGCTGCCGCAAAATTAATACTTCATTCTGTACATGCATCAAAGAGTGGTGTCGTTAAGATAAGATAATTATATTTTCGCCAGATACTGACGTTTTATTACTTGCTCTAAGACGTGTTCCTTTGTTGCCAGAAAAGACGAACTTTGTAAGCATCGGATCGAGTAATCAGGAGATACGTTTATGACTCTTTAGGTCAGTTAAAGGTAGAAGCTCTTCCAGGACTTTACGCATTGTTAGGAGCTGACGTTACAGGCGCATTCAAAGGCAAATCAAAAATTATCTTTTGGAAGAAGTTTCTATCAGTTTCCCCATCTACACTTCAGGCGTTAGCCACCCTTGGGAAAAATGAAATATTAGATGAATCGATTTTTTAAGAAATCGAATATTTTATTTGCAGTGTGCATTCATCAACCAAGAAAAGCATTAGTAAGTTATCCGACCTAAGATGGTGGATCTTTAGCCAAAAACAAAGTTTCAGTGATAATATGCCACTCACCCTAGAAGCTCTAAAACCAGCAATACTGAGATGTCATTATTAGTGCATGGAATGGTATAGAGACATACTTCCCCATCCGTGTTTATCACCAGCAGCGGAATATGGGTGAAAATTGGTTAATGGTGAATTTTAACCCATAATATGTGACCTTCCGTGCGCCCCTGACGAAGTGTTAAATTTAGTAAGATGCTCATGTCCCAAGGATAATTGCTACCAATGCTGCAAACGTGCCACTTTAAATGTGGTGTGCACAGAGATATGCGCTTGTGAAGGAAATCTTAATTTTTGTGCAAATGATTCATTGGATGATGAGTCTTAGATTGTTGGATGAAATTTTAACCGTTAAGGCCTGCGCCTCTCTTTATCCTCTCCCTCATACTAACAAAAATGCATAATAAAAGTACGCTAAAATGTTTGTTCACTTTACACTAGATAGCTTGATGAAACTATAAAAGAAAAATAATCGAAATATGCCCTGTAGCTTTTAAATTTTATAGAGGGGTAGCTTAAGCTAATCGGAAATAATAAGTGAAAAAACATTTAAGAAAGAAATGTTCCGATCAAAGTAAATTAAAAAGAATTTGCCCCTATTTTAAATAGAAATGGCGATTATACTTTTGTGCTGTCTAGAGGCCCACATAAAAGTAGATTTAAAGAAAAGTAATAATCGAATTTAATACCAATTTCACTGCTAGCTCACGGATTATAAGACAGTTTTATGTACGTGCAGAATTACGATCATCCTATAACAAGTTTTCCATAAACCCGAAGGAACTCAGCCGCAATTGATTCTGCACATTCTGACACTCAGGTTCATCGAAATAAGAGAATTTGAACAATTTTTCTTAAAACTTCATAATAAAACTAGAACACTTAATGTTCGGTTAGAATTCCTACAGGGTATGTGCTGGGCTACTCGTCAATTATCCGAGCCTGAGGTAGTTTCCGAACTTTAAGTTGAAATATATAAAACATCATGGCAGTATCAAAACTTTCCAGGTTCCCTTATCGAGTTAAAGTTGAGTTGGGAGTGTCCCTAGGCGAAAATGTTCTGTGACGTGACTGAATAAAGATCCCACATTATAATATTAAATTAGGCATTGTTATAGAGGATATGCTGTGGTTTCTTATTATCTTATTATTACTGTGGTGGTTTCGTTTTGTATATTTATAAAATTTTGCATGGTTATGCATCGTGTGATTCTACGAGTATCATATCTCTTTCAATTTTTCCTCCAATTTTTTCATGCCATTGCTCTCCAAGTTGCTTGGGCTCATGTAAAGCTTTTTTTTTTGAGAAAACATTTTTGGGCAAAATTCTTTGAAGTACATTTATTTGGAAATTGCTTGTACATACTTTATAAAGATTTCCATGCAAGTAAACGCCGGCGCTGGTAAGTATTAACTGTAATGTAACATATGTAATTGACTTCCAATAAATATGATTCCAAATTATTCCTTGCTTTTAAGTTTTAAATAAAATTGGTATATTTCAAACGAATTGCCCATGTTCTATAATTACTATTGCATATTATTCTAAACAAAGAAACCACTTCATGTTTAAACTAGACATTAATAGAGTGGCATCGAAAAACATTTAATATTCCAGCATCCTGGGACCATTTTGTGATATATCGGTGATATTTATAGAACGTCGTTCTCTTTGACTTCAAAGTAACACTGCTTTTCTAGTAAATAAACCGCATTATAAAGTTGAAAAGAACTAAAGTAATCAACATGTTTGCAAACAGCGAGTTTCAAGTGTACCTTTTCAAGTGTCTGTGTAACCTTTAACCCGAGGAAACTCACTCTAATTGGGGAGGAACTTTTATAAAAGATAACAGACGAGTTGATGCACTTTTACTGCTTATTCTACTGATTCCGATATCGCAATTGCTGTAGTTGTAATTGCTACATTTACTAAAATTAATACTTTAAAACAATTTTCATACTTCTTTTCCACGACTTTTTGCTGTTCCACAAAAAAATAGTAACTACTGTATGAAAAAAAGGGTTCTCTCCACAAGTATACAAGTGGTTATAACATATGTAGACATGTAACTTGTAATTCAGCGCTCGGCGGGGCACATAGCCCGGAGAGTAGCTGTTAGTTGCAGTCTAGTTACATTTCTTATAGTAAAATAAGAATTTTATAGAGGAGTTTGCGACTAAAAATATTATGTTTTAATGTTCTGTCCTCTAAAAGCACATTTGAACTATATTAAGCCCAGTCAAGATATTTATTTTACGATTGCAACGTACACTGGACCACTAGATAGCGCCTGCTGATTGTTTTGCATGTCGATATCCTATGGATACCGAGATGTACCAAATAATCCAAGAGTCCTCGTGTCGGTCGTCACAAACCTATCTTGCACTGACGAGAGCCAACAGCTCGAAACTGCAGCCTGCAAGTAGTGTGGGACGACTGGCACGAGTGCTCCTTTAAGAAGGATCACTCTTTCGGCTGGTATTTGTTGCAATCGAAGCATTAGCATTCTGTTGGTAATATACAATTATTACACTTAACGCGCCAGGCTTGTAACTTGTAATTCAACGCTCGGCGGGGCACATAGTCCGGAGAGTAGATGTTGGTTGCAGTCTGGTTACGTTCCTTATAGTAAAATAAGGATTTTATAGAGGAGTTTGCGACTAAAAATATTATGTTTTAATCTTTTTTGTTGCGAATTTTATGAGCTACAATTTTAGTAATAATTATTTTGTTCGAAAAATTGATGGTTTTTGAGAGAGTAGCAGAAAATTAAAATTACCCTTTTTTCACTCACAAAAAAACCGACCGGTCAAACTGAGGATACTTCTCAGATGCACACAAATGCGTAGAACGCTTTGTCTCTTTAATGGAATGTTGTTTTTTGGCGATTTTGATTCCTGGTAATTAATGGAGTGTGAGAGTCGGAAAAAAAGTCGAAATTGTAAGTATTTTGCTATGCAGTAAGAGTACCTCCCCCTTTCGTTTTCGAGGATGCTGAGTACGATGGAGCTGGCAGAATTTTTGTTTGGACTTGCGCAACCCCCCAAACGGTCAAGAACCACTCCGTGAAATACAATGTTTTCGAAAAATATCAACCATGTAATTCTTCTTGTCAGAGACGTAGGTTGAATTAATGTAGATAAGGTATGAATTAAAAAAAAATTATTGTAAGCATATTTTATCTTTATATATAACGTCTATTATTAACCCGCTTTTATTAGCTTCAACTGTATGTTTGTTTGTTTGTAACGGAATCTTTAAACGTGATTCTCACCCACTTCAAAACGTCAGATTGAACTGAAACTTTGCACACTTATCAAGAACCGATGACAATACAATAATTTGACAATTTTTCTCCTAATGTTCTCACCAGGATCATCAGGATAAAATAAAAATGAAAAATGACTAGCCTATTGTCGAGATTTTGTCGGAGGCGGCGCTGTTATTAATATATATTTTATTGCAAACAGTCAACCCTTCCAGAGGTCCGACAGAAGGGTAAGGCAATTATACAACAGGGTGTGCCCGGTTTCCTGAGTTTGATGCTAGCGACATGACATTTTCAGTCACCCTCTTGCCATTCATCCCTCGGTACGTTTCTCACCAATATATTGGATTGGGTGAATTTTAGAATTAGCATCATGAACACCGTTACATATAGAAACCAGCTGATACCCACCTGCTTCTCGAAACCGAGCGAAGTGAGGGAAACGGTCCGCGAGTGCAGAATGTGCCATAATGGAATATACTATTTCATTATTTTTTTTGCAAATGAATATATCATTAATTCTTCTGGACTTGCTAATTTCTCTGAATAATTATTTTGCAGAAATAATTGTCTTTTGCTCCACCCATTCGACATGAGAGAGCCAAAGTAACACTTCTGTATACCTCCTGTATATTTGCAACCTTAATTTACGGTGGTTAAGGAACTCTGTGACATTTAATTGTGTGCGTGAGACAACGTGCGCCCTTTGACAAGGGCTTGGGTTAAACATTTATAATGGAAGTGTACAAAAGATATGTGAATTTGCTATAAATCAAACTGTTCTCATATAAAGTGTACCGCACAAGAAATAGTTAATGCGTTTTTGATAAATTAGGAGTTAAGTGAGATTTATTATATTTGACGATATAGTTTGTTGAAAATGTAATTTTCTTGATTTTTTGCTTACGTAAAAACGAGCCCAATAACCAATTAACTTTTTTTTACTTTAATATGTTCTTTAAGTTCTCAGATATAACCATAGTGAAATACAGAAGTTTGGCAAAAACTAACAATTCTTACTCCCGACTACTGCTTGAAAAATGTTAACATGACGTATTTGTTTATTCAGACCGCTGTCGTATTTATACTATTTAAAAAAAATTTATAGCGACCAATATATATCTATTATAATTTTGTTCGCTATATATTTTCTACTTGGAAGAAAAATATTTCTATCATATATACTTATTTATGGAATATTTTAGATATAGAAATAGTCGAGATACAAGAATCAAAGAAGTTAGAAACCAAAAATATAAGATTCAAATTTATTTTACGTTTGAGTTCAACACATAAACTAAATTTCGCTATTCTCTTGAAGTTTTTTCATAATTCCATGCCAATCGCGTTCTCTAAATATCAGTAAATTTTCACTTGCAAGCTACTTAGTACTTGAATTATCACCAGACATTTTTGGAGTATATGAATTCTCTTATTCCTACTAGTCCCGACCATACAAAAAACATAGTAACGCATGTAGGTGATTGCAATTAACCCCTTACACATATTCACTATATTTAGTTATAAAAACGTAAAATATTTTGCATCACTTTGAAAACTGCTTTTATTATGGCAAGCACTAAAATATAATAATTCTTACTATACCAAAAGATAAAATAATAACTTAATAATTATGACCACACTATTATTGTACAGTACGTCATTATGGCACTAAAGTCAATTTCGTAATGTTTGACATTATATAATGAAGGTAGATACAAATATGTTAAATATGCAGTATTGTATTTAAAATGTCTTTCAGACTTAAACGCAAAAAAATCCTTCCATTTATTATTTAAGTTCTGGTGTGTTACCTTCTGAAATATTACCTCGTTATAGTCTTCTAACGAAGGATCACGTCTCTCTGACTCCGACTTCATGTAATACAAAGACGTTTCTATTCCCGGTTTAAAAGATGCAAACAAATATTTATCTTTCCTGTTTTACCAAAGCATAATTCATAAAAAGCAAATATTTAATATGTTTATTTTACGCGCATATATGAATTTTGAGGTTTCAAAGGTGTATTTTATTTTTAGACAATACTTAGAAGGCATTTGTTGCACTTAAGGAGTTAATGGCGATTTTATTTTAACTGCACTTATCTTAACGTTAGTCAAGATTTAAATAAATGAAAAATAATTATAGAACACTATTTATATTCCTTTGATGTGTTATTGTCTTTAATATAATTGCTCTATTTATAATTTTAGTCATACCCTGATGATACCAGTTTGGTTGGCGAAGTGCGCATTGTAAACTCTGCAGTATATTTGTCTTCATGTATATTTTTATTATAATGTTTCCTGACTTTTACATTTCTATACATTTATTTCTATACATTTATTTAACGTCGGCCTATTTCCGCTACTGAGGCCTAACACCGACGCCCGTAGACGAACTACCCCCAACCAGGAATTTTGCCGAACCTCTTCCCTTAAGAAGAGTAGGGATCTTTTACTTGCCTAACATTTAATAGACAAGGGACCGACGGCTTTACATCCCCTCCGAAGGATGGTATATCTCCTATACAACCCTCGCCTAAGGTTGTATAGCTTCCGCGCATACACTGATATACAAGCCACTGGAAGATGTGTGAGACGAGGACGCGGTTTCCGTTGGAATGGTCACCCATCCAAGTACTAACTGCGCCTGTCGTTGCTTTACTTCGCATACCGAAGTATGTACATAGTAAAGACGCACCTACGCTCGCCCCGACTTTTACATTTTCTCTAGTTAATATTGACATATTGCCCAGGTTGCAGCGTAATCAGGCTCTTGGTTTTTCAGTTAGTGTGCTTACAGGAAACATGGTAGCAGGCAGATGGACAATCAGATCGAAGGACAGATGGGCATTTTAGGCTTTTCAGAATTCGATGGCTAACACATTTTTTTCTCTCTGTTTACGGTTTTAAGAAATGACTATTGCTTATCAATTAGTCCAGGCGATGATTTATAAAGCATCTGTTAAAGGTAGGAATTTAGCGTATATCAACAGTTTAGCATAGCACAATCACCGCGAAGAACCGGAATGAGGGACAAGTTGGATGCGCTAAATCCTGGTTAGACTAGACGCTGCCGAGGATGAATTTAACATCAATGATGAGTGCCATTTCGGATTCATGAGGGGCAGAAGCACGGTACAGCAGGTCGTTAGGATGGTTAATGATGTTAAAGTACAATATAACCTTAGAAAGAATACGACCATGGTGCTCCTTGATATTGAGAAGGCCTTCGATACCGTCTGGATCCTGGGCCTACTCTACAAAATGCACACTTATAACTTCCCGACGTACATCATTAAACTTATTCACTCGTTCCTGACGGGTTGCTGGTTCGAGTAAATAACAAACTATCAACGCGGCGGGACATTCGCGCGGGCGTCTCCCAGGGGTGGTGCCTGTTTCCTAAACTCTGCCGATGATATACCCATATATGCGCACTCCTACAACACAAAATGCGCCTCATATCAAATTGTGACAGACATTATCCCAAAAACGGCTACATCCAAGATATTTCACAAAAGTTTTATATTTCCAAACTGGATGATAATAATAATAATAATAATGTTTATTGTCTGATAAGGTCATGGATGTTTGGCTGGCTCCGGTCCAAGTCTCGGACGGTATTGTTGTATTCTTTGAATTTTTAATAAAGCAGGTTTTTGATTTGATTCGATTCGATTCGATTTGATTTGCATAGCACAATTAAGGCGCGCTTTACCAGAATTTCGTATTTTTACAGATAGCGATTACACTATAGGTCTTTTTTGAAAGAAAAGTAAAATTCTTTGACTTGATTAACAACAATAACACTATAATAAGCAGAACTAGCTAAACATCCATTTAACTTTGACAGATGTAGGTACATCGTCGAGGTTATACCTGTAATTGTCATATTGTTCTTCTAATTCTGTACTGTATCTACATTCATAACGAACTACGGTTATGACGTCATTGTCTTTTTCGCAGCACACTGAAATATCCGAAGTTTAATATATTTTTTTAATATGTTGCTTTTAGAATTTTTTTCCCAAATTAAATATATGATGAAATTAGCCACTTCTCTATTATTTTTGTTCATTTTTGAATATTCGTCAATAACCCAATTCTACAAAATGACAAGTATCTTCATTAAATATTGATTCTTAAAAAATATGTGCTGTGTTCTTATAGGCATTATAGTAGCCTGCGGATTTACGGTGCAAATAAAAAAGACAATAAAAACTTTACGGGCTCATCATTAACGCTGGTGAACCATTCGGTATGGCGTCATCAAACAAGCTGACGTACATTAAAAACCTATAAAGGTAAGTGCTTCAATTTGCAGAGAGTAACATTATTTTAATGAGGTCGTAAAGTTCTTGTTGCGTTTTTTATTTGCACGGTGAAATTGTAAACGACTATATACGATATATTTTCAAATATACATTAGTGGAATTCGACTTTACATTACAATAGTATTTTTCAGGTAAAATGATATGGAAACAATGAGGGTGCAAGTTACAACTATTTAATTTTATTCAGCACTCTGTCAACTCCTGTGAATATTTTAATAGTACAAAAGTAGGTAAAATTAATATATTTCCTATTATTCCTCTAAGGATATTAAAACTTATAATCACCAACAGTCGAACTACCGATAAGTTAGTTGTATGTCAGACAATACACTGTCCTAAACTTACTAGGGTTAAATAAAGTGCGTGATTGAATGAAGCCAAAACTACAGCAATTTTCACGCGCACGTATCTGAAACCTTTCGGCTAATGCTCGGGATGTCGTCCTTTATCTCACTTTTGCCCTTCTACCCAACACGCAATTATCACTAGTAGCAGATGGCTAAAACGTTCATGTTATTACACGCAATGAAATCATCCAACCTTGATTAAATTAGCAGTTAAAACACTAAAATAAACTTTTATTGCCAAATGGGTATTCTTAGAATTTCATTCATTCAAATTAGTGCAAATATGAAAGTACAATATTAAAATTTCGACAGGGCGTTACATGGTATATTTAGTTCTGTGTTATTTATAATAAAATAATGTTTATTTAGATGTAGCATAAAAAGTACTACGTGTAAAACAGTAATAATAGTAATAATAACAATAAATATAATACATCAAACCTAATCTATAGAATACTAAATAAACAATATACTCACTTCAGTATTAAAAACACTTGAACATGAGTGGCACTATAAAAGTAGAAGTATGTACCTATAAGGAAAATTGTACACACACTGACAGACCCATACATACAGACACATATATATCCACATATTCTACAACAGTTTACATAACCCAGAATATACATTTACCTACCAAAATATTTATTATAAAATATTTTTGAAGGTATATATATTATGTTACCTCCTTTCCCTTATTATTTATTTTTGGGAAAAAAATTGAGACAACATATACAGACGACTAGCTGGTTTAAGTCGGAGCAAAGAGCCGTGGATTCAGAGTACTCGTAAGAGTGGAGAAACTTACCCTTTTTGAAATGTACAGCATAAATGACAGATTTCTGTTTATTTCGAGAAAAGGAGACAACGAAAAATTGATGTTAAATTGGGCAATAATAAAATTAGTAGAATTGTCTCTTTTTCTCGAATAATCAGTCTACTATAGATCAGACTGAAATTGTGGGTAAGAGAAATAAAAAGATAGTTTAAAATGAATGAATAATAGATAAAACGGTTTGTAAAGACTATTGAAATTAATTAATATGTGGTTTTTGAAAAGTTAGTGAATGGGCATAAAATAAGAAGGAAGTCAAAATTTTCAATATGAAGAAAATTTTATCTATATGCAGAAAGATAAGCTATGCATAAGCTGTGCAAAAGCTATGCAGAAATGTAGAAGCTATGCAGAAATGTATACAGAAATGTATAAATATATAAGTATATAAATATATAAACGTATAAATATATAAGTATACAAGTAGAAATATATAAGTATATAAGTGTATAAGCTGATTTCGTAAACTATAAATTGCCAAAAAATGAAAAAGAAAGAAAAAATATTTAAAAACCGCGTGGTGCATATAGCATTTTAACTACTTATTAAATTAAAAAGAATTGACCTTGAATTTAAATTTATTTTAAAAATCATTGAAATTACACCAAAGACAAAAATTGAAAATTACTTAAATTACTAATAAATGAAATTTACCTGGATGTTAAACACTTGTTAACGCGGATATAAAATTGTAATATTAATAACTGAAGTCCACAGTTAAGTTTATCTACGTTCGAATCGGTACAAAATCTGCAAGCAAATGATTTTCTGGTGAGTTTTACTAATAAGGTAAACTTTATTTATCCCACTTACTGCACAATAATACCACCAAATATAGGATATAATATATATAGTAATGAGAAAGGTAAGGAAAATAACCATATGTACTTACATAGTAAACAAAAATATAAAAATTGAAATATAGGTATCTGATATAAATAAATGTTTTTATACAATTGTTTCCTTAGATGATGTAATAGAACTGGAACAGAGATACATAATAGTGTAAAAAAAACATGATTGAGTTCCTAAGATATAAAAATATGTACATAAAACAGTGTGAAGTGATTTAGCAGTTATACAAGTAAAAATCTGCTAGTCGAAAACAGTTTCACTTACAAAAAGTGAATCAAAATGTTACACAGATCGTACTAAATATAAACAAAAATATTAGTTTTTATATAAAACTGTTAAATGGACATAGACCGTGTAACAATTATAAACAGAAAATATCACAATATTAGCTACTAGCTATTCGAGTTAATTAGTGAATGGACAAGTATACGTGAAACGTATGTAAAATTCCTCAATTCTTTTTTAAAAATATTTTTAGACTTTATATTTCTCATTGTGATGGGGATAAAAGTAAATATCTTTGGCCCAAGATAGGTACTTGATCTTTGTCCTGTACTTGTATGCATTAATATTATAGGTAAGTTATTTACATTTTTAATTCTTGTTTGATGAGTGTGATTTATTTTATTTTTTTTTTTTTTGAGAAAAAACCTTCAAAGCTGTGTTAAAAAAATATAATTGACGAATGTCTAATAATACGTTGCATTAAGAACTTTAACCTTTGACAAGTATTTACTTACTTAAAAACAACATTAGACAGGCCCAGAGAGTGTATATTTATTTATTTAGATATAACCACTCAACAGGTAACCAATTACAAGGTAGGAACATTACAGTGAAGTAATAGAAAACATACATTATAATAGAATAGAACTACAATAAAGCTATGGTAGAATACAAAAGCAAAAATTGTATAATAATTACATAAATTATTATAAATCATGTTTGATTAAGTTAATGCTATAGTTGAATATGTCAAGCCGATCTTGCAGTAGATTATAGTTATTACACATAAAATATAAAGGAGAATACTTTAATACATTACAGGAGTAGGAAGATAAAATATTTCAAAGTTCCGGCTTGTTATACGAGGTATATAAAAATTTAGTTGCCTCAAAATAAGAGGACAATCGAACATGTTAAACATGATTTTATAAAGAAAACTTATTGAGTGTATTATCCTTCTATTTTTCATATTTGATACGCGAAATCTTTCCAACACAACATTTTGACACCATTATCAATAACACATAAATACTTATCAAAACGGCGCTGGACATTCTCAACATTACTTATATAGATAGCATATTCTGGGGACCATTTTAGCGAGCAGTATTCGACTTTGATCGTACAAATGAATAGTACAACAGTTTCATAATGTCAGTATTGCTGAACTCTTTGCAGTTTCTTATTACAAAGCCTAAGCTTTTTAATGCTGAGACAATAGTGAAACTAATATATTCTTTGAAACTCAGACACTTATCAACGATAACTCCAAGATCCTTTACTGTGTCTGTCTTCTGCAATATTTGACCGTTTATATGATAATCGTACTCGATAGTGTTACGCGTTTTAGAAAAGGTGATATATTGAGAGGTAATATATTGGGAGGTAAGTGATTGTACAGGCACCAGTCATTAATGAAGATTCTCGCAGTCTTGTTCGCTTTCTATTACACAATATATTTTCAAGTCATCAGAATATAGGAGGCTCTCTACATTGAGATCAACTACTATATCATTCATAAAAACAATAAACATAAGTGGACCTAGTACGGATTCCCAGGGAACGTCGGAAGTTGCCAGGACATCAGTTGATCTGAAACCACGATTCCACGCATTGACGCCTATTACATCAGAAAATGTTTGCGTTTTTACTGATAAATTAAATATTATTGTGAGTGGACCTGCAAAAATGGCTGCGCAATCTTTGACGATAAATGCAAGAATATTGTCTGGTCCTTTAGTAAATATAGGTTTGATTTTCTTTAAGAGTTTAAGTACTACTATTTTTGAAAACACTGTTAGTTAAACTGGTGCCATTACTGGTATCTTCATAAAAATTATATTTATTTTTATTTATGTTGTTATTAGGTTTTAAATATGTAGTTTGGAAGAAGGCAGCGAAGACATTGATAATTTCCTGGAGATTTGCATATTGAACATCATTATATTAATATTATCTGGAATGCAACCACTTCTTCTTTTGCCGTCAATGTGTGCTCAGAACTTCTTGGGATCATTTGTTACATTTTCTTGTATTTCCAGTAAATAACTTTCATACAACTCCCATAAGCTCCCTATACATATTACTATATTTTGTTTCTTTATACTTTTTCCAAAGAATACTTTTCTCCTCTATGTCACGTACTGTGTTATCATCCATGGTGGGTATTTATCTTGTTTAGGAACGTATTTGTGAACATCTTCAAAAATTTCTGTTAGTTGTGAGTAAAAGGCAGTGCAAGCTGTGTTACCATCGTTTTGGTGAAATGCTAGTGTGAACCAAAGTGTATAAACTAAGACAGATTTATTAATAGTGAATGAGAAAAGAAAACGAACAGGGAAAAAAACATAGGGTGGTGATTTTGAAGATGTGTACTTAATATTTTGATAACATTACGTTTTATGTAGTAGTAAATAAATTTTAAAAACAGGTTCTGCCCCGTGGACTATTATTAATAAACACGTTATTTATACATGTGATAATTTCTTGCTTCATAATTAGAATAGTGGAATATTGGTTCCAGCAAATGTGCTTCTGTTTCTGTTAGTTAAAGTCTTCTTTTAATGGACTATCCAGGAGACACTTTGATGACTTAGTTTGACAAATCTTCAAATGTCTGACTATAAAAAACTATGTAAGTGTATGCATATTGGTGTGCAAATATGTTGAATATACATGAATATGTCTATACTTTGATATATGTTCTATGCAAAGTCAATAAATACAGAATCTGAAGTGCGAATATTTTACTGCAGACTATATATATATTGCTATGTATTTGCATATTGGACGATTACGAAGATTGCATGTTTGTGTTATTTGCTGAATCAGGGTTTGAATTTGTTTGTTTCCTTTAGATGGTTTTCAAAATTTATTTAAATTAGCTAAAGATCCGAAAGGTATGTGTTTTAGAATGTTAATACTTGTTTAGAGTTGTTTTAATAGTTTTAAAGTTTTTATTTGATGTCAACAGTAAGTTTCATACTGACATTTATGTTAGTAGTTATTAAATTGTTGTTGAAATAATTTCTGACATTTAAGTAATTATGACATTTCTTTTAACTAGGAAATTTTTTTTATAGTTGGTAAATGTTTTCCTGAAGAAAGACAAGGAGGTTTAAGTTAGGTTATGTTTGGAATGAAATTAATCAAAATTCATATGGTGTTTTGTTTTGTTTATTTTGGGTACTTTGATATTTAGTGATATAGAACAACAAACAACAGATAAAAGAGAGGTTGTGAAATTGGGAAAACAAATTTAAGAAAAAAAAGAACAAGTGAAAATTAGGGAGTGAAGAAGAAAAATAATAAACAAAGATTAATAATTTTGAAATTGAATTAAAAAGTAAGAAATTGTGGAGATCAGCGAAATAGACTGTAAATAAGAAGGAAGAGGTGTTATTGTGGAAAGGAATTGCAGAGGAGATAAGGACGAGATAAGGTGAAGAATTAATGAAAGAAGAATTGTTGGATTTGGAAAGAGAAGAGTGTAGCTACGAAGAAGGAAGGTTTTTGTGTGTTTAATTTTGGACAAGGTTGTATATTAAAATTTAAATAGTGTACTAGACTTTTGAACCTGTTATAAAACTGCTAAATTATCTAAATATCAAGGAAAATAAATTACTTGTATCAGATTAAAAATTTTACTTTAATAAAATTTCATTTTAAAACAGGAACTGAATTTGAACCTGCTCCTGAAGGAAAAGATAAGCAGCCGGCCCATTAAATATTTTGACATACTCTCGGATCAAAAGGTAAGAGATTTTAATTTGATCTTTTGGTTTTAAAGTTTTTTTTTGCGTTTATCTATTGGAAATAAACAAGTTAAAGTTTGATTAGCACTGCAAATTATTAAGTTCAATAAAAGTAGAACAACACAATATATATATATATATATATATATATATATATATATATATATATATATATATATATATATATATATATATATATATATATATATTCAAGATACACTACATGTGTTTAATTTTGGTTTTACATATAAATAAATAACACCACAGGTAATTACGACCCCCTTTATCCCGGAAGGCTCTAGAAGGGCCTTGTGTGGGAGGGGGCTACACATTTAGAGACAAGGGACACACACCCAATATCCGTATATAGTGGAAAAATCCCTCTCACAGTATTTTCCACTGCCATGACCGGGGATCGAACCCAGAACTTTTGGGTGAGAGGTAAGTGCGCTCACCTTTCGACCACCAGTCATACACTATTATATATATATATATATATATATATCAATTAAATTAATAACAAAATTTTCACCTCATTTAATACTGTTGCCTTGCTACTTACAGCAAATGTAAATCGTAAATCCTTTCTTGCAAAATGAGCTTACTGTAGTAATTTACTCGATATCTGTTTAATATCTGAGAATATTAAATGGGAAAGCGTTTTCTACTTCATTTTCACCTAAGCTGGCATACGTATATTGTCAAATAAGCTTGACATAATATCATAAACACCCATTCCCTGTCGCAGGGACGATCTCTACCTTCATTATCATTTCATACGATATTCCCCCAACAGCGCTTCTTTCCAACTATGTGCCACAGAATTAATTATAAACGAGATTGCCTGAATTTGCTGAACTGAAACTAATATTTACAATTCATTTATATAAAATAAGTCAATAAAAAATTAAAAACTCAGACTTTACTTTTAGATTTATTTTCCAGTTCTCTAAATATCAGTCTAAAAATATCACGTACTTAATTTAATAAAAAGGTATGTTTGTATAAATAAGACTGGTCAGTTGCGAGTTTAGTTTGAGTCAAAAGAAATGGTAAAATATAAAAATATAAAACGTAAATCGTTACAAAAAGTAGAATTATTTAAAGTACTTAAAATTACTTAAGAAAAAACAAGTCTAACTTTTTGATTTTCACAAATTTTATTTTAACTTAGAACATAACAATTGCTTCACTGGGCAGTGGCTTCTTCGGTAATTTTAGTATCATTCTCAACGTCTAAAGAAGCCAATGTATGGTGAAATAATTATTACGTTTTAAATTAAACAAAAATTTGTGAAAACCAAAAGAAAAAACTCGTTTTTACTTGGTTGGTGGTTTGCTCATTCGGTAGTACATACTTAATTTTAATTTGGTTTACAAGACCCTATTTACCGCAGAAATGTGTCATTTTCATAAAGCTGCAAAAAAATTGAGTTGAGGTAATTTTGACGACGTTTGGGGTATTCATATTGCACGTGGAGAAAACATTGAAATCGAATTATTTTTGGTAATACAAACTGTTGATGGATAACGGTATTATAGATGTATAAAATTTTCTGTTTCAATTTTTTTTTCATTGGGACATGAGGTTTTAGGGCTTGCAAGTATAGTGTTATAGGATTACGGAATTAGTATAAAAAGGTTATGGGATTCTTAGTTTTACTGTTGGAGTTGAGGAAGCTACGGAGTTTTATTTTAAGTTGTGAGATTTACTACATAATACATTTTCAAAGGTGCCTTTGATTGTAACCAAAGTTATGAGGTATACAGGCAAAAATGATGTCGTATTCAGTTTCAGTAGACGGAAATACCTACAAAGAGTTCCAATGGCCTAATACATTCACATTGTACAGCCATCGTAGGCCCATGTAATCAATATTATTTCAATAATGCGAGATGCAAACCAACTTGCATTGATTGCAATAACTTACATATGGAACGAATATTTTTCTACTTAATTTTCAAGTTTTCTTCGCGTGTTATTCAGTAAAGTAGTTTTGTACAAGAGGTGTTTTATACATTATTGTTGATTGCCTCTAATTAGTAATACTTTTAAAAAAATATTTTAAAAAGGCATGGGTGTGCAAACAACTTGTAATAAAACTAGCATCCAAGTAACTCGTCGGTTTAGAGCGTTAGGAGCGTTTTTGACACCTCATTTCCAAAGTTATCTGTATTCTGATATCAGTCGATATCAAACAATATGAATTTCATTTTATTTTTCTGTGTATCACAATAAATAGTGACACATTAATTCTTTTACTCTAGAACATAATTATGTAAGTGTCATCGCAGGTTATCAATGTTTAAGCCATATGTGACAGTGGCGGTTCATATTTTATGGAGCAGGAAGTGAATTTACTGAAACAACTTGCTACTGTTCTTTTTCTTATCTGATCACTTGCTCATCTCATAACTGACTGCCCCCCGGAGTAGTATGGAAATGAGAGAACCTCGGTTCGGAGCCGGAGTCGGTGCGCGGTGCAGTGTTCAGTTTAGGGGTGGGGGGTAATTAGCGGGCGGGGCTTAGGGGACGGGATGTTAGAGGGCTGGTGGTGGGGGGTAATTAGAGTGGCGTGATAAAGAAGAATTTTCTACTACAATATCTAAGTGGAATAAAATTATAGATCTTGAAGACTGTTCACCGTTTCTACCTAGCCTTAATCATTGACAATACCAGAATGTCTGGAAGATTGCCAGTATAATTGTCATTGTACTCTTGCAAATGTTCATTTTCTATACAAATGTATTGTAGGTTAGAATATAAATGTCTTTAGTTATGAGTAATAAAATGAATAATAATAATAATAATAATTTATTGGGGATGTATTCGGATAAGCCGCTGCATGGTGCCTTCTATAGAAATATAGAAGAACTTGGCTTATCCGAAAGGCTGACCTTCGCCTTCTTAAGGTCAACCGAGCTGAAATCTGAGACCGAGGGATTTATATTAGCTTGCCAGGACGGTGTATTCAACACCCTCGTCTATCGAAGTCGGATCATGGGTACTGCAGGGCCTGCCGCAGAGCGCAGGAGACGCTTATGCACTTGTTGTCGGCCTGTCCGACTTATGCAGTCTCTGCCTATATCCAAAGGCACGACGGAGCACTACGAGTGCTTTACTACTATCTGAGGCACTCGTATGAGATAGAAGAGACACCAGTGCTGCCTTATGCTCCGGGGGATATTGAGTCCGTTGTGGGGAATGAGAGGTGTCTAATTTATTGGAACTACTATTGCATATTGGTGATTCTAAAGTAATACGAGCGGAAAGCAATTCGCTGCATATATTGTCCCACTTATTAAAAATAAACGCCACGGATATATAAGAAGCGGAACCAATGCACGGAAATAGTATGGAAATGAGAGAACCTCGGTTCGGAGCCGGAGTCGGTGCGAGGTGCAGTGTTCAGTTTAGGGGTGGGGGGTAATTAGCGGGCGGGGCTTAGAGGGCGGGACGTTAGAGGGCTGGTGGTGGTGGGGGGGGGGGCAATTGAAGTGGTAGGGGGCAATTGAAGTGGTGGGGGTCGGCTCGGTGCGCGGTGCAGTGTTCAGTTAGGGATGGGAGGTAATTAGGGGGCGAGGCTTAGGGGGCCGGACGTTAGAGAGCTGGTGGTGGAGGGAAATTGCAGTGATGGGAGGTAATTGAAATGACGGAGTCAAGGTCACCTGATGGGGTAATTAGCGTGGTGGGTGGTAATTAGAGTGGTTGGAGACAATTTAGGCATAATGAAGTGTAAATGCAGCAAAAATAATGGTCATTACAGTAACAATGGGGTAATTACAGTAAAAATAAAGGTAATTGTAGTAAAAATAACGGTAATTGAAGCAACAATAAGCGTAATTGCAGTAACTATAAGGGTAATTACAGTAGCAATAAGGATAATTGCAATAAAAATAATGGTGATGAAAGCAATTATGTCAACCCGTCCGTTTGTCCACCTGTTCGCCTGTCTGCCCACCTGCTCATTGCGTTATCATATTGCACTTTGTATATTTTTACAATGACATAACAAACATTCTTTCTTGATTAGTTACAAAATTATTTTACCTGCCTTATCTTTATACCGATCAACAATTAAAACAAACAAAGATTAGTATAATACATTATAGCTAACATTGGAATAAGATTATTCAACTCTCTTCCAAAAGATATGAAAGAGTTACCATCCAATAAGTTTAGAATAAAATTGAAACTACACCTTTTGGCCAATGCGTACTACAAATTATTAGATTTTAATTATAGGTAAACCCATAACCTATTGTACAGTGCTACAATTCCTAGGTTATCATTTGTCAAGTGCAACTATTTTACTTTTATACTTCTACTGCACACATATCTCTTATTTTATATTACATTTTTATCTCTATGTTGTTACTAGGTTAGTGCTGACTATTTTAGGACCATATCCTAAAGTATACTATATATATTAATGTTTAGGTATGTTTACACATATATTTATTTTTTATATTTTATAATTTAGCTTTTCTCTATGACATGTCAAAACACCACGGTGTAATTTTTATGACTAATAATTTTTTTTTTTTAGGTAAAACCAGTCGTCCTTCTCCCTGCCTCCGATACCAGAGAGGGTACGCTGGGAGCGCCAGTAACCACTTTCTACACCGTAGAGTCAGTGATCACTGGTTCCGTGCCTCGTGTGCCCTGAGCAGACGCAATAAACCAAGGATGACAACTGCATTCTCCCGGCCAGGACTTCTGCCGATTGTCGGCATGCCGAAAGCAGCGTGTGTCTCGTTCCACCGAGAGCTCCTATAATCAGTACCACCAGCTTGACAGTATGGTCTGGATACAGTCTGCGGTGTTCGAAGAGTAGGTCTCGATATTTTGTCCGCTTTTCTTCCTCCTTCAAGACAACGTTGTTCTCCGCGGGAGCCGAGAACACTATGACGAACATTGTCTTGAGTTGGTGGTCTATGGGGACTACGTCAGGCTTGTTTGCCTGTATTTGCCTGACCGTGGGAAACGAGTAGTTCCAATAAATTAGACACCTCTCATTCCCCACAACGGACTCAATATCCCCCGGAGCATAAGGCAGCACTGGTGTCTCGTCTATCTCATACGAGTGCCTCAGATGGTAGTAAAGCACTCGTAGTGCTCCGTCGTGCCTTTGGATATAGGCGGAGACTGCATATGTCGGGCAGGCCGACAACAAGTGCATAAGCGTCTCCGGCGGTCTGCGGCAGGCCCTGCAGTTGACGTCAGCGACCTCCATACGCATGATACGACTTCGATAGACGAGGGTGTTGAATACACCGTCCTGGCAAGTCAATATAAATCCCTCTGTCTCAGATTTCAGCTCGGCTGACCTTAAGAAGGCGAAGGTCAGCCTTTCGGATATGCCAAGTTCTTCTATATTTCTATAGAAGGCACCATGCAGCGGCTTATCCGAATACATCCCCAATAAATTATTATTATTATTATTATTCATTTTATTACTCATAACTAAAGACATTTATATTCAAACCTACAATACATTTCTATAGAAAATGAACATTTGCGAGAGTACAATGACAATTATACTGGCAATCTTCCAGACATTCTGGTATTGTCAATGATTAAGGCTAGGTAGAAGCGGTGAACAGTCTGTGCCTTGAACAGATCTTGAGATCTATAATTTTATTCCACTTAGATATTGTAGTAGAAAATTCTTCTTCATCACGTCACTCTAATTACCCCCCACCACCAGCCCTCTAACGTCCCGTCCCCTAAGCCCCGCCCGCTAATTAACCCCCACCCCTAAACTGAACACTTCACCGCGCACCGACTCCGGCTCCGAACAAAGGTTCTCTCATTTCCATACTACTTCCGTGCATTGGTTCCGCTTCTTATATATCCGTGGCGTTTATTTTTAATAAGTGGGACAATATATGCAGCGAATTGCTTCCCCCTCGTATTACTTTAACATCACCAATATGCTCTGAATAACCTACTAATTTACGGCATTATTTTTAATGTTATCATTAATTAATTTTTACAATGATGGCTAGGGTTTTTTTATAGCCTTAGTATGTTAAAATATTAGTTATATCTTATCTCCTGATATTTTTACATTATCTTTTTTAAATTTGTCATTTTCGTTTTTAAATTTTTCATTTATTCACTTTTTCATATTTTCGTTTTAACTTATTCATTTTTGAATTTTTTCAACATTTTAATACAAGTGACGTGATGCTATGATTAAATTAACTTATTAGTACTAGAACGCTTCAAAGCATTTATGTTGTAAGTACTTTTTTGACCTTTAGTTGAACAAGAATTCGAAGCACATCTTTAATTCAATAAATTTTTCATATCATTGCGTTAGTTCGAATAACTTCCTTACGCTTCTTTAACACTAGGCGATTTAGCAGCGCGATTTAGTAGTTCGGCTGAGTCGTGCGCACCGTTTGTACGTGATAAATATTAACAAACACCACAGAAATTAGACAACCCCCAATTCCAGAAGTCAGGGCTTGTGTGAAAGGGGGTTACACATTGAATAAACGCGGACATACAACCAGTAATATACCTATACTTTTACACATTATGCGATTTAGCATTCCAATCGATCGTGCAGCAGCAGGTAGCCAGAACGACTCACCCGGCTCGTGTCTTTACATTAGAGCCGCTCGACTTAATCGCATATCCTCTCACTCAACCTCACTACTAAATCGCGCTGCTAAATCGCCCAGTGTGAAAGGAGCGTAAACGTCTGTCTTTCTGTCCGTCCCGTTTCTTATAAGCACGATAACCTAAGAAAGAATAGTCCGATCATGGTCTGTAATTGAAAAATTAGGGTAATTATATCTGGAAAATTTATTTATTTTCAAAAACTATGGTATACTACAGATGGGAATATAATTGATTTAATTCATGCCTGTGCCTAAATACCAAGCAAGGCACTGATTTGATATTTCTATTTGGTCTGCATTACTTTTAAAAGAAAATTTGCATTGCCCATTTCGCTATTTAAAATGAAACAATATATGCAGCTTTTTCCTAAAACATCGATATAATAACAAACAGATTATCCCAGCAGGTGCATTAAACATTGTGTATAGTACGGAGGTATCGTTTCGGTTTAACGGCTCGGTAAAATAGGAGTATATTTGATTAGTTTATTTGTTTTTTTACAGATTACTTTTTATAAACACACAAAATACAATGTACGCCTGTGTGTATTATCGGACTGATATATACACCGATAGTTCCAGTTTCCGTATTACTCAACAGCTTCATTTGATGTACAATGGCACCAAAGATTGAAAAATTGTTTGATACTGATACTCTTGTACTAGGAGAAGGGCCGCATTGGGATGTAGAGACCCAATCCCTGTATTTCGTTGATGTGTTCGGAAATTCTATTCACAAATATGTACCTTCCACGAAGAAACATACTAAAGCCAACTTAGGTAAGTTGTATTATACAGGAAACTTAATATTTGTATTAAATAACTTGGTTTATTTTTAGGGACAAATGTTTCAATAATTATACCTGTAGAAGGAAGAAATGACCAATTCGTGATAACTCTGGATCGGGAAATAGCATTAATAACTTGGGACGGTGAGAGTGAAGAGGTTTCAAAGGCGGAAAAACTGTATGCAGTTGATGAAAGTACAAATAATATGTTCAATGATGGGAAATGTGATGCTTCTGGGAGACTGTGGGCAGGTAAAGAACATGCAGAGTTATGTTTATTAGCGTTATATCAGAAAACCATTTTACACGAATAAGTTGTAATATTGTTGTACTATTAATATTGAAAGTCTATTGATAAAGGAATTTGATTGTCCTGTTGGCTAAATTAAATCAAACTTAAATTCTCTAGACTAGTTATCATCTTACCGGTAACTTAAAAAAAAAATATGTTTCTTAAAATGTTAACTGTAACGGTAACTGAACTATAATATAGTGTAATAGAACAAGAATTGCATAATAAATATGTAGTACTTGATATGAATAAAAAATAATTCAATAATAAGAAGAGATAGGCATATCAATAATAGTTTTAGCATAGCTGATCTTTTGAACATACTTTAACTGAACTGAAATTGAATTAAATTGACGATTGTCATAACTTTTATTTTTATTACTTACTTATCCCTGTATTTGTTACAATATTCGAATTTTTGCATTATTAAAGAAAATACGATTTGTGTTTCCAATTCGATTGAAATATCTGTTTAAACAATAAAAATATAAGATTCATTGGTTGTGTAATTTTATTTCATTATCATGATGTAAAAATAAATTCCGCATTAGAACAAAATGATAATCAAAGACGTATATCCAGTCTGCGACGTCCAGCAGTAACTTTTACTATAACCGGAATTATATACAAACAAATTAAAATAAAATTGTTTTAGGTACAATGGCTCAAATGATAGAGGGGAAGATTGTGGATGAACAAGGTAGTTTATATAGTTTCCAAAATAAGAAAGTTTCTAAACATGAAACTAAAATTGGAGCATCGAATGGACTCGCCTTTGATAATGATCGAAACAAATTCTACCACATCGATTCTCTTCGAGGCACACTGGACCAATATGATTTCGATGTCAAAAACGGAACAATATGTAAGTGTATCATTTAACTCATGACTTAATTATAATTTGTACAACGACATATCCCTATAAGACTTAAATTTCAGCGAATAAAAAACCGATCTTTACTTTAAAAGAGTTTGCACCAGAAAAATTACATATATTGGATGGTATGACTGTTGATGCCGATGGATATTTGTGGGTGGCTGTGGTCAATCTAGCTAAAGTATTCAAAATCGATCCCAGGAAACCAGAAACAATCGTAGATAGTATTAAATTTCCAGCAGAACAGGTAATAATATACTTTTTTTAATAAGAGAACGTAAATTTACATATATAATAAACCGCCGAATTCACTTTACAACTTTTTTATTGCTTTAAAAAATCCTCCATGCCGGTTACATATTTTTTTACTAATTTCAAATAGCGTACATCCTTTCATTAATGGAGCTATTTTATCCACCTATATCCCCCAAACTTTTATCTTTTTATCCAATGCCTCTACCTGCAAGAATTTATTTATTAGATAACCTGGTATCTACCTACAATGTTAGTATTTTTTCAAGTATTTTATTCGTAATTCTTTTTTGAACTTTTCAAATTACCTTTCGCTTCTTGTTTCCTTTACTTGGCGTCCATAAATTAGAGATGTCTCAAAAATTATTGATCTAGGAAGACAGATATTCCGTAAAGCTAGTTCAATATATTTAACGGATATTATAAAATTCTACCGAGTGAGAAATCGAAGGTACGGTAAATGTTATATCCAAATGATGCACTGTGTCGAAACCCTAATCTAAGCGGCCAAAAGTCATTGTTGAATTTTGAAGAACGATGTATGCAAATTCAAATAAAATCTAACCTAAAAAAAAGGAGATAAATTGTTACTAAACAATTATAGGGCTATTTCATTACTATCATGAATAATAAAATATAATAAATATAATAAAATTATGAGATTTTGTAATATACTGAGTAACAAACAACATGGATTTCTGCACACTTTGCCTCTTTAATAAGCTATATGAACAGCTAGATAATAATAAAATATGTTTAGGAACCTTCATGGACCTGAGTAAAGCATTTGACCTGGTGAATCATGCTTTACTTTTAGGCAAATTTAATAAATATGGATTTCGAGGAAAGCTTGGCGAGTGGCTCACGTCCTACCTTTCCAATCGTACCTAACTAGTAGAAATAGGCAATACAAAATCCGAAACATTATCTGTGTCGTGTGGTGCCCCTCAATTTTCGGTCCTTGGACCCCTACTCTTTACGCTTTTTATAAATGATTTACCGGATGTAATAAACTCATGTTTCCTAGTAATGTTTGCCGATGACAACTCATTCTTAAATGTAAATAAAAATGTAAATAATCTTATAACTGATACACAGAATAAAATTAACTTATTTGTTTCTAAATTTGAAAATGAAAAGTTAATAGTAAATAGCGATAAGACAGTGTTCATCCATTTCACACCTAAACGAATTAATTGTAGTGAAAGTTATCTATTAAAAATTCATGGAAAATGGTTGGAACAAGTCACCTCTACAAAATATCTAGGCGTACATACAGACAATCCTCTAAATTGGGAAAGTCACATTACTATATTGTGCAGCACGCTGTCGCCAGTCTATTTTGTCTTGTACAGGCTGAGAAATATTACAAATATGGATGTTATATTACCTATTACTTTGCGTAATTTTACTCAAGAATTTCGTATGGCATTGAGTTTTGGGGCTCCTCTCATTACTTTGAGAAAGTCTTAAAGCTACAAAAGAAAGCAATAAGAAACATAATGGGAGTCAGTATATGTACCTCTTCCAAAGTTTATTTTAAAGAATGCAATTATTACCTTTAGCTTGTATTTATATCATGAAAATAGTTGTATTTGTAAAGTCTAGTCTAAATATAATTCTAGAAGGCAGAACAATTCTTGATGTAAAATTATATAATAAGCTTCCAGAATACATCAAGCAAATTAATGATATAAAATCCTTTCAAAGACAAGTAAAGAAAGTATTGCTAGAATCTGTTTTTTATACGGTAAATGACTTTCTACAATATTCCTGTGAATATTAATATTTATGTGTGTGTGTATATGTAGGATATACATAAATTCTTATATGAATCTATATTTTGTTTAAATTTCAATTCGCTTGAGCTCGATTTCTGTTAAAAAAAAATTTCTGATATATTTTTTTAGATATTTCATTTTATGCTAAACTATGAATATTGCAAATGAAAATGTTAATATATGTTTTCTATTTTGTTTGTATTTTGTAATGTATTGTTCCTTGTTCTCTACTTATTGTACTTTGACGACCCCAATACCTTATTGTATTTTGGTCTGATGGATAATATAGTTATTAACATCATAAAGCCGATATGTAGCAAATAACAGACAAGATTGAAGTCTAGAATTTTTGTACAAATATGAATAAAAATTGTTTAAAAAAAATTTCAAAACCGTCAAAACAATAACGGCCTTGGTTGATAAATTTGTTCGGCCTAGGCCGATATTGGTGTCATATCAATGAAGAATAGAGTACTGATAAATCATAATATCAGAAAGTTATAATAAAAAATGTAATATTATTGTTAACTATCCAACGCCTTGATACATTTTTCGTTTTAGGTCACTTCTGTTGCCTTCGGGGGACCCAATTTAGATGAATTATATGTGACGTCTGGAAGAATTGATACAGTGGGAAAAGGTTCGGCACCGAAAGAAGGGGGAGTTCTTTACAGGGTTACAGGGTTAAACGCCAAAGGATTGCCTGGAGTTAGGGTTGTACTATAGCGACACGAACATGTGTATTAATGATGCTTTCACTTTTTGAAATTGTATATTCAGTTGCATATTTTCAATAAATAATATTTTTACTATTATCATTATTATTTTCTTGGAAATCTTTGGACAATCAAATATTACTTTAATAGTTGTCTAGTACAGTGTGAAATTAATCTCTGTTTTGGCAGTCTGCTTGACAGCTGCCCAACAGTCTACCGCCTAAAGCCGCCGCTGGTGTCACCGCTTTAACTAAAATGGTCATAAGGTAATCTCAAAGATAACCTTAGGTCACGATAACACTCTGATCACCTTACCACCTCGGCTAACAATTCTCCTACTCTCGGGTTTTGGGTTTCCGAGTTCAACAAGGGAACTGGGCCTATCGGTAGTTGACCTAGGTTAAAAATATAACAAATTATTAAGAGTTACTGTTCTATAGATAAATTACCAAGTGGTTCAAATTACAACAGAAATAATAAATCGTTATCGAGTTAAAATTTTATTCAGTTAGAATAGATAGACTTCTTTGAACAATAAAATTATAATATTTCTTTTATGAAAATATATATAAGTAGTATGTGTATAAATGTTCAAAACTAACCTTTAGGAGGTAACGTTAAAATATAAAAAAAAATTCTACAAATGTACAATCATGGACTTCTAATTTAGAGAGAAAAAAATCTCTATCGATAAAAGAAATAAAACAGGTGATATTACTTACACCAGATGCAATTGCACCTAGTTTACATTAAGTCCTTAATTAATTCCCATATTTACAATATAACCAGACATAGTCTAGGTTAATAAAATGTGGTTACACAATATAGTTAAAACAAATTTTAAGTTGCAAGACTAAAAATTATTACCCACAATTACTAACCTTTATAAACCAACTTGGGGTTTATCATCTATAAAACATTTAACAAGAAAATTAAAAAAAACGAACTTAAGAAAAAAGTTGAAACAAGAATGATTTGTCTTATCATTCTAAAGAGTAGTAAGGTAATATACTTGTCACTTCAGTGAGGAACCATCTTTTCCAAGCTTGATACCATTAGTTGCTAATTGCTTTTTTTGAATTAACGTAACCATGTCATGAAAGAAAAAATGCCAAAATGCCTGCAGTTCCTCAGGTTAACCAAATAAAATTTTTAACTCGAACTCCTCAGGCTATGAACTCCATCTATACAAAATCTCGTCAACTACAATAAATCTTTCTCTCCGCTTTAACATAAGCATGACGTAACCCAGTATAAGTCTGACAGTATCGAAGACCAAACATAATCAGCATAAACCAACATAAACCAAACGAACATAACCCAGCATAGACCGCCTAAAAGTTACAATAACCATTAATATCTAATTGACACGAAGCCCATGTTACCTCTCCCATGTGTAAGGCATTTCCAATACGAGTGGCACAATCCAGCAAGAGCTGACGATATTTCCAATATCCTACCGATGGCGAAGAGCCAATCCCAATAACTACGAAATATACGGTGATGATGCACCATTCCCAAGATTAATGTGAATTAAATTAATTATCCCTCTGTCATCACATCGTATAAGAAAATTTAGGTACGTATATAATGCTCAAACGGCCAACAACGAAAGAGAATGAAGTTATCAACGAATTCAACATGTGACTTATTTCAAAACCAAGCGCTAGCACTGACAGATACCAAGGTCTGTTCGATTAAAAAAAAATAATAACAACTATTCAACGTACTATGAACTTTTTAAATACTACTCGTTTAATATGAAAAAGGAAAAGTTAAAGATTAAATTTTGATAATACTAGAAAGTGAATTTTTAGGAACAATCTCTAATTTAAATAATATCGAATTAATAGATCAGCACAGAACTGAATCCATGGTGTAGTGTGGTCGTGTATTACTAACTGAGTACACTTAGAAAGCAACTTAACAACCTGACAACAGAAACTTATAACCTCCACTAAAAATTGGACGTTACAAGAAATCACTCCTGATAATTGTATACTATTGAATATTACAGTAAGTACTCAAAGTAATTCTTTAATTAACCCGACATTTACAGTGCTACGATGTTGTGGTTATATTATAGTTTCTAACATTTTTTGATCTTCCGGGTACTCTGGATATAACAATGAAGCTGCAAATGAACTAGATGACATATATCTTGTCAAGACGAATACAACGTAAAGAAAAATCCAGAAGGTTTTTATTGATAATGAAAAATTGATACGAAATACAAATAATAAAATAAACAATGCAAGCTATATTTAATATGTGAATTAAAATGACGAGTTTATCCTGGTTTAATGTTGAATTATTGTTGAATTTGTGATTTTTAAAATTTAAAATTACAAGTAATGTTAATGACTAAATTTACTCAACTAATTAAAAATAATTGACCAAAGTGCCACTGATAAATGAACTTCTTTTTATCTACAAATGCAAAATTCAATATTTATATTTGCCGTGAGAAAATCAAACGTAACATTACCCTGCCAGTTGGCAAAAGTTTTTGACATTTCCATATATCTATGAAAGTTTCATATATATTTTTAATTAGGTAAGACAAGTATTTTGGTGATAATAATTAAATAACTTGTGTATTAAGTATTACGCAAATAGAAATAAGATAAAGTATTTTGAACATAAAGTAAATAAACACACAGTTAAAAATTACTTATTGAATCTAATGTTATATATTCTTACAACAGAAAAAAGTTATACAGGGTTACTGGTAATTCGATACATTCCTTTGGAGATGTGATGGGGCATGATCTAAGAAGTAAATTTAGCCCTAACATATATTATGCAAAACTCAATAGTTTTTGAGATATTTATTTTTTTTTGTTTTTCTCAAAAAGTAGATCTTAATGTCCTAAAAGTTAATTTTCGAAAAATCTATTTGACATTTTTAATTTTTTTTACTGGATTACTTGTCCAATATTAAAGACATCCGTTTGGAATGAAAAAATATCTGGAAACATTTCGATCATGTGAACATCTGAAATAAAAACTTTAAAAAATATTTTTTTTAAAATCAGCTATGAAATTTACCTATTAGGTTTTTTCAAAAAAATATTAACGTAACACGCGTATAAATTATTATAAAAACTGCCTTATTTCAATAGCTATTAACAAGGTACAAATGTTCAATGTACCCTTAATAGTTCTAAGAAAATACTAGTAAAAATAACACAAGTAGTACGAATTTTATTTTTAGATAAACAGTAAAAAACATTTTAAAAGTAGAGTTTAATTCTTCATTAATTTCAAAGTTGTAGTTTATTTTTTATATGTCTTGCTCAAAATGGGAGCCACAGACACGGCAGCGTCTTCTTATTTCCATCCTTGTTACCCTGGTTGTCAGATTATGCCTTATGTGTTGGGCAGCATCGACTATCCTTTGTCTAAGGTTTTCTATAGTATTGACTGGTGTGGCATAGACCATCTCCTTCATATGACCCCATACGTAATAATCAAGGGGTGTTAAGTCAGGGCTTCACACTGGCCAAGGTATTGGGCCCGCTCTTCCAATCCAACGGTTAGGGAAACGTTGATCAAGTAACTGTCGTACTGTCAGTCGATAAGGTGCTGGACAACCGTCGTTCTGAAACATCATTCGCTGTCTGACGGCGAGAGGAACATCTTCTAAAATTACCGCCAGATCATTTCTTAAAAAAATTTCACAGATTTCCCCGTTTAAATTTTGAGGAAGAAAGTATGGCCCTATTAAATAGTGGCCAATGACTCCCATGCACACATTAATAGAAAACTTCATTTGGAAACTAGTTTCACGTGTTAACTTGGGATTTTCCTCTGCCCAATAATGTAGGTTGTGGAAATTTGTTATACCCTCGCGATTAAATTTCGACTCGTCCGTCCATAAAATACTTGTTAAAAAATTTGCACTTTCTGCATCTGAATTTAACATAAAGCGGCAGAATTCCACTCTCCTTCCAGGATCACCTTCCTCCAAGCCTTGGACAGGGGTATAGTGGTAAGGATGACATCCAACTCTACGTATCGTAGACCAAACTTTCCATTGTGACGCTCCGGTTAGTCTTGCGACTTTATTAGTTAAAATAGTTGGGTCTTCCTCAAAATACCTCAATATTCATCATCTGGTTCATAAACGGGAGGAGCACCAGCGTCACTTCTTCTACATTTCACGGAGCCAGTTTCAGCAATATTTTGATATGCCGTACTGAATACACGTGCATTTGGTAAGCGGCGATTAGGGTACCAAAGACCATATTCTCGGCAACCTTCAGCACCGTTGCCGCCACAGTATCCATAGACAAACAAGATATCAGCGTATTCTGCATTGGCATACGCGGCCATGGCACAGAAAATACAATAACAACAACTAATAACAACAACTACGAGCAAAATCAAAATCTTCGATAACTAATTTAACAAGACCAACAAACTTAAGGGACACGGAGATAGAATGTCAGTTAATGACATATATGCACAAACGTCAAAGTCAAGGACTGACTGACTTAAATGAAAATGAACGATTAGTCGTTTAATAAATTCCGCCACCAGCATTATCTTTACTAATTTTTTATTAGAACTATCAAGGGTACATTAAACATTTCTACCTAGTTAGATAACTATTGAAATAAGGAAGTTTTTATAATAATTTGTACGCGTGCTACATTAATATTTTTTTGAAAAAACCTAATAGGTAAATTTCATAACTGATTTAAAAAAAGTTTTTATTTTAAATGTTCACATGATCGAAATGTTTCCGGATATTTTTCATTCCAAATGGATATCTATAATATTGGACAAGTAATCCAGTAAAAAAAAATTTAAAAATGTCAAGTAGATTTTTCGGAAATTAACTTTTAAGACATTAAGATCTACTTTTTTGAGAGAAACAAAAAAATTGAAATATCTCAAAAACTATTGAGTTTTGCATAATGTATGTTAGGGCTAGATTTACTCCTTAGCTCATGCCCTCATCACATCTCCAAAGGAATGTATCGAATTACCAGTAACCCTGTATATTATGTAATAATATCGATTACCAACAAAGTTTAAGTGTTTTTATGTTTTTAGATCTTTATCGGGAATAAATGATTCTTTTGATCTATCAGAGGTGAGAAACAACATACAAAATACTCTCCTTTTTATAATAAGCCTGTTACGTATCTTTGGTGGATGATGAAAATGCGGTATGGTGGCTAAAAATTGCAAAAGTGGAATTCACAAAAGTTACTTCTTATTTCCAAAATCAATCAGTTTATTTCAGCGAGGTTTGAAGTTACTTTCGTTTCTGATTGATTTTGAATGTTAAATAATCGCAATTCGAAGTGGGAACAGGCGTGAAAACTGAAAATTATATTAAATAGTCCAATTAACCTGTAAATCGACACGTGTCGTAACTTTTCAGCAACGTCGTGGGCTGAGATTGTGGTGGAGGAATGCTGCGTCAGAACTTATCTTATTCTTCATGGTATCATGGGTACGTGGAATGAGTTTCAAAGTTTGGTAAGAGTCTACAAAATAAAAGTATGCATGATATTCAGACGAGCGTCTCGTCGACCTAGAATTATCAGGCAATAATTCAGAATGTTTAATAATTATACATGGTGATTCATTAAATATGCCATAAAAATATGATGATTGTTGGTTTCAGGGATACAGAGAGAAAGCGCTAGGTAGGCCATTTCCTTTAGAAATGGAGACATATTTTTTCCTGCAAAATTATGGGCAAAATTATAATAATAATGTTTATTTATCTAAAGAAATATAAAATAACATTAATTACATTTTAATAACAATAAATAAAGGAAACTCAAGAAGTACTCAATCATCCTGGACTGTGAGTGCTTGTTCCTGAGTACAATTCATATACCAAAATAGTTATTTATTGTATATCATATTTATAATAAGATTTTATCTAATAATAGAACTTAATTTCTTGTCACTTAATAGTACAGAAAAACTGTCGAAAGAAGCCTGAATTGAAAGAACTAAATTTAAGAGATCTCGTCTTTTGAGGAGTTGTTGCTTATAATGTATATAAACGTTTTTTATCGAATCAAATAACAGCCTGGGAAAAATAGTTATAAACAAAAAATATTTTATATTTTGTTCTAACACTGTCAATATGAAATATCTTCTACACACGCACTTGTCTGTATTCAACTAACTATAAGGAATATAAAAATCACACTTAACAAAAAACTTGGTTTGTCAGCACATTCTCGAACTAAGACGATAAGATAAATAATTCTTAGCTATGTTTATAAAATATAAAATACTGTACTTTATTACTAAGGATATTAGTTTTTGTATACCTAAAATATACGGGTATACCAACAGTTTTTGCCCTCGTGACGTAGTGATGTTCAGTAAAATTAAGAAGTTTTTTGTTTTTAAATACTTCCATACACATGGCTACGCCAAATAACCGACGTACATCCAGCACCCTTGCTTCTTTATACAATAAATCATATGGGTATATATAATTTCTTTTGGAGATTATTTTTAAACTCCATTTTTGTATAGTATTTAGTGAATGTAAGTACTTATTATTAATTCCCCCCAGGCTAAAATTGCATAGTTTATGTGGCTTTGAATTAGTGAGAGATGTATTATTTAAAAATCTAAGAAGTCGATTGGATATCTTAATTATGAAATAATGCCCCTGATCTTTTTAACATGTAATTTATTTGTTTATCCCAGCTTAAATGACAATTTATGATAACACTTAGGTATCTGGCGGTACCACTTTCCTTTAAAGGTATAACATCATCATTTATTTGGATCGATATGGATATATACTGAGGTAGGCCGCCTTTGTAAGAACTAAACGCTACATATTATTATTAAACCATGCTGTTATTTTACAAATATCTTTTTGCATGTCAGTTCGTAGAGAATTCCAAGATTTACCTTTATATGAAGTAAGCGTGTCATAAGCAAAGCTTGTTTCCCCAAACAGTTCAAATTTAATAGATCATTGATATACACAGAAAATAGCAGTGGACCCAGTACGGTGCCTTGTGGGACTCCATACCTGACTGTTTTGGGATTACTATGCATGTCTTGTATTGAGACATAAATGGTTCTATCTACCAAATAATTATTTAGAAGTTGAAGACTCTGTCCTCTGATACCAACAGCGTCAAGTTTTTGGAGACGTTTAGTGTGGAATTCAGTATCAAATGCCTTAGCGAGATCGACAAAGACTGCCAAAGCTGGTTCACTCTTATCTAAGGACTCATAAATTTTTGAGGTTAAGTCACATATCGCATCTTGCGTAGACCTATTTTCCATAAATCCATGTATATCTGAAATTATTTTATATTTTTTAGTAAACAATTTTAGCAAAATTGGATATAAGGGTTTATAGGTCAATAATTGCTTACTTCATATTTAACTCCGATTTATAGAGGGGTCTAATAATTTCAACCTTAAATACGGATGGTACTTTTCTTGATTAATTACCACATTGATTAAGTGAGCAAGAGGTTTTGCAATTGATGCACTGATTTTTTTTATTGTTCAGATTTTATATCGCCGATGCCAGGGAGCTTATTATTCTTCAATTCATTGATATAGTCCTTAACTTCAGGAACTGTTACCTTTCTAAAATATATGAACTTTGCATTAGGCATTGTTTAAGAGTGGCGATAACTTCGTAATTTTTATTTTCATTGCAGACAGCTTTAATGGCTTTCCACATTTTACTAGAGTTTCCTTTGGAACTATAAATTTTATTTTTAAAGTAAAGTAAGTAAGCTTTCTTAATTATTGTAGTTTATTCTTCTAACTTCTGTAATGTCCTAAAATATGAACATTATTTTGATCAGCTTTAAGATTTTTGTACATATTATTTTTCTTATTTATGGAAGTTAATAGACCTTTAATTAGTTCTCCATGATTTTTTTGAGCATATTTTTATTGTCGAATATCGAATATTAATCGAATACCTATCAGAAAGAGTTGCCTTCTTCATAAAACAATTGTCTTTTTTAATTTTGATATCTTGACCCATACTGATATTTCTCCTTAAGAATAATTAATAGAAGAATTTAAAAACACATTTTATTTGTTATCGACAGGACATACTACTCACCAGATTCGGTTAACATAAAAATAATTGTAAAATATTATTGATGAATTAAATATATTGCAAAGTAATTGATCGAAATGTCCACTGTCTACCTCAATTAACTTTTTTATGTTTTCTTAGAAATTTGCAGATATTAAACAATATTTGTTAATAATGTTCAGTTACATTAGCGGCTTCTTGATTCTTTCTGCATGTATTAATTACTTATTTATGAACTACCTTCGTGTCAAACCATGTATTAGGATTAGGATGTCCATAAGGTTAAAGTCTGGACTTTTGTGTGGACAAAAAAATTCATATAAAGAATCATGGACTGCAAATTTTCATGAAAAAATTTCGAAATAAAATTCAAATTTTGAATACTCTGAATCTCTAAAAGCAACAAAATTTGTATAGTTGAGCCCATTCATTATAATTTGGTCTCTAGTATCACAAGTTTTGAAATTTAGCTTTCTTAAAGAATAACACCGTACAAAGTCTTCAGTAAACTGGCGAAATTAAAATGTACGTTAGAGTAATAAAATATTTTGAGCAATGATTTTTGTTGTCTTCTATTTTATATAAAATTATTAATAAAGATATTTCTGATTAAATTTTAAGCAAGTTACTGATGCGTTATCTTTACTTGATCTACATTATCACTTTGAACGTTTAAATTTAAAAATAGATGTTGTACAATTCCATGCATTTACCGTGTATGGGTCGCTCTGATAAGATATAAAACATAATAACTGTCTTAGATATAGAATTAAATTCCTACCAAGTCGATAAAATAACAGATTCTGCCTGCAGATATATTAAACATTGTTACAACTTGTGTAGTGCTTCGCAGGAAATAGGAGAATTTATGATAGTTGCCTAACATACGGCTGTGTGTACTGTCGAATCGATATATAAATACATTCCCATTTCTCGTATTATTTAACAGTTTCTCTTTATATACAATGGCACCAAATATTGAAAAATTAGTTGATACTGAAAATCTTCAACTAGGAGAAGGGCCGCATTGGGATGTAGAAACTCAATCTCTATATTTTGTTGATATATTGGGGCAGTCTATTAACAAATATGTACCTTCCACAAAAAAACATACTAAGGCTATTGTAGGTAAGTTATATTGTTCAATAAACTTTTATTACGTTTAAATAACTTGGTTTATTTTTAGGGGCCAATGTTTCGCTAATTATACCTGTAGAGGGAAGAAATGATCAGTTTGTGATAACACTGAACAGGGAAGTAGTGTTAATAACTTGGGACGGTGAGAGCGAAGAAGTTTCAATCGTGCAAACATTGTATACAGTTGACGAAAATACAAGTAATGTATTGAATGATGGAAAATGTGACCCCTCTGGGAGATTATGGGCAGATAGAGAACATACACAGATGTGTTTATTTGCGTTACACCAGAAAACACACAAAACACAAACGTTATTTTTGCTGAATATTGTGTTTTAAGTCGAAGTTATATCAAAGAAGACCTAAACTGTTTCGCCCGTTGGTAAAATAAAATCTGAATTCTCTACACTAGTCATACCACTGATAATATTTTCTATTATAATAAAATCAAGGTTGCCTAGGAAATACATAATGCTTTAGTCTAAAACTGATTCAAAAATAAAAACAATGATAATACAGCCACACAAAGAAAATCCTGATCTGGGGGTCTGACCATGTTTACTACATGTTTTTGGGTTTGCTGAATCCGAATCCGAGGTCTATTTAACCCCATCACATCATGGTGTTGCCATAACCTCAAAAAACGATAATTTCGGCTATTAAAACGCATATAACCCTAAGAATGAAGTTTTAATTTGGAAACCCAAGCTCTTGAACCCCATAACCAAAAATCTATCAAATACGATAACCACATACACAACCACAGACACTACAGTTGATATGTAAGTTATGTTAATAACTGCATAACTCTGATCATTGCACCTTTTCTCGCACACTTCAAGCACCTGAAACATACTGTTGTGCCCTAAAAGCACCTTCGCCATAAAAGTTTATATTTTTACGTTTATACAACTAATGTTAGTTTTTCAAATCATTGTACCATCGGCATTGGCGTTACCCAATGTACACCGCGGATAGGTTGCACGATCGGGTTTTATACATCATGTAGTCCTTAAAAGGACTGTTTGTTGTTTGATATAGTCGCTCTGGATAGAAGCTGAGCTTTGAATTATTTGAAGGAAAATATTTTTTAGAACCACGTACCAAAATAGGTATATTTATTACTGATATTTTTCATTGATATACAAAGACTCATGAATGAATGTGCATAGAATTAGAGCACATTTGTTTGGAGATCTGACAAATACGCGTACATATTAAGTTACATTTCTGACATACGTGGTTATTGGAGTTGATAGATTTTTATGTGAGTTATGTGAGTTATGGGGTTCAAGGGCTTGGGTTTTCAGATTACAATTTCATTCTTAGGGGTATATCCATTTAATAGCTGAAATTATGGGTTTTTTGAGATTATGGCAAAATTCAGATATGATGCGGTCGAATAGACTTCGGATTCGGATTGAGCGACCTCAAAAACATATAGTAAATATGGTCAGATTCCCAGCAGCGCTATTCTTGACTGTTCGCATTTTTAAAAGTTACTCGCATACCATAATGCGAATGAAAATTCATACTAGATATTCTTGATCATTCGCAAGACATTCGAGTATTCGCATTAAACAGCGAGTGAATTTTGACAATCGGTAAATGTGCGAACGATGATATAACCTAATTTTTTACTTCAAAATCTTTAAATTTATTATGTTCGTGATATGGTATAAATTAAAAAGTCTCTTGTGTTGTAATTTGTTGATAATGGGCGATTTACAATATATTGCAAACACTGAAAATATGGAAAATGTGTTTATTTCATAAGGCCCTCCTTTAGTTTTCTACGTTGGCCATCTTTTTGAGTAAATTCATTAGAAAATTTACCAGACGCGAGTTTTGAATTTTTCTTTATAAACTCCAGTATTAACCGTTTTTTTTCAGTAGAAGCATTAACAGTTCTGCGTGGAATCCCCATTAAACAAACAAATATTTTTCTTTGGGAATACAAATATAACCTAACAATCAAGAAATGTCAGTCGACAATGCTGTCCTGTCATCCTTAACAGAGTGAAATTAGATATTATTCGAAACTGAGATGTTGCCAAGTGCTATTTTACATGCGATTAATTTCGCTCGTGTACATATGCGAAGTGCAGTCGAGAATACCATCTGTTGAAAGTATTCGCAAATACATCACTCGCATTAACACGTATACGCGCAACTGCGAAGGATGTCAAGAATAGCGCTGCTGCAGCGCTATTCTTGCGCTATACATTGTTCCAAAAATGTACATCATGCGCTAAAAATTCAAGCGCAAATCCTACTCGAGCTTCTATATATTCAGCTTTAACTAAGTATTTCTGTGCTGGTGCATGACAGCGTAGCTCCGATTCTCTTACTCGCCGGCGACCAGTACTACTCGATCCAGGAAAATTCGTTTCTTAAGCAGCTTGAATAACTGAGTAAAATGGATTTTCTACTAAATCATTTACCAATTGCAAATCTTGTTGTCGAGTTGATATCCTTCGTCGCCCTGATCTAGGATTTCTACTAATCGTACCGTTTATTGTTCAGTTTCTTAAAATGTTACACACCGAATTTTTGTCAATATTATAACGCAGTGCAATTTGTCTCATTGACCATCCATCTTCTGCTTAGCAATAACTCCAGATTTAACTAAATCGCTTATATGAGGCATATTAGTTTTTTGCACACTTGCAATAAATTATGACAACTAACTGACAATGTCACAAAAATTAAAGTTAGCTGTACACAACTAGATTTTAGCAAAATACCGTTATAAGACTTGTCCTACTTTTTTTTGCTCACGACCGTACACAATATATTGCCTTCAATCATGCATACATTAAAGATGATACATATAATTGTATATCAAGTACGCACGCCTTGCTTTTCTTGCAGTCATACATGATCATTTTTCACGCTTTTAGTACAACTTTTTACAGAAAAGCAAGTCTTAAGAAACAAGTTTTCATCAGGACCTACCGTCATTTAGGCTTCCTATTTTTAAACAAATACTATTTTGGCTTCACAGAAACAGTAAATATTTATAAGAATATTATGTGCATAACTGAAATTACAAAATTATCGTTACCAGATATTGAGAAAAAGACTTGATTAAAAAAGTCTCTGAATCAATTTAATACATTAATCGAGTTATACAACTGTCTATTATTATTATATACCATAGAGTTCGATTTATTCCTAGAATCTATATTTACGGCTTTACAAAGTGACATGCTTGGATATATAACATTCTTATATTCTTTCAAAAACGTTGAAGAAGATCGTACAGATTGTTCATCAATTATATAGTAAACTGATGAGAAGTATAGTGTTTACTTCCAGATCAAAATATATTCCTATGTTAGACTAATAAAATAATAATTTTTGCGGTCTTATATTTTATGTAAAATTATCAATATAATTGATACAATAATATTTGTGATTATTTCAAGCAAGTCATTTTATATCTTTACCTGATCTGTATTATCACTTTTAATCTATTAATTTAAAAATAAGTGTTGTACAGTACTATCGCATTAATTGTCTAGGAGTTCCTATGATAAGATATAAAACAACATAATATTGTTGAATATCGAGTAGGTTAATACCCCGTTGCAAAAATAACACAGATTATCTTGGAAAATGTATTAAACATTGGTCAATTTATATAGGAGCTATGTCAACTTAGTGATTTATATATTCCATTGGTATATATGTAGATAGTTTACCTATGCAATACCTCAGTAATAAGGAAAATATATTAACAAATACCTATTTTCTTGTTCAAAACGCAGCGCACGCCTGTGTGCATTGTTAGATTGATATATAAACTGATATTCCCAATTAATTCTCGTATCACTCAACAGCTTCGCTTTGTATACGATGGCACCAAAGATTGAAATATTAGTTGAAAATCTCCAACTAGGAGAAGGACCGCACTGGGATGTAGAAACCCAATCTCTATATTTTGTTGATATATTTGCGCAATCTATTCACAAATATGTTCCTTCTACAAAAAAACATACTAAAGCTAACGTAGGTAAGTATATTCTTCCCTTAATTTAAATTTAATCACGTTTAAATAATTTGGTTTATTTTTAGGAGCAAATGTTTCTATAATTATACCTGTAGAAGGAAGAAACGATCAGTTTGTGATAACTCTGGATCGGGAAATAGCATTAATAACTTGGGACGGAGAGAGTGAAGAAGTTTCAAAAGTAGAAAAATTATATACAGTCGACGAAAATACAAGTAATATATTCAATGACGGAAAATGTGACCCTACTGGGAAATTATGGGCAGGTAAAGAACATTCATTGTATTTTTTACTGTTACCTACCACAGAAAACGTACTACTGTTATGTTATAAGTTGGAGTGACATCGAACAAGACCGTTTAAAAATAGTTTCGTTAGTCTTCCTTCATAAGATCAAAAATCAAACTTAGATTGACGAACTTACCACTTCCAATTTCAGAACAAATGTACGGGACGGTAGCAAAATTTTCAATTGTAAATTACCCCCAAGAAGTGGTTCGGATCCCACTATAAACTGTGGGGCCCCGTCTCTTTTATTCCCACAAGTCTAGGCTTAAAAGGAACATTCATGTGATCTGGAAGGCAGTTAATAACATTTATAAACATTTTATTTCCCGCCTTATAATGCCGCTCGAGATAAAATAATTTTCATATATTTACTATTGCTGTATTTTAATTCAGGTAGCCAAATTTTGCTTAAAAACTAAAAATACCACATAATATGCCCACGTATATTGTACTGACGAGAAAAATCATTTCGAGTACGCATTCTTTAAGTACTAAGCTGTTTTAGTTAGCTGCTAAATAAAATGATAACTCATCTAATTTACTAGTGATCTAGTCATTTTTGTGTGGGAATACACAATTCAGTGCTCGGTGAATCATAAAGCCTGAGAAGCAGTTGTTTTGGTTTAATTTTGTTCTGTCATATGGAGAAGCCAATGACCATTTTAATAAAATTTTAACAATGTTATTTACCAATTTAAAACAAAAATATAAATTTTCTTAGCACAAACAAATTAAAACATAAAATCGTTTCAGGGACCCACGCTGGAATGAAAGATGGAAAATTTATAGACGAGCAAGGTAGTTTATACAGTTTCCAAAATAAAAAAGTTACTAAGCATGCAACTAAAATTGGAATCGCGAATGGACTTGCCTTTGATGCTGATCGAAAAAAATTCTACTATATCGATTCTCTTCGAGGTGCACTTGATCAATACGATTATGATGTCAAAAATGGAACAATATGTAAGTGTACTGATTGACTATAATTCTTTTAACGATATATTTCCTAAAATATAAACATTTCAGCAAACAAGAAAGTGATCTTTAATATAAAAGACTTCAAAATAGAAAACTTACAAGTATTAGATGGCATGACTATTGATACTGATGGTAATTTGTGGGTGGCTGCTGTCAACCAATCCAAAATCTTAAAAATTGATCCCCGGAAACCAGGGACTATAGCGGAAATTATTGAATTTCCAGCAGAACAGGTAATGATACATTTTTTTGACAAGAAAATCAAATAAAGTTGTTTCATAGTGTCTACATTTATTTATTTGAGGCACATTCATATTTTCTTACTGTTTATTTGGAATTTTGCCATCATTGTTCTATTTGAATGAATGAAACCATAGGGCCGCGGTATCAGGCAGAGTTTGAGATGTCTTGCACCGAAAAACATAAAAAAATAAAATTCTAAGTAAAACGTTATGTAACTACCCGGCCCAACTTTCGGTTTTTAAAAATATTTATGCATATTTTATCCAAACAACATAAAATGGGATTCCAGTTAAGTCTTGATTCAAGTCCTGGGCCTCCTCTACAGACAAATGCCATGAACATTGCACTATTAGTTGAATACTTGGTTATATAAATATTTTTTTAATCGACAACATGATCCTTATCATCAAATCATAATAGCTGTTTGCGTATATTTTCTAGAATATGTTTACAAATATTTTTTTATAAATTCTCAAACTACTAAATACCAATGTTTCTTCAACATGAAAATTAAATAAACTAAATTGACAAAGCTTTGGCAAATGTTTTATTTTAGATTACCTCTGCTGCCTTTGGTGGACCCAATTTGGACGAGTTGTATGTGACATCTGGAAAAGTAGTTTTCGGCGATAAACCGTTACCGGCGGAGGGTGGAGTTATTTATAGGGTTACAGGATTAAATGCCAAAGGATTGCCTGGAGTGAGGGTGGTATTATAGAGTGTATCAATAGTACTATTTATTAATTTCAGCACTCTAGCATAAACACATGATTTGTCAATAAATAGTTTTGCTAATCGATAAGCTTGAGATACTAATATGTTTAAAATATTTGTATTATAATAGTAATTCAAAATAAAATAATGATATAATTCATATTTTACTTTTTTTTTTGGCGGTGTCTACTGTTGTCGACGCCAAAAAAGGCCAACAAAAATAATTTTAAATTAATTAAAAGAGTCACAATTTATATTTTTTAACATGTTCATACATTAACATCACAGCGCGGAATAAATACGACGCAATAAACGCTCCAAGACTATATCAACGCTTAGGATCCCGTCCGCCTCGGCATGACTGGGCGGGGACGACACGACGCAGCAGGCGGCCCCAGCCGCTCATTCGGCGCGCGACGTTCAGAACGCCAGCCGACCTAACGCTCAGAGCTCCGTCCGCCCCGATGTCTACAGGATCGCGGCGAGGTTTCAGCAGCAGTCAGTCAGCACAGACGCACCAAAATACAGTACAGAAAATACAAAATAAGATGCTAAAAATAATTCTAAAACTCCCGTACACTTCGCCCGAAGACTTAATTCACAATCTAACAGGAACCCCACCTCTCAAGGATTTCATCTTAAAAAAACTAATTCCAAACTTCGCACAGTCCCTTATCACGTCAACTAATCCCATCCTAATTAACCCATTGACAACCAAATTCCCTCACGCCCCTACCCATCCCTCCCTTAACTATATACAGGGTGTTGCATCATGAGAGGGACATAGCTTAATAGGAGGTAGAGAACATCAGTGGTAACCGGAACCTCCCATAGAAATGTCTCATTGGGCCTTCATTACGAAGTTACAGGGTGTTAAATAATTTTTGGCCAAACCTGTTTTTTGTCATAACTTTGACAGGGAATGAAATAACGGATTCATATTTGGTACGGCTAATGTACTAACGAGCCCCAAGAGGTACATGTATAAAAAAAAATATATCCAGGTCCGGACTCACTATAATTTATGTTTCTTCTTTGCATCAATAAAACATCACCCTGTATATATTTTTTTGAAATTTCGATACGATATTCGAAAAGAGCAAGAAAAAAACAAACAAAATGGCCTATTTCATTTTTTTGTTACACCTTCGTGGTTATTTAAATACGTTGTTAAATGTGCAAGAAAATGGATTACAGAACCCTATTAAATGAGAGGCACGTGAAATAAATAGTATTATAACTAAAATTTGCAAAAATTCTATTGAGCCTAGGTGGTCTGGGTGAATCCTAATTCCGGCACGTTTTAAAGGTCCATTTTGGTAAAAAAACTGTGGTCCTAATAAGTAATCGGGTATGAAATAACAAAATTTTTAATCAATCACAGTAGGCTTGTTCAAAGAATAAAAGTGACAGATAATTTAAACCATTTAGGCCTAAGCAACCAGTTACTTTGATCAAGAAAATCATCAACATTTTATACTTAATAAAAATTGGAAAAGAGAACAAACTAAAATCTAAATAAATAAAATATTTTCCATTCAATTAACAATAAATAACAAAACAATAACTAAATGTGTTTAAAAATAAAACGTAATTGACACTAAAGTAAATTTTCAAAATGTCCTCCCCCACATTCTGTGCATTTTCTTGCGCGTTTAGAAAGATCGCCAATTGCTCGACGTATCATTTCTGGATTATTCCGTATTTCGTCGCAGGTTGTAACGATGCGCTGGATTAAATGTTGTCTACTTTCAATTTCAATGCTATAAACCTCGTTTTTTAAGTGGCCCCATAAAAAGTAATCACAAGGGTTACAATCAGGAGATCTTGGTGGCCACTCATGTGGACCCCCGCGTCCAATCCATCTATTAGGATACACATTGTTTAAGTGTTCTCTTAAAATGTGGTGAGGCCCCATCATGCTGAAACAACATGCCTCTTATACCGATATTTTCTAACATATTCGGTAAAATGTTTTGAAGAAAATCAAAGTAAATTTCACCATTCAATCTTTCTTCAAAAAAATGTGGCCCTATCAAATGTCTATTCACAAGTCCGACCCAAACATTTACAGAAAACCTGTGTTGCGAACGGCGTTGGCGTACCGCATGTGGGTTTTCCTGTGCCCATTTATGATTATTTCGTGAATTGTTTACTCCATCCCTTGTAAATTGTGCCTCATCCGTAAATAAGGTTCTGTAAATGACTGGGCGATGGTTAGACAACCAATGACAAAATGCCAGGCGGGGGATATCGTCGCCTTGTTGAAGACGCTGTACCTGCTGGATATGATATGGATGGTAACGTTCTCTTTTTAGGGTTCTCCATACTCGCCATGAGGAATACCAGTTGCCAAACTGATTCGTCTAGTGCTCATATTTGGGTTTTCTTGAACTACGTTTATAATATTGTTTTGTTCCTGCACACCTTGTTGTAAAACACGCTCCACAACTGCAGAAGTAGGAAACTTTCCGTGTTGTCTTGCATACTGGAACACCGTACTAAAGGTTTTATGATTAGGGCATCGACGACCAGGAAAACGCAGCCGATATTCTCTTTCCGCCGACCTACATTTCCATTACAGAAACCATAGATGAATATTATGTCAGCATATTCCACGTTTGTAAATTTTACTGGCATAGTTAAAATATTTTCACAAGTTTTCACTAACTAAATGCGGATTATTGACACATTAAATTACTAACAAACAATTATTCAACTGTTTAGGAGATTTCTTTTATTATCTGTCACTTTGAACAAGCCTACTGTGATTGATTAAAAATTTTGTTATTTCATACCCGATTACTTATTAGGACCACAGTTTTTTACCAAAATGGACCTTTAAAACGTGCCGGAATTAGGATTCACCCAGACCACCTAGGCTCAATAGAATTTTTGCAAATTTTAGTTATAAAACTATTTATTTCACGTGCCTCTCATTTAATAGGGTTCTGTAATCCATTTTCTTGCACATTTAACAACGTATTTAAATAACCACGAAGGTGTAACAAAAAAATTAAATAGGCCATTTTGTTTGTTTTTCTTGATCTTTTCGAATATCGTATCGAAATTTCAAAAAAATATATACAGGGTGATGTTTTATTGATGCAAAGAAGAAACATAAATTATAGTGAGTCCGGACCTGGATATATTTTTTTTTATACATGTACCTCTTGGGGCTCGTTAGTACATTAGCCGTACCAAATATGAATCCGTTATTTCATTCCCTGTCAAAGTTGTGACAAAAAACAGGTTTGGCCAAAAATTATTTAACACCCTGTAACTTCGTAATGAAGGCCCAATGAGACATGTCTATGGGAGGTTCCGGTTACCACTGATGTTCTCTACCTCCTATTAAGCTATGTCCCTCTCATGATGCAACACCCTGTATATACCCCCTAAATAATTTGTAAAATTTTATTGTAAAAAAAAAAACTTTGAAAAGATCCATAGGACACCAAAAAAAAAAAAACAAAAAAGAGCCAAAAACACAAAAAAAAATACCAAAAAACAAAAGAGCCAAAAAAAATACAAAAACCTAAAAAAAAACAAAAAAAAATCATCTGCTATAAAATTATTTCAATAAGTCACAAAGATCGAAAAGAGCCATAGAAAATGCAAATAAACCACACGGTGCACGCACCAACATAAATTAACCCATACTAATATCATAAATAAAACTAACATAAAACAACCGAAGCACAACAACACAGAACAAAAATCAACCATTAAAATAGACAGCCGCAGAGCAAAGCAGTTTAAACTAATACAACTCAGGGTAAGCGTCGATATTGACGGAGAACCCCAGGCATTGACCGCACACTTCACAGATCGCAGCAGTCAGTCCAGTTCCTGCACACAACGAGTAAACATCAGCAAGTAAACTTCAAGCAGTCTACCAGAACTTCAACAATTCTTCAAGAACCTCATCCGACGAACCGATACCTAGTACGGCGTCTCAGATACCAGTCCCTGCACTGTATTTGAACCCTGCTAGCGTTAGGAGAAGGACCATCTCCGTCACCGCGACGCGACTTTCAACCGTTCAACGATATTGGTTATTTGTGTTAGCTAGTAAAGTTAGGGATAAATTCAAAATTAAACTAAATTGTGCAACGACGTCGACAGAGTTCTGCTTAACGTTACTATTAATTGGAACACAGACTTTTTATTTCTTCGCATCGATATTTACCAGGCAAAAGCACCTGTTCATATGCACAGAGTGGGGTACCTTGCACCAAAAGCGGTGCATGTGTATGACAGCTTACAAGTTGCAACAAGGGGGTAGTAGCAATACCCACCGACACTTCAAAAATCGTAACCAGTCTACAAAATTCCAGAAATCGGCCCTGAGGCTCCAGATCTACGAGAACACCACTATCGAGACTGCTGGCGCCCATAAACTTCAAAATTCGCAGTCTCCGATAAAAACATTTTTATTTTTTCACAACTCAACCTTACTTTTCGTAGACAACTTTTCGTAGACATGGCGCCCAACGTGGGGCCTACTGTTTACAACAACTCAAAATCATAGACATCAACACCCTTAAATCGTAGACACTACCTACCTATAAGGCAAAGGTAAAATAATTTCGGTTGTTACTGCATCTACATATTACTATGCATCAATTACTGGCTTCAGACTATATACCGCGAGATTAAATGCCGCTAAAAAATTACTGATTTTAGCAAAGAAATATAAAAAACATCAAATTTCTTCTTCAGTTATTTAGCTGGAAGATCTATGACAGTAACTTAACTTATGTAAACTTTAATAAGAAATCAATATTAACAAATAAGTATACACCGATGTTATATAGATATGGCCAATCTTCAGCCCAATTATAGCACTTTGCTCCCTCCTGCCCATATGAGAGTCATCTCTCCATTTATCGATTTCCTCTTACACCTCTTTAAATTTCATTGTGACACTACTCCACAATTCTACGTTAAATTCAAGATTTTTTATTGTAAATATTGTTCATATTATTGTTACTTATGGCCATCTTGCCCCATAAAAGGGTATCTGCTGCTTTAATAATTACAATGTTAGGTATTGTTTTGAGCAGCAAGATTTTCTTGAATAAAATATATTTTAATCTATTTTTGCATTTGTAACAAAAGAACATAAGGTTTTACCCTCACACATTTAATTTTAATTGCTAGTGCAGTTAGAATTATCCAACTGTTAATTTTTTTTAACTACTATTAAATTTAATAGCGAGCATTTTTATCTTTAATGTATGTGTATAGTCCAAGTAAGGACTTCCCTACAGTCAAAAAACGCAATAAAAATTTAACGACATAATCGCCGCGGGCCATGACGCAATGCATATCTTCAAACGACCCAACGCACATTAAAAACCTATAAAGGTAAGCGAGCCTATTTGCGAACAGTAGTGCAAGGAGTACCGGCATTTTAATGAGGTCGTAAAGTTTTTGTTGCGTTTTTTATTTGCCGAGAACTGATTACTTCAACTATACATCCGCGTTTTCATTTATACGCACAATTCGAATATTTTTCAAAGTTGAACGATTGCAAGACCGAGATCTTTTGCGTGTTTTATTATAGTTGCCACTCATACCCTACTGCATGACTTTGCAATCGAGTGCGCCCTACTATATTTTATTCGATTTTAAAATATACTTATAATAGTAATAATAATCTAATAGGTTCAATTATAACATAATTGATATATTTTATCAGAATAATGGGATTGTAAAAATCCTTTCACAAAATTAAATTTTAAACTTTCTACTACAATTAATATTGCTCACAGAAGCCAGACAGCATTTTTAGAAATACAAAAATTCTTCGATGCCGTATTTTTGTCTACAGTATTTCGGCACATCTGTGTACTTTATTTTTTCTTGACTAATAATTGATTAAAATAATTTCGATTCGGTATTCGAGCTTTTGTTTCAGAAATAACAAATATCACCAAAGGGAGATAAAAAATCAATATAGGGGTGAACGCAAGCTCGCATCGCTTTGCGCTCTCAAATCATTTAACATTAGTAGCACACACGTGCATCACTTATGGTCGGGCCTTGGTCGATGAACTTTCTACGATTTACACTTTTTCCGTGTCTTTTTCCGTCTGATAATGGAACGTTTAAGTGGGACACAACGTATTGAAATTTTTTGATGATGTCTGGCCATGGAGACATTCCCCGAACACGGATGAACCTGTTTAGTGGTGACGACAAAACTAGTTAAAAGCGCTCGAATGTATGCAATCACATACCACAGCGAGCCGTGAATGCATACTGCGGTGGAAAGTAAAAACAAATTGAACATTATGATGCATGTAGTTTAGGTCGACTATAGGAAATTAACGCTCTACATTTTATTGAAATGCGAACTTAAACTATTTCCACATACTACACAAGGTTATAAACAGATGTAGAATTCTTCATGCTAAGTAAAAATCTTTAAATATCTCATATGAATATGAATTTATATGAAACATGGGATGACTGTTTATGCGATTTAATTTTGGTCCGTATGTATAACATTCATAAAGTTCGCAATAATACACGACGAATTTTCATTGACCGCGCTATGATTCTATGTGTTACATGGCTATGCCCATTTAACAATTTTATATAATAACTAGTATTTTATTTATACTTAGCACGATCTGTATAGTATTTTGATTCAGTTTTTGTAAGTGAAACTGTTTTTAACTATTTTTTTTCAAGTTTGTATATTGATATTATATTGTAGAAGGTAATATAAAAAAGTTTACCTTATTACTTAAAATCATATTTGCCGACTTCGAACTGATTAAGCTCAATACAAACGTTCAGCTTGGGATCTTACAGTAAAACTCTTTTACACTTTTGAATCCGCGTTAACAAGTGTTTAACAACCAGGTAAATATTAGTAATTTAAAATTTCAGTAATTTTCAATTTTTATCTTTGATGTAATTTCAATTTTTTTAAAATAAATTTAAATTCAAATTCAATTCTTTTTGATTTAATAAGTAATTAAAATACTATCTGTACCATATGATTATAAAATATTTTTTTCTTTCTCTTTCATTTATTTTTGGTAATTTATAGTTTGCGAATCAGCTTATTCTTCTGCCTATAATGATGCTATATAATTGCTATATATTTCAAAATTGAAATTCATCTTTATATATTTTATGCTTATGCTTTAAGCTGTATATTTAAGTTTTATATTTTATATTGAAAACTTGAGTTGCTCACAAATTAATATCAATTATAATTTCATATTGTACGTTAAAAGGAATATTATTTCTATAGATTAAAATCTATAACTATTCCTTTTATATTAATTTTATTTGTTACGTAAATTTGTACCTACATTTGCGTTCATTAAGTTTTCAAAACCATATAGTTGGACAAAAATTTCTACAATCATAAAACTTCACTTCATTGAAAGACGTAAACTAAATTGCCAAGAAACCTTAGATTACATTTGTGGGCCTGAATTCCTGTTCCAGAACCCTTCACCTCAACAATACTCAATCCCGGAATCTAGGATCCTGATACAAATTTGTTATTAATTTTTTTCAGTATTAATTAGTCTTTGTTTGTCGATATTATTAAATAACTTAATATTTCATATTGCACATTATACAAATTGATTTATTTATTCATTTCATATTCTATCATACACAATCTATTTATTTCTCTTACCAACAATTTCAGTCTAATCTATAGGAGATTCGAGAAAAAGAGACAACTCTACTGATTTTCACTATAGATGGTGCCTAATTAACATCAATTTCTCTTTGTCTCCTTTCTGGAACTAAACAAGAATCTGTAATTTATGCTGTGCATTCGAAAAGGGTAAGTTTCTTCACTCTTACGAATACTCCGGACCCACGACTCTTAGCTCCGGCTTAAACCAGCTAGTCGTCCGCATATGTTGCCCCAATTCTTTCCCAAAAATATATATAAGGAAAAGGAGGTAACATATGTACTACAAGATTGCCTACTTATACGAAATTTTCCCACACAGATGGATTGGTAGATGCGAATCAGAAGAATGGTCAGCTAGATCTCTGGACCTAACACCATGGGATTATTTTTTATGGAGTTACCTTAAATCCAAAGTTAGACCGAACATTGTCGAAGGCTTAAAAGACAGAATTACTTACGAAATTAGGAGAACTGGTCCCTAAACAATTACTAACGTTTTGCGAAAATTTTAGTTTAGGCTTGGACATTGTCAAGAAGCAAATACAGATTTTGTGTGAGCACAAATAAAATAAGGATTTTATAGAGGAACTTGCGACTGAAATATTAGTTTTAATATTTCTGCCCTCTAGAAGCACACTTGAACTATGCTAAGCCCAGTCAGGCTATTTATTTATCGATTGCAACAGACACTGGACCGCTAGATGGCGCCTGCTTATTATTTTACATGTCGCTATCGTAAAGATACCGAGATGTGCCAAATAGTCAAGGGATCGTCGTGTCGTTCGTCACATGCCTACCTTGCATTGACGAGAGCCAACAGCTCGAAACTGCAGGAACGACTGGCACGACAGCTCCTTTAAGTAGGAACAGTCTTTCGGCTGGTGTTTGTTGCAATCGAAGCATTAGCGTTTTGTTGGTGTGTGTGTGTTTGTTAGAATAATTCCTGCGGATATTCTCATGTACGCATACCAAAAGAGCGAATATCTCTGTCTGAAATACCGTTGCGAATTTAGCCAGAGCATAAGAGAATTTTGCCCTGGGTTTCTCGCCGTATATTCCTGCTCCGGGACCAACTTCAGATCTAGATCCGTCTGTGAACCAGACTATATCGGCAAATCCGAGTATATTTTGAGTTGAAAATGCTATTTTTTTTTTAATAGAATCTATTTGATAGTGACTATTTCAGTTGATAGAAATTAGATTACTCTAAATTGTGTTACAAGAGAAATATTTCATTCACATAAGATGTAGACCAGGGCCAAACCGTTTAAAATATCGTAATAGACGATAAATTCTTAGCAGTATACGAATGGTCGGAAAATGTAGTTAATGGTGTAAATAATTAAGGAAAAATCGTCCAGACTGAGTAAAAGTTCGGGAATGGGGGTTGGGGTGGTAATATATACGTTTTTAGGGGTTGGTACTCGTTTTTTGCGATTTGCGGCTAAACTATGCATCCTATCGAAAAATGTTGAATGTAAAAGTTGTAGATAATGAAAAAATCTAAAACTTTATTACTTATTAACTTTATTATTGACCACAACCTCAAAATTATCGAGAAAAATGCAAAAAACCGTTTTTTCGGTTTTTAATTTATAACTATCGCAAAAATGTTTATATTTTGATGAAAATTGGTGAAAATGTTCTTTTTTGTATTTCAAACAAGCCAAATATTTAATTTACGATGTTTTATGAAGAAAATAAAAAAAGAAGACCTAATTTTCAATCGAAAAATTTGGTTAGCAAATTTTCGATTAATGAACTTTACTCGTGCTCATTTTTTTCGTTGAAATCTCAACTTTAATATAGAATTAAAATATAATATTGTTTATATACAAAAATATCGTTAAAAAAGCGAAAAACTGAAAAACTACTTTTTAAAAATCGAGTTTTCGGTGAAAATGATGAATTTCTTTTTCTTTATTGTAAATAAACGTTTACATTCATAAAAAACATTAATTCTCATACAATACTATGTTATACAAGTAATGTACATGTACCTAACTATTCTCGGCTTTCAAAGTCCCGAAACCATAATTTAAACTGCAATTTAATAGGTAAAAATTCAAAAAACACAAAGGCTGTGAACTGAGAAAATGTGTTGATTATTTCTTGTGATTCGTAAGTATTTACAAATTATCACGTCAAAGTCTTATATTTGATTATAAAATACAAAAATTAAAAGTAAAATAATTTTATTGAAATCTTTTTTTCTTCGTGGGCAATTCTTCATCGCCAGAATCGATCAAACTTTCGATTTCTTCATGTTCATTTTCTATATCTTCAATTCTTGGAGTTATTCTGGATTGTCCAGTTCAGTATCATTATTTTTATTATTATTTATTAGACAGTGGGTACTGTCTTCGTCTTCGATGCCCTCGAGATTACAATTTTATTCGTACAACGATTTTTCGGCATTAGAACATTTATCAGAACAGTGACAATTTGAGCACAAATTTGTGCACTTTAAGCCATGCTTGCGACACCCACATTTGTTATTACCGCATCCTGTTTCGCAGCTGCAGCAGATAATTTTCAATAAATTTTCAGGAATTAATTCTTGTTCTGTAAATATAGGTACGATGCCATTAACGTCATGTTTCCATCCCCAATCTGTAGCTGTTAATTGATTACCAAGCTAACTTTGTATTTGACAATACACCCTGTAACAATGTTGCTTAGCTGCCCCTTCAGTTGGAGGTAATTTTTTCAAATGAAATGAGGATTTAACACTAGCCGTTTGGTAGAGTTCAAATCTTTTGTAAATAGAAGCTATTATTTTTAATTTATTTTCGGTAATCGTTTGTTTGTCTGCATTTGTGTTGTAAAAAATTTCTGCAAGATTAGGTAAATGTTTATCGGCCAATAATGATTTTATAATTGTTTTTTTTCCTTTCCCAGCAAAACTGGAAGTTGTATCGCAGCCAGAAAAACAATGCAAAAATGCTACAATATGTTTATGTGATTTATGTTTAAAACTATTAGAGGTGTAATAAGTATCATTAATATTTTCTGCATCAGGTTTGTGGAAATAGATATTCAATTCATGTGAACTAAATTGATTTAAAAGAACTAAAACATCTATGTCTTGGCCAAGAACTACCACTATTTTATCGGAGTTTTTTGCTACTTCAAGGGATGTATTGATAATTAGGGAATCTGCATCTTCTTCATATAACTATTTTTTGCGTAGTTGTTTTGTACATAATGTAAATATTTTTGTGTTATTTCATTAATTGTATCGTTTTTTTGCCAGATTACTTTGTGTAAGAGAAATCCGCCATCAACAACGTGTACAATATTGCTCGAAGTTGGTAACGAATCGATGCTCGCAAATTCTGTATATAAATGTGACTTAACATTTTTACTGAAGCCATTCTCTGTAAACAACGACACAGGAAATGGAGCAAGCTCGTACTGTAAATAATTTTTCATATCATCTGTGTTGCTGATATTTCGCGAAATTCTCTGAAATAATAGTAATGGATCAATTGTAACAGTCTCGCCTCAGTTAGGTACATGTACATTACTTGTATAACATTAGTATTGTATCAGAATTAACGCTTTTTATGAATGTAAACGTTTATTTACAATAAAGAAAAAGAAATTCATGATTTACACCGAAAATTCGATTTTTAAAAAGTAGTTTTTTCGGTTTTTCGCTTTTTAACGATATTTTTGTATATAAACAATATTATATTTTAATTCTATATTAAAGTTGAGATTTCAACGAAATAAATGAGCACTAGTAAAGTTCATTAATCGAAAATTTGCTAACCAAATTTTTCGATTGAAAATTAGGTCTTCTTTTTTTATTTTCTTCATAAAACATCGTAAATTAAATATTTCGCTTTGAAAAAATTTGGGCTTATTTGAAACACAAAGAAGAACATTTTCACTAATTTTCATGAAAATATAACAATTTTTGCGATAGTTATAAATTAAAAACCGAAAAAACGGTTTTTGCATTTTTCTCGATAATTTTGAGGTTATGGTCAATAATGATTAATAAGAAAGTTTTAGATTTTTTCATTATCTACAACTTTTACGTTTAATATTTTTCGATAGGATGCATAGTTTAGCCGCAAATCGCAAAAACGAGTACCAACCCCTAAAAACGTATATATTACCACCCCAACCCCCCTTCCCGAACTTTTTCTCAGTCTGGACGATTTTTCCTTCAATATTTACACCATTAACTACATTTTCCGATCATTCGTATACTGCTAAGAATTTATCGTCTATTACGATATTTTAAACGGTTTGGCCCTGGTCTATAAGCCCAGTCAGGCTATTTATTTATCGATTAAAACAGACACTGGACCGCTAGATGGCGCCTGCTTACTATTTTACATGTCGCTATCGTAAAGATACCGAGATGTGCCAAATAGTCAAGGGATACTCGTGTCGTTCGTCACATGCCTACCTTGCATTGACGAGAGCCAACAGCTCGAGCGGCTGGTGTTTGTTGCAATCGAAGCATTAGCGTTTTGTTGGTGTATGTGTGTTTGTTAGAATAATTCCTGCGGATATTCTCATGTACGCAGACCAAAATAGCGAATATCCTCTGTCTGAAATACCGTTGCGAATTTAGCCAGAGCATAAGAGAATTTTGCCCTGGGTTTCTCGCCGTATATTCTTGCTCCGGGACCACCTTCAGATCTAGATCCGTCTGTGAACCAGACTATATTGGCAAATCCGAGTATATTTTGAGTTAAAAATGCTATTTTGTTTTTAATAGAATCTATTTGATAGTGACTATTTGTGTTACAAGAGAAATATTTCATTCACATAAGATGTAAATTTTAGGAACTTTATTAAAGCAATAAAAATTAAGTTTAGTAAAAGTTATCTTATTTTATAATCTGAAAGGCGATCTGCACTTAATTCTCCTGAAGCTTTTACAGAGATTTCAGATGAGACAAAGATTTAATCAATAAATGACAGTGCAGTTTTACTTATTCAAGTAGACTCGTTAATTGTTTGAATAAAACCAACATACAGCATTAACCTATACATTTTATATTTATAAGATTTAACTTGGAATAAAATGTATTACTATGTTAGACTAATGAAATATCTCGAATAATAATTCTTGCGGTCTCATATGTTATGTAAAATTATCAATATAGTTAATATAACAATAGTTGTGATTATTTTTAGCAAGTCATTCCATATCTTTACTTGATTTGTATTATCACACTAAATCTTTTAATTTAAAGATAAATGCTGTACAGTGCCATCGCATTAATTGTCTAGGGATTACTGTGATAAGAAATAAAACAGAATAATATTATTGAACATGGAGAAGATTCTTACCAGATTGAAAATATAAGAGATCATCTCGGAAAATATATTAAAAATTGGTCATTATATATAGATGCAATGTCAACTGTGTGGTTTATATGTTATTATAATACGTGTAGATAGTTTCATTATGCAATATTTCTGTAACTACTAAGGAAAATATCTTAACAAATACCTATTTTCTTGCTGAAAACGTAGCGTACGCCTCTGTGCATTGTTTGATTGATATATAAATTGATATTCCCAATTCTAGTATCATTCAACAGCTTAACTTTGTATACAATGGCACCAAAGATTGAAAAATTAGTTGAAAATCTCCATTTAGGAGAAGGGCCGCATTGGGATGCAGAAACCCAATCTCTATATTTTGTTGACATATTCGCTCACACTATTCACAAATATGTACCTTCCACGAAAAAACATACTAAAGCGAATGTAGGTAAGTATATTCTTCAATTAATTTAAATTTAATTACGTTTAAATAATTTGGTTTATTTTTAGGAGCAAATGTTTCAATAATTATACCTGTAGAAGGAAGAAATGACCAGTTCGTGATAACTCTGGATCGGGATATAGCTTTAATAACTTGGGACGGTGAGAGTGAAGAAGTTTCAAAAGTGGAAAAATTATATACAGTCGACGAAAATACAAGTAATGTATTCAATGATGGAAAATGTGACCCTACTGGGAAATTATGGGCAGGTAAAGAACATACACAGTATTTGTTAATGTTACCTACCATAGAAAACGTGCTTTACATATCATTGTTGGCGCTATTGTTATATTATAAGGTGGAGTAACATCGAACAAGACCATTTACAAATAGTTTCGTTAGTCTCCCTTCGTAAGATCAAAAATCAAACTTAGATTGATGAACTTACCACTTGCAATACCAGAACAAATGTATTTTCCGCCTCATGTTGGCGCTCGAGTTATTTATATTAATTTTATATATTGATTATTGCTGTATTTTAATTCCATAAGCCCTATTTTGTTCAATAACTAAAATACCATGTAATATGTAATACTCCCACGTATATTGTACTGACGAAAATCTCTAATCCGCATTCTGTAAGTACTAAGTTACCTGTTTTTTAGTTGCTCCATAAAGTGACAACTCATTTAATTCATTAGTAGATTAGTCATTTTTGTGTAAAAATATACGAGCTTTTTGCGATTCAGTACTCGGTGAATCATAGAGCTTGAGAATTCTGTTCTATCATAAGGAGAAGCCAATAACCATTTTAATAAAATTTTGACATGCTTACTTAACAAAGTTTATTTAACAATTTAGAGCAGGACTATAATACCTCTTAGTACAAAGAAATTAAAACATAAAACCGTTTCAGGGACTTACGCTGGAATGAAAGATGGAAAATTTGTAGATGAACAAGGTAGTTTATACAGTTTCCAAAATAAAAAAATTGCTAAGCATGCAACCAAAATTGGAATCGCAAATGGTCTTGCCTTTGATGCTGACCGAAAAAAATTCTACTACATTGATTCTCTTCGACGCACAGTTGATCAATATGATTTTGATGCCAAAAATGGAACAATAAGTAAGTTTACCGCTTGACTATAATTCTTTGTATAATATCGTTTTATTGACTTTCATTCTTTATAAATGTATCAACTAAAATATAACAATTTCAGCAAACAAGAAAGTGCTCTTTAATACAAAGGACTTCAAAATAGAAAGCTTACAAGTATTAGATGGCATGACTATCGACGCTGATGGTAATTTGTGGGTGGCTGCTGTCAATCAATCCAAAGTAGTAAAAATCGATCCCCGGAAACCAGGAACTATAGCGGACATTATTGAATTTCCAGCAGAACAGGTAATGATACATTTTTCTGACAAGAAAATCAAATAAAGTTGTTTCATAGTGTCTACATTTATTTATTTGAGGCACATTCATATTTTCTTACTGTTTATTTTGTATTTTGCCATTGTTCTTATATGAATCAAGGAAGCCAAAGCACCACTTTATCACACAGAGGTTCACTTCCTAATAGTTCTGCATACATAAACATAAAAAAATAAAATTCTAAATACGTTATGTAATTACCACGGGCCAACTTCCGGTTTTTAAACACATAAATTTATGCATATTTTACCCAAACAACATTAAATGGGATTCGCATCCATTCGTGATTCAAATTTTGGGCCTCCTCTATAGAAAAATGCCATGAACATTGGACTATTAGTTGAATACTTGCTTATATCAATATTTTTTCTAATCGACAACATGATCTTTGTCATCAAATCGTAGCTCCATAAAGCAGAAGACTTTTTTTAATCTTGACTGTTCCTTAAAATAGGTTATTGATACCTTCTCATGTGTAATATTTTTAACGCTTTTTTGGTTACACCAACTTTCGTACTGGTCATAAACTTCGCTCGTCCATCAAGTTACAAAAAATGTCACTTTTACTAATGTCTCACAGGTCTATGAAAAATTATAAATAAAAAACTGTCATGTTTGACATTTCGACTGACAAAATAACCGAAAGTTTTGAAAGTGGAAAGCAATTATTTTTCCCAAAAGTCAACAACAGTTTTAATATTTAGAAACCAAATTCTGTCCGATCCTGTAATACATAGGCTTTCTTTATTTTATTAGAAAAAGTCTATTCTGATATGCTTAATCAGCACCTTTAAAATTTCGTTAAAGTGGGTTAAAAGGTGATTGAGATAGATGCCACCAAAGAATTTTTTTCGACGAAAAGATATTATTTACAAGACCAAATTGAAAAAAAAAATGTTATTTTTTTCTTCAGAACAAAGTATTTTACCAGTTTGATTTGAATTTGAAATATAATTCTTATTTCTTTAATAATGTAAACATTGGAATATTGCAACAAATACAGATATACATTTTTATTTGCAAAAGAGTTGCTTAAACTGAAAAAATATATTCTTTATTTTTTCTTCAGAACAATATATTTTCGAATTCGAATATTGGCTCAAGTTACTGTATTAAAAAAATAAAACTTATGTTTCAAATTCAAATCAAGTTCGTAAAATTCATTGTTCTGGACAGAAAATAAAGAATATGTTTTTTCAAATTGGACAACCGTTTTGGAAATAAATCTTCTCGTTGAAAGAAATTTTCTTTGGTGGTATCTATCTTAACTATACTTGAATCCACTATAATATCTTGTACAAAGCGGTTTGTATTAAGAATATTATACTATATTACTTCTAAAAAATCGGCAGCTACTGGAAGCGACCGGAACCTCCCCACTCGGTGGATCTTTGAAGCCGAAAAGAGCATTAAATTGTGTGACAAAGCGACACTAAACGTAATCCGATCTCATCCAAAACCTTTTCAGATCTTCTGGGGCACTAAAAAAACCCTCAACTTAATGAATTTACAATCATCTATGCGAGTTATTACCTACATCATCGCTCGTTGAATAATATACTATTAGGATATTAACAACTTTAACATCACTTTAACAACTAAGATATTGTTATATCTACCTTTAAAGTTTGTGACAATCCACTAAAAGTTACAAATATGCCGAAATTTTATTAACATGACATGACACCAACGTTATCGGATGACAAAAGATGACAATGACAATCGTCAAAATTTGCTCATTGCAATCCGATCGCTCGCAGCTGTCTTTGTTAAATGAAACATTAGCATTTCAGTAATTTTACTAGTATCATGCGAAATGCGATCTATGCCATATTTGCTTTGTTTTTAATTTTTTTCACGGAAACCAAATCGAAAGGGTGGAATTTTAACTGCTTTTCAATGGCTCCATTGCAAATTGAAAGTAATTATAAAATAAACAACTTGTTGCGTCAAAATGGCACTAAACGTAATCCGATCTCAACCAAAACCTTTTCAGATCTTCTGGGGCACTAAAGAAACGCACACGCAAAGTTTCATTCAAATCCGTTCAGTAGTTTCGGCGCTATCGTGCTAACACACATACACACACAGACATTTTTCAAAAATCACTTTTTTGGGTTCCTAGTACCTCAAAACGTAAAGATTTGATGTTATCTCAATTTTCGTTTTTGAACCAATTTTAGTAACCTCTCACAATTTTATTGTGGAGAGGTTAAAAAGTCGTTAAAATAAAATTAAAAAAATTAAATTTTACTACATCATTAATTTCTTATTGTGTGATTGACGACCAAAATTTTTAGAAATTGAGTGTATTGCTTTCTGAGATATAAGAGTAACTCCAAGAAACCCGCGACACGCTCTATAAGTTAAAATCTAAAGTTAATTCTGTTTTTCCTTGCTTATGGTTATAGATATTTTTAATAAATTTTCAAACTATTAAAATTCAGTATTTCTCACTACTTGAAAATTAAATAAATGAAATTGACAAAGCCTTGACATATGTTTTATTTTAGATTACCTCTGCAGCATTCGGCGGACCGAATTTGGACGAGTTGTATGTTACATCTGGAAAAATATTTTTCGCAGATAAACCGTTGCCAGAGGAGGGTGGAGTTATTTACAAGGTTACAGGATTAAACGCCAAAGGATTACCAGGAGTAAGGGTGGTCCTATAGAGTGTATCAACATTACAGTTCAATTCAGCACTTTCTTATAAACATATGGTTTGTCAAAGAATAATTTTGCTAAAAGAGAAGCTTAAGATACCAATAAGTATTTGTATAATAATAATATTTGTAAAATATTTGTATAAAATTAATTCAAAATAAAATAATGGTGTAATCCATATTTTCCTTTTTCCATGGTGTGTACCTAGCTATAAGGCAAGAGTAATAAAAATGCTTGTTATTACTGCATCTACATATACATATACACCAATTATTGGCAGCTTAAAACTGCTAATTTTAGCAAACAAATATAAGAAAGCTTATCAAATTTCTTTGAGTTATTTAGTTGGAAGATCTATAACAGTATCTTAATCTATATAAAATCTATTAAGAAACAATATTAACAAATAAGAATACACCGACGTTACTCTATGATAGATTCAAGACCTTCAGAAATTTCCATCAACTCAACAGGAGGGTCATTTTCAACTTTTATATATTGGCCAGCATCCATCACTAACAGTAGAGGGATCGACGTTTGTAATGATTTTGATAACCTCTTCTTAACTTCCGAGTTTACCAGACTATTCAAAGGAATTTTCTACGCAACTGGTCTGAGCAGTCATTGGTTTTTCTGCCAAATCGCAGTTACCATTCTGATCAACCGAAAACTTAAATTTGGAGTCAAGATTTTTATCTAGTAGTGTTATTATTAGTTATACTACAAAGAAATATACCTACATAATTCAATGCAACATATACTGAACAGTAATGTACGATACGATGTTATATTAAACTGGAAGTGCAATAACAAATTTTCAACTTTAGATTTAAAGCACTCCTTGCCAAAAACTAATAATGATGGTTTAACAGGATTAATGTGTAACTTGTGCTGTTTGTAAATATGAACAAGTTTATTTAGATCAATATTAATAAAAGTACTAACATGATTAGCATCTTCCTGATAGAAACTATGGTAAACTTGACCATCATGAGCATAAAAATGGCTATTAGAATGACTTAAACATTTAAATAGATCTGCAGTATAAATCATGACGAGCTACGGGCCCAGTATTGATCCCTGAGGAGCACCACTAGTAAGACTGATGGACGCTGATCGACTATTATTACGAACAACCGTTTGGTTGCGAACAGTGAACAACTGTTGCAGAAGAGAATTGGCGGTTTGATTAGAATTATGAAATTTTAATTTTGAAAATAGAAGTTAATTATGTATTCTATCGAATGCATTGGGCTAATCCAGTAAAACTAATGCGATTAAAACGATTTAAACAAAATTTAAATGTGCTTATTTCTCTCTACGTATGGTCCCTAAAGTGAAGTTAGGTAACTGCTTATAGTTATCAAAGTCTTCAGGTAATTTGCTATCTATCTTTCATTTATATTTTAATCACATCTGTTGGCCATGGGACTTTTGGTTTTGTAACTCGAACAGATTTAATTGAGCATTCTTGTCAAATAGCTGAATTAGCTCCGTGAAGTTGGCACTACCACTTTTTCTTGAAATCGTTTTGGCCTTATTAATTGTAGCTTTTTTGTTGCAAATTTGTTGCGGTGAGAAAAAATTTGTAGCTCCCTATTTTAAGAAAATAACCCATGGTAATGTTAACGTCACAATGAAGATATCATTATCACTCACAGAAATCGCTTTAAAAAGTGCACAATTATTTTCTTATCATAAAAAGAATTTTAAACATAATATTTTTAGTCGCAAACTCCTCTACAAATCCTTATTTTACTATAAGAAACCTAACCAGACTGCAACCAACAGCTACTCTCCGGGCTATGTGCCCCGCCGAGCGCTGAATTACAAGTTACAAGCCTGGCGCGTTAAGTGTAATAATTGCATATTACCATCAAAACGCTAATGCTTCGATTGCAACAAACACCAGCCGAAAGACTGATCCTAATTAAAGGAGCTCCCTTGCCAGTCGTCACACACCACTTGCAGACTGCAGTTTCGAGCTGTTGGCTCTCGTCAGTGCAAGGTAGGTATGCGACGACCGACATGAGAATCCCTTGACTATAGTACATCCCGGTATTTTTACAATAGCGACATGTAAAACAACCAGCAGCCATCCAGCGGTCCAGTGTCTGTTGCAATCGAAAAAATATATAGCCTGACTTGGCTTAGCATAGTTCAAATGTGCTTTTAGAGGGCGGAATATTAAACATAATATTTTTAGTCGCAAACTCCTCTATTAGCATTAGCGTTTTGATGGTAATATGCAATTATTACACTTAACGCGCCAGGCTTGTAACTTGTAATTCAGCGCTCGGCGGGACACATAGCCCGGAGAGTAGCTGTTGGTTGCAGTCTGGTTAGGTTCCTTATAGTAAAATAAGTATTTATAGAGGAGTTTGCGACTAAAAATATTTGTTTAATATTCCGCCCTCTAAAAGCACATTTGAAATAAAAAGAATTTGTTGAACGCGATTAATAGCAAAAAATTAAGGAAAAATTTTTTTTTTCTGGTAATAAGAACTTGATAATCAAGACAGCATTAAAACTTATGAAAAATCGCTTTTAATAACAATTTATAAATAAGAACGATAAAAAAATTTTTTTTAAATATTTTTTAAAAAAGAACTGGAAAAACTGGAGGATTTGTACCGAAACCTATTTTGTTGCGAAAAAAATGTTTGCAAAATTTAATGAAATTTTGAATTTCCAGTGCAACTTAGCTCTATCACCTGCAAAAACCGTTCCAAATGCACTTTTTCGCGTGCTTTTCAGTTCGAGACTTTGTTGCGTGTCGCGTACGAATTTGTTGCGTCGAGAAACAATTTATTGCAAATAAAATTTTCTCTAATATAGTTTCAACATAGCAAACTATTTTCGAGAAATCTTTTTCTTTTTATGACAACCTTAGAATTCTAGCGATTTGTGGTTCTCCGTTCCTTAGAAAACATTTAGCAAAATGTTTATGCAATAAAATGGAACGCCTGTTTTTATGAGTAAACTGCTACTACTTTTCAATATAAATTACAGTAGTTCGCGTTTTGTTCCCAAAATCTTTTGAAACCTGTTATCTACAAAATTTCTGCCTTCATTGTCTTGCACATTTTGTGTTTCATTTTCTATACGATGCACCCGGAATCGTTTAGTCGCGATTGCTCACTTTTTTAAAGCTGTTTTTTTCGGTCCTTTTTCAAAAAATATTTAAATAATTTATTGTATCGTTCTTATTCATAAATTATTATTAAAAGCGATTTTTCATGCTATCTTGATTGTCAAGTTCGTATTACCATTTTTTTCATTAATTTTTTTCTATTAGTCGTGTGCAACAAATTATTTTTATGATAAGAATGTTTGTGCACTTTTTAAAGCGACTTCTGTGAGTGGTAATGCTATGAATTGTGAAGTTAGCATTACCATTAGATTATTTTTAACAAATTAAGTTACAAATGTTTTCTCACCGCAAAAAAATTCGCAACAAGAAAGCTACAAATAATGCGCCCAAAACGATTTCAAAATTTTAAAGTGGTAGTGCTAACTTCACAGAGCTAGATTAATTATATTCTCAGTTAAAAATGCTATTTTATTTTTAATATAATCTATTTGACAGAGCCTACTTCAGTTGCTAGAAATAAGATCACTGTAAAATGTGCCACGAGAGAAATATTTGAATTTACGAAAGGTGTAAACTTTAGGATCTTCATTAAAGCATTAAAAATTAAGTTCAGTAAAAGTTGTTTTATTTTATGATTTGAAAGGCCGTCTGGATTTAATGCCCCTGAAGATTTTACAGAGTTTTCAGATGAGTTAAATATGTAATCAATAACTCGCAGGCAGTTTTACTTATGTTAGTAGGCTCGTTAACCGTTTGAATAAAACCGACAGACATATTTTATATTTATAAGAGTTATACTTGGAATAAAATGTTAGGCTAATGAATCATCTCGAGTAATAATTTTTGCGGTCTCATATGTTATGTAAAATTATCAATATAATTAGTATAATAATATTTGTGATTATTTTATGCAAGTCATTCCATATCTTTATTATCACTTTGAACGTTTTAATTTAAAAATAAATGTTGTACAGTACCATCGCAATAACTTGTCTCGGGGTTACTATTATATGATATAATAATAATAATAATAATAATAATAATAATAATAATAATAATGACTTTATTAAGGCGGGGCTCAGCCATTGGCTGCTTTAGCCCAACCTGAAAAATAGTTACAAGAGCAAAATTACATATATATGCTTTTTTTTTAAAAAAAAATAAGAAAATATTGTACAAAAATAGAAAAGTGAATAATGAATAGAAGATGTGAAGGATTCAACAACATAGAATATTGACCTTTTTATGACAGCGGTGACGTAACATTTAGTGATCATGCTATAGAATGTTAGAAAAAATGCCGTTTTATTTTATTTTTAAAAGAAAATGGATTTCTAATTGACTTGATGTGATCAGGTAGGGCATTGTAAATCGACACAGAATAATAAGAAAAAGATCCTCTGAAAGCAGTGGTACGATGTAGAGGCACACATAACAAGTGCTCATTTCTTCTATTACGTTCTTGAATATCTTGTGCAAAAATAATTTTTTCTCTTAAATATAACGGTTTGTTCATAGTTATAATTTTTTGAGTTAAACAAGAGAAGTGTATGTCCCGCCTGACTTTCATTTTATTCCATCCGTGTATCGCATAGTACGGAGTAATGTGTTCTCTTCGTCTTACATTTGCAGAAAATCGCATACATGTATTTTGGACTACTTGTATGCGATGCATATCATGTGCTGATAAACATGGTCCATAAACAACATCACAATAGTCAAACAAAGATAATATCAGCGATTCGGTTAACTTTAACTTTACTGATGTACTGATGACGTATTTAAATTTATATAAAGTTCTCAGTCTTGCATAAGCAACTTTGACTATGTTATCGACGTGATATGAAAAGCATAAGTTTTGATCAAGTGTCACACCGAGATTTTTACAATTTTCCTTGATTTGTACAGTTATGTTATTTAGAATGATTGTATCATTTATGTCTACTTGCGAACGTTTCCTTTCAGTACCAACTAGAAGAGCAGTAGTCTTTATCGGATTTAACATGAGAGCATTTTTATTCGACCAAGTGTGTATTTCTTGCAGATCATTATTCAGCTGTTCAATTGCAACCTCTTGCTCTTCAGGCAAAAATGACAAATATAGTTGAAAGTCATCAGCATAAAGGTGAGTTTTTGACTTTACAGTTAAGGATACATCGGCAGTATAAATTACAAAAAGCAGTGGACCCAAAATCGATCCTTGGGGTACCCCATTACGAAGTTCTAAACAGTTTGATAATATACAATCACCCTTCACTGAAACTTGGACTTGTTGCTGCCGGCACACAAGGTATTGTCTGAACCACTTCAGTGTTATATCCGATACCCCATAATATGTTAGCTTAGCTAATAAAAGCTTATGATCTAGGCAATCAAAAGCCTTGGAGTAATCCAACATTACAAGAGTTGTAACTTTAGATTCATCAATACCTCTTAACATATCGTCAGTAACATCTAATAATGATGTAGCTGTACTGTAACCAGAACGGAAACCAGATTGCTTAGCAGGTAAAATATTAAATTTATCTGTATGACTTTTAAGTTGTTCATACACAATCCTTTCTAATATTTTTGATAAAATGGAGAGTATACTTATGGGTCGAAGTTCATTAAGTTCTGAGATCTTTTCTTTTTTTGGAACAGGTATGATTAAAGCATGTTTCCAACGTTCCGGTACAGTGCCGCTACTTAAAGAATAATTAATTATGTGTGTCAAAGCATCACAACAAAAAGGTAGACACATTCTTAACATTTCACAGGTAATCCCGTCAACCCCCCTGGCATTACTCTTTATACCTCTAACAATATCTATAATTTTCTCTCTTGGTACTAATTTAAAATCAAGACTAGAAGTAATATGCTCATATTTATTTGTCTCAAAAAACGAGACAGTGTCTAAATCTGCATCTTTTTTTATTATCGAGTTTACAAAAAAATCATTTATTATATCAGGATCTAATAAGTCCACTGGAATATTTGATTTATTATTTTTTTTATATATACCTAGCTTATCTAAGTTTTTCCAGAGTACTTTAGAGTTTTTGTAGTTGTTATTTAGTTCATTTTCAATAAACGCTTTTTTTTCTCGGCGAATAGATGCAGTAACGAAGTTACGCATTTCTTTGTAATAAACCCATTTTGCCTCACTGTCTGCCCTAGTCATATTTAAGCTTTTCAGAGATGAACGGTAATCTGATAAAGCTCTATCTCTGATTTTCATCATTAATTTAATGTTTGAAGTAATCCATGGATTATATTTTTTTGTGACCCTTACCTTTCGTAATGGAGCATGTACATTGAACAACTGAGTAATGTTATTCTCAAGAAAAGCAACTTTGTTGTCGATATTTTCAAGGACACAAACATAATTCCAATCAATGTTTCTAGCATGATTTTCAAATTCGATTAAATTTATATTTTTTATATCCCTAGTTAATATCACGTTTGGAGTATTTTTTTTTTGAATCGGCAAATCAATTACACAATAGACTAGATGATGATCTGAAAACTGCGGGAGACTAATTACATCAGAACAGATAACAATTTTTTGTTCATTTATCATTATTAAGTCCAACAAAGTACTACTACTATGTGTAACTCTAGTTGGCTTGCTAACAATTTGCGTTAGATTAAAAAGTTCTAGAAACGAACTTAAGTAAGTGTATTCATAACTGTCAGTATTTAAAAAATTAATATTTAAATCTCCTAGGCAAAATACGATATCATTAGAAATTATGCAATCAGCCATAATATTTTCTAGGATTTGCAGTGATTTATAGTTTGTATTTGGTGGGCGATATACACATCCAATACTGACCTGTTTACCATTTATTTTTGCAGATATCCATATATTATCAATGTCGAAATCAGAACTCTTTGTTATCACCTTAATATTCTTTACATGTTCGCATATTCTTATATAAACTGCTACCCCTCCACCTCGACTCTGTCTATCCTGCCTAAAAAGATAATAACCGGGAATAGTGATAGAATGATCCTCTATATAATCAGATAACCAGGTTTCTGATAATGAAAAGATGTCATAGTTATTCGACAATACATATTCTTTCAAATTTTCAAATTTGTTATATAGGGATCTTATATTTAAATGTGATATAATTAAATTGGATAATGTCACATCATCGCTGTCTGGAATCACATCAAATTCATTTAAATAGCTCATGATACGTAACAGTAATACACATAGGTGCTACTTATTCCCCGAGCTACTAACAAACCCTAATTTAAATAAGCAGATACATATATACACATTAAAATTAAAATTTTTAATATATTCATATATATATAGCTAAACGTGTACAAAATTGAAATTGTTTCCTTGAATTTAATTTAATTTGTTTCATTTACACGGTACCTATATTAAATTTACCCTATAAAAATAAAGACAAGAAGCAGTACATGTATAAAAAATATAACATAAGTACAACCAGAAAACAGTGTAGCAAAGTGATTATTTGAAATAAACAAGAAACAAAAGGAAAAAAAAAAAGCTTAAACTCATTAAAAAATAATTCCTTAGCCAAAACAAAAATAAGTATAGTCCTACCAAATTATTTAAGACGTGCAACTTCAGACATTTAAATCTTCTAGGTTTTCTATGATTATTTTTCGATTTTTCGACATGACAAAGACTCTCCCATTAAGGGTCCAAACATTCCGAATTCCATATTTTTCTACCGCAGCTTTAACTATATTGACTCTAGCCGCCGTTAAATCTTCCTTTATTACATATCCAGTTTTCTTTAACAATTTTTTATTATTAAAAACAGAAGATCTTATTTTGTTGGATAAAAAACGGACAAGTACAGGACGACATTTCCCTTGTTTGTATTCCCCAACTCTGTGGCACCTATCAATATCATTTTCAGATATACTTAGATTCAGTTTGTTTTTGATCAAAGTTATTAAGGATTTTTCCACATCATTATTCGTTTCATTTTCCTTTTCCTGAATTCCATATATCCTCAGATTATTTAGCCTATTAAACTGCTCATTTATTTCGATTTTTCTTTCAAGATTTTCAATTTTCTTAGTGTTTGCTTTAGTTTCCTTCATGTACATATCTAATACATCATCCAGTTTATTAAATCTTTCATCTATATGTTTGCTAATTAATTCACATTGCTGCTTACAAATTTTTGCAATACTATCTTCACTCAGCATTTCAGTTTGAGTTCGATGTCTTGTTGACATTTTATCAATGTGGTACAACTATAGTATTAATCTGCCCACTGCAGTAATTTAATAAACGTAAGATATTACAACTTCCCAGTGTAAGGAAAAGAAGCTGATGTTATACAAGCTAATAACTCGCACTTTACTATATGCACTTCTGCAAGGACTTTATTAAACTGTACTTGATCTGCTTGGAATTAAACTTTATCTGGGGAGCAAGCACAATATGTGTCTACTCACGCACACAGAACATGAAATAATATTTTTTAACATAAAGTAGATAAAATAGCAGATTATCCCGGAAAACATATTAAACACTATCCGTTGTATGTATGTGCCACACCAACTTAGTGGTTTATTTATTATGTAGATTGTTTATATATTCAGAGTCTCAGTATTAAGAGAAATATCTCAGCGCACGCCTGTGTGTACTGTTCGATTAATATTATATAAACTGATATTCCCAATTCTGATATCAGTCAATAGCTTCGCCTTGTATACAATGACACCAAAGGTTGAAAAATTAGTTGATACCGAAAATCTCCAACTAGGAGAAGGGCCGCACTGGGATGCAGAGACCCAATCTCTGTATTTTGTTGATATATTCGCTCACACTATTCACAAATATGTACCTTCCACAAAAAAACATACCAAGGCAAATGTAGGTAAGTTGTATTCTCCAATAAACTGTTATTACGTTTAAATAACTTGGTTTATTTTTAGGGGCCAATGTTTCGCTAATTATACCTGTTGAGGGAAGAAATGATCAGTTTGTGATAACTCTGAACCGACAAATAGCATTAATAACTTGGGATGGTGAAAGCGAAGAAGTTTCAAACGTCGAAATATTGTATACAGTGGACGAAAATACAAATAATGTATTCAACGATGGAAAATGTGACCCTTCTGGAAGGTTATGGGCAGGTATATGCGGTGTGTTTTATATATGTTTTATGCAAGGAATATACACAGTATTTGTTATTTTACACATTGTTATTTCTAATGCTATGTTTTAAGTTGGAGTATTACTCAACAAGGCTATTCTTAAACAGTTTCGTTAGTCCTCCTTCGTAAGATCAAATAAAATTGGTATTCTTTTGACTCTTCATTATACTGATAACTGAGTTTTTAGTATAATGGGACAAAATGCCAGTTGTTTGTAACTCAGTGCTCGGTAGGAACAGATCTTTTGGTTTAATTTGATTCTGTCACATGGTCAAGACGAGAACCGATTAATAAAATTTTGACATAATTACTTAGCAAAACTTATCCAATAATTTCAATTAGAAATATTATATTTCGTAACACAGAAAAATTAAAACAATACTGTTTTAGGTACCTTTTCTGAAATTAAAGAATCAAAATTCGTAGATGAAAAAGGTAGTTTATACAGTTTTCAAAATAAAAAAGTTACTAAGCATGCATCTAAAATTGGGATTGCGAATGGCCTTGCTTTTGACACAGATCGTAATAAATTCTATTACATTGATTCTCTTCGAGGCACACTTGATCAATACGATTTTGATGTCAAAAATAGCACAATATGTAAGTATACCGTTTAACTAAATTTATTGTAACGATAGATCCTACAAGATAAAAATTTCAGCAAACAAGAAAGTGATATATACTATAAAAGACTTCAAAGTAGAAAATTTGCAATTATTAGATGGCATGACTATCGATACTGATGGTAATTTGTGGGTGGCTGCTGTCAATCAATCCAAAGTCCTAAAAATCGATCCCAGGAAACTAGAAACAATAGCGGATAGTATTGAATTTCCAGCAGAACAGGTAACGATCTATTTTTCTGGCATAAGAAAGTGTATTTGTTGTGCCATGGCGTATATGGTTATTTATTTGAGGTACATTTACATTTTCTTACTCGTTGGTATTTTGCAATTGTTCTATAGAAATATTTAAAAGTTTTTAATGGAGGAACTCATGATAGAAAAGTCCAATTTAATGAAAACAACTTTTTTAATTGGTCAGCATTTCGCCAAAATATTTTGGCACCCTCAGAATCCTACAATTGTACAAATATAACCAATTAGACCAGAAGGGTATTTTATTAATGTTAGATAGAATATATGTCGTAGTCACATGGTGAAATACGGCTTTTCGGGAAAAGCCTAGCCAGCCAGTTCATCAAATGCCGGCAGATAGTGTAAAATCTGTATATTACACGATTCACCTAGGCTGTTCATGAAGAGCCTGGTTAGTCAGTTAATGTTATGATTCGTGCTTTACATGATCTGCCGGCTTCATCGCTAGGCTCATTCATGATATCGTTCGACATATACACCTCTGGTCTAACTTGTTATATTTATACAATTGTAATATTCTGACCGTAGGTGCGTCTTTACTATGTACATACTTCGGTATGCGATGTAAAGCAACGACAGGCGCAGTTAGTACTTGGATGGTGACCATTCCAACGGAAACCGCGTTCTCGCCTCACACATCTTCCAGTGGCTTGTATATCAGTGTATGCGCGGAAGCTATACAATCTTAGGCGAGGGTTGTATAGGAGATATACCATCCTTCGGAGGGGATGTAAAGCCGTCGGTCCCTTGTCTATTAAATGTTAGGCAAGTAAAAGATCCCTACTTTTCTTAAGGGAAGAGGTTCGGCCAAATTCCTGGTTGGGGGTAGCTCGTCTACAGGCGTCGGTGTTAGACCTCAGTAGCGGAAATAGGCCGACGTTAAATAAATGTATAAAAAAAAAAAAAATATTCTGACGGTGGGAATAAATTTTGGCGAAACGTTTTCTATTTAAAAAATCATTTTCTTTAAATTAACTAGTCTTTTACCCACAAATCTTTTACCATTTCAGATCCAAAATAACTACAAATTTTGAAATAGAAAGCAACTATTTTTCAAGGTCATATTTTACTTCCACGTCCCGTGAAAGTATAGTAACGCAAAAAAATCATTTTTTTTATTGAAATAGACTTAAAATGTCATGAAATGTCTGGATTTTTAATTTGAGCGAAACAAAATTCCTGTCTGTCGGCCTGTCTGTCTGTAACTTTTTGTGCGCACGTTTACTCCGGAACCGTTTATGATATTGACTTTTTTGGCATCAGCCACACCCCCCCTATCATCCCAATACCGCCCCCACACTGTTATGAAAGGGAGTAAAAAAAAAGAAAATGTGATTTAGTGTATATACAAAAACGAAACGTCTAAAAAAATTTTTTTGGCATTAGCTACCCTCTGTACCACCCCATTGCCACCCCCATCCTATTATTAAAGAGGATAAAAAAATTAAAATGTGATTTAGTGTGTATACAAGAACGAAACGTCTAAAAAAATTTTTTTGGCGTTAGCTTCTTCTTCTACCACCCCATTGCCACCCCCACCCTATTATTAAAGGCGGTAAAAAAATTGAAATGTGATTTAGTGTGTATACAAGAACGAAACGTCTAAAAAAATTTTTTTGGCGTTAGCTATTTCACCCAGAAAAGGCAATTTACCGGATACAATTTTTAATTGTTCGCTATTGCCAGCGCCCTCTATAAATTTCTCAAATTCTAACGTACAAAAATAGGTCTTGAGTGAAGCAGGAGAGAATATAGAAAGTTGCGTTTGAGCTCCACATATCATACACATTTTTAGTTTCTTAATTGTCGACTGTTGACAAAATATCTCATCAGAAGTGTGAGAAAATAGTGATTCTGACTTATCGTAATTTTTAGAAGTGCTTAATAAAAATAAAGTTAAAATTGCTGGTGCATATTTTCTTGCATATTTTAATAAATGTTTTTTATAAATTATCAAACCACTAAAAATCAGTATTTCACACAACACGAAAATTAAATGAATTGAACTCACCAAAACTTGGGGCGAGCGTAGGTGCGTCTTTACTATGTACATACTTCGATATGCGATGTAAAGCAACGTTAGGCGTGGTTAGTAGTTGGATTGGTGACCGTTCCAACGAAGACCACGTCCTCGCCTCACCCATCTTCCAGCGGCTTGTATATCAGTGTATGCGCGGAAGCTATACAACCTTAGGCGAGGGTTGTATAGGAGATATACCATCCTTCGGAGGGGATGTAAAGCCGTCGGTCCCTTGTCTATTAAATGTTAGGCAAGTAAAAGATCCCTACTCTTCTTAAGGGAAGAGGTTCGGCAAAATTCCTGGTTGGGGGTAGCTCGTCTACAGGCGTCGGTGTTAGGCCTCAGTAGCGGAAATAGGCCGACGTTAAATAAATGTATAAAAAAAAAAAACTCACCAAAGCTCTGACAAATGTTTGTTTTAGATTACCTCTGCTGCCTTTGGTGGACCCAATTTGGACGAGCTATACGTGACTTCTGGAAAGGTAGTTTTGGGAGAAAAAGCGTTACCGGCAGAGGGTGGAGTTATTTACAGGGTTACAGGATTAAACGCCAGAGGATTACCTGGAGTTAGGGTGGTACTGTAGAGTGTATCAACGGTACTTGTTGATTTGAAAAAATTATTTTGCTATAGGAGAAGTTTGTTTAAAATATTTTTATAATGTTAATTAAGAATAAAACGATGGTGTAATTCATTTCTCTTCTTTTTTTAATGGCATATACCTTCCTATAGGTGAACGTCGCAGTAAAACAAAAATAAAATAAAAATAATCTTTGCTGTTGGTTGTTAATGTATCTACATATACTCCAATTACTGGCAGGTTTAGATTCTATACTTCGAGGTGGAAAAATGCCACTCAAAAACTGCTAATTTTATCAAAAAAATAAGTTCATTGAATTCTCTTCCAACCATAGTTTGTTGTTCTCCTGTTGAACTAGGAGAAGAGATGTAAAGGCTCTTTTTCTGTATTTTGTTATGTTCGATCAACATCCTCACAAAGGTTTATGATCTATAAAGAATGTATTAAGATGGGCATATCTAAGAGAGAGAGATCCTATAAGGAAATATTTATTACTCTTGGCTATAACTTTTTTTTAAACATATATTGGCAAATAAAGTATAAGACTTCTACTTAGGTAGAACTATGACAGATGTAGTGATATGAATTTCCACTCAATAATTTTAGTCATTTGTAAAATTAGTTAATTCCCAGATAGCACTAGGATATACCAAAGACGTCTTAGGGACGTCTGCATGAGATATTCGAGACGTCTTAAAAACGTCCACTTTAAGACGTAAGTCGTACAGAAGACGGCTTGGGGATGTCCATTGTTACTAATCAAAACGTCTTTAAGACGTCTTATTTTAGTCAATTTTAGGCCTAAAAAAGGCATTAATATGACATTACGGAGACGTTGTTAAGACATTTCATTCTGGTCTATTCTAGCCCCAAAAAAGACCTTCACGGGATATTACTGAGATATTCACAAGTAGGTAAAAAAATGTCGTCTTTATTAACAGCGGTATAGTCAGGTAAAGTCTAATTTGGCATGTGAATGAGTTGATAATATATGCATGCGATTACACGTGTGGCACACTCTTTAATAGCTAAAACTTATTGTCGCATATGTCTACTGAATTTTTCTGCTATTGCGATAACTTTGTGTGGAACACATACGAAATCGTACGCATATTATCAACTCATCCACACATCAAAATATACTTTACCTAATTATATACAGCTTGGCTGCCAATAAGACGAATGCAGCATTGTGCAACGAATCGGCCTTTCCTCTGTTTATTGTACACTGCCTGCCTGTCTGCCATATTATTGGTCAATTTGTATACACCAGTTACACCACAGAGACTAGAAAGGTTGAAATAGAGGCAAATTCTATAGCCAAGAATACCGTCTCGGCTCAAAAGTTTACACAATTTTCACTTTTTTTAGTCCTTTATATTCAGCAAACTTATAATTAAATCAAGTATGGAATAACAATACAGTTGGTACTGGGAATCAGGAAATAAAACAAAATTTTGTTCTTCTAAATTTTAATTTTGTGCCAGAAAATGCATGATATAATCGAAATAACTTACCTCACTTATTAAGGACAATATTGGCCAACTATAAATAAAACCACAGCATAAAACACTGCAAAACAAAGAAGTTGTGGAAATATCGCAAAAAATACGTTGAAATGAAATGAAATGATCAACTCAACTGTCTGACAGTCAGACATAAGGCCAACCCGAAAACATGACGAAGTCAAACGAATGCGGTCGTGCCGGAATGACATTTATCGCTGAAAAACCGCGGTAAATTCAAAACTTAGAAGTTTTTAATTTGCATATTTTTTAGTATTTCCAAGTTCTACATCTACGACGAAATTCTTATTTCACGCAAAGAATTATTGATTTGGATATGCGAATGTATTATTTTTCAAAACACAATATAAAAAGCTAGGAGGCCTAATATGGGCATATTTAAGACGTACATTTTTTGATGTCCCAAAGACGTCCCACTCTGGACGTCTTGAGGACGTCCATTTTAGGTCCTAAGACGTTCAGACCAAATTAAAACCAAAATTGGACGTCTCTGAGACGTCGTGTGCTATATTTAAAACTACAAGATATGAAGATTGGCACTATTTTTTAGTTTAAATTAACTAATTTTGCAAATGACAGAAATTTTTAAGTGGAAGTAGGTAGTTTTGTACTTTTTTGGTCAATATACGTATTAAAAAAAGTTACGGCCAAAAATAATAATATTTGCTTATCGGAGTTATCTCTCTCTTGGATATGCCCATCTTAAAAAAAGAATATAATATGCATAGAGATTTTAATGATTTTAGCGATTAATAATTTTATTTCATAAAAAAGCAACCAATAAATTACAACAAAAAGTAATTTCGGACGCATCGCATTTGCACTCAAATCGCGTTGTGTGTGTTGTGATAAAACTAATTTCCCACCTCAGTGCACTGAATGTGTTTATTCCTAAACATTTCGACATATGCGTAGGTGTTCGCGTGATTGAAAGGGTGGTAATACGACCGACACACCGCAGCACGGTTACATATTTGCTTATCAAATCGTTCGTCAAGTCATGTATAATATATATGCTGTAAAATAATGATATAATGAGTGCTTTCCGGAGGACATCTATCAATGTCAATGTGTTCCAGTTAAACGCAATTTCTGTACGAAGGAACAGTTGAACTTCTTGCGATGCCAGTTTACGCAAGACAGATCACTGTGGCAGAACCTGTGACCAGCAATAAGGGTAAAAGCACTTAAATACTCGCAATAGAAGATTCATCTAATTAGTTTTCGAAGATGTATAGTCAGGTGTATATTTAGTGGGCAGTCAAAAAACGGAACAAAAACTTTGCGACCTCATTAAAATACCGTTACTCTCTGTACTATCTCGCCTGCAAATTGAATCACATCTTTATAGGTTTTTAATGTATGTCGGCTTGCTTGATAAGACCATGCCGAATGGTTCACCGGCGTTAATAATTAGCTCTTAAAATATCTGTTGCGTTTTTTGACTGCTCAGTAAATATACACCTGACTATGTTTATTTACAACAATATATAGGGCGATTCACTCCCCAGGCAGTTTCCGTAATAACGAAAAGAGTTTCTTCAGGTTCTCACTGAAACCGCCTACAGCTGCTCCTCGTTGCTGGAACTGAACTGGTGTTCTTTGCGTTGTGCGGCTTCTTATATATGGTGCAGTCTAGGGTGCGCCTGCGCATTTGGCTACATGTTACCTGTCCCCCACCACCTGTGGTAGGTGTAGCGGGCGCCTGAACCAACCCGACAAGTGGCCTCGCTGAAACGTCACGCTCCACGTGACTTCTTGCTGGTGGTCGGGCATCCTCATGTCCAATCGGTGCCGCAGAATGGGGACCGGTAACACGTAGCCAAACGCGCAGAAACGCCCTAGACTGCAGCATATATAAGGAGCCGCACAACGCGGGGAACGTCAGTTCAATTCGAGCAACGAGGAGCAGCAGTAGACAGCTTTTAGTGAGAACCTGAAGATGGTAGATGAGATTCTGCCGAAACGTCGTTAAACAACCGTGACTCCTGGAGGAGTCGACCCGGAAGTACATTAACACATCATTTAACACCCGCGAAAACCTAAAAAACATATATATATATATATACAGGAAACAACTGATGATTTGTAAGGTATAATTCAATGCAGGACGGGGTATTTGCCCGCTGAGTAGCTGTTTCCTGCAAATCATGTATAATAACAGTATATAGGTTAAGTCCACCAAGGGCTGAAGGTCGCCGCTCTCGGTACTTGCAAAATGGCAAGTCGCTATGCACCATGGAGACATCTATGATGTCTGGTGTATAGTAGCATTAGACCACATGAGAGGATTCATTTACGTCTCACCACTATACCATTTACATTAGTCTGTATAAGACTAGCAGGTTGGCCACTGTCATTTGTCTGTTCCATGACCTATGGCATACTGATGAGAACTAATAAGTTCGAAAACGGTCTATGTCTGGTCAGGGAATTGACAAGTGACATTGGCTACCAATTTTTCATGATTTGTAAAGTTTAATTCAATGCAGGTCGGGGTATTTGCCCGCTGAGTAGTTGTTTCTTGCAAATTATGTATAATAACAATATATATATATATATATATATATATATATATATATATATATATATATATACCAATTTTAACTTTAATTATACCAATTTTTAATGCAAATTTTCGACTCCCTAGTAATTTTCGACAGCACATGTTTTCTTTAAATTCATGTACGACGTATTTTGTCATTTTTGGGGTGGCTATTCATATGTTATCTATGCACAACAGTTCCAATCATTCAAATAATGATATAATAGGATATGTAGGTGATTACGTGAAAATGGTTTTTATTATGATACGAAATGTTCACTGGGACAGGTAAAAAACTTATGCTTTGCATATGTAAATGATATATCTTTATTTTCTATAGAAAAAAATACATTGTTATTAACCATACTTAGGTGATGAACTACGCAACAAATCCCTTTTGATTAGTTGAATAATCACTAGAGAAGAAGTATAAAACGTAGGCCACTAAATTAATGTCGAAAAAAAATGTAGAGCTCCATAATTCTCAAGTTTATTCTTATATATAAAATTTAAGGCTAAATCTAAATTTACAACGGCATAATTAGAACTAATTCTCTACAGAAGTTGATAATAATAGTAAACATATTAAAGAGACTTTATCCTGCAAAGCGATTTACTCAAAGGACCTGTCTACAAAATCCTTCTAATATATCAGATAGCTTTCTTTGTAAGCTTTGGCACATTTTGCAAGCAGTAAAGAGATAAAATCACAGTTTAGTCCTTCTGTAATTTTATCAGCAAACAAGCAAGTAAAGACCCATTTTAATGTTTGTTATCTGTTTGTTAATTTAAAGTTTAGCAGCAGATAAGATCGCGTCATTTGCTTTCTCTTACCTAGACATGAAACTTAGCATGAGAAATTTCCATGTTTTTGACAATTACTGAAGTTGTAACAGTTTAGTTTGATTTGTATTTCTGATACGATTTATTTATGTCTCATATTTTATAGTACATTTAACTAATCGTATTTTTAACAATGTATTACCATTTTAATGTGATTCACTAAATTAAAATAAATGCATATAATCTTAAAATATATAGTTGACTAAAATTTTATAACTAATAGTGTAGACTTTGACGGTAAAAATTCCATCTAAAACACAAAGAGTTTAAGAAACATTACATGTTACAATATTGTCTCCACCAGATTACCCAATGATTGTTATTGGCCATTTTCACTTCGGGGACCTGTGCTGGATGGCTGTCACCAATCCCTAAGTCTTTGGATGTAGCCTTCCTTCAGCCACAACAATGGGAATCCCTTGTCGACCTTCGAAATATATAAAGGTTTGTGAGTTGCTTTCCGTGAAGTACCCTGTTTTGTCACGAATATTTTCATTCTTACAGATCGTTATAGAATGCTGTCTATTTTTGATGTTTAGTGCTTTGTTGTCACATTCCACAATTTCCGTAAGGAGAATTATAGAAAGAGAATCGCAAATCCTCCTCTTCAGTTTTGCATACTTTTTGAATACTGATCGAACTCTTGTCTCCATGTATGCGCTTTTTGCGTGATGTTACTTTGTAGTTTGCGTTTTATATTCAGCTCTCCCAGGTTTGAATCTGAATACATATGACAGAATAGAGATGATGTCCCTAGTATGTCAGGTTTATTTATAATATTAATATATTTAGACAAAAACATGGAAGAACTGAATAAAAAGAACTGCTGTTTCTAATCTATCATATTTATTTGGAATATCAATGTATTCAGATACAAACTTGGAAGAGCTTAATAGAGATACACAAACTATACTTAAAAAGTTTGGAATAGATCAGTGTGTTTATAGATAACTTATTCAAACGTTGTTTTTATATTGTTCTATACTCTTTTTTGAGACCGGTGTGATCTATCCATTTCTTCTGCAAAATTCCGAAGTACTTATAGGTTTCTTCTAGATCATGTATATTCTCCAATTGCTGGGTTACATTTCTCATTATGATTTATATCTCAGCGCATTCCTCAAACCCAAATTCCATTTGGAGGCTATCGATGAATGGCTTTGACGTTGGCTCTCAGTGACTTGAATTGTATTGAATTTTGAACATGTAACTTGATGTCGTTGATAAATAGTGAATGCATATATTTCATGTTTGCTTGCCTGAGATCTAGTTGAAAATTATAAGTGACGTGGCTCAATATTACTGAACGCAGATTTAATGTGAGGCAAAACCACAGTGGTCTTAGGAAACCCTCATGGTATATTAACTTCTAACCAAGATAATCAACCTCGTACTTCCGGGTGCCGGGTGATGATGGAACTAACTTTCATGAGCCGGTATTGATTTGAATTTATTATTTTAATATTCTTATATTATTAATTTAATTATTATTATTTAATTATTAATATTATTGTTAGAAGGCGAAATAATTTTTCATTAAACAAATTGTCCCAAGAGTCGTTCGGACTCCACAATAAACCCTAGGGTCTCGTCTCTCTCTTTTACAAGATCCTTGAGACCTTCCAGGGGGTTACTTCGGTAACTTGAGAGGCGGTTAAGAGAACATTTTTTAATTATAATAAATTAGTTGAAAAATTACACATAATCTAAGTGAAACAGAGTAAAAAAAATTATAAGAATAGAAGATTTCAGTGAAGTATATAAGCCAAATCCAGCCACTATCCTCGTCCTTATATTATCCGTCATCTTGTAAAGCTGAGGTCATGTGACCTTAGGCTGAATTTCTTTATCTCTTGAAGGCACCATCGATTTTAGTTTAATTTTATTTCTTTCGCTGGCTGTAGGGGTCTGTGTGTCGCATTGAACTAATTCTCAATTTCTTGGGAGAATTGATAAATGTTTTGTTGAAACGGGTACAATGAATGTAGCATCAAAGCGCTTTCGGGCATTTTTCTCTGTTCAATTTAACCATTAGCTTATAGAATCGCATGTAATAAGTTTTATTTTATTCGGTCAGTTAACACACGACAGTTTTAGCAAAGAATGATTTAGGATACCATTTACTGTTCTTATTTACGCTACCACACCGCTTAGAGTTCTATACGGGGTTACCCAGAAAGTACCTAACCAAAAAACCCACCCACACTTTATACAGTGTTAAAAATAAAATTTTGAAATTAGGGAAATCTAATATAGGTATTAATGGTCACATTTTGACCATTAGGTGGTAAAACAATCAATTCCGGTCTGACCGAAAATTGCCACGATTTTCTTATTTTAAATAGCGCCCTGTATATTTAAGTCACTTTTCTTATAAAGCTGTAATTTCTCTCTCCAACGCTTTTTTTAGATTTAAAATCGGATGAAAAATAACTTTGGAAACGGCATTTATTTGCTATTGCTAGTTGGCTTTGGAGTTCAAGAACAAATTAAAAAAATTGCGAAGTAGACTTTGAATTTGAATAAATTAAACGTAAAATTGGCCTATTTTGTTCACTTGCTTGGATTTAGAAATGTTTTTCCCATTTTTCCATTAGTTTTCCCGATTAAAAATTGAATATAAATTAAAATAAACATTAAGCTTTTTGTGGAAGCGTTTCGAATTGTGTCCATATCTTGTAGTAAGCCATGAAAAACAGATGAAAAATTACACACAGTATCTGTCAAAACGTTATTCTTGAGTGACATGGAGGCGTATTTATTATTTGTAAATTTATAATTAGGTGTTCTATTCAAAATAAGATACGATTTACGATGTAATATACATAAAATAAAAAGGTAGATTAGATTTACTTTTAATTTACGGCGAATGTCAGAAAAATGCCCATGCGCCCGCACGTATATATAATGAAAGATATTCCAATCGTCGCCAGCCATATCGGCAGTATTTTAAAATTCTAGAAAAGTCATTCCAAAATGCAGAAAATATTGAGGTGGCAGAGGACAGATTTATAGTAAGCGAAGAAATTGAGACAAATGTATTGGCTTACACACATTTGTATCCATGTGTTTCTACAAGGGAGCTGGCAAAAGAGATAGATATTGGTCGTGAGACAGTAAGACGTATATTAAAAAAAATATGGTTTTAAATGCAATAAATACTAATTGCATCAAAAATTATATAAAAATGACGGAAATAGAAGATTGATCTTTTGTAATTGGTTTACTTAACACGGATAATTTTACAATAGAATTTTATTTAGTGATGAATCTCGACATATCTACATTAGTCGTTTAAAGAAAATTTACACGAAATGTTTTAAGGTGGCCATCAGGATAGATTTGGAGTGAATGTGTGGATTTGAATGTTCGGCACAAGAATTATTGGTCCCATACTATTTCAAGGACCACTAACCGACGCGCGTTACATAAGCTTTTTGCGAAATGAAATAGCAAACGAAGTGGATGAACTTTCCTTGGAAGATCTCAGAAATATGTAATTCCAACAAGGTGGCTCACCGCCGCATAATGCTGGTTTTGTGGAGAATTACCTTAGTCAAAGTGTGACAACCAGGTAATATCTACTAATGGAACTATTAGGTGGCCTGCTAGGTCACCGCACCTAACTCCACTTGATTTTTTTCTTTGGGGTTATCTGAGATATCTGAGATACAAGATTTAAAAAAAATAGTTAACAGTTTAGACAATACATTTTTTTTGTATGAAATATTAAACTGCAGAATGGTTAAAGAAATTTTTGAAACAATTGGTCATATTATATTAAATTTGATAAATACATCTCTTAATATCGGTAAAATTCCGAGCATATTAAAAGGTAGCACTGTTATCCCGATTCAGAAAGTTGCTAACACCACAAAAGCTGAAGAGTTTCGCCCAATTAACACTTTGCCACCAATAGAAAAACTTATAGAAATAGCTGTACATGAACAATTATTGCACCATGTTACCGTGAATTCAATATTAATAAATAACCGATCGGGTTTCCGTAAAAAATACTCATGTGAAACAGCATTACAAATCACATTATGCAACATTAAAGCTAGCTTAGATAACAACAAATATGTTATTACTGTATTTCTTGATTTAAAGGGAGCCTTTGAGACAATAGACAGAAAGATATTGTTATCAAAGTTAGAACAATATGGTATTGGTGGTAAAGTTCTTGATTGGATTAGTGATTATTTACAATATCGCAAACAAAGAGTCCGTTATAATGATAAAATATCAGTTGAAATAGATAACGATTTTGGAGTTCCGCAGGGTAGTGTGTTAGGCTCTCTCCTATATCTATTATGTATTAATGATCTTGAACTGTTTGTAGAATGTGAATCCCTTAACTTTTTGCTGACGATACTTTAATAACATATAGTGATGTTAACTTGGAGGCAGCCATCCAAAAAATTAATGCTGTTTTAGTTAACATAAGCAGATATTTATGTATTAATAAGCTAAAATTAAATGTTGCAAAGACAAAAGCAATGATATTTACCACGAAATATAAATACGGTTGTCTAGATATTGACAATATAAAACTGAAAATTAATGATGAACAAATTGAGATCGTATCTACAGTAAAATATTTGGGATTTCAACTTGATAATTTATTGAGTTTTGATAGTCACTTTGACTACATTTATAAAAAAATAGGAAAAAAACTTTATTTCTTCAGCCGAATATCCCAAAATTTATCAATAGAAACTAAAATTATGGTTTATAATTGTATTATTCAGCCTCATTTTGATTACTGTGCATCTATTTTATTCTTATTTAATCTTAATAAATTAAATATTTTGCAAAACCTGCAAAATCGTGGAATGAGAGTAATTCTAAAAGCAAGTCGTCTTACCCCAATCAAATCAATGTTAAACTCTCTTAATTGGTTTTCTGTGGAAAACAGATTGTACTATTTCACCATGATTTGTGTGTTTAAGATTGTTAATTGTATGGTTCCAGATTATTTTCAACAATATATTACTTTCAACAAAGATGTGCACACGTATAATACTCGGGGTATAAATAATATTTATATTTCAAGAACTCATTATCAAGTTTAATGAACTACCAGACTGTAAAAGAATGTATAACTTTAAATAGTTTCAAAAACAAATTAAAGAAATTTATTAAGAGCAAATACGATGTGATAAAATAAAATTGTCTATTTATTATGTATTTCATTTTAGAGTATTAAAACTAGCACACCTAAGAATGTTTCAAAATTTATGTTATATACAATTATTGTTTACAATTAGTAATGTGATATTAATTGTAATTTAATTTTACATGTATATTAGGTTTTCTAATTCAATAAATTTCTATCTGTCTATCTATCAATCTATCTATCTATCTATCTATCTAAGGACAAAGTATACTCAACGCCGTCTGCAACATTAGAAGTTTAAAATAAAATTTTAAAAGCATTTGAATCCATAACTCCAGTCATGTTACAAAGTGTTATGAGAGAAACTATTCGAAGAGTGAACAAATGTTCTGAAATGGATTGGCGTCATTTTGAGCACCTGTTATAGGTTTGGTATTTAGTTGCGTTGTATTGTTATAATTAAAATATTTCTAAATTTAGTAAATTGCTGCCCAGATTTGTATCATAGCTTATCAATTGGTTTTGACTGTGTGAATTTTTGTTCTTTGCTAATGATTCATCAAAATTTGTGTTATATTTACCAAAATAAAATTTCTCTAATTACAAATAACTCATCTGTTTTTCATAGCTTACTGCAAGATATGGACACATAATTCGAAACGCGTCTACAAAAAGCTTAATATTTATTTGATTTTATATTCAATTTTTAATCGGGAAAACCCAATCTAAAGCAAATTTACCACTCTATCTGATAAAAAAATAAGACACAGGATATTGTTTGAAAAATTGGAGTTGTGACAAATTAAATTTTCATGAATTGGATAAATAGAAAAAACATTTCTAAATCCAAGCAAACGAACAAATTAGGCCAAGTTTACATTTAATTTCTTAAGAAATACCCTTTTATTCAAATTCAAAGTCTACTTAGCCTAATAGCAAATAAATACCATTTCCAAGGTTATTTTTCAACCGATTTTAAATCTGAAAAAAGCGTTAGAATGAAAAATTACAGCTTTATGAGAAAAGTGACTTAAATATACAGGGTGCTATTTAAAATAAGAAAGTTGTGGCATTTACCGGCCATACCGGAAGTGATTTTTTTACTACCTAATGGTCAAAATGTGGCCATTCATATCTATACTTGATTTTCCAAATTTCAGAATTTTATTTTTAAAACTGTAGAAAAAAGTGGAGGGGGGAGTAGGTACTTTCTGGGTCACCCAGTATGGACAAGTCATATTTTGGATAAAAAGTATTAACGATTCGACCCAGCAAAAATAAAAGATAATTCTTTTACCTAATTTTCACAGTCTTTTAAATATTTTTGTAACAAGATGTTTACAGTGTGCTAGAACAAACCGATTTGCAGGTGAGTTATGTTGTAAAAAATGTCCCACTCGAAAATGAAGTTGACGTGGCTGAGAATAAGTCAATTTTCACTACACAAAAAGCCGTCTGTTTCATTTTCAGTGATCCACCCTCTACTTTGTGTTATATTTGGAGTATTACACAGCAAAAAAGTGAATTTATATCATGACAAAAATTAAGTATAAAATAAATCGAAATAAAAAATATATACCTTCTATTGCCGTAAGATCACGAAATCTCATGCAGCTCATTTATTATTTATGTATCCCAAAAACACATCACAAGGATCCAGTGAAATATATGAAATGGAAATATTTATCGATATAAGGCGGAAATACACCACCTGAACCCCAATGAAAATTCAAGTTAGCAATACATGTAAATGTCTAGACGAAATCCTGAAAGCCTCTGAATTTTTCAATGTAGGAATACGGAAATCTCTCGGCTTTTATTTTAAAATATTCCCCTTTGATAAACCATGCAGAAAATATGTTTTAATTTATCAAATATGCTTTCAGATTTCTCAAAGTGTTCATTTCAAAGGATGGTATAGATCGTATTCATAATATCAGGATGTATGTGTACAATAGGTAGAGATAGGTGCAGAATCAATTTAACTGGAAACATTTTCTACCCTAACGACTAATAAACAGTCTTGCTAACGTAGGATGTTACAGCATATACTACGTATTAAAAAATTAACTCGAAAAAATATTGTTGAAAATTTGTAAATCCATATTTCAGCTCGCCTTGTCAAAATAGAAAAAAATATCCACATAATTTAAATACTCAAAAAACTACAATTTTTCGAAATATTTTCTGAAGAAATTCACTACAATCCGATTATTCCCAAAGATGCCCAAAATAACGTAAACACAATCAAAAGGTTCAATATGTCTATTTTACAGTTTAAACTTCTCAAATAATAAGTTTAAAATTACAGACCCCGTATAATATCAAACCACATCTAAGACATTTTGCGTACCCTCAGTATAATAATATAATTCATTTAAATAGAATTTTTATAAGCCATTCTTCATTCAATCTAAATATTTATTCGGGTTTACGTCTTAAATAATAAATTATCATTTATTTTTATACACGACATTCTACAGCTCTTCGCTTAATATTAATATTTACTTCCGCTCCTTCAACATATGAGTATATGCACAAATTCTTTTATATCAACTCTACAGCCCGCAGCACAGTTCAAACATGTTATCAAAACTTACTTCCGTTCGTTCAGCTGGCGCCATCCACGGCACTTACTATGACCGCAGCCCCATAATAAGTGCTCGCCTGCGGAATCAATTTACGAGGGCGAGTCGAAAAGTAGTAAATAAATTCTCAAATAACTTCTTAAGTATATTTGACTCAAATTCCATTTAAACAGCAACAGATTTCAAATTTTGAGATCAAAACAACAACATAACTTTCAGTTCTAATTTCAATCAATTTCAGTTATTGCGCAGTTAGTTGCCCGCACTGAATAGGTGGGGACATATCCAGCTTTACACCATACCCGCACGGAATGGAGGGTAACTTTCCAGACCGAAAAAAGAATAATCGTGCGAGACCCGCGGTTCACGATTAACGCAACAGTAGCGATAGTATAAAAAACCGCCCGAGGCGAATCTCAGGCAAGTCAATTCAGGTACGCGTACTTAAACCTATCAGCGAATTCTTTCTTGGCAGCTTCAAGTAAAAAACGACAAATCTATTCTGCCCTCGCGCATCTAATATAAAGTGAATTTATCAAACTATTATAATCGGCACCTTCGCCAAAAACGTGATTTTTTTCAAATTTCAAAATACGAGTTAATTTTTAATTTTTTCTAAGAAAAGTTAACATTTTATAACCTATCTTTAAGTTAATTTTAAGTGCATTAAAGGGGCGAACTCTGTTAAGTGTTAGAAATAAATATAATTCCGTTCTAAAACTAGTGTGATATTTCAATGCAGGGTGGTGGAAGAAGACCCCGCCACAAGCAATTAAAAGTGTTTTTCGGAATTTCTACTGAATTTAAGAGCTCCAACTGCATATACAGGGTGAAGCCTTTGACCCTAGTGCAAAAGATCAAAAAATTTTCATAAATTAAACGGATACTTTCTAATCAGAAATAAGTGCACGAACGTCCTCGAGGGTCTCTACCAAAGCTCTCAGACGCAAACTTTTTTAATTTTTCAAACTCAAGGACTGTGTTCATGTTCAAAGTTCAGCGTATCAAGAAGAATAGCAACAGACGATAGTTGATAACATAGTAGATATTTGTATTAATAGTGGCAATTGCGACGGAAAAATATGCATCGTAACAAGGCCAAGGCCAAGAGCCTTATCAAGACATATACATATAATTGAAATAATACATGACTCCTGAGTGACAAGAAAATGATAAAATATACAAAAATATCAACATTATGGTGATGGATACTGTGCATGTGGCGCATTGGAGAATATTTTAAAATATTTGTCCGCAGTGAAAATCTATTCAATAACTCCTTCGGGAATCCAGTCGAGGAATAGATGCCATCGCACTTAAAACTCTGGTATTTTAGAAAACTACGTTGCACCTTCTCGAGGACGTTTATGAGACTAGTATAATGGGGATTCCAAATAATTGGCGCGTATTCTTGTTTAGATGTAATTATGGAAAAGTGTATAACTTTCGGCGTGTCGGTGTTCTCAAATTTGACTATTGCTGTGAATGAAAAAAACTCGAAGCTTTATATACTTCCGTCGTGAGAGTGCCAATGTATTCTGATAATTTTTTATCGAAGATTACTCCAAGGTATTTAATTGTTGTCTGTCTCTTTACATGTTGATTTACATTTATGCCATAGCATAGAATACACTACATTTTTCCGAGTTCAATGACAACTTATTCTGAACCACCAGGCATTGATTCAATTAAGGTTATTTTGTAGTTTTATGCTGTCATTGATATATCCAATTTCTCGGAAAATCTTTAGGTCTTCCGCGTAGTTTCTGGAAAAATACACGTTTTTATATGTGTGCACAATCTTTGAATATAAAAGCAGGTATGCCATCAAGTCCAGTGGTAAGTTTAGGTTTTATACATTTCAAAGCATGGAAAACTTCAAGTGGGCCCTTAATTTGAGAAAAATCTGTTTAGATTTTAATTGTCTTCGTAATAAAAATTTACCATGTTGCCTGAGAAGGAAACAACCGGCACAGTTAACAATATTTTAAAGTGACTATCGATGTATATAGAAAAGAGTAATGGCCCTAGTACTTTACCTTCTGTACTTCGTATTCAACAACTCTATTTTCATTTCTAATATCGGGCAATGTTCTTTTGTCCAATTAAATATATTTCCATCAGATTATAAGTATTTCCATTGACACTTTTCTGTCTGAGTGTTTGCAAAAAATTAGAGAGACATAGTGTGAAACACTTTAACGGTATCTAAAAAACACATACAGATTCTTTGTGTGAAGTGTATAGTGAAGAGTCTGTATGGTATGCGGTATTATTCTTATTATTTGCTACGTTCATTTGTAAATTGAACAGTGTAACAAAATGATCGGCAGTACTAGACTTGAAGTTGATACCTTTTAATTTGTCAGGATCATGTTATAGCCACAAAATGAATGTTACCAAGATATACGTCTAACTATATTCACTGTATTTATAGAACAAAGGGAAAAAATAAGCAGTCCTAATTTTATATGAGTTAATTAATTATTATATATGAGTGAATTACTTTCTACTAATTACAGAACTGCTTCATGTTACATGTCCAGGTGTACGACATTACTCAACTTTTTATCTTGACACGCCTCGGATAAATGCTTTACGTTTTTCTCCTCTTTATTTTATGTTTGTTTCAAAGAAAAATTGGTTGGTCGTTTTTTTGCTTTAAGTTTCTCTCAATGTTTTTATTCAGTTATTAATATTTTGTAATTCAGATGCATGATACTATGAATAATAAGATATGTTCTAATTTAGTCTCAGCTCATGACGATATAATAAGGTCACAATACGTGCGCGTTTAAATTTTGCACGCGGTTTTTTCATTTCATGTTCACGCTTGCTTGCACTTTGCTTTGCGATTACTAGTAATTTGTTCATAATTATAACAAAGTACCTAATTGAAACTGATTTTAAGTATACAGTTAATATTTTTGTTATTTATATAGACATTCGCAATCGGCAATACCCAAAAAACGGCAAGACGTAGATTACAAATCTTTACAGCTGCGAGACTACGTTATTTAATTAGCAGCTTGCATCTAGCATATGAGACAAAAGGATGCGGCGCGGCGTAAGGAGGTAGCAGACCGATTAAGCTTTATTCGATACGCTGTGAAAGCTGTGCGCAATATGAAAAAATAAATATTAAAAATAATGATGCAAACAAAATTGTAGAGAATAAAATTTTATACAAAAAATAAGTGAGGATCTATCTTTTATAGTATATTCACAAGAAGCCTGCAAACATTCTAATTTTCTTTGTGGGGATATAAATATTCCTTACTTGTGCTGGGAAGCAGCACTGTTTTTAAAGCCTGCTTTTTATTGAACCACTGGTATTTTATTCAGCCACCAGCATAGTTTAATGAGTCTTTTTCGGTTATTTTCCCTGGCTGATTGACTTGATTCTTTAATACGCAGTTCTGGTTGTTATTAGTTCCGTACATATATGTTATATTTTGGATTGAGTGAATAATTAAAAAAAAATTTTTAATGAAAAATGTAGAATCAATTATGTCTCTAAATGGAAATTAAATGTTTATTATATGCAGTGAGAGTAGATGTCTAATGACAGAGGGTCGGCGCAGGGGCGGGAGTCGGAGCAGTGATCAGATTAGGGGTGGGAGGTAATTAGGAGGAGGGGTTTAGGGGGCGGGGCCTAGGAGTGGTGGTGGGGGTAATTGAAGCGGTGGGTGATAATTAGCGTGGTGGGTGTTAATTAGCGTGGTTGGTGGTAATTAGAGTGGTGGTGTGTAATTAAAGTGATGGGAGGCAATTTAAGTAGCTGGTGGTAATTAGGGTGGTGGGTTGTAATTAGCGTGGTGGGGGGAATTAGAGTGACAAGTGGTAATTAAACTGGTGGGGGCCAATTTAAGTATAATTTAGTGTAATTACAATAACAGCGAGGGTAATTGCAGTAACAATGGGAGTAAATGCAGCAAAAAATAAGGGTAATTGCAGTAAAAATGAGGGTAATTGCAGCAACAATAAGCGTAATTGGAGTAACAATAAGGGTAATTACAGCAACAATAAGGACAATTGCAGTAAAAATAATGGCGATTAAAGCAATTATGTCCGCTCATCCGTCTGTCCGTTTGTCTAAACACCTGCTCATTGCATTGTCCTATTGCACTTTGTATTTTATTACAATGTCATAACAAACACATGAAAACAGCCCAAATTGTGAGAACCTGGAACGAAACTGGATGCTCAGCATAAACCGTAAGAAAGAAAAATCGTTATGCAATATGTAATCTGATATGGCTGAAAAGATTAAACCTAATAATATTGATATGGTACATTTTTAATATAACATATACAACAGTTCCATACTCACATGGGACTTTATCTTTGAAAAAATCATTGTGTATCCGAAGTACTCCATTTATTACTTCCTTTAAAATGGAACAGTATGGATGGATATTGATATGTCGGGACAAACACTTGTAATTCGTGGTATTGAAATATAACTAGTGATCTGGAATTGGTTGGGAAGGTGGTCAATGAAAATTATTCAACCACAGCACTTAGGTCCCATTGGGCCCCTTATACATCCTCCCTGTAGGTAGACCCTCGCCTAGGCCTCCAACCAACCTAATCTTCCGAAACGTGTAAGTGCAATAATGTGTAATGTAATGTGTAATAATTGCAATCGAAGCATTAGCGTTTTGATGGTAATATGCAATTATTGCACTTAACGCGCCAGGCTTGTAAATTATAATTCAACGCTCGGTAGGGCACATAGCCCGGATAGTAGCTGTTGGTTGCAGTCTAGTTACGTTCCTTATAGTAAAATAAGGATTTTATAGAGGAGTTTGCGACTAAAAATATTATGTTTTAATACTCCGCCCTCTAAAAGCACATTTGAATAATAATAGTTTTGGTTGCCTGTCCAACGATGGATATTTTAGATATATATTCCTATACATAATTGCCTTACTTCACATTAAACCATAAAACCTGTGAAAGATTTTTAATTTCGTAATATCAATATAATATGATTTCTCTCCTGTAAACGCATACTAGATCACCTCTGAACTATGCAATTACTGTTAAAATTCCACATCTTTTTACAAAAGCTAAATTAGAATTTAAGGCTTGAAATACATCAGAAGTACTTTATTTAAAGAGGCAAATTGCATTTGCAAAGAATTCGACTGGAAGTTTCACCATTGTAATAGGGATTCTTTCATGAGTATGTATGGGCCGCTCGTTGCGTTATGGATGGATTGAAATTGCTGGTTTAGAAACGGAATATTAAAAGCGGTGACCTATTTCCGTCGTGTATATTAAGGAAGCTCAATCTCCTGTGGCGAAAAAGTCGCGTATGCCAATTGATGATTGATGAATACCATAATAATATCGAAGTCAATGAATAATCTCTAACTAGTACAGGGAATGTGATTCATTTAATCTCCGAAGTAAATGTGATAAATAATAATAAACATTACTAGAAATATACAGGGCACGTGCGGTATTGTTACATGGCCTGTGTCCATTTAACAGTTTTATATAGAAACTAGTATTTTGAGTATATTTAGCACGATCTGTATAACATTTTTCGATTCAGTTTTTGTAAGTGAAACTGTTTTCAACTAACAGGATTTTATTTGTATAACTGCTAAACTATTTCACACTGTTTTATGTACTTAGTTTTATATCTTAGGAACTCAAGTCATATTCTAAACTATGATGTATCTCATTTCCGTTCTACACAGCATCCCAGGAAACAATTAACAATTAGTCTACAAAATTTAGTTACATCAGATATCAATTTTTCAATTTTTATATTTTTGTTTACTATGTGGGTACATTTGGTGATTTTCCTTACCTTTTCTCATTCTACATATAGTAAATCCTATAAGATGTAATATATTTACTGAGTTATCAATACGTTTTACTATTTATTTACATCTGTTCATATTTGTGGTTATGTATAAAATAGAAATTACAAACTGAGGCAAAGACATTGGTATGGAACTTTTATTATAGATTCCTTTTATCGATTATATGCCACAATTTTAGTTGTGAGTACGGGAATCCATAAGGCAAGTTGGTGCGCTTAACGCAACCATTGACAGATGGCCATACTTGTACTATTTTTATATTTTATAGCTCTCAATTTAAATAGGGAATTAGATTTCTCACATTTTTTTGGTAGCGTTGTTTTCCAGTAACTAGGACAAAAAGTTTACCTTATCAGTAAAACTCACCAGGAAGTCATTTGCTTGCAGCCTTTGTACTGATTCAAACGTATATAATTTTTAACTGTGGACTTCAGTAATTGATATTACAATTTTTATATCCCAGTTAACAAGTGTTGAACATACAGGTAATTTCATTACTCATTTAAAAATTTAATTAATCTTCAAATTTTGCCTTTGATATAATTTCAATTATTTTTGAAATAAATTTGAATTCAAGGTCAATTCTTTTTATTTTAATAAGTAGTTAAAGTACTATATGTACCACATGGTATTAAAAATATTTTTCTCTTTCCTTTTCATTTTTTTGGCAATTTATAGTCTATGAAGTCAGCTTATATATATTTTGTACAGCTAATTTGCTTATATTTTCGTGCAGCTAACTTAAATATATTTTGTATAGCTAACTTGCTTAAATTTTGTACAGCTAACTTGCTTATATATGTATTTTTAACTTGCTTAAATTTCATGTCATTAAACCACATAGTTGGTTAATTTTCCTACAACTTTCACCCCATTTCATTGAGAGACGTAAATTGCCAAGGAAACTTTAGAATTCATTCTTCCAACAAGAGACAATTGTGGGCCTGGATTGCTGTCCCAGAATCAGTCACCTCAACAATTATCAATCTAGGATACTGGTATAAATTTGTTTTATATATATATATATATATATATATATTTAAATTTCAATTTGTCTTTCAAACCGATTTGTCTATTTTTCATGTAATATATTTTAACATTAATTTTAAACTATCTTTTTATTTCTCTTACCAACAATTTCGGTCTGATCTATAGTAGACTGGTTATTCGAGTAAAAGAGACAATTTTGCTTATTTTACTATAGATGGTGCTCAATTTAACATCAATTTTTCTTTGTCTCCTTTTCTCGAAATAAACAGAAATCTGTCGCTTATGCTGTACATGTCAGAAAGGGTAAGTTTCTCCACTCTTACGAATACTCTGGACCCACGGCTCTCTGCTCCGACTTAAACCAGCTAGTCGTCCGCATATGTTGCCTCAATTCTTTCTCAAAAATAAATAATAAGAGAAAGGAGGTAACAGTATACTGATATTATTTTAATTAATTAATTAAAATAATTTCAAGGGTGTTAATATGCATCATTACAACACATGAATTAAACTGAAATTAATAGTATCTCTATTAACTTTTGTACACGAGAGTGACAAGTTTTGGCCAAAACGATTTAAAATGCATTCTTTACTTATGCAAGAAAAATGGTGAGCAAATATTTTAGCAATTTCACTAAAATTGTTGTCCCTGTTTGAATTATGAGCTATAGATATGAAGTTGATCATTTTCTAAGTGTTTGGTTTGTTGAAAACGAAATTGACTTTGGTGTTACAAAAAATGTATTGGGTATACAAAGTAGATACAGATGTAAATTAAATGAATATGTGTATATAACTAATTAAATTAGGAAAAAACCTTTAAAGCTTAGTTCATATAATGTAAATGCAACAGTTATATATTGACAAGCTAATATATAAATAGGGAAAAGATATACGGTGGCTTTCCGGATGAGGTACAGCACTCTAGTAAATATTCTTATTTTAGATTTGCCGAGAATAGTCATTCTTTGTGAAAAGTTTTGCTTGTCTTAGGAAGTCAATAAATAAAAACAATAAAAAGATTAAAAACAGAAGCGAAGAAGGGGCAGGAAAGATTTTTTAAATGTGAGGTTTTTGGAGATAGATTGTAGAGCAAAAGACAGTATAGTAGGTGAAAGTTGGGCTATAATGGTTGCCGGAGAATAGGCAACGCCTGATATAGTAGGATGGGTTTAATTCTAAATGAGGCATTATTCTGTGCAATTTGTGTAATATTGCAAGATAGAGGACTTTTATCTAGTTTGGAAGTATAAAACTTTTGTAAGTCATGGATGTAGTGGATGAATGAGTCTAAAAAACTATATGTCATTTGCCATTGGGAGTGGGAAAATCGCTTACATGAATTTTGATATTAACAAAATTGAATAGAAATGAAAAAAGCTGTGATTGAAATTTAAACAATGGGGTATCGTCACAAATATATCGGCGGGTATCCCAGAACATTTAAAGAATCCTAAGGAACTAAATAAAACATTCACAAACTTAGACTAAAACTTAACTCACCAGTAAGTGAAGAAACTATCTCATTTTTCAAAACAGTACTCACTCAAATAATGAAAACAAATTTATGTTTTATGAGGCAACACAATCTGAGATATATAAAGTGTTTAAATAATTTAAGTCAAAGTGTAAGGGCTTTGACGATATTGGATACGAAATGCTAGATTTGAATATACCATTCATCTCGGATATTCTTAAAGATTTTATCAACAAATTATTACAGAATGGAGAATTTCCAACGATTTGGAAAACATCGATTATTAAACCATTACCAAAGTGCCAAATAATGTAACTTCATTTAATGAACTGCGACCAATAAATATTCTCCCCATTTTAGCGAAAAAGTTTGTCTGTGACATGACTGTTTATAAGTAGTTACGATATATTGCCAGATGTACAGTCTAGTTTTATAGTTAATTAGTAATGCTACAGACATTACGTGTGGAATAGATGAGACAAAAGCAACATGCTTAGTTCCTCTAGACCATAGCAAAGCTTTTGACTTGATAAACCATGACATGCTACTTGCTAAAATGAGTTTTCATAATTTCTCTGATGTTGCCTGTGTTTGGTTCAGTAATTATTTATTAAATAGATTTCAATTTGTGGAAATAGATTTAATAAGTCAGATCCTCTTGTAGTCAAATAAGGTGTACCGCAAGGGAGTATATTAGAGCCAATTTTGTTTAACATATTCACATCAGACTTACCATCAATAATATACAACTGTAATATTTATATGCATGCAGACGATACACAGTTATTAAAAACATTTGATCTGACACAGGTAAATCTTGTCCTGAATGAAGTAAATACCGACCTCGATAGGATAAATAAATTGGTCTATTGAGAACGGTCTTAATATTAATGCTAGTAAAAGTTGCTTCTTACTAATATGTTCAGCAAATGTCAAAGATAAAGTCATGAAGTTTAACTTTTCTACAGTTCATATCAATAATATCGAGATTTCGCAAAAAGGGTATGGTAAAAATCTGGGAAAAATATTTGATGATAGTTTAAACTTGGACAGACATGCGACAAATAAGTTGAGTATATTATATATGAAATTAAAAGCCGTATATAAATTTAAATACATGCTACATGAAAGAGTAAAATACAAAATTGTTGAATCCATGCTTTATCCTAAGTTTGATTAATCTTTAACTATATACTATACATTTTTAACAATAGAATATAAACAGAAATTGCAGCTAGCTCAATATACATGTCTATGTTTTGCTCACACTGTAAGGAATTATGATCATGTTACCCCTATGTATAAAGAACATTTGTATCTGAAAGTAAACTATCACTATAAATAATTTTTTGGTTGTTTGTTAATGGAAATCTGCTTCACTGGAAAACCAAAATATTTAAAAGTGTTTCTAAAATCAAGGCATAATACTCATCTGATAGACTTGTATACATTTAATATTTACAAACATAAAAGTGCAAGATTTCAGTGTTACTCTGCATATTTATTAGTAGATTTATTAAATAATGTACACTATTATGAAATAATACAAAGTGTCTCAGTTAAAACAAAAATTTTAAAAAATATAAAACTTGATTGCAGGTACAAAATAATCAGTAAGATATGTAATTATTAGTTAGGTTCTGCATGTATTTATAATTAGTAGTTGTAAGTTTTTTCTTCGTTATCTTTTTTTCTTTTCTTTTGGTGCCGAGGAAGAACGTTAATATAAACGTCACCTTTTGTGTACATTGTCTCCATGTGTACATTTATATATAACACAATAAATATTTTTCTGTTCTACACTATTCTATTCTACTCTACTCTACTCTACTCCACTACTCTACTCTACTCTGCTCTGCTCTACTCTACTGTAATCTACTCTACTCTGCTCTACTCTACTCTACTCTACTCTACTCTACTCTACTCTACTCTACTCTACTCTACTCTACTCTACTCTACTCTACTCTACTCTACTCTACTCTACTCTACTCTACTCTACTCTACTCTACTCTACTCTACTCTACTCTACTCTACTCTACTCTACTCTACTCTACTCTACTCTACTCTACACTACTCTACTCTACTCTACTCTACTCTACTCTACTCTACTACTCTATTCTATTCTATGTAGTCTGCTATTGGGAGAATATCACAGCAACATACATAGGTAACTCTGAGGGACGACTCCAAATTTTAAACAATAAACAGATAAATCAGCACCAGTAAGTTGAAAGAAATCCTTCTCTAATAATTTCGATATCACGTTTTTTACATATGCACGATATAACATTTTACTGTTGAAAATTATCTCAAGATCTTTTATATGGTCCAATTCGTCTAGAGTAACATTGTTTATTTTGAAAAAATTCAAAGGCGAAATAACTCTGGTAAATGTAGTTCTATAACATTTTTTTCAAATTTAAATATATCGAATTAATATCGCACCAAATACACACATTATTCAAATATTTTGGAGAAGTTGGGCATTGCTTAAATCTCCGTAAGGCTGTCGAATCATCCGCAGACATTAAAAATGAACTATGAACGATTACTGTAGTACAGTAACAAAGAGGTTGGAAAGAACTGGACCAATATGAAAGCAATCGAGATGATGATTTCTAATATTTTTAAACGAACCAAAACTTGTAAAATTACTTAAATTTTGGCACCTAATCACCGTTGTCAGTAAACTTCCTTAACTTTAATCATTTTGAACGAACATATTTCGGGCGGAAGTAATTTTGGACACTTAATAAGCCAAAGAACATTATATTGGCGGACTTGAGACCTATACCTACCGAAATCTCTCGCATGAATAATTCAGTATATTAAAATTTCCACAGGAATAACATTGCAAAATCATTTCACGTTGATCGTGGCTATAAATTGTCACCACGCTCTGATTAGCAATGGAAATTTGGGGAAAAATTAATTACACAAACCTGCCATGACAATACGTGTCACAGAATTCTTGTATTTTAGCGGACCATTATTAATGGAACCCATTTACATAACTCGTTTCCGTTGCTATTCAGCAACCTGGTAAGAGACTTCGTCGGATATACAATGGATGATATTTCTAACACACCGACAATGATTTCGTGTTCAAACTAGCCCTTGAAATTCAAAATTAATAGGTGATAAAACGCTCTGTGCGCATTGCCATCGATTTGACCTCGGCGGGCTAGGAGCAACTGGTTACGGTTCGACGCGGCGTCGCTTCGACCCCTTTTGAGACGTCACGTTCATCCGCTTTCCTACATACCGTAGGCATTAAAATTTTAAGATGCGTTAAAGCCGGGTATTTAGAATTATATGAATTTATTTTATCTCTGGTATTATAAAATTAGAGGGTGTACGCATAACACATAGGGAAAGTCTGACAGAGCTGTAGAAATTCGGTGGATTAATAAAAAAGGTTCAACATAGAAAATATCCTAAAATGTGAGATTATACTAATCCGGGTCAACTGCTCTCTCAAAAGTTATAAGGGCTCTTATTTTCTGTAATAACGCAGCCATCTGTGTTCCATTAAAAGGGAATCGCCGCATGAAAGTTTCAAGGAGAGGAGAAAGTTTAACTCCTCAAAAAATATAAAGTTGCATAGAGAAAAATAATGTTAACTATTTATAATAACGTTATAATACAAAAATACAAGAATTAACAAATACTGCACAAAATAATTAAATTAAATGTTCAAATTGTATGCTAGTTGCTTCTTTACATTGTCTAAGCCGAAACTGAAATTCTCACAAAAGGTTATTCTTAAGTTCTTCCCATTTCGTAAGTATTTCTGTCTTTTAAGCCCTCAACATTGTTCGATTTACTAATATAAACTTTGAATTTAAGGTAATCCCATAAAAACAATCCAATGGGGTTAAATCCGGAAATCTAGCTGGCCATTCTACTGATCCGCGTCTAGCATCTGTTTGTGAAAATTTCGTTGAAATAATTAATAATAATGATAACGTTTATTCGACTAAGTAAATACAAAATAACATTAACTACAATAAACATACGTACAATAAAGTCGTCCTGGACATATGTTTTATCGATTATCGCATGTATTACATTTCTGGGAATATCAAACATCCATTTTTTAATGTGTCTCTTTAACGAATGAATTGTAAGTAGTTGTTATTAATTCCCCCAAGATAAAAGTTTAGTGTGGCATACAGTCAAACATCTTGGCAAGATCGACAAAGACTGCCAAAGCCGGTTCGCTATTCTCTAAGGACTCTAAATTTTTGAGGTTAAGTCACATCTTGGGTAAGACCTATTTTCCCTAAATCCATATTGTCTATCCGAAATTATTTTATATTCTAGGTCTACAGTTATTTACATCATCTTTAACTCCGCTTTTATAGAGTGGTCTAATAATGCCAACCTTAAATACGAATGGTACTTTTCCCTCATTAATTTCCATATTGGTTAAGTCAGCAGGAGGTTTTACAATTAATGCACTGATTTTTTTTATTGTTCCAGATTTTATTTCATCGATGCCAGGGAGTTTATTATTCTTCCTTGATAGCCTCCCTAACTCCAGGAACTGTTACCTCATTAAGATATATGGAGTTTGCATTATGTGTCAGTTGTAAAGTTGTTGCTACGTGTGACTCTTCAATTTTTTCTGCAAGATTTTTCTACATTTGTGTAGTGGTCATTGAAGCTATTTGCAATCTCAAAAGGATCATTTATTATAACGATGTTAACTAACGTTTAACTTCTGTGGAAACTAGGTATGTGCCTCCGTCATTCAGTATGGATTTTCATGTCATATCGACAATTTTACCTATTTACGGTGCCATTTAAACAGAGGGTGGCCTTATCAGAGAACAGTTATCCGGAAACCGGGGTGGCCACAGAATTGGAGCGAGACGCCCGATCCATCTTTGTCGATATGTTTGGTCCAACTACCTCTCACACTTGTCGTCCACAGTGTGGTAGATAACCGTCGCTTGCAGCCACGTGATTTTACCATTAATGAAATGAAAACCATAGCATATTTTGGGCGAAATTGTATATACTTGCGATTACCTTAGAGTAACTCTATATTGTATTATAGCAATTTCTATACCATTTTGGAATCTAGATAGTATGGACAAGTTTTTAAGATGAATTACCAGGTTTTTCTGGTAAATTATTTCTGCACGAAGGAAGATCATAATTCGATGATGAAAAATTGGCTGAACCCAAATCTTGATTTAACTTTTTTCCAGATCGGAAATGATCGACGTCGAAAATCTGCTTTCCATTTTTGTTAGTACTGCACTTCAGTAACATCTAACAATAAATACTCGATTTTCTAAGATTCTGAAAAAGTGAACATATCTCGAAAATCGTGACGTTTTCACTATTGATATTCTGGTAGGTCATAATGTGGTCTATCACCAGTTTCAGTATTATCCATAATTTATTGGACACCCGGTATGTACTTGTTTGTCATTTCTTAACACAAACAGCTAAATAATCATTTTATAAAATTACATTAAGCTATCTCGGTACTTAGGAACATTTTACTTCAGCATATTTGCTTGATCTTCGTAGTTAGAGCAATGTTTCCGTTTTTTTGACTCACTCTGTATAGTAACTGCATTATCTCTTTAATAGTTTTAATGGAAACTTGTAACATAAAGTTTTACATTGTTAAAAGTCTGCTTGCTCTAGTTGTTATTGCTTCTATCTAATTATCTAATTATCATTGTAGTTTCAACTTATCGGCCTTTTGTTTGATGCAGTTTACTGGTAACTTCATAAAAGCATTGCACTCTGTTTGCTATAAAATGATTAGTAAAAGTTGCACAAAATGCTATGGCTTTGCATAAAATTGCATTACCATCGCTCGTTAAGCAAATTTTATTCAAATATTCATCAAAGTTGTCTCCCTATATGACGTTAAAGTGATTGAAATTTCAGCATTGTGAGACACAGAATAAAAATGGAAATGACTCCCTGTAGGAGATGATTTTCTAGATGAGGGCAATTTCAACGTTTATATGTTCATACTTTTCGGCTATCAAATGGTATATCTTTAACGATTGAAATTAGTTCGGCAAAAGCCTAAATGCTGTAATCAGAGACATGGTGGTGAAATTGGTCGAATACTTCAATCAGAAAAATGTAACGGAGGGAGGTCTCCTTTTACTTTTACAAGCAGTCCATGAGATGAATTGTAAAATTAAATGCGGCATGGTTGTGTAACCTTGAGACGATTTGATTAGGAAATTGAAGAATGATAACGTGAAGATACCATTCGTGTTTGAACTGTAAATTAATGGCAGTAAGTCCAGCCGAAAAAAAATAAAAAATTTCAACGTGATTGTTGCCACATCAATCGCGTATTATCCTTTCTGAGTGCTTAGGCATTAGCCTAGCAGTTGCGAGGTCCCTGGTTCGAATCCTGGTCGGGTATGAATGGTTAGTGCCGTTTTTCATGTGTTACCGAGGCGATAACAGTGGGCTAGATCACGGTTGTGTGAGAAACAACACGAATAGAAGCTGTTGCCTATTCTGAGTTCGAGTTTCAGCTGTGGCAGATGACAATGTAGCAGGGACTGGACGTTATGTCATTGTCTAGATGTTCTTGTGTGTTCTGGAATGGCCTATGGTTAAATATTTGCCAGGACGTGGATATAAATAAGGCGATTAAATGAATAAATATAAGTGAGTCAAATCAGATGAAACAAATATTTTGTTCGCTTCCTCTTACCAACCTCGAATCTTTACAATTTGGTCTGCAATGAGAACGGTCTACTTATAATAAGTTGTACTAAACTAGAGATCAGCTTCGGAAGGTGCTTTTGTACAAGGGAGAAAATAACATCAAATTTGTTTTTGGGACAGACAAATCGAATAGAGACCAATGTGAATCGATTAGGAACTAATGCAACTAAGAATATTAGGGCAGTCAGCAGTGCCATTTAAAATCTTAATAAGGAATACAAGAGTGATACCCCCGACGCAACGTAGTTGAAGATCACTTGTGTTAAATCTAAGTAATAAGTCACAATATGGAAAACCTCTTTCTGGATAATTTCCAGAACTCTTGAAACAAAGGTATTTAAGAAAACTAGGACTCCATACTATTGAAGCATATTCAGGCCTTGACAATGACCTCACAAATGAATTTACAATTACGGATAATGTAGCCTAAATTTTTCATGGAATTAGTGGTGATTTGATTGATTTGACTAACAAAAGATAGCTTTGGGTCGAATATAACTCTAGCTATTTTTTAGATAACTACGGCTCTTCAGTTCACTATTATTATTTTGCTAAATATATGCTTACAGTATGCAGATGAACTGTCTTCGAAAAATTAGTGCTGGGATCGTCTGCTTTCTATATTTTTATGGTTCCTATAAGTAAAATAACCATTCGACTAAAAGGCAAACACGACAAACGATTCAGCACTATATTTTTTTACAAGTTTGCGATAATACAATTTTTAAACGTAGCAATACCTAAATGGCAGTGATTGATTCTCATTTTTTTTATGACACAATCTTAATAATTATTTCAATCTACTTGGCATTTTATTTTCGTATTATATTTTTATATATCAAGATTAGGAATAAAAAATAAATTACTTTTAAACCAAAAAGTTGCCTCTTGTAATTACTTTTTGTAATATTTTAAAACAAAAGGCCTTACCAACTGATAAATGAGACAATTTAATGGCAGAGATTTTTCGTACTATCCATTTTACATAGAACTTCCCTACTATCAATCTCTTACACAGGATTATATCTTTTATAAAATTCTACCTCCATCTCCCTAACTATAAAGTATTAGCTAACTTCTGATTTATTTTATAACATGCTACTGGCGGACTAGTAGTTATATATGTTAAATGTGTTATGTAATTTCTAACTCCAAATGGAACCTTCGTCTCTATATGATAAAATGAAATAGATTCTAATAGTTTTTCCCTAAATTAAATTTTAGTTTTATTTACATGTTATGTTTTTAGTCAATCAAATATGTAATGATAACCACAACATTTTTTGTGAAGTTATTTAAGCTCTAATACATCAACTTTTCACTAATAATGCAACGCATGTAGGACAGGTATATCAATTAAGTTAATGAAATGAAAGAAAATCAACAGGACGAATTTTAATCAGTTAATTACTATAGCACCACTTTAACAAAGAATTAATCAAACTTAAAGGTGTCAATTACTTTCACGCCTTACCAATTTAATGCTAATAAAGATCATTTTAAAGCAAATTATCACAGTTATGCTATTTTAAATACACAGTGGATAATCAACGATTTTTATTGACAATTTAAGTGAAATAGTTAACAGCAAAAAAATGTTTTTGCGAGGATGACTAGAAAATGCTTAACTGAATACAATGAATTATGTAGAAACAACTTATACAGGGTGTCCCACTTCGTATTAAGCCAACCCTATAACTTGGCTATTTATAATTGGATTTTTCTACAGCACATGCCATCCATCAGGGACTACCTTTGGAAGGTAGAACTGAAATTGAAACTTTTCAAAGTAACATTACCGATGATGATGGACGAAAAAATTATGTGGAATAGTTGATTAAGAAAGTCCAAATACGAAGTTTCATTCTATTGGAAAAGTAGATTTTTAAAATAAAGTCTATACATGACATTTTATTTACTTTCAAACCGGCCACTATTCAATAAATTGCAGATATCATAAATAAATATTGGCCCAGATGGACTATCGGCAAAAATGTTTCAATTTCCGCTGGACCGATATTATTAATACATCATTAGAACTATATGTTCTTCCACCTCACTGGAAAATGTCCTGTATGAATCCTATATCGGAGAAAAAGGTCCTGAACATTTAGGGATCTACGTCCTATTAGCATGCTTTCTGTTCCACTAAAAATTGCAGAATCGGCTATATATGAGCAATTTTATGAACATGTCTATCAAAATTCAATAATTTCTTCTAATCAGTCCAGATTTAGAAAAGGCTTCAGTACTTCTACACTAGTTAGTAATATAACTAGCTAAACTTTGCGAGCCATTGACAACACTAAAGTCACCTCTTTGACGTTACTGAATATGAGTAAAGTTTGTGACTCCTTAGATATTAATTGCCTAATGGCAAAATTAAGTTAATATTGTATATCAGGAAATACTTTTTCCTGGTTTCCAAATTATCTCACAACAGTATATCAGTATTAAAGGAAACTCGGTACTTACATCACAAACTAGAGCAGTTTTATCCGGTGTTCTTCAAATATCTATTTTTGGATCACTTCTTTTTAATATATTTATTGCAGATACCTTGGAGCTTCCACTATATTTAAAACTATACATATATACTCTGACGGTATTGATATTCAGCTAATATATCGTTTTTCTCCTTCCGAATTTCAAATGGCAGAATTTTAAATCAATAATGACTTGTTTTATATACTACCAATGGACACTAAAAAATACTTCTTGTACTAATGCTAACAAAAGTCAAAATATCGTTTTTGGAACTCAATTTTGCAGAACTGAATGTTCAAATCAATAATGAGATCATTACATCAACTAATAGCGTAAAAAATCTTGGTATTAACTTTTATCCGTTACTAAGCATTTCTGGTTACATTAGTATTATTTGCAAAAAGTTTTCTATTGTTTAAAACTGTTATATACCTTTAAAAATTGTCTAGATACAAATACCAAAATACTGCTTTTAGAAACTATGGTTCTATCACATTTAAATTACGCAGATACTGTATACCGTCCCTGTCTTACTCAAAGAGAAAAATGCCATTTACAAAAAATTTAAAACTGATGTGCAAGATATTTTACAACTGTGCACAATATTAATCACATTTACGCCATTTCAAACTATTAAATATATGTGAAAAAAGATTCATATACGTGGTAAGATTCATTTTAAATATTTTAAGAACAAGCAAACCTAGTTATTTAATTCATAAAATACAAAGACGAACTGATATTCATAACAGAGATCTGAGACATGTGGAAAATATATTTTCTATTCCCTACCGTAAAACCTCATCGTCCTTTTCCTTGTATTGTATTGTATTGTATTGTACTGTACTGTACTGTATTGTATTGTATTGTATTGTATTGTATTGTATTGTATTGTATTGTATTGTATTGTATTGTATTGTATTGTATTGTATTGTATTGTATTGTATTGTATTGTATTGTATTGTATTGTATTGTATTGTATTGTATTGTATTGTATTGTATTGTATTGTATTGTATTGTATTGTATTGTATTGTATTGTATTGTATTGTATTGTATTGTATTGTATTGTATTGTATTGTATTGTATTGTATTGTATTGTATTGTATTGTATTGTATTGTATTGTATTGTATTGTATTGTATTGTATTGTATTGTATTGTATTGTATTGTATTGTATTGTATTGTATTGTATTGTATTGTATTGTATTGTATTGTATTGTATTGTATTGTATTGTATTGTATTGTATTGTATTGTATTGTATTGTATTGTATTGTATTGTATTGTATTGTATTGTATTGTATTGTATTGTATTGTATTGTATTGTATTGTATTGTATTGTATTGTATTGTATTGTATTGTATTGTATTGTATTGTATTGTATTGAATTGTAGTGTATTGTATTGTACTGTATTAAAGTGTATTGTACTGTATTGTACTGTATTGCATTGTCTTGTATTGTATTGTATTGCATTGCATTGCATTGCACTGCATTGCATTGTATTGTATTGTATAAATTAGATTTTTTGGTGAGGTTAGAGAGTCGACGTTGCTATGGATGCCAATCATCGTAATAAACACCAGTTTGTCAACTTATGTCTAAATGGATTTGAGATTAACAATTCCAGAAAAAGTGGAAATTATATTCTTGATTGGCGATAATATGTACTAATCAATAAATTATTTCCTGCTACCTTAAAATGCTGCTAAAAATAGTGTTGTTTCTTACAAGGAGAGCAGATGAACAGGAAACCGAAGAGAACTGAATAAGAAAGTAAGGGAAACAGCTTTCAGACGACTGCCGCCAGTTAAAGATTGCACAAAAGTCGGGATTTCTTTCACTGCGTTTAAATATTTTATCAGATACAGTCGTTAAGATTGTTTCATTAAATAAATGCTTCCACGGTTTGCGCACACTGGAAGCTGGATTAAGAAAATTTCTAGTAAACTCGAATATAAACATTATCGGGTTACCATTTTAATTGCCTGAGGAGATTTCATCTAATTTTTCATAACAGATAAATATAAACAGTTGTGTGTAAATTAAAAAGAAAGCAGAAAACCGGCCTTGTAGGTTTCTAGTAGACGACCTATTAACAAATTATATTCATATGGCATAAGTAGTAAACCTTATGATTGGTTTGCCTCCGATCTTGTGAAAGAAACCAGATGGTTAAAATATAGCTTACTGAATAAATTTAAAACATTTCTATACATCGAACATATTACTTAATATACTAGGTGTGCCGCAAGGTTCTGTCTTGGAGCCTATCCTATTTAATATTTATATTAATGAACTTCATTATACTCGTATGATGCCACTCTTCTTTTTTCTGATAGATGCACTTATAAATAAAATGAATACTACTGTTGCTCATTTAAGTAGTCAGTTTCGAAGCCACTTGTTATTAAAACAAGTCATATAACCTTTCATACTCGTCAAAAAAAATAATACTTCTACCCTAGATATAAAAATCAATAATGTTGACGAAAGTAAATTCACAACGTTTCTCGGTATAGTCTTTGACAATACACTTACATTTAGTAATAACTGTAGCAAACTGACCAGTACATCGCGATCTAAATATTTTCAAATCAAGTGTCTGAGAAGTGTTTGGGAAGTATCTGGTCTATTATTATTTTATTATGGGCAAATTATTAACTTATGACATTACTATATGGGAGGGTCGGTCTCATCTAATGTACACGACGTTTTTATTGCACAAAAATTTATTATACGCTGTACAGTGAGACTACCGCCAATTCATTCATGTCGCAATCTTTTTAAACAATATTGAATTCTTGCTCTACCGAGTTTATATATTATGGAATTATTGTTACTATATGTATACAAAAATTGAAATAAATTTGACAAAAATGAAACGATTCATTTTCACAATACACCTTGCAAAATTATTTCCATATATCAACTAAACGTTTAAATATATCCTCAAAAGCACCCAGTGTTCGAAGTCTGAAATTATATAATCATTTACCACACACATATAAAAATTTAAAGAGCATATACAGGCTGTCCATTTTATCAGGGCCCTCGAGAATATCTCACTTAATATCGGTCGTAAAAAAAAAAATTATTTTTACGAAAATTGTGCCGATTTATAGAACCTACAAAATGGTTTAAAGACATTTGAAATACATGGCCTACTTTAAGAGTTATAGCGGAAAATATCGAAAATGCTGAAAACGTCTAGACAAAATATTTTTTGCACAATAGAGTGTTTCAACGAGGTTTTATCTAATTTTTTTCAAAACCGCGTATTTTGAGATTTACTCTTCAGGCTGTTAAAAAAATTATTTTGAAACGGGCGGGAAATAGCGCCATTAAATAGAGTATTAATTCAGGTAACAAAAACAAATTAATAATAAAAAGAATATAGCACACAGAACATTAATATTTATCTAATCCTTAAAATAATTTTTAAGATATCATATCAAGTGTTCAAAGTGTCCACCACCATTTCTTATGCACAATCGAGCGCGGCGAGGCACTGCATTTAAAGAATTACTCAGCATTTCGGGGGCAACTGTAATACATGCCTGTTGAATTCGATCTTTTAGGTCCTCTACGTTTTGCGGTGTCGTCGAAAACACCTTATCTTTAATATACCCCATAGAAAAAATCCATTGGGGTTATATCTGGAGAACGAGCGGGCCATTGAATAAATCCATTGGTACCTATTCAATGTTGAGGCTAAATTTCGTATAACCTAGGCAAATCTGGGAATTGTGAGGAGGAGCTCCATCTTGTTGAAAATATTGAAAGTTGTGTCGATTCTCTAAAGGTAGATTATCTAAGAATTCATTAAATTCATTTCTCAAAAAGTTTAGGTACCTTTGAGCACTGAGGTGACCATCATAAAAATAAGGACCTATTAAATTGGTGCCTAAAATACCTATCCACACATTTAATGAAAAACGATTTTGAAACTCATTCGGTCTATGCCAGTGTGTATTTTCAGAAGTCCATTTGTAATGAATATTGCGATTAAAAAATCCATTATTGGAAAAATTTGCCTCGTCGGACCAAAGTATTTTACTACATATTAATGGATCGGCACGCTTCTTTTCCAACAGCCACCTACAACCACCTTGGTTTGTCCCCCGCTTGTAAATTGTGAACTTTTTTGGCTTTATTACACAGTTAACCATTTTTCTTTAAAAATTTTCTGGCACTTGTTTTATTTATATGACAAGCAATTTGAATTTCTCTTAATGACGTTTCCAAATTTTCTGTATTTTTATTTCTTACATAATTAATAACTCGGTTTACCTTATTTACATTATCAGTAACACTGTTCAACCTTGTCTTCTTCTTTAAAAATGAACCATTATTTTTTAGTTTCGTAGCTAATTTTCTGATCAGAGATTTATTCGGCTGTAGTGCTTGTGGAAATCTGTTTCTATATTCTACTTGAGCTAATCCAGAGTTAAAATTGCATTGGCAATATGTAACGAACATATTGTTATAATATGATCGTTAGATCAACGTGAGTAAAAATCATATTTGAAAATTTTAAATTCTTAAACGAGTGTGATTGAGTGAGAGTATTAACTGAGATGATCTGTCAAAAAATTAAATTGTCGAGTTTGTTCATAGCCAACTATTTTAAAATAATTGAAATAATAGTGAATTCATGAAATACAAACAAATGGATATTATACTTAAATTAATTGGTAAAGACATTTTAATTTTCCGAGCAAGGAATAACGCTTTTATGGAGGACCTCTATACATTGGAATAACTGCGAATACTCTTTCCATAATTGCTCCATGTTGCTTTCTTGATTATTATTTTGTTTTTGTTACCTGAATTTACTTTATTCTTCTTAATTGTGTTAATGTTTTATTATAGCAAAGATTTGAACAACTTATTGAATTATTTTATCGTTTTATTTAAAATCATACTTGTGCATGGCAAGTATAATGCTTGTTAAAAAAAATTATTGGTTTTAATAAAAGTTTTTATAATTACTAACGTAGTACCAATGAATAAATATGGCATGTGATATATCGTTGAAAAGGGAGGAAAATACTTTATTTAATGGCGCCATTTCCCGCCCGTTTCAAAATTTTTTTTTGACAGCCTGAAGAGTAAATCTCAAAATATACGCTTTTGAAAAAAATTAAAAAACCTCGTTGAAACACTCTGTCTTGCAAAAAATTTTCGCCTTAGAATTTTTCTCGTATCTCTTCAAATAACTGAGATATTTGGCTTAGACATTTTCCGCATTTTCGGTACTTTCCGCCATAACTCTTAAAGTAGGCCTTGGATTTCAAAAGTTTTTAAACCATTTTGTAGGTTATATAAATCGGCACAATTTTCGTAAAAACATTTTTTTGTACGACCGATATTAAGTGAAATATTCTCGAGGGCCCTGATAAAATTGACAGCCTGTATATGCGATAGCATGTTGCAGGTTTTTTTACGTCTTCGCATGTATATACATGCATTTATGTGTATATATACCTACTCTGTTATGAAATAATTGTATAATTTTGACTTGTCCTATGACATACTGTATTGCTCTTACTGAATTAATAAGATATTCCTTTCTAGTCCCTTCGTATATTTTATTCAATGGTGATTATTCCATATTATATATACATTTATACAAAACGGACAATTTTATTTATTTCTTTACCAACTGCATAAAATCATATTATTATTTTGAAAAACACAATTCCCTCGTTTGCTTTGACTGTTGTCTTTAAGACAACAACGAAATAATTTACCAGCTATCGGTTAGGGAGCTTCCAAGAACAGTTACGCGCTTAGAGTTGCTCTTTGTGAATAAATACTGGCATAAAGTAGGGTATTTGGCCCAAGAAGGATTGTGTATTATATAATTAACTACGACGCTACTGTCATTTCATCGTATTATAAAATAAAGGCGACGCATCTCAAGTTCCATATTATCTTCATTTTCATGATTTAGTAAGGAGAATACACTGTCAAGCACAGTGAAATTGCAAATTAATACAGTTAGAAAACATAATTTCGGTACATTTCTCATCCAGTTTTAGATTTAAAAGGATTTTGTTCGTTGTTCCTTTTATGTACTTGTAAACTTTGATCTATAAGGTCGGTCATATTTCTTAACTTTTGTTCCTTCAGTTCGTATTTCACCTAAATAATATATGATGTTCTGGATTGTGAAGCCACATAGAACATATACTTTTAGCAAATAATACAAGGCGTGGTCCTAAAAAATACCTCTACATTTTAGTGAAGTACTTGAGGATACCGCCTTTAAATAAAAATGCTGTCCTTATTGCAAAAGCGAATTTAATTTAGATTTTCTCTTGCTGTTGTAGATAGGATAAGACAAGATTTGATATGCTTTTTGTAATAATTAAAAATTAACTGGAAATGGTTAATCAACTTTTTTGATTGAAAATTAGGCCTTTATTCAAAAAAATAAATATTTCGCTTCAAAAAAGTTACAGCTTGTTTGAGACAACAATGTCCATTTTCACAAAATTTTATTAAAATCGGATCATTTCTGTTGAAGATAGAACTAAAAAATAAAAAAATTTGTTTTTGACATTTCTCTCAATAGTTTTGAGATTATAACAATAATAATAATAATAATAAGTTTATTTTCAACAGGTTGACACCCAAGTACAGAAAATAATGAACAAAATATATAAAAATAGCAATAATGAGATAAAAATTTACAAAATTACATTAATTTACACTACATACATACCATACATACATTACATTACATAATTAAATTAATTTATTATTTATCAATTACAAAATTTAATTACAAAAAAGATTAGTTAGATATTATAATTAGAATAGATTGTTAGAATTAGACTTAATCAGTTAAATGAATCTTTGTACCGATGAATAATGTAGTTTAGACTATCATAATTGAGGTCACACATATGAGCGACTTCATTAAATATCTTGTACATGTTAAATATTGGAGACTTAACCTGAATGTTAGTTCTGCTGGTATTGACGTAAAATGATTTGTGTAGACGAGCGTTCGGCCTTGGTACATGAAATCTAATTCTATTTACTACGTGAATGCAATCTAGTTGGTTATGCAGTATTTTATATAACAATTGTAGTGCTGTGCAATTTCTTCTAAGTTCAAGCGAGTCAAAATTGAATGAATTTAGTAGTGTATTGTGATCAAAGCTCCTAACGGGATAGGATATATATATATTTAAGAAATCGTCTTTGTACGGACTCAACTTGCATTTTAGAGTTTTAATAAACAGGCGACCAGATGACGGAAGCATATTCAATTTTGCTTCGTATAAATGATATGTATATTAATTTCAGAGTATTGACATTCGTAAAGCTGCCTCAGTTCCTTATACAATACCCGAGTACTTTAGAAGCCAAAGCAACAATTGTGCTTATATTAGTAGAAAAACTGAGCTTGAAATCGAATGTTACTCTAAGACCCTTAAAATTTGTACATCGTTCAAGGACGGTGTCATTAATCCTATATACGAATAAAACTGGCATTTTGTTATTGTAAAAGGACATTATCTTACATTTAGTTGTATTTAGTTTTAAGTAATTATTTTCGCACCATTCGTTAACAGAGTCTAACATTTGCAAGGTAAAACAGTCGTTTGGCTTGCTTACTTCAGCATAGATTTTCAAATCGTCCGCGAAAAATAAATGTGTAGAACTCATAGTGAGGGATAAATCGTTAATAAATACTAAGAATAAAAGTGACCCTAGGTTGGATCCTTGAGGGACTCCGGATGTTGCAAAGAAGTTGCGAGAATTGTATCCACCGTATTCCACGACCTGTGTTCTATTAAATAAATAGGATTCGATTAGGGATAGTTATGTTGAAACATATGAGAAAGAATATAACAATAAAAGTTGTAGGTCTTTCAATTATCTACAACTTTTGCATTTAACTTTTTTCGAGAGGAGGTTTAGTTTTACCGGAGATCGTCAAAAACATCTTTTCACCTTTAAAAGCAGCCCCACCCTACTTCCGGTTATTTGTTGAGGTCCAATCGATTTTTCCCCACTTATATACCATTAATCATAAATTTACCGACCATCCATATACTGCTATGAATTTTTTTTGACAAAAATGATTGGCACTGGCCTATTAGTAAAGGATAAAAATTAATACCAAGATTTTTATATTTTATATTACGTGGTTATAATAATTTTTAAACTTAATATATCGAATGAGATTAAAGACTCTCTTAAACATAATTGAATCGGTGAGATGATGCGTAGAGCTTCTTTATACGCTATCGATGAAAGATCATGAAGCGTTTCATTGATTCGCTCGTCAGGTGGCCAATACTCCCTCTTCTCATTTTGTTCAGTTTAGTTTTTAATGAATTTTGATCTTTGTTCGGCTGAAATCAGACAAAGTTGAACGCATGGCATTTTTACAGGACATGATCAGATTCGATGCCTCATATACCCACGTATAATTTTACTTGGGTTAGATATGGTGAAATTGAAATCCTGACATCTGATGCACTTCACGTGTTCAGTAGGTATCATCAGGTTTATGTCCATTGCCATAAATTCGTCGTATGCGAATATTTATCATCAGGTATATCAATGGACAACAATGTCCATTTTCACAAAATTTTATTAAAATCGGATCATTTCTGTTGAAGATAGAAATAAAAAATAAAAAAATTTGTTTTTGACATTTCTCTCAATAGTTTTGAGATTATAACAATAATAATAATAATAATAATAATAATAAGTTTATTTTCAACAGGTTGACACCCAAGTACAGAAAATAATGAACAAAATATATAAAAATAGCAATAATGAGATAAAAATTTACAAAATCACATTAATTTACACTACATACATACCATACATACATTACATTACATAATTAAATTAATTTATTATTTATCAATTACAAAATTTAATTACAAAAAAGATTAGTTAGATATTATAATTAGAATAGATTGTTAGAATTAGACTTAATCAGTTAAATGAATCTTTGTACCGATGAATAATGTGGTTTAGGCTATCATAATTGAGGTCACACATATGAGCGGCTTCATTAAATATCTTGTACATGTTAAATATTGGAGACTTAACCTGAATGTTAGTTCTGCTGGTATTGACGTAAAATGATTTGTGTAGACGAGCGTTCGGCCTTGGTACATGAAATCTAATTATATTTACTACGTGAATGCAATCTAGTTGGTTATGCAGTATTTTATATAACAATTGTAGTGCTGTGCAATTTCTTCTAAGTTCAAGCGAGTCAAAATTGAATGAATTTAGTAGTGTATTGTGATCAAAGCTCCTAACGGGATAGGATATATATATATTTAAGAAATCGTCTTTGCACGGACTCAACTTGCATTTTAGAGTTTTGATAAACAGGCGACCAGATGACGGAAGCATATTCAATTTTGCTTCATATAAATGATATGTATATTAATTTCAGAGTGTTGACATTCGTAAAGCTGCCCCAGTTCCTTATACAATACCCGAGTACTTTAGAAGCCAAAGTAACAATTGTGCGTATATGAGTAGAAAAACTTGCTTGAGCTTGAAATCGAATGTTACTCCAAGATCCTTAAAATTTATATATCGTTCAAGAAGGTATCATTAATCGTATATGCGAATAAAACTGGCCTTTTGTTATTTTAAAAGGACATTATCTTACATTTAGATGTATTTAGTTTTAAGTAATTATTTTCGCACCATTCGTTAACAGAGTCTAACATTTGCAAGGTAAAACAGTCGTTTGGCTTGCTTACTTCAGCATAGATTTTCAAATCGTCCGCGAAAAATAAATGTGTAGAACTCATAGTGAGGGATAAATCGTTAATAAATACTAAGAATAAAAGTGGTCCTAGGTTGGATCCTTGAGGGACTCCGGATGTTGCAAAGAAGTTGCGAGAATTGTATCCACCGTATTCCACGACCTGTGTTCTATTAAATAAATAGGATTCGATTAGGGATAGTTATGTTGAAACATATGAGAAAGAATATAACAATAAAAGTTGTAGGTCTTTCAATTATCTACAACTTTTGCATTTAACTTTTTTCAAGAGGAGGTTTAGTTTTACCGGAGATCGTCAAAAACATCTTTTCACCTTTAAAAGCAGCCCCACCCTACTTCCGGTTATTTGTTGAGGTCCAATCGATTTTTCCCCACTTATATACCATTAATCATAAATTTACCGACCATCCATATACTGCTATGAATTTTTTTTGACAAAAATGATTGGCACTGGCCTATTAGTAAAGGATAAAAATTAATACCAAGATTTTTATATTTTATATTACGTGGTTATAATAATTTTAAACTTAATATATCGAATGAGATTAAAGACTCTCTTAAACATAATTGAATCGGTGAGATGATGCGTAGAGCTTCTTTATACGCTATCGATGAAAGATCATGAAGCGTTTCATTGATTCACTCGTCAGGTGGCCAATACTCCCTCTTCTCATTTTGTTCAGTTTAGTTTTTAATGAATTTTGATCTTTGTTCGGCTGAAATCAGACAAAGTTGAACGCATGGCATTTTTACAGGACATGATCAGATTCGATGCCTCATATACCTACGTATAATTTTACTTGGGTTAGATATCGTGAAATTGAAATCCTGACATCTGATGCACTTCACGTGTTCAGTAGGTATCATCAGGTTTATGTCCATTGCCATAAATTCGTCGTATGCGAATATTTATCATCAGGTATTATTTATTGATTTAGCAAAAAAATTTTCGCTCGTGAAATCAGTCAAAGTTAAAAGTAGATCCATTTGACATTCATACTGAAAAAGATCACGATAAATTTAAGCATAATTGTGTTTATAATTTGCTGGCAGCCACGTAACACAAATTACACTAGCAACAAAGATTACAACAAAAACAATTCCTACCACGAAATTGAGTTCTATTTTTAGACCTGTTTCTGATTCAAGGGAATTCATTATGCTATGCAGCCAGCAAAATAAATGACATTATGTTTGTGGCACTAAGTAGACAAAAGCATGTAATTTGCTACCCTTGATATAAATATTTGCCTTTCGTGCCAGACCTTAATACGAAAGCTAAAACTTTAAATGAAATTTTGTTCGGAATTTTATTAATCTAGAAATTTATATGGACATTAGTGGTTTTAAAGTTTTACGTAATACCTACATTGTGCCTCGTTTTATTAACGGTATATCTTTTCTTTCCTTGATAAACGAGGGTTTGTATTTTAAAGCAATTGTGGAACTTTTATCTCATTTTATGCTGGGTCAGGTACTAACATTTGTTATCGTAACCGAGCAGAAAATGTTTAGGGGTAAAGCAAATATCAAACAACTAACTAAATTTATATATCGATTAATTAACGTAAAAACTTAGCTTTAGCAGAAAATTGTGACGTCCTATCGTCTTTCGCTGGTTTCGACAAATTAATAGTAACATTTCAGAATAGGATTCTAGTCGATCAATTCACCCATCTATAGTAATAATTTACACTTTCAGCGATAGATGTCACCACGATCTAATTTTCTATCCAAATTACCACCTAAATTTAAGCTTTTAGGCAACAGATGGCTCCTACTAAGAAAGTATACCAATTTATTAAATAGATGTGTATATCATAAGAAAACTAAAATATAAACCATTATCATAAGTGGTGTATAAAAGTTGTCTACAAAATGATAGGATAAAGATAGCTAATGATAGAAAAGTTCTTAATAATCGAATTAGTTTTTAAAATTTCTCAAGTTGGTACTATATTGCAGTCGATTTGTCGAACTGTCGAAAAGTCATTTCATCTTGTTTTTGTGAGTTAAAATGGTTATAAATATCAGCCAAATTCCTTCAAACTTTCTTTTTAATCAAGAAATTAAGCTTATAACTTTGCATAACGTGGTTGCTACTCGGTTTGGTACCGGATTCATAAATTAGATTTCACATATTTTCAATTAATATTTTGGATTATTTTAATTGAAATTTAAATTTCTTCTGATTTAATTAGCGAGTAGCGTCCAAAAAAGAATTCTGGGTAAGTTTTGATTTCTTAGATTTATTATAGACACTTGCTCAAGTTAGAGGTTAATTTTGAGAGTAATTTTGTAAGTTTAATTATAGACGATTTTGGTACGGTCAGATTTCTAATTCTGACCAGTTTGGATTGGACTTTTGGATCATTCTGTTATTCTTTGGTACACAATTTTTTGTATATGATTTTGCCTCTACGTTAGACAAACTCTACTTAATTATCTGTGAAGTTTCTGAAACACCCTATAGAAGTATTTGTGAAGTTTTTCTACAATCAGCAAGGACCTCGATCAACAACAACCTTCAAGTTTGGAGGGCCTGGGAACTCCCCAAATTTTTTAAAAGTTAAGTAATTCCTGTATATTATTTTCCTTGTAAAATTGTTTAAATTCCTAATTCTTTTCCCCAGCGTTGGCTTAACAATCCTAAACTGATATATCTTCATATATTTTATTGAAAGATTTTTGTTTACCTTTAAGTTTTTCTACTGTACTTGGCTTATTTTTGTGATAAATTGTATTTGGTTTTTACTTGTTTTTTTTTAATCCCTCTCACTACAAGGATTCGTAAGATCTATGACCTTGTTTGCTTGACTTGAGTTTAGGTTGTAATAAATTATTGCACAATATGAATTTTATTGCTTTACTCTATTGCACAGCTTTTCCATATTTTAAAACCTATTTTATCTTAAATGTAAAAGTCTATCGGTGTTAAGTCGGGTAGTTTAGGAGGCCGCCTCATCAGATGGCTGTTTCGCTTGATCCATTCTTTCACAACATCTTCAAAGACTACCAATAATGCAAGCGGAAATGCAGTGAGGGCGTAGAGGAGATTAAATAGAAAAAAATATGGCAACAGGAGATGGTGTCTATTTTCCCAAACGTTAAGTCTTCAACTGGGTTTTTTCTAATACCTTCAAGAAGAATTGAGTAAATACATGATTAAAACTCTCCTCACATTCTTACAACTCGTTACTTCATAAACAATTCCTATACATTAATAATAATGCAGTTTACTTATCATATTTTTCGACATGCATTTATCGAAAGTAATTGTAATCTCGCCGTCTATTGGAGGATAGCGTAACCTTTAAATTAACTATTGTTGTTGTATATTTAATGAATATTGGAGGTCTTCCACTAGTTGAACTGATCATTCATAAATGGCAAAATATGTCTTGAACAATGTTTAATGTATATGCATATCATAATGACTCTAAAATGATTTGGAAAATATTAAAAACCCTTATTAAACCTGAAAATAAAACATTTATGGCTGAGAGTATCAGATTTGAAAATAATAACAACATAATAGTGGCAAACACAGAGCAAAATATAGCTCATATGTTTAACCAATTCTTTATTAATAGATATTATTCACTCTATAAATAATGGTGGTCAGTGGTCTTCTGTTGGTTATAATTTGGTTGAAAGTAGTTTTGATGAATTTAAACTTTTAACACTACAGGAACTTAAAGTTACTGTGTCATCTTTAAACAATAAATCTAATGTAAATATTACTCTAAATTCAAAATTTTTAAAATCTATATTTGAAGTGACAGAACATGTAATACTACATTTGATCAACACATCCTTGTCTAGAGGGGAAGTGCCTAGTTCATTAAAATGTAGTATTATTGTACCAGTTGCCAAAATTCCAAACTCTAACAATGCAGGTGACTTTAGACCAATTAATACTCTTCCCCCAATTGAAAAAGTACTTGAATTATCAGTATATTAGCAACTAATTGAATATTTCAATTATAATAATTTGTTTATAGGAAATCAATTTGGTTTTCGGTTTAAACATTCGTGTGAAACTGCTCTACAATTAACTTTTGCAAATTGGAATGAAGAAATTGATAAAGATAAATACATTGTTGCAGTGTTTTTAGATTTCAGGCGTGCTTTTGAAACGATTGGCAGAAAGTTGCTTTTAGATAAATTAAAATATTATGGTATTGGGGATCAGTTCTTGACTGGTTCAAAAGTTACTTGCACAATAGATCTCAACGTACAAAAATAAACAATGCCATATTTCCCTTGGAAATAAATGACACTGGTGTGCCGCAAGGAAGTGTCTTGGGCCCATTGTTATTCATAATATATTTAAATGGCATAAGTTATTCTCTGTCATGTGACTTTGTGAATTTATTTGCAGATGATACACTTATTGCAATATGTCATAGTGATGTTGATGTAGCAATTAAAAGGATGAATGAAGAACCAGTATCAGCATACCTTAATACTAACAAATTGAAACTAAATTTAAATAAAACTAAAGGCATGATTATCACTAAACCATATAACCACTCTAAGATAAATATTGATAATATTAATTTAAACTTTGAAAATTTAAAAATAGAAATAGTTACTGAAATAAAATATTTAGGCTTTATTATTGACAATAATCTCTCACTGAAACATCATTTTATTTATATGCAAAAGAAAATATCAAAAAAATTATTATTTTTCTCTAGAGTGGCTAACTTTCTTTCAATTAATACTAATATCATAGTTTTTAAAACAATTATTCAGCCTCACTTTGACTATTGCTCAAACATTCTATATTTTTTAGATAATAACAGTGTAGCTGCATTACAGAAGTTACAAAATAGTGGCATGCGAATTATATTAAAATGTAGTAGAGTAACATCAATTGCTGTAATGTTGGAGGTGTTAAATTGGTTCAATGTCAGAACTCGTTTGAGGTATTTTATGTTGATTTTTGTTTTCAAAATTATAAAAGAACTACTCCCATCATATTTTAATCAGTATATAGTGTTCAATAACCAAGTTCACAATCATTTAACAAGAAGACGCGCTGATCTACATGTACAAAATAGAAACTACAGGAAATATATGAATACACTATTTATACAAGGTCTACGGGAATTTAATAATTTGCCAAATAGTGTAAAAGAATGTAACAATATTAATACATTTAAAGCTGCTTTAAATGAATATTTAAAATAACTAAACTCGTTATATAATCATAGTTTACTTGTTTTTATGCCACTTGGGCCACATGTACTTAAGTATGAGTAGTTGTTTGTATTTGTGTATATAATATTATGTCTTATTTTTATTTGTTATTAATGTATTTATAAGAAGAAACATCTTTAATGTGTATATTAGGTGTGTCCTATTCAATAAACTTACTTATTATAATTTCGAGTTTTCTGTATTCTTTTAACGTTAAAGTGAATACTAAATATTTTCCGTTTTGAATGTAAACTTATTCAAATTTGTTATAAAAGTAAGACAGAACTTTGAGGAAGTCAATTATGTTTTATAATCGCCAGGTTCTGAAATGGAAATAATTATTCTAAATCTCTTAATTATCTATAACTGGGAGTTCTCTTTGTGAATATTTTATGTGAAAGTGAATTTTTAATTTAATTCCAAAAACCAGATTACGGAAGATGATAAAACAGCATTACAGCCGCAATGAAATTTTTTTATAATGTTGTAAGAACGCTGTGTGAGGATTGAATAAAAATCCAGAATGATGTCTAGCTGACATTTTCCAACCAAGATAAATATTTGATCGCTAAGGCAGCACTGTGAGCTCTCTCCCGGAGATAATCTAAATTAGGAGAGGGGCTGTAATTTATTTATACTCATGCTCATACAGAAGGGAAGAGAAAATGAGTGTACGATAATTAATTGCTTTTTTACAGGGACGATAAACTAAAATCTAAATTATTAATTTACAATTTTGTAAAATTGTATAATTGAGTCAGAGGCATTTTAACCGGAGACGGTATAAATTTTTGTTATTTTAAGTTTAGATTAGTGTTAAAAATCGGTCAAAATCCGGTCGCAGTAAATCGACTGCAAATGAAGATATTTCACTTCATGTTCTTCTTAACCTGCAAGAAGAACCAGATACTTCAGTACCAAAATTATTTAAAATATTTTTTATCAGATGGCCTTGATAATTAAGATGTAAACAGCCGCAATGAAATTTTATTGTTTTATTTAATATTTAGAAAACCACAAGTCCCACACCCACCAAACCCTATATCATTATAATTGATGAAAAAGTGTCTTATCTGAAAATGTAAAAATATACAGGGTCATCCATTAAAAAAACTACCGATGATGTCATATCTCGAAAAATAGGGTAGATGTTGGAAATCAAAGTACGTCAGTGAAAATAATAAAAATACTTTAAAAACTTTTCTTAAGGGCATTTTTTATTCGAAATAGAGTTTAGCGAGAAATCAGGTGTTTCCACACACTTGCCCAACCCTGTATAATAATTTAACTTGGGAACACATGTAGACGTTATTTATGGAAAGATGTCAAAAAATCAAAAAATGTATTCTGAAAATTTCATTAAATTCGGATTTTTGTTGAGGATCCCTGACTATTATAATGCTACACATTTCACTCTAATGATGTCGCTGTACAAAAAATAAATATTGTTATATGTTTATTGCAAAGTAATTATTAAATCCCGTGTGTTGGACAACTGCTGAGGCAATAACACCAGAAGGTAGTAATAACATTTAGACTAGAACTGGTATATTCTGCGATATAATTACGTACCTAACAGCTTTTGACCCTAATATACCCCAACAAAGGCTAAGGTCGTCACCTCCGATGCTTTGCAGTTGCGGTATTTCATGCGAAAACCTGTTACTCCATTTTGCTATTTATGGAGTTTTAACAGCCATTACGTATTGATACTGTTAACGAAAAATAAACTAATAATTTCTGCGAATGTGCACAACGCGCTGGTAAAAAAATATATAACTTGTGAAATGTAGTCACTACGTCAGTGTATACAAGTTACAAGTCAGTTATATACAAATACATTGAAATTAAGTATTGATAGAATATATTTTGATAGTCTTTTGTGAGTCAACAATACCTACCACTAAAGTGGAATACTGGCCATTAGTAGTAAGTACTTTTACTTTGCTATACATTTATTATTTTTGTAATAATCTATCTATCACTTTGCTTTGGCTTATATATTTTGTTAAATATAACTTAGTACGAGTTTTTCGCCAACTTTGATTGCAATAAGTCGCCACCGGATGAAGCTATCGACAAGTTGTGGACACCTCCCTCTTGTTTGCAATTTGATGATTAGAGAAACAGTGAAATGTTGTTGTGCATTTGCATATGCCGTACTGATGAGAGTTAATATGCTCGAAACTAGACAGCTGGCGATGCACAACAGCCCTGCACTGTAGTCATTTCTTTAGAATTAATCTACCTGCTGGGAGCTTATTGCAATCAGATTTTATTTTGCGTTTTCCTATTGAAAGCGTAGTATGTAGCAAGTTATGGGGCATTGTTTTGAATTGATTTGGAAACGCACATTATGCACCTTGACTAGTGGCAATTAATCGATTTCCCTTCATAGGAAACAGTGGAATATTGGATTTTAGTAGTAGGTATTTTTACTTTACTACACATTTATTATTTTTGTTATTGTTAATTATTTTTTAACCATAAAACATATTTTTCAAGTTAATTCATTTTATTTTATTGTTATGCGTACACTCTCTTACAGACAGAAATGTCTGTGGGTGCCCTTTAGTAGAGACAAGCTATGAATGAAATGGTAGTCCGCCATTCGGCCCAGAGTAGCAGACTTATATACCAGAGTAGGTATATAATAAGGAACCTGTCTAGAATCACGAACTAGAATCATAAGCAGGATCTAGAATATGAATTATAGAATAAAAAATAAGCCAAACCAACGCACTGGAGGAGTTCTAGTGAAGAAAGTAAAGTCAGTAGATCTAGAGAAAGAACAATGTGATCAGATTTCTAAAAAGCGCAGCGACAAGAGTGAGTTAGAGTGGTTTAAAATAGTAATTAGTGTTGTAACTATAAGAGTTAATGAATATGTTCGAATAAATAATGTAATCTATCTATCATCATATATGTATATAACCTAAAACTGTTCCTTGTGGAACATGATATTTCACTTCGTCTGGGCTACTTAGTGTTTTCTCAACTTAATAATGCCTTTCGATTTGATAAATAGGTTTTTAGTCAATCTAATGCCACTCTTTTAATTCCATATTTCTCTATTTTCTCCAATAATAATTTGTGTGATACGCTCTGGAAGACTTTACCTAGATCAAAAAATATAAGTTTTCTCATTTTTACATTCTCATATACATAGTGTATAAGCAAAGTATTGTGATCACGCAAAAATCGATTTTAGGATTTTGGTAAATTTACAAGTTTTCAGGTCTCCTGAAGCCAAAAATGTTAATTTTTAAAAATTGTCTATCTGCCGTCTGTGGTTCTACCTAGAACGCAAACTACTCGATTGATTTTGCTCAAACTTTGTGTGCCTATTCAGGACGGCTACACCTCGAGACGCAATTGATCCTAGCTCAAATATGTGGAGAGAGTTAACCCATAAAAGCCAATAAAAAGACATTTCTTAAAGATGGGTGTAACGATTTTGATAAAATTAAACACATGGATATTGACTTAGCACTAGTATAAGACAATCCATTACTCCCTAAAAATACAGGGACGAAAGCTGGGGTAGCGTTAGAATAATTAAATTATATCCTTTCTCTGAAACGGCTATAATGACTTTGATTAAGTTGCCTCTAGTAAATTCAAGGAGTGATGTTGCGAGGGGGTTGGTTTAAAAAATTGAATAATTTTTTCCTGTATAATTGCTCTAACTATTTCAGTACTAGTAGCAAATGACATAATCTGTTATTTATTATTTTTTTCCTGACTTACTTCCGTCATATTTGATTAAGTAGAACTAATAGTTTTTATTATTTCAAAAAAGATTATTTTTAAAAAAATTCACCCGTCTTTAAATCACAAATTTTCTTCTTCATTGTTTTTGATAATTTAATCAATAAATAATGTTAAAGATTAAAGATTATTAAAATCTTCATTATTTATTAAATAGATATAAATACTGATTAAAAAAATATATTTAATTGATAAAGTTTGTTGTCAAAATTATTTATTAATTTTACTTCCACGTCCAGTGGAAGTATAGTAACGCAAAATTTTGTTTTCTTCTTTTGTTGAAATAGGCTTAAAATGTCATGAAGCGTCAAGATTTTGAATTTGAGTCTATCTGTTGGTCTGTCTGTAACTTTTTTGTGAGCACGTTTACTCTGGAACCATTTATGATATTGACTTGAAATTTAGTAGAATTATATATTATAAAGGGATCTAGAACTAGATTATATTTTGATCTAATTCTGTTGAAGGGGTCGGGGGTAAATGGGGTAAATAAGGGTAAATATTTAAAACAAAGAGGTAAGAGTGCATAAAATTGCAATTTAGGGCATGTAGGAAGAGTCAAGGCCTCAAAAATTTTTTTGGCATCAACCACTCCCCCTATCACCCTCGATATCACCCCCACACTTATTAAAGGGAGTAAAAAAAATTAAAATGTGATTTAGTGTGTATACAAGAACGAAACGTTTCAAATTTTTTTTTTGGCGTTAGCTACCCCCTCTACCACCTCCATTGCCATCCCCACCTTATTATTAAAGGAACTAAAAAATTAAATTGGGATTTAGTGTGTATTTCAAAACCAAGGGACTCTAAATTTTCTTTAGCCTCTCAAAGACGAAGGTCCCTTCTAACAAACGAAGCAAGAGTATTTAAGCTCTAGTTTCACAAAAAAAAGAAAACATGAAACCAGATAAAGATTTATTACGCGAACAGGGCACATTAGTTCAACAGATTTATAGTAATTTGAAATAAATAAACATTTTAACATATTCCTCAATGGGAAAGTCTGTCCGAGTTGTCACAGACAGATTTTTATGAAGATGCTGGTGTATTTTGTAAAGGGAAATAAGGTATTACCGTGGAACAGTTCTATCTAAATCCGAATTGCTTTGGTGGCATAATGTTGTAAGATAATGAGTAGTTCTGTAATCGAAACCATGTATTTTTCATATAATTTAGCTATATTACTAACCATTAATGTTGGTCTACCATTAAACCAAAACACAGACAATTACACAGCGATCATTGCCTACAACATTGGCATCTGTTTCAGGTGAGACTCGAACTTAGGAGTGGTACAGAGACTAGCAGTGTTGCTTCTCACACAACCTTAACTAGTCCACTATTACTAACTCGGTAACACATTAAAATAGCCATTAACCATCTGCATCCTAGACAGGATTCGAATCCGGGATCCCTTGATCTCAAGTCTAATACTAATAAATATATGATCTAAGCAACTTTCACAGTTTTTTGCCATTCTGCGAGTTTATATTATATTTAATATTAATATTATTAATATCCATTTTATGAATAAAATCGAGCAATGTACATTCATATATTACTAAGACTACTTGTTTAGAATATTTATTTTAAGACAATGGTTTTCAAACATTTGCTATTACTATTAAATTTATGAGAATGAATTGATAAAAAACCATCCACAACTGGATTACATTTTATGCGAAGTGGGTGGCTTTGTTATTTGAACGTATTTTAATATATAAAAAATATAAAATAATCGATAACTCCATTATATTACGTACGCTATTTTCTTGTTCATGTAAAATAAACACAATTTTTAATCAAGCTCTATTTCTTTCCAGTAAAGATATAGAAAAACATAATTGGGCTCTTGCAAAAACACTAACAATCGCTTTTTTATCATGCCAGTTAAGATACTTAGGGAACAATAATTCTATAAAAACATTTAAATTTGAATTGTCACAGATTTCAAAACATTTTCCTCTTTGTTCTATTTATCATCAATTCGCGACAATTTTTCGCTATTAAATATACAAAATGTAGCAATAATCACAAAGAAACAAGTACTTTTTCAGAAACGTTTCTTTCTGATTTATTCTAGAAAAAAATATCCACTTACTTTTAATACTTTTAGAAAGACCAGTTCCACTAAAAAACTTCACTTATTCCTCAAACGTCCGAAAATAAATAAATAAACAGATTGGCACATTATCACACACGAGTTTGATATGGGTGAGTTTGAAATAGATAGTCTGAAGCTCTTTCATGAGCTTTCGTCTCGTTACTGAAAGTTCACTGTTTTGCGGCTCGCAGCTATCGACCACGCCGCGTACGCCCTTAGACCTTTGAAAATATAGATCGGCCACGCAAACGTAGGAAAGACCCACCGCTCCGCTAGGACATAAAGGTATTTGTGAATAGAAAGTTTTGGGGATGCTGGAATGAATGAAAAGTATGTTATTTTTGTTATTATTTTAAAATTGTGATGCAGTACGTCGGGGTTCAAACCGTGCGATATTTAGGAAAAGTGAGGTGCTGAACGGATTTTTTTTTTAAAGTAAATTGCTTGTAACCAGATCTTAGAAATTTTTGCCACCCTATAATAACGTGTGCTTTTTTTCTAGTGGGTGAGTTCCACCAAAAAACATAACCATTAGAATCAATAGAAAATTAAATTCTAAAAGAAATGGGTTTCTCCTTAACTCCAATAATATTAACAACTTATTCAATAAATAAAATAAATATTATACACATGTAATTCGGTAGGTACTGTTTTCTTTTACACAAATTCATTTAAGAGCATTTATTTATGATAGAAATATTTCAGGATATCTCTCTTGTTCGTTGAAATACAGGGTGTTGCATCATGAGAGGGACATAGCTTAATAGGAGGTAGAGAACATCAGTGGTAACCGGAACCTCCCATAGAAATGTCTCATTGGGCCTTCATTACGAAGTTACAGGGTGTTAAATAATTTTTGGCCAAACCTGTTTTTTGTCATAACTTTGACAGGGAATGAAATAACGGTTTCATATTTGGTACGGCTAATGTACTAACGAGCCCCAAGAGGTACATGTATAAAAAAATATATATCCAGGTCCAGACTCACTATAATTTATGTTTCTTCTTTGCATCAATAAAACATCACCCTGTATATATTTTTTTGAAATTTCGATACGATATTCGAAAAGAGCAAGAAAAAACAAACAAAATGGCCTATTTAATTTTTTTGTTACACCCTCGTGGTTATTTAAATACGTTGTTAAATGTGCAAGAAAATGGATTACAGAACCCTATTAAATGAGAGGCACGTGAAATAAATAGTTTTATAACTAAAATTTGCAAAAATTCTATTGAGCCTAGGTGGTCTGGGTGAATCCTAATTCCGGCACGTTTTAAAGGTCCATTTTGGTAAAAAACTGTGGTCCTAATACGTAATCGGGTATGAAATAACAAAATTTTTAATCAATCACAGTAGGCTTGTTCAAAGTGACAGATAATAAAAAGAAATCTCCTAAACAGTTGAATAATTGTTTGTTAGTAATTTAATGTGTCAATAATCCGCATTTAGTTAGTGAAAACTTGTGAAAATATTTTAACTATGCCAGTAAAATTTACAAACGTGGAATATGCTGACATAATATTCATCTATGGTTTCTGTAATGGAAATGGTAGGTCGGCGGAAAGAGAATATCGGCTGCGTTTTCCTGGTCGTCGATGCCCTAATCATAAAACCTTTAGTACGGTGTTCCAGTATGCAAGACAACACGGAAAGTTTCCTACTTCTGCAGTTGTGGAGCGTGTTTTACAACAAGATGTGCAGGAACAAAACAATATTATAAACGTAGTTCAAGAAAACCCAAATATGAGCACTAGACGAATCAGTTTGGCAACTGGTATTCCTCATTGGCGAGTATGGAGAACCCTAAAAAGAGAACGTTACCATCCATATCATATCCAGCAGGTACAGCGTCTTCAACAAGGCGACGATATCCCCCGCCTGGCATTTTGCCATTGGTTGTCTAACCATCGCCCAGTCATTTACAGAACCTTATTTACGGATGAGGCATAATTTACAAGGGATGGAGTAAACAATTCACGAAATAATCATAAATGGGCACAGGAAAACCCACATGCGGTACGCCAACGCCGTTCGCAACACAGGTTTTCTGTAAATGTTTGGGTCGGACTTGTGAATAGACATTTGATAGGGCCACATTTTTTTGAAGAAAGATTGAATGGTGAAATTTACTTTGATTTTCTTCAAAACATTTTACCGAATATGTTAGAAAATATCGGTATAAGAGGCATGTTGTTTCAGCATGATGGGGCCCCACCACATTTTAACCTTCAAGTAAGAGAACACTTAAACAATGTGTATCCTAATAGATGGATTGTACGCGGGGGTCCACATGAATGGCCACCAAGATCCCCTGATTGTAACCCTTGTGATTACTTTTTATGGGGCCACTTAAAAAACGAGGTTTATAGCATTGAAATTGAAAGTAGACAACATTTAATCCAGCGCATCGTTACAACCTGCGACGAAATACGGAATAATCCAGAAATGATACGTCGAGCAATTGGTGACCTTTCTAAACGCTCAAGAAAATGCACAGAATGTGGGGGAGGACATTTTGAAAATTTACTTTAGTGTCAATTACGTTTTATTTTTAAACACATTTAGTTATTGTTTTGTTATTTATTGTTAATTGAATGGAAAATATTTTATTTATTTAGATTTTAGTTTGTTCTCTTTTCCAATTTTTATTAAGTATAAAATGTTGATGATTTTCTTGATCAAAGTAACTGGTTGCTTAGGCCTAAATGGTTTAAATTATCTGTCACTTTTATTCTTTGAACAAGCCTACTGTGATTGATTAAAAATTTTGTTATTTCATACCCGATTATTTATTAGGACCACAGTTTTTTACCAAAATGGACCTTTAAAACGTGCCGGAATTAGGATTCACCCAGACCACCTTGGCTCAATAGAATTTTTGCAAATTTTAGTTATAAAACTATTTATTTTACGTACCTCTCATTTAATAGGGTTCTGTAATCCATTTTCTTGCACATTTAACAACGTATTTAAATAACCACGAAGGTGTAACAAAAAAATGAAATAGGCCATTTTGTTTGTTTTTTCTTGCTCTTTTCGAATATCGTATCGAAATTTCAAAAAAATATATACAGGGTGATGTTTTATTGATGCAAAGAAGAAACATAAATTATAATGAGTCCGGACCTGGATATATTTTTTTTTATACATGTACCTCTTGGGGCTCGTTAGTACATTAGCCGTACCAAATATGAATCCGTTATTTCATTCCCTGTCAAAGTTATGACAAAAAACAGGTTTGGCCAAAAATTATTTAACACCCTGTAACTTCGTAATGAAGGCCCAATGAGACATTTCTATGGGAGGTTCCGGTTACCACTGATGTTCTCTACCTCCTATTAAGCTATGTCCCTCTCATGATGCAACACCCTGTATATGTTTCTATCTATCTATTGGAATTGAAATATGGATATGCTTAACTGTAGATCGAAAACTGTTTGAATAATGACAAATCTATTGTTTTTCTCATACTAGAACTAGAACTAGAGAATATTTCTAAACTTCTATATAAAGTCGAATCTTTAAAGTTCCCGAATTAGTATAGTAAATTTAACTTGAACGGAATACTGAATTGTCTGGTTTATATTTCCTGGAATAGTAATAATAATAAACACCACAGAAATTAGACAAGCCAGGGCTTGTGCAGAATGGGGTTACACATTGAAAAAACGCGGACATACAACCATTTCCTCCGACAGTGCCAGTAAAGGAGATGTTTGCATTTCGGTCTTAATCGCTACTACTTCAATGTAAAGCCTTGAAATCTTTTGCATTATGTTGAGTTTCGGCAACATATAAAATGTATACCTTTGAAAATTAGTGCACTCACACGCAGTTTCTATTGATTTTATTGGAAAATATGTAGAGTAAAAAGTGTTTAGAATGCTATTTTGCATTAGAATACACCAATTTGGTAACATTATTTAACTCTTTCGTTTCTCCGCCGTGTAATTCCTCTTACACATGTCCCTTTCTATTGCAAAAATTGCAATAAAAACTTTTTAATTAATTTTTTATTATATTTTGATAATGTTGGATTAATAGAGTTGAAATAACAAAAAAAAATAACGCTAATCGTTTCATCCCTTTACTGGGGGTGAACATAGAGTAACCTGTCAAAAAATACGATTTTTCTAAATTTTTACTAGAAACTGATGGGGAGAAATCTTTTTTGTTATGCAAAATCGCATTCTAAACATTTTTTTACTCTAGCCATTTTTCATTGAAATCAATAAAAACGGCGCAAATCCCGTTATTATATGAATAATTAAAAACGAAAAAAGTTATTCAAGACGATAAATTGGAAGGGTTAATTGTTGGTAGTTCCAAAATTTGTATTCTGATATAAAATGGCATTCTAATAATTTATTTTCCTCTTGTGTATGGGATAAAAAAACCAAACCAAAGGAGATGCTCGCGTTTTGAATATGTAATTTTTTTACTACAAGATTACCTGCAAGGACAGAACGAAAAGCTTAAGGACTAATATTTTTAAAATTATGTATTCTTATAGAAACAGCATATTTAATTCGAAAATAATTGAAAATTTTATTTCGAATCAAATATTATACATATTTGATACATCGTTGGATAGTATTCATCTAGACCTAAAACTTTTGTCTAGAATAGTTTTTTTCTAAAACACATAGAAAAAATTAAAAAAATGTATTAGAGGCCTAAAGCAATACAAAACAATTCTAATAAACGAATCGTCGTGCTTTTTTTAAAAGAAGCGTCCTTCCGAGTACTTTCAAAATGTATTTTAAAAATAAAAATCCGTTGAAAATTTTCAGTTATTGCATTTGCTTATAAGCAAAAAAATTTGCAAAATTTTGAAATAATTCCCTAGGCTCTCCTATTTAACGGATTTTAATATAATTAAATGGATTTGACAATTTGAGTGCTCTTTTATATGTTCAAATATTTTCAACTTTCTAAATGCCTTAGTTTAGCCTCAGAAACATCAAAACGAAGTTTAGATTGCAAAATTATTATGCAAAAACTAAAAGTCTGGATCTTGATGAAATTTGGTGGGAAGATTTATTATATTAAAAAATTTTCTTTATCCAAGTATGAAGGTCCTACGTATAAATAAGTATTTGAAAAAATTCGACAAATAACTTGCTATATCAATTTTTTTTTGTGATTTTTACTATTTTTGAATAGTAAAAATGATTTTTTGGATTCGCAACTGCATCTTATTGAAAATTTAATTAAAAACATTTTCATTTCTATAACTATTCTCTAAAAGCTATAGTTATTGAGATATATGAAGGAATAGGAAGAAGAAAACGGAATTTTTAGGAATTTCTTCACATTCTGTTTAATAAAAAATTAAGCCCACGTTTTCAAACTAGTGAAATTATCATTTTTGATGATTTTAAGAAGCGATTAAGCCAAAAATCTGCCATACTACCCATTCACCCAACCCAAAAACAAATACACCTGAGCTACTATTAGAAGATTGTTATCAGTTTCTAAAAAGCATAAAATATTTGTGGGAAGAATGGAATAATTTTGTATTCAAATATGTATGACTCAAGACATGATTTGCTACCTTTTTAACTTTTCCTCTATCTTATTGGCAGTATACTTCATGAAAAAGTTGTAGAAAAGGGTTAAAACACAAAAGTTCTGTTACAGGGATGAAACATGGGGTACCCTTACGTTTTCGAGGGCGTTGAATACGATGGTGATATTTTTAAGGTACCCACCCCTCAACAACTACCCCTAAATTCTAAGAACCACCCCTATATCGCGATTTTTCCACTGTAGGCATGCGTATCGATTTTTGTGAAGGATTCGGGTAGTTCGTATGAAATTTAACCATACAACATCTTATCCACCCTCGGGGTTGAAATTATCACCACCCCTAGCATTGAAATCCACCGAAAAATACAAAATAGTGGAAATGTTTTCTCTCCATTTTCGAGGGCGCTAAACACGATGGTAATATTCATTTCTCTCCCACCCTCCACCAATCACCCCTAAAACCACCGGGGGATTTCGACATTGTAAAGGTAGTTGAGTGACGAGACATGCCATCAACCCCGAGTTGAAACTACCACCACCCCTAATATTGAAGTCCATCGAAAAATACAAAATAGTGTAAAATGTTTTTTCACTCCTCACTCTCCATTAACCACCCCCAAATCCCCAAAACCACCCCTCTCTCACATTTAGTAGTACTGGGCATGCGAGTACTTGTTGGATAGGATTTTAATACGGAACTGGAGATATTTCTAGTGGTTGATGCAGGGTGGGAAGAAATGAATATTACAATCGTGTTGAATATCCTCGAAGAAGGGGATAAACAAATTTTCATGAATTTTGATTTTTTATATTATATTTTAGTATTAGGGGGGGGGGGGGTATTTCAACCCCGGGGGTGAATAAGGTGTTGAATGGTTAAATTTCATACCACCTACCCGAATCCTGCCCAAAAACCGATACGCATACCTACGATGGAAAAGAACGCGAAATAGGGATGGTTTCTCGAGTTTAGGGGCAGTTGCTGAGGGATGGGAACCTTAAAAATACCACCATCATGCTCAGCGCCCTCGAAAATGGGGGTGACCCATGTTTTATCACTGTAACAGAACTTTTGGGTTTTTCAACTTTTTTGGATACGAGCCAATATTTAACATTTTGGCGAAGGCGCCGATAGTAAAAGTAATCTATTAGAGGAAGCTTTATTAATTTTTTGTGAATCTAGATTTACAATATGAGGAAGACAAAATAACTAGTAAGTATAGATACTGTTTTATAGTTTGGTTTACATGTAAACATCATAAAAATTTTACAACTAATGCAATATATTTTATTACTAAAGGCTTAATTTAAAAAGTCACCCCATGTTCCTGATAGATAAATCATAGGCAGGATTTATAGGCGAGTCAGTGGATGTTTTTACCGTGCAGATGGTAGTTTTTCGTAAATCCAAGTTATCGTCCTTGCTGCTCGAGCCGCCGGCTGTCTTTATTTAAAGGTACAGAAAATTCTTTTTTTTTTAAAATAACTCCAACAGTTGAACCCAAAACAAAAATACCTTATAGCAAACTTAAAGAAGATACAATTCCCTATATCTTTTATATAAACTTTTTATCCGTAAATTTCGCAGGTGACGAATTATAGCGACACAAAATGAACAATTTTTGTTAATAAATTCTATAAGATAAGGCGCGTTGTCGCATAATTTATGTTTAGAAATCAACATTGGTTTACAAAATTTTATTAAGAAGTCCTTTACGCAATGAATGCTTCGAAGTATTAAGTACGTACAATAATTAAGTTAAATATAAAAAATTGTTTAAATTGTTTAAGGAACATTGAATAGCCTGTAGAATTTCTGTATCATTCTGTGCATCGTAAACTTGTGACCAATTTTTCTCTCAACTATTCACTGGTACCAACTTGAATATTGTAAATTTCTGGCCTTAAATAACTCCACCGAGAAAATCAATAAGTGTAAGGCCAAAAGACCGAGCAGGCCACTATGTGCGTCTGCATTTTGACCTATCCATTTATTAGAAGAGAAGTAATTTGACCACCTTCCTTATATTCTTAATAGGATGCAGAGGTTATAATTTTTTTTAAAACAATACTGTAAATGAGATATTATGCAACATATTTTATTTAAATATTTTTTTAAAACTCAAAAATCAGAGTAAAAAAAATGCTACTTTCTTTCAGCATTTATCTGGAGGCCGCGATTCATCTCATGACCAATGCATTTAAAAAATATATGCTTCAAATGAAAGTTGTTTGGTGTTGAGGAGGAAATAAAGTGATGATATTGGTTCTGACCTTCATCACGTTTTTCAAGATCATGTTGGATCAACTTTGTTTTTTAAATGGGAATATATTTTTTTTACAGCGTGTTATTTTTCAGGAAATAGGAAGTAATTTTTGCCTGAAATTTTGTTTCAACCAACCACAACCTCGTCAGATATTGATTGCTTAACATGTCTGCCAGCTCACCAGACTTAACATCTCTCGACTTTCTTTATGGTGTACTCTTAAAGGACGAATGTACTGGGAAGTTTCAACCACCCCAGAGAATAAGAGAAGGAAATGATGAAGTCCTGGAATTATAAATTTTGACATTAAAAATTATTGTACTATTTATTAGTCATGTTCTTTTTAATTTTTTACATACTCACATTAAACAAAGCTTTTGCTCTAACACAGAAGAAATTCTATTTCATCAGAATCGACTAATATACACATTCACATATCTTTCAGTTCTCAACAAAATCCTCATTTGTTTATAATTGTTGTTTGTATCAAAAGATTTTTTTTATATGATTTTCTTAATATTTGTCTACAGGTTATATTCATTTATTAAGCCAGACTTTGATTTCAAATGTTCAAAATTATTAGTCGATACATCTCACATCTGATATTATAATATTTATCAGTTGTGCTTCTGGGAAAATATTCTAGCGGCATTTTGAGTGATTGGCAGTGAAGGATAATACAGATAGATGACTTTTTGTATCGTAACGATCAAACCTTATATGAATTTAATGTTTATATTGACGTATATTTCTCATGTGCGTAGACGCGGCGCATCCGCCATAATATGGAATATTTTAAAAGTTATTATTTATAGTCAGTGTCACTTTTTAATAAAACAAATATTCACGTAGCGCAATTAAAAATATTAATGTCATTTATGTACATACATCAAATATTAAGTTTATGAAAATTTTTGATTAATATTACTTAAATATGGTTTTTATTATTCCATTTAACATAACGAAAGTAGCACTCAAAGTTACGGGAACTCGCATCAGTGGTATTACAACTTTAAAATAGTAAGCGTTACATAATTGTCACTAAATTTATGACTTTAGTGTAAAATTCACCTTGTGGTATACTCGTGGAGTAACAAGTAGATGCAACTGAATTTTGGCCCTGTATAGTTGTTGCACTTTCAAGTAAGTGCTGCAGTATGTGCAACGTCGCCAATACTACTCGAAAATACTTTGAAGCAACCTCAACTTTAAGGTGAAGATTGGTAGTAGTGCCGACTGCACCACATTACCAAAGAATCACTTCATACTAATGATAATTGCAAGTGTTCCATTTAAAATTTCTGTGACGTTGTTGGGACATTTTCTGGGAAGTTACAGTTTTGTAACTTATTAGTGACATCTTGAGTAAAAATAATGTTAACTTTGGTTTTTGTCACTCTTATTAAGTAACAAATACGTTGCTGACATATATATACTGCTATAAATTGACTCGAATTAAAATCGATTTTTCTGATACCGAATAAAGACACCATATTGATATAAATAAAAATATTATTTTTTGAATTATGGTCATTTGCAAACGTGTTTTATAAATAGATCATTATTACTTTATAATACATGGAATAAAAAAAAACGTTTTTGACATAATAATGTATAATTTTAGTTTTACAGATAATTTTTGCAAGTTTCTTTTCCCCAAAAATAATTTTCTAGAGGGCGCGTATTTTTTATAGAAATATCATAGTAACATTTTACAAAAAACAAGTGGCAATTTTAATTTTTACACTCGAAGCAAACTTAAAACTTCAAGATTGTGTTACCCACTTTTAATACAATCAATTTAACTTGGGCATATTGTAACTCACTAATCCAATTGCAATATACATTATACTACTATTATTTGTTATGCGAATGAGAGAGAGCAAAATGTATCTTGCTTTAATTGTTCACCATCAGAGCTGTTGTAGATCATAGAAGTTAGTAATTTTTACTACCTGGTTTCATTCCGGTTACGTAATAACCGAATCGCTAAAAAGTAACAGCAGAACTTGCGCAATAGCAATTGTACGTAACACTTATTGCCCATTTTGGTGAATACTCCGTAAAATTATCGAAACCAATACGTGACCGATACCAATACGTCATTAGTTGCGGAAACCTTTACGCCGATGGTAGCCACCACGTAGAGAATACTTTAAGTGCTGTGCGGGGACATAAGATTCCATATAAAACTTACTCATGTTACTTATCCTTTAGAGTAAACTATTGTATATATTTCAAGTATTTCATCCGCATGTTTTTTCAAACTATTGCTGAAGCAATAGAAATTGTAACATTGTCTAATGTTAGTCGAAAATAATTATTACCATTGCCAAGTACTTAAATTTTAACAATTAATGGTAGATTATAATTTTCTGATTAAACTTAACCTAAGTAAAACACAAATTGATTCGCAAAAAATGAGAACGTTAGAATAACTTTTATTTTAGATAATTGGTTTCATTCCTTGTATTTCATGCAATGTTGGTGCTTAATTAGAAATTGTTTGACGTACATTAATTGCATTGCATTGTACATTCATTAGTCGCTTGAAAAGGGAAAATTAATATTAGTTGACAGTCTTTCAAGCAGAAATTGGTGGCAAGGTAAGGATCCAAGTTATTTAATAATTAAGGCTCATTCCGCCCAAGATCCTATTGAAGAAGGTTATTTCTCACATCTAGGCAATAAAAATTAAGATTAACTGGTTCTGCAATGGTTTTATGAAGACTTATTATGCCTGATGAATTCAAATTCTGTTTGAAGTCTCACGATTCTCGTTGAAGGGTTAGACTTTGAGCTGGAGAGCCCTGATATCTCAGCTTAGTATTTTCAGTAGGGGTGTCAGGGTGTGGCGAGGATGTATGACAGAAAAAACACATTTCCGCTTGAGTTTATCAAATACATAATAGACCCAGAAGTATGCAATCGTAAGTTCTTATATTCTTGGGACCTAATGTCTTTTGTATAACTAAAGCGTCTAATAAATTCAATTGTTAGAGAAAATTCAACTTCACATAGCAGCTGTGCCTACGACTTGCCTTTAACTACCCAAGTCATGCCATTCTTTCTTAATAGATCATGAATGGATATAATGAATAAATTGAAGTCATAGTCATCAGGATTCTTTTGCAGTTGATTTGTACAGGTGCGTTTGCGTTTGGTTTAATAGTCGCCGAACTTAAATCTTTATTTCGGGGCACCTATGTGCGTTAAATTATGTGCTTATTGTCTGAAAGTTATTTGTGGAATTCTACAAATATTCTTTCTTGTTATTTGGGTTTTCTATCACATGTATTATCCTCTTCAAAAACAAATCACCGAATCTACAAAATAATAGAATTAGTGGAAAAAGGCCTCTGCGCCCGTGACATTTACGTCAAAGAAACACCCCGAGGTTATGTTTTACAAATAATATAAATCGGAATAAACACAGAAATAATGTATTTTGCTGACGTTTCAAAGTAGTCTCTTTCCGTTTTCAAAGTTTTTTTTGGAAGAACTCCTATTTTGCTGTGTATGTCAGATACACATCTTTAAGATTCTGTTTATGTTATTTCTATAGATACTTACTACTTACACAGAACTGATAATATTTTCTTTTAGATAATGTTGAATTTGTTAAGTTCTTCTTTTAATATTGGTAGCCAGGTTGTACAAATATCTGCAGAACAATTTGATACGCACTTATCTTCATTTAATAAGATTCTTTAATTTTTATTTTTTTGTTATTTGCTTCTTTTGTTAACATTTTTGCCGAATCCCAGTTTATTCTATGTTCGTTTTCCAACCATGTTCACAAATCTTTGATTTCTGAATTTTAATATTTGTAATGTAATTCTTGTGTTCATCCAACCTCACACTGAAATCTGGATGACTCACTCACATATCATTTATCACATTCGCACGGGATATTGAAATACTGTTTTTTGAATTCTGCTCCCTGTTTATCGGTTTTGTTTTTGTTAAAATAGATCTTAAAGTGTTCCCCGTTTGAAATACCGTCCTAACATAAAATTTGTCACCTATACGGCGTAACTTCTCCGATAGTCCGTATACATAAGGAATTATTGCTGTCTAATGACGTTCAGGTTTTTGTCGTACCTGATTGTCCCTATTTTAACAAAAGAAGCAGATAACAAAAAAAGAAAAATTAAAGAATCAGCAGTAATCTTATTAAATGAAGATAAGTGCGTATCTAACTGTAGATATTTGTACAATCTGGCTACCAATGTTAAAAGAAAAATTTAACAAACTCAACATTATCTAAAGAAAATATTATCAGTTCTGTGTAAATAGTGGAAATAACATAAACAGAATCTTAAAGCTGTGTATTTAACATACACAGCTAAATAAGAGTTCTTCCAAAAAAAGCTTGGAAAACGGAGAGAGACTACTTTCCGAAACGTCAGCAAAATACATTATTTCTGTGTTTATTCCGATTTATATTATTTGTAAAACATAACCTCTGACTATTCCTTTGACGTAAACGTACCGGCGCAAAGACTTTTTTTCAATAATTTTATTATTTTGTAGATTCGGTGATTTGTTTTTGAAGAGGATAATACATGTGGTAGAAAACTTAAATAAGAGGAAAGAATATTATGTGCTTCATAGCCTAATAAAACATCATTACAAATTCAGGATAAATGTTTTGGAATTTTTATGTTGACCTCCAATACCATTAGAAAATCCTGGGGATGTATTTGAGGAGACGGGGAAACACAGTTTATAGTAGAATTCGAGCCAATTCTTGGGACTAATTTGCCATGAAAAATTATTTGATCCTACTTCGCTATAGAAAAGTGGAACCAAAAATAGTACACATTCATATTAACTCGTTACTTATGCTATTCCATGCGTGTGCTAAATTGTATCTATATATAGGTATGCAGTATATATTATATTTAAATGTATAAGTTGTATTGTTTACGCACATGTTATATCTTTTTTTATTTCTATATTCAGGAAGTGAAAACAATATTGTTGACACACTTCCCTTTGGGAAGATTTGTAATTGTATTGCTGAGTTTTTTCAATAAACGTATTGTATGGTATTGAAAGCAGGCACGCCCCTCATGAGGCCGGTCCAGGTCTGCCGAAACTAAGGCCATCGAGTGCTGGTTGCGAAAAATAATTTATATAAAATAATAATATAAATATAGAAATAATTTACAATGTAAGTTTTAACTTTGCTTCATATATCTATGTATCACACTTTTGTTAAAGATATTTGTAAGAATATTTTTATTTATATTATTCAATATTTGACATTTTCAATTCTTTTTAATGTATCTTCTGCTCATCCACTAAAATAGAATCTTATTTAATCCTATAAAGCTTATAGGAGAGTGATGGATAAAGTCAATATTTTCAATTGCGTCGGATATGTTTTCTTCGCAAAATACATAAATAAGAAAAATACTGCTTTAGGAACCTTTCCAGTAAAAACTAATATTTGATCTTCTGAATAAGTTTAACTCGACTTATAAAACACTTTGGTATATAGGCCGAAGTTCTTTTAAGGAAAAATGGCACTCGATGTTATCAGATCAACTGACGTTTGATGTTAAGTGGTTTTGTATCCATGATTTATTTAATATTTCTCATGAGATGCTGACTTTGTATCGTAAACATTGTAAGCCTTAGCTCGAAAATACTAAAAGTAGGTGTGACGTTAATTTGAACTAAAATCCACCCTTAAGTTCCTTCATTTATTTAAAAGATACAAAAAGATAAAGGTTAATATCAATCTCAGAACATTACCGTTAATATTGTACCATAACTATTGTTACGATATGGATGTACGGTTACATTGATGAGGACCTCGTTTGCAACTATTGGATCTTTGTTGATTGTTTGATTGATCGTCTGATTATATGATTGTTTAATTGTTTGATTGTTTAATCGTTGGATCGTTTGATTGTTTACTCGTTTGATTGTTTGCTTGTTTGATTGTTTGCTTGTTTGATTGTTTGATCGCTTGATGGTTTGATTGTTCGATTGTTTAACTGTCAGGGAGTTCCAGCCTCCAGAGAAGTGTCTGATTTTATAGAAATATTTAACATTCTAACATTAATACATCTGATTATCATTTACGAGGATTCGTAAATAAAAATATACATATCTGGGATTTAAAATTTTTCCTCAGTCAATAGCGATGCGTATAACTTTCACTAGAGAAACAACTAAACAGTATACCTTACCTGTAAAATATAAATCATCTAAAAATTCCATGAATGTAACGAGCAGTAATCCATTTTAAAGTCTCAATCGTGCAGTTCAGACTATATTTTAATTTTCCAAACTTGTTCAAACTAACGTAAGAAAATTGTCTATCACACGCCTTTCGCCATCGTTAAGTTTTATTTTACTGGCAGTTCGAAAAGTTCCCGTTATTTTTCCCAAATATATTTGACAAAGGGAATAAACACGTGATAAATTTTTAGGATGCTCATGGGCACGACAGCAAAATGTTTTTATGTTATGCGGCCATTCAATTTCATGAAAACTGACGATAAAAATGTATTAATAGTTTTGCGTTCCATGTCTCAATTTTTACATTTTAATAAAGAAGTGAATCAGAATGAATTTTATTAAAACAATAATATGGGTCATTAAATTTAAAATTATGTTTCATTTGAGAGTGGCACAATTTTTAGAATTTCTCGCTGTCTTCGATACTATACCGGGTTGATGACCATGTCTTAATTAGACCAAGTCCTCAAGATATATTCGCTAAACTACGCTACACTGATGAGGAGAAATAACTCCAAAACACGTATCAACTCATTTCTTTATTCAATTATTTGTCCTCATAAACCCCATCATCTTTTACTTAGTGTTTGCCAGGTGGAAATAGAGCAGTACACATAGAGCTCCTCGTACTGATTGCTCTCATTTGAAGCCCTAAATGTGGCACATGAAGTATGAAAGTACAAATCGAGCACTGTGCACTGTACTTTCCGACTTTTGTTGGTTTTGCTCGATTATAAGATATATTCGGGATTGATGAGGAGCAATAACACTGAAACTGATGTCCGTAGCTGCATTGTTGTTTCTCTTTGAGGTATAAGGCAATAACTTATTTATTTATATAATAAATTATCTTTATTAAGTACTGCATTATACAGTACTTTGGGTGAAGTCTAGTCGAAGCTACTGTACTTTCTAAACAGCCGAAGCTATCTAGTTTTTTTTATTAAATTTCTTCTATTCGGCTGAAATATGTATTAGATTTATTTACTACTTCTATGCCTTCCACTCAGATAGTGTCTTGACAGGATCTGATTACTTTTATTCCTATTTTAATTTTGTCCATTTTCTGTGCTATTTCATTAACAGATTTCCATAATTATTTGGGGTTATCGTTAACAAGGTCTAAATGATTTTTATAATAATTCATATATATTGAACCCTCTATTTTTATTAGGATGTGCGCTCTGAATGGTATTTTAGGTTTCAAGAGGAATACGACGAAAGGTACCTTTGTGCATTTTAACATCTATCATTCCTCTAGTTGACTTCATTTGTCACATTTGTCTTAGTCGAGGCTTCTTAAAGTGTCTGTTGCAGATGCCGGGAGGGACCTACTTGTAAGTCGCCGATATGGTGTTACTTGCAATGTATTAGGATGTACGCTCTGAATGGTATTTTAGGTTTCAAGAGGAATACGACGAAACGTACCTTTGTGCATTTTAACATCTATCATTCCTCTAGTTGACTTAATTTGTCACATTTGCCTTAGTCGAGGCCTCTTAAAGTGTTTGTGGCAGATGCCGTTGGAGGGACCTATGTGTTACTTGCAATGTAAGAAGACCGCAGCATGGTCAAAGTCTGGGTTTCCTCAGCGCTGATGAGAACCAAAAGCTCGAAACCGGTCTGCAGATGACTCTGGACAATGCGGATGCTGCGGAACTCCTCTGTTTTAATAATGGGTACCTTCACTGATATCTGCTATAAACACTTTATTGCGTTTCTAGTAATTGGTAGCTAAAATACCATTCAGAGCGCACATCCTAATAAAAATATTAGGTTTCAAGATGAATACGACGAAACGTACTTTATGAGTATATACCTTACTGTATCTGAAAGACATTTACACATTCAATGTCTGGAGTACTTATTCTTATATGTTTGTTAACTAAGTTTTATTAGTTATTTTATTGTCTGTTATTTATTATTCATTACTATGTTGTATTATAATTTTGTTTTCACTTATCCTGTAATTGTGTTTCACCCGTTTGATAAATTATTGAATAGAAAAATATCACTCTGTATGGTGAAGAATTTGCAACCCACATTATGACGTCATTTAATCGCTGCCGGTGGCGTTCTAACAATGCATTTCGCCTACGTTAATTTAAGAATACATTATCGATTATGCGTCATTTATTTATTCTCCATGCTTGGCAAAAGCAGATATCTGAAAAGAGGATTACTGCTGGTAAACTTACAAATAATTCACACATTTCATCCTGCTAGTTTTCTCCTATTTGTTGTTATTCTGAAAGAGGGCGACCCTTTTTTAAAATGGGCCGTCTATCATTTCATACCCTAAAGTCACCGACTGCAGTGCTGACGTCACAAGTAAAGCTGTATCGACGCTTAGACCGTGGCACCGCTTTCAACTGGTGTTATTGAAGGATCATTACTAGACATTCATTCATATTATAATGGGTGTGCGATATGATTTCTTCACCTAGTTTTATATGTATAATAAATCTGTTCGTAATTTCCATTATTAATTGTTAGCAAAGCTAATTTATACGAATTTCTATTAGCAAAGAAGAATCCGAATTTATATTTTCAGAGTATTTTTTAAATCTTGTTAGCAGACCCATCGCAGACATCTCTGAACAAATTTAACAAGAAAATATCAATGGTACAATGATAATTCTAAATATTACCATAACAACTAATACCACATTTTCCCCCACATTATATTCTCCTCAATGGATGGTCGAAAATAATATGACAAAGAAACTTGTAAATAATAAATATTTCTTAATCGGTTTTTGAAATATGTGTAAAATCGTAGTATTGTTAGTTATCTACTGTTATTTTTAGCTCGCGATATAAGTAGTCATTCACTTTATTTCTATTTGTTTGATTTATTTTTGAAGGTACAATACTAAATAAATATAGACCATAATTAATGTTCTAAGAATAATAACGAAACTCAGTTAAGTTAATGTTGGAGTATTTATAGAATTATATTTTATTGGAACATCGCCCACTCGTATTCTCCCTTCTTATCGTCCCTTAATTTCAGTTATTCTTTCCCGTTGCCAGTATAGAATTGTTCTCTAAAGGTGTAGACAGAATGTTAATTAACATTAATAGCTACATCTAATTTACTGCGTTACATTTTTTTTAGATATGAAATGTAGAATACATTTTCAAAATAATTTTTATTAATAATAATAATAATATTTATTGACCATTTTAGATACAGAATGTATATATGGTAAGTCACTTGTAAAAATTGATATTGTGTATAAACATAGAATATGATACATGATAAAAAAATTAAAAAGATATAGTTTATAAATAGAATATAAACTTATAAGTAAACGCATAGTCACAGATATAAGAAATATAAACAGTGAATTGTAAAGTTTTTCACAAAATTGGTCGGAGGATAATAAAGAGATGAATAAATATGGTCTCAAGCTTCCCTATTCAATAAATCTCGAACACTGTAAAAACTAACTTCAAGTAAGATATCCTTGACTGCGGTTTTGTAGGCCCTGTAGTTTTGTATATTTAGGATATCAGCCGGGAGACTATTGAAAAGTAAAACACAGTGTAATATGGCGAATATTTTTAATTTGAAGTATGATGTAGAGGTATACTAAGTAGATCACCACGTCTTGCACTATATGAATGACAATTATATTATTCTTTGTGTGAATGAATCTATACATATATTGTACTATTCTACTATTATTGAACTTAATAATTTGCAGTACTAATCAAACTTTAACTTGTTTATTTCCAATAGATAAACCCAAAAAAAAACTTTAAAACCAAAAAGATCAAATTAAAATCTCTTACCTTTTGATCCGAAGGTATGTCAAATTTATTTAATGGGCCGGCTAGCTTATCTTTTCCTTCAGGAGCAGGTTCAAATTCAGTTCCTATTTTAAAATGAAATTTTATTAACGTAAAATTTTTAATCTGATATAAGCAATTTATTTTCCTTGATATTTAGATAATTTAGCAGTTTTATAACAGGTTCGAAAGTCTAATACACTATTTAAATTTTAATATACAACCTTGTCCAAAATTAAACACACAAAAACCTTCCTTCTTCGTAGCTATACTCTTCTCTTTCCAAATCCAACAATTCTCCTTTCATTAATTCTTCACCTTATCTCGTCCTTATCTCCTCTACAATTCCTATCCACAATAACACCTTTTCCTTCTTATTTACAGTCTATTTTTACTCTTCTTCGCTGATCTCACAATTTCTAACTTTTTAATTCAATTTCAAAATATTCATTTTTTGTTTTTTATTTTTTTCCTTCACTCTCTAATTTTCACTTGTTCCTTTTTTCTTAAATTTGTTTTTCCAATTTTACAACCTCTCTTTTACTGTTGTTTGTTGTTCTATATCACTAAATATCAAAGAACCCAAAATAAACAAAACAAAACACCATATGAATTTTGATTAATTTCATTTCAAACATAACCTAACTTAAACCTCCTTGTCTTTCTCCAGGAAAACATTTACCAACTATAAAAATAAAATTTCCTACTTAAAAGAAATGTCATAATGACTTAAATGTCAGAAATTATTTCAACTACAACTTAATAACCTCTAACATAGATGTCAGTATCAAACTTACTGTTGACATCAATAAAAACTTAAAAACTATTAAAACAACTCTAAACAAGTATTAACATTCTAAAACTCTAAAGGAAACAAACAAATTCAAACCCTAATTCAGCAAATAACACAAACATGCAATCTTCGTAATCGTCCAATATGCGAATACATAGCAATATATACTTTGGTATACGTTAAACATTTTAATGTAAATATACTATACGTTAGTACTAATCTGAAATATAAGTCTAATGAGTCTCTTTTTGCTAACAAAGACTCTGTCCCTATATCTTGAACTTCCACAGGCAATGATATTGTACGAAATATGTGAGTATGGACGAGCATAATTATCTAACTTGCATTTGCAATATAGCAAAGTATGCCTTATTAAGTTATGAGCATACGTGCTCAATGTGCTTGTCCCACAACAATTTATCACTTAAATAAGTACCCAGTAATTTTGCGTTATAGGACAACAGAATATTATCGTGTAACACTACACCGTGCGGTAATTATCTTTGCAAATCAAAATTTATTATAAGAATCTTATCCGCATTCATGATAAGCTTATCCCTCTGCGCTCATGTCTATATTTGGATTTGCTCTGTTGTATCGGTTGCTACTGCCAATATTATATCATCAGCAAACATTGTTGAGTGGCCAGCAGTTAAACAGTATGGAAGATTGTTTATATATAGCATAAATAATAGCGGCCCAAAAACAGAACCTTGAGGAACGCCGTACATTAAATTCTCTATTTGTGACTGAACATTATTTAGTTGTACTTTTAGTGTTCTCCCTTCCATGCAACTATTTATCCATGACAATAAGTTTTCTCTTATTCCTACACTGTATAGTTTTTGCTCTAAAAAGTATTGTTTACAAATCAGACATTATGCAGGCCACATGCTTGCTGTTGTCTAAACAGATGTACACTCAATTTAATAAATAGTAGGTTGCTGTTTCTGTTGATTTTACAGCGGTGAAACCATGTTGTAAAGCTGTAAGGTTGTTATATTTTGTGGCGAACGATATTATTCTGTTGTAAAAAATTATTTCAAATAATTTAGAAACTTGACAGCGAGATTTGGCGATAGTTTTCAATTTCCCCTGCTGACCCTTTTTTTAATATATGTATAACCTTAGCTAACTTAAGTGAATCAGGGAAATAACCCTGGTTAATTGATAAATTGAACAAGTAACTGGTGAAATATGTTATCTTTAAACATTTTTGTAGTATTTGCTGCTATGCCATCAAACTCAGTAAATAGTTTATTCTTCAAGTTAATGATGGCATCATTTATTTCCCCGAGAGTAATTGGTGTAAAATAGATTGAATGCTCCATATATGTTGAAACAGTACACGGTAGTGATAGATTTGAACCAAAATTACATTTGACTTTGTTTTGAATATCTGTGGAGAAATTACTAGCAAACATATTAACTATGACATGTTTATCTGAGACTATCTCGTTTTGGCTGTTATATAAACTTATGACATTATTTGTTACATTTTTTCGACCTAACTTGGTATTTGTAATATCCCAGGGTTTTTTTGTTTTGTTGGGGGCGTCATTTATTTTGTTTTCATAGAAATTTTGCTTCGTTGTTTTTATATTGTTTTTGTAGATATTTCTTTGTTCGTTATACATAATTTTTAGTTAAATTTTTCAATTTTTATTCAATTTTATGACTCTTAGACATTTCTCTGTAAAGAGATTCGATATTTGTTTTTTCAATACCTATTCAACCGAAAATTAAACTTACAACTCCCAGTAAACAGCTGAGACACCTCTACACGACATGTCCTAAAATCTGAACAATTAAAATTATATTCTGACATAATTTTCACAAATTTTGAAATGCGCCTAGAAGCTTACTAATTTAGCAAATGTCGCCAATAATTTTGTGCAATAAACATTTTTTGTTCCGACTTCTAGCATAGTTTAAAATTATTTATGTAGAGATTTTTTTAATTAATTAATAATTGCATTCATTATTTATAATTTGCTAAATAACTGAATTTAATAGGAAGTCAAAGTACTTTCAAGGAATGAAATTTATGTAATATGCTCGTTAAATATTTATCATGTTTACTACTTTAATTATTATTTTAATCGTGCTTAATTTGTACCAGTGGCGAATTTTACGAAAAATTATCAACAGCTACTCTTGTAACTGTTACTATATTAATTCCTTTCCATCATTAATTCACTAAATTCAAGTCGCCGATCAAAATCATGATCATTTAACTCTTGGTGAAGGTGAATTTTGTAAGGATGAAATTTCAAAAGTTTCAAATTCTTATGAACTGAAAATGCACTCATATCAAGCTGTTGACTGGCTTTTCTGATTGATAACCTTCGATTTTCAACAAATGCCTGGGCCACTTCCATTTGTCGAGCTTCCGATGTTTCAGATTTTGGTCTTTAGGATTTTGGGCGATTTTTATTTGTCCTTGTGTCTAGGAATCGTTTGATGGTAAGGGACACAGTAGATTTCGAAATTCCCACTTGATCTACACGGAAAGTTTCGTCGAATAAAATCACAACTTCATCATAGGACCTTTCTTTATCGCCCTACCCTAGCATCATTAAAAGAGAAACTCTCTCTTCCTCTGCTAAAGTAGCCATTATGCAGAAAAAAACGCGAGAACTAATGAAAAATGAAATAACTTTTTCCGTACAAAAGTGCGCTCCTGCCTCAACAGAAGTTGGAAGGAACTGAACGTTCTCGTAGAAATTTCACAAAACAAATACTGTTATTAAGAATACTTTAAAAAAAACATTCATAAAAACCAAGATATCACAGATATTTTCTTTTAAACTGAATGTTTTTTTGTCATCACGAGTGGCTAGAGTTTGTAAATATTTACAAACTTATGGACGCTTAAGTTTATTTCAATTTGCTCGATATAAAATTCACGTACTTTTGACCGTAGAATGCGAATCCGCTATAAAAAATAGGGATTTTCATTACAAATTTCAAAGTTGCCCCCCGCCCCACCCACTGGATTAGGGGTGGGAGAGTCGAATCCAATGTCATTGGATAGATTTCGTAAAAATAATAAATACGTGTTTTTCAGTTTTTCAATTGGACGTTTTTTTATGGGCACAAGACGCTACTCTTGAAACAGTGATGTTTTATTTCATTTTTTGCGATTACAGCGATACCATGCAAGAGTTGAAAAAAATGTCCGGACTAAAATTTACATATTTTTTGCCATAGAATCCGATTCCGCAATGAAAAATAGGAGTTTTTATTTGAAATTTTAAAGTTGCCCCTCGCCCCACCCACAGGGTGGTGGGTGGGGAGGTGATTTTGGTATCAGTAGATAGTTTTTTGAAAAATTTTTGACACGCATTTTTTTATTTTTCGATTTGATGCAAACTGTTCGAGATTTTCTACCGTTCCCATACTTTTCTAACACCCGGTATATATAATGTAGTATTACTTCTTCTTTTTATTCCCTTGTAATTATGCATAGTTTTATCTATTAAGCGCATACGGACACTCTACTTATGCGCCATACAGACCTTTGTTAAATCTACATTATTGTTGAATAATTTTTATAATTGTAGTGACTAATGTAAAAAATAATGAGTTAAATAAATGAAATATAATAAATAAATACTTGATAGATATTTTCATTTCCAATTAACCTTTTGTAACTTTTCTTCTTTTAAATTTTAGGTCTCGCACAAAAGAAAAGGGTAGTATGAAATATAATAGGTAAAATTTTATTTTATTTGTTCTTTTAATAGCAACAAAAACACATGTTCTTTCAACATAAGACAGACGAAATATGGAAACTTACGCAATTATTTTTTGAAATTTCGACATCAGTTATTGCAACAGTGTAGGTACGCAAAACACCTTTTTATTTTCTCTGAGTGTACGTCTAGTGCGAATCAAATTGTGCTAAAGTTTGTTGAACTCTTTTAACGCCACTCCTTTATTAATTTCTTGTAAATCATTGTAGAATGCTTAAAGATTTTATAATGTACCTATATTTATGTTTCGAGTTACAAAAAAATCTATTGTTTACGCCTATATGTAGTGCAACAACAGTTCCTGGAATATTCAAAGGAAAAAATAGACAATTGTAGTGAAAGTAAGTACTCCAATAACAATATGTTAAATCAGAGAAAATGAAACAAAAATGAACATTACCATATTAAATATGTAATAAATAAACATCTGAAGATGATTGACACACATTTATTTATCATTCAATAAATTCAAATATTGTTTTTCGTTTGTAAATTAGTTATTATGTTACAGTATAGCTCTAAGCTGTGTTTGGGTTTACTTGTCGTAAAAAATAAAAATACTAGAGAGAATATATAAAAAAAGCAAATTGGAAAATCTCGTATTGTGCTTTATCCGATTTCCTTCACTTTCAACAGGCGTCCTCAGCTCATATCAAACAATGAAATCTCAGACAATATATAAGACGATCATTTATAAAATTTCTTTCTACAGCCAACATTAGACAAAATGACAGATTTAAAGAGATATATTTCAAATCTAGCTATAGTCTACTAAGCCGAAATACTGGTAAAAGTAACTTCTTATCTTTTTTCAACTCGGTGGATAATAAACCGGAAGAGTAAGGTTTGAAAATTGGTGGAAGCTATTGTAAACGATATGTTAAATCTATATAAAAATCGAGGCAAGAATTCAAGCGATACACGTCACGAGTGATCTCATTAAAGAAATTTTAATACCAACATAATTTTTAAACATTAATTAGGTTAAAAAGAGTAATTCTTGGCACCCAATCATTAAGCTTTTTTCAGAAATAGGTACAGTTTAATGGGGCTTCATGATTCTTAGCAGTATTGTATTATTTATAGAATTGATCTGTGACGTGCTTCGCTTGAATTCTTGCCTCGACTATGGTAGTTTTTTATTTATTTACACTTCCAAATAATTGTTACACGACCACGAAATAACTCGCAACAAATATTTTAAACCAGTTTATATACAAATTGTTGGTCTACAATGTTCGACAAAGACTTTTGTGTAATTTTGATCTGAGAAAAAATATTTCGCTGTCAAAATTGAAAGGAAAGACGAAAAAAAATCAATTAAAAAGTAATGCACCTTCCTTTCCTGTTGGTCTGGTTGGTGTTGATTTTAGTTAATACCATGAAATAATAACTCTTATTGTTACAGAGTACCACATTTCACCACTACACAAAAGGTTTATGAAATTTTTAAACAAAAACCTACCCTAAGGTGTCTTTCTAGGTCTGATGTTTGGATGCAACTAGATGCAACGAGTTGCATCCAAACACCAGACCTATAAAGATATAATATGTAAAAATGGAGCATAAATTTTCTCTGACGATGATTAATAAAACCGAAACTTAAGAAAATATAATAACCTTTGATTTAATCAATTTGATTTTCACTCTCAAGAAAATAAAAACATATGTAATAATAATTATATAATCACAACTGGATCTACATCAAAGTTACAATAAACTTGTCATGGGCAAGGTTACGAGTAAATGAGGCTGTCATAAAAAACCTTTTGTGTGTATTTATTAATTTTATTTAAAGAATATCGGTTTCCAAAAGTTTTCAACATAATAGTTGTTTTTGTAACAAGTACCTAAAATCATGTTTTTTGGGGCGAATCGTAACTGTTTCCGGACGAGGCGAAGCCGACGATTGATGAGTCCCGAAATAGAATATTTCATTAGGAGTCTGGAAATAAGGATGTGTGAGGGGAAGCCGAACACGGGAAGTCATGCAAGCACGGAAAAATGTTTTTGGACGTGTAATGAACGATATTTTTTATTATACTTCTTTGAAAACGATAACATAAAAACAAAATATAGCAAAAGAGACATAAACATTTTATTTTCATAAGTTAAAGGAATAAGAAAACGTGTAACTGCTAGAGTAAGAATATTGAAAATTAACTAAAACTAACTAAATATTAATAAAAACAGCTCCAACTAATAATGTTTTCAGTTTGAATTGTTGTTATTAATAGTTGTGCAATTGGTATTATTGCACAGGTTAAGCCTTTTGGAGTTTGATTTTATGAAACTGCAATTACTGAAGCAGACTCTTCGCAATGTTTTGATTTTATTGAACGAATGATGTATTTTGCGAGTGAGAAGGGTTAAACAGTTTTCGTGATATCTCAGTTTTTCTTTGTATGGATTCTTCTATATATCCTGCTACTACATTGGAAGAGCGGCATCCTCCGTGCCTTTTCAAAGTGAATAAATCGCCGCCGCTTTTCGCCAGCATGGTTGCCGAAGAACGCCTTTGTCCGTGCCCGGTATATTCTCTGGGATTTTCTAGTTTTAGATATTCTGCAACATTTTTCGGAACACCACTGATGGTATGGCATCTGACATGTTGAGCGTAACATCTGCCGTTTCGATATGCAAGAAATATTCTGCTGTTCGCATTTTTAGATCGTAGAGCTGCTTATTTACGATAAAGTATGCAGGGTTCAAATGGACATCCCTCATTGGTAATGGTGAAACTTCTTGATGTATGCGTTTTCTATCTCGTACTCGCTTGTTCCGCTTGATCTAGGATGTTATCTGGAATTTCGGGATTTTCTTCTGAGCACATTTTATCGGCATAAATTTAATTGACAGTAAATATACAACGCTGACAATGCATTGTTTGGTATATATGATGCGTTTCCATGGTTACTCTCAAATTATTTCAAAGGTGAATTGTTTTAAATTAGCCTGTCAGATAATGTTGACAAAATGTCAAAAAATATTACAGAAGTTCATGTATATTTCTATTTTTAAGCCATATATTCGATATTTTCATTCAGCGCACAGAAAAAAACGGAGATCGGGAAAACTTTTTCCGTGCGCTAGTCTGAAAAAGCTCATTGTAGCTCTTGGTTTATTAATTTTCAATAGGAGGAGACAATTGACAAAAATCCATTAACTAATTCATTTTGTCGTAAGAACTAAACATAACGTATACATGCTTTGTTATTTATTATATTCTGATACTCAAGACCAGGGGTGGACTGGGTATATGGGAGTTTGGGAAGTGCCCGAAAGGTACCAAAATACTAAACGTGGGCCGGATCGCTCCTGACGCAATGTTCACTATAAGAAGCAAAGCGTCTTATTTCAGTTTAGTTCATCCAGATATTCAAACATTTACGAATTACAATACGAAATAGATGTTAAACATCAGATAGCATATAGATTTAGTTCAAATGTGCTTTTAGAGGACACGATATTAAAACATAGTATTTTTAGTCGCAAACTCTTCTATAAAATCCTTATTTTACTATAAGTAACGTAACCAGACTGCAACAACTACTTTCCGGGCTATGTGTCCCGCCAAGCGCTGAATTACAAGTTACAAGCCTGGTGTGAATATAGATGAAAATAAGGCGTTTTCAAAGAAGTATAATGAAAAACTGATTTAGGTACTAGTTACAAACAACATTTTTTTGTTAAAGGTCCTTAAAACATATTCAAATTTTTTATCACAGCAAATATTTTCTGAAACCTTCGAATTTTAATTACCATGTAACCATAGTAACTCGACTATTTAATAGGGATATTCACTATTTTTTAATTGTAATAAAAAATGATAGTTCTAAGGCTACAGAAACACGTAATAACCATTAAAACGCCTAAAAACTTTTTTCTTGAAAATAAACTAAAAATAAAAACTCCGAAATTAACGAGGCTAGCAAACGATCCCGGCAGTGAGACTAGCGCGCGGTGACGTCACATCGCCTTAACAACGGAACTCGTATACCTACGTGATATGGATTGTTTGTTTCATTATTGTTTTATCTGTGTTTTTCTAATGATGGGAGACTCAAAAAGTATGAAAGTTAATAACAATAAGTATTGTTTTGTTCCTGGATGTACAAATACATCAGAAAATAATCCAGAAAAGATTTTTATGTCTGTGCTACAAAATGTAAAAAGAAGGAAGCTTTGGTTTAATGCAGCTAGACGAGAACATAAAAACGTTTCAATGAAAACCCATTTTGATTGCTGCGAAGACCATTTTAAGTTAAGATAAGAATAACAAATTTTATTATATTGATTATATATGCCTACTTAATTTTATTATTTTATCTAACAGTCAATATTTATATTGCCATTATTTATTTGGTTGTAGACTACTGCAGTACTTAATACGATAGTGAGTTATAAGCTTATTTATTAAAAAAGAACACAACACGCCTTCTTGACCGAACCATACCCATAACTTAGATTGACAAAAATAGGAGGGGTATAAATAAAACCATAATTGAGATTAACAAAAATGAGGTGTTGTAAAAATAACTGTCCTACACAATGAAATCAAAATTTTCATACCTTTTAAAATATGATAAATGCAGGTGTTAGATACAATTTTGTATGGTACTCATGTGTTATGTTCTATAAGTCACTTGAGAAAACTTTTCTCGTGTAACTTATACGTAACAGTAGTACCATAAATAACTTATAGTATAGTTTATATTAAAGTAAACCATTTATTTGGTTGCCTAGTATATTTATATTCATTTATTAAGTAATATCTAATTTGATTGTGGTTTTTGTTTAACAGTATTTATAATAAAATATTTGTTAGCACATAAAAAATGGAGTATAGATTAAGCAAAGTTAATATTCGCATGAAACCTGACGTAGTACCGCATATTTTTACTAGCCAACCGGATAAGAAAATTAATTATCCTCGTCAAAGTAGCGAGAAAAGAGCTTTTACACCACTAGACTGAGGCTGATTGAAGTCTTTCACCATGGCCAAAAATTCTGAAACCATGGTAACGTCCACAGTTGGCAGATTATGGAGTCCGCATTTTGAAAACCTGCCTCCATTTTAGTAGTATGCCTTAATTAAAATTAAAAGTCACAAAACGAAGAACTACACGGACACAAATGTTCGCAGAAGTCAGTAAACGCAGACTACTACTAATTCTCATATGAAACGTGCATGAAACCCTAGCCAGTATACTTGCGCGCGTTTAACTTCGGGCGAGTTGATGTCACACCAATCAAAAAGCGTTTCGCGCATTCAAATGAATATTCATATTTCTTTAGGGGTTTTCCCATAGAACGGATTTGTTGATTTTTGTAAAACTTTGTAGATAAGACTATTTTTAACCATTTTATCATGTTTGAACAGGATTTAATTTTTTTGTCAACATCCCTATTGTTGTATTGAACCATTATGCTTTATTATAATCCTCAAAAATTGCCATGGCAACTTTTTGGTATTGAGTCCGGAAAAGCCCCTTTTACTAACTCAAATGAGTTCCTAAAATAGCTATTTTAGAGACCAAATACATAAAATGTTGATTTTATGATAGCCTTTCATCTCTCTATATTACGGAAACGGATTGTTGTCGAATTTCTCTTGATAGGTGCTTTTCTTATTTTGATTTCAAAAATATGACTAAATTTTTGCACTGTATTTTTGAAACAATCTGTCCCCTCCTTTGGTTCTAAAAATTTTACAGAGTCATTTATGATTTGTAGCCTTGTTCGCGGGTTTTCTTTTGAGCCGATTGTCTAAAATATTTGGAAATTCTACTGTTTGTCGCGGTTTTCTCCTGGAGCGAATCCGAGAGCACTTCAGAAGAAGACTACGAGAAGATGGTGGAAACAAATTAATCAACGCAGAAGAAAACCCTCAAACAATTCTGCACATCACCCTGTATGTTGACAGCTGCACTGGAAAACATACACCTAATAATGGAGGAGTATTAAAAAGTAAAGGGTTTTTTTACATAAAGTTGTGTCATTGATAAATTAATTATCACCTAATTTTAGCTTTAAAAAATGACTTGTTCTTCATGTACTTCACGTGCTATATTGTCATATTTACAATATTTTACATGTGTTGACATGCATGTATTGTATATGTATTTGCACTCATTTCACTTATTTAACCTTTTAGTTCATTCTTTCTATATAGATAACCTACTTTGATTATGTACCTATTCAATATTAATACATTATGTAGTTGGTTCGAACTGTCAAATGATACGTCGTTGGTAATATTTTGCTATTGTTTATTAGTACCCAACAAGTTTTGCTTTTCTTCGACTTGTCGGTTAAGCCCTTATCTTGATTCTACTTTATTGTCGAGAAGCCAGGTGGATTCTACGTGTCTCTGCACTTGATCTTTGGAGGTCTATTTTGTAAATTAAACCATAGTGTGTATTTCTTGCAATTTTTAAGATAAAATTTTGTTAACATTCAAAGAACGACAGTCTTTGTAAGAAGATACATTTTTAAATAAATAACTTATTTAAGGTGCTAGGCCAATGATGACGATGTGGAATCTTTTGACGGATGTTCATATATGTTGCTGACCAAACTGTTGGTTTGTCTAATGTAAGTTTGGGAACATCTAACTAACTAAAATGTACTTTATGGAAGATGACTATGACAACACGTATAAATTGTAAACATGATAATGCTTATTAAAGTATGCCCGGCTTTTTTCGGCTGCCGCGCCGAAACATCGTTATGTCCTACCTAGTGTAATGCTGGTTCTAAAATTAGAAATTAAATCTACACGTTATAAACCCAGACCCAATCTAAAAAGTCTAATTTTAGAAATAAAACAAGGTTTAGAACATAAATTATATTCAGAAAATGAAAATTATATTTAAAATAACAAAGTAGGTATAGTAAAAGCCTTAATTAAAATTATTATATTATTCATCCGCTTATTTCCCTAGAGCAATCTGCCAGAGTTTAATATAATTTTAGGAGCAAACGTTGTATAGAGTCGATATTTCCTCCCTAAATTTAAGGTCAAACAAAAAATTTAGTAATAATTAAAATGACAATCAACAACAGGAAGCTAATAATTAACTTTTAAAAATGCGTTTCACTCAAAATGTTAACCACAGTTTTTACAAAACATTTTAAGGTAAAGTAAATAATTTAAAAAATATTGTTTGTATTATTAACATCATTTTTATTAACCTTCACCATCTCAAGATGATGTTGGCAAAACAAGTGTGGTACTCATTGTATATGTAATAAATATTCTAAACATTTTTTGTTTATTAAATTCATCATAAATAGGTTATGTTAGTAACTACTTATAGTTTATCATAATTATAGAAAACTTACATTAACTGTGTACTCTATAAAAGCGCCATTACAGCTTGAAACAAAGCTTTGACATTGTAATCAAAACAACCCCATCATAACAAGCGACTATAGAATGAATTTCTAAGATGCGAAGCTTCCTCCATGTTACCTATAAAGGAATTTGCGGATTGTTTTATAACATCGTGCACCTGTAACCAAAATAATGCGGCTTGTATAGTGACAACACCGTTATTCTCTCTATAACCCGGGGCCAAATTCTACTAAAATAAACTTGATGTTGATATTTGCATCATAAACTAGCCGCAATAGATTAAGAGGACATAACTATTTCTCCAGAGATATTAAATATGCAAACATTAACGAGTAGAGGCAATAGAGATATATACATACAGGGTATCTATAAACTGTTGGCACAGAAATTAACGGTAGATTTTTCTTATAAAAAATATACAGAATTTCTTAATCTATATTTTATAATTAATCTTCTGTGGGGTTTTCAGCCGCAATCACTTAGAAAACCATTAGACTTTGGAAGCTGATAATTTATTCTATTGTGTCCTCCAGGAGTCGACCATCTACGCGGAAGAGCACCCGGAAGTACAATAACAGTTCATTTAACACCCGCGAAAACCTAAAAAACAACATATATATATATACTTCAAATGTGCTTTTAGAGGGCGGAATATTAAAACAATATTTTTAGTCGCAAACTCTTCTATGAAATCATTATTTTACTAGAAGGAACGTAACCAGACTGCAACCAACAGCTACTCTCCGGGCTATGTGTCCCGCCGAGCGCTGATTTACAAGTTACAAGCCTGGCGCGTTAAGTGTAATAATCGCATATTACCATCAAAACGCTAATGCTTCGATTGCAACAAACACCAGCCGAAAGACTGATCCTACTTAATGGAGCTCTCGTGCCAGTCGTCACACACCACTTGCAGACTGTAGTTTCGAGCTGTTGGCTCTCGTCAGCGCAAGGTAGGCATGTGACGACCGACACGTGAATCACTTGACCATTTAGTACATTTCGGTATCATTGGGGTAGCGACATGTAAAATAGTCAGCAGGCGCCATCTAGCGGTCCAAATATTATGTTTTAAGATATATATATATATACTTAAATTCTACTCTACTACTACTAAAATCTTGTCTGTGTCCTTTATTTTATTGGGCATATTCGTTCTTATTTGTCTTCGTCGATTTTCTATACTTGTCTTCTGTCTGTCCAATGACCTATGAATTTTCAGTTATGAATAATGCTATATCGCTTCTGTCTCTTCTTTTTCCTTTTTTTAAATTACATTATTAGTAATTATATTTTTTTATTTACTTTTTATTATCTTTCCATTTCCAGCACGAGGAGTCAGAGCCAAGCGCTGATCAATCAAGGAGAATCACGGCATTCTGGATTGGACACGAGGATGACCACCAGCGAAAAGTCACGTGGACCGTGACATTTCAGCGAGGCCACTTGTCGGGTTGGCTCAGGCGCCCGCTACGCCTACCACAGGTGGTGGGGGACCAGTAACACGTAGCCAAACGCGCAGCATATATAAGGAGCCACACAACGCGGGGAATTTCAGTTCAGTTCGAGCAACGAGGAGCACCAGTAGGCAGCTTTCAGTGAGAACCTGAAGATGGCAGATGATATTCTGTCGAAGCATCGCTTAGACAACCGTGACTCCTGGAGGAGTCGAAAATCGACGCGGAAGAGCACTCGGAAGTACAATAAGTTTTGTTTACTTCACATACAGACGTATCGATATAATCGACAAAAGTTATTTTCTTGTCAAAAGGTTAACCAAGGCCTTTATTTCACCTTATAATCCAGTCGTTTAAACCGGACACTCTGTGTAGAAGTTTTATGTCATCAGCATACATTAGTTATAAATATTTTGAAAAGCAGTGACCCAAGAACGGATCCCTGGGAAATACCTCAGGATGAGCGATAATCACAGGACTTAAACCTATTATACGAGACATATTGAAGTCTATCAGTTAGGTAAGATCTAAGGAAAGTTATGAGCAGGTCCGAAATACCAAAGTTGGAAAGTTTTGCAATCAAAATATTATGCTGAAAGAATTACATGATTTTGGTGATTGGTCGAAACTCGAGTTGTGAATTTCTTGAACGAAAATAAATTACAACTTATGATTTTAATTTTCAGATTAAATTTTGATTACGGATTTGCTGTGGAATGATTGATATTAAAAATTAGTAAATGAACTAACAGGCAATAGCGGTTTCTTAGTAATGTTAGTGAAAAGGGGAAAAGCAAGTGAATATTTTCAACCTCTAAATTTGTATGCTTCTTCCTAACGCGAACAATATTGATTTTTATAAAAAGTTCCATAAGACAAATTGTAGAAAATTTTGAAATCTACCAAATTATTTTTCAAATTAGTCCTACCTCAAACTAGAAACAAGATATTTAAAAAATAAATTTTCATCCCTTCTTTCAAGAAGGCGGAAAGGCAAATCACCCTACAACTTAAATTCATACTTACTTTAACATTCCCATGACCCCTCAAAAACTCATCAATTGCGGATGCAGATTGGACTATATGCGTTAAATCGAAATTAGCGAACGCCTTCATTCAAAGAAGGTGATTTGACAATGCATTTATTAAATTCGAGCAAGATCTGAGTTAGGATTTAGATATATTCAAAGTATTGGAAAATAAACTAATATTGCATATACGAAGAAGTAAAAATATGCTGTAGAAAACTGTTTTGGCATTGTACGTGTACATTTTTGTGTTAACTTTTATACTTGTCTCGTAGTACTTTGTCTGATATATACAACCGATTTCTCGTCGTTTTTTATCCTTTTTAATGTTAGCCAGGCACAAAAAGATATGTGAAATTTCGTAAAATAATTAGATTCATATTCATCCATTATACTTATAGTGATTATTTGTTACTTTTATCCAACCCTGTTAATCGGGTGAATTTACAACGTGCTCGAAAATAACGTTCTCTAAATTGAATTCTCCCTGGGAGCTACTAGTGCAATGGTAACGAAGTCCATGAATTTCTAAAATTACAAAGTAATTTAACAGTTTCATATACCTTGTTCTTTTTTACGTCCGTTCAACTAATGAATGAGTGCTCTTTTTATAATTAAGGGACTTTGAAGCACTTGCCACAACAGAAACTACTCGAACAATATACGTTGTAGGAAAATATTTTACATAATTTCATCTGAAAGTAAGCGCTCGTTTATTTTTCCATTTTATGAATATTCGTGGAAATATAATAACGAAATCATTAATATTTAAAATCTATTTAATGGAAAGCATTAGACATTGCTATAAAAGCTTATATAGATAGTAAAGTGCAGTCGTTTAAATTTTTATGTCCCTGGATTTTATTTCTGATTTTGTCAGTTGACTACCTGACAGTCCATTAGTAGGATACATAAGGATTTTATGCAAAAGCATATGCTCCGAAATCAGTACTAGGTTATTCTTGCACGAATTTTCAATTAGCCCCAAATAATATTTCTCAAAATCCTACGGCTTATCTCAATACCTAAAGTAGACCAACGGCCACCGTATAAATATCTGTGGTGTCTAAAAACCACTTATACAAAACGCCAAAACATTGAAACACTACACTCGAATTCACTGCTTAACACGCGTTTCGCTAACTATGTCAGCATTATCAGAAGATGATTAAAACTGAAAACCAATCTTATTCTTCTCCCGATGATGTTGGCATGGTTAGCGAAACGCACGTCGATTAGTGCATTCCAGTATAATATTCAAATGTTCTAACATTTTGCAAATAGCGGTTTTTGTCCCCATAGATATCGTGTACGCTTCAAAAGTTATACGGGGGTCAAAGGTCAAAAAGTTGGTTTCTCGTTAATATCTCGCTTGCTATTGGTCGAACGATAATTCTTGTAGTTACAAAAGTTGTCGATAAGGAAGTGCTGTATAAAGAAGGTTCTTTACATTTTTCACGTAGGAGCTACTGTTTCCACATTATACGCCGCACAAAGAGTTAATATGATGAAATACTGGTGCAATAGTGATGCATTCGTTTCCCCACCACCTTCGAGGTAGAGTGCAAGGCGCGTTTTTTACATGGTTTCCCCAATAGGCCTAATCCATATCTTAGTCAAAATAGGAACATCAACACTCCTCTTCTACCGGGAGCAATGATTCCTCTTCTCCGTTTGCTTTAGTGTCCCTATCATCAATTTCCTCAAAAAGGCTTGTTCCTTCTATTCAAAATCTTGCCGGTTGATATCTTCAGACCTATCTGCCGAATCATCACTGGGAGGTGCGTTGAGACGGGATTGACCATGGTATTGTCCACAAACAGCAGAGCATGGCAAACCAATTCTTCTGCAACCGCAGCTCGTTCCACACCCTTTTGTGCAATTCCAGAGGATCATATGGAGGACATGATCTTTCATGGCCCATCCCCACTATTCAGGATTTAGTTCATTACCCAACCAAGTCTGTACTTGATAATACACCCGAAATAGATGCTGTCGGGCGGCTCCAGTTGTCGGTGGAAGTGATTGTAGTTTTACAAGTTTATTGAACCTAGTGGATTTAGCAAGGCAAGTAAGGTTTCAGTATAATAGTTGTATTGGATGGATATAACGATTCGAGTAAGAATATCAAAGCAAAGGAATAGCTTCGACGATCCAATGGGCTTTCTGGGTCTTTCGATGTTCTCTTCGATGAAACGATGCATGTACCAATGAATCAAGAAAAATTCCTAGTCAATCGTCGCAATAATCAGGTTCATTTATTGCTGTTACAAAAATTAGCTACTTCGAATATAGCTACTAAGCAACCTCGGGGCGATGCTGACGTCCTGTAATAGAGACAGCACTTGAAATATCACATGCAAATACAGCTGTTGTTGTGAGGGAAGATGTAGATTTGCTGGTTCTTCTCATTGCACGAACTTCTTCACATCAGCGATTTTTTTTTAAACCAAGAAAAGGAAATGTTCAGACAAAACTATATTCTTCTAAAGGCATCGGTCATTACACAAATTGCAAACAACATCTTTTATTTTTACACGCCATAACTTTATGCGATACAACTTTTTAAACGAGTTAAAAAGAAAGATTTACAATAATTACTTGAAAATCGAAAAGATTTGCAGCGTTCAGCGGAAGTGTTTCAGTAGAAGACTTGTTCTCCCGAAGTTATAGTTAATAATGGAGTGCATTTCTTATTGGCGATATATGAAGCTCCAATTAAAGAAGTATAACTTGATAACTACCGATACTTGAGCTTTGCTAAATCCACTAGGTTCAATAAACCTGTAAAACGACAATCACTTTCCCACTACTATTTCAGGTTTATTATCAAGTACAAGCTTGACTGAGTAACGAACTAAATCCTGAACAGTGGGGATGGGTCATGAAAGATCATGTTTTAGAGCCTGTCATGACATTACTACCACCTGCGCCCGATGAACTCCTCCATATCATCTTCTGCAATTGCACGAAAGGTTGTGGAATGAACTGCGGTTGCAGAAAAATTGGTTTCTCATGCTCTGCTATTCGTGGACACTGCCATGGTCAATCCTGTCTCAATGCACCTCCCAGTGATGATTCGGCAGATACGTCTGAAGATATCAACGCGCAAGATTTTGAATACGAAGGAACAAACCTTTTTGAGGAAATTGATGATGGCGACACGAAAGCAAACGCAGAAGAGGAATTATTGCTCCCGGTAGAAGAGGATGAAGAAGAGGAGCATTGATTTTCCACTTATTTTGAGTAAGACATGTATTAGGCCTATTATTCGGGAAACCATGTAAAAAGAACGCGCCTTGCATTCTACCTCGAAGGTCATGGAAAAACGAATCCATCACTATTGCAGTACCATAAAATCATGTTGAATCCTTGTGCAGCGTATAACGTGGAAACAGTACATAGAAAATGTAAAGAACCTTTTTTATAGAGCATTTCCTTATCGACAACTTTTGTAACCACAATAATTATCGTCCGACCAATAGCAAGCGAGATATTAACGTGAAACCATTTTTTTAAATTTTGACTCCGTATAACTTTTGAAACGTACACGATATCGATGAGGACATTTACACGTCATTTATAAGGCTTAAATGAAGATGTATGCAAAATTCAGCTTGCTGAGAATTTTTGAGAAGTGGAACCCTTAAGTTACTGGGCTATTAATATAGTTTATGCCGTGGCCACAAGTATGTCGAAGATTTATGAACCTCAGAGGTCCCAAAGGGATCTAATTTCGGCCTACTATCGTTTGTCCTATTTATAAATGATATTGCTCCTGATATGACATCATGACAATCAATCGTGACATCAAATCAATCATGACATTCTGCAGGAGAAAATGTCATACTATGATTTTAGAGATATTCCACTATTATTCTTCAATTCTTATTTAAATAACAGAAAGCAATGCGTTTCAGTTAATAATGATCGGAAACTAACTTTGTTACGAATGGTGTACTACAAGGTTCTGTCCTTGGACCCATATTATTTATACTATTTATTAATGACTTGTACAATTATTTGCTTCCTGAAAATTGTGTTCTATTTGCTCACGACACCACTTTGTTAAGTTCTGAAAAAAGTTTGCTAAATATGAATAAAATTGTTAAAGAAACAGAAGAAAAAGCTGAGCAATGATTCGCAGCAAATAAACTTAAATTAAATAGAGAGAAAAAACACAGAATATCATTTTTCATGTTATTATTGAAGGTAGTAGTGTAAAATTACTGGGGGTCAATTTGGATGACAAGCTGACCTGGTCTTCTCACGTGGATCAGTTGGACAGGAAGCTGTACAGTGTGATCTTTTTGCTCCATCAAATGAAAAATATTTCTCATTATCTACGATGATTGTACTATGACCTGATACAAATGTACCTGACATGTATGTAACGCAGTCAAATAAAATGAGTATGAGTATAAGTATCGCTCTGGACTGTTTTCTATATGCTGGCAACGTGCAAATATCTTCGTAAATGCATATATCGAAGACTGATTGGTTTTACAATAATTTAGATACAATGCTTGAAATATGTAATGTCTTATCAGTAATAATCAAACAAGATATTGTAAAATATGATTGCACCCTTAACAATTAACCCATAGACACAGAACTACATTTTAGAAAAGTCGTATCATCCGTAGTTCTATTTAAGAAGACAACCCTATGTTAGGTCCAAGCCATGGGAAACTTTTCGCACGAGGACTAATGTACAGAAATAAATTACATTGGTGTCTAAGCATTATTTTCATGAAACACTATACTCGAATACACTACTCGACTTGCATTTCCCTAATCATATTAGAATCATTGGGAGATGGCCAAAACTGGTTTTCAGTTTTTTTTCTTCTGATGACGCCAACTCTTATACAAAGACGTCGCTTTAACTTGAAGCATGACTCACTGTAGGTTTATCCTCTTAAAAGAGAACTACGGATCATACAGATTGGGGGGAGTTGTAAGAAAATCAGCTTTTATTAACAAAAAACATTAACTGATGTAGAATTAGTGTTTGATGAAAACCTATTATTATTAAATATTATTCATTTAACTGGACTGACTCGACGCGAGTTTCGCTGAACATACATTCTTCTAATCCATTTGTTCCAATGACTTTTTATTCCAATAATTCTTTGTTCCAATATCAGCTAATTCCAATAAATATTTATTCAACTATTTTCTCTAACTGTTATCGCAATATTTAAAAATGCAATTGTCAGTTGTTTATATATGTCAGAATTGAAACGTCCAAATTAAAGTTTGCTCATGGCTGAATTAATTACAGCTCGCATAAGTTTTTCCTGCACATGGAGACGCGTCATTGGGATATGAGAAACATATGGAGAATACCTGAGAACCGTTGGACGATATGTCAATTTCTGAATCATGGATCCCCAATTTTTATTGTAAAGATTTTTTTTTTGAGGTTGTTTCTATTTAGTAAAAGGTTTATTTGAACAAAAGGATTTTGTAATAGTCTGTTAATAGAAAAGGGTACTGGAAGTAAAACTTTGGCACTTGCAGATTGGAACAAATCAACTGGAAGAACTGTTCCCCACCACGTTTAGGTAACCACGTTAGGATCATAGTCAAAATTCAAGTTAAAATTGAGTTTCATCATCTCTTTAAAGTCACCAGAGAAATACGCGTCGAGTAATGTATTCAAATATATTATTGTTGTTTGGTGTTTGTGGAAATACATCAGAGCTTGCCATACCAAAGCTTCCAACTCTTTCCAGGACTCAGGAATTCAGGACCCCAGGATTGTTGATATGTGTATGCATATAAACGTACAAACTATTCATCATTTTGGTGCCACGGTATACACATTTGCTTTTTTAAGTAAATATGTCTTATGTTTGTACTATGTATTTCAATTATTTGTTTAATATATTAATTTTTTGTATTAATATTATAGGTGTATGTATAGTTGAAGTAATCAGTTCCCGGCATATAAAAAACGGAACAAAAACTTTACGATCTCATTAAATTACTCTCTTTCTCTGTACTGCTGTTCGCAAATTGACTCCCTTACCTGTGTAGGTTTTTAATGTGCGTCGTATCGTTTGATAACAGGCATGCCGCTATGGCCCGCGGCTATAATAATTATGTCGTAAAGTTTTTGTTGCGTTTTTTGGGTGCAAGGAAGTCCTTACTTCTACTATATATAACATTACATTCTCTTTTTGTGTTATCGTTTCTCCCTATTCATTAACTGCCTATCTAAAAGTGTATATGTAAATAAACAACTAAATACAAAAAGAATATATCCTCTTTATTTTTAACCATTTATATATTATCTTTACTGTTTCTATTTTAGAAATACTAAAAATATTTCAAGATCGAACCAAAACACAAATTTTTTGTGATCTCTACTTCTTGTCTTCTCAGATGAAGCAACTTTTGAACTCAGTGGAAAAGTTAATCGCTATAATTTCAGATATTGGAGTGACGAAAACCCTAACTGGATGCTTGAAACACACACGCAGTATCCACAAAAATTAAATGTTTGGGCAGGAGTTTTCAGGGATCGAATCATATGACCGTTTTACATAGATGGAAATTTGAATGGAGAAAAATATCTGGAAATGTTGACAAATCAAATAGTTCCCGCAATACAAGAGAGATTGCTGGTGATGAGTTCGATAATATTTGGTTCCAGCAAGATGGGGCTCCTCCACACTATCGGGATATTGTTAGGGACTATTTGAATGGTACTTTCGAAAGTCGATGGATAGGTCGAATAGGAACTATTGAATGGCCAACAAGATCTCCCGACCTCTCGCCACTTGATTATTTTGTTTGGGGCTACGTGAAGGGTAAGGTTTATTTCACTAAATCTCGTAATTTGGAAGAGCTGAGGCAACGCATAATAAACATTTTTGCAGAAATACCACCTCAAATGATAAGAAGAGCTATTGAGCTACGTTTGTCTCGGACAATGCCAAGAAGTCAATGGGCACCATTTTGAACACCTGCTCTAATCTTGAAATTAAAACCTGCTAGTGTAGGAGTTAAGCTGTAAACTAATTGCCTCAACTGGCCGAAATCCTCACCTTGCCTTTTTTTTATACATTTATTTAACGTCGGCGTATTTCCGCTACTGAGGCCTAACGCCGAGGCCTGTAGGCGAGCTACCCCCAACTAGGAATTTTGCCGAACCTCTTCCCTTAAGAAGAGTAGGGATCTTTTACTTGTCTAACATTTAATAGACAAGGGACCGACGGCTTTACATCCCCTCCGAAGGATGGCATGTCTCCTATACAACCCTCGCCTAAAGTTGTATAGCTTCCGTGCATACACTGATATACAAGCCGCTGGAAGATGTGTGAGGCGAGAACGCGGTTTCCGTTGGAATGGTCACCAATCCAAGTACTAACTGCGCCTGTCGTTGCTTTACATCGTATACCGAAGTATGTACATAGTAAAGACGCACCTACGCTCGCCCCCTCACCTTGCCTTAAATGGCTGAGTTACCTCCTTGCCTTCACTGGCTGGGATCAAGAACTTGTCTGAAGTGGTTGAATTAAGTAAAACCACTGTTAGTTTTTTTTAAATCGAGTTTTTTATTGCCCTGTAAAAAATGTAAATTGGAAATTACTAGCTGCTAATAAATTTACAGAATGTTTATAGTTGTTGTAATTTCCGCACGACCGTGTAAAATCACTGTTCTCAAAACAGCTCGGGAAATCATTCACTGTCAGATCAGTAGTTTTACTTTTCGTATTTTTTAAAGTATGCGTTCAAAACTTTCACGTTTCCACTAATTTTTTTGCGATTGCAGCGACACCTTGCGAGAATCGAAAAAAATGCCCGATTTTAAAAATAGGGGTTTCTATTTGAAATTTTTAAAGTTGCCCTCGCCCCACCCACAGGGTGGTGGGTGGGTAGGTCATTTTGGTATCTGTAGATAGTTTTTTGAAAAATTATTGACACGTATTTTTTTATTTTTCGATTTGATGCAAACTGTTCGAGATTTTCCACCTTTCCCATACTTTTCTAACACCCGGTATATTATTTTCCTTGTATAAAAGTTGAGTAGGATATAAATGAGGTTTCCTGAATATGATTTTTAATATTCTATTTTGGACAACATTTAACGGTTTCAGTGCTGTGATATAGAGGTCACCCCAAGCTATGATACCATAGAGACCGTATAAAGTAGGGACTTGTGTGGGTCAAAGCCCATATAGGATTAAAACACAATGAGCATGGCGATACTTTGGCTAAGGAGGCTGCTACTGGTATGGAAGTAAAACATAACATCTGTCTCACTGACTATTACCATTTATTTAAAGCAGATTCAAGAAATAATTGGGAAGCCTACTGGCAAAGATATGTTGCAAACAGTAGCTCCAAATATTGCAAGATACAACCTTTTATCCCAAGGCATTCTTGGCACCATTATCTTAATATACCCAGAAAATATGTTACATCTATTAATCGAATCAGATTTGGACATGCATGCTACCCAGCCCACTTATATAAAATCGGAGTACTACCATCTCAATTATGCGAACAATGCGATACCATCGGTAACTTTGATCACATTTTTTTTGGATGTGCAAAAAATAAGAATGCTACCGATAATTTAATCAGGAATTTAATCTTAAATTGCAATATCATGGCACCTTTCAATATGCTGAACCTACTATCTCTCAACTCAGCAAATTTACGAAGCTATTATTACCTTCTTGATAAAAACAAATCTTAGTTTATAGCTTTACATCCCTATGTTTAACCTTGTGTTTTTCCCAGCTTTTCCGTGGTCCCCTCTTGTTTGTCTATTTTCTTAATGCCCTGAAAGACCCCTAGGCGAGAAGCGTGTGACCCTGTTTTTCCCACTGATTTTTAAAATATTTTTTTATTAATACTCTTGTGACTGGCTGCATGGTCTATGACCCAAAGCCATAAAAAAAAAGTAGAGGCTGGCCACTCGAGTGGGAGGCACTGATAGGTCCTTATGAAAAGTGGTTGCATAATGGCGGCGCCAATAAGAGTTGTTTTTTTTATGTAGCTTTTAGACCCACTCGGAAATATTTTAACGGCAAGGTTAAATTCAATATTTTTAACGCACGAATGTTAATTTTCATTTTGTATAATACAATTTAATGTTAATTTGCAATCATTTAGCGTGCGGTTAAATTTAACGTAATATATAGTTACAGAATTGCCACTTTACTGGTCATTAGACACAATGTAATAGGTTAAAATTAAAATAACAGTCTATTAGGAGTGATTTGGTCACGAAACAATTAATGGTAACGTTATTACTTACTTATTTTGGCTTATTTTTCACTCGGAGGTATCAAAAATATGCGAACTTATTTCTCCACTTTTCAAAACAAATACTTCAACCTATTTTTGACACTTGTGATACTTGTAAACACACTTGATGGACACGCGAACACTTAGACCATCGCCGCCATTATGCAACCAGTGACCAGTCTCTATTTTATAGGGCCTCTATGATACCATAGAAACTCTATAAAGTAGAGACTGGCCATTGGATGCATCATGGCGCCGATGATTATTTTTACTTACACGTCCAGTGAAAGTATAGTAACGCAATTTTTTTTTTTTTAAATAGGCTTAAAATGCCATAAAACATCGAGATTTTAAATTTGAGCGAAAAAATTCCTGTCTATCGGTCTGTCTGTCGGTCTGCCTGTAACTTTTTTTTGTGCGCACGTTTACTCTGGAACCGTTTATGATATTGACTTGAAATTTGGTACACTTATGTATTGTAATGAGATCTGGAACTAGATTATTGATCTAATTCCCTTAAAGTGTTCGGGGGTAAATAAGAGTAAATAGGCAAAGCAAGAATCCATAAAATTGTAATTTAGGCATGTACGAAGAGTCAAGGTCTCAAAATTTTTTTTGGCATCAGCCACCCCCCACCCCCACTGTCATCCCCAATGTCACCCCCACACTATTATGAAAAGGACTAAAAAAAATTAAAATGTAATTTAGTGTGTATACAAGAACGAAGCGTCTCAAAAAAATTTTCTGGCGTTGCCTACCCCCTCTACCACCCCCACTCCATTAATAAAAGGAGTAAAAAATTAAATTGGGATTTACTGTGTATACGATAACCAAGGGACTCTTATAATTTTTTTTTGCATCAGCCACCTCCTCTACCACCCCCATTGTCACCCCCACCTTATTATTAAGGGGAGTAAAAAATTAAATTGGAACTTAATGTGTGTACGAGAACCAAGGGTCTTTCAAATTTATTTTGGTATTAGTTACCTCTTCTACTAGCCTCATTTCCACCTCCACCCTATTGTTTAAGGGATTAAAAAAATAAATTGGGATTTAGTGAGTATACGAGAACCAAGGGTTTCTAATTTTGTTTTACATTTGCCACCCCCTCTATCACCCCCACTCTATTATTAAAGGGAATAAAACATTACATTGGGATTTAGTGTGTATAAAACTTGGCTACAAAATCTGGATGAGGAAGTAGTGATTCCTTGGGCAGTGGTTTTTTAAATTTATTTCTATACGCTTTGTAAATTCTTTCCCTCTCTACACTATAATTTTGTCTTGTAATTGTCTTTATAATCTGTCCCTTCTTTTATTAATTTATGATAGAGTTGGATATCCATGGTTTTGTTTTAATGTGTTCTTTAATTCTTATTATTTTTGTTGTTTCAAGACAGTTTCAAAAAATTGTTAGGTGGCGATTTCTGGATATTCCTCGCTTAATACGTTTTGCCAAGTTACATTATTAAATAAATTTATTAGTTTGTTATAGTCCGTTATATATAATATTATTTTGTGTAAAATTTGGTTGTGTTTTCTGATTTATATATGTGTGTGAGATGTTGATCATGATTGGGTTGTGATCTGTAATCTCATAGTTTATTACATACGAGTTAAAAAGTAAGTTATCTGGGGCCATATTTTCGAGCTCAATCGATATCTGTCGCATGCGAAATACTAGGCACCCGACTCATTAAAAAAATTTCGCTATAGTTCTGATGTGGTATTTTTTAACACTATTCGAGATTTGTTTTTCGCACACGTGAAAATGTCGTATGACAAATGTAGTAACGCTCTTTTATGCAACCAAATGGACTTGAAACCCCTAGAAAACACTAATGTCACTAATCAGCTGTTATATGTGTTGATTGAATTACAAGACTGAATATTATAATGCACCAGCAATCAGCGGATAAGCGGGTGGGATTATTAGTGCAGACCAAAAAAATGGGTGGGTTTTCTTGAAGCTAGTGGTAAATTTACCTCAAATTTCACATTCAAAAAAGGCCAAGCTAGTTCATTTAAAGAATCGGGATTTATAATGAAATTACCGAATGTTTGCGCCTCGGACTAGACAATATCCCCACCACGTTTTTGAGGGTGCTGAATCGATTCCCGGGATCAAACCAATTTTTTCACCTCGGCAACCCCCTCAAATTGGCCAAAAACCACCCCTAAAATCCTCATTTCCGTGAACCGGTATATTTTCCCCAATTTTTTGGCCAATTGTTGTTCCCTCGAGTAAAAAGGAAGATCCTTCGAGGGATTTGACCTCAGCCACCCCTGCCCCAGGCTACCAACCTTTGTAGGGGGTTGGAAATTGATATTTGTTTTTGCGAGAACAAAATTTTGATTTTATAGGAGGTGTTTCTTTGAGGAAGGTGGTAGGTGACCAGGGTTGTGTAACCACCCCCGGGGGATGTTTTCACTCTTCAAAGGGGTAGAATTTTTTTTTCTGGGGAAAGAATTAATATTTTGTAAGAGGCGTTTTTTTGAGGAAAGTGGTAGGTAACCAGGGTTGTGTAACCGACCCCGGGGGTTGTTTTCGCCCTTCAAAGGGGTGAAAATCTGTATATAAAAACACTTTAATAAGCATATTTTTATACTATTTTTCAATAATAGATGGAAAAAAATTTCCTCCCCCTTGAAGGGTGAAAATAACCCCTGAGGGCGGTTACGCAATCCTCCACACCTACCACCTTCCTCAAAGAAACGCCTCCTACAAAATATTAATTTTTTTCTCACAAAAACAAATATCAATTTTCCACCCCTACAAGGGTTAGAAGCCTGGGATAGGGGTGGCTGAGATCAAATCCCTCGAGGGACCTTCCGTTCTACTCGAGGGAACAACAATTAGTCGAAAAACTGGGTAAAGTAAACGGGTTCACGGAAAAGGGGACTTTGGGGGTAGTTTTTGACCAATTTGAGGGGGTTGCCACGTGGGAGGGGGATGTTGTCTAGTCCGAGGCAAACTTTCGGTAGTTCGTCAGACTCCTTCAATGGACTAAGCCCTCTGGGCACAATTATCCCTGAAACTAAACGCCCTCTCAGGAGCAGTGGTCAACTAATCCTTCTGTAATTGGTTTTGTCAAACGATACAATTTGGCAAATTTGTCATCCCTTAAATCTTTGAATGGATTATCATAGGCATGGAATTGTCTTCCATGATCGCTTTCTGCCAAAACTTTTGCCTGTTCCAAGGCGTCGATAGCAGCTAAATGTATTAAGTATCTAACGTTGCTATTGTCCATTTTCACTCACCAAAATTTGTTAGAATAAGTCTACTTTAAAGTCCCTAAATAATAAATAAACCACGGCAAAAACCTAACTTGAGACATAGAGGTTATGTGGCACGAAATAAAACAAACCGAAACGATCACTTTGAATACATTCGTACACGAAATCGCTTTATCGTGTATTAAACCCCCATCCGTTGTATCTCGCCCGAAATCAGTCGCATGCGGAAAGTTCGCATGCGAGTTCATAATGCTCGAAAATACGAAACGTATATTTTCATGCGACAATTTCACATTTTCGTGCGCGACATCGTCTCGGTCAAGTTCGAAAATAGTTTTGCTTATCGGTCGTGTGATGGTATTTATGTAAGATTTCAAACCAAAGGAGGACATAACTGCAAGATATTCATTTACAAGAAGGTTAATATATATAAAATTGGCAGAGCCAGTTTAAAAACACAGATAGATAGAGTGATTTTTCAAGTTTAATGTTTTAATAAATATCGTTTTACAAGTGAATATCAAATAAAATGGTTAATCGTTTATTTCAGCTTTATCAAAACCGTTAAATTAATTAGTTACAAATTTAACACATGCTTATCCTCATTTGGTGAAAATTTTGTTCCGACCTATTACTTTCTAGTAATAACCAAAAATAATGCATATCCATAATTCAATAGTAGACCTGATTAGTAATATCCGCCCGTCACTGATACGTGCGGCGAATCATAATAGGTTCTCATCTGCATTGTTTTCAATAATTTAGTTTACTTCGATATATTAATTTACAACTTACAGTAATATGAAACAATTTCCGTCATAATATAACTATAAATAAGAGAATAAGTATATTTTAGGTTCTTGGTGGGATATTCAATGGCATTTCTCTTATAACGTGAAGTAAATACCAAGGGAAAGATTACTTTCATTTGAACGCCCAATGCATTTCTAAAACAATTGCTAGAAGGCGTGATTTCCTTATTGCAACGAAACCTATTAGCCACTTTACCTACGTTATGTTCTAGTTAAACAAAAATTGTTATAACATTGTTTTGATATAGTGCAGCGACAGTATCTTTATTTCTTTTCTTTCAGCCCACAAGCTTCCATCGTAGCCAGCTGCCATATTTTTGTTTTATTAATCTACAAGCTCCATATATATTTTTTCATTTATTTAACGTCGGTGGGCCTATTTCCGCTACTGAGGTCTAACACCGACTTCTGTAGATGAGTTACCTCCAACTAGAAATTTTGCCGAACCTCTCCTCTTAAGAGTAGGGATCTTTTATTTGCCTAACATTTAATAGACAAGGAACCGACGGCTTTACATCCCCTCCGAAGGATGGTATATCCCCTATACAATCATTGGCTAACGTTACTTTACATCGCATATCGAAGTATGTCTGGTCTGGTCGATAGCCGAGTGGGTTAAGGCGCGAGTTGGCAATCGCGATTAATCACACCGACATCGCACCACCGGGTTCGAATCCTGACTCCGGCACTGTCGGAGGAAATGGTTCTACGACCGCGTATTTTCAATGTGTAACCCCCTTCCGCACAAGCCTTGGCTTCTGGAATTGGGGGCTGTCTAATTTCTGTGGAGTTTATTTATTTTTAGATTTATTTATGTACATAGTAAAGACGCACCTACTTTCGCCTCCTCCATATAGTTGATAATCCTTTTATTTCTTATAAAAAAAATCATTACAATTTTACTACACTGTTTTTATTTTCCCTGTTTTTATTACTGTGATTGTGCAAAAATAGATTTTGGTCAATTTGCGCATTTTCAAGTCCACTGAACCCAAAAAACTGTCGTTTGTACTCTTCGTTGTCTGTTGTCTGTAGTCACACCCAAACTACTGAAGCCCAAACTACCTAACCGATTTTGCTCAAAGGACTCCGCACATTTCTTATGGTAAATGGCCCCCGGTGAAACTCCCTGGAATCGCTATATGTTATTCCTCCTGAGCTCCTGATCAAAAGTCCTCATGGCTACAAAGTCGAAAATTTTGTTACAGTTTTCTAGATATGAGGGGGAGGTAAAGTCGATTTTTCGGGATATTTTTACTAATAGTATGGAGCCACGGTCTTTTCAATGCGGCTTCGCTAGGGTTCTATGGGGGTTTTTCGAGTCGCTGATTTCAAATCCGATGTCAAAAGTAGCATTTGACAGTTGACAGCTGTCAGTGGCACTGTCAACTCGCCTTATTTTCCGACAAAGATTTATCAGAATATATACAAGGAGTTTTTTGGAAGAAAAAAATAAAAAAGGGAATACCACCTTCTTTCGCCATCTCTCCCCCCCCCCCCACTCTCTCTCTCATATTCTCGCTCAGTAAGTGAATTAATCAATGAGCCACTCTGTAACTGTCTCTCTGTATTAACCAATCTCTCTTTGTGTATCTCGCTCTGTGAGATCGATCAATGAATCAATGAATCTCTTTCTGGGTGTCTCAATAAATCATATATTTAAACAATTTCTAGTTCCCTCATTTCTAATAAAATGTTGGAGAAAATATTAATTGGATTTTCTTTCCTTTTATTTGGGTTTTCTACCACAGGTATTATCCTCTTCAAACACCAATCACCGAATCTACAAAATAATAGAATTATTGGAGAAAAGCGTCTGCGACGTTTACGTCAAATGAACAGTCAGCGGTTATGTTTTACAAGTAATATAAATCGGAATAAACACAGAAATAATGTATTTTGCTGACGTTTCGGAAAGTAGCCTTGCTTGTATGAAAGAGGGTTATTTTTCGTCGAGTACTGAACCAAGACGTCTGGTCTGTTTGAATTACATCTACACCCCGTTTTACGTTGTTCAACAATCATACACAATTTGGTAGTTACCTTTTGTGTAATCAATTAAAGGATATTTCCCCAATATTTTATGATATTTTTCATGAGTATTTAATTCTCATTTGCCACCTAAATTCTAAAATGCACGAACATGACATGACATTGTCCTCTATTTTGAAGCTTATTTTATCATAGCAATTGCTAACACCGTAATTTCAAATCCCCATTTAATCGGCCTATTTGCCGCATCTTTAATTACCTCTACAAAATAACACGGAATATGATTGTACTACCTGGTTCTTGTTATTACATAGCAGCCCTGAAACATACAGTATGGTCATTACTATAGCGACGTAAATTTTTCTATATAATATTTAGACAATTGTCTTAAATATTTGGACTGCTTTGACTTCATGTCCGACTATTTGCCGCATCAATTATTATAAAATAAAAACGGTTTTTATGAATATTGTCCTACAATTACTGTCTTTTTTTTCAACTTTGCCTTTCTAATCATTCCAGGAATAAACTAAATAAACGATTTCATTGCATTTCAGTGAAATAAAATATGAGACAAATTTCAACTATAAATTTACAGTACAATCTTGAGTAATAAATTATGAACTAAATAATATAAATAATTAACTAGGTCTCTCAATTAATAAACAGTGTGTTCAAGCTTACAAGGTATTCACATTAACAGAGTGATTAATTTTCTAAAGTAAAAAGGAACAGATAGAAGCAAGTGATACCAAACTTTGCATAAAAGAACCTGGGGTAAATATAAGGGGTTACTATACACACAAAGTACTTTCTTGGGTCTCAAATTAGTAAAACTAGACGATCACATAATTGGCCAATTTGTTTATTTATCTTGACATAAAATTGAGATAAATAATTACTGGGTAGGATATAATAGGTACTTGATTGCTTCGTGATCAAGGATTTTTATTCATAATTAATATACTGGGGTAGGGGACTCTTCAGATATAAAATGTAAAATAAAGACCTATTAAAGTATAAACGAATTTAATTGAAACCGTATAAAAACTAAAAGCCAGCAAAAGCAGTCGGCATCTCTTTATTGTACATGGGCGGAGGTAAATAGAAATGCATGTCATAAGAAAATGATAAGATTTTCGGGCGTTATTATATTATCCTCTGTTTCAAATGGTCTCCAGAAAGCCACGATAAATCAGTAAATAATTAAAATATTTTACCTTTTATATAGTAGTAAATATTTATAAATATGAACAATAACTAACTAAAATCCTACGCTTGATACTATAACAGATATTTACGCACTGCACTGGCACATTAACAGCACAGCACATGTCCACCGTTGACTACATTTACGAGTTTTTTTTATGCTAACAGACCTATCCGTTTTATTATCTTTAAACCAGTGCAGCCGTAGATGGTTCATTTAGGCTGATTACATTGCCAGTCTCGGACTCGCCTGCACAGATTCAACTACCATTCGAGTCTCGATACCATTGCTAAATATATAGGACAAAATATCAAGTTCAGAGCGCACGGTCCTGTGCTTTAACACTGACCAGTTTGAATTATCCTCGTTTAAAGTATACCTATATATTAGTTCAAATCAGAGAATATAAGTTAAGTACAGTATGTAGAGAGAGTATTACAGTTTATATCACGTGTCGGCATCAAGGAATTTATACAGCGAATAGTAAGATTTCCGAAGAAGCTTTTTTATTTTAGGTTGTCTACTTCATAGCTGTTTTTCGTAGATATCGTTATTACCTGAGTTTTCTCTACATTTAGGAGCAGTATACTGCTAGTGAACCAAATATTAGCTATATTCTATTTTGCTGTGAAACCATGTTGTTTTTATTACAAATTTGCTATCGTGACACAGCTTGTGCAATTATTATATTTTATTTTTTACAATTTTAACCTTGGTTATTATAAAATAATAATTATAAAATAGCGTCTAATTAGTGCTTCCGCCGTTTTAAATCGCAAATAAGTTTATAATGTTTATTCTTATAACAATTGACAATAAAGTAAAAAATTATGTGTATGTAATTAATTACATGAATATATTTAATAATGAGAATTATCTAATGTAAATATGTGTTTATAGAACTTGCTTTTTTCCAGAACAATGGAAATATTTGCTCTCAAATTAAATATGAACTTCGTTCGTATGCATCAATATTCAGATTACAGAGTTTACAAAGTTGCACTAATTGTAAGGAGAAGTACATAAATGTGTAATATAATCTATATTGAGTTCAGCAATCAAGGACCAAGGACCAACTTAATTTATTCCTGGTACATTATTTTGTTTCTTAGAATATTTATGTAGACTTAAAGAATTACTCTCTGTACTTTTCCAAATTCTGCCTCTATGTTTTAAGAGGGCTCTAAGAGAATACCATCCTTTAATAGTCACTTATAATTTTTATTCAACGATTTACAGCTATAATTAACAAAAGCTAAGTTAAATATTAGACAAAGGGTGTGATTATTAAAAGAATCTGACTACCAAGATCTAAATGTAAGAAAACTTCTCCGCATGAAGAGATTAAACGTGGGAATAAAGTTTTTTGGTCAGCTCATTTTCCAGAACTAAGTCCTCTCGACTCTTTTGGGCAACCATAAATCATGAAAAAGCGCAAAATTCAATATAATTAATACATGAGATTTTGAAAACGAACAAAGTCTTCAACACAATAAGAATCGATAGAAGGCAGATACAAAGCTACCTATTGAATCTAGTGATCACCTTTTAGCGTATTTTAACTCCCTTGCTGCTTACCAAAATATTCGACCGGAGAATTTTTTTTGCTTTATCTCGAAAATCGTTAGTTTCAATGGAAACGTGTGTACTACAAAAAGTACTTAAAATTAAACATACTTTAATAATATTATACTCCCAAAGTTCCTGTCTACAAAAATTGTGTATTAGCAATTTTAATAATTACTTGTAATGTATAGTCGAAGAAATAAAGCACAAATTCAGGCCAAACAAGCTCAAATTGGCGCAGTAAGATGGATCGCGATGGGATTTTTTGCATTCGATTCGTAATGCCGTCCCGAAACTTTGTGAAGATATTTATTGAATGCATTTTGAATAAATAAATTATTGCAATAAAAATACTGATTTTAGAAAAGCAACGCTAAGAAGCATTAAATAACTATTTTACAACTCGGTCAATTATTATAGAAATAAGCCCAATTTTGTTACTCGGAGATTTTGGGGGTCGCTGAGCACGATTATGCAGTCGGCGACGGCGTCCGATGCACCTGGGGCGCAGGGTAGCCGTCAAACACGTCGTCTTCTGGAGTTTTGCCTCCAATTTAAAAAATACGGAGCCAAAATACTTACTCGGGGGTTTTGGGGGTCGCTGAGCACGATTAAATTAGAGGCAAAACTCCAGAAGACGACGTGCCTGACGCCCACCCTGGGCCCCAGGTGCATCGGACGCCGTCGCCGACTGCATAATCGTGCTCAGCGACCCCCAAAACCCCCCGAGTAACAAAATTGGACTTATTTCTATAATAATTGACCGAGTTGTAAAATAGTTATTTAATGCTTCTTAGCGTTGCTTTTCTAAAATCAGTATTTTTATTGCAATAATTTATTTATTCAAAATGCATTCAATAACTATCTTCACAAAGTTTCGGGACGGCATTACGAATCGAATGCAAAAAATCCCATCGCGATCCATTTTACTGCGCCAATTTGAGCTTGCTCAGTGCTTCATTTCTTCGACTAGTAAGAATATTTATTTGAATAAACTTTGCCTGCTTTATAAGTATATCAATATACAGTGTGTCCTTCGATTTAGTTGACTATAGGTGAAATGGCGATTTTTTTGATATTTGAAGGTTCACCCCGCTAATATAAAAAGCAATTTTGGGTCAGGGGCCGCTCTGGCTCTTTTGGCGCCCTGGGCGAAATGGGATTTTGCCGACCCCCCTCCCCCCCCCTTCTCCATGCACTATAAGCAAAATATAAATATTCTCTTTTTTATAAGATATACTTTCGGTCAATTACAAAGATCCTGATTATGATCATCAAAATATATATTATTTTATCTGCGAACTAAAAGAGAATAAAAATAAAATAGTGTACATTTATCAAAAATAATAAATAACAGCGTAATAGTATACAATTTCTCAATAAAATTTAAACAGAAACATTAATATCAGTCATTTTTAAAAGTTTTTATTAAACTTGCAATGTCAGTTAGTTAGTCAGTTAGTCAGTTAGACAGTTAGTCAGTTAGTTAGTTAGTTTGTTTAGGGCAAATCTTGCGATCAAAATTTCGATTAGTTCTAATTACGCTAGAGCTTTGAAATCTTGCACATGTGTATAAGTCCGGTGACAATATACTTTAACATTTTCATATAAGAAAAAACAAGATGGCTGCTTCAAGATGGCGGACGACTTTATCGTTTATGTCCGATTCGATTCAACGATATCTGGGGGTTTTCGAGATCGCCAATTATGAATTTTTTGTCAAAACTTAGAAATTCAACATGGCGGCGCCAATATGGCGGACGACTTTTGTCATTTATGGTCCAAATCGATCAAAATCGATATCTGGGGGTTTTCGGGATCGAGGATTACGAATTTCTAGTAAAAAATTTAGTTCAAGATGGCGGACGACTTTACCGTTTATGATTCGATTCGTCTCAAAATCGATATCTGGGGATTACAGCATATCAAAAGACTAAGAAGTAAAAAAATAAAATTATATAGAAAAATATTTAAACAAAGCTTTTATTTAAATGCTCTAAAAAGTAGAAAATAAACTTTAAAGTAAACCAAACCCATCATTTTGTTACATTATATAATTTTTTCATGATATAAAAGTTTCTCGCGAGCAATCTCCTTTACACAGGAAAATCTCGCGACAAGCTTTTATATCATACAAAAATTATATAATGTAACAAAATGATGGGTATGATTTACTTCAAAGTTTATTTTCTACTTTTTAGAGCATTTAAATAAAAGCTTTTTTAAAATATTTTTATGTGCAAAATCAGATATTAACTCCATATTAAGATTTTCGCTAAGATTACTTTCCATCGATATTATAGCCTGACGATTTGCGATTCTTAAAATATTCATATCGCTGCGCCGAAAATGCCACATCATTATTCAAAATTGTTATCGCGAGCTTCAACACATAGCTATAGTCTAGCTCTTAATCCCCTATAACTGTTTTTCTTTTCTTGGGGAGGTGTACCATCAACTTCTTCTTTAATTTTGTTTTAAAAATCCCAATAGGTAGATATCCATTATCGTTAGATCCGGACTTCTAGGTAGCCAACCAATCGGCCCGTATCTTCCAATCCGTTTTTCTGGAAAATAATTATCTAACCATCCTCTGACAGTAATTGCAGAATGTGCATAGCAGCCATTCTGCTGTAGGAACATGTTCATCCTTTACAATATGAGTATATTGTCGAGTTGATCTAAAAATAATATGTTGAGCATTTTCATGTAGGAATGTTGATTAACATTTCCTTCAAAGAAATATGGACCAATTATTCCAAAGTATGAAAGCGTACACCAAACATTTACTTTCTGGGAATATTGCCGTCTACTTCGTATATGAAAATTCGGATTTTTTGAGGAACAATATTTACAATTCTGTGAACTTACTGGCGTGTGTACAAATTTTTATTTATATGGATGAATTGTATTGAACTTGAATATTCTTTGTATAGCACTTTTATAAATTCCAGTTTTCGGGTTGCTCTTCTTTTAAGAGATAATGTTGTTCTCATTCAACGAATCTATCACAATTAAATTCCTTCTTTTTTTTAATACTCAATACATAAAAAGTTCTTTTAAATTTGTCGACTATTTTATAACACCCCTATCTGTTAGTAAGTACATCTGATCAATATTCATTGAATTTTTCAATGGCAACCTTGTAAAAATATGTATCTCTCAATCCGTAGCACTATACAATGAACATCTTTTGCTTTGCTGTAAGCATAATTTTTACCTAATAATTATGATGCTCATCTGACAGTTATTATTATTAATTAGACAAATAAAAACATATACACATTTGTTTTTTATGGATAAATTGATGGATATGCTGTGAAAGTTTTAAAAGATAAAAATTTCAAAAAATAATATCAACATCCATCCAGAAAAATGCGTATATTTTGATGTCCTTGACCTTCTTTTAAAAAATATCGCAGAAATTATATCAAAGTAAATCAAAATCCTATTTATATAAAGTATTGGGATTACTTCGTAATATGTCTAAACGCATAGGATAAAAATATATGTAAATAACCAAATAATTTCCTTTCGAGTAAATAATGGAGTAAACACTTTAGTAAACCGGCATACATTTTTTTTCGTAAAATTCAAATCAAAATCGTCAAGGTAGGCGTATGTTCTTGAAATATTCCTTAACTTTTCGATCTGGATAACTTCCCTTACTTTATCTAACAAGAAATTCGTTTTTGCTTAACTGGCATGGCCAACATGATTTTAAAGAACAGAAGTACATCCAAAATTACTTTTTAGATAAGCAGGGGTGCACTCCCAAATATGAAAAAAATATTTTTTTTGTCTATTTTACCTATAGCGAACTCAATCGGAGGACACACTGTATATACATATTACTTTATTATGCATTTCTATAAAACAAAACAAGATTTTTATATTTTTTGAGAATGTTAAAACAAACTTGGGAAGAAGTTTCACGCTGAAATTTATTACCTGAACACTTGTTCTAAAATGTCTGTAAGTTTAAGAAACAAATCACATTTTTCTGTACGAAACCCACGTGAGAAGATAATTCTTAAATTTTGTCTACATATTATTGTTACTTACGTTTGATAAAACGAGATTATCGTTAAAAAGTTTATCAATCTAGAAAGTTTCAAAAGTTTAAATGCAATTCAAAATGAATATACGCGGTGCTGACTGGCCTAACTTTGCACGAATATGAATTGAACCGGCGGCTGTAAGAAAATCAATATCCTGTTGGCGGCAGAGAATAATGACCGAACTGATGCAAACGTTGCGCATTTGTGCACAGATCACATAGATTTGAAAGCAAAATTCGGATTTTTTGGTTCGTCGGTTTTAAAGAATGTTTTATTTTGTATCGTAAATCCCGTTATCCAGTTCAACACTTCTTTAGGAATTAACTATACAGTTTTGCCTGCTAGTACAGCTGAAAAATTACTTTTCAGACGCATTTGCAACATGTCTAATTAATAGGGCGTTGAAGAGATTACCTCACAAGTATCTAATGTATTCATTACTATAATATTATCGTATGAGATTCATAATCAATTAATTAGGAAACTGATAACGTTCCCTTTCTAGTCTAAAAATGCAAACAAAATGCAATATTGGATTACAGCAAACAACCGACTGAAAGACTAATTTCTGCGTAACATTCTACTCCTACTTAAACTCATGCAAGCGATTAGAGTTATTGCAGGCCTAGGATACAGAGACGATTGTAAAGATGCTTTTAAGGAATTATCTATTTGAGCATTTTCCTGCACATACATATTACATTGTCTCCTTTATATCAAAGAAAATCAGGTTACACACACGAGACGAGAATTGCTCCACAACCTTGCAACCAGGAACAATAAAAAACTAAACTATAATTTTTTAGGTCTAGCCAAGACCAGAAATGGCACCTTGCCATTGTATGTTTTTTTGACCTCTGTAAATACTAATACGTATAATGCACCAATAAAGATCTATCTATCTACCTATCTTTGTCAGAACTTACCAAAAAATATACAGGGTGTTGCATCATGAGAGGGACATAGCTTAATAGGAGGTAGAGAACATCAGTGGTAACCGGAACCTCCCATAGAAATGTCTCATTGGGCCTTCATTACGAAGTTACAGGGTGTTAAATAATTTTTGGCCAAACCTGTTTTTTGTCATAACTTTGACAGGGAATGAAATAACGGATTAATATTTGGTACGGCTAATGTACTAACGAGCCCCAAGAGGTACATGTATAAAAAAATATATATCCAGGTCCGGACTCACTATAATTTATGTTTCTTCTTTGCATCAATAAAACATCACCCTGTATATATTTTTTTGAAATTTCGATACGATATTCGAAAAGAGCAAGAAAAAACAAACAAAATGGCCTATTTCATTTTTTTGTTACACCTTCGTGGTTATTTAAATACGTTGTTAAATGTGCAAGAAAATGGATTACAGAACCCTATTAAATGAGAGGCACGTGAAATAAATAGTTTTATAACTAAAATTTGCAAAAATTCTATTGAGCCTAGGTGGTCTGGGTGAATCCTAATTCCGGCACGTTTTAAAGGTCCATTTTGGTAAAAAACTGTGGTCCTAATAAGTAATCGGGTATGAAATAACAAAATTTTTAATCAATCACAGTAGGCTTGTTCAAAGTGACAGATAATAAAAAGAAATCTCCTAAACAGTTGAATAATTGTTTGTTAGTAATTTAATGTGTCAATAATCCGCATTTAGTTAGTGAAAACTTGTGAAAATATTTTAACTATCTATGCCAGTAAAATTTACAAACGTGGAATATGCTGACATAATATTCATCTATGGTTTCTGTAATGGAAATGGTAGGTCGGCGGAAAGAGAATATCGGCTGCGCTTTCCTGGTCATCGATGCCCTAATCATAAAACCTTTAGTACGGTGTTCCAGTATGCAAGACAACACGGAAGGTTTCCTACTTCTGCAGTTGTGGAGCGTGTTTTACAACAAGGTGTGCAGGAACAAAACAATATTATAAACGTAGTTCATGAAAACCCAAATATAAGCACTAGACGAATCAGTTTGGCAACTGGTATTCCTCATTGGCGAGTATGGAGAACCCTAAAAAGAGAACGTTACCATCCATATCATATCCAGCAGGTACAGCGTCTTCAACAAGGCGAAGATATCCCCCGCCTGGCATTTTGTCATTGGTTGTCTAACCATCGCCCAGTCATTTACAGAACCTTATTTACGGATGAGGCACAATTTACAAGGGATGAAGTAAACAATTCAAGAAATAATCATAAATGGGCACAGGAAAACCCACATGCGGTAAGCCAACGCCGTTCGCAACACAGGTTTTCTGTAAATGTTTGGGTCGGACTTTTGAATAGACATTTGATAGGGCCACATTTTTTTGAAGAAAGATTGAATGGTGAAATTTACTTTGATTTTCTTCAAAACATTTTACCGAATATGTTAGAAAATATCGGTATAAGAGGCATGTTATTTCAGCATGATGGGGCCCCACCACATTTTAACCTTCAAGTAAGAGAACACTTAAACAATGTGTATTCTAATAGATGGATTGGACGCGGGGGTCCACATGAATGACCACCAAGATCTCCTGATTGTAACCTTTGTGATTACTTTTTATGGGGCTACTTAAAAAACGAGGTTTATAGCATTGAAATTGAAAGTAGACAACATTTAATCCAGCGCATCGTTACAACCTGCGACGAAATACGGAATAATCCAGAAATGATACGTCGAGCAATTGGTGACCTTTCTAAACGCGCAAGAAAATGCACAGAATGTGGGGGAGGACATTTTGAAAATTTACTTTAGTGTCAATTACGTTTTATTTTTAAACACATTTAGTTATTGTTTTGTTATTTATTGTTAATTGAATGGAAAATATTTTATTTATTTAGCTTTTAGTTTGTTCTCTTTTCCAATTTTTATTAAGTATAAAATGTTGATGATTTTCTTGATCAAAGTAACTGGTTGCTTAGGCCTAATTGGTTTAAATTATCTGTCACTTTTATTCTTTGAACAAGCCTACTGTGATTGATTAAAAATTTTGTTATTTCATACCCGATTACTTATTAGGATCACAGTTTTTTACCAAAATGGACCTTTAAAACGTGCCGGAATTAGGATTCACCCAGACCACCTAGGCTCAATAGAATTTTTGCAAATTTTAGTTATAAAACTATTTATTTCACGTGCCTCTCATTTAATAGGGTTCTGTAATCCATTTTCTTGCACATTTAACAACGTATTTAAATAACCACCAAGGTGTAACAAAAAAATGAAATAGGCCATTTTGTTTGTTTTTTCTTGCTCTTTTCGAATATCGTATCGAAATTTCAAAAAAATATATACAGGGTGATGTTTTATTGATGCAAAGAAGAAACATAAATTATAGTGAGTCCGGACCTGGATATATTTTTTTTTATACATGTACCTCTTGGGGCTCGTTAGTACATTAGCCGTACCAAATATTAATCCGCTATTTCATTCCCTGTCAAAGTTATGATAAAAAACAGGTTTGGCCAAAAATTATTTAACACCCTGTAACTTCGTAATGAAGGCCCAATGAGACATTTCTATGGGAGGTTCCGGTTACCACTGATGTTCTCTACCTCCTATTAAGCTATGTCCCTCTCATGATGCAACACCCTGTATATCTAAACGTGCCATTCAATATGACAATTTGGCATGTTCGAGTATCGCACGTATCCACTATTTAACGAAAGTGCTGTATAAATCCACCGCAAATATAGTTCAAATCATGAACGTTATCATTCACGTCATCAACTGGTATACTTATCAACAATATGAGATATTTCTATCTTTGTGAATACAAAGCGAATGTGATGCAAATAACAGAAAGTCACGTTTGCTGAGACTGCGACAGAAGTACCGAGCTTGACGATACGTTTTACAAATAAACAATACAACCATTAGTTGTAGCCGAAACCAACATTCAGTATTCTGTCAATTCTCTGTCAATTCAGTAGCGTGCAGTGAATGTGCATTGTGCATATGTCTACTGCTATTCGTCTTTTATAAGTTTTTAATGTTTCTTAATGTGATATTTTGAGTTTCCTGTAATTAGATACATAAGTTTACTGTTTAGAAAGAAACTAACCTCAAAATATCTGGCAAAAGACAATTCGGAGACATGGTGAAATTGGACGAGTACTTCAATCAGCAGAATTGTAAAATTAAATGTAGCAGCGGATGTTAAAATTCATTGTATTGCATGCTATCATTGTCCATATGTTCATTACAAAATACTGGTCTGTTATAGACATGTGCGCCATTATGTGTGACTTTTAAAGAATATTGAATACTGTATCCATTTACGATTTATTATTTACAAGACGAGAAGATTTTTATTTAAGTAATTTCGTGCCGCTCCTCTTAAGCCTTTCAGCCGTATCATCCATCATGTATATAGCGTTATTATCTTCCATTGCTTGATCATGAATGAACTATTGAGGCTCCATACCTACAGTTATGTATACAAAGTTGAGAACCGCTGTATTTAAGAATGCACGAATTATATCAGAAGCGCTCGAGGCGCACAGTCTCCTTCGAGTCAGCTCTCACTGCTATCAAGAACAAGCAGTGTGACTAGTGGTGTTGCCACAAGAATCTGGGTAAAAATGGGAAATTACTTAAAAGATATATAAACTACCTTGTTAGATATGCTATGTAGACTTACTAATGAGAACAATGATATCGGGATTTGTAGCTGGTCTTTATATATTAATATCGATCCTATTAAGTGTTCAGTGAAACATATTTTTCGACTTGGATGATTTTCCATAATAAAAGTAATACATAAATATTCCTTTTACCTGTAAGTAATGTGCCGTACTTAGTTAATAATTTACGCCGTAAATACATATTTACAACAAATCTGCTGATGTGCGCACGTTGTACACTCACAAAAGAGTTAAAAACAACTAATATATATTTTTTTAAATCATTTTATTATAAGAAAAACTTTAATCATTTGGGCCTATGATATAGTCCACATTTGTTTATCTAATATTTCAAATACATTTTCTCGTTAAGTTAGGCAATCCTTTTTATATTTTCTATAGGGCAGTGTATCAATAAATAAATAAAAAATAAAAATATCGTTAAACTAAAATCTTAAAAAATAGTTGCAAAAGTCCAAAGTTCGAAATATATACATACCGAAATTTTAAAAAATCTACAAAATAATTGGTGCGGTTTTTAACACCCCGTCAAAGTCATTTTCAATGAAATTGCCAAAAATTAATATCAAAATTAATCTCTAAGGTGAGCACGTGTCTATTAAAAGTTAAGAGAACGTAAGTTTTACCCAATTTTCTCTTGGACGATAACTTGTTTTTTAATTCGATATAAAATCTATAATCAATTAATTAACCAAAATATTAATTTAAATTTATTTTATTAAAATATGGGCTCAGTATGAAACGACTCAGAAATGCTCATAGAATAACTTCTGATACTTCAAAAAGTGAACAAATATTATTAATGCACTTTTTTGTAGGTACCTCAAACGTGAAAAATTGCCTGTTTGCTAAAAATCAAGAATCAACCGCATTTTCAATCGTCAGTTCCTTGTCGCTACTTAATGAAAATCATACCCGAAGAGTGTTTTTTTGTAGGAAATTTTGTAAGCTTTCGTTTAAGTCTTATGAAATTTTGTCGTAAAGTCAAAAGAAACGATGATATACAGGCTGTCCATTTTATCAGTTCCCTCGAGAATATCTCACTTAATATCGGTCGTACAAAAAAAAAAATTACGAAAATTATGCCGATTTATTTAACCTATAAAATGGTTTAAAGACATTTGAAATCCATGGCCTACTTTAAGAGTTATGGCGGAAAATATAGAAAATGCGGAAAACGTCTAGGCCAAATATCCCCGTTATTTGAAGAGATACGAAAAAAATGCTAAGGCAAAATTTTTTTGCAAAACAGAGTGTTTCAACGAGGTTTTATCTAATTTTTTTCAAAACCGCTCCATTTTGAGATTTACTCTTCAGGTGTTAAAAAAATTATTTTGAAACGGGCGAGAAATGGCACCATTAAATAGAGTATTTTCCTCCCTTTTCAACGATATATCACATGCCATATTTATTCATTGGTACTACGTTATAGAAACATTTCTTTAAAACCAATAATTTTTTTTAACAAGCATTATACTTGCCGTGGAGAAGTATGATTAAATAAAACGATAAAATAATTCAATAAGTTGTTCAAATCTTTGCTCTAATAAAACATTAACACAATTAAGAAGAATAAAGTAAATTCAGGTAACAAAAACAAAATAATAATCAAGAAAGCAACATGGAGCAATTATGGAAAGGGTATTCGCAGTTATGCCAATGTATAGAAGTCCTCCATAAAAGCATCACTCCTTGCTCAGAAAGTTAAAATGTCTTTACCAATTAATTTAAGTATACTATCCATTTGTTTGTATTTCATGATTTCACTATTATTTCAATTATTTTAAAATAGTTGGCTATGAACAAACTTGACAATTTAATTTTTTGACAGATCATCTCTCTAGCTGTAATTCGTGAACCATTCATCGTATGAAGGTCACTTAGAGCTCATTTTACAGATAATTTAATTCTCTTCAAAAAATTTTTAGTATCATTATTGCCTAAAGTTAATCAAAAAATATCTATTTGTCAAAATGCACTTGAAAATGATAATTTTTCATGTTTTTCCCTTTTATCTCCATTCACTCGCCGCTGATTAAACTAAATATGGTGGTACTAATCCGGAATTATCTTCCTCTTCACTACAAGTGAAGTGGGAGGTAAATTCGGCATGAGCTTGGGTTTCACACACCGGTACTGACGCCCTGGGATATCTGTTTGCATTTGTGGATGGGTACGATATCTGTCTCCATCTGTGGATTGGTATAGGTCGCAACAAGCTCCATTACAGGGCTGCAGTGATGCAGAACGGGAGTTAGCGTCACCCAACGTCATGGAGCTATACCAGGTTCAACAGCGTGGAGACGTCCGGGTACCGGAATCATCTGATTAAGGTCGGATGGTTTGGGCGCGCGAGAGGTTTGGACTCTGTCGTAGAAACCTACCTGGTATAAACCGTGTGTAGCAAGTGGGTGGTCGTTGAGAATTGCTTGCTCCACGTGAAGGTCTGCTTTAACCAGCCGAGCAAGTGGATGCGAGCCACAATAAAATTCCCCCCAGTCAAAGATGGAGCGGCATAAGCCTATGACTACGTGGCTAAGGGGAAGCTTAGTCGTTATTATGCGAACTCCAGGTCACCTGACGCACCCTGGTTTAAATAAATGTCTGCCTGGGGTATGCGGGGAACTGCCTCAGGTAAACTGCTATTTCCTCTGCTACTCGTGGGATATTAAATGACCAATTTTATTACAAACACAGGGGTTGATACATCCTTAATCGTACCAACAGTGGCCGAAGAGCCTATGGAACAGAACATGATTGGTTCTGACCTATCTGAGGAAGCTCTCCTCCAAAGTAGCGATGATGAGTTCGACAAAACCTTACGTGCTCCAAAACCCAAGGAGCAGAAGGCAAAGTTGAGCGGAGCAGCTAGAAGAAGGTCTAAATTATTAATAGCAAAGGGCTTGCCAAAGGACGAAGCCCGGCTACAGGCATTAAAACATTACAAAACATGGGGTGGAAACTCTGAAAAAGAACCAAATAGGTTTCGTTCAGAGGGAAAGACCCCAGAAAATAATCCGTGAAAGCGGATGAAACCCCTCGCCCTCAACAACATCGGCCGAAAGGTCCTACTACAGCCAGGTGGCTGGAGTTATTAGGGTGGGGGTTCTCTCCACCAATTACCCAACAGATCTACTGAGCACGAAGCAGACGAAAAACATCCAAGATTCATACTGGACAAAATTCTGGAGCTGAATAAAGAGGCTGGTATGAAGCCCAAATTCCATAGCTCCCAATTTAGACCGGGTTGACTGGCTCTGACTTGTGCTAACAATACCACAATGCAGTGACTGATAGGCATAATAAAAGAGCCTGAAATGAAGGAGGATGAAAAGAGGATGAAATGCCTCACCCGGAAATTCAGGTGGCGAGTTTACCACCCGGCAATCAGGGCTTCTCAACTGAGAAAATCCTGAAACGCTTTTGGGGCACAAAACGAAGGCCTTACCTCAACTGAATGGAGAGTACTTAGAAGGCAAAATAAAGGCAACTCTCTTAAACTAACCTTCTCGGCAGACTCATAGTCTGGCAAGATGCTTAAAACAATGGGCTATAGGATTAGCTACAAGTTTGGCCAGATATAGCTGAGGATAAGAAACAAAAAACCTAAACAAGCCCTAAAGGACACCTCACTGGGAAAAATGTCTGGCAAATATGACGCTCCCAAGGAGAATCCATTAGGCCAACCTAAAAGCCTGATGTTACAGGCAATAATAGTACCTTGCCGAAAGCAAAAGGAAAATTGGACACGCAGCTACCTGCAAAAAGACAGCGAAGAGGGGCAACGAAAAAGGCCCTCGCCATTATAATTACCCTAAGCAACACAAAGTGCCCCCAAATAAATCTCCATCATGCAAAAGCAGCCTCGAGTGTGCCTAGCAGGAGATTTATTATGGAAAACTTCCAAGAGCCCTGGGTTCACAGAGGAACGATCAAAGGACTCCCTATGCAATTAAGTAAGTTAATCTACCTTGCACGACTATCTTAGAATAGCTATGCTATGCTTATTGTAAGCATTTTTATTTACAATAATAAAGAAATTATTATATTTAAGAAATCAAGACAAAATATCGAAAAGTTTTCTTTTCTTATTCAGGAATTATTTAAATAGGTATATGAAATTACTCAGTTAAATATAAGAATGCAGTACTTACATCGCTTCTATTTAGTTTATTATTGTAATTTCTTAAATATAATATATAGTCAAACTCTTTCAGTACGTAAATGTGACTTGCAAATTATTTCAAAACTCCAAATATATTGGAAAAGTTTAATAATAAGAAAATCTGGCTAATTCTATAAAATCCGGCAACGTTGCTCTGATGCTGTCTTGTATTCCCGCTAGCTCAGCTGACTCAAGCGGTGTTTTGTGACTTAAGTCGGCCTTTCGACCGTCTTAAAGCCGGTGCCACAGAAGAATGTTCTCGGATACCTATGTTCCGGACTAATCTAACTCGATATCACGTTGTGCATAGCGTGGTTGTTTTGTTTTTGTCGTTGTTTTACCGTTTCGTCAATTTGTAAACTATTTTAGTGATGGATTTTTTCTTAATAGTGTGAATATGTGACTTTAATAACCCTGGTTTATCATGCCTATTGGATAATTTCAGTGGTATGTTTTATTTTAAATAATTAGAAAATTAAGTGTTTTATTAGGTAACTACCGTAGATTCCTGTTGAAACTCTAAATTCTATAAAAACCTTATCAATATTCAGTAAACAAAAAAAAATAATGAATTTCTGCATGCTACGAGCTACAAACTGAATATGATAAGAATGATTATATTTCTATTATGTTTTTACTGTTTTATTAAAATGGAATTTCTGTCTGTAAACTTAAATTAACCTATGGTTAATCAAGCATAAGAAAAAACTCGTTATAAAACAATTTAGCTAAAAACCAATTATAGAGGTGGAATGTTACATTTTGGGTACCTATAGCCGTACAAAAACCTGCCGCTTTTTATGAAAAATTAACTAGTTAAAAAACATATCAGATGTAAACATTACCATTAGAACATTGTATTATTAGATGTAATAAGTAATCATATGTTCTACATTTTGTTAATAATGCGGCATATCGTGCGGCATATTATTAAAATTCTACTGTTATTACTGTTATCTTGAACTAACTATATCAGATATATATCTACTTGCTGTCACGTCAAATATCTAGGCTTATGTTGGACAAATCCAAGAGAGAGAGAAAGAGAGACCCGATAAGGAAATATTTATTATTTTTGGCCATAACTTTTTTTAAATACATATATTGGTAAAAAAAGGTATATGACTACCTAAATAGTACTATGACAGGTGTAGTGATATTAATTTTCACTCAATAATTTCAGTTGTTTGCAAAATAGATTTAATTTTTAAAATTATGTCAATCTTCGTATTTCCTAAATTTAAATCTAACTATTTCGCATAAGTTTGAAATTATTGAGTGAAAATTTATAACACTACTCTTGCTATAGTTCTACTTAGGTACTTTTATAGTTTATTTGCAATATGTGTTTTAGAATAAGACGTTATGGTCAAAAACAGTAAATATTTCCCCATCTGACTCTCCCTGTCTTGGACATGGCGATCTTAATATCAATTTATCCCATTTTTTGTGATTTTTATGTTCGTAGAAACAAATTTAAAAACTATGGTTTACTTGTGCATTGCAGTTACGAAATATTAAAAATAAGAAAACCACCGCCTGTATCGTTATTTGAGTAGATAATAAACAACCACACGTAAACATATATTCTCTGCTGGTTAGTTAAAGTTTTCAAATAATTGTTGAACATTCTATAGAATACTCTTCGCAGGTTCTTGAAAGTAGGTAAATTTTTTAGGCATATTTGTTGTAATTGTAATTTTAACAGTTTCCTGATGATGCCAGCTTGGTAGGCGATCAGCTCATTGACGCGCTAAGCGTTATTTCTATTTCCGTGGAATCAAAGGTTGTAACACTTCATATGCATTTATTTCTTAACATATCTCATAACTTGTATACAGAGTATCACATATAAGACGAAGACACTCCGATATATTAGTTATTCTTAGTATAATCGTGTACAATTTAACAGTGCACATAAAAAACGCAACAATACCGTTGCTCTCTGTACTATTTCTCCGGCATATTGAATCACTTCATTTATAGTTTTTTTATGTGCGTCGGCTTGTTTGATGACTTACCGTGCAAAGGCGTTAAAAATGAGCTCGTAAAGTTTTTATTGTCTGAAAGTTATTTGTGGCATTCTACGAATATTGTTTCCTATTATTTGGGTTTTCTACCACATCTATTATTATCCTCTTCAAAACAAATCACCGAATCTACAAAATAATAGAATTATTGGAAAAAACCTCCGCGCCCGTGACGTTTACGCCAAAGGAAAAGTCAGAGGTTATGTTTTTCAGACAATATAAATCGGAATAAACACAGAAATAATGTATTTTGCTAACGTTTCGGAAAGTAATCCCTTTCCGTTTTCAAAGCTATTTTTTTTTTTTTGAAGAACTCTTATTTTGCTGTGTATGGCAAATACACAGCTTTAAGATTCTGTTTATGTTATTTCCATAGATACTTGCTACTTACACAGAACATAGAACTGATGATATTTTCTTTTATATAATGTTGAGTTTGTGTTTGTTAAGTTCTTCTTTTAACATTGGTAGCCAGGTTGTATAAATATCTACAGAACAATTCGATACGCACTTATCTTCATTTAATAAGATTATTGCTGATTCTTTAATTTTTCTTTTTTTGGTTAAAAATATCATGTGTAGTTAAGCTCAGATTTACGATGCACCCAAAAAAGGCAACAGAAACTTTACGACCGCATTATTATCGCCTTTTCACCATGCGGCATGGTCTCATCAAACAAGCACATTAAAAACCTATAAAGGCAAGCTAGTCAATTTGCGAACGAAATAGTACAGAGCTGAACTTAAAATTCGTATGTATTAGAATGTACATAATAATATAGATCGTAACGCGCTTTTAAAATTGAACGACTGAGTTGCTGATCTAAATATTTTAAGTGTGTGCCTGGGCGCAATCACTTTTGCGACTAGTTTAACGGTATTTTAATGAGGTCGTAAATTTTTTATTGCTTTTTTTGAGTGCACCATAAATCTGAGGTCAACTTAGGGACATTTTAGTATTCGATGACGAACAAAATGATATGAGATAAAATTGTATTTGAATGATATTTACGATTTAAAAAAGTGCCTGCCAAATACGTTACACTCTACGTTTCTGGATAATGTTTTCGAGTAAAAATTAACCAAGACATAATTTAAAATTTCCGATTTTTTATGAAATCTGGTAAAGATTTAAACTAACTATACATTTTTTATGTGATAAATTGTCTGAGTAGGTGTGGGTTTTTTATTAAGAAATTGGCTATCAAATATTCAAAGACCATTGTCAAAATTTAAATAAAAAGTATAAATTTAAATTTGGTGAAATTGTATAATAAATCATTTTAACGTACAAGGTGGTATACGAGCATGTTTGCGTGTATAATACCAGCCTAGATTTTTGACGTACATTATATAAATTCTCATCGAATAAAAATCCCACAGGGTTTATAGTTTCTCAATTTTTTAACTATTATGTAGATAATACTATGATTTAGGATGACAGAATTGCTAATGATGTTTTCTGTCTACATGATATATAGTAATAATAGGATGCATAATAAATAGCGAGATGATATTATTAATAATATGAAGGTGTTAGGAGTTGCGTAGGTGTTGGTGCAGGATTATATAAGATAGCAGAAACGATCTATAGATCAACTCTTAGATAGATGATACACCTTAAACCGATAAGGTACTGACTAAGAATCAGACCAAGTCGCTTCAAAATCCAGATTAAAGCTGTTCTATAGAGAAATCCTCGAAGAAATCTGTTCAAGCAGCTTGTCGATAAACTTCTATTCATCTAAACCTTGTCTTTTAAACTTTAATGCTTTTGGCGCCAATTGCGGGACATGAAACCGGAGTCATTTAACCGCGTAACTAGCCGACATCAGACATAACATACTTCCACCTAGCTCTCTATACAAGACCAAATCTTATGAATATATTGAATATCTTTTTGAGAAGGGAGATAGTGGATTTCTTGAAAGAATCCTTCGTTGTGGAAGATACGTTGGCTTTCGGAGCTGCCTTCGGAATAGGGAATAGGTTAAGTATAAGAATAACCATTTGATTAAATTTCACGTGCTCTAGGAGCATATAAATGACTAAATATATACTATTATATTATGCATTTTTTAAATAAATATATTATTATTATTATTTCACCAAAATTATTAATCTTCTGATAACATTTAAATGATGTGGTAGCTTGCTGTAAAGAATTATGAAAATAATATTTAGTCTTAGTATTAATATTTGTAGGTCTTCCATTTAAGAAAAAAAAAAAAAGGAAATAATTAATAGTTTAAACGCAAATATGACGAAAAAATAACCTTCTTCCTGTTGTGTGCAGGTAACACCGTTGACTGTCAAATACAAAATATTATATTCTGCTTATATTATATAATTTAGATTTAGATACTTCGTGTAAACAATTTTAGTCCTTGTCACTTTAATTATGCACTTTGTGTTTTTTTATCATACCAATCATTCTCTAAAATAACATGTTAATTGTTATATAATTATATTCCTTTTATATTACAATTAGAGGAGGTCCACTCAATATTAAATATTATATAATTCTTAATAAGGAAAATCATAATTGCACGTAAAGTATAATTTTATAAGTGCCAAGTTAACCTAGAGAATCATGCTATAGTGTCCAAAGGTGACATAAACATATAATTAAGGAGTAATAAGTATAGTGTCTGACACATCAATTGATGCCTGTAGTTTAAAAATAAAAAGGCGGTTTATATTTGAGGCAAAATAAATATCTGCGCTGCTTTATGATCTATTAGAAATGAAGGAAATTATTTTACTTTTCAGAACTTATAGAACAATAGATAAAATTAAATATTCTCGACTCCATCATTGATTCTACGCCACTGTGTCGAGGAAAATTTATGTACGTTTATTGAAAATAGACTGTAATCTTTTAGCAATGACACGGAGAGCCATCTCTGTATTTCGGGTGAGTCTGTATTATGAAAACAAAACATTTTATAAAGAATGCTATGTATTTTTATCTTAAATTTTACTGAGTACAACACTTTGCAGAAATTTGACCAAGCACATTGAAAACACTCTACATAATTGTTGGTTCCCTTAAATTATAAAAATATATATATTATTAAGACAAGCTGGAACAACTGGACAAGTGTTTTCCCCTTTTCCAGTAATATAATTTATGAAAATTAAACCAATTAACTAATTATAATGAGATACAGAGCAAAATGTGGTTGATTATCTTTAATAGTGATCTTAATAAATGTTCCGAAAACGTTATTAAATATTAACCATTAATCTTTGTTCAGATCACAATCTTTTTAAACGAAATTCAAATGTAAATTATAAATTGCTGAAATAAAATTTATATATATACAGAGGTGCGAATAATTTCATACTCCGAATTTTTGTTGTAAACTTTGGAGTATTGTAAAGCTTCAGGGGGGATGTAAAGCTATCGATTCCATGTCTGTTAAATGTTAGGCAGTGTGATGCGTTTTTCTCCACCCCCAAACGGCGATGTGGAGAAAAAGGACCACTATTTGACACTCGAGCTCCGGAAATGAGTTTTTGGACTGTGTTCGGGCGCCAGTCCTAGTTTAAATGATAGATACACTACCTTCAAGCCGAGTACGCGAGGCTGAGTAGCTCAAGTGGAGAAAATATACTCCAGTGGGTTTGTGAAATTAGACGTTCACACACAAACAGTACAACTCAGAATTTTCAATAATATCAGTATATTCAATTAAACTGTGTCAAAATAATTGCACAAAAACAAGAACAATAATAACAATAAAGCGAAGTGAAATATTCACGGTAAAACGAAGTGTTGTTCCAGAGGTTTATCCGCTTAGTATAGTCGTTTGCGATTTTACTCTGCAGATAAAAAAGGCAATAAAAAATTTACGATGCCATTAAAATGCCGTTACTATTTCGCCCACAAATTGAATCAGTTACCTTTATAGGTTTTTAATGGTCCAACGGTGTTACCAATGACTTCGTAAAGTTTTTGTTGCCTTTTTAGCTGCAGAGTAAAATTGCGGACGACTGTACTAGAATTACGCTGTAGAGTGATCGAATATAACCGAGTATAATTATAATAACTCTTATTCTTCCAGAACTATCCAAAAGGCGCTAGAATGAAGCAAATTATGATTCTACTTTAAATGTGTCAGTAAGGTTTTCGGTACGCCACCCCTATTAGTATGCTATTATATGGTTTTTGATGTTCCGCTGAAACGCGGGTGCGGTTAAAACGCATGGTATGTCGCCGGCCTTATGGTACCGAAATTTTTTTCAAAATACCCTTTTTTCAAGCAAAAGATATCAACTGAAATGCCTATGTGCGTAATATATTTCAACAAAGTGGCAGTAGATTTCCCCTGATTTCCTCCTGATTTCCCATGTTTTTCTCTTGATTTCCGCTGATTTCCCTCGATTTGTACACCTGATTTTCCCAGCAGTTTGCCCCTCGATAACAATTCAGTGGTTCAGTAGTAGATATCGTATTCCAAAATATATTGCTGCTTAGGTGTCTATAATCTACCGTTAAGACGTTAACTCATAATATCGAAGCATTTGTATACGCTGCCCTGAATTTAAATAAAATCAGCTTCTAAATATAATGAAAAAATGAACTTACCCAACATTCTAATCGAATGCAATCATAATGTTATAGCTCGCTTGCTATGTTTGGTCTAGACTTGCCTTTGTTTAGCATTATTTGCCAAAAATGGGAAACTTTCTGTTAATTAGAATGATACAGAGAAAAATTTATATGTGTTGCTAAATGCTTAACAACTGTTAATTAACTTTTAACCCAAAATTTATCCGATTTAATCAGTAACATATGCTGGTGTTTTTAAATATTTTAGCCAGTGTTAATTAAAAGGTTACCAGAACTGTAGAAATAATTTACAATTAATTTACTATCATAACAGCTTGACGCTTATATCCTAATAAAACGAATAATTGACCAAAAAACCTAGTTATTTAGATTTAACAGTATAATGAGAAATTATCACCGCTTTTCATTGACAACTGTTATAAACTTTTATATATAAATTTATATTGCGGAAACAAAATAAGGTTTATTGATAATGACTTTTACACCTTTATTACTTCGGACAGTCCTGAATTATTTTTAATAATTACCAAGACATCTCGTATTTTATACCCCACAACTTAAACCGAATTATGTACAATTACTGGTAAAAAAATAACCAGATCAAAATTGATTTAAATGTCTAATATCTTTGAACTCGTTTATAGTATCTAAATGAAAGTTGGTATACTTATAATAGGTTTTTATTGTAATATTCTTTATATAATGCATAAAAAAGTTATGTAGAAAGCGGCATGGTGCGTCAACATGTGAATTTTTTAAACTATTTTAGTCTTAAGACGTGAAAAAGAAGTTATCGAATAAACGCATTTTTTTCATCCACTGAAATATAAATACCTGCAATAGCTACTTTCTATGGGGAAATAATATTGCCAGTTCGATGTAAGATTTTTTAGTTACTATCTCGTAATATACATATTGGCCTCAATCGGAGTATTCGCTAATATGCAGAAATTGTTTATATTCTAGGATTGAGCAAGTCAGTATTCACATTCGGCGAAATATGTTCATGTTTCGCAGATTGAGAATGAAATAATAGTCAAATTCCAATTTAATAAATCATTAATTACACAAATTTCAATCAATTTGCTTCTTTGGTGTTTAGACAGTTTAAAATGTACAATTTTCGATTAGTATAAAGTAAAGATGGCCGTACTGCAATGTTAGAAAATAGGACATATTTATTATAACCTACCTGTACTAGTGTATCTCTAGTATCCCCGCTTTCATTTCACATAACCTAAGTGTTATTCAGGGGTGAAGAGCATGATAATGCTTTTCTTATTATATTATATAACTGTGGCTTAGAAGAGAATGGATAATTCAACATTACAGAAATATAGGTATCCTCTCTGGATTAATTATAATATTATAAAAACTATCAGATTAAAAGTTAAAACTTTAGGTGGCATTTAAGATCAACAATTAAATTTGATATTAGTGTTTCGTATAAAAACTCTGTTCGAAGATCAGAAAGTACTATCAAAATTGATCCTTCTAAATTCTGGACCATTATTAACAGCAAGAAAGGCGTGACTAACATTTCCAACCACATGTATTTTAGCGGTCAAACTTTAGCTACCACAAATGACATAACTAAATGCTTTCGCTAATTTTATTAGTAAATCTTATATACCTGATGGCGGCGACTCAGTTTTAAACTTCAATGATGCATTGAATAATAACGAGCCTTTGACGAATCTGGCGTATTTGAAGCTATCAAAAAAATTAAACCTAAAATGACGACGGGGATAGATGGCTTTCCGGTATTTCTTATTAGGGATTGCGCTCAGATATTTTCTTATATGTTAATGGTTTTATTTAACTTATGCCTTAGTACGGTCGTGAGCAAAAAAATAGGACAAGTCTTATAACGGTATTTTGCTAAAATCTAGTTGTGTACATCTAACTTTAATTTTTGTGACATTGTCAGTTAGTTGTCATAATTTATTGCAAATGTGCAAAAAACTAATATGCCTCATATTAGCGATTTAGTTAAATCTGGAGTTATTGCTAAAGCAGAAGATGGATGGTCAATGAGACAAATTGCACTGCGTTATAATATTGACACAAATTCGGTGTGTAACATTTAAGAAAGTGGAGAATAAACGGTACGATTAGTAGAAATCCTGGATCAGGGCGACGAAGGATATCAACTCAACAACAAGATTTGCAATTGGTGAATGCTTTAGTAGAAAATCAGTTTTACACAGTTATAAATAGAAATGGTGCAATAACGAAATAATAATAGTTAGTTTCTTGTTAGGTAGGATATCCTTTGTCCTTTGATCCAGGATTTCTACTAATCGTACCGTTTACTCTCCACTTTCTTAAAATGTTACACACCAAATTTTTGTTAATGTTATAACGCAGTGCAATTTGTCTCATTGACCATCCTCTTCTGCTTTAGCAATAACTCCAGATTTAACTAAATCGCTTATATGAGGCATATTAGTTTTTTTGCACACTTGCAATAAATTATGACAACTAACTGACAATGTCACAAAAATTAAAGTTAGATATACACAACTAGATTTTAGCAAAATACCTTTATAAGACTTGTCCTATTTTTTTGCTCAAGACCATACCAGAGAATAACAGAATTATCCAAAAGTCCAATTCAAAATGGTCAAAAATTACTTATTAAAGGAAGGAAAAGTAATAAATATTTTACAGAAAAAATATCCATTGGCATTAGAAAATTATAGACCTATTACTGTACCATTCAGTTTGTCAAAAAGTCTTGAGTATGCTTACTTGGCTGGTTTGACGCAATTTTTAAATAAATTTAAAATTTTTATCAAATAGCCACCGCGGGTTTCGCTCTGGAATATCTACAGTTACTGCTACCCGTTCATTCTATGAAAAAGTCATTAGATCGCTGGCGAATATCCTGTTGAGGTTTTTTGTGACCTCAGCAGGGAGTTTTCTTGTTCAAATGGGCGTACCGCAAGGCTCTGTTCTGGGCCCTGTGCATTTTATGTTATATATAAACTCGTTAGAATCTGTGCTAGGGCAAACTTCGTTTTCCATGTACGGCGACGATTTGTCTCTTGTAATTTCGATCAACCTAATTTATGGACATAAGAGAGATTTAAAAAAATGTTTGTAGATGGTTCCATCAGAATTATTTATATTTTAACGCAGATAAAACTCAAATTATGAGATTTCATAATAGTAATAAATTTTTTCTTTCTTTTTTATTTTTTGTGTTTGGCACTAATATTGTTTATATACTATTGACTACTGTTATACAATTTGTAATTGTCTCAAAACAAATCAATTTGAATCTGTCTAGGCAACAAACTACCATTAAATGATCAACAATTTTAAGTGAAGAATTATTGATTTTTACATTAATGGTACTATTTAAAAAATTTGACGATTTATTTTATTTCCAAAAGTTAATACATTAGATTTTATAGGGTTTATAATTAAGCAGTGGTCTGTAGCTGTTTTAATAAATAAGCCAAGATCACTATTGATTGACATACAAGCATTAAGTGACATCTGTGGAGGGAAGCTGTAGTAGATTCGGGTATCGTCTGCATAAAAATGTGTTTTGCAGTGCTGCAAGATGTTCATTAAGTAAAATGTGTATATTGAAAAGAGCAAGGGACCCAAAACTGATCCTTGTGGTACACCAGAAATAAGAGTTAGATAACAAGATCTAACCCCATCAATGCAGACTTTTGTTGCCTACTTTAGAGGTAGTTTTCTATTAGGTTAATCGAATTGTCAGAAAGACCCATATATTGAAGAATAGCGAGTAATATATCATAATTGATTGTGTCAAAAGCCCAACTGAAATCTAATAAAACTAAGATAGTACAATCACCCTGATCTGTAGCCCTAATAATATCATCTACCACCTGTAGTAATGCTATTGTGTAGCGATACCGCTTCCTGAAACCCGATTGTACTGATGGTAACAAATCAAATTTCATCAAATTATTTCTCAATTGAACTTCCATAGCTCGTTCAATTATCTTATAAAGGTTGGCAATACACATAGCTCTAAGATCCTTATATTCTGAAGGGTTTGATTTTTTAATCACGACTAACTATTGCATTTTTTCATGCTGTAGGATAAACATTTTCTTGAAAACAGACATTCACTATATGCGTAATATATGGTATAATAAGTGGGCAACATAATTTAATAAGTTTTATACTCAATCATTTACTTCTATAAAACAGAATTCATCATTTGCAACACAGTTATGCTTATAAAGTCCTAAAAGCTGTTCTGGTGGTTGTATGACAGGTATTGAATTTATAAAATAATTATTAATTTCAGTAACATTTTATGACTTCCTAAGAGAAGCAAAATTTTTATATGCGGGTCATTAAATTTTACAAAGCTCCGTTCCAGTTTTTCCATTTGATTTATTTGCTAATCGAATAACCGATCTAGTTCTATTATTTCAAAACGGTTGTTTTCCTGGCAATAAGTTAATGCCTAATTAATTTTGATAGTAGTTAAATAGTTAGGAAGTCCCTTCATAAATTCTGTTAATATATTTTAAATTACTCGGTACTGATGATACAGAACTCCACGGCTCTAGATTCTACGATTTAACATGAAATTAAATTCCTTTAATTCAGGCACAAGGGGAAATTTAATCCTTTTTGATGTATTGCCAAAAAGGTTAATAATTAATGCTTAATATGAGCAATTTGTCGAGATGAATCGAGTAGGTGTGTACTGTATATCTGTGTTAATGGGTAATAAATTTCGCTACATTATATATTTTGTTAGGATGTTCTTCATTAATCATAATTTAAGTGTGTTTAGTTTAACCAGCTTGTTTTAGGCAAATACCACGAAATATAATATAAAGAAGAATACAGTGAGCTACACCTAAATACAAGCCAAAGGAGAATTTATCCTCAGAAATATAAATATACAAGGTTCGTTAACACTGGTACAAGAATTACAGAAAACAAAGTATCGAATTGCAAAAAAATCAAGTTAATATTTTTGAATCCAAAATATTTATTTATTTATTAATTCATCCAATTGATCATACAATTATTACATAGGATAAGTCAGAGTAAAAAGAAGAAAAAAACATTATAGGATAGAAAGAATACATTGCAAATAAAATTTGATAAATTTGCAGCAGCTTGTATAATTATTTTCGGGGAGATGTGGTTAGAAGTTTAAATATTCATCTACTGAATAAAAAGCATTTTCAACAAGATGTTCTCTAACAGCCGATGAAAATTTATTTACACTGGACTTATTTTTAATTCTACTCTTTAGTTTATTATACAAAACAGCCCCTAACTAGTAAGGATTAAGTTTATATAATTCTAATCGATGCTTATAATATTGTGGATTTTGACCACGACGTATCGAGTAATCATGATAGAAGTTTTGCAGACTAAAACGTCTCCACACAGTCAAATGCTTTTGACAAATAAATGAAAACTTCCATGACTTTATTTCCAGTGTCTAAATTTTTGTAAATGTAATTTAGAATGCTTGCCAAGGCTAAATAGTAAAGCGGCCTTCTCTAAATCCATGCTGATTATGAGAGAGCACATTACTTACTTTCAAAATGTTTAGGATTCTTTTGCATAATAATTTCTCAATAATTTTATAAAAACAGATAACAAAGATATGGGACGGTAGTTGTCTTTGTGGTCATTCTTTTTAAAAAGACATATAACTTTTGATAATTTCAGCACATTTGGACAATGTCCGTCACTAAAGCATGAATTTATGATACTACATATAATAAATAAAGGTTTGGCAATCAAGTGAGTACATTGTTTAATAATTTTAGTAGAAAAGTTATGAGAACCAGTTGAAAAAGAATATCTTAAGTTATTGATTGTATCTAAGCTTCAGTAACGGGTTCAAGAAAAATCGTATCTTCTACAGGGGAATTGGGACTGATATTATTTTGTGCATGCCGCACTGGGTAGTGTCGGACTCCCACCGACTAAAACCCCTCCGGATCAGTGTTTTCATGCGACTTGGAACTGCTTTCGCTTTCCATCAGGCCATGGGTCATTAATCAAAAATTGGTGTTAGTACAATCTCCCACGTTTTCCCTTATATTCCCCCATCTGTTAAAACGATTAGGGTTTTGGGGCTAAGTTTCTTTTATCCTCTTCCTTTGTCCTCATTATACGATTTATTGCAACTACCACACTTTCCTAGTTTCCCTCTGATTCCAGCATGCACCAAATTAGATTACTTGGGTTCCAATGGCCTCCTGTTCTCGTTGGTCCTCCACCGGTTGCAGTGGAATATGTGTATGTTCTGCATCATCGTTCTCCCCACAGTACACACACTCGTGTGTCAACTTTTCCTATATCGAACAGATTCCACAAAGCTAACATGTCCATGTCCTCCCCTCCACCCACGTTCTTATATTTGGAACGAGTCGTCTTGTCCACCTCCCATTCGGTGAGTTGCTCCATCTCATTTCTGGAGGAGTCCCTCCCTTGCTTCTTGCTTCCCCATCCCTTCATATATCCCTCTTCTCTCTTTCGCCAGTTGATCTATTGGGGGGGGGGGGGGGGTCGTCACCAAGGCTGCCTCGTACGGCACAGTTCTGTATGCACTGCAAACCTTGAGTGCAGTACTCCGCAGTATTCTTTCTAGCCTCTTTCTCATGCTCTATACCGCCATCTCCGGGGCTGCGTGCAGTAAAATGAAATGCACACAGCATAATACCCTTCTTTTGCCTGATCATGGCCCATTAATATTGCTCATAAGCCTTCCTAAGACAGTGGCGGAATTCCCCGCCTTTTCTGCTGTCTTCAATGCATATAACTCATAGGTTAGCCTCAGGTCTAACCATATTCCTAGATATTTAGGCCCCTGCTAGGTCTGATCTCCATCTGCCCTACTCTTACTGTAAAAGGTGGGAGAATTCTTTTCCTGGTGATGACCATGCACTCTGCTTTCTCTGGGGCTAGTTCTAATTGCATCCCATTTAACCACCTCTCTACCCCTGCCACCTAGTTTTCTGTAGTTGTTATGGTTAGGTCATCAGCGTACCATTTTACCGTAACGCCGCCCTCCAAGGCCAGTTGTAGAACGTCATTGAACATTAGATTCCACAGGGTCGGACCCAGAACCGATCCTTGTGGAACACCGCAGGTCACCTTTCTCCAGTCTGCACCGCTTTCCACCTCTCATCCCATCCAAGTAGCTCTTAGTGATTCTGAGCAAGCATGGAACTACTCCACTGTTGTCCCCATAGATATTTTCCTTATGATGCATCGCTTCATAAGTTTCAATATCCAGTAAACTGAATGTATCATTCACCAGACTGTGTTTTAAACATATTATCCTACTATACTAAATTGTAGTATTATCAATGTAATGGCAAGATACATGAATAATAACTATAAACACTGTTGTAAGAATATTCAGCATACTATTATATCCAGAGTACCATAACGAAACGTTAATTATATGATTCTGGAAAAAGTGTTAGAAGTTATACAACGCAATTTTAAAAATATAAAATACCCAATATTTATGCAAAACGCGTAACTGCATACGGTGTAATTTCGAAAAATCGTGATGATTCAGTTTCAGTCTGTTACAGTATATTTTAATAAAATAACAGCGTAAGCAGTTCTCTTTAAGTTATTTTCTTGGTTGTAGTTACGTAACTACTATCGCTGCAGGTATACTATATAAGAAAGTACACCTGCATGTTATTTAATCAAGATACAGATGAATCGAACGGTCATAAGCGTGCAAGAAATCTTTGTATGCGGAGAACAGCCTAATTATTGAATATCCTGTCAACGTATATGTTTTAAAATAATAATAATAATAATGTATTCCAGTAGACTATGATACATAATATAGGAAAAATCTGTAAAACTACAAGCTACAAACTTTCGTAATATAACAAACATAAAACATAAATGACAAACTTACAAGTGAAATTCCCATATATAAACTTATACATTACAATAATACAGAAGCACAAATAAAAGATATTACATAAGTAAAATAAAAGAACAGATACATACTTTACTCATTTAGATATTCCTGAACACTGTAATAACATTTGTTGATTAACAATTTGTTTACGTTATTCTTGAACGAAAGCATATTTCTAATATTTTTTATTTCGTAAGGTAATTTGTTGTACAATTTTATATCAATATATGCAGAATTTTTTTCATATATTGGCAAGCTATGGATAGGTAAGCTATGATTTTCTCTTCTCCGGGTATTGTACAAAATTTTGGCAAAATGGTATTAAGGCTCAAAACCATACAGCCAACAATAATACTTCTATCTACACTTAATGTAATTGAAGTGTTAAATGGCTTTGATTGAATCCTGTTTATTCAATAGAATGCAGTTCGTTTATACAGTAGACATAAATCTGGTAACCTCATTGCAACATCTGGAGTTCCTCAAGGATACAACTTAGGGCCTTATACTATCCGCACGTGTAAAGGAATTCAGCTAATAAATTAAGCCTTATTGTAGAACTATTTAGGTTAACTAGTCTCATATATCCCCATTTGAATCTCATTATTTCTGTTATTATTCATGTTTTGTGCCTTCTTTTTCGTTATAAAATGTAAGTAGATTTAACTTTACTGAAATCAAAGGCTTCACAGTTTCAATGTAAATTAAAAATGATCCAACAATCTTTATCCCCTCTAATTAACAATAAAAGGAATAATTGAATTTAAGCATTTCGCAATTTGACATGAAACACGTAATTTTTTAAATATATTTGAACTTCACTGTACTGTTCTTTGCCCCATGTAAATGTCGAGTAAATTATAAACAAAATTATATGTAATATATTATTGAACACAAGTTTCCTTATTTTTCGTTAGCAACCAAAGAAAAATCTATTAATTTTGTAGTCATTTCATTTTTGTATATCTTGTCGTAAAAAAATCAACCTTTACATGTATCGAAGTGTACTTCCCGTTGTACCTGAAATAATTGTTACAAGGTATAAGTAAATAACGGTTATAAATATTTCCAGTTAAAAACAAACTAATTTTATGCTCGAACAGAATCGCTAATCTTTATGACATCATATTAACTACTATTATTAACCCGAAAAGCAATTTGATATTTTTTAAATAAACTGAATATTTCACATGTTTATACAATATTTTGTTTCCTTTGAGGAGAAATTGCGCAGATAAACATTTACCTTGTTACTTCTAATAAAAAGCAGTGTGGTTGAGATCCATAGATATCATAGATAGATAGTCGTCAAATCTCTCGTCAGTACACACGTTACAAGTACGGTCGTGAGCAAAAAAAGTCTTATAACGGTATTTTTCTAAAATCTAATTGTACACATCTAACTTAATTTTTGTGACATTGTCAGTTAGTTGTCATAATTTATTGCAAGTGTGCAAAAAACTAATATGCCTCATATAAGCGGTTTAGTTAAATCTGGAGTTATTGCTAAAGCAGAAGATGGATGATTAATGAGGCAAATTGCACTGCGTTATAATATTGACTAAAATTCGGTGTGTAACATTTTAAGAAACTGGAGAATAAACGGTACGATTAGTAGAAATCCTGGATCAGGGCGACGAAGGATATCAACTCAACAACAAGATTTGCAATTGGTAAATGCTTTAGTAGAAAATCCATTTTACTCAGTTATTCAGGCAGCTGAAGAAACGAATTTTCCTGGATCGAGTAGTACTGGTCGCCGGCGAGTAAGAGAATCGGAGCTACGGTGTCATGCAGGGGCACAGAAATACTTATTTAAAGCTAAAGATAAAGAAGCTCGAGTAGGATTTGCGCTTGAATTTTTAGCGCATGATGTAAATTTTTGGAACAATGTAATCTTTACAGACGAAAAAACCTTCCAGTCAACACACAGCGGTCGTATTCGTGTTTACCGCCTCCGAATACTCGATTCAATGAGAAATATATATCTAACAATGATAAAAGTGGTAGATTTTCCGTCAATATATGGGATTGGATATCGGCACGTGGTCCTGGTGTTTTGTGGTATATTGAGGAACGATTTAATAGTGAAACGTATATTAGGATTTTAGACAATATTATGGCTCTCTTCTGTCACAATTATTTCCTTATAAAGAGTTCATATTTCAACAAGACAATTGTTCCGTTCATACTGTTCATACCGTAACTAACTGGTTTCAAGATAACAACATCAATGCTCTTAACTGGCCCAGTCATAGTCCAGATCTTAACCTTGTGGAAGAAGTATGGGGACTACTCATAAGAAGTATCCAAAAACGAAATGTGAGACCACGGAATGCCGAAGAATTACTGGAAATAGTAAATAATGCATGGGAAAATATTATTACTAATGATTATTGTATAAGGTTATTTAATTCTATGCCAAACAGACTTATCGAAGTTATAAATAGAAATGGTGCAAGAATGAAATATTAATAGTTAGTTTCTTGTTAAGTAGGATATCCTTTGTCCTTTGATCCAGGATTTATACTAATCGTACTGTTTATTCTCCACTTTCTTAAAATGTTGCATACCAAATTTTTGTTAATGTTATAACGCAGTACAATTTGTCTCATTAACCATCCATCATTTACTATAGCAATAACTACAGCATTAAAATAAAAAATAAATTAAAAGTGATATCTGTTTTATTTCGGCTACTCATTACATATTCAAATAGACAGATTTACATTAGAAAAAAAAAGTTGTCCTATTTTTTTCTACTCACGACAGTATTTGCACGTTACACTTCTTCCAACATTAATAACACATTTAATTATAAGTAAATTAACAACAGCTGTTAAAAAAATTCCGTGACACTTAATCCTCTTAAAGCACTCTCGTTCTTCAAGTTACTGGAATTTAAGACGCTTAAATTTAAGTAATATAACTTAAGAGTCCTTCGCAAATGTGAACGTATTATTTACTTGATTTGAAAGTCAAAGCTTTTAAATTTCCACTGAGCTGGAGTGTCTTTCTGCTTTTTAGTTGACTGGAAAACATTCGAAACATTAACTATACAATGAGAATGGTGTTTAATCCATCTGCTGTTTATAAGATAGTTACAAGGTGTCCGAATATGCTTCCTAAGGGAGCTAAGACTTTTTGAATGTGGTGCTCTAGGGTAGGTTTTTATTTAATATTTTGGGAAAATAGGGGAAAAATTAGAATATTTATAGTATAAAACTGCTGGAAAATTTCAAAATGAGCTTCTTGGTATTAGCTTTTCAAAACCATTACTTTACGATAAAACTTTAAATGATAACCACCATTTTCCTTTAATCCCGGCCATAGTAAAGCATCACCATATTCATATTATTTTTATTTGCGAGAAATTATTACAAAGAAAACATTCGTCGGCTTCATTTTTCAATAATACTAAGCACAGTACAATAAGGAGAAGCATTGTGCGCTGAACCTAACTCTACGTTAGCACAGATCATATAGAAAGAGGTAGAAGTATACTAGGGACCTAGAAAGGGTAGGTATAATAACTTATATAGTAGTATCAAAAAGGAAATGTAAAAACTTTTACTACAATATGTTACTCCAACATCGACAGCGGCTATTCATTTTTTTACACCGTTAGACAAATACAGTGTGTCGTACATAAGGGCGTAACACCATTAGTTGTTATGTCCCACTCCACATTATAATGCCGATGCCGAAGGTAAGTATGGATTCTACCAACGATGTCATTTTTAAGATATTAATTGGAAGAATGTTGCGAAGTTTATAGAATACATGGACAAGATTTCTTAGTCTTATATTAAGATATTCGGTATGGACATTCCATTTCATTGTTTCAGTTCTTATAAGACCCAGATATCTAAGGTTTGTAGTTTTTTCAATTACATTTTCGCACGTGCAGTTTATTAAGTCACATTTTTCTTGGAATTTTAAATTATCAATTTTCGGTTGTAGTCTTGAGCTATTGCTTAAAGTAATGAACTTAGTTTTTGAATGATAAAGACTTAGCAAATTATTATCCATTCAGCATTTAAATTTATATAGCCCCTTTTCGCTTTTCTTGGTGACATCAGGCGAATCTGTACTGCGGATCGTTAGAGCAATATCATCAGCATATGCGATGCTATCCCTACTTATATCTAGTTCCAGCATGTTATTTATGTAGAAAAAGAATAATTGCAGACCTAAAACTGTTCCTTGTGGAATACCTTATGTAACATTTTCTGGACTACTTAATGTTTTATCAATTTTTACTAAGGTTTTCTATTTGATAAATAGCTTTTTAATCAATCTAATGCTACTCCTCTAATTCCGTATTTTTCAATTTTTTCCAACAATAGTTCGTGTGATATACTATCGAAAGCTTTAGCCAGATCTAAAAATATGGCAATGGTTTTTTCATTTTTGTTCATGTATTTTGTTTGTAAAATGAAATAAGGCGTTTTCCGTGGAGCAGTTCTGTCTAAATCCGAATTGTTTTGGCGATATTATGTTGTGAGAAAGTGAAGGGCTATGAAATAGAGTGACCGTGCATTTTTCAAATATTTTTGGCTATGTTACTAACTACCGATATTGGTCTATAGTTGTTTGTAACAAGTTTATCGCCACTTTTAAATATAAGAAGTGTAATAATTATTATAATTTTTTGATTGTTAAAATTATTTCAGAATTTATATAGATTGTACTATTTGGATCTTATTTAAATTGTTATACTCTTGAGGAACTTATAAATAAGAAAAGAAATAAGTAAAAGCGAATTTTTCTCAGAGTTGAATGTGCAATGGGCATATTTCTTCTATTGATTGAAGCTCTTGGCCAAAACGATCAATTTTTCAGTGACAATTTTAAAATAGAATTTCTTAAATTCAAGTGGCTTCAAACTTCAAATATTTAACTTGTAAAATGAAAACAAGACCAAAGCTACTGTTATCTGTATCAGTGCACAAAACAGTATCCGATGTAACCGTCACATAAATCAACGATAATCAAACTTATTGTTCTCTGTCCTGTGTCTGCATTCGTCTCCCCGCGGATCTTAAACTTTACGAACATGCAATTAACATGTATTTTGGCCGTTTATGTGGGTTTTATAGATATCAACAAATTACATGCATTTGAAAAAACAGTTTAAGGTATTATATTACAATCATATGATAACTGTTGATACAATTAAGTTTAGAAAAACAGAAGCTTGCGCTGAAGTGAAAATAAAACATCCGGCATAAAAGTATTAGATATTTTTATCACATAATTAACAGTATAATTTTTAATTTTAATTCTTTTTAATAATGGAATGAATGGGAACAATTGAAACCTTAATAAAAAAAATCCTTTGATAAGCGTTATTTATAATAATGTATATAATAGAATATATGTAGCTGCAACTTTCATTTCTAAAACTTAACAATTGCTTAATTTATTATTAGCGACTAACAAATTAGAAACATTCTTAGCTAATGTATTAGTAATCAGATCGAAATGCTTATATTTTATTTATAAAAAATTATTCTAATATTATGTAAAAATAATACTTGAACTTGAAATGGTAACTGGTTCTTGTAATCCATTTCATTATTATCATTAATATTAATTAATTCACTGCCCCATTATTTTAAAAATGTTTTATTTAACTGGTAACCTACTTAAACGAGAACAAGTAGTTTTATAATTTTACATTCCATATACATTTTAACTCTAATTAAATACCTGCCGATGTAAAGGTGGAACGTTGTCTGTGTGTCTGTTCGCTTATTAATCAATCACCTGAACACCTGTTGACGCTTTTGCATCGATGAACTTACAGATTTGCTCAACAGAGTTATGGCACATGACGTTGCACATACCATACCGTATAGAACAAAAATAGGTCTTTGTACAGGCTGGTCAAATAAATTAATATTGGACAGACAATATTAACGCTAATGGGAATTGAGCATGTAGATTCGGTAATAGTACATTTCATTAGGAGTCTGGAAATAAGGATTTTTCCGTGCGCTTGTGACAAATTCTTGTGTGACTTGTCCTGCTGTTAAAACTCAGAACTTTTTCGGTATATATCCTACAGCTTGACGCTTTAAGAAAGCAAATTTTTGTATATTTGTTGATGTCACCATTTTCTTTTATGGCCAAATAACTTTTTAGCATTGAGAATCGGCTCCATATAATGAGACAACTTAGTCACAAAACTACATTGAACTGCTTAAGAATTGCTTACTTTGCTATTTTTCACAGCATAATGACGTATGGAGTAATTCTATGGGGTGGATCAAGTCATACAATAAAAAAATTTAAATTACAAAAAAAAGCTGTTAGAATTATGGCACAAGCTAAATATGATGACCATTGCAAACCAATTTTTAAACACCTGAATATACTACCCCTACCATCTTGTTTTATTTATGAATGTTTATTCTATATAAAAAAGCAACTGATGAGAACAAAGTGACTAACAGGGGGACATACACTGCCATGACACTAGGAGTAAAACAAAATTAAGACTACCCAAGTTTAGGTTATCAACATCGCAGCATACCTACTTATATTTGTCTTATAGATTTTTTAATGTGTTATACCTGACGCCTTAAAAAATCCCGAAATGAGCACAAATAAATTTAAACATAAGATTAAGAATATTCTTTTACAAAATTGCTTTTACACACATGATGAGTATTTTGATTATTTTGACTCACTGTCAAATGTTTCATCAGTCTAAGGAGATACACACTCTAACTTCACTTCATTTAATATCATGTACATTCAGAAATTATTATGTTTACTATACAATATTTTT